>JAQPPZ010016710.1:5345000-10145000 GCA_028583015.1 Wollemia nobilis | reverse complement strand
AACTAAAAGAGGTATTGTTTTCACAAATAAGGCAATTGAAAAGATAAAAGTATAATTGTTTCTAAAACAATGTACTTTGAGAGCATTATGCTTATATTGCGAAAGAAAATAGGCTTACCAAAAATTATATTATCTAGCAATAATACAAAAATCAAGGGAAAGGTGGTGGAGATTTATAAAAGACTATCTTAGAAGGTGAACAAGTTAGTGGATGCTTCCAGGGGAAAAATTATGAAAGAAATAAAATATTTATAGGAAACTCTACTAGTTTTTAAACAAGTAAATTTTGTTGAAGCATCTCTGAATGGTTTAGTGGCTAGCAAAATTACCTATCTATAATAGCACACCAAAATTCATCTATTGATATGGGTAATATTAATTATCCACCCTTTTTCTTATATTTGTGCCTAGAAGGCTTTATACTATATAATTTTTCAATAGACCTAGATTTTGATTTCATGATCATGCCTCAGGCAATATGTGATGCAATGAGAATAAAGTAGGCTAAAACTAGTTTTGGGATACTATAGATCAACAAAGTACCATTTCAGACAATGAGAGTCATAAGAGATATTCCAATATTATTTAATAGATTATCAGATCTTGCAATAACCTAAGATATGGTAGTTATTTATATACCCCCATTATTTGGGATGATCCTATCAAAAGAGTTTTTAGAAAATTTAGGGGGGCACCTAGAAAAAAATCAAACTCATATGGCATTTCTCTATATCCAAAAAATGGTCTAAGTTTATGGTGAGAATATTAGACCATATCATATCAAAATATATGAATAGCAAAAGGTATATTTGGTTGAATAATTCATAGAGATACCTAAGGTGGAAGTAATTGATTGGCCAAGAGATGAACACAAGCTTGTCTACAATAAGTTTTTCTTGAGTAGTCCCAAAGTGTCACTTCTATGAAACCTAGAAACACCTAGATAAACTATGTTTTGCATCTAAATTTGATGATAAAAATGTTTTTGGGAACTTGAAAAACACCTATTTTCAATCCAACATATATACCAATGCACAAGATGGGGATGCCTAGTGACTCATATCCTCTAAAGAAAACTCTTAAGTTGATTTCCAAGGTTCTATGCCAAATAATACGAGGAACTAAAATTCTCACAAAGTCAAACTAGAGTTAGGGTATACCTAGGACAAGCTACACAACTCAAGAGACATATCAAAGATAGAATCTCAAATTTAGCATTATATGGTTAGGCCATTATGGGTTCTAATGATGAAGTGAAATCTTAGTATTTTTGGTCTGAAAATGTACTTCAAACATTTGTGTAAATAAGTTAACATGTAAATAAATACTATAGTGGGTATGTACAAATAAATAAAGGTAATTGACCAAAAAGAGGCATCTACATAGCAAAAGTGATAGCTTGAAAATAATCCTATATAGTTCACATACATGAGATTTTTAAGATAGGAGTGGATTGTGCAAGGTGTTGAGTTAACTAACATATTTTCTTGAAAAAGAAGAAAGTACAAACCCCAAAATTAAATATTAATAAACCAATGAAGTAATGGTGCTCCTAGGTAGTGGAAGATATATAAGGAGATATCTCCCTTAAATATCACATTATTGCTCCAAATTATACCAAATACCATAATCTCTTGGTATAATTCTAATAGGCTTCTTAGCCTATGGTGAGGTATAGAAGAGATGGAATCACTTCTCTTATAGTCCCTATTCATTTCTTCCTCATTTATTAAAGATATAAAATTTATTTCAATGAAGTAGAGTCTAAAAGCAAAGGAGAAAGGGAAAAATAGAGAAAATCTAAGGAGCTAATGAGGTTGAACATTAGATATGGCCATAAGTTGAGAGGAAACCCTAATTGCCTAAACCTAAGGGGTATTCATAGTTACATGCCTTAAGGCATGATTTTAGGACATGCAACTTTCAAAAATATTTGAAATTGATAAATCTAAGATTAATCTTAATCCATGGATCAAGGGAAGCTCAAAATATGGAATAAATCCTTGGTAAAGGAGGACAACTTATTATTTTTTCCTTATTACTTTTTGAGCCCTTATTATGGTAAGCAAAAAATTGAACCATGGTATAAACAACAATAAGGTAAAAGGAAAAAACAAAAGAACAATATCATAAGTCAATAAGAGGATTTCTAAAGTTCTCGACCATTAGGTTTAACTTATTCCATCCCTATAGCATCAAGATCATTTCTATTTCCCATTTATTACTTAAAATTTCCTTCATTATTTTTATCCACCCTTATTTATCCCAATTATCTCACAACCATTTTTATCCCATGAGTCCTTTAAAACCTTACATTTATTTAAATCCCTCCATTTCTCATTTTAGACTCCATAGTCCAATGGATAATCTAACTAATACTATTCTATTACAAGCAACCAAGGGTGTTCTAGTTGATTGAGAAGCTATGTGAAAATGAAAAGCAAGCATAAATGAAAAAATTATGAAGCCTATGGTGTGACATATTAGAACCTTGATGATAAAAGCAAATACAAGGTGTCATTATGAGAAGGACAAATTTGGTGAAAGTCATCACAACATAAAACTTTATTGTGATCCAAATTGACATCGAGCAAAAAATAAAACTGTAATAATCTATCTTCTAGTTTTATAATTAGGCTTGCACCCACTAATCATAATTTAGACCTCAACATTGGATGAACTAAATATTTCTCTAATCCAACCTCCAGAGTAGGCTAGTTTCTTGTCAACTGATAAGGTGTTGACTCATATAATCTTAGTAAAAATTTTAATAGATAGGGATAGAAAGAGGTTTAGGGTTAAGGAATTATTATCAAAATAGTGGTCGGATAGAGCTAACAACATAGGCATCCATAGGGAAAACCTTTCTAACAAACAATTTCTAGTGTCCCACACTTGAGATTAACAACATTCAAGAAATAGATAATCTTCATCAAAATACAGAATAGAGACATACTCCAAGAAGCTATTTCAACATATATAATACTAATAATCCAATTTAGCAAAATAATATTAGTATCATGATTTTATAGAAAATAACTCATTGTAAGCATAGATTCAATTATGAAAATATTTCAATTGCTCTAAGTTAGTAATCCAATATCAACAAAATAGACTAACCATACAACATTAGCAGAAAAGAAATCCATAGCTTGAATCTCTCGATAGAATTATTGAAGATATCAATTCCAGAGGCAAACATCCAAGTAATGTTCCTTCTATTGACTTGCAGAAAAATATTACACAATAGGGCAAGCAAACACTCTAGAACCTACCCTAAAAATCAAGGGTTTGACCTCTATTAATAGTTTTACATTGAAAGAAGAATATGCAATATTACAAGGAAAAAACCATGCCAGATTGGTAGAATGTTGAGGTGGCATCATTTTATTTATCTTTGAATCCCAAAGAATCCGTGTGATGTCACACACCCTCACAACTCAGCTTTACAACTTGCTCGTTCTTCAATGGCAATTAGGCTTCATACTGTTAGACTCCATCTAAGCCATTTATATTTCTTGGGGACTTCATCTAGTTGTAGATCTCTAATCAACCAAGTTATTGGTTCTTGGCTCCATGGATGCTTCACCTACCTACTTTCTCGAATCGACTAGTTCTTGGTTGCAAAAGACTTCGCTTTTGTATGCCTAAAAAATATTAACATTAGCTTGACTGTTGATTCACTCATGAATTGCTATGATTAAAACCTTGGTAATGCTTGGAGATGAGTGGCATAGAACATATTGCCATGCCACTCTTTTGAGATACTTTTACCTTGATTTGACCATTTTGACCAGCAACATGGAGCACATCAGAAAAATATACTTCAATATGCACGGATTAGAAACATGTCGCCATGCCGCTCTCTTTAAGTCTTAAAATTTCTTAATTTGCTTATACATCCATGACGTATAATGTTATATTGTATCTTGCTCTTTGATATCCATGTCTTCAAACTTTTACCAAGTTATTCGTGGGATAGAATATTGCTATACATCACTCAAAATACGATGTAAAATAGCATTTCATGAGACTTTGTGTTGCACCGTTGTCTTGTGCTTTATTTTAGGCATATTGAATTCTTTGACCAATGATGTGGAACATGTGTCTTGATCTGCTCTAAAATGAATGTGAACCTTAGTGGCATAGAACACATTAAAAATTTAATCATTTTATTGTGTGGGCTAGAGAAATGTGCACTACGTCGCTGGTCGGAGAACAATGATGTTAGCTTTGACCTGGGTTGACAGTGGCATGAAACATGTTGCGTTGTGCTGCTAGAAAATACACTAAAGTGTGAGTGTCCTAGAACCTTTTTGTGCCTTATAAAATTTTCAAAAAAAATTTCTAAGGATGTGGCCATTTTAGGCCTACATTTTGATGCCTCTTGGGGGATTTGCTTGTAAATCCTTCAAATTCACAATCTTATCCATTGGGTATCAGGAGTCAAAAATATGAAATCCATGAGCTATGCTTCATAGAATAACTTCTATATGACCATCACCCTCTAGATAATTGGTGAAGACATTCAGAGGATAACGGTTCATATGGAAATCATGTTGGAAACAATGTTACCTGCAACTCCTTCGGATTGAAAACTGCTTCATGTCAAACAATATGATATTTTGCTCTTCCTTATAAGCCTGATTGACGTGATTAAAATATATTCATGGAATTTTCATTTTCTATTATTTTTCTTCATGTTTTTTTAAAATTTTCTTCGATTGTGTCAAAATAAAAAACAATATACAACACTTTTTACATGAATACAAAAATTCTTAATACAAGAACTTCTACACCCACTCATTCCTTTGATGAATTTTGACCATTTAGCAGCTCTCCCTATGTCTCCTTAGAGTCTTCAACAATATTTTCTAATTGTTCCTCCTCCCACTGAGATTCTTCCTCATCATTGCCTTCCTGCTCTTGGTCAACTTCTTCTTCTAGTGAGTCTTGTTGCTTATCCTTAGGCTTTGCATCAGTCCCAAACAGCTAGATCATCAGTTTTAGAGTCTGCAAAGCCTTACTCAACACTACCTCAAAAGGGTTGGAATTCTCCTTAAGTTGTTTATGAATGAATTCCAACTCAAAGGTCTCCTCATAAGTTTCATAGCTTCCTTTGTTCACCAATTCCTCCATCAGATACTGGAGCCTAGTTAAGTATTGAATCATTAGGAGACCTACTCTTGATCGATAGGATATTCCTAGGAATCTATCTTAGATTCATCCTAGATGACCAAGGCTATGTTATTATTAATATCCTTTTCTAATAATAAAGTATTATTCTCAATATAGAGTCCTCCAAAACCATACTGAGTTATTTCTTGGTTGATATCTATATCTCAAATTGTGCCTTTAATATTGTCTGATAACAACCTACCTTTCTGGAGCAATCTATTCTTCTTAACCATAACTTTGGCAGCTATTCTAGAAGTACTCCATGCCTTATTAGAGATATACTTAGTAGTTTTGCTAAATCTACAATCAGATAACGTGTATATTTGTTCAGTTGGTATCACCATAGGTTGTAGCTCCTGAGTGAACTTATCCAAATATTCTTTGGTATTTTGGAGAAAATGGTTGGCATCATCCATATAATCAATGATGGGCTGTATTTTAGAGCATTTCTCAAGGAATTCAGACCATAGATTTTTTTGACCTTCTTCACTCCTTTTGAAAAGCCTAAGGACTTAGCTTTCTCAATCTAAAGCTGGTGCTTCAAATCCTGTATTTCCTTAGCTTGATCTTCATTCTTTTTCCTCTACTCTTCCACTTGATATTTCAGTTTCATAGCCTCCTTATATCAAATTTTCTAGCTCTTGAATTCATTTCTGATAGCCTTTTCTCCCTAGTTCTAATTACTAATTGTCATCGCTAATCTCTCTATCTTTTCTTCTAACTTTCCCACCTTCTCCTTGTAGATGTCAATCTTGACATAAAAAGTTTCAAGATGAGATTTTTCTATGACCAACTCGTCCTCTTTTGGAAGCTGCTCAATATCTTCAGTATACTCCTCCATATGATAATCTTGCATAGTCATATCTTCTTCAGGTTTGATCACTAGAGGGATAATATTTCTAGCTATTATTTGTCTTGTTACTTGGATCAATAGACATTGTCTTTCTCTTCATAGCCATATTCTTTGAAGGCTTAGAGAGTTTCTTCGCCCAAAAATATTGGATCTTTTGTGAAACTTATTTTCCTTTCTATAGAGAAGCCAAGGTGGGATGACTTGTAGGAGGAGGTTAAGTTATAAAATAAGGGAGGACAGACTCAGAGATAGATGGTAGCAAAGTGGTGGTGCAAATAGTTGAATATGTGCTTATTGTTGGAGTTGCAATTGAGGACATAGGAATGGAAGTGAAAATCATGGAATGAGTTGAAGGGGATGAAACAATTTGTCCTTCTGATGCCATTGGATGTTTTGAGTGTAGATACAGAATGATAGGATATGATGTTACTGGGATTTCATATGGATGTGAAGGTGATGGATTGGATTGACTCTCTATATCAATTGATGAAATGAGTGGTAAGTTACAAAGGGGAGATGGCACCTTTTGTTCAACATTTTCTTGAGAATGGGAAGGGGATTTCTTTGGGGAAGAAGGAGAAGAAGTGATATAAATAGTACCTTCACCTATATAAGTAGGGTGTTCAAGAATCTCCTCTACACTTTTGTGTTGTACTTGTACCTGATAGCTCTATAACTAAAATAGGGACTTGTTCAACACTCTGCCCCTTAACCATTTTATGATTCTTGTATACCTCTTTCTGGTTTTCCCCAGTATGTCTTTAGCCTTTCTTTAAAAAATTGAAACATCATAGGCTTATCACTCTTTGTATCCTCTTCGGGTTGCTCTTCCTACAACACATCTTCAGCGATAAGGTTTGATTTAGCTATAGTTGCAATAGTGAAATTTACCAGCGTGAATACAAAGTCTTTATCTTTTTTCTTCCAATTTATCTTGGTCTCCAGAGGCTCTCCACCTAGGGATAGATATTTAGGCCTACTTGTTGTCTAAATGACTTCTATATTTACTACCATATCATTAGAGTAATATATTTTAATCATAATATGGGCCCCTACAAAATATTTCTTCAATTGCTCTTGTGAGAGCTCAAATGTTTTAGGCATCTCTTCAGTAATTAGTGGAGCATTATTTTTTGCTTTTTGCATTTCTTCCTGTGAAGGTGGGGAAGGATAATTTGACACTACTTGAGATTTCTTATAACTTAATACCAAATTCTTAGTGTCCTTAGCTTTCTAGGTCTTACTATGTTTACCATATTGCTTAAAAAATTCATCATCTAATCATCGACCTAGTCTGGCCTTTTCAAAAGTTGTTTCTATTCTTATCTTCCACCAATTGATAATTTTACCTTTGTCCCATACTTTTTTCTTTTCAACATCCTTAATTTTGGACTCCTTTAAACAATGGTATTTATTTTTTGTGAGGTTAAAATCAACAACTTGTTCATAAAAGTCCCTCCATGGGGGTAATTGTTCCATTTCAGTGACATTCCATTCCAACATAGCACTTTCTTCGTTATTCCTCCCCTATTAAAATTGATACCTCAAAGTTTTCTCAAACTTGAGAGATTTTTTGTTATTAAGGGTGATGTTCCTCTTTGTGAACTTGTCGTCAGGTCGTACCTCCATCTCTGTGGGGTATATAAAAGGTCTAACCTCTCCAGATATTGGATAATATGTTCACCTTAACCCCTTTTGACTATTGTTATATCATTGACATTATGGGAGTAAGTCAACAAACATTTCCTCTCTTTTCCAAAATCATAATTCATATTTAATGAAGTCTACCTGCCTCAAGTACTCCAAAGCCAACAACCTATTAGTCACAAAATATGGTAGCAGAAAAGTTTTTTCCAGTGAAACCATAGATCCTGATCATAGTTCTATTTGTGAGTATATACGAGTCTCCCTCTTCAGTTTCTATTAATTTTAGTAAATTTTTAGCTAAATATGACAATATAGGGTATTTCCCATATATTATTTTCAACGTTGGACCTAGAAATTCCAAATTGAACCTATAGAATGATTTTGTGCTCATTAGATGAGTGGTCCAATAATAGACAGGAATAGGATCTTCTTTCACTACAATGCAAGGCATCATGTGCCTTATAGCAGCATAAAACATCCACAATAAACTTGAGCAATACAAAAAAGAAGGGGGTTCTAAACCTCTTTTTATTATAACCAACTGCTCATGCATTCGCTTAGCAAGGAAGGTTGGCCAATCAAAATAAATTACCTTGATGCCTTCTTCTACTTTAGGTTTGTACATTCTCTCATTTTGAATGCAATATACAATAGCTATTTTCCATTCTCTCACAAAATGGTTATAGTCTAAACATTGTAAGCAGGCCAACATGGAGAATAGTTTTGAGTTAGAAAATTGCTCAATAGGAATTGGGGATTTGGGCAGTCCACTCCTAGGATTAATGGTTTTTAATTGATTGTAAAACCATTTTATAAAAGGTTATCCTTCATGAGCATGCCTTTGTAGGTAATAATATCTGGTTTGCTCGGCTACATCAAAAATTTTAGGCCTTAGAGGAGGTTCTACTTCTAGGGCAAAAAGGTCATGACAAGCCTCCACTATGATACTAAATAGGGCTTTGCTATCAACTATTTTTACTGTTTTTTACCTAGGGTCATAAAAATTAATGAATTCTATTAATTAAGGATGGGGATGAACCAAATCACAGATATAAAAAAGACAAAAAGGAGCAGACATCGTAATTACCTTGACTATCATGGATTCACCTCTCTGATATTTATCATTGATGTTATTTTTGAGTTTAGTTCTCTCTGTAAGAACCAGTGTGGTGTTAGCTACTTCTTCTAATTTATCAATATAGTTGCCCAACTCTTCATTTGTTGATGGTACTACTTATTTTGAAACTTTGAGAGCCATTTTATGCAACAATCTTTGAAATGTTCTCTTGCTTTCTTATGTGAGATTCGTCTCTCTACTCTTTTAGCTCTTTCTTCTAAGTGAATGTTACTTCACAAAATGAATGAGACTTGCATCTCAAGTTTTTTAAATTCTCCTGCATGCATACCTACCACCATTAATGTAGTCGATGCAAAAATTATCCATTGCATGCTTTTTAATTCAAAGATATGCGTCTTGGCGATTGGAATCATCATGTCTATTGCTAATTAGTTGTGGCATGAGGCACTCACTGAATTCACAATGCTTTTTTTCACCTTTCTTAGAGTGGAAGAAGTTGGATGTTGTAGTCCACAACTCTTTTTACTCATTGAAGAGCAACATAGAACATAAGTTGTAATCCACTTGCTACCCTTAGTTTATTTTACAACTTTGCACTATTTTGAAGTAAAATTTTCTCTTTTTTGTTTTTACTTTACAAAATGAAAACTTTAGCAAAGGAAAAACAATATAATACAATATATGTACATATGTTACAATGGATGCATATCTCAATCAAATTAGATTTTTAGATGAAAACCATTGACCAGGATCGATTGCATGTTTTATTTTAGATCTTTGAGTTGGAAAATATTACTTTCTTTAACCTTGGCAACTTTGAAAGGGCCATACAAAAAAGAATCAAACTTCTGATACCTACCTAGCTTGTATTAATCACCCCTATGAATTCTAACCCCCATTGCAAAAGGGCTCTTCAACCTGAATTAGCTTGAGGAAAAACAATGCATTTCTAGTTCTCCCCACATATCTCTGACATTCATCACAAAACCTTGTAACCTTGAAGGTATCCAAAAAAATAGTAGAATAGTAATAATCTGCACTTATGATATTTAAAGCTATGACCCTTCCTAAAAAATGTCCTCCAGATAATCCTCCTTGGAACTCTACGATGACTTTTTATTTTTGATCATATTTCAAGAATCTTAAGAGGAATCCATCAAGATTTCTCTTATATAGTCCTTCTGGTAGTAAGACATATTTTAAGGCTTGAATTCTATATATGCTCCTTTGTGATGGGTTAATATTATGAGAACAAACTCCTATCTAGAAATATTTTATCATCTGATTGATCCAATATGATTCTCTTGACTATAGCTCTTAAGTATTATCTTCTACTAATGATTGTCAAACTATTACTTCTGTTGTAATTGCTACTTCTATTAAACCTTGGAAAATGCTCTACCTCTGACAAACTTAGTGAAGAACACAAGCTTATATTGAGAGGAGGGTGAATAGTATAAGACCACTTTTTAATTTTCTTTCCCAATAAATATTATTCAATGTATAGATAGCAATATCAACAATAGTAATCAAAGCAATGCACAAATCACCACACACAATAGAGACACCAATTTTACATGGTTCACCCAATGTGGGCTGCTCCATGGAGAAAATATTTTCACTAAAATTTTCTCAATCAATCTCTTGGGAATCCTTTCCCTATTACAATATTTATGGATCTCTATCCAAAGGAGACACCAATTCCCTAATAAATTTCATGGATCTCTATCCATAAGAGAACTCCTTTCTCCTTAGATCTGATTGGTGATATTCTAGAATAATTATTGCCCCCACTACTCTGGCTAATTGATATCTATCCACTGAAGACTCCTATCCTCACTACCTTGGCTAATGGAAATATATCCACTGGAGACTGTTGTCCTCTATACTATATCACCTTCAAAGCTTTGTCTCAAATTTACACTAAACACTTCAGTATGGCACAAAAATGTCCTCAATATCTATCCTATGATCTACACTAAACACAGTCGTTTGGTCTAGCACAAATCTATTCTCAATATATATCTCTGGTCTGGCACAAAACTATCTTTAAATATGCATCAAAAAATTTTCTCAGATCTACACTAAACACAGTACTTCGATCTAGTACAAATTTGTCCTCAATCCCTATCTTCAAGGCTTAACACAAAGCTTAACTCAATCTAAAATCAACTCTGTTGGATCTACCCCAAACCTTAACTCAAGGTTTGAACAATTCAATCAATCAACTCTGCTCTCAAGTCTTCTCAAAGACTTGTCTCAAATCTGCCTCGTAAGCTTTCACAAAATCTCACACCAATCTGTTCAAAATTCCTCTCTAGAACTTGTCCAATATACTCGATAAATCCTCACTAGAATTTATCCATATCTGCTCAATAAGTCCTCACTAGAAATTATCTAAATCTACTCTCAATCTATATTGTAAGCTTCCACAAAAGCTTACCCAAATCTGTCCACAAGTCTTCTCAAAGACTTACCTCAAATCTACTCAAGTCCACACTAGAACTTGTCCAATCTCTTAGAAACATAAAGAGAATTTTTAGAGACTCAATATGCTCTACATTCATCACAATGCTCAATCAATTTCAATAACTCTCGTAGAAACATATAGAGAATTATTAGAGACTTAATATGCTTCACATTCACCTCAATACTTAATCACTTTCAATCACTCTTTTATCACAAAAATATATAGAGAATTGTTAGAGACTCAATATGTTTTACACTAATCAATACTCAACCTCTTTTTCAAATCAATATATAATAATTTGTTTCACAGTCTTGAACAATCACTTCACACATTCACTTGACTAGGCTCAACCAACTCTACTCAACCAATCTCTCAATGAAATGATCCTTTCTCATAAACCCTGGTCCAAGCATATGAATACTCACTCAAATATTTCCAACAATGCTTTAACCAATCTCACATAACAATGATACTCATATTTTTTCAAAACCCTAGTTCAAGTTCTTTACTCAACAACTCACTTCAACAACAATGCTTATAAAACAATATTCACATAACAATGATACTCATGTTCTTTGCAAACCCTAGTTCAAGTTCTTTACTCAACTCAAACACTTCAACAACAATGCTTATAAAACAAGGTTTTATCAACAACTCTTAATTCCAGAAAACATTGAAGCATTAATTCAAAACACTCTTCAACAATGCAAACCAAACAATCCTTTTCACTCCAACTTTCATTCACAATTTTCAACAATCACTCACTAGGAAGAATATGCCCATACCTTTTGTTGGATGTAGAAGTGCCTTTAGAAAACCTGTCTTAATCACAATTTTCTTCTTTCCAATTCCAATGGTTAGACACAACAATATTACTTCAACAATTTCCAAAATATTCCTTGGAAATAAAACAATCACAACTCAATTTATGCCTTATTGCTCCATTTTAAAATAACATTCATCATACCATACATAAAGATAATTTCCTTGATACACCTTATAAAATCCAACTTAAAATAATATCTAACACCATAAAAATATTAACCAAACACCTTACAATATTTTCAAAACATTTGAGCAAACAACATTAAAAAATTAATTTTGCAAAAACCCTTATAACTCCTTTAGCAACCTTAGAACCAATTTAAAACATGCAAAAACTAATTTTTAAATGCCCAAACTATATTCCTGAAATTTTTGGTGACCAATTTTCAAGCATACCTATTTCTTTCCAAAAATGGGGTTCTACGAGATTCTATTTGTCGTATCTTCTAGCCTAAGAGCCTTAGAACTTGGGAGACCACCGTATGAGCTACTAATACCCACGTGAAGGAAGGTAGAGCCCCTTCCTCTTATGCCTCCACTCACCGTCTATTTCTCATGAATCTTGCACACTCTTTCATCGCTTTAAACACAATGCAATAATATTTTAAGGCATGGTAAGGTTTGGTAGGGTGGGAGTTACCCCCTTATATACACGTTTTAATTTCTCCTCACATCGGTGGCACTTTATTCAAAATTGAATTTTGAATTTTAAATTTGATAACCCACCTTAGGGTTATTTAACCTTAGCTTAAATTAATTTATAATTAATAATTAAATTAATTAATAATTAATTTAATTAACTTTATAAGTTAAGTAAATTAACTAATAATTTATTTATAATTAATTTTAAACTTCCTTTGCATAATATTATAAAAGGATATTATAATATTATTTATTTGGGCCATTTTTTGCACTTTGGACCTCATCTAACTTCCTTGAACTGGGTCTTGAAACTAAAACCGAAATAGATGCTACCAACTAAAACTGCTATTGACTGGTATTGAAATGTTGACATCAATGACCACTCACTCTTGACATCAATGACAACTTATCACTCAAAATTTCCAACAATCTCCCCCTTTGTCATTGATGGAAACCCAAATTCTTTTTACCAAATCTTGACATTTTTCATGTTTTGCTCCCCTTGGGAAACTACTCCCCTAACTCAATGTTTTATTCTTAAATAAAATCTCTCTTCCTTAATCAAATATCCCCCCCTTTGAAATCAATGGCAAAGGGTCACCTTTGGGGGTCGGGGCTTAAGAATGAATCTCTTAGCTTATCCCCTCTCCCACCTCCTCTTGAGGTGTTTAATTCTGGGGTGGGAGTATTTCTACTCCCAACAAGCACTGGTCTTTACTTTTATCCTCTTTCCTTATTATCCGATCCTTTTGATTCCTTTGACGATTCCTATCTGTATCCATATTCTTATTCTTGTTCATTTTTGTATCCATATTCTTGTTCTTGTTCCTATTTCTATTCTCATTCATGTTCATATCCATGTTCATGTTTCTATTCATATTCTTATTCATGTTCATATCCATGTTCATGTTCTTACTTGGTTATGGAATGTACGATCTACACAATTTTGATGTATGTCTATCATTATTGTAATTATAACACTTAATTTTATTATTCCTTGGAGGTACAAATATCTTGGTATTTCTCCTATTGAAGCCATATCCTTTTCTGTCATGAACCCTGCAATTCATTGCCTTGTGACCAACCTGATTACCTGAGTAGCAATACCTGTGGAAAAGCTACCTATTCTTGAAGTTCCCATTTTTATATCTTTCATGTGTCCTATACTGTGAAGCCATGTGCCCAAATCTGTGACATGAGAAACATTGTCCATTGAAGTTCATTGCCTTGACCTCATTGGTCTCTTAGTCTCTCTTAACCTATTCTGATTGTTATTCCATATTTTTCTTCTTTGTGAATTTTTCCTTTCCTTGTTGAACTTTTTGTTGTCCAACTCATCCTCATAAGTCTCACTTTCTCTTACACTATCTTCTTCTAAAGTTTTTTCTTCTTCAAAACTTGAGGTTGACTCTTCTTCTTATTTCTTTTGAGTTTGTTCAAAACCAAGACCTATTTTTATTTTTTGACCTTATTTATACCTTGATCATCTTATCCACAATATTTGAACTCTTTCCAAACTTGTGTATCTTATCCTTGGATTTTTCTAAATCTTCCCTTAGTAGAGCTACTTCTTGTTCTAACCTTTCACATTATAAGAACTTTTCTTCTAACTTATCCTTAAACTTCTTTGTCTTAGCCATTGACTTGTTTAAATCCTCTATAAGCTTTTCTCTCTCTTCATCACATTCTTGAAACTGAAACTCAAGTTTAGAGTTTTACTTTCTTACCTTCTTTACTATGTCAAGAGCATAAATAAATTTTACCTTAAGATAAAATCCTTCTTTATCTAATTCTTCCTCCATTTGTTTGACTGTGTTCACATATTCATTTCCTTTGACTTGTCTATTATAGGATTACCTTCTTCTTCTTCTTGTGCCATTAGAATATTCTCTTCTGGTCCTACTAGTGCATCCTCACATTCATCATCACTAAAATTGAAATCATTCCTTGTACAACTATCTTCAAGATATCCAAAGTTACCACATCTAAAGCACTTGAGAATTATTGGTGTCCTTTTCTTAACTTGTTCTTTTTCTTCAATCATAAATATGACTTCATCTTTATCATTATTTGAAAAACTATTATCATTATCACTTGAGTACTTACTTGCCTTGTCTGCATAGTAGCTTCTCTTTTGTATTTGAAATAACTTATTTCCTTGTCTACCTTGTCCATCCTTGTATTTCTTTTGGTGCCTGTATCTTTTTGATTTCCTATTCCTATGATCATATTTTTCTTCATCATTGTTGTTTTTATCTTCTTGAAAATCAGT
Source organism: Wollemia nobilis (assembly GCA_028583015.1). NCBI lineage: Eukaryota > Viridiplantae > Streptophyta > Pinopsida > Araucariales > Araucariaceae > Wollemia > Wollemia nobilis. The sequence goes on along the minus strand of JAQPPZ010016710.1, from coordinate 10,130,035 downwards.
TGTATAGTGACCATACTTTCCATAATTGAAACATCTAACAGATTTTGTATCTTTAAATCTTCTTGAATCCTTATTCCTTTTACCATAATTTGCTTCTTCATCATCGGATGACTCATTGCTTGATTTTTACTTCTTAACCTTTGTCTTCTTAATTGATTTGAATGTTGCTTCCTTTTGGGAATTAGGTTCCTCTTTTGTTCTCAAATAAAATGTTGTAAGAATACCAAGCAACATATCTCATATCAAAGAATCACCATCTTTTGATTCTTCTAAAGTAGAAATATTTTCACTAAATCTTTTTGGAAGAGATCTTAAGACCTTATCACAAACATCCAATTATTCAACCTTAAGTCCAAATTATTGCATGGCATTAACAACATCATCTATCCAAAGTAGATAGGTACTAATGTTTTCCTCATCCTTAATTCTTAATCCTTCAAATTGTACTTTGAGATTTTGTATCTTTGCCTTTTTGACAATTTTATCTCCTTCATATATTTTTTGCAATGCATACCAAATTCCTTTTGCATCTTGACAATGCATAACTTTTATGGACTCTGTTCTATTCAAAACTCTCAAAATTGCATTCATTGTTTTTGAATTGTAATGTTGTAGAAGCTTACCTTCCTTATCTGTAGGTGGATCAACTTGTGGTATGTATCTATTTTCAACTACTTTCCAAATTTCATTGCCAAGTGCCATCAGGTAAATCTTCATTCTCATACTCAAATATATATAATCACTTCCATCAAATACTGGTGTTGAATTATCTAATAATCCATTCTTAGAATCCATTTTATTCTTGTAGGCTACTCCTTCAAGCTGTTAAACTCTTTTGAAGGAACCTGCTTTGATACCAATTGAAGAACACTAGATTATACTGAGAGGGGGGTGAATAATATAAGACCACTTTTTACTTTTCTTTCTCAATCAATATTATACAATGTATAGATAGAAATATCAACATTAGTAATCAAATAAATGCACAAATCACCACACACAATAGAGACACAAATTTTATGTGGTTCACCCAATGTGGGTTACTCCACGAAGAAAATCATTTCACTAAAATATTCTCAATCAATCTCTTGGGAATCCTTTCTCTATTATAATTTTTATAGATCTCTATCCAAAGGAGACACCAATACTCTAATCAAGTTTGTAGATCTTGTTGTGATGTCCTTCACAATGACCCCAAAATTGGGGACCCACCTTAAATCTTATGATTTCAGGAAATTTTTGTTTATCTGATTTTGCTCGCATCAAGGTCTTGGAAAATTTGCTTTCACTTTGGAATTGCTGACATATTTGCATTTTGAAGGTTTGAATGTAGTTGCAATGATTCAAAACTGAATATTTTGATTATTTGCATATTAATTGCATTATTTCAAATCAAATAATTTGATTAAAATCATTTTCAAAGGTTTAAATGAAATAATTTGATTAAAAAAAATTTCAAAGGTTTAAATGATTAATTTTCATTTAAATAATTAAATTTCATTTGAATAATTAAATTTTATTTTAGGGTTAACCCTAAAATTAGTGCAAAATTGAAATGAACATATCTTGAGGCAGAGAACTCCGTTTGATCTCATTCAAAACTTGGTAAAAATATATGGATTTTTTCTTTCTAATGATACCAAACTTACAAGATTCTAGATGTCAATTTCACCCAAAAAATAGCGGGTTAATTTAGCAATATGAGAACTTTGAAATAATTTTAAAAAAAAGGAAAGTTACGGGAAAGTAAAGTTTGGTTTTGTTTTGATATTATGATTATTGTTTCATTATGCAGGTAGGCAAGGGTTTGAATAAGATCATTATAAAATATGTTCCCAGTGATGAAACTGAATAACTAAACTTTTCAAATTATACATAAATCATTGAGATTAATGGAAAAGGTCAGACATTTTATAAAGAGAAGGAGAGGAATGGTCAGAGGGAGCAAAGCTACACATTTGTTGGAGGAAAACAGAGAAGGCCATTTGCAGAAAAATGGAAATTATTGTAAGATTTTATAAATTGTTTTAAGCATTTTGGATCCAGATTTGTGAACAGACTGTATTTGGAATTAATAAAGTGCTTATTGCAATTTCTTTATAGTTTGTATACCTTAGAATATTGCATCAATTTAGTTGATTTCACTGTGTGAATACTGGTGAACATTGGATTGGTTTTAGAATTATGTAAATGGAAATTTGTTCTGTTGAATTTGTCCGAGACATTAGTTTAATTTATAAAGCTTAAATATTTTATTATTTTATTTTCATTCTGAAAACTATATATTATAACTTAGTATAATTTTATAAAGTAAAATTATGATTAAATTTATAATTAGGACATTACATTAATTAATATTTGCATTAATAAAATTAAGAAGGGATAAATGAATATTCTATTCCTCACCTTAATTTCATAAGGTTTAGGAACTCGGATTGATATCTCTAAAATTCAATTTGGATTTGATTTATAATATAGTTCTATTTATTTCAAAAATCCTAATTTCAAACCAGAGATCACGTTTACTCTTTTGAATATTTAATTTCATAAATATTTCAAAAGATAAATATTATAAGCATATCTAATTTATAAACTTTAGTTTATCATAAAATCTAAAGTTTATAGATTAGTTTCATATTAAGCTCTAAGATTTTATCATTGACAAGGTTTTGGAACCTTATAAAGTGGACAAGACATTATTTCATTTATTCACCTCTTTTGGGTTTGATTTATAATTTCATAAGGGAGTTTGAATAAATGATTGCTTTATAAAATAAACATTTGGGAAGTGAATTGATTATAAATCTATTATGTTCCAAAGGTTTATCAAGTTTATAAAATTTCATTTACTTTGATTTTTATTAAATTTAAATTGAAATTTAATATAAAATGCTAGATTCTTTTTATGCTAATATCATTTAAAGCATTTTGAGACATTAAATTGAAGAGAGGAAATAAAATTTGGTATACTTTAACATAATATCATAAAACGAATTTTATTTTGTTGAATTGATATCAAAGCATGTTATACATGATAAACTTGAAATCATTTACCTAATTCTAGCCCCTTGTAAATAGTAATTCACAAATCCAAGAGTTATTCAAGTACTCATTGATGTATATACATATGAAATATTAGATATAACTTAAGAACATTGGAGATATATAATATTCTTTTCAAGAGAGAATCATAATTCTGAGTTTGTCAGGTGGCTTTGAGACTGGACAAAATCACACATTAACAAATCTCTATCCATAGGAGAACTCCTTTCTCCTTAGATCTAACTGGTGATCTTCTAGAAGAACTATTGCCCCCACTGCTCTGGTTAATGGATCTCTATCCACTGAAGAGTCCTATCCTCACTACCCTGGCTAATAGATCTCTATCCATTGGATACTATCGTCCTCTATAATTTGTCACCTTCAAAGCTCTATCTCAAATCTACACTAAACATAGTCCTTTAGTCTAGCACAAATCTATCCTCAATATTTGTCCTTTGATCTACACTAAACACAGTCCTTTGATATAGCACAAATATATCCTCAATCTCTATATCTGGTCTGGCACAAACATATCTTCAAATATAAACCAAAATTTATTCTTAGATCTGTATTAAACATAGTCCTTCGATCTAGCACAAATCTATCCTCAATATCTGTCTTCAAGCCTTAACATAAAGCTTGACTCAATCTCAAATCAAATCTACTGGATCTTCCCCAAACCTTAACTCAAGGTTTGAACAAATCAATCAATCAAATTTGCTCTCAAGTATTCTCAAAGACTTGTCTCAAATATATCTTATAAGCTTCTATAAAATCTCACACCAATTTGTCTAAAATTCCTCTCTAGAACTTGTCCAATCTGCTCAATAAATCCTCACTAGAACTTATTCAGATCTACTCAATAAGTCCTCACTAGAACTTATCCAAATATACTCTCAATCTGTATTGTAAGCTTCCACAAAAGCTTACCCAAATTTATCGACAAGTATTCTTAAAGACTTTCCTCAAATTTGCTCAATAATTCCACACTAGAACTTGTCCAATATTATAGAAACATAAAGAAAATTTTTAGAGACTCAATATGCTCTACATTCATCACAATGCTCAATCAATTTCAATAACTCTCATAGAAACATATAGAGAATTATTAGAGACTTAATATGCTTCACATTCACCTCAATACTTCATAACTTTCAATCACTCTTTTATCACAAGAATATATAGAGAATTGTTAGAGACTCAATATGTTTCACACTCATCAATACTCAACCTCTTTTTCAAATCAATATATAATAATTTGTTTCACAGTACTTGAACAATCACTTCACACATTCACTTGACTAGGCTCAACCAAATCTACTCAACCAATCACTCAATGAAATGATCCTTGCTCACAAACCATAGTCCAAGCATATGAATACTCACTCAAATATTTCCAACAATGCTTTATCAACCAAACTCACATAACAATGATACTCATTTTTTTTCAAAATCCTAGTTCAAGTTCTTTACTCAACAACTCACTTCAAAAATAATGCTGATAAAACAATCTTCACATAACAATGATACTCATGTTATTTGCAAACCCTAGTTCAAGATCTTCACTCAACTCAAACACTTCAACAACAATGCTTATAAAATAAGGTTAACTCAACAACTCTTAATTCCATAAAACCTTGAAACATTAATTCAAAACACTCTTCAACAATGCAAACCAAACAATTTTTTTCACTCCAACTTTCATTCACAATTTTCAAAAATCACTCACTAGGAATAATATACCCATACCTTTTGTTGTATGTAGAAGTGCCATTAGAAAACCTGTCTTAATCATAATTTTTTCTTTCCAATTCCAATGGTTGAAAACAACAATATTACTTCAACATTTCCCAAAATTTTCCTTGGACATAAAACAATCACAACTCAATTTATGCCTTATTTCTCCTTTTTAAAATAACACTCATCATACCATACATAAATATAATTTCCTTGATACACCTTATAAAATCCAACTTAAATTAATATCTAACATCATAAAAAATATCAACCAAACACCTTAAAATATTTTTAAAATATTTGAGCAAACAACATTATAAATTTAATTTTTCAAAAATCCTTACAACTCCTTTAGAAATATTAGAATCAATTTAAAACATGTAAAAAATAATTTTTAAATGCCCAAACTATATTCTTGAAATTTTTGGCGACCAATTTTCAAGCATGCCTCTTTCTTTCCCAAAAGAGGATTCGATGAGATTCGATCCGCCGTCTCCTCTAGCCTAAGCACCTTAGCACTTGGGAGCCCACCATGTGGGCTACAAATGTTGATGTGAAGGAAGGTAGAGCCCCTTCCTCTTATGCCTCCACTTGCCGTCTATTTCTCATGAAACTTGTACACTCATTTCTTGCTTTGGACATAGCACAATTCGTAGGCTCACAATTCTTAAAGCTCACAATAATATTTGAAGGCATGGTAAGGTTTGGTAGTGTGGGAGTTTCCCCCTTATATATATATTTTAATTTCTCCTCACGTTGGTGGTGCTTTATTCAAAATCGAATTTCAAATTTTAAATTTTCTAACCCACCTTAGGGTTATTTAACTTTAGCTTAAATTAATTTATAATTAATAATTAATTTAAATAACTTTATAAGTTAAGTAAATTAATTAATAAATTAATTTATAATTAATTTTAAACTTCCTTTCCATAATATTATAAAAGGATATTATACTATTATTTATTTGGAATTTTTCTTGCACTTTGGACCTCATCTGACTTCCTTGAACTGGGTCTTGAAATTGAAACCGAAACATATGTTGCCAAATGAAACTGCTACTGACTAGTGTTGAACGTTTGACATCAATGACCACTCACTCTTGACATCAATGACAACTTATCACTCAAAATATCCAACACTTAGTAGGATGGATTTCCACGTCATATTCCTAAATCTTAGTAATCCAACTAGTTCTTTTATCTCCTAGTTCACATTGTAAAATAAAACTTATAGCATCTAAGTGAACTACATAGACCAAGGTTTTAGTCTAAACCAAGTATTGCTTGAATTTTTTCAATGAATTTATCACTTCAAATAATTGTTTCTCAATAAAATTTTACTTTACCTAATACTCGTGGAGATTTTTACTTCAAAATAATATGGGGTGTTCTTCTCCCTCATCCATTTTTTGAGTGAGCACAGATGCATAGCTCTCTTCATATCCATAAGCATACAAAATGAAATCTTTGTTGAAGTCAGGGTCACTGGAACTGGAGTAGTGGCAATTGATTGTTTATGATCTCAAAATCTCATTTTATCACTTTATACCATTTGACATTTGTATTCTTCTTCAGCAATTCTGAGATAGGTTTCACCTTTTGAGCAAAATCAAAGATGATTTTTTGATAAAATTGATCTGGCTGAAGTATTACAAATATTTCTTGTTCATTGGCAATGGAAGAGTGAGAATTGACCTGATTCTATATGGATTGATAGCCATACCTTCTTTAGAGACCACATGGCCTAACAAATTTCCCTCATGGACTGTAAAAAATGACTTATTTGGGTTGAGATAGATACCAAATTCCCTGCACTTTTTAAATACTTGTTTTAAATATACTAGGTTATCTTGCTTCTTACATGAGAACACAGTCATGTCATCCAAGTAGATTAGAATGGCTTTGTTGATCAACTCTCCAAAGTCATAATCCATTGCTCTCTAGAATGTGGCTCATGCATTGGAAAGACCAAAAGGTATTCTATGATAGGTAAAAGTACCCTATTTGGTGGTAAATATTATTTTGAATTGATTCTCATATTTCACCTAAATATGGTTATAACCAAAAAAGCTATCTAATAGTGAGAACCTCTCTACTCTTGCAACAATCTGTAAGATCTAATCAATTTGAGAGAGTGGATAGTGGTCTTTTAATTATGTTTAGTTAAGATTCCTAAAATTTACACACACAAATGTCTCCATTATTTTTTCTTACTGGAACCAAGTTAGCTACCCAGGTGGAGTGTTTGATTGGATATGTAACATTTACTTTCAGCAGCTTTAATAGTTCCTCTCTCATTATATATTCAACTTAGGGGTTCATTGGCCTCTGCTTCTACTTGAAAGGATTTGTGTTTGGTTCTAGCTCAATTGTATGTTGGTTCACCCTTTTATCTTATACCTTAATATATTCATATGAACAAGACACAATGTCTTGGTATTGTAGGCACAGGACTTTAGTATCCTCCTCTTTTTTAGGAGAACATCTGATTCCAACTTTGAGCTCTTTTATCTTTTTTATCTCAATTTTATTGTAGATATTTTCATTGATTTCCTTGATTTTGATCTTCTTCCTATATTTGTTATCAAATAAGCTTTCCAAAGTTACCAACCCTCTAGGGATATAATTAGTTTTTAGCTAGATGACATCTTGTTGGTCTATCTATTCTATATTTTCCTATTGTATGATAGATATATAGACTTTATTTACTAGGAAATTAATGATTTGTTCATCACTTTCAAAGACTTGCTAGAAGATTTGCTTGTTTGGTACTATAGTTCTAAAAATAATTTTGATCCCTATGTATTTTGTAACTCCTATATCTACAGAATGGTTGAAATTAGCTCCCCTCACTACCAAGGCATAAGCCAAAGTGTTCTATCTTCTGGAAATAAAGTTAATATATATGGCATAAAAGGATTTTATAAAATCCCATATCCTATTTTTATATACCTTCAGGTAATGGTGTTTGCTACTACACCTATCTCTTACCTGATTAACAATTAGTTTAGAATTACCATATATATTCAGTACCTTGATGCCTATTCTATCAACCTACATTAGTTTGAGGTACAAAGCCTCATACTTTGCAGCATTATTGGTGCAGGATCAAGTTAGTATGTATTCAAAACTTTTTGTACTTTTTGATTGAGACTGCAACAATACACTAGGCCTAACCCCAACCCCATTTATACATATTGCACCATTGAAGTGCATGGTCTAAGTCTTTATCTCCCTTAATGATTGATTGGATATGACATGGAATATTTTCTCTATTTCTAAGGAAATGCTATATGTACCCATGCCTATTCCAAACTGAATGTAATATTCTTTGAACGACAATTCATCCTCAACCTCTAGTTCTTCAAAAATTTCCACCATTTTGAACTCATCTAGAGGAGTGAGGTTACACATTTATAAAACATAGGCTTCTCAAGCGTAATACTTATTCTCTTTTCCTTAAATGGAATCACCATGCTAGATTAATCCATGTACATACATCCTCCTAATTTGGGAATGAATTATCTTAAAAGACAATCTAAAATAAGGCTCTAGGTCTACCACCACTATTTCTTGCACAAGGGTTACCTCTGGAGCTCTATACAACCTCATTAGAACATCCTTTATTACCCCTACTATATTTAATGGGGTCTCATCTAGCTGAAAACTCTAGGACAAGACCTAGAATACTCCATTATCATATCCTCGTAGACTGATTTAGGCATAACTATGGTGGAAGCCCCTGAATCAATCATGTGGTTGCAAACAATCCAGTCCTCCATCCTCAGAGAAATGTAAAAGGGAGGGGGTTTTTTCTTTAGGGTAGTAGAGGAAATATTGTCTTTCCCAAAGGGCATGCTAAGGATTGTAGTAGCCTACTTTTCCTGGGGGTATTTTCTTAGAGAAGCCTTCAATAGGTCTATTTGGCCAGGGAAAAAGAGAGTATCATACAGACTGGCCTTTGAGGGTATATTTTTCATCTCCTCTATAATGTTATACTCTAATTTTATTGAGGAGGAATTTTCAAAATTTCTCTCTAGTTCACCATACTTCATTTTGTACTATTGTGTGGCCTCAATCCTTTGCCTCTTGGTTATGGAGGGAAATATAAGCTTTTCTTGTGCTTCACTCTTGGATCTCATCCCTTCTTTGTCATTTTCTTTGTCATATCTTCTAGGGAAGTTGACCTAATTTTCCTGGTCGTTTGGGACCATATCCCTCTTTTATTTTTCTTGAGGGATAGGGAAAAGATCATTACCTTGAGGGAGAGCATATTTCATTACCTTGAGGGAGAGCATATTTCTTCTTTTGGGAAGGGACTTGAAACTGACCCATATTTTGTGGATCAACCTGCAAAGTCTTCTTCCTCGATCTTGGCATAACTGAAATCAACCCTTCTTCATCTGGGTCCTATCCAACTGTGATCTAGTCTAGCTACAAAAGCATACTGACCCTAATTTTTTTATTCTTCTCTACCATTTCCATAGCCGACTGCACATGATGCTAGTACATGACACATGATTTTGAATCATGGGGATCATTATATACAAGACACCACACATTTACCAAACTTGTTTTAGAGGAACATCCTGGATCTTCTTGCATTGTATTCACTCTGATTCCTATGCTATTTTTGGTACCATGTTTTTAGTCCCTATTGGCATAGATAAATCTTCCTTGCTAAGATCTCTCTATCTCTCTTTTTTCCATTGAGCTCATCTTGTTACTACATATTTTAAGGGTATTTGTATATCAAGAAGCACAATGGATTCCTGGGATGTTTGAATAGGAAGTTGTGGGAAAGGAACTACAGCAGATGATACTTTAGGGTGAGGAATAGGGGTTATCTAAAGAATCAGGGATGATAAAGAAGGATCCATATAATAATATGTAGATGTTTAGTTCTAAACATTGGTAATTTTTGAGCAATAGGATATGATAACTTTAGGGGGTAATATTCCCACATTGATAAGAGTATTTTAAGCTTGGAAAACTACATTATAGACTTGGGATAAGGTACATATTCTAGAACATTGGGTTTGTAGATCCAATTTAGATCCAAGGGCTCTGATATAGTACATGAAAGCTAGAGTTTCAGTTGTCCTAGCTTTAGATGGAATTCTTTTCTAGGACCTACTAAATCTCAGGTTAAAATATGAAATAGACTCTTACTGATGCTTTTGCATGGACGCAAATTTATTGAGGGAAAATGGATCAATAGACTCATTTAACTCTTCTACAAAGTGTTTTGCTAATCCTATCCATAATATAATGGTACTATCCTCTAAAGTCCTAAACCAGTGTAAAATATTCCCTCTGAAGGACAAGGCCAATATTTTGATGAAGACATCTTCATTTTTTATGTTATGGATAGCTTCTAAATTCACAATATCTTGAAAATTTTCATATGTAATCTTTCCTGATCCATAATATGTAATAATAGCTTTAGATACAACCTAAGGAATATCATGCATATGAGCTAATCTTAGGGGACCAATTGTATTCTAGTTGGGATATTTCTACAAGGGCTAATTAAGGGGTATATTTTAAAACATATTTATTGGTTTAGTTCTTGTTGGAGGTAGCCTTGGGGGTCCTGCAATAGATGACTTAAGAGGAGTTTTGTCTGAATGGAAATCTTGGTTCAAATCTCTTATGACAAAAAATCCTCTAAAAGGAAGCTCATAGTAGATGAAATAACATAGGTTATTCTTTGTAGATGACCTAGTATTCATGAAAAATAACAAGCTATAGGGATGGATTTCTGGTTTGTACATTTAGGGAGTCATGAGGTGAATTTACTACTCACCACTTAACAAGATCAAGACAATTCACCAAATCTTGATTCCTTCGGGAAAATATACAAAATAAAAAAATATTGGGTTAACTAATGATTCTTGTAAATAGATCCCATCGAGCATGCCAAAATTGTTGAGATCCAAATTGACATCGAGAAAAACTCAAAACTATGATTGTCTATCTTCCAATTTTTTTATTAGGCTTGCACCTGCTAATCACAGTTCATACCTCAACATTGGATGGACTAAAGATTACTCTAATCCAACCTCTAGAGTAGGTTGGTTCCTTGTCAAGAGATAAGGTGTTGAATCATATAAGCTTGGTAAAAATTAGAAGAGATAGGGGTAGAAAGAGGTTTAGGGTCAAGGAATTATTATCAAAATAGTGGCTGGATAGAGCCAACAACATAGGAATCCATAGGGAAAACCTTTCTAACAAACAATTTCCAATGTCCCACACTTGAGATTAACAATATTTAAGAAAAAAATAATCTTCATAAAAAATACAGAAAAAAGACATACTCCAAGAATCTATTTCAACATCTATAATACTAATTATCCAATTTAGAAGAATAAGATCAATATCATGATTTTACAAAAAATAACTCCTTGCAAGCATAGATTCAGTTGTGATAATATTTCAATTGTGATAAGTTAGTAATCCAATATCAGTAGAATAGACTAACCATACAACATTAGCAGAAAAGCAATCCATAGCTTGAATCTCTCGATAGAATTATTGAAGATATCAATTCTAGAGGTAAACATCCAAGTAATGTTTCTTCTATTGATTTACAAAAAAATATTACACAACAGGGCAAACAAACACTCTAAATCCAACCTTGAAAATCAAGGGTTCGACCTCTATTAATAATTTTACATTGAAATAATAAGATGGAAAATTACAAAGAGAAAACCATGCCAGATCAGTAGAATGCTGAGGTGGCATCATTTTATTTAACTTTGAAGCTCAAAGAATCTGTATGATATCGCACAACCTCATAGATTGGCTCCACAACTTGCTCATTCTTCAATTGTAGTTAGGCTTCAGACTGTTAGACTCTAAATCTAAGTCATTTATATTTCTTTGGGACTTCATCTAGCCATAGATCTATAACCGACTGAGTTCTTGATTCTTGGCTCCATGGATTCTTTGTTTGTTCGACTGCTTGAATCGACTAGTTCTTGTTTGTAAAAGACTTTACTTTTGTATGCTTGAGAAATGTTAGCATCAACTTGAATATTGATTTTCTCATGAATGTCTATGATTAAAACCTTGATAATGCTTGGAAATGAGTAGCGTAGAACATGTCACCAGGTCACTCTTTTGAGAGACTTATCACTTGAGTTGAACATTTTGACCATCAATGTGGAGCACATTAGAAAAATATACTTCAATGTGCGTGGATTAGAAACATGTCATCAAGATGCTCTCTTTAAGTCTTAAAATTTCTTAATGCTTTTACATCCATGGCATATAATGCTACGTCATAGACCACTCTTTGATATCCACGTCTTCAAAATTTTACCAAGTTATCCATGGGATAGAGCCTTGTTCTATACCACTTAGAATGTTGTGTAAAATAGCATTTCATGAGACTTCGCACTGCATCACTGCCTTGTGCTTATTAAATTATTTGACAAATGGTGTGGAACATGTGTCCTGATCTGATCTAAAATGAATGTGAATCTTAGAAATATAGAACACATTAAAAAATTAATCATTTTATTACACAGGCTATATTAATATGTGTTGGGCCACTTGTTGAAGAATGATGATGTTAGGTTTGACCCAGGTTGATAGTGACGTGAAACATGCTGCATTGTGCCACTAGAAAATGCATTGAAGTACAAGCAGTCTAGAACCTTTTTGTGCCTTAGAAAACATTCACAAAATTTTTCTAAGGATGTGGCCATTTTATGCCTATAAGAACCTTGATGATAAAAGAAAATACAAGGTGTCATATGAGAAGGACAAAGTTGGTGAAATGCATCACAACATAAAACTTTATTACAAAGATATCAGTACCACCAAATATGATAAGTTATAGGTTGCACAAAACAATAAGGAGAGATAATGTATATGACATGCTAGATCATCGATCATATGCTATTGTGAATATATGATAAAATCAAGCAGGTCTTGCAATAAAGTAAAAATGTTGTGGTGGTGAGATGCAATTGGCTAAACAAAATAAAAAGAATGTGCATTCAATTTTTTTATAGAGAGTAAAATTTGTTAAGCAATGTTAGCTCTAACAAAATATAAATTCAATTAATGCTCCAACTATCATCATCATCCACAAATGCTATAAAGAGAAATGCAAGATAAATCTATATATAAAGTTTTCTTTGGCATTAGGGTCTTGATCTTGATTTGTTATATTTGAGTAACCATGTATATCTTAAAAGCTCTCAAACAATGTCTAAGGGTTTGCAATCCAAAGAGGGTGTACCTGTGGAACTTCATTAAGAAAAAAGTAGAGAGAAATAGTAAAATAATTAGGCCTCTAAGTAGTTGGAATATTTACCTAAGTTACCTAAGGCAACTTGTCTAGATCTAAAATAGCTTTCAATTGTGGTGGACTATGCTCATGGAGGATTAAATTTTTTTAAAGGTATATCCAACTAGGTATCTCCATGTATTTTCCTTTCTTTATATCTCTTCATATTTCTCTTCTCTTTCTATTTTTGCATCCTATCTTCATGTATATATCTCCATCATTACTAGCCTATCTATCTTCCAATTAATGGCTATGCCTTTCTTACTTATTATAATTTCCTGCCCCCAAACACCATGTATTATGCCAATTTTTATACCTGAATTGGATATAAGCTTGATAGGGGCATTCTAGCAAGTATTTTCATTGACATACAATATATACTCACTTAAAGCCTCATCTTTCACATCCTTAACATATTCAAATTTTCTTTCCTTGTTCCTCATTTTCCAATTTTTAATCTCCTATTACCTTAATAATTATTGCCTTTTAAATATCCAATTGTAGTAAACTTATATTCTAGCTCCCTATTTTATTTTTGAATCCAAGCCCAAAAAATAAGGCCTACTAGGTTCTCTATTTTTACAGGAAAAAATCCATGAAAGTCACCAATAATGTAGGTTGATTTGATCACCCACATTGACAATTCATTGCAAACCTAGTCAGATTATGATTTTGCTTAAAATTCTATTATCATTTTGCTAAGACATCGACATAGTAACTGATTAGAAGCATCATTTTGGCATAAGTTGAAGATAAGAGCTTGATAAAGAATTAGTCATAAAGTAGTTGTGGAAAACAATCCAAAATACTATAGGGAAGCTAAACATACCATAACACTTAGTCAAACAAACATTTTTGGCTAATACAAGGTAATCTGACACTTTTTAACTATACCAAATTAAAAAATTTGTCTAAGGTAAAGGCCCAACACATTGGAGTAGGAGCCAAATATTTCTAGAAGCTAACATTAGCAAAGTGAAAACAAAAGCTTAGCATTTCATACTCATAACAACATTGGATTAAGATTTTAAATGAGGTAAAGTGTTTGGCTTGGAAAAATGCTAGACTTTTGGGATAACTAATGTCATAATAGTTGCTAATATTATGTAGCATCTAGTACATTATTAGATCCTAAATTTCACTAAGTATAAATATCATGCTAGAAGAAGGTTGGACTTCCAATTACATTGATGCCATCCTAAGGTGATCAAAATTTAGATGTCCAATATCAAGGCAACACCTTAGAGGATCAAATATTTGGCTAAGTATGGAAAGATAGCCAAAATTACAAGGAAGTTGACTTCATCAACATAGCTAGAATATTTCAATGTTATAGTGCAAAGAAAAACTCAAAATTTTGCTAAGGCATAGAGTTTGGTAAGAAAAGAAATTTGAACCAACACAAGCCTAGCAATGATCCCAACCTCTAGAATTTGATATAAAGCTCCAAAACCTATCTTAGTTAGCATTATTTGGGCATGTCAACTAGCTTCCTAGAATACTTACTATCAAAAATATCAATAGTTAGAGGCTTCTCTATCACACACCTATCCCTACATAGGTGGTTTAGTCATCAAGAGGAGTGGAAGAAAGTAGACCTATCAAAATATGCTCAAGATTTGATTGAGCAATGTGGACACTTGCTTCTTAAAAGAAATATAACTAGACATTTTAGCAAATCATAACCAAATTAATTAAGCTAGGTTAAGCTAAAAGCAATGTGCACTCCTTGCACTCACCTTGATAGGCCTATAGGGAGCTTCCATGTAATGGTGTGATCTAATAAAAAGGGATTGTAAATATATATATAGTTGAATGTATCTTAGAATAAGGGTCAACTCTTTAGCTTTTACAATTTCATAAGATATATGATTGAAGGCTATACACATCTCAACAAATATTGAAGTGGTGTTTGTACTCTATTTGAAGATATTAAAAATATTGTATTAATGTGAATTCAAATGCTATATATTTCTACTCATGTTAAATGGATAATGTATTTTGTTAAACTTATTTCACTAAACTAGATAATTATCTGGATTATTATTTGATATTGGGAAATATTACATTATTTGGTACAGTACCCCCATGGCATTTTTATGGTATAAATGTAAATATGTAATAGATTAGGGTGTGAGTCTATAGTATAGGAGTGAAATTTATTTTTCTCCTTTATATATGTGTTCATGTGTAGGATGTGCACAAGGATCATGTAATTATATGTGCAAATATGAAGAGTAAGAATGTGCACATGTTTCTTACAATAGAGTGTATAGGAGTTTTGGTCGCCAATCCAACACCATGCGTATGGTGGGGACTAACCAATGCCAACATAGAAAAACCAACATATTGGTATGGGGTGATCAATCTCTGGAGGAGGTTGATTCCTTGGGCGTGGTTCCAGCTATCTATGCTATAGAGTGGGAAAAGGGAAAAAGGAGGAAAATAGGAAAATTGTCATAGCCATAAATCTCAAGAATAGGTATAGCCGCATCAAGACCTATGTAGGAAAGGCACCATGGGTTGAAACACAAATATAAAACCTAATATATCAGCCTATGATACCTTTATCAATCTCTACTAAGCAATGGGTGAGGGGTGAATTCCAAAACCAGAGGCTAGGTGCATGAAATCTAGGATGCAGAATTAGTGCACTCCTATATGAACTAGCTTTAATAGAAATAAACCCCCAACCCATGTTTATGAATGTGCACTCTATGTCACTAAGTGAATCCCACAAAATCCATATAGTAGAATAATATGAGACCACCTAGATAACTAAAACAAAAATAAGCATTCACACATTGAATAGAAACAAGAAGGTAAAATCGAAGACCAAACAATGTTGAATCTATATTTACACAATGGTGAAACCTTACATATGAATTATAATGGCTAAAAATCCACCCTTAGGAATGACCAAAATTCCACTATTTATAGGCATATTTACATCAAATTCAAAATTTAACATTAATGGTGGTAGACAGGAAGACAATCCTTGAAGTTAATAGATGTCGCATTTTTACGTTGTTCCTCAGGATAGCATCAATATTCTAGAAAGAGGTAGATGCATCTAGTTCAATTTTGGCCTTTGGATCCTTTGAAATTTTTATCCAGTTCATCAATTCGTAGCTATCTCATCCTTTTTCTTGGATGACAATCCTTTGGTTAGGCAGTAAGTGATAGGCATTGATCACCTTGGGAGCATTGTACCTCAAATATCACTTCTACATACGAGCACCTGGTAATGGATTGATAGAGTAGTGGGTACATCCCTTGTTCAAACTTTGAGTGATACCAGGACCTTTGCATGGTAGTAGGGTTATTCCTTTGTATTTATTTCTTCCTATATAGGCATCAGGGAAGAGGATGGACATTTTTTTATAATTTCATCCAAATTGTGTTTTGCAACTTCCAATTGAGATGGGTTGGAGCTTATATCTTCCCCAAGGGTGGTATTTCCTAAATTTTTTGCCCTTGCCAATTTCTTGAAATGCCCACCCAATGAGTGGGTAGGATTTTTGAATAATTTTACCCAAATCCTAGGGTAGATCGACCACTCGCTCTATCACCCACCCTGATTTAATATGCCATCTACCCACTACTTTGGTCCACCCATCATCATTGCAACTATCCATTTGCTATCTTTCACCCATTTATCAATGTTCTCAAATTTTGGTGAACTCCATTCGAGAAAAGGAAATCACATTTCTGAATGGAAGAGTGGGTTAAGAGTGCAAAATTTCACCCACAAGGAGTGTGAAAGTGTGCAAGTATCAAAGAGTGCAAGATTAAATAGAGAGTCAAGAGTCATGTATAAAAGTGGCAAGATGAGAAGCCAAAATACATAGGAGGCTTATCTTAAGCATGGAATAAGATGCACCTCCCAGATATGTGAGGAGAAAAATAGACAAATACTCCAAGAGTTACATTTCTAGTATTATATTATGGAGACAAAGGTCCATGTAATATATTGAATAATATTAGGACATCGAAATAAAATTGACTAAAGCTTGCATACAATTTTGAGCAATTTTTTTTTCTAGATAATAACGGGTTGTACTTGGGTCCCCAAGCCTTGAAAAATTATAACTTTCTTGTTTATATCTTTAGAGTTTACAAATAGATACACTTTTCATCTCAATTGAGATGCAATAGCTAGAAACCTACATCATTTTACATAAAATGTTTGAATTCTTGATTTTTATTTTTTGAATCTTTTCAATTTTCTATATGAACACAAATATTCTAGAATCCTTGACATTTTTCTATAGCAGCCTTCATAATACCAAAACTTCATCTCTACTATCTATGCATTGCATCTTAGTAGAGTAATATTTCCAAAACATCGTGTTGAGTGTATATTTTTCCCAATTGCAAAATACCACCACATGCAGAGTATTGAATAGAAAAATCTCTTGAAAAGAAACCAAATGACAAACATTCAACTTCTCCAAGGTTCTGGTAAAATATCTAAAAGATTACAATAGTGCCAAAAATAATTCAATAATGCATGTGACCATAAACAAGGGGCCTTTACTGGTTCTAAATAATGCTTAGTTATTTGAAAGATATAACTAAAAATAAAAGTAGTTCTTTTTAGGGTTTTTTTAAATTTTTGCTACCCTAAATCCTTTTTAGTAGAGTATTTTATCTTCATTTAAAAGGTTTCAAATGACAAAATGTGGAATTTTCCACCTCATTTTAATGCCCATGCCTTTAAGATGAAGTAAATTTTAGGTATTTGGGTTCATTTTATCTTTCCTTATATTGATGCCACTACCCTAATAGTGGTTAGTAGAAGTTAGCATGTTAGCAATGTTAGCAAATTTAGCAAAGTTAGCTTTCATTTCTTATCTTAGCTTAATGTAAAATAGTAGGTTAGTATCCCTCCTAAACCATGTGTTTTATCTAAAAGCTTTAGATTAATGAAACTTGGAGGTGCAAAAATTCTGGAAAATGACCAGAATGGAAATAACTTGAAAGCTTAACAATTCTAGAAATGGACTAGAAAAAATGAAACTAATAGGAAATTAGTAGAAATTCTGGAAAAGGACCAAAATGGAAATGAAAGAAACTAAAATTCTGGATGGACCAAAATGGAATGCTTGAATGCTTGAAATAAAATAATTTTTGAGAACAGTAAATGAAATAAACATGTAAATTTGGTTAGCTAAAAAATTCAAATTCTGAATTAGTTTAGCAAGCTCCTCCCTGCAAAATCCCAAGTTATGAGGTAATCATAAAACAACCTAAATCAATGGACCTGCAACATAAGCACAATACCATTAAATCAAGTGCGAGACTCAAAGGAAACATAAATAAACTGCATAATCTTGACCTTCGCCTATTGCAACCCATTTCATGGCATAAGACAATGGCTAGAAGTCACTAAAATACAGAAATGATAAGACACTAAAAACATTAGTTTTATGATAAAAACCCTCCTTTTGATTTTGCTCACAAAAGTTTGCTACCCTCTCAAAATCTAAAAAATGCTCTTTCTTTATTGCTTTCTCGAATGTTACATCATTTCCAGGCTCCCTTGAAAAAGGTAGGTTAACAAGGTATAAATAATGCTTAGAAGTCATTCCGCTTCATCTTATCTCACAACCAAAATAATGAATGGATATAAGAAAATAATCCATCATCATTTTCTGTGATTTAATAAACATAACACTTCTAAACGTTATTTATTTTAAAAAAAAATTAACAACAAAAACATAACCTTGCATGACTCCTTATATCTCCCCTTTCTCTTATAAGCATTCTACCCAAGAATACCCCTTTACATCCATCAAACGAATGATAAAAGCATTAACTATACCTTATAACCCCTATGATTTTAGACCTCCTTTAAAACATTGAATGTGATCAAACCACATTCACATTAACTAAAATAATACAGGTCAATCTTATTCAGCAAAACTTTCATTGTCACTTTTTTGAGGTCAAGACCCGATGGTATTTCTTCTAAGCCATACCAATGTGCCCAATGACTAGGATGGCATTCCCCCATCTTGGGAACTTTGGTTTCCACGTAACCAAATGAAACCATCACACTGCCTACGTAGCCATGACACTGTCCAACTTACATAGCCATAGCACTGCCAACAATGTAGACATGGCACTACTAAGGCTATGTAGCCATAGCACTACCAACAATGTAGCCATGGCGCTACCAAGGCTACACAACCATAGTGCTATCATCGTCATCGTGGCATTGACCAACCTACACAACCATGGCGCTACCAAGACTACGTAGCCATAATACTACCATCAATGTTGTGGTGCTGCCAAACCTATGTAGCCATGGTGCTGCCAAGACTACGTAGCCATAGCGCTACCATCATCACCATGGCACTACAAAACCTATGTAGCCATCGACGTTGCCATCAACGTCATGGTGCTGCCAAACCTACACAGCCATGGTGTTGTTTAACTCCCTACTCTCACACTCACGTTGCCATAGCGTAATGAAAAAAATGCAACACTAAAACCTTTCATGCTCTTCGAGGCTAGCCTTTAACTACGTCAATTAGCATCATAGGTTGCCCTAATAACACTTCTTCCTTCCTTGTTCGATGGCATGCCTCTGCCTCTCGACCGTTTCATTGACAACTCCGACGCATTTCATGTTATTCTTCTAAAACCCTAACACCATCTTGGACCACCTCTTCTTTGTCGGTGTTACTTTGTGAAGCTTCGCTGCCATAGCGTTGAACGTTCTTGGACTAGCCACTCATTTCTTTGAATGTTTTGGAATATCCACCATCGCCTTATCTGCAATCAAATGAAATGACATTAAACTTTACCTTATCGTAAATATTATTATCACGTCTTTTATAAAGTACATTATAATAATATTATTATATACAATATAATATTATTATTATAATAATAACATTTTAGAAGAATATAATCACAAAAATATTATTATAATAATAACATTATAATATAATCATAATAATATTATTATAATGATAACATTTTAGAACCTTATAACATAATCTTAAAAATATTACTTTTATGTACGTAATATAGTTAATGCAATTATATTAGGTAGATAATAGCATATTGGCTTCTATATCAATTTCTTTATACCTTTTGTATCCTCTTTTTGTTTTAGGTCAGGCCTTGCTTTGTTAAACAAATTCCATCACCTTAGATAGTGTGAAGAACATTAAAATATTATTCATCAAAATGTATTTTAATTAATCTAAGCATTAATGCCTAGATTAATTAATCATTAAATATCAAATAACCAAAACAATTAAAATCATTAAAACAAAACGGTCAAACATCCCTATTTCTTACAAACCAAAGAAAACCAAAAGCCTTTCATATCAAAATATGACAAGTGGGTCCCCAAGAATTTTGGGGTGGTTGTGGAAACTCCACAACACATCACATTTTCATAGTTCACTTTACCAAATCTGGATTGCTAGTTTCCTTCCTGAAACACAAGTGCAACCATAAATATTATAAAAAATATTCTATAATAAAACACATTAATGTTATAAAATAAAACAAATATTACAAATAGAAAATATTTAAGTAGATCTTAATCATTATTTGATTTAGATAGTCAACATTTTCTTGTTAGCTGTAGCTAAACTTATGAATTCCTCTAACCACGAAAAAAACAATTTAACTTCATGATTCTCAATCAAAAATCCCCCACTGGCTAGCCTCTCTGCATAATTATTTCCTTCCCTTAATGTATGTGTAAACCCGATTTATTCAAACTCTTTAGCAAGATATTAAATTTCCACATTTATCTCTTGTATGTTCTATGGAGCTTTTGCTTTCCTCAAAATTGTATTTATTACTATGAGAGAATCACCTTCTATCCATATACTCTATTCCATTTCAATTTTTTGTATATTTTTAACCCTTCTAAAGCTACCCAAGCTTTAACTTCAATATTTGTCTTAAATCCACTATTGAAAGTGTAATGAGACAAAATCTCTCCTTTATTAGTGTTAATTATTCCTCCTCTTGCTGGTCCTAGATTTCTTTTATATGATCCATCAATATTTAATCTAACAAACTCCACATATGGTGGTTTCCACTTTATATTCTTTGTCTTCTTTTTGCTTCTCTTGTCACCAACATCATAATTCCATTTAATGACTTGACTCCATTTATCAAGGATCTTAGCTTCTATATTAGGTACTAGGTGAGTTGATAAGGTTGGTTTAGAATCCTCTATGGCTAAACATATCTTTCTTTTCATTACCTCTAAACTACTTTTCTTTCCTTTAAATATTCTTTTATTCCTTTCTAGCCATACAGTCCAAAGTATTGTCTCTTTTGATATATCCCATATTATCTATAAAATATTACTTTTTTAAGTGCTCTACCATTGCTTTAACCATTTTTCAATTCTTCTATTCATCACCATATATTTACCAAACATATTAAGATTCCATTACCATAGTTTCCTAACTATTGAGCAATATATGAAGAGATGGTATATACTCTCATTTCTACAAAGAACGTATTGAGAGGGGCCATGAAAACCCCTTTTCATAAGGTTATCCCAAGATAAAATTCTTCTATAAACTATTATCCAAATAAAAATTTTGACTTTACGAATGCTTGGGCTATCCTAAATATTTCTCCATATTCTAGTGATATTACTATTTTGTTGGTGCTTTACATTATATCCACTTCTTGTTGTGTATTCTCCTAAGTTATTCAAATTCTAAATCAATTTATCTTTAGATCTCCTCAGAATAATCGTAGTTGTTATCTTTCTACTTGATTACCTCCTAGAATCAATATCTTGTATAGTTTTAAAAAATCTTCTTTCCATTTGTATCTTCCTTCCTGATCCTTGTACAAAATGTTTCAAGCAATCTCATCCAAAGTTTCAAAATTGGATCTAAATTGACTGGTTTTTTATCACACCAAGTATCCATATAAATAGAAAAATTTTCTCTGGTTCCCATCACCCATCTTAAACCTTTAATCATTAGATCAATAGATTTTTTAAACTTTTCCAAAGAGAAGAACCATTTTGTAGAGAGAATGTAGTAAATATTAAACTTGGGTCATTGGGCTCAACATATTTAGAAGAATTATTTCCCATTATATTTGACTCTCTTTGTATAATATCTAGATTACTTTTCCCATAAGAGCTAAGTTATCATCTGTAAGAAATTTTAAACCAAGATCTCCCCTAGTTTTATCAAGTAAATATGACCATAAAAAGTATCACAAAATATAGATTAAACTTTTTTCAACTAATTTTAGCATAGTATACAATGACATATAATATTTTGGAATGGCCTGTAAGACTAACTTAACTAACTACACTCTTCCTACTAATTATAACCATCTACCTTTCCAAGTGTATAGGGGAAAATTGTGCACTATGTATGATTTTCAATGGATCTACTGGGAGTTAGTGTGACTGTGGTGGTTGTTATATTCTCTACACTCAGGGACACAAAAGGATGAGTTCACCAAGAATATTTTTATGACTCACTTCAATTCTAGGTTGGGATTATTAAATGTGTCAATTAAGCAATCACCTATGTTTATCTTTTCTATGTTAAACTATAAAAATGAAATAACACTGCAAGGCACATAGGATGCAAGAAGACAATGACTAATCCTAATATGATTCTTTGATTGAATTATTTATAAACCCTAGGTTATAATAATGATTTTTTTTGTCTTTTGAGCAAGGGCACAAGGGAAATGCACACTATATGCTTTTATTTTTTCAATGCCTAAAAAGTGATTAAATATTTTTTCTTTTTATTTGTAACCTAGATTATGAACAAGAAGAGCAAAAGCAAACAACACACAACCTAATAAATTTATCAAGGGCACTTATTTGATTTTGGTATTTGATCCAAGTTTTGTATTGTGTCTAGAATATCTCACAACTTCATATTTGCAAAATAGCTTTCACAAAAACTTCTAGAAAACTTGGAGTGTTTGGGGGCCTATTTAGGTTGCTATAAGATTGAGTTTGGAGGTGCAATAGTCAAGCCCCCTTGGTCATTTTAGTTGACCATTTGTAGTAAAATCAGATTTTGACCTTTAGAGCAAGCACAATGAAATATGCAAGCATGAAACAACAAATGAAGTACAAACAAATGGATGCAATACTTGAACAAAAATGTAATTTTGAAAACTAGGGTTTGGGGATAAATATTTGCTCTCATGCTAAACTGATATGAAATGCAAATGAAATAAAATGATAACAATAAAAAATAAACACAAACATAGAAAAATAGAATGTAGAGGTCATGCAAAGTGAAGCCCTAGGGTTTTGGGATGAAGAGTCATCCCAAAACTAATCCAGACCGAGTTTGTGCCCTATAGGATACTGAGCATGGATTCGGTAACAACACCAAAATGGATGTAGAGCACTTGGTGGGTGAAATTAAGGCTTTCACTAAATCCACATCCTATAGTAGGTAGGGTATGGATTAATGCAAGAGGGCTTAAAAAGTCCTATGTAGAAAAAAAGCAATAGAATAGGGATTAAAATAAAAAATACAAACTACTAAATGCAAAGAAAAACCAGTTGATCTTGTGGAAGAAGTAAGAGCCAAGGTGAAATATATCTCCTCCCCCAAGAAGGAAAATATTTATCAAGGCTTTCTCCACTTGAAAAATCCCAAGGAATGCCAACAATAGGACACCAAAGCACCAAAATATAAGAGGACTCTAAATTTGCATGAACTTTTTATATTGCTAGCTTGTAATCTCAAGAAGATAACTTTTTAGAACATGGAACTTGTCAAGCCTCAAAAGAGAGATCTAATCCCTTTATTTATAAAGGTCCTAGAGGGCTAAAATACAAGAAAAAATAAAACTGAACCTTAATCGGGCCGACACCCCAAAAGGGTCAACTTAAAATTTAGGTTTTTAAAGAAAAACCCTAAATTTTTTAAATCTACGCCTCAAATTACTAGGTGCAGATTTGGTCAAGGTCAATAAAAACAAGGTAAAACACAAGAAAAAAGGGGCTAAAATTAGTCCTAGCAAGCTTGAGAACCTCTTAAAGGAAAACCAAGGAAAAATGACTCATCTAGGTAGGTCAATTTTTCGTGTCTATATTTTTCCTCCTCTTTGATGCATTTATGGCTTAACAAATGCATCAAAGAAATATGTAAGCACCTATGAAAAAAAAATACAATAAATAAGAAAAAAAGGGATAGTTAATCTAGAATTAAGGGGCAGTGCATAAATAGTGTCATTTTATATACTATGAATATTTAGAATGCAAATTGAGCTATTAAGGACATTAATGCCTCTCAGGCTAGGATGCTCCCTCGAGTTTCAAAAGGAATGCAAAATTTCCTAAGGAAAATCAAAACAACAAATGTAAAAGAATGGCTATTCCCTTTTCTGAATACGATGAATGGGAGAGAATGGCAAACAATGAAAAACACACAAAAAGGAGAAAGAGGAGAGAGAAAATAAAAAAAGGAGAAAAAAAAAAGTAAGAGGAGGAAAAACCTAACTCATTTTCATTCTGAGAGAAAATGAGAAGGGGGCTCTAGAGAAAAAAAGAGAATGTCTCTTACCACATAATGAGCAATATTTGTGAGGGGTGAGGCTAGTGTAGAAGTAGACCAAGCATGGGTAAGAGTCACAATCTCAACTAGCAATTAGATTTAGGCTTATTTTATTAATTTTTTTTTATTTTTTAATGTTTATGCTATTTTTTGTGAAATTGATTGTGTGAGAGCCCGAGCATGGATTTGATGGTAGCCCATGGATTTGGCTAGCCTTGGTGATGTCCAAATACATACCTTTTGCCATATAGGATTTTAATTCATGAATCCACATCTTGTAGGACACGAGGCATAGATTTGATGAAAAATAAACAAAAAATAGGTTTTAAGGTGTTTTTTAAATTTTTATTTCGATGTTTTGAAATTTTTATTATTGCATGATTTCCTTGAGAGTATGGAATGGCGGTCGAGTACCCTTGAGGAGGAACTATAGGAACTCACACCAGTAGAAATATGCACACTGTGTGTGATGGAGATGCTGCATTTGGTAGAGATACCCTAGGTAGAGGCTGATAGAGCACTACTAATGATGCTAGGAGAGCAATGGTACCCAAAATTATCCATTTTTTGATTATCTATAATAGATATTAATATCACACTAGAGGATATGTGGCACATATTGAGGATCCCCATAAGGAGGAGGATGATTTTATAGGGCATAGGTGCTAAGGATTACAACATGGAGATTGATGGGTGATCCCTCACATGAGATTCTTAAGAGCAGATTTCATGTCAATGATATACCATAATGATATCAGCTTGGGGCACTAAGAACCATGATCTATGGAGATGTGGTAGGATTTCTAGTGTACCACATGAGTCAAAAAAACTTGCCATGGGAATTTGTGGAAATAGTGGTAGACATGCAAGATCAATAGGTGTGATTCACACGGGGTTCATATATGTTGGTCCGTATATATAGGATATTGTATAATATCATGTATAAATAATATATAGTGTTAGTCTATACAATGTTTCTCTAGGTGTTGTGCTAGGAGCACATAGCCATTAGGATGCTAGAGGTACTACTAGGACCATTGCATAATAAGGAGAAACCAATAGGATACAAATGGTCTTAAGACCTAGAGTGGATATAGAGGTTGTATGCAGGAATTTTGCCACTTGAGAATCAGGTCATAGACGAGGTACGAGATTTCCAAATCATATGGTGTCCATGTAATATACACCCTAGGTGGTATGAGGGTGGGTAGGATTTGGATTAGATTAGGAGGATCTGATGGGTTTCCATGAAGAAGGGCAAGTTAGAGCTATACCATTTTGATTAGGTACAATGATGATTCAATATTCTCTAGGACCTAGGAGACTACTAGTATTAGAGGGTATAGAGAGGTCTATCAGGGATTAGAGGGGACCCTAATGTGGCTAGGTTTATAGAGGAGGATCTATATGATCTGCTCTATGTTGATCCTAGATTTGATGATGTTGGGGTAGTATTTGGATATGGGATATGGTATAGGGGCATTATACCCCCAATGATTTCCACACCAGTTCTAGTGTAGAGGTGCCAAGTAATGGAATGATGGATGTAGCTGGAACTTTGAGAGGTAAATTAATTCATAGTGGAGTATCTAGAGTAGATGCCAAAACATCCTATGTAGGCTAAGGTATAGGTCAGGGTAAAGGTGGTGACAACCATGAGGACCCCCATCTCTCTCTTCAGTATAGGAGTATGGGAAGAAATCGAGTGTGTCCTATTAGTAGGATAGGTAGGATTGAATGGGACCATAGGATAGAGATATCCAAGTAGGATACTAGAAGGGTTGAAAAATAGATTAGTTGTTATGCAGGGAAAGATAGATACTCTTTGAGCATAGCTAGGCTAGGTCATGACCAAGAGGGATGCAATGAGGGTTGATGTGAGCCACCTTAGAGGGGATATAGGATGGTTAGAGTAGGAGTTCCAATGGGAACGATCTGAGGGGAAGGTGGTTTTGATGAGTATCCAACCAGATGAGGGGATCCACCTACTACAAGAGCTACTATAGAGGGTAAAGGAGTACTAAGATAGAGCAAAATGGGGGAGATATTCTACCAAGGACTATACTTCTAGGTGGTATTGGTAGATCAAAGAGTGTATCTACCATTGTTTGTTTATTCATAAATTCAATCGCAATCTCAGTAAAGGATAGCTACATGATCTTTGAACATACCCCCAACACTACCAACATGTAGAGCAGAAGATACAGGCTCACAAAGCTATGTATAGATATCAAGGTGATATGACAATTTTGAATTGTGACATGCATCCCTAGGAGAGGATCGAGTGCATCAAGCTTGGACTATGGTGCATTGATACAACTAACATGTATTTCCTTTTGATCAATTAATATCATGTTGCAATTTATATTATTTTCTTATGGTGTGAAAAAGTGTGTGCTTTGTGTGATTTTTGTTTTTTACGTATGGTGATGATAAACATAATGGATGTACTAAATGAAAATAAATGAATGAATTTAAATAAATGCAATACAACTAAAATTTAAACTTAAATGAAATGAATGGATGAATATATGGAAAATAAAAACAAATGGTGAGAAAGAGGAAAGAGTAAAAAAAAATCTCCAAAATGTTAAAAAGAGTATAACCATGTAGGTATATATGCTCACAAATGATCAATATGGAGGTTTCCCCTCATGTGTGACCATGAAGCTATATTGTAAGGGTTTTATGCTCACAAAAAATATATGGACAAGTGTGTAGTGGTACCTTCTATAGGTGTAGTGCTCGCTAGGATGGCCAAAGAGAAAGAGATATATATACGGGTTGGGATGTATGCTTGCAAATGGTCGAATGGATACTGGCCCTCACTTGTGACCATGAATCTATCCACTATGGAGTGCTATGGTAGATTTTCTAAAGTGAGAACTACCCAATAGCGGTATGGTTGAAGAACATAAGCTTATACTGAGAGGGGAGGTGAACAGTATAAGCTCACTTTTTGCTTTTCTTTTCCAATAAATATTATGCAATGTATAGATAGCAATATCAATAGCAGTAATAAAAGTAATGTATAAATCACCCAATGTGGTTCACCCAATGTGGGCTACTCCACAAAGAAAATATGTACTAAAACTTTCTCAATCAATCTCTTGGGAATCCTTTCCCTATTATAATGTTTATGGACCTCTGTCCAAAGGAGACGCCAATCCCCTAAATAAATTTAGTGGATCTCTATCCATAGGAGACACCAATATCCTAACTGTGATCTGGATAGTGATCCTCTATAAGACCTCTATGCCCACTACCCTTAGAAAATGGAACTCTATCCATAAAAGATAATTTTCTTCCTTGATATAGATGGAGAAATCTGTACTCAACTCTATCACATCCAAAGCTCTATCTCAAATATGTACTAAACATAGTCCTTCGATCTAGCACAAATCTATCTTCAATCTCTATCTCTAGTCTGGCACAAACCTGTCCTCAAATCTACACCAAATTCTATCCTTAAATATGTACTAAATATAGTCCTTCGGTCTAAAACAAATTTATCCTCAATATCTATCCTCAAGCCTTAACATAAATCTTGACTCAATCTCAAATCAACTCAGCTAGATCTGCCCCAAACCTTAACTCAAGGTTTGAACAAATAAATCAATAAACTATGCTCACAAGCCTTCACAAATACTTGTCTCAAATCTGCCTTGTAAGCTTTCACAAAATCTCATACCAATATTTCCTCAAGTCCTCTCTAGAACTTGTCCAATATGCTCAATAAGTTCTCATAAGAACTTATCCAAACTTGATCCCAATATGTATTGTAAGCTTCCACAAAAGCTTACCCAAATTTGTCCACAAGTCTTCTAAAATACTTACCTCAAATATGCTCAACAAGTCCACACTAAACTTTTCCAATCTCATAGAAACATAAAGAGAATTTTTAGAGAATCAATATGCTCTATACTCATCACAATGCTCAATTACTTTCAATCACTCTCTTAGAAACATATAGAGAATTTTTAGAGATTCAATGTGCTTCACATTCATATCAATACTCAATCACTTCCAATAACTATTTTAGAAACATATAGAGAATTGTTAGAGACTCAATTTACTTCACATTCACCTCAATACTCAATCACTTTATCAAATCAATTCAGAATATAGAATAGTTTGTTTTATGGAAGTTGAAAAATCACATCACACATCCACTTGACTATGCTCAACTAACTCTACTCAACCAATCACTCAATGAAACAATCCTTCCTTACAAACCCTAGTCCAAGTATATAAACACTCACTCAAAATATTCCCAACAATGCTTTATCAACCAATCTCACATAATAATGATACTCATATTCTTTTCAAACCCTAGTTCAAGTTCTTCACTTAACCAATGACTTCAAAAATAATGCTTATCAAACAAGGTTTTAACAACAACTCTTAATTCCAAAAATCCTTGAAGCATTAACTCAACACTCTCAACAAGGAAACCCTAATTAAGTCCTTTTCACTCCAAACTTATTTTTCAGAAAACCAACCAATCAACTCAACTATGGAATAATGTGCTCATACATTTTTCTTGATGATGAAGGAACCTCAAATATCTGCCACAACCACAAACACTTATTTTCCAATCTCAAAGAGGTTAGAGAACAATACAAAGCATATAATAACTCACACATACATCTTATTACTCAATTCTTAAAAAAAACACCACAATAGTTTAAATATTCACTTCTCAAAACTCTAACTCATCATAATTTCATCTCAACCATTCAAATTTGACATAAGCTACTTTAGAAAAATATCCTAAAAAATTAATCCAATTTCTACTTATAAATCCCTACTTTAATATTGCCTTTAGAAATAATTCTTTTGAAAAAATAATGCAATAAATAATTTTCCCTTCCTCTAAGGTAAAAATATTTTTACCCACAAATTAATCTCAGTAAACACCTTTCATAAAAATCATAAAAATTCTCTTTAACTTAGGCTAAACTCCAAAAACAATATTCCTATTATTTCTCCTAAGACAAACTTTAGCCTAAGCAAAAATTAAATTTAATAATTAAAAAGCTTTACCACTTTGGCATGCACATGAGTCAAACCAAGCGCATCTCTCCCACTAGAACCTTGATCGTAGCTTACACACCATGGAGCCACGTGATCCTCTTCGAGACTCCAAGTAACTTAAACACTTTGACCTTCTAAAACACATGAGCCAAAATATGGCTCCTTCACCCACGATCTGTGTAACACATTTCATGAAGTTACTGCCACGAGGAATACACACAAAATAGCATGTGATAGTCTTTAGCGAATCGGGTGGATAATTTTGTCTTTGGAAAGGCTATTTTATATATATACCATATGCCTTCCAATGTGTTCCCACGTTGGCAGAGGAAGACATCGATAATGCATGCGATGAGGTTAACGAAGGGAGACATCGAAAATGTATGTGAAAGACCCAACGCCCAACATTAGACTTTGGCCATTATTTATTAAATATAATAAATTAAATTCTTTTAAGAATTTAATTATTATAATTTAATAATTAAATGGACTTCAGCCTTTTAAACAAAACTTTAGGACCTCCTTGGTTTTTAGAAAAACCTTACAACTTGCCCACATGGTTTTAATGAAAAACATTTATTTTTGCCACCATTGGTTTTAAAGAAAACCTTTTAAACTTATGCTTCCACATAATATTAAAAATATTATGAAGCTCTTTTGCCATTAACCTTTGCATTGTTCCTTTTAACCTTTTTACATCAATGGTAGCTTATTCCTTGACATCAATGACAACTTCTTTCCTTGACATCAATGACAACTTTGACTCAAAATGTCCAACAATATCCCCCTTTGTCATTGATGGCAACCCAAATTATTTTTACTAGAAACTTAACCTTTTCTTTTTTTTGCTCCCCCTAGGACATTGCTCCCCCTAGCTCAATTCTCTTTTCAAATATCTTCTCTTACTCAAATACCAAATCGCTCTCCCTTACTCAAATCTCTCCCCCTTTGACATCAATGGCAAAGGGTCACCTTTGGGGCTCGGGGCTAAGAATGAGTCTCTTAGCTTAGCCCCTCCCCCACCTCCTCTTGAGGTGGTTAATTCTGGGATGGGATTATTTCTACTCCTAACAAGCACTGGTCTTTACCTTTATCCTCTTTTCTTCTTATCTGATCCTTTTGATTCCTCTAACTGTTCCTTTCCATGTCCATGTTCCTGTCCATGTCCATTTTCTTGTTCATGTTCTTGTTCATGTTCATATCCATGTTCCTATTCCTATTCTTGTTCATATCCATATCCCTTTTCTTGTTCCTGTTCCTATTAATACTTTATTATGGAATGTCTACTCTACACCACTTTGCTATGTGACCATCATTATTGCACTTATAACACTTAATGTTATTATTACTTAGAGGTGCAAATATCTTAGGATTTATCCTAGTGAAGCCATATCCTTTTCTATCATGAACCCTACAATCCATTGCCTTATGATCAAACTAATTATAAGAGTAGAAATATCCATGGCAAAGTTATTTGTTCCCATATTCTTGTCTTTCATGTGCCCTGCACTATGAAGCCATGTGCCCAAACTTGTGACATGAAAAATATCTTCCATTGAAACTTCCTTGTCTTGACCTCATTGGTCTTCTATTCTAATTTTTGTTCCATATGTTTCTTCTTGGTACATTGTTCCTATTCTTTTTTAACTTTCTATTGTCCAACTCATCCTCAGAAGTCTCACTTTCTCTTACATTGTCTTCTTCTGAAGTTTCCTCTCCTTCAAAAATTGATATTGACTTCTCTTATTGTTTCTTTGAGCCTGTTCAAAACCAAGACCTATTTTGTTTTTTGACCTTATTTGTACCTTTGTCATCTTATCCACAATATTTGAACTCTTTCCAAATTTGTATAGCTTACTCTTAGATTTTTCTAAATCTTCCTTCAGTTTAACTACTTCTTGTTCTAACTTTTCACATTCTAAGACCTTTGCTTTTAACTTATCCTTGAACTTCTTTGTCTTAGCCTTTTATTTGTCTATATCCTCTATAAGCATTCTTATCTCTTCATCACATTCTTGAAATTGAAATTCAAGTTTAGAGTTTTGCTTTCTTACCTTCTTCACTATTTCAAGAGCATAAATGAGTTCTCCCTTAAGATCATATTTTTCATTATTTGATTCTTCCTCTATTTGTTTGCCTTTGTCCACATATTTATTTTCTTTTGGCTTGTCTTCTATAGGATCACTTTCTTCTTTCTCTAGGGCCATTAGAATATTCTCTTCTGGTCCTTCAAGTGTATCTTCATATTCATCATCACTAAAATTGAAACCATTTCTTGTACAACTATCTTCAAGATGTCCAAAGTTACCACATCTAAAGCACTTGAGAATTACTGGAGTCCTTTTCTTAACTTATTCTTTTTATTCAATCATAAATAGGACTTCATCTCTATCATTATCTGAAAAACTAGCATCACTATCACTTGAGTACTTACTTGCCTTGTCTGCATAGTAGCTCCTCTTTATTATTTGAAAGAACTTATTTCCTTATCTGCTTTGTCCATCCTTGCTTTTCTTTTGATGCCTGTATATTTTTGATTCCCT
This sequence comes from Wollemia nobilis, assembly GCA_028583015.1. Lineage (NCBI taxonomy): Eukaryota > Viridiplantae > Streptophyta > Pinopsida > Araucariales > Araucariaceae > Wollemia > Wollemia nobilis. The sequence goes on along the minus strand of JAQPPZ010016710.1, from coordinate 10,097,829 downwards.
ATTTTTGTGATCCTATTTTTCTTCATCATTATTATTTTTAGCTTTTTGATAATCAGTTGCATAGTGACCATACTTTCCATAATTGAAACATCTAACAAATTTTATATCTCTAGATCTTCTAAAATCCTTATTCCTTCTACCATAATTAGCTTCTTCATAACTGGATGACTCATTTCTTGCCCTTTGTATTCTTAATTGCTTTAAATGTTGCTTCCTTCTGGGGATTAGGTTCCTCTTTTGTTCTCAACTCAAATGTTGTTAGAATACCAAGAAACATGTCTCTTGTCAAATAATCACCATCTTTTGATTCTTTTATAGCAGAAATATTTTCACTAAATCCTTTTGGAAGAGATCTTAAGACTTTATCACAAACATATGATTCATCAACCTTAAGTCCAATTTCTTGCATGACATTAACAACCTTATCTATCCAAATTAGATAGGTACTAATATGTTCCTCATCCTTCATTATTAATCCTTAAAATTTTACTTTGATATTTCGGATCTTTTCCTTTTTGACACTTTTATCTCCCTCATGTATACTTTGCAACTTATCCCAAATTCCTTTTACATCTTGACAATGCATAACTTTTATGGACTCTATTCTATGCAAACCTCTCAAAATTGCATTCATTGCTTTTGAATTGTAATTTTGTAGAAGTTTACCTTCCTTATTTGTAGGTTGATCAACTGAGGGATCGTATCCATTTCCAACTGCTTCCCAAATTTCATTGCCAAGTTCCATTAGGTAAATATTCATTTTCATAATCCAACATATATAATCTCTTCCATAAAATACTGGTGTTGAATTATCTAAGGACACATTCTTAGAATCCATTGTGTTTTTAAAAGCTTTTTCTTCTAGATGTTAAACTCTTTCTAAGGAACCCTCTATGATACCAATTGAAGAACACAAGCTTATATTGAAATGGGGGGTGAACAATATAAGACCAATTTTTACTTTTATTTCTCAATCAATATTATGCAATGTATAGATAGCAATATCAATAGCAATAATTAAAACAATGCATAAATCACCACACACAATAAATATACCAAATTTACATGGTTCACCCAATGTGGGATACTCCATGAAGAAAATATTTTACTAAAAATTTATCTATAAATATCTTTGGAATCCTTTCCCTATTACAATGTTTATGGACCTCTGTCCAAAAGAGACACCAATCCCCTAAATCAAGTTAGTGGATCTCTATCCATAGGAGACACCAATCTCCTAATTCTACTCTAGCTGGTGATCCTCTAGAAGACCTTTGTCTCCACTACCCTTAGCAAATGGAACTCTATCCATAGAAGACACATGTCTTCCCTACTCTAGATGGAGAAATTTATCATCAAATCTATCACCTCCAAATATCTATCTCAAATTTGTACTAAACACAGTCCTTCGATCTAGCACAAATTTTTCCTCAATATCTGTCTTTGGTCTGGCACAAACCTATCCTCAAATTTGCACCAAAATATGTTCTTAAATCTGTACTAAAAATAGTCCTTCGGTCTAGAACAAATTTATCCTCAATATGTGTCCTCAAGCCATAACTCAAATCTTGACTCAATTTCAAATCAACTCTGCTGAATCTACCCCAAACATTAACTCAAGGTTTGAAAAAATCAATCAATCAACTCTACTCAGAAGCCTTCATAAATACTTATCTAAAATATTCCTTGTAAGATTTCACAAAAGCTCACACCAATATATCCTCAAGTCCTCTCTAGAACTTGTCCAATCTACTCAATAAGTTCTCACAAGAACTTATCCATATTTGTTCTCAATCTATATTGTAAGCTTCCACAAAATCTTACCCAAATCTGTTCATAAGTCTTCTCAAATACTTGCTTCAAATTTGCTCAACAAGTCCACACAAGAACTTGTCCAATCTCATAGAAGTATAAAGAGAATTGTTAGAGACTTAATATGCTCTATACTCATCACAATGCTCAATTAAATTTTCAATCACTCTCTTAGAAACATATAGAGAATTGTTAGAGACTCAATATGCTTCACATTCACCTCAATACTCAATCACTTCCAATCACTCTATTAGAAACATACAAAGAATTATTAGAGACTCAATTTTTCTTCACATTCACCTCAATACTCAATAACTTTCTCAAATAAATTTAGAATATAGAATAGTTTGTTTTATGGAAGTTGAAAAATCACATCACACATCCACTTGACTACGATCAACTAACTCTACTCAACCAATCACTCAATGAAATAATTCTTCCTTAAAAAACCTAGTCCAAGTATATAAACACTCACTCAAAATGTTCCCAAAAATACTTTATCAACCAATCTCACATAACAATAATACTCATATTCTTTTCAAATCCTAGTTCAAGTTCTTCACTTAACCAATAGCTTCAATAATAATTCTTATCAAATAAGGTTTTAATAACAACTCTTTATTCCATAAAACCTTGAAGAATTAACTCAACACTCTCAATAAGGAAAACCTAATTAAGTCCTTTTCACTCCAAACTTATTTCCGAAAAACCAACCAATCAACTCAACTATGGAATAATGTGCTCATACCTTTTTCTTGATGATGAAGGAACCTCAAACATCTACCATAACCACAAACACTTCTTTGCCAATCTCAAGGAGTTTAGCTAACAATACAAAGCATATAATAACTCAAACATACACCTTATTACTCCATCTTAAAATAATATCCAACACCACAATAGTTTAAATATTCACTTCTCAAAACCCTAACTCATCACAATTTCATCTCAACCATTCAAATTTGACATAACCTACTTTAGAAAAATATCCTTAAAAATTAACCCAATTTCTACTTATAACTCCCTACTTTAAAATTGCATTTAGAAATAATTCTTTTGAAAAAAAATGCAATATATAATTTTCCCTTCCTCTAAGGTAAAAATATTTTTACCCACAAATTAATCTCAACAAACACCTTTCATAAAACTCATAAAAATTATCTTTAACTTAGGCTAAAATCCAAAACAAATATTCCCCTTATTTCTCCTAAGACAAACTTTAGCCTAAGCAAAAATTAAATTTAATAATTAAAAAGCTTTACCACTTTGGCATGCGTGTGAGTCGAACCGAGCGCATCTCTCCCACTAGCACCTTGACCGTGACTTCCATGCCGTGGAGCCATGTTCTCCTCTTGGAGCCTCCAAGCACCTTCAACACTTTGACCTTCTAAAAAAGATGACCCAAAATATGGCTCTTTCACCCATGCTCTATGAAACACGTTGCACGAAGTTACTACCATGAGGAATGTGCACGAAATAACATGTGAGTCTTTAGTGAATTGGGTGGATAATTTTAACTTTGGAAATGCTATGGTATATATATACTATATTCCTTCCAATGTGCTCCCACGTTGGCAGAGGAAGACGTCGACAATACACATGATGAGGTCGATGGAGAGAGACATCGAAAATCTACGTGAAAGACCCAATGCCTAACATTAGACTTTGGCCATTATTTATTATATATAATAAATTAAATTCTTTTAAGAATTTAATTATTATAATTTTATAATTAAATGGACTTTGGCCTTTTAAACCAAACTTTAGGGTGTCCTTGGTTTTTAGAAAAACCTTACAACTTTCCCACATGGTTTTAATGAAAAAACCTTTATTTTTGCCACCATTGGTTTTAAAGAAAACCTTTTAAACTTATGCTTCCACATAATATTAAAAATATTATGAAGCTCTTTTGCCATTAACCTTTGCATTGTTCCTTTTGACCTTTTTACATCAACGATAGCTTATTACTTGACATCAATGAAAACTTCTTTCCTTGACATCAATGACAACTTTGACTCAAAATGTCCAATAGTGGTGTGTGCAAAATATGAGTGATAAAAATGAACAAAGGACTTTGGGAGAATGCACTGAAAAACTAAGAGAGGAAATGGATATGAATAAGGATGGTTCATGTGTGCACATTTCTCAAAATTTTAAGTAAGAGTTGTGCTTAAGATAGTCAATGGTCATATGAACACCATAAAATATATTCATACAATATCTATCCTATCTCACGAGGATCCCTTAATAATCAAAATATCATGAAAGAAGAAAGTGTGAATAAAAAACAAGATTCATGAATGGAAGAAAGAATGTGTATCCTTGTCTTGATGAGAAGGAGAAAGAAAAACATGCAAAGGACAAGGATACATAGAAGAAGAACTATATTCCTTGACTTGGGGAAGATAAAAATATGATCATTAAAACTTTTAAGGTCAAGGAATATAGAATGACATTAGATCCCTAGTGGGAGTGCAATGCATATGAGATACGACATAACTATGTGTCATCACATGCCATTGTCATGAAGTCCCCAAAGTCTAATTGATTAAGCATTCATGCAATTATGATCAAGCAACAATGTAAATTTTACGACAAGTAAAATGCAAGGAATAGAATATTAGGAAAACATGCAAAACATGATAGGCAATCATGTAGTATGAATCAAGCAAATTGGATGCAATCTAGATAAAAATAAATGTGTAACACCATGCATGATTTTATTAATTTTTATTGTTTATGATAAATATTTTAGTATTACTTATTATTATTATTATTATCTTTTAGAAGATTAAAAATATATTTATTGGTTCTTAAAGTCAACACAAATTCTAAGGGTGCTACCTATTTTAAAAAACATGATGGTAGTACAAGGATCTAACCCATAAAAGAAATGACTATGATGGAGGATATATTCATTATTCTCATCACAATGGGAATCATCCATAGTACATTCTCTTGAAGATGCTACATGAAATTTATCACACTCTGACTATACCATCCTTCTTGATGAAATGTAGAGGAATTTCCAACTTTGCAAGGTCTCTATAAGAAAGAGGAATAAGGTCTTCTCAAGAACGAGAAGACTCAATATGCACAACACAAGGCATAGACCCACCAAAGGAGAAGCTATTATGGGAGATATCCTTATGAGCTATGTCACAAGGGGTATTCCTTTTAGAATTCTTCTTTGGGGTCACACTAGAATCAATATGTCGAGTGGTTACCATATTGTAAAATAAAATATTTGAGGGATAAGGAGGTCCCTCATCCTTATCACTCCACTCCAAGATTTGATTATCTAAATATTTAGCATAGGTAACAATATGTTCATCATTATCAGAGGGTAAAGGTTGGTTTTTATTGGGAATATAGCTTATGCCACATCTCCCAAGCTAAATCTCCATATTCGAAGGCTCATGAATACATTTTTTGAAGAACACAAGCTTATACTGAGAGGAGGGGGGTGAACAGTATAAGACCTCTTTTTACTTTTTCCTTTATATTTCAAAGCAGTAAAGCAATATACCCAAAGCAATATCAAAGCAATGCACAAAATCATCCACAAAGTGACATCAATTTTAACGTGGTTCACCCAGAATGGCTAGGCTATGTCCACAAAACTTTTCTCTAAAAGTTATCTCAAAGTTATTTGGGAATCCTTCCTAATTACAATATTTTATGAGCCTTGGCCCAAAGGAGATACCTTCCCCCAATCAAAATTTATGAGCCTCTGCTCAAAGGAGATACCTTCCCCTCTACTCTGGAAATGATCCCTCAGAAGATCAACTGCCTCTACCTCTTGCCAGCACGTGGAACTCCTTTCCACCGAAGACCTCTTGTCCTCAATGCTTAGCCTAAGAGACCTCTGTCTTCTATGATCATGTCAACAATAGCTCAGCAACCTCTGTCCTCAAGCAAAAACACTCTACATTTGTATTTTCCCTTTGTGCTCTCTATGCCCTCTGATCTCTTTGCACAATCACAACCGCACTTGATCAAATTTCAACCTTTGCACCTATGTGCAATCACAGCAGCACCGTCTTCGCACACTCTGCTTCCTTTGCAATCTTTCACACTTAGAATGATTCGACGAAATGCACTCTGCACACTATGATCAAATTTTGCACTCTGCTCTCGATGATCAAACTTCTTGCTCTGCGCACTATCTGCGAACGTCACACTTCAACAACATATTCATTCTCCCTTCAACTCTCCAAACAGCCCTCATTTTATAACAAAATTTTCACGATGAAAACTTTAATCTTAGTTGGTTGTTATAACAAATGCAAGCCCTAATATTCGTCAGCTGCAAGCCCTAATCTTCATCGGCTAAAATTTAACTTTGTCGGCTTCACTGCCTCTTGTCGCTCTTCTGTAGCTTTTGCCGTGAAACTACATGTCGTGATATCGTGACACTTTTGCAACCATACACTTTCTTTTGGCTTTTGTCATGATATCGTGACACTTCAGCCTTTGTCGCCTTAAACTAAGCTCTTGTTGCGATATCGTGACACTTCTATATTTGTCAACATCAACTTTGCTTTTGTCGTGATATCGCGACACTTCTTCCTTCGTCGACCTCCTTTCTACTTTTTCATGAAATCGTGACACTTTTGCCTCTGTAGACTTCATCTTCACTTTTGTCATGAAATCACGACACTTCTGTCTTCATAGCCTTCCTCTCTGCTTTTGTCATGAAATCATGACACTTCTCCCTGTTGAAGACCTGCTTTCTATTTTTGTCGTGAAATCATGACACATTCTACAACCGTAAGATTTTTCTTCAACTTGTCACAAAATCACGACACTTCCTGCATTCGTATGCTTTTTCTTCAACTTGTCGTGAAATCGTGACAATTCTCACTTCGAACTCTTTTCTCTGCTACATGTTTCAAAATCATGAAAATTCTCACTTGGAACACTTTCCTTTGCTGCATGTCGTGAAATCATGACAGTTCCCATTCCGAACTCTGCAGCATGTCACAAAATCATGACAGTTCTCTCTTCGAATTCTGTAGTATGTCGCAAAATCATGACACTTTTCATTTTGCTTTCTCTCTCCTTGAACTTGTCATGAAATCATGACAGTTTACACTGGACTCTAGCTCTTCTGTAGCACATCACGAAATCACGGTACTTTACCTTGCTTTCATTTTCCTACTTAAGTCACAAAAATGCGACATGTCGCGATATTGCGACACTTTTCCTCCTTAGATATTTTATTTTCTTCGGGTCACAAAAACCCGACATGTCATGATATCGTGACACACTTTCTATCGGACTCTCTCTCCTGCATTATGTCACAAAATCGTGACACTTTTTCTCTCAGACTCTCTCTTCTGCAACATGTTGCAAAATCGCTACAGTGTTTCCACTTTGCCTTTTTCTCTGTCAACATGGGGTTTGCAAAAGACCTTTGAAACTGTCATGTCGTAACCTTCATCAAAACAAATTATTTGACATCAAATCAAATTACTTCAAAAGCTTCTTGACATCAATGACAACTTATTCACTTGAGAAAATTCAATGTACCCAAAGTACCCAAAATTGCCAACAATCTCCCCCTTTGTCATTGATGGCAAACCTTTACTGAAAACACTTCTCAAAAACCAAAACTGAAAACCAACTGTGCTAACAATCGACAAACCGTGCCCACAACCGAGAATCTTCCTTTGAATTTTTGCTCCCCCTGACTTGAAGCTTTCCTCTTCACTTGAAGCTCTCCCCCTTACTCATATCTCTCCCCCTTTGTCATCAATTGCAAAGGGTCACCTTTGGGGCTCGAGACAAAGAATGAGACTCTTAGCTCAGTCCCTCACCCACCTCTTGATGAGGTGATTAATTCTAGGGTGGGAGTAAAAATCCCATTAGGCATTGATCATCATCAGCGTCTATAACTTCCTTGCTGGGCATTATCATGAACTCTTTGTCCATATTCTTGTTCTTGTCACTATTCTTGTTCATGTTCTCATCCCTATTCTTGTTCATGCCTTGATCCTTGGACCTAATCATGCCACTATTCCTGTACCTGTATTTTGGAATTTTAGCTCTACACTGTCTGATTATATGACCTTCATTGTTGCACTTGAAACACTTGACGATGTTATTTCTCTGAGGTAAACCTAATCTTTGAATCCACCAGTTTTGCCCAAACCTATTTTGGTCGAACCTGTTTTGATCAAACTTGTTCCTGTTATTTACCTTGCAATAGACTGCCTTGTGCCCAAACTGTTGATAAGAGTAGCAATACCCTTGAAAGTAACTAGCACTTTTGAAACTGTCATTTACCTTCTTCACTTGAGCCATGCATTGTGAAGCCATGTGACCAAACCTGTGACACACAAAACATCTGCCTTGAAATTTTCCTTTATTTGACCTCTTGGGTCCTGAAAACTTCTTCTCATTCTGAATTCTATTTTCTATTTCTATGCATCTATCATTCAAGGACTCATGATCTGAAATACTTTCCTCATTAGAACTCTCTTCCTTTTGGAGTCTCTTACTAGACTCTCCAACTTGTTCCTTGTGTGGCTTAACAAAACCAAGCCCTATTTTATCTGTTGTCTTTATTTGACCTTTGATGAGTGACTTAACCTTTTTGGAGCTGTCTTGAAACCTGTAAAGCTTATCCTTGTACTCTTTAGTTTCCTCTTTCAAAGAAGCCATTTTCTGTTCTAACTCACTATACTAAAGAACCTTAGACTCTAACTCATCCTTGAGTTCTTGCATCTTAGCTAAAGAGAAATCAAGATTTTCTATAAGATCATCTCTCTCCATACAACATTCATCTAACTTATCCTTGAGTCTAGCATTCTTCTTTCTTTCCTTTTTCAAATCACTAAGAGCACTAATAAGTTCACTTTCAAGATCTTTTATTTGTTTGCTTTCTGAATCATCAAAGCCTTTTTCAGATTTCTTATCACTAGAGGTGCTACCTTTTTCAAAAACCATACATGCATGTTCCTTATAGTTTTTTGAAGCATCCTCATACATACTAGAAAACAAATCATTATTTTTACAATCATCCTCAATGTGACCAAAATTTCCACATCTAAGACATTTCATGATAATGAATCTATGTTTCGGTTCTTCCTCTTTTTATGATATGAACAACATCTCATTTTCATCATCACTTGAAGAACTTTCACTATCACTACTAGAACACTTACTTGCTTTGTCTAGGTAGAAACTCTTCTTGTGCTTGTGAGAATACCTCTTTCCTTGATTGTTGTGCTCATATTTGTTCTTTCTGTAATGCTTGATCTTTTCATAATCCTTGCTCTTAGAATCCTATTTATCTTCATCACTTTCATTCTTGGAAACAAGATACTGATCAGTAGCATAATGACCAAACTTTCCACAATTGAAACATCTTATATTTTTCACGCTTTTGTGCTTTCTAGAGAACTTGCCTTTCTTGTTGTAATATGCCTCTTCATCACTAGAAGACTCATCACTCTCTTGAAGCTGTTTACCCTTGGATTTCTTGGTAGCCTTGAAAGCTACCTCTTTCTTGACATCAACCTTCACTTGAGTTCTCAACTCAAATGCCGCAAGTATACTATGGAGCTCATCCTTTTTCAACTTATCCAAATCTTTAGCTTCCTCAATAGCAGAAATATTTTCACTAAATCTATTAGGAAGAGATCTTAAAATCTTATCACAAACATCATTTTCAGCAAGCTCAAGACCTAAGTCTTTCATGGAGTTAACAACCTCATCCATACGAAGCATGTAGTCACTAATATTTTCATCATCATTCATCTTGAGTTGTTCAAACATACCTTTGAATTGTCTCAACTTGGCCTTTCTGACATTTGTATCACCTATATGAACCACCTGCAACTGTTTCCACATTTCACTAGTTGTCTTATAGTGAATCACTTTGGTGAGATCTGCTTTCTGTAAGCCTTTCGAGATTGCATTCATTGCTTTTGAATTGCTGTGATGTAGGAGCCTTTCTTCTTTAGTATTTGGACCATGCACAGAAATAGTGTACTCATCTTCAATTACTTCCCAAACCTCATTACCAAGTGCCATTAGATGAACCTTCATCCTTGCACTCCAAAGACCAAAATCTAACCCATCAAGAATAGGTGCTGCATTGCCACTTGAATAATCCATTGTGTTCTTTACTAGATTTTCTTTCAAGCTGTTAAACTTTCGGAAGGCACCTGCTCTGATACCAATTGAAGAACACAAGCTTATACTAAGAGGGGGGTGAATAGTATAAGACCTCTTTTTACTTTTTCCTTTATATTTCAAAGCAGTAAAGCAATATACCCAAATCAATATCAAAGCAATGCACAAAATCATCCACAAAGTGACATCAATTTTAACATGGTTCACCCAGAATGGCTAGGCTACGTCCACAAAACTTTTCTCTAAAAGTTATCTCAAAGTTCTTTGGGAATCCTTCCCAATTACAATGTTTATGAGCCTCGACCCAAAGGAGATACCTTCCCCCAATCAAAATTTATGAGCCTCTCGCTCAAAGGAGATACCTTCCCTCTGCTATGGAAATGATCCCTCAGAAGATCAACTGCCTCTACCTCTTGCCAGCACATGGAACTCCTTTCCATCGAAGACCTCCTGTCCTCAATGCTTAGCCTAAGAGACCTTTGTCTTCTATGATCACGTCCATAGCAGCTCAGCAACCTCTGTCCTCAAGTAGCAACACTCCACATTTGTCTTTGCCCTTTGTGCTCTCTATGCCCTCTGCTCTCTTTGCGCAATCATAGCCGCACTTGATTGAATTTCAACCTTTGCACCTCTGTACAATCATAGCAGCACTGTCTTTGCACACTCTACTTCCTTTGTGATCTTTCACACTTAGAATGATTCGACGAAATGCACTCTGCACACTATGATCGAATTTCACACTCTGCTCTCGACGATCAAACTTCTTGCTCTGCGCACTATCTGTGAACATCGCACTTCAACAATGCATTCATTCTCCATTCAAATATCCAAACAGCCCTCCTTTTATAACAAAATTTTCATGATGAAAACTTTAATCTTAGTCGGCTATTATAACAAATGCAAGCCCTAATCTTTGTCGGCTGCAAGCCCTAATATTTGTTAGCTAAAATTTGACTTTGTCGGCTTCACTACCTCTTGTCGCTCTTCTGTAGCTTCTGTCACAAAACTACAACATGTCGCGATATCACGACACTTTTGCAACTGTACACTTTCTTTTGGATTTTGTCACGATATCGTGACACTTCAGCCTTTGTCGCCTTCAACTAAGCTCTTGTCGCGATATCGCAACACTTCTGTCTTTGTCAGCATCAACTTTGTTTTTGTCGCGATATCGTGACACTTCTTCCTTCATCGACATTCTTTCTACTTTTGTCACAAAATCATGACACTTCTGCCTCTGCAGACTTCGTCTTCACTTCTATCGTGAAATCGTGACACTTCTATCTTCATAGCCTTCCTATCTACTTTTGCCTTGAAATCATGACACTTCTCCCTGTTGAAGACCTACTTTCTATTTTTGTCGCAAAATTGTGACATATTCTGCAATCGTAAGCTTTTTCTTCAACCTATCACGAAATCGCGATAGTTCTCACTTTGAACTCTTTCCTCTGCTGCATGTCACGAAATCATGATAGTTCTCACTTGGAACACTTTCCTTTACTGCATGTCACAAAATCGTGACAGTTCCCATTTCGAACTCTACAGCATGTCATGAAATCGGTACAGTTCTCTCTTCGAATTTTGCAGTATGTCACAAAATTGTGACACTTTTCATTTTGCTTTCTCTCTCCTCGAACTTGTCACAAAATCATGACAATTCACACTGGACTCTAGCTCTTTTGCAGCACATCACGAAATCGTGACACTTTACCTTGCTTTCACTTTCCTGCTTAAGTCGCAAAAATGTGACATGTCGCGATATTGCGACACTTTTCCTCCTTAGCTCTTTTCTTTTCTTCGGGTCATGAAAACTCGACATGTCGCGATATCGCGACACTTTTTCTATCGGACTCTCTCTCCTGCATTATGTCACGAAATCATGACACTTTTTCTCTCGAACTCTCTCTTCTACAACATGTCATGAAATCACGACAATGTTTCCACTTTGCCTTTTTCTCTGTCAACATGGGGTTTGCAAAAGACCTTTGAAACTATCATGTCATAACCTTCATAAAAACAAATTATTTGACATCAAATCAAATTCCTTCAAAAGCTTCTTGACATCAATGACAACTTATTCACTTGAGCAAATGCAATGTACCCAAAGTACCCAAAATTGCCAATATTTTTGTTATGGCCCCAAACCTTTACTGATATATACCATACTAGATAGGATTTACTTGGGAAGTGGGTAATCATTGTACAAGTAATAATGGGAAAAAACACACTCGATAGGACAAGGGTTGCTACCAAAAATATTTTCTTAAATGGAGACTCCTACAAAGATAAATGTACACATGCTAATGTGTACAAATTCCTTTCGTACAAGGTAAACCCATAGTCCTTGGTGAAGGTGGTAGCTTTGCAAGATCCAAAAGAGACTCTAAAAGATAATGATTAACTTGATCCCGTAATGAAACATTAATTATTGGTTCCTCACTCACCTTTATATTTTCAAATATCTTGGTTATGTGAGATCAAGAAACTAATAGGTATAAATTGAGATCAGACTGAGCTTCCTCAACCATTAAAAAATATTTTAATGGATGAGGGTTGCCCAAAATGGTGACTAGTTGATTATTAGATTTGAATTTCAAACATTGATGAAAAGTAGAAGGGACTGCCCTCATCACATGAATCCAAGGAAATCCAAGAAGCATTTTAAAATATGCAAGGAAAGACACCACATAGAACAAGCTATCGAAGATATTAGGTCCAACCTTAAGGGGGAGGGATATAACACCACAAGCCTCTTGGGACTTATTTTTGAAAGCTTTGATGATGATATCAAAATTAGTTAGATCTTCCTCTTTTAATCTAAAATTTTGGAAAATTTGATAAGTGCATAACTTCAGGGAAAACCCATTATCAATAAAAATACGTTTGATAAAATTTTCCCCAATAAATGTGGTGATGTAAAGAAAAGAAACCTCTTGTAAGTCTTAGAAAGGCATATCGTCATCCAATAATATGATATGATGTATCCCACGAGAACTCACAACAATAGGTATAACACTAAGGGAAATATCTTGAGGAATATATTTTTGTCTTAGAATTTTTAACAAAGTTTCCCTATGAATAGGAAAAGTTTTCCAAAGTTCTAAGAGAGATATCATGGCTAGGGTATTAGCTAATTATTGTTGAATTTCAAAGAAGACTTTAGATTGTGGTTTCAACACTAAAAGTGGATTTTCTAATCTTATGCTCTTTTTTGGGTATTCTTCAAAACTAAGGTGGGTTTCTAAGGTGGGTTGGATGAAGAATTCATCTCCTATTGAGAATGTTGAGTTGATTGATTTTGTGCTTATTGTCTTGTAGTTATTACTATAATTCCAACCATGGTATCATAGGGAGGTGGTAATTCTAATATGACACTTGATTAGTTGCCTGTTAACCATATTTAGGTAGGGGATCTTGGAATATATACATGTCTTGACTAGTTGTGGGAGCTTGTTGAGTAGGAGGTTGACTATTTGTTGGAGGATTGGATTGAGAACTTTTTATAACAATTCATCCTTTGTCAATTAGGTTTTGAACCACATGTTTCAATCTCTTACAAAAATTTATCCAGTGCTCCTCCACTCTATGATACTCACAATGCTAATCAAGTTTTTACCAATTAGTTGTAGTATTAGGTTACCTTATGGGAGGTAAATCAATTATATTAGCTTCCAAAAGTTATCGTAGGACCTATTGAGTAGTGTTTTCACCCAATTGTGAAAGCACACTCTTCGATAGGATCTGAGTCCCAAAATCCTCTGCTTGCAAAGAAAATAATTTCTCCAAGGTTCTTGTTATGTTGATATGATGCTGTTCAAATGAAATTCTAGGAATACCTTAGGGTTTGCAAGTGGATGTTAACAAGGGGCACTGTGGTTTATTTAGTTTGAAATTACAGTGGACTCAAAATGAATAATATCTATTATACTCTTTAGTTCTGATGGATTTTTAGCTTGTTTATTTGAATACAGTAATTAAACTGTAGAAAATAAATTAAGGGTTTAAAAAATAAAGAAAAATAAATGAAAATGAAACTAAACTACAGTCAGAATGCTGTCATCAATTCGATGAAATCGAAGATAATGAGGTTTTCTGCATGCAACCTAACCTAATGAACCTACAAATTCGCACAATCCAAATAAATTAGGTGCTGGTTTCTAGGGTTTCTACTGTAATTCCAGATTTAGGCATTCGCATGAAGCAACCAAGCACACTTGCATTAAACTTCGCCTAAAAGCCTTAGAAATCTGGAATGAATGATAAAACATTAAATCATGCATGCACAAAATGACTCCTTCTTTCTCATCAATGAGATGCCAACTTTCTATATTTTTGTATTTGAATGATATGTCAATTACATTTACAGGATGTTCCAGGCATAAATATTCTAGAACAAATGAAGGAAATTGCCCAAGTGCAAGCCTAGAATGGCATGAAGCCCTTGTCTCTGCAACTCTGCAAGTAGCAATTTTCCCACCCCTTTTTCAATCCGCGCTCTTGACTTTATAATCACTGAAATGGCTCTTTGATTCTCCCTGTGTCACTTCGTTTCACCTTCCTGCATTTGACCTTTCAAATTCCCACCTTTTCCTTGCTTTTGATTAATGCTCAATTCTGAAACGCTCAAAATCCACTGCTGCATGTGACGCCTCTGCAATACTGACACCTATAAGCCACATGTCCTGCATTTTTTGCATCTTCTGTAACATCTTCCCATGCCAAAACGTGACAAAACAGCATGCAACCTGCTCACCTTTTTGGCCATGAAAACGCGACATGTCGCAAAATCGTGACTTGTCGCGATATCGCGACGCTTTCCTCGTTCGTACGCTTTCGATCGTTTTTGTCGTGATATCGCGATGTTTTTCACCTTCGAACCTTCATTCCACTTTCTGTCACAATATCGCGACATTTTTCACCTTCAGACCTTCATGCCACAAACTGTCACGATTTTGCGACCATTTTCATTTCCGTACCCCTTAGGCCACACCCTGTCACGAAATCACGATGCTTCTCTGCTTCGGGCACCTTTGTTGCATGCTGTCATGATTTCGTGACATTTTTCCCTTCTGTACGCTTGAGCTTCAACCTGTCATGATTTCATGATGCTTTTCTTTGTCCGTACTACTTCACTGCAATCTGTCGCGAAATCATGACCATTCTCTCCTTCGGACCTTCTTGCCGCCACCTGTCGTGATATCGCTATCACTTTTGCCCTCCGTACATTTTGCCAAAACCTATCACAAAATTGTGATGCCTTTTTGCTTCGTCCCCCTAGGCTGCCTTCTGTCGTGATTTCATGACCACTTCTATGCATCACGCCTTCCGGTTGATTCTGTCACGATATCGCGACCATTCTGGCCTTTTGCCCTGTTTGACTGGTTCCTGTCGTGATATCGTGACATTTTCTTGCTTCGTGCTCTTTGACCTCTTTCTATCGTGATATCACGATGTTTTTCCGCTTTGCTCTACCTTGCTACTTCTTGTCGTGAAATCGTGACCATTTTCGTTCTCCGTACGCTTCGGCAAAACCTGTCGTGAAATCGTGACCGTTTCCTCTATTCCGTACACTTTGCCAAAACCTGTCACGATTTCGCTACCATTTCCATCATCCATACTCTTTCGTCGCAACACATCGCGAAATCGTGACACTTCTCATTTCTAAGCAATGGCAGCTCCATACATCGCGAAATCGCGACGAATTTCATTCTTGCCTTTCTCTCTCCTGCCTGGGCCGCGACGGAGCAACATGTCGTGATTTCGCAACACCTTTTCATTTCTGCCAGTGACCTGTCGTGATTTCGTGACACCTTTTCATTTTTGCCAGCGACATGTCATGATTTCGTGACACCTTTTCATTTCTGCCAGCGACATGTCGCGATTTCGTGACATCTTTTCATTTTTTTCAGCGACATGTCGCGATTTCGTGATATCTTTTGTTTTCTTTTCTCTCTCCTCTTCCGGGCCACGATGGGGCAACATGTCGCGATTTCGTGACACTTTCTTGTTTTCGGCAGCGATGGCGCGACAGGTCGTGATTTCGCAACACTTTCAACACATGCATTTTTTCCTCTTTTCTTCAATTTTAGCATCTGGGTCACCAAGATTCTTCTCTGCAAGCCTACAAAAAGGTGGGTCCCCAATTTTGGGGTGTGTTGTGGATCAACCACAACAAATGGTGACTCTATTGTCAAATGCTCTTGAGCATTTTAGTAAGAACCCAACCTGAAACATATCACAAACTCGCAAACATATGTTAGCACATAAGCAATATAACAAATGCCCAAAGATCAGAAGTACATGAATCATCAGAATCATCAAGTATTAGCTCAGTGTGTGCAATGAATTTCTTTCCCTATCATTTGAAATTGATCCACACTCCATTATCAGTTTTGCATGAATGCATATGTGGGATGGTGAATGATTTGTGTACCCTAATGAATGTGTTAGGAGATTTTGCTTTCATAAAAGGCATGGTCATTCTTCTATTATTATGTACAAGCATTCAAGATTGCCAAACCCTCTTAGGATCCACTAATTCATTACCTTATTGTATCCCAAAGTTGGTTATGAGTCTCTACCATCTGGAACCCATGTGCAAGTGAATGTGAAATCAGAACTTTGGGGAATTAGACTCCCAACCAACCGAGATGAGAGTTTAACCCTATCCTTACTATTCTGATTTAGAGTTCATTACCTCACTTTAAGCAAAATAATTAAACCAATTATGGAAGAAATGGTCATGCTAGTCTAACCCTCTAGACAATCAGTGGTCTTGTTTTTTAGGCAAGACATGATGCCATGCATGGGCATATCTAACCCCACAATCCAAAACTTATCTCCATTTCTTTGGACCTTGGGGATGACTACCCATCCTTTGCAGAGGACAAGTAGTACGATCCTTACAATCCAAAATAAATATGAGATGGGAAAAATTTATTTATTATTTTTTTTTTACTTCTTGGACCTTGGGGATGACTACCCATCCTGGCTAGGGACATGTAGTACGATCCTTACAATCCCAAACTTTAGGTGTAAATGGAAAATATTAATTTTGTTGCTTAGACCTTGGGGATGACTACTCATCCTTTTTAGAGGACAAATAGTACGATCCTTACAATCCAAGATTTATTGTGAAATGAGACATAAGAGCTTTGGGGAATTGGATCCTCAACCTAAGCGAGATGAGAATTTATGCCCTATCCTTACTACTCCATGAAGGTCAAATCAAAGCTTTGGGGAATTGGATCCTCAACCTAAGTTCGATGAGGATTTAACCCTATCCTTACTACTCTGATTTTAGGCTTTAAGCTCTATGGAAGTGGTCAAAACCACTGTTTTAAGGATCATGTTGCATAATAGGATAGACATGAATAACTTCTTTCACCCAACCTTTTCCTCCAAGTTAGGTTTTGATCATTTTGCTCAAGATCCTTTTTAATGTATGAGACGTGCTTGGTTCTAGATATCTCAAGACTCAGTTTCCAACCTTAGGATTTACTTACATATATGTTATAACACAACCCTAAGAGGATTTGACATATTTTAATGGCTTGTACCTAAGATGCATATGTAACTAAGATGAGATGTATGTAAGGTGAGAAGGAAAATGAATGCATTATTTCTTGAATTACAAATGGAATGAATTGTCATGCAAAACTGATTCTTTCATGCATCACAAAATCAAACAATATAACTTAAGATGCTTGTGTTACTTGTGGAGCTTTTTACAGGACAATTCCAATATTTCATATTCTCCTAACCTGAAGCATAAGTTGACATCTCAATTTTTTATTTTTTATTTTTTTTTATTTTTTTATCAAAATTAACACACATGTCAATTGAAATCAAATCCATAACCAAAATCCTAGCTAGACTAACAATCCTAAACAATAAAAACAAAATCTGAAAATCCCCACCAAAACCAAAAAAATAATATCAAAATCTCACAACCTAAGGGCTAAAATAATGCTTTAAAATCTGCCCATTAACCGATAGCATGAAATCTCTCCCTTCTAAGGTTTTTAGCTTGAAGGTATTCTTCCCAAGAATCTCTGAAATCTGATATGGACCTAACCAAAGACAATCAAACTTGTGATGATTCCATTTTTCCTCATGTCTTTTGTCCCATAGTAATACCAAATCTGAAATTCTGAATGATTTCACTTTGGCCCTTCTGTCAAACCATATTCTGATAACTACCTGGTGTTTATTCATGTGATTCATGGCCTCTTCTCTCTTTTCATCAAGGTGCAACAACTGGCTTAACTTGGCTTCAACTTGATCATCTGTCCCCAAGTACTCTTGTATGAAATGTAAGGTCTGCAACTTCAAATTTGATGGAAATATTGGGTCTTGCCCATAAACCAAATGATAGGGAGTATTCCCTATGGACTCTTTCACTCTGGTCCTATCTGCCCAAAGGGCAAACTTTAATTGGTTGTGCCAGTCCCGTGGGTTCTTTTCCAACAACTTCTTAATGGTATTCAACAAATTCTTATTTGAAGATTCGGCCAACCCATTTCCTTGAGGATAATAGTTGGATGCAAATTTTAAGCTCACTTTGCCCAATCTGCAAATTGTGTAGAAATAAAAGCTTTACCATTGTCACTGACAATAGAATCGGGCATTCCAAATCTTGTTATAATTTGATCCTAAAGGAATTTAATCACAACGTATGTGGTGGCATGTTTAGTAGGAATCTCTTCTGTCCACCTTGTACAGTAGTCTGTAGCTATCAAAATGAATTTATGAGAATCAAAAGAATTTGGGTTAATAACCCCGATGAAATCTAGTCCCCACTGTGCAAATGGTCTCATTTCAACTACAGGTTGCAACGGCATGGCTGCATTTCTTTCTCTATTTGCAGCCACTTGATAGATATGACAAGATCGTACATGGGCATGCACATCCTTGAAAATATGTGGCCAGTAGTATCCTGCTCTCAGGATTTGATGTGCTGTAGCATTGGCTGCACCATGACTAGTTCCATGTTTCCCATGAAATTCCTGCAACACCCTGGCAGCTTCTTCTTTGTTCAAGCACCTCAGGTAGATACCTTCATGATTCTTCCTATAAAGCACACCAGATTTCATCAGATAATTGACAGACTTAAGCCTTAAATCTCTTCTCTGCATTGAATTCAGATTAGAAGGACACTTACCAGTCAATAAAAATTGCACAATATCAACATACCAGTCATCCTTAGCAATGTATTATGTATTTGAGCATTGGCCTGTTATTTGTAGATTATTTTCTACGATTGCCTTTGCCAGTCCTTGTCCTCGAACTAGTTTCATTGGTTGTATTTCAAGATCAAATTCTTGGATGGTTGAAATCCATTTTCCTCTCTTCTCACCTAGTTCATTTTGTAAAAACATGGTCTTGACAGCAGAGTCGGGCACGATGGCAACAAATCTGCTATGTACGATGTAGTGCCTAAATTTTTTCACAGTTTTAAAAAGTGCGTACATTTGCTTATCAAGGATTGAATACCTTAATTGAGCATCTTTTAGGGGGGCACTTAAAAATGCTATGGGTTTTTCAGCACTATCCTCGCCTTTTTGGGTTAAGACACTCGCAAAGGAGTGTTCTGATGCAAAAGCATAACTATAAAAAGGCTTGGAGTAGTCTGGGCTTATAAGGATAGGGGCTCTTGAAATGGCATATTTGATGTTCTGGAAGGCCACTCTACTTTCCTCGTTCCATTTTACATCCACATATTTCTTAAGCATCTTGTTCAGAGGCTTGGCTATCTCAGCAAAGCTGGAGATACACTTCCTCACAAAATTAACCTGCCCAAAGAAAGATCTCAATTCTTTCTTACTACTCGGGAGAGGTAGGTTTTGGATAGCTTGTATCCTTTCTGGGTCGATGGATATGCCCTCTTTTGAAATGATTTGACCTAGTAATTTTCCTTCTGTCACTCCAAAAATGCACTTTTTGGGATTTAAGGAAATTCCATGTTCTCTACATCTTTGAAGCACTTTCTTTAAATCTTTGACATGGTCCTCTCTCTTCTTTGAGAAAACTGGGATATCATCCACATACACGATGATGCATTTGCCTATGAGTCCTTTGAATGCATAATCCATGGCGCATTGAAAAGTTGCACCAGCATTTAACAGTCCGAACGACATTCTCTTATATGCAAATGTTCCCCACTTGGTAGTGAAGGTTGTTTTCATCCTATCATCTAGATGTATAAGAATTTGGTTGTACCAAGAATACCCATCGAGAAAGGACATCATTTCAGATCCATTTACCATTTGTAGAATTTCATCGATTGATGGCAGTGGATAATTATCCTTTTGAGAGGCTTTATTAAGATTTCAAAAATCTATGCACAGCCTGATCTCTCCACTCTTTTTTCTCACTGGAACGAGGTTAGACACCTAGGTTGAGTGCCTAACAAGAAAAATGATTTTTGCTTCCAATAATATTTTAACCTCCTTTTCGATCAAAGGCTCCAATAGCGGGTTAACAACTCGCTGTCTTTGCCTAAAAGGCTTGGAGTCTGGCTTCAAAGGGATGGTATGTTTGATAATGTTTTGGTTGTAAGTCTTCATCTCATTGTAGTTCCAAGCAATACAATCTATGTAATGCTTCAATGCTTGTATTATATTGCTCCTTTCTTGCTCTGTACATGCCTTTGCTATGTACACCTCCTTTGGATTGTCTGCGCTCCCTAGATTAATTGAATCACAGGCATATTTAGGGAGTGGGACTCTTTTTCCTTTCTTGGTCTTGCATCCCATGTCGAACATCTTTTCCAACGAAACCACATCTTTAGGAATTTTATTGGATTGATACGTAGTTTCAATTTCATCTTCTGTTTCATCCTACCACCTTTGCTCCTCATCAATCACCTGATTTTCAAAAATACCCAAGTTTGTGACAAATTTGAAAATATGTCTGTCACTTTCAAAAACTTGGAAATTCTTTACATTATCGGGTATTGATGGACAAGGAACCAGTTCAATGGAAAACTTTTTACATCTTCTTATATCAACCGGATTCAACATGCCCGCGACGACTATAAGAGAGTCTGCTATTCGATTTCCTTTCCTAGAAATAAGGGCTATGTTGAATGCATCGAACTCCTCCATGAGGTCCATAACCCTAGTTCTATAAAGGCTTAGTCTCCTGTCGCGGCATGTGTACTGTCCTTTGATTTGCTTGACTACCAACTCAGAATCTCCCAAAACCTTCAAGCATTTAACATGCTTGCTCAATGCTAGACGTAAACCGTAGATCAACGCTTCGTATTCTGCCACATTGTTCATGCAAGGAAATTGCAGTCTGTAAGCAGCTAACAAGGGTTTACCTCCTGGACCAGTGAGCTCGACTCCAACTCCGGCTCCCTGTCTAGATTTTGATCCATCAAACCTGAGAAACCACGTGTAATAATTTTCCTTGGAAGATCCACCATGACACGCCTCCTATTTATGCTCTTCAGCAGCCTCCTTAACATCAAGTGCATAAACTCCTAGTTCTGGCTCAGAAAACTGAACTTCATTCGGCTTGTTAAAATCTGTTATAATCTCTTCAAGCCTCGGTTCATTTTCCACTCTTATTTGGTTTGCAATTCCCTTCCATGGTAGCCACATATGCGAGCAGTCTGTTGAAAAATAGCCATTCAGCATTTTCATCCAATCCCTAGCAAGTAGCATTCCATACCTACTTGGGATATTAACCACCAAAATGTCTACAACCTGCTGGACCCTGGGTTCAGAATTCAATTGAATCTTGACATCATATAAAGTCCCCACTACATTTACTTCTGATCTGTCCAGTTGCAGGACTGTACATTTGGATGAAATAGGTTGCAGACCTAGCATTTTACATATTTCTATAGGCATGAGGTTTCTCGTGGCACCTGTATCCACCAAACAGTTATGCAAATTCTTACCCGCAATTCTCAAAGTCGATGAGGTTTTAGGGGCTTTAGAATTACTTCTCAAATGGTATCCATGATTCCCCTTTTTGAAATCTCGAAAAGCTTGCACCTCCTATTCCAAAATTTCATCTTCTTCTTCCTCACTCTCACCTTCTTGATGATATACAGTTTCCATCACCATAATATTATCATCTTGATGTTGTGATGGATTTTCATTTGATACCAGTTCCAAATCATCAACTTGTGCCTGAAGACAATGAGTGTATCTAGCAATCTAGGGACAATTCCTCTCATTGTGTTCTTTTGTGTTATGCAACCTGCACCCCCTTTACCATGCCAAATATGAAAGATTCAAAAGAGAATTGGGTTGGCTAGGTCCTGCAGAAGCATCTAATTGATTAGCAATGGGAGCAAGAACTCCCCCATTGTTAGGCTTAGTGTTCCAGTGCCTCTCTCTATTGTTAAAATTTCAATTTGGGTGAGGGGCATGGGACTCATACTTCTGCTATTGAACCCTGTCATTGCTCAGTTTATGCACTAATTTCTTTAGCTCTTCGACTTTCGAATAAACATCCTTCGATGGAATCATATTGTTATTAACCCCCATTAGATTCGTATAATTAATGGGGTCTTGATTCAACACTGGGGTCAGGTTCTAAGGAATTGGATTCCCGTATGGATTGACACTTTGAATCAGGGTAGGATTTGGAAAAGAACTATGGCTTGAGGATTGACCTGACTAGTTCCTTGCATAGTTGGTTGACTGTTCTGCAAAAATGCAAGGACAGGTGGAATGGCTGTGATTGGTTGGATTGGAATGGGTGCATACGCGGGTGCTGGTGGATACTACTGCTGATATGGGAAGGTTCTCATGCTTGGCATTTGTGGTGCCATGAGTTGATTTGCCTGGGGAGCTTGACCATATGGAGCATACTGTCCCATCACAGGCATCTAGGTAAACCCGTAGCCTTGTGGTGTCATTTGCTACTCGATAGTCATGGCTTCATTATAGGCCAAAGCCAGTGTGGTGACTTGAGGATTGCGCCTTGCAAACATGGTTGTCATGGGGTCCAATGCCCCAAAATATATCTACAAAGCCACTGCGGGATCAATAGCAAAGTGCCTAATTGCTCTGTTATAGCACTTTTGAAATTTTTGATTAAACATTCTGATTGGTTCCCCTTGGCCCCTTTTACACGTAATAAACTGATTGTAAATAGTTGCAGGATCTAAGGGTGATCTAAATTGATTAACAAAGGCATTTTCCATTTGTGTCCAAGAAGTGATTGAACCAGTTGGCAAGCATATATACCATTCATATGCCATTGGATCTAAGCTCATGGGGAATAGTCTGCAAGACACATCTTCATATTGAACTTGCAGCCTAATTAAAACATCCCTATAGGCTTGGATATGTTCTTCTGCTGTTCTTGGGACATCTGGTTTGTATTTAGGCAGAAATCTTTCAATGTTCTTGGGGATTTCATGGATATCCCCAACAATATTCAAAGGAGTATTGTTAGCTCCATACCAAGGAGTTGCTGGAGCTTGAGCCATTTGACTCAAAATTGATGAAGATAGACCTACAATAGCAGTAGAAATATTACTAACTATAGGCACACTAGGGGCAACGGATATTACTGGCGTAGGTCCACTCGATGTTCCTAGAGAAAACAGGTCTTTTACGACTGGTGTGCTTACGACTTGCTTGGATTTACTCTTGGGAGTACCAGTAAGGTCATGAAAAATGGTTTCTCTGGTTTTTTGAGACCTGGTCGCAAAACGACGTGGTGGGTCCATCCTGCCTGATGAAACCCTCGGCTATTTCGAAGAAAACTTGCAACAAAAACAAAAACAGTGTTGCAGTTTAGCCGCCTGTGAGATTTATTAAATGATTTCAGAATTAGATCAAAAACAAATTATTCAGGTATGAAAATAAAAATAACATAAACCAATTTAGGCCCTCCTTCTAGCGCCAATCTATTGAGTAGTGTTTTCACCCAATTTTGAAAGCACACTCTCCGGTAGGATCTGAGTCCCAAAATCCTCTGCTTGCAAAGAAAATAATTTCTCCAAGGTTCCTGTTATGTTGATATGATGTTGTTCAAATGAAATTCTAGGAATACCTTAGGGTTTGCAAGTGGATGTTAACAAGGGGCACTGTGGTTTATTTAGTTTGAAATTACAGTGGACTCAAAATGAATAATATCTATTCTCCTATTTAGTTCTGATGGATTTTTAGCTTGTTTATTTGAATACAGTAATTAAACTATAGAAAATAAATTAAGGTTTTAAAAAATAAAGCAAAATAAATGAAAATGAAACTAAACTACAGTCAGAATGTTGTCATCAATTCGATGAAACCAAAGATAATGAGGTTTTTTGCATGCAACCTAACCTAATGAACCTGCAAATTCGCACAATCCAAATAAATTAGGTGCTGGTTTCTAGGGTTTCTATTGTAATTCCAGATTTAGGCATTCGCATGAAGCAACCAAGCACACTTGCATTAAACTTCACCTAAAAGCCTTAGAAATCTGGAATGAATGATAAAACATTAAATCATGCATGCACAAAATGACTCCTTTCTCATCAATGAGATGCCAACTTTCTATATTTCTGTATTTGAATGATATGTCAATTACATTTACAGGATGTTCCAGGCATAAATATTCCAAAACAAATGAAGGAAATTGCCCAAGTGCAGGCCCAGAATGGCATGAAGCCCTTGTCTCTACAACTCTGCAAGCAACAATTTTCCCACCCCTCTTTCAATCCACGCTCTTGACTTTATAATCACTGAAATGGCTCTTCGATTCTCCCTGTGTCACTTCGTTTCACCTTCCTGCATTTGACCTTTCAAATTCCCGCATTTTCCTTGATTTTGATTAATGCTCGATTCTAAAACGCTCGAAATCCATCGCTGCATGTAATGCCTCTGCAATACTGACACATGTAAGCCACGTGTCCTGCATTTTCTACATCTTCTGTAACATCTTCCCGTGCCAAAACATGACAAAACAACATGCAACCTACTCACCTTTCTGGCCGCAAAAATGCGACATGTCGCGAAATCGCGACATGTCGCGATATCACGACGCTTTCCTCATTCGTACGCTTCCAGCCATTTTTGTCGCGATATCACGACGTTTTTCACCTTTGGACCTTCATGCTGCTTTTTGTCGTGATATCGCGACGTTTAGCACCTTCGGACCTTCATGCCGCAAACTATCGCGATTTCACAACCATTTTTATTTTCGTACCCCTTAGGCCGCACCCTGTCGTGAAATCACGACGCTTCTCTACTTTGGGCACCTTTGTTGCATGTTGTCATGATTTCATGACATTTTTCCCTTCCGTACGCTTGAGCTTCAACCTGTCACGATTTCACGATGCTTTTCTCTGTTCGTACTACTTCGCTGCAATCTGTCGTGAAATCGTGACCATTCTCTCCTTCGGACCTTCTTGCCACCACCTGTCACGATATCGCTACCGCTTTTGCCCTCTGTACATTTTTCCAAAACCTATCGCGAAATCGCGATGCCTTTTCACTTCGTCCCCCTAGGCTGCCTTCTATCACGATTTCATGACCACTTCTACGCATCACGCCTTCCAGTTGATTCTGTCGCGATATCACGACCATTCTGGCCTTTTGCCCTATTTGACTGGTTCTTGTCGCGATATCGTGACATTTTCTTGCTTCATGCTCTTTGACCTCTTTCTGTCGCGATATCGCGACATTTTTCCACTTTGCTCTACCTTGCTACTTCCTGTCGCAAAATCGTGACCATTTTCGTTCTTCATACGCTTCGGCAAAACCTGTCGTGAAATTGCGACCGTTTCCTCTGTTCCATACACTTTGCCGAAACCTGTCGTGATTTTGCTACCATTTCCATCATCCGTACTCTTTCATCGCAACACGTCACGAAATCGTGACACTTCTCATTTCTTAGCAATGGCAGCTCCATACGTTGCGAAATCACGACGAATTTCATTCTTGCCTTTCTCTCTCCTACCTGGGCCGCGACGGAGCAACATGTCACGATTTCGCGACACCTTTTCATTTTTGCCAGTGACCTGTCATGATTTTGCGACACCTTTTCATTTCTGCCAGTGACATGTCACGATTTCATGACACCTTTTCATTTCTGCTAGCGACATGTCGCGATTTCGCGACATCTTTTCATTTTTTTCAGCGACATGTCACAATTTCGTGATATCTTTTGTTTTATTTTCTCTCTCCTCTTTCGGGCCGCGATGGGGCAACATGTCGCGATTTTGTGACACTTTCCTATTTTTGGCAGCGATGGCGCGACAGGTCACGATTTCGCGACACTTTCAACACTCATGCATTTTTTCCTCTTTTCTTCAATTTTAGCATCTGGGTCACCGAGATTCTTCTCTGCAAGCCTGCAAAAAGGTGGGTCCCCAATTTTGGGGTGTGTTGTGGATCAACCACAACAGGACCATATTCATAGGTGTGTTGAGTCTTGTAAAATTTCTTGGGGGGTTTGAGTCTAGTGAAATACCATCTTTTATAGGGTGTTAAGCATACCATTAATAGGCCTATTGTCAGTTACCCCATTAACAATTATATGCTTATTCTTATAATAATTTTTGGTGGTCATATCTTCTTTTATCTTAAGTTTTCCCCTTCTGATAAGGGTCTACTCAACCCTTCTTGTCAAGTCTATAGCTTGGTCAAAAGACATGATATTTGTTTCCAATTCATAAGATATTTATTCTTGTAAACTTCCAATGAATATTTCAAGTATGTGGAGGTAAGGTATATCTCAAACATTCAACTAGACTCCTCCAACGAGACAATTTTTTTGAAAAATTTTCATCTTTACTTTATTTTAACATAAATACATCTTTCATAGTCACATTCTTTTCAACATAAGATCCAAATTGTTGAAAAAATATTTTATCTATCTCTTCAAAATTCCTTAGAAAAGTATAGGGTAACTGATAATACCACTCTAATGCCATATCACCAAATCTCTTAGAAAACGTCTTTAGCAACATGTAATCATATAGAATATCATGGCATGTTGTCCTAAACATTATTAAATGTTCAATTGGATTTTTCATTCCCTTATAGATAGGTAAAACTAACATTAGAAAATTCTTAGGGTAGGGACAATAGGCAATGATAGGGTCTAAGGATTGATTGCACATCTCTCTATAGTTGTAGTTGAAACTAGGTAGCTTAATCATATCCAATCTTGAAACCAGTTATTTCACCACATTATTAAAACTTTGCATCTTGGGATTGTTGTTGTGCAATACCCCTAGGTTCCCTAGGGAAGGGTATAGGTAGGTTATTGAATGATAACTTGACTTATGTCGGAAGCATTGAAACTATTATGATATGGGTTATGATATGTAGAATATTTTTGAAGAGGATAATTGATTGTTGGTGGTACATGAACATAACCTTGTGTGGCATTACTAGTTGGAGGAACCAACAAAATTTCTCCAATGTTGGTGGTCATAGTAGTAACATATGTTGGGTTATGAACAAGATTACCATGATGTGAATATTCAACAAAGGGGTGGTTATGAACATTCCTAGGGGGGGCAATAGAAGGAGGAGGTACCTCACCTCTTTTGATTCGGGCCTCCTCATCCATAACTTTAGACAAATTATATTTGTGGTGTTTTATGAAACCCCATAGATGATCAAATATTATGAATGTGAAGCCTCAATTATGCCCCTAGAAGGAATCATAGTTAGTATATATTTCCACATGTTATTATGTTATTGCTCTTATGCATTGATATTAGGATTCTTCCTATCAATCTAATTATGTTCTTGAAAAAATTGATCATATTCCAGATGCATTCACTAACTTTCAAGGAACAAAGCCATTAGAAGAAGAAGCAAAAGGATAGAGGAGAAAACTAAGGAAAGACACACAAGAAGATTTTAAAGATGTTTTTAAATGTTTTCTTATATAAACAAATAGAATTAGTGGTATTATTTAAGTTTTAAAAAGATCAAATGAAGAGGCTTTCTATCTTGGCCACTAAGACATGTGTTCACATCGGGTTCACAAAAGATGTAGATATGGAAAACTATGCATCGCGTACAATTCTCGATTGGATCTGCTAGAAGCGAGGGTGACTGTAGTGGTTATTATATTATCTACACTTGGGGATATGAAAGGATAAGTTCACCAAGAATTATTTTAGGACTCACTTTAAGTCAAGGGTGGGAATGTTAAATGTGTTAATTAATCAATCACCTATGTTTGGCTTTTCTATGCTAAACTATGAAAATAAAAGAACAATGCATGACACACAGGATGCAAGAGGACAATGACTAACCCTAATATGATTCTTTGATTGAATAATTTATAAACCTAGGTTGTAATAATAAAATTATTTGTCTTTTGATCAAGGGTACAATAGAAATGCTCAAATAATACTGAACCCTAAATGCACATTGTATGCTTTTATTCTTTTCAATGCCTAAAAAGTGGTTAAATATTTTTCCTTTTTATTTGTAACCTAGATTGTGAACAAGAATAGCAAAATTAAACAACACACAACCTAAAAACTTTATCAAGTATACTTATTTGATTTTGGTGTTTGATCCAAGTTTTGTCTTGTGTCCATAATATCCCATAACTTTAGATCTACAAAATAACTTTCACAAAATATTCTAGAAAATGTGATCTATGTTTGGAGGCCTGCTTAGACCACTATAAGACTGAGATTGGAGGCACAATAGTCAAGCCCCCTTGGTTATTTTAGTTGACAATTCATAATAAAATGTGATTTTGACCTTTGGATCAATCACAATGAATTATGCAAGATTGAAACAACAAATGAAGTGCAAACATAATGGAGCAATACTTGAACAAAAATGCAATTTTGAAAACTAGGGTTTGGGGATAAATAATTGCCCCCAAGCTAAAATGATATGAAATGCAAATGAAATAGAATGATAATAGCTAGAAACAAACACATACAAATATAAAAACATATGAAGAGTCTGCAAATCTAAGCCTTAGGGTTTTGGCACAAAGAGTCATCCCAAAACTAAGCTAGACCAAATCCATACCCTATAGGATATTGAACATGAATTTTATAAAAACACTAAAATAGATGCAGATAAACCAATGGGTGAAAGTAATGATTTCATAGAATATGTGCCCTGTAGTGGACAAGGCACAAATTTGTGCAAGAGGGCTTAAAAATCCCTAAAAAGAAACAAAAACAATAGAACAAGGATTAAAATAAAAAAATTCAAACTACTAAATGCAAATAAAAACCCAGTGATCTTGTGGAAGAAGCAAGAGCCTAGGTGGAAGATCTCTCCTCCTCCAAGAAGGAAAATTATTGTAAAGGATTTCTCCACTTGCAAAATCCCAAAGAACACCAACAATAGAACACGAAAGCACCAAAATATAGGAGGACTCTAAATTTGCAGGAACGTTTCAGATTGCTAGCTTGTAATCTCAAGAAGATAACTTTTTAGAACTTAGAACTTGCTAGAATTTAAAAGAGGGATCCAATAACTTTATTTATAAATTTCTTAGAGGGCTAAAAGGTAGAAAAAAACAAAACTTAACCTTGATTAGGCTGATGCCCCATAAGGGTCAACTTAAAATTTAGGTTTTTAAAGAAAAACCCTAAATTTCTCAAATTTGCACCTAGTAAATTACCAAGCATGGATTCATTAAAGGTTAAAAAAAAACAAGTAAAAATAGAAGAAAAATGGGCCAAACATACTCCTCGAAATTTTTAGAACCTCTTAAATGAAACCCAAGGAAAAATCACTCATCGAGGTGGATCAATTTTTTGTGTTTACACCAAGCTGGTAGTTTATTTTGAACTTTATTTATAACTAGATTCTATAATTATATCCTCATTCTTCTCTAAAATAAAGACATCCCTAGATAATTTTCTAGAAAATTTACCTCCATTTGAAGTAACCTACAAATTCTTGCTTTTATATTATCTAGAGTGTTAACGAATTAAATTTTGGATTTTGTTCTATTAACTTTTTTTCTTAATGTTCTATTGTATTCCTTGAAAACTTTATTCAAAGCTCCAGCCTCATTTATCCTTGCCCTTACAAAAATTTTTGTATCATATACACACTATTAATGGGTGTTGTTTTCAATGTTATTACTAATCTTAAGTCCACTTATAATCCCATATTTGTAAGCCTTATTTAAGTTCCTACTCAAAACCTTGTTGAGTGGAAATTTTATCTAATTACAAAATCACCATCACAATCAGGATCTTGATTAGAAAATTCTCTCTTGAAAAGAAATATAAATTTCTCCAAGGTTCCTTTTACTTAATGTGTGCTTGTAATCTTGTGAAGATGTATCAAATAAGTTCTAGGAATACCTTAGTGATTTGCAAATAACTGTTAACAAGGGGCCTGTGTTGGTATTATTTTATTGCTATACTAGTGATTGTTCATGAAACTTAAAATAAAAGGAAAATGTGATTGGCCCTCATATGACCACGATGTAAATCCTTAGTTCATTTTATATTGAAGTATTTTAGGTAGATTTTATCTTCTTTTGGTTAAGCAGATTTTAAACAAGTTTTATCTTCCTTAAATCCTGCTTTGAGAATGAAACAAAGATTAAAATCTATCTTTTGAAATGCAAAGTTTGAATGATGATTGGATTCATTTAATGTTGCTTTGAACATGAAAGTAAAATAATCTACATGAATAACTTGGTAAATGAAATAGCCTGTGACATATCATATAAATTACCCCTCTTTGATGAAATTATGATTTTCATAAAGAGAAGTCAATTTATTGCTTTTAAAATAATAGCCTTTGGAATGTTATATAAATCACTCCCCTTTAATGAAATTGTGGTTTTCATTAAGGAAATTCAATTTATTACTTGCAAAATAAAATGCAACGCTTGAATTCTATTTTACCTTAAAAATGTGAAATTATGTCAAATTTCGAAATTACAAAATCCCTCATAAAATAAATTTGGACAATTTTTATAATTTTGAAATGCTTCAAACTGAAATCAAAATTGCATAAGATGAAATGTTAAAGCTTATTATAGGGCTTCGTACATCTATTTTTTGAAATTTAATTCTTTTCAATTTTTATTTTAATTGTCGAAGTTTTAAAAAAATTGCAAAAAAGGAAGGTTAGAAAAAATAAAAAAAATCTAGTGGACCAGAATGTTGAAAACAATGAAAACAAAGGACTAAAGTATGATGCTACCATAACCTGCAAAACTGGAGATGTGAGAGTTTTTGAATGTAAACTAGTTTATCCGAAGTTGCATTTGCATAGTCCAAAATAAACTAGGTGCAATCTTCTACGAAACAAAATAAATTCCTTGTTTCTATGTATTCAACAATGCAATAATTGAGTGCATTAAACATTGTCTAGAAACCTAAAAAAATAGGAAGGAAAGATGAAAATTAATTCAAGACATCCAAAAAATTATTCTCCTTGGATTTTTTTAACAAGGTGTAAATTTCACAAGCATTTTGCATTTAAAATAGAAAGATAACAATTCATGTTTTACATCAGACTTCTAGCCTTGGCCTCCAAAAAGTTCCAGTCCTTGTTTCCTATTCCAAAGGTGTGTTTAACATTTTAAATAAACTCTTTTTTTCTCCTTCTTCTCTGTTCAGATTCTGACTATTTTGCTTGCCTTCGTATGATTTTCCCAAATGCTTCATTTCTCTCATTGGATTCTATAATGTTTTATTTTCCTCTATATTTTTTGTTTCCAACATATGTGTGTTTTGCTTTGTAATGCTTACGTTTTTATTCATCATTTTCTCCTTCTTTATACTTTTACCTTTGGTATTTTTTTGACCAAGTCATGCTTAGACTATTACCCACTATGGATAATATTATGTATTTTCTACCAATGCATCTTCCTATGGTTAGTAACGATCATGGCACAGATTGAAACAAATTCACCTTATGTGTTGTATGAACCAACGTAACCATAAATGAAATATCAATGATATGCATGAAAAATATTCCAAGTCTTTTGAAATCATGTTATGCTTACCATTTTCCAACATGCTTAAAATTTGCTATGCACTAGTACTTCTCCAAATGCCATACTCCATCCTCTATAAAATACAAAGAGAGAGCTCTCTATCAATAGGGAATGTTGTAGGTTTTATAAATGTGCAACTCTAATACGAGAACATTTCCCCATCAAAGACACCTTCGCACCTATCTCCTGCGGTGATTTGCCTTAGGATAATATTGTAATCACTCTTCGACCAATGCATATCTGTTGTATACCAAAATTTAAAGTATCACTATCCATGCTTATCGTGACCTACAAGAGACCACCACCATGGTGAACAATGTCCATATGATGGGGGTTAGACATAGTATCATATCCAGGTATTTTGATCCAAATCAACCTTGTTGATAATTCACGGTGTCTGTTGCATCAACCAGGGTTTCCAAATCCTTGTTGTGCATCGTCGATCGTACGAATCAGTAGTCAAATCCATCGGTATCTAACTAGGCACTGTTGCATCAACATATCCACATTACTAACTTTATAATCTTTTGTCTTATTTTCTCACTATGCTTTTAACATCCACATTGTTACTGTGTCGATATCGATGACCATATATCGCTCTTGATCTCTCTCTTCATCAATTGTACTGGTATAGGTAGTTCATGTCGAGCCTATAATCATATTTCCACTATAAAATAGTTGCAAAATATGTACTCATTGTGCGTATTCACTGTTGTTCTCCAACACATCATAGTGGATCCGATCATGAAGGAAACCCCATCATGCTATACAAATTTTCCACATCTCGCTTCTTGTGTAATCCATGCTATTGAAATACTTCATCATATTGTGCATTCTCATACACCTTGCTCCTATAGCTATCCATGGCATTTATGAAATGTTATTGTATGCTAATTCAATGTTGAATCCCCACTGCATGACTCTCAATATGACTGCTTCATGCCGTTATGAGATATTTTACAATGACGAGTCCAATGGATAGTGTCATAACCATGATACAATCAATATTTTTGTCGTTTCAATATTCTTTAGGGCTACATCCACTCTGTATGTTTCATCATATGGGTTTGAATATCACTTTGTGAGTATAAATCCCTCCCTGTGTTATCTATTTCTATCCTGGCAGACCCACCGCATAGTGTGTCTACCTGGTTTAGTTAGGGTTATGCGTAAGGGGTTGGCACCAAAATGTATTTATAAAAATTTGGTGAATCGGTTTCAAAATCCAAGTGAATTGTGTTCAAACACATATATAAGGTTCACTATTATTAGGGCCAATATTGGAAATTTAAACTTAATATGGTCAAATTATTATAAAATTGGGGCGAATCGACCCAAAAAAAATTTGCACCTAATTTTTTTAGCTAATGGTCCCTGGTCAAGGGTCCCAAATATTAGTCAATTCCAAATTTAAAAATCTTAATTTTAGCCAATTTGGTGATAAATAGCCACTATGCATAACCCTGGATTAAGTCATCACCATGAATATGTTGTGTTGTGTTCAATTCTTCGATGTGATTTATTTGGGATTTAGTGCCTCAATTATAAATTTATATGGTGTCTTGAACATGTACGCTCTACATTGCAGTGATTTACCAAAATATGTTTGTGTAATTCATGCCTACTACATTTAACAAGGATGTGTTGGAACACTTTGAACATTCCTACATTAAATTATCGTTGGTTTTAACACCTTTGTTGAACTCCCACCATCTATGGGGTGTCTCACTATGCTAATATATCATTCCTTTCACTTCCTTATCTGGTGTTCCTACTATTTACACTACACGATATCAAATATGGATCCAACAATCAACTATAGAAGCACCCTCCAGATCAACAACAAGAACAAGACGACTTCTAACTTCTTTTAATGCTTAAAACACCTGCCTATACATCCAAATTTTATTTCTTCCAACCAACTTTATACCACCCATGATGTGAGCAACGATTTTCTATCATGCTTCACCGCTCTTGTGCATGCAAAAAACTCATCGATGATAATGGAGCCTTTACACTGCTTCTTGGACGCGTCATCAATTATGGTGTTTCATTTTGCTAGAGTAAGGGTAATAGAATTCATTGTGCAGGGACCGTAGCCATGCAAAAGCTATTTCCCTACTAAAATCCATACACTTATAACCACGAATTCATCTGGTGCTAGTCTCTGTCATGGCATTGATGGTTGTCTTCATCCATTGTTAGTTTGTATCCCACGATGGAGGTCCTTGAAAATCTCATCACCAGTTTATACCTGCATATTAACATGTTTTACACTTTTTAGGCTTTATAAACAATATTTATAAATATGGAAGAGCCTTTGTGACAAAATGAAACCCTTTTTTTGAAATAATCAAAATGCAAACATACTATTTGGCTTTCTTTATATATATATATTTCTCTTTATTTATTTTATTTTTATTTTTTTATTTTCTTTTTCATTATTTTATTTTATTTATATATATATTACATATTTTTATATATATATACTTTTTTTTAATGTCTTTTTTATTTTATTTATTTTTTATTTTGTTTTAAAATTATTTAATTAAATTCATATGTTTGAATTTAATTAAATAAAAACATGAAAATCAATAATAAATATACTATCCTAAAATACACACTAGAAACAAGGGAAACTAATTCCCTTCACCCAATACAAAACACTAGAGACCTTAAAATAACCTAGAAGGAGATACTCCCCCACGGTGAACCTTGGAGTGCACTTTGCAAACTCATGGGTAGGTATCTATCAAAATCACTTAAGACAACCAAAATAAAATCTCAAAGTCAAAATTTTAAGGTGGGTCCCCAAATTTGGGGCTAGTTGTGTAATGGCCACAAAAAACCTCTACCATAATAATGAAAAAATAAGGAGATAGATTATCTCCTTGTCTAAGGCCTCTCTTGGATTTAAAAGATTTTGTTACTAACCCATTGACCTACAATGAATAAGAAAATATATACAAACAAGATTTAATCCATCTAACCCACTTCTTCCTAAATCCAAACTTTTCTAAAACTGCAAAAATAAAATCCCATTTAACCCTATCATAAGCTTTACTCATATCAAGTTTTAATATCATTGCTTTCTTTTTTCTTGAGGCTATTAAATGTATAACTTCATGAGCTACTATGATCCTGTCTAGAATTTATCTCCCTTTCACAAATTCTCCTTGCTCTTCTAACATAGTTTTGTCTAACAATTGCCTTAATCAATTCATCATCACTTTGGATATAATCTTATATGCCATATTACATAGGATTATGTTAGAATAAATCATTATTCTCTTAAGTTCTACTAGGATAGACTTACTTGAGTTACCACTCTTCCATAAGTTAGGTGAACTCTCAGTTTAGACTAGTTTAGATTTGATGAGTTGTAATCCAATGACTCTCAATGATCAACTTTGCTATTTATACAAAGTTGATCCATGGAATAAATCAATCAGTTCTTGAGCTTTTCAGTAATGCTTTGCATGTCTAGTTTCCTGGTTTCAATATTGCTTCTCAATATTTCTAACATGGTACCAGAGCTAGGCTAGATTTTGCATGCATTCTAATCTTCATAGATATGATTCATTTTTTTTTGGGTAGCTCTTTGACTAGCTCAATTTTCTTGGAAGAGTAGTCATTCGTTACTATCCATTAAGTTTTTTTTTACAAAAATAAGCACTTTTTTCAGCATATATGAAAATTGGTTCTTTTTAGAACCTCTATATTTTAATCATATTTTAAGCTTGAAAAATAGGAATATTTTTTTTCTATTGTCAGAGTTTTTTCCATTTCATGGGGGAACTATAACGCTGCTTGATCGCTGATGCACTTGAAGCCTCTATTTAGCATTGGAAAGTGTTGTTTCTCCCATGCATAGCATGTCTCCATTATCATCTCAAATGCACTCTCCATTCTTTGAGGCAAGTGCATTTTCATTGAGATGTGGGTTCCTACCTAATGTGGGTTCGAGAAGAGTGCATTTCCATCAGAGTGCTCCTCTCTAAATTATTCAATGACTCTCATATCATTAATACATCAATGTTGGATAGTGTTGGTTCTCCTATCTATCTTATTCAACAACTCTCAATTCATATAGATGTTGGCCTCGATAGTGTTGGTGCTCTTCACTAAAATATTCACCAACTCCAATATCATAAAGACGTTGGTGCTATATGGTGCTCTATTAAAACTTGGCTTCCACGTACGCATCATCTCATCATAATATTTTATTTATATGGACGCTTCTATTTTATCTGCATAACATATTTCTAAGTTATTTTTATGTGATACTATCATTGAATCCTTGTTTTGTAAGCTTGGAAGTGCTTCGTTGGTGTCACAAAAAGTTGGTAGGAGCTTAGTCTTGGCATCCTTGACCATTGAAATACATATTTGATTGTTTCTACTCACTCAATACTTTAGTACCTACCTTACTCATTCGTTGATCTGCTGCTACCTTGATCATTCACTGGTGTTTCTCGTTGGGTGTTTGTTGGTGTTCATTGGTGTTGCTACCTTTCCTAGTGTAGATCACGTTACACAAGCAACACCAAAAAAATGATACACAGGTATTTTTCCTCTTTTACAAGTCAGAGAATCAAAACTTTCATTACTTTCTTGCCAAAAATAAGGATACAAGAGAAAATACCCCTTTACAATATCAAAATTTCCCTCAAATACCTTGTTTTCTCTTTTTCCCACCTAAAACCATTAAAATTCAAATTTGAATTTTGGGGGTAACTTGTCGAGGTCATAACTTCACACTCGTTGACCCGATTAACTATTACAACATGTTTTCAAAAATGGCATGAAATGATCCAAGGCTCACATTTAGCCAAAAATCCTCAAATTCGACCTCTAAGACCTTCAAAAATCTCTTGCAAGTTAAACTAGTTTTACTAGTTTTACAAAATTAAACAATTACAATTTTTTTTTTGGGTGATGCAAGATCACTCTTACACCACTGGATGCTCCTGCATCATTTCCCTTTCACTGGTGTTACTCTCTAGATGTTATCTAGTGTTTGCTGGTGTTGTTACCTTACCCATTCGCTAGTGTCTCTATGCTCGGATTAGTTTTCATCTTTCACACCAACTTGTAGAGTCAATTGCATATTTTATTTGAAGATCGCTTCGATGACTACGTCAAAGGAATACACTTGGTGGATGTGCTCTCTCTTGCTAACTATGCCAAGTTCTCATATGAATACATCTCTCATGCCCTTCAGTATTTCATCTCTACTCATGTCACAATGTTTATCAATGCTATCTCCTTTCGCCTCTGGAGAAAACACAGTGTATTAGTGCATCACTGTCTCAAATTCACCTCTAGGAAAATGTAGTGTTTTAGGCTCAACACATTAACTTGAAGCTCGTGTTAATAATTCTCGTCATTCTCAATGACGTCAATGGAAACTAAGTTTAATTTTTTTATCTTTTCTATTATAACTTGTAGGTTTCCAAAGGCATGATAATTTCTAAAGAGGCTAGCAACATTACATTGGAGTTTGAAAGCTCAACGTTTTTTTGAGATATTTTTTGTATCAAAACTTCTTTTGATTCTGAAAAATTTTCTCCCTCTTGTAATAGAGTCATTTCTTCTCAAAATAAAGCTCTTCATCTTAGTTTTTTTTTTTTTTTTTTTTCAGAAATAAATTCTAAAAGCCCCTCTAGGACTACTGTCAATATTTTTGTTGGTCTATGCCTATTTTGAGCACTCAACAAAGTGACAAGTCCACTTGTAAAAACTAATAAAAAAAAAAAATGGGGGGGATTTTCTTGAGGTGTTAATTCTTGCACCTACTGTCAGAACTTTAGGGGGATTATTGTTGTTAATCCTTGCATCTCCTATTGTGCTCCTTGGCTTTGTTCCCATATTCCTTTTTGCTAAAATAATTATAGTAATCAGTATAGGAGGAAATTTTGGTGGTGGAGCCAAAGTGTGGTATTTTGGCCCCTTAGTTCTATTGATCTCAAGTC
The DNA here is from genome assembly GCA_028583015.1 of Wollemia nobilis. Classification (NCBI taxonomy): domain Eukaryota; kingdom Viridiplantae; phylum Streptophyta; class Pinopsida; order Araucariales; family Araucariaceae; genus Wollemia; species Wollemia nobilis. Next base: position 10,059,976 of record JAQPPZ010016710.1, on the reverse strand, counting down.
ATTTCAGCATCTTCTAAAAATTTCAAAATACAGATTTTTTTTTTTTTTAAAACATAAGAACATTTGAAACCTCAAGCAAGAAACTCAAATATATTTTTTCAAAGAAAGCATCAATTTTTTTTTTACACACCTATGTTCCACGTGTTGAATTTCTCAATTACTTATAGGTTCCCTCATGTAAGAGCGGGTACTTTGAGAAGTATAATATAAAGGTCTGGATGATTATAATTTACTCGTAAAACCATGTTTCACATATCAAATCTCCTCATTACTTACATTTTCCCTCACATAAGTGTGGGTAATTGAGAAAATAAGGTATAAAGGCCTGGTCAAACTTTCTTGCTTCATAAGCCTAACTTCATATTAGAAAAATCTCCTCTATACTTATAGTTTCCCTCATGTAAGGGCAAGTATTTTGAAGAAATTGGTATTATAATCAGGCTTCTATTTCCTTCCTTCCATAGGTGTTTCTGCTACAACTTTATTGTATTCACTAAATCACTTGAAGTAAAGGGGGGAATTATTGGTTCACTTCAATTTTCTTTGGTAAAATGAATACAATTGATCCTATCACCCCTCATAACTATCATACATGGAAGCCCAAAATATTAAATTTCATTTCTCAAAAAGGGCTCACACACTTGCTAGAAAAGAAGCAACCTGAATTTGAAAAGGAATATGAAAAATTTATTCATAAATGGAAGATGTATGAAACAATGGGTATTATAAGAAAAAATGTAAATGAAAGCTTATGGTTTCACATTTAAGAATGTAAAACCCCATTTTAAAGTTGAGAAAACTAAAGAACTTGTTTGGTAAAGTGGATAAAATAAGTTCAATGCAACTAGAGGTAGAGTTAACAACATTATATCCTGAAGACTTCAGCACTATTGTTGAATTTCTCACCAAATTTAAAGAAGTCCTCACTCAACTAAAAGGCAGTGGCAAAGATAAAATAGAAGAGCGCATTTATCTTATTCTTTCTAATTTAAATGGAGTGTTTAAAATTTATTTTACCACTTTTTTATCTATAAAATATGCACTTGGAACAAGTTTTAAAATTCCCTCTTTAGAGGAGTTTTATGATAGGCTACCTAGAGAGGAAACGAAACTTGCAAAATATGAGATCATCTCTCCCTCTTCATAAAAATCCTTAGTAGCATCAACCTTTACTAAATAAAAATTCAAAAATAAATAAAGAAGTCCCATAACTTGTACTCATTGCAAAAATAATGGTCATTCTATGAATAAATATTGGAAAAGACTACAACAACTAGAGGCAACAATGAAGGATCTCAAGATAGACACTAAGAAGCAGATAGGAAAAGCCTTGCATGTTCAAGGTAGAGCTATAAAAACTTCATCAAAATATTTGGTTCTAGATTCAAGAGCAACTCATCACATGACTTCCTCAAATGAGTCAGTCACTTCAATCTCCTCTAGTTAAACATGTAGCATAGAAGTTGGTGATGCATCCTTCATACCAATCAAAGGAAAATGTGACATATCTATTGATGGTGATTATATAAAAAATGTTCTCTATATTCTAAACTTAGCTACAAATCTTCTTTCCATCTATCAGAATTGTACTTCTAAAAAAGGAAAAATAGTTATCTTCTCACCAACTAGAGTTGAGATAAGAGACTTTCAAGAACCAAACACTCTCATAGAAAAAGGAGATATTGATCATAAAAATCACCTATTTCACTTCAAAGTATTCAAAAATTTAGAAAGGACCTCCTATTTTTTTTGCACATGGTGATCTTGAAAGTAAAATTTGGCATTAAAGGTTTGGACATCTAAGTTTCAACTACCTAAAGGAACTAAACACCCATGAAATGGTAATAGGGTTGCCAAAAATCTCTTTCATTGATGGAGTATGCCCTGGTTGTGCTCTTGGAAAGAAACATCAAGATCCTTTCCACCCAAGTGATTCTCAAAGAGTATCATCCTCTCTAGAGTTAATCCATAGTGACCTGATGGTCTTCCCATAACCTTATTTCAAAGGAGAAAAATATGCTTTAACCTTAATTTATGATTTTTCCTGAAGAACTTGGGTCTACTTTTTAAAATACAAAATTTATGTTCTATCCCACTTCAAAATCTTCAAGGCCATAGTTGAAAATCAAGCCACTTGTAAAATCAAATAAATTCGTACAGATAATGGGAGGGAATACTTCAGTAATGAGTTCTCAATTTTCCTCTCAACTCATGGCATAATTCATCAAAAATCAGTCTCTCATAACCCATAGCAAAATGGCATTACAAAAATAGAACTTTAAAGGAAATTGCAAACGGTATGCTTCACTCAAGAGATCTTCCAACAGTTTTTTGGGCTAATGTAGTTAACTGTGCAAACTACATTCTAAACCACACCTCACAAAGCTCTCGATCATTTGACTCCTAAGGAAGCATGGACTGGATCAAAACCTGATGTCTCTTTCTTCAAAAATTTTGGGTGTACTACTTGGGCACATATCCCAAAGAAGAAAAGGAAGGCGATAAGAAAAGAAAACAGTTCATATTTGTTTGTTATTGTGAGAAAATGAAAGCATATAGGCTTCTAGATCCCATAACTCGTAAGGTCTTTTTCATAGAAATGTTCAATTTGATGAAACATTCCCTAATAAATATCCTCAACCATCCTCTTCCAACATTATTTCTCTTGATCCATTTCCAATATTAGAGCCTCAATATAATGAAGATCCCACTTTGGAGATAAATGATCTAAATGACCAAAATGAGGATCCTATACTCCAAACTCCAACTCAAAGCCCTGCCACTCCAATTATTCCTTCCAAAATGCCAAAATGGGTTCGCACCATCATTGAAGAAGCCACTCCGTACATCCAAAATCTTCCATCATCCATATTAGGCAACACCATAGGTTCTAGTCTTGTGTGTTAGTCCATCTCCACAATCCTCAAACCTTCAAGAAAGTAACTGGAATACAAGAATGGGATGATGCCATGGAAAATGAAGTCTCATATTTAATCAAAAAAAACACTTGGGATTTAGTTCCTCTACCTAAGGGAAAGAAGTTAGTTTGTTGTAAATGGATTTATAGAACTAAGTACTTATTGATGATAATGGAGCCTTTACACTGCTTCTTGGACGTGTCATCAATTATGGTGTTTCATTTTGCTAGAGTAAGGGTAATATAATTCATTGTGCAAGGACCGTAGCCACACAAAAGTTATTTTCCTAATGAAATCCATACACTTATGACCACGAATTCATTTGGTGCTTGTCTCTATCATGGAATCGACGGTTGTGTTCGTCCATCGTTAGTTTGTATCCCATGCTGAAGGTCCTTGAAAATCCTGTCATTGGTTTATACCTGCATATTAACATGTTTTACACTTTTTAGGCTTTATAAACAATATTTATAAATATTGAAGAGCCTTTGTGACAAAATGAAAACCTTTTTATGAAATAATCAACAAACATACTATTTGACTTTCTTGATATATATATATATATATATATATATATATATATATATATATTTCTCTTTATTTATTTTATTTTTATTTTTATATTTTATTTTTTATTTTTTAATTTTATTTATATATAATATATATTGTTATATATATAAATACTTTTTTTAATGTGTCTTTATTTTATTTATTTTTTATTTTGTTTTAAAATGATTTAATTAAATTCATATGTTTAAATTTAATTAAATCAAAACATGAAAATCAATAATAAAAATACAATCCTAAACTACACACTAGAAACAAGATAAACTAATTCCATTCACTCAATACAAAACATTAAAGACCTTAAAATAGCCTAGAAGGAGATATTCCCCCACGGTGAACCTGAGAGTGCACTTTGCAAACTCATGGGTAGGTATCTACCAAAATCACTCAAGACAACCAAAAAAAAATCTCAAAGTCAAAATTTTAACGTGGGTCCCAAAATTTGGGGCTAGTTGTGCAATGGCCACAAAAAACCTCTACCATAATAATGAACAAATAAGGAGATAGAGGATATCCTTGTCTAAGGCCTCTCTTGGCTTTAAAAGATTTTGTTACTAACCCATTGACCTATACTGAATAAGAAACTATACATAAACAACCTTTAATCCATCTAACCCACTTCTTCCTAAATCCAAACTTTCCTAAAACTGCAAAAATAAAATCCCATTTAACCCTATCATAAGCTTTAATCATATCAAGTTTTAATATCATTGATTTATTTTTTCTTAAGGCTATTAAATGTATAACTTTATGAGCTAATATGATCCTGTCTAGAATTTATCTCCCTTTCACAAATTCTACTTGCTCTTCTAAAATAGTTTTGTCTAACAATGGCCTTAATCAATTCATCATCACTTTGGATATAATATTATATGCCATATTACATAGGGTTATTTTAGAATAAATAATTATTCTCTTAAGTTCTACTAGGATAGACTTTGCTTGAGTTACCACTCTTCCATGAGTTAGGTGAACTCTCAGTTTAGACTAGTTCAAATTTGATGAGTTTTTGTAATCCAACGACTCTCAATGATCAACTTTGATATTTATACAAAGTTGATCCATGGAATAAATCAATCAGTTCTTGATATTTTTAGTAATGCTTTGCATGTCTAGTTTCCTGATTTCAATATTGCTTCTCAATATTTCTAACATGGTACCAGAGCTAGGCTAGATTTTGCATGCATTCTCATCTTCATAGATCTGGTTCATTTTTTTTGGGTAGCTCTTTGACTAGCTCAACTTGCTTGGAAGAGTAGTCATTCGTTACTATCCATTAAGTTTTTTTTGCTCATTTTTTTTACAAAAATAAGCACTTTTTTTAGCGTATATGAAATTTGGTTCTTTTTTTAGAACCTCTATATTTTAATCATATTTTAAGCTTGAAAAATAGGAATATTTTTTTCCTATTGTTAGAGTTTTTTCCATTTCAGGGGGGAACTATAACGTTGCTTGCTCACTAATGCACTCGAAGCCTCTATTCAGCACTGGAAAGTGTTGTTTCTCCCATGCATAGCATGTCTCCATTGTCATCTCAAATGCAGTCTCCATTCTTTGAGGCAAGTGCATTTTCATCGAGACGTGGGTTCCTACCTAATGTGGGTTTGAGACGAGCGCATTTCCATCGATGTGCTCCTCTCTAAATTATTCAATGACTCTCATATCATTAAGACATCGATGCTGGATAGTGTTGGCACTCCTCTCTATCTTATTCAACAACTCTCATTTCATATAGACGTTGGCCTCGATAGTGTTGGCGCTCTTCACTAAAATATTCACCAACTCCAATCTCATAAAGATGTTGGTGCTAGATGGTGCTCGATTGAAACTTGGCTTCCATGTATGCATCATCTCATGGCACCATTTTTATTTATATGGAGGCTACCATTCGATTTGCATAACATATTTCTGAGTTATTATTCTGTGATCCTGTCATCGAATCCTCGTTTTGTAAGCTTGGAGGTGCTTCGTTGGTGTCACAAAAAGTTGGGAGGAGCTTAGTCTTGGCATCCTTGATCATTGAAAGATGTTTTTGATCATTGGCGCTCACTCAATACTTTAGTACCTACCTTACCCATTCGTTGATCTGCTGCTACCTTGACCGTTCGTTGGTGTTGCTCGTTGGGTGTTCGTTGGTGTTTGTTAGTGTTGTTGCCTTTTTCGTTCACTGGTGTTGCTCGTTGGATGTTCGCTGGTGTTCGTTGGTGTTGCTACCTTACCCATTTGCTAGTGTCTTTGTGCTTGGATTAGTTTTCATCTTTCGCCCCAACTTGTAGAGTCAATCGCACGTTTGGTTTGAAGCTCGCTTCGATGACTGCATCGAAGGAAAATGCTTGGTGGATGCACTCTCTCTTGCTGACTGTGTTGAGTTCTCAGATGAATACATCTCTCATGCCCTCCAGTATTTCATATCTACTCATGTCACAGCTTTTATCAATGCTATCTCCTTTCGCCTCTGGAGAAAACGTAGTGTATTGGCGCATCGCTGTCTCACATTCACCTCTGGGAAAATGTAGTGTTTCAGGATCAACACATTAACTCGAAGCTCATGTTAATAATGCTCGTCATTCTCAATGACGTCAAAGGAAACTAAGTTTAAAATTTTTATCATCTTTTCTGTTATAACTTGCAGGTTTCCAAAGGCACGATAATTTCTAAAGAGGCCAACAACGTTACATTGGAGTTCGAAAGCTCAACATTTTTTCGAGATATTTTTTTTGTATCAAAACTTCTTTTGATTCTGAAAAATCTTCTCCCTATTGTAACAGAGTCATTTCTTCTCAAAAGAAAGCTCTTCATCTTAGTTTTTTTCATAACTAAAGTTTAAAAGCCCCTCTAGGACTACTGTCATTATTTTTGTTGATCTATGCCTATTTTGAGCACTCAACAAAGTGACAAGTCCACTTATAAAATCTAATAATTATTTTTTGAGGGGGATTTTCTTGAGGTGCTAATTATTGCACTTACTATCAGAACTTCAGGTGGGTTGTTGTTGCTGATCCTTGCATCTCCTATTGTGATCCTTGGCTTTGTTCCCACATTCCTTTTTGCTAAATCATTATAGTAATCAGTATAGGAGGAAAGTTTGGTGGTGGAGCCAAAGTGTGGTATTTTGGCCCCTTAGTTCTATTGATCTCAAGTCATTTCAGCATCTTCTAAAAATTTCAAAATACATAATTTTTTTTTTAAAAACATAAGAACATTTGAAACCTCAAGCAAGAAACTCAAATATCTTTTTTCAAAGAAAGCATCAAATTTTTTTTTAATCACCTATGTTCCACGTATTGAACTTCTCAATTACTTATAGTTTCCCTCACGTAAGGGCGGGTATTTTGAGAAGTATAGTATAAAGGTCTGGATGATTATAATTGATTCATAAACCTATGTTCCACGTATCAAATATCCTCATTACTTACAGTTTCCCTCACGTAAGGGTGGGTAATTGAGAAGATAAGGTATAAAGGCCTGGTCAAACTTTCTTGCTTCATAAAGCCTAACTTCATATTACCAAAATATCCTCTATACTTATAGTTTCCCTCACGTAAGGGCGGGTATTTTGAAGAAATTGGTATTATAATCAGGCTTCTATTTCCTTCCTTACACAGGTGTTTCTGCTACAACTTCATTGTATTCACTAAATCACTTGAAGTAAAGGGGGGAATTATTGGTTCACTTCAATTTTCTTTGGCAAAATGAATACAATTGATCCTCTCACCCCTCATAACTATCATACATGGAAGCCCAAAATATTAAATTTCATTTCTCAAAAAGGGCTCACACACTTGCTAGAAGAGAAGCAACCTGAATTTGAAAAGGAATATGAAAAATTTGTTCATAAAGGGAAGATGTATGAAACAATGGGTATTATAAGCACAAATGTAAATGAAAGCTTATGGTTTCACATTTCAGAATGTAAAACCCCATTTGAAAGTTGGGAAAAACTAAAGAACTTGTTTGGTAAAGTGGATAAAATAAGGTCAATGCAGCTAGAGGCAGAGTTAACAACATTATCTCCTAAAGACTTCAACACTATTGTTGACTTTCTCACCAAATTTAAAGAAGTCCTCACTCAACTAAAAGGTAGTGGCAAAGATAAAATAGAAGAAGAGTGCATCTATCTTATTCTTTCTAAGTTAAATGGAGTGTTTCAAAATTTTTCTACCACTTTTTTGTCTACAAAAGATGCACTTGGCACAAGTTTTAAAATGCCCTCTTTAGAGGAGTTTTGTGATAGGCTAACTAGAGAGGAAACAAAACTTGCAAAATATGAGATCATATCTCCCTCTTCATCAAAAGCCTTAGTAGCATCAACCTCTACTAAAGAAAAATTCAAAAAGAAAGAAAGAAGTCCCATAACTTGTACTCACTGCAAAAAGAATGGTCATTCTGTGAACAAATGTTGGAAAAGACTACAACAACTAGAGGCAGCAATGAAGGATCCCAAGATAGACACTAAGAAGCAGATAGGAAAAGCCTTAAATGTTCAAGGTAGAGCTATAAAAACTTCATCAAAATATTGGGTTCTAGATTCAGGAGCAACTCATCACATGACTTCCTCAGATGAGTCATTCACTTCAATCTCCTCAAGTTCAACATGTAGCATAGAAGTTGGTGATGCATCCTTCATCCCAGTCAAAGGAAAATGTGACATATCCATTGATGGTGGTTATATAAAAAATGTTCTCTATGTTCCAAAAATAGCTACAAATCTCCTCTCCATCTATCAAATTTGTACTTTTGAAAAAGGAAAAACAATTCTCTTCTCACCAACTGGAGTTGAGATAAGAGACTTTCAAGAACCAAACACTCTCATAGAAAAAGGAGATATTGATCACAACACTCACCTATTTCACTTCAAAGGATTCAAAAATTCATAAAGGGCCTCCTGTTTTGTTGCACATGGTGATCTTGAAAGCAAAATTTGGCATGAAAGGTTTGGACATCTCAGTTTCAACTACCTAAAGGAATTAAACACCCATGAAATGGTAACAGGGTTGCCAAAAGTCTCTTCCATTGATGGAGTATGTCCTGGTTGTGCTCTTGGAAAGCAACATCAAGATCCTTTCCACCCAAGTGGTTCTCAAAGAGCCTCATCCCCTCTAGAGTTAATCCATAGTGACTTGATGGTCTTCCCAGAACCTTCTTTCAAAGGAGCAAAATATGCTTTAACCTTCATTGATGATTTTTCATGAAGAACTTGGGTCTACTTTCTAAAATACAAAAGTGATGTTCTATCCCACTTCAAAATCTTCAAGGCCTTAGTTGAAAATCAAGCCACTTGCAAAATCAAACAAATTCGTACAGATAATGGGGGGAATACTTCAGTAATGAGTTCTCAATTTTCCTCTCAAATCATGGCATAATTCATCAACACTCAGTCTCTCATAACCCATAGCAAAATGGCATTGCAGAAAGGAAAAACATAACTTTAAAGGAAATGGCAAACTGTATGCTTCACTCAAGAGATCTTCCAACAATTTTTTGGGTTGAGGTAATTAACTGTGCAAACTACATTCAAAACCACACACCTCACAAAGCTCTTGATCATTTGACTCCCGAGGAAGCATGGACTGGATCAAAACCTGATGTCTCTTTCTTCAAAAATTTTGGGTGTACTACTTGGGCACATATCCCAAAGAAGAAAAGGAAGGCTCTAGATAAGAAAAGCAAACAACTCATCTTTGTTGGTTATTGTGAGGAAATGAAAGCATACAGGCTTCTAGATCCCACAACTCATGAGGTCTTTTTTCATAGAAATGTTCAATTTGATGAAACATTCCCTAATAAATATCCTCAACCATCCTCTTCCAACATTATTTCTCTTGAGCCATTTCCAATATTAGAGCCTCAATATAATGAAGATCCCACTTTGGAGATAAATGATCAAAATGACCAAAATGAGGATCCTATACTCCAAACTCCAACTCAAAGCCCTGCCACTCCAATTACTCCTTCCACAATGCCAAAATGGGCCCACACCATCATTGAAGAAGCCACTCCTTACATCCAAAATCTTCCATCATCCAGATTAGGCAACACCATAGGTTCTGGTCTTGTGTGTCAGTCCATCTCCACATATCCTCAAACCTTCAAAGAAGCAACTGGAATAAAAGAATGGGATGATGCCATGGAGAATGAATTCTCTTCCTTAATCAAAAACAACACTTGGGATTTAGTTCCTCTACCTAAGGGAAGGAAGTTAGTTCGCTGTAAATGGATTTACAGAACTAAGTATGGACCTGATGGAGAAATTGACAAACACAAAGCTCACTTGGTAGCTAAAGGTTTCTCACAAATTGAAGGCATTGATTATTCTGAAACCTTTGCACCAATTGCCAAAATGGATTTTGTTAGGTTGGTTCTTGCACTAGATGCTTCCCAAAAATGGCATGTTTTTCAGATGGATGTTAAAAGTGCTTTCTTACATGGGGACTTAAAAGAGGAGATATTCATGGAACAACCTGCTGGATTCACTCAAGACTCCTCCCTTGTTTGTAGACTAAGGAAATATCTCTATGGCCTCAAACAAGCTCCTAGAGCTTGGTATGAAAAAATGGACTCCTTCCTTCTTTCCTTAGGTTTTTCTCATTGTGAGTCTGATGCCACAATCTACATTTGGAGAGATGCAAAAAAAATCACCTTACTTGTTCTCTATGTTGATGATCTACTACTCATTGGTAGTGACATTTCTCACATTCAGACTATCAAAGACTCCCTTTCTAAAAAAATTGAAATGGTTGATCTGGGTTTAGCTCATTACTTCCTTGGGATTCAAATAAATCAAATAGATGCAAGAATTTCATTGTGTCAACATAAATACACTCTAGACCTTCTTCAACGGTTTAAGATGATTGATTGTAAGCCCTCTTCTACACCTTTTCAGTCTGGAGTCACTCTAAGTACTTCTTGCACATCCCCTCTATGTGATGCTACTCTATACCGATAACTTGTAGGGAGTATGTTATACCTCACTCATACTCACCTAGATATTTCATATGTTGTTGGCTTGATATCTAGATTCTCACATCAACCTCATTTCAGCCATTGGAAAGTAACAAAAAGAATCCTATGCTACTTGCAAGGAACAACTCAATTTGGGCTCTTATATGAAGGAAAATCCATGGATATCATTGGTTACATAGATTTTGATTGGGCAGGTTTAGTAGAAGATAGATGTTCAACTTTTGGCTATGTCTTTTGTCTTGGTTCTTCACCAATTGCTTGGTCATGCAAAAAACAACAAGCAGTAGCATTATCATCTATAGAGGCAGAATACAGTGCAATAGTTTTGGCAAGTCAAGAAGCTCTTTGGCTTCGTCAAATACTAAGAGAATTTGGTTTTTCCATGACAAACCTATTACTCTTTGGTGTGATAATAAGATAACAATTCATATTGCCCACAATCCAGTTGAGCATCAACGTACCAAGCACATTGAAATTCACATGCACTTCATTTGACAGCATATTCAGAGAGGGGAAATACACTTGGACTATATTCCCACAAAAAATCAAATTGTAGACATCTTCACCAAATCCTTTCCTTCTCCGCGTTACATTCAGTTGTGAGAGAAACTTGGGGTAAGGCAGATGCATTAGAAGGTACAAAAGAGGTTTTCACCTCTCCTTTCTTCTTATTGTTTTTTTTCTTTGGAAGATGGTTTTTTCCCATGTGGTTTTTTCACCATCTCTCCTATATGTAAAAAATTGTACATGAGTACCTCATCAGGCCCAGTTTTCGGGACTCATTTCTTTTTTTGTTCAATGAGGACAATCTTCGCCATCCGAAGACATGCCTCTTCTTTTTTCTTTTTGATAGATGGTTTTTTCCCATGTGGTTTTTACCATCTCTTCAATAAAGAATCATTGTACATGAGTACCTCATCAGGCCCTATTGCTGGGACTCATTTTTTATTGTTGTTCAATTAGGACTCGTAGACACCAAAAAGTCACACATTGTCCCTCTCCCCATTTCCACGATCAATCAATTTGCATAACCCTCAAAATTTTCATAAATTGCATAAAAACACTATTCATTAATCAAAATCACTATTCATCATCATTAACCCCTTTGGGCTAGCTAAGCCCCTTCCTATGCTTAACCATAGGTTATCATGTGACCTCATGCAAACTCAACTAAGGTTGAAAACTCTCACCATGGTCAAAAAGCACTTTATGGTCAAAAAGTCAACATTTTGGTCTAAATATGCTATATGGCTAATAACATACTTAATTAGATCTAATCTTGATTTAATTAAATCCCCCACCTCACCTAGTCTACTTTGACTAGCCTAGCCTTCCATCTCACCTAGCTTTGCCTAGCCTAGCCCTGCCACCTTTCCACCCAGATATTTCTCCACCTCACATCCCCTTGGGTCATTAATGCAATATGGATAATTTTGCACATAAAAATCATTGTTTAATCCTAAGATATTTCAATAAATCTGAATATTAATGATAAATTGATATTTATGCTAAATCATCATTACTTATGGATGGGTGAGGGATTCTCTCACCCAACCTCACTTATGACCCATGACACCTCAGGGGACACCTCTTTGATGGACACCTCACCACTGCCACCTCACAGGGGACACCTCATCCCCTTTCTCTCACCCTGGCCCACTCTATAAATAGAAGGCCATTTTCACCATTTCACAACAACTCACTTTTGCATATCAAAACTCTTCCAAAATCACTACTATCATTACATCCATCACACATCCATCACACAACCATCATACGAGCATCACAATCAATTGGTCTCCTTCACAATACTATTTGGTGAATGAGATAGGTTGAGAATACTACCAATAGTGCACTTTTACAAGGAAAATCGAACAAATCACTATCAATATCCAATCCTGAGCATCCAGAGAAGCTATCTAAACAATACAATAAAAAAAGGACCGGTTCACACCTCACACGCGTGAACCACCCAGTTCACACCCTAGGAGTGTGAACCTCTACAACAGGGACCAGAATCACCTGGATAGGTAAGAATAGATTAGTTTTTCTATTTTATGTTATTTTTAACAGTTTATTTTATGTTTTGAATAGTTTTTATGAGTATTTTTTCTTCATAACTACAGGGTTTGTGGTAATACCCCAAGGTCTTACTATAAAATTATTAACAAATTAATGTAAATGTAATCACAGGTCACTCAAAGGGGGCTCCCTTGTAATCGCTTTGCCACTATAGGGGGCTCCCTCCTTAGAATCTATGCTTACTATTCTTCTTCTTGGATGATTTGATATGGATGGCCAACCTAATATATATATCTACCCTAAAGCTACGTTGGTGAAGAGACATGATGGTTCACGTATGAAGAGATGTGATGGTTCACTTTATAAGTTAATAATATAATAATTAAATGATTAATAATACTAACTAACACTAACTAATAATGTTAGGATTGAGGATCCTAACATGCCACCCTTCTTAAAAAGAGCTTTGTCCTCAAAGCTCAAAGTGAGAAGCTTTATCCTTTGTTTTCCAAGAAGGATTTGTGTAAGTTCTTGGACTCTTTTAATGACATTATTTCGTAGGCAGGGATATCGAGAAGGATGAAGCATTAGCGGGGGGTTGCCAAGAACAATAGTAGAATATTCCTTAGGAAAATCATGATGATGATGGGAGGGAAACCCTTAGGGTTCCTAAAATACTTTAGAATGATGCATCAAAAGTGATGGTAGTGATTTCATGTCCTTTTTTGGTTCCTTGGTAGAGCCAATGGAGGAGTGTGTAGTCACTCTGCGTTGGTTCCAAATAGGTTTGGTCATATGGCAAGAACACATTATTTGTGAGGAAGGTATGTGTAGGTCTTGTAGAGTGCATATTTGGCTAGCATTTATCACTTTGGGTATGTTTACCTCATCCTTGCTTGGTACATCAATCACTTCTTGCACATTGACCTCATTGTCTTCATTGTGGTGAGTAGGTGCACTGGTCGCTTCAAACACAACTACCTCATCTGCTTGCTCTATGGAGATACATGGATCAACTTCCTTCAGTAAATACAATGTTAGTGTAGCACATTTATGGTGGGGTCCAAATTGTTCATCACAATTATCATAGAGTCCATTTGCTCGTCGTTCCTTCATCTCCTCAAAGCTAATATGTTTAATTCATAAAGTTAGGTTAGATTTGGGGGTTGTGTAAGTGCTTTGTGCCCTTCCATTATGCATAGTTTTGGGAGCGATGTAAGTGGTCGACATCATGGTTGTGCATTGAATTTATCTTCAGCTAATTTTTCCAATCCATAGATCTGCATCATGGTATAGGGATTGAACCTTGTCACATCCATTCTAATTTCCTCTTTTAATCCCCTAATGAAGCCATTGACGAGAATTGATTCATCCAATATTGTGTTGTGTTTGGTGATATCCTCAACCCAAGTTTGATACTCATGCACATAAATTATTTGATGAATGTCTTTGAGCAATTCCCACATGATTGGATCCCACACAAATTTGATACCAAATGGTAAGACCCCAAGGTCTTACTATAAAATTATTAACAAATTAATGTAAATGTAATCACAAGCCACTCAAAGGGGGCTCTCTTGTAATCGCTTTGCCATTATAGGGGGCTCCCTCCTTAGAATATATGCTTATTCTTCTTCTTCTTGGATGATTTGATATGGATGGCCAACCTAATATATATATCTACCCTAAAGCTACATTGGTGAAGAGACATGATGGTTCACGTATGAAGAGATGTGATGGTTCACTTTATAAGTTAATAATATAATAATTAAATGATTAATAATACTAACTAATACTAACTAATAATGTTAGGATTGAGGATCCTAACAGTTTGACTGAGGGAGACCCCCCAACACACTAATAGGATTTTGCAGGTCTACAGGTCCAGTAAAAGTACAAGGAAATATTTCCAACAAGCGGTGGATCACGAGCAAGAAGCCCATATACATCGAGGAACCTAAAGAGATGAATCTTGCTATCTTTGTACCACATATGAGAGGGTTTCCTTAGGGAAGACCCCATTGTAGCCTTAAAGGCAATATTGTAAAATAATATCACCTCTTGTAACCCCTTTTATGGTTATCAATACAAATACAGTAGTGTTAGCGTATATTACATTATAGGGTATATTTAGTTATTTGGTTATTTTATCATTGCATTATTAGCTTTCTGTTGAAGCGGCATCCTATTGAGATCCGTTTTCTTTGGGCTAATCTAGGAGTGCATATGTTTATTTATTTCCTATGTTTCAATAATATTGCACTGCTTACTCTGACATGGTATTAGAGCCAGTGAAGGCAGCTCCGCATTTTGAAGTGGGCTACTCTGGATCTGAGACTGTGACTTGTAAATTTTGGAACTGGCCTGACCTTGACAGGCTAATACGATCCCAGAATCTGCAACTCTTGAAGTGAGCCAGGACGTGGAAATATTTCAACTGGACGAAGATGTTGCTGAATAGATCTCGATTGAGTGGAGAAGCCACTATGAAATCGTAGATATGCAGCCATGCAGGATGCTGTGATTGTTTTCTTCGAGTGCAGAAGATAAGGTTTTTACTACCGATGCTGATAACACTGCATGTGGGATATTTATCCCACTACACTTACCACCAGAGGAGATCGTAAACAGTGAATGCAGACAAATTGATCTACAGGTTTTGGCATGTCGCTCCATGATTTGCATCTGTGGGTGATGTTCGATCAAGTGTTGATGACAGACAGGACATTCCAGGCAGCTGGTGGATAGTAGCAAACACTAATCTCATTGGACGTTGCCCTGATAGCTCAGGAATGTTTTTTTAAAAATGAGATTAGCAAATATCCAAAGGAGAAGGACGAGTGGCATTTACAGGCATTGGACGAGTGGTTGTAGACGAAGAAGACTAAGCAGACGGAGCTTGCACAGTAGGAGGACCATTTTTTTTTCACAAGAGCTGTCGTTCAGAGAGGTGTGTCGCCCGTCGCAGAGCACATAGAGGCAATCGATGCAGCGCATTAGAGTGGAGGGTTCAGGATAAAGAGAACCACGTTCTCTTCACTACCATCGGCAGTGGTATCCAGGGTGGAAGGTAGCGTGGTGCTAAGGCACAGGTTGACATGAGGTTAGGGGTTCGATCCCCATGGTCTCCAAACAAAAGGTAAACTTTTGTTATTAATTTGTTTAAGTTGATTTGATTTTTTAAATGTGTTTTCAACTTTATTTTTTTATTAAATATATTTTTTTCTTAATTATTTTTTATCCTTAAAATTTAATTAAGAAATATTATATTTAATTTAATAAAGTTGTGATTACATTTAAATAAAATTATTTCACTTTCACATCTTATATTTCAAAATACCTTTTGGAGACATTACAAAGAGATAAACTTTGTCAAAGCAATTACAAGGCATAAAATCATCAGCCTCAAACCTGTTTTTTAGGCTTCATAAATAGCAAACATATTTTGTTTGAAGTACTTCACACAGGGGGGATTTTTTTTGATGACATATTGTGCTAATCTGCCTACAAGGCAAGCTTTGTAAGAGCCCTTTGAGGCTTCATAGTTGCATATTTTTTGCACTAAAAGGGGGGGGATAATTTTTTTTTCTCCACCATCTCCTATCTTGTAAACAGGAAAGCTATAATTTTTCAAAACCAAGGGGGGAAGACTTATAAGGGTGCATTTTCAGCAATGACCAACACCTTAGTCAGATTATTTTTGCAAAATTCATTGTAAAAGGTGCATTTTCGGCAGAGACCGACACCTTAAAGATGGGCAGGTCAAAGAAAAAGCCAGCCCCTAAACAAACTGATGTTGTTGAATCAGTTAAAGATCCATACTTTCCACCAGAGATGGATGGGATGGATTTTTATGAGGATGAAAAATTTTCTACACTACGCAGTGGTGTAAAATCTATTCTCAAAGATTCTGAAGATTCTGAAGACCTTCAGAAAAATGGTGTTCAAATCCCTATAGGAGTCATAAGGGCAGTCTGCATATCATTTATTTCTCTTGATGTGGCCCAACGTAAAATCTACAAGGACTTTGGTGAGGAAACATAGGTCAAAATGGTCGATGCTTGTAGTGACACAAGTGATATTCAACCCATTATGGCAAATGCTTGTTGTGACACGAGCAACCTTCAGCCCATTGTGGCACATGCTTGTTGTGATACAGGCGACCTCATAACTTCTATAGTAGATATCAGCTGTAGCATAGGTGATCTCATTTTAGTAGCAGATTTTGCTTGTGACACTAGTGACATAAAAATTGAATCTCCTCAAAAAGAGCTCCATAATCTCATCAATAGCGACAAATGCAATATTGTTAAAAGCATTGATGAATATGATGAAATTGGGTGTTTTGAAAAACACACCAAAGGATTTGGTTCCAAAATGATGAAGAAAATGGGATTCAATGGTGAGATATTAGGTAAACATGAGCAAGGCATTAAAACTCCAATAATGTCAGATGTCAGGGCAAAGAATGAAGGCCTTGGCTATACTGGACAAGCAAGTACCAGTAATACCGTGTTTGTAAATCCTAAATCTCCTACATCTCCTAAAAAGCATTGTTGTAGTCATTGTGGAAAGGTAGGACATGTTGCAGCTAAGTGTTGGAGATTACATCCTTGTGATTCTTGTGGATGTACGAATCACTCTTCTTCAAGATGTTGGTACAAAGTGAAAATAACCAACAAGGTTCATATAGATTATGGATGGACATATCTCACACAATGGACCATGATGAAAGAAATGTTGTATGGCTTCTATCGAAAAGGTAAAACCTATGGTAGACCCCAAGGCAAATCCCATGACAGACCGAGTGACAGTCCCAGAGATAATGACCTAGAGACAAACCTAAAGACAGACCCAGTGACAAAGTTCCAGAGGCAGATCTACAGGCAGATCTAGAGGCAATGATCTAGAGGTAGATTCATAGGCAGATCCAGAGATAGACCTAGAGGTACAATTCTAGAGGTATGCTTAGAGCTAGATCCAGAGCCAGAGCCGAAGACAAAGCATGAGCCACCATTCTTTCATTTCTCTTATTCTTTTTCACTGTATTGGGGCAGTTATATACTTTACCCAAATATTGTTGTATGGGGGGATATTAGCATAGCTAGTAGTTATATTATTACCCAAATAATGTAATAAGGGGGGATGTTAGTGTATATTACATTATAGGGTATATTTAGTTATTTGGTTATTTTATCATTGCATTATTAGCTTTCTGTTGAAGCGGCATCCTGTTGAGATCCATTTTCTTTGGGCTAATCTAAGAGTGCATATGTTTATTTATTTCCTATGTTTCAATAATATTGCACTGCTTACTCTGACAAGTAGATTCTATAATATTGAATGAAGTGTTATAGCATATTTTTGGTAGTTTCATTCTGAAATGCCTGGTGGGACTCGAACCCACAATCACCCGATTAGAAGTTAGATATGGTCTTGATAAACTTGTGTGTGTTCAATAACATTAATTGGATGCTCATTCAGTAAGGTCAATTGGTCAAGGTGAGTCTGACAGGTTGTTTCATCATCAATAAATTCTTGCATAGAAACCCATAAAGATGATATTTTGATCTCAAATGGCATGATGACCTCGACACCATAAATAAGTGAAAATGGGGTTGCTCTAGTTAGAGTACAAATATTGGTATGGTAGTCCCATAGTGCTAGTGGCATTTAATTTTGCCATTCATGGTATGACTTTGCAACAGTTTTATGAAGAATGGTGCAAATGGTTTTGTTTATAGCTTTTTCCTGGCCATTACCCTATGGGTAGTAGGGGGTAGAGAAACTATGTTGTATGTTGAATTTTTCATATAGTGCATGAACATTCTTGTTCTTGAATGGAGCACCATTATCTGTGAGGATTTTGGATGGGATGCCAAAATGACAAATGATGTGTTGAGTGATGAAATAAAAAAATTTAGGACCAGTCGTTTGAATTATAGGAATGGCCTCAACCCATTTTGTGAAGTATTCGGTTGTTGTAATGATAAAATTATGATTGGAAGATGAGGTGGGTGTTATTTTGCCAATGATATCCAAGATCCATTGTGAAAATGGTCTCATTGACTGGATAGGTTGCAAATCCTGAGAAGGTAAGTGTGTGAGATTGGCATGATGTTGGCATTTAACACACTTTTTGACATAGGTGTAATAGTTATGCTACATTATGGGTCAGTAATAGCCCATTCATAGAATGTGCTTGGTGATAGCCATGCCACTAAAATAGCCACCACAAGTACCATCATGAGCCTCTTGAGTAATAAGTTGGGCTTCAAAAGGCTGAAGACATCGTAATAATATGCCATCATAACTTTGCTTGTATAGGATATCACCTAGAAATGTATAGTGAATGGCATGCAATTTAAAATATCATTTGTGAGTATGATTTAGATTGGGTGGGAGAATACCGAGCTTGATGTAGTCCTTGAATTGGGAAAACCATGGGTCGTATGGGTGAGTTTTGATGATATTGATGCCATCATCCGAAGAAGGTAGATTGGTAAAAATTGTGGAATGGAAAAGGGTGTGAATGGACACGTGTGTTGTGTCAAAAAGTGGATTTTGTAGAATGAGGGATCCCAATGAGGCAATGGTATCAGAATGAGGGTAATGGAGCCTCAGCTAGTTGGTCAGAAATGACTTGGCCTTTGATGGATTTTTTATTGATGAATTCAAGATCAAATTTCATGATGAGCATGATCCATTTGGTTGTTTGACTATTGTGGTAGCTCTTACCCATCATGTAGTGAAATGGGTTGTCGCAGGTAACTACATAGGTAGTATGGTTGATCATGTAGTGGCACAGATTTTGGGTAGCAAAGACAATAGCAAGGTAAATTTTCACCATATAAGCATATCGTTTCTCATAATAAATCAATGTGTGACTGATATAGTATACAACTTGCTCTTGTTCACGTTCATTATTTTGAGAAAGAACCGTGCCCAAGGCGACATCGGTAGCTAAAATGTATAGGTGGAATGGGAGATCCGGATGGTGTGGAATAAGGATGGGTGGAGATGTAAAGTATGATTTGATGTCATCAAAGGTAGCTTGGAATTTACTATCCCATTTAAATGGGACCCCCTTCTATAAAATATGATTGAATGACTGACACTTTTTTGAAAGTTGGACGATGAATCACCATATGGATTGGATTCGTCCTTGTAAGCCGTGTAACTATTTGAGATTCATAGGGGAGTCATATCAAGAATAGATTAGACTTTGGCAGGATCAACTTTGATGCTTTTTTGTGAAATGATGAAACCCAAAATTTTACCAATGGTGACACCAAAGATGCATTTCTTTGGGTTTAATCAAACATTATGTTCCAAGAGGCGATCAAATATTTGACACAGGTCTTCAAGATGTTGACCACGAGTTTTAGATTTAGCTATGAGGTCATCAACATAGTCTTCAATGCTTTTGTGCATCATATCATAAAATATTTAGGTCATGGCACGTTGGTAAGTTGACCCTACATTTTTTAGGCTGAATGGCATAACCTTGTAACAAAAGGTCTCCCAGGAGGTCATGAAAGAAGTATTGTGTTGATCTATTGGATTGACATGAATTTGATTATATCCTGAAAAACCATCCATGAGTGATAGTATTTCGTGTCTGGTTGTGGCATCATCCAAAGTGTCAATATTAGGGAGTAGAAAATTATCCTTAGTACAAGCTTTATTAAGATCCCTAAAATTAATGCAAATGAGGATACCCCCTTTTGGTTTTTCGATAGAAATCATGTTTGAAACCCACTCAGGTTAATCGATAGGTACTATGAAATCAACATCTAGGAGTTTTTGTAACTCCTATTTAACCATGAGTACAATGGTGGGATGCATGTGATGCAACTTTTATCGGATAGGTTTGGCAGTGTTATCCAAGATAAGGTTGTGCACAACTAGCGATGGATCGAGACCAGGCATATTTGTGTAGGACCAGGCGAACACCTTAATGTAGTACCTAAGGAAATTTGTATAGTGAACACACTCTTCTTAAGATAAATTGGTGGTAAGGTAGATGATGTGAGGGTTTTATCATTGCCAATGTCAACTTCAATGGTGTCCTTAACAAGCATGTGAGAACCGTTATGAATTTGGGCAGGTGTAGGAATGAGGTGGAGGTCATCGATGGACTCTAGGAGCTAGAATTCATCATCTAGATAAATATATATATGATTGATCCATGGTAGGAGAGGTGGGATGGTCAGTAAAGGTGCATTGGCAAAGTGAAGCATGTGTGGTGTCAGGATGAATTCAGTAGTGATAGGGGTTTCAGAGATATCATTGAGAATGATGAAATCAAGGATAGGAGGTGGGGTGTAAGTGGTATGGTTTGGATATCATAGAAGAGCATACAAATCAATAGATATCATGTTGAATGAAGCACTAGATACAAGATATATAGGTGATGAGGGTTGGGATGAATCATAAGAGGATAGCAATGAGTCCAAAAAATGTTGATTTTGATCGGGGTTTAACACCACTGGGGATGATGGGGGATGAGAATGTGCACCAGAAGGTGGTGGTAAGTCATGAATGGGGAAGAATGGAGTAGTCAATGGTGGTGAAGAAGGAGTATCTATGGGTAAATGTGGATCAGCTATAAGCAATGGATCGAGGGATAGGGAGTGGAAGTGGTGAGCAAGGATTTTGAATTCATGGGTAGAGAGTGGCTCATGCGGTGGGGATGCTAGAAATAATGTGGAAGGAATATAAAGTGTGGAATGCGGGGAAGAGCTACATGTCAAAGGATTAAGTTCAAATTCCTCATCACAAAAGAGGTTGATATGATCAATATTAAGATGCTAAAATTCATGCTCAAGTGTATTGATTGTTGGAGAATGGTAACCAATATCGGATGGGTCAGTAGGTTTGAGTGAGGAGGATGAATGTAGGTGTGACACACCTATTCATATTTCCCAAGGCTATAACCATACCAGTTATACATACATAAATAATACCAAGAAAAATTTGGATTGGACATGTGGTCAAGGTTACTGTAGAAGCATGTTTGTGGTGGTGGAGGTGTTGGAGGATCAACGGATGAGTCAAGTCCCCCATTTACAAATTTTGTGCAATTGTCAGGAGGACCTAAAGGAACCACTACCCCAAAATATTCAAGGGTATGCCATGAGGGTAGCCAAATTCACGGGTGGATTGAATGTTATATGGAAGGACCCGAGCATTGCTAATGTTATACTCACCAGGACCTGTTGTGGTCATGAGTATGGAGACATGAGGAGGGGTTGTATGCTCAGGTGGAGGGGAGGACCCCCTGGGTGGCATGGTATATGATGCTTACAAAAAATCACTCTTATCATTGAATCATTCACATGATTTCTCTTGAACTAGAGGAATTGCAAAAGTACAAGCTCCCCCTCATACCTGAATAAAATCCCTTGCTCTACAACTAATATGAACAAGTATCCCAAAAAAAAAATTCCTTACTCTACATCTAATCTGAGCAAGTATACAAAAAAAAAAGACAAGAGAAAAGAGTACTACCCACACAGAGATAGTCCTATCATAGAAGGTAGAAAACAAAAGCAAAGGCCTTAAGAGTATTACCCGCTTGAATCCCTACAGTCCTAAGGTCTTTACCAATGAGCTAGTATACAGGCTAAGTTGGCATGCAATTATAACCCACCCTATTCCATAATGGTTAAATGAACATCACTTTCCACACACAAGTCTAGGATAGAGGCCTTGTTTACCAAGATAGGCTCCAAGTGAGTCAAGAATTTTTTCTTTAGTTAGTCAATGGGGTTGATTTTACAAAATTTCATGTTTGAATCTCCTCATGACATTCCTCACATCTAGATTCCTTGGAATAACGTAATGGATCACATCATTTGAGTAATGTAACGATGAAAATGCTATCCCCAAGCAAAATTTTTATATCATGTAATCTTATGCATGTCATTTTATTTTTCATATTACAACTCATTTTTAGGTCATATTTACTTAAGCATATTAATATTCCATTTCCATCCAACTATCTAATATCACATCTACGCTAATCATACACTGCCATAAACATAAAGTAGCAAACACCAAAATGCAAGTAGAACACAAGTACCGTCGAATATCATAAGTATATATATATCCAAAAACTGATGCCATCAGGCTACAATAAAAAAGTATGTGAAGGCCCTTGTGAGCTCCTCATATCAAAAATACAACACCGTTGTACATCTACATCTAAAAAATGACAGGCTATAATGTGTTATGCATACATACATTGCTACCAAAACATGTCTCATCATGTACATATGTCCATATTAAATAGTACAAAAATGAATACCATCCTCCACCATCGCTACAACGCACCCTCATAGCTACTACCCTCTATATGTCTCACCACTCCCCTCACCCACTGGGCCTCCTCCCACCACCCACTGTGATGACTCTACCTCTCTGATCCCTACCAATCGTGCCCTCTCCACCTGTACTGGTGACCCCATTCTAACTGGTGCCTATGACATCATAGGTGCTACTATCTCCTTATCCCTATCCCTAACTGATGCCTCGCTTTACTATGGCTATGCTTGTGATGAGGCAAGTTATCCAGAATACATTGGGATATCCAACCCACACACTATCAACTCACCCTCACACCTCAACCTCTTCCCCACCTCCTTCACATTCGTAGATAATAACCTCTCATTCACCACCTTTAGCCATGCCACCTCCCTCCATGATGCCTCCAAATATGACACCACATCCTCCAAGCCCTCAATTTCCTGCTCCACTCATGCCTTTAAGGCTAATGCCTCTTGCATAGTCTGCTCTAGCTTGATCACCCTCATAATATGACTATCTCTCACAACCTCTATCTCCCTTAACACCTCCTCCAACAACCTTTGAAACCACTCCACGATCTCAATCATCTCATCCTGCTCTCCTCGAATGTTATCACACTCATGCCTAAACTCATCCTACTAAATCTTGAGCACCCTCATCTCCTCTACCATCTGATCCATGTATACCCTGGCCTCATCTCACTCCTCCAAGGTGGCCCTCAGGTCTACCTCTACCTCTTACCTCTCATGCTCTAAGGATGAGCAGTCAATCACCCAATATATATCCCTATCAAAAATCATGTCCCTCAGCCTCTTCACTTTACTCCTCAATGCTCTAACCTCCCCCTTAGCCTCGATGACCACTACCAAATCCCTTCCAAATTCATACTCCTCTCCATCCACATCCATTGTAGGAATGTCTTACCTCTCCTCCATACCTACCCCACCATCGCCTCATGGTCTCACTGGCCTCACCAACCACTCATATACCTCTACATTTACATCCATCATGGGAATGTCTTCCCTCGCCTCCATACCAACCCCCATATCCCTACCACCCTCGACTGATGACCCTATGCTGCTATAACTTACTAGCCTATCCTGGTCATCTCGTCGTGGCCTCACCTATCTCCTTAGTTGATCTAAATCTTCCTCCTCCTCCTCACCTGGCTTAGGTGATCCTACATCCTCCTACTCCTCCATACCCTACACTAGCAACCTCACTCTTACCCCTACAAGTAGGCCTACATAGGGCAAATATCCTACTACATACACCCACTCATCCACCACACCCCACCTTGGCTACCAACTCTGTCTCACCCACCACACATCATACTCTGGCATGGTACCTACATTGTCTAATTTTGAGACAACAATAGGCTCATCAGGAATAACATCCAATGGTGGCACTATGGGTTGTGGCCCTGTGTCACCCTCTACCCTGTAGATCTCTACAGGTGGGTCTGGCTACCCCTACATCAACCTGAACTACCGTTGTGCTCCAAAAAATATAAATTACTCAACCTACAATGTGTACTTCCCTACCAACCACTGACTACGTTGAATGCATGACAAGTGCATTGCATCCTCACACCACTCTGGTCCTCCTCGCCATGGCCTCCACCTAACCTGATCCATTGTCAATCATCCAAGCTCCTCCTGATGATATAGTAGCTCACCTGCATGGGTCCTCTTCTTCTTCTCCTTATCTGCTCTCCACATCATTGCATATGGTACCTCCCTCCCCTCATGCATATGTGCCTCATATGGTAGTTGTATCGGTCTCAATATCATCACATGCTCCCATGCCCATATCTATAGAAGTGGACTCACACTCAGTCCTATCATCTTAGTTCTCACCACCCCATGTAGCTCTCGATACACTTGTGCCAACAACATAGGTGCTCATGCATACCTAATCCCTACTCTACCATGTCATAAACCACCCCCATCATATTCCAAGGGAACCTAACCCCTAAAGCATCTGGTAATGCATGGCTAGCTATCAATAGCATCGCCATTGTATGATGAAGGGATAACCACTCCTTCCTCAAATAGGCCATGTAATCCACACCCTTCCTCACCTCCACCTATCACCAGTGCTCCCCAAATGTCCTCGTCAAAATTCCCTTGCGTGCCTCCTCCATTGTCATTATTGTAATCCCATCTATCGATAATCAATAGATGCAATAAATATCCTCCAAGGTCACCGTCATCTCCCTTGTAGGTCAATGAAAGGTTTTCTTGTCTGGATCCCACCTCTCACACAATACTGCTATATAGGTGTGGTTCACATGAACCTCGCGCATCACCCATACTCCATATAATCCCACTATCTTCAACCACCCCACATCATCAACCTTCCACTCATCCTCCAAAGACTTCCTACACCTTCGGAGTTGATGGTGTGTAAATATTCTATTCATATGCCATAAAAAAATACATCACATATCAAAAATCCATCAAGATATTATACATAATCATTATATATAGCACAAAATAAATGCATGTATTTTACTTATTTTTTTGTCATCACTTAGAAAATCTGTATTCTTGTACACAAATACTCGCATCTACATTGTATCTATTTTCCTTCCACATACATAAAAAAAACACACACACACGCAAAAACAATGGTTTGCACTTCACATGTGTGAACCAGTGGTTTGCACTCCAGGCATGTGAACCATGGGTTCACATGCTAGCCGTGCAAATCCCCGAAAAAAAAAAAAAATTGCATGGTTGGGTGCCGAATTTCATGTAGATTCTAGTCGTATCAAACATGCATGCAAAAAATGATGAGACACATGTCAAAAATGTAAAAAAATGATGTAAAAACCCTCCCCATTGGCATGCAAAACAAGGTAGTTAAAACAAGGTCAAAATGAAAAAAAAAAGTAGATCGGGATACCCATTTGGCCAATTAGACCATCCCATGCATCAATTTTCCCACCCATGCACATTTCCCCCCATTTTCCACATCACATTCAATGCACGCATTCCCACATGCCAAAAAGTTAAAGCAAAAAACAAACCACATATCTGGATACCCATTTGGCTATTTTTACACATTGTGTATGAATGTTCATCATTTTCTACCCCCACCCTCATTTCACGGTGTTTAAAGAAAAAAGTTCATTTTAAAACCTTCTTTAAAATGCACTGTTATCGAGAGAGAAAAATCTACCTACCTCGGGCATACCCATCCCCAAACTCGTGCTCGTTGATGCACTCACCATCATCTCTTGTCTGATCTGCCCTCTAACAAAACTCTGTTCTATTTTCTTTCTCTTCTCCACCTCTCCACTATCGTCGTTGTGCAAAACAAATGACGTCAAATTGCAAAAATCCCCCTTAAAAACCCCGTTCTTGCCTGTTCACACGCCAACCATGTGAACCACCCAGTTTGCATGCCAACCATCCAAACCTGCCGCCTAACCCCCAAAATTTGCTATTCACCTCAAATTGCATCCAAAATCTTGCCCCACCATCATTTTTATTCATTTTCATGCCAAATTTGATACATTTCATCATTCTCTTCATCAACCGTTTCATTGCCTATTTTCGTCTCCTCCATCGCCAATTCATCGCTTGAGGGGGTAATAATTTAACATATCAAAAGCTACCTTGCACATGATCAAATAACCAAACATCTAATCATGGATACAAAAAATGCCCAAGAATTTTTTTTCTTAAGATTATCTCAAGTCCTTATGCTAGGACAAATACGAAACAAGGAAATTTCTCTTCTCAATCAAAATCCAATCCAAAAACAAATCAATGTTTGATAGGTTCCAAAATGCCTCTGACTGTAGACACCGCATGGATTTCAATCTTCATAGTGGCAATCGTAAGACCACTTGTGAATGAAGTTCTTGAAAGTTATACCTATGGCTCCAAAAATCTATCAAATGTTGTCAAAAGAACTCATCAATCAATCAAAATAAAACATTAACAAAGACATTTTTTCGTCCAAAATTGAAGCATCTATATCATAATGCAAGGTAATCATACACTTTCCTCCAAAAGCAATCATTCACAAACCACTTTTTATCAATGCATCTCTCTCGCAATCATCCACAATTCATCAATCCATATCATCAGTTTTTGTACTAAATCGTGTTTCCACACAATCCAGTACAAAAAGGGGTAAAATATAGACACCAAAAAGTCACACATTGTCCCTCTTCCCATTTCTACGGTCAATCAATTTTCATAACCCTCGAAAATCGCATAAATTGGCTAAAAACACTTCATTAATCAAAATCACTATTCATCATCATTAGCCTCTTTGGGCTAGCTAAGCCCCTTCCTACGCTTAACCATAGGTTCTCATGTGACCTCATGCAAACTCAACTAAGGTTGAAAACTCTCACCATGGTCAAAAAGCACTTTATGGTCAAAAAGTTAACATTTTGGTCTAAATATGCTTTATGGATAATTACATACTTAATTTGATCTAATCTTGATTTAATTAAATCCCCCACCTCACCTAGTCTACTTTGACTAGCCTAGCCTTCCATCTCACCTAGCTTAGCCTAGCCTAGCCCTACCACCTTTCCACCCAGATATTTCTCCACCTCACATCCCCTGGGTCATTAATGCAATATGGATACTTTTGCACATAAAAATCATTGTTTAATCCTAAGATATTTCAATAAAGCTGAATATTAATGATAAATTGATATTTATGCTAAATCATCATTACTTATGGATGGGTGAGGGATTCTCTCACCCAACATCACTTATGACCCAAGACATCTCAAGGGACACCTCTTTGGTGGACACCTCACCATTGCCACCTCACAGGGGACACCTCATCCCCTTTCTCTCACCCTAGCCCACTCTATAAATAGAAGGTCATTTTCACCATTTCACAACTCAGTTTTGCATACTAAAACTCTACCAAAATCACTACTACCATTACATCCATCACAAAACCATCATATGAGCATCACAATCAATTGGTCTTCTTTGGTGAATGAGATAGGTTGAGAATACTGCCAACAGTGCACTTTTGCAAGGAAAATCGAACAAATCGCTATCAATAGCTAATTTTGAGCATCTAGAGAAGCTATCTGAACAATATGGTTGAAAAATGACCAGTTTACACCTCACACGTACGAACCACCCAGTTTGCACCCTAGGAGTGCAAACCTCTACATCAAGCACCAAAATCACCCAGATAGATAAGAATATATTAGTTTTTTCTATTTTATGTTTTTTTTAGTAGTTTATTTTATGTTTTGAATAGTTTTTATGAGTCTTTTATCTTCATAACTACAGGGTTTTACTAAGGCAAACCCCCCAACTCACTAATAGTATTTTGGAGGTCTACAGGTCCAGTAAAAGTACAAGGAAATAACCCCAGCAAGCGGTGGCTCATGATCAAGAAGCCCATCTACATTGAGGAACCTAAAGAGATGAATCTTGTTGTCTTTGTACCACATATGAGAGGGTTTCCTTAGGAAAGACCCAATTATAGCCTTCAGGGAAATATTATAAAAGGATATCAGCTCTTGTAACCCCTTTTATGGTTATCAATACAAATACAATAGATTCTATAATATTGAATGAAGTCTTATAGCATATTTTTGATAGTTTCAAGGACAATATTTGCCATCTGAAGACATGCCTCTTCTTTTTTATTTTTTATAGGTGGTTTTTCCCATATGGTTTTTACCATCTCTTCATAAGAGCATTGTACATGAGTACCTCATCAGGCCCTATTGTCAGGAATCATTTGTTACATTCACCCCTAGTATCACTTAAGGAGGGGTGTTAAAATAAATAATTATTCTCTTAAGTTCTACTAGGATAGAATTACTTGAGTTACCACTCTTCCATGAGTCAGGTGAACTCTCAGTTTAGACTAGTTTAGATTTGATGAGTTGTTGTAATCTAACAACTCTCAATGATCAACTTTGCTATTTATACAAAGTTGATCCATGGAATAAAACAATCAGTTCTTGAGCTTTTCAGTAATGCTTTGCATGTCTAGTTTCTTGATTTCAATATTGCTTCTCAATATTTCTAATAGCTTATAGGTCTAAAAGAATCAAACAATTCACATCCTTCTTTTTTTTAATTATGGTAAGATATGTTGTAAATATTTTATAAGGCGTGTATTGTTTTACCCTAGACTATTCCACTGCCACCATTAAAGAATCCTTTTATATCCAAATTATGTTGGTAAAAATATGTAGATAACCCATATGGACCTGGGGATTTAACCTTATTTTTAGAGAAAAGAGCTAAATAAACTTTTTCTAGAGTAATAGGCTCCATCAATTTTCTATTGTCTTCATTCATTATAACTAAAGGTACATCTTGAAGAAGTTTATCATAATAACTTCAGTCTCCTCTGATCCTAGAATATTCTAATAAAAATAATTTACCTCTTTTCTAATTTCATTTTGATATTCAATCCAAACCACTTATATTGATTTAATTCTACTAATTTTAGATGTTGATCTATGTACTATAGCCATCCTATGAAAAAAATTGTACTTTTATCTCCGTTTAACCAAGTCTGTCTTGATTTTAATCTCCACAAATTCTCTTCCTTACTCAAAATATTATGATATTCACTAAGCAACTCCCTTTCATTTGATATTGGATTATTATGATCATGTTTTATAATTTTTAAAGTTTATCTTTTAATTCTTCTTTCTTCTCAAAAATACTTCCCAAAGTGTACTTGTTCCATTCTTTTAATCTAGATGTCATAGATTTATTTTTTTTTGGAAGAGCATACATCCCACCATTACCTAAAGAATTCCACGGTTGTGGTATTATATCAAAAAATAAATTATGGTCTTCCCACATCTGCTCATATTTAAAATATGATCTTTCTTGAATTCACTTACCACCATTTTAACTCTTACTAGCTAGTGATTTGAACTAGTCCTTGTGAAGGTATTTATTTTAGCACAAGTTCATTCATCTATCCATTGATCTGAATGTATGCATATATATAATTTTTTTTTATTAGGTTTTGGTCTCTCCTATTATTTTTCCATGTATATTTTTCTTCAAAATCAACCTCCCATAGACTAATTATTTTGAATAAAATTGAGAAATATCTCATACTTTGTGTTAATTTCCTAATAACCCTAAATATTTCATCTATCTTGGTCTTGAAATTAAAATATCCTATGATCATGAATTATGTTTCTTGTTATTTAATTCTCATAAAGGCTTCAATACCACTCCAAAATTCTAATATACCTGACTGAGTTGCAGGTCCATAGATCATGAATATTTGCAAAATAGTAAGTGAGTAAGGAGGCTATCCAATACCTAATTTTATGAATGGTTACATAGGAGGTTCTAGAAGGATTCCAACAATTTAGAATTCCTCCTACCACTCCAAAATCCATAGAATTTCATTCACATATTTCCCATATTTCTTTCATAGTTTTTGAAACTTCTTTTGTCATTTTAGTTTCCTAGATACAAAGAATATCGGGATTATTACTTAAATAGAGGTCCCTGATACACCTCTGCTTTGAAGGGGTATTAGCACCCCTTATATTCCATGAGATGATAATCATATCTTATCAGGGGCTATTGGCCTTACCTGCATATTACCAATATCATTTTGTTGTTTGGTAAAGAGAAGTTCAACTAACTTAGTTTGTGTTCCTTTCTCTATGTTTGCTCTTGCTTCCCTAGATCTTGCTTGATAATTTAAGGGTTTTCCTCTTTTTTCCTTGCTTATATCAAGAGTAGGTCTTATTATTCTATTCCTCAATATTATTTCACAATTTTATTTTTCATCATATTTATCCTCTTCTGGTTCTGCTAAAGGAAGCTTTGGACTTGTCTTACTCATTTGATGGTATTTCCTTATTAATAGTAGAGGTATTAACTTCTAAAACTATATTTTATTGACTAATTGTTTTCTTCTGAATGGTGCATTACAATTCAAGGGAGTTTTCAAAATCTGATGAGTCTTATTCCTTAAGTTCATTGAGAATGTTCGTCCCTAAATCAAGATCATATTGAATAGATGGTTCCTTGTTAATATGTCGAACCTATCGTACTATGTCCTCTAAGTTTTGATATAATTTTTATTCATAGGATAAAGCCTTAAAAGAGTTGGTATTTCTTCCAATATCCTTCCTTACTAGTCTCCACTATTTATTTTATTTTATTTCTCTAGATCTATTTTTTGGAAGTTGAAAACCATCTTCATCCATATCCATTTATAATTTTATCTTGCAATTTTGCACATATTATTTTGTTGGGCTCTTCTTAGGGCATGATATCTCAATATATTCCACCTCATGACATCTTCTACATTTAAAATATACATTTTCATAATCCATGGTTTAGTTGCACATCTTATCACCATACTTAAGAATTATTTATTTTGGTAAAGCTTTACTTATATCAATCATGACCAATATCCGAGTATAAATAGCCAAGAATCCATATTTTGTAGTATCTAAAATCTCAAGGAATTATCTTAGACCATTTCCTATTGCCTTGAAGATATCTATTTTCTAAAATTCAATGGGAAACCCAAACATACTAACCTAGAATGGTACTAGGGATAAATCTACATTTCCAAGTGAAAAACCTTCATAGCATTAGGTAAGAAATAATCCTGCTCTTCCCATAAACCAAGGACCCCATTTTAGGATTTATTCTCTGTCTTCCCTAGAAAAGCATGGCTAGGAAGAAACCTTTGAGAAGAAAGGATGAAATCACTCTTTGAGACTTCCAACTCCTATCAATCCATTTTCTCAAGGCTAAAGCCCCTGATCAATACACATTAAATTTTTGGTAAAACATTGTCCTATCTTGAAGCAATGAGGATATCTCTAAGGTACACTCACTAACCTCTACCACTAGATATGATTCTAAGGATTTAATGAAAAATCAATCCATGGAAAGAAAATTAAAACTCAAAATCTATTGAAATTTACCAGAATATCCTATAGCAAATATACTATTTGATTAAAAAAATTATAATAATTTGTATGCAAAATTTTTAAGAAAAGAAGGGAAAAATAACTTAGCTAAAA
Organism: Wollemia nobilis; assembly: GCA_028583015.1. NCBI lineage: Eukaryota > Viridiplantae > Streptophyta > Pinopsida > Araucariales > Araucariaceae > Wollemia > Wollemia nobilis. The sequence continues at coordinate 10,028,161 of JAQPPZ010016710.1, read as the reverse complement.
AATTCTATTTCTAGATAGAGTATCTTTCCTCACTGAATTCCTAGTCCTTCATTTTTTTTTTCCCATCATCCAAACCCTAGCTAAAAAATATTTACAATTTCATTTTTTATGACTTGAAAAATCATCGCTACCTTTGTTTCAGATGGTTGACTTCACAATGTCATATCTCTCTCAATATCACTCAAATTCCTCCATATGACCACTCATTTTAAAGCTATTCAAATTCTACACAAGTTGGTTCAATAATCAACTAAATAAAATAATCCTTTGTGAATATATAGCTCCATGATGAGCTCTTCCACTATGAGCAGGAAATGGTAATTCGTGCATAGTTAACTCTATTTTATTATGCTTGTGAAGTGTGAAGTATACTACTATGAATGAAAAACAATGATCCACACATATTTCACTCTATTTCATCACATGAAATGCGAAGCCTCCCATTACAAGCAAAAATGATGATTTATGCATAGTTAATAACTCTATTTCATCACTCTCAAGAAGTGCAAAACCTCCCACTATGAGTAGAAAGCAATGATATGCGCATAGCTAACTTTGTTTTATTATTCTCAAAAGTGTGAGTCTCCCACCCCACACAACTAAATTTGTTTTATCACTCTCAGAAGTGTGAGTCTCCCACCACACACAACTAACTTTGTTTCATCACTCACAAAGTGCAATTTTGAGAAATATTATTGTAATTTTTTTCATGTTATTTCATGAATGATATTGGCCATTTATATCTTATTATTATTATTATTATTATTGTTGTTGTTGTTGTTGTTGTTGTTGTTATTATTATTATTATTATTATTTTTATTTTTTAAATAAAGGGGTAAAAATTTATTGATAAAAAGTCTGGATTATAGAGTACAACTGAGCTTCCAACCAGGACTCAAATAAATAGCCAAACAGGCTAAAACCACTAGACTAGAATGACACTTGGAAAAGACAACAAGAATAAACCACATTAAGTCTGTACATATTTGTGGATCAACTCCCATAGGCGTTGATATTCCCTAGACAGGAGATTCTCCCAATTATCAATACTCCAAGGATCCAGTAGCTCAAAAGCCCTTTTTGCCAGGTAATCAGCAACCACATTCCATTCCCTTGGAATGTGTACAAAGGATATAAATTCAAACTCTTCACTCATTCTGAGAATCTGAACGGCTACAGAGACCAACTGCCAATTAACTTCCTCCATCCTTTTACTATTTAAAATATTAACCATAATTTGAGATTCAAACTCACAGATAATCCTATGCCATCCAAGAGAAAACCCCCTCCATAAGGCCTCAATAATTGCAAGAGCTTCCATAAAATTGTTGGAGTGAACACCTTTATAAATGGAAAAGAAAAAATTGACACCACTAGTAGAATCTCTCCCAAAACTGCCAATGCCAGCATGTCCAGGATTACCCCTGGACGATCCATCAGTATTAATTTTTAAAACTCCTCTAGGGGGTGGCCTCCACCTACCATATCTCCTAACCTTCTTGCTAAGCTAAGAAACCCTACTAAGGCTAGAAGAGTTCACACCATCCCAAAAGAGACCAAGGGCTTGGTGTACCTTATACTCCCTAGAATCCACATCACATTTGCTATGGATGGTTTCCTGAACCATATACAGGATCCTTTGCCAGATCTGTTGAATAGCCAAATAACTGCCCTAAAATATGCATTGGTTTAGTTTGAGCCAAATTTTCTAGATGATGCAAGAAGGGCCCAAATTCCAAGCCACTCGAAGGAAGGGGGTCTTGGCCGGAGGTCTGCCCAGACTACTCCAAAACTCCACCAGGGATAGCACATGAAAACATGGATGGTTCTAGGCACTCCACCAATGGTGCCAAATATCTCTGGAAAAGGAGCATTGGAAAAATAAATGAGAAGAATCATCCTCATTCTTACTACAAAGGACACAAAAAGAGGGACCCTAAAATCCCCTCTTCCTCACATTATCCCAAGTGAGGCATTTATTATGAGCTACCAACCAGAGAAAGAAGTTACATTTTGGCCAGGCAAATTTGTTCCACACCTTTTTCCACCAAGTGATAGAAATACTTCCATACTTTTTCTTATCAAGACCCTGATAACCATAGGCTACTAAGTAGGTTCCCTTAGGATCAGGGTTCCAAGCTAGAATATATTTACCCCTCAATGAAGAACGAGGCCTCCTCGTAAGAATAACAGTAAGCATATCTCTATCCTTGATCAGTACCCCCTGGGGCCATTCTTGCGGATCTTTCCACCTGTACATCTCCATATTTCCAAAATATTAGATTTTTTTAAAGTCCTCCACACGAGACCAGCTTGCTTCCAAGAAAAAAATGCTTAGGTAACATAACCTAGGATATTGATTCAATATAGGAGGGTGGCCATCCTAAGAATCCTCCCAAAAAAGAGCATTTGATCCTTGATTGTAAATCCAAAACAAACCCTGCTTGATTAAATTAGCTCCTCTTTTCAGAGTATCCCAGATAACTGAACCTTTCCCAACCAAGCTGACTCTAGGGATTTCAGCCTTAGAAATACCTCTCAAGTATTTACAAGATAATATTTTAGCCTAAATTTGATCTTGACAGGTACACCATCTCCAATAAATTTTTATAGCCAAATCCTACCCAAAAAGAGTTATTTGTTGCAACCCAAGGCCTCCCTCTTGCACTAGCCTACATATAGAATCCCACCTAACCAAAATCCATTTAGATTGATCAAGTTTTCTAGACCATAAAAACTATCTTGACAAAGCATCCATGTCCTTTATGAAGTGATAGGGATCTATTTGTACAAAACATCTATAAATGGTTAAAGCTTGAATAATAGATTTTAAAAGCAAAAATCTACCTACAATGGATAGCCATATGAAAGTCCAGTGATTCACCTTCCTTCTAAACTTATCAATCATAGACTGCCAAGGAGATCTAGGTAGAGGGCGAGATGAAATTGGAATACCAAGATAAATGAAGGGGGGAGTCCCAACCTGGAATCTTAGAATGCGAGCAATCCTAGCTTGAATAAGAGGAGGGGTATTGAAGAAGAAAATATAGGACTTTTCCTCATTAATCAACTGTCCAGAAGCACCAAGATATATGTCAAGAGACTGTCTAGTATTGTCAGCTTACCTGATAGTGGCAACTCCCAACAAAGCAGTATCATCAACAATTATTATTATTATTATTATTATTATGAATGTTATATTCATTGATTTGGCCATTCATATTAAGTTGCTCTAGTATTTGAGACTACTCAAGATCCTATATATTTGGACCTGTGATAATTTGGTTGAAAATCTAATAGTGATATCAAAGCCACCACCATACTCTATCAATTTTTAGAAGAGTCATATTCAAATCTACTTCAAGTAGTCTATATTGCTAGCATAAAAAAATACTTTTTTGTGTGAATTAGAAATTGAAGCCTTTTCCTTTATAAAGCTAATTTGAAGAGATTTTAAGGCTCATATAATATTTTGAGGTACGGTCCTTGACCTTTGGGTCAAGGAAGTTGGGGAGGCTGAGGTAGTAGGTATGGATGGATGGAATACCCAGTATTGTTCCCATTTGGGTATGAATCCTCTTTGAATTTTAAGGTTGTGCTTTCTATTTTCAAGCATTGCATTTATGAGCACTTTTATATTATACCGTAGGGCATAGCACTCGGGAGGGAAACCCATGCCATACCTTTAGTATAGGTCAAGGTCCCTCCAAAATGGAATTATTATTTACAACAATGAAACATCATGAGAGGAGTGTCCCTTATGATAGGAGTACTCGATCAGGCATGGTTGTTAAAAATCAATCCGACATAAAAATTATGACTACTTACTACTTTTTTATTCAAAATTATTGATTTTATTGCTGCTTAATTTTTTGAGATTAATATCATTATTAAATATAATATTGGATATTAACGTTGACAGGATTTATCATTCCAATTTTTGAGAAAGAAGCAAAAAGAATAACAGGGCTGAAGACAACAAAAGGTCTTTAACTATGAGCAAAGAGTAGACACTTGAAGAGCTACCAAATATCATTGGACTTGAGTCATCCAAAGATGACAATTGCATAGATAGTATTTTTCAATATTAAGAAAAAGAAAGGTCCGAGGTGTAGACCAATTGGTTCATCCAAACCCCATAAGGGGGGCGGAGGTCCAAGGTTCAAATATTGGGTCTCGCTGGATTGAATGCTTGTCCCTTTCCTGGTGCTTTCAGCGACGTAAAAGGTTTAAAATGATAATGGCATGATGGTTATAGGGGAATACTACGTGAATATCTATGTGGCGACTTTTGGGACGGACATCGCAAAATACTGTGGTGGCCATAAAAAGCTGGACAGCCTGCCCAGATTCATGGCGGCTACCGGTTCCACCATGTAAATTAAAAAAAATAACATTAAGAAAAATAAAAGAGATATATTTTTCTAGAGAAGGAAGATAAGATAGAGTGGCAAAATCCACTAGGTAAGAAGCGACAACAAAAAATAATAGGGAGCTATTTCAAACATCCTAAATATAAATCATTCAAGAGTCTATCCATTCAGAATGAATGAAGACAAGGACTTCATATGATAAGAGAATTTAAAAGAGGTATTTGAGAAACACAATGCTGCATAAATAACATTGAAGTGAAAAGAATTATTTCTTCTAAGAGAAGAAAAATCATATAAAGGAAGTGGTAAACATAAAAACCACCAAATATTGATTTGAACAACTTTGTCCAAGATAGAACCAATATAAAGCTTTTGTCTAAAGAAAATTTTGGATTAGAAAAATAAATCCACCTAAGACAATTATCATTGAACCTAAGATCCAAGAAAAATACATTATATTGAGGGAGAAAACAATGCACGTGAGATCCAAGCAAAATACATTTGGCTAAGAGAGTAAAACAATGCATCTAAGAGCCAAGTGAAATGAAAAATCTATGCATGAGAATGAGTGCAATAGCATAATTATATGACTGGTCAAACTTGAGAAGTGAAACAAATATATTTCACATTCTTGAGCACATCATTGAGGATATATAAAGGAAATGTTCATTCTAAATGTAATGCTCGATTTATGGCAGATAAGGTGTGAGATTCAAAAGCAACATGGACAACACTATTATGTTGGTAGACTAGAGATTTTGGTAAGATATATCACCTTTATTAATATTTGATATTTCATGCTATAAAATATATACCTAAGTCATTTTATGAATAGATAAAACTTACGAATTATAATTATTTGATTATTAATTAGGGATACATAAGGATTGCTACTCCCAAAGATAAATTTTATATTTTAGAAATTTGATTTTTGGAATTAGAAAATTAAAAAGATTATATTTTGGAGAGAAAAGGTTTTCAACTTCAAAAAATAATTTGAATTGAAGAATTTATTAAAAAATAAAAATTTAATTTATTTAAATTTTGGAGTGATAAGGAAGTCTACTCCAAATAAATAATTGAAAGTTTTGAAAAGTGAATGCAAAAGTAATTTTTTTCCAAATTGAAAAATTAATAAAATTTAAACTTTGGAGTTATAAGGTTTTCAACTTCAAATGAATTGATAGAATTTAAAATTTGAAAAATTTAATGAGTTCCTTTACATCAAATAGCAAAATATTTCTTTCAAAATCCCAAATCCTGAAAGGACCTAATTTTGCTTTGTGGAAAAATAAAATGAGATCAATTTTCATTATAGAAAAAACTTGGGGAAATAGTAAATGGAACAAAAAAAAGCCTATTGAAGATAAATATAAATACAAAAACATGAATAAAGTGATGTGAAAGCCCTTATGTTGATTACATTTGGTATAATTGATGAATTATAACCATACTTAAGAGAAGAGACTTAAACAGATTCTTAGGGGAAATTATGTTAGATATTTGAAGGAAAGAACAAAGCAACTATCTCGAATTTGAAGTCTCTATTATAGTAATTAAAGGTTAATGATGGAGAGAGTTTAGAACTATTTCTTTGAAAATTAGTAGATATTAAGGCTAAGCAATTAAATCTAGGAGAAAAATTGGAAGACAAGTTTCTTCTCCAAGTTAGATTAAGAGCACCTTTAGAGAGATAAATATTTAGTCACTTCACTTCAAGTGCTAAGGAAAACATATTTAATGAATTAGTTAATGTTCTTCAAGAATATGAAGTGAGAAATTTTTTCAAAGATAAAATAACTAATAATGCTTTGATATCTAAGGAAAATGCATCAAGTAACAATGCTTCATCATCAAGGTCTCAAGTGTCATAGAGTAAAGTGTGCAAGAGTAAATAGAGAGTCAAGAGTTATGTATACAAGTGGTAAGATGAGAAGCCAAAAGATATGAGAGGCTTATATTATGCATGGAATAGGAAAATATGCATCTCCTAGATATGTGAGGAGAGCAATAGACAAAGAGTTCAAGAGTCACCTTTCTAAGGTTATATTATGGAGATAAATATCCATGCAATGTGTCAAATATATCAAAGACATTAAAAGAAGATTGAGTAAATATTGTATACAATATTGAGCAATATTATTGTAAGTTTTATTTATATTATTATATTCATGAATAATATGTTCATTGATTTTAACCATTTATATTAAGTTGCTCTAACATATGAGAATACTCAAGATCCTGCATATTTTGGACCTATGATAATCTGACAAAAAAATCAATATTTGCTTACCATCGAATGCTTAGTTGTATATATATTGATTTGAACGAATTATCTATAATGTTTAATGATATCTTGTTTGTTAGGCATTATAATTGAGTTGAAAGAATGAGATTCTCATACCTTATGTTTCTTACTATTTCTAAATCTTAGCTAGTTCTTATTTCTACTTTCCAAACTTTTCCATTTCTTTATTTAGTCTGCAACCCCCATTTTAGAGTAGCTAACATCATAGTAAATGAACTAATCTAGAGGTTAACTAAGAGCATACTCTCAGCCATCCAATCTTAGCCAAAATTTAAGGTGCATCTTAGAAACTAGGTAGATTTTGGACCAAGAGAGGCTAAGCTTGATACTTTGACTATGAAATATTTTGATACTATTAATGAGTAAATAAGTCAATTCAAATAATTAAAATATGATATCTAGTTTCTATAGGAATTCCAAAGGTAATAGAAGAATATTAGGAAGCTTTGGATAAGGAGAAGAATATTGAACTAGTCAATATATTTAATAATATTTTTGATATATAAGAGATATTTGTAGTTGTGTTTGAGGTAATTCATGAATACTTCCTTGCTTATCCTACACCACCATGTGATGAGGTATTCAATTAATTTCTTCATTAGGAGGCTCGAAGGTAGAGATATAAGGGTATTTTTCATCAAACATGCTCATCCAAAAGTTGTAATAAAAGGTTAAAATGATAAGAAGCCAAAATAGAATGAAATGAATCCCAAGAAGCCCCTTAAAAATACAACATTTGAGTTTTGCAAGAAGGAAGAACATAAAGTATATCTTTGACATATTGGCATAAAGAATCTTGAGGAAGGAACAAAAAATGAGGTGATGATGCTACTCTCTTCTATGCACAAGGTAAGGATAGTTTTGATTGAGAAATATTAGAGGCACGTGTAGTTGTTCATTTAGTATATTGGACGTCCACTTCTTCTAATGAGTGGATTACAGATTCAAGGGCAACAAGGCACATGAAAATGCATAAATATATCCTATAAGGGTACAACGAATAACAATAAGAGGGACATGTTTTCATTGGATGTGACTCATTTATAGGTGGTAGGATATGAAAAGGTTACTATTATATTTTCTTCTTTTGATAAAATATCATGTTCCTAGTGTTGACTCCAATATCTTTTATATTTATTGCATCAATCATACAAACAAATAGGAATAATTATCACTTGATCTTTAGGTAATTAAATATGTAGATAATGGATTCATAACTTTTGCTTTTGGTTATTATTATGAGTAAAACCAAAAATTAAAGCTAGGGGAAATACCAAATCCTCTTGTTTCTTCTTCTTAGAAAAAATATTTAGTATCCAAGTGGCTTATAAAAATGATGATATTCAATGATAGTATCATAGGCTTGGGCATCTCAGTTATGGATCTTTGAGATATATGAGTCATTATTAGATGGCCATTGAAATTTCTCATATTTTTTCTGAGTTGTGCATGCAAGGGATGTACTCTAAGAAAGCATCATATGGATACCTTTCTAAAATAGATAACAAAACATGTTACTCATCCCTTAAAGATCATATTTAGTGATAAATTTGGACCTATGTGCACACTCTAAAATTTTGAAAACAAGTACTCTCTTCTCTTTGTTAATGATTTATCTAGATATGTGTGGTTGTATACATTCACATAAATGATGGGAATTTTTGAATATTCATGGCATTCATATATCTTACAGAAAATTATCTAGACTAGAAGATCAAATGTCTCATATTAGATAAAGAAGGTGAGTATATGAGCAATGCCTTTCATAATATTTTGGCTCTTCATGGGATAGCTATAATAGGATCGTTCACTCACACCCTAGAGTGGAATGGGATGGCTAATAGAAAGAATAGAGTAATCATGGAGATGGAACATTGAGTGACTCATGCCAAGGAGATGAAGCACAAATTCTTGGGTGAGATCATCACTTCTATGATATACATCATCAATAATGTAGGCCTAAATAGGCTACATACTTAGCAAGTTTTTGAAATTTTGGGCTAAGTGGTAAAGGACCCTCAAAGGCATGCATTATTACACTAAAGATAAAAAAAATTATGGTCGAACAGGTCAAGTAGTGCCAAGCAGAATTTGGAGAAGAGGAGCAAAATGTTGAAGGGAGAGTTGGTGTGAATTTCTACGTAGAGAATTTTTAATATGAAAATCCATCAAAAGCAAAATCCACATTCAACTCAGTCAAATATCATCCACCATACTTTAGAGTAGCAGAGTTTGAGGAAAGTAAAGTTCCCCAAAAATAAGTTGAGAAGAGCTCTATGCTATTTTCTACCTACCCATGATGCAATGCAAAATTCTATAGTCAAATTAGGCCTAGAAGAATTTAGACCAGTGGATTTTTAAGGAAGATTTGGGATACTTCTAGGCTCTCATTTTTGCATTCAATGTAGTCAAACAATGCTCAATAAAAACTAGAGTAGTAGAATTCATAAGAATGACTTCAGCTCAAGGATATTTTCCATAGTAGAAGGCCACACACATAAGTGTTAGTACGTTTGGTAAAACTGGCTAAGTGTTGGAAGGAAAGTTTGCTAAGTGTTATAAATGTTAAAATCTATCAGAGTGCAAAATCTATAGTCAACACAGTCAAACCATGCATAGCAGAAATGGGAACAATGAATTTTGACTAATAAAGGGTCATGTAGTGTTAAAGTCTACCAAGAATCAATGCGATATTGAAATTCCATGGCCATCACGGTCAAACGACTTTCAACAAAATTCATAGTAGCAGAATTAAAACAAAATATTGCAGAAGGTAAGGCAAAATTTGGTAGAAGTTGCAAGGCCTATCGAATAATATAGAATGTTAAATTTTATGGTAAAACTAGTCAAAATAAACCCAATGGAATTCAAACCAATGGATTTTCGAGGATGGCAAAGGTTGCTTCTAGAATCTCATTCTAAAGTCAAACTAGTCAAACCTGACCTGGCAAAATTTGAAGTAGCAGGTTTCAAATATGAAAGGAATGTAGAAAAATAAAAAAAGCACCAGTGAAAAGAACCAAGGGAGACCAAGCAATGCCAGAATAAATATTTTCCTATATTTTTAGTTATAGATTTATGTATGAAAAGCCTGATCAAGAAAAAAGGATGATCTAGATCAACCTACAACTAGTTCAACTACCAGATTTAGTTGAAGGTCAAGCAACTTGCAGAGCTTAGAGTTATAGAGTTCATGGAGCTTAGCTCTTTTATCTTTTCTTGAAAGAAAATAAGAGGCCCCCACCTCAACATTTTGCTAATCTGGCATAAAAATCCTTGCAACATTTTCATTTTATTACTGTTATTGTAAAATCTAGATAAAGAGTCTCAACCCTCATTTTTAAGGGTTGTATTTGGAGTGTTTGCCTGATATATTACTGTAATGTTTCTAATAAATAAATAGAAGGAGCATTACTTGGATGTTTGCCTTAAGCTTTTGTCTACATCTATGTGAGTTTATTGTGTGAATTAATTTCTGCTACTATTATTATGAGTAGTCAATTATGGTAATATTGGATGGCTAATTTGGAGAAAATTGAAATGGTTCATGCTTAAACAAATGTTGTAGAGAGCTTCTTTTTCTAGTAGTCTAAAGGTTGATCTAATTATGCTATTTGGATTATTAACATTTCAGATGTTTGAAATAGTTCTTTAAGTATTTTATTATTCTTTAATGATGAAGATGACTAGTTTTGAATGTTTTTAGTCTTAAGTGTGGCATACTGGAAATGTGATTGATCAAATAATTCTTGATATTATTCAATGTTGTTAGCTTTATTTGGCCATTATTCATTCAATTTTTTTCTAACCCTTATCTCATTTCTATCCCTAAACTTACATTTTTAATTAAGCTAAATTGAGTCAACACCAATTAGTTGATAAGGTATACAAGACTACTCTAGAGGTTGGATTGAAGTAATATTTAATCCATCCAATGTTGGGGTTTGAGATATGATTAGTAGGTGTTCACATCTAAGAAATTCATAGATTCATAGTCATAGTTCAAGTTTTCCTTGATGTCAATTTAGACCCCAATAGTTCTGGCATGCCCGGTGGGACCCTAAAGACACACTGTATTTCCCCTACCCATTTCTTTATTGATAATTCCTAGAGGAATCAATATTTAGTGAGTTTTATTGACCTCATTCAATAGAGAAAGTAAATTCACTTGGTGACTATGCTAGGAAGTAAATTCAGATCTTATGACCAGTTGCCTTTAAGGACTATTTTGATTGGATATAGCTTCCATTTTTAATTATAAAATTTTGTACGGGAAGTAACCAGTCATCATTGCCTCCCTTGGAATGACTTTGGGTATCTAGACATCCTAATTTTACATGATATTCCTAAAATTGCCCTAACAAATTTACCCAGTTATCAAGGGAAAGAGAAAGTCATAGAAGAATATTGCTAAGATATAGCTTCCTTGTCATCTGTTTATAAGATAGAGTTTGAAGATGTTATATTAATATTATTGGATTTATATTTAAAGGGTAAAGTGTTTTTGTGTTACAATTTATTATATGGTGTAAGTATCATAACTTGGGATGAGTTGGTCAAAGCCCTCATAGATGAGTTTGATGATCCTGGGGATCCCTTCCTACTCCTCACTCAGTTTTCATTCATAAAGAAATCCTTTCATGAGAGCCTCTATGAGTTCAATGTCTATTTTAAAAGGATGTGGAAAAGAATTCCCCAAAAATATCAACCCTCCCACCCCATATATACTTTATTACATTCATGCACTACATTTTTATTTAAGTCTCCTTATCCAACAATCTAAAGAAAGATGATTCCCACAAATTTTTCAAGAAGCCATGAGAGTAGAAAATATGTTAATCATTGTAGGCAAATTCCCTCCCAAAAAAGTTGATCCTTCTTTCTCTAACCCTTCATATCCCCCATATTATAATAGAAATGTTGAGGAAGTAGAGTTGTGGGTCAAGCAAAATACCAATGATGAATTGTTATTAGATCAATAGATTAGCCAAGCAATTTCAAATTAGAAGTCAAGAAAGAGTGAGAGATACTCCCAGGACTATGAGAGAAGGGATGAGTTATGCCTTGGTAAGATGATATCATAGGATCCCAACCCCTATCTCTATTGTAATTTGTGGTGCATCAAATATTGGGCTAAATAGGAAGGCCAAGAAGGATAGTATTCAGAACCTGAAAAGGTGCCTAACCGTGACATTCTGCTCCCACACTCGGTTTATTTGTTTAGCTCTGGGTGAATGGTGGATTCATGTTATAGCTATATAAGTAGTGATAAGGTTAGAAAAATAAAGGTAGGTTATTTGATTAACAATACCAATGATTTGCACGCTACATTAGAAAGTCTCACTCAAGATGAGGAACGTCAAGTGTTGATGTAGGAACACATATTAGTAAGAAAATACTTAAATCAAATCAGGGCTGAAGCTCTAATAAAATTGTGTCTTCCAAAAATAACCTTGGAACAATGGAAGGAAAGGGTGCATCATCTCTAGAGTCTTATTGAAGAATAGTTTCAAGTAGAGCAAGACTTAAGGGCAGATTTGTTGGTACACTCAAGGGCCAATTTGGTGGACCTCTCTTTGAAAGGGTATTCTAGAGCAAGTAGAGGAATCCCTCAAAATAACACTCTAGGTTTTTATAAGAATTAGTTCTACCCATGTTATGTGCCAATTATTGTTGAAAAGGGGATGGTGCACAATTACCTAGTAAACCCAGGAGCTGAAGTGCCTATAATACCTTTTCAGGTATGTGAAGGTTTGGAGTTGGTTTTTGAGAAAGTAGAACCCAAATACCTACAATTTAGAGGAGAAGCTATAAAGGTTATGGGTATTCTAAAAGGATTTGTGATGATGTTGGGTGGACTATATAACTTATTTATGGTGCTAGATATCATGGTCATCGACCTACCCCCTTTATTTAGCATTTATCTTTCTAAAGATTCAATTGAACCTTTTGGGTTTTGTCTTGACAAGGAGATAAACTGTATTAGGATATTTGAAAGAAGAAATATCTTTGAAGTTTCTAGTGAAGGTGTTTATCCCTTTATCATCTAATATTACAAGTAAACACACACTAAATTTTTGTCCAATGTGCATAAAGTTGTAGGGGTAGAAACAATAACTCTTCATCAAGAAGACAAGCAAGGAGGCTATTATCCAAGTGGAATGTGGGCCATGAAGACCCCTCATTTATCCTAATAAAGTGAAAAGTTTTAGTCTCACAATGACACTGAGAGGGGGGGGGTGAATCAGTGTAGCTATTTAAATTCAAATCTACAACTCTTAACACCGAAACAATGAAAACTTAAAATCAGATAAAGCAAGTATAACAAAAGAGCATTCCACAACACATAATGTAACGAGGTTCACCAATTTGGATACTCATCAAAAATGACTTCTTGGACTCCCATCCAAATTTAGCCTTTGCAAAATATCAATTTTACAATCAATTTACTAGCACCCACTGGAAGGAGCACCAACCCCTGATTTATCTGCACCAACAGAAAGGAGCACCAACCCCTAATTTATCTACACCAAAAGAAAGGAGCACCAACCCCTAATTTATCTGCACCAACAGAAAGGAGCACCAAACCCTAATTCCAAGCACCAAATTGGACTATAATTTTGAAACTATAAGTTTGACATAAAAATTCCTTCACTTTTACAAGACCCTGACTGGTCTATTGCTAACCCAACCTCTCTTGCTATTCACCAAAACACCACACACACTTATGGATTTGCTTACTGCATTTTTATGGCCCTCTTTTAGCCCTCTTGCTACGCTTCTTACTGCACTTTTATGGCCCTCTTGCAGCCCTCTTGCTGTGCTTCTTACTGCACTTTTACGTCTCTCACGGCTCTGCTTAACACTCTCTTATCGCAGCACTTTCACTCTTTCTCAGCACACTAATTCTCCATGCAGACCTCCTTTTATAACAAAATTTTGACTCTATTTTTAACTTCCATATTTTTGCATGCAATTTATTAATAGAGACTTCTACATGTAACTTCTATATGTAACTCCGTAACTGGCCTTGTAACTGTCGTTCTGACTTTAGTTCATTGTTCTTATTTTAGCTACATGATTTTTCTTTGTAACTACACCTGTAACTGTCATACTGACTTCAGTTAACTCTTCTTATTTTAGATGCATAATTTTCTTCTGCAACAGCCCTTGTAAATGCTGTACTACTTCAGTTAACTGTCACATATCTTATTTCGACTGGGTTCTCTTCTTAGCTCACGCCAAAGCGACCTATCATGAAATCGTGACATTTCTGCCTCTTTGTCCTCTTCTCGGATTTTGCCCATGAAAACACAACATGTCGCGATATCGCGACACTTTCACCTCCTTGCTTCTTTTCTTTGCTTGTACTGTGAAAACATAACATGTCACGATATCGCGACACTTTTGCCTCCTTGCTTCTTTTCTTGGCTTGTACCCATGAAAACACATGTCACAATATCACGACACTTTCGCCTCCTTGCTTCTTTTCTTGGCTTGTACCCGTGAAAACATAACATGTTGCGATATCATGACACTTTTGCCTCCTTGCTTCTTTTCTTGGCTTGTACCCGTGAAAACATAACATGTCGCGATATCACGACACTTTCGCCTCCTTGCTTCTTTTCTTGGCTTGTACCCGCAAAAACATAACATGTCATGATATCATGACACTTTCACCTTCGTACTCTTCCTCTTTACTTTTGTCGTGATATCGTGACACTTTTGCCTTCTTACTTTCTCTCTCCTCCTTTAGTTGCAAAAATGTGACATGTCGCGATATCGCGACACTTTTTCTCCTTTGCTCTTTCTTTTGCCTTTGGGTCACGATAACATGACATGTCACGATATCATGACACTTTTGCCTTCTTACTTTCTCTCTCCTCCTTTAGTCATGAAAATGCGACATGTCGCGATATCACGACACTTTTTCTCCTTTGCTCTTTCTCTTGCCTTCGGGTCACGATAACACGACATGTCGCGATATCGTGACACTTTTGCCTTTCGTACAATCTCTCTTGCAATATGTCGTGAAATCATGACACTTTTTCTACTTGCCTTTTTCTCTTCCAACATGTCGTGAAATCGTGACACTTTTTCTTCTGTACTATCTCTCTTGCAATATGTCATGAAATCGTGACACTTTTTCTACTTGCCTTTTTCTCTTCCAACATGTCACAAAATCGTGACACTTTTTCTTCCGTACTATCTCTCTTGCAATATGTCATGAAATCGTGACACTTTTTCTACTTGTCTTTTTCTCTTCCAACATGTCGCAAAATCGTGACAGTTTTTTCTGCTTGCGCTTTCTCTTCGAACATGTTGTGAAATCGCGACAGTTTTTCTTTCTTCTCAACATGTCGCGATATCACGACAGTTTTTCTTTCTTTCTCAACATGTCGCGATATCATGACAGTTTTCTTCCTTGTGATTTTCTTTTGATTTTTAGTATATGGGCCACTTCGATCTTTTGGAAAATCACTGTACATACTCTGAAAAACCTCTTAAATCCTGTCCACTACATCAACTAATCTGTCTAACTGTGTTGACAACAATGACAATACTGTTGTTGCACCTTGCTCAACAATCTCCCCCTTTGGAATTATTGGCAACACATGTGCAATTTCCTGTAATTCTTCTCCCCCTTTGACAATAATACCAAAGGGCTGCTGCAGACTCCCCCTGAGTCCATGCACAACATTCTTAGGCACAAATTATTACAGTTAGCAAAAATTACAAACATGAGCAAAAAGATAATCAAATATATAAATGCTCCCCCTGAGAATGTGGTCCCGATAGCTAGTCAGTTCTTGGGAAGCGTGATCACTACCAATTTATTGTGAAGGTACTCAAAAATTTTCTTAGGCAATGGTTTTGTGAAGATATCCGCTACTTGCTCTGTAGTTGGGACAAAATCCAATTTAACCTCACCTTTCGCAACTTTCTCCTTCAGAAAGTGATATCGGATAGCAATATGTTTTGTGCGAGAATGCATAACCGGATTCTTTGAGATGTTAATGGCACTGGTGTTATCACACTTAACTAAAATTGGCTCACTAAAGTTAATGCCAAGATCTTTTAGGGTTTGTTTCATCCATAAGACCTACGTACAACATGTTGTTGCTGCAATATATTTTGCCTCTACTGTGGATAAGGAGACTAACTCTTGTTTCTTACTGTTCCATGTGACCAACCTGTCTCCAAGATAGAATGCACCTCCACTGGTACTCTTTTTGTCATCTACACATCCTTGCTCAACTTGCAACCTATCATCATGGGAGTGCTAACTGGCTTACAATCCTCCATTGTGAAATTTTTAGCATCTCTTTCACTAAACCAAATTATCAGAACTGTTATTTTTTGTAACTTTGAACAATGGCAGTAAGAACCATCAAAAGTACAACACTGACATATAGCAATACTACCAATGGTGACAACTTTCAATTTGATCACCACCCTTCATGGTACCGCCACAAACAACTACATGAACTGAACTACACTTTGACAACTATACAACAACTCCCCGACTACTTTCCTTTCATCCTCAGATAACCACACAAATACATAGGAGCATTAAAATAAATCTTTAACTTTGCTCCCCTTGAGGATGTGCTACCTGGAGCTGCTTAGTGCAATAGAGGAGTAATCTCCTTCAGTCCAAGGAGACATGATTTCCTCTCTTCTTTCTTTCTCCAATATTTCTTGAACTTAGGCTGAAGGTTTTCAACTGCATCCCTATTTTGAACCTTTTCGTGAACTTGAACATTTATCTTGGGTGGTTGTCTCTTGGACATCCTTGATGGATGATTATTTTCCTTTCTTTGATCCACATGATTTCTTCCCTATTTGTGTTGCATTCTTTGCGTCTGATGAAATCTACTATCTTGCATTAGATTAGATACAAAATTTCTTAGACAAGACCTTGCTATGTGCCCATGACCATTACATTTAAAACATTGCACATGGTGTTCAACCAGAATAACAGATGTATTTCTACCAGCATAAATCTTTGATCTATTATTCAATCCATAATAAATTGCCTTGTGACCATAATGGTTGCATCTAAAACAATAGCCATTAAAAGCATTATTATGAATAAAGTGAGAGTGATAGAACCTCTTTTGTTGTGGTTGCTTTGTTGTAGATCTCCTTTGAGATTTTATTCCTTTTGAGGATTGAGCTTCAAGCTTTTCTTGCTTTGATCCTTCAGTAGTGGATTTCTTCTCCTCTACAGATTTAGAAGATGAAGGTTGTTCAGCTTCACATCCAATACCAAGCTTACACATGGGGCTTCTTTGTTGCCTTATCATTTTATCTAGCAACTCTGTGCTCTTCTCCAATTTGAGATTTGTATTGGCCTCTTCTAGTTGTTTCCTCAATAAAACAATATCCTCTTATTGTTTGCAGCAAACAATCTCTTTCTCATTGATCTGTGACCTGAGAGTTTCTTCAGTACTTTTGGACTCTTCTACTTGTAGCTTTAGATCACTAATAACTTTTTTAGATTCCTCTTCATGTTCGCTACATACATTGCCTTTATCATCTAGGCATGACTTCAATGCTTCTTCTATTTTCTTGGCTTTCTGAATTTGTAAGAAGAGATATTCAATATTATCCCCATATTCTTCCAACTTCTTGGATAGTATTTTTTTCTTTTTCCTTTCTATACCCAATTCTTCAAGTGTAGCGATCAACTCACCTTCTAGATACTTCAGCCTCAAGGTTTTCATCATATACTTTAGAATTTACTTCTTCAACCTTTTCTAGTTCAATTTTCTCTTCCACAGGAATTGAAACTGACTGAGATGCCTTATTGGAGGAGGATCTATTCTTCTTACCCATTGCATACTAATCCAAGATCAACCCTAGATGATTTATCTTGACAAGGGAAACTGGATCTGATACCAATTTTTAGTCTCACAATGACACTGAGAGGGGGGGTGAATCAGTGTAGCTATTTAAATTTAAATCTACAACTCTTAACACCAAAACAATGAAAACTTAAAATCAGATAAAGCAAGTATAACAAGAGAGCATTCCACAACACACGATGTAACGAGGTTCACCAATTTGGCTACTCCTCAAAAATGACTACTTGGACTCCCGTCCAAATCTAGCCTTTGCAAAATACCAATTTTACAATCAATTTACTAGTACCCACTGGAAGGAGCACCAACCCCTGATTTATCTGCACCAACAGAAAGGAGCACCAACCCCTAATTTATTTGCACCAACAAAAACGAGCACCAACCCCTAATTTATCTGCACCAATAGAAATGAGCACCAACCCCTAATTTATCTGCACCAACAAAAAGGAGCACCAACCCCTAATTCCAAGCACCAACTTGGACTATAATTTTGAAACTATAAGTTTGATATAAAAATGCCTTCACTTTTACAAGACCCTGACTGGTCTATTGCTAACCCAACCTCTCTCGCTATTTACCAAAACACCACACACACTTACGACTTTGCTTACTGCACTTTTATGGCCCTCTTGCAGCCCTCTTACTGCACTTCTTACTGCACTTTTATGGCCCTCTTATAGCCCTCTTGCTGCGCTTCTTACTGCACTCGTACGGCTCTCACGGCTTTGCTTAACACTCTCTTATCGCAACACTTTCACTCTTTCTCAGCACACTAATTCTCCACATAGACCTCCTTTTATAACTAAGTTCTGACTCTATTTTTAACTTCCATATTTTTGCATGTAATTTATTAATAGAGACTTCTACATGTAACTTCTATATGTAACTCCGTAACTAGCCCTGTAACTGTCGTTTTGACTTCAGTTCACTGTTCTTATTTTAGCTGCATGATTTTTCTCTGTAACTACACCTGTAACTATTGTACTGAATTTAGTTAACTCTTCTTATTTTAGCTGCATGATTTTCTTCTACAATGGCCCCTATAACTACCGTATAACTTCAGTTAACTATCACATATCTTATTTTGGCTAGGTTCTCTTCTTAGCTCACGCCAAAGCGACCTGTCGTGAAATCATGACACTTCTGCCTCTTTGTCCTCTTCTCGGATTTTTCCCGTGAAAACACAACATGTCGCGATATCGTGACACTTTTGCCTCCTTGCTTCTTTTCTTCGCTTGTACCTGCAAAAATATAACATGTCACGATATTGCGACACTTTCGCCTCCTTGCTACTTTTCTTCGCTTGTACCCACAAAAACACATGTCGTGATATCGTGACACTTTTGCCTCCTTGCTTATTTTCTTGGCTTATACTCGTGAAAAAATAACATGTCGCAATATCGCGAAACTTTTGACTCCTTGCTTCTTTTCTTGGCTTGTACTCGTGAAAACATAACATGTCGCGATATCGCGACACTTTCGCCTCCTTGCTTCTTTTCTTGGCTTGTACCTGCAAAAACATAACATGTCATGATATCGCGACACTTTCACCTCTGTACTCTTCCTCTTTACTTTTATCGCGATATCGTGACACTTCTGCCTTCTTACTTTCTCTCTCCTCCTTTAGTCATGAAAATGTGACATGTCGCAATATCGCAACACTTTTTCTCCTTTGCTATTTCTTTTGCCTTCGGGTCGCGATAACGCGACATGTCACGATATCGTGACACTTTTGCCTTCTTACTTTCTCTCTCCTCTAGTCATGAAAATGCGACATGTCGTGATATCGCGACATTTTTTCTCCTTTGCTCTTTCTCTTGCCTTCGGGTCACGATAACGCGACATGTCACAATATCGCGACACTTTTGCCTTCTGTACAATCTCTCTTGCAATATGTCACGAAATCATGAAACTTTTTCTACTTGCCTTTTTCTCTTCCAACATGTCGCAAAATCATGACACTTTTTCTTTTGTACTCTCTCTTGCAATATGTCACGAAATCGCGACACTTTTCATACTTGCCTTTTTCTCTTCCAACATGTCACAAAATCGCGAAATTTTTTCCTTCTTGCGCTTTCTCTTCGAACATGTCATGAAATCGCTATAGTTTTTCTTTCTTCTCAACATGTCGCGATATCACGACAGTTTTTCTTTCTTGCTCAACATGTCATGATACCACGACAATTTTCTTCCTTGTGATTTTCTTTTGAATTTTAGCATATGGGCCACTTCGATATTTTGGAAAATCATTATACATACTCTGAAGAACCTCTTAACTCCTATCCACTGCATCAATCGATCTGTCTGACTGTGTTGACAATAATGACAATACTGTTGCTGCACCTTGCTCAACAAAAAGGGAATTTCCTCTTGTCATGATGTCTATGTTTTTGAATAGGTAATGGGAAGAAGAGTAAATGGCTGAGGTCATCAAAAGCATGAGTGTTCCATGTTAGAAATAGAGTCTATTCTATCATTTGGATTATGTAAATGTATCTTCCAAATTACATACTTAGATTACTTTAGGGGCAATTTATCTAGTTACTTCATGAAATGTAATAAGTGCACAAGTGTTAATATGCAAGTTGTACATGTGCAAGTTGTCCTTTGCACAACTAGATAGAGTGTTGGTCAAGTATCCTATTTTGCCTATATAAGGATGGCCTCATAGATAGATAGATATAGAGTTATAGATAGAGTCATAGATAGAGAGTCGGGGGACATAGTGTAGCATAGTGTGTGACACCATCCATTGGTGATGGATGCAATGTAGTTCAATAGATTTATATTGGAGTGTTCATTTCCTCCATAGCTACATTGTAATATTTTATATTTTAATCATCAAGTAGATTTACTTTATTTCATATTATTTTACACTTTGTGATTGTTGTCTCTCCATACTTGCTATATCAAAATCTAATAGTGGTATCAGAGATATAGTAGATCTAATTTGTGTAGGTCTAGGGAAGCCACCATTATCATTGAGCCTAAGCATTTTGATAAACTAATGCACTGCTGGACAAGCCACTATCAAAATCTCTTAGAAGAATCCAGGTGGTAGAATTAGGGAGAGTCATGAGTGACGACTGAAAGAAATCTCAATTCTAGAAAATAATAAGATTGCAATTGACTAGAGTCTTTCCACAATATTTTTAGGAAAAACTAGTGAAAATCAGTGGTGAGCAGAAATTATGTTTAGAAAATAGTCATTTCTTTTACCATAAATTATCAATCCGATAAGTCCATAAAATTACGAGTGTCATGCACAACATATGCCTGTAGTGTTGGGGAATGAATCTATCTATACCTTATTTAGTTTGGTGATGGATGTTTATGCATTTTTATTCCAGGCAAACACTAAGTGTGAAAAATTAAATAAATAAATTACAAGATAAAATTAAAGTGCTGAAATTAAATGTGCGAAAATTAAAATGCAAGAAATAAAACACACATCTATATTAATTAAATTAGGAAATAAAAAAATAAATCTACTCTACAAAAAATAAAGAAAAAAAATGACACAGGGGAGGACTATTGTAGGGAGTGGGCCCAAGCTCCCATAGATTTTTCGTCCGACTAGCTACGTACAATTTGATCAAATAAGAGGAGTTGCAGTCTTAATGAATTAACCAAAGAATGAAATGAAATATAATTTCTGTGTAAGATTAATCATTGATTATTTTTATTCATCTGGCCTATGTATTTATATAAAGCACAACTAGATATCATTACAATAACAAATCAATCTATTTTAATCACATGACATGATTAGTTACAATTGGTTTCTACACAGATTTTATTCTTCTATTTTAAAGCATATCCGTTCACCAGAAGGATAAATATAAAAATACTTAGGTGTACATAACAAACAAATCCTAAACTAATGCATCCTAAAAATAATGCTTTAAGATATTTACAAGGTCAACCGGCCAATTGGTTGATAATAAGTGTCTTATTCTATTTTAATAATAATGTATAATTAAAATATTTCTCCTTTGTCTTCACATGCAATGTCCTCCTTAGCTTACTGGTCAACCTAGTCAATGTTGACTTCATCATATGGCGTCTCCAATACAGGTGTCTCCAACATATGGGAGTAAGGCGCTAGTAAGGCACCTCCCCATGCATGGGAGTAAGGCGCTAGTAAGGCACCTCCCATGTATGGGAGTAAGGCGCTAGAGTAAGATGCCTCCCCATGTATGGGAGTAAGGCACCTACTCCATATACCTTAGATGCAATTAAGCAGAAGCATGCCAGGTCCATTTGGGATGTAGACTAGGAAACACCATATTAGTAGCAAAACCTACATTTATACATAATTTCCACTAAAAACACCCGTTAAGTATAATACTGGATTTTCTATCAATTATATGCATAAGTTAAATAAAAATACATTTCTAATGCTAATTAAACTAGTGATGATGCCCCTTAATAGTGTATATAAAATGAGCATTTTTGGTGCTCATCATCCCCCCATGCCTAAATATTGTCACATCATCATGACAACAGCCCCCAAAACATAATTTAATTTAATTTTATTTATTTATTTATTTTTCATTGAGCACTCTATTTTTTTTTCTTCCTTTCAGTACGGCTATTTATATTCTATTGAGTGTTATTTTTTATTGAGGACTACTATTTCACTGAGCACTGCTTTATTTTTACTACCAGCTTTTATTTTGCTCTCACTTCTTTGTTTCAAGCAACATATTTCCATTCCGCTATGAAATTGAACCCGAAGTGACATGAGCAAATCATTTTCTTGGTCTGCTATCTTTTCTTTGAATTTCCATAAAATGTCATTTCGCTCCCACAACTGTGTAATACTTTCACGAATTTCCATCCC
Organism: Wollemia nobilis; assembly: GCA_028583015.1. Taxonomy (NCBI): domain Eukaryota; kingdom Viridiplantae; phylum Streptophyta; class Pinopsida; order Araucariales; family Araucariaceae; genus Wollemia; species Wollemia nobilis. Next base: position 10,005,766 of record JAQPPZ010016710.1, on the reverse strand, counting down.
ACTCAAGAATTACAGCATAAAGAGAAGTGCTACGAGATAAAATGTAATTGCTCTGGATTGGAGTGGGTGTTCCTATTTTGTTCCTCCATGAATCCATTGTCGATTGCATTCCACTCTCACTTCTTTATCTTGGGCAGTGAATTTCCATTTTGCTTCTAAATTGAACCTAGAGTGACACCATCCTTCGATTTATCTAGATTTCGAGTCCATGCCTCCTCTTGTGTTAACTGAAGCAAAATACTACCCGCACCCATATTTCTTTATCTTAAGCAATGGATTGCTACCTATGCGTCAGATCTGAGTGCTCATAATTCTATTGTAAATAAAACCTTCAAACTCTTAGATTGCAATTTCACTATTGGACTCAATTATCATTACTCCCACTTGTTGCATGCGTTCCTATGTCATCCCATTGTGGTTTTAAAATATTCAATCAATTTTTTCATTTTGGGGTAATGATTTTTTCATATCCGATGCATGTCATGTGACTGAACTCTACTAGGAGACTTTTGATGAATAATTTATGGGGGCATCTATTTATATTAGAAGATAAATTATTTTTAAAATAATTGTACACATAATTAACATAAAACTTAGTACGTACTTGGGTGAATTTTGTAGAGCTGAATGTGTATGATGTTGATTGTGCAAAATATTTCCATGTTGCCTATAACCATGGTATACCAGAAAAATGAGATTGTTGTGATGTTGGTGCTATTGGAGAATTTATTATCTTTTCTTTGGTTGCCTTCTTCATCCACACTACTAATCATCGATGTTCTTCCTCTGAGTGTTGCTGCTCCAGTAGTGAAACCAGTAATTTAAACACATCATGATCAACCATCAATGACCCTCAATAGTCAATGAAGATGTCATTTTCCTAAGCATGAAAATCTGGAAAAATATGTGATTTAAATTTCCATTGACCGATCCTTCCTATGAAGCTTCTGTATTCTTCTGTAAGTGTGGAATTTTAAAAATTCTAGCATTGCGGCCATAGTTTACCTTTTTTTCTAAATATTTAGCCTGAGCTCTTCTGCTAGTGTTCTTGTACAAGCTCTATTTCTGATTTGTATTTCAACTGAGAGTCTATCAACAGTTAATTTTTATTTGCAGAAGATTTTGGTTCACCCAAATCCTCCCCCACTTAAATTGGTGACACCCTCTTCACCAGGAACATGTCCCTCTATGCAACAATTCTACAACCCTCTAAAAATTAGGTCCCATACTAATTAACAAAACCCCCAATCTAGGGAGAATAATTTTGAGCATTGTTGGGTATAAAGTGGATCTGTAATTCTCTTCTCTAAGAAGAGCTGCAAATTCTTTTTAGTACTCTTCTCTTTCCTAGCCATTCAATTTTTTTTATATGGCTTCTCACAAAAGTTATGTGTTTCTAGAAATGACCATCAAGGCACTCAAAAATGTGTGAGATTAGGTACCTTATTACTTTTGAGAAGTCAACTATTGTTGATGTATCTACTATTGCAAATTTTATCAGGCCCTCCAAAATTTTTCTCGTGCTACATCAAAATCTGCTTTGTCTAAGAATAGAGGTGGGTACCTTTTTCTTATGGGGAATTAATGCCCACGTCTATGCCCACATGGGGAATATCTCCTCTAGATGGAAATAGTCAAGTTTCTACCTCCTAAGAAATGTGTAGGTTCGTGGATCCTAAGCTGGTCTAGGCCTTCTCTCCCAAGATGCCTATTTTCCATATTATCAGGCCATTTCTACCTACAAAAGAAAAATAACTACAATACTCAAAAGCAGGAAAAATAGAAATCATGCATTCGTGCCTGTTAGGCCCTGGATCTCAGGATGCTTGTAACTTGCATGCGGTTCATGATTTCCTGCAAAGCAAAAGAAATTTTATGCTAAGCAGGATGGTTATCATGTGACTTTTTTTCTTTTGGGGGGGGGGTGGCACCTTTGAGATTTTTGAAGTAAGGCGCCTTACTCTAAAATTTTTGAAGTAAGGTGTCTTACAATGAAATTTTTGGAGTAAGGCACCTTACTATGGGAGTAAGGCGCCTCCTATTTTTTTTTCAATAGTGATCAAGTGCCTCCGTTGATGGACATTGAGTGACACATCCCTCCGCTTATGGACATTGAGTGACACATACCTTCGTTGATGGACATTGAGTAGCGCATACCTTTGTTGATGGAGCAATGTGTCTACTTGGCACCTACTTGAGTAAGGTACCTATTGGGAACCTACTTGAGTAAGGCACCTACCTTGATAAGGTGCCTACCTAAGTAAGGCTCCTGCTTGGCGCTTGCTTGAGTAAGGCACTCCTAAAAACTATTGGTTGGGATCTTCCCATGTCAATGTCACCTCACGTAAAAATCTCACTTCACAAAATATGACATCTCCTTATTTATCTATATCGCACTTCATGTTGTCTTGCAAAACATAAAAAAAACTAAACTAAAGGTATTCATAAAATTCTAACTATATATATTTTTTGTCTATTCTACCATGACCAGAACATATCTTGGCTCTTTTTATTTTTCATTTGTTCTTCCATGACCAGAACAGATCTTGGCTCAATTTTTTTTCATCACCCGTGTCAAAGAACAGAATGTCAACTACAACAATGTGAGCTAGGGGTTTTAAAATTAGGTGAACTATCATCGATACGCCCTAGGAATTTGGTTGAATGTGCTGTGTATTGGAATATATTTTATTTTCCATAGAATGAAATGCTACCATAAAAATTGTAATATTGGCACTGTGCATTAAAAAGTGGAGGTCATGCAGGCTGTAATTAAGCCAGGCAACTACATAGCTTGGTTTGCAAAAATTACATTCCATGTACCACTATGAAGGATTTATGACAACCAATAGCTCCAAAATTTTGCAACACCCAACTCCTCATCAACAACACGTATAAAAATATTTTAATCCAGCTTTTGATATATCTCAAGAGTGCTAACTCTTTTGATGTATTGTAGGGATCGCCGTAATTAAAAATAGCTTTGTGTATCATTATTTTCTTGTTGTGTGCCCTTGCATCATTTTTCAATTGAGTAGCCCTGACACACGTGCATCTGAATCAAATTGATCTTCCACTCTAAATTATTTCCATCGCAGATAGAATTTAGAGCAACACTATGATCCTATGTTTTTGAGAGTAGGGATAAATCAATCCATTCACCATCATCTATGACATGTGTCAGGTGTTCAAATATGACGCTTTCATGAGATGCAATGTTGAGATTTATGTGCTATTTTTTTCTGGCCACTATGAGCTCCATTCATATGATTTATCATGCTCAAGCACTATGTGGCCTTTGTGCAAATATTTGACATATGATTTATTCCAAGATCCTCCCTTATTTTTTAGCTACCAACTAGAAATTTCTCATTTCCCTTCTGGAAAAAGCTGGTCCTCAGGAAAGAGGATACTCTCTTACAACAAGTAGAAAAAAAAACTCTATTTCAGCACTACATTTTAATTTGGAGGCTTTTTAGAAAAATATTTATTTTTATGAACACTGCAACCAACGTTCATTGTGTTGTTGGCGGCATTGATGAAGGTGGGGTCTCCCCCATGCCTACATCTAAACTAGTCTTCTCAAAATCATCTCCTTCTTGATCAACTAGTTTGGTGCGCTATAGCATGAGAAGAGTATTTTACTTCATGGCCTCACAACCAAACTCTTTCAACGTTACGATAAAATGTGCAGGCCGACAAATGACTATCTACAGGCTAGTACCTTAAATAAAATAGGGCATAGCAGTCTTTTAAAAACACGTGCTATTTTCTAATTCACCAGGTCATCTTAAGTGAAAGTGAAGGGCATACTCCATAAAATCATGTTCTTTTAAATTTAGCTCTATCATTTTCCCTACATCATTAAAACAATTTGTCAATATGTTGCAAAGCGTTAAGCCTATAAAAAAAATTAATTGTTAAAACCAAGCTTCTAGAGGTATAATTTTCCAATATTTTATGTATAAAAACACATCCCTAAAAATGTTTAATCAAACCTCGGTTGTGCTATTTCTCTGATTTATTGAAACCATTCCGAACATGATGAAAATCCTTCATCACTTGATTTTTTCTAAATTTTTTCAACAACATAGTTTATTCCTACTTCTACACTTAATATTGTACATTAGGTTCATTTCCGTATTTACCTAAGAAGCTAGTAAATTTAAACTGTTACCTATGGGATTTGGCTCTAACTTTTCTCACAACTATTTTTGGCTTTATAAAAAGACCCTTTATGGACTCACACTTCTCAGGTAGAATATCTATAGGTATTTTAAATATGCTTTTTACCTGACCTGTAAATCATAACACCATAGTTTGACACTCCCCAACAATGCCAAAATGGTGAGTAAAAATTATGTTTAGAAAATAGTCATTTCTTTTACCATAAATTATCAATCCGGTAAGTCCATAAAATTACGAGTGTCATGCATAGTATATGTCTGTAGCATTGGAGAATGAATTTGTATGTACCTTATTTAGTTTGGTGAGTAAAACTAAGTGTGGAAAATTAATTAAATAAATTACAAGCTAAATTAAAGTGCTAAAATTAAATGTGCAGAAATTAAAATGCAAGAAATAAAACACACAACTAAATTAATTAAAGTAGGAAATAAAACAATAAATTTAATCTACAAAAAATAAAGAACATAAATGAAACAAGGGAGGACTACTACAAGGAGTGGGCCCAAGCTCTCACAGATAGTTTATCCGACTAGCTACGTAGAGCTTGCTCAAATAAGAGGAGTTGCACTCTTAATGAATTAACCAAAGAATGAAATGAAATATAATTTCTATGTAAGATTAATCATTGATTATTTCCATTCATTGGCTTGCATATTTATATAAGCACAACCAAATATCATTAAAATAACAAATCAATCTATTTTAATCACATGACGTGATTAGTTACAATTAGTTTCTACATAGATTTTATTCTTCTATTTTAAAGCATATTCGTTCACTAAAAGGATAAACATAAAAATCCTTAGGTGTACGTAAAAAATAAATTCTAAACTAATGCATCCTAAAAATAATGCTTTAAGAGCTTTACAAGGTCAACTAGCCAATTGGTTGATAATAAGTGTCTTATTCTATTTTAATAATAATGCATAGTTAAAATATTTCTCCTTTGTCTTCACGTGTGTAGCACCCTAAAATTGGCGCAGTAAAACCTTAATAATTACAATTACTCTAGTAAATAATTCAAATTCAAATTTTAACCTCCAAAACCGCTCCCAAACCGCCGCTTAATCCGTTTCCTCCTTTCTCGTGCCATTTTTAGAGTTTGTTTTGACCGTTTGACGATATCGTCGCCGATCAGACGATATCGCCTCAGATCGGACGATTTCGTCTGGGCTAGGACGTCCAGACGATCTTGTCCCAAAACTAATTTTTCATAATTAGTCTCTGTTCCAACGGCGTCTCTAATCCGGGCAGAAGCGTGTCTACGCCGTTAGAGACCCTCCCCATTGGAGATCTCCCAAATAGGGATGATCTCCAACCTCCTAACCTCCCTCCTAAGCCTATTTAATCCTAGGCCCTCCCCTTAGCATCCCCCTGGCTGAAATTCCCTGTAACTCGAATTCTACACGCACTAGACCATCCTAAATTACTATTTGCATTTGTTCTATCCAATTTTGTTGCAGGTACCTTAGTATTTTTCAGTCGAAGCAAGCTTACATCGTCGCAGACGATCCTGTTCATATCGGAGGCGATCCTATCAAATCAGAGACGATTTCGACTATAGTCCACATTGGGGGCAATCAGTGCCCAGAGTTTGCATTTCTTCATCCTTTTTCTGCTATATTATTCTGCATTTAGCTAGTTTATTCATTATTTTATGCTATCCTGCATCTTGGAGTTCACCCATCTAGATCAAATGCATAATTAAGTTATAATTGTCATTAAATCAGTATAATGCATTCATGTTTCTATTTATAATTCTCAGTTTGATATTGTTATTGTCATTTTACATCGTTTCCCTCTGTTAGCATAGTTGCATTCTCTGTATTTTGCATCTATTTTTCTGTTTGCAGGTCTCTGACGAATTCGTCTGATGAATTCATCAGATCTCAGACGATCTTGTCTGATAGCAGACGATCCTGTCAAATCAGAGGCGATCCTGACCGCTTCAAGAATCAGAATCTTCATCAGACATCCGGATCAGGTATGGCTCTTTAGTCCCTTGCTTAATTTCTCTATTTTTTGTCCTAATTTTGTTCTTCTGTATTCATTTAAATCTGCATCTTCATATAGAATAGCTTAGACGCATTTTGGCCAAACCTAGGACTTGGATGTTTAAGGATAAAACTGAACACATAAAACACATTCCCAACCTAGGCATGGAAACTGCCATTCAAACGTTTCCTGGTGAACCCACCATCCGTCAAAAAATCACCATAATACACCTCCCTCGAGAGGCGGGACCTTCGCAAGGCCTCTCAGTCCGAGGTACCATGCCATCCTTTTCCCATCCTCCTTCCGGGCACGGATCCTATAGCCTGAAGGTAGGGGTGCGAAAAATTTGGAGCGATACATTTTGGTGAACCCGACGTGAATGCATTTAAAACCTTTTGAAAACAAAACAAACAAAAAAAAATAAAACAACCAAAACATAGATGCATTTCAAATCATTTAAAACTAATAAGTTGCATATCATGTTTAGATGGTAGCTCCTAAGAAAATATTAGCGAGTTACTATAAATGTTGAAAACCAATTGGCAACCATAGAAATCAATTATGTGCTTAGTGTGCCTGAAAAGGATAGAAATCAACTTTTGTGGGACGAACTTGATAGAAGACTAAGTGTCATTTCATCTAGGTCAACAAAACTTAAACAAATCAAGAGGCTTGTCCTAGATAGAATCCTGGATCCTCATCAACTCGTCTTTTATCATGAACTTCAGAGAGCCTGCCATAGATGGTTAGCTTATAGGAGAGCTCTTGTGTCTTCAGAATTGTTCACCTTCGAGGAATACCTCGAGAACGCAGCCATTATACACCAGTTCCTAGGTCATGTAGAAGACCAAGAGGTTGTTCTTATGGATAGGGAAATATGGAATAGAGTTCCTCGAGCTATGTTATATCGAGAGTATTGCCACGAGCTTTACTTCTATCAACCAGAATCTGAGACAGATAATATCACTATAGCTCTTTTCATTAAATTTTTGAAAGAAAATTTTCAATTTGAAGAAGAACACTTCATGACTCCTGAAGAACTCGAGCCCATTAATGATATTTATAAATTGTTTATAGAAAACTAGATCATTACTTTCAGTATTAGTTCTTGCATTTATTGTGTTGTTTGTTATCTTTACAATATTATTACAAAAACAAGAAAAAATATAGAAAAACTAAAAAACATAACAAAAACCAAAACATTTCATTTTAAATATTGTAGTAGGTATATAATTAATATATACCTCTTAAGCTTGTTGCATATATATATATATATATATATATATATATATATATATATATATATATATTTGCTGAAATCTAAATTAAGCACAATGCCTAAACTTAGGAATGGTAAACAAACTGAAGGAGAAGAAGAAGATTGGTTAGAAGATAAAACTAGAAACCCAAATGTCCTTCCTGAAGATCCAATTCCGGAAGGAGAAACTCTAGATCAACCAGAAGATGACCTAGGTGAAGACAATGAACAAGAAGAAAATGTTAAAGAGGATGGATCCTCATCCCCTAGAGTAGCTCCGGATGGAACTATTGCTTTTGACAACTTAGATCATTTCTGGAAATTTTTCAATAATAACATTGGTGCTCTTAATATGGCAGTTCGTATTGATAAAGGGCAAATTAGTGACACTCAAGCAGCCATGGAACATATGTTTGATGTGCACACTAATCCCTTGTCTTTCATTGATCAAGAAAGTGATAAGGTTGGACCATCCAATAGAGATATGGTCACTATGATTCAAAACATGCCAAAACAACAGGTTACCCAACCTCCTAAGGAACCCGTTATTGAGCCTAAAATCATTCCCACACAAAAGAAAACTTCCTTCACTGCTTTACTTCGCCAAACTATTGATCAATATGCTTCAAGTAAACAAAAACCTAAAATGAAGCCAAACACCAATTTTCAACAATCTGGAATACAACATAATACAACTTCAAAATTCCTTCATAACACCTTTCCTACCAACAATTTACACAATAGCAACATAGCATCTAATCTTCATGTCCCTCCATCATATGCTCACAAATCCCATATCAATGCCCTACCGAACCAATATGGTGGGCAAACTAGTAATCTGGAAGCCATGGTGAAACAGTTAGCTTCGCGTATGGACCAGATAGATCCTTACCGTCCCTCATACAATTATCGAGAGATATGTAGTCAACCTTTGGATCCCATAGTTGTAGCACAACCGTACCCTAAGCATTTTCCCATGCCCATCCTGCCTATATATAAAGGAACCGAAGATCCCATAGAGCATCTTCGCATGTTTAGGATAGCATGTCATGATATATCACATGATGACTTGCTATTACTAAAAATGTTCCCAAAAAGTTTAGGTGGAATGGCATTAGAGTGGTACTATCAATTGCCCACTCATTCTTTGAGAAACTTTGAAGAAACAACTGAATCTTTTGTCCATCAATTTAGTGCCTACATCGAGAGGCATGTAACCATTAAATATTTATACAACTTAAAACAAGACAAGGATGAATGTTTTGCCGATTTCTTAGCTAGATGGAGGCAGTTGACAGGAAAACTGCACTTTGTGCTACCTTATAGGGAAATGTTGGACATTTTTATTAATAATTTACAAGAACAAATATCTTATGAGCTATCAACTGCTACTTTAACTACCTTCGATCAAGCTATAGATTTAGCTCGAAGAGTAGAAGATGCCCTCATTAGGAGAGGCCAACTTAGGAAGAAGGATGATGAGAAAACATCCAGAAATCAGTATAAAAACAAACAAGTTGTAGGTGACGGAGTCACTGACAGTAGAAATGTTGCTAATATCAATGCAACGAAAACAACAAAAAAATTTATATTGAAACCGCCTGATAAGCCTCCTCGAGAATTTACTAGATTGAATCAACCATTATCAACTATTTTACCTCAATTACTCGAAAGAGGTTTGATCCAATTACCAACTATCCGGGAACCTGATCCAACTATACCCGGATACATAGAGTTGACTTACACTGTGATTTCCATAGAGGACCTGGACACTCTACCAACGCTTGTAAAAGGTTGAAACATAAAATACAGGATCTGATTGATAATAATGAAATGGAGGTGCAAGCCTTCCAACCTAAACAAAATGCTCCTAATAATCCTCAAAAGAACATTCCCCAAAATCAAAATCAAAATGCTAATCAATCATTAGACATATTTCAACACCCTTTACCAAGACATGGTAAAGAGGTGGCCAATCAAATCGAACATCATAATGTTCCTCCTCCTACCCGATATGTAGGAACTATTAGCGGACATTTACTTAATCATGATCCTCAAATATTTGACACAACCTTATCCATGGTCACAACCAGGCCCCTACATAATATTCAAACTCCAGATCCTAGTGATATAGAATCAGATACTGAAAGTGAAATAGACATCACTTCAAACCAATCGAATAGTTCTAAAAATGAATCAGATCCTATTCAACCCATCACAGATGCTATGGTTCCAGAAGAACCATTTCCTAGAAGAGTTACTACTCGACCCTCTTCTAATCAATTCCTCCCAAATGAACAAGCCATAAATGCTCGACCGAGACCAGTTCAGCGTCTTCAATATAACATTGTAGGTACCATTGGAGTCGTTACCCAACAACAGGCTCAAAATTCTCAACAAGAACCAAACCAGAATGATGGATCAGCTCCATTTGTTTTGAAAAATCCCAATAAAGGGAATCATGCTTCCAATGTTCAACCTAAACCCCCTTACAATATTAATGAGCAATTATCCAATACTACAACCAGAATTTCCCTTTTGGATTTATTAAGATCTTCTCCTACCCATAGGGATGAGTTGATGCTTACATTAAGCCAAATGATGGTACCTCAAAATATTCAACCTGAAGCCATGGCCAATACTATCATCACTCGAGAAGTTGATTGTATTGACTTCCGGGATAAAGATATCCCACAACACAGTTTACATAAGGATAATCCCTTATATATTACTGCTCTAATTGGAGATGTAGCTGTTAAAAGAGTCCTAATTGATAATGGTTCATCTCTAAACATTTGCACTTTTGACTTCTACCAACGATTTGGCTTTAGAAGTGATGAAATGAAGAAAATTGACATGATTATCAAAGCTTTCAATGACGAAACACAAGAAACGTGTGGAGTTATTACCATCCCATTGCAAGTTGGTCCTCGAACTCTAGATACCACCATGTTTATTGTACATTGCCCCGCATCGTACAATATACTCTTGGGTCATCCTTGGATCAATGCAATGCGGGCTGTCCCATCAACTTTACACCAATGTGTTAAATTCGAATTTAAAAATCAGTTGGTCACTATCCATGGTGATCCTAGACCCTTTGATATGTGTGCTTTGGCGGAACCTGTTGGAGTGCAATTTTGCCCCGCTCTCGTCATCCACACATCCTAATTCTTATTTTTCATCTAAAACTATGAAACACACACCCATAGCTTCACCTATTTCCCCTCCATTAATTTCATCCTCATATATAGATCAACAATCTTCTAAACAAACCACTCTAGAACCTCAAAAAGATCTTCAATCTACAACCAATCCTTCATGTTCTATCCCTATAATTTCAAAACCTATAGACCCATCTCTTAACACTTCCACATTATCAACATCTATCATACCTTCCACATCTAAAGATATAGGGAATGATCCTTCTACATCTTATGCTCTTTCCGATGAACTTTTACCGGATTTATCCACAATCTTAATATCAGAAAAAACAAATGCTTTCATGCAAGATTCAATTCTTTTAAATAACTTGCCGCCATCTCCTCGTACTTTGGGCCTCCCACAACCTATGGGAAGTACTTACCAAGTCGGGAGTTGTGCCTTCATTTATAAAGGATATGACTAGGGAAGAATCCCTCGAAATATCAAAACTCATCATGAGGGATATGCTCGATGTTATTTTACCAATGAATATATTAAAGCTAAACCCATAATGCTTAAAATGGGATATAAAGGGAAAGGCTTGGGACCTTTCCAAAATGGCATGAAAGAACCTTTCGAGGTAGAACCGTGGCCTGCCCGCTGTGGTGTGGGCCTATTTCCTAGTAAGGGTCAACCCTTTCCTTTTGAAGATGATGATCAACTCATATGTTATCAAGATTATTTGGATAGGCGTGATGATTTGCCTCTAAAAAATCAGCCATTTACATGTAACATGCTATCCATAGCTTACCCTGAAATGATTGCCGACTCCGATGAGGAGTTGGAAGGAGATATCTTCCACGATGTCTCCGTTGAAGAGATGTTACACAATGGATTTTATTTTGATGGTTCTATACCAACTATAGCCCAACTTGAGACCACTAATCCTCAAGATGAATTATCCAACTTAACCTTACAAGAATTACAAGAATTGGGCGTTTCACCCGCCCCACCTAATTTTGAAAGAGATCTACACATGGAGGTAGAAAACGTCATTAAAATTAATATTGGAACCGAGGATAGTCCTCACATAATCAATATTGGATCAGAATTAAGTCAAGAAAAACAAGAGCAATACATTGCATTCCTTAAAGAATATGAAGATGTCTTCGCTTGGACATATGAAGATATGCCAGGTCTAGACCCTTCGTAGTCATGCATCACCTAGTGGTCCATCCGGATGCTAAACCCTGTTAAACAAAAACTTAGAAAAATGCATCCCAAAGTGGCTTTGCTAGTCAAAGGGGAGTTAGAAAAACTCCTGAATGTTGTTTTTATACAAGCTATTGATTATGCTGAATGGATCTCAAATGTAGTTCCGGTCACCAAGAAAGAAGCCACCAAAGTTAGGGTTTGCACAGATTTTAGAGATATTAACGTTGCATGCCCTAAAGATGATTTTCCTCTTCCAAACATGGATCAAATCATTGACTTTACTATCGGGAGTGGGATGATGTCCTTAATGGATGGATTCTCCGGTTATAATCAGATCAGGATAGCTCCTGAAGATCAGGCTAAAACAGCCTTTATTACCCCCTAGGGTACCTTTTGTTGGAAAGTGATGCCATTTGGCTTAAAGAACGTAGGTGCAACCTATCAACGAGCTATGACTTATATTTTTCATGATATGATGCATGATATCCTACATGATTATGTAGATGATATTATAGCTCGCTCTATTAATGAAGATAATCATTTAGATGATTTGAGAAAAGTTTTTAATCGATTACGAGAATATCTTATTCGATTAAATCCAGCCAAATGCATATTCGGAGTTAAGTCCGATAAACTATTAGGGGTTTTAGTTTCTTTACGTGGTATCAAAATCGACCCTCTCAAGATTGCGGCTATCACCGATATGCCCGCACCTACTAATATATCCGAGTTACAAAGTTTACAAGGTAAGCTTCAAGCCATCCGTCGCTTCATCGATAAGTCGGCGGACAAAACCGGTCCCTTTCTTAAACTTCTTAAGAAGGATGTCCCTTTTAATTGGGACGACGAATGTAAAGAAGCTTTTGAACTTCTCAAACAATACCTCCTTAACCCACCTGTGCTTTCACCGCCTAGACCTGATCGCCCATTTCTCCTGTATATTTCAGCTTCAGATTCTGCCTTAGGAGCTATGTTAGCTCAGCTTGATGATGAGAAGAGAGAACGTGCTAATTATTATATTAGCCAAACCTTCATCAGTTATGAAACCCGCTACACAACATTAGAAAAACTATGTCTAGCAGTCATGTTTGCTACGCAAAAATTACGCCATTATATGCTTAGTCAAAAAACTTATGTCATTGCTAAATATGATCCCTTGAGGTATCTCATGAGTCGACCTTATTTATCGGGTCGCACAACCAAGTGGGTTCTTGCTCTAAGCGAGTTTGACCTCACATTCATAGGACAAAAGTCTGTTAAGGGTCAAATCATAGCAGATCAATTAGTCTGCTGCACCCTTAGAGTCTACCCATCCCCTCATCATTGAGTTTCCTGATGAATGCCTTCAATTAGAGGCAGACCATATTGAACAATGGTCCTTATACTTTGATGGAGCCCGATGCATGAGTGGGGTCGTGTGGGTATTATTTTAATATCCCCGCAAAAACATCTTATTCCTCTGTCCTTCAAATTAACATTTGCTTGCACCAACAATACTGTTGAATATGAAGCTCTAATCCTTGGATTACGAGCTGCCTTGGCGCTAAAATTAAACATCTTTAGTTTTTGGTGATTCTCAACTTTTATAAACCAAATTAATGAAGTTTATCGACAGAGATGATAAACTATGCCCATATAAAGCCTATGTTTTACAATTAATGTCTCTATTTGATCAAGTTACCTTGGAAGCTATTCCTTGAACTTACAACGTGAAGTGATGCTATGGCGTAGTGCATCTCTCCTACCCTTGGAGTTAGATGAGAATATGCAATATTATTGTGACTCTAGGAACCCTTGAAAAAGTCATGCTTAGATGCTTTGGATGTGTTTCTAATTAAGAAATACTAAGTTAGGAATAGATTTTTTAGAGATCGGAGGACTTGTTTTAAAAGAAAATCAAAAAATACTAATGCAACTAAGGACCTTAAAGGTAAATTTGAGCCCAACTGGCTTGGACCATACATTATCACTGCTAAATTTGAATCGAGAGCATACAAATTATCTACCTTAGATGGTAAAGAACTTAAAGAACCCATGAACATTTTGCATCTTAAACGTTACTATGTATAAATTTGGTCATTTCATCCTTGTATATATTTGTTTAAAATATTTCAAAATCACTATCTTGTATTTCTTTCAATTTATAAATTCAAAAACACCAAAAACATTCATAATCATCAAAATCTTCAAAACTACTTGTATTTATTTATGGCACTTGTTAATTCTTTCAAAAACAAAAAAATAATAATAAAAATAAAAACAGCAATATTCTTGACTCTTTCGAAACCAAAACAACATAAAGAAGAAAGAGAGAGTCAACATTCTCAAAACTTCTCAAAAAGTATTTATATATATCTTCTTACAAATGTTGCAGTTATATGTTTCAAATTATTTTGGATAAATTAGCATTTATTTGGAATCCCTCACTTTCACACTCACAAAAATAAATATCTTGATTTTTATCTGGCATGATTACTAATCTCTCTTATATCAAAGTCCACAAAATTCAATTAAATAAAGTTTGAGCACAGAGAATTGATCTTGTTATTTACTTAAACCAAGCACATCTTTTTCACAATAAAATGATTATATTTGTAATTTCCATGCTTTGCTACATAGTAGAAGTGGTTTCTTGAGCGAAAAGTTTCCCCTGCTATCCTATCATGCACATGGTCTAGAATCTTTGAGAATTGGCAAAAGGACAAGCTCACCCCTACCCAGAATAAAAATCCCTTGCTCTACAGCTAATCCGAGCAAGTATCCCTAGCATAGAACAAAAAGAAAAAGCAAAGTTCAAGAAAAAGAGAAAAAGAAAAATATTATTTTATATCATTACAACATTATCAAGCAAAAATACAAAAGAAACAAAAAGAAAGAAAAGAAAGCAAAAGCAAAAGCAATAAAATCCCTTTCCCTACCCTTTGAAAAGAAAAGAAGGGTTGATGAGCTTGAATCCCTGGAATTCTCAATTATTCGAAAACTCGTGAGGTAAGCCCCATAACAGGTGGTTTGTGCCCAACCTGCTTGGCCTTGGGTAACTCCTAGCGTGGCGATATGTCCGTCACATTAGCGACCTTCTTTTGTACAGACCTATGTCTGCTTATGGATTAGCTAGCTCTTGATAATCCGACTTACATAGTAGTCTAGTATGGTTATATGCATCTACATCATGGTTAATGAACACTTATTTGGTTCATTCAAATCACTTGTATCATATTATCTTGCTCAAAACTGGTAAATGAACAAAGCAATTGCACACACATTTGTATTTGAGAGATTTTGTGTATCATTATGATAAATCAAGATTGGAAATGAATTCACATATGCACATGGGATTCCTTATAAATCTAACTTTTGTCTTTAAGATACTTTGAAATATTTTTTTGCAAATTGTTTGGAATAAATTCATTTTCTTCTTTAAAGTACAGTTGTTTAGTATAAAGACAACTACATGCATAATCAAAAAAATCAAAATTTCTTTCAAAACCATACAATCAAAACACACAAAAACACACATATATATATATATATATATATATATATATATATATATATATATATATATATATATATATGTCGACTTTCGCGATGATGGTATAGTTCCAAAACCAAAATTGGAATTTTATGCCTAGCGCAAGTCCTCATCTTCATATTTTCTATTTATTAAAAATCAACCATGCAATAAAACTATCTCTTTTCTTGGATTTTCGCGATGATGGTATAAGTCTATACCTACATATTCTATGCCTAGCGCAAACCATTGTACCAATTTTTATTCCCCATTTATTTAAAAATCATGAAAACCATATGACTTAAATCATTATGTTATACAATTATGTTTTCAAAAAAGCATGCACATTATCACTATTTCATGTCATTATGTCAACCTTCAATTTTGCAATGATGGTATAATTCCTAGGGAATTATCCAAAAAATTTATCACACTTAGGAATTTATGCCTAGCAAAAATCATTTTAACATTATTTCATGCATACTATTTTTATGAAACTCTGAAAACAAACCATCATCATCATCATTTGCACCATTGCACCAAAGTCTTAAGACAGTCTCTTAAGCACTCTTTTACTTTTAACAATATTTCTATACTGGGATTAGCTTGACGACCGAGTGAGCGGCGACTCCATGAAATGGTCTATAATAGCGACAATGTCCTTTGAAATTATTGTTAGAAGTCTCTTTTTATCTTTTATCAAATCATCACATCACAAACAACCAATTTGTTACATCAGATTATTTCATTTAAAATCTTACAGCATGACATTCAAACCATAATATTTCCAACTGACATAATTACATGAATCATCAAATCAATCAATCAAAACATTTAAAGCATCATAAAAATACATAAGACACAAGTCATATGATCAAAAATATCTCATCTATATATATCACAAATATATATACATCATATCAAAACCGGATTGGTATGCCACAATCTGTACCTCGGCATACTCAATCCTCTATCAAAAATAATAAATACTATATATCAATCTGTACAATGCAATTGCAGTAGTCTAGCCTCGAGAACCCCTCGAGCTCTCAGCCTCATCTCCTCCCCCACCCTGAGGTGGACGAGGTGGCCCCATCGTAGTATGTGTGGTACTGCGAGTCCTAGTCATCGATCGAGATGAAGTCCTCGATGACCCAATCTTGATCGGATCCACGATGTTAGCCGACAGTGGTAATCTCTCCTCCTCTGGCACCATCTGGTAGTATAGTGTCTGGTAGAAAGTGATCTGGGCAATAGCCCATGCTAGCTCTCGAGTGCTCGCCCCTCCGCCCCATGCTCTGAGGCGTGCAATCTCATCTCTGAGCTATGTCACCTCAGCTCGATGTCATGCAGCCTCCTCCTGCAGGGTCTGCACCTGTGCCTGGAGACGGACTGTCTCCGCTCGGAGAGTCATTGTCTCGCTGCTCTCCCTAGTGTCAACACCCTTGCCCTTATCGGGCGATGGTGGCCTCTCTCTCTATGGAGAAGGGGGTCTCTCCTCCCTCCTCTCCCACTGTCGTGGCCTCTCCTGTGCCTGTGGTCTCCTCTGCTCTCTCCCTCCGTGACCCTGGGCCGCCTCAATAGCCGCCTGGCGCCGCCTCCCCATCCGACGCACAACTACATGAATCGGACCCTGAGCCCTCGTCATCCGAGGAGGGCGGATGCCTACGTACCAGGCATCATAGCCATCGGCTACCCCAACGTCATCCCCATCCACTGGCTGAATGGGGGCATCATCCACGTCCTGACTCTAGAAGCGCTGCATATCTGGAGCCCCGCTAACTGTGGTGTTATCCCGGATAGTCCGAGAAAACTCGTAATCCCTGAGAGATGGGATCCCCTGCTGTAGACCGAACTGTCACAAAACTCGGTCATAGCGATGGAGCTCCACCTCTCCCCTCTCCATCCTCAGCCAGCAGACTCGCTTGATGCGAGCCAACTCCTGTCCATCCTCGGCCCACCCTGGATGATCTCTCCAAGGCCTCCAGGTGATCTGGTCCGGGACAAGGTCATCCAGTAGTCTCCGGGACATCGACAGATCAATCCATCGTTGTGCCCCTCTCTGGAGCCACCAGTAGAAAACTCGGGGCCTCTCCCCATCAATCCCTATCAAAGGAAGCCCTATCGGCCTCTGCACTGCAATGTGCTCCCAGCACCAAACCTGTAGAAGCGATGTCATAACTCAGACATCGACCGCCCTTGTACATGACCCCATGCAGGATCCTGTACAATCGGCATAGAACAAAGCTGCCCCAAGAAAACCTGTAACCATGGTCTCGCATGTCACAGATCACATCTGCTAGCACCCATGGTACCCTGCACCCGCTCTGGTGGCACAGCAGAAGTCCACCTACCACTCCAGCCAAAACCTATGTGAGTCTGGATGCCCCAGGCATCTGACGTAGCGCCTCGATGTTCACTCCGCCCTTCTCCAGGGTGAAGCTCGGATCACCACACAACCGCATCATAGCATGGCCCTGATTGGCCATAGGAGTGATCAACCGTCCTTGTATGGGGATCCTCAAAATCCTCCATACATCCTCCAATGTGGGAGTCATCTCCCCTGTCGGTAACCAAAAATAGGAAGAACCCGGATACCACCTCTCTGCTAGGGCTGTCAGTAGCCCCATGTCTATAGAAACTTGTGGCATCTCTACCACATGCTGTAAGCCGACTTGAGCCAGCTGATCCCGCTCTACCTGTGATAGAGCGGCCAAGTCATCTCTCAACCCATCGTATTTCCATTCTCTGCTCTTTAGTAAACCTCTCTGCAACATAAAAACAACAACACAATAAAAAAAATCATTAATAACAACTCAAGTGATTAATAATGCAAGTTAAAATAAGTTCAATTTTATACAAATGATGATATCGTCCACTATTGGACGATATCGTCCCAAATTTGAGCAAAATCGTCTCCGATTTCGCAAGCCGAAATCGTCCCTAATTTGACGAAATCGTCCCCCTTTCGCCGATTTCGCCCTTAGACGAAATCGACGAACTTGAGACGATTTCGTCGAAATCGGGACGATTTCGTCCCGACGACGTCGACGGCCCAAAAATGGCCGCGATGCTCAAAATTTATTCAAAATTCACCTAAAAAGCATGTAAATTCAACTTAAAGCATTCTAAACTAAGTTTAGACTCTTACCCGTAGCCCACGTCGGACCTCTGTCGATCTGTGCGCTGTCTCCACCATTTTTTCTCCAGAGCTCTAAAAACCAAAAAAATGAACAGTAAAAATGAATTAGGGTTTTACCCTATTTTTCTTAATTTTATTCAAAACACAATTAAAAACATTTTAAAATTTTGCTTTTCCACGTTTTTACCTCAAACGTTCGATTTGGGTAAAAACACGGAGGGGGCACCATAGTAAGCTGTCGTACGATTCGACCAAGAATCGTCGCCTAAAAATGGGAATAATTTTTGCTTTCTCGTAGATCGAGAAGAACTCATCTTTAACGCATTTTCTTCGAAAAATTCGCTAAAGAGGGGGCAAAATGTAGCACCCTAAAATTGGCGCAATAAAACCTTAATAATTACAATTACTCTAGTAAATAATTCAAATTCAAATTTTAACCTCCAAAACCGCTCCCAAACCGTCGCTTAATCCGTTTCCTCCTTTCCCATGCCATTTTTAGAGTTTGTTTTGACCGTTTGACGATATCGTCACCGATCAGACGATATCGCCTCAGATCGGACGATTTCGTCTGGGCTAGGACGTCCAGACGATCTTGTCCCAAAACTAATTTTTCACAATTAGTCTCTGTTCCAACGGCGTCTCTAATCCGGGCAGAAGCGTGTCTACGCCGTTAGAGACCCTCCCCGTTGGAGATCTCCCAAATAGGGATGATCTCCAACCTCCTAACCTCCATCCTAAGCCTATTTAATCCTAGGCCCTCCCCTTAGCATCCCCCCGGCTGAAATTCCCTGTAACTCGAATTCTACACGCATTAGACATCCTAAATTGCTATTTGCATTAGTTCTATTCAAATTTTGTTGAGGTACCTTAGTATTTTTCAGCCGGAGCAAGCTTACATCGTCGTAGACGATCCTGTTCAGATCGGAGGCGATCCTGTCAAATCAGAGATGATTTCGACTGCAGTTCACATTGGGGGCAATCAGTGCCCAGAGTTTGCATTTCTTCATCCTTTTTCTATTGTTTTATTCTGCAATTAGCTAGTTTATTTATTATTTTTTGCTATTCTGCATTTTGGAGTTCACCCATGTAGATCAAATGCATAATTAAGTTATAATTGTCATTAAATCAGTATAATGCATTCATGTTTCTATTTATAATTATCATTTTGATATTGTTATTGTCATTTTACATCATTTCCCTATGTTAGCATAGTTGCATTTTCTGTATTTTGCACCTATTTCTTTGTTTGCATGTCTCTGACGAATTTGTCTGACGAATTCGTCAGATCTTAGACGATCTTGTCTGATAGTAGACGATCCTATCAAATCAGAGGCGATCTTGACTACTTCAAGAATCAGAATCTTCATCAGACATCCGGATCAGGTATGACTGTTTAATCTTGCTTACTTTCTCTATTTTTTGTCCTAATTTGTTCTTCTGTATTCATTTAATCTGCATCTTCATATAGAATAGCTTAGACGCATTTTGGCCAAACCTAGGACTTGGATGTTTAAGGATAAAACTGAACACATAAAACACATTCCCAACCTAGGCGTGGAAACTGCCATTCAAACGTTTCCTGGTGAACCCACCATCCGTCGAAAAATCACCATAATACACCTCCCTCGAGAGGCGGGACCTTCGCAAGGCCTCTCAGTCCGAGGTACCATGCCATCCTTTTCCCATCCTCCTTTCAGGCACGGATCCTATAGCCTGAAGGTAAGGGTGTGAAAAATTTGGAGCGATACAACGTGCAACCTCCTCCTTAGCTTACTGTCAACCTGGTCAATGTTCAATTGGTCATATGGTGTCTCCAATGCAGGTGTATCCAACGTATGGGAGTAAGGCACCAATAAGGTGCCTCCTCATGTATGGGAGTAAGGCGCCAGTAAGGCACCTCCTATGTATGGGAGTAAGGCACCTCTCCATGTATGCGAGTAAGGTGCCAGATTAAAACACCTACTCCATATACCTTAGACACAATTAAGTAGAAGCATGCCAAGTCCATTTGGGATGTAGACTAGGAAACACCATATTAGTAGCAAAACCTGCATTTATACATAGTTTCCACTAAAAACACCCGTTAAGCATAATACCGGATTTTCTATCAATTATATGCATAAGTTAAATAAAAATATATTTCTAATTCTAATTAAACAAGTGATGATGCCCCTTAATAGTGTATATAAAATAAGAATTTCTGGTGCCCATCAACCAGGACTCAAGACTCAAGCCACTGGATTGAAAGATCATTCAGTGTGGATTATCTAAGATATATGGAAATTGCTAACTAGTGCCTAGGGTTTATTTTATTTGCATAAAACTAATTCTTAGAGGATTGGAACTCCTCCTATGATAGAAATCTAGGAGACTCTAACTTTGTTATTCAAAGGTCGATGTGCCCTCATAGTGTAGTTATTGGTTCAATGTGTAAGAGAATAATACTGCAAAAGAAGACTTCTTATGAATAGTTGTGGTGAAGTCAAGAGACTAAAGATCTCCATTGTTGAATAAAATAACTTCACAAGTTGAAGGACAAGCCATATAATCCTTGGATAAAAGACCATAGGATCCTTGAATAAGAAGACACAAAAGCCTTTATACCAAAAGGATACAATAACCTTAGTATTGAAAAAGGCCATAGAAGCCTTGATATTGAAAAAGGCCATAGTACCCTTGATACTGAAAAAGGCCATAGTAACCTTGGTACTGAAAATACCATAGAAGCCTTGATCCTGAATTTTAAGAGAATATCTAATTTAGAAGGATACTAAATATTTTGGTACTAATGCTTTGTTGCAAGAAAAGAAGATTCAGTGAGTTAGGAAACTTCCTACAAGAAATTTAGGAAGGGTATCTTCTTCAAAATTAATTCATCACCTGAAGAAAAATCAAAGAGATCAGGAGAATATATAATTGTAGAAGTTCTAGTCAAGGAAGGATAATGAGAATAAGGACTAGGCGAGTCCTACTCAAATCTAGAAGCAGTAGAATTAGAGATCTAGAAGTAGATCTCATCACCAACACTTCTAGGAGTAGCAGGTTGAAGAAAAGGTATCAAGGAAGACCATCATAATTTGATATATCAGAGACCTTGGGAAGGTCTTATCAAGCATCTAAAAAATGCTAGGAGAGCCTTACTAAAGATATTCTCAAAGGAAAACTCATTATAGAAATCCACTATCAAGGATAAGCCTCTAATAGTGAAGGACTTGGGATAATTATCACCATCTGATAACAAGCCCAAGAGAAGAAGAATTTGGCAAGGAGTGCCAAATTTGAGAATAAGAATTTGGCAAGGAGTGCCAAATTTGAAAAGAAGAATTTAGCAAGGAGTGCCAAATTTATGAAGAATAATTTAGTAAGGAGTGTCAAATATGTGATGAAGAATTTGGTAAGGGGTGCCAAATCTCATAAGAAGATCTTGTTTGAAGTTAAAAATCGACAAGATGACTTGAAAATAGAAGAGTCTCACAAAATATTGATTATTTGAAGATTACCTCTCATATAAATAAGGCATAACTTCAGAGACAAAGACTTCTCCAAATCTACATCAGAAGGAGGAGAAAAAGCCATAAAACCATATCCTCATAAAAGAAATATTGAGACCATAATTTGGTGAAGAATGAGCTATTCAAGATAGTCTACAAAGAGCTACAAGGACATTCTCATAGTAGTAACTTGGTTATTCTAGAAACCAATATCTATATCCTCTATAGAAGCAAGAAAAGAGCTACAACAAAGAAGGTATGTAACTTTCTAGTGCAAAAATATTTATTAATTCATCTACCTATTGGAGTTTTTAGAAGCACTTAAATTTGGATTAAAGTTACAAATAAAAAATTGGATTACAGTCTTCGAAAGTCCAAAAAAAAAGTTATTTTTAAGGTTCAATTGCACTTTTATTAGGAGTTTTTAAATTTCAAAATAGCTTCTATAAAATACCTATTATCTATTTTGAAAAAATGAAAATAAGACTAAGCCCCACAATATTAGTTGTAGTGAAATTGCATAATAACTCTTAAATATTCATTTTAGGTTATTCTTGATTAGTTGAAATAAGTTCTTAGTGCATTAATTTGAGAATTGATTCGAGTGATAAGGTGTAATATTAGTGCATTAAAATTGAAATACTTGTACTATTACACTACTCTCAAAAGAAATTAGTTTTGTGTTCTTGAAGGGCACAAAATCTGATTTGTATCAAGTGTCTAAAGACACTATTGAAGCACATAAATCTGCAACTCATAGTGGCCTAAAGAAGCCATCCAAAAAGGTTAGAATCCTCCAAAACCTGGAGAAGAATACAACTAACCAAAAACATAAATAAAATATTTAAAGTATGAGATTTGGTGTGTCTCAAATCCAAAAGCATTAAAGGATTGAATGCAAGAAAATAAAGTGCAGAAAATTACATAAAATAAAAAGCTTCTATCTACTATTATCTGAGTTTAGAATTGTTATCTAAGTGTCCAATCAAAAAGAGGAAGGTGTCTACTCATAAAGGACAACCTCAAAACCTTTGTATTGTGGGAGAAAAATCTACCATAAAACCAAAATTTCTCATCTAAAATAAGAGTGCAAAAGAAGGTGCATCAAAGAAAATTTATGTACATACTATAGTACATTTTATAGCATCATTTCAATCTAGTTTTTTATAGTCTAAATGCATATTTGAATGTACCCCCAAAAGGAACAATAAACACGGGAAAAACAACTAAGAAAGGGCTGAACATAAGCACTCTGACCAAGCAATAGAAGCCACTCAAAGAGGTTGATCTTGGATGGTCGTAATTGCAAGAGATAAAGCATATGATAAGATCAAGCAATGTACAAAGCATAAGATAAAGCAAATGATCATTTTTATCAAAGACTTTCTACCATTAGTAAATGCTACTACAGTTCAAATATTAGCTGGAGATACTTCAACATCTATGTAAAAAAACAAGGATAATGGTGGAAAATGCATTGGAGAGTCTTCATATAAGTGTTGATAGAAAGAAAGACATGCAGCTTCCACTTTACATATTTTGAAATATCCTCTATAACACTCACAAATAAGATGTTACACTTTTTGGTTCCCATACTCCAAATAATGGAGTTACATATAGCTTTACATACATTATAGGAAAGATAACTTGGAGATGTTGAGGAAGGAGCATTTCTTGGACAATGCTCAAGAGAGAATAAAAAAAAAAATCAACCCAAATGTGACACTTGTCGCAAATAGTGGAGTAAGTTTAGCACCTCCACCAACCAATTCAAAGCTTCCATGAGCATTCAAAAACTCATACAGTGACACTTGTCACTCCTTCTATATCATATGAAATATGGGTTGGACTTTGAAAATGAAGTGCAATAGTTGAAAACATCACAATCAGTAGAGGAAGATACTCAGAAGATCAACGGTAGATGCTTGGAAGGATTTTAGATATTACACATTATATCAATGGTAGATTCTCGATAACAGTTTTAGTGTGATTTGGTAGATTGACAGTAGACGCTTGATAGTAGTTTGGGCATAATTCAGCAGAGATTTGAAGCAAGTTGGTTATAGTTGAAAAAAATATCGGTAAACCAGCATTCATGAAGTGCATTAAAGCCTTGGGAATCTATGCTCAAGAAGGAGGTTTCACTATCATATTCACCCGACGTCTTAAAGGTACAAAGCCTTAATTTCTCATTCAATTTGCTTTCAATTTCAAAAAGGGAGTTATAAGGTTATAAGATAAGGTTGATATATTATTTAAAATCAATATTTGTTTGAAAGAAAAACTTAGGGAATTAATATAATATTTGCAAAATATAACTTAGGAGCAATAAGGGATTCTACTTAGAATTAATCCATTTAATATTTGGGAGTGATAAGGGTTACAAATTCAAACTAGTTTTTTTTTAAATTAGAAACAGTTGAATAAAATTCTCAAGAATTTAAAAAAGGGTGTTGAAATTTTTTATTAAAGTTGGAAATTTATATTCTTGTCTCAGAAAATTTCTCTTTAGGGATAAAATAAATCCAACATTAAAACCTTTTCAAAATTGAAAAGTGCTTAGTTCAATAGGATTTTTAATGAGTTAAGAAGTTTATTTTTTATCCTTACAAAACTTGTACAAAATCAACCAAAATTGAACTATATATTACAAAATCACTATATCATACTCCAAAAAACATTAGAGAGACATAAATAAGCCTACACATCTAAGGATTGATATTAGGGATATTAAAATGGCATCAAAAAAATTCTTCCTAGCAGAATCTCAACTACTCAAGGGGCCAAATTATTTCTCTTGGAAAAATAAAGTGGAAGCAATCTTAGTAAATGAAAAACTTTGGGATGTTGTCAAATGGAAATCATAGAGATCTACTACAGGTGAAATTGAAATCCCAAAGTTTTAATAAAATGACTTAAAAGCCTTTATGATAATAACTTTTGCTATCATTGATGAGATTCAACCATATACAAGTCTAGCCAAAACTTATTCAAATGCATAGACAAGTATAGAAAAAATATTTGAAGGAAAGAATAAGGAAACTATCCTTCATTTCTAGACTCAACTTCACTCTCTAAAGATGAATAGTGGAGAAAACATAGAACTATTCTTAAGGAAGGTTTTAGATATTAAAGGTAAACTATTGACCCTAGAAGAATCGGTTAAGGATGAACTTCTCACTTAAGTAACCATGATAGCACTTCCAAATAGTTATAAACACTTGGTCACATATTAAAGGTTCTAAGTAAAGATATTTTTTTTGATGATCTAGTCAATATACTTCAAGAATATGAAGTAGAAAATACTGTGAAAGATGAATTGACTAAAACTGCATTGGCATCAAAATATAATCCATAAGGGAATATTGTATCTTTAGCAAGAGGATGGAAAATATGGTATTGTCAAATATGCAAAAAGAAAGGTCATAGTACCAGCTATTACAGATACAATCCCAAAATTTAAAGCAATAAAATCAAATACATAGTGGAAATCCTTTTCAAACTTAACAATATCAAAGGAACCCTCATCATCCGTAATTTTAGTGATCAACCAATTATCCTCAACTAGAATATCAGAAGAGAAATCAAAGGGACACCTGGTACATAAGATAGAAGAAATTGAAGAATTAGAAGAAACCACAAATACCTATGAGGTGAAAGCTTTATCAGCAAATGCTATATATTACAGAGACTCTAATCATTTTCTTGAATAGGTTATAAAGAATGTAGCAGAAGATCAGGAGGAAGAAGAAGAATGTCCATATTGAAGACTAAATTCTTCAATACCCAAATAATGTAATACAAGGGGATGTTAGAAATAAATTCTATTACATAATTTAGGTTATGTAAATGTATCTTCCAAGGTACATACTTAGATTACTTTAGGGGCAAGTTATCTAGTTACTTCATGAAATGTAATAAGTACACAAGTGCCAATGTGCAAGTTGTACGTGTGCAAGTTGTCCCTTGCACAACTAGATAGAGTGTTGGCCAAGTATCCTATTTTCCTATATAAGGATGACCTCATAGATAGATCGATATAGAGTTACAGATAGAGTAATAGATAGAGAGTCAAGGGACATAGCATAGCATATTGTGTGACACCATCCATTGGTGATGGATGCAATGTGGTTCAATAGCTTTATATTGGAGTGTTCATTTCCTCCATAGCTACATTGTAATATTTTATATTTCAGTCATCAAGCAGATTTACTTTATTTTATATTATTCTACACCTTGTGAATGCTATCTCTCCATGCTTGCTACATAAAAATCTAACATTCCAAGATAGATATCGTAGATACAAATTATTGATAGGAGGGATACTTTTGAACTTCAAAGGTTTTAGAGGTAATATTTGACTTATATGACACAATCGATGAAGGACACAAGCATCATAACATTCAGACAGATGGGATATATGAATCACATTACAAAAAAATTAAGTACAAATTCAAAGCCATATGGTTCAAACACTACAGATTAACCGGATAGATTCCCAAAGCAGATTTAGGGCTAGACATGAGCATACACACCATATTTTTGTGTACATAGTTGATAGGTACATAAAATGGCTAACTACAATCATCATAATAAAGTAAAGGTAGGTTCACACGAGAACACTAGCCCTTGCTATTTTTATATGTTTCACAGAGAGAACGAAGAAGAGGTCAAGATTGATTTTAGAACAATATCTATAGTAGGAAGTATAGCGTCAACCTTTTCTATTTTGACATCTTGACTCATGATAAGATATTTTAACTCTGTTTCCCAATGGATACTAGATAGTCAAGCATATGGTTTAATGAGAAGATTATGGAAATACCCTACATGGAACAAGACAAATTGATCAAGGTCATGGAGGCAAAAGACTTAGAAAGAATGGGAATTCTATATGAATGAATTAAGTACTTTCAAAGATCTAGAGTGAGGATCTTTGCATCGTCAGCTGATGTTATACCTTTTCAAAACCTATAAAAGGAAAAGTAGCATTTTGATAATAGTTCGAAGTCTAATATGGGTCACAATCCATAGGCAAAATATGGTGGAAGAGATCTTGAATAGATAAAGGAGGTATTGTTCATCCTTACTAAACAATGTACGAGAAGTAAAATAAAGGAGGGATGGCAAATCATGGAAATCTATATGCCTTGGAATAAATTTTGCACCTTGATAAATTATGCATATGGAGCTTACACCATGATGGAGTATGCATACATAGACATTATGTGATGCATGGCTCCCTATTTTTGTGTAGCTCCAATTCTATTTGTTTTTTTTTCTTTTCTTTACTCCCCTAGCACTCTAGTGCTAATTCCTCTTATCCACTTGTAAAAATACCACATAGCTCCTCCTGTAGGATTTCCTCTTCATCTAATCACCTCCATTTCATTGGTGACATGGTATTTTTTTTACCTCACTCTACTGAATATTGATGTAACCCTATTTTTTCTTCATCTTTTTTGTTGTGTTTTTTCTTCTTAATCCTAGATCTATCACTCTTTCTCTTCATTTTCATTTATCCCTTCCCTTATTTTTGGTTGCATACTTACCTCAAATTCTACTAGAATTTCTAGTGGATAAGGCTCTAAGTTTTTTTTCTTTGTGATCAAAGTTCCCCAAGAGGCACCAAAATGTAGGCCTAAATAGGCTACATACTTAGCAATTTTTTGAAATTTTAAGCTAAGTGGTAAAGCACCCTCAATGGTGTGTATCATTCTATTGAAGATCAAAATTCCATAGTTCAAATGGTCAAGCAACATCCAATAGAATTTGGAGAAGAGGAGCAGAATGTTGGAGGGAGAGTTGGTGTGAATTTCTACGTAGAGAATTTTTAATATGAAAATCCATTGAAAGCAAAATCTACAGTCAACTTAGTCAAAGATCATCCAACAGACTTTGGAGTAGCAGATTTTGAGGAAATTAAAGTGCCTAAAAAATAAGTGGAAAAGAGCTCTATGCTATTTTCTACCTACCCATGATGCAATGCAACATTCTGTAGTCAAAGCAGTCAAATCAGGCCTAGGAGAATTCAGACCAACATATTTTTAAGAAAGAGTTGGGCTACTTCTAGGCTCTTGTTTTGTAGTCAACACAATCAAGCAATGCTCAAAGAAAACTAGAGTAGCAAAATTTAGAACAACTTCAGCTAGAGGTTAGTTTTCGTAGTAGAAGGCCACACACATAGCAGGTTTGGTAAAATTGGCTAAGTGTTGGAAGGAAAATCTGCTAAGTGTTAGCAATGTTAAAATTCATTAGAGTGCAAAATCCATAGTCAATAGTCAAACCATGCATAGCAAAAATGGGAATAGTATATTCTAACTAAGAAAGGGTCATGAAATGTTAAAGACTACCAAGAATCGATACGATATTGAAATTTTGTGGTCAACATGATCAAATAGCTTTCAATGGAATTCATAGTAGTGAAATTAAAATAAATATTGTAGAAGGTAAGACAAAATTTGGAAAAAGTTGCAAGGCCTATTCGAATAATACAAAATTTTGAATTATATGGTCATAATGGTCAAACCCTACCTAACAAAATTCAAACTAGCAGATTTCAGAGGATGGCACAGGTTGCTTCCATTCTCTCATTCTATAGACAAACTAGTCAAACCTAACCTAGCAAAATTTGAAGTAGCGAGTTTCAAAGATGAAAGGAATGCAGTGGAATTGGAAGAGCACTAGTGAAAAGAACTAGGGGATACCAAGCAATGTTGAAATCAATATTTTTATACATTTTCAACTATAGATCTATGGATGAAAAGCCTGATCAAGAATAGGGGATGATACAGATCAACCTACAACCAATTCAGCTATCGGATTCAGTTGAAGGCCAAGCAACTTGTAGATATCATAGTTACAAATTTTATGGAGCACAACTCTTTTATTTTTTCTTGAAAGCAAATAGGAGGCCACCACCTTAACATTCTATCGATCTAGTATGAAAATCCTTATAATGTCTTCATTATTTTATTCTTATTGTAAAATCTATATAAAGAGGATGAGTTGTTCAGCCCATTTGGTCAGACCTTGGAAGATAAGATGTTTTCCAACAGGTCTCGTATTCAAATCTTGGTGGCAATATTTTAGGTCTGAGGTGTATATCAATTGGTTCAACCAAACCCCATAAGGGGGTAGAGGTCCAAGGTTTAAATCTCAGGCCTTATCGGACTGAATTCTTATCCCTTTCTTGGTACTTTCAATGGCATAAAAGGTTTAAAATGATTGTGGCATCATGATTATAGGGGCATACTACACGAAGATCTATGTGGTAGCTTTTGAGGTAGACATCATAGAATACTATGGCAGCCATAAAAAGTTGAATAGGCTATCTAGATTCGTGGTGGCTACCGATTCCACCATGTAAATTAAAAAAAATCTATATAAATATGTTGAACCCTTATTTTTAAGGGTCATCTTTGGAGTGTTTGCCTAATATATTACTATAATTTTGCTGATAAATCAACAAAAGGAGCATTACTTGGATGTTTACCTCAGAATTGTGTCTTCATCTCTGTGAGTTTATTCTGTGAATTCATTTATGTTATTGTTGTTATGATTAGTCAATTCTACTGATATTGGACTGCTAATTTAGAGAAAATTTGAATGGTTCTTGCCTAAACAAATTCTATAGAGAGCTTATTTTTTTCTTATTTTGAAGGTTGATCTAATTCTGCTATTTGGATTAATAACCTTTTAGATGTTTGAAATAATTCTTTAAGTGTTTTATTATTCTTTAATAATGAAGATGACTAGTTTTGAATGTTGTTAGTATTAAGTGTGGCATACTGGAAATGTAATTGATCAGAGAATTATTTATACTTTTCAATGTTGTTAGATTTATATGACCATTATTCATTCAATTTTTTTCTAACCCTTATCTCATTTCTATCCCTAAACTTACACTTTTAATTGATCTAAATTGAGTCAACACCAATTAGTTAACAAGGTATACCAGCCTACTCTAGAGGTTGTATTGAAGCAATCTTTGATCCATCCAATGTTGGGGTTTGAGATATGATTAGCGGGTGTGCACCTCTAAGAAATTCATAGATTCATAGTCATAGTTCAATTTTTCCTTGATTTCAATTCATGCCCCAACAAATAGGGTTTCCACTAGAGATATCTAATGTATGACACCTCTTGAGAGGTTGACAGGTGATAATATTTGTGTCTTAATTCCATATATTTTGGTCTTATTGAGCATGCAATTGAATCATTTTAACTTCCCTCTAGTGCTAATTTTTTTGGGTATGAAGAGGTCAAATAAAAACTAATTAGAACATCAAATATATTATAGCCTAAGTATTAGCTTAGGCATAGTTTATATTATTTATGCTAATAATGCGAGCCTCCTTTTCTCACGTTTTTTTCTTAGATAGGAGGTTATTTTAGACAACCTTATAAATGGTTAGCATGTTGGCATTTATTTATCTTTAGCTGGCTAGGTGCTACCTTAGTTAGAATATTTTTAGCCACTTATGTTAGTTGGTTACTGTAGAAACCTAAAACATGTCATGTTTAAGGGACCACCCATATGGGCACATTCGTAGGCCATATGAACCCTCTTGGATATATCTATGAGCAAGTAGTGGTCCTAACCACTCAATCAGGGCAGTTCTAGCCCATCCAAGCTTGGCCACTCTCAGGAAGAGTGGCCAAGAAACTTACCCGCTGAAGACTACAGTAGCCAGACCTGGCCGCTAGACCTGATAACGGTGAGTATCACAAACAATCTTGCCATGAATATGGGCCCAAATCATGCAATTCGACTGTACCTCCACATGGAATTTAGGCATATTTTGGTGAGGAACACCTTGAGTTCCTTCCAACTACCCCTTCAATGCAAAATTGTGAGTAATGTACTTCCCTAAGAACGGTTAGCTGCATACATATTTGGAGTGAAGCTTCTTCAGGAAGCCAATGTCCAAACCCTAAGAGAGAAGTCTACATATAGACTCTCCCACAAGAAGAAAATGATCCAAGAAGTTTGAGAGTTAAGCAGTAGAGACCTACTAAAATGGAGAGCTAAGATACGCCCATTGGAGAGCATTGAAGCACCATCTAGCTAAGCTATGTTTGCATATCATTATTTAGATTCATCATGCCCAATTGCCATTTAGTGTAGGAGACACACTGGGGGACCCTTGAACATAAATTTGAGCAAGGGATTGATTGCCATAGCCCATAAGACTTGAGGTAGCCATTAAATTAGAGGCCATTGTCTTTGACAATGACCCGTAGTCATAGCCAAGTTTTAGAATAGTTGATTTCTTAGTTCTTAGCATTAGACTATTATTTATCATTATGTCATTACCAAAGCTTAGCATAGATCTATCTTTTTCATTACATTTAGAGTAGCATTTTTTATTTCTATATGTATATTGCTTAGATATATTGTATTTCAATTTGCATTATACTTGTTTACTTGGATTACCATATTTACTAATAAGATCCTCTTTCAGAGAGGCAACCCGTACTACTCACCATATTTTGTTGTTTCCATGCACATAGATCTATAGGTTTATAGGACCATATCGAGGCACTCAGAGCACGGGATACCTCCTAGATGAGATAAGGAGAAGGAGGCATTTGTGAGCCCTCATACAAGTTTGCGTGTGAAAGTGAGAATCCTGTGAAGGTGTACCACCCCTTTGCGAGGGGAATTTCTCCACCACTTGTAGATTATTGTATCACGCACTAGGTATCCCTCAAAGGGATGAATATGTAACCATGGATTATAAATATCAATAAAAGGTGTACTTTATTTATTTTTCATTTATTTCTTCATTTGCATGTTTGTTCCTTTCAGTTTGGTATAATAGTAAACACATATGCAAGCTGGACCTCAATTGCGGGGCGCACCTCCCAGGGTCACACAGATGGCGATCACGGTGGGACTCCCACTAGGTTTTTGTTTTTGGCTGATTTACTAATATTTTGGGCATTTTTCTGTGTGTATTTCTATCCACTCTAGTCAACAACGACAAGAAAATCTTAGCCATTGTAGTTGTCAATGGCCAGACTCAACTGCTTTGGTCAATAGTGGCCAAACTCAGCCACTCTAGTTGATAGCAGCTTGCTACAAGATAGAGATAGAGGTAAACCAAGGGTATAACCAGAAAAGGAACTAAGGTTGGTATACATATATGATTCCCTATGATTTTTGTCTACATTTTTTCTAGAAGTAGTAAGCAAAAACATAGCTAAGTAGGGAAAAATGAAGAAGATGAAATGAAAACTGCATTATAAGTTTCTTATATTACTTCTATTTCCTCTAGACACTGCTAGGAACAATGGGCATCTGCTTGTAAGGTCCGCCCTAGTCCCCAACATGCTAGGCCATTGTATGTTGGTTTTCTTGCAAGTGGCCCAATCAGTGGCCGTCCATTCACAAAGTAGGAAGTGTTAGAGTAGGTTGTTTACCTTAGCTCATGTTCACCTAGGTTATTTATTTCCTTTTATTTAGTTATTCCATGTATTTTCCCCACCCACTTATGTGTGGATATTTCATTTATATTATTTAGATATTATGAGATGTTACATATTTATTTCTTAGATATTATGGGGATATTTTTAGGTTTGACTATTCTTAGGGGTGACATTTGGAGTGTTGATATTCTTTCTCCCATAGCGGTTACATATCTATGGACCATATCACATATTCCTTTTATATTGTGGATATTTATCCTTAGATTGATCCTATGGCTATGGTTGATCATCCTTGTCTATATAATCAAGGCACCTTAATTGTACTCAGTGTTCCATTTTCAGATCTAATATATGATATTTTTGGTCTCTTGTTTGCTTATGTTGTCAATTTGCTTTCAGATTCTTGTTTTTGGTTGAATGTGGTGTTTCTATTAACACTTGAGATCCTTGCAGCTTGGAATGATTTTATTATCATTCCTTTCATGGAATCATATCAATAGGTGTTGCAGTCATCCATTTGTGAGTGTTGTGTAGTTGTTTCTCTTGCAGGTTCGAAGAATGGTGTGGAAGCTTCGGTTTTTGTGATCGGGTCCTTGGTGGCATTTTTTGGCTAGTCTGTGTCACTCCTTCCATTGTAAGATCATAACCAGCCTCCTAAAATCTCTTCTGCACATACTGCAATAGCCTCATTCCCTTGGATATGTCCTAAGAATTTTTTTCTTGAGCATTTCCCTTTTTTGGAAGGGTCACCAACCCAACCTATTTTTATATTTTGCATGTATCTCCTAATAAAAATTCCATTTTTCCACAAAATTTTTTGGTGGTCTGTAGATACATTCATTTGAGTTGTGCCCAAAATTTCAGCTCATTTGGATTAGTATTATTCAAGATATATTTATTTTACGAAAACCTGCAATGTTTTAGTAATTTGCATATATCTTCATCAAAAATTTTGAGTTTTTGTAGATTGTTTTAAAGAATGTGTAAAATCATATTATAGACTGTCCCATAAAATTTCATAGTATTTGGAGCTCTATTCTAATAGTTACAATGATTTTACTATTTTTAGTAAACTTGTCATTTCAGGAGAAATATTGGGAGTTGGTCAACAAATTTTTACCAATCCTGTAAAATCATTTTTCTGATGTCTATAAAATTTCAGATTTTTTGGATTTGTATTTAGATATTTATAATGATTTTATGACTGCACTCTCAATATTGAATTTTGAAAAATGTTTTTGCACTTGAACCTTGTATATGGACTATTGTTATAAAGTCTCATCTTCTGCATTCCTGTGAAGCTAATAAAATAATATTTTGGGGGGGTTGTCTCGGTGCTGATTTGTACATCCTATTTGCATTCTTTTGCTCTTTGGTGATTTTTTTAGAATGACTTCATCTTATTTTACATTAGATCAATTTGATCCATTAACAACACATAATTACCACACATGGAGACCAAAAATGGAAAAAATCATTAAACGCAAAGGATTATGGGCTTTAATTCTTGAATAACAACCAGAGTTCACTAGAGACTGTGAAAAAATTCAGCACCAATGCAAATTACATGAATGTATGGGTTTGATAGGAACTTATGTAAGTGATAGTCTTTTATTTCATTTGGAAGGATGTGACTCTCCTTTCAAAATTTGGGAAAAATTAAAAGGACTATTTTGTAAGGTGGATCACATAAGAGCCATGCAGCTTGAATTTGAGATCACTTATCTCAATCCTAAAGAATTTCCATCTATTTTAGACTATATTACTAAGTTCAAGCACTTTTTGACATAGTTAAATGGGAGTGGGAGAGACAAGAAATATTAAGAGTGTGTTTACCTGATTCTATCCAAGTTGAAATGTCCATTCCAAATATTTTCTTATACATTTTTCTCTAGCATGGATGCCTTAGGTGACACATTCATAAAGCTTGATTTGGAGTTGTTTTGTGAAAGACTTACTAGGGAAGAATCCAAATTGTCTAACCTTGAGTCTTCCACCTCTCAAAAGGTATTAGTAGCATCTAGTCCTAAGGGTAGATGAAAATTCAAAGGTAAACCTAAGTATTCTCCTTCTCCATATCAAAGTGCCACTAAACCCAAAGAGTCTTCTAAATCCAAGAATAAGTCTAGCCTTTCATGCTCCTTTTGTGGGGGGGGTAATCATGTAGAAACCATGTGTTGGAAGAGAATGCAAGCCTTAGAGGATGCAGTTAGAAAACACAAGATCTCTATCTCCACTCCACCTCTTTCTAGTGACCATGGCAAAGCACTTAATGTTGTTGGGAGATCAGTTGTTACAGATAGTTGGGTTATATATTCTGGTGCTTCTCACCATATGACTTCTTCTAAGGAGTCATTTGTATCTCTTGGTTTGAGTTCTACTTCCAACATTGAGGTTGGATATTCTTCATTTATTTTTGTTAAGGTAAAAGGTGACATACACCTAGATGGTGGATGCATCAATTATGCACTATATTTTCCTGACATCACTACAAATTTACTTTTTGTTTATCAAATTTGTCATTCTAGTCAGGGAAAAATAGTAACTTTCACACCATAAAGAGCTGAAGTTAGAACCTTGTTGGAGCATCATTCACTTGTTGTACAAGGTGTTGTTGATCATATTTCTAGACTATATCACTTTGAGGGTTTTTATGACACTTCTTCTGTAGGGACATGCTTGGTTGCTCATGTAGATTCTAAGAGTAAGATTTGGAATGAGAGATTTGGACATCTTAATTATAGATATTTAAATGAGTTGAGTACTCATGGTATGGTTGATGGTTTACCTAGAGTTTTTTGTCTTGATGGAGTTTTCCATGGATGTGCATTAGGGAAACAACACCAAGATTCATTTCCTAAGGGTAAGTCAAAAATAGCTTCTTCACCACTTGAGCTTGTGCATAGTGACTTGATTGTTTTTTCTACTCTTTATTTCAAAGGAGCTAAGTATGCACTTACATTTATTGATGATTTCTCATGGTGTACTTTGGTTTATTTTCTCAAGTACAAGAGTGATGTCTTTTCACACTTCAAGGTGTTTAAGGCTTTTTTTGAGAATCAATCTTCTAGTTGCATAAATAAGTTTCACACTGATAATGGGGGGAGTACTTCAACAAAGAGTTCTTTGATTTTTTGGTAGCTCATGGCATTTTTCACCAACATTCTATTCCTCATAATCCACAAAAAAATGGATTAGCATAAAGAAATAACTAAACTTTGAAGGAGATGGCTAACCACATGATGCATTCTAGGGATTTACCTCTTATATATTGGGTAAAAGTAGTTAATTGTGTGAACTACATTCAAAATCACACACCACATAGAGCACTTGAGCATTTGACTCCATATGAGGCTTTTTGACTGTAATCTAAGCCCAATGTCTCATTTTTCAAAGTTTTTGGAATCCATGCTTGGGCCTTTGTGCCAAAGAACCAAAGGAAAGCCTTTGATAAGAAGATCAAACCCTTGATATTTGTTGGGTATTGTGAGGACATGATAGCTAATCAACTTTTGGATACTGATACTCATGAAGTTCTTTTCATAACTCATGTTAAGTTTGATGAGCACTTCTCTTCTCATGATTCTTCTTCTTTACTTCCATCCATTGATGATTCTTCACTTCATCTTGAGGATACCTTATTTAAGGAGCAAGTTCAGGAGGTAGTTAAGAAGGTCATGGATATAGATTCAAATTAGAATATTTTTCCTCCTAATGTTGTCACTATGCCTAGGTGGGATCATACCACAATTTTTGAGGCAAAACTTTTCATACAAGATCTTCCACCCACTAGACATCATCATGCACATTCTACAGGTTCTAGACTTTTATGTCAGGAAGTTTTTGGGGATCCACAGTCTTTCTCACAGGCTCATGGGATACAAGAGTGGGATGAGGCGATGAAATATGAGTATTCTTGTTTGATTAAGAATCATGCTTGGGATTTGGTCTCTCTTCCTATGGGAAGAAAGTTGGTTAGGTGGAAGTGGGTATACCAAACCAAATATGTAGCTGATGGGTCCATTGATAAGTATAAGGCTCATCATGTAGCGAAGGGTTTCTCGCGAGTCGAAGGTATTGATTATTCTAAGAATTTTTTACCCATCACCAATATGGATTTTGTGCACCTTGTACTTTCTATTGCTACATCATAGGGTTGGCCAGTGTACCAGATGGATGTGAAGAGTGCCTTCTTGCATGGAGATTTGCAAGAGGAAATATACATGGAGTAAACTATTGGGTTTGTTCATGACTCTTCTCTTATTTGTAGACTATGGAGGTCTCTTTATGGTCTCAAACGAGCCCCTTGAGCTTGGTATGAGAATATGGACTCTTTTATTCTATCTACTCATTTTTTTCATTGCCACTCAGATCTTATAGTGTATATACAACATGTTGGAGAGGATATAGTTATACTTGTCTTGTATGTTGATGATTTGATTCTAACTCGTAGCTCTTCTTCCCACATTCAGACTATTCAAAGGGCTCTTTCAATGCAGTTTGATATGATAGATCTTGGTATTTTACACTTTTTCTTTGGTTTACAAATTTTTCAGTCAGATTCAAGGATTCATTTGATTCAAAAAAAGTACACCCATGATCTTCTTCAGCATTTTGGTATGGCTGATTGCAAGCCATGTCCCTCTCCTTTCCATTCTGGGGTATCTCTTACTTCCACATGCACCACTTCTCTTTGTGATCCTACCTTGTATAGGCAGTTAGTTGGAAGTTTGATGTACTTGATCCATTCTCACCTTGATATTTCTTTTGCAGTTGGATTTGTATCTCGGTTTGCACATGCCCATCATAGTAGTCACTAGCAGGTTGCCAAGAGGATTTTGAGATATCTACAGAGCACTTCACACTTTATATTGCACTAAACCCGAGGTTCAACTCAGTTGGTTGGATATAATAATTTAGATTGGGCAGGTTCTATTGATGATAGATGTTCCACTTCTAGCTATATTTTTTATCTTGGCTCTTCTCCGAGTGCTTGGGCATGCAAGAAGCAATAGGCTATTGCACTTTCATCTATAGAGGCAGAGTATAGGAAATTAGTCACAACGAGTCAAGAGGTTCTTTGGCTATGATAGTTATTAACAGAGTTTAGCTTCCCACAGGATTCAACAATAGTACTTTGGTGTGACAACCAAAGTGCAATGC
Source organism: Wollemia nobilis (assembly GCA_028583015.1). Classification (NCBI taxonomy): domain Eukaryota; kingdom Viridiplantae; phylum Streptophyta; class Pinopsida; order Araucariales; family Araucariaceae; genus Wollemia; species Wollemia nobilis. Next base: position 9,968,225 of record JAQPPZ010016710.1, on the reverse strand, counting down.
ACAATTCTTGCAATCCTATTGAGCACTAGCAAACAAGCATATTAAGATTCACATGCACTTCATTCGTCAACACATTCATGATGGAGTTCTTTGCTTGGAGTACATTCCAACTCAGAAACAGGTTGCTGACATATTTATGAAGCCTTTTGCATCACCTCGCTACCTTGAGTTGTGTGGCATGCTTGGGGTTTCAGAAGTTGTCCTTGGGGGGTGTTCTTGAGGACATCTTCCTTATTATTTCTCTCTCTTTCTAGTAGGATGATATTTTTCCCATGTGGCTTTTCCTTCTTCTAGTTTGATATTTCTTCATGAATATATTGTACATGAGTACCTGATCAGACCTTGTTATCAGGACTCATACTGTGGATATGCCACTTTTCTTTTTGGCCCCTAGATTCACTTGAGGGGGGGTGTTATAGTAGGTTGTTTACCTTAGCTCAGGTTAACCTAGGTTATTTATTTCATTTTATTTAGTTATTCCATGTATTTTTCCCACCCACTTATGTGTGGATATTTCATTTATCTTATTTAGATATTATGAGATGTTACATATTTATTTCTTAGATATTATGGGGATATTTTTAGGTTTGACTATTCTTAGGGATGACATTTGGAGGTTTGATATTCTTTCTCCCATAGCGATTACATATCTATGGACCATATCACATATTCCTTTTGTACAGAGGATATTTTTCCTTAGCTTGATCCTATGACTATGGTTGATCATTATTGCCTATATAAGAAAGGAACATTCATTGTACTTAGTGTTCCTTTTTTAGATCTAATATATGATATTGTTGCTCTCTTGTTTGCATATCTATTTGTAATCTTATGCTGTCAATTTACTTTCAAATTCTTGTTTTTGGTTGAATGTGGTGTTTCTGTTAACACTTGAGATCATTGTAGCTTGGAATGATCTGATTATCATTCCTTTTAGGAAGTGCATTACATAAAGATAATCTAGATTACATTAAACATGCATCCTTCTAAAGACAAAACATTATTTTTAGGCATGTAGTAAATTAAAGCATGAATGCTTATTGATGCATCATTTTATATTTAAAAAATAAAACTAAAAAGAACACCACACACTTGCACGTTCTATCATAAATATTGGTAAGGTTGTATTTCATCACCGACCCCTAATTCAAACTGGTGATGTTGGAATTCATCTCTTTCCACCGACTTGACCCCTAGATGTCTTTAGATGAGATAGAGAGCTCTTTTTAAGTTGGTACAAGGTATTGGTGTTCAAAATTTCTCCCACTAATTCATAGTGGAAGAGCTAGGTGAACCCCCAACTCAGATTTAAGTTGTGTACCCTAGAATATTTTGAGAAATAATGTTCAAAACTAATGTTCTTAGTCTCCACTTTGATTGAGTTTCCTCATTCCAATTCCAAAGTATAGGCAAGAAGACAAAATCATCAACACATCCAAACACACTAAATATTTTAGGGAAGAATGATAATCCTTCAAAGGGATAAAAATTTGCTTGCTTTGTTTGTATGGTTTGGAATCCAATTAACAAGATAACAGACAAGTAATAATGGTGAACACACATAGTAACTTCCCATGGTCCATGACTAAGGGGGAAAGTAATGCTCCTAACTCTCACAAACACACTAGCATTAAGTTTAGCAAGTCTTAGGGGTGACAACTCAACTGTTGGGGGGACTCACACAAGAGACTCCAGTGAGAGATCCACTTCCTGGTTCTCCATAACATAGACATAAGGAGGCCTCAAGACCCCCATAATAACATGGGAATGAGGAGTCTTCATGTTTCCACTCATCATATAGACACACAGAGGCATCACGACCTCCTTATTTCCATAGATACATAGAGGCATCACGACCTCCTTCTTCACATCGATGTGCAGAGACATCACGACCTCCCTTGTTGCACAAACATGTGGAGGGTTCAAGGTCTCCATCATCATGACAATATGAGGAGGCAACAAGGCCTCCATCATCGCATAGGAAAGAAAGGGAGGCAAGATTCCAAACATCATATGATACACATAGAATAAATTAGCCCACTAAAGGGTAAGATAACAGACCTACATCAACTCATAGACCAAGGACATACTATAGCCTCCTGAAACATGGGAGAATACCTCTGGACCACAAACTCATTGGTATTAATGGAACTCCATGGGATTAGCCCTAGAGAACTAGAAAATTAAATGGGATGGATTGGTTTCCCTGAGACCAGCTTTAAGAAGTATTGCTACCAAACATTATGCTTTAGGAATTTCACGTAGTATAGCCACTAGACACATCAATGAACCATAAGAAGCATCAAAGTGACCCTATAGCACATATTTTGCTTTAAATTATGAGCATACTCAACCCTTAACATAATATATGGAGCAAGTCACCCTAGTAGACCATTGCAGACATACAATAGGAACCTTCCCAAGGGATCTCAATATCAGGATTTGTCACACATAGGTAGAAATACATGAAGCATCAAGAGCATGTCACTTTGACTACGTAATTAGACTGTAAGAAGAGCTACACATTGAGCGAGAGTGCGTAGAAAATATTAAACAATAAGAACGAAGGAAAAGGCAAATGCACTTACAAGAGAAACTCTTAAAAGAGGAAAGAGTGGAGTGTAAGGGGCTAGCAGAGAGACTAGATTGAATGGATGCACGTATATTTGGTGAAAGGTATCAACATGAGAGACACATCAATTCTCCCCATGAGAGAGGTGCCATATATGAGCATATTCACCATGCTCCACAACATCAAAAACACCTAGTACTTGAGAAAACACAACTCAAAGAGGTCCAGAAAAGGATAGAATATCAGGAACCACCTATGCCTACACCTCCAAGCATGGTCATGGGAGAAGAGTATAGATTTCCTATCGAGGCAAACATCGAAATAAATCCCTTACCATCATGAGCGGACCTTCAAGAGCATGATATTATTACCTCGAAGGTATACCAAATGCTTTCCTAGAGATTCAAGTCTCTCAAGAAAGACACAAGAGGACAAAAGCCAACATTAGACAAGATACACAACCAACCTTTGTGCCCATTAGTCCTGAGTCTCGCATATCCTAGGTACTTTGATATGCCTAGGTTGGATAAGTTCAAGGGAGAGGGAGATGCACAGGAACACATGACCAACTTTATGAATGCATACTTCCATCTGGACAAATACGATGCTTTGATATTGAGAATATTCATCATGACATTCTTAGGTGCCATAACCCAATGGTTTTACCAATTATCCAAGCATAGCATCACTAGTTTTGAATAGCTGGTAAATGTGTTCCTAGAATGTTTCTCCTTTGATGCTAAGAAGAAGGTGAACTTGTATGACCTGGCTAATCTAAAGCAATACTATGATGAGCTAGTGATGGACTATGGGGACATATGGAGAAAATTCATGGCAAAGCTATCATTCCCTTTCCTCACAGAAGATCTCATCTAACTATTTACAAAAAGTTATGCAAAGCATATTTCTTTACTGCTACAACTACAATAGTATGCAACTTTTGAAGACACCTTGGATCAAGCCAAACTCATCAAAGACATCAAGGTCGATGAGGGAGACCTCAAGCTTCGTAACAAGAAATAGTGGAGCAAGAATAATAAAAATAACAAGAACAAGCAGAATTAGGCCAAGCCTACCTAATTCAATTAGGTAGTATTAGCCATTTCATAGGGAGTGAATGAACAACAACCCCAAAATTATCAAGCGCAACCCCCACTAGCTAACTATAATCCTAAGAGAAACCAAGGCCAAAATAGGGAGTGATGGATACCTTGGTACTTCACACCTCTGAATGAATTTATGTAGTTGATACAACCAATTGAACAAGGCATAGAGGATAATATTTCCTGACATACAATTGCTTGAACCTAATAATCCCAAGCCAATGGGATACAGAGAAGATCACCATTGCCCATATCATAGGATACCGAGGCATAACATCAAAAATTTCATGGGATTTAAGAATGTAGTTTAGAACATGATTGAGAAGGGAGAGCTCAAAGTTGACAACCCATTAGCTCCCAATAATAGGGATATGAATATATTTAGGAACCCATTACCCAATCATGAAGCCCTGAGGGATCAGGGCACGTAGGTCAACTAGGTCTGAGTCAAGCCATCTATTCAAGGATGCATTGGAATGGTTGAGTTGGTCAACGTAGCAACCAGGATTCAGAGATATGGGCAACCACAACCATCGATGACTCCCATCAACATCTCGACTGCACCCCAAAAAATATAGGTGCAAAACAATCCTCTAGGTCCTCGAGTGAGACCTGTAGTAATGGTTCAGGGTAGGCTGGAATATAATTTACAAATGACTCTAGCCAAGTTATCCATCTATGAGCTTATACAATATTCCCCTAGGCATAAGGAGATGCTAATGGAGATTTTGAGATCAATCAAGCTCCAACCCTAGAATCCAGTTGTGTTCACACAGTTTTTGGGGGAAGTGCAATAGTATCGAGAGCCCGTGATTCACTTTTACGACTAGGAAATCAAAGAAATGCCAACTAGTATAGTAGACCTGCCTTTGCACATCATCACGTCTATTAACGACATACCGCTCAAGAAAGTTATGATTTATACAGGCTCATAAATCAACATCATTACCAACAAATTTATAGGGCATTTGAAGATACCCAAGTCCAACATCGTCCCAACTTCATACACCCTTAGGGCTTTTAATGATGCACTATGCACCACAGTGGGCATAATCATTTTGTCTATAAAATTGGGACATATGACCATACTTATGGTGTATCATGTGTTGGAAGGGGCAATAAAATATAACATCCTTCTAGGGTACCCCTAGATTAGGGACATGCAGTGCATACCCTCGATCCTACACCAATGTGTCAAGTATGTGTACGAGAGACAGATGCATGTGGTTCCATCTGATGAAGATCCATTCAAGTATGTGCATAAATTTGACTCACCTAGAGGTTTCAACATACCATAAATACACTTATACATCTTACTGTCATCACCAACCACGTAGTCCAAAAGTAAGAATATATCAGTGTGAGTTGACCCATCCATGTCGGCACCACATACCACATCCAAAGCCACTAGTGCTTTTGAAAGGCTTTTGAATAACAAGTCCAAGGATAAATATAATTTGAAGGTGCCATTAGTGGAATAAGCACCCCAAGAGTGTACAACCAAAGAAGTAGTAGAAATACCTATTCCCATGGAGGAGGAACACTCCTAAGAGAGATTCGAGAAGGTACCTCAGCTTGTCTCACCTGCATCATCAACAACATCATCAACACCCTAGGTGATAGTGCACCTAGATAGCATGGCACTAGGAGAATATCTCGTGCAAAATGTGACTTTCATGCCAATCATTGAGTCTACATAAGACATGGAATGGCCAAGGATCCTGAACCTACCAATTGGGATGGTGGTACCCTTAGGGTTTCCACCTAACTAGACTAACTTCATATACATCAGGTTGGACTATGCCCACACTAATCCTAACCTAGAGAATGATGAGGATGGTCAATTCACCATGAGTGTCCATTACTTATTAAACCCTGAGTTTGCATGGAGATACTTTGAATAGTATCACTGGCATGGCTATGGCCTAGGTTTATATGAGCAGGGATGTAGACTACCATTTCAACCATAGTATTAGCTACCTACTGACAGGTGGGTCCTAGGATATCAAATATAGAGTCATAATCACTCTTTAGAGGTAGCCTTGGATAGGCTAAACATTGGCTTCAAAGAAAACATTGATTGGAACCCACTTCAACCCCCTAGAAAAAAAATTTGGGGTGACAAATGGGTGTCGAATGTCAATATCACACCCTTTGAGACATATCATCCTAAGTCTTCTCTCAAAGAAAACCCCTCAGGATTCATCCTATCAGAGGAAGAGCCACTACATAGATATGAGTGAGAGTATTATAGCTATATCCCAAGTGAGGATGAAAATGAAACCAAACTAGCCTACCATGGGACTCGGTATGTGCAAAACCTTACCTGGATAGGCCACACAGAGAGTGGCTACATCTCAGATGAAAGTGAGTACATCTCATATGAGGAAGGATAGATGTCAGACAAAAGTAACTATGAGTTAGAGGACTTAATAGAGAGGGCCTACTTATAGCCAAGACATGCAGGCCATGTCATTGGGCTAGAGAAAAATGCTAATGGGTTCTTCATAAGAAAAAATGACTATGAAGATTAGACTGAGCTAGCCTATCTGAGGCATTCAAAAGCAAGTCATCACACCATCCTAAGGATAGAAACAAATGTAAACAATTTCTAGATAAGTGATGATGACTTCAAGGATGAAATAAAGATGGCTAATTTGGGGCCTCGCCACTTGTCCCCAATAAACTTGCTTGTTTAGAGAGAAGTAATGATTTGTGCCATATATCCTATCCTTTTCTTCTTGGGAAGGCCTCTAAATATGGATGCCATTCATCACAAGGTCAATACAAATTCATCAAATTTTTGAGAACAAATTTTGCCTAATGATCCCATAATTTTATCTATCCATCACCCAAATCCTGATATCTCAATTCCCCTAGAGCCTCATCATGAGCATAGAGAGCACCCCCTCAAGGTAGAGTTTCATCCATGGTCCTGGAGACTCCATTCTATCTATCAACATGGTCTCCATTAATTTGACCACTCCACTCCATAACCTAGTAGATCCTTCAAAAACACTATGTCTTGATGTAGATGCTATTGATTGGGATCACGCTGATTCATCCCTAGAGCTTGAGGATTTATTCCCCAGTGAAGATATGTTGCAACTGTTCCATTTTACATCAGGCTATGCACATGATGTCTATCATGATGGTTTGGAACCTGAGTTAGTAGGGACTATAAATCTAATAGATGACATTCATCTGATCCCCACTCCTCATCAACTGGAGAATGGGTTACATATAGCTATAGAGGAGACTTTAAAGATAGACATCAATGATGATCAATATCAACCAAAGAAATTCAATTTTGGAGAAAGCTTATCTCCAAAAGAACAGGCCATCATAATTCCTCTATTGAAAGAGAGACAAAATATCTTCGCTTGGACCTACAAGGACATGCTGAGGTTACATTCAAATTTGGTTGTCCACAACCTTTTGATAGGCCCTATAAAGAAACTGGTCAAGCAAAAGCTAAGAAATGTGCATCCAACCGTTGCTTTGATGGTTAAGAATGAATTGCAAAAATTGTTGGATGTGGTCTTTATTATTCCCATTGACTATCCAAAATGGGTGTCAAATATGGTACCCTTAGGAAAACCTGATGGAAGAGTCTGCATTTGCATGGACTTTAGGGATCTCAATAAGGCAACTCAAAAGGATTCATTCTTATTTCCCAACATAGATGCTCTTGTAGATGCAACTATAGGTCATGAGATGCTCTCCCTAATAGACAATTTTTTTGGTTATAATTAGATTTGGATTAAACCTGAAGACCAACATAAAACCGCAATTACCACTACATGGGGGACATTTTGTTACAGAGAAATTCCATTCAGTATTAAAAATATTGGTGTCACATATCAGTGGGTGATGACATACATTTTCCATGACTACATGCATCAAAACTTGGAAGACTACATTGATGACTTACTGGCCAAGTCATTACTACGTAAAGAGCATGTTGAGACCCTAACAAAGGTCTTCAATCACCTGATTGAGGATAATGTTAGGTTGAACCCCAATAAATGTGTCTTTGGCATAACTTCTAGAAAACTCTTGGGATTCATCATTTCTAAATGAAGCATTGAGGTAGACCCAAAAAAGGTAAATGCTATCATGGAAATGGCCCCACCCATGAACATCAAAGAATTGAGAAGCCTATAGGGCAAAGTAGCATCCATAAAGTGATTTATCACACAACTATCAAACAAATATCAACCCATGAATTGACTACTACATAAAGGGGTCCCATTCCAATAGGATGAAGAATATCAACAAGAATTTTCTGAAATCAAAGAATACCTGGCAGTGCTGCCAGTCCTAGCTCCACCAAGGCCAGATGTGCCTTTCCTTTTGTATATATCTGCTATTGATTTCACTTTGGGCACCATGTTGGCTCAAAATAATATGCAATACAAAGAGAAAGCAATATATTACATCGGCCGTACATTGGTAAGCTATGAAGTTGGATATGCATATGTAGAGAAACTATATTTAGCAGTGGTCTTCGCAACCAAGAAATTATGCCACTACATGTTGAGTCATACAACATACATAATATCTAAAAAAAATCCTCTGTAATACATGATGAGCAAGACATATCATAACACACATACTACAAAGTGGATCATGTTATTGATAGAGTTCGATCTAGAGTTCATAAGCCAAAATTTCATTAAGGGACAAGTCATAGCCGATCAACTGGTTGAGGCACCTCTTCAGAATAGTAGGCCCCTCACCATAGAGCTTCCTAATGATGTAGTATTTGCACTATTAGAAGCACCTAAGCTTGAATAATTAGAAAAATAAGTTGACATGACTTTGTTCTTCAACAGTTTGAAGTGTGAGCAAGGAGGCAGTGTAGGGATTGTCTTTTTCATGCCACAAGGCACTCCAATGCCCTTATCATTCAAGTTAGACTTTCCATGCACTAATAACAACATCGAATATGAGGCCCTAATATTGGGTCTTCAAACAACCATATCCATGAGAATAAAAAGGTTAAATATCTTTGGTGACTCCTTAATTAGTCAACCAAGTCAAAGGATTATTTCAATACCGAGATCTAGTCTTGAAAGCTTACAAGGAGCTTTTTGACACCTACCTAGCTATACTTGAGTGGTATTACATTGAGGCTATCCCTCATTCATCAAATAGGTTTGCAGACACCATGGCATCTCTAGGGTCCTTTATCCCTCAGAATCCATCTGTCGATTTCACTACCATTCATGTCAAAACACTTTTGCATTCAACGATCCAATGCGAGGCTTTGGATAACAAGGAATCTTAACATGATTCATATAGATCCAAACCAAGAATGGTTCTATAAATCCAGAGACTTCTTAAAGAAGGAACATTAGGGAGATTTGATCTCCCTAGGTTCTATGGGGAATAGTACCACTATTCACCATAAGGTTGTCTCTCAATCTACGTTTGTGCAAATCGAATCACAGGAGGCACAAGCCATCTTATCAGTCGAGGCAGTAGCATATCAGGACTGGATCTCCCAGTTATAATATTTCCTAAGACTTGGAAGTGTCCCATAGGGACTGTTGCATGTTGATAAGTGAGCATTCAATAAAAAGGTGATAAGATATGTCTTGCTAGGAGGTATATTGTACCATTGAGGCTACGATGGAGTCCTCCTTCATTGCGTAGAGCCCCAAGAATTGGCTTGGGCAATTTCACAAAATCATGATGGTACATGTGATGGACACTTTAGTGGCATGGCAATTATCATCCCACATTCATCCTGAAAGAGATGAACGAAGGATTTAAATACCTTCTCACGTGACTAAATGCATGATTGCCTTTGAGAAATCATGTAGCCGGCGTAGCTTCTTTTCCCTCACCACTTGTCACCTCCACGCATAACCTTTAGTCACCAGATGTGGCCTGTATACCCTCACCACATATCACCTTTTTGCCCTCACCTTGTGTCACCTCTTTGCCCTCACCACGTGTCACACGTGTAGTCACTCTGCCCTTGCCATGTGTCACCTCTCTACTTGGTCGAGTCAGCATAGGTTGATAGGCTTAGGTGTCCTTATCGGTAGGCTGAGTCAGATCTTAGGTGTCCTTGTAGTAGGCTAAGTTAGATCTAGGTCAATACCTAGTGCGCTGGCCTATGTTGTGAGGGTGATCCTACCCTGGATAGGTCAATGCTTTGGGCATTGTGTTGAGAGTGTGACGGTGCTCCTGACCTCGATGCACTATTGGTTTTCTTGGCCACGGGGGAGCATGAGGGTGCTCCTACCCTCTATGCACTCCTACTAGATTAGCCTCAGGTGTCACTCTCCCTATGGATGAGAGTCTCGATAAGGCCCCATCCAATTCTTTCCTGTGCTCTCGTAGTCATTGGTGGATAGTGTCCTACCTAGTCGATCTCCTACAGGTCACACTACCTATTGAGGTGGGGTCGGGGTGGGCCTGGAAAAAAAATCCAGGTTGCTACCTCCTCTGCCTCTAGGCTTAGTGGGTTAAATAAATCATTAATCAAACATTAGGAACTTAGGAACTTTAGGAAGATAGGAAAAATAAATAAATTAAAGTCACCAAATGAAAATGGTGCTTCCTCCTATGCGAGATCGCCTTCTCCAATGGAATGATTGCGCTTCTTCCCTCTAGCTCCCTCCAGCTCTGATGCCAATGTGACTAGGAGATCTGAATGATTTGATAATTGAATAATTGCATTAACAATATAGTTTAGAAACTATAGTTTAAATAGATTACAAAATAGCTAATCCAAACTGAATGAACTATTGTCATGCCAAACAATCTACCAAGAGGAAGAGAGTTTGGTTTAGAACTCTTCACCTAGGATATTTAGGAAATTAACCATTAGATATTTAAGACAGTAAATATCTACATGGTAGAAAGTAGAAAAGTAAATGTAATAATCTATCTATGTAGTATAATGCAATATACTACCTATTTTACCTAGTGGAGTAAAAGGGTAAATATCCCAAAGAATGGAATATTACTCTAATAGTGTGAAATTGTGTTTTTCAACACAACCCCCTCCTATTGCTATAGGGAATATACTAAGGTTTTCCGATCACTCAACCATACCTATTAGTTTCATCAAACTTGATAGAAAGTCATCTTTGCTTTTGATAGGTGGAGTTTAGTTTCATAGCGTCTATATCTAAAAATCCCATCACTAATCAAAACACTAAGATCCTAGTTGGAACAAGAGAAATATGAATGCTGCAAAGCAATACTAGGTATCCTAAGATGAAAATTTTATCTTGCTCATCCCACTGTATGGCCAGTTCAAAAATGCTGAGAATTGGCAAAAGGAAAAATTCATCCCTACCTAAAATCCCTTGCTTCAATCAAAACGAGCAAAAATTCCCAAAAAAGCAAAATTCAAGATTCAAAAGCTAAAATTCAAAATACGAGATCCAGAAAAACAAAGTGAATAGTTATTATCATCACTACATAAATCCCTTGCTCGAAACAAAAGAAAACAAAAATATCAAAACAAATAGTGATTTTCGTCACTATATCATGAGCAAGTATCCCACTAAATATGAAGAAAAGAAGGGAGAATAGAATTTGAATCCCTAGAATTATTAGCATGGTCAAAAATTACGCATGATGGCATGTATATCACAAGCATATCACTTATTTATAGACCAATGTTTGCATGTGGAAGAGCTGGATTTAGGTGTCCTATATCGCCTAGTAGTTTAATCCAACATAATCCAACCTAGGATCAGGATGAACATTTGAGGATCCCCAATACAAAAATGGGTTGAATGAATCCCTCTTGGCATTGGGGTATGCATATGTTGTATCTAATATATTCATTTGAACACACAAGGATAATGGGTATCTAGATATTCATGACAAAACTTTATCCTTCAAGAGCTCTGTATGGTTAGTATACAACTTTTGATAAAGTAACTAGAGTGTTTGAGTCTCATGGAAAACCTCAAAAAAATCATACATAGCAACAAATAATTTCATCTCACAAACCATACATATCAAATTATTTCATCTCACAATCATACATATCAAATAATTTCATCTCAAAATCATACATAGAAAATAAATCATTTCATCTCATAATCACACATATCACATTATCTCACCTCACGTTGGGATGTTTAAATAATTAATTCTTATGCTAAGGGTTATTATTTTATATTCATGATTGTTGTGCATGTTGTGGTGTTGTCCATTATATTTTTAAACTCATATCATAATAATTAATATGTTTTAAATGGTTAAAGTATACAACTTCATTTGCATTACATTACCATCACATAAATAGTGCATTACAAATATTGCATTCATCATATCAAGACATAAAATTTAGACATGTATATAACAAATAGGTATTAACATCATCTGCATCATGTCATATAATCATTCACATTGTAAAACATAAATCATATAAACTAAACCATTTGCATACATCATAAATAATACATCCGCACATGTAGGTAGAAATCATCTAAGCATACATCTATCATATCGCATCACATCACAAAGCATTAAATTACATCACATCATAAACCATGAAAGCATCTAACATGAAAGCATAATATTGCATCACATAAACCAAAAATGTAAATCATAAATAAATGCACATGATGAGTCTCAAAGTCTAGATAGCATATGATCATATGTCAAATAAGTACATGTAAGTATAAAAATAGCCAATAAAGCTAATTGTGTAGGTCATGCGACCTTACACCCAAAAATAAGTACAAAGTATCAAGTAAGCCATGATAGATCAAGAGTGGCCTACACCACTAGCCTCGCCACCACCCTCACCACCTCCTCTGGGAGGCAGAATAGAGCTAGCACCTTCAGTACACTATATATAGGACTTGGTCCTCTAACTCGATCTAGTTGAGGATTGCCCTGAAGTGCTCCATGTGTTGTGCTCTAAACCCCCTAATGTGGGCCTCTCTTGAGGAGTACCATCCAAAAATTATATTTGTGACTAAAGGGTAGTAATGTAGCTAGTTTTTGAGGCCATATGATCATCATCCTCCTCTATGATCCTCTGCAGTCATCTCACCTCAGCATCAATATCTAGAACTGTAGTTGGGGCAGCTTGACTCCGAGTAGTATCTCGCTCGACAGTGATCTGAACAACCTATCTCTAAAGATCTATAATAGTAGCATTCTGCTACTGAACCTACATTATAAAAAAGTGCAGCTCAACCTTAGCCTAATGTAACTGATCCCAAAGAGGAGACTCCTGCTCCTCAAGATCTGCATCATCATCCTACTTAGGATTAACCTGCTCCTTGGCCACCTAATCCTACTGCCCTACCTGCCCCCATGTATCTGTCTGAGCCCGCACTCGGCACCCATCAGGATCATCTAACTCCTGCATCCAAAGACAACTCCAAGTGACCACCACCATGCCATAGCTATGTACCCCTCCAGAGGGTGTATGCCTTCATCACCCCAGCATTAGCTACTTTAGGTTCACCTACAGGAGGTTCATCCTTCTCGAGCACTACTATAACCCATGGTGGTGGAAGGTTCCTCTCAACGGTAATTTGGTGATAGAAAACCAAATCGAGAGGAACATACTATTGGATCCCAAACTATCGAAGCACCCTGGAATAGTAGGAAAACTCCCTGATATTGACCTTGCGGCCAATCAACCATCGGTTGTAGTGATTCCTCATTGTGAATTTGGCAAGATCATCCCAAGTGGGACACTCATGATAAGGTCTCCATATGATATCATTAACTTGTAAATCTATCAAAGATGCTTGATAGTGGGAAAGCTCCCCTCCATAAGGCTGTCTCTTATGCTCCTCAAGCACCCTGGACCACCTGGATTCATAAAATTTTACATCCTTGTCCAAGTTAGTGATCTCCACCGAAAGTCCTCTGAGGTGGTAAAACTTGATGTGCTCCCAGCCCCAAACCTAAAGAAGCAAACTATAGGCAATGTTGGCCCATCCATGGTGTTGAATATGGTATAGCTCATCATAGTACTACATCAATAGTGCACTCCTTATGTATATATTATGGGTTGCTCACTATTCATTAGGTCATGCACCATCTCTAAGAGGTTCCATAGGAACCTCAGTCCAAAGCAATCAGGTACAAGGATGTTGGAGATAACCATCAACAACACGACATGCAATTAAGAAAAGACACCCTGCTCATGCTAACAATAAATAGAGATCCCCCTTGAGTGAGTATCCATTGAGGTAGTAACAACATGCTTCCCAAAGACCCTTGCAAACACTACACCTCATGCAGTAGTAGGGGAAGAAACAATAGGCACTCCATCGAAAGGCACCCAAAGAATCCTATAGATGTCCTCCAACGTGATGGTCATATCATTGGTAGGAAAATTGAAGGTGTTGATCATGGGATCCCACTGGTGGGTCAGGGCCATCAAATAGTCCTAATATGACATGATCACGAGCAAACCAGTAACATACTATAGTCCATGGGCCTTGAGCCAGGCCCACTCTATGTCAGGCATCTCCTCGAGAAGGTCACAAAGTAGTTTCGAGTCCCGAGCTCGAGTAGATAAGATCTAGAAAGTGTAAAATAAAGCTTAAATCAATGCACTATAGCGAAGTAAATGTGATAAACAAGAAATATAGTGCAAATATAATCAAACTACTTTAAGGCTACATGAGAAACACATAAATGCACCCTATCATGTAAAAATTTCCATAAAAGCCATTCAAAATTTCAAAAAAAGCAATTAATTTGCCTAAAATAAAAATATTAAAATTTAAAGCCTAAATTTCCTTGGCCACTCGTGTCAGGAGTGGCCACAACTCAACCGCTGAAGCTAGCAATGACCAGTTCCCAACGGTCAAAAATATGATCATTGGGGATTCAAATTGGCCACTGATAGTAGTTGCAACCAGCCTCATTACATGCTAGCCACTTTGAGTGGAAGTGGCCAGTGATTGGCATGCCAACGACATAACTCCCGGGCCCATAATAACAAAAAAATTACATAAAAAGAAAAACTAAATGAAACCTATATGTTTAAAACATAAATGAAGCCTAACTATTGGTAAAATTTGTTGCCAACAAGTTTAATGAGGTTCTTTTACCGAATTACTTAGTTTGGTTCATTTTACCGAAATAAAAAAAATAATAGGATTTATGGAGGTACCAATGAAGCTTAGGCTCCTTTGTTCATCGAAGCCTCACCCTACTCAGCCATAGCATCCAATTAGTAGAATCTTAATCAGAGTGGTCACTTTCACCTCAAAGCTCCAAAAAACAAAAAGACAAACTAGCAACAATGACATCTCAAACACTAATTTCCTTTTTATTTTCCAAAGTTGTGCATTGTCCACTATCGATGTTAGTAGCCTGCACTTATTGGCCACTAAACCTAACAGCATCCATGAGCGATAATTGGGGGTCGTTGGACCTAACAGTGGCCATAAAATAAGGAAAAATTACAACAAATTGTCACCACAGAGTGTTTCCAAACAGGGCATAAAGAGCATATTGATCCAAAAACATCATAAAAATAAAAACTAAAAATCAAATAATAAATGAAAACCCAAACGAGTCTCGCACCTAGTCATTTACTCTATACACTTGGTGATATTGCAACGAAAAGCAATTCATGCAATTCTGCAAGATGAACAAATGACCATAAGGCTAGTTGGGGCAAACAAGTTATGGTAGAATCGAGATGGTTCATCTCAAAACTCAAGAAATCCATGACTATTGGACCACCCCACGGGAGTGAGAATACTTCTCATTTCATCCATAATAACTAGTGCTTCAACACATGCTTAAAAATGATTGTTGTAAACTTGATTCCCTAAGAAGGCCATTATGGTTGGACTTCTCCATGGGATAAAGACGTGCAATTACCAAATAGGTTTGATATCACACTTGGATGGGAACTAATCTATAATAACAAATGCAACCCTCTAAAGAGGTCCAAATCATTCATTTTGGTCAAGCAACTTGTTGCTTTATAAATGGTCCTTTCCTTAGCGACTCATCATTGGAGCGGGTAGTCAAAAATTTTTAACATATCATAGTCAAAGTCAACAAAATATCAACTCAATCATGTTAGAGTTGCATTCATCTTACGAATCATTACCAACAATTATCATAAGCTTAATATTTTCTAGGGCAAAAATCAAGTATGATAAGTTCGTTTGTAGC
Source organism: Wollemia nobilis (assembly GCA_028583015.1). Lineage (NCBI taxonomy): Eukaryota > Viridiplantae > Streptophyta > Pinopsida > Araucariales > Araucariaceae > Wollemia > Wollemia nobilis. The sequence goes on along the minus strand of JAQPPZ010016710.1, from coordinate 9,952,403 downwards.
TCCCCTCGCTTCGGATCTATAGTAGTATTGAAGCTACCCGATCGCCTGATGTGCGAGTGCAAACTTCCATAAATTTAAGCCTTCTACTCCATTGGAAGTAGTGATTCTAGGATTCATGCCCTCCCATATGATTGGAGCATCCTATGTTTGTCAAGATCAATGATCATCATGCAACCTATAATGTGACCCTAGGTGGTCTATTTTTGCTTTTTTTTGTGTTGTCAAACAACGCATCCTAAAAATGGGCATCTGTAGACACCTAAAATACATCATATTTAGGGGACTACCCATATGGGCACATTCACAGGCCATATGAACCCTATTGGATCTATCCAAGAGCAAGCATTGGTCATAACCACTCAATCAGGGTAGTTCTAGCCCATCCAGTCTTGGCCACTCTTAGGAAGAGCATCCAAGAAACTTGGCCACTGAAGACTACATTAGCCAAACCTAGAAATTAGACCTGATAGTGACCAACATCACAAATAGTTTGGCCATGAATATGGGCCCATATAATGCAGTTCGACTACAACTCTGCATGGAATTTAGGCAAATTTTGGTGAGGAACTCCTTGAATTCCTCCCAACTACCCCTTAAATGCAAAATTGTGACTAATGCTCTCCTCAAGAATGGTTAGTTGCATGCATATTTGGAGTGAAGCTTCTTCAAGAAGCCAAGGTCCAAACCCTAAAAGAAAATTCTACATATAGACTCTCCCATAAGAAGCAAAGGATCCAAGAAGTTTGAGAGTTAAGCAGTAGAGCCCTGTCGAAACAAAGAGCTAAGATACACACATTAGAGAGCATTAGAGCATCATCCGGCTAAGCTACATTCACATATCATTATTCAGATTCATCATGCCCAATCACCATGCAGTGTAGGAGACACGCCATGTGACCCTTGAACATCAATTTGAGCAAGGGATCGACTGCCATAGCCCATAAAACTTGAGGTAGCCATTAAATTAGAGGTCATTGTCTCTGATAGCAGCCCGTAGTCATAGCTAGGTTTTAAAAAAGTCAATTTCTTAGTTCTTAGCATTAGACTGTTATTTATCATTATGTTATTATCAAATTTTAGCATAGATATATATTTTTCATTGCATTTAGAGTAGCATTTCTTATTTCCATATGCATATTACTTAGATCTATTAAATTTCAATTCGAATTATGTTTGTTTACTTGGATTACCGTATTTACTAACAAGAGCCTCTTTCAGAGAGGTGACCCGTACTACTCACTGTGTTTTGTTGTTTCCATGCACGTAGATCTACAGGTTTACAAGACCATATCAAGGCACTAGTAGCATGGTATCCCTCCTAGATGAAAGAAGGAGGAGGCATCTATGAGCCCTCATACAAGTTTGTGTGTGGAATCAGGAAGCCTACGAAGGCATACCACCCCTTTTCGAGGGGAATTTCTCAACTACCGATCACGCCCCACTTGTAACTTATTGTATCACACACTGGGTATCCCTCAAAGGGACTAATATATAAGCATGGATTGGAAATATCAATAAAATGCATAATTTATTTGTTTTTAATTTGTGTCTTCATCTGCATGTTCATTCCTTTTAGTTTGGTATAATAGTAAACACATCTGCAAGCTGGGCCTCGATTGCGGTGCATGCCTCCTGGGGTCGCACATTTACAACTAGCATCTAATATGGTCTATATATTAAGATTAGATGCCCCATATGTGTTTGTAAACATGCTTATTTAAGCACCATTTTATATTGATTTCTTAGATTTTGGCATTTTATCTCTCCATTCTTCGTGTGTGGAACTTAGATGCCATATCACTGGTATCAAACTGTAGACACCTAAAAAGCATCATTTCAATGGCGACTACTCATATGGGACATGCTACAAGACCATATGGAAGATATTGGATAGAATCCAAGATATAGCAGTGGTTCTAACCACTCAATTTGGGCTCCTTGGCCTAATCAGTCTGAATCATAGCTAAGACCTACGGTCTACAGTCTGAACCGCAGCTAAGACCTGCGATCTATAGTCTAGGCCGCAGTTGTCACCTGCGGTCTAAACTGAAGTTTAGTTGGCCTTCATCCGAGCCAAATCGGTTTGAATGACCATTTGTTCTAGAAGAAGGTGGTTAAAGAACTGAATATTCCAGAGGCTTCCAATCCAACTGTCCCAACCACCTCTTCTTGATCTTGGCTTCTCCATGAAGCCACCCCTAGCCCTTGGGTAATCCTATAAATACCCCTTCGAATTAGGGCAAAAGAGAGGATTAAGCATTGGAGATTGAAGTAGCGAAGCCCTATCGAATTGTGGACTCACTTGAGTGCATTGAGAGGGAGTGTTGTTATTCAATTGCCAACTAGTCAAGCATCATGACAATTCATGCCATGGATGCCCTAAGGAGCTAGAACGCCAAGAAATGCAAATTTGGGCGAACGAAGGCCCAATTGTGGAATTCAACCACCAAACCTGTCAAAGGACACCAAGGCAACCCTTGATCATCAATTGGACAAGGAAGATCAAGCCCACAACCCTAGATTTGGAGGGTAAACTTACTTGATTTCTAGTCATGGTTGACATCCATGGTGTACAATGCAGACCGCTCATCAGAGCTATGGTTTGCAATAGGTGAAAGATCTCCTTACTATTTTTGTTTTAGTATGCTTAATTAGGTTAGATTAGTCATTTTAATGGTTTATTTGATAGTTTAGAGACTTTGACTGGATTAATTAGGGATTATAATAATTTTCCTTCATCATAGCAAGTAGGACATCAATGGCTTATTTTCATGCTATCTTGTTTCATTCCATGTAATTGATTCAATAGATAGATAGCTACACCTTCTACTTTCATGTTTCTAACAATCTTCATGAATCTTGCACAAGTTTAATATGTTTTATTCATCTTCTTGATTTCATAGTTGTTATGACATCTTTATGCATATTTTCCTCAAAGGGCCTCATCATGAGAGGCTGCCTATTTGTATAATGCTTTTGTGTTGTTTCTTGACCGTAGGAAAGTAGGTTCAAAGGAGATTCAATCATTCAATTCCTTCCTCAATGCAAAGAAGAGGGTCAACTCCACCCTAGAGTAGTTTGTGACTATTTAGAGAGCATTAGTATTGTGCCTACCCCATTGGGGGCTTGGGAATTGTATCAATTGTATCAACATTTGGGTGACCCTAAGAGGGGCATGATTGTAATCGAGATTCTTTTCAATATTAATAAAAGAAGCATCCATTTTATCATCATATGCAATCTTGTTCGTCATTTTATGCTTTCATGTTGATTTTGATTGATGCATTAGATAGGTGCACACTTTTTGGATAGGTGAGAAGGCGATCACGATGGAACTCCACAATTTATGCATCTAATTTCTGACCCTTGAGTATTTTTTTGATATCAGGTGCAAACCGCAGGTTATAGCTACGGTCTCATTGTTGGCCCATGGCTTCAAAATGCGGTCTGCAGTCTGAACCATGCATCAGACCTATGGTTCATAGTAGACACAACAGATAGTAGGGAGTCAAATCTTGATCGAATGAGGACCTGAGGTAGGCCCCATTTTTCACTCTATACTTTTTTATTCTATCTGTGTTTTCCAGAAAGTAGAAAAGGGGAAATCCAATTAAGACACTAAAAAATAGAAATGAATTAGGTTTTGGGGTTTCTTTTTTGAGTTTGGCTAGGCACTGCTAGGAACAATGGACCTCTGAGTGCAGTCCACCCTAGAATCCAGTGTGCTAGGTTTAAATTGTGTGTTGGTTTGCATGCTTGAGGCCCAATCAGAGGCTATATCATCGTAATTTGCATTGTCAAAAATTCATATAGGATATAGCATGCATTCTCTGAAAATGAAACATTTCTTTTTGCATATCATGTAGGAAATAATCATTCATGTTGTATTATGCATTTTCCTTTCTATGCAAAGATTAAAATGAACCACACACACCACGTTTCACTTAAACGCTAGTGAGTTGGAAGTCACATCCAACCACTAGTAGGGTTCAATGACGATGGGCGTAATTTCCATCCATTGGCCCAAATCCTATGTACCCTTGGATACTAGACCAATACCAGATCCGAGAACCTTTCATACCCTAGAAAATTTACATGTATTCTCTTCAGAGGGTATAACATTGACTGGGGAAAATGGGTGAGGATCTGGGAGGACCTGTGCTCCCTGACCATGTGTGGGCTTCATTACCACACATTATAGGTTGGATTACATGACTTGGAGTTCATAGCCAAGTTGTCGAGCTACGAGTATATAGGTGAAAGCCAATTAAATTGAGAATATCATCCAACAAGCTTTCAAACATGATAAGGAGTTCTTTACTGACACAAAAAATTTGAAACAACATCAAATAGTTTAGGGCTCACTTTTAAAAAGTTAATATGAGATAAACACCATTGTATACCTTGTTTGTGTAATAAATAATAAATCTAGACACTAGGTACACCATGGTGGAGACACGGGGTGGTTGAAAAAGGCATAATCCTGATGCCAATGACCAAGCCCCAATAGATTCACAACAACATATGTCGAATCCTCACCCACATGCACTTCTTGAACATCGTTCGATGAGCATTAGAGGAGACAATTCGACACGAGGGGAACCTATTGAGTGTACCCCTGATAGAGGAGTTTTTGTGCATTCTTCTAGGCATAGAATAGATTAGGGAGCCTCTCAGCATGAGGGTGTTCCACTCGAAAGCCATTATCGAGACCGTGTTGCACGCGCATCCATGGGGTCGACCGAAGAGTATGTTATACAAGGGTCCAAGTTGGTACCCCTACGTCATAGGTCTGTAGGAGGATCCATGGCTCCACCTTTAGAGTATAGATGGGATCGAGACCCACCCATTCAGGGGCATGCAGATAGGGCCATCGCTGAGCATAGGCCTGTGCAGACTCTCACACGTAGTGAACATCGAAAGATCACTATTGATATGGCTAAGGTGGGAGCCAATGGCACACCACCGCATGAGCGGTGGAGATCTAGATAGTTGGATGGCTTAGGTAGCATCCTTGAGCAGCTAGGCTATAAGCCTTCGGCTCCACCCACTCATGCCCTAAGTGAGCATAGTGTGAGTTCTATTAGGACTTCTAGAGAGCATGGAGAGGCTTCTAAGCACCCTCATGTGACACATCCACCATCCACGCATGGTGGCATAGAGCATAGGGCTCAGTAGGATGCCAATGCCATCTACACAGACAAGGGCAAAAGCATCACAAATCAGTCAGATGGGTATGGAACCCATAAGGTCACTCGCATTGAGCATGCATACTAGAGGCCTATTATGGCTGATCAACTTGATAGATCACACATATTGGTATCCGAGCAGTGATGATAGCTCCTCCAAGATCAATTGGAGGATACTCGCCTAGAGAGGCAATGCATTGAAGATGAGAATCTTCAATCGTAGAGGCTCATCAGACAAAGACTATATGAGCAATGCATGCGTGAGGAATGCATCCTTACCCAAAAGGAGTGCATAGAGTAGGAGGATAGGCTAGCTAGGGTTGGTCTATACACTCACATGGAGAACAGAGAGTGCATTCATAGAAAGGCTTTTTCACAAGCCGATGTGCAGTAGGAGTGTAGAGATGCTCACACTCATATTAGTGCCCTACAAAGAGAACGACCACCACCATTCGAATATGAGAGGCAGTGATAATGAGGAAGTTGAGGGAGATGGAACTGAGTAAGAGTATCTTGAAGAATCCCAAGTTGAGGAGGAGGAAGAGCCATGACCTCCACCTTGATAGAGGAAGAATGTACCTCCAAGACCACCCCATGATATCTTAGGGAGGAGGACTTTCTATCCTCGAAGGCTTATAAAGCCTTAGCAGCAAAAGTAAAAGTGATCGAGAGGCAAGGTGTGGCTCTTCAAAATCTGACATTAAGAAAGATTCATAATGAGCCTTTGGACCCCTCGATACCTACTCTTGCATATCTTGAGCATTTTGTTATGCCCAGGCTAGACAAATTTAAAGGTGATGAAGATGCGCAGGAGCATGTCATAGGATTTTTGGATGCCTGTTTCCAAATTATGAGAAATAATGCCTTACTTTTGCACACATTCATCACAACCCTCTTAGGCCCAGCCCGAGAGTGGTTCAATCAGCAAAAGAGGCACAACATTACCAATTTTGAGCAATTGGATGATGCTTTCCTTGAACGCTTTTATTTTGGCATCAAGAAATAGGCTAACCTTTCCGATCTGGCTGCGCTAGCTCAACGCGATGATGAGCCAATTGAACAGTACAAAAATAGGTGGAGGAGATTAATGGTGAAGCTTCCATTCCCTATTCTTGCTATGAAATTGACCCGAATGTTTACCAAGAGTTGTGCCAAGCACATCTCGTTATTGTTGCAACTGTAGTAGTATCCAACATTCGAGGAAGCTTTGGCGCAAGCCAAAGTAATTGAAGATATCAAGTTGCAAGAAGGCAACTTGAAGCTTAAGAATAGGAAAGAGGGGCCCAAGAAGAGCTCCATGAAACATAAGGGCAAGTAGGCCCACGTCAACCAAGTGGTTCTAAACCTCTAGAGAGAGGATAAAGGGTAGCAAAAGCAGAATTATCAAGCCCAACCTCCTCCTGCGTAGTATGAAAAGTGCAATAATAATTATAAGGGCAAAAATAAAGAACAACACCCACCTCACCAATTCATGCCTTTATGGAATCATTGACATCGATATTCCATCAATTGTGTGAGGCCAAGGCAATCAGGTTTCCCGAGATCAAACTGGTCGATCTGAATCAACCCAAGTCAAAGGGGTACCAGGATGATCTATTTTGCATCTTCCATCATGTGAAGGGTCATGACATCGAAGTGTGTTGGTCCTTCAAGCATATTGTGCAAAACATGATTGAAAAATGTGAGCTTGTAGTACCAAATAATCTACTAGCACCCAACAACCAAAACATGGGGATTTACAAAAATCCACTGCCAAACCATGAGGCACCACGCAACAATGTTGGTCATGTCAACCAAGTGCGCATCGAACCACCTACCCAGGGGTTCGTAGGTATGGTTAATGTTGTTATGAGACATGGGAGATATGAGCAGCCAAATCAACCATGCACTCCCATAATAATACAAGCCATGCCAAATCAATAGTCGACTCAAAATATTCCAGGCCCACCAACTAGACCGGTGGTGACCATACGAAGCAGGTTGGTTCAAAATCTAGAAAAATCCCGCTAAGTTATCTATTTATGAGTTAATACAGTAGTCCCCCAGGCATAGGGAGACTCTCATGGATATTCTGAGGTCCATCAAAGTATAGTCCCAGGATGCTCAAGCATTCACCAACTTTGTGGGACACGTACAATAGTGCTAGGAATCGACGATCCAATTTTATGATCATGAAATTAGGACGGTTCCTACAGATACGGCTGACCCACTATTGCATATCATTGCATGTGTCAATCACGTGCCATTCAAGAGGGTCTTGATCGACACTGGTTCATCGATCAACATTATAACGACCAAGGTGTTGAGTCCCTTGAAGCTACCTAAGTCACACATTGTACCCATTGCATTCACGTTGAGAGCGTTTAACGATGTGTTATGTTCGATGGTTGGCACGATCATCCTACCTATTCAGGTAGGCCTAAAGACCATCCCTGTGATGTGTCATGTGATCGAAGGTGCCATGCAGTATAACATCCTATTGGGGAGGCCTTGGATTCGAGAGATGCATTGTGTTCCCTCTATATTACATCAATGTGTGAAGTACATTCATGAGGGACAAGTTCACGTGGTGTCGTCAGATGGAGAACCATTTAAATTCATGAACATGGCTGATTTTCCAGGGGGTTTCATACTCCCATCAATGCACCTGGATGTCCGGCCAACATCATCGGTTAAGAGTCTAGGATAAAAATAAAGAGTATGTGCTCAACCATCGATATTTGTATCACACAGATCTGAGCACACTATTGCTACTTCCTTGAAACTGACTGCATCAACAATGCTTCGAGATGAGAGGAAGCTAAAGGTGAAAGTGGGCGAGAAGGAAAAGAAACATATGCCCAAACTAGTCATCGATGAGGCTCCCATTCCTATGGAAGTGGAGGAAGCCCAAGATATAGCCGAGGAGGTACCTTAGCCTACCTCACCTGCATCGTCAGCAGGATCATCCGCACCATGGGTGACTGTTCACCTAGCCAACATAGGGTTAGGAGAATATATTGTGCAGAACATCACCTTTGGACCGATTCTGGAGACTACACAAGAGATGGGCCGACCCCATGCTCATCATTTTCTGGTTGGATCAGTGGTGCCATTGGGAGAGCCACCCAACAAGATGAACTTCATCTATGCTGGGTGAGATCAGCTTCCCACACGAATGCCCATGGATGAAGATGATGATGAACCATTCATAGTGAATGTTCATTATCTATCCAACCCCAAATATGCTAGGCACATTTTTGAATTATATCATTGGCATGGGTACGACCTTGGTATTTTTGAACAAGGGCGTAGGACTCCGCTCGAGCCACATTATCAGTTGGCAACTAATAGGTTTGGGCTAGGATTACAGATACGAGGATAGGATGATTTACTTGCAGCATCATTAGATCACCTGTACCTTAGTCTGGGGGACGATGTGGATTTCAACCCATATCACCCTGATCCTTCTACATTCCAGAGGGATAATCAGATGGTGTCTTATGTCACCATAGCTCCACCCGAGTCATATCATGAAGATACCTTGGTGGATAGCGAGATCTCACCTGACAATCAGTTAGAGGATGAAGTTGAACCGGTTTATGAGGCGGTATCGTATTTATGGTGCTTATACCCAATTTTATCGAATAATGATGATAGTGATCAGGATGTGACTTACATGGGGCCGCACTTGCCAGAGCGTCCCATGCTAGTGGATAGTGGTGAAGGATTGTATTACGATAGTGATGACGAGGATGAAATAGAGAGAGCCTATCTAGGACCTCCTTACCTACATCATCGTAATGCACCTTATATGACTGAGGACATGCATAGAGAGATCAATCTCAATCCTCACCTTAGGGGAAGACCACCGAACTTCGATGTGATCTATCACATGGTGTTTCCTGACCCACCTATGTACATGGATCTCATTGAGCCGAATGATCCCATCTTGCAATTAGTGCATAGAGAGGACCCAGTCGTCCGTAGTCCGCATAGAGAGGACCCATTTGTGCCTATGCCATTAGAGCCAGATCTCGGGTATGAGGACTACATCGATTATGTAGAAGTTTGTCCATGTGGTCCTGGAGATCAATTCCATTCCATCAATATGGTCTCCATTGATTTGACCACTCCACTCCACAATCCAATAGATCCATCCAAACCATTGCATCTAAATGTAGATGCTATCGACTGGGATCACGTTGACTCACCTATTGAGCCTGAAGATTTCTTCCCTAATGAAGAAATGCTGCAACCATTTCATTTTTTTCTAGGATGTGCTTATGATGTCTATCATGCTGAGGATGCTTCCAACATGGAACCTATGAACCCAGCTGATGACATCCACTTGATCCCTATGCCTCATCAGCTTGAGGAGGGATCACATATGTCAGTAGAGGAAACCTTCGATGTGGATATCAGTAATGATCCCACCAATCCAAGGAAGGTTAAATTTGGAGAGAGTCTCACTCTAGATGAGCATGCCACCCTCATCCCTCTGCTGAAAGAGAGACCTAATATTTTTTCTTGGACTTACAAAGATATGCTAGGTCTAGACCCAAAATTGGTTACTCATAACCTTTCGCTAGATCTATCAAAGAAGCCAGTCAGGTAGAAGCTTAGAAAGATGCATCCAATAGTAGCCTTAATGGTGAAATATGAGCTACAAAAGTTGTTGGACGTAGAGTTTGTAATCTCCATTGACTATCCAGAATGGGTATCCAATATGGTGCCCATAGGAAAACTTGATGGAAGGATCCGTATTTGTATAGATTTTAGAGACCTGAATAAGGCAACACCTAAGGATTCATTTCCATTGCCTAATATTGATGCTCTTGTAGATGCAACTGTAGGTCACGAAATGCTCTCCTTAATGGACGGGTTTTTCTTGTTACAATCAAATTCAGATTAAACCCTAAGACCAGCATAAAACCATGTTTATAATGCCATGGGGAACATTTTGCTATAAAGTTATGCCATTTGGCCTCAAAAATGTTGGTGCCACATATCAGCAAGCCATGACATATATCTTTCATGACTATATGCATAAGATCCTAGAGGATTATATGGATGACTTGTTGGCCAAGTCATTACTATGTGCTGAGCATGCAGAGGTCTTGAGGAAGGTCTTCGATCGCTTGATAGAGTATAATGTCAGGTTGAATCCTAAGAAGTGCGTATTTGGTGTAACTTCTGGTAAACTCTTAGGATTCATCATTTCAAAGTGAGGCATCAAAGTTGACCCAACAAAGGTCAAGGCTATCTTAGAGATGCATCCCCCCATAAATATCAAAGAATTAAGAAGCCTTCAGGGCAAGGTAGCATCGATAAAGTGATTTATCACTCAATTATCGGATAAATATCGACCCATGAATCGATTGCTACATAAGGGGGTCCCATTCAACTGGGATGAGGACTGTCGAGCAACTTTTGCTGAAATAAAGCAATACCTAGCAACGCTACCAATACTAGCTCCACCAAGGCTAGATGTGCCATTTATGTATATATATCGATGAATCGACTTTGCATTAGGGACCATGTTAGCCCAAAATAACATGCAAGGCAAAGAGCAAGCCATATATTATATTAGCCAAACCTTGGTGAGTTACGAGCTAGGATATGCATATGTGGAGAAACTGTGTTTAGCAATAGTGTTCACTACAAAGAAATTGTGGCACTATATGCTAAGTCATACGACATATGTTATATCAAAACAAAATCCTTTGCAATACATGATGAGCAAGACATATCATAACACACGTACTGTGAAGTGGATCATGCTACTGATAGAATTCGATCTGGAATTCATAAGCCAAAAGTCCATTAAGGGACAAGTCATAGCTGATCAGCTGGTTGAGGCACCATTGTCAAACAATAGGCCTCTTACCATCGAGCTTTCGGATGACATGGTCTTCATCGTATCCGAAGCTCCCGAACCCAAAGAACCAAAAAATAATGCTGATATGACATTGTTCTTCGATGGTTCGAAGTGCGAGCAAGGGGGTGGTGCAGGAATAGTGTTTTTCACACCGCAAGGAGCTCCAATGCCCTTGTCATTTAAATTAGATTTTCCTTGCACCAACAACAATGTTGAATACGAAGCCCTACTTCTGGGCCTCCACACAGTCATCGCCATGAATATTAAAATATTAAACATCTTTGGTGACTCCTTGCTCATAGTCAACCAAGTTAAGGGGCTCTTTCAATGTCGATGTCCCATGTAATGAAAGCTTATAAAGATCTAGTTGTTACATATTTGGCTAAGTTGGAATGGTATGACATCGAGGCAATCCCTCATTCATCAAATAGGTTTGCAGACACCATGGCATCTTTGGGATCCTTAATCCCTCAAATTTCATCTACTGATTTCACTACCATTCATGTTAAAACGCTCTCACATCCTGCAATGGAGCGTGAAGCCTTTGATAATAAAATTTCAGTCAACATGATTAGCATGGAACCAAAAGCTGAATGGTTCTGCAGAGTTGAAGACTTTCTAAAGAAGGCACCCTAGGGGTCATTAACCTCTCAGAGTTCGACGAGGAGTGGTACTACCATTCACCACAAGGTTGTTTCCCAGTCTGCATTTGCAAAAGTAAATATGTAGGGGGAGCAAGTCATCTTGGCAGTCGAAGCTGAGGCTTGTCAAAGCTGGATGTCACAAATCCAAGACTTCTTAAAACTTGGTCTGATCCCAGAGGGATTGTCGCATGTCGCAAGATGCACATTCAAGCAGAAAGTGACTAAATATGTCTTGATAGGAGATATTTTGTACCGATGAGGTTACGATGGAGTTCTCCTTCATTGTCTAGAGCCCCAAGAGTCATCTTGGGTGATTTCACAAGCTCATGATGGTACGTGCGATGGCCATTTCAGCGACATGGCCATCATCAAGTGCATCCTTCGAATGGGTTACTATTGGCCCACTATGGAGAAGGAGTGCAATGTGTATGTCAAGAAATGCATCAAATGTCAGCATCATGCTAATATTATGCACTTGCCATCATAGGCCTTACAACCCATCCAAGCGGCTTGGCCATTTTCTCAGTGGGGATTTGATCTCATAGGCAATATCTCTCCCCCATCATCGGGTCGACATACATTCATTATCATGGCTACTGAGTACTTTACAAAGTGGGTGGAAGCAATACCCTTAACAATGACCACTGGAGCTCGCATAGCAGAGTTTATACTCGAGCATATCATATGTCATTTTGGGATTCCATCCAAGATAGTTTTGGATAATGGAACATCATTCAAGAACAAAACTATGAGAGCTTTGACATCTAAGTATAGAATCAAACATAGTTTTGTGACTCCATACTATCCGTAGGAAAACAGGTAGGCTGAAGCCTCAAATAAGACAGTGGTTTCCATATTGAAAAATATGGTACAAGAACACCACAAAGATTGGCATATCCAACTGCCCCTTGCGTTATGGGCTTACAGGACTAGCATTCGGACGCCCACTAGGGCAACTCCATTTTCACTAGTATATGGCACTGAGGCCATTATGCCCTTAGAGTTGGAAATTCCAACGCTGCACGTCGCATTGAAAGAGTTCATCGATGACGACACCGCACGGCAAGCTCACCTGGATCAATTGATGCTACTTGATGAACATCGCGTGAATGCCCTTGAGCATCTCCGCGTTTATCATGAGCGACTAAAATGAGCTTATAATATCAAAGTCCATCAAAGAGACTTTGAAGTTGGGGATCTTGTCTTGAAAGAGAACCAACAGAACTCTAATTTACCACTAGATATGCGAGACAAATTCATGGCTAATTGGCTAGGACCCTATATCATATCTAAAAATATTGGTTCGGGTACCTATCACCTAACATCGCTAGGGGGTGTTGAAGAGCCTGAACCTCTCAACATCATCCATATTAAGGTGTTCTATGCTTGAGAGTGTAGCAAAAGGCTCCAAGGGTTCCTAAAATTGCTTGGTCATGTTAGTAAAAGGCTCTAAGAGTTTGCTTAAAATTGCTTGGTCATCCCAAAAAGCTCCGAGGGTTTGCTTAAAACCACTCGATCATCCTAAAAGGCTCCAAGCTCTTTTGTGAGTAGTTTGGTCAATAAAAAAGCTCCAAAGGTATTTCAAACCTTTGGTCAATCCCAAAAGGCCCTGAGGGTTTTCTTATAATCGCTCGATCATCCTAAAAAGCTCCAAGGATTTAAAAAAAATCGCTTGGTCAATTTAAAGGCTCCAAAGGCATGTACTCACCGTTTGGTCAAATATAAAGGCTCAAAATCCATAAAAATTATAAAATCAATAAAATCCAAAAAAATTGGTAAAGCATAAAATCCAAAAACATTTGCATTATGCATTTTCATTTACACATGCATTCATTTCATCATTGCATTGCATATAGGCATTCGTCATCCGTTGCATTCTATAGTAGAATGGATAGTGTTTTTCAGTCTTACAAATGATGCCATGTTTGTGTTTTAATCATGCACCTCTGCATTTATCATAATCCATCATTCATGTGAGTAATTGTGTTTGTCAACACAACACCTGTTGCTATGAGATATGTATATATACTAAAGTTTTCTAGTCACTCAGCCATACCTAGTGGGTTTCTCAGACGTCGTAGAAAGCTTTCTTTGCTTCTGTAGATGAGGTCACTAGTTGTGATAGTACTTGGCATATCAGGATCCCGTCACTAATTGAAACATTTAAAATCCTGCTAAGATGAGGGAAGATGAAAGCTGTGAAAGTGGTCCTGGGTATTTAGAGAGACGGGTTTTATTACCTACTTATCTTGCAAATAGTTCGGTCTAGAATGGTGAACCTTGGAAAAAGGACAAGATTTCCCCTACCCATACATTCCCTTGCTTACAAATAAAGGAGCAATATCCCAGAGTAACATCCCAGATCAACATCAAAGGTTGATACCCCACATCGATATCCTAAAATCGATATCCCAAATTGACATCTCAAAAGTCAAAACCCTCAAAGTTCAAATCAAAGATCAAATGAAGATCAAAAATCAAGTTCAAAGTCAAATCTAAAGTGACATAGTGAATCAAAAGCACTATATAAATCCCTTGCTCAAGAAAAATGGGAATAAACAGTGATTTTTATCACTCAAAGTAAAACGTGAAAAATAGTGATTTTTATCACTACACATGAGCAAGTATCCCTATGAATAGAAAGAAAATAAGGGTGAGAACTTGAATCCCTGAATTGTTCACCATTCAAAGCCATAGAGTGAACCCCGATTGCAGTAATGGGTTGAAAGAGTCCTATCTGCATTTGGAGTAGTAGTTCTATTGGGTGATCCCCAAACGTAGCAATGGGTTGAAAGAGTCTCGACTATTCTTGGAGGGGTAGTCCTGATCAATTTGCAAGATGAGCTAGCTCTGGGTGCCTGGGGTTGTCTAGCATTATAGTCCAATCAAGTCTAAAACATGGATGATATGAACATAAGAGGAACCCGATCTCACATATGGGTTGGAAGAGTCTCGACTGACATCTGGGGTATGCCTATGGTCTATCTAAAAATACTCACGTGCACACACAAGGATAATGAATAGTTGGGTCATTCGTGATGAAAGCATCGTCCAACAAAAGCCTTGTACAGTTAGTATGGGACGTTTGAGAAGTCTACTAGGGTGTTTGAGTCTCATGGAAAACCTCAAAAATTTCTCTAATAGCAACAAATATCAAAGATCACAAACCATCAAAAGTAAAAGTCATTTCAAATCATCAAATTGCAAAGTATCTAATGAGTGATACATCATTACATAAAGCACAATCAAGATATAGGATAGATACTGGATGGATATCAGAAATGATATCTAGACGACCATTGACTATATTGTGCATATTTTTCAAAATTGCAAAAAGGAATATAAAGTGACATATTATATCATTCGCATCATACCATGGCATATCATTGCATTTCATATATGGGTGATTAATTGCTTAAATTCTTGTAATGAGGATTTTCAATTACATTCATGATTTTTACACATTCTGTGGTGTCATCCATTAGATTGTTAAACATATATTGCATTCATTCCTTATGTTTTAAGTGATTAAAGCATACAGGTTCATTTACATTAGATTACCATCATGTAAATAAAGCATTACATATATTACACCAGCATAGCGTGACATCGTCACAAATTAAATGCATACAATAAAGCAAAATTAAATATGCATTTAAAAGTAAACATCGCATCCATATGCATCCATCATAAATAGCATATCTAAACATCTAGATCATTGCATACCATCATCATCATAAATTAAATAGCTATCTAGTGCATGTCATCCATACATCCCATTACATAAGCATAGCATCAATATAAACATAAAATAAAAAATACATACATACACATAATGAGCCAAAATGATCAATATCTCATATATATATATATATGTGTGTGTGTGTGTGTGTGTGTCCAAAAATGAGTACATCAAGGGTACATCAAAAATTCTCGTAGGCTACAACTGTGTAGGTCCTCGACCTTACACTAAAAAATAGTACAATAAAAAAATCTCTGTAATCTGTACTAAGGGCCTGCACCCCTAGCCTGAGAGTCACCTCCGTCACCTCCGCCATCCCTATGGCCCCTCTGTGAGCTATCTCCATGAGTGCTAGAGGACCTGTGTGTCCTCTCAGTCCTATGGGTCCTATGACTAGAACTAGCAGAAGACTACCCTGTCTCCCTGGTCCTGGTCTTGGAGCTACTCCTGTGGGTCCTGGTAGAGTACATGTCCTCTGGAACCATGCCACCTATCAGCTTGATGTGGCCCTCTAGCTGAGAGATGTGAGCTGCCCTCACATTCTAAATATTATTACCCTCCTCAATGAGGGAAGTGAGCCACCTAATCTTGGCCATGGGATCATGGCCTCCTGGTAGTACAGATGATGGTGCTATAGGAGGTGCCATGACAACCTATGTAGATGAGGGATCTCCCCTCGATGCCCTCAATAGATCCAACTATGTTCATGCAAGATCATGCTCGATAGTGAGCCTCTGGATCTCTATATCAATTGTAGTCAATTGTGCCTTGAGGAGAGGCCTCTCCTCCTCATAGCTCCTCCACTAGCTCTCACCATGTCTAAGCTTCGCCTCTACTATGGTGAGACTAGTATCCCTCTATAGTAGCTGGATCTGAAGCCTACCCACCTAACTCTATAAATCCATAACCTGAGCTAGTAGCTACCCTACCTCACTATCAGAAGGTGCCTCACCCTCCTCGAATACCTCATCCTCAACCTCAACCTATGGAGCCTCCCCTGTGGTGGCCTCGACACCCCATCCACCCTTAGTTCACAGGTGCACATTGCACCCCTCTGGATCAGCCTTCACCTCGTCATCTATTTAGCTAAGGGGCCTTGATCCCTACCACTATAGTAGGGACCACCAAGTATCATATGTTGGGGTGGTCCCAACCCTAGCAACCCTCGACTCCTGGAAGTCATCAGCCATGTCTCCTAGTGGTGTCAGTTGAATCCAAGGTAAATGACTCTCCAACACCAATCGCCTATAGATGATGGGTAGCTCTGGTATGTCCTGAACTAGCCCAAACTACCACAAGACATGAGAGTAGTACTGATACTCATGGATCTTATCCTTGTGACCAAGTAGCCACCTATCTCATCGAGCGTGGAGCAGCTGCTCGCCAGCATCCTCCCATGCAGGGTGATCCATATAAGGTCACCACTCAATGTCATCCGGTTGAAGTACTACAAACCTACCAATGTAGTGCTCTATGTCCCCAGCATGGGACCTGCTCTAGAACCCCTCCTCATGGGGCCAACATGTGGTGTAGTAATGAGCATCATCAATAGAAGTAATAGCAAGGGGTAGCTCCATAGGATGCTCGATCCTAATATGCTACTAGCCCCAGATCTAGAGAAGTAGACTACAACTAATCCCTACTCGGCTCCTACTAGTAATCTGGTAGAGCTCTCGGTACAACTGGTATAGTAGAGTGCTCCCCTAGGCTAGGAGGAGTGGATGATCGGTAGAGCTCTGTGTAACCCTCTTGATACTGGCCAAAAGGTTCTAGGGGATCCTCGCACCCGAGGAGTCTGGAAGAACAATCTGCATAACAAAGTGCATGAATACTGCCTCTCTGGTAGAAAAGATCCCCTTCCTCTACCAGTACTCGATGTGGATGCCTTCGTGATCAATCCTACCCTGCGCATCCTCGCTATGGTCATCGAAGATAGCATAAAAAACAACTCGTCTACTGGTAAATGGAGTGGAGGTGATGGTCTCACCATCAATAGGGATCCTAAAGATCTGGTAGATGTCCTCTAGAGTAATAGTAATTTCACCTGTCGACAGGTGAAAGGTGTTGGTCCATGCATCCCAGCGTCGGGCCAACGCAGTCATGTAGGCCTGATCTACCCTGATAGTAGGTAGATCCAAAACGTAGCCAAAGCCAATGGCACCAAACCACTGTCACTCTAGGCCAGTCAGCTACCTACGGAGGGTGCATAGGATATCCGGATCTCTAGATCTAGAAGTCAATTTCTAAAAAGAAATAGTGTATAAGGGAAAAAATGATTAAAAACAACCAAAAACAGCTAAAAATGACCTTAAAAAATGTCAAACAAATTTAAAAATTGTTAAAAAGACAAAAACATGCAAAATATTTCACAAAAAAACAAACATGTACTTCAAAAGTGCAATAAATGACATTAACTGCCAGAAAAAATTAGGAAAAATAAAAAAAATTGAATTTTTTTTCAAAAATTGGGAACCGTAGGTCAAAGCTACGGTCCGCATAACGGTCAAATTTTTGACCGTTGGGATTTGAATCCCACCGTGACTGACAGTTGTGGTCCCCAATATGTCAATTGGGAACCACATCTGCCAGCTATGGTCTAGGAAAGTGACCTTTTTTGGGTCACTTCCTAGCCTGGTAGACCAAAAAAATTAAAACCTAAATCTAGCCTAGTCTAAGGTGAGGTTCATTACCAACAATTTAGTGAGATTGATTTAACCCATTAATTAATGTGGTTCATTTTAAGTTGGTAAAGAGTGTGAGGTCTCGATTTTGAGTTACCTTACCCGCTTTGAGGCCTCTGCTAGTAGAAGGTTACCCAGGGTCTACCATCGGGATGTGTGGAGGTGTCAAGTTGTAGTTTCAGCAGTGCTTCACATCAAATTTACTGCCTAACCTCTCAGAGCTCTCTCAGTTTTAGTTGCTTGCAGGAGGAATAATGAGAATTTTTCAAAATGGGAAAATTTAAATACCCTTTTCTAATTTTGGTGGACCGCAACTGACAAACGCGGTCCCAAAATTAGGGTTTTGTGATCGTAACCCTGAGCCACGGTTCCCAAAATTGGAAATACCAACCGCAATCCATGCACGTGGTTTGCAACTAGCATTAAATGCACTAAAATCCCACCGTGGGAAGGTCTTAAATGGTAAATTAATGACTCCTAACGGATCAGAATCTCAATAAGAGCAATCAATTTAACAAATTTGGTGATTCTCAAGCACCACGATCAATTAAAAATTCAAATAAACAAAAAAACAAAAAAAAAATAATCAAAAGCCAAATGCACCTCGTATTCAGTCATTTACCCTATACACTCGGTGGTTGCAGTGATTGACACTCCATGCAATCCAGCGAGATGAGTAAATAACCATAAGGACATTTGGGGTAAAATTGTCATCGTTGATTTGATATGTTTCTTTTCAATCCCAAAGAAGGCCTTCAAGGCTGGACCGCTCCACGGGAATGAAGCGTTTCATGTCATTTCCCCTATGACATATTTTTAGCAAATCATCGACAAATTGATTCAACATACATCTAATTGGCATTGTATCATTTTGATTTCCTAAGAAGGCTATTGCAGCCCGACCGCTCCATGGGATAGGAATGTGCAATTACTATTAATAGTTGCAATCATAAGTTGAACTAGGCTTAGCCAAGTAATCAAATGCTAAAAATTCTAAGTTTTTTCAGATCATTCATAATGGTCAAGCGACATCATCACTTCATTCATTGTCATTACCCTCATCGACTCATCACTTGAGGGGGTAGTCATAATATCAAATCATAATCAAAGTCAACAGAAGATCCCTGAAATCGTAGATCCCTTGATCTTGTCAAAATTGCGTTCGTCCTTGCAAATCATTGTCAACAACTATCATAAGATTACCCCTTTGCTTGGGGTAAATAGCAAATATGACAGTTTGTTTGTATCTCGCCTCCTTTCGGTTATATAGGCCTAACTCCTATTGTAGCACCAAAGCTACCCAAATGACTGATGATGAGTGCAAACCCTTTCAAAATTAAGCCTCCAAAGAGTTGGAAGCAATGATTCCAAGATGCGCATCCCTTTTGCAGGACCTAGGGCATCTAATGTTGATCCGACTAATGATCATCATATAACCTTCGACATCATTTTAGGTGGTGTATTTTTTCTCACATGTTGTTCGATATCACAATGCATCTCAAAAGGGGCATCTGTAGACACCTAAAACACGTCATGTCGAGGGCGACTACTCATATGGGACATGCTACAAGACCATATGGAAGATCTTGGATAGACTCCAAGATACAAAAGTGGTTCTAACCACTCAATTTGGGCTCCTTGGCCTAATCAGTTGAACCATAGCTAAGACCTATGGTCTCCAATCTGAACCGTAGCTAAGACCTGCGGTCTGTAGTCTAGGCCGCAACTGTCACCTATGGTCTAAACTGAAGTTCAGTTGGCCTTCATCCGAGCCAAATCGGTTTGAACAGCCATTTGTTCTAGAAGAAGGTGGTTAAAGGATGGAAGATTCTAGAGGCTTCTAATCCAATTGTCCTAACCACCTCTTCTTGATCTTGGCTTCTCCATGAAGCCACCCCTAGCCCTTGGGTAATCCTATAAATACCCCTTCGAATTAGGGAAAAATAGAGGATGAAGTATTGGAGATTAGAGCAGTGAAGCCCTATCGGATTGTAGACTCACTTGAGTATACTGAGAGAGCCTAGTTGCTATTCATTTTCCAATTCATCAAGCATCATGACAATTCATGCCATGGATGCCCTAAGGAGCTAGAATGCCAAGAAATGCAAATCTAAGAGAACGGAGGCCCAATTATGGAATTCAACCATCAAACCTATCAAAGGATACTGAGGCGACCCTTGATCATCAATTGGACAAGGAAGATCAAGCCCACAACCCTATATTTGGAGAGAAAACTTACTTGATTGCTAGTCGCGGCTGACAGTCGTGGTGTACAGTGCAGACCGCTCATCAGAGCTACGGTTTGCAACAGGTGAAAGATCTCCTTATTGTTTCTATTTTAGTATGCTTAATTAGGTTAGATTAGTCATTTTAATGGTTTCTTTGGTAGTTTAGAGACTCTGAATAGCTTAATTAGGGATTATAATAAGTTTCCTTCATCATAGCAAGTAGGACATCAATGGCTTATTTTCATGCTATCTTGTTTCATTCCATGTAATTGATTCAATAAATAGATAGTCGCACCTTTTACTTCTTTATTTCTAAAAATCTTCATGAATCTTGCACAAGTTTAATATGTTTTATTCATCTTCTTGATTTCGTAGTTGTTATGACATCTTTATGCATATCTTCCTCAAAGGGCCTCATCATGAGAGGCTGCCTATTTGTATAATGCTTTTGTGTTGTTTCTTGACCACAGGAAAGCAGGTTCAAAGGAGATTCAATCATTCAATTCCTTCCTCAATGCGAAGAAGAGGGTCAACTCCACCCTAGAGCAGTTTGTGACTATTTAAAGAGCATTAGTACTGTGCCTACCCCATTGGGGGCTTGGGAATTGTATCAATTGTATCAACATTTGGGTGACCCTAAGAGGGGCATGATTGTAACTGAGATTCGTTTTCAATATTAATAAAAGAAACATCCATTTTCTCATTATTTGCAATCTTGTTTATCATTTTATGCTTTTATGTTGATTTCGATTGATGCATTAGATAGGTGCACGCTTTTTGGATAGGTCACAAACAAGAAGAATCATGCCAAAAATCTCTTCTCCATGGCATTGCTCATACTGTTGTATATTGTTTTATGCTCAATATTTTAAACTATTTAATAGGTAAACTAAAGTTCACATCAATTTTGAGCTCATTTGTTGGTTGTAATCTCTATTGGAGTCTTAAGATCCAAATTCGCAAAGTTTGAACCATCCATTGTGATGGAGTTTCTATCAATTTTCTCAACATAGCTCTTAGTGAGATAAACATCCACAATTTGAGTGAAATTATTTTTTTTGATAAAAACAACAAGCTTGACATGATCAATGCTTGCATTTTCAGCCATCATTTTCTAAATTTTTTCTCTAAAATGATGAATCGTTGAAAATTTCAACGTGGAAAAATAATTCTAGATAACATTAAGATGTGGTTTTTGAGGCACCCTCCCTCCATATTGTTAGATGATAGATGATCGTCACTCAGAAAAAGGCTATGTGTTGGCTAAATTCTTGAAGGAGACCCCCTGTGTGTCGTAGGCTTAGGAGTTCTGTGCTAGGCATGAAGCTACATCAAACTATGATGGTAGTACCAAGTGGTTGGTCATGAAGCAATAATTTAGGAGGTTACAATAGTTGTTCTCGGTGCCTTTTGTCAATTTGAGGATAGATCAATCGTTGCACTCCTCTATACAATATAAATTTGCACTCTATAATTAGATGTCATTCACTAGGAGTTTTCTAGAGATGTAGATAAGAGCATTCTACCAGATGAAGATAACAACAAGGATATAACAAACTATTTGATGGTCTTTACAACTATGTTTGGGTAATATTAGTTCTTGTTGATCATAGACATTTATTTGGATATACCTAACCCATTTTTATTGGGTTTATATATAGCCAAGTGATAGTGGCAGACGTGTTTGATGTGAAATATTTACCATTTTAAGTGATTTCAAGCCACCAAATAATGTAGCCAATGTAGTTGGCTATTGATTTGTCATTCAGGTGGTGAAAAATAAGGCAACCATGGAGACATAGACAATGTCCATGCTTAATAAAAATAAAAAAAATCCCCCAACCAACCAAGTTGTATGCATTCGATGAATATCTTCTCTTTTTCAAAGATTCCTTGGAATTCAAACTGAAGGTCTCCTTTGCATCCAACTTTGGAAAATGATTACATCATCTAGGTTTTCAACACCTTTATTAATATTTGATATTTGGAGCTAGAAAATATATACCTAATTTGTTTTATGAAGAGATAAAACTTGGGAAATATAATTATTTGATTATTAATTAGGGATACATAAGGATTGCTACTCCCAAAGATAAATTTTATATTTTAGAAATTTGATTTTTGGAATTAGAAAATTAAAAATATTTAAATTTTGGATAGAAAAGGTTTTCAACTTCAAAAAGTAATTAGAATTGAAGAATTTATTGAAATATAGAAATTTAATTTATTTAAAGTTTGGAGTGATAAGGAATTCTACTCCAAACAAAGAATTGAAAGTTTTGAAAAGTGAATGCAAAAGTAAATATTTTTTGCAAATTGAAAAATTAGTAAAATTTAAACTTTAGACTTATAAGGTTTTCAAATTCAAATGAATTGATAGAATTTGAAAATTGATTTTTTTTTGAGTTCCTTTACATCAAATAGTAAAATATTTCTTTCAAAATCCCAAATTCTGAAAGAACCTAATTTGGCTTTGTGGAAAAATAAAATGAGATCAATTTTCATTGTAGAAAAACTTGGGGAAATAGTAAATGGAACAAAAAAACGTCTACTGAAGATGATAAATACAAAAATATGAATAAAGTGATGTGAAATCCCTTATGTTGATTACATTTGGTATAATTGAAGAAAGATAACCATACTTAAGAGAAAAGATTTCAACAGATTCTTGGGGGAAATTATGTAAGATATTTGAAGGAAAGAACAAAGCAACTATCTTGAATTTGTAATCTCAATTATATTCATTAAAGGTTAATAATGGAGAGAGTATAGAACTCTTTATTTGAAATATAGTATATAAAAAGGCTAAGATATTAACTCTGGGAGAAAAAGTGGAAGACAAGTTTCTTCTCCAAGTTAGATTAAGAGCACTTCTAGAGAGTTGTTAAAATTTAATCACTTCACTTCAAGTTCTAAGTAAGGAAACAATAGTTAATGAATTAGTTAATGTTATTTAAGAATATGAAGTGATAAATTTTATCAAAGATGAAATGACTAATAATGCTTTGATATCTACGGAAAATGTATCAAGTAACATTACTTCATCATCAAAGTCTCAATATAAATAGAAACTGATATTCTATCACATATGTAGAAAAAGAGGTCATACTACAAATTGTGTACATATAATTATTTGAATCAAGTAAACCAAACAAATATGAATCAAATAAATCAAATGAATAAACCTTTATAGGAAATTCAGCCAAGGCAATACTAGCCTTAGTATCAATATGGTCAACAACAACAACTACAATCAAGAGAAGAAAATCAAAAGGGCAATTTAGTTCAAGAAATTCAAGAGATTTAAGAAATAGAAGAGACTAAAAAAAATAAAATTAGAGCTCTTACAACAAGAATTCTAGTTGAAGATCAAATTGAAGATAATTATGAAAATGATAAAAATGATATTTTATTCAATAGTTTTTAATGGGACTAATGATACAGGTGATACAACGAATATGACCAAACAAGAATTAAAAAATAGAAAAGAACTCTTAGGAATGGGAAAACATGGTCAAGATCAATACAAAAGAGAACAAAGTGAAGAAACAAAATAAGAAGCTTGAAAAAAGCAAAAGAAAGGCAACTAAATAAAATGTATGAAATAGGAAGATAGGAAAACATCATATTTTTGAATAGTGCTAGAGTCAGAGCAAAAGGAAAAGATCAAGAATTAGATATTGAAGACTAAAGTCTTCAATAAATAAAAAATGTAATACAATGGTGTGTTGGAGAATATTGCATTATTTGGTACATGCTAATGTAACCCATGGTACCTTTATGGTAAAAATGTAAATATGTAGTAGATTAATCATTAGGGTGTGATTCTATAGTTTAGGAGTATCATTTATATTTCCCATTTGTGTATGTGTTCATGTGTAGGATGTGCATGAGTGGCATGTAATTATGTGTGCAAGTGTGAAGAGTGATAATGTGCATAAGCATTATGTATAAGAGTGTTTAGGAGTATGCAATGTGTCATATAGTAAAGTGTCCAAGTGTCATAGAGTAAAGTGTGCAAGAGTAAATAGAGAGTCAATAGGCATGTATGCAAGTGGAAATATGAGAAGTCAAAAGACATGGGAGGCTTGTCTTATGAATGAAATAGTAAATTATGCATCTCTTAGATATTTGAGGAGAGAAATAGACAAAGAGTTCAAGAGTCACCTTTCTAAGGTTATATTATGGAGATAAAGCTCCATGTAATGTATCAAAGAATATTAAGACATTGAATGAAGATTGAGTAAATATTGTATAAAATTTTGAGAAATATTATTGTAATTTTTATTCATATTATTATGTTCATGAATATTATGTTCATTTATTTAGACCATTTATATTAAGTTGCTCTAATATAGGAGACTACTCAAGATCCTGCATATTTTGGACCTATGATAATCTGACTAAAAAGCCAATATTTGCTTAGCCCTCGAATTCTTAGTTGTATCTATATTAATTTTAATGAATGCTCTATAATATTGAATAATAGCTAGTCTATTAGGCATTTCAATTGAGTTGAGAGAATGATATTATCATGCCTTATGTTTCTTACTATTTCTAAATCCTAACTAGTTCTTATTTCTACTTTCTAAACTTTTCCATTTATTTCTTTAGTCTGCAACCCCCATTTTAGAGTAGCTAACATCATAGGAATTGACCTACTTTAGAGTTTTACTGAGAGCATACTCTCAACCATCTAATATTAGCCAAAATTTAAGGTGCATCTTAGAAACTAGGTAGATTTTGGACCAAGAGAAGCTAAGATTGATACTTTGACTATGGACTTTTTTGATAGTATTGATGAGTAAATAAGTCAATTAAAAGAATTAAAATATGATATCTATTTTATATAGGAATTCCAAAGGTAATAGAAGAATATTAGGAAGATGTGGACAAGGAGAAGAATATTGAACTAGTCAATATATTCAATAATATTCTTGATATATATGAGATAGTTATAGTTGTGTTTGAGGTGATTCATGAATACTTTCTTGCTTCTCCTACACCACCATGTGATGAGGTATTCAAGTACTTCCTTCATTAGGAGGCTAGAAGGTAGAGACATAAGGGTATTTTTTCATCAAACATGCTCATCCAAAATTTTTAATAAAAGGTGAAATTGATATGAATCCAAAATAGAATGAAAAGAAACCCACGAAGCCCCTCAAAAATCTAATATTTGAGTTTTATAATAAGGAAGAACATAAAGTAGATTTTTGACATATTGGCATCAAGAATCTCGAGAAAGGAACAAAAAAGAGTGTGATGATGCTACTTTCTTCTATGCATAAGGTAAGGATAATTTTGATGGAGAAATATTAGAGGTATATGTAGTTGTTCATTTAGTATATTGGACATCCACTTCTTCTAATGAGTGGATTACATATTCAAGGGCAACAAGGCACATGAAAATGCATAAAAATATTCTATAAGGATACAACAAATAACATTAAGAGGAGCATGTAGTCATTGGATATGAATCATTTATAGGTGGCAGGATGTGAAAACATTACTATTACATTTTCTTATTTTGATAAAGTATTCATGTTCCTAGTGTTGAATCCAATCTCTTTTCTATTTTTTGCATTAATCATATAAATAAATAGGAATAATTCTCACTTGATATTTAGGTAATTAAATATATAGACAATGGATTCATAACTTTTGCTTCTTGTTATTATGATGAGTAGAACCAAAAGTTAAATCTAGATAAAATACCAACTCCTCATGCATCTTCCTCTTAGAAAAAATATTTTGTATCAAGTGGCCCATACAAATGATGATATTCAATGATAGTATCATAGAATTGGACATCTTAGTTATGGATATTTGAGATACAAGTCATCATTAGATGACCATTGAAATTTCTCTTTTTATTTGATTTGTGCATGCAAGGGATGTACTCTAAGAAAGCATCATATGGATACCTTTCTAAAAGGGACAACAAGACATGTTACTCACCCCTTAAATATCATACATAGTGCTAGCATCATATGGATACCTTTCTAAAAGGGACAACAAGACATGTTACTCACCCCTTAAATATCATACATAGTGATAAATATAGAGCTATGGGTACACTCTAAAATTCTTAAAACAAGTACTCTTCTATTTGTTAATGATTTATCTAGATATGTGTGGTTGTATACATTTGTATCAATGATGGGAATTTTTGGATATTCATGGCATTCAAATCTCTTTTATAAAATAATCTAGACTAAAATATCGAGTGTCTCGTATTAGATAGGGGAGGTGAGTACATGAGAAATGCCTTTCATGGTATTTTGGCTCTTTATGGGATAGCTATAAGAGGATCATTCAATCACACCCTAGAGTGGAATGGAGTAGGTAAGAGGAAGAATAGAGTAATCATGGATATGGAACATTGAATGACTCATTCCAAGGAGATGAAGCATAAATTCTTGGATGAGGTCATCACTTGTGTGATATACATCATCAATAGGGTTTCTACTAGAGCTATACAATGTATGAAACCTCTTGAGAGATTGATAGGTGATAATATTGATGTGTCTAAATTCCATATATTTAGGTCTTATTGAGCATGCAATTAACATATTTTAACTTCCCTCTAGTTCCAACTATGTTTGGTATGAAGAGGCCAAAGCCAAATGAATTAGAACATCTAGTCTAAGTATTAGCTTAGGCATATTTTATATTATTTATGGTAATAATGTGAGCCTCCTTTTCTCATGTTAGTTTATTAGTTAGTAGGTTGTTTTAAACAACCTCCTAAATGGTTAGCTTGTTGGCACTTCTTTATCTTTAGCTAACTAGGTTCTACATTAGTTAGCATCTTGTTAGCCACTTTTGTTAGTTGGTTACAACTAGCATCTAATTTGTCATATCTATTAATATTATATGCCCTATTTGTGTTTGTAAACATAATTCTTTAAGCACCATTTGATAGTGTGTTCTCATATTTTGGATTTCTATATCTCTTTTCTTTATGTGTGGCAATTAGATGCCACATAATTGGTATCAAAGTAATAAGAATCCTTCAAATCCCTTCTTCGTGGCAATGCTCATGCTATTGCATATTATTTTATTTTCAATATTTGAAATTATTTAATAGTAAAACTAATGTTTGCATGAATATCGAGCTCATTTTTTTGTTGTAATATCTAGTGGAGTCTTAAGATCCAAATTCATAGAGTTTGAAACATCCATTGTTATGGAGATCCTATCATTTTTCTCAACATAGCTATTAGTGAGACATGCGTCCACCATTTGAGTGAAATTCTTGTTTTTGATGAAAAAACAAGCTTGACATGATCGGTGCTTGTATTTTCAACCATTATTTCCATATTTTGACTCAAACCTGATGAGTCGTTGAAAATTTCAACGTGGAAAAATAATTCTAGAAAACATTCAGATGTAGTTTTTGGGGCACCCTTCCTCCATATTGGTATATTATAGATTATCATCACTGAAAAAAAGGTTGTGTGTTGGCTAAAATCTTGAAGGAGACCCTCTATATGTGTTGTAGGCTTAGGAGTTCTTTTCTAGATATGAAGCTACATCAAGTTGTGATGGTAGTAGCAAGTTTTTTCTCATGAAGAAATGCTTTAGGAGGTTATAATAGTCACTTTCAACACCTTTTGTCAATTTGAGGATATATCAATCATTGTACTCCTCTATCCAACATAAATTTACACTCTATGTAAGACGCCATTCGCTAGGAGTTTTCTAGATATCTGGGTAATAACATTCTACCACATGACTATAAGACCAAGGATATATCAAACTATTTTATGATATTTACAACTATGTTTGGTTAAGATTGGTTCTTGTCAATCATAGACACTAATCTAGATATACTTAGCCCATATTTTTTTGGATTTATATACTGCCAAGTGGTAGTGTTAGATATGTTTGGTGGGAAATATATGCCATTTTAAGTGAGTTCAAGCCACCAAATAATGTAGCCAATGTAGCTAGTTATTAATTTATCACTCAGGTGGTGAAAACCAAGGCAACCATGAAGACATGGATGACATCCATGCTTAGGAAAAATAAAAAAAATTTCCCCAACCAACCAAGTAGTACGCATTCGATGAATATCTTCTCTCTTTTAGATATTCCTTGGAATTTGAACCGAAGGTATCCCTTGCATCCAACTTTGATAAAGTATTACATCATCCAAGTTTTTGATAATTAGCACATATCTATCATTGCCAACCTTCACTCCTTTCTCAAAAATCTCCAAAGGTAGGATAACTACCCCTTACTTGACAAATGAAGGACTAGGAAAACCACCCCTTGCTTGATGCCCCCCAAAGGTTTAGAAAGATAATAAAAATTGAGGTAGAAGTGATATTATCATAGCTAGGGATAGGAAGTTGATTACAATAGTCATAAATGAAAATCAACATCACAACCCTTGAAACCCTACCATGCGTAAATGAAGGATGATTCCACAAATTTAATCATACAAAAATAAACCCTACAGAATCGACCAACGTAAACCTAACATGTGCTAGCTTGGATCACATGGAGAATAAGTGGTAGCCATTGAGAGACAAAAATATGACATAATTTCTATGGCAACCTCAATGCTAAACCAATCAATTTTCTCGTGTAGCTTTTGGTAGGAAAAATTTACAAGTGGTAGTTTGAATTTTAGTGGATTTTTAGTCCCATATCATTTGTTGGATTACCTTTGTGCCATTTAAAAGTGTAAAAAGACACATAGGAAAGTGACCACCTCTCGATGGTCATGTTTGGCTTCATGCTCATGCATAGCCACGGTAGTTGGAGGCACAAACTAGTGTGAGACACAATCTAGTGAAGGGTCTCTATAATTATTAACTTCTGGCACAGTTGATTATGGAGTTGGACTCAATTTAATTGTTGACTTTAGGGTTGACCTTTGATACAAATTCATGTTTTTTTCTACCAAAGATAAACTTTTGGTACCAATTTTTAAATTTAAATTCAAATTTTTGGTGCCAATTTTTAGAGAAGATGAAATTTAATTTTTTCCCTCAAATTAAATTTTATTTTTTGCACTTTTAATGGGTAAAATTTTAAATTTAGTGCTAAAATTTTCTTTTACCACTTCAAATTGAAGGGTAGATCCTTTATAATTGCACAAATTAATGCAAATTTGTAAAGCACTAAATTTTACCCTTTTTGTACTTAAGGCAATTTTGTTTTTGAAAATCCCCAAATTTGTTCCTATTAGCTTCCTAGAAATTCTTGATCAAGGTTAGGGAACCATGATAAAATTTTAAGAGATGGACCAACAACTCAAAATGATAATTTTTAATATCCAACAGATTCAAGTTACCTAACTGGCAAAAGAAATGGCAACAAAAGAATAGGCACCTACTGGAGAAGAAATTCTTTCTAAGGAAGAAATTAATGAAGAAAAATTTGAAGCAACACCTAGAATAAAACCAAGATCTATGGGTGAAAATCCCATAATGTTTCTACTAGAGAATGTTGCTCTTGAAGCAGAAGAATTTGTTAATATTTCTGAATAACACTCAAAATTTGTTGAAGTTCATGAAGTATTAGTACTTGAAGTTGAACCAATCTCTATGGGCATGAAACTCATTGTCCTTCCTTTAGATTATATTATTATTGATAGGGATTAGTATGATATTGCATTTAATACTTACACAGATCATGCGTATTAAATGCTAAATTGTCCTATAAATATGTTTTTGATTAATGTAATTGTAAGTTTTCATTTGTGCCATTTCATGTCGTCTATTAAGAGTGTTTCCCACATTATTGGTATCAAATATGAGCATTATATAGGTGAGTATCCTCTTCCTCTAGGCCATTATGGTTCAAAAGAGGAACGAGAAAACCACCAACGGATCTTGGCTTTGGGTGAACATTATTTTCCTTTCGTAGACACCTTTGTGCACTTTTGTTTGTGAAAACTCTCATCTAGGGTCCCTTTGACTCTAAAATTCAGCTCCTATTTCATAGATCGATCATTTTCTATAATGCAAAATACATTCGTGACCATCATTCATAATGTTGACTATTTCACTTATCGACTTCACCATGAAATTTCAACAATTTTGTGCCAAAATGAAAGCCAATTTTCAACAACTTCAAGAAATGATTGCCATTGTTGAGGAAGATATCATTGAATAATATCAATATTCCACCCCTAATCCAGAATTTGAAAAATGTTTAGCCACACCTGGATTCAAACCAGGGTCTTTGGGTGATATACCCAACGTCTTTCCACTAGACGATGTGGCTCCAGATGCGGATCCGAGCTCCTTTGAAGCTCCTAATGCAAATCGAGTCCCTCTAGATGTTTTAGATTCAATATCTTTACACACCATTACTATTGAAGACTAATATATTTTTGCTACCGCTGTCATCATGCGTGCTACACTTCATGATACACCTGTTCCTCTTGGTGATGATCTCCTAAATTTAGACGTTGATCTATTGCATACAATTTTTGTACCATCATCCTTGGTGGCTCTATAGCTTCTATATGGTTTTATGATGGTTAATTCATGTGATATGCCACATATTTCCACCAGATTCTACACTACACTTCATCACAACAACTACTACCGTATTTGGCCACTATCGCCTAAGTTCATTTGTCATGATTTGCCTCCAGTTCTACTACCATTGATGCACACACCCTTCTGTTACTTGATGCTTGATGAGCTTTGTGATTTTTATCCATGGCCTCCACCACCGCTACCATCATTTACTACAAATTACATCGACCATTTGTATTTTTTGCCATTTTTTAAATTTACAACATCGATCTGCAGCTTTTACTGGCCATATCATGTAGTCTTTTGGCCACAATTTTTGTCTGTCGCTTCATTGCTTCATGTTCATCATTCGAAGCTATGGTCATCGATGTCATTTTCCTCAAAATTGATATACCAGCTCCTCTTGTGCATCATCATTCAAGATCACATGTTTCTAACAATATTTATCTTGTTGTTGTGCATCATCTACCGAAGCCGCCACTAGCTTGGCATTTCCACTGTCTCTCATGCCATTTTAGTTTTCGCTACTCAATTTTGCATACCCATGATCCGCCATGGCATCCACCATTCCATAAATTAAATTAAATTAATTTTTAGTTTAATTTAATTTTTAAATACTCATTTTTAATTTCTTGCTTCCATACTCCTACAGCCACCAAATACATATTCATTTTGGACATTTTCATTAATAGCACGCACAACTCCATTCAATTTTCAACCATAAATTAAATTATAATATATTTAATATAATTTAATTTTTCTCCACCCATTAAATGCATATCACCCAACCCTCAGTCTTGAATGTTGTCATAATCACCAATAACTTAACGCAAGCTAAATATTGTCCACTTGAACATTGTCCTAGTCCACCAATAATTTAATGCAAGTGACCCACAATTAACCATGAATTTATTAAATTAAATTAAATATTTTTTTAATTTAATTCAATATTTTCCATAACCATTAATGCACAACTCAGCCAATTCAATGCATACCCATTTGTCTTAAATACCATAACAATTAAATATTCCATTTGGTACATAGTTTGAGGCATCTTCTGCTACATCTTCTTTGACATTTTAGTTGTTGCTTTCTTCTACCAATTTCTAGGACCCATTTTAGTTGCCCATCAGTATAGCAGTGTTTACAGTCATTGGAGAGTTCTTTTCAAGCCAGATCATATCTAGTGCTAGATTTTGGTTTTATGAAGACCTGTTCAACTTCACCATTTTGGATCTTCTTCTTTTTGTAATAAGAGTGCATTTTTGGTTGTACCCGACACTCTTTAGCTACCCATATTTCTCTTCCACACTTGTACACATTGGGGACCAATGCTTCTTGAGTGGGGAGGAATGATAGGGATTAGTATGATATTGCATTTAATATTCACATGGATCATGCGTATTAAATGTTGAATTGTAAAGGTAGACATACCTACAAATATATTTTTTACTGATGCAATTGTAATTTTTAATTTGTGCCATTTTGTGTCATCCATTAAGAGTGTTTTCCACATCAATTATTAATGATGAAAACACACAAATATATAAAGAAATATCCATTAATATAGTTGAAGATAAAGAAATTCTTCCTACAATTTCCCTAAAAAAAAATTGTGCAAAAGAAGAGGCAGAATCTATGTTAAAACTCCCCATTCATTTTTCTCCACCACAATTGGTTTATATGATAACTTGGCACCCTAGCTTTGCAGTCATACAATTCACATGATTTTATTTATACCCTTAGATTATTTTAGGTTGGATTACTCTCTTTCATGTCTATAAAAAAATGCCATGTTTTCCTTACCTGAATAGAGTGTATTGATGATCAATAAGACTGATGGCCTAAGGAGGTCACATCGTTGGCCACCACTCACTATTCATCAAATTCCTCCTCCTTCTCAAGATTCTACTTTAGAGACTAATACTATCATCAGATGTGGTATCTGACTTCTAGCTTTGGCTTTATATAAATAAATTTTTCAACATTATGACTCGTCAGCTTCCACAAATGGCTCTTGACTTCCAAATTTGTTGAAAGCATCAGGATCCAATGCTTCGATGGTTGGCAAGAGTGATGAGAACATAAAATTTCATATAGCGTAAGTATTGGCTTAGGCATATTTTATATTATTTATGCTAATAATGTGAGCCTCCTTTGGTCACGTTAGCTTCTTAGTTTGTAGGTTGTTTTAGACAACCTCCTAAGTGGTTAGCTTGTTGGCAATTATTTATATTTAGCTAACTAGGTATTATCTTAGTTAGCATCTTGTTAGCCACTTACGTTAGTTAGTTATAAATAGCATCTAATATAATCTATATGTTAAAATTAAATGTCCCATATGTGTTTGTAAACGTGATTATTTAAGCACCATTTGATAATGCATTCTCAGATTTTGGTTTTCTATTTGTCCATTCATGTGTGGCACCTAGGTGCCACATCAGAAACTATTGGTATGTCAAGGGAAAGGTAAATTTCTTGGAATAGAGCATGTTCCCTCTTGAAAGGAAATTTTTTTTCCCTAAGGATCTAGTATGGTCAATGATGAGCACAAAATTCTCATCTTATTTATATTTTTGGGGACATCTTTACTGGTTTAATTAACATTAGAGATGTATTTTGTATAAATCTTACTTATAATTAATGGAAAACTATGGTACTTATGTCTAATTGGTGTTTTTAGCTATGCATGTGTGTAGTTATAGATTTCTTTACATTTTTGAGTCGAGATCCTATACGAACTTTGAATTTTATGTATGAGTTACCACTTCTTGAGATGGAAATGTTTGCAAGGTGGTCCTGATGGGTGTAGAAGGCACCTACACCCCACCAAGGGTGAATAACCTACATCCCATTTAGTGTAGAGGTGCCTACACCCACCAAGGATGAAACACCTACATCTCATAGAGTGTAGGAAGGTGCCTACATCCCACCAATGGTGTAGCACCTACATCCCATAGAGTGTAGGAAGGTATTTAAACCCTGCCAAGGGTGAAGTGCCTACACCCTACCAATGGTGTAGTTACTACATCCCATGATGTGTAGGAAGGTGCCTACACCCTACCAAGGGTGAAGAACCTACACCCTACAAACGATGTAGTGCCTACATCCTGTGGATCATAGGAGGGTGCCTACACCCACCAATGGTGGGGCACCTACTCTCAACATGAATGTAGTGCCTACACCCCACTAGAGGGTGCCTAAAACTCGACCATTGAAAGTTGAACAAATACCAATTGATCAAAGTGGTTGTGAACTCTAGAAGATCATTTTTTTCAGCCACCAACATTCAACTTCAAATAATGACCAACATTTCTATGGAAAATATCGTAGCTAGACTCATATTAATTATAACAAACCAACCATGTATATCTTAATTTAGATTTACCAGTTGTACGTAGTTGTAAGGAGTCACTTGTATACTATATAAAAGTGTAGATCAACCCTAAGATAAGGATCTGAGTTTAAGTGAATAATTTATACTGTAATTGAATCTTATCAATAAATACTTGAGAGTTCTGGTGTTTTCTATTCATGTTTATTAAAAGACTCATCCTTAGTAGTTATTTGGGTGGATCATCTGTGGAAGCTCAGGTCCAATCCAAGTAGTAATCCTCCCCTTTGCATTATTTTTATTTCCAATAAAGTGTGTGTGTGCTTTATTTGTTTTGTGTGTATATCTATGCTTAATTTTATCTGCTTTAATTTAATTATCATTTTATTGCACATATGTGTTTCAATCAATTTAATTTAATATGCAAATTTACATTTACTATTGGACATTTTGAGTCCCTAAGCTAAAATGTTGTCATTGATGTCAAAAGGTTATTTGATGTCAAAAGGATCTATGATGGTATGCACTATGTTTTGTGAAAGTGCAAGGAAGGGTTTTTATCAAAACCAAGGTAGGCAAAATAAAAGGTTTTATTTAAAACCATGGATGGCAGATTTGAAATGGGTTTTTCTTAAAACCCAAGTTGGCTTTTCGTTTCATCGAAAAAGGTGCCCCGGTGATGGAGAAATTTAATTTTAAAGGTTTAGTTTAAATTTTAATTTTAATTTTAAAATTAAATAAAAAGTTTTCCGCCATGTCCGCCGACGTCATGAGGGCAGTTTTAAAAGCACCGACATTTCCAAGTGAAGGGAAAGGCATATAAATATGCCACCAAGTTTTTAAATCGATTATCCTTGCTCGTTGATAATCTTGCATGGTATATGCGAAGGAAAGAGCTTGTGTTTTGTTTTATGTGACATAGAAAATGGTTAAAAGTAGACAATGACCACTTCCCAAATCACATTGGGCAGCGTGGCCTAGTGGCAGCTTGGATTGTGCAAAGGTGTTGATAGCACGGAGGTCGTGAGTTCGATTCCCACGAGCATCATTTTAGCATTGTATTGGTTGAAGCGTTGTTCGTTGTTTAAAAGCTCATGGGCGAAAAGAAGAAGCATAAGGAGCACAAGGTGGAATAGCTTCCACGTGGGAAGCTTAGCCCACTTGGTGGGCGGAGGGAGTGCAAAGGCGCACTCACTGCAGGTCTTGGGTTCGAGTCACCCGAAACCCGTTTTCGCATGGTTTGTTGTCGTCGCATTCTTCGGAGCTGAAAAAATATTTTATTTTCTAAGGTATGCCTATCACCGCAATTTTTGGAGAATGAATAATTAATGTTTTAATTTGTCAAAGCTAAGGTTTCAAGCACCATTATTGAGGGTATACTATGGTGATGTGATTTATGAGTTGTGGTTTATATTTTGCACTATTTGATGTGGGAATTTTTGCATTAAGGAGCTTAGTGAGTTGTGCATTAGTGCAAAGTGATTTTTAGGAGAAATAAGGGAATGGTAAATGGTTGTGGTGATATTCATGCTATGCTTAATTAATTGAGGAAATAATTATTTTTAATTATTTTCTAGTGGTGGATGTGATTTTTGACTAGGAGAAATAAGGTGTAAAAGGTTATGATATTTGTTTTGTAATTTCTCCTAACCCTCATGAAGTTTGGCAAGAGAATATTGTGATTGTGGCAGATTTCCAAAGAGGCTTCTTCATCTTCATAAAAGGTATGGGCACATTCTCCTATTGATTGATTTTGGTGGTTGATTTCTGAAAATATCATTGGAGTGAAAAGGATTGATTGTGGTTTCCTTTTCAAAAGTGATTGAGTTAAATGCTTCAAGGTTTTTTGGTTTGAGAGTTGTGATTAAACCTTGTTTTATAAGCATTGTTGTTGAAGCCCATTGGTTGTGCAAAGAACTTGAACTTGAGTTAGAAAAGAACATGAGTATCATTGTTATGTGAGATTTGTTGTTGAGCATTGTTGGAAATATTTTGAGTTGATTGATACATGCTTGGACTAGGGTTTGTGAGAAAGGGTTGTTCATTGAGGTGCTTGGTTGAGTTGAGTTGATTGAGCCTAGTCAAGTGGATGCATGTGGTTGTTCAAGTTCCATAAAACAAACTATTCTATATTCTGATTTGAAGATTTGAGGAGTATAGAACATATTGAGTCTCTAACAATTCTCTTTATGCTTCTATGAGATTGAGTTGAGATATTGATTGAGCATTAAGTATAGAACATATTGAGTCTCTAACAATTCTCTTTATGATTCTATGAGATTGGACAAGTTCTGTGTGAGCTTGTTAAGCAGATTTGAGACAAGTCTTTGAGAAGGCTTGTGGACTGATTTTGAGTAAGCTTTTGTGGAAGCTTGCTATGCATATTTGAGCAAGTCCTAGAGAGGACTTATTGAGCAGATTTGAGCAAGTCCTAGAGAGGACTTATTGAGCAGATTTGGACAAGTCCTAGAGAGGACTTATTGAGCATATTTGAGTAGGTTCTATGTGGACCTGTTGAGCATATTTGAGAAGGTTCTATGTGGACCTGTTGAGATATTTGGACAAGTTTTGAGTGAGCTTGTTGAGCAGATTTGGACAAGTTTTGAGTGAGCTTGTT
Organism: Wollemia nobilis; assembly: GCA_028583015.1. NCBI lineage: Eukaryota > Viridiplantae > Streptophyta > Pinopsida > Araucariales > Araucariaceae > Wollemia > Wollemia nobilis. The sequence goes on along the minus strand of JAQPPZ010016710.1, from coordinate 9,915,603 downwards.
GAGTATATTTGAGAAGGTTCTGAGTGAACCTATTGAGATAGATCTTTGGAGGTGATAGAGTACAGAGGATAGAGTCTCAATGGATAGAGATCCAACAGCCAGGACAATTGAAGACAGATCTGAGTGAGGAGTCTTCAAGTGGAGAGAGATCCACCAGTCAGTGCAGTAGAGAGACAAAGTCTTCTAGAAGATCACTAGCCAGAGCAGAAGGGGAAAGAGTTCTCCTATGGAAGAGATCCATGAACTTGAGATTAGGGGATCAACATCTCCTTTGGATAGAGGTCCATAAACATTGTAATTGGGAAGGATTCCCAAAGAGATTGATTGAGAAAATTTTAGTAAAAATATTTTCTCCGTGGAGTAGCCCACATTGGGTGAACCACGTAAATTGTGGTGTCTCTATTGTGTATGGTGTTTTGTGCATTGCTTTGATTACTACTATTGATATTGCTATCTATACATTGCATAATATTGAATTGAAAGGAAAAGTAAAAAGTGGTCTTATATTGTTCACCCCCCTCTCAGTATAAGCTTGTGTTCTTCAATTGGTATCAGAGCGGGTTCCTTCAGAAGAGTTTGACAACTTGAAGGAAAAGTGGTCTAAGAACACAATGGATCAAAAGGATCAAAGAGATGGACCCTTCAATAATGCAGTACCAGTATTTTATGGAAGTGACTTCTTATATTGGTGTATGTTGATGAGATTTTACCTGATGGCACTTGGAAATGAAGTTTGGGATGCAATGGAACTTGGATATGATTCAATAATCAATCCTCCTATAGATAAGGAAGGTAAGCTTCTAATGCATGCAAATTCAAGAGCTATGAATGCAATTATAAAAGGTTTGTGTAGAGCAGAATCTATGAAGGTTATGGAATGTAAAACAACAAAAGAAATGTGGGAACTTCTGCATGAAATATATGAAGGAGATAAAGGAGTCAGAATGGCTAAGATCAAAAATCTCAAAGGAGAATTTGAGAACCTAAGAATGAGGGATGATGAAAATATTCATGACTATCTCAACAAGGTTGATGAACTTGTACATGAGATGAAAGGTCTTGGAATGAAGGTTGATGAATCTGATGCTTGTGATAAGATCTTGAGGACTCTTCCAAAAAGGTATAGTGAAAAGGTTTCTGCTATAGAAACATCAATTGATAGTGATTCTTTGACAAGGAATTCTTTGCTTGGCATGCTTACTACTTTTGAGATAAGAACAAAAGATCCTATTCCTCCGAAAGAAGCTACTTTCAAAGTAGACAAAAAGAAAAAGGGAAAGAAGATAGAATCAAGTAGTGAGTCATCCAGTGATGAAGAAGCAAATTATGGTAGAAGAGATAGAGGTTCCAGAAGACCCATAGATCTAAGATCTATCAAATGTTTCAATTGTGGAAAGTATGGACACTATGCAATAGAATGCAAAGAGCCAAAGAACAACAATGATGAAGAAAAATAGGATCACAGATATAGGGAATCAGAAAGACACAGGTACTAGAAGAGAAGCAAGGATGGACAAAGCAGACAAGGAAAGAAGTTCTTCCAGAGACAAAAGAGAAGCTACTATGGAAAATGCAAGTAAGTACTCAATTGATAGTGATGCTAGTTTTTCAGACAATGATAGAGATGAAGTCCTATTTATGGTTAAAGAGAAAGATCCAGTTAAGAAAAGGACTCCAGTTATTCTCAAGTGTTTTAGATGTGGTAAATTTGGACATCTTGAAGATGATTGCACTAGGGATGGTTATAGTTTTAGTGATGATGATTTTGAAGATGCACTTGAAAGACCAGATGAGAATCTTCTAATGGCTTTGGAAGATAAAGAAGATGATCCTATAGAAGACAAGCCAAAAGAAAGAAATAATATGGACAAAGGTAAAAAAATAGAGGATTATTCAGTAGAGAATGGCTATGATCTCAAGGGAGAACTTATCTATGCCCTTGACACAATAAAGAAGGTTAGAAAGCAACACTCCAAGCTTGAAAGTCAGTTTCAAGAATGTGATGAAGAAAGGTTATTGCTCATAGAGGATTTAGAGAAGTCAAAGGCTAAGGCAAGCAAGTTCAAGGATAAGTTAGAAGCAAAGATTTTGGAATGTGAGAAGTTAGCACAAGAAGTGGCTACTCTAAAAGAAGACTTAAAGGACTCCAAGATCAAGATGAAGAGTTTCACAAATAGCTCTAAGAACTTGGATAAGTTCATCTATGGACAACAACGAACATCATGTTCAACAGGTCTTGGCTTTGGAAAGGTTCAAAAGAAATAGGAAAAAGAATCTACTTCAAGTCTTGATGAAGAAGAAACTTCAGAAGAAGATACATCAGAAGAAGATAGTTTAAGTGAAAGTGGGACATCAGAGGATGAGTTGGACAACAAAGAGTTCAACAAAGAGAGGAACAATGCACAAAGAAGATACAGATGGAACAACAATCAGAATAGGAGACCAATGAGGTCAAGACAAGGAGGCTTCAATGGAAGATGCTTTTCATGTCACAGGTTTGGACATATGGCTTCACAATGCAGGACACATGAAAGATAGGAATATGGGAAAGGACAACTTTTCCATGGGTATTGCTACTCATGCAATGGGTTTGGTCACAAGGCAATGAATTGCAGGATTAATGATAGAAGAGGATATGGCTTCACTAGGAGAAGTCCTAAGATAGTTGCACCTCCAAGGAATAATAACATTAAGTGTTATAAGTGCAATAATGATGGTCACATAGCAAGATGGTGTAGAGAAAATATTCTAGAAGCAAACATGAACAGGAACAGGAACATGAACAGGAACAGGAATATGAACAAGAACAAGAATATGAACAGGAATAGAGACTAAAAGAATAGAGACTCAAAAAAGAATAAGAACAGGAACATGGATGAGAACAAGAATGAGAACAGGAACATAAGTGATGACAGGAACATGGATGATGACTTGGAAAGAAATAGTGAGAGGATTCAGAAGACTCAGAGAAGAAGAGAGAAAGATAAAGACAAAGAACAATGCTTTCGGGGAGTAGAAATACTCCCACCCTAGAATTAACCACCTCATGTGGAGGTGGGGGAGGGGCTAAGCTAAGAGGCTCATTCTTAGCCCCGAGCCCCAAAGGTGACCCTTTGCCATTGATGTCAAAGGGGGAGAGATTTGTGTATATTGGGGAGAGTTTTGATATGGGGAGAGATTTGATATTTGAGAGAGCATTGAGCCAGGGGGAGCAAAGTCCCAGGGGGAGCAGAAAAGAAGATCAGGTTTCAGTAAAATGAATATGGGTTGCCATCAATGACAAAGGGGGAGATTGTTGGACATTTTGAGTCCCTAAGCTAAAATGTTGTCATTGATGTCAAAAGGTTATTTGATGTCAAAAGGATCTATGATGGTATGCACTATGTTTTGTGAAAGTGCAAGGAAGGGTTTTTATCAAAACCAAGGTAGGAAAAATAAAAGGTTTTATTTAAAACCATGGATGGCAGATTTGAAATGGGTTTTTCTTAAAACCCAAGTTGGCTTTTCGTTTCATCGAAAAAGGTGCCCCGGTGATGGAGAAATTTAATTTTAAAGGTTTAGTTTAAATTTTAATTTATTTAAAATTTAAATTTAAATTTTAAAATTAAATAAAAAGTTTTCTGCCATGTCCATCGATGTCATGAGGGTAGTTTTAAAAGCGCCGACGTTTCCAAGTGAAGGGAAAGGCATATAAATATGCCACCAAGTTTTTAAATCGATTATCCTTGCTCGTTGATAATCTTGCATGGTATATGCGAAGGAAAGAGCTTGTGTTTTGTTTTATGTGATGCAACGAATGGTTAAAAGTAGATAATGACCACTTCCCAAATCTCATTGGGCAGCATGGCCTAGTGGCAGCTTGGATTGTGCAAAGGTGTTGATAGCATGGAGGTCATGAGTTCGATTCCCGCGAGCATCATTTTAGCATTGTATTGGTTGAAGCGTTGTTCGTTGTTTAAAAGCTCATGGGCGAAAAGAAGAAGCATAAGGAGCACAAGGTGGAATAGCTTCCACGTGGGAAGCTTAGCCCACTTGGTGGGTGGAGGGAGTGCAAAGGCGCACTCACTGCAGGTCTTGGGTTCGAGTCACCCGAAACCCATTTTCGCATGGTTTGTTGTCGCCGCATTCTTCGGAGCCGGAAAAATATTTTATTTTCTAAGGTATGCCTATCGCCGCAATTTTTGGAGAATGAATAATTAATGTTTTAATTTGTCAAAGCTAAGGTTTCAAGCACCATTATTGAGGGTATACTATGGTGATGTGATTTATGAGTTGTGGTTTATATTTTGCACTATTTGATGTGGGAATTTTTGCATTAAGGAGCTTAGTGAGTTGTGCATTAGTGCAAAGTGATTTTTAGGAGAAATAAGGGAATGGTAAATGGTTGTGGTGATATTCATGCTATGCTTAATTAATTGAGGAAATAATTATTTTTAATTATTTTCTAGTGGTGGATGTGATTTTTGACTAGGAGAAATAAGGTGTAAAAGGTTATGATATTTGTTTTGTAATTTCTCCTAACCCTCATGAAGTTTGGCAAGAGAATATTGTGATTGTGGTAGATTTCCAAAGAGGCTTCTTCATCTTCATAAAAGGTATGGGCACATTCTCCTATTGATTGATTTGGGTGGTTGATTTTTGAAAATATCATTGGAGTGAAAAGGATTGATTGTGGTTTCCTTTTCGAAAGTGATTGGTTAAATGCTTCAAGGTTTTCTGGATTGAGAGTTGTTATTAAACCTTGTTTTATAAGCATTGTTGTTGAAGCCCATTGGTTGTGCAAAGAACTTGAACTTGAGTTAGAAAAGAACATGAGTATCATTGTTATGTGAGATTTGTTGTTGAGCATTGTTGGAAATATTTTGAGTTGGTTGATACATGCTTGGACTAGGGTTTGTGAGAAAGGGTTGTTCATTGAGGTGATTGGTTGAGTTGAGTTGATTGAGCCTAGTCAAGTGGATGCATGTGGTTGTTCAAGTTCCATAAAACAAACTATTCTATATTCTTGATTTGAGTTGAGATTGAGATTTGAGTATAGAACATATTGAGTCTCTAACAATTCTCTTTATGCTTCTATGAGATTGATTTGAGTTGAGATTGGGATTTGAGTATAGAACATATTGAGTCTCTAACAATTCTCTTTTCTATGAGATTGCTTTGAGTGAGATTTGCTGAATTGAGTTGAGATATTGATTGAGCATTAAGTATAGAACATATTGAGTCTCTAACAATTCTCTTTATGATTCTATGAGATTGGACAAGTTCTGTGTGAGCTTGTTAAGCAATATTTGAGACAAGTCTTTGAGAAGGCTTGTGGACTGATGTTGAGTAAGCTTTTGTGGAAGCTTGCTATGCAGATTTGAGCAAGTCCTAGAGAGGACTTATTGAGCAGATTTGAGCAAGTCCTAGAGAGGACTTATTGAGTAGATTTGGACAAGTCCTAGAGAGGACTTATTGAGCATATTTGAGTAGGTTCTGTGTGGACCTGTTGAGCATATTTGAGCAGGTTCTATGTGGACCTGTTGAGCAGATTTGGACAAGTTCTGAGTGAGCTTGTTGAGCAGATTTGGACAAGTTCTGAGTGAGCTTGTTGAGAAGATTTGAGAAGGTTCTGAGTGAACCTATTGAGACAGAGCTTTGGAGGTGATAGAGTATAGAGGATAGAGTCTCAGTGGATAGAGATCCAACAACCAGGACAATTGAAGATAGATCTGAGTGAGGAGTCTTCAAGTGGAGAGAGATCCACCAGTCAGTGCAGTAGAGAGACAGAGTCTTCTAGAAGATCACTAGCTAGAGTAGAAGGGGAAAGAGTTCTCCTGTGGAAGAGATCCATGAACTTGAGATTAGGGGATCAACATCTCCTTTGGATAGAGGTCCATAAACATTGTAATTGGGAAGGATTCCCAAAGAGATTGATTGAGAAAATTTTAGTAAAATATTTTCTCCGTGGAGTAGCCCACATTGGGTGAACCACGTAAATTGTGGTGTCTCTATTGTGTATGGTGTTTTGTGCATTGCTTTGATTACTGCTATTGATACTGCTATCTATACACTGCATAATATTGAATTGAAAGGAAAAGTAAAAAGTGGTCTTATACTGTTCACCCCCCTCTCAGTATAAGCTTGTGTTCTTCATTTACTTTCTAAGCTTTGAATTGTTGATTATTTTTATTTTTATGTTATTTTATTTAAGTGGGTTAGAATATTTTCATGCAAATATTACCCCTTATTAAAATTTTAGGTATAGCAAGGGACTCATTCCTATAATACAATCATATACTATGTGTGGCACCTCACAAGTCCATGATTCTAGGATTGGCATGAGTTGATAGGACTCAAACATTTTAGAAATACTATTTTTGCCTATCAGTTAGGTATTTTCTAGTGTGGATAAACCTAGCATTCAATGATAGTTGTTCCTTCAAGGGACCTTTTTTGGTACAACTCTAAGATATAGGCTTCCTAATCATAAAGTCCTAAACTTAAATATATAATTATTTGGAAAAACATTCAAATGCATTGATATAACATATGTGAAATACTAGCTGCAAGCTTACTGTAATGGTAAGGGATTTGGCCTCTATTTTAGAGGTCCAAGGTTCAAAACCCATTCAATATGAGGGTATTTGGACCCCTCAATAAAAACTTGTGTAAAATCATTGAAAAAACATATGTAAAATACCAATAATTAACTTTCTAGCAAATATTTACAACTCTACAAAATATGGAATAAGCATAAATAATAAACTTAAAATTGAATAAAATTTAAATTTCACAAAATAGAGGTGAGTTTAAACTATAAAAATTGTACTTGTTCAAAAAATATCATTCAGTGCATTCATATTATTATCACATATAACAACAATGATTTGCTTACAATATATGAAATTTTAAACTATGCAAGTAGAAAGTTAGTTTTAATGTTTAAACTAAAATTAATCTACTCCTAATGTAAACAAGTTCTAAATAAAAGTGAAATGTATAAGGGCAATAGAAAAGAATAGAAAACAATAAAACATGTATTACCCTAAATTTGGTTCCAAATTGATAAAGTAGCAAGTCCAATTTTAGAGTAAATACTAGCCCAACTAGTATTCACATAGCCTAAGGTTCAAAATAGTGTGATCTTCAAAGGAAAAATATTACATGAAATCAACTTCATAAAACCACCACCACCATGCATAGATTGCATACAAAATTTGAAAGACTCCTATTATGATAAATTAACATGAAACATATACAGCTTCATATTTTTCCACTTTAGTGAATTACAAGAATAGAGATCAGGAGATACTTAAGGTTTGGTTTAGAAAATCCATCCAACTAGACTATGAATATAAAAGAGAATGAGTTAAGTCTAATAAGTTAGCTAATTGATGGTTTTTAATCTCTCTGGATATTTAACATGCCTTTATTTATACATTTTTTTGGCTTTTCACATAGTTTAACTTTTACAAATTTGTAATCATTATTATATTCTTTCCAATGGGGTATATAAAATATTTCATTTTATCTTCAACTAATTTTTTGTGTAATATTCTTAGGATCACCTTCATCCATCTCTCATTAAACTACTATCTATACAAATTATAGGATCACTTATGTCTGATTGGCTAAATCATTTGACAATTGATCTACCTATCTCAAAAAGTGGGCTAGGTTTTAACTCCATTGATTTTTGACATATTTCATATTTTAACACCATCTAAGCATTATTAATGTAACCACATATATTTTTTCCTCTTTATGATGCAATCTCATCTATATTCACTTCTTAGTCATGCCTCATTAAATTTTAATCTCTATAAAATATGATATAACCTATGCAACATTAAAACTATCACATTCATCATATTTTGAGTCTCAAGCTTTTATTGCCCTCTCAATTTACTTACAGTCAATGTATCTTCTATCATAGTCTCCCTGACCAGCTATAATTGTTAAATTTCAATTATGTGAAGTAGCTATTGTACATGCCACATTAATTAATATCCTTATGAAATTTAGAATTGCTTGAATCTAGCCAATTTTTAGTAATTTTAAATCATATTTTATCAGATGTTATATGTGAGTTGTGCATTAATTTCTATTTCTTTCATACTCTACACTAACCCTTACAACTTTTGACACATCTTGGATCTTGAAAATTAATTGTAACTTGCTAAACTCACCCACATTCTCCACTTTCAATCGGATCTTGCCTCAAGTACCTATACCTAGTAACCGTTGGTCATCAAATCCGCCTAGGTAAGGATTTTGTGTAAGTGTACGCGCCCTAGACCTGGACCAACATTGAAAGGCCGAAGGGAAGAGATGCCCCTCGTGCCAATCTCCGGAGAAAGGCCGGCTCCTATGCTAAACTACTTGGGTGTTTTGAAGACAAGAGTGCAGGAAAAAGATAAAAGGGATAAGGGTTAGAGAAATAAATAAAAAAAGGGTTAAGGGAAGAGGAATTGGTGATTTAAGGTGGGAGAGAATAGGAAGCACGATCGCTAATAGACAACTTGAATAGCAGCAAGGAACACCAAGAGTAAAATGAAAGAAACGTAGTATCAACCTTCCTATGTATCCTCCCGAACGAGTTTCAGGACACTGTCCCCGATCGCACACCGAACGCAGAGTTCAGCATCTCAACATACAAACGAGGAGAGATAAAAGAATCAAGCAAGGCAGGCAACATAAAAGAAAGCCAATACAACACTTTTCTACTCCTATGTATCCTTCCGAACGAGTTTCAGGACACTGTCCCCAATCGCACACCGGACGCAGAGTTCAGCATCCAACATACAAACGAGGAGAGATAGAAGAATCAAGCACAGAAGGCAACATAAAAGAGAAGAATTGAGCTCAAAGTCTCTTAGTATTAATCGCAGGACATCAAGTTACAGCAGCTTTCTAGCAGATAGTTCCCCCCTTTTTACATTACAATACTTGGGTTTTTATAGAGGACCCGACCCTCTGAGTCATTATCACAAAATCGGCGAAGTGCATCCTCGAGCTTCGAGAAGTCGGCTCCTCGTGGTTGCTGCGACTGATCTCTCAAATCGGCTACTAAAAATAGCAACTGCAACCGGGTCCATCGAGGAAATAGGCATTCAATGGGCCGCCTGAACTGTCCTTAGTTTCTGGGTGCAATACTCGAGTAGCCACCATGCTTGACGGGTTCTCCTTCTTGGACTGGTACTTCAGGTCCAATTGCCCAAAATGATCGACGAACTTGTCGGGCAAGGAAAAATGCATTTATGAAGCAACTGACCACCTCGAGAAAATACCTGGCTTGAAGTGCGTGCCTTGGAAGCGCTTCGCTGGATCTCTTCTTGCAATTCTGCTTCACGGTGGGTTTGGGCCGAAGCAGATCCTTCCTCTGGGTTTGGTACTTCGGATAGTTGAGCTTCACGGCACAACTTCGGGAGGTTTGAGTGCCGAAGTAGATCTCTTTTGGTGGGGCCCTTCATGCTCTACTACTTCGCTGGTTGAATTACTTCGCCTATGCCTCAAGGAAATGCTTCGCCATGATCTTTCTTTGAAACTATGGTTCGGGAGGCTTGCGGCCGAAGCAGAAATGGTTCGCAGGCGGAGGGGCCCGAGGTGGGTATTTCGGTGACTTTCTGGCGAAGCATTTTCAATGTTTGCTTCGAGATCTGCTTCGCAAGTTTTTGGGCCGAAGTAGCCTTTGGAAATGCTTCGGGTCCGAAGTAGTTCTTCCGCCTTAGCGACTTTGGAATTTGATTTTTGGGCCTTCCTTCTTCGGTGGAGTTGTCATTTGAATATCTCTTCGCTAGGTTCCCACCCGAAGTAGTTTTGGAAATGCTTCGGGTGCGAAGATTTTCTTGGCGCTTTCCTCGTGTTTTTCTTCGGCAAAACTGCTTCACAAAATTTGGGGCCGAAGCGATCACTGGAAATGTTTCGGGCCCGAAGTCCTTTTCTTGCCTTAGCCAATTCGCCTTGCGTCTTGGATTTTCTCTTTTCGGTAGGAGAGTCACTTCGCAAAACTTTCGCCCGAAACGCTTTTGGGAATGCTTCGGGTGCGAAGCTTTTTCTGGCGCCTTCCTCGTGTTTTTCTTCGGCAAAACTGCTTCGCTGATTTTCCACCCGAAGTAGCTTTTGAAACGCCTCGGGCCCGAAGTTCTTTTCATTTTATTCTTCCTCCCCTCCGCGAAGCTATCCTAGCTGCGAAGCTCTTTCTATCTTCTTTGGTGTACAAGGGGAATGGCTAGGAAAACCAAAATTGCTATAACTTACATACATTTTAAAAGGTAATAATTAATATCATACAAAATTTTTGCTATTCTTCTACCCCTTGTATAATGTGACAAAAAGTGTCAACATTCTTGGTGGCTCATGGGGTGACGAGCTCGCCTCGGCAAAAGAACCCTTTAGCCCTGATCCATTGGGCTACTGAGTCACTGATCCCCCTCAGACCCTTCTCCCTTTTCTGTCTCCTGGGGTGCTTCTGCGGTTTGCCCTTCCTCTGCCTCTACTCTTCCTTCTGATTCCTCTTCCTCTTCTTCCTGCGTGGCTTCCTCTGGCGTGGCCTCTTGCTGCGGTGATGGTTCAAGGTGATCCCGGATACGTTTCATCGTTCGTCGGACATGAGCCCAGGCACCCTTCTGAAAAGGCTCTTGATCTTGCAATGCCTTTACTAGAACGCGAAACCGATCAATTTTCCCGATGTCAACATGTTTGGCCCTGATGAATAGATCGTTTAGGCATGCTACCATCTTGCAGTGTCTCAAGATGAAGTCGGTTATCTGCACCTCTGAGATCGGCTCCGCCCACCCATCTATTTCTGAGACATCGCTCTCGAACTGAAGCCAGACTGGTTTGAGCTCGTCTTTAGTCAGAATATTTTCGTCATCGTCTGTGAAACTCGGGAAACCCAAGGAAGAAAGGTCCTAAAAATAATTCATTGAGGCACGCTGCTCATTGTCAAAAATGTCCTGGAGGCTTCTAGCTTTCTGAGCTTTTTGCACCTTGGAGAAGAAGGCACGAACCGTGGCCTGGGCCGTGGACCAGTCCCTAGCTGTCCGGGTCATTGCAGTGACCTGCAGGTCCTGATATCTAGCATTCTGGACGTCAAAGGCCAACTTGAGCCGGCTCCTGGCTTTCTGCGTGACTTCATCAATAACCGGCCCTCCCTCGGCAATAGCACGCTGGGCTTCGGTGACGTAGGTCAATATGGAAAGGGCGCTGGAACACCGAGACCTAAAATTCTTAAGCAGGTGCATGCGAATCTCCTTAATCCTGCTCCTGTCGAACATCGATAGGTCTTCCTTCTCGTACAGCTGAGCTTGCATTTGCGTGACTTTGCCTTCAAGCTCTTTGGCCTTTAAATCATTTTTGGCCCGTCTCTGCGCTTGATTCTCCTCTGTACACTGGAGCTGTAGAATTTGCTGCTTTAGAGCACGCGCTTCCTTTTTCATTGTTTTGCATTGCTCCTCGGCTTCCGCCAACTTGGAGCGAACCCTTGCCAGATCTTCCTCTAGTTTGACATTGGTGGTTTCTGCCTCCAACCTATGCTGGTTAGCAATGGTAGCATGCGCTCTAAAGGTCTCGATTCGGACATGCATGGATGCCGATTCGTTATCCACATTCAGATGCACCAGGTCCTTAGGTGTTTCCTGGTAATCATAGTCTACTGGAGTCATTTCATCCAGAGGCTTCTGTACCTTAGGGACCTTCTTGATTTTGTGCATCTTCCCGGCTTCCAGATCAAACACGGCGCATTTTTCAACCTGAGCCATCGCGCGCCCTCTTCTTTTCCTCGCCTCCTTCAGTATTTTGTCGATATTTTGTCGGGCTCGGAGCAGCTTCTCGGCAAGGGGGCGTTCCTTGATCAAGGACATCTCTGACTCAAATAAGGCTGGATCTCCAATCGAAGGAGTGAACAAATATAGGGAATGGATGGGGGATGCCTCACCAGAAGGTCCGGGTGAGAAGTGGGGACTCGAGCGCATCGAAGTAGCATCCCCGCCTCTACTAAAGACCAAGGGAATGGCAGCATGAGTAGGTGAAGTAGGATCGATGGACTTGTCCCTACCGGGATTGTGGGATGGACTTGGACTAGCCATGGGGGACGCGTGAGGGGATGAGTGGCCCTGCAGGGGAGACTGATGGGAACCTTCGGCCATGGCCGTAGTGGACATGGGTGAGTCCTGAGCAAAGGGTGGAGAATGCGTACCTGAGTGCCCTCCCTGGCAAAGCGGCTGTAGTGACTTCAAGTGCAGCCGTCTCCTGTTCTTTCTCTGCCTCGACATTTTCAACCTCCATGGTTTCTGCCTCAGCGTCCCCTTCGGATTGGAGGAGTTCCTCCACATTGATGACATTGATATCCGGGACGGTTTCGGCGCTTGGTGGCGCTACGCCTTCAACGTTTGTTTCGGACGGACCTGGTGTAGGTCGTCCAGTGGAGGCACTCTGAAAACCTGTACGGGGTCGCTTCGGATAGTTCGGGGGCACTGGGCCTTGTTCTGGCCTCTTTATTTTTGTTCTCACCAGCGGTTGTTCTGACTCTTCGAAACTCGTGTCTTGGCCTCCCACAGGTACCTGAGGTGGTTTACGTGGTGTGGCTTTGGCCTTCTTCTCCTTCTTCGGCCCCGAAGTCTTATTTTCTCTTCTTGGGCTTTCGCCCGAACCTGGGATAGCTGGAGGAATGAGGTCGACGAAGGACAGGGGCTTCCATGTCCCGACATTGGCCTCATAGGCCACCGTGAAGTCCTTGTCAGATGACAAAAAACCGTAAGAATTCATCTTCCGATGATGGACCCTCATTATCCACCACTCTCTTAGCTGGGCCACGTCCCAATCTTTCACTGCCTCCCTCAAATCATCTTTTGCCTTCTTCCAGAAGGTGGAGTTGGGGCTCGGGAGAGGGTGCCGAACTGGGTCATATGCGACCTCCATCGGGTAGAACTCATGCCAGGGAGGTAGCATTTCCATTTTCTCCAAGTGCCACTCCAGATCCTTCCCATTAGGATTGTTCCTTTGCTCCACAATTTTTGGATAGGGGCAAGCGTGGAAGTTCTTGAATCGAAGATGGTCCCTCATTACCCCCAAGGGGTCATAGAGCCATTGCTGAGGAAGTTGGACTAGGCCAAAATTGGCGAGTTTCTCCTCCAAGAAAACATTTTGGTTGAGGGCAAACACCTCGATAACTCCCATTTTGAAAGGGAAATCATAGGTGTGAGCCCATTTTCGTCCATGGCCATAAATGGCGTTTGTTGCATCGCTCTGCCGAGCGACCTCCAATGCGAACTGGTATTCGGAGGGATAGACTGGCAGTAGGAAAGGCTTCCCTACGAAGCCGAATATGTGAATTACGAGCCCCTGTGTCAGCTGAAAAATGTCTCCCCTCTTCTCTTGTACCACCTTGTCCCTTAGGAGGAGGGGAACCCGAGGGGAAGACCCTGTTAGCATGTGCATTGCGGGTCCCAAAAATTGTTGGTTAAAAGAATAATAGGACTCCGTCTTCAATAGGAGAAGGGTCCACTGGTATACAGGCAGAGGGTTTCCATCCTCGCCGCTTGCCGTAATAGCAACATAAGGGAAAATTTTATGTACATGAAAGAAAAATAACCAAACAAGAAGAGAACAGGGCGAGAAGTACTTATTTGTCCCAGCATTCTTCATGCTGGTGAGCCGCGTATGTAGGGTCCTAGCCACCCATTCTGCCCAATCAAAAAATACTGGGTTGGTGCTCGACCTCGAAGCATCAGGGGCATAAAATTCCCCTCTGGAAATACACTCAGCCAAAGACACCTGCCACGGGTGCACCGAAGCGTCGGTAGATAGGCCTGCCACCCATGCAATGATGGAGAAGATGTCGACATTTTTGAAGGCCTCCAAGGGTAGGGGCATTTGGGGCAATTTTCCCGAAGGGAGCCCACTTTTGAGGCTCTGCTGCAAGAAATTGATCATGTAGTTGGAGGACGTGAACCTCTCCATTTGTTCGCTAAGAATAACGTTGCGAACTGTGTACCCCTTAGGAGGGCCCTACTGTGGCGCAAAGGCTGCCTGGACATCTTCCTTCAAAATGGAGAACAGCTTGTGGCCGGAGGCATCTACCACTTTCCTGGAGGTGGGCTGATAGTTCTGCACGATGGCATCAATCAGCTCAGGGCAGTGATGTGTGGGGGGCGTCAGATACCAGTATATCTGGGAGTAGTAAGCGGCAGCTCTTTTGTTGTCTGTCGAGAGCCTACTTTTCATGAACTCGATGGTGTTCCTGAGTTCAGCTATGCTCCTTGATAGCTTGGTGTCTCTGATCCTATCCCACGCATCAACTGGCGGTTCTTCAGGTTGCTCATCCCTAGAATCCTCTCTTTCTCTCATGACTTGTTTCTCAGGGCGGTGGCTAAAATCAACTTTCTTCGGCCCTTTGTCATGGCCCTTTGCCTTTGGCTGTTCGGGGGCCACCACTTCTGGTTCCTTTCCCTTTTCCTTGGAGTTCTTCTTTCCCATGGTTGATGCTTAGGGCGGTGAAGTCTGCAATGTGCTAGGGTTCGGAGGCTTGAAAGCGCAGGATGGAAGAGCTTGTAGGTTGACAGCGAAGTCTGCATGAATCATTGAGCAAGTAGCTTTTCCACTGTTGGAGTCTGCGTTATATAGCCTTAGAAGGCAACCACCAGTATTTATGGCACTTGCCATAATTAACTTCATGTCGCTTCATCTAATTCGCCGCATGGTGGAGTGGTACACAGGGCTGTGTGTTATGATGATTGCGGCTTGCTTTGGAAGCGTGACCCTCTGCCACTTTGTACCCGAGCATGAACTTTTCCCCTAATCGAATCCCTAGAGGACGTACCCACCACCTTTTCATTTAACTCACCCACTTTGGATGCTTTTGAAGGTGGCTATCGGCACGTTCCCCTAGGCACATTTTAAATGCCCCTACCTTTTCCATCGTTGGGTTGGTGAAGTCGAGGTCAGGGTTGAAATGCTTCGCAGCGAACCTTTGGTGCGAGCCGATTTTCTACGCTTCGGGCCCGAAGTAGTTCTCTTCGTAGAAAGTGGTTCATCGGCCCTCCTTCGAAAACTATTTCACTTGGACTCTTCTTGGCGAAGCACCCTTCGTACCTCGGTCTGAGTCTTGCTCGGCCAACAAAATTTGTTGCGAGCTATTTTCTATCAGCTACTTCGTACGCCTAGTCCCCGAGCTTCTCTTCTTTTTTTTTTTTTTTTATATTAGCTACCGAAGTAAAACTCGACCTGAGTCTTTGAGCAACACCTTATTTACCAGCTGAACTATTTATAGTATTTACACAAATTTTTTGCGGCATAATCGGCATGCCGCCACCATAAATTCAACTTCGGGTGGTTATCCGACAAACCTGCAATGTCCAGACCAGATCCGATTGAACTTTAGTTGATTTTTGAGGTTCGGATCACTTCCTCCCGAAGTTGTCCATGTTGCGAATAGAGTGCAGCGTGGCAGGTTGTCACTCTTGCCAGTACCCATACTGGTGATGAATGATGTGGCGAAGAAGTTCGCAGCATGAGGGGCCTCTTGGGGTACTAGTTGTGGCGATGGCTGGAACCAATACCAGCATACTAAAGAATTTACTAACTGCGGGCTGGGTACAGGTTCTTCCATCCTTCTGATGGGGTAATAGGGCTCCTCCAGCAAAGAGTAATCTTCTAGGGTCTCCTCAGGTTCAGCTTCTTGATGAGGCATGCTTAATGGACTCTGGCTGAATGCTTGCGTGCCATCCACTGGGATACAAAAAGGGTGCAAAAATGTGCCCTCTTTGTTCTCAGGTTCCACCACTTGAGTCTGCTCTTCTCCTTGGACCATCTCTTGATGGAGACTGCAAGCAACCATGTTGCTCATTGCCGGAGCAAAGCTTGCATATTGCCATTGTTGGGCTTGGATGGAACCCGCCTCTTGAGCTACAAACGACTGCAACTCAGGCATCTGCTCAGTATGAAGGGTCTGCCATGATGAATACTATGCAGGATAGACAGGAGCAACAATTATTGGAGGAAGTGATGGAGTTTCCCCCCACTGCCACTTTCCAGATAGGAGCAGGAGCTGCTCTGCTCGTACTGCTTCCTCAAAAATTTGAGGAAACCTTCGTTCTCCTGATTGCAGTAAGAGGAGGCCCATGTCCGGGTGAAAGGCCCGAACATAGAAGAGGTGGGCTTGGGCGGGCGTCGGTTGGACCCCTCCTGGAATTCTCTTCCAACTTCTACAGAATCGGACATTGAAGTCTGTAACGCTCTCCAGAGGTGCTCTCCTGATGGTGTAGAGGTATGTCAAAAGCTGGAAGGGATCTTGGGAGCCATCAAATGCTTCGAGTAGCGCTCCCGCTAAGTCATCCCATGAGCAGATGCTTCCACGCCTGAGCAGTCTATACCACTGTAGTGCCCTTCCTTCCAGAGATAGGAACAGGAGCCTGACCATGACATCTTCATGGATTATGTCAAAGATGGACCTTAAATCAATAAGATATTCAAGGTGCTCTAAGGCCATTCCCTTAGTGCCATCATATTTTGTCACTGTCTTCAAGGCACTTTCAAGAATTTCATGGTAACTTGAGAGATTCAGAGGGCCACGATCATCCCAACTGGGATAGCATACCCTCTCCATTATAGCAGTGGCCTGCAGAGATCATGGTCTTCGCCACTAAGTCGGAGTCGCCAGGTGAACATACTTTTCTCCGCTTGTGAGGTCAAGGCTGCTCACCGAACCTTGATTCCTTCGAGATGTCTTCTTTCAGATTTAAAAAGGTGCCTACGATCAAGAAATCTGGATCTTCAGCTCAGTCAGAGTCGCCAGGTGATTTTACTAGATGGAGGCAAGCCAGAGATTCACCAACTCGAGCTTCCTTAAAACATGGGGACTTTTGCCATGAAGGCATAGATTTGGGTACTGGTCTTTACGACTTAGAGATTTTTGGGTAAATAGAGTCGCCAGATGCTATGAGTCTTTCGGTAATGAGAGCATCGGTTCTCACTACCACTAGTCAGGTGAGACTGACCGGGTCACACCGGGAACTGATTAGAACTATTGGCCCCGGTGAAGATGGGTTTGCGTTAAAAATATGGGACCTTGACTGGTTATGGATCTTTCTAAGACAAATACAGTCGGTCCCACCGGGCGTGCCAGAAACTGTTGGTCATCAAATCCGCCTAGGTAAGGATTTTGTGTAAGTGTACGCGCCCTAGACCTGGACCAACATTGAAAGGCCGAAGGGAAGAGATGCCCCTCGTGCCAATCTCCGGAGAAAGGCCGGCTCCTATGCTAAACTACTTGGGTGTTTTGAAGACAAGAGTGCAGGAAAGAGATAAAAGGGATAAGGGTTAGAGAAATAAATAAAAAAAGGGTTAAGGGAAGAGAGATTGGTGATTTAAGGTGGGAGAGAACAGGAAGCACGATCGCTAACAGACAACTTGAATAGCAACAAGGAACACCAAGAGTAAAATGAAAGAAACGTAGTATCAACCTTCCTATGTATCCTCCCGAACGAGTTTCAGGACACTGTCCCCGATCGCACACCGGACGCAGAGTTCAACATCCAGCATACAAACGAGGAGAGATAGAAGAATCAAGC
Organism: Wollemia nobilis; assembly: GCA_028583015.1. Classification (NCBI taxonomy): domain Eukaryota; kingdom Viridiplantae; phylum Streptophyta; class Pinopsida; order Araucariales; family Araucariaceae; genus Wollemia; species Wollemia nobilis. Next base: position 9,898,051 of record JAQPPZ010016710.1, on the reverse strand, counting down.
AAGGCAGGCAACATAAAAGAAAGCCAATACAACACTTTTCTACTCCTATGTATCCTTCAGAACGAGTTTCAGGACACTGTCCCCAATCGCACACCGGACGCAGAGTTCAGCATCCAACATACAAACGAGGAGAGATAGAAGAATCAAGCACAAAAGGCAACATAAAAGAGAAGAATTGAGCTCAAAGTCTCTTAGTATTAATCGTAGGACATCAAGTTACAGCAGCTTTCTAGCAGATAGTTCCCCCCTTTTTACATTACAATACTTGGGTTTTTATAGAGGACCCGACCCTCTGAGTCATTATCACAAAATCGGCGAAGTGCATCCTCGAGCTTCGAGAAGTCGGCTCCTCGCGGTTGCTGCGACTGATCTCTCAAATCGGCTACTAAAAATAGCAACTACAACCGGGTCCATCGAGGAAATAGGCATTCAATGGGCCGCCTGAACTGTCCTTAGTTTCTGGGTGCAATACTCGAGTAGCCACCGTGCTTGACGGGTTCTCCTTCTTGGACTGGTACTTCAGGTCCAATTGCCCAAAATGATCGGCGAACTTGCCGGGCAAGGAAAAATGCATTTATGAAGCAACTGACCACCTCGAGAAAATACCCGGCTTGAAGTGCGTGCCTTGGAAGCGCTTCGTTGGATCTCTTCTTGCAATTCTGCTTCGCGGTGGGTTTGGGCCGAAGCAGATCCTTCCTCTGGGTTTGGTACTTCGGATAGTTGAGCTTCGCGGCACAACTTCGGGAGGTTTGAGTGCCGAAGTAGATCTCTTTTGGTGGGGCCCTTCATGCTCTACTACTTCACTTGTTGAATTACTTCGCCTATGCCTCAAGGAAATGCTTCGCCGTGATCTTTCTTTGAAACTATGGTTCGGGAGGCTTGCGGCCGAAGCAAAAATGGTTCGCAGGTGGAGGGGCCCGAGGTGGGTATTTCGGTGACTTTCTGGCGAAGCATTTTCAATGTTTGCTTCGAGATCTGCTTCGCAAGTTTTTGGGCCGAAGTAGCCTTTGGAAATGCTTCGGGTCCGAAGTAGTTCTTCTGCCTTAGCGACTTTGGAATTTGATTTTTGGGCCTTCCTTCTTCGGGGAGTTGTCATTTGAATATCTCTTCGCTAGGTTCCCACCCGAAGTAGCTTTGGAAATGCTTCGGGTGCGAAGATTTTCTTGGCGCTTTCCTCGTGTTTTTCTTCGGCAAAACTACTTCGCAAAATTTGGGGCCGAAGCGATCACTGGAAATGTTTCGGGCCCGAAGTCCTTTTCTTGCCTTAGCCAATTCGCCTTGCGTCTTGGATTTTCTCTTTTCGAGGAGAGTCACTTCGCAAAACTTTCCGAAACGCTTTTGGGAATGCTTCAGGTGCGAAGCTTTTTCTGGCGCCTTCCTCATGTTTTTCTTGGCAAAACTGCTTCGCTGATTTTCCACCCGAAGTAGCTTTTGAAATGCCTCGGGCCCGAAGTTCTTTTCATTTTATTCTTCCTCCCCTCAGCGAAGCTATCCTAGCTGCGAAGCTCTTTCTATCTTCTTTGGTGTACAAGGGGAATGGCTAGGAAAACCAAAATTGCTATAACTTACATACATTTTAAAAGGTAATAATTAATATCATACAAAATTTTTGCTATTCTTCTACCCCTTGTATAATGTGACAAAAAGTGTCAACAGTAACCTATAAAAATAATAGAAGGAATTGCTAGTAAATGTAATTGAAAATTGATTGCAAGAGGAAGAAACATGGAGAAAATAAAATTTATTTATTTATTTTTCCTCTATGTTTTTCCTTTATTTTCTTCTTTGATCGATAATTTTCTATTTTTTTTGGTATTTTTTGTGTTTTTAGCAACATTCTATGTTTTCTATTTTTCCATCAATTTCTTGGCAATATTCTATGTTTTTGTTTTTTGTTTTATATGTTTTCTAGCATTTTTTTTGTGTTTTTCGATAACATTCTATATTTATGGATTTTCTTGTATTTTCCAAAAAAAAGTCAATATTTTCTTACAACACTATGTTTTTTGGCCTTTTGTTGTGCTTTCCAAAACTTTTATATCCTTTTCAACACTTTTCTAGAAACTTACATCTTTATTTCCTTGTGCATCATTGATTTTCTAAGATCATATGGTTGGTGGGGTTTGTAAATGCTCAACCATTTTTTCTTCCTTCCAATCTACATTGGGCATTTATTTGTCAAGATCAAATGGTTAATAGGGTTTTTCAATGTTCAACCATGTAATCCTCTTTATTTACCATGTGATTTGGTGGGGTTTTTCAATTTTCAACCTATCAGACTTTCCAAGATCAAACAATTGGCTAGGTTTTTCAATGTTAAACCATTTAGTCCTTCTAATCCATGTGGGTTGTTAATTTACTAAGATCAAATGGTTGGAAAGGTTTTTCAAAGTTCAACTATTTATTCTTCCTTCCAATCTTAGTGCATCGTTGATTTACCAAAATTAGATGGTTGGCTAGGTTTTTCAATGTTCAACCATTTATTACTACTTTCAATTTGTGTGGGCTATTAATTTCTCAAGATTGGATGGTTGGTGGTGAGTTTCAATTTTAATTATTTATTCCTCCTTTTAATCATCTTGAGTCATTGATTTATTGAGATTATATGGCTAGCAAGGATTTTCTATGTTCAACCATTTATTCCTCCTAACCACATGCGTCATTCATTTTCCACGATCAGATAATTGGTAAGGTTTTCTAATGTTCAACCTTCTATTCATTCCAAGCCACATGGGCCATTGGTTTACCAAGATTGAATTATTGGTGGGTTTTTTATATGATCAACCAATTATTTCTCCTTCCAATCTATGGGTCGTTGATTTGCCAAGATCAAACATTTTATAGGGTTTCTCAATGCTTTACCATTTATTCTTTCTTCCAATATTTATGGGTTGTTGATTTTCCTAGATCAGATAGTTGACAAGGTTTCTTAATGTTTTAAATTTATTTCATCCTTCCAATCCTCGTAGGCCATTGATTTTTTGAGATCAAAGAGTTGAAAGGGTTTTTCAATGTTTCATAATTTATTCTCCCTTCCAATCCACATGGATCTTTGATTTTTTAAGATTCAATAGTTGGGGTTGTTTTTCAAATTTTAACCATTTATTCCTCACAATCCTTATGCGTCATTGATTTTTGTTATTGTACAATTGGTAGGGATTTTCCATGTTTGGGCATGACAACTTAAAAAACTTGCAAAAAATAAGCAATTTTGGGCCTCCAACCTTATCAAAACATAGGCAATTTTATATTTGCTAGAAATTTTATTTTGACATATATTAAATGGAGGTGGTTTCTTAAATTTTAATTCAGAATTATAGGATATATGTTCCTTGAAATAGGGCACTATGGTGAAAAGGTAGACACCACGGTAAACAAGGAAATCAAAAAACATGTTGAAAATAGGTTATTCAAGAGGTCAATTCTTCTCAAAATCTAGATAAATTTATACTTTATAGAAAGCTATTTTTTGAATTGCATCCAATGGAAGTGGTTTTGACAATTTTCATTAAGCATTGTAGGATATATAATCCTCAAAATTGGGTGCTATGGTGAAAATTTAGTCACCATGGTCAACAACGGACAATTAGATAACATGTTGAAAATAGGCCTTTTAGGAGGTCAATTCATCTCAAAACCTAGGAAATTTTCTATTTTCATAAAATATTTTCTCAAGTCACATCCAATGGAGGTGTTTTCATGATTTTTTATTTATTTTTGCATGATATATGGGCATCAAAAGTGATGTCATCCATTTTAGTAAGGATATTTTTCCAATTTGTAGTGTTGAATTTAAGCCAAATAGGGGTGTCATTGCTATGGGAATATAGACATATATATGCTTGTTGGAAAGATAATTTTAATCAAATTTTAATAATAGTGGTTGCATTCAATTCTAAAGGGATTATAATGCATATTATAAAAATAAGCATTATTTCAAACTTAGGGTGCATTGAAATTAGGCATGTCCAACTGGTAACTTCCCATTGGGAAACAAAGTTTTTTTAATAGATGAATACTCAAGTATGGGAAAAATAAAATAAAATATATAACTATAAAAATAATTTAGGTCCCCAATCTATGCAAACTAGGGCATGTTGTGCAAGCATAACAATAAATGGTAACTCTACTAGGAAATGTTCCTAAGCATTTTGGGAATAGAACAAACCATTCTATAATAAAGAAATCATAGCATCAACAGAACCAAGTATTTGGCCTCCATACAAGGCTAGGATTATGCAATTAAAAAATAATAATACTTTGTTTTGTCTCAAATAAAGTGTGTGCATATAAGTTCATTTTTATTGCTTAACCAATTGGAATTTTGCTATCACAATCCAACAATCATGCTAGTTCATCCTTGAGTGAACATTGGCCTACTAATGATGAACTTTACTCAATGGTAGATATATCACCAACTGCTAGATATATCTCTACTACCAGTCAAGCATTCATAGTCCTAATAGGGTTACATTTGATCTCACTCTAGACCTTGTTCTACTACAAACCAAGTATTCATTTCTCTAGTAGATTTTATTTTATTTACCCAAGTACTTGAGCTCATCCATCCCCCATTTTTTGGAAATCTACAGGTTTAGGAGGCTTATTTTCTAGGTTGGGTATCACTTTAGAAAATAGGAGGATAAACATAAAAATATTTTTTCTTGATGACCAAACCATAATTATTTCACTCCTTTTTTTTGAATCCTTTTAAAATGGTTTTAGTTTAAATATAAAACATCCTCTTGTAGTGCTATATTGACTTGTTTCACCCTAATACATGGATAAATACCAATTGAATAGTTCAACTAATTGTAACTCCCTTGAATCTAGAATAGGATTGTCTACTTCTAATAAATACAAGGATACTTCCTCATTGGAGTAATATAAATATGGTTGGCATTGATTGATTTGAACCAAAATAAAGAGTACCAAGACACCAAAATATCAAATTAGTAGAATTATGTATAGGGATTATTTATAAGGTGACACTAAAAACTTTAGGTAGTGAAATAGTGCTTGAGAAATTTCTCATTTATTGGTAATGGGACATCCTCTCCATTTAAACTCTTTAGCCTAAAGGTATTTTCCCCTAGGATATCTAATATTTGAAAGGTACCTAACCAAAGGGGGTTAATTTTTCAATGGTCTCTTTTCTCTTCATGGGCATTATCCCATAGTAACACTAGATCTATGATCCTAAAGGCTTTTTTCTTTCTCTCTTAAAAAACTATTTTTTCACAATTTCCTAATGTTTGCTAAAACACTACAATGCATCATATCGTTTCTCATCCAAACACATTAAATTAAATAATTTGGATTCAATCCTAACATCAATTTCTAAGTAATCCTTCATAAATTGTAGGGTAAGGATCTTGAGATTTGTAGGGAAGATAGGATCATGACCATAAACTAAATTATAGGGCAATGTTCTAAATAAGGAATTAATTCTTGTCATATCTAACTACAATTCCTATTTCATTTTATTATGCCACTCCCTAGGTTTTTTATCTAAAATTTTCTTAACTATTTACAAAATGTTTTTGTTAGTTGATTTTTCTACCCCATTACCTTGAAGATTGTAATTAGAATAAAATTTATGAGATATTATTGGGGGATATATGTGACCCCTACAACCCCTAGGTGCTACGATCCCTTGTGGTTATGATTTGAATCTTTGTCTCCATAAGCAAGTGTGTTTGGTGCCTTGTGCCTTATGGAGGGGGATCCAGTTCTAGGATGTCTATTGGAGCATGGGACACAACTCCCATTGGATGAACTTTAGGGATATTTATCCAAGGGTGAATCCTTACTTTAAAATGTGATATTTGATGTGTGTCTTTATTTTAGCTACACTAACATGTTCTAATTAAATTGATTTAAGGAAAAGGGAAAAGGAAAGAAAATAGAAAATAATATGAAAAGTAAATCATGGAAAGTAAAAATCTACCTAGTCTATCTAAGGGTGGCAATGTAATAAAGACCTAAATAAGACCCCCACATGCTGTGGCAAGTGGAGTGAACACATGTGTAGTGGTTGATAGTTCATAAATAACATAGGTTCCCCCAAGGTCATGTGATAAAATAGGACACTCATACCCAAACTAGGAGAAAAAATTCATAATTAGTCATAAATTCTTATTAGTGTGAACTCTGAATTACATACATGTAGAGGGAAGAGGTTTGAAAACTTATCGACTAGCTACATAAAGCTTAACCAAGGATGAGACACTAAGGAGAATGAAAGAAAGTGCCCCTTAGGATAACATGTGGTTTTTTGATGCTTTACAATGAGAAGAGAGATATTTATAAGAAGTTGGGAAAATTCCCCCAAAAATTTATGTAGGATTTCAAAATTTTGAATTTAAAATTGGCGTGGGTTGGTCGATATTAATAATGAATACTCTAAAATCTCTAGAGATTCATAACTAGTTTTGGTGTAAAAACTCTCCCTAATTATACATCTAATATCACTCATCATTAATGCCTTAGGTTGTGTGTTATCACTTGGGATGTACCCCTATCATCACTTTAACATTTTAGTTGTCACTTGGGAAACTACATCCATTTATGGGGTACCAAGTCTAGAATTAGATCATCATCCCTTTCCTTTTGTATTATCTCTTTGGGTTGGTCTAAATATTTTAATGGTTGATGCTTGGATTTATCACACTCTTGGAATATTCCCTTAGTGAATATTTTTTAGTGCACCCTATGAAGATGATGGTTGTCACATTTTGAGTTGTCCTACTTTTGGGAAGATACTAGACCTAAATCTTCAAGGAGGACATAGTAAGTGGAAGTCTATCAAGATACTTTATCCTTCCTTGACCTTAGGGTATCAAGCTCCCCTAGAGAAAGGAGAAATTTTTCCTTACTACCTCTCCACTTGTCTTCCTTAAACTTTCCTTACTCTTAACTAATAAAATGGTCTTAGTCCTTAGGATTCACTTGTGGTATCAATTTGGAATAACACCTAGGACTAAGGAACCTTCTTGATTAGAGGAAGGTACTAACTTTTAGGTCCCTATCTTCTAGAGAAAAAAATGGGCGTAAACGGTGATCAAATAAAGGTCCCATTATAAATGGTTACCCTTTTGATATTATTGAAATGGATCGAGGGTTTCAAATATTATTAGGACCTGCTTTAATTGCCATAAAAAGGCTATTGTGTAATTGCTTGATGTCATTTTTGTGGTTTAAATAAGGTTTGTGGTAAAGAAAACTTTATGTTTAGCATCAACTAGTGATTATTTTTCCCCCTTGGTTGTATTCTAGATGGTATTTTAGCTCCATATACTTCATAAATAGTAGGGGTGTTGGCCCTCTTCATTTTAGCTTTAGGTAGATGCTCTTGATCAAAATTGACTTTAGGGGTAGGATTTTACTATAGTAGTGAATCTTCACTATAGCTTTGGCAACTCATAGGGGAACTTATACTAAAAGGAGTTAAGGAACCTAGAAAATATTACCTTGTTCATTGGGTATAGTATTATAAATAGAGAAAATCCTAAGGCTTTTATAGTACAGGCTTATTCTTAAAGAAGGAATATTCTAGATATAAATTCACTTGAAACTTTGTGGAGGCCTAAAGTGAGATGTGCCTTAATTTAGAGGCCATATTTTTTGGATTGCTTCTAAGGATCACTTTCATTATTTTAATAAACTAACATAGATGGTAACATGAATACCCATTCCTTTGTGCCTACAATTTGGATATATCATCATCTTCAAATTTTACTCCTACCTAGGTATGGTGGCTATCCTTCAACTAAGCAAAAAAATCTCTATCAATCCTAAGGGTTTGTTATACATGCCTTGACCCTAACAACTTTGTCCTTTGTTCTCGTGACTTTTATCCCTCAGTTATAAATCTAAATTCACTCATGTCCTACATTGGTTTGGTAGGCCTATGATAAGATAATTTGTATGTACAAAGACCCATTGGGCCGATGGATCCTTTCTTGCATCATATGTTCATTGCATGCTAGTCTAGTCAAAGGCCCTTAAAGGATCAACTTCCTAGACTTCTATGTTGCATAACTTTTTCTTAAAGGTTGGGTATGCTCTTTGTTCAATTTGGGACCTTCTTTTTTCTCCCACCAAGACCTTAGTGGAAGGTTCCCCTTTATTTTTTCTACATGTTGAATTTTGAGGATATGTATTAGTCTATCAATACTTAAAAGCTAGCTTATCTCTATGGACTTCTTATGGTCTTTGATGTAGATCCTAGGGAAAATTTTAGTGGTATTATGGAGGGAGGTTAATCACCAGGTTGGCCTCTTCGCCTATTTTATTTGATTTTTCCCTAGATAGTTTTTAGGCAGATTCTAATGCCTAAGCCATAGTCTTAGATAAGGAGGGGTAGACATAGTATCTAGCTGATAAATCTAAATCAATTTTCCTTCATACCTTAGGGTCAAACAAAAATACCTTATTTGTTTCTACAAATTTTTCTTTATTTTTCTCCCTTTTATTGTACTTCTATATTTTGTTAGTCTTATTTTGGTATGTGCTTTGTTTGTGGATGAGGGATCTTTAAGGAAGTTTAATTGCTCATGATAGTACCAACTAAGATATTTGATGGCTACCTTTCTAGTGTTCCCATTATGGTTATCACCTTCTTTTTTTTAGTTGGTTTAATTTCCCAAAAACCTTTTACAAGATCAATCTTAGATTCTCCTTGGGGATCAAGTTGCTTTTGATCTAATGCTTGATCTTGCCCATTTTTTTGTGGTTGAGCATATCAATATTTTTGATATCTAGAGTGAGCCTCTAGAACTAGATCCCTTTGGGAGGAACTCTCCTTTGGTAGATAGTGGAGGGTTTTAATTTTGATGGGGATGTAGAAGGAATGACTTGTATTTAAAGGGGATAGAGGATTTGGAGGCTTCAGGGGAGTCTACCTATTATTATGAGATCACTTTTTGCCTCAAGAGTAATTTTATAGGCAACAAGGAAAGAAGTCCCCCAATTTTTTATCATTATAGCAATATCTAGATGAAAATCCCTAAGATAAAAGAGGGGACTCCTAAGAAAAAAATTTTTGGTGCATGTGTGTTTGGTGCCTTTCACCTCATGGAGGGGGACATCAATCCTAGGAATTTCAAGGAAGTTTGGGATATCGTTCCCACTAGATGATCTCTAGGTTTTTTACTTAAGATTGGATCCTTACTTTTAGATGTGATCTTTGACACTTGTCTTTATTTTTTCTATACTAACCTAATCTAATTAACTTGTTTGAAGGAAAAGGAAAAATGAAATAAATTACAAAATATGGTAGAAAACAAATCATGAAAAGTAAAATTCTACCTAGCCTATCTAAGGGTGGCAATGCACAAAATACCTATATAAGGATCCCCATGCCATGATGAGTTGAGTGAACACATGAAAAATGGTTGAGGAACCAAAACTATGACTAGGATTTCAATAGTCACAAATTCTTATTAGGGTGAACTCTAAGTTACATGCATGTAGAGGGAAGAGGTATGGAAACTCCTCAACCAACTACAAAAGGCTTGAGCCAATACAAGACATATGGAATAATGAAATAAAGTAGCCCATAGGAGAATGGGTGGATTTTTTATGCTTTACAATGAAAATAAGAGAAATATTTATAAGTAGGGGAAATCCCCCAAAAATCCATGTAGAATTTCAAAATTTGAATTTAGAATTTACTTGGTTGGTTGAAATCAAAAATGAATACTCTAGAATATCTGGAGATATATAACTAGTGGTGGTGCAAAATTAATTCTTGATTATACATCTAAGATCACTCATAATTATTACCTTGGGTTAGGTGTTTCCCCTTGGGTTGTTCTCCCTATTGCCACTTTAATTTTTTAGCTATCACCTAGGAAACTACATCAAGTTGTGGGGTACTAGGTTTGGGATTAGACCATCATATCTTCCCTCAAATTCAATTCCTTTGTATTGTTTTGGAGGTTCTAGTGGTCTATGCCTAACTTTCTCATGGTCTTGGTAGATTTCCTTGGTGAATATATCATTGAATGAACCCTCTAGAGATGACAAATATCACCTTTTGAGCTATGCTACTTTTGGGGACTCCTCTTCCACCACATACCATGAGGAGGCTTGTGGAGATATCCCAAACCTAAAGGTTCAATGAGGACATGGAAACTAGAATGATCTCAAGCTTACTTATCCTTCCTTGACCTTAGGTTATATAATTCCCTTAGGGGAAGGGTAAAACTTACCTTATTACCTCTACACTTAGCTTCCTCAATATTTCCTTCCTCTCAACTAAGGAAAGGGTCTTAGTCCTCAAGATTCATTGGTGGCATCAATTTGGAATGGCACCTAGAACTAATGGACCTCCTTGATCATGGGACAAGATCTACTTTGGGGTACTTGTACTCTAGAGGATAAAAAGGGGAATGAATATTGGTTAGAGAATGGTCTCAATATAAATAGTTACACATTTGCCATGATTTAAATGGCTTGGGTGTTCCAAGTATTATTGTGACGTACTTTAGCTACCATAAAAGGTTATTGAATAATTGATTAATGCCATTCTAAGGATTAGGATAAGGCCTATGGCAAAATAAGCTTTTGTTTCATCACTAGTCAGTGGTAGTTGTTCCTCATTGGCTACATTCTAGATGATATTCTATTCTTAGCTACTTCATAAGAGGTAGGGGTGTTGGTCCTCTTCATATTAGCTTCAGGTAGGTGCTCTTGATCAAAAATTTCTCTAGGGGTAGGATTTACCCATTATAGTATATTCACTACAACTATCATAAGCCCATTTAGTAAATTGTAAATAAGAACAAGTAGGGCCATTGTCACATACCAAATATGAAATCCCAAACCTAGTTATGATGTTATCTTTGAGGAATTTGATCATGACCTCTATTATGCAATTTTTGAAATATTGAGATTCTATCTAGTAGGTGTAGTAATTTTTGGTGATGAATTTCTAGATGGATAATTAGTGAATATTTATGACACCAATAAATTCCAATTCTTACTATACAAATGGGTGAGTTTAAATCACAATATGTAATGGCATTGGATAATTTATTTTTTGCCAAACTATAGTTTGTAATACATGGCATTATTGGGTGTGTGCATTTGCATATTTAAATAAATTGGGCTAGTAATAACCAATTTAGTGTATCTAGTGTGCTATGGAAGTCCCCAAGCCATGTCCTATTCCATATTTTCCATGAAAATCTTTGAAAACTTCAACATCGTCTTATTTTTTTATACATCTCAACATCTCAAGTAGATTTCATCATAGTTTCTTCTATACAAAATTCCTAATTTTATCATGAAGTTCATGATTTTAAGTCACAATATGCTTCTTTCGATGGAATTGAGGTGATCAAGACGCTTCTTTCGATGGAATTGAGGTGATCAAGACATACTTTGGTTAGTAAATAATAAATTGTCTTGGTACCACTTATCATTGGTAATTTATTCCATAGAATAATGTTGGCATGAGATCTAAGAGTTAACTTTAGCCAATGTCATGTTTGTTCCCTATGCTCTACCAATTTGCATGGAATGTATTTCCAAAATAAACTCTTATAGGATTGACACCCAATTGCCTCTACATTCTCCTAGCTTATTTTATGTCAGTATTGTTTTCATAGCTTAATTTGGTACTATTACAAACACTTTGTTGTGAAAGATATAGTGTTGGAATTTATTCATAGATTATATTATAACAAAGGCTTGTTTTTTTATTATTGAATATTTGAGTTGAAAATCCTTCAACGGTGAGCTTATAAAATCTATTCGTCACTCACCCACAACTTCCTTCCTTTGAGTAAAAGCACTAGCAATCAAATGTTCTAATGCAAATAAGTAAATGTAGAAAGGTTGAGTATAATTTGGATGGATTAATATGGACCCATTCATAATTGCCCTTTTAATTTATTGAAAATCAGCTTCCACTTCCCTATTCCATATAATCTTGGCATACTTCTTGAGCATTGCATTCAAAGATCAAACTATTTTTACAAACCATGAAATAAATTTCCTCATAGAATTAATTTTTCCAAATGACTTTAGCTCCTTTTTGCTTTCAAGTGGGGGAAATTTTTTGAATAGCTTAGTTATTTCTATATTAATAGAAATACCATATTTTGAGATAATATTCCCTTGAATTTTTCTCTATATAACTCTAAAAATACACTTTTTTAGATTCAATGAAATTAAATGCTCTTGTAATCTCTACAATACCTTTTTTATGTCTTCCATGTGGTCTCAATTTTTTTTAGAAAAATATAGTGAGGTCATCCATGTAATTCATGATGCATTTACCAATAAAATAATTGAAGGTGATGTCCATAGCTCTTCAGAAATTAAATCCCATATTGAATATGCCAAAAAACATTCTCATGTATGCAAACATTCCCCATTTTTTAGTAAATATAGTTTTAATCCTATCCTTGGGGCTACTATTATTTGAATGTATCCCAAGTAATCATCCAAGAAGGACATCATTTAAGAGCCATTCACCATTTATATTAATTCACCCAATGAAGATAGGATAACTATCCTTCTTATGCTCTATTAAGATTTTTGAAATCTACACACGTTTATTTCTCCATTATTTTTACAAAATAGTACTAAATTTATAACCTAGGTAGAATGTCTTAAGGGAAAAAAGAAGGTAGGCTAGAAAAAAATTTTGTGCATTTTTTGGAAATAGAGGTTCCAATAGTGGATTCATTAGTCTCTTTTTTCTACAAGTGTTTCATTCTTGGCTTCAAGGGAATGATGTGGGTAATGATAGACATGTTATAAACCTTCAAATATTTATAAGTCCATGCTATAACATCTTTGTAATAATTTAAGGACTGAATTATTCTCCTTTTATCATCATGAGTGCATGTTTGTCCTAGGAATACATTTTTGGGATTGTCGACATTTCGATTGTATTTATTGTATGATCCCTTTTTGGATGAGATAACCTATTACTTGTGGGTATGATAATCCATATCAAATAGATATCCCAAAAAAATCATACCTTTGGGAATTATGTTCATCTACAAACTCAATTCATCTTCTTCATCAAGATATATGTAAATTTTATCTTTCTTGTCTATGATTCTTGTTTCAAATATGCCCAAATTTGAAATAAAATTAGATATATCTCTATCATATTCAAATATTTAAAAGTTTTGGACATTGTTTGGTATAGAGGGGGTGGCAAGTAGTTCTATTAAGAATCACTTTATCTTTAAATGAGCAATTGATTCTAGGGTACTTGTTGCTATTGCCAATTAATCTGAAGTATGGTTATTTTTATATGAAATGGTATAGATATTGAAATCATCAAACTCTTTGGTTAAGTCCCAATCATAAGTATGATGTTTGAGATATCTTTCATGAAAATATTACCAATTTCATAATTTTTTGATCACCAAATCTAAGTCTTCAAGAAAATATACATGATGGAATCCATTCTTAATGGAAAACTACAATCCATGAATCAAGGTTTCATCAAGATAATTTCAATTGGTACGAAGGAAGATAATATTTTTTTCTAGGGTTGACCAATTCAATTTTGGTTGCATTACTATAATTAAATTAAGATCCGTCAAACTTGAAGGTTCATAATTGATCACAAATTATTTTTTATTTACACTTTAAGGCCCACATTGTCATAGTATTATCTTCAAGTTGGTTTTTCACCACTATAGTATAGACTCCCTATTATAGATCAATGTAGAAAACCTTTTTGGTATTGTTATACTTGATGATGAGCTCCTTTAGCCTAGAATATTTGTCTATAAAAATCTAATATGCTATGTCATGATAGGAAAGCCACATATGTGAGAAATAAGTTATCATATAGCCATTTAGTATTCACCAATCACAACTAACATATCGTATGCATTTAGGATATCCACAACCAGAATATCAATGTCTTTTTGTATCTTGGGTTCAATAGCCAACTATATATGGATCTGATTCAACACCCCAACCATAATTATGTTCATATTATCCAACTAAACAACACTTTTTTTTAAGGTAGTAGGTTTTATTCCTAAATATACAAAATCACATTTCCAAAAGCACTTGAATCCACAAACAATTATCTAAGTTTTTATCGACAATACTATTAGCTAGAAGAAAAGGTGGAAATTCTACCCTTTAATTGTATATGGCCACTTGAGAATTAGTAACCTTATTAGTCACATTTTTATTTTGGTCAGGGAGAGTTTTCAAACAAAAAATAATTCTAGTCAATTAACTAAGCTACATCAAATAGAGAAATGTTTGCCTTAGTTTTCTTAAGGTCTTTAATAATATTATTTCTAGGCTTATTCTATTTTGGGATTTTCTCTGTCTATGGTGACTATATATTAATTTTTGGTTGCATATGCACTATGGGACCCTTAGGTGGGATTGGGGTTTTATTAGTATGCTCATCATGTGGGATGGAGGTTTTATTGGGGGTGTGGAAGAAGTCAGTGGTGCATTTACTTTTACTTTAGATAATTGTTAGCTCTCTAAAACTATTTATAAACATGTACCTCTTCTTCTAGGTTTTTTTAGATTCATATTCATCTACTCCTGAGATTTCATACATTTCTAAAACTAGGTATATCCTTGGGTTTTGATTAATTTTACTCCTATCTCTTTTTAGACATATATAAATCAATTTAAAACTGAATAGTCAATTTCATTATGTTGAGCCATGAAATGGATCCTACATTAATTAGGTAGAGCAATATCATCCAAATTTACCATAGTACTTAGGTTGTTGCTTGATTAGTTCTTGTTGCTAGCAATATTTGACACTCCTCCATTGTTTGGGTGAGTATTCCATTAATGGTTAGTCCTCTAGGAGTTAAAAACTCTATTTTACTTATTTTTGGTGGATGGGATTTGATGAAATTTCCATTAAAATTTAAGCATACCATTACTCAATTTCTAAACCATCTTGTATATTTTATATTACTCAAGATCCTAGGTATAAGGTTGACTTGGTGTTAGTTGAATTGTTGCACTATTTATGGGTGTGATTGTCTTCAAGAATAAGGGTAATTCTTATTGATTATTTGTTGGAGGTGCATGATTGAGAATATTGTTTTTGGTTACTTGATTATCCAAGTATATCATAATTATCTATTGGTTGCTTACGCGAGGCATCATTTTATTTAGGGACACAATATTGAATGGTTGATTTTGGTTGGGATACATGAAACCTAGTAATGGATTCAATATGTGAATGTGTTGCATAGGGTATTGGTTTATTAGTGGTATATGATTATAAGCTCATAGTTGTCCAAGAAAAGGTAATTGATCTAAACCAAAACCTTGAAGTATTATTTATTGTTCAACTATCAAAGCTTCATTGTGTACCAATGGAAAATATGTGATTTAAGGATCTCTCGTCATAAACATGTAAGTTAATGGGTCTAAATCTCTAAGGTATAGATGGTTGCTTCCTCCATGAGGATGTAATGTGTTATAAATTTGGTGTATATTTTATAGAAACTAGTGTTGAATAGTCTTTAGGTTCTCTAAAAGCAAAGGAAAATTTATGGTATATCATAGTCAGGTCTATGGGTAATCTAAATGTTATGATAAATGCTACCTTTAACTAGGTATAATAAGTAATAAATACTGAAGGAAAGCTAATATACCATTCATATGTAAACTCATCCAATGTGTGTGGAAATATTCTAGAGGTAACATCCTCATGTTCAAATTGTAAATGGATTAAGACATATTTACATGCCTAAATATGTTCTTTAGCTAACCTCATTCCATCATTCCTATGCCTAGGGAGATGTATTTCAATATTAATAGGTATATCATGTGTAATCCTTGTTATGTTCAAAGGACTACTTCTTACTAACCATGTATTAGGAGCTAACATTGGTGGTTCTTGGGAGATGGTGAAAAGGTCAACAAAAAAGATAATAGCTCTAAAAGAGCTATTGGAAATCTGAGGTGTACTATGTCTAGGTCTACCTTTATCAATTATGGGCCTTATTTATGGAAAATATATAAATTCTAAATCACCTATAGCCAACTTATACCTAGTGATAATTATTTTTAGTTCTAGCTTGACGATTAAAATGTGTAAGATAAACACTATACTAAGGAATTTCTAACTTTTAGAATCTTTAGACCTTTCTTCTCACACTAATTCAATTGACAATGTAAATGACACACTCTAAATTCCCTCTAGTGCTATATTTGTTAGGAATGAAGGGACCAAAGAGAAACTATTGGTATGTCAAGGGTAAGCCAACTTACTTAAAATAGAGCCTATTTCTGCATGAAAGGAAATTTATTTCCTTCAAGGTTTTGGTATGGCTAGGTCATGGCCAACAAGGATAAAACCAAAGATCAGTGGTAATTGATCCTTCAATGGACCTCTCCTAGTATGACTCTAAGAGACAGGATTACTAATCTAAATGTCCTAATCGTAAACATACATCTACTTGAAAAATATCCACTACATTTATATTATAACATATGTAAAATACTAATGGTTAACTTGCTACCAAATATTTACAACTCTACAAAATGTGGAATAGGTAGAAAATAAAACTTACAATTGAGAAAATTTTAAACTACATAAAATAGAGGTGATTATAAGTTGTGTAAATTGTAATCATCTAAACAAATATGGATAACTTGTTGGCCAAGTTATTACTGTGTGCTACGCATGCGAAGATCCTGAAGAAAGTCTTCGATCGCCTGATAGACCACAATGTTAGGTTGAATCCTAAGAAGTGTGTATTTGGTGTAACTTCAGGAAAGCTCTTAGGGTTCATCATTTCAAAATGAGACATTGAAGTTGATACAAAAAAGATCAAGTCTATTCTAGATATGTGTCCCCCACAAACATCAAAGAGCTAAGAAGCCTTCAAGGTAAGGTAGCATCGATAAAGTGATTTATCACTCAATTATCGGATAAATGTCGACCCATGAATTGATTGCTACACAAGGGGGTCCCATTAAATTGGGATGAGGATTGTCGAGTAGCCTTTGTTGAAATAAATCAATACCTGGCGATGCCGCTAGTACTAGCTCCACCAAGGCTAGATGTGTCATTTATGCTATATATATATATATATATATCGATGACCGACTTTGCATTAGGGACCATGTTAGCCCAAAAGAATGTGTAAGGCAAAGAGAAAGCCATATATTATATTAGCTGAACCTTGGTGAGTTATAAGCTAGGATATGCATATGTGGAGAAATTGTGTTTAGTAGTAGTGTTCGCTACAAGGAAATTATGGCACTATATGTTAAGGCATACGACATATGCAATATCAAAACAAAATCCTTTAAAGTACATGATGAGCAAGACATATCATAACACACGTAATATGAAGTGGATCATACTATTGATAGAATTTGATCTAGAATTCATAATCCAGAAGTCCATTAAGGGACAAGTCATAGTTGATCAACTAGTTGAGGAACCGCTATCAAATAGTAGACCTCTTACCATTGAGCTTTCGAATTATGCGGTCTTCATCGTATCTGAAGCTCTCGAACTTGAAGAACCAAAAAATAATATTGATATGACCTTGTTTTTTGATGGCTCAAAGTGCGAGCAAAGGGGTGGTATAGGAATAGTGTTTGTCATGTCACAAGGAGCTCTAATGCCCTTGTCATTTAAATTAGACTTTCCTTGCACCAACAACAATTTTGAATATGAAGCCCTATTGTTAGGCCTCCACACAGCCATTTCCATGAACATTAAAATATTAAATATCTTTGGCAACTCTTTGCTCATATTCAACCAATTTAAGGGGATATTTCAATGTCGATATCCCGTATTAAAAGCTTATAAAGATCTTGTTGTTACAAATTTGGCTAAGTTGGAAAGGTATGACATCGAGGCAATCCCTTTTTTGTCAAATAGGTTTGTAGACACAATGGCATATTTGGTATCCTTAATCCCTCAGAATCTGTCTATCAATTTTACTAAAATTCATGTTAAAACGCTCTCACATCCTACAGCAAAGCACGAAGCCTTTGATAATAAAATTCAATAAACATGATTAGCGTGGAACCAAAAGTTGAATGGTTCTATAGAGCTGAATACTTTCTAAAGAAGGTACCTTGGGGGTCATTAACCTCTCAGAGTCTAACGGGGAGTGGTCTTACCATTCACCACAAGGTTGTTTCCTAGTCTGCATTTGCACATGTATATACGAAGGGGGAGCAAGTCATCTTGGAAGTCAAATCTAAGGCTTATCAGAGTTGGATGTCACAAATCCAAGACTTCTAAAAACTTGGTCTGATCCTAGAGGGATTGTCGTGTGCTTCAAGATGCACATTCAACCTAAAAGCGACTAAATATGTCTTGCTAGGAGATATTTTGTAC
This sequence comes from Wollemia nobilis, assembly GCA_028583015.1. Taxonomy (NCBI): domain Eukaryota; kingdom Viridiplantae; phylum Streptophyta; class Pinopsida; order Araucariales; family Araucariaceae; genus Wollemia; species Wollemia nobilis. Next base: position 9,879,711 of record JAQPPZ010016710.1, on the reverse strand, counting down.
CAACAAGGTTATGATAGAGTTCCCCTTCATTTTCTATAGCCCCAAGAGTCATCTTGGGCAATTTTACAAGCTCATGATGGTACATGCAGTGGCCATTTTAGTGGCATAGCCATAATCAAGTGCATCTTTAGAATGGGTTACTATTAGCCCACTATGGAGAAGGATTGTAATGTGTATGTCAAGAAATGCGTCAAATTTTAGCATCATGCTAATCTTACGCACTTGCCATTGTAGGACTTACAGCCCATCCAAGCGGCTTAGACATTTTCTCAATGGGGATTTTATCTCATCGGTAAGATCTCTCCCCCATAATTGGGTTGGCATACATTTATTATCATGGCTACTGAGTACTTTACAAAGTGGGTGGAAGCAATACCCTTAACAACGACTATTGGAGCTCGCATAGCAGAGTTTATACTCGAGCATATCACATGTTGTTTTGGAATTCCATATAAGATAGTTTCATATAATGGAACGTCATTTAAGAACAAAAATGTGAGAGCTTTGATGTCTAACTATAGAATCAAACATAGTTTTGCAACTCCATACTATTCGCAAGAAAACGGATAAGCTAAAAATTCAAATAAGATAATGGTTTTCATATTGAAAAACATAGTACAAGAACACCACAAATATTGGCATATCTATCTACCCCTTGGATTATGGGCTTACAGGACTAGCATTCAGACACCAACTAGGGCAACTTCATTTTCACTAGTATATGGTGTTGAGGCCATTATGCCCTTAGAGTTGGAAATTCCAATACTACGAGTTGCATTGAAAGAGTTCATTGATGATGACACTGTGTAACAAGCTCACATAGATCAACTGATGTTTCTTGATGAACGTCACATGAATGCCCTAGTGCATCTTTGCATTTATTAGGAGTGATTAAAATGAGTTTATAATAATAAATTCCATTAGAGAGACTTTGAGGTTGGGGATATTGTGATGGAAGAGAACCAACTAAACTCTAATTTTCTGCCTGATATGCGAGACAAATTCGTGGCTAATTGGCTAGGACCCTGTATCATATTTGAAAATATTAGGTCAGGTACCTATCACCTAACATTTTTAGGGGGTGTTGAAGAGCCTGAACCTCTCAACATCATCCATATTAAGGCATTTTATGCTTAAGAGTGTAGTAAAAAGCTCCAAGGGTTCTTAAAACCGCTTGGTCATGTCAGTCAAAGGTCCTAAGGGTTTGCTTAAAATTGCTCGATCAATCCTAAAAAGCTTAAAAGGTTCTCATAATCCCTTTGGTCAATCCAAAAAGACTCCAAGTATTCTTAAGAACTGCTTGGTCATCCCTAAAAGCTCCAAAGGTGCTCATAATCCCTTTGGTCAATCCAAAAGCCCCAAGGGTTCCTAAAAATTGCTTGGTCAATTTAAAGGCTCCAAAGGCATTTTCTCATCGTTTGGTCACTCTTAAAGGCTCCAAAGGCATGTACTCATCGTTTGGTCAAATATAAAGGCTCAAAATCAATAAAAATTAAAAATATATCAAAAATAAAAAACATTTGCATTTCATTTGCATCATTGCATTTCATGTTACACATGCATTTCATCATTGCATTGCATATAGGTATTCATAATCCGTTGCATTCCGCAGTAGAATAAATTGTGTTTGTTAGTATTACAAATGATACCACATTTGTGTTTCAATCATGCACCTATGTATTTATCGTAATCCATCATTCATGTGAGTAATTGTGTTTTTCAACACAACCCATAATGTTGCTACGAAGAATATACTATGGTTTTTTGGTCACTCAACCATACCTAGAGGTCTTATCAAGAGTTGATAGAAAGCTTGCTTTGATTTTATAGTTGGTCTAGTTAGTATATCCCTTAGCATATCAGAATTATATCACTAATAAAAAAATTAAACAATCCTAATAAATACTAGGGGAAGATGAAAGCCACGAAGCAGGATCGAGTATCTTGATGTGAAAATAGTTATTCTTGCTTATACCCCTATGTAGAAGGTTTGGGAAATTTTGGTAATTGGAAAAAGGACAAGTGTATTCCTTATCCATAACCCCTTGCTTACGTTAAAATGATCAATATCCCAGAGTGATATCCCACATCAATCCTCCAAATTTATACCCTAGATCGATATCATAGATCAACATGTCATATTGATATCCTATATTGATATCATAGATCGATATCCTCAATCGATATCCCAAAAATAGTTCCCCCCAAAGTAAAATCCTCCAAAGGGAAGTTTCTGAAGAAAATTATCAAATGTAAATTCCATAAAGTTAAGAAAATCAAAGTTGAAATGAATATCAAATGAAGATCAAAAATCAAAGTTCAAATCAAGATCAAATGAAGATCAGAAAGCAAGTTCAAATGAAGATCAAATGAAGATCCAAAGAAAGTTCAAAGTCAAAGTGGAATCAAATCCCTTGCACAACTATATATGAGCAAGTATCCAAAAAAAATGAAGAAACGAAGGGAGCAAACTTAAATCCCTAGAATTGCTAGCACTACTTGTACCTTATGCATGATGATACGTCTGATGCATTAGCACCTCTCTTATGTACAAACCAATGTTTGAATGTGGAAGAGCTAGCTTCAGGTATCTTGTATTGCCTAGTGGCTTAGTCCAACTAAAATCTAAACCTATATTGGATAAACACTTATGGACCCCCAATATTAGCAATGGGCTAAAAGAATCCTGCCTGACATCGGGGTATGCTTGTGCGTTATCGTAATATATTCATGTGTACACATAGGGATAATAAACAGTTAGGACATATCCTAGTGAAAGCCTTATATTTCAGAAGTCTAGGTTGGTCAGTATACAACTTTTGATCAGTCAACTAGGGTGTTTGAGTCTCATGGAAAACCCTAAAAAAAATTCTCTAAAAATAGCAACAAATACCAAAGATCACAAACCATTAAAAATAAAATTCATTCAATCATCAAATTGCAAAGTATCTAATAAGTGATACATCATTACATTGAGCATAATCAAGATATAGGATGGATACCAGATGGATATCAGAAAGGATATTTATACAACCACTGACTATATTGTGTGTATATTTCAAATTGCAAAAGGAATATAGAGTGACATATTATATCATTCACATAATACCGTTGTATATCATTGCATTTCATATATGGGTGATTAATTTATTAAATTCCTGTAATGAGGATTTTCAATTACATTCATGATTTTTACAAATTATATGGTGTCATCCATTAGATTGTTAAACACATATTGTATTCATTCTAAGTGATTAAAGCATACAGGTAATTTACATTAAATTACGATTGTGTAGGAGGGGAGGGCTCTGGTCCCTCCCCTGCTCCCCCTCCCATGGCTCCTGGTTCCTGCCCAGTCCCTGGCTCAATCTAGGTCATCCTTCCTGGGGAGTGATTGTTTGCAGATGACCTCCTGGGGGGAGATCCTTTTCCACTATCTGTGCCCCTCTCGGCCGGCTAGGGTTTCCTTGGTTGTTTTTTCAGACTGGTGCTTCCCAGGGATCCCTGTTTGGTTGAGGATCCCTTCCCTTTTTCCCTCAGGCTTCCCCCTGGGGTTTTTTGCAAGTTATTCACGTGGATATGGTCCCCTACATTTCTCGGTGCGGTGGAGGTGACGGTTTAGGGTTTGGACAGCTTCCCTCTTTTCTTGGGAATCCTCGGTGGGCTCTGTGCTTGGACGAGATTCTTGGTCCCTGCTGCTGGGATCCTCTTCTATTTTCTCGGGGTGGGTTCCTTGTGGTGCAACTCTCTGGTCACTTCCTGATGGGTTGGATCCTCTCTGTGCTGGCTGTCGGCTTCCTGCAGGATGGCTCTCGCTAAACAAAATGTTTTCCCGGTAGGCGGGATGGTTTCTCCACAGGGCGGGATCCGCCAAATCTGCCAGTTTTCCTACGAGGCGGGATCCTTTCTTTTCTGCTGGTTTCCCGGATGGCGGGATTTCCCCGTTGCTTCCCGCTAGGCGGGACCGTTTGTGGTGGTTTTGATCGCTTCCCGCGAGGGGGGATTTTATTGTAACGGTTTTTCTTTGCTTCCTGTTGGGTGGGATCTTCTCGATGGTGGTTTTTGGCTACTCCCTGCTGGGCGGGATCTCCAAAACTACTTTCTTTCTTATTTGTTTGTTTCTCGCTGAGAGGGATTGTTTCATGCTTACTGTTATCGCTGGGCGGAATTTCTATTTTGGTGTTCAGTTTCAAGGGATTGATGCCCTAGGCCCATTTCTTATGTAATCAGGTTTTGGGATCCTTGTTAAAACCCGCTATAAATACAAACACTATAATTAACAAAAAAAAAATTACGATTGTGTAAATAAAGCATTACATACATTACACCAACATAGTGTGACATCATTATAAATTAAATGCATACAATAAAGCAAAATTAAATGTGCATTTAAAAGTAAACATCGCATCCATATGCATCCATCATAAATAGCACATCTAATCATCTAGATAATTGCATGTCATCATCATCATAAATTAAATAGATATCTAGTGTATGTCATCCATACATCACATCGAATAAACATAGCATAAATATAAACATCTGCATCCATGTGCATAACATAAACATAAAATTAAAAATAAATAAGTACACATAATGAGCCAAAATGATCAAATATCATATGTATATATGTGTGTCCAAAAGAGTACATCAAAATGCCCATAGGCTACAACTGTGTAGGTCATCGACCTTACACTAAAAAATAGTACAATGAGTATCTCTAAAGATCTATACTAAGGGTCTGTGCCTCTAGCATATGATTCACCACCATCACCCCTGCCATTCCTATGGCTCCTCTACGAGTTGGATTCATGAGTGCTAGAGGACCTATGTGTCCTCTCAGTCCTGTGGGTCTTATTACTAGATTTGGTAGAAAACTACCCTGTCTCCCTATTCCTGGTCCTAGTTCACTAGGACACTGTGGTGTGTGTGTCCTCTGGAACCTCCCCACCTATCAATATGACATGCCCCTCTAACTAGGAGATCCGATCCATGCATGTTGTATCCCGCTTATTACCCTCCTCCATGAGGGAATGAAGCCTCCTAATCTTTGCCATGGGGTCATGAACTACTGGCAGTAATGAAGGTGGTATGGTTGGAGGTTCCATGATGGCCTGGGAGGATGAAGGATCCCCCTCTATACCTAAAACAAATCCCTCTTTGCATTAGCCGCACTCAGTCGTGCCTGTGCAAGATCACACTCACTGGTGAGATCATGGACATGTGTCTCTACTACTGTAGCTCATGCTGTGAGAGTTGTCCTCTCCTCTTGGGCCTATTTTAGTTGCCTCTCATTATGAGACAACTTTACCTCCAGTATGATGATAGTAGTGTCCTGCTACAACTGCTAGGTCTGCAGCCTCCCAACCTGACTCTAAATATCAGTAACCTAAGTCAGTAGCTACCCCACGTTACTGTCAATATGTGTCTCACCCTTCTCTAGGACCTCATCCTTAGCCTCAACCTATGGATCCTCCTCTATGATGACCTCTGTGCCCCATCCACCCTCATTTCATTGGCACACATTGCACCCCTCTAGATCAACCTTTTTCTCATCGTTTATCCGAATGAGGGGACCCAATCCTTACCACTATAGTAGGGACCACCATGTATCATATGATGGGGTGGTCCAAAACCTAGCCATGCTTGACTCCTAGAAGTCATCAGCCTCGTCTCCAAGCAGTGTAAGCTAAATCCAAGGAAAATCCCTCTCTAGTACTAGGCATCTATAGATAGTAGGCAATGCCAAAATATCTTGTACAATCCCAAATTGGTAGAGGACCTTGAGTAGTACTGATACTCATGAATCTCATTCTTGCGGTCGAGTAACCACCTGTCACTCCTCGCCCAGCGGAGTCACTCGCTAGTCTCATCCCATGCAGGACAATCCATATATAGACATCACTCTATGTCGTCTACCCAAAGTTATGTAAATTTAGTGATATAATGGTCCACATCCCAAGCATTGGACCTACTTTGGAATCCCTCATCGTCATGGGGCCAACATGCTACATAACACTGACACATGTCAGGAATAATATTGATTATGAGTGGTAGATCAGTCGGCTGCTCAATCCTTATATGTTGCCAGCCCCATATCTAAAGTAATAGGTTGCAGCTGATACCAACCTAACTCATGTGCATAGCTTGGTACAATGTATGGTATAAATGACATAATAGAGTGCTTCCTCAAGCTAAGAGTAATGGCTGCTACGTGGATCTCTACATAACTCTCCTGATAATTACTAGGAGGTTCTAGGGTATCCTCATGCCAGAGGAGTTTGGAAGTATAATCTAAATGACCAAATGCATAAAGAAAACCTCTCAAAAAAAGAAGATGTCCTTCTCCTACCAATATCTGATGTGAACGCCACCATGATCAGTCCTTCCTTGAGCATCCACAATGTGGTCACCAAATATGGAGTCAAAGACATCCTCCTTACTTTGTAAGGGAGAGGAGGTGATGGGCTTGCCATAAATCAAGATCCTAAATATCCGATAAATGTCCTCCAAGGTCATAGTCATTTCACCTATGGGCAGGTAAAATGTGTTGGTCCATGCATCCTAGTGCTGGGCCAACACTGTCATGTACACCGGATCTACCCTGATCATAGGAAGATCAATCACATAGCCAAAGCCTACAACACCGAACCACTTCCGCTCCAAGTCATTGAGCTCTTTCCAAAGGATGCATAGGAGATCTGACTCCCTAGATCTAGAGGTCAATTTCTAAAAAGAAACAATGTATAAGGGAAAAAGATCAAAAAAATCTAAAAATCCCCCAAAAAACTAAAGAAATTTAAAAATCAACTGTAAAAACATCAAACAAATCTAAAAATTGTTAAAAATACAAAAATATGTAAAAAGTGATCAACAATTTCAAAAAAAAATAAAAAATGCATCTTAGAAGTGTAATAAATGGCATTAATTACCAAGAAAAATAAAAAAAATCAATAAAAATTTGTCTAAAGTTGGGAACCATAGGTCAAAACTGTGATCTGCATAACAATCAAATTTTTGATCGTTGGGATTTGAATCCCACCGTGACTAATAGCTGTGGTCGCCAATCTGTCAATCGGGAGCCATGTTTGCCAGTTGTGGTCTAGGAACATGACCTTTTTTGGGTCACTTCCTAGCCTGGCACCCAAGAAAATTAAATCCTAATCTAGCCTAGACTACTGTGAGGTTATTTACCAACAATTTAGTGAAGTTAATTAACCCATTTCTTAATGTGGTTCATTTTAAACTGGTAAGGAGTGTGAGGACTCGGTTTTGAATTACCTTTCCCACACCAATGCCTCGGTTGGATGAAGGTTGCGATGGGTCTGCCATCGGGATGTGTGTGAGGTAGAAGGTTGTGGTTTTAGTAGCACTTCATGTCAAATATGCTTCCTAACCTCTCAGAGCTCTCCAGTTGCAATCACTTTCAAGGAATAATAATGCAATTTTAAAAATGGAAAATTTTTTATACTTTTCTTAATTTTTTTGGACCACAACTAAAAATTGCAGTCCCAAAATTAGGGTTTTTCGACCGCAGCCCTAAGCTGTGGTTCCCAAAATTTGAAATACCAACCATAGGTTGTGCGCATGGTTTGAAACTAGCATTAAATGCACTAAAATCCCACCATGGGAAGGTTTTAAATGAAAAATTAATGATTCCTAATGGATCAAAATCTCAATAAGAGCAATAAATTTAATAAATTTGGTGATTTTAAAGCACTAGGATCAATTAAAAAACTCGAAAAGTTAAAAAAATAATTAAACAAGTCAAAATCCAAATGCACCTCGTATTCAGTTATTTACCCTAGACACTTGGCGGTTGCAGCGATTGATGCTCCATGCAATTTGACGAGATGAGTAAACAACTATAAGGAAATTTGGGGTAAAATTGTCATAATTGATTTGACATGCTTCTTTTCAATCTTGAAAAAGGCCTTCAAGGCTAGAACGCTCCACAAGAATGAGGCATTTCATTTCATTTCTCGTATGACATATTTTTATAAAATCATTGACAAATCGATTCAACATAAATCTAAGTGGATTTGTATCATTTTTATTTCCTAAGAAGGCTATTGCAGCCCAATCGCTCCATGGGATAGAAAGGTGCAATTACTATTAACAGCTACAATCATAAGCTGAACTAGGCTTAGCCAAGTAATTAAATGTGAAATTCTAGGTTTGTCCAGATCTTTCATAATGGTCAAGTGACCTCGTCGCTTCATTCATTCTCATTACCCTCATCGACTCGTCACTTGAGGGGGTAGTCATGCTTTAAAATCATAATCAAAGTCAACATAAGATCCATAAAATCGTAGATCCCTTGATCTTGTCAAAATTATGTTCATCCTTGCGAATCATTGTCAATAGCTATCATAAGCTTACACCTTTGCTTGGGCTAAATAGCAAATATGATAGTTAGTTTGTAGCTCTCCTCATTTTGATTATATAGGCCTAACTCCTATTGTAGCACCAAAGCTACCCGAATGCTTGATGATGAGTGCAAACCCTTTTAAATTAAGCCTCCAATGAGTTGGAAGCAATGATTCCAAGATGCACATCCTTTTTGTAGGACCTGGGGTATCTAATGTTGACCAGACTAATGATAATCATACAACATTCGGCATTGTTTTAGGTGGTGTATTTTTCTCATGCATTGTTCAATATCACAATGCCTCTCAAAAGGGGCATTTGTAGACACCTAAAATATGTCATGTTGATGGTGACTACTCATATAGGATATGCTACAAGACCATATGGAAGATCTTGGATAGACTCTAAGATAGAGCAGTGGTTCTAACCACTCAATTTGGGATCCTTGGCCTAATCAGTCTGAACCGCGGTTGAGGCCTATAGTCTATAGTCTTAACCACTACTAACAACTACGGTTTACAGGCTAGACCGTAGCTATCACCTACAGTCTAAACTAAAGTTTAGTTGGCCTTCATCTGAGCCAAATTAGTTTGAATGACCATTTATTCTAGAAGACAACGGTTAAAGGATGAAATATTTCAATCCAACTGTCCTAACCACCTCTTCTTGATCTTGGCTTCTCCATGAAGCCACCCCTAGCCCTTGGGTAATCTTATAAGTACCCCTTTGAATTAGGGAAAATATATAGCAAGAGAGAGAGCATTTTGAGCAATGAAGCATTATCAGATTGTAGACTCACCTAAGTGTACTGAGAGAGTTTAGTTACCATTCACTTGCTAATTCACCAATCATCATATCAATTTATGCCATGGATGCCCTAAGGATTTAGAACACCAAGAAATATAAATATGGGTAAACGGAGGCCCAACTGTGCAATTCAACCACCAATCCAGTTAGAGGACACCAAGGCGACCCTTGATCATCAATTTGACAAGGAGGATCAAGCCCACAACCCTAGATTTGGAGGATAAAGTTACTTTGTTTCCCTCTGCGGCTGATAGCCATGGTGTATAGTCCAAACCGTTCATTTGAGCTACGGTTTGCAATAAATGATGGATATCCTTACTATTTCTTTTGCTTTGTACTTAATTAGACTAGATTAAGCATTTTAGTAGTTTATTTCATGTTTTAGAGACACTAATCAGTTTAATTAGGGTTTTACACGAATTATTTCCATTTAGGCAACTTTACACTAATCTATTGTTTCCATGCATCATTTCATGCAATTAGTCTATTAGATAGAGATCAATACTCTTCATTTATATGTTTTAAGAAATCTTTATGAATTTGGTATAAGTATAGCATGTTTTATTCATTTTCTTGATTTCATTAGTGTTATAGCATATTTAAGTTCACATTCCTCAAAGGGCCTCATCATGAGAGGTTGCCTATGCTATTAATGTTTTTGTGTTGTTTCTTAACCACAGGAAAGCATATTTGAAGGAGATTTAATCATCCAATTCCTTCCTCGACGTGAAGAAGAGGGTCAACTCCACCATAGAGCAATCTGTGTCACCCCACATGGCTTAAAAATCACATTCACCCTTGAGAGGAGTTTCATATGCTTTTCTTACTATAATAAGAGTATCAAAATGGTATCCCTAATAGGGACGTATTTGTAACTAGAATTGGCTTCTTTCTAAATGGAATAAAAGCGTTCTTTTCCTTCCAATTTTTTGTCAATATTGCAATGCATTCTTTTGTATCTCTTATTTCTTTTACACAGCAGGAATCATAGGTGTGAGGCTATTTTGTTGGTCACAACTACTAAGAGAATATTTAAAAGACTCCAAATTCAAGTTAAAAGGGTTCAAAAATAGCTCAAAGAACTTGGATAAGTTCATCAAGATACAAAAGACTATATCAAGCAAAACATGTCTTGGATTTGAACAGGTTCAAAAGAAATGGGAAGGAAATTCAACCTCAAGTTTTGGAGGAGAAGAAAATTTAAATGAAGATGCTTCATAAGAAGACAGTGTAAAATAAAGTGAGACATTTGAGGATGATTTGGACAATAGATATTTCAACAAAGACAATAACAATGCACAAAGAAGATACAGATGGAACAATAATCAGAATAGGTCAAGAGAGACTAGGAGACCAATGAGGTTAAGACAAGGAAACTTCAATGGAATATGTCTTTCATGTCATAGGTTTGGGAACATGGATTCACAGTGCAGGACACATGAAAGCTAGGAATATGGGAAAATATAGCTTTTCCATGGGTATTGTTATTCATGTAATTAGTTTGGTCATAAGACAATGAATTGCAAGGTTCATGATAGAAGAGGATATGGCTTCACTAGGAGAAATACTAAGACATTTGCACCTCCACGTAATAATAACATTAAGTTTTATAAGTGCAATAATGATGGTCACACAAAAAAGTGGTGTAGAGCAAACATTCCATAATCAAACAGGAATAGGAACATGAGCATGGATATGAACAGAAATAGGAATAGGAACAAGAACATGGATATGAACAAGAACATGATCAAGAATAGGAACACGGATAGGAATGTGCACATGGATAGGAATATGGACATGAAAAGAAATAGTTAGAGGAATCAGAAGGATCAGATAAGAAGAAAAGAGGATAAAGGTAAATAACAATGCTTTTTGGGAGTAGAAATACTCCCACCCAAACATTAATCACCTCAAGAGTAGGTGGGGGAGGGGCTAAGCTAAGAGGCTCATTCTTAGCCTCGAGCCCCAAAGGTGATCCTTTGCCATTGATGTCAAAGGGGGAGATATTTGAGTAAGGGGAAGATATTTGGTATTTGAGTAAAAAGGAAAGAGCATTGAGCCATGGGTAGCAATGTCCCAGCGGGAGCAGAACAAAGTAAAAGCCAAGTTTTTAGTAAAAATAATTTGGGTTGCCATCAATGACAAAGGGGGAGATTGTTGGAAATTTTGAGTCATTAATTCAAGTTGTCATTGATGTCAAGGAATTTGTCAAGAAAATAAGCTGTCATTAATTTCCAAGAAAAATCCATTGATGATGTCAAAGGTCAAGAGGAAAAATGCAGAGGTTAAAGGCAAAAGGGCTTCATAATATTTTTAGTATTATGTGGAAGCATAAGTTAAAAGATTTTTTTACCCAAGGAAGATTATTGCAAAGATAAAGGAATGTTTAATATTTATTTCATAAAATATTTAAATTCAAAGTGAATTTAAATTTTATAAATACATATTATTTATACCAAGTTGTACAATGAAAGATGGCCTTAATAAAACCAAAGGGTTTTAAAGAATTAATTTATAAAATTTAAATTCAAATAAATTTAAATAATTTATAAATTAATAAGTTCAAAGGGAAATAAAAAGCGTCGACATCTAATAGTTTGGAGGAAATTTGAGCACCGACGTTATGCATAAAGGATGGAAATCAATATAAATACCAATGCCTTAGAGGCATTAAATCTTATCCTTTTGCTCGATTAATGTATGTGTGCAATTGTGTTGAACTCGTGTGGAATATGAGAAGTGACTTTTATGTTTTAGCACCAGTGAATAAGGTTTAAGGGGAATAGTGCCAAATTACCAAGTTCCAACTGGGAAGCATGGCCTAGTCGCAAGAGGACAATGATTAGAGTGTTTGGGTACTAGGAGACCTGCATTCAAAACACGACGACAACATTTTTGGTGGTTGCATTAGTGTTGGAAGTGCCAAAGGAAAGGCACACATTTTTGTGGAAGGCAAGGCGAGGAGTCTTTTGGAGCACATGGTGCTCTTTACTCCCCAAGTGAATGCCTAGCTTGCATGGTAGTTGGAGTCACAGCTAGAACGGTGGTTGAGGGAGCACCATGAGTTTGAATCCCTCCCAAGGCAAAGGTAATAAATTTTTATTAATATTTTATATTGCCTAAAGTTTGACATGAGGTCTTAGGGAGATAAAAGGGTTGCTTAAAATTTTTTAATTTGATTATTATTTTTTGGTATATTAGAGGAATAAGGAGTTAGCTTTATTTTTGAATAAAGTATTTGTGTCACATTGATTTATTGAATATTTAAAGGATAAAAGGGACTTCTTACATATAGCTATTTTTAAGAAAGGAGATTGCATTAATATTATTATTGTCATTGAATATTATTTTCATTGGGAGATTATAAGGTGTATTTAGTGAATTAATTTTTGTAAATTTTGATGAATGTTTTCTTAAATATGGAGTGATAAGGTGTATCCGTGTTTTGATATTTACATTATATTTTTGAGGGATTTTGTCATCTTATAACTTATTTGAGCTTGGCAAGGAAGTGTTTGTGGTTGTGGTAGATTTATGAGATTCCTTCATCATCAAGAAAAAGGTATGATCATATTCTTCCATAGTTGAGTTGATTGATTGGTTTTTTGGAAAATAAGTTTGGAGTGAAAAGGACTTGATTAGGGTTTCCTTTTTTAGTGTGTTGAGTTAATGCTTCGAGGTTTTTTGGAATAAAGTATTGTTGTTAAAACCTTGTTTTATAAGCATTGTTATTGAAGCCATTGGTTGTGTGAAGAACTTGAACTAGGGTTTGAAAATATCATGAGTATCATTTCTATGTGAAGATTTTTTTATAAGCATGGTTGTTGAAGTGAGTTTTTTAGTGAAGAAATTGAACTAGGGTTTGCAAAGATCATGAGTATCATTTTTATGTGAGATTGGTTGTTGAGTGTTGCTGGAAACATTTTGAGTTGGTGTTTATATGCTTGGACTAGGGTTTATGAGTAAGGATTATTTCATTTAGTATTTGGTTGTGTAGATTTGGTTGAGCCTATTCAAGTGGGTGTGTGAAGTGATTGTTCAAGTTACATAAAATAAACTATTCTATATTTTGAATTGATTTTAGAAAGTGATTGAGCATTGAGTTAAATTTTGAAGCATATTGAGTCTCTAATAATTCTCCTTATGTTTCTAAGAGAGTGATTGAAAGTAATTGAGCATTGTGATAAGTATAGAACATATTAAATCTCTAAAAATTCTCTTTATATTTCTATGAGATTGGATAATTTCTTGTGGACTTATTGAGCAGATTTGAGGCAAGTCTTTGTGAAGACTTGTGGATAGATTTGGTGTGATATTTTATCAAAGCTTACAATACAGATTTAGACAAGATTTAGATAAGTTCTTGAGAGGATTTATTGAGTAGATTTGAGCAAGTTCTAGAGAGGACTTTTAGAGAAAATTTTATTAAGTTCTAGAGAGGACTTGTAGAGCATATTTGAGCAAGTTCTAGAGAGGAATTGTAGAGTAGATTTGAGAAAATTCTAAAGAGGACTTGTAGAGTAGATTTGAGCAAGTTCTAGAGAGAACTTGTGGAGCATATTTGGATAATTTATAGAGAGGACTTGTGAACATATTAGTGTGAGATTTTGTGGAAAATTACAAGGCATATTTAAGACAAGTCTTTGAGAAGACTTGAGAGTAGATTTGGTTGATTTGTTCAAATCTTGAGTTAAGGTTTGGGGCAAATCCAACAGAGTTGAATCAAGCCTTCAGTTAAGGCTTGAGGATAGATTTTGAGGATAGATTTGTGCTAGATCGAAGGATTGTGTTTAGTGAATATTTGAGGATAGTGTTTGGTGTAGATTTGAGGATAGTTTTATGCCATACCAGAGATAGAGATTGAGCAAAATTGTACTGGACCAAAGGACCATGTCTAATGTAGATTTGAGATAGAGCTTTGAGGTGATAGAGTACAGATGATAGTAGTCTCCTATGGATAGAATTCCATCAAACAAGGCATTGAGGATAGGTCTTTTGAATGAGGATAAGAGTCTTTAGTGGAGAGATATACACGAGCCAATGCAATGGAGGAAGTAGTCTTCTAGAAGATCACCAACCAGAGCAAGAGGAGAAAGGAGTTCTCCTATGGATAGAGATCCATGAACATGATTTAGGGGATTATTATCTCCATTGGATAGAGATCCATAAAAATTGTAATAGGGAAATAATTCCCAAGATATTGTTTGAGAAAATTTTAGTGAAATATTTTCTCCATGGAGTAGCCCACATTGGGTGAACCACGTATGGTGATTTGTGCATTACTTGATTACTGTTGTTGATATTACTATCTATACATGGCATAATATTGATTTGGAAAGAAAAGTAAAAATTGGTCTTATACTGTTCACCCCCCTCTCATTATAAGTTTGTGTTCTTCAATTGGTATCATAGTAGGTTCCTTCAGTAATAGCTTGAAGGAAAAGCTAACAAGAACACAATGGATTTTAAGAATGTGTCCTCAGATAATTTAGCACCCATATTTTATGGGAGTGACTATATATATTGGAGTATGAGAATGAAGATCTACCTAATGGGAGTGACTGTATATATTGGAGTATGAGAATGAAGATCTACCTAATGGCACTTTGCAATGAAATTTGGAAAGTAGTTGATATTGGATAATATCCTTTAATTAATCCTCCTATAGATAAGGAAGGTAAGTTCCTAAAAAATTATAATTCAAAAGCAATGAATGCATTTTTAAGAGGTTTGCATAGAACAGAGTCTATGAAAGTTATACATTATCAAACTGCAAAAGAAATGTGGGATAAACTACAAGGTATATATGAAGGAGATAAAAGTGTCAAGAAAGCAAAGATATGAAATATCAAAGGACAATTTGAAGCATTAATAATGAAGGATGAGGAAAATATTAGTACTTATCTACTTTGAATTGATGAGATTGTTAATGATATTGTAGACACCTAAATCATATAAATCGGATAATACTACCAGTGCATCACATGTGTCACTCTTATCGACATCATATGGCCCCATTGGGCACCCATTTAGGCTTGCATAAGTCTCCAAAAAACATTTGGAAATGTTTCCAATAGTTTTGGGTAGTTTTGGGGCATATCCTGGTGAACATCCCACCAAGGGACGATCACATATGGTGACCATCCCACCCAGGGATGACCATCCAAAACTATTTTTGGGTGAGAGACGTTCCCTAAACATACCCTCCAAAAAGTCAATAGATGCATGAAATGGCAATCAAATACTGCCATTTCCATGTCTAATCAACCCAAATTGATTTGGGACCTGCCATGGAAGTTAGGAACTCCAAATTAGGAGTCCTAAATGGGAAACCTTCCCCCATCCAATGCATGTAAGGATTTTGACAAGTAGCAACACTGACTCGCATGCCAAGACTTTTCCCTTTGCCCTAGATGCCCTATTTTGGCTATAAAAAGAGGTGAATTCACCCATTTTATAAGATAAGAGTTGAATCATTTTAGAAATGAAGTGATGCCCAATTTCATCCTAACCTTTTTGCAAATCATCATTTGTCCTCCTTTGGTATTGAAACCCTCTTCATCTAAAGGCACTTTTAGGAGCAATAAAAACCGATCCAAACCATTTCAAACCAGCCAAATTGAAGATAAATTTAGCCCCATATTTCAACACAACCTTTAAACCTATTTTGGACTAAATCCTATTAGTATTGATAGCAAAAATTGAGAAGATTTGTAACCATCCCACATGGGGACGGTTAAAAGCAGCTAGATGCACCACCTAGGGATGGTTAGAAAATAATATAGAATTTGGAATAAATTATTCCATAGACCCTTTAGAAATTTTTATATTAGCCTATGGTCCAAATTTTATGATATTTGGAGCCGTTTTGATGGCACTTATGAAGTTCTCTTTGTTGCAGGTCTAGATGCCCCTATCAGGGACAGTCACTATTTTTGCTAACATTTACCTTCAATATTGTTTTTATATCTCTCCAAAAGTATCTATATTATAGCATATTCCATTCATATATCATTTATAACAATTTTCATGTGTTATAGATTAGCTTTGTTATTGCTAGATTAATTCTTTTCTATGTTTTCAAGGGTTTGATTCTATAACACATGTGCTATTAACCCCATTTTCAATCCCTTATATATAGGTGTAGGTATTATGGATAGGAGGTAGGAGCTAAAGAGCCAATAAATATAAACCCAAGACTAGCTCTCAAGTGTGGGAATGCGAGATGAACAATAGTACATGCCTTAAGGACCTTTCAAGGGATTAGATCCCTTGTACATTGTAATGTTGAGATGTATCAAATTGTAAAGCCCTCAAGGGGAGGCATTGTAATATGATTTGGAATTCATGAGTGAATGAATATAAGGAGAAATCCACTACTTTTATTACACATTTTGCTTCATTTCAATAGATTACATATTTATGCACCTTTTCCCTTTTGATGCTTTAATTTGCTTTACATTGCAATAGAGTGCCCTTAAGGCGATGTCATAAATTTTGCTTATTCAATGGCAATCACTGTGGGACGAGGATAAATATTGTAAATTTCATCAGCAATGTGGCCATGATTTACCAACGTGCTATGGTTTTAAACACCTATTACAATATATGATTTAGAGGAATGAGCTTCAAGTCGATGCTCCACTAGACCCTACCAATCAGCAGATGGGTATATACAAAGACCCATTACCAACTCATGAGGTACAGGAAGCACCTACTAAACCAATGAATGAGATAAAGACAAAACCCCCTATCCAAGGGTATGTTGGGATGGTGAGTATTGTGACCAAGAATAGAAGATATACAAGCCAAGTTGCACCAATTGCAGCTTCGAGTAATGTTCCCACTACATCATAAACTACACCACTTGTAGTACAAGGCCTTCCATATAGGCCAATATTACCAATAAAGAACAATATTACACAAATCTTGAGGACAAAATCAACATGATTGTCCATATATGGGCTAATCCAACAATAACCTCCACATCAAGATGCTTTGATGGGCATTCTAAAGTCAATAAAGTTGCAACCACCAGAGTCTAACTCCTTCATTGATTTTGTGGATCATGTGCAACAGTGCAAGGAACAAATAATAATATTTCATGAGCATGAGATTAAGGAAATATCCAATGACATGGTAGATCCTCTTTTGTACATCATTGCATGTGTAAATGAGGTACCATACAAAAGAGTGCTCATAGACATTGGTTCCTCTAGTAATATCATCACAACCAAAACATTGAAACATTTAAAATTTTTAGCATCTCATGTTGTTACATCAAATTACACTCTTTGCATATTCAATGATACAATATGCTCTCCTATTGGTACCATAGTCTTACCCATCCAGGTGGGGTGCAAGACTATACTGATATTGTGTCATGTGCTAGAAGGTGAGATGGCTTACAAAATTTTGCTAGGTAGACCTTGGATATGGGATATTAAGTGTGTCCCATCCATTGCACATCAATATATTAAATACAATCATGAAAGGCAAGTGCATGTAGTCTCTATATATCTAGAGCCCTTCAAACACTACAATATGGTTCAGTAGATGCCAGAGTCGACATTACCTTCGACTCATGTAGACTTTCAATAGAATACACCTTTTCAATGTCTACCCATTCCATAATCATCTTCCATTACACCATATACGTCTTCATCCATCCCATACTCATCATCGACAACCACAGAGATGCCTTCGACATCGTTAGATCATCCATAGAGGAACATGTCGAAAAGACACATTGATGAGAGACCACCTTTAGTGTCCACCATATCCATGGGGGATATTCCTTTTTTAGTAAATGAGGAATAATTTCCATAGGTTCACATTGAGTCACCTCAAACATCACTTCTATCTCATTCACCTTCGCCATCCCAGACCACAGTGCATATGTCTAGTACAGGGATAGGAGAATATCTAGTGAGAAATATCACAACAGTTCCATTTCTAGAGACAGTGCAAGATATGGGGCAACTTCATCTTCCCATAGGTAGCATTATACCTCTTGTTCTACCTACCAATAAAACTAATTTTGTATATGGAGGTTTAGAGTATGGAGCTCTACCAATTCTCCCAAAAGCAGAAGATGATGAACCTTTTTTGAAGGATGTAAATTATTTATCGAATCCAGATTATGCATTGCGGTATTTAGATCAATAATTGGTATGGTTTTTGTTTAGGCCTATATGATTAGGGTACTCATGTCCCATGTCAGCCCCAATATTAGCTACCTTATGATAAATCTGGGTTGGGACACAATAAGCAAGTACCGTTGGACATCCTCATAGATAGTCTAGAACACCTATGTCTAGGTTATTAGGATAAGCTTACGCATGACCCATACGCCAATTTGAATCACATTAATTCCTTGCAGGATTATTTCCCCATAGAGATGACATATCAAGGACTATACAGTGATGTTGCCCAACCCCATGAAGTGGGGGAAAGCTCACATGCCTTGAAATATGATAGTGGGGAAGAGGATCAAGGTCCTTCTCATGAATGGATGAGTGATGATGAAGATGACTATGGCATCACACCAATAAACTATCCTAGATCAGATGATGAACATGAGAGAGTGTTCCCCTTGGATGACAAGGATGAATATTATCTTCACATGTTATTCCTCATCCAAGGCCCCATCTGATGCTAGCTCTTACCGCATGAAGAGAAAGCTCATCCTCTTCCACATAGGCCACCACTATTTATTCCATTTCCACCAGAGCCACCCCCACGAGTCATGAGACAACATCAGGTCTCTAGACCCACTCACCCTAGAATGGGAAATCATGTATCCATCAACATGATTTCCATAGATTTAACTACACCATTGCTAGATCTAAATAACCCATCAAAGTCGTTGCATCTCAAAACTAAGGTAATTGACTTTGATCAAGGAGATTCTATCCCATCACCATCAGAGTATTGGCCTTGCAAGGAAATATTATAGTCATTTCAATTTTCTCCAAGAACTACTAAGAATGTTTTTCAAGTTGAGTTTGATCCTGAATTTCCTATGGATGAAGCAAACCCAGCTAATGACATTCAATTGATTCCCACTCCACATCAGCTAGAATACGAGTCTCATATGTCAATTGAGCCAACAATTGATAAGGATATCAGTACAGATACTAATAATCCCTGCATTATCAAACTAGGGGAAGGTTTATCCCTAGTTGAATAAAATGATTTCATAAGAGCATTGAAATAAAGGATGAATAATTTTGCTTGATCTTATAAAGACATGCTAGGACTGGACCCAAATCTAGTCACGCATAATCTTACATTGGACCTAAAGATAAAACCAATCAAGCAAAAGTTGCGCAAGATGCACCCAAAAGTAGCCTTAATGGTGAAATATGAATTGCAAAAGTTATTGGATGATGATTTCATCATCTCAATAGACTATCTATTATGGGTTTCGAATATGATTACTATCAAAAAGCCTTATGGTAGGATCTGTATTTGCACTAACTTTAGATATCTCAACAAAGTGATTCCTAAGGATGAATTTCACTTACCAAACATTGATGCGTTGGTAGACGCTACAGTAGGACATGAAATGCTATCCCTAATGGATGATTTCTATGGATATAATCAAATCCATTTTAAACCAGAAGACCAAATCAAAACGATATTTATAATGCCTTGGGGGACATTATATTATAAGGTCATGCATTTTGGCCTTAATAACACTGGCACCACCTATCAACAAGCCATGATGTATATCTTCCATGACTACATGCATAAGATTTTGGAATATTACATGGATGAATTATTGGTGAAATATCTATTGTGCCATGAGCATATCGATGTATTATGTAAGGTTCTAGATCACCTCATTGAGCACAATGTTAGGCTTAATCCCAAGAAGTGTGTCTTCGATGTCACATCTAGTAAACTTTTGGGATTCATATTCTCCAAGAGAGGCATAGGGGTAGATCCAAACAAGGTCAAGGTAATATTAGAAATGCCTCTTCCCAAAACCATTAAGCATCTATGCAGCTTGCAAGGAAAGGTTGCATCCATAAAAAGCTTCATAGTGCAATTATTGGATAAAAGTCAACCCATAAATAGGTTGCTACACAAGGGAGTCTCATTTCATTGGGATGAAGAATATCAAAATACCTTTGATGATATTAAGCAATACCTGGCTTTGTTTCCCGTATTGGTTCCTTCACGACCAGGAGTGTTGTTCTATTTATACATCTCAACTACTGATTTGGAATTGGGCACCATGTTGTCCCAAAATAATGAATTTCATAAATAACATGCTACATATTATATCAGCCGCACACTGGTCAGCTATGAAATCATGTATGCATATGTTAAGAAGATATGCTTAGCAGTGGTATTTACCACTAAAAATATATGCTATTACATGTGCAATCATACCATGTATGTCATATATAAGGCAAATTCATTATGATATATGATGAGTCGAACATATCACAACAATCGCATGGTGAAATGGATAATGTTGTTGACAAAATTTGACCTAGAGTTCACTGGACAAAAATCAATCAAAGGATAGGTCATAGCTGATCAACTAGCAAAGGATCCTCTCTAGGATGACCAGCCTCTGAATGTAGATCTTCTCGATGATGGGGTGTTTCATATCTTAGAATCGCCTGATTCTATAGAGCCTGAGTCACAGGTGGACATAACTCTATTCTTCAATGGTTCTAAATGTGAGCAAGGGGGTGGCGCGGGTATCATATTTTTCACACTACAAGGGGATCCAATACCTATTTCATTTAAACTTGATTTCCTATGTACCAACAATAATGTCAAGTATGAAGCCCTCATCATTGGCCTTCAAACGGTAATCACCATGAAAATAACTAAGCTAAATATTTTTGATGATTCCTTTCTCATAGTTAACCAGGTTAAAGGGATATTCTAGTGTAGTTGTCCTGTCTTGCAAGCCTAAAAAGCCCTAGTGGATAAACTTTTGGTACAATTTGAATGGTATGATATTGAGGCACTCTGTCGCTAATCCTGCAAGACCCTTTAGATGATATTTTAGACACCTAAAACATGTCATGTGTAGGGACTACTCATATTGGGTATGCTAACAAACCATATGAATGATCTTGGATAGCTCCAAGGCAAAAGTAGTGGTTTTAACCACTCAATTTGGGCTCCTTGTCCTAATCAGTATGAACCGCAGTTGAGACCTACGGTCTATAGTCTGAACTGTACCTGAGACCTACGGTCTACAATATAGGCCATAGCTATCACCTGCAATCTAAACTAAAGTTTAGTTGGCCTTCATCCAAGCCAAATTGGTTGGAATGGCCATTTGTTCTAAACTATCCCAACAATCTCTTCCTGATCTTGGCTTCTCCATGAAACCACCCCTAGACCTTGGGTAATCCTATAAGTACCCCTTAGAATTAGGGTAAAATATAGGAGAGAGAGTTGGAGATTAGAGCAATGAAGCCTTGTAGAATTATGGAATCAATTGAGTGCATTGATAGATCTTAGTTTCCATTCACTTTCCAATTCACCAAGCATCATGATAATTCATGCCATGGATGCCCTAAGGAGCTAGAATGCCAAGAAATGCTAATTCGGGAAAACAGAGGCCCAATTATGGAATTCAACCACCAAACATATTAAAGGACACTAAGGTGACCCTTGATCATCAATTTGACAAGGACGATCATGCCCACAACCATATATTTGGAGGGAAAAACCATTTGATTGCTTACAGTAGCTAACAACCGCGGTGCGCAGTGCAGACTACTCATCAAAGCTTCGGTTTGCAACATGTGACATATCTCCTTACTATTTCTTTTGCATTATGATTAGTTAGGTTATATTAGTCATTTGAGTGGTTTATCTAGTATTTTTAGATACACTGATCAATATAATTAGATATTCATGCAAGTTATCCTCATTATGGCAATTTATGCAATCTTGTACTAATCTCTTGTTTCCATGCTTTGTTTCATGTAATTGATCCATTAGATTGATAGTTGTACTCATTGTTTCTATGCTTCAAACAATATTTATGAATCTTGCATAAGTTTAGTATGATTTGTTCACTTTCTTGATTTCATTAGTGTTATGCTATCTTTATGCTTATTTTCCTTAAAGGGCCTCATCATGAGAGGTTGCCTATGCTTTTAATGCTTTTGTGTTGTTTCTTGACCGCAAGAAAGCAGATTTGAAGGATATTCAACCATCCAATTCCTTCCTCAACACGAAGAAGAGGGCCAACTCCACCCTAGAGCAGTTCGTGTCACCCCGAATGGCTTCAAACTCACATTTGCCCTTGAGAGGGATTTCACATGATTTTTCTACTATAATAAGAGTATAAAATTGGTATCCCTAAGAAGGACATATTTATAATCAGGATTGGCTCATTTAATGGAATAAAATGTTCTTATTCTTTCTCATTTTGTTTTCAATTTCATATGCATTCCTTTTGTATCTCTTGTTTATATCACACAGTAGGAAGCATAGGTGTGAGACTGTTTTGGTGGTCACAGACGATGATCATGGTGAAACTCTATAATTTTAGCATTTGATATCTGACTTCCTTATGTTTTTTGATATCAGGTGCAAACCATAGGCTCCAACTATGGTCTCATTGTTGGCCTTTGGCTTCAAGATGCGGTCTACAGTCTAAACCGCACAATAGATCTGCAGTTCACAGCAGACACAGTAGATATCAGGATTCAAAAGCTAGATCGGATGAGGACCTGAGGTAGGCACTCTTGACACTCTCTGTCTCTATTTTTCTTCTCTATTTTTATCCAGAATAGACAATTTGAAACCTAGATAATTAAGGATAAATAGAACATAAAACGAATCAGGTCCTTAGGGTTTCTTTTTCCTAAATTTTGCCTAGGCAATGCTAGGAACAATGGACCTCTAAGTGTAGTCTACCCTAGAATCTAGCATGCTAGGTTTAAATTGTGTGTTTGTTTACATGCTTGAGACCCAATTATAGGCTATATCATCGTAATTTGCATTATCAAAAAGTTATATAGGATATAGCATGCATTCTCTGAATGAAATGTTTCTTTTTGCATATCATATAGTAAACAATCATTCATGTTGTACTATGCATTTTTCTTTCTATGCAAAATATTAAAATGAACCACACACACCATGTTTCAATTAAATGCTAGTGATTTGGGAGTGACATCCAACCACTAGTAGGGTTTTAATTACAGTGGAGGTGATTTCCGTCTGTTGTCCCAAATCCCACGTACCCTATGTTCTAGACCAAGGCAGGGCCCAAGAACCTTTTGTACCCTGGAAAATTTACATGTATTATTTTTGAAGGGTATAATGCTGATTGGGGGAAAATGGGTGAGGTACTGGTAGGACTGGTGCTCCTTGTTCGGATGTGGATTTTCATTACTACACATGAGGGATTTATGCAACCTGGATTCACACCCAAGTTATCGAGCTGCGAGTGTATCGGTGAAAGCCAATTAAATTGAGCATTACATCAACAATTTCAAACATTATGAGAGTAGTTTAAGTTTTAAATAAATTTTAAAACACATTAAACTAGTTTTAAGACACACATTTAATACTTAAAAGAGATAATCATATTGTCTACTTTGTGTGTTTCGTTATTGTTAGGGAAATCAACATAAGATCCTTGATCTGGGGCCAAACCCTAACCCTAATAATAATAATATTTTTTTTAGTAAAAATATAATTTTTGATTCTACATCCAACGGTTTGAGAATCATGTAAATTAGAGCTATAATGAAAATTTTATTTTGGTTTTGTGATTACTCTATTTTCGAAGCCGATCATCAGGAAAAATTATACTAAAACGGTCATAAAATGGTCTATACAACTCCAAAAATTGTCAAATTTGATTTTTTGTCTTAGTTTGGCCCTTGTGCACCTCTCACAGAAATTTTGGGTCCTAACTCTTCATGGTTCAAAATTTCCCAAAAATTCCTAAAAGTGGTCATTTCACCACGACGTCGCGCGGTGCCTTGGCAGCGAGAGTGTTGCGTGGTGCCTTGTGCTTTGGCCACGATGCCTTGGTAGCTAGCATGACATAGTTGTCATAGGCTACTAAGGGATGCCATGGCAGCCAGCATGGCATCTGGCAGCCCGTGCGGTGCTTTGGCAACCCGCGTGGCGCCTTGGCAGCCCGCGTACTACCTTGGCAGCCAGCGTGCTGCCTTGCTCTTTGGTAGCCTGCATGGTGCCTTGGTATTCCATGTGCTACCTTGCTCTTTGGCAGACCGCATGGCACCTTGGCAGACCATGTGGCGCCCTAGCAACCAGTGCATCACGCGCTGCCAAGCTATCGCTACCTGCCATGGCAAAGCTACCATAGATTACCAAGGGTGCCATGGCAGCCTGCGGTAGCTATGTAGCCATTTGCAGCCTGTGCAACCACCTGCTACCATGGTAGCCATTGGAAACCTGTGATAGCTTTGCCATGGTTGCATGGTAAATATGTCGCAGGTTGCAATGGCAGTAGGTGGTCACGTGGGCTGCCAAGGCAGAGAGCAGAAGCTTGGCAGAGCATGGCGCGCTGGCTGCCAGGGCGCCGCGCGGGCTGCCAAGGCTGGAAAAAATGCACGTCCAAAATAATGGACCCCCTTATCCGTCCGCCCAGTGCAATTTTTACCTAAAACTACTATGGGTGATGAAGAGTGATCGACTCTAGCGTGCGATGTTTCTTTGTGAACCATCCCTAGTGCTACCATCGGGGAAGTGTCTCTTTAGGATGTTGGCCAAGTAAGTTGTGCAGTGTGGGCTGACTGATCAAGGTTACATTGCTGGTAATGATGGGTTATCACTTTGAGCCTATGTTGCTACCGTTTGAATCGTCCTTCGTGCTACCTTCAGGAGTGTGTCCTTCGGATGCTGACTCAGTAAGTTATGCAGCGTGTGCGGGCTTAGTAAGGGTGGCGATGTTGTCCTGATAGCAAACAGTGATGCGATAGAGGGTTGGTTGCCTCGGTTGGCCAAATATTCCAAAAATACTGAGTTTTGACCCGAAATCACTTTTTTAAGTTATATCTCATTGTTATAATCTCATCGCACTAATTTTTTTGATATATAACACTTACAACTTTTTTTTTTAATTTAAAATTCATAAGGTCATGGTCAATGCACAAGGCCAGCCTCGATCTAAGATTGAGGTCGCACCCAATGCACCATAGGGTCTGGATCACCCTAGAGGTAGCACACCTACCCAAAACATACCTGAACACACTTTAGGTAGTCTCAAAGGAGACAACACCACTCACAACGGATCTCATCAAGGAACCCTGCTCAAGAGAATCAATAGCAGATCTTCTCATGACCTAAACGAGAATACCTGCAAACCTACCACATCTCATTACATTGAGAGTTCAAATCAGTCCAATGAAGTGCAAGATAGAGGTAATACAACCATTTGCATGCCTATTATAATACCAAATTCTTCCAAACATAGAGGATGTCATTTGACTTACCATAGTGTTGGTGAGGAAGGTACTCCTCTTGCCCAACCTTGGAATTCCCATCACCTTGACTTCTTAGATAAAGGTGCTGGAAGATCCCACCATGGGATGTTTGAGCATGGGAGCATATATAACGATCGTACCCATTGTGGATTTGCTAGAACTTCTAAATAGTGCATTGTGTATGAAGGAATTATCATGCAGTTGCATCCTATCCATACCCACAGTGAGTGTTCCCAGTGAACACGCGACACCCCTACAACATCCTTGCATGAAGATTACACTCCAAGGGAAGAAAATAATATCAATGCAATCTTGAATCATTGAGGAAAAAGAGTTTCCAACCTTGTTGTGTAGTTTGAAGCAAACAAAAACCCTCACAAGGAGTTGCAAAGTCCTAAACCTAGCACAGTAAACCAATCAAATCAAGCACATAAGTCATATGTGATAAGATAACAAATGCTCCAAGACCAATTGGAGGATTTGCATATTGAGCACGAGTGTTTAGAAAAGCTAGAATGAGAAAGTGCAAAACAACAACAATTGCACCTACAATGGTTATATGCACACCGCTTAGAAGAGCAACATCTCCTTGATTTAAAGGAGTAAGAAAAGTGATCAGATGGATTGGCTTGATCTGAATTACCTCCTCATAGAGAGTATAGGAGGCACCACAATGAGAGACATGTTACTTCACAGCTTGAGCTGCATAATAGGAGAGTAGATGATTATTTTTGCCATACTTCACAACATGCTTCTTTTCCATGAGAGCGTTTAGTGCAAAACAAGCATGAGCACATGCAACATGAAAGATCAGAGTCATATGACCAAGATCAACAATATCCTGAACTATATTTTGTATATGTGTCCAATGAATACAATTGACCACCTTGTACTCAAAGAAACTTACCTTCGCTTGCACCACGAAGATCCCTTCGAGAGGAAGATATCATATCTTCTCAAGCCTACAAGGTTCTTATTGAGAGAGTCAAATCTCTCGAGAAACAACATGCGGCTGGTCAAAATCCCACTTTAAACAAGATACACAATCAACCATTGTGTCCATTAGTGCCAAGCTATGCTTATCCTAAGCATTTTGAAATACCTAAATGGGATAATTTTAAAGGTGATGAATATGTGCAAGAGCATATAATAGGCTTCATGAATGCATATGTCTAGCTACAACATGATGATGCCTTGATGTTAAGTAATTTTGTTATGACCCTTGCAGGTGTAGCTGGTGAATAGTTTAATCAATTACCTAGGCATGACATCACCAACTTCGAACAGTTGGTAGATGCTTTCCTTGAGCGCTTCTCATTTGGCACAAAAAATAAAACTAATCTATCTAACTTGGCCAATCTATATCAAATTTATGATGAGCCAATCATGGATTATTGGGATAGATGGCAAAAATTAATAGTAGAGTTACCATTCTCTATTTCCACTACTAAACTTACCCGAATTTTTACCAAAATTTTTGCCAAGAACATATCATTGTTGCTCCAGTTGCAACAATATACAACATTCAAAGAGGCTTTGGCACAAGCCAAGGTCATTGAAGATATCAAGCTAGAGGAAGGAGACCTAAAGCTCCATAGCAAGAAAGAATGGAACAAGAGAACGCAATATCAACCACAGTAGGCTGAGCCTACGCATGTCAACCAGATCGTGTTAAATGTTCCAAAAGAAGCATAGAGTCAACAACAAGAGAACTATCAAGCTCAACCTCTTCCTGCACATCACAACTAGTGCAATAGGGATCAAGGCAAGGACAAACAAAGATGTCCACCTTGTAAATATATGCCATTACCTAAATCTTTGGCATCAATTTTCAATCACCTTTGCGAGGCTAAGGTCCTTATATGGCCTGAAGTACACACCCTGGATCCTAATTGCCTCAAACCTAAAGGGTATAGAGAATATATCTATTGTGTTTATCATCGGAAAAATAGCCATGATATCCAGGATTGTGTTGCATTCAAGAATGTAGTGTAGAATATGTTGGATAAGAACAAATTGCAAATATATAGCCCTTTAGTTATCGATAATCAAAACATCAACATATTCAAAAATCCTCAACACAACCATGAGGCAAAAAAAAACCAAGTTGAGCACGTCAATGAAGTGCACATAGCCCTACCTGATGAGGGTTTTATCGGTATGATCAATATTACAGCACAAAGTAAGAGATGCCTTGATCAGCCCAACATACCAAAAAATTCAACTAAAGTTGATAATCTATCATGGTCCACACCAACAATAAATTTAATTCACTCACCAAAGGACCCTATGATTATCTTTCGTAGATAGGATATTAAGCCAATCTTCAAGGATGAAACCAATCCTCCACTACATATCATAGTGAGCATCAATAAAATCCTGTATAAGAGAGTCTTGATTGACACCGGGTCATCTATCAACATCATCACAACTACAGCTTTGAAGCATTTAAATTTTTTGCCTTCACACATTAAGGACTCAACATTCACATTGAGAGCCTTCAATTATGCCACATCCCCAAAAATCGGTACAACAGTCCTACCTATAAATATTGGGATAAATACAATTCCTACATTGTGCCATATCCTAGGGGGTGAGAGGTAGTATAACATATTGCTAGGTAGACCATGGATGAGGGATATGGAATGTGTGCCTTTCATAGTGCACCAAAACATAAAATTCATACACCAAGGACAAGTGTATGTGGTCCCCCATGATCCAGAGCCATTCAAATGTTACAAGAAAGTGGATGAGCTAAAAGAAACTCTAGTGGCATGCAAGTCTCAAAATATTCATTCAAATCAAATCATCAAACACACAACTAGAGCTTGCATCAAGAAATTGATACCTTCTCCCATCACCAAAAATAATGGTATCATATTACCTGATGAGGAGAAGAAAACATTAGTTAGCATGATTGATATTGAAGCACCTTGACTAGTTGATGATTTGTACACAACTAATATGAAATCCAAAGCACCTTCTCTAGTTCATGGGTATGGCCAACATTCAGACAGAGGATCGAGGGATTCTAAAGCAGATAGAACAAGAGAGGGGGAAATCATATGTTGCTTCCACATTGAAAGGGCCATAACCTTTGAAATTAGTCACTCCTAACTCATTTCTCATGGTGCCTCTTCAATAGAAATAACGGGTGCCTTCCCCACATCAAACTGGGGGTACTCAGGCTTACACAATTCAACAGTATAAAGTAAAACAAAAATCTAAACTGAGTCAAAAACATGAGCATGTGGATGCCTCTATCAAAGTGGACCATAAATAAGCATCCACATCAACCCAAATAAAGGAAATAAGTGGTTTACAATTACCTAATGTATCTCTAGCATCTACTTTTTTATTTCCTTCAATAGACAAAGGTATTTCGAGTCAATCATTGGAAATACACATGAATTCTTTGGTAGTCTTGCGAACCATTCTAAGCCATCTAGAACAAATGGAACATTGAATGGATGAGCAAGATAAGGCATTGCATGTTATCATGAACCAACTTGAAAACTTGGGATTACAAAGGCAACCCACATATGAGGCCAAATTATCTCATGTGAAAGCACAGGAAAAACCTTAGTAAGAGCAAAATCCAATTCAGCCAACTCAACCATTGGGTCCTCATGACAAATAAATGCGGTTCAAGCATCCAAAAAAATTGTAGTGTATTTGGACTCCTCTAAACGAGTCCATTTATGACATCTTTCAAAAGCTGCAAGAGGCTAAGGTCATCACTTCACCTAACATCAGCCCTATAGATCCAAACAGAGTTAAACATAAGGGCTATAGGGAGGATCATTACTGTCTCTATCATAGGATATAGGGCCATGGAATTTGTGAATGTTATGGATTCAAGCATGTGGTTTAGAACCTCATAGATAGTGGGATTTATCATGTAGATGGTTCGCTCATAGCACCCCAACCTACTGAAGTAGAGTCTTCCTCATCCCAATCATTACCTCAAAGGCACCCATCGCCTCATAGGCCTAACAAGACTCTTCAACAAGTATTTTTATTTCAAATAACTACTATAGTTTTATTTCAAAAAATGTATGAGGCAAGGGCATTTGTATTGCCTCAGGTTGGGAAAAAAGAATCCAAACGTGGACCCATTGATGGATTTTTCTTTTGCAAATATCATCGTATACATGGGCATAGCATTTATGGGTGTCAGTCATTTAGGAAAGTGGTTCAAAAACTAGTAGAACAAAATGATATCCATGAATACGGTTATCTTTTTCATCCCCACCAAGACATAGGCACTCCACAGAGGTCCATGCCTAAATTGGAGGAGTTGATTTCTATCACTCTTCCTAAGTAAGCTGATTATATTTCAGTAGATAACATGCACATTGGGGTTTTCAAGGTAGCATACCTTCCCCACCATCCACACAAAATTAAATGAGGTAAAGTGAGGATCCTAGAGGTAGCACACCTCATTCACTTTCATTAAGGGACACACACACTAGGGGTACCTAAGATAGTGTATCCTCCAAAAAAGGCTCCAAGGGTTTCTCAAAACCGCTTGGTCAATCCCAAAAGGCTCCAAGGGTTTCTTAAAACCACTTGGTCAATCCCAAAAGGCTCCAAGGGTTTCTCAAAACCACTTGGTCAAATCCAAAGGCCCCAAAGGCATCTATAAGCCCTTTGGTCATCCCAGTAAAAAGCCCCAAAGGCATCTATAAGCCCTTTGGTCAACCTTAAAAGGCTCCAAAGGCATTTTTAAGCCCTTTGGTCATTCCAATAAAGGCTCCAAAGGCATTGGTAAGCCCTTTGGTCAAATCAAAATTTTAAAATCCATAAAAAAATTAAAAAGTAATAAAATCCAAAAAAATTTGGAAAATATCAAAAATCAAAAACATCTGCATTTCATTTGCATCATTACATTGCATTATCCACATGCATTTTATTTTTGCATTGCATTAGACATATTCATCCACCGCACTTGCATTGGAATAAATTGTGTTTACAATCTTACAAACGACACCATGTTTGTGTTTCAATCATGCATCTATGCACTATATTTTTCATCCATTTATCACCCTTGTGAGTTATTGTGTTTTTCAACACAACACATATTATTGCTATGAAGAATATACTAGGGTTTTTTGGTCATTCAACCATACTTAGTGGTCTTCTCAAGAGTTGATAGAAATCTTGCTTTGCTTTTGTAGTTGAGGTCTAGTTAGTATAGCCCTTAGCATATCATAATCCTATCACTAATATACAAATTAAATAATCCTAATATGGACTAGGGAAAGATGAAATCCACAAATTAGGACCAGGTATCTTGAGGTGAAAAGATTTATTCTTGCTTATCCCACTGTGAGGACAGTTTGGGAAATGTTAGCAATTGGCAAAAGGACAAGTTTATTCCCTACCCAGAATCCCTTGCTTACGTTAAAATGAGCAATATCCTAGAATGATATCCCACATCAATCCTCAAGATTGATACCCTAGATCGATATCATAGATCGACATCCCATATTGATATCATAGATCAATATAATCAATCGATATCCTAGAAATAGTTCTTCAAAGTAAAATCCCCAAAGAGAAGTTTCTGAAGAAAATTATCAAATGTAAATTCCAAAAATCGAAGTTCAAATGAAGATCAAAAAGCAATTTCAGATGAGGATCAAATGAATATCCAAAGAAAGTTCAAAGTCAAAGTAGTATCAAATCCCTTGCTCAAGAGAAATAAAAGAAAGTACAAAATAAACAGTGATTATTGTCACTAAAGTACAAAAATAAATAGTGATTTTTATGACTTTATATGAGCAAGTATCCCAAAAAACTGATGAAAAGAATGGAGTGAACTTGAATCCATGGAATTTCCAACACTAATGTACCTTACACATGACGATATATTTGATGCATTAGCACCTCGCTTATGTACATACCAATGTTTGAATGTGGAAGAGCTAGCTTCATATGTCCTATATCGTCTAGTGGTCTAGTCCAACTAAAATATAAACCTAGGATTGGATAAACATATGAGGATCCCCTATCTTAGCAATGGGCTGAAAGAATCCCGTCTGACATCAGGGTATGTTTATGCTTTATCTTAATATTCTCATGTGCACACATAGGGATAATGAATAGTTAGGGCCTATCCTAGCAGAAGCCTTACATTTCAAAAGTCCAGTTTGGTCAATATACAAATTTTGATAAGTCTACTAGGGTGTTTGAGTCTCATGGAAAACCTCAAAAAATTTTCTAAAATCAAAAAAATACCAAAGATCACAAACCCTCAAAATTAAAAGTCATTCAATCGTCAAATTGCAAAGTATTGAATCTGTGATACATCATTAAATTGAGCATAATCAAGATACAGGATAGATACCATATGGATATCAAAAATGATATTTATATGACCACTAACTATATTGTGCATATATTTCAAATTTAAAAAGGACTATAGAGTGACATATTAGGTCATTCGCATCATACCGCTTCATATCATTGCATTTCATATATGGTTGATTAATTGAGTAAATTCTTGTGATGAGGATTTTCAATTACATTCATGATTTTTACAAATTTTGTGGTGTCGTCTATTAGATTGTTAAACTCATATCACATTCATTCCTTATGTTTTAAAGTTATTAAAGCATACAGGTTCATTTACATTAGATTACCATCATGTAAATAATGCATTACATACATTGCAGCAACATGTCGTGACATTGTTATAAATTAAATGCATACAATAAAGCAAAATTAGATATACATTTAAAAGTAAACATCGCATCCATATGCATCCATCATAAATAGCGCATCTAAGCATTTAGATCACTGTCTACCATCATCATAATAAATCATCTAGCTAGTGCATGGCATTCATACATCACATCATATAGCACAAAATAAATATAAGCATTGCATCCACGTGCATCTCAAAAATGTAACAATAACAAAAAAATAAAATAAGTCAAAAGCCAAATGTGCTTCATACCTAGTTATTTACTATATACACTTGGCGGTTGCAGTGACTTGCACTCCATGCAATCCGGAAAGATGAGTAAATTACCATAAGGATATTTGGGGTAAATTCATCATTGTAGAATTGTTATGCTTCATTTCAATCCCGAGGAAGGCCTTTGAGACCAAACTGCTCCATGGGAATAAGATATTCATGTCAATTCTTCTATGATATTTTCAGCAGGTCATCGACAACATGATTCAACATTTACCTAATTGGAATTGCTTTCATTTTGATTTCCTAAGAAGTCCTTCATAGCCGGACCACTCCATGGGATATAAATACGTAATTACTATCAATTGTTACAATCATAGCTTATTAGGCCTTGCTAATAATTTAATTGTTAAATATTAAGTTGTTCAAGATCTTTCATATTGGTCAAGCAACCTCGTCGTTTCATTTAATTGTAATTACCCTCATCAAATCATTGAAGAACACAAGCTTATACTGAGAGGGGGGTGAACAGTATAAGACCTCTTTTTACTTTTTCCTTTATACTTCAAAACAGTAAAGCAATATACCCAAAGCAATATCAAAGAAATGCACAATATCATCCAAAATATGACACCAATTTTAATGTGGTTCACCCAGAATGGCTGGGCTACATCCACAAAAATTTTCTCTAAAAGTTATCTCAAATTTCTTTGGGAATCCTTCCCAATTACAATGTTTATGAGCCTCGTCCCAAAGGAGATACCTTCCTCCAATCAAAATTTATGAGCCTCTGCTCAAAGGAGATACCTTCCCCTATGCTCTGGAAATGATCCCTTAGAAGATTAACTGCCTCTACCTCTTGCCAGCATGTGGAACTCCTTTCCACCGAAGACCTCCTATCCTCAATGCTTAGCCTAAGAGACCTTCGCCTTCTATGATCACGTCCACAGTAGCTCAAGCAACTCTGTACCAAACACGGTCAGTTGGTCTAGTACAAGTCTTCCTCTATCTGTCAGATCTGTCCAACTCTTGAACAAATCAATCCTCTGCATACAAGACTTCTTAAAGACTTGCCAACTATCCTCAGGTTCTTCTCATAGAACCAATGCACCTCTATCCTCAAGTTCTATAATAGAACTATCAAACTCAGCTCACAATTCCTCTTCTAGGACCTGTCCAAATCTGCTCACAAGTCCCCACCGGAACCTGTCCAAAACTGCTCACAAGTCCCCACCGGAACCTGTCCAAAAACTCAGCAAGCTCACCAAGAAAAACTTTCTTAGTAGGAAATCACAAAGTGAATTGTTAGAAACCCAATGTGAAAACTCAACTCAAATCAACTCATCTCAATCTCAATCTCAAATTTGAAAACTCAACTCAAAATCTGAAATGGATAGGATAGAATGTTTTCTTTCAAGAACATGAAACCCCAACAATTGCCAACTATGCAAAGAATCACATAACAATGATACTCATGTTCTTTTCACCATCAATTAGGGTTTCAACAACAATGCTCATTAAACAAGGTTTAGTCAACCAAAACCATTCAAATCAACATCAACCTTGAAGCATTCAACCAATCATCACAAGAAAAGGAAACAAGTAGAAATCCTTTTCCCTCCAAAGATATTTGAACAAAACAACCACCAACACAATATCACCAAATGCAAAGAATAACTTGCTCAAATCAACTCAATGGAGTAAGCCCAATATCATGAATCAAGTAAAGCAATAACTTGATCAAACAACCTCTATGGAAGCAACTCAATGATCAAACTCAAAATAGCCAACCAAGGGTTCCACCAACTCAATGCAAGTAGCTAGACTCACAAATATAAACCCTAGTGCACAAAGCTTCCACTATCTCAAACCAGAAATTATGCATTCACCAAAAACTCTCCTTAAGGATAACAATGCATAAGTAGTCTTCAACAAACCAGAAAATAGGATTTACACCCAACCAAAGGAAACCTAGTTGAAAACCTTTTCACTCCAACCTTATTTCATAAAAACATACACCAATCATACTCATAAGAAAAATGTGCCCATACCTTTTTGGAGTAGAAGAAAATTGATCCTTAAAGCTGTCACCACACACAACCCTCAAACTTCCAACCAAGTTAGGGTTAGAACCAAGATAAATGAGCATATATAAAAACTTTCCTTAATACACATTTTAGCTCCTCTTCTTTAAAAACAACCACCAAAGAAGCCAAAAACACAACAACCAAAATTTACACCTTATATCTCCATTTTTAAATTTAGCATAGCAAAAGACTAATCTCAAAAATACAACCAAAGAAATATCCCCTTATTTCTCCTATGTATTTTAAACAATGCTAAACAATGCCAAAAATCATATCAAGAAAATAATCACACCTTATAATGGCTGCCCTTGAAGAATCCAAAATTTGCGGCATAAAACACATTTTGATAAAAACGTGACTAATCCATACACAGCTCCCTCCACGGGGATCAAAATGCAGACCTCCACATACGCAAGGCCCAAACACAGCCTTCACTACCACTAGCCCACAAGGGGCTTACGAAGTCCAAGACGGAATTCCTTCCACATAAACGGTCAAGCTTTTCGAAAGCTTTTCAAACCATGAGCTCTCCTCTTTCGTAGCGTCAACAGAACATTCGATCGTAGCCAAACCAATTGATTGCCTTCGGTTTTCCCAAGAGTGTTAACCTTAGGAACCTTCTCATATTTATAGTCCATACGTGGACTTTAGAACACGTCGGCTGCAAAGAAAAGTAATTTCAAATTTAATCGAAATTTGCTTTCTAAAGGGTTTAAAAACCCTTAAAGTATTTTTAATAAATTAAAAATAATTTCTCCCTTAATTAATTAATTAATTAATTAATTAAAACCTTGAAGGGTTTTAAATAATAATTAAATAAATAATAAAGAGAACCTCCATTGGTTTTAATAAAAACCATTGCCAATGGAATCTCTTCGGATTCTCTTAAAAATATTCTCTTGGAATCTTCCACCTTTGAAGCCAACACATCCTCTTAACATTAATGTCATTTTCTTTTGACATCAATGACAACTCATAGACAAGAAGCTAGGATATCAAACCCAAAATTGCCAACAATCTCTGCCTTTGTCATTGATGGCAAACCATGCTTATCAACAACACAGAAACTCAACATAAACAGCTCCCCTCGTCTTGAGGCTCTCCCCCTTACTCATATCTCTCCCCCTTTGTCATCAATGGAAAAGGGTCACCTTTGGGGCTTGGGACTAAGAATGAGCCTCTTAGCTTAGTCCCTCCCCCACCTCCTATTGAGGTGTTTAATTCTTGGGTGGGAGTAAAACTCCCAACAAGCACTGATCATCATCAGTGTCTATAGCTGCCTTACCATGTCTTCTCTTGTTCTCCTTGTCCATATTCCTGTTCATGTTCCTGTCACTGTTCCTATTCCTGTTATCATTCATGTTCTTATCCATGCCTTGATCCTTAGACCTGTTCATACCACTGTTCCTGTTCCTGTACCTTGGAATTTTAGCTCTACACTGTCTAGTTGTGTGACCTTCATTGTTGCACTTATAACAAGTAACAATGTTATTTCTTTTAGGCATACCTATTCTTTGAATCCACCTGTTTTGACTAACCCTATTCCTGTTATTAGCCTTGCAAAAAATTGCCTTATGCCCAAACTATTTACAAGAGTAGCAATACCCTTGAAAGAAATTACCACCACTAAAACTGTCATTTACCTTCCTTACTTGAGTCATGCAATGTGAAGCCATGTGACCAAACCTATGACAAGCAAAACATCTGCCATTAAACTTTCCTGTAAATGACCTTCTAGGTCCTGTAAAATTTCTCCCTATTTTCTATTTCCTATTTTATTCTTTTGTGCATCTATAACTCAAGGACTCTTTCTCTAAAGTACTCTCCTCATCAGAACTCTCTTATTTTTGGAATCTCTTACTAGATTCCCCAACCTATTCCTTGTGTTTCTTACCAAAACCAAGACATGTTTTATCTATTGCCCTTCTTTGATCTTTGATGATGGAATTTACCTTTTTGGAGCTATATTGAAACCTATAAAGCTTATCCTTGTACTCTTTAGTTTCCTCTTTCAAAGAAGCCATTTTTTGTTCTAACTCATTATAATCAAGAACCTTAGACTCTAACTCATCCTTGAGTTCTTGTGTCTTAGCTATAGAAAAGTCAAGACTTTCTATAAGATCATCTCTCTCCATACAACATTCATCTAACTTATCCTTGAGTCTAGTATTCTTCTTTCTTTCCTTTTCCAAAACACTAAGAGCACTAATAAGTTCACTTTCAAGATCCTTTATTTGTTTGCTTTTTGAATCATCAAAGCCTTTTTCAGATTTCTTATCACTAGAGGTGCTACCCTTTTCAAAGACCATACATGCATCTTCCTTATAGTTTTCTGAAGCATCCTCATACATACTAGAAACCAAATCATTATTTGTGCAATCATCCTCAAGGTGACCAAAATTTCCACA
Source organism: Wollemia nobilis (assembly GCA_028583015.1). Lineage (NCBI taxonomy): Eukaryota > Viridiplantae > Streptophyta > Pinopsida > Araucariales > Araucariaceae > Wollemia > Wollemia nobilis. The sequence goes on along the minus strand of JAQPPZ010016710.1, from coordinate 9,842,660 downwards.
TCTAAGACATTTCATGATAATGAATCTATGTTTTGGTTCTTCCTCTTTTTGTGATATGAACAACATCTCATTTTCATTATCACTTGAAGAACTTTCACTATCACTACTAGAACACTTACTTGCTTTGTCTAGGTAGAAACTCTTCTTGTGCTTGTGAGAATACCTCTTTCCTTGATTGATGTGCTCTTATTTGTTTTTCCTGTGATGCGTGTGCTTTTTAGAATCCTTGCTCTTAGAATCCTGTTTATCTTCATCACTTTCATTCTTGGGAATATACAGTTAGTAGCATAATGACCAAAATTTCCACAATTGAAACATATTATATTTTTCATACTTTTGTGCTTTCTAGAGAACTTACCTTTCTTGCTGTAATATGCCTCTTCATCACTAGAAGACTCATCACTATCTTGAAGTTGTTTACCCTTGGATTCCTTGGTAGCCTTGAAAGCTGCCTCTTTCTTGACATAAACCTTCACTTGAGTTCTCAACTCAAATGCTACAAGTATACTATGGAGCTCATCCTTTTTCAACTTATCCAAATATTTAGCTTCCTCAATAGCAAAAATATTTTCACTAAATCTATTAGGAAGAGATCTTAAAATCTTATCATAAACATCATTTTCAGCAAGCTCAAGACCTAAGTCTTTCATGGAGTTAACAACCTCATCCATACAAAGCATGTAGTCACTAATATTTTCATCATCATTCATCTTGAGTTGTTCAAACATACCTTTGAAGTGTCTCAACTTGGCCTTTCTGACATTTGTATCACCTGTATGAACCACCTTCAATCGATTCCACATTTCACTAGCTGTATTGCAGTGAATCACTTTGGTGAGATCTGCTTTTTGTAAGCCTTTTAGGATTGCATTCATTGCTTTTGAATTGATGTGATGTAGGAACATTTCTTCTTTAGTATTAGGACCATGTTCAAGAATAGTGTACTCATATTCAATCACTTCCCAAACCTCATTCCCAAGTGCCATTAGATGAACCTTCATCCTTGCACTCCAAAGACCAAAATCTGACCCATCAAGAATAGGTGTTGCATTGCCACTTGAATGATCTATTGTGTTATTTACTAGCTTTTCCTTCAAGCTGTTAAACTTTTCGAAGGCACCTGCTCTGATACCAAATGAAGAACACAAGCTTATACTGAGAGGGGGGGGTGAACAGTGTAAGACCTCTTTTTAATTTTTCCTTTATACTTCAAAATAGTAAACCAATATACCCAAAGCAATGCACAATATCATCCACAAAGTGACACAAATTTTAACATGGTTCACCCAGAATGGCTGGGCTACGTCCACAAAAATTTTCTCTAAAAGTTATCTCAAAGTTCTTTGGGAATCCTTCCCAATTACAATGTTTATGAGCCTCAGCCCAAAGGAGATACCTTCCCCCAATAAAAATTTATGAGCCTCTGCTCAAATGAGATACCTTCCCCTCTGCTCTGGAAATGATCCCTCAGAAGATCAACTGCCTCTACCTCTTGCCAACACGTGGAAATCCTTTCCATAGAAGACCTCCTATCCTTAATTCTTAGCCTAAGAGACCTCTGCCTTCTATGATCACGTCCATAGCAGCTCAGCAACCTGTACCAAACATAGTCGATCGGTCTAGTACAAGTCTTCCTCTATCTGTCGGATCTGTCCAACTCTTGAACAAATCAATCCTCTGCATACAAGCCTTATCAAAGACTTGCCAACTGTCCTCAGGTTCTTCTCATAGAACCAATGCACCTCTGTCCTCAAGTTCTCTGATAGAACTATCAAACTCATCTCACAAGTCCTCTTCTAGGACCTGTCCAAATCTGCTCACAAGTCCCCACTGGAACCTGTCCAAAAACTACTCACAAGTCCCCACCGAAACCTGTCCAAAAACTCAGCAAGCTCACCAAGAAAAAAATTCTTAGTAGGAAATCACAAAGTGAATTGTTAGAGACCCAATGTGATTTTTCAAACTCATAGAAGCATTAAGAGAATTTTTAGAGACTCAATATGTTCTATACTCAAATCCCAATCTCAAAACTCAACTCAAATCAACTCAGCTCAATCTCAATCTCAAATCTGAAAACTCAACTCAAAATATGAAATGGATAGGATAGAATGTTTTCTTTCAAGAACATGAAACCCCAAAAATTGCCAACTATGCAAAGAATCACATAACAATGATACTCATGTTCTTTTCACCATCAATTAGGGTTTCAACAACAATGCTCATTAAACAAGGTTTAGTCAACCAACACCATTCAACTCAACATCAACCTTGAAGCATTCAACCAATCATCACAAGAAAATAAAACAAGTAGAAATCCTTTTCCCTCCAAAGATATTTGAACAAAATAGCCACCAACACAATATCACCAAATGCAAATAATAACTTGCTCAAATCAACTCAATGGAGTAAGCCCAATATCATGAATCAAGTAAAGCAATAACTTGATCAAACAACCTCTATGGAAGCAACTCAACCATCAAACTCAAAATAGCCAACCAAGGGTTCCACCAACTCAATGCAAGTAGCTAGACTCACAAATATAAACCCTAGTGCACAAAGCTTCCACTATCTCAAACCATAAATTATGCATTCACCAAAAAATCTCCTTAAGGATAACAATGCATAAGTAGTCTTCAACAAACCAAAAAATAGGATTTACACCCAACCAAAGGAAACCTAGTTGAAAACCTTTTCACTCCAACCTTATTTCATAAAAATATACACCAATCATACTCATAAGAAAGATGTGCCCATAACTTTTTGGAGTAGAAGAAAATTGATCCTTAAAGCTGTCACCACACACAACCCTCAAACTTCCAACCAAGTTAGGGTTAGAACAAAGATAAATGAGCATATATAAAAACTTTCCTTAATACACCTTTTAGCTCCTCTTATTTAAAAACAACCACCAAAGAAGCCAAAAACACAACAACCAAAATTTACACCTTATATCTCCATTTTTAAATTTCGCATAGCAAAAGACTAATATCAAAAATACAACCAAAGAAATATCCCCTTATTTCTCTTGTATTTTAAACAATGCTAAACAATGCCAAAAATCATATCAAGAAAATAATCACACCTTATAATGGCTGCCCTTGAAGAATCCAAAATTTGCGGCACAAAACACGTTTTAATAAAAATGTGACTAATCCATGCATAGCTCCCTCCACGGGGATCGAAACGCAGACCTTCGCCTATGCAAGGCCCAAACGCAGCCTTCGTTGCCACTAGCCCACAAGGGTCTTACGAAGTCCAAGACGGACTTCCTTCCACAAAAATGGTCAAGCTTTTCGAAAGCTTTTCAAACCACGAGCTCTCCTCTTTCGCAACGTCAACAGAACATTCGATCATAGCCAAACCAATTAATTGCCTTCGATTTTCCAAGAGTGTTTAACCTTAGGAACCTTCTCATATTTATAGTCCATACGTGGACTTTAGAACACGTCAGCTGCAAAGAAAAGTAATTTCGAATTTAATCAAAATTTGCTTTCTAAAGGGTTTAAAAACCCTTAAAGTATTTTTAATAAATTAAAAATAATTTCTCCCTTAATTAATTAAATAATTAATTAATTAAAACCTTGAAGGGTTTTAAATAATAATTAAATAAATAATAAAGAGAACCTCCATTGGTTTTAATAAAAACCATTGCCAATGGAATCTCTCCAGATTCTCTTAAAAATATTCTCTTGGAATCTTCCACCTTTGAAGCCAACACATCCTCTTAACATTAATGTCATTTCCTTTTGACATCAATGACAACTCATAGACAAGAAGCTAGGATCTCAAACCCAAAATTGCCAACAATCATCGCTTGAGGGGTATTCATAATATCAAACCATAAATCAAAGTCAATAGAATATCCCTTGATTGTAGATCCCTTGATCTTGTCAAAATTAAGTTCATCTTATGAATCATTGCCAAATATTATCATAAGCTTACCCTTTGCTGGAAAAAAAGCGAAAATAATGAGATAAGCCTTTGTCACTCCATGTATTGGTCCTATCTGATTATACCCAGAAATACCAAAGCACCAAATGTAAGCCTTCCATTCAGTTGGAAGCAAATTTAAGCCTTTCACCTAGTTGAAATCAATGATTCTAGGATGTGCATCCTTTTGCAGGACCTGGGGCATCTAATGTTGATCAGACTAATGATCGTCATGTAACCTACGATATCATTTTACGAGGTCTATTTTTGCTCGTGTTGTGCAAATTCATAATGCATCGCAAAAGGGGCATCTGTAGACACCTAAAATGTGTCATGTGTAGGGGACTACTCATATGGGGCATGCTAACAAACCATATGAATGATCTTGGATAGCTCCAAGGCAAAAGTAATGGTTTTAACCACTCAATTTGGGCTCCTTGGCCTAATCAGTTTGAACCGCAATTGAAACCTATGGTCTAAATTCTAAACTACAGCTGAGACCTGCAATCTACAATCTAGGCCACAGCTGAGACCTGCGGTCTACAATCTAGGTCGTAGTTGTCACCTATGGTCTAAACTGAAGTTTAGTTGGACTTCATCCAATCCAAATCAGTTGGAATGACCATTTTTTCTAGAATGAGATAGTTGAAGGATGAAATATTCTAGAGGCTTCCAATCCAATTGTTCCAACTATCTCTTCTTGATCTTGGCTTCTACATGAAGCCACCCCTAGCCCTTGGGTAATCCTATAAGTACCCCTTAGAATTAATGCAAAATATAGAAGAGATATTTTGAGATTATAGCAGCGAAGCCCTATTTAATTGTGGACTCACTTGAGTGCATTGAGAGAACTTAGTTGCCATTCACTTACCAATTCACCAAGCATCATGACAATTCATGCCATGGATGCCCTAAGGAGCTATAACTCCAAGAAATGCTAATTCAGGCAAATAGAGGCCCAATTATGGAATTCAACCACCAAACCTATCATAGGACACTAAGGCAACCCTTGATCATCAATTTGAAAAGGAGGATCAAGCCCACAACCCTATATTTGGAGGGCAAAACCATTTGATTGCTCGTCACGATTGACAGTCATGGTGCACAGTGCAGATCGCTCATCAGAGCTATGGTTTGCAATAGGTGACATATCTCCTTACTATTTCTTTTGCATTATGCTCAGTTAGGTTATATTAGTCATTTGAGTGGTTTATCTAGTATTTTTAGAGACACTGACCGATATAATTAGAGATTCATGCAAGTTATCCTCATTATGGCAATTTATGCAATCTTGTACTAATATCTTGTTTCCATGCTTTGTTTCATGTAATTGATCCATTAGATTGATAGTTGTACTCTTGTTTCTATGCTTCAAGTAATATTTATAAATATTGCATACAAGGTTATGCATAGTGGAAAATATTCACCAATTGGGTGAATATTAGGATTTTCAAAATTGAAAATTGATGAATATGAGGACCCTCGACGTCGACCCATTCGCCTAAAATTTTCAGGACCAATGTTTTTCTTAGGTTCAATTCACCATAATATATATCCAAACATAGGTATATTTGTACTTGTTGGAAGGAACTTTTTGAGATGGATCTAATGGTGGTGTTTTTATGAAGTTATAAGGTGATTTAATAGGTCAAATGTTATCCCAAAGATGATAGATTTGATTTGCTTTGGATTCGCCATGATTCACCTTGATTTTGATTAGGATTCATCATTTTTTTACAAGTACATTTTGAGTCCAACCTCTTATGCATAACCCTACTTGCATAAGTTTAGTATGATTTATTCACTTTCTTGATTTCATTAGTGTTATGCTATATTTATGCTTATTTTCCTTAAATGTCATCATCAAGAGAGGTTGCCTATGCTTTTAATGCTTTTGTGTTGTTTCTTGACCGTAGGAAAGTATATTTGAAGGAGATTCAACCATCCAATTCCTTCCTCAATGCTAAGAAGAGGGCCAACTCCACACTAGAGTAGTTCGTGTCACCTTGAATGGCTTGAAACTCACATTTTCCCTTGAGAGGGATTTCACTTGCTTTTCTTACTGTAATAAGATTATCAAATTGGTATCCCTAAGAGGGACATATTTGTAATCGGGATTGGCTTATTTAATGGAATAAAGTGTTTTTATTCTTTCTCATTTTGTTGTCAATTTTGTATGCATTTCTTTTATATCTCTTGTTTATATCACACAGTAGGAATCATAGGTGTGAGGCCATTTTGGTGGTCATGGATATCACTACTATTCAAGTAAAAATGCTAGCACAATATACAACTAAGCATCAAGAGCATAATGCCATACCAGCTATTCACATGATTCAAATTGAGCCTTCACATGAATGGTTCTCTCAACTACACAATTTTTTAAATAACACCCAATGGGGGAATCTATTCCCTCATATTTCTTTTGATACTAGAATAACGCTATATCTTCAAGTTCATTCTCAATAAGCATTCACACGAGACGAACATCAAAAGGATTGCATGATTCATAATATTGAGGCTTCTTCAAAGCAATATTGGGCCATACATATCAAAGATTACTTAAAACTGGGTAATATTCCACCTGGATTGTTGCATGCCGCAAAGTGAGCATTTAAGAAAAAAGTGGTAAAATATGTCTTATTAGGAGACATAATGTATCGTCGGATCTATGAGGGTATCCTCCTTCGTTTCTTAGACTCATAGGAGTCATATTGGGCCATTGCCCAAGCCCACGATAGTTCATGTGGTGGTCATTTTAGCAACATGGCCATCGCTAAGCGCATTCTTTGCATGGGTTATTACTGACCAAATTTAGAGCAATATTGTTGCACTTATGTAAAGAAGTGCATGAAGTGTCAACATCATGCAAATTTGACACACGTACCTTCACAGGCCTTACAATCGATTCAATCGGTTTGGCCATTTGCACAATAGGGTTTGATTTAATTGGGAAAATCTCACCTGCCTCTTCGAGCCATCACACATTTATCATAATGGTAATCGAATACTTCACAAAATGGATGGAAGTGATTCCCCTTACCACTACAACTGGATCTTGCATCGTGGAGTTCATGCTACATAACATCATATGTCATTTTGGTATTCCATCCAAAATAATATCGGATAATGGAACACCCTTTAAAAATAAGGATGTGTGTGTGTTAACAATAAAGTATAACATAAAACATAGTTTTTCCATGCCCTATTAGTTGCAGGCCAATGGGCAAGTAGAGGCATCAAATAAGATAATAGTAGCCATCTTGAAGAAAACCATTAAGGAAAATCATAAATATTGGCATAATCAATTACCTCTTTCTCTTTGGGCCTACCACACTAGCATTCGAACGCCCACTAGGGCAACTCCATTTTCACTAGTGTATGGTTTTGAAGCCATCATGCCTCTGGAGTTAGAGATTCAATTGCTGCACATCTCTATGTAGGAATTAATTGACGATGATTACGCTAGGTAATATCATTTAGATCAATTAACGTTGCTTGATGAACGACATGTCAATGCCCTTGAGCATCTACGCATTTACCAATAACACCTTAAGAGAGGTTATAACTTAAATGTACACTAGAGAGACTTTCAAGTTGGTGATTTAGTTCTAAAGGAGAACCAACAAAACTCAAATTTGCCATCCAACTTGCAAGACACTTTTGCAACAAACTAGTTAGGTCCATTCATCATTACAAGTCAAATTGGACCTAGAACTTATCGTTTAGCATCCATGGAAGGAAGTGAAGAGCCTAAACCAATGAATGTTAGTCATATGTGGCTATTTCATGCTTAGAGCACCATAAAATACCCCTAGGTAGTCTATGATACTTCCTTAGTATCTATGACCATATAGGTCACCTAAAACGTCCCTAGATAGTTGATGATCGTCTAGGTCAAAAGAAAAAGTTCCTAGACTATCTACGATCATCTAGGTCAATCCAAAAAGCCCCAAAGGCATCTATAAGCTCTTTGGTCACCCTAAAATGCCCCTAGATAGTCTATGATACTTCCTTAGTGTCTATGATCATCTAGGTCACCTAAAATGCCCCTAGGCGGTCGATGACCATCTAGGTCAAAATAAAATATTCCTAGACTATCTATGATTATCTAGGTTAATCCAAAAATCCCCAAAGGCATTTATAAGCCCTTTGGTCACCCTAAAATACCCCTAGGTAGTCTATGATACTTCCTTAGTGTCTATGACCATCTAGGTCACCTAAAACATCCCTAGGCAGTCGATGACTGTCTAGGTCAAAATAAAATGCTCCTAGACTATCTATGATCATCTAGGTCAATCCAAAAAGCCCCAAAGGCATCTATAAGACCTTTGGTCACCCTAAAATACCCCTAGGAATTCTATGATATTCCCTTAGTGTCTATGATTGTCTAGGTCACCTAAAACACCTCTAGGCGGTTGATGACCATCTAGGTCAAAAGAAAATGTTCTTAGACTATCTACGATCTTCTAGGTCGATCCAAAAAACCCCAAAGGCATCTATAAGCCCTTTGGTCACCCTAAAATACCCCTAGGTAGTCTATGATATTTTATTAGTGTCTATGACTGTCTAGGTCACCCAAAATACCCCTAGGTGGTCTATGACTGTCTAGGTCAAAAGAAAACATTCCTAGACTATCTACGATCATCTATATCAATCCAAAAAGCCCCAAAGGCATATATAAGACCTTTTACCCCCATAAAATATCCCTAGGCGGTCTATGATCATCTAGGTCAAACTAAAACATTCCTAGGTAGTCTACAATTGTTTAGGTCATCCCAAAAATTCCCAAAGGCATCTATAAGCCCTTTGGTCACCCAAAAGTCCCAATGGCACTCATTAAGCCCATTGGTCAACCTGTATATACATATATATCAAAAATACAAAAATATTGCTTCATTGCACTTCATATAAATTGCATTAGGCATACTCATCATTGCATTATGCATCACTCAAAATCGATCATACATGTCTAGAACCAGGATTGTACACTAGGCATCTGTTCAGATCATTGTTATTATATGTCAATATTACCACCTATTAAATTACATATGCCATTTACATTTAAATCTCCATATTATATGTCTATTTCCCATCACTTAGCCATTGTTAGTAAAACATAGATAAAGTTTTCAATCACTCAGCCATATCTAGTTATCTTTCCAGATTTTATAAAAAGCTATCATGATTTTTAGAAGGTAGAATCCTACTTAGATAATTCTTGATATACATCAAAATCCCAACATATTTTCATATTAATAAATCCAAGTCTAGCACAAGGAAATATGAAAACTTTAAAGTGGTCTAGGTTAGCTTTAAGCAAAAAATATTATCTCTCTCATCCCCCTATGTGAATGGTTCAAAAATGCTAAGAATTGACAAAAGTATAAGTTCCTCCTTACCCAAAAATCTCTTGCCTTACACTGGGGTAAGTATCCAAAAGAGAAAAATCAAAATAGTGATTATTATCACTTCAAAAATATGCAAAAAGAAACAGTGATTATTATCACTAGAAAAAGCAAAAATAAACAGTGGTTCTCACCACTACCAAAATCCCTTGCTCAAACAAACAAAAATGAGCTACTCCCTTGAATACTTCAAAATTAAAAGAAAATAAGGGAGTCTTGAACTTGAATCCTTGGAATTCTCAGCATTAGAGAACCATAAGGTGATCCTCATTACAGGTTTGGTGGATAGCATACTTATCAATGGTGGTATCCTCCTGCATGAAGATATGTTTATCACTTAAGCAACTTGCTTAGGTATAGATCAATTTTTGAATGTGGATGAGCTATCTTGTTGTAACCTACATTACCTAGTAGTATAATCTAACTAAGTACAAAATTCAAGATAATGAGACACACAGAATGATCTCTAGTACAAATGGGCTGAGTAAATACCGTTTGCACTAGGGCAACCTTATGTATTATCATGGTAATGAACTCACATGCACACACAGGTATGATGATTATATTGGTTATCTTAGTAGATGCATACTTTGTCAAAAAGTCTTGTGTAGTTATTATACAAATTTTTATTAGGTAACTAGAGTGTTTGAATATCCTAAAAAATTACTAAAAATATCATATCAAATTACATTATCCATTCCATTTTACATCATGTTGTCACATGTTTGTCAAAATTACAAAATCCATTACATAATGTTATAATAACATGAAAATAACAAAGATACATTTTGTACAGTCTATGGTGCTAGCATATAATGCATCAAATAGTCATCATAAATCCATCATACAAAATTAAATCATATCAATCATTACATCAAATCATACACATTTTTTTTCTTTTGAACTGTTGTTTATTAAGTGGTGTTCATGAAATAGGATAGATATCGGATAAATATTAGCAATGATATTTAGACGGCCACTGACTATTTTATGCATATCTTTTAATTTACAAAAGCATATAGAGAACGCTTACACATCTACATATCATCAACTCACATCATCCAATAATGTTAGACATTTATCAAAAGCATCATAAAGCATAGAATAATCATACATATCATAAAGCAGCAAAATATGACATAATGATCAAAGCAAAGTTATACATATATATCCATATGTAAAACACAAAAGCTACATCATAGTCCATAAGCTGCCCGTAGGCTACAATAAAGGTGAGTCCTCATATTTCACACTCCAAAAAACTAAAAATACCAAAAAGAACCATTAGAGTCTGCTAGCAATGGTCATACACGACCGATGTCACGACTCTCTCCTTTGTCCTCAGTAGGAGTTTGTCGTGAACTCCCAGACCCGCTACCTCTATACCTGCTACCCCCAGACCTACTTCCTCCAGATGTGTCCATCCTATGTGTAGAACTCAAAGCACTCATCCACATAGAAGAATTTCCTATCTCACTCCTCTGGCTACGTTGTGATCCACTGGCTAATGCCCAATCTAGTATTGTATCGCTCCAAATTTTTTGCACCCTTACCTTCAGGCTAAAGGATCCGCGCCCGAAAGGAGGATGGGAAAAGGATGGGACAATACCTCGGACTGAGAGGCCCTTTGAAGGTCCCGCCTCTCGGGGGAGGTGTATAAGGGTGAATTTTTGACGGATGGTGGGTTCACCAGGAAACGTTTAGTGGCAGTCTCCACGCCTAGGTTGGGAATGTGTTTGATGTGTTCAATTTTAGCTTTAATCATCCAAGTCCTAGGTTTGGCCAGATGAATCTAAATTGTTCTATTATGAAAATGCAAATTAAATGAAGACAAAAAATAGATTTAGATAGAAAACATAGAGAATAATTAAGTGAAGAAATCCATACCTGGTTTCGGATGTCTGATGGAGGTTCTGATTTTTGAAGCAGTCAAGATCATCTAGAATTTGATAGAATCATCTCCGATCTGACAGGATCATCTGAGATCTGACGAATTCGTCAGATGAATTCGTCAGAGACCTGCAATCAGAGAAATAGATACAAAATATAGAAAATGCAGCTATGCCAACAGAGGGCAATGATGTAGAATGACAGTAATAATGTTAAAATAATAATAACAAACAAAAACACGAGTGCATTACAATGATTTAATGACAATTTATGATTTTATTATGCATTAAAGCTATATGGGTGAACTCCAAGATGCAGAATAGCAAAAAATAATAATAAACTGACTAGATGCAGAATAAAATAGCAGATGAGAAGAGAAAAATGCAAACTCTGGGCAGTAATTGCCCCCAATGTTGACTGCAGTCGAAATCATCTCGGATTGGTACGAAATCATCTCGAATTGGACAGGATCATCTGCGACGATCTGAGCTTGCTCCGGCTGAAGAATAACAAAGTTCCTGCAAACAAACTTAGAAAAATATGAAAACAAATGGTGATTTAAGATGGTCTAATGCATGTAGAACTCGTGTTACAGGAAATTTCAGCCAGGGGGATGTCAAGGGGAGGGCCTAAGATTAAATAGGCTTAGGAGGGAGGTTGGGAGGTTGGAGATCATCCCATTTTGGGAGATCTCCAATGGGGGAGGTCTCTAACGATGTAGACACGCTTCTGCCCAGATTAGAGACGCCATTGAAACAGAAGCTAATTATGAAAAATCAGTTTTGGGACGAAATCGGCTGGACGTTCTGCTCCAGACGAAATCGTCCGATCTGAGGCGATATCGTCTGATCGGAGACGATATCATCCAACGGATGAAACAAACTCTAAAAATGGCATGAAAAATGAGGAAACGGGTAGCAGGCGGTTTGGGAGCGGTTTTGGGGTTAAAATTTGAATTTGAATTATTACTAAGGTAATTTTAATTATTTGCTAAGGTTTACTGCGCCAATTTTAGGGTGCTACATTTTGCCCCCTCTTTAGCAAATTTTTTGAAGAAAATGCGTTAAAGATGAGTTCTTCTCGATTTATGAGAAAGCAAAAATTATTCCCATTTTTAGGCGACGATTCTTGGTCGAATCGTACGACAGCTTACTATGGTGCCCCCTCCGTGTTTTTACCCAAATCGAACGTTTGAGGTAAAAACGCGGAAAAGCAAAATTTTTAAAATGTTGTTAAGTGTTTTTGAATAAAATTAAGAAAAATAGGGAAAAACCCTAATTCATTGTTACTGTTCATTTTCTGGTTTCTGGAGCTCTTGCAAACAAAATGGTCGAGACAACGCACAGATCGACAGAGGTCCGACGCGGGCTATGGGTAAGGGTCCAAACTTAATGTAGAATGCTTTAATTTTGATTTTGTTATGGTTTTTAGATTAATTTTAAATGATTTTTGAGCATCACGGCCATTTTTGGGCCATCGACGTCATCGGGACGAAATCGTCTCGATTTCATCGAAATCATCTCGATATCGCCGATTTCGTCCAAGGGCAAAATCGACGAAATGGGGACGATTTCATCAAATAAGGGACGATTTCGGCTTGCAAAATCAGAGACGAATTTGCTCAAATTGAACTTGTGTTACTTGCATTTTTAATCACTATTTTATTAATGATTTTTATTGTTTTGTTGTTTATGTTGCAGAGAGGATTATTAAAGAGCAGAGAATGGAAATACGATGGGTTGAGGGATGACTTGGCCACTCTATCTCAGGCAGAGCGAGATCAGTTGGCTCAAGTCGGCTTGCAGCATGTGGCAGATATGCCACAGGTTTCTACAGATATGGGGCTATTGACAGCCCTAGCAGAGAGGTGGTATCCGGGTTCTTCCTATTTTTGGTTATCGACAGGGGAGATGACTCCCACACTGGAGGATGTATGGAGGATTTTGAGGATCCCCATACAAGGATGGCTAATAACTCCCATGGCCAATCAGGGCCACGTGATGATGCGACTGTGCGAAGATCCGAGCTTCACCCTGGAGAAGGGCGGAGTGAACATCGAGTCGCTACGCCAGATGCCTGGGGCATCTAGACTGACACAGGTTTTGGCTGGGGTTGTAGGTGGTCTACTGCTATGCCATCAGAGTGGATGCAGAGTACCATGGCTACTGATGGATGTGGTCTACGATATGAGAGACCATGGGTATAGGTTTGCTTGGGGGAGTTTTGTACTATGCCGATTGTATAGGATCCTGCATGGGGTCGTATACAAGGGCGACCGATGTCTGGTTATGACATCACTACTACAGGTTTGGTGTTGGGAGCACATCATGGTGCGAAGGCCGATAGGGCTCCCACTAATAGGGATTGATGGGGAGAGGCCTCGAGCTTTCTACTGGTGGCTCCAAAGAGGGTCACAATGGCGGATAGATCTGCCAATGTCCCGGAGACTACTTGACGACCTTGTCTCCGACCAGATCACCTGGAGGCCTTGGAGAGATCATCCAGGGTGGGCCGAGGATGGATAGGAGCTGGCTCATGTTAGGCGAACCTATTGGCTGAGGATGGAGAGGGGAGAGGTGGAGCTCCATCGCTATGACCGAGTTTTGAGGCAGTTCGGTCTACAATAGGGGATCCCATCTCTCAGAGACTACGAGTTTTCTCGGACCATCCGGGATAACACTACAGTTAGCGGGGCTCCAGATATGCAGCGCTTCTGGAGTCAGGATGTAGATGATGCCCCCATTCAGCCAGTGGATGGGGATGACATAGGGGTAGCCGATGGCTATGATGCCTGGTACACAGGCATCCGCCCTCCTCGGATGACGAGGGCTCAGGGTCCGATTCATGTAGTTGTGCATCGGATGGGGAGGCGGTGCCAGGCGGCCATTGAGGTGGCACAGGGTCATAGCGGGAGAGAGCAGAGGAGGCCACAGGCTCAGCAGAGGCCGCGACAGTGGGAGAGGAGGGAGGAGAGACCCCCTTCTCCATGGAGAGAGAGGCCACCATCGCCCGATAAGGGCAAGGGTGTGGACACAGGAGAGAGTAGTGAGATGGCTACTCTCCGAGCGGAGACTGTCCATCTCCAGGCACAGGTGCAGACTCTACAGGATGAGGCTACATGCCATCGAGCTGAGGCTACGTAGCTCAGAGATGAGGTTGCACGCCTCAGAGCATGGAGCGAAGGGGCGAGCACTCAGGACCTAGCATGGGCTATTGCCCAGGTCACATTCTATCAGACGCTATACCACCATATGGTGCTAGAGGGGCAGAGGTTACCGCTGTCGGCCCATATTGCGGAGCCTGTCATGATGAGGTCATCGAGGACATCATCACGATCAGAGTCCAGGACTCATAGCACCACATGGACTACGATGGGGCCACCTCGTCCACCTCAGGGCGGGGGAGGAGATGAGGCTGAGAGCTCGAGGGGTTCTCGAGGCTAGCTGCTATAGATTGCACTGCACAGATTGATACATAGTGCTTATTATTATTTTTGATAGAGGATTGAGTATGCCGAGGTACAGATTGTGGCATACCGATCTAGTTTTGAGATGATGTAGATGTTGTTGATATATATATAGATGAGATATTTTTGATCATATGACTTGTCTTATGTGTTTGTATGATGCTTTAATGTTTTGGTGTGATTAATTTGATGATTCATGTAATTATGTCGTTTGGAAATATTATGGTTTGAATGTCATGCTTTTAAAATTTAAATGAAATAATCTGATGTAAACAAATTGGTTGTTTGTGGGATAATTTGATAAAAATAAAAGGGGACTTTTAACAATAATTTCAAAGGACATTGTCGCTATTATAGACCATTTCATGGAGTCGCCGCTCACTCGGTCGTCAAGCTAATCCCAGTATAGAAATATTGCTAAAAGTAAAAGAGTGCTTAAGAGACTGTCTTAAGACTTTGTTGTGATGATGCAAATGATGATGATGATGATGATTTGTTTTCAGATTTCCATGAAAATATTATGCATGAAATATTTTAAAATGATTTTGCTAGGCATAAATTCCTAAGTGTGATAAATTTTTTGGATAATTCCCTAGGAATTATACCATCATTGCAAAATTGAAGTTTGACATAATGACATGAAATAGAATAAGTGTTTGTTTGTTTTAAAGCATAATTGTGTAACATAATGATTTAAGTCATATGTTTTTATGATTTTAAATAAATGGAAAATAAAATTGGTACAATGGTTTGCGCTAGGCATAGAATATTTAGGTATAGACTTATACCATCATCGCGAAATCCAAAGAAGAAAATAATATAATAGTTTTATTGCATGGTTGATTTTTAATTTTTGAAAATAGTCAAAAAATATGAAGATGAGGACTTGCGCTAGTCATAAAATTCCAATTTTGGTTTTGGAACTATACCATCGTCACGAAAGTCAAAAGTTATATATAAATGTAACTTGATTGCATGTTTTTGAAAATGATTTTGATTTTTGATAATGCATGTAGTTGTCTTTATACTAAACAACTGTTCTTCAAAGAAGAAAATGAATTTATTCCAAACAATTTGCAAAAATATTTCAAAGTATCTTAAAGACAAAAGTTAGATTTATAAGGAATCCCATGTGCGTATGTGAGTTCATTACCAATCTTGATTTATCATAATGATACACAAAATCTCTCAAATACAAATGTGTGTGCAATTGCATTGTTCATTTACCAGTTTTGAGCAAGATAATTTGATACAAGTGATTTGAATGAACCAAATAAGTGTTCATTAACCATGATTTAGATGCATATAACCATACCAGACTACTATGTAGGTCGGGTTATCAAGAGCTAGCTAATCCATAAGCAGACATAGGTCTATACAAAAGAAGGTCGCTAATGTGACAGACATATCACCACGCTAGGAGTTACCCAAGGCCAAGCGGGTTGGGCACAAACCACCTGTTATGGGGCTTACCTCACAGTTTTCGAATAATTGAGAATTCCAGGGATTCAAACTCATCAACCCTTCTTTTCTTTTCAATGGGTAGGGAAAGGGATTTTATTGCTTTTTGCTTTTGCTTTTCTCTTTCTTTTCTCTTTTTGTATTTTTGCTTTTGTATTTGAGATAATGCTGAAATAGTGTTGAGATAGTACAAAATGATACTGGAATAATGCTTCTTTTTCTCATAATTTTGTTTGATTTTTCTTTTTCTTTTGCTTCCTATGCTAGGGATACTTGCTCGGATTAGCTGTAGAGCAAGGGATTTTTATTCTGGGTAGGGGTGAGCTTGTCCTTTTGCCAATTCTCAAAGATTCTAGACCATGTGCATGATAGGATAGCAGGGGAAACTTTTCGCTCAAGAAACCACTTCTACTATGTAGCATAGCATGGACATTACAAATATAATCATTTTATTGTGAAAGGATGTGCTTGGTTTAAGTAAATAACAAGATCAATTCTCTATGCTCAAACTTTATTTAATTAAATTTTGTGGACTTTGATATAAGAGAGATTAGTAATCATGCCAGATAAAATCAAGATATTTATTTTTGTGTTTGTGATAGTGAGGGATTCCAAATAAATGCTAATTTATCCAAAAATAATTTGAAAATATAACTGCAATACTTGAAGAAGAAATATATACAACAAATATTTTTGAGGAGTTTGATGATCTTGACTCTCTCTTTCTTCTTTATTTTTTTTGGTTTCAAAAGAGTCAATAATATTGTTGTTTTTACTTTTTATTATTTTGTTTGTTTTTGTTTAAATAGTTATATATATATTTTTAAAATGAGACAACATGCAAAATATGTACAAATGATGAAATGACCAAATTTTATGCGTAATATCGCTTAAGATGCATAATATTCATAGGTTCTTTTAAATATTTACCATCTAAGGTAGCTAATTTGTATGCTCCCGATTCAAATTTAGCAGTTGATAATATATGGTCCAAGCCAATTGGGCTCAAATTTACCTTTAAGGTCTTTAGTTGCATTAGTATTTTTTTGATTTTCTTTTAAAACAAGGTCGCCGACCTCAAAGGATCGATGACGAACTTTCTTGGCATATGATCTTTTAAGCTTGTTTTGGTAGGCACGAAGATGCTCCAAAGCATTGATGCACTTTTCATCTAGGAGTTCCAATTGATTGAGTCTTCCAGCTCGATATTCATCTCCTACTTCGGTATCTTGAAGTAGTAGAGCCAAAGAAGGAACTTCTAATTCAAAGGGAAAAACAGCTTCAACGCCATAAACCAAGACAAAAGGTGAAGTACCTATGGGAGTTCGAACACTAGTTCGATAGGCCCACAAAGTTGGATATAATTGAATGTGCCAGTCACGGCCAGATTTATTGACCAATATTTTAAGAATTTTGATTAAGGTTTTGTTAGATGCTTCCGCTTGACCATTGCCCTGAGGATAATACGGAGTGGACCAGCGATGTTGAATCTTATATTTTTGGCATAACTTCTTAACATCTTTATTTTTGAAACAAGTTCCATTGTCTGAGATGAGATTTGCAGGAATTCCGAACCTACAAATAATTTGATTAAAAATAAATTTAGAGACTTGTGTTCCAGTGCAGGAAGCTAAAGGCATAGCTTCAACCCACTTCGTGAAATACTCAGTGGCGGTTATGATGAATTTGTGTCCATCAGATGACACAGGATTAATTTTACCAATAATGTCTAAGCCCCATTTTGAAAAGGGCCAAGGAGATGAAATAGCCTCCAGCTCTTGTGCAGGCGCATGGACAAGGTCAGCATGTTTCTGGCACTTGTCGCAATGGCGCACATAATCATGTGCATCATTTTCCATGGTAGGCCAAAAGTAGCCTATCCTAAGGAGCTTTTTAGCAATGACACTACCACTGAAGTGTCCTCCACAAGATCCATCGTGGGCTTCACTTAAAGCTGATTTGGATTCTTCTAGATTCAAACATCTCAATAGGATACCTTCAAAAGATCTCCTATATAAAGTATTGCCAATTATTACAAATCGACTTGCTCGTCTACGTAATAACCGATCGTTGGTTTCTATTAGAATTGGCAAGGAAAGTCCCATTTTGAAGAAAATCAAATATATCCGTATACCAAGGTTCAGGAGTAGTTTCATTGATTAGAAACACATCCAAAGGTTCTAAGCATGACTTATTTGAAGCGGGTTCCTGGAGTCGATGAATAATGATGGTGGCATATTCGTCATCTAACTCCAAGGGTAGAAGCGATGCAACTGTGGCCATAGCATCAGCTGCACGGTTGCTAGTTCATGGAATAGCTTCCAAGGTGACTTTATCAAACAAGGATAACAATTGCAAAACATATGCTTTATATGGGCACAATTTATCATCTCTGGTCTGATAAACTTCATTAATTTGGTTTATAACAAGTTGAGAATCACCAAAAACTAGCAGGTGTTTAATTTTTAGCGCTAAGGCAGCTCGTAATCCAAGGATTAGAGCTTCGTATTCAACAGTATTATTGGTGCAAGCAAATGTTAATTTAAAGGACAAAGGTATAATGTGTTTTTGTGGAGATATTAAAATAATACCTGCACCAGCCCCACTCATGCATCGGGCTCCATCAAAGTATAAGGACCATTGTTCAATATGGTCTGCCTCTAATTGAAGGCATTCATCAGGAAACTCAATGATGAGGGGATGGGTAGACTCTAAGGGTGCAGCAGCTAATTGATCTGCTATGATTTGACCCTTAATAGACTTCTGTCCTATGAACGTGAGTTCAAACTCGCTTAGAGCAAGAACCCACTTGGTTGTGCGACCCGATAAATAAGGTCGACTCATGAGATACCGCAAGGGATCATATTTAGCAATGACATACGATTTTTTGATCGAGCATATAATGTCATAGTTTTTATGTAGAGAATACGACTGCTAGACATAATTTTTCTAATGTTGTGTAGCGGGTTTCATAATTGATGAGGGTTCTGCTAATGTAATAATTAGCACGCTCTCTTTTCTCATTATCAAGCTGAGCTAACATAGCTCCTAAGGCGGAATCAGAAGCAAAAATGTACAAGATAAAAGGACGATCAGATTTAGGCGGTGAAAGCACAGGTGGGTTAAGGAGGTATTGTTTGAGAAGTTCAAAAGCTTCCTTACATTCGTCGTCCCAATTAAAAGGGACATCTTTCTTAAGGAGCTTAAGAAAGGGACCGGTTTTGTCCGCCAACTTATCGATGAAGCGACGGATGGCTTGAAGCTTACCTTGTAAACTTCGTAACTCAGAGATATTGGTAGGTGCGGGCATATCAGTGATAGCCACAATCTTGAGAGGGTCGATTTTGATACCACGTAAAGAAACTAAAACCCCTAATAGTTTACCGGACTTGACTCCGAATATACATTTAGCTGGATTTAATCGAATAAGGTATTCTCTTAACCGATTAAATACTTTTCTTAAATCATCTAAATGATCATCTTCATTAATAGAGCGAGCTATAATATCATCTACATAATCATGTAGGATATCATGCATCATGTCATGAAAAATATAAGTCATAGCTCGTTGATATGTTGCACCCGCATTCTTTAAACCAAATGGCATCACTTTCCAACAAAAGGTACCCCAAGGGGTAATAAAGGTTGTTTTAGCCTGATCTTCAGGAGCTATCCTGATCTGATTATAGCCAAAAAATCCATCCATTAGGGACATCATTCCACTCCCGACGGTAAATTCAATGATTTGATCCATGTTTGGAAGAGGAAAATCATCTTTAGGGCATGCAACGTTAATATCTCTAAAGTCTGTGCAAACCCTAACTTTGGTAGCTTCTTTCTTGGTGACTGGAACTACATTCGAGATCCATTCAAGCATAATCAATAGCTTGTATAAAAACAACATTCAGGAGTTTTTCTAACTCCCCTTTGACTAGCAAGGCCACTTTGGGATGCATTTTTCTAAGTTTCTGTTTAACCGGTTTAGCATCCGGATGGACTACTAGATGATGCATGACTACATAAGGGTCCAGACCTGGCATGTCTTCATATGTCCAAGCAAAGACATCTTCATAATCTTTAAGAAATGCAATGTATTCATTTTGTTTTTCTTGACTTAATTCTGATCCAATATTGATTATGTGAGGATTATCCTCAGTTCCAATGTTAACTTTAATGACGTTTTCTACTTCCATGTGTAGATCTCTTTCAAAATTAGGTGGGGTGGGTGAGACGCCCAATTCTTGTAATTATTTTAAGGTTAAGTTGGATAATTCATCGTGAGGAGTCGTGGCCTCAAGTTGGGCTATAGTTGGTATAGAACCATCAAAATAAAAACCATTGTGTAACAACTCTTCAACGGAGACATCATGGAAGATATCTCCCTCCAACTCATCATCGGATTCAGCAATCAATTCAGGGTAAGCTATGGATAGCATATTGCATGTAAAGGGATTATTCTTTGGACACAAAGAATCTTGTTTATCTAGATAATCTTGATAACATATGAGTTGATCATTACCTTCAAAAGGGAAGGGTTGACCCTTACTAGGAAACAGGCCCACACCACATCGGGCGGGCCATGGTTCTACCTCGATAGGTTCTTTCATACCATTTTGGAAAGGTCCCAAGCCTTTCCCTTTATATCCCATTTTAAGCATTATAGGTTTAGCTTTAATATATTCATTAGCAAAATAGCATCGAGCATATCTATCACAATGCGTCTTGATGTTTCGGGGTATTCTTCCCCAATCATATCCTTTATAAATAAAAGCACAACTCCCGACTTGGTAAGTACTTCCCATAGGTTGTGGGAGGCCCAAAGTACGAGGAGATGGCGGCAAGTTATTTAAAAGAAGTGAATCTTGCATAAAAGCATTTGTTTTTTTTTATATTAAAATTTTAGATAAATCCGGTAAAAGCTCATCAGAAAGAGCATAAGATGTAGAAGGATCATTCCCTATATCTTTAGATGTGGAAGGTATGATAGATGTAGATAATGTGGAGGTGTTAATAAATGGGTCTATAGGTTTTGAAATTATAGGGATGGAACATGAAGGATTGGTTGTGGATTTAAGATCCTGTTGAGGTTCTAGTGTGGTTTGTTCAGAAGATGGTTGAGGTAAATGTATAGGTGTAGATGATGGGGTAGATGATGTTATGGGTGTGTGTTTCACATGTTTAGATGAAAAATAAGAATTAGGATGTGTGGATGACAGAGCGGGGCAAAATTGCACTCCAACAGGTTCTGCCAAAGCACACATATCAAAGGGTCTAGGGTCACCATGGATAGTGACCAACTGATTTTTAAATTCAAATTTAACACACTGATGTAAAGTGGAGGGAACCGCTCGCATCGCATTGATCCAAGGGTGACCCAAAAGTATATTGTACGATGTTGGGCAATGTACAATAAACACGGTTGTATCTAGGGTTCGAGGACCAACTTGCAAGGGTATAGTAATGACTCCACACGTTTCTTGTGTCTCGTCATTGAAAGCTTTGATAATCATATCCATTTTTTTCATTTCATCACTTCTAAAGCCAAATATTTGGTAGAAGTCAAAAGTGCATATGTTTAAAGATGAACCATTATCAATCAAGACTCTTTTAACAACTACATCTCCAATTAGGGCAGTAATATATAAGGGGTTATCCTTATGTAAACTATGTTGTGGGATGTCTTTATCTCGAAAGTCAATACAATCGACCTCTCGAGTGATGATAGTATTGGACATGGCTTCAGGTTGAATATTTTGAGGTACCATCATTTGGCTTAATGTGAGCATTAATTCATCTCTATGGGTAGGAGAAGATCTTAACAAGTCCAAAAGGGAAATTCTGGTTGTAGTATTGGATAATTGTTCATTAATATTGTAAGGAGGTTTAGGTTGAACATTAGACATATGATTCCCTTTATTGGGATTTTTCAAAACAAATGGAGCTGATCCATCATTCTGAGTTTGATCTTGTTGAGAGTTTTGAGCCTGTTGTCTGGTAACAACTCCGATGGTACCTACAATGTTATATTGAAGATGCTGAACTGGTCTTGGTTGAGCGTTTATGGCTTGTTCATTAGGAAGGAACTGATTAGAAGAGGGTCGAGTAGTAACTCTTCTAGGAAATGGTTCTTCTGGAACCATAGCATCTGTGATAGGTTGAATAGGATCTGATTCATTTTCAGAACTATTCGATTGATTTGAGGTGATGTCTACTTCACTTTCAGTATCCGATTCTACATCACTAGGATCGGGAGTTTGAATATTATGTAGGGGTCGGGTCGTGACCATGGATAAAGTTGTGCCAAATATTTGAGGATCTTGAATAGATAATTGTCCGCTAATAGTCCCTACATATCGGGTAGGAGGGGGAACATTATGATGTTCGATTTGATTAGCCACTTCTTTACCATGTTTTGGTAAAGGATGTTGAAATATATCTAATGATTGATTAGCATTTTGATTCTGATTTTGGGGAATGGTCTTTTGAGCGTTATTAGGAGCATTTTGTTTAGGTTGGAAGGCTTGCACCTCCATTTCATTATTATCAATCAGATCTTGTATTTTATGTTTCAATATTTTGCAAGAGTTTGTAGCATGTCCAGGTCCTCTATGAAAATCACAATGTAAATCAGCTCTGTATCCGGGTATAGTTGGATCAGGTTCCTGGATAGCTGGTAATTGAATCAAACCTCTTTCGAGTAATTGGGGTAAAATAGTTGATAATGGTTGATTGAGTCTAGTAAATTCTCGAGGAGGTTTATCAGGAGGTTTTAATATAAATTTTTCTGTTGTCTTCGTTGTATTGATATTAGCAATGTTTCTACTATCAGTGACTCCGTCACCTACAACTTGTTTGTTTTTATACTGATTTTTGGATGTTTTCTCATCATCTTTCTTTTTGAGGTGACCTCTCCTAATGAGAGCATCTTCCACTCTTCGAGCTAAGTCTATAGCTTGATCGAAGGTGGTTAAAGTAGCAGTTGATAACTCATAGGATATTTGTTCTTGCAAATTATTGATAAAAATATCCAACATTTCCCTATAAGGTAGCACAAAGTGCAGTTTTCCTATCAACTGCCTCCATCTAGCTAAGAAATCAGCAAAACATTCATCTTTGTCTTGTTTTAAGTTGTATAAATCTTTAATGGTGACATGCCTCTCGATGTAGGCACTAAATTGATGGACAAAAGATTCAGTTGTTTCTTCAAAATTTCTCAAAGAATGAGTGGGCAATTGATAGTACCACTCCAATGCCATTCCTCCTAAACTTTTCGGGAACATTTTTAGTAATAGCAAGTCATCATGTGATATATCATGACATGCTATCCTAAACATGCGAAGATGCTCTATGGGATCTTCAGTTCCTTTATATATAGGCAGGACGGGCATGGGAAAGTGTTTAGGGTATGGTTGTGCTACAACTATGGGATCCAAAGGTTGACTACACATCTCTCGATAATTGTACGAGGGACGGTAGGGATCTATCTGGTCCATACGCGAAGCTAACTGTTTCACCATGGCTTCCAGATTACTGGTTTGCCCACCATATTGATTCGGTAGGGTATTAATATGGGATTTGTGAGCATATGATGGAGGGACATGAAGATTAGAGGCTATATTGCTATTGTGTAAATTGTTGGTAGGAAGGGTGTTATGAAGAAGTTTTGAAGTTGTATTATGTTGTATCCCCGATTGTTGAAAATTGGTGTTTGGCTTCATTTTAGGTTTTTGTCGATTTGAAGCATATTGATCAATAGTTTGGCGAAATAAAGCAGTGAATGAAGGTTTCTTTTGTGTGGGAATGATTTTAGGCTCAATAACAGGTTCCTTAGGGGGTTGGGTAACCTGTTGTTTTTGCATGTTCTGAATCATAGTGACCATATCTCTATTGGATGGGCCAGCCTTATCACTTTCTTGATCAACAAAGGACAAGGGATTAGTGTGTATGTTAAACATATCTTCCATGGCTGCTTGAGTGTCACTAATTTGTCCTCTATCAATACGAACTGCCATATTAAGAGCACCAATGTTATTATTGAAAAATTTCCAGAAATGATCTAAGTTATCAAAAGCAATAGTTCCATCTCGGAGCCATTCTAGGGGATGAGGATCCTTCCTCTTTAAGATTTTCTTGTTGTTCATTTTCTTCAACCAGACTCATCTTCTGGCTGGTCTAGAGTTTCTCCTTCCGAAATTGAATCCTCAGGAAGGACATTTGGGTTTTTTGTTTTGTCTCCTAACCAATCTTCTTCTTCTTCTTCAGTTTGTTTACCATTCCTAAGTCTAGGCATTGTGCTTAAATTTAGATTTCAGCAATATATATATATATATATATATATATATATATATATATATATTTATATATATATATATATGCAACAAGCTTAAGAGGTATATATTTTAATTATATACCTACTATAGTAATAAAAAAAAAAATGTTTTAGTTTTGTTATATTTTTGGTTTTTCTTGTTTTTGTAACAATATTATAAAGATAACAAACAACAAACTAAATGCAAGAGATAATAATAATGAAAGCAATGATCTAGTCTTCTATAAACAATTTATAAATATCATTAATGGGCTCGAGTTCTTCAGGAGTCATGAAGTGTTCTTCTTCAAATTGAAAATTTTCTTTCAAAAATTTGACAAAAAGTGCTATAGTGATATTATCTGTCTCAGACTCTGGTTGGTAGAAATAAAGTTCGTGGCAATACTCTCGATATAACACAGCTCTAGGAACTCTATTCCATATTTCCCTATCCATAAGAATGACCTCTTGATCTTCTACATGACCTAGGAATTGGTGTATAACAGCTGCGTTCTCGAGGTATTCCTCGAAAGTGAACAATTCTGAAGACACAAGAGCTCTCCTATAAGCTAACCACCTATGGCAGGCTCTCTGAAGTTCATGATAAAAAATGAGTTGATGAGGATCCAGGATCCTATCTAGGGCAAACCTCTTGATTTGTTTAAGTTGTATTGATCTAGATGAAATGATACCTAGTCTCCTATCAAGTTCTTTCCACAAAAGTTGATTTCTATCTAGTTTCGTGCACACTAAGCACATAATTAACTTCTATGGCTGCTAATTGGTTTTCAACATTTATAGTGACAACTAGTCTTTTCTTAGGAGCTACCATCTAGACATGATATGCAACTTAGTAGTTTTCTAATGATTTGAAATGCATCTATGTTTTTTTGTTTTTTTTGTTTTTCAAAAGGTTTTAGTTTCACGTCGGGTTCACCAAAATGTATCGCTCCAAATTTTTTGCACCCTTACCTTCAAGCTAAAGGATCCATGCCCGGAAGGAGGATGGGAAAAGGATGGGACAATACCTCGGACTGAGAGGCCCTTTGAAGGTCCCGCCTCTCGGGGGAGGTGTATAAGGGTGAATTTTTGACGGATGGTGGGTTCACCAGGAAACGTTTAGTGGCAGTCTCCACGCCTAGGTTGGGAATGTGTTTGATGTGTTCAATTTTAGCTTTAATCATCCAAGTCCTAGGTTTGGCCAGATGAATCTAAATTGTTCTATTATGAAAATGCAAATTAAATGAAGACAAAAAATAGATTTAGACAGAAAACACAGAGAATAATTAAGTGAAGAAATCCATACCTGGTTTCGGATGTCTGATGGAGGTTCTAATTTTTGAAGCAGTCAAGATCATCTGGAATTTGACAGAATCGTCTCCGATCTGACAGGATCATCTGAGATCTGACGAATTCATCAGAGACCTGCAATCAGAGAAATAGATACAAAATACAGAAAATGCAGCTATGCCAACAGAGGGCAATGATGTAGAATGACAGTAATAATGTTAAAATAATAATAACAAACAAAAACACGAGTGCATTACAATGATTTAATGACAATTTATGATTTTATTATGCATTAAAGCTATATGGGTGAACTCCAAGATGCAGAATAGCAGAAAATAATAATAAACTGACTAGATGCAGAATAAAACAACAGATGAGAAGAGAAAAATGCAAACTCTGGGCAGTAATTGCCCCCAATGTTGACTGCAGTCGAAATCATCTCGGATTGGTATGAAATCATCTCGAATTGGACAGGATCATCTACGACGATCTGAGCTTGCTCCGGCTGAAGAATAACAAAGTTCCTACAAACAAACTTAGAAAAATATGAAAACAAATGGTGATTTAAGATGGTCTAATGCATGTAGAACTCGTGTTACAGGAAATTTCAGCCAGGGGGATGTCAAGGGGAGGGCCTAAGATTAAATAGGCTTAGGAGGGAGGTTGGGAGGTTGGAGATCATCCCATTTTGGGAGATCTCCAATGGGGGAGGTCTCTAACGATGCAGACACGCTTCTGCCCGGATTAGAGACGCCATTGAAACAGAAGCTAATTATGAAAAATTAGTTTTGGGACGAAATCGGCTGGACGTTCTGCTCCAGACGAAATCGTCCGATCTGAGGCGATATCGTCTGATCGGAGACGATATCATCCAACGGATGAAACAAACTCTAAAAATGGCACAAAAAATGAGGAAACGGGTAGCAGGCGGTTTGGGAGCGGTTTTGGGGTTAAAATTTGAATTTGAATTATTACTAAGGTAATTTTAATTATTTGCTAAGGTTTACTGCACCAATTTTAGGGTGCTACATGTATGCATCCCTTAAGGCACACTATCTCATCCTCCATCATATCCATATAGGTTTGATCCTCTCAGTATCAAGTCTAATAGGTCACCACCAAGCCCTGGAGATGTACCATCTCCACCCAAATCATGACTATCTCCTCACTACTGGACTCCCCATGACTAGGGCCCTGTACACCAACTTGTGCCTGAAGACTAACTATCAAAGCTGCCTGTCTCTCAATCTTTATCTGTGCACTCGACACCTATTCCTATAGTAGAGTTCTCTCATCTGAGAAATATCATGGCACCTTGCTGAGATCACCTCGTAGCTCTGTAATTGTAGTCTCTCATGTTGCTAATTGTGCCTGCATACCCTAATCTCCAAGGTCCTACCCATCAAATTCTAGTGGATACTATATATCAATCAGCTCCACCCTATCTGCTGCCACATAATGACACACAAATCGCTCACCTATGTCTACCTCCTCATCATCTGGAGACTCATCCTAAACTACCTCATATAAAACACCCCTAGCTGCATCTGCTACTCTAGAAGTTGCATACCCTCCTAGTGGTCCCTCCCATCACCATTGTCATATGATACACCAAGATTCATACTCCTCTGTCGTACCTACATCATCCAACTCAGAAACTGCCACCATAGGATCTGACTCCTTCCCCAGTGCCTCCACAACAACCCATGCTATATTCCTCTCATTCCCATGATGACGATAGATCATCAGCTTCGTAGGCAACCCCTAGCATAGCCCAAACTATCATAGCACATGATAATAAGGTAAGTACTCTTTCTCTATCCCATGTCTCCCTATCAACCACCTACCTCACTGAAATTAGTGTAGCTCTATCTCAGCCTCCCTCCATTTAGGACAATCCTTATAGAGTCTCCACTTAATATCTGCCACTATAATCCATGTAAAAGCCTCTTCATAATACTCAACATCCCCAGTGTTTGACGGTTATGGCCTAACTCATGTGACCTCTACCATAGTACCCCATAACTAATCTCCCTATCTGGTAGCTTCGCTCGAGTAGTCCATGGTAATCCCCATGGTCACTCCACAACAATATGATACCAACCCCAAACCTATAGCAAGAAGCTATAGCCCAATCCTTTCCAATTATGAAAGCATATCTCATATAACTCCTCATATAGTTGTGCTAACAAAGTAGGACCCTAAGCCATCACTACCGGCTCATCCTTTGTACACTCCACAAGAGTGAACACCAACTCCATTAGGTTCCATGGGAACCTAGCACCTAAAGAGTTAGGAAGTAGCATGTTGTTGATAAAGGTCATAAATAAAGTATGCTTAATCCTAAGCACACCATCCTGGTACCATGAGACCACTAATATCCCTCCATTAAGAATATCAACCACTGCATCTTCCTAGCGCACCCAAAAATACCTTCGTAATAGGCCTCTCGTAATTTTGTAGGAGTAGATACTATGATACCCCTCTATAGAAATATGTAGTATCCAATACACATCCTCTAATGTAACTATCATCTCCCTCGTAGCTAGATGGAAAGTATTAGTATGAGGGTCCCACAAATCAATCAATGTCGTTAGATAGGCGCAGTCACTCACTACAGGATCTAACCGTGTAACATGCTTCAGGCCAATGGTATCAAGCCATCACCAATCCATAGTAGTAAATAGGTCTCTAGAAACCTGAAAGAGATTCAAAACCCTATACCAACTCTTAACTATCTGATAATGTAAAATAACTTGTCAAAAATACCATAAAAATGCTCTAAAAATACCCAAAAAATGCTTAAAAAGGGCCCTTTTTGGCCTAGTTTTTGGTCATCCCACCTAGGGATGGCCCCTAATTTGGTAATCGTACGTCTTAGGTATGGCCACCAGTGACCATACCCTATGGGTACAGTCCCCAAAAATGGCTAAAATAGGGTCATTTTGACCCCTAAATTAGCCCTAAAAATGCCTAAAAAACACTAAAAATCTAGCATTAAACCCTAATTTTTAGCATCTAAAACAAAAATAAAAGCTCAATTTTATACATTCCACTATTCCTAAGGTTTTTTAACCATTATTTAGTGTGTAGTATGAAAATTGTAGCAGAAATCACAATTTCACAATAAAATAGCGAAGAGAAGGACATGTGTTCCATACCTGTTTCGCACCAGCTCCATCGCCTATTACATCTGCTGGCTGGCTCATGTTTTTGGGTTGATATTTTTACAGTTATCCACTTCATAAAATCACTCTCCTACCTCTCTCCTCTCCAAATTCTCCAAGAAAAGTGCACAAATGAGCCTATTTGCCCCATTTGAGGCTTATATAGCTCCAAAAGAAGTCGACCGCCCCTAGGTGGGATGAGTGCACAGCTAGCTAGTTTTCCCACCCTAATATGGTCATAAATAGTGTACTCATCCCTCCCTAGGATGGTCACCAAAAAATTGCACAAAAAAACCCAAAAATATCAAAAATTGGGTCCAAAACCCACCAAAAATAAGGCAAAATGGTCACCAAATTAGCAAGGATCAAGATTAAACCAACAACATTTTTGGATGCATTAAAAGTATTTATTTTACTCCAAAATAAGGCCTCCATGGCTCGACCACTCCATGGGAATGAAATTTTTAGCATTTTGCTTCCAGAAATATTCATCAAAACAATCAAAAATCCCCTCCAAACAGGTATATAGTACCATGGGCAAAATAGAGAGTTACACCAATTCAGTCATATGAGTCAAGAAACTCATCACTTTATCATTGGAAATTATCTCATCAACTCATCACTTGAGGGGGTAGTCATAATAATGAATTCAAAAATCAAATCAACATTAAAACACTCAGAAGTGTAATTTACATACATTCAAAATAATATTTGCTAAAGATAAATTTTCAAGCCCATGTTGGGGCAAAGAATAAGCATAAGAAACAAAAAAATAGGCTTGAACTCCTTGAAGCCTTGGGAATTGACCCATGTAAATTCTTACAAGAACACAAGGCACAAAGACCTAGTATACCCTAAGCCCCATAAGACTATTACTACAGCAAGACTGAAAAGTATAACCAGAATTGATCCTTTGACTATGTCAATAGCAAGGATTCCAATAATATATGCTATTTCCACAATGCAGGTATCCAAAGTTGATTAGGTTAATAAAAAACCTTAATAATTTGATGATTTAGTGATCTATTTTTGCTCAGCACTTTTTTGCACATAGCGCATCCCAAAAAGGGGCATCTATAGACACCTAAATCACATAAATAAGATAATACTACCAGTGTGTCACATGTGCCACTCTTATCAACATCATATGGACCCATTGGGCATCCCTCTAGACTTTCATAAGGCTCCAAAACACATTTGGAAAGGTTCCCAATAGTTTTGGGTAGTTTTGGGGCATATCTTGGTGACTGTCCCACCAAGGGATGGTCACATATGGTGACTGTCCCACCTAGGGACGACCATAAAAAACCATACCTAGGTGGGATGGTCCCTAAATAGACCCTCCAAAAATTCAATAGATGCATGAAATGGCAATCAAAGACTATCATTTCCATGTCTAATACACCCAAATTGATTTGGGACCTGCCATGGAAGTTGGGAACTCCAAATTAGGAGCTCCAAATGGGTAATCTTCCCCCATCCAATGCATACAAGGGTTTTGACAAGTGGCGGCACCTACATCACATGACAAGACTTACCCCTTTTCCCTATATGCCCTATTTGGGCTATAAAAAGAGGTGCATTCACCCATTTTAAAAGAGGAGAGTTGAAGCATTTTAGCAACAAAGTGCTGCCCAATTCCATATTCACCTTTTGCAAACCATCATTTGCCCTCCTTTGGCCTTGAAACCCTCTTCATCTGAAGGCACTTTCAAGGGCAATAGGAATTGATCCTAAACATTTCAAACTATCCAAATTCAAGAGAAATTTGGCCAACATTTAAACCTATTTTGGACCAAATCCTATTAGTATTGGTAAAACTTGAGCAAATTTGTAACCGTCCCACCTGGGGATGGTTAACAATAGCTAGATACACCACCTAGGGACGATTATAAAATAGTAGAGAATTTGGAAGAAATTACACAATATATCCTTTAGAAATGTTTATATTAGCCTATGGTCCAAATTTGATGATATTTGGAGCAATTTTGATGGCACTTTTGAAGTTCTCTTTGTTGCAGGTCTAGATGCCCCTGTCAGGGATGATCACTATTTCTGATAACATTTACCTTCAATATTGTGTTCAGATCTCTCCAAAAGTATCTATATTATAGCATATTCCATTCATATATCATTTAGAACAATTTGCATGTGTTATAGATTAGCTTTGTTATTGCTATATTAATGTTTTTCTATGTTTTCAAGGCTTTGATTCTATAACGCATGTGCTATTAACCCTCATTTCAATCCCTTGTGTGTAGGTGTAGGTATTCTAGATAGGAGTGAGGAGCTAAAGAGGCAATAAATATAAGCTCGAGACTAGCTCTCAAGTGTGGGAACGTGATATGAACAATAGTACATGCCTTAAGGACCTTTCAAGGGATTAGATCCCTTGTACATTGTAATGTTGAGATGTATCAAAGTGTAAAGCCCTCAAGGGGAGGCATTGTAATATGATTTGGAATTCATGAGTGAATGAATATAAGGATAAATCCACTACTTTTATTACACATTTCACTTCATTTCAATAGATTACATATTTATGTACCTTTTCCCTTTTGATGCTTTAATCTGCTTTACATTGCAATAGACTGCCCTTAAGGCGATATCGTAAATTTTTTTTCTTTAGATATGCAAGGACTTGGAATGAAGATCGATAAATTGGATGTTTGTGATAAATTCTTAAGAACTCTTCCAAAAATATTCAGTGAAAAGGTTTCTACTATAGATTTTTTAATAGATGGTGATTCCTTGACAAGAGATATGTTGCTTGGTATGCTTACAGCATTTGAGATGATAACAAAAGAGGAACCAAATCCTCATAAAGAAGCAACATTCAAAGCAATATAGAATACAAAGGGTAAGAATTCAGAATCAAGAAATGGTTCATCTAGTGATGAAGAAGCTAATTATGGTAGAAGGGATAAGGATTCTAGAAGATCTAGAGATCTAAAATCTATTAAATGTTTCAATTGTGGAAAGTATGGTCACTTTGCAAAAAATTGTCAAGAAGCTAAGAATAACAATAGTGAAGAAAAATAGGATCACAGGAACAGGGAATCAGAAAGATACAAGCACCAAAAGAAAATCAAGGATGGACAAAGCATACAAGGAAAGAAGTTCTTTCAAATACAAACGAGGAGCTACTATGCATATAAGGCAAGTAAGTACTCGAGTGATAGGGATGCTAGTTTTTCAGACAATGATAGAGATGAAGTCCTATTTATGATTGAATAAAATGAGTAAGTTAAGAAAAGGACTATAGTAATTCTTAGGTGTTTTAGATGTGGTAACATTGGATATGTTGAAGACAGTTTTACAAGGGATGGTTATAGTTTCAATGATGATGAATATGAGGATGCACTTGAAGGACCAGATGAAAACAATCTAATGGCATTAGAAGGAGTAGGTGATCCTATAGAAGATAAGCCAATAGAAAATAAAGATGTGGACAAAAGTAAACAAATAGAGGAATATTTAAAGAAATAAGGATATGATCTCAAGGGATAACTTATTTATGCTCTTGACACGGTAAAGAAGGTAAGAAAGCAACACTCTAAACTTGAAATTCAGTTTCAAGAATGTGATGAAGAGGGAAGATTGCTTATAGAAAATTTAGAAAAATCAAAGGCTAAGGCAAAAAGGTTCAAATATAAATTAGAAGAAAATATCTTAGAATTTGAAAAGTTAGCACAAGAATTGACAATACTAAGAGAATATTTAGAAGACTCCAAAGTCAAGCTAAAAGGCTTCAAAAATAGCTCAAAGAAATTGGATAAGTTCATCAAGATACAAAAGACTACATCAAGCAAAACAAGTCTTGGATTTGAATAGGTTCAAAAGAAATGGGAAGGAAATTCAACCTCAAGTTCTGAAGGAGAAGAAACTTCAAATGAAGATACTTCAGAAGAAGATAGTGTAAGAGAAAGTGAGACATCTGAGGATGAGTTAGACAATAGAGAGTTCAACAAAGATAGGAACAATGCACACAGAAAATACATATGTAACAACAACCAAAATAGGTCAAGAGAGACTAGGAGACCAATGAGGTCAAGACAAGGAAACTTCAATGGAAGATGTTTTTCATGTCACAGGTTTGGTAACATGGCTTCATAGTGCAGGACACATGAAAGGCAGTAATATGGGAAAAGACAATTTTTCAATGGGTATTGCTACTTATGTAATCAGTTTGGTCACAATGCAATGAATTGCAAGGTTCATGACAAAAGAGGATATGGCTTCACTAGGAGAAATCCTAATATATTTGAACCTCCAAGTAATAATAACAATAAGTATTATAAGTGCAATAATTATGGTCACACATCAAAGTGGTGTAGAGAAAACATTCTAGAATCAAGTAGGAACAGGAATAGGAACATGGATATGAACAGAAATAGGAACAGGAACAGGAACATGGATATGAACAAGAACAAGAATAGGAACAAGAACATGGACATGAATGTAGACATGGATATAAACATGGACATGGAAAGAAACAGTCAAAGTAATTAGAAGGATCAAATAAGAAAAAAAGAGGATAAAGGTAAATAACAATGCTTTTTGGGAGTAGAAATACTCCAACCTAGAATTAATCACCTCAAGAGAATGTGGGGGAGGGGCTACGCTAAGAGGCTCATTCTTATTCCCGAGCCCCAAAGGTGACCCTTTTCCATTGATGTCAAAGGGAGAGATATTTGAGTAAGGGAGAGAGATTTAGTATTTGAGTAAAAAGGAGAGAGCATTGAGCCAAGGGGAGCAATGTCCCAGGGGAAGCAGAACAAAGGAAAAGCCAAGTTTTTAGTAAAAAGAAATTAGGTTACCATCAATGACAAAGGGGGAGATTTTTGGACATTTTGATTCATTAAGTCAAGTTGTCATTGATGTCAAGGAATTTATCAAGAAATAAAGTTGTCATTAATGTCCAAGAAAAAGCCACCGATGATGTCAAAGGTCAAGAGGAATAATGCAGAGGTTAAAGTCAAAAGGGCTTCATAATATTTTAAATATTATGTGGAAGCATAAGTTAAAAGGTTTTTCATAAAAACCCAAGGAAGATTATTGCAAAGCTAAAGGAAGGTTTAGTATTTATTTTATAAAATATTTAAATTCAAAGTGAATTTAAATTTTATAAATAAACATTATTTATACCAAGTTGTACAATGAAATATGGCCTTAATAAAACCAAAGGGTTTTAAAGAATTAATTTATAAAATTTAAATTCAAATGAATTAAATAATTTATAAATTAATAAGTTCAAATGGAAATAAAAAGTGTCGACTTCTAATAGTTTGAAGGAAATTTGAGCATCGATGATATGCATGAAGGAGGGAAATAAATATAAATACCAATGCCTTAGAGGAATTAAATCTTATCCTTTTGCTCTATTAATGTATGCGTGTTGTAGCAACCCTGGGGAAGCAACACATCATCCACTACTCTATTTGCAAATATTATTTGATCAATTTATATTTAATCATGCATTAAATGAAATATGCAAAAATAGATGCAACCAAAGTACAAATAAATGAATGAATAATGCTCTTTATTGTTTTTTTCAAGTTTGGTTACATATAGATCTCTCTAAGGGATTCCCTTCATTTGATACAAATTTTACTTTACAAAGTAGGGAAGCAGATGTATGGTATCCCCTTGCAAGGGGTGATGCGCTCTTGCAGGCTTCCTAGTGACGCACACGAAAATGTATGAGGGCTTACAAATGCCTCCTTCTCTAGGTTTGATTCCTAGAAGGATCCTCTTGCTTTCATATATTGATAACCTATGCAGTGAACCTGTGGTCCTGCACGCGTGAAAACAATAGCAAACACTCAGCTATCCGAGATTGCCTCCTCGAATGAGGTTGTTAGAAATAACCCTAATGATAAATATAAATATGCTCAATGACAATAGAAACTAATGCTATGAATGCAAGTAAATGCAATCAATGCAATCAATCAGATCTATGCTAATGGCATGAAAACATGTAATAAGCTAAATGAAATAAACTGATGTTAAGAACCCTAGACTAGGAATGCGGGTCGCTGTCCAAGATAGTGGCCACTAAGATGAATACCCATCTCTATTACTCCAAAGCTATGGATCTAGGATTGTTGCTAAAGTTGCAATGGTTGTTGTTTATGTCTGATGTGTTGAATATCCTGTAGATAATAAACCCTCAATCATCCAGCACTTCGTTGCTTCTAAGAGGCACTCCAATTTGCTATCTGATTCGATAGGGCTTCGCTTCAATAAAAGTTCTCTAAGTGTCAAAAGCTCTTTGAAAATTCTCTTGATTCTCCCCCTTTGGTGCTCTTAGATTTACACCTTATAATGTTTTTTGAAGCCCTAGTTAAATGTCCAACCCTAGGACTAAACTATGCATGAACACCAGATGTTAGCATGAGAATTTTTATCTTTTTCTATGTTTGAAGGCTAGTTAAACTGATGTCTAAACCTGGACTTGAGTCTTTCATGTAGACTGGTTGTGAGGAGGAATGCAAATTTATTTTCGCTTGGCTTTATTACATGAAAACTATCTCTTCCACCCGAGATTAGGCTAGTTTTATGGTAAATTTATATTTAAGGCTTAACTGTTGTCGTCTGCAGTGGCTAGGGTTGGCTTCTCTGAGCTTCAGTGACTAGAATCCAGCCGCTCTGGTTTATAGCGACCAAGCTTGGATGGACTAAAATTACCCCAAAATGAGTGGTGAAAACCACTTTTGGCATTTGGAATGTCCCAAGGTTTAGTCACATGGTCTATGAATGTCCACATGAGTAGTTCTCCTAAACATGACATGTTTTAAGTGTCTAAAAATGCCCCTTTTTGGGATGCACTATATGGAAAAGGAACAACACGAAGCAAAAATGTAGACTGCTATGTATGTCGGGTGTATGATGATCATTGGTCTGATCAACGTTGGATGGCCCAACCATGCAAGATGACGTGCATCCCCGAATTATTGCTTCAACCTAATTGAAGGCTTAATTCTACAATAATATTGCACATGTTTATTTGCACTCATTCCTTAAATGCAATCATGTAGCTTATGTCGCTACAATAGAACCGACTAGAGGAGAGCTACAAATTGGCATTTTGTATTTGCTTATGAACCCAAAAAATGAGGGGAAGTTTTGTGATAGTTTCTTGTAATGATTCATAGGATGAATGTGATATTGATATGGTTGAGTGATATTTGGTTGATTTTGATTATGATTGTTTGAATATTTGAACTACCCCCTCACACAATGAATTGATGAGGGAAGGATAATTAATGAAGTGACAAGTCGCTTGACCAATGTGCCTAGTTTAGATTCTTTCTAGTATTTGTCTTTTTTAATGGGCAATCCCCCATCCAAATGTGACTTCACTATTTATGATGATCATTCATCCCTATCCCAGGGAGAGGTCTGAACATAGATAGCCTTCTTAGGGAGTTAGGATGAGCGATTCTATTTAAGCTTGTGTTGAATCACTTGGCTCAATGTTGCAATGTCATAAAGGAATTAAGATGATTTCATCACACTCATGAAGTAGTCCAACCATCTTGGCCTTATTCAAGATTTAGGGGGTACATCACCGTTCCAAAATTATTAATTTCTCCCAAGTAGCCCTATGATAACTCACTCATCTCATCGAATTGCATGGAGCGCAAATCGCTGCAACTGCTAAGTTGATAGAGTAAGTAACTGGATACGAGGCTTACTTGAGATTTTATTTTTATATGATTTTTTTGTTATTTTGAGCATTATGATGTTTATGGATTATCAAAATGTGCTTATTTGACCTTTTTGTTATTCCTATTGGAAGGAATTCTCATGTTTTTGCTTGTGCTACTGACCACTATCAAATCCAATTCCCCCAAAATGCTTGTTTGTGGCTGCTCTCAACCTAAGATGCCAAGAATTGTGAGCCACTAATGATAGCATTGACCAAGGCATAACTTGGAAAATATAAAAGCAACCTAGGGTTTTGACTTTTCACTTTCTCTAGATGTCAATTTTCTTTTCTGAGCTCTAGAGTGAAAGTGACTTCTGTGACTTGGAGAGCTTATCGATGAGGACCATGGCTACGCAAGGCAGGGCATCTATGAGTGGAGGAACTGGAGCTTCTCGGGTACTTTTCAAAACCCTAACCCTACTCATTTCTCAGTAAAATGAACCACACTAAGTAATTGGTGAACAAACCTCACTAAAACCATCAACAATGAACCAAACCTATAGATAGGCTTCATTTAGGGATTTTTTTGGTGGGTTTGCCCTCCTTTTGCTTTTTTTGTATGTTTCTGGTCTAGGGCATATGCATTTATCACGTCGCCCGTCGGTCACCACCACATAGAGTGGCCATTTTGGCCTGCGGCTTGGCCATTGTTGATGACAACGATCGGTTCAAAACTCAATGATTTAAATTTTTACCATTGGTATTTGACCATTGCCAGCCCCAGTGGCCGATTTTTGGTCATTGTAGATGAAAGCAACCAGGAAACCTTAGGCAATTTTTTTGATTTTTTTGTATTTTGAGATGATTAATTGATTTTTTTGAATTTTTGAGTTACTTTTCTAAAATTTGTTGCATGATTAGGTGCATTTATTCTTGTTTCACTTAGACTTAGGATAGTCTATCATTATTTGCATCGTTTTACATGTTTTATTGTGTTTTATGCCTTAGATGCATTGTAGTTATACCTTGATTTTTTTTGCCCTTATATTCTTTCTACTCAGGCTCGGGACCCAAAGCTCTTGCTTGACCTCCTATTGCGTATAACTGATATGGATTGGATATGGTTTAAGGCCAGTGGATTACAGTATGTGACTAGACTACCCCAGATTATGTTTGATCAGGCCTACCTCATGGCCTTGGCTCATCGATGGGATCCTATGACTAATACCTTACACCTTCCTACCAGTGAGATGACTATCACATCGGAGGATGTACACAAGATTTTCTAGATTCCTTTTTATGAAGTGGTCATTGTTTCTTCAATCACTAAGGACTGCGAGGTAGTCTTTTCTTGGGTGTTCAAGGGGCAAGTTGTGGCTGTCCTTATGGACACCAAATCTAGCGGTGTATCCATTCTATGATGGTACCAAGATAGGATATTTTTTAAGAGGCATGTGATGTTGTTGATGGTTGTCAACAACATGCTTCTCCTATACTGCTAAGGTTTGAGGTTCCCTTGGAACCTCCTTGCGATGGTTTAAGATTTTGTGGATAGCGTAAACTCTATCATCTACGCATGAGGGAGCGCTTTGCTGTCATAGTTCTATGATGATTTGTATCGCATCCACCAATGGGGTCATGCTAGCATCGCTTGTAGCTTGCTTCTATAGATATAGGAATGGGAACATATCTATGTAGATCATCCCATAGGGCTTCCCATAGAGATCATAGAGATTTATGGTTTGATGCAATGCTATGCTACAAGATGGGCTTGAGAGCACGAGAAGTACAATATCTACCCTCATGCGAGGGAACTCCCCTATTACATTGCTTCTTTCACTGGTTTGTAGGCCCAAGATATCATATGGCATCCATATCATGACTGCACAGCCTAGGACGATCAAGCTAGATTTATAGCTAGGACATGGCATAAGTGGTGGATCATTGGCCACAAGGGCATCATCAAAGAGTTCTTCTACTCTCATTTTATTTGTTAGTACGGATTGCAGAAAGATGTGCCTCTTGTCCCAGTCTTGTATAGGCACATTGTAGCAAAGAAATACATTTGTCCACCCCATATCATATAGCTTATCGATGATGAGGATGCCCTAGTAGTTGATGTAGGTGTTGATAGGGAAGTCACAAATGCTTACACACTGTGGTGGGGGGATTAGTTGTGGTATGGTGATGATATCCTGGGCCGCAAGGATGATGGTAGTTATGGAGATGCAGATCTAATAAGACATAGATTCCAAGCTAGGACTGAGGTATGGGGCCAACTGATAGAGTAAGTGATAGCAGAGGAGTTGGGGGCTCCTGAGGAGGAGAAGGAGGATTTGGATCTTGAGGAGAGAGGTTCTCCTCTCAGGGTGCAGTTGCATGAGGTATAGGTCAAGATCTAGTAGACCAAGATCCAGGTACAATGGTGAGATGCTACTATATCACAATGAGATGCTACTATAACACAACTCATGATGTAGATACAGACATTGTAGTTTGCTATCAAGAGTGGTGCTACCAAGATGCATATGGTGGTTGTTCCTTCTATATCGGTTGATCTCCATTCAGCTAAGATACAGGTACAAGAGCAGGATGCCACTATAGCACACCTCACGACACGACATAGATACAGGATTTGTAGGCTACTACCGAGGGTGTTGCTACTAGGGTGCAGGTTGTTGCTGCTCCTCCTATACCATAGGGACCTATAGGGGTAGATTCAAGGGTAGCTAATAGACATCTATAGGGCTTGTTGGATGAGTGTGATGCATAGATTTTTGATGATGTAGCCTATATTGCCACTCTCTTGTGGTATATCAGGAGGCGAGGAGCCACTCCTAGGGAGAGGACATGTGCAAGTGGATCATAGGTTAGCAGGCACTCTACCTTGGGGTAGTCTTCAATTAGGCCGAGCTAGAAGACTCAGGCCCATGCAGAGAGACCAATGACTTCACACCACTCTACTCAAGATCCAGCCATAGAAGGTGGTGAACTAGGGGGTACATGCCCAATTTTATTCATGATGTACTTTGGCTCTATTTTTGAAATCGACTGACCTACATGACTATAGCCCATGAGCATTTTGCACATCTATGTACTTGATTCACACATTTATATATGATATCTTTCATATTATGATTCGTTATGTGTATCATTTATTGCTTATGTTTATGTTTTATTTATGTGAGGCGATTATGGTGTTATGATGGGTTGATGTATGTTTTAGATGCTAGGTGATATTTATGATGATGCAGATGCTTAGATGGATGCTTTTGTAGATGCTTATATGATATGATTATTGTGTCATGATGTGATGTATCATGAGTTTACTTAGTGATGGATTTATGATTGTGTGCATAGATGGATGCTTATGGGGTTTTATGTGTTTTGATTATGGCTATATGATGTGGTGCATACGGATATTGCCTATATGAATTGCTTATCGCTTTATGATGTAATGCATGTGGATGCAATGATTGTGATCTTAGATGTAAAATGGATGAGTTATAATCTATGTATTTATGGATGCAATATTTTTATTAAAAGCATATTTAATCTTTGCTTTAGTTGTATGCATTCAACTTTGTGTTATATTATGGTAAATGTGATGTGTGTAATGCATTAACTACATGGTTTTTGGTCTAATGTACATGAACCTATATGCTTTAATCATAAGGAATGCATATGATATGAGTTTCACAATCCAATGGGTGACACCACAAAAAGTATATTAGTTATGAATGTAAATAATCACTCTTAAGAATTAATTATTTGATCATCCATATGTGAAATGCAATGGTGTGAAATATATGTATTTTATTGATAAGATTCAACAATTTAAAATATTCAAAATAGTCAGTGGTCGTGTAAATATCATTTCTGACATTTATCCAGTATCTAACCTACTCTGTTAACACCTTTTAATTCACAAAACCTCATAAAGAAATATTGATGATGTGATTTATTGCTACGTAGGAAGTTTTGAGGTTTTTCCTGAGACTCAAACACACTAGTTTTCCTATTAGTAGTTGTGTACTGACCATACAAGACTTTTTAAAAGCAAGGCTTTCATCATGGACCTATATATTCATTATCCCTGTGTGTGCAAATGAATATGTTTAGATAGAACTCAAACATTTCCTCTGATATTATACGGGATTCTTTCAGCCTATTGCTAATATCGGTGATCCTCAATTGTTCATTTGATCTTGTGTTGGACTTAGTTGGACTATACCACTAGGCAATATTGGGTTACCCAAAGCTAGCTCATCCACATACAAACATTGGTCTACACAAATGTAATATGCTATTGTGATAAAGATATCATCATGTGTAAGGACACCACCATTACCATGCTGACTGTACACCAAAATTGTAATGGGGATCACCTTCCATTTTGTGCAATGTTGGTAATTCTAGGGATTCAAGCTCCATTCCCTTATTTTCTTCATTTTATTTAGGATAATT
Organism: Wollemia nobilis; assembly: GCA_028583015.1. Classification (NCBI taxonomy): domain Eukaryota; kingdom Viridiplantae; phylum Streptophyta; class Pinopsida; order Araucariales; family Araucariaceae; genus Wollemia; species Wollemia nobilis. The sequence goes on along the minus strand of JAQPPZ010016710.1, from coordinate 9,801,619 downwards.
GCTCATGCTTAGTCATGAAAATCATAGTTTATTTTTTATTGATTTATTTATCTCTTGAGCAAGGTATCTATGTATATATGGTAATCACTTGTTTTTTTTGCTTTTGACTTTTGATTTATTTTATAATTTTGCTTGTTTTAATGAAGGCAAGGGATTTATGTAGTGATGATAATAACTTATTTGTTTTGCTTTTGACTTTTGCTTGACTCTGGGATTTTTCTTGTTTTAATAAAATCAAGGGATTTAACTGGGTAGGGTGTAACTTGTCCTTTTGCCAATTCTTAACACATTTGAATCGATTGCACAAAGGGATAAGCAAGGAAGATCCTTTTTGCTTAAGGTAACCTAGACCACTTTTGTGGCTTTTATCTTTCCCTTGTACCAACTAGGATTTTAGCATTTTTAATTAGTGATGAAATTTTGAAGTATGCTAGGCACTATCACCACTAGGCCTCACCCTCTACTAATCAATATGAATTTCCACAAAAGCTAGCTAAGACCACTAGATATGGTTGAATGACCGAAAAACCTTAGCCTATTCCTTATAACAACAATAAGTGGTTGTCTTGAGAAACACAGTTACACACATGGATGAATGGGTGAAGGTGGATTTGAGTATGTGTGGTTGTGATATAAACTGTGGCATCATTTGTAAGATTGTGATCATAACCTATCATAATGAAAATGCAATGGATGGGGATGTTTAATGCAATGCAACTATATGGATGTAGGTGTAAGATGCAAATGTTTTTGTATTTTTTATTTTTGCATTGTTTTTGTATTTTTGATTATGTTGACCAAAGGGCTTATTGTGCCTTTGGGGCTTTTAGGTTTTGACCAAGTAGTAAGAAAATACCCTTGGAGCATTTTTATTGATTTTGACCAAGTGGCTTGGATACCCTTGGAGCATTTTGATTGATTTTGACCAAGTGACTTGGATACCCTTGGAGCATTTTGATTAAGGTGACCAAGTGGCGTGAAGATACCGTTGGAGCATTTATTTTTTTTAATATTGAAAAAGTGACATAAATATACCCTTGGAGCATTTTTAATCTTTTATGTTTTTATGATTTGTTTGTGATTTTAATGTTTTATATTATTTTTGTACTTTATGACATATTTGAATGTTTTTGTGTTTTATTAATAAAATGATTTCAAGTGAATGATATTGAGAGGCTTAGGGTTTTCAACACCATCCAATGATGTGAGGCGATATGCTCCAAGCCCAAACCTTTTTGATATTATATATGGGCCTATCTAGTTTACCGTAAATTTGTCTCATAGGTGCGATGACAGATTTGAGATTTTTTGTTTTTCTTTGAGCACAAGATCCCCAAATTTGAATTATCTTAAGTGGACTTTCCTATTGTAATCTTACACAAGGTTACCCTGATAAACGTGGAGATTTTCCAAGGCATTAACTTTGTGTTCATAAAGAAGTGTTAATTGATCAAGGTAGTCCTTGACGCATGGTGTCATCATCTATGAAGTCTTTCAATGTTATGTGTAGGGTTGGAATTTCCAATTCTAGGGGCATGATAGCCTCAGAACCATACGCAACTAAAAATGGTGTTACCCCAGTGTTGGGAATTTACCATGTACAAACAATACACAACCTATGCATAAAAACAAAAAATAATAGCGACAATGGAAAAATAGTTCAAACCCTAGTTAAGCAGTGCAATAAATAATAAGAAATCACACAAATATAAGAGACACAAGATATACGTGGTTTAGGTAGTGTACCCTACATCTACGAAGAAACAATCAATCCTTTGTATTATTAACAATACAATAATATTAGGTCCGAGGTGTAGACCAATTGGTTCATCCAAACCCCATAAGTGGGGTGGAGGTCCAAGGTTCAAATCTTGAGCCTCGCCGGACTGAACGCTTGTCCCTTTCTTGGTGCTTTCAATGGCGTAAAAGGTTTAAAATGATTGTGGCATGGTGTTTATAGGGGCGGACTGCACGAAGATCTATGTGGTAGCTTCTGGGGTGGACAATGCAGAATACTATGGTGGCCATAAAAGCTAGACAACCTACCTAGATTCGTGGCGGCTACCGATTCCACCATGTAAATTTAAAAAAAAAACAATACAACAATCTTCTCCTCTTGTACAATGTCTCCTCCTCTCTCTTCCTCCAAACTAGAAAAAAACATTCCGCCATAGAGGTAGTCTTTACAGTACAAAATATATAGAGATTCATGGCTTTTCCTCTACCCAAAACCACATAGTGGTGTCAAAATACAATGAGCCAAAAACATGGGCTGATAACCACCCATACGCTTATCACGTTCTTATGACAAGTGTTTTTCACCAAGAAAATACAGTTAAATTGTCAGCCATAAATTTTCAATAAAAAATTTCTCCATCAACAATATTTAATGGTAATTAAATATTTAATGTTGCCCCTTGGAACCCCGTTCAAGGGCCTATTGTTGATCATTGCCCATCAAAAATACTCCTTGGCAATTAATTTCTTTCTTATCAATTTGGCTCATTTACCTAACAATCTCCCACTTGGAGACAAGATTGATGCAACATCGTTGCACCCTAGGACTAAAAGTTTTTCATAACATGACCTTACTCCTTAATGCCAACCGAAGTAGAGTAAAAGCTCAACTTCTCCCTAGTTACAATTTTAGTAAGCATATCAAAAAAATTTTGGGAAGTGTGAATCTTTCCCAACTTTACCAAACCATCCTCCATTGCTGATCGAATGAAGTGATACCTCAACTGAATGTGCTTTGTCCGTGAGTGAAAAGTAGAGTTCTTAGCTAAATGAATGGCACTTTGGCTATCACTCCAAAGTGTCCCATATCCTTGCTCCTGACCCGACTCCTCAATCAACCTTTGAATCCATATGAACTCTTTGGCACCTTTCATGCTGGCTACATACTCGACATCCATAGTAGAAAAAGCTACAACACGCTATAGCTTGGATATCCAACTCACTGTTGTACCTCCAACTATAAATACATACCTAGTAGTGCTCCTCCCACCATCCAAATCACCTACCATATCTGAATCCACATAGCCCTATAACTCAACTTTGGAACCTCCAAAATTCAAACAGAATTTTGAAGTCCCTTTCAAATACCTGAGTATCCATTTCATTGCTTGTGAGTGAGATTTACCTTGATTACTCATACACCAGCTCACAAATCCCACTGCTTGGGAAATATTCAGTCTTGTACACACCATAGAATACATCAACCTCACAACTACTGAAGCATAGGGTACCTTCCTCATGTACTCTTCCTCCTCATTTATCTTGGTATATAGCTTCTTTAAGATCTTAAAGTGCTTTGCAAGAGGTTAGGCTACCAGTTTTGCATCATGCATACTGAACCTCTTAAGCATATTTTCCACATAATCCTCCTAAGACAACTTTAGTGTTTTCTCCTTCCTATCTCTAGTGATTCTCATGCCAAGGATTTGTTTGGCTTCTCCCAAATCCTTCATGGCAAATCTACTTGCCAACTCCCTTTTCAATTTCTTAATATCCTGCATATTGGATCTTGCCACAAGCATATCATCAACATACAATAATAGAATAAATAAGATGCCATTTCTTGTAGCCCAAAAATAAACATAATGGTCACTCTGGCTCCTAGTAAAATCATGTTCACTCATGAAACTGTCAAACTTGAGATATCATTACCTTGGAGCTTGGTTCAAACCATACAAGCTCTTTTTCAGTTTACACACAAGGCTCTTCTTGCCTTTGACCTCAAACCCCTCTGGTTGGTGCATGTAGATCTCCTCCAAATCCCCATGAAGGAATATTGTCTTCACATCTAACTATTTAAGATGAAGATCTTCTACTACAACTATACTCAAAATAGTCCGAATTGAAGTCATTTTTACTACAGGTGAGAAAATATCATCATAGTCAATACCTTTTCTCTATGCAAATCCTTTCACAACAAGTATTTCTTTGTATCTCTTGCTACCATCAACTTCATCCTTCATCCTATACACCTATTTGCAATGTAATGCCCTTTTTCCCTTGTGAAGATCAACCAAATCCCAAGTTTGGTTTTGAGTCAATGAGTCCATCTCATACTTCATAGCATGCTCCCACTTAATCCTAGCATCCACTTTCAAGGCCTCATGAAAGCATTTTGGTTCACCGATATTAGTGTACAGTACATAATGTAAAGCAGGAGAATACCTATCAGGTGCATGTCTTACCCTTGTAGATCTCCTTACTTCCTGTGGGGATGATGGTGGAGTAACATCAATTTCTTGTTCACCTTGCTCATCCTAATGAGCACCATGTTCATAAATTTGAATAAGAGGTTATCTTTTTACACCATGCTCTGGGATTGCATCCAAGTCAACAAACTCAGGTGCATCCTCTTCAAACTGTATGTGCCTATCCTTGTACAACCTATCCTCATTGAAAATCACATCTCTACTCCTAATAAATTTTTGGCCAACATTATCCCATATCCTATATCCCATCTCATCTACACCATAACCAAGAAAATAGCACTTTCTTGACTTTACATCAAACTTACTCCTATTTTATTTATCTATATGGGAAAAATCCTCACAACAAATACTCTAAGGAAAGAGTAATTTACAAGCTTACCTTTCCAAGTCTCCTTTGGAATATCTCCATCCAATGCAATACAATGTCCTCTATTTATCAAATAAACTATTGTATCAACTACACTAGCCCAATAGAACAATGGCAACCCTACATGCAATCTCATGGCTCTAGCATGCTCTATTATAGTTCTTTTCATCCTCTCTGAGACTCAATTATCCTATGGTGTCTAGGAGTAGTCTTTACTCTCCTAATTCCTTCCTTTGCATAATAGTCCTCAAACTCCTTGCTGCAATATTCACCACCATTGTCAGATTTAAGGCATTTAACTATCTTACCTGCCTAAATATCCACTAATGCTCTCCACTTCCAAAAAATGTTGAAAACATCAAATTTATGCTTGATTGTGAAGATCCATGTCTTCCTTCTAAAATTTTCAATGAAGGTAACATAATAAGAGTAGCCCTCAAGAGAAAGTATCGATGAGGGACCCCACACATCCAAGTGTACTAACTCTAATTTCTATTTCTTCCTTTCTGGACCAACTTTCAGAAATCTTACCCTTTTCTATTTTTCGTATACACAACCTTCACAGAAACCCAAATCAACATCCTTGATTTTTGGCAACAATTTTATGGAGTGAAGGGTTTTCATCCCTTTCTCACTCATATGACCCAACCACAAATGCCATGCTTTCGCATCATCCTGAGTAGCATAGTTTAATGTACAATAATATGATATCTGCAATAAATACAAAGTTTCAGTCAACTCACCTTTTGCAATCACCATTGAACCCTTTGTCACTCTCCATTGTCAGTTTCTGAAATTAGTGTTGTATCCCTCCAAATCAAGTGCACTAGCTAAAATCAGGTTCCTCTTTATATCAATAATGTGCCTAATATTTTTAAGCATCCAAATATTTCCATTTGGTAACTTTACATTCATCATGCCAATACCCACAATCTCACATGGATATTTATTGCCCAACAAAACCTCTCCATAATGACCTACAGTATAATCAGCAAAGTACTCCCTATGAGAAGTGACATGATAAGAAGCTACAGTGTCCATAACCCAATACTCACTCGTGCAATTTGCTACAAGAATCAGGGCATCTTGATAAGTTGCAATTGTAATGTTTACCTCTTGAGTATCATTTCCACTATTTTCCTCATTCTTCTCTCTGTCTTTGCACTCCCTCTTGAAGTGTCCACTCTTCCCACGATGCCAGAAAGCAATCTTCCTTTTGTCTCTACTTTTAGATCTACCCTTTGATTTTCCTCTATTTTGGATTTTCCATATCACTTGGTCTTTTCCTCTTTCTCTATTTCTGCCTCTACTTTGTTTAGATAGTGCTACTCCAGATAATGAATCCTACCCTAAGGATTTTCTCCTCATATCCTCACTGAAGATTGTGCTAATAACATCATCAAATACTAGCTTTCCAGATCCAGGCACATAATTACTCACTGCCATTACAATGCTACCCCACAAGTCTAGTAGAGAATAAAGAAACCCTATAGCCATAACCTCATCATAAAAATCAAGCCCTACATATTTTAAATAACCCATAACAACATAAAACTCATTAAGGTGTTCTTGGATATATCCACCCTCTTGAAACTTCATAGTAAAAAGCTTTCTAATCAAGAAAATTTTATTTGAAGCTGAGGGTTTTTCATACAACTTAGCTAGTGTATCCATGGCTCCTTTAGTGGTCTTTTCCTTCCCAATTTTGTATGCAACAGAATCAGCCAGGCTCAACCGGATCACCCCTAGTGCCCTCATGTCTATCAGATCCCATTATTCATCATCCATCATCCTAGGTTTACCATCAGTATTCCCTTCTAGATTCAAGTACAAATCATCCTTCTAATACAGATAATCCCCCAATTTGATTTTCCATATACCAAAATTTTTTCTAGTAAACTTATCTAGTTTAAACTTCAAAATTTCTTCCATTTCTCCCAATCGAACAGAAAACTCTCCTGTGAGTGCCCTTTCCCAACAAGACAACTGTGTACCAGTTATTGGGAATTTACCATGTACAAAAAATACATAGCCTATGTGAAAAAATAAATAATAATAGCGGCAATGGAAAAATAGTTCAAACCCTAGTTAAGTAGTGCAATAAACAATAAGCAATCACACAAATGTAAGAGATGCAAGATATACAAGGTTTGGGCAGTGTACCCTACATCCATGAAGAAACAATCAGTCCTTTGTATTATTAACAATACAATAATCTTCTCCTCTTGTACAATGTCTCCTCCCCTCTCTTCCTCCAAACCAGAAAAGAGCATTCTGCCATAGAGGCAGTCTTTATAGTACAAAATATATAGAGATTCATGGATTTTCCTCTACCTAAAACCACATAGTGATGTCAAAATACAATGATCCAAAAACATGGGCTGATAACCACCCATACGCTTATCACATTCTTATGACAAGTGTTTTTCACCAAGAAAATACAGTTAAATTTTTAGTCATAAATTTTCAATAAAAAATTTCTCCATCAACAATATTTAATGTTAATTAAATATTTAATGTTGCCCCTTGGAACCCCGTTCAAGGGCCTATTGTTGATCATTGCCCATCAACAATACTCCTTTGCAATTAATTCCTTTCTTATAAATTTGGTTCCATTATCTGACACCCACTAGGTGTTTGCACACTAGCCTCTTTGCCCATCATGCAAGAGGCAACTGAAAATGCCAATCCTTAGGATTATCTTTCACCATCTTCCTCAAGATGACTATTGTTTTGTTTGAGGCTTCTGCTTGTCCATTTTATTACGGATAATTGGGTGTCAAAAAAATGTGCTGAATATGGTATTTGTTCATCAAAGCACGCATATTTTTGTTCTTGAAATATTACCCATTATTCAATATTATTTTTGAAGGGACCCCGAAGTGACTTATGATATTGTGGAGTATAAACTCCGCAATCCTTGGTCTATTTGTTGATGTTAATGGGATTGCTTGGACCCATTTGATGAAATACTCAGTGGTCGTTATGATGAACGTGTGTTGGCCAGAGGATGGGGGTGAGATCTTCCCAACTAAGTCTAGTCCCCACTGCGAGAAGGGCCATGTTGCCTAGATGGGTTGCAAGGCTTGGGATGGCAAGTGTATGAGGTTTGCGTGATGCTGACATTTAACGCATTTATTGACACAATCACAACAATATTTTTCCATAGTGGTCCAATAGTAACCCATTCTCAAGATGCACTTAATGATGGCCATGCCACTGAAGTGACCGCCACACGTACCATCGTGAGCCTGCGAAATTGCCTAGGGTGCTTCCTACAGCTCAAGGCAATGGAGGAGCATTCCATCATAACCTTGTCTATAAAGGATCTCTCCCAATAAGATGTACCTTATTACATTCTATTTAAATATTCATCTTTTGACATGTGATAGGCCTTGTGGTACTATTACAAGCTTTAGGAAGTCTCGTAACTAGAAAAACCAATCATGATAAGCCACAACTTCTATAGAAAAGATGGTCTATTCCTCCTGCATTCCAGATCTTGTGAATACAGATTGAGAAACAACCCTGTGGTGAATGGTTGTGCCACACTCCTTAGGACATTCAGATATCAATGACCCCCAAGGTGTCGTTCGCAAGAAATCTCTAGCTCTAAAGGACCAATCCATATTTGGTTCGATATTGGCCATGTTGATTGATTCTCGATTATCAAAAGCCTCACGCTATATCGTAGAGTGCAAGAGAACTTTAAAGTGAATGATTGTGACATATGTAGATGGATTCTAAGGGATTAAATATCCCAATGATGCCATGGAGTTTGGAAATCTATTTGACGTACGATGAATTGACTCGATGTCATACCATTTCAGCCAGGCTAGGTAGGTGTCAAAAAGTTCCTTGTATGATTTTAGGATTGGACATCGGCATTGGAACAAATCCTTGACTTTATTAAATATGAGCAAGGAGTCACCAAATATATTCAATATTTTAATGCCCATTTCGGTGGTTTTTTGAAGTCCTAAGATCAGGGTCTCATACTTGGTGTTATTGTTGGTGCAAGGGAAGTCTAGTTTGAATTATAAAGGAAATGGAGTGCCCTATGGTGTGATAAATGAAATCCATGTTCCACTCCCTTTCTCGCACTTAGAACTATCAAATAACAATGTTATGTCTCTTTCTTTCTCAAGTTCTTCGATTTTTGGTGGATCTGATAATACAAAGACTGCATCATTGGGTAACTCTATGGTGAGAGGCTTGTTATCCTAAAGAGGTGCCTCTGCTAATTGATCAGCTATGACTTATCCCTTGATGGACTTTTGGCTTATGAATTCTAGGTCAAATTATATCAATAGCATGATCCATTTTGTAGTACATGTATTGTGATAGGTCTTGTTCATCATGTACTACAAAGGATTTTGTTTGGATATGATGTAGGTTGTATGGCTCAACATGTAGTGTCACAACTTTTTGGTCTCAAATACCACTGCTAAACATAAATTTTCTACATACGTATATCCCAACTCGTAACTCACCAAGGTGTGACTGATGTAATATATGACTTGCTCTTTGTCTTATGCATTCTTTTGGGCCAACATGGTGCCCAAAGATAAATTAGTAGGTGATATGTATAGTAAAAATGGTACGTCTAGCCTTGGTGGAGCTAATACTGGTGGTGTTTCTAGGTAATTTTTAATCTCTACAAAGGCTTGTTGGCATTCTTCATCCCAATGAAAATGGAATCCTTTGCATAGTAGCCGATTCATGGATCGATATTTTTTTGATAATTATGCAATGAATAGTTTGATGGATGCTACCTTGCCTTGCAGTCTTCTCAACTCCCTAATGTTGGTTAGGGAGGCCATTTCCACTATAGTCTTTACCTTTGTAGGATCGACTTCAATGTCTCACTTAGAAATGATGAACCCAAGAGCTTACCATAAGTTATGCCAAACACACACTTCTTAGGATTCAATCTAACATTGTGCTCAATGAGGTGATCAAAGATTTTCTTAACTATTTTAGCGTGCTCTTGCCACAATATAGACATTGTTAGCAAGTCATCCATATAGTCCTCTAAGATTTTATGCATGTAGTTATGAAATATGTATGTCATGGCCTACTGATATGTGGCACCAACATTTTTAAGGTCGAATAGCATCGCCTTGTAATAGAACATTGCCCATGGAGTAATGAAAGCAGGTTTAATTTTAATTTGATTGTACCTAAAAAAACCATCCATTATAGAGAGCATTTCATGACTTGCGGTGGCATCTACAAGAGCATCTATGTTAGGAAATGAGAATGGATCCTTTGGAGTTGCTCCATTCAAGTCTCTTAAGTCCATAAAAATGCGAATTCTTCCATATGGATTTCCCATGGGCACCATGTTTGATATCCATTCAGGATAGTCGATGGAAACAATAAAGATCACATCCAATAATTTTTACAACTCCTTCACCATAAAAGTGATGGTTGGATGCATTTTCTCAAATTTTTCTTGACTATCTTTTTCGTGGGTTCCAATGAAAGGTTGTGTACAACTAACTTTGGGTCAATCCCTGGCATGTCTTTATAGGTTCAAGCAAAAATATTAGGCCTCTCCTTAAATAGAGGGATTATAATGGCTCGTTCCTCTGGATATAGACTTTCTCCAAACTTGAATTTCTTTGGTTGAGTAGGATCATCACTGATGTCTACCTTGAAACTCACTTCTATAGCAATATGCGACCCATCCTCTAGTTGGTGAGGCATGGGTATCAAATGAATATCATCGATGAGATTTATAGGTCCTACTGACTTGGTATTCAAACCAGCATGGAATACGTCATATGCACAACCTTGTGTGAAATGAAATGGTTGTAATATCTCTTCATTAGGTAAAATATTCCTAGGATCTATAGGTGAATCAACACGATCCCAATAAATAGCATCTATATCAAGATACAATGGTTTAGTAGGATCTGCTAGGTTTTGAAGTGAAGTGGTCAAATCAATGGATATTGTGTTGATGGATGGAATGAAATCTCTAGGACCACATGGGTGAAATCTTGTCTTAGAGGTTTTCCCTCCATACTCGTGTTGAGGCTCTGGAGGAAAGGGAATCTCTAGATTTGGCCCATGAGCAAATTGTATAATAGGATCATTGGGTTATAAGAGCTCCTTGAATGTAGACGAAGGGGATTGATCACACGATAAATGACATCTAAGTTGACAATTCTTCCTAAAAACTGCAAGCCAAGGTCTATGGCACGAAGAGCCACTTCTCTTTCTACCATCATGCTGACTTGCTGCAAGTAGTGAGGCCCAAGATAAGCCATCTTAGTCTCATCTTCATATTCATAATCACTTGTCCAAAAACCATTGGCATTGGTATGTGGCCCTAAGACAAGGGGCACGTGGCTTGGCCCCAAGTAAGCTATATTTATCTCATCCTCATATTCTTCGTCACTTTTGAAGATGTTATTTGCATTAGTCTCTGACCCCAAGCTATGGGACCACTATATTGGGCCTAGGTAGGATCTTTATATTGATTCCTCTGACTCATAGCCACTTTCATTTGAAATATATCCACTCTCATTTTGGCTAGACCATGTAAGGATTTGTAAACAGTGAGGCCCATGATAGGCTAAGCTTACCTATACTTCATCATTTCTTACCCCATATTTTTTTTCTTATCGCTCTTCGTCCCATAAGATGCAACCTGTAGGGGTGGCATCAATTGAGAAGTTTGGATGATAAATATTTGGTGGTGGTATGTTTACCATGACCACTTGTATGTTGATCAGATGTCTTGTACTTGATGGGTGATAAGGAATAAAATTGATATCTTCTCCTAACCCCAGGATTAATCTATCCAAGGATGCTACTAAGGAATCATATTGACCTCTGATGTGGTAGCCTAACCTAAACTTGTTAATGGTAAGTCGGTACTATGGCCCGCATGGTCACCTATGCCCTTGCTCATATATACCCAGACCATAGCCATGTCAATGGCAATGTTCAAAGTAGCTTAGAGCAAACTCGGGATTAGAGAGGTAGCGAACATTAACAGTGAATAGTTCATCATTGTCCTCTTCTACGTTCGAAGACTTATAGGCACAGTCCAGGCCAGGGTAGATAAATTTGGTCTGGTTGGGAGGGATTCCAAGTGGAACCATTGTTCCCACTAGTGGTCTTAGGTCTTTTGGTCATCCCATGTCTTGTGTAGACTCAATTATGGGTGTGAATGTTAGGTTCTACACAAGTTACTCTCTTATCCCTATACTTGCCAACTGTATTGTCGCATGTGATGTGGATGACCCCATAGATGATACTGGCAAAGCGGGTTCTAGTATTTCCTCTTCTTGATCCTAAAGATCTTCTTCTTCCATGGGACTTGTGATTTTTATAATGGCTGGAGTTAGAAATTCCTTAGGTTTTTCTTCCTTGATTAAGGGTGCCTTTAGATTCTGATTATCTTTAGGTTTAGACATTGATGGTCTCTTAGAAGTGTCAATTATTTTGGGTGCAAGAAGAGGTGCTGATGTGGATGGGTTTTTTCATCCCCCTTTGTCTCTATCATCTAGTTGCATAGTTGGAGATGAATATACTACATACATGTGGGTGTAAGGAATCACAAAATCTCTTGGAAGATCCACCTGATGGACATATTTGAATGACTCTTCATCAGCCAAAACTACATATAATTTGTCATCATGCACATACTTGACACATTGGTGTAAAATTGAATGCACAAACTTCATATCTCTTATCCAAGGGTGCCCTAGGAGGATTTTGTATTTCATGGCCCCTTCCAAGACATAACACATCATAGGGATGGTCTTATGCCCCACATTAATGGGTAGGACTATCGTTCCCACAATAGATCATAAAGCATCATTGAAATATCTTAATGTGTAGGCTATTGGAATGATATTGAATTTAGGGATATTAAGGTGCCCTATTGATGTTATTGTGATGATGTTGATTGATGAACTTGGATCGATCAAGATCCACTTAAAAGGTAAATCATTGACTAATGCAACAATGTGTAGTGGAGGGTCTGGTAATGCAGTAGGTACTGTCTTAATATCATGATCATAAAATTGAATTATAGGTTCTTGGAAGTATTGTACTTGTCCCACAAAATGAGTGAATGCATTCTAATCTTATAGTTGGAGCTCCATTGATCTCAAAATCTCCATAAAAGTCTCCCTATGCTTTGGGGACTATTGTATGAGCTCATAGATAGATAGATTGGTCAAAGTCGTTTGTAAGTTTTGTTCTAGTCTACTCTGAATAGTTACCACAGGTCAAGTTGGTGGACCTGGAAGGTTATTTTACCCTTACCTCTACCTAGGTGTAGTTGGGACATTAATGGGATCTGTAGGAGGATGTGGTTGACCATATCATCTACTCCTAGTTGCTATGTTGATAATTTTAACCATCCCAATGCATCCATGGATAGGTGTATCGATTCAGACCTAGTTGACTTGGACACCTTGCCCTCTAGGGACCTCATGGTTTGGTAGTAGGTTTTTTTATATGCTCATATCTTTGTTATTGGGAGCCAATGGGTTGTCAACTTTAAGTTCTCCCGCTTCAATCATATTTTGCACTTGGTTCTTGAAACCAATGCACACTTCAATTTCATGCCTTGATATTCTGTGATAAGGTCAAAACTAATCTTCCTTATATCCTTTTGGATTAGGATGGTTGGTATCTAAAATAGGTACATCGAGAAACCTGATCTTCCCAGCCTCACTTAACTGGTTGAAAATTGATTGCATTGACTCTGATAGAGGTGTAAAATAGCGAGGTGGTTTGCATTCTCTATTTCACCCCTGATTGTTCTTTTGATCTTAATTAGCTAGTGGGGGTTGTACTTGATAATTTTGGGGTTGTTGCACAACCCCATATTTAGGTGCAGCCAATACTACTTGATTAACTAGAGTAGGGTTTACTTGCTTCTGCTTGTATTTGTCATTCTTACCATTTTTACTTCACTCCTTGTTTCGAAGCTTTATGGTTCCCTCATCTACTTTTATGTCCTCAATGATTTTGGCCTATGCCAAGGCTTTCTCAAATGAATGATATTGTTGAAGTTGTAACAAGAGGAAGATGTATTTAAAACAACTCTTGGTGAACATGCGAATGATTTCTTCTGTGGGGATGAAGAATGGTAACTTTGCCATGAATTTTTTCCATATATCCCCATAATCCATTACTAGATCATAATCATAATGTTTTAAGTTGGCCAGGTTTGAAAGGTTCACCTTCTTCTTAGCACCAAAGGTGAAACATTTTAGAAAAGTGTTTACTAGTTGTTCAAAACTGGATATGTTGTGCTTGGGAAGCTGGTTGAACCATTGGGTGGTAGCACCTAAAAATGTCATAATGAAAGTTCTCAGCATAAGAGCATCGTTGTATTCAAGATGAAAATATACATTGATGAAATTGGTAACATGCTCTTGTGCATCCTCTTCACTCCTAATTTTTTCTACCCTAGGAATCTCAAAGTGCTTAGAATATGTAGGGCTAGGAACTGATGGGCACAATGGTTGGTTGTGTATTTTAGTCAACATTGGTTGGTTCCCAGTCATATCTTGCTTCTCAAAGGACTTCATATTTTTAGTGAGTGCTTGGAATGTCTTTGATAAGAGGAGCTCATATTATTACAGGCCCACTCATGGTGGTAATGGAGGTAACCCTTTATCCACTTGACTTGTTCTATTCTCTTCCCTCCTATTAGGGGATTCAGGATGTGTCTGATTCTAATTTATCATGTTTACCCTTTCCCCACCAGTTTGATTTTGTTCATGATTTGAGTAGTGGTTTTGTTGTGGGCTATCTTCTTGCCTAGTGCACCCTTCTCTTGGTGAGACAGTGTGTTTATCTTTTTGGTGATCCTCACCATTTGCTTATAAATTGATACAAGCTAGATACTCAACTTGTTCTCTTAAATGCTACTCATTTTGGAACAATATCCTTTCTATTTGTTTGTCATGCTTGAGAGCTTCAACAAACTCTTGCTCTTTGTGCAATGTATTTTCTAATCATTGCACGTGGTCAAATTACATTGTTAAATACTTGTAGACACCTAAAACATGTCATGTTTAGGAGACTACTCATATGAGCACATCTGAAGACCATATGACCAATTTTAGACCTTTCCAAGAGCAAGCAATGGTCCTAACCACTCAAAATGGTAGTTTTAGCCCATTTAAGCTTAGCAATTGTAGACTAGAGCGACCAACTGAGCAACCAGTTTAGCATATATAGACTATAATGGCCAATAATCTTAGCCACTATAGGCTAGAGTGTTCAGCTGAGCATCCATTTTAGCCACTGTAGGCTAGAGTGGCCACATCTAGCCACTACTGATGATAGTAGCTAGCCCTGAAACATGAACTACCATCATGGATTACCCAAATCACGGGTGGTAACAACAATTTGCATGCATTTCGAAGGGATCTCGATGAGGAACTCCCAGAGTTCCTCCTAACTACCCCTTCCATGCCAATTCAAGACTAAACCTTCCCTCTAGGACAGTCAGTTGGCATGCAGATCTGGAGCTTGGCTTCCCTAGGAAGCCAAGCCCTAGATCTAAACCTAAAACCTGGAATTCTATATATGCATATTTCCAGTAAGGCAAAGGATCCATGAATGTTCAAATCTTATGCAGTGAAGCCCTACCAAATCAAAGAGATAGAGAGTTCAAATTATGTGCATTGGAGCACCATCTAGCTGAGCCACATCCACGCATCAGTATTCAGACCCATCGTTCTTAACCACCAATCAGTGTAGGAGACACACTTGGTGACCCTTGAACATCAATTTGAGCCAAGGAGTGATTAATTACAGCCCATAAGACCTGAGGTAACCTATTAGTTAGAGGTCGCTATCTTTGACAGTGGCCCATAAGCATAGCCAGGTTTTTAATATGGTCATTCCTTTGTTCTTAGTAATAGATCTGCATTTATTATTATTTCATTTACATGTCTTTAGCATAGATCTGAATATTTCATTGCATTTAGATTAATATTTCTTATTTTCATATGCATATTACCCAGATCTGGTATATTTCAATACACATTATGCTTATTTATCTAGATTATCATATTTTCTAATAAGAGCCTCTTCTAGAGAGGCGGCCCGTACTACTAAGCATGCTTTGTTGTTTCCATGTATGCAGATCTACAGGTTTATAGGACCAGATCAAGACATTCAAAGCACGGGATCCCTCTTGGATGAGAGAAGGAGAAGGAGGCATCTGTAAGCCCTCATACAGTTTCATGTGTGGAACCAGGAAGCCTACGAAAGTGCACCACCCCTTTGCAAGGGGGAATTTTATTCACTTGTACTTCATTGTATCAAAATGGGTATCCCTCAGAGGGACCGACATGTAACCAGGTTTCAATATAAATAAAAGGATCTCTCTTTGTTATTTTTGCGTTATATGCATTTCATGGTCTTTCATTTCATTTCGATATAATATTGCAAGTAGAGTAGAGGTGCGTGCTTCTCGGGGTTGCTACAGATGGCGATCACGGTGGGACCCCCACCTAGTTTTTATTTTCTTTCAATTTATTGATTCATGTTTTTGTGTGCAGGTTCAGCCGCTCTGGCCTATAGTGACCCGCAGACTTGGCCGCTCCTACTGAAAGTGGCTAGAAATCATCTGCTTTGATCAACAATGGCCAAATATTAGCCGCTCTGATCAACAACGGCCAGAAATCAGCCACTCTGATCAACAGTGGCCAGAACAAGAGTGCAGCAGATAGCAAAATCTCTGTTGTCTGAGTGGGATTTGAGGTTGGTACACACTTCTTATGTTTTTTGATCTTCTGTTTGCATCTGGTTTCCTAAAACAGTGAACATTAAGACACATTTCAATTTGGGAAACTAAGAAATGAAAGAAAAGAACTTGCATGTTGCATCTTAGGTTTTTCTTTTAGATTTTATCTAGGCGTTGCTAGGAACAATGACTTATGCTTGTAAAGTCCACCCTAGAATCTAGCGTGCTAGGAATCGTGTGTTGGTTTGCTTGCTTTGTGGCCCAGCTAGAGGCCATATGTGTACAAAATAGAGTGCACTCATGAAACTCATACTAGTTAATGCATATTTCTGAAAAGTGAAACGTCATTTATATCAGGCATATAGGAAAGATTCATTGCTGTTGTATGATGCATTTTATTTTATGCAAATTTAAAATGAACCCCACACACACACACATGTTTTAAACATTGGGGAGTTGGATTTCATCACCAACCCCCAATTCAGTCTAGTGACGTTGGCATTCATCTCCTTCCACCGGCTTGCCCCCTAGATTTCTTCTATAATGGAATAAGGAACTTCTTTATAGTGGTACTAGTTACTCATGTTCAAACTTTCTCCCACTATTGGAACAACCATTGGTTCAGAGTGGAAGAGCTAGGCGAACCCCCCACTGGGACTTCAACGGTGTACCCTAGTCTCTTTTTGAGAAAATCATGTTTGGCATGGGTGTTCTTGATTCCCACTATGGATGAGTCCCCTCATTCTAAATCCAAAACAAGAGCAAGAAAGCAAGAGCAACAACAAATCTAAACACACTAAAACAAGTTTTAGGACACACATTTAATCCATAAAAGAGATAATCATATTGTCTTCTTTGTGTGTTTCTTTGTTATTTGGGACCAAACCCTAACCCTAATTTTTAGAAAATTTATTGAAAAAAAATCTACTTTTTGATTCTACATCCAACGGATCGAGAATCGTGCAAATCGGAGCTATAACGAAAAAGTTATTTTGGTTTTATTTTTACTCTATTTTCGAGGCTGAAAATAGGGAAAAACTGCACTGAAACAATCATAAAGTGGGCTAGACAACTCCAAAAACTACCAAATTTATTTTGTTGTCTTAGTTAGCCCCTGGGGCACCTCTCCCAAAAATTTTGAGTCCTAACTCTTCACGGTTCAAAAATTCCTAAAAATTCCTAAAAGTGGGCATTTCCCCATGGACCCCGGTTGGCCGATTATTTCAAAAATACAAATTTTTGACCCAAAAGTCAAATTTTGGAGTTATAGCTCATTGTGATCAGCGCACCACACTGATAATTTTGATATATGACACCCACAACCTTTTTTGGAAGTCAAAAATTTTATAACAAAAATTATGGTCGGGAGACCTCCCATGGTGAGCAAGACCTTCAATCTAGAGAGGGAATCAGGTTCCATACCCACCACATCTCATTACACTGAGAGTTCAAATCAACCCAATGAGGGGCAAGATAGAGGGAAGAGAGTTGCCAACCTTGTTGCACAATTCGAAGTAGACAAGAACCCTCACACAGAGTTGCAGAGTCATAGGCCCAACACAACAAACCGATCAAATCAGTCACATGGGTCACATGCAATTCAGAGAGAACAAATTCTCCAAGATCAATTGGATGAGTTGGATCAAATCTATTCGAGGCTGACTCCCATAACCATAGCCATAGAACATTCTACATCTGGAAGCTCACAAAGCGTAACTTCTAAACGCACCACTCAACCTAGGGAAGCTTCAAAGCAACCTCGTAGTTCACATGTAGCATCCGACTATAGGGACACTTATCAACATACAGAATACATAGAGCAAGTTACACTAGCTAGCCAAAGCAGAGAAACAGTGAAAACCTCTTCGAGGGACCTACGAATCAGAACTACACGAACAAAATTAGATAGATATGAACCTTCTCTAACAGTGCAATATGACCACGTGCGACGGTTAGAAAATGCATTGCACAAAGAGCGAGAGCTAGTGGAAGCTCTCGAGCATGACAAACAAAGAGAAAGGCTTTTGCGCCAACATGAGCAACATTTAAGAGAACAAGTTGAGCAGCTAGCTCGTATCAACCTACAAGCAAATGGTGAGGATCACCAAAGAGATAAACGTGTTGACTCACCAAAAGAAAGGTGCACTAGGCAAGAAGACAGCCCACAATGAAACCACCACTCAAATCATGAACAAAATCAACCTAGTGGGGAAAGGGTAAACATGATAAATCAGGATCAAACACATCCTGAATCCCCTCTTAGGAGGGAGGAGAATAGAACAAGTCAAGTGGATAAAGGGTTACCTCCATTACCACCATGAGTGGGTCTACAAGAAGAGGAACTCCTTGCCTCAAAGGCATTCCAGGCACTCACTGAAAAGATCAAATCCTTTGAGAAGCAAGATACGATTGGGCACCAACCGACATTGAGTAAAATACACAACCAACCATTGTGCCCATCAGTCCCTAGCCCCGCATATCCTAAGCACTTTGAGATGCCTAGGTTAGAAAAATTTAAGGGTGAAGAGGATGCACAAGAGCATGTTACCAACTTCATCAATGCATGTTTTCATCTTGAAGACAATGATGCTCTTATGTTAAGAACCTTCATTATGACATTTTTGGGTGCTGCCACTCAATGGTTCAACCAACTTCCCAAGCACAACATATCCAGTTTTGAACAACTAGTAAATGCATTCTTAAAATGTTTCTCTTTTGGTGCTAAGAAGAAGGTGAATCTCTCAGACCTGGCCAACCTAAAGCAGTATGATGACGAGCCAGTCATGGATTATGGGGATAGATGGAGAAAAATCATGGCAAAGTTGTCATTTTCCATCCCGATCGAAGAGCTAATCCGAATGTTCACAAAAAGTTATGCCAAGCACATCTCATTACTATTGCAACTATAGTAGTATGATACATTCGAAGAAGCCTTGGCTCAAGCCAAGCTTATTGAAGATATAAAGCTGGAAGAAGGAGACCTAAAGCTCCATAGCGAGAAAGAATGGAATGAGAGCACGCAACATCAACCACAATAGACCGAACCTGTGCACGTCAACCAGATTGTGTTAAACGTTCCAAAAGTAGCATAGAGCCAACAACAAGAGAACTATCAGGCTCAACCTCCTACTATGCATTACAACCAACGCAATAGGAATCAAGGTAGGGGAAAATAGAAACAACCCCCTCATAACTATATGCCATTGCCTAAATCCTTGGCATCAATTTTCAACCACCTTTGTGAGGCCAAGGTGTTAAACTTGCCTAAGGTGCCCACCCTGGATCCTAATTACCCCAAATCTAAGGGATATAGGGAAGATCTCTATTGTGTTTACCATCGACAAAATGGCCATGATATCCAGGATTGTGTTGCATTCAAGAATGTAGTGCAAGATATGTTGGATAAGAATGAATTGCAGAACATCGACATATTCAAAAATCTTCTCCCCAATCATGGGGCCAACAACAATCAAGTTGAGCACGTCAACGAGGTGCATATAGCCCCACCTAATGAGGGTTTTATCGGTATGATCAATACTACAATAAGAAGCAAAATATGCCTTGATCAGCCCAACATACCAAAAAAGTCAACTAAAGCTGATAATCTATCATGGTCCACACCAACAATGAGTTCAATGCACTTACAAAAGGACCCTGTGATTGCCTTTCATAGGTAGGAGATTAAGACAATCTCTCAGGATGAACCTGATCCTCCGCTCCACATCATAGCAAGCATCAATCAAATTCCGTACAAGAGAGTCTTGATTGACACTGGGTCATCCATCAACATCATCACAACTGTAGCTTTGAAGCATTTAAATCTACCACCTTCACGCATTAAGGACACAACATTTACATTGAGGGCCTTCAATGATGCTACTTCCCCAATAATTGGCACAATAATCCTACCTATACAGGTTGGGATAAAGATGATACCTACATTGTGCCATATCTTGGAAGGTGAGAGGTAGTATAACATATTGCTAGGTAGACCATGGATGAGAGATATGGAATGCATACCTTCCATAGTGCACCAAAACCTAAAATTCATACACCAAGGACAAGTGTATGTGGTCCCCCATGACCTTGAGCCATTCAAGTATTACAAGAAGGTTGATGAGACACAAGAAAAAGTGCCTTCTCAAGAGTTTGTGGCAATGGTCAATAGCAAGGCAGAGGACCAAGTGACTCTAAAGCAGATAAAACAAGATGTGGAGCAATCAGATGTTGCTTCCCCATTGAAGGGATCAAAACCATTGGCTTTAGTCACCCCCGATTCACTTCTCATGTTGCCTCATCAAGAGCAAAAACAAGTGCTCCCCCCACATCAGACTAGAGGTACCAAAGCTGACACAGTTCAACACCACCAAGTAAGACAGAAACATGAACTGAGTCATAAACATGAGCATGTGGATGCCACTATCAAAATGGGTCATCATGAAGCCTCCACATCGACTCAAATGAAGGAAATCGGTGACTTAGAGTTACCTAGTAGATCTTTAGCACCTACTCTTTTGCCTCCTTCAATAGACAATGGTATTTCAAACCAATCGCTAGAAATACACATGGGAGCCTTATCAGTATTGGAGCATATGCAAAATCACCTCTATAATATAGAGGCCCAAATGGATAAGCAAAATGAGGCATTACACTTTATCATGAACCAGCTTGAGAACCTGGAATTATGGAAGCCACCCTCATCTGAGATCAAACCACCTCCTGTGCATCCACAGGAAAAGCCTCAACTAGAGCAAGCACCAACTCGATCGCCTCAACAACCTAGCAAGCATCCCTCATTGCTTGAGCCTGCATTATCGATTTTCAATCGGTTAATTGCCGTAAATGCCATCACCCTATCGGAGGTGCAACCTTTAGATGCAAATCATCCTAAACCCTGAGGGTATGAGGAAGAGTCACACTGTCTATATCATAGGCAAAATGGGCATGATATTCAATCATGTAAAATATTTCGAGCCATAGTACACAACATGCTCAACAAAAAGCAACTTCAAATTATCAACCAACAAGTGACCATAGTCAGTAATCCATCTCTTGCACCCAAAAGGCAAGAAGAGCCCCCTAAGCCAACAATTGAAATACCTATGGCTCAACTCTGATTACTCATACTAGAGCTAAAGCATGCTAAATACTCAAAACAACAACAACGCATTTGGACTCCTTTAAACGAGTCTATGTCTGATATCTTTCAAAAGTTATAGGAAGCTAAGGTCATCACCTTACCTAACATAAAACCTCTAGACCCAAATAGAGCTAAACCTAAGGGTTATAGGGAGGACCATTACTGCATCTACCATCGAATAGAGGGCCATGACATTTGCAATTGCCATGGATTCAAGATTGTGGTCCAAGACCTATTAGAATGAAATGAGCTCCATCCAGATGGTTCACTCATTCCTCCCCACCCGAAAATAAGGGCACCTCACAAATATCTATGCCCCAATTGGGAGATTTGATTTCTCTCACTCTTCCTAAGCAAGTTGATTACATTGCAGTGGACAACATGTGCACTGGGGGTCTTAAAGGTAAAATACCTTCCCCATCATCCACATCAATTTCAATGAGACAAAGTGAGGGTTCTGAAGGTATCACACCTTCCTCACTTTCATTGAGTGGCACACACATTGGGGGTATTTAAGGTGTCACACCTCCCCCCATAATATATCAAAAATACAAAAACATTCAAATATATCAAAAAATATAAAAATAAATATAAAACATAAAAATACAAACAAATCAAAAAATAGTAAAATAAAAAATGAAAGGCACCAGGGGCATCTTCATGCCTTGGTCAAATTAATCAAAAATTCTCCAAGGGCATCTTCATGTCGCTTGGTCACCTTAATAAAAAAATGCTCCAAGGGTATATTTATGTCGCTTGGTCAAATTGAAATTAATAAAAATGCTCCAAGGGTATCTTTATGTCACTTGGTAAAATTCACATTAATCAAAAATGATCCAAGGGCATGTTCATGCCACTTGGTCACCTTAACCAAAATTCTCTAGGGGCATCTTCATGTTGCTTGGTCAAATCAATCAAAAATGCCCTCGAGGGCGTCTTCATGCCACTTGGTCACCCTAATAAAAAATGCTCCAAGTGTATCTTTATGTCGCTTGGTAAAATTAATCAAAATGCTTCAAGGATATCTTCATACCACTTGGTCAACCCACAAAAAGCCCCAAAGGCACAATAAGCCCTTTGGTCAAGACATCAAAACAATATCAAAAACATTCAAATACACCAACAAAATATCAAAAACATTCATAAATTTCAAAATCATAAAAACAATAGAAAATTTAAAAATAAAAGGCTCCAAAGGCATCTTAAAGCCCTTTGGTCACATCACAAAAAACTCCAAAGGCATCATAAGCCCTTTGGTCAAATCACAAAAATCTCCAAAGGCATCTTAAAGCCCTTTGGTCAATCCACAAAATCCCCAAAGGCACCATAGGCCCTTTGGTCAAAAACACAACACTAAAACTCAAAAACAATTCAAAAACTCAAAAACAATTCAAAACAATCAAAGATTCAAAAACAATAGAAAACATCAAAAGGCTCCAAAGGCATCTTCAAGCCATTTGGTCAAAACATCAAAAGGCTCCAAAGGCATCTTCAAGTCGTTTGGTCAAATCATCAAAAGGCTCCAAAGGCATCTTCAAGTTGTTTGGTTAAAACATAAAAAGGCTTCAAAGGCATCTTCAAGTCATTTGGTCAAATCATAAAAAGGCTCTAAATGCATCCTCGTGTCATTTGGTCAAATCATCAAAAGGCCCCAAAGGCACCATAAGCCCTTTGGTCAACAATTCAAAAATCAAAAATTCAAAAATCAAAATTCAAAAACAATTCAAAAATCTAAAATTCAAAAACATTCAAAACAATCAAAGTTCAATAAACAAAGGAAAACATCAAAAATACCAAAAATATGTGCATTTCATATTTGCATTCATATAGTTGCATTGCATATAGGCCTTGCATCCATTACATTCTGCATTAGAGACAATTGTGTTTGCAATCTTACAAATGACACCATGTTTGTATCTCAATCATGCATCTTCAAAATCCATCATCATCTATAACCCATGTGTGTAACTATGTTTTTCAACACAACCCCTCCTGTTGCTATAAGGAATATACTAGGGTTTTTGGTCACTCAGCCATACCTAGTGGTTTTATCAAACTTTGTAGAAAGTTGTCTTAGCTTTTGATAGGTGAGGTTTAGTTTTGATAGTACCTGGTATATCTCAGAATCCTATCACTAATCAAAACACTAAAATCCTAGTTGAAACAAGGGAAATATGAATGCTATGAAGCGGTATTAGGTATCCTAAGGTGAAAAAGGTTTTATCTTGCTCATCCCCCTGTGCGGCCGGTTTGGAAATGCTGAGAATTGGCAAAAGGACAAGTTCACCCCTACCCAAAGAAATCCCTTGCTTGAATCAAAACAAGCAAAATCCTGAACAAAGCAAAAGTTCAAAAACAAGTGATTATCATCACTACAAAAGTCCCCAAACAAATCAAAGTTCAAAGTTCAGAATAATTCAAAAGTACAAATAAATAGTGATGATCATCACTACATAAATCCCTTGCTCAAAAGAAAAAACAAAAAGTCAAAATAAACAGTGATTTTCATCACTAAAACATGAGCAAGTATCCCTAATAAATATGAAGAAAAGAAGGGAGTATGAACTTGAATCCCTAGAATTCTCAGTGTGAACGAGCCTTACGCACGATGATATGTCTGTCACATTAGCATCTCGCTTTTGTATAGACCAATGTTTGCATGTGGATGAGCTAGCTTTGGGTAACCCAATATTGCCTAGTGGTATAGTCCAACTAAGTCCAACATAGGATCATATGAACACTTGAGGATCCCCGATCTTAGAAATGGGTTGAAAGAATCCCGCCTGACATCAGAGGGAAGGCTTGAGTTCTATCTAAATATATTCATTTGCACACATAGGGATAATGAGTATCTAGGTCTTCATAACAAGAACTTTATCCTTCAGAAGCTCTGCATGATCAGTATACGACTTTGGATGGAGCAACTAGGGTGTTTGAGTCTCAGGGAAAACCTCAAAAATCTCCTCATAGCAACAAATCATTCCATCTCATAAATCACTATATACATATCACATCATCTCATCTCACATTTGAAGGTGTAAATAATTAATCCTTATTATCAGAGTTATTATTTATTCATGATTGTTATACATTATGTGGTGTCGCCCATTAGATTGTTAAACTCATATCACATGCATACCTTATATTTTAAGTGATTAAAGCATACAGGTTCATGTACATTAGATCACCATCATAATGCATTTCACACATTTCATTTATCATATCATAACAATATAAGTTAGATGCATACAATTAAATCAAAATTAAACATGCATTTAACAATAAGCACTGCATCCATAAATGCATACATCATAAGTAGTCCATCTACATCTAAGTCATAGCATCTAAGCATACATCTATCATCTAGCTAGTGCATGTCACTAGTACATTGCATACATATAGCAAAATCAAATCATTATCTAGGCATAGCATCCATCATTGCATCCATAACATAAAATCAAAACAAAAATATTTGCTAAACATCAACTGGGGCATTATTGGTATCATACCTCCCCTAATCAACAATCAACCAAAATGCCAAAATGGGATAATTCCTTTGTCAGGTAGCCCTTTGGTCAAACCAAAATGCCCCAAAGGTAGCATAAGCCCTTTGGTCAAACCAAAATGCCCCAAATGGGATAAGCCCTTTGGTCAAACCAAAATGCCCCAAAGGGGATAAGCCCTTTGGTCAAACCAAAATGCCCCAAAGGGGATAAGCCCTTTGGTCAAACCAAAATACCCCAAAGGGGATAAGCCCTTTGGTCAAACCAAAATATCCCAAAGGGGATAAGCCCTTTGGTCAAACCAAAATTCCCCAAAGGGGATAAGCCCTTTGGTCAAACCAAAATACCCCAAAGGGGATAAGCCCTTTGGTCAAACCAAAACACCCCAAAGGTAGCCTTTGTCAAACCAAAATTCCCCAAAGGGGATAAGCCCTTTGGTCAAACCAAAATGCCCCAAAGGGGATAAGCCCTTTGGTCAAACCAAAATGCCCCAAAGGGGATAAGCCCTTTGGTCAACCCAAAATGCCCCAAAGGTAGCATAAGCCCTTTGGTCAAACCAAAATGCCCCAAAGGGGATAAGCCCTTTGGTCAAACCAAAATGCCCCAAAGGGGATAAGCCCTTTGGTCAAACCAAAATGCCCCAAAGGAGGATAAGCCCTTTGGTCAAACCAAAATGCCCCAAAGGGGATAAGCCCTTTGGCCAACCCAAAATGCCCCAAAGGGGATAAGCCCTTTGGTCAAACCAAAATGCCCCAAAGGGGATAAGCCCTTTGGTCAAACCAAAATGCCCCAAAGGTAGCATAAGCCCTTTGGTCAAACCAAAATGCCCCAAAGGGGATAAGCCCTTTGGTCAAACCAAAATGCCCCAAAGTGGATAAGCCCTTTGGTCAAACCAAAATGCCCCAAAGGGGATAAGCCCTTTGGTCAACCCAAAATGCCCCAAAGGTAGCATAAGCCCTTTGGTCAAACCAAAATGCCCCAAAGGCATCATAAGCCCTTTGGTCAACTCACAAAATGCCCCTCAAGCCCATGACTTGGGGCATCCAATGTTGATCAGATCAATGATCACCACACACCCTACAATATGGCCCTAGGTGGTCTACTTTTTTGCTCCACGCTATGTTTTGCTCACAATGCATCCCAAAAAGGGGCATCTATAGACACCTAAAATATGTCATGTTTAGGAGACTACTCATATGAGCACATCTAAAGACCATATGACCAATTTTGGACCTTTCCAAGAGCAAGTAGTGGTCCTAACCACTCAAAATGGTAGTTTTAGCCCATTTAAGCTTAGCAGCTGTAGACTAGAGCGGCCAGTTGAGCAACCAATTTAGCAATTGTAGACTAGAGCGGCCAACAATCTTGGTCGTTGTAGGCTAGATCGGCCAGCTGAGCAACCAGTTTAGTCATTTTAGGCTAGAGCGGCCATAGCTAGCTGCTACTGATGACAGCGGCTAGCCCTAAAACACGAACTACCATCATGGATTACCCAAATCATGGGCGGTAACAATAGTTTGCATGCATTTCGAAGGGATTTCGATGAGGAACTCCTAGAGTTCCTCCTAACTACCCCTTCCATGCCAAGTCAAGACTAAACCTTCCCTCTGGGATAGTCAGTTGGCATGCATATCTGGAGCTTGGCTTCCCCAGGAAGCCAAGCCCTAGATCTAAACCTAAAACCTGGAATTCTATATATGCAGATTTCTAGTAAGGCAAAGGATCCATGAATGTTCAAATCTTATGCAACGAAGCCCTACCAAATCAAAGAGATAGAGAGTTCAAATTGTGTGCATTAGAGCACCGTCTAGCTGAGCCACATCCATGCATCAATATTCAGACCCATCGTTCTTAACCGCCAATCAGTGTAGGAGACACACCTAGCGACCCTTGAACATCAATTCGAGCCAAGGAGTGATTAATTACAACCCATAAGACCTGAGGTAACCTATTAGTTAGAGGCCGCTGTCTTTGACAATGGCCCATAAGCATAGCTAGGTTTTTAATATGGTCATTCCTTTGTTCTTAGTAATAGATCTACATTTATTATTATTTCATTTACATGTCTTTAGCATAGATCTGAATCTTTCATTGCATTTAGATTAATATTTCTTATTTTCATATGCATATTGCCCAGATCTAGTATATTTCAATACACATTATGCTTATTTATCTGGATTATCATATTTTCTAATAAGAGCCTCTTCCGGAGAGGTGGCCCGTACTACTAAGCATGCTTTGTTGTTTCCATGTATGCAGATCTACAGGTTTATAGGACCAGATCAAGACATTCGGAGCATGGGATCCCTCCTAGATGAGATAAGGAGAAGGAGGCATCTGTAAGCCCTCAATACAATTTCATGTGCGGAACCAGGAAGCCTGTGAAAGCGCACCATCCCTTTGCAAAGGGTATTTTATTCACTTGTACTTCACTATATCGAAATGGGTATCCCTCAAGAGGGACCGACATGTAACCGGGTTTCAATATAAATAAAAGGATCTCTCTTTGTTATTTCTATGTTATATGCATTTCATGGTCTTTCATTTCATTTCGGTATAATATTGCAAGTAGAGTAAGAGGTGCGTGCTTCCCGGGGTCACTACAAAGATGACTCATGTTTGTCTAAATATGTTCTTGTGGTTCTGATTCACGAAATTTCTTGAAGAGATTTTTGTTGTTCCTTTGCTCTTACTAGCTAATGTAACTTTTTCAGTGTGTTGATAAGTTACTCTATGATCAGACTCTGTATGTGTACTGTGAGGTCACTTTGAAGCTTCCCCAGGTTGGTTGGTGTGTTTAGAAGTAACACTTCGTGAACTTCAAGATGCAAAATTTTTTGTGGCTATGGTTCTAGGAGTTGGCCTCAAATGAAACCGATCCAACTCATCTAACTATCTTGTTTTACATGGTTGATCCTATGGGGTGAAATTTACTTAAATGAGGTCATAATCTATTGAAACCCTTCCCATTGCATGGAGAGTATATTCTGTTTAGTGCCTATGACTGGATGTAACTCTAGTTTCATGTCCTTCAGTGGGTAGATCTATTTTAAGTGTCTCATGTGAAGTTTGAGATGTTGTGACTCTTGTGTGTCTTTTCGGTAATAAGGTCTTTGTCGCCTCACTGTTCCTTCGTGAGGATGGAGTTGGGGAGACTCTATCATCCCTATCTAAATAATGGGGTCTAGAGCCCCTCTTATGTCCATGCAGAGAGGAAGCCCTTGAAGCCTCATCATGTCTTTGAGAATTATCTATGTATCAAGGGGAGGGCCTTGAGGGCTCCTCGTATCTCCATGATGAAGGAGGCCTTGAAGCCTCATTGTGTTTAGGTGATTTGTTTCCATGACATGTCTCCCTAACTGGGGTTTCTCAAGAAGAACCCCTACGGGTTGAGTTATCACCTCTTAGCCTCGTGGAACTAAATCCCATAGTCTTATGAGTAGGTGGTTCAATGTTACTATGAATTCACCTATGGGTGTGTGTTGTTTCAAATTTGGCATCGGTATTGGACCAAGGATGCTTACTTTTGGTTTTAACCATTGTGTTTGTGAATTAATATTTTGTGTTACAATTTAAAGATAACCAAACAATATCAAGCAAGTGTTTATCTTGATTACCAATTTATGTGTGCCCTAAACTGTTTTTTGCATTTTGATGTGTTGTTCTTATTTTCTTGCTCTTGTTTTAGATTTAGAATGAGGAGACTCATCCATAGTGGGAATCAAGAACACCCATGCCAAACATGATTTTCTCAAAAGAAGCTAGGGTACACCACTAAAGTCCTAGTGGGGGGTTCACCTAGCTCTTCCACTCTGAACCAATGATTGTTCCAATAGTGGGAGACATTTTGAGCATGGGTAACTTAGTACCACTATAAATAAGTGCTTATTCTATTCTAGGAAAATCTAGGGGGCAAGCCAGTGGAAGGAGATGAATACCAATGTCACTAGACTAAATTGAGGGTTGGTGATGAAATTTAACTCCCCAATGTTTAAAATATGTGTGCGTGTGTGTGGTTTGTTTTAAATTTGCATAAATTAAAATGCATCATACAACAAAAATGTATCTTTCCTATATGCCTAATACAAATGATGTTTCAATTTTCAGAAAGATGCATAAACTAATATGAGTTTTATGGATGCACTCTAAATTGCGCAATATGGCCTTTAGTAGGGCCTCAAAGCAAGCAAACCAACACATAATTTCTAGCACGCTAGATTCTAGGATGGACTTTACAAGTATAAGTCATTGTTCCTAGCAACTCCTAGTGGAAATCTAAGAAAAACCCTAAAATATGCAAGATGTAAGTTATTTCCTTTCCATTCCTTAGTTTCCAAATCAAAATGTGTCTTAATTTCACTATTTTAGGAAAATAGAAGTAGACATAAAATCACAAAACATCAAAAAACTGTACCAACCTCTAATCCAGCTTCGAGAACAAATATTTTGTCCTCTGCTACACTCCAGCTCTGGTCGTTGTCGACCAGAGCGACTGATTTCTAGCCGTTGTTAGAAGGAGCGACTAAGAATATGGGTCATTGTAGGACAGAGTGGCTAAACCTGCACACAAAAATCTGCTTCGATAAATCAGAAAAAAATAAAAACTTGGTGGGGTCCCACCATGATCACCATCTATAGTGACCCTAGGGAAGCGGTGCACCGTCCACTACTCTATTTGCAAATATTATTTGATCAATTTACATTTAATCATGCATTAAATGAAAGATGCAAAAATAGATGCAACCAAAGTACAAAAAAATGAATGAATAATGCTATTTATTGCTTTTCTCAAGTTTAATTACATATAGATCCCTCTAAGGGATTCCATTCATTAATATAGATTTTACAAAGGCAGCAGATGTATGGTATCCCCTTACAAGGGGTGACGCGCTCTCGTAGGTTTCCCAGTGATGCACATGGAACTGTATGAGGGCTTGCAAATATATCCTTCTCTAGGTCTAGTTCCTATAGGGATCCTCTTGCTTTCATATGTTGATAACCTGTCCAGTGAACCTATGGTCCTACAAGCATGAAAACAACATTAGATGCTCAACTATCCAAGATTGCCTCCTCGGATGAGGTTGTTAGCAATAACCCTAATGATAAACAGAAATATGCTCAATGAAAATAGAAACTAATGTTGTGAATGCAAGTAAATGCAATAAATTATATCTATTCTAATGGTGTGAAAACATGTAATAAGCTAAATAAAATAAATTGATGCTAAGAACCCTAGACTAGGCCTACGATCCGCTGTCCGAGACAACGGTTGCTAAGATGAAAACCCGTCTCTATTGCTCCAAAACTATGAATCTAGGATTATTATTGAAGTTGCAATGGATGTCATTTATTTTTTATGTGTTAAATATCCTATAGATGATGAACCCTCAATCGGCTAGCACTTCGTTGCTTCTAAGAGGTACTCCAATTTGCTCTCCGGTTCAAGGCTTCACTACAAGAAAATCTCTCTAAGTGTCAAAATATCTTTGAAAAGTCTCTTGATTCTCCCCTTTGGTGCTCTTAGGTTTACACATTATAATATTTTTTGAAGCCCTAGGTCAATGTCCAACCCTAGGACTGAATTTTGCATGCACACTACATGTTAGCATGATAAGTTTTGTCTTTTTCTATGTTTGAAGGCCAGTTATACTGATGTCTAAAGTTGGACTTGAGTCTCTCATGTAGACTGGCTATGAGGAGGAATGCCAAGTTATCCCCACTTGATTTTATTGTATGCAAACTACCACTTTCACATAATATTAGGCTATTTTGATGGTAAATTGCTATTTAGGGCTTAGTCGCTGTCATCTGCAGTGGCTAGGGCTGGCTGCTCTGAGCTTCAACGGCCAGAATCCAGCTACTCTCTTTCATAGCAGCTAGGCTTGGATGGGCTAAAACTACCCCAAAATGAGTGGTGAAAACCACTTTTGGCACTTGGAAGGTCCCAAGGTTTGGTCACATGGTCTATGAATGCCCACATGAGTAGTTCTCCTAACATGACATGTTTTAGGTGTCTACACATGCAATTGTGTTGAACTCATGCGGAATAAGAGAAGCGACTTTTGTGTTTTAGCTCCAGCGAATAAGGTTTAAGAGGAATAGCGCCAAATTACCAAGTGCCAACTGGGCAACGTGGCCTAGTGGCAAGAGGACAATGGTTAGAGTGTTTGGGCACTAGGAGACCTGCGTTCGAAATGACAATGGCAACATTTTTGGTGGTTGCATTAGTGTTGGAAGTGCCAAAGGAAAGGTGCACATTTTTGTGCTAGGCAAGGTGGGGAGTCTTTTGGAGCACGTGGTGCTCTTTACTCCCCAAGCGAGTGCCTAGCTCGCGTGGTGGTTGGAGCCATGGCTAGGGCACTAGTTGAGGGAGCATCATGAGTTTGAATCCCTCCCAAGGCAAAGGTAATAAATTTTTATTAATATTTTATGTTGCCTAAAGTTTGACATGAGGTCTTAGGGAGATAAAAGGGTTGCTTAAAGGTTTTTAATTTGATTATTATTTTTTGGTATATTGGAGGAATAAGGAGTTAGCTTTATTTTTGAATAAAGTGTTTGTGTCACATTGATTTGTTGAAGATTTAAAGGATAAAAGGGACTTCTTGCATATAGTTATTTTTGAGAAAGGAGATTGCATTAATATTATTCTTGTCATTGAATATTATTTTCATTGGGAGATTATAAGGTGTATTTGGTGAATTAATTTTTGTAAATGTTGATGAATATTTTCTTAAAGATGGAGTGATAAGGTGTATGTGTGTTTTGATATTTACATTGTATTTTTGAGGGAGTTTATCATCTTATAACTTATTTGAGCTTGGAAAGGAAGTGTTTGTGGTTGTGGCAGATTTATGAGATCCCTTCATCATCAAGAAAAATGTATGAGCACATTCTTCCATAGTTGAGTTGATTGATTGGTTTTCTGGAAAATAAGTTTGGAGTGAAAAGGATTTGATTAGGGTTTCCTTTTTGAGTGTGTTGAGTTAATGCTTCAAGGTTTTCTGGAATAAATAATTGTTGTTAAAACCTTGTTTGATAAGCATTTTTTTGAAGCCATTGGTTGTGTGAAGAACTTGAACTAGGGTTTGAAAATATCATGAGTATCATTGCTATGTGAAGATTGTTTTATAAGCATGGTTGTTGAAGTGAGTTGTTGAGTGAAGAACTTGAACTAGGGTTTGCAAAGATCATGAGTATCATTGTTATGTGAGATTGGTTGTTGAGTATTGTTGGAAATATTTTGAGTTGGTGTTCATATGCTTGGACTAGGGTTTGTGAGCAAGGATTATTTCATTGAGTGTTTGGTTGAGTAGAGTTGGTTGAGCCTAGTCAAGTGGGTGTGTGAAGTGATTGTTCAAGTTCCATAAAACAAACTATTCTATATTCTGAATTGATTTGAGAAAGTGATTGAGCATTGAGTTGAATTTGAAGCATATTGAGTCTCTAACAATTCTCCTTATGTTTCTAAGAGAGTGATTGAAAGTAATTGAGCATTGTGATAAGTATAGAACATATTGAGTCTCTAACAATTCTCTTTATGTTTCTATGAGATTGGACAAGTTCTTGTGTGGACTTGTTGAGCAGATTTGAGGTAAGTCTTTGTGAAGACTTGTGGACAGATTTGGTGTGAGCTTTTGTGGAAGCTTACAATATAGATTGAGAGCATATTTGGATAAGTTCTTGAGAGGACTTATTGAGAATATTTGAGCAAGTTCTAGAGAGGACTTGTAGAGCATATTTGAGCAAGTTCTAGAGAGGACTTGTAGAGTAGATTTGAGCAAGTTCTAGAGAGGACTTGTAGAGCAGATTTGAGCAAGTTCTAGAGAGGACTTGTGAAGTAGATTTGGACAAGTTCTAGAGAGAACTTGTGAATAGATTAGTGTGAGATTTTGTGGAAGCTTACAAGGTAGATTTGAGACAAGTCTTTGAGAAGACTTGAGAGCAGAGTTGATTGATTTGTTCAAACCTTGAGTTAAGGTTTGGGGCAGATCCAGCAGAGTTGAGTCAAGCCTTGAGTTAAGGCTTGAGGATAGAGATTGAGGATAGATTTGTGCTAGACTGAAGGACTATGTTTAGTGCAGATTTGAGGATAGATTTTGGTGCAGATTTGAGGATAGGTTTGTGCTAGACTAGAGATAGAGATTGAGCAGAGTTGTACTAGATCGAAGGACTATGTTTAGTATAGATTTGAGATAGAGCTTTGAGGTGATAGAGTACAGAGGACAGTAGTCTCCTATGGATAGAGGTCCATCAGCCAGGGCAGTGAGGATAGGTCTTCTGAGTGAGGACAAGAGTCTTCAATGGAGAGAGATCCACAAGCTAGTGCAGTGGAGGCAGTAGTCTTCTAGAAGATCACCAGCTAGAGCAAGAGGAGAAAGGAGTTCTCCTATGGATAGAGATCCAAGAACTTGATTTAGGGGATTGGTATCTCCATTGGATAGAGGTCCATAAACATTGTAATAGGGAAATAATTCCCAAGAGATTGTTTGAGAAAATTTTAGTGAAATATTTTCTCCATGGAGTAGCCCACATTGGGTGAACCACGTAAATTATGGTGTCTCTATTGTGTATGGTGATTTGTGCATTGCTTGATTACTTTTTTTGATATTGCTATCTATACATTGCATAATATTTATTTGGAAAGAAAATTAAAAAGTGGTCTTATATTGTTCACCCCCCTCTCAGTATAAGCTTGTGTTCTTCAATTGGTATCAGAGCAGGTTCCTTCAGAAGAGTTTAATAGCTTGAAGTAAAAGCTAACAAGAACACAATGGATTCTAAGAATGTGTCCTCAGATAATTCAGCACCAATATTTGATGGAAGTGACTATATATATTGGAGTATGAGAATGAAGATCTACCTGATGGCACTTGGCAATGAAATTTGGGAAGTAGTTGATATTGGATACGATCCTTTAATTAATCCTCCTACAGATAAGGAAGGTAAGCTCCTACAACATTACAATTCAAAAGTAATGAATGCACTTTTGAGAGGTTTGCATAGAACAGAGTCTATGAAAGTTATGCATTGTCAAACTACAAAAGAAATATGGGATAAACTACAAGGTATATATGAAGGAGATAAAAGTGTCAAGAAAGCAAAGATACAAAATCTCAAAGGACAATTTGAAGCATTAAGAATGAAGGATGAGGAAAATATTAGTACTTATCTACTTCGAATTGATGAGGTTGTTAATGATATGCAAGGACTTGGAATGAATATTGATGAATCAGATGTTTGTGATAAAGTCTTAAGAACTCTTCCAAAAATATTCAGTGAAAAGGTTTCTGCTATAGAAGTGTCAATGGATGGTGATTCCTTGACAAGAGATATGTTTCTTGGTATGCTTACAACATTTGAGATGAGAACAAAAAACCAAATCCCCAGAAAGAAGCAACCTTCAAAGCAATCAAGAAGACAAAGGGTAAGAAGTCAGAATCAAGCAATGAGTCATCCAATGATGAAGAAGCTAATTATGGTAGAAGGGATAAGGATTCTAGAAGATCTAGAGATCTAAAATCTATTAAATGTTTCAATTATGGAAAGTATGGTCATTTTGCAATAGATTTTCAAGAAGCTAAGAATAACAATGGTGAAGAAAAATAGGATCATAGGAACAGGGAATCAGAAAGATATAGGCACCAAAAGAAAAGCAAGGATGGACAAATAAGACAAGGAAAGAAGTTATTTCAAAGATAAAAGAGGAGCTACTATGCGGATAAGGCAAGTAAGTACTCAAGTGATAGTGATGCTAGTTTTTTAGACAATGATAGAGATGAAGTCCTTTTTATGATTGAAGAAAAAGAGCAAGTTAAGAAAAGGACTCCAGTAATTCTCAAGTGTTTTAGATGTGGTAACTTTGGACATATTGAAGATAGTTGTACAAGGGATGGTTATAGTTTTAGTGATGATGAATATGAGGATGCACTTGAAGGACCAGATGAAAACCTTCTAATGGCATTAGAAGAAGGAGTAGATGATCCTATAGAAGACAAGCCAATAGAAAATAAAGATGTGGACAAAGGTAAAAAAATAGAGGAATATTCATAGAAATATGGATATGATCTCAAGGAAGAACTTATTTATGCTCTTGACATGGTAAAGAAGGTAAGAAAGCAACACTCTAAACTTGAAATTCAGTTTCAAGAATGTGATGAAGAGAGAATATTGCTTATAGAGGATTTAGAAAAATCAAAGGCTAAGGCAAAAAGGTTCAAAGATAAGTTAGAAGCAAAGATCTTAGAATGTGAAAAGTTAGCACAAGAAGTGGCACTACTAAGAGAATATTTAGAAGACTCCAAATTCAAGCTAAAAGGGTTCAAAAATAGCTCAAAGAACTTGGATAAGTTCATCAAGATACAAAAGACTACATCAAGAAAAACAGGTCTTGGATTTGAATAGGTTCAAAAGAAATGGGAAGGAAAGTCAACCTCAAGTTTTGGAGGAGAAGAAAATTCAGATGAAGATACTTCAAAAGAAGATAGTGTAAAAGAAAGTGAGACATCTAAGGATGAGTTGGACAATAGAGAGTTCAACAAAGATAGGAACAATGCACAAAGAAGATACAGATGGAACAACAATTAGAATAGGTCAAGAGAGACTAGGAGACCAATGAGGTCAAGACAAGGAAACTTCAATGGAAGATGTTTTTCATGTCACAGGTTTGGGCACATGGCTT
Organism: Wollemia nobilis; assembly: GCA_028583015.1. Classification (NCBI taxonomy): domain Eukaryota; kingdom Viridiplantae; phylum Streptophyta; class Pinopsida; order Araucariales; family Araucariaceae; genus Wollemia; species Wollemia nobilis. The sequence goes on along the minus strand of JAQPPZ010016710.1, from coordinate 9,765,968 downwards.
CACAATGTAGGACACATGAAAGACAGGAATATGGGAAAAGATAAATTTTCCATGGGTATTGCTACTCATGTAATCAGTTTGGTCACAAGGCAATGAATTGCAAGGTTCATGATAGAAGAGGATATGGCTTCACTAGGAGAAATCCTAAGATATTTGCACCTCCAAGGAATAATAACATTAAGTGTTATAAGTGCAATAATTATGGTCACACAACAAAGTGGTGTAGAGCAGATATTCCAGAATCAAGCATGAACAGAATAGGAACAAGAACATGGATATGAACATAAATAGGAATAGGAACATGAATAAGAACAGGAACAAGAATATGAATATGGATAGGAATGTAGACATGGATAGGAACATGGACATGGAAAGAAATAGTCAAAGGAATCAGAAGGATCAAATAAGAAGAAAAGAGGATAAAGGTAAAGAACAATGCTTTATGGGAGTAGAAATACTCCCACCCCAGAATTAATCACCTCAAGAGAAGGTGGGGGAGGGGCTAAGATAAGAGGCTCATTCTTAGCCCCAAGCCCCAAAGGTGACCCTTTGCCATTGATGTCAAAGTGGGAGAGATTTGAGTAAGGGGGAGAGATTTGGTATTTGAGTAAAAAAGAGAGAGCATTGAGCCAGGGGGAGCAATGTCCCAGGGGGAGCAGAACAAAGGAAAAGCCAAGTTTTTAGTAAAAATAATTTGGGTTGCCATAAATGACAAAGGGGGAGATTGTTGGACATTTTGAGTCATTAATTCAAGTTGTCATTGATGTCAAGGAATTTTTCAAGAAACAAAGTTGTCATTAATGTCCAGGAATAAGCCACTGATGATGTCAAAGGTCAAGAGGAACAATGCAGAGGTTAAAGGCAAAAGGGCTTCATAATATTTTTAATATTATGTGGAAGCATAAGTTAAAAGGTTTTTCATAAAAACCCAAGGAAGATTATTGCAAAGCTAAAGGAAGGTTTAATATTTATTTGATAAAATATTTAAATTCAAAGTGAATTTAAATTTTATAAATAAATATTATTTATACCAAGTTGTACAATGAAAGATGGCCTTAATAAAACCAAAGGGTTTTAAAGAATTAATTTATAAAATTTAAATTCAAATGAATTTAAATAATTTATAAATTAATAAGTTCAAAGGGAAATAAAAAGCATCGATGTCTAATATATTGGAGGAAATTTGAGCATCGATGTTATGCATGAAGGAGGGAAATCAATATAAATACCAATGCCTTAGAGGCATTAAACCTTATCCTTTTGCTCGATTAATGTATGCGTGCAATTGTGTTGAACTCGTGCAGAATAAGAGAAGCGACTTTTGTGTTTTAGCACCAGCGAATAAGGTTTAAAGGGAACAACGCCAAATTACCAAGTACCAACTGGGCAACATGGCCTAGTGGCAAGAGGACAACGGTTAGAGTGTTTGGGCACTAGGAGACCTGCGTTCGAAATGTGGCGACAATATTTTTGGTGGTTGCATTAGTGTTGGAAGCACCAAAGGAAAGGCGCACATTTTTGTGCTAGGCAAGGCAAGGAGTCTTTTGGAGCACGTGGTTCTCTTTACTCCCCAAGTGAGCGCCTAGCTCGCGTGGCGGTTGGAGCCATGGCTAGGGTGCTAGTTGAGGGAGCGTCGTGAGTTCGAATCCCTCCAAAGGCAAAGGTAATAAATTTTGATTAATATTTTATGTTGCCTAAAGTTTGACATGAGGTCTTAGGGAGATAAAAGGGTTGCTTAAAAGTTTTTAATTTGATTATTATTTTTGGTATATTGGAGGAATAAGGAGTTAGCTTTATTTTTGAATAAAGTGTTTTGTCACATTGATTTGTTGAAGATTTAAAGGATAAAAGGGACTTCTTGCATATAGTTATTTTTGAGAAAGGAGATTGCATTAATATTATTCTTGTCATTGAATATTATTTTCATTGGGAGATTATAAGGTGTATTTGGTGAATTAATTTTTGTAAATGTTGATGAATGTTTTCTTAAATATGGAGTGATAAGGTGTATGTATGTTTTGATATTTACATTGTATTTTTGAGGGAGTTTATCATCTTATAACTTCTTTGAGCTTGGAAAAGAAGTGTTTGTGGTTGTGGAAGATTTATGAGATCCCTTCATCATCAAGAAAAAGGTATGAGCACATTCTTCCATAGTTGAGTTGATTGATTGGTTTTCTGGAAAATAAGTTTGGAGTGAAAAGGACTTGATTAGGGTTTCCATTTTTGAGTGTGTTGAGTTAATGCTTCAAGGTTTTCTGGAATAAAGAATTGTTGTTAAAACCTTGTTTGATAAGCATTGTTGTTGAAGCCATTGGTTGTGTGAAGAACTTGAACTAGGGTTTGAAAATATCATGAGTATCATTGTTATGTGAAGATTGTTTTATAAGCATTGTTATTGAAGTGAGTTGTTTAGTGAAGAACTTGAACTAGGGTTTGCAAAGATCATGAGTATCATTGTTATGTGAGATTGGTTATTGAGTATTGTTGGAAATATTTTGAGTTGGTTTTCATATGCTTGGACTAGGGTTTGTGAGCAAGGATTATTTTATTGAGTGTTTGGTTGTGTAGAGTTGGTTGAGCCTAGTCAAGTGGGTGTGTGAAGTGATTGTTCAAGTTCCATAAAATAAACTATTCTATATTCTGAATTGATTTGAGAAAGTGATTGAGCATTGAGTTGAATTTGAAGCATATTGAGTCTCTAACAATTCTCCTTATGTTTCTAAGAGAGTGATTGAAAGTAATTGAGCATTGTGATAAGTATAGAACATATTGAGTCTCTAACAATTCTCTTTATGTTTCTATGAGATTGGACAAGTTCTTGTGTGGACTTGTTGAGCAGATTTGAGGTAAGTATTTGAGGAGACTTGTGGGCATATTTGATGTGAGCTTTTGTGGAAGCTTACAATACAGATTGAGAGCATATTTGGATAAGTTCTTGAGAGGACTTATTGAGAAGATTTGAGCAAGTTCTAGAGAGGACTTGTAGAGCAGATTTGAGCAAGTTCTAGAGAGGACTTGTAGAGCATATTTGAGCAAGTTCTAGAGAGGACTTGTAGAGTAGATTTGAGCAAGTTCTAAAGAGGACTTGTAGAGCATATTTGAGCAAGTTCTAGAGAGGACTTGTGGAGAAGATTTGGACAAGTTCTAGAGAGGACTTGTGAATAGATTAGTGTGAGCTTTTGTGGAATCTTACAAGGCAGATTTGAGATAAGTCTTTGAGAAGACTTGAGAGCAGAGTTGATTGATTTGTTCAAACCTTGAGTTAAGGTTTGGGGAAGATCCAACAGAGTTGAGTCAAGCCTTGAGTTAAGGCTTGAGGATAAATATTGAGGATAGATTTGTGCTAGATCGAAGGACTATGTTTAGTATAGATTTGAGGATAGATTTTGGTGCAAATTTGAGGATAGGTTTGTGCTAGACCAGAGATAGATATTGAGTAGAGTTGTACTAGATCGAAGGACTGTGTTTAGTGCAGATTTGAGATAGAGCTTTGAGGTGATAGAGTATAGAGGATAGTAGTATCCTATGGATAGAGGTCCATCGGCCAGGGCAGTGAGGACAAGAGTCTTCAGTGGAGAGAGATCCACAAGCCAGTGCAATGGAGGCAGTAGTCTTCTAGAAGATCACCAACTAGAGCAAGAGGAGAAAGGAGTTCTCCTATGGATAGAGATCCATGAAATTGATTTAGGGGATTGGTATCTCCATTGGATAGAGGTCCATAAACATTGTAATAGGGAAAGAATTCCCAAGAGATTGTTTGAGAAAATTTTAGTGAAATATTTTCTCTATGGAGTAGCCCACATTGGGTGAACCACATAAATTGTGGTGTCTCTATTGTGTATGGTGATTTATGCATTGCTTTATTATTGTTGTTGATATTGCTATCTATACATTGCATAATATTTATTTGGAAAGAAAAGTAAAAAGTGGTCTTATATTTTTCACCTCCCTCTCAGTATAAGCTTGTGTTCTTCAATTCTCTTGTAGATGCAACAATAGGTCATGAGATGCTCTTCCTAATGGATATTTTTTCTAGTTACAATCAAATTTTGATTAAACTTGAAGACCAGTATAAAACTATGTTCACCACTCCATGGGGGACATTTTGCTACAACGTAATTTAATTTGGTCTTAAAAATGTTGGTGACATATATTAGTGGGCTATGACATACATTTTCCATGACTACATACACAATATCTTAGAATATTACATCATTGAATTACTGGAAAAGTCATTGCTACATGAATAGCATGTCGAGATCCTCACAAATGTCTTCAATTAACTGATTGAGCACAATGTCAGGTTGAATCCCAAGAAATGCATCTTTGGTGTAACTTCTAGAAAAATATTGGGATTCATAATTTCTATATGAGGCATCAAAGTAGACCCAGCAAAGATAAAGGCTATCCTAAAAATAGCCTCACCCACTAACATCAAAGAGTTGAGAAGCTTGCAAGGCAAAGTAGCATCCATAAAGTGATTCATCACACAACTATCAAAAAAATATTGATCCATGAATTGATTGCTACACAAGGGGGTCCCATTTTAGTGGTATGAATAATACCAGTAAACCTTTTCTAAAATCAATAAGTACCTAAAATGTCATTAGTGCTAGCTCCACTAAGGCCAAATGTGCCATTCCTGCTATATATATTCACTACCGATTTTGCTTTGGTCACCATGTTGGCTAAAAAGAATGCACAAGAAAAATAACAAGTCATATATTACATCAGCCGCACCTTGGTGAGCTACGAGATAGGATATGCATACGTAGAAAATTTATGCTTAGCAGTGGTCTTTGCAACCAAGAAATTGCATCACTACATGTTGAGCCATACAACGTATGTAATATCCAAACAAAATCCTTTTCAGTATATGATGAGCAAGACATATCATAATACACGTACTACAAAATAGATCATGCTATTGACAAAATTTGACTTGGAATTCATAAGCCAAAATTCCATCAAGGGACAAGTCATAGCTAATCAACTGGTAGAGGCATCTCTTTAGAATATTAGGTCTCTCACCATAGAACTTCTTGATGATGCAATATTTGCACTATTAGAAGCACCCAAACCCAAGGAACCTAAAAACAAAGCTGACATGACTTTGTTCTTCGATGGTTCAAAGTTTGAGCAAGGAGTTTGTGTAGGTATTGTGTTTTTCACACCTCAAGGTGTTCCAATACCCTTGTCATTTAAGCTAGACTTCCCTTTCATGAATAACAACACCAAATACGATGCCCTAATATTAGGTATCCAAATAGCCATCGCTATGAAGATCAAAAGGCTAAATACCTTTGGTGACTCCCTTCTCATAGTCAATCAAGTTAAGGGATTATTCCAATACAAGGATCCAATCTTGAAAGCTTATAAGGACCTTGTTGACACCTATCTAGTCCAACTATAATGGTAGGACATCGAGGTAATCCCTCGCACATCAAACAGATTCATATACACTATGGCATATTTGGAATCCTTGATCCCTTAGAATCTATTTATGTATTTCACTACCATTCATGTGAAAAGCTCTTGCACTCAGCAATGCAATGTGAGGCTTTTGATAGAAAAAAATTGGTCAACATGATTCATATAGAACCAAACCATGACTGGTTCTATAAATCCAGATACTTTATAAAGAATGCACCTTGGTGATCCTTAATCTCATAGGGACCTATGGGGAATGGTACCGTCATTCACCATAAGGTTGTTTCTCAATATACATTTGTGCATATCGAATCACAGGAGAAACAAATCATCTTATCTATTGAGGTTGTAGCTTATCATAATTGGCTCTCCCAATTATAATATTTCCCAAAACTTAGAATCATCCCACACTGAATGTCACACACCAAAAAATGAGCATTCAAGCAAAAAGTAACAAGATATATCTTTCTAGGAGGCATATTGTATCATCGAAGCTATGATAATGTCCTCATTTATTGCCTAGAGCCCCAAGAATCAACTTGGGTGATTTTGCAAGCTCACGTTGGTACATGTGGTGGCCACTTCAATGGCATGGCCATTGTCAAGTGCATCCTTTGGATGGGTTATTACTGGCCTACCATGGAGAAGGATTGCTATGAGTATGTCAAGAAATGTGTTAAATTTCAATTATCATGAAAATTTTATGCACTTGCCATCACAAGACTTACAACACATTTAGGCAGCTTGGTCATTTTCTCAGTGGGGTTTTGATCTAATCAAAAATATTTCTCCTCCATATTCATGTTGATACATGTTATCTTAACGTCCATTGAGTACTTCACTAAATGGGTTGAAGCAATCCCCTTAACGTCAACAATAGGACCACAAATTATGGACTTCATACTTCACACTATCATTTGTCACGTTGGGGTGCCATAAAATAATATTGGATAATGGTTTTTCATTCAAGAAAAAAAATATGTGGTCTTTAACATCCAAATACAATATTCAACACAGTTTTACGACACCATATTATCCATAGGCAAATGGACAAGTAGATGCCACAAACAATACAATAGTAGCCATCTTAAAGAATACAGTGAAAGAAAATAATAAGGATTGGCATCTCCAATTGCCTCTTACATTATGGTCTTACAGGACTAGCATGCAGATACCTACTGGGGCAACACCATTTTCACTTGTATATGGCATTGAGGCCATTATGTCCCTCGAGTTAGAAATTTTGACATTGTGCATCACATTGAAAGAGTTCATCAATGATGATATTTCATGACAAGCTCATCTTGATCATTTGACCCTTCTTGATGAACATCGCATCAATGCTCTTGAGCATATCCATGTTTACCAATATATTTTAACATAAGCTTGTGCTTAAAGAGCACCAACATAACTCAAATCTACCACCGCATCTACAAGATAAATTTATAGCCAATTGGATAGGTCCTCATATCATCTCAAAGAAGATTGGACTTGGTACATATCACCTAACATAATTAGAAGGTGTTGAGAAGCCAGAACCTCTAAGGACATATTACACATAAGCACAAAAAAACACAAAAACATTCAAATAAACATTAAAAACATTCAAAATTTTAAAAATTACAAAAACAATAGAAAAATTCAAAATCAAAAGGCCTCAAAGGCATCATAAGCCCTTTTGTCAACTCACAAAAGGCTCCAAATATAGTTTTGTGGAGTTTTCCTACTTACCCTTAAGATATTTTTCACGTCATGGGGAACTCTTAAAATTATAACCAACACTATGTATTATGGCAGATCCACCTCATTAACTTAGGAATAGACTACCTTTGACAGCTCTAAACTGACCAAGTTGGGTAAGGAAAACCCAAGCAATGGGCCCTTTTACCAATGCTTCACAATGCACACACCCACTATACTAGACAAAATATTATTTTGTTCTTTTGATATTTTTAGTGATCGAACCTATCAGTATTAAAACCTATAAAACCATACAGGTGCCTTATCCATTACAGAGTCATAGCAATTTGATAAATGACTTTAGAAATATAACAGAAAAAATAACTAGTTCATTTTACTCCATTCAAATGATGTAATGTAAATAAAATAGTTAACTAGCAAGAGAAGGCATTATTTATAGATTCTGATTGCAGTAATACATAAACAAGCTAACACATAACATTCACACAAAAATATGCCAAGGGAAGAGTTGAGATTTTTATTAATAAAAGATGTGTATAGAACATATCAGTAGAGTGCTTGATCCTCATATGCCATTTGATTACAGTAAATCCCTGGTTTGAATATTTAGAACAAGGGGTATCTCTTATCCATCCTGATTGCAGTGATGTTAGAGTCCTCAAATTCGGTGTGTTCCACATAAAATAATCATAGTGAATGATGCACCTCAACAGTCCTTGGTGAATGACAAGAGAAAGGGCAATAAGACACATAGACAAGAGATACACAAGGAAAATACTACTCAGATAATGGGCAAGTTTAATACCTAGCTTTTCTCTCTCAGAGGTTCAATGAAAAAATTTGTTGTTGTAGGTTCTTCTTCTTATAGTGTGGACTGCCTGACCATTGTAACTTCCTGTCATGTTGTAAGAATCATATTGTACCTAAACCTGGGATGCACTCAAAAATGACATGTATCCCATGTTATTTCTATGCAGGTGGAGGCTATGCATCCCTGCCAGTACTACCTTGTGTTGGTGGCTGAGGCCCTCCTAGTGCATGTGCTATAGTAGTGGTGGGCCCCACTCCTGTCTTATGATTTTGAATGGCTTGATCAATAAAGTCCCAAGACTCATCGTGAAAGGTCAAAGAGAAGAGGAGCAGGTTCAAATCTTGGGTGGCCTCAACTACCGAATTCGATTATTGGTGAATTCACAAAGGTGGTCTACCATCTCGACTAAAGTCATGAAGTTTTTGGACAGCCTATCACCAGACTCTAAATCAAAATCTTAGATTTTTTGAAAAACAAAATCCTTGATGACTGGGGCTCGTCCAAAGTCCTCAATGGAGAGGTTGCAATCGACCAACTCATCGTTGGCTTCGTACTCAGATTTTGCCACCTCTTGGTTCCACTAGCGCCAGTTTTGTTCATTTTGTAAGAATAGGGAGACCTTGATGTATTCCTCCATGAAGAAGCATAAAGATTCATCTACCAGAGTAGTCGTTAGCCCAAAAATAGGCACATAGTCCTCCTAAAACCTCCTATAGATTGGCATGATTGCATCTATTCTCTACCTCCCACATTGTAAGTTGTCCTGGATGAGACCTACTGCTCGTCTTACAACATATATATCTATCAGGATGGACTCCAAATCCATCATTTTGGGTTGGATCTTCTCCTTCATTTCTTGTTTAAATTCATTCGTCGACCTGAATTGGACCCTAGTCTATGTAGTGGAAGAAGCGGGCATCTTTAGTTTATCAACTTCAGCCTGAAGTTGATTGACCTTGAGTTGCAATGGCTCTACCTCCACAGCTTTGGCTTTCAATTCTTTAATTTCTCTTTACACTGCCTTGACCACCCATGCTTGAGCAACCACTTGTGATTGCATCATTTGAGTGGGTGTAGCAGAGGTTCGAATGACTCCTTTGCTTGTATCTATAGTGGCCTCTCTCATTCTGTGTGGTAGAGGGATCTCAAAAGAGATAACAAGTGTATCGGTGGTTTCTTGTCCAACTGTCTCCCTATGCCTTACTATCCCCTTGCTTGGAGACCTCTGTTCTTCTATATCCTGGATCTGGTCTTCCTCATCGGCTATAAACTAGAAAGTGTCAGTGACTTTAACCATTGTAAACTTTTCCACTTCTAGCTCTGAGGACTCAGTCTTAGCCTTTTTGTGAGTAGGGGACCATGTGGGGCTACGCACTTTGTAGCCTCTCAAAATATTGGACAGCCCCCTAGCCTGTGCTATCTTTTTCATCACCTTGGGTCTTATCTGATGTTCTTTTTTATTTACTACCAAGGTGGTGGAATATAATGAACATTGACTTTCCATCAATTGACCTTGCTCACGTGGGCTTATCAAGGTCAGTGTTGATGATGTTGTGACCTGTTAAGAAGAGCTAATGGCCAACTCCTTCCATTTTGAAGTGGTGATGAGGAAACTAGAAGAGTAGGGAAGTTTGGCATGCTCGTAAACTATCTTCATCATGACCTCAAAGAGGTCATAATATTTTTGGGCAATTTGGAGAGTGGGGTCTTCAAATTCTTCAGGACAAGCCACCAGGACCAATGGGGCCATATTATCCACTAGCAAGCCTCGATGGAATTTAATCTTAGCGCTATAATCATCGATAGCCTCTAGTCCACTGTAAAGCCACTGATATTTGGGCATCCTCCATATCAATTCCAGGGTCTAGTGATTTATGAAAGCTTTTTGCATTGTGTCTTCAAAATCATCACCATTGTGCATGATTTCTAGAAGGGCCAGCTTATCGATAACTTCTCTCCTATGGTGGCCATCCAAGTCATAGGCCCTCCAAGTGACCTCTAAGAAATAGTAGGTTTCCATATTCTATATGGCCCACAATGGGGTAAAGTGGCCAAGATAGGTGTAATACCCCATCGTACATGGAATAGGCAACCACTTCATTGGTCCTTTCTTCCTCAGATGTCTAATTTTTACCTCTTTGGCCATCTATCAAGTGATCTCTAGGATGACAATGGAAGTCGGGTAGTGGAAAGGTAGTGCCTTCGGGGGTAGATTTGATCCATAAATCCTGATATAGGAGAATTCTTCTACATAAAAGTAATCTCCTACTTTTTCCTTGTGCAAAATATCTCTAACCCCTGCCCCAATTCTATCTAGAAAATTTCCACACAACCAAAAGTGTACCATGGGGAGGACCTTGTCAAAGAAGGTAGTATAGCTGGAACACCCCTCTTGGATGCATAGCAGCCGATCCTGCATAGTAGGCGTGTTCACCCCCCCATCTGGGTCACCAAGGCCTTGTCCAATTGTGCCACGAATAAATGTATAAGAAATGAGTAGTGTGAAAAGGGAGGCATCTCCCTTTTATGGGCCAATATGGCCTCCTACAACTATTGCAATTCTTCATTCATTTTGTCACTAATAATATATTCCCACTGGTAAAGAGGATTCTTGTCTATCCTATTGCATTGGAGGATTAAAAACATCACCTCCTTAGTGATCGACTCCAAGTCTTTCACTCCTAGGGCTAGATTTATCATGTTCGTGTAATCTTGCACCCAAGGATGGAGAATGAATTTTTTAATGGGAAAGTCTGTTGGCCTCATCTTCCCTCTCTACAACAAAATCTAAGGGAATATCATGTTCATAATATAATTGGCCTTAAGGGCCAATGTTTTGAAATCCACCAACTTGGAAGCGGTGGCCAAGACAAAAACTTGTCAAATCCTATCTGTCGACACCCGGGCTACCGCTTGACCATTAAAATATTGAATGGTGCACACTTTGGAGTCATAAGAGATAGCAATCCATTCCAGCATATCAAAATAGTGGTACACCTTTGGACAGGTTAACTGGCCCAGATTGGTATTCCACTTTTTGCACACAGGGGCTGGTCTAGTGTTGTCTCAGTAGGCCTACACATAGAGGTCTCTCAAGAGCATCATGTGACACTGGTTATCTTTCTTTTTGGGGTCAAATTCATAGATCCTGACCTCCTCCACCTCTTTCTATTGTTATTAAGTGATATCCCTACTGATATCGGGTAAATTCTTGAATACATTAGGATTTTCTGCCCTCCTTGGCCTCTTGTCAACTGTCCATGCTTCGGTGATTTTATTGATTCTCTGCTGAACTATCAATTTTTAGGAGCTAAAGAGCTGGTGGATGCCATCCTATTCAAACAACAGTGAAAAATTTTCCCCTCGACTGCAATATTTCTTCTGCTCTCTCCATACTTTACACTATGTTTGGCCTTGTTGATAGGTAGCTTTGCATGCGTAGGTGATGCTAAAAATGACCACCACCTTATATTTTAAAATAGGTGCATTAAATGTGGTATATGACACATGCACTTTTTTATTTTTGCAAGCTCTCGAGATTGGTCGGGTGCACCACGTCGACCGTCACCTCCTCATACTGGTGAATGAATTGCGGCTTCAGACAATGATCATGACACAGGGAAACTTAGGATTGGCAGTGGTGAGGCACAGGAATGTGTGCACTCACTTGAGGCATTTCAATATTAATTTTAGCATGTGCACCCCCTTGGGAAGCGGGGTGCATGGATTTCAAGGTAGGCACATAGGGTTGTGCGCCCGCATGACCTTCATGTGCTCTAAGGAAGTGGAGCATACTTGACCACAATATGTGCACCCCTCTAGACCTTGTATGCTCCATCGTAGTGGAGCGCATAACCCACAGGCAGGCACACAACCTTGTGCACTCGACTTGGACATTTGCATGCCCTGAAAGGATGGGCACACCAACTCGGGATGGGACGTGCAGTCTTGCATGTCCTGATTGAGGTTGTGCACTCCACTTTGAGAGTGGAGCATATTCAGCTAGGGGGGGGAATCACACTACTTGTGTGCTCAAAGAGATTGAGTGAACTCCATTATAGTGGAGTGCACATCAAAATTCATGGTGCACAAGTCATGCGTCCTTCATGGGATTGCACATGCTTCACTTCCTCAAAACGTGCATAGGGTGCATGACCTTGTGCACCCGAAAGGACTATTATTCACTTCACATCCCTGTGGAGTGCATAGGCTATTGGTGGGGTGCACAACCTTGTGTGCCCCTAAAGGACACTGTGCACCCCATCATTCAATGGGGCGCACAGGCTAGAGGTAGGTGCACTGCCTTGTGTGCCCATTCGGGGGACTCCATGCTTTGAGAAGTGGAGCACACAACTTGGTTCAGGATGCATAGCTTGTGCACCTGGGTGGCTTCGAGTGCACTCCATTGGAGTGGAGCACACTACTTGGTTTGGGACACATAGCTTGTGCACCTGGGTGGCTTTGAGTGCGCTCCATTAGAGTGGAGCACACAGGGCAAATTTGAGGTGCACCAGCTTGTGCACCCGAAGGGCAAATGTGAATTTGGCTCCCTAAAGGTGGCTAGCCTTTTAGGAGTCAACAGGTAGCATAGCACCTTTGGTCAAATCACAAAAGCTCCAAAGGTATCTTAAATCCCTTTGGTCAACCTCAAAAAAAGCTCCAAAGGCAACATAACACTTTTAGTCAAATCACAAAAAGCCCAAAGGCATATTAAAGCTCTTTGGTCACTTCACAAAATGCTCCAAAGGTATATTAAGGCCCTTTGGTCACTTCAAAAAAGGTTCCAAAGCCATTTTAAATCCTTTTGATCACATCACAAAAGGCTCCAAAGGCATCTTAAATCCCTTTTGTCATATCATAAAAAGACCCAAAAGGTATTTTAAAACCCTTTGGTCACCTCACAAAAAGCCCCAAAGGCATCTTAAAGCCCTTTGGTCAAATCACCAAAGGCTCCAAAGGCATCTTAAATCCCTTTGGTCACCTCACAAAAAGCCCCAAAGGCATATTAAAGCCCTTTGGTCAAAAAAAAACACAAAATAACAAAAATAATTTAAAATCAAAGGGTAAAAAAAAATATTCAGAATAATCAAAATTAGAAAACAATTGAAAATATGAAAATACAAACACATTTGCATTTGGCATTTGCATTCATCTAATTGCATTGCATATAGATATTTACATCAATTGCACTTGCATTAAGATAGGTTGTGTTTGCAATCTTACAAATGACACAATATTTGTACTTAAATCATGCATCTTCAAAATTCGTCAACATCCATAACCCATGTGAGTAACTGTGTTTTTCAACACATCCCCTCCTAATGCTATAATAAATATACTAGGGTTTCGGTCACTCAACCATACCTAGTGATTTTATCAAAATTTGTAGAAAGTTGTCTTTGCTTTTGACAGATAAGGTTTGGTTTTGATAGCACCTGGTATATTTTAGACTCATATCACTAATAAAAACACTAAAATCCTAGTTGGAACAAGGGAAATATGAACGCTACAAAGTGGTACTAGGCATCCTAAGAGAAAGGTTTTTACTTGATCACCTTGCGATGCGCTTGGTCTAGTATTTTGATCATTTGCAAAAGAACAAGCTCCCTCCTACCCAAAAAAATCCCTTGCTTTCATAAAAACAAGCAAAAATCTTGAAACAAAGTAAAATACAAAAGCAAAATAAATAGTGATTATCATCACTACATAAATCCCTTTCTCAAAGAAAAACAAAAATTCAAAATAAACAGTGATTTTCATCACTAAAGCATGAGCAAGTATCCCAAATAAATGTGAAGAAAAGAAGGTAGTGAAGAGTGATGAGAACCAAATATGCTCATATTTTTATATAAGTACTAACAGTTTTTGTATTTGCAATATATCATGAGTTGTATATTTTTATGAAACATTATGTATTTATTTAATAAAATCATGTGTATTATCTAATCCATGTGTGAAGTGTGTTTTGTGTAGTTATTTACCTGATTTTTTTATCTTTTGCTTAGTCGAGGTCCTACATGGACCTGGCACGATTTCGCTCAAACATACTAAGGGATACTCAAGTAGACATCTTACTAAGGTAGGTGCCTTACTGAAGTAGGCACCTTACTGAGGTAGGCACCTTAATGAGGTAGGAACCTTACTAAAGTAGGCACCTTACTAAGGTAGGCACCTGACTCAAGTAGGTGCCTTACTCAAGTAGGTGCCAGGATTATGTGTGTTGACCAAACAACTAGAGAATGACCCCTTTGACCACCGTTCCATATCATTTTTGGGAAACTGTTGAATGAACAAGTTATCCCATCCAGAGTGGATGAACATGTAACCACTCACAAAGAAGAATCGTAACAAAGCAAAAATCATCTGATTGCTAGGAAATGATGTAGAGTTGATTATCACATGTCGATTACAGTAACTAAACTATCCCAATTTAGACTATAACCAAGATGCCTATTATAATAGAACTGCAACAAGAAGTTATGTGTGTATTATATAAACACATGGACTTCTCCATAGAGGGGAGGCAAATATTTTAGAGAATATTATTGCATGTAATACTTCATTACACTATTAATAAAATCTTGAGCATTCTTTCATTTGTGCATTGTCTTCGTGATTCATTGGGCGGGATCTACTAGAGCTCGGGCCCACTCCAAGCCAGTATTCCTCCCCTGCTTCTTAGTTATTTTTGTAGGTTTAATTATGCATGATAGTATGTTTATTTCTTAGATTAAATTTATTTTCTTTAGAATGGTGTGCTTTTTAATTACATAGGTGTATTTACAGCTTTTAGAGTGGTGTGTTTATCTTTACGTATTTTATTTATGCATGAGCTTTATTGGTGTGGACAAATCAATTGTTGTTTTACAAACACCCCCAATGATAGTTGAATGAATTCATCTCAAAAGTGGTAGTGTGAGTAGTCTCAATCATGGCACTTCAAAATTCTATGAGCTTCCTGGTTTGACAATTTAAATGTGAGTGTTGTGACAAATATAGGACAAATTTAACCAATGTTTGACATCCAATACTTTTATGCTATTATTGGGGAAACACCACAAGTAGACTAATTGCATTATCCCTTAAAAAATCTTCTACTTGACCTTGTATGAGTCCGCCAAGAAAAATAGGACCCAACGATTGTTTTATAAGACAATACCCATCAAAAAAATTTGAGTCAGCCAAAGACTTAGAGTTTGAATTAGATTCTCTTGACTCATCACCAATAGTCCACTAAAGCGAGCATCCTCAATTTTTGTAAATATCCTCCTTATATCACCGACCTAGAAAATAATAGATCATCCTGAACCCTTTATTTAAAAGAACACCCTCAAATGAAGCCCTGTTGTGGAAATTCATAGAGGATCGTACCATTACACCAGCTAATTTGGAGTCTCTAGTACAAAGAGTTCTGAATAACTAAAATGCCATAGAAACTGCATTAGAGACAACACTTCCTATAAAAATGGTTGAAGAAGTCTCATCTAGATTCAACTTCCTCATAGAGGAAGGAGCAAGAGAAACCAAAATGAAGAATATATCCCTTGCCCATATTCCTACATTTAGGGGATACCCAACCGAATATCCTGGCCTATTTTTGTTTAAATTTGATGTGCTATGTAGGTCTATCAACTATAAATTAGATTCTTAGAAGCTGAAACTATTTCCATCGACATTAAACAACTCATATCTATGATGGTTTATTGGGTTGGAGAAAAAGCATATCACCACATGGTAAGAGATGAGGAAGCTCTTTCTAGAGAAGTACCAGGACTTCGGTAGAGCATGAGATTATAGAGAGGAAGTTCTCAGCATGACACAGAAGGAGGATGAATCCCTGGAAGAATACTGGGAGAGGTTCAATTTTGACCTCCAATGATCTCCTCATGCGAAGCTACATGCTAAGTCCCTCAAAATAATTTTTGTGAGAGGACTCAACAACGAATTGCTATAAGTGCTAAACATGATTTTAGGAGGAGATGTTTACCGGCACGTGATGGAAGATATTCGAAAACTATATCAAAATTACTCGTGAAGGAGAGGCAAACCCACTCCCAAAACCATGAAGGTGAATGCATCGATCATAAAAGTAGAGATAGGAAATATGCTGGAGGATTTAAAAAGTGAAATGCTATCATCTTTGGTATTACAGTTGGATACGCTCTTGCTGGAGAAGAAGAAACAAGAGAACAAAGAAATATTAACCTATTTTTGCCCAAAATGTAAAGGGAAGCACGCTACGAATGCATACCAAAGAATAAGGTTAGAGTATGTGCAGTTTGCCAATAGAATCATAAAACTCTAATGTACTTGTAGCTACCCAATACCAAGGAGGATGTTGACATAAGTGAAGCCTATTTTGTGGGAAATAAAAAAATTGGTAGAAACCCCCTATGGGGAATATGCCCATGGGGATGTTGCCCTATGGAAGAGGACCATATATGCCATAAGGGCAATCACAACCACCTAATATGGGATGGTGGGGACCACTATATTTGACAAACGTGCCTCGAGGAGCTGCATTTCCCAATCAACAACCATAAATGCCATATCAACATTTTGGGCAGCAATGGAGGAACCTCGGTCCATGGATTTTTGCTCCACAAAAATGGCACAAGTTCCACCTCAGTAAGGCCTACCAACCCTACCTACAGTAAGACCTATGTAGTTACCAACACAACCAATAGTGAACCCAAATAATAAGGTAAACCAACTGACATACCAAGTAGAAGGAGAGATGTATCCTATGTATAATATTAGTTATAATCCCATTTAACTTTGGTCAGGTAAGTAGCTAGGAATAGAAACACCTACCCTGATATAAGAGGAGGAAAACATAGGATACTCCCCTATTATAGAAGAGGTGGGAGAAGAAAAATTTATTGATAAAATAGAGGCTCCATTCCCTAAATGGTTGTAGGAAAAGAGGAAGACAACACATCCCGAGTTTGATATCCTTTCTAACTTAAGGAATCTCACAGTTACTATCCCACTCTTGCAAGCAATCCCAGACATATCGATATATAACAAAGTAATAAAGGAGTTAAACCTAAAGAAACCAAGATGTAAAGTAGCACTAAAAATCAATGTCGAAGAGAAATTGGTCAACCTAATGATGGGGAATGCGTGTCATCCCAAATATGTAGATCCAGGAAGCTTGATGTTGACCATTAAAATATGAGGGCATTCGTTGGCCAACACCTTAGTTGATTTGGGTGTAGCCATCAACGTAATGTTGCAGGATACCATACATAAGTTGAATCTCACAAACCTAAAACCCACCAAGACGGTGCTACAACTTGTCAATTGGTCAATTGTAGCACTTAAAGGAATGCTCAAGGACATTATTGTGATAGTTTATGCATGGGAATACCCTACAAATTTCCTAGTTATGTAGTCTAAAATAGGACTGGGTGGTTATTCGCTCATCCTAGGGAGACCATGGTTATAGTTGATGCCTATATCAGCTACCACAATGGACTTATGACCATCTCAAATGGTCAAAACATCAAGAGATTGACTATCTCCCCTCCTACGCAGTTCATGGATACACTGGGAGAACCCACGTGGGACAATTAGGAGGATAATTCATTTTCCATGCTCCAACTGGTGATGGCATTAATAGAGTTGGAGGATGAAGGCAATGAAGATGGTATCATCATGAGATTCCTTTAAGGAGAATCCTCTCTCACAGTCCTCGATTCACCGTTGGTCAATGCTCAGGATCACCACACCAGGAAAATTGACATTGAGCTCAATAAAACATTGAACGTCAACAGTGGGTTAACCATCATACAACTAACAGAATTAAAAGAACTCCTAACTAGGAACCAACAAGCATTTGCCTGGGATTATTCGGATATGAAGGGAATCAACCCAGATATCTGCACCCATCGAATCTATCTTGAAGAGCAGGTGACCCCAGTCAAACAGCCGTAGAGAAGGATGAATTTGGCAATGAAGGAAATTATTAAAGCTAAGCTACAAAATCTCTTGTTAGCAGGATTCATCTACCCAATCTTTGACAACGAGTGGGTATCACCACTGGTTGTGGTCCCCAAGAAAAATGGAAAATTAAGGATCTATGTGGATTACAAATCATTGAAAAAAGTGACCAAGAAAGATCACTTCTTGATTCCCTTCATTGATCAGGTATTGGACACACTATCTGGAAGGAAATACTTCTCCTTTATGGATGGATTCAGCAGATACAACCAAATCCAAATTGGGGAGGAGGACTAGGATAATACAATGTTTACTTACCCATGGGGAACATTTGCCTAGTGTTGCCCTTTGGGTTATGCAACGCACCAACCACCTTCCAAAGGATGATGTTAACAATATTTTTGAATATGATGGGGGAGGAAATTGAGGTATATATGGATGACTTCATCGTTTACGATGAAACCTTTGAAGAAGTGATGATGAACTTGGAATGAGTGCTCCAAATATGTGAAGAGAACAAATTATCCCTCAGCAATGAAAAGTGTTTTATGATGATGCATGAGGGCATAGTTTTGGGACACCATCTCTTGGAAAAAGTAATTAAAGTGGATTAAAATAAAATAGAAGTCATTAAAGACTTACCCAGCCCAAAAATGCAAAGGAAAATAATGAGTTTTCTTGGATTTTTTGGGTACTATAGGTGATTTATTTTCGACTTTAGTAATATCGCCAAACTGTTGCACACCCTACTGACAAAGGACGTAGAGTTCATATGGACGTAGGACTGCAAGCAAGCATTTTATACATTGAAGGAGAAGCTTATTTCTACCCCAATTTTATGAGACCCAAATTGGGTTGTCTCATTTCATATATATTGTGACGCATCCAATAATACAATTGGAGTAGTCCTCAAGAAAAAGGATGGTGAGGATTTATATGCCATTTATTATATTAAAAAAAACTTAGCAGGGGATGAGCTCAACTACACAATAATAGAAAATGAATTCCTTGCAATTGTGCATGTCATCAATAAATTCTGCCACTATATCACTAGGTACAAGGTGTTCATTCACACAAACCATGCGGCTATCAGATACCTAATGAGTAAACCAACAATCAATGATAGGATCATTAGGTGGCTTTTGCTGCTATAGGAGTTCAACATTACCATAGTTGACAAGCCCAAGAAGGACAACGTAGTCGTAGACTTCTTGTCTATGCTAATACCGATAGACCACATAGTGGTAGAGGACCAGTTACTGGATGAACATTTATTTATTGTCAGTGAACAAACACCATGGTATGTAGACATCACCAACTCTCTAGACATCGATAGAACTTCCCCTGTACTTTCATATAGAGATAAGCAAGCGATGATTGAAAATAGCACCTCCTTTCAATGGATTGATGACCTCTTGTTCAAAATAGGGCCCAACCAAATTGTAAGGAGATGCATAGCAGAGCATAAGTTTTTAGAGATACTCAAATATTGTCACAATGATCCATGTGGAGGGCACTTCTCAGGGAGAAGGACTACATATAAGGTGTTACAGACTAGGTATTTTTAGCCCACTCTGTTCAAAGACACAACCCCATACACCAGTAGGTGTGATGAACGCCAAATAATGGGTATGCCGACCCATAAGGACAAAATACTCCTTCAACCTCATGTACATATCGAGCCCTTAGATAAGTGGGGCATGGATTTTGTGGGACCCATCAACCCATATTCAATTGGGAAGAGATATATTCTAGTCTGTATAGACTACGTTACTAAATGGGTTGAATTTTAGGCATTGAGAGACTCCAAGGAAGAGACGCTAGCCGAATTCCTATTTGCCCATATTTTTATGAGGTTTGGGGTGCCTAGGGAAATTACAATGGACCAAGGGCCCCAATTTACCTCTAGGCTAATTGAGGAGCTTATGGAATAGTATAGGATTCGATACAACAAGACTACATTCTACCATCCACTGGTGAATGGACAGGTGGAAGTGACCAATAGGGCAATTAAGAACATCCTGACAAAAACCATGCAGGAGCACAGGAAGATTGGACTGTAATATTACCAAAGGTAGTATGGGTGTACAATACAATGTGGAAATCAACCATAAGCTTTACACCCTTCTGATTGGTATACAAGAAGGATGCAATGATGCTCATTGAGTTTGAGGTCAAGATGCTCATAACGGTGGTAGAATTGGACCTAAGCTTGGATGAAGCACAAAGGGAATAAATTTGGTAGCTAAACCAACTGGACAAATTTCAAATGGATGCCCTACAGAGAACAAAAATCATGCAGAAGCAAAGGAATCAATGGCATGATCACCACATTAAGATAAAACAATTCAAAGGAGATTGGGTACTATTGTATGATTTTAGGTTCCAGGAGCGAAAGGGAAAATTGATGCAAATATGGATGGGACCGTACGAATTGGTGGAGATCATCAAAAATGGTGTTATGCATGTCAAGACAATTGACGGTAGCAACACCATTCTAAAATTTAATGGCCATCAGTTGCACCCATACCACACGTCCAAAAGCTTGCTAGTGGAATCCAAAAAAAACATGGGGGAGACACGTAATTTTTTCCAAAATTCTCAACAACATGGTGGACATAGAGGTGTCCACCAAAAATAATCTAGTATAGTTTCCTATTTTTTTAGCTTACGATGTGTTTTGCAGGAACAACACCTGCATGCAAGCTACATGAATCCTAATATCTAGGGCCTAACAGGCATAGATTACGTTTAACTGTATTTTCTTTTTTTCTTGTTTTATTTTTGGAGGGGAATGACTTGATTTATTGAACAATAGGCATCTTGAGGAAAAATTCCTACACCGGATCAGCATCCATGAACCTGCACATTTAGAAGATAGTCCTGATCTAAGCATGGTGGGCACCAATTTCTCAAAAAGAAAAAATTATGCACCCCTGTACTTAGACGAAACAGACACTAATGTAGTACGAGGAGAATTTTAGGAGGCTTGATAAAACTCACATCAAAAAACACGTTAGCCATTGCTGACTTTTCAACAATGAGAGAACAATCGAATTTGGATTAGAGGTGTCTTACTCTTGTGCCTTACTCCAGAAGGGAGGTGTCTTACTCTGGCACCTTACTCTGGTGCCTTAATTCGAAAGGGAGGCACGTTACTTTGGTGCCTTACTCTGGAAGGAAAGCACCTTACTCCATTGAGGAAGCACCACTCTGAATATTTCAAAAAAAAAATTATATATTTAGTAAGGCGCCTTACTCTGGCTCCTTACTCCAAAAGGGAGGCACATTACTCTAGTGCCTTACTCTGAAAGGGAGGCACCTTACTCTAGAAGGGAGGTGCCTTAATCCACTGAGTAAGCACCACTCTGAAGGTTTCAAAAAAAATGATGATCAAATCGGTGCCTTACTTTGGCACCTTACTGAAGTAGGTGTCTTACTGATGTAGGTGTCTTGCTAATGTAGGCACCTTACTAAGGTAGGCACCTTACTAAGGTAGGAACCTCACTAAGGTAGGTGCCTCACTAAGGTAGGTGTCTCACTGAGGTAGGCACTTTACTAAAGTAGGTGTCTTACTGAGGAAGGTATCTTACTGAGGTAGGTGCCTAACTCAAGTAAGTGCCAAGAAGGCACCTTACTCAAGCAGGCACATTGATTGAATAAAAAGCACATGTGCAACTTGGCAGTACATGGAGCAACCAAAACCAACACCATCATCTCACGTGATGTAAATTCGAAAGCACCCGAAAATACTTTGAAATTATTGGATAGGATATCTACACATCCCAAGGCCAATCATCAAGGAGATATGCGTCCCAACCTAAACCAATAGGATCCATCATATTTTCAACATAGGACCTCAAGAAAACCAGAATAGCAGTAACCAAAGTGACATAATCAGCACATGGAAAATGTATTATCTCCATAACCACTAAGTACCAAATTGGCATACTCCACGCAGCATGAAATGACCAATCAGATATGCGCATGGTTTCTTTTAAATATATGTAATTTTTCATATGATATGCTTCTCTAAAAATAATTTCGGTGTAACAATTGAATTCACCCCTCATGTCTAATACATCACACCAAAAATCAATTTGGGTTGCATACCCTGCCAACCCCAATGTGAACATAACTTCCAGCGTTAGGCACTTGAATCTATAAGAATGTGCCTTACTAAGAACAGGGTATCAATCCAATCAAAATTAGGAGTGAATTTGCCATGGGAGGATGATCAAAGAATCATGTGCTCAAAAATCATGATCCTAGTGGCACTAAGGGGGTTAGGGGAGAAGTTCACAACCGATTCGAAGCGGTCGGGTGGATGAATTATTATCACCTGGTCATACAAGACCAAGACATAGAGGCAAAACAAGAGTTTTCTGTAGCTATGAGCAGAGGAGTTTCTTGATTGCATGGACTAGAGATTCCAGTCACCCTAGAGCACATTGCTCATGTCACCACCTCCCCCTCACTGAATAATGTACATACAAATATGGCACAACAAAATAGTGTGAAAAAATATTGCTCGGACAAGGGAACATCTCATGCGACCATAAGGGAATCCCAAAGTAGGGAAACCCGATGCACCTGAGGAATCTCTTTGAACAGGTTACAAGATACTTCACATACATCAAGAATTATTTGCACCTAAACACAAATCATATGCAGTTATTGAACCACTTGGTGCACAGGCAAGAAATTAACATCTCGTTCTATCTAGCAAATACCCTATAGGATGAGGCATCATGATACCAGAGAGGGGTGATCTCTGCCCTAGCCTACCACAGGCTAATTACAGCCTTGATACACCACGTAGAGGAGCATAGAGGAAGCTCATAGGTAGCAGGGGTTGAACACTATGGTGCACAAGAGCAAATGGTATCTAAAGTAGAGCAAGATGATAAATTACGAGAAATATCCAAAGAAGAAAGGGTTGAACCTTCTAATGCATCGGAGTAGGTGTCAGTAGAGGTAGGACACAAGGCTAAATTAGGGGGAATGTATGAAGGGGAACAACCCCAATTTTTACTAGATGTTATGGGGGAAGGGAAAAGTTCTCTACCTAATTATATGGAGGATAGGTTAGAATCCTCCAACCCCAAACCCACAGATTTATGGACAGAGCACATAATCGAAGATGCCTATGACAACTAATCCTATTGAGTGAGGAAGAAGAGGAAGATGCAAAGCTCAGATTTGTGGCCCAAACCTTACATAATTTGGTTGTCTATAGTCCAAAAGACTTGCAGTCTTCACCAGTTTTGCAATAGCAGTCCAATATGCTGATGGAAGAGGACTGCACGGGGCAGAGCAAAAATTACATGACATAGGTACTGTTTGAAGAATATAAAGAGATGTCTGCAAAAACAATTCAAAGGAAGGAGGCCACCATTACCCAAAAAAAATGGGCAATTGAGGTACCTACAAACTCTCCAACCTTACCAAAGAGAGTAGTCTCATTCAGGGTAGTCATATTAGATGCTCAAAATGAATAAGTAGAGGTTGGAGAGGATTTTTGCACCTATGAAAGGGTAATTGAATAGGAACAGGGGGATTTTATTTTCCAGATAGAAACCATTGTTATCAACATTGACGACGATGATGAGCCTTCAGGGTAGAGCCAAGGGCAAGACCCTAAACCCAAGCCCAAGGAGGATTCCCCAGAGCACCAGGTACTCAAAATCAAGGGACCACTACCTAAATAATTTGAGCAGGCGTCGAGCTACTATAGAATAAGGGGAATAGTTACGAGGGATCTCAAAAAATATTAGATCCTTGGATCCTCTAACAAGGAGGTATCTTCCACGGGGAAGGAGGATATCCCCACGTAGGCCATCGTAGTACCAAATAGGAGAAAGGAAGGCACCTCAACCATCGTAGACAAGGACCAAAATAAAGGGAAGAGTTATATTTTTTGAACCGAACCCCCACTCGGATGAAGAATGGGAAGTAGGCATGCGGGCCTTCACTAAGCGAAAAGAAAATTTTGAAAAGCTTCGTGAAGATTTTGAAGTGGCAAAGGTAGCTAGGAAAGCTACCAAGAAGGCCAAAAGAGGGCCTAGCATCTGTGTGGACCCTACTACGGATGATCAATTTTGGAAGATCTATGGTTCATCACAGGGTCGGCCTTCCAAGATGAGGAAATGGTTGGAAATATGGGGGATATATGGACCAGAGGTAGAGGCGATAGCAATTGCAAAATAAAATGCTAGCCTCACCCTTGAAGAACTTTAGTCATACAAGGCCAACATGTTCATTTGAAAGAGGGACGACTCTGATATTCCCTTTGAAGAATTACACCCTTAATATGCTAACCTATGGCAGGAAGCATAGGCAATGTTCTAGAGAGGAGAAACGACTGTGGCTGTAGTGCCCAACAAAGGTGTCGGGCTGAGCATATAAGGATGACGTAGCTAACGCAATAGGAAGTTGATACAGAATGAAGGCCAACCCTGCACAATAAAAATCCAACATAGCTAGAGGACAACACAATCCAGGGATGCCTCACAACAAACTAGGGCTCCTCAATAGAAACAAAAATCTTAAGATGAAGGGAAATCCAAGGCCACTGGTAAGAAAAGGAAATAAGGAGAAGTGGCCTATGTAGAGGAGGTGATTACTAATTTCAGGTGCCACGAGGGTGTGGCACATATTAGGCATGGGGGGATGATGAGCACCAGATATGCTCATATTTTTATATAAGTACTAATGGTTTTCACACGAGAATATATCATGAGTTGTATATTTTTATGAAACATTATGTATTTATTTAATGAAATCATGTGTATTATCTAATCCATGCATGAAGTGTGTTTGGTGTAGTTGTTCGCCTAATTTTTTTTCTTTTACTCAGTCGAGGTGCTACATGGACCTGGCATAATTTCACTCAAACAAACTAAGCCATACTCAAGTAGGCACCTTACTGAGGTAGGCACCTTACTGAAGTAGGCACCTTACTCAAGTAGGCATCTTACTGAGGTAGGTGCCTTACTAAGGTAGGCACCTTACTGAAGTAGATGCCTTAATGAAGTGGGCACCTTGCTGAGGTAGTCATCTAACTCAAGTGGATGCCTTACTCAAGTAGGTGCCAGGATTATGCATGTTGACCAAACGGCTGGAGAAGTACCCCATTGACCATCATTACACATCATATATGGGAAACTGTTGAATGAACAAGCTATCCCAGCTAGAGTGGATGAACACGTAACCACTCACAAAGAAGAACCGTAACAAAGTAGAAATTGTCTGATTTCCAAGAAATGACGTAGAGATGATTATCACACACCGGTTACAGTAACTGAATTGTCCCAGTTTATACTGTAACCGGGATGCATGTTGTAACATAACTAAAATAGGAAGTCCTGTGTGTGTTATATAAACACACAAACTTCTCTATAGAGGGGAGGAAAATATTTTAGATAACATTATCGCATGTAATACTTCATTGCACTGTTAATAAAATCTTGAGCATTCTTTCATTTGTGCATTGTCTTCATGATTCGTTGGGTAGGATCTACTAGAGCTCGGGCCCACTCCAAGCCAATATTCCTCCCCTGCTTCTTAGTTATTTTTGTAGTTTTAATTATGCATGATAGTATGTTTATTTCTTAGATTAAATTTATTTGCTTTAGAGTGGTGTGATTTTTAATTACGTAGGTGTATTTACCACTTTCAAAGTGGTGTGTTTATCTTTACGTATTTTATTTATGCATGAGTTTTATTGGTGTGGACGAATCAATTGTTGTTTTACAAACACCCCCAATGATAGTTGAATGGATTCATCTCAAAAGCGGTAGTGTGAGCAGTCTTGACCGTGGCACTTCAAAATTCTACAAGCTCCCAGGTTTGAAAATATAAATGCGAGTGGTGTGACATTTATAGAACAAATTTAACTAGTGTTTAGCACCCAACAAAGAGATTGAATCTTTGGAATGGTTGATCTCCATAAACTAGTGAGTGATTCCTAATTCAACAATGGGTTACATGAATCCCGCCTGGCATTAGGGTAAGCTCTAGGTAATTATCAAAAAGTGATAGCTTTAGGTGTCCTGTATAGCCTAGTGGTATAATCCAACTGAGTCCACCTTAGGATCAGGATGAACATTTGAGGATATCCAATACAACAATGGGCTATATAAATCCCATCTGGCACTGGGGTATGCTTATGTTTTATCTAATATATTCATTTGCACACACAAGGATAATGAATATCTAAGTCTTCATAACAAGAACTTTATCTTTTAGAAGTCATGTATAGTCAGTATACCACTTTTGATGAAGTAACTAGGGTGTTTGAGTCTCATGGAAAACCTCAAAAATTCCCTAATAGCAACAAAATCAAACTATCTCATATATCACATCATATATCTCAAAGTTTTCATCTCATATATGGGTGTTAAAATGATTAATTCTTATGATAAGATTTATCATTTTTATTCATGATTTTTTTACATTCTATGGTGTCGTCTATTATATTGTTAAACACATATCACATGCATTCCTTACATTTTAAGTGATTAAAACATATATGTTCATTTACATTAGATCATCATCATGTAAATAGTGCATGACCCATATTGCATTTAACACATCATAACAACATAATTTAGATGCATAAAATTAAATCAAAATTAAACATACATTTAACAATAACATACATCCATATATGCATACATCACAAGTAGCCCATCTACAAATATAGATCACGTCATCTAAATCATACATCCATCACCTAGCTAGAACATGTAAATCAATACATCACATCATATAGCATAAGATCATAATACTGCATCACATAAACATAAAATAGAAAACATATAAATACACATAATGAGTCTCAAAACACTGATATCATATATATGTGTGTGTGTGTGTGTAAAAAAAGTACATAAGGGTACAAAATTACCCACAGGCTATAACTATGTAGGTCATCTGACCTTATACTCAAAAATAAAGCCAGAACCATCAGTCATTAGGCTGGGCCTGTGCCCCTTGGCTCGCCTCCACCCTCAGCTTCATCCTTATGAGTATGATGGAAGTTAGTCACAATGGTCCGCTCTATCTGTATCTTGGTCCTATGGCTCGGTTGCACTGATGACTGCCCTAATACACACTGCATGTTACACTGTGAGCACCCTACTCTGTCTCACTCTCAAGGAGTGTCACCTAATAGCCTAATATAGTACTGTAGGGATACAATGTAAGTAGCATCTAAAGCCATCTAACCTTCATCCTCCTCTATGATCGATTGTAGGTGCCTAACCTCAACCCCTAAGTCCAGACTTGTGGGCCCATGTACAGCGGGAGTAGCTAGCACAATATAGTCTCGTGCATCATCCCTCTTAGCAGTAAGCTGCTCTATCCTAAGATACACCAAGTCAATCTATGTCTAGAGGGTGGCCATCTCCCCTCAAAGCTCTTGACCTGTGTCTAAAGCCTAGCAAAGGTAAAGTCCCATTGTAATATATGAATCTAATTTTCCTGAAGCTCGACCTCTATGTGGTGCAACTAAGCCTGAAAAGGGGACTCCTACTCATCTGGTGCTAACTCCTCCTCCTCATGAGCAACCTACTCCTCTACCGGCTTCTCTGCTTTAGTCTATCTTCAATCCTCTATCTAATCCTACACTCAGAACCCATATAGATCCTCTATAGTCACCTCATCCTAATCCTGGCCTAAGTTGTTGCTACCCTGCCATAGTCATGTGACTGACCATTGGGTATATGCCTCTGTAACCTCGACATCTACTATAACAACATCCACTTTTGGAGGGTCATCATCCTCTATAATTGATGTAACTTAGGGCAATGGAAGATCTCTCTCTATGGTAACCCACCTGTACAACACTGGATGGAGAGGTATATCCTGTTGTAGATCAAACTATCGGAGCATCTAGGAGTAATGAAAGAAGTTTTTCATACTATCCTTGTGACCAATAACCCATCAGTCATGCCTAGTACAAGCTGTAAATCTATCTACATCTTCCCAGGTAGGGCACTCATGATAGGGCCACCATATAACATCCTTGGCCTATAGGCCAGTCAGAGTCACTATATAATGAGAAATATCCCCTGCATGGCATCGACTCTTGCACTCCTTGCACTATTGAGGCCACCTGTCTTCATAACACTGAGCCACATCTACAAGGGCAGTAATCTTGATGGGCAGTACTCCTGGGTAGTCCACCCTAATGTTCTCCCATACCTAGATCTATAGGAGAATGTTACAAGCAATGTTGTCTCATCCTTACTACTAAATCTGGTAGAGCTCATCATATCATTGGGCTAGCAATGCGCTCCCTCAAGCCATGATGATGGGCTCCTTGTTGTCCATCAAATATTGAACTATAGATAGGAGGTTCTATGGGAACCTCACTATGAAGTAATAAGGTAAAATCATGTTATATATGACATGCATCAAGACGACCTACCACCGTGGGAAGACATCCTCCTGATACCATCGATCCATGGAGATCTCACCATGATGGTAGTCACCAAATGCTACAGTTGCATGATCTCCAAAAACCCTCATAAAGATAGTATCTCTGGTATCGATAGGAAAGGACACAATGGAAACTCCATTAAAAGGGATCCAAAATATCCTGTATACATCCTCCAACATGATAGTCATCTCTCCAATAGGGAGATAGAATGTGTTAGTCCTGGAATCCCACCTATGTTCCAGGGTAGTGACGTAAGCCTGGTTCAACATGATCGTCAATAGCCTCGTGAAATACTAAATTTTATGGGCATCAAGCCAATCCCAATAAATGTTATCCATTTGAGGCAATAGTCGCACAAGCAAAGTAGGGTCCTAAGCCTACGTAGACAAAAGATAAAAGTGTAAGATAAATGCCTAAATTAAATGCACTTAAAAGCAAAAATAGCAATAAAATGCAAAACGATGCAAAATAATCTAAGATAAGCCTAAGGCTATGAAAGAAATGACTAAATGCACCTAAAAACACAAAAAAAAAAATGCCCACTTCAAAAATGCAAAAAAAATCAATTAATTTTCTTAAAAAAAAGAAAAATTCACTAAATTTCCTAAAAGTGTCACTATCGCTCGTGCCGACAGTGGCTAGCTACCAACAGTCAAATTTTTGATTGTTGGTATTCAAACTAGACACTTACAGCAACAACATCCCCTCTTTGCCAATTAGGGATCACTTTGAGCGTTAGCGGCCATGAGGCGACATGCCAATGGCATCCGCCCTCATCCATAAAACACAAAAAAAAATGCAAAAATACAAAATCTAATCTAGACCCACCTAATAAAAACTTAGGCTAGGACTATTTATTGGTTTGGTTCATTTCTAACAGATTTAGTTTGGTTCCTTTACCAATTAATTAATGAGGCTTATTTTATCAGTTAATTAAACAAATAAAAGCTAGGGTTTGAGAGATACCCATGAGTCGTTAGCTTCGCCACTTGTCGATGCCTCACCTTGCTCCATCATGGTGTTAGAATTTGGTAGCATCCTAGATCATAATCACTCTCTCTCACCTCAAATATCTAAAAGTGCAAATTTCCAGTTGGAAAAGAATGAAAGTCAAAACCCTAACTTTTCTTTTATATTTTCCAGTTTTTTTGTAGCCACTAATTACATGAGCGACCCGCGTTCTATGGCCGTTGACATGGATAACGACTACGATTTGTTCGTTGCTTTTGAAAAAAACTAGGAAAAAAAGCAATAAATGCACTAAATCTCTCACCACAAGGAGCCTTAAAATGGACAAATAAGCATCTCTACCTATCTATAACTGACAAAATTGTAAAATACCAAAAAAATTCACATAAATCAGAAATAAAAAATATTATAAAAATCAAATAGCAACAAAATATCAGTTGAGATTGGTATTCAGTTATTTATTTTATACACTTGGTGGTTACAATGACTGATGCTCCATGCAATATAGCAAGGTGACTAAATTACCATAAGGTCATTTGAGGTAAATTAGTCATCGTTGAATTGAAATGTTGTACTTCAATCTTGAAGAAGGCCATGGTGGTTAGACTACCCCATGGGAGTGAGGTATTCATTTCATATTCTACTATGACATTTTCATCAAATAATCGAATATAGTGATTCAACACAAACTTAATTAGAATTGCTATCACCTTAATTCCCTAAGAAGGTCATTGTGTCTAGACCGCTCTATGGGATAGAGATGTACAATTACTATAAATGATTGAAATTATGTCTGAAATGGGACCTACCCTATAACAACAAAGTAAACCTCTAAAATATCCAAATCATTCATCTTGGTCAATCAACTCATTGCTTTATTCATTGTCCTTCCCTCATCGACTCATCGTTTGAGGGGGTAGTCATAATATCAACAATCATAATCAAAATCAACAAGGATCACTTGATCATGTCAAATTACCTTCATTTTATGAATCATTGCCAACAACTATCATAATCTTACCCTTTACTAGGGAAAAAAGCAAACATGACAGTTAATCTTGTAGCTCTCCTCCTATCGGACCAATCATAGCACCTATGCTACCCAATCATCATTGGACGTGTGAAAGCTTTCGCAAAATTTAAGCCTTCCATCCTATTGGAAGCAATGATTCTAGGATGTACACTTTTCTCATGGCTAGGGCATCTAATTTTGATCAGATTAATGATCATCACACACCCTACAATGTGGCCCTAGGTGGTCTATTTTTGCTTCATGTTGTGTTTTCCCACAATGCATCATAAAAAGGGGTATTTGTAGACACCTAAAATGTGTCATGTTTAGGAGACTACTCATATGGATATATTCGAAGACCACATGACTGATATTAGACCTTTCCAAGAGCCAACAATGGTCCTAAACACTCATAAGGAGAATTTTTAGCCCATTCAGGCTTAGCCCCTATCAAGCAAAGAGGTTTCCAACACCAGTCGCTAAAGCTGAGAGCAACTAGATCTAGTTGCTACTTTGAACATCGACTAGCACCAAAACATAGTTTGGTCATGTATACGGGCCCATATCATGTAATTTTACTATACTTGCATTGCTTATAGGTAGGTTTTGGCATGGAACTTCTAGAGTTCCTCTTGATTACCCCTTCAGTGTAAATTTGTGATTAATGTTTCCCCCTAGGACGATCAGTTGCATGCAGATCTGGATCTTGGCTCCTCTAGGAAGCCAAGATCCAGATCTAGATCTGAATTTGGGAGGTCTACATATGGACCCTCCTAAGAAAAACAAAGAATCTATGAATATCAAAATTTTGTGCAGCAAAGCTCTAGCAAATTGGAGAGAGATTCCATGCCCCGTTGAGGAGTGGTGGAGTTCTACCTGTTTTAGTGATGATTTCTAGCCATACAACCATTCAAATAAAATGTTCTTCATCGTAAATCAATGTATGGACACAAAGGCAACCTTTGGACATCAAGTTAGATGGGGGATCTAGTGCTACAACACTTTGTTTTGCAAGAAATAAGGTTTCATTTCATGACCGTTGTCCTTGACAGTGGCCTATAGGCACAACCTCAGGTTTTAGACATTATTTTCCAAGTCTTAGCTTATATTTGTTATTGCATGTTGCTTTATTACTTAGTTTTATCCAAGATATGCTTTATTTAATGTATTTGCATTGTTATTTCTATGTCTTTCATGCATTTATCATCTATTTTGTTGTATTTTGATCTTATTATGCTTTCACTTCATTATTTGTAGATTTACTAATAAGGCCTCGACCTGAGAGATCGCATGTGCTACTAAGTGTTTTTTGTTGTTTCTTGTATGTAGGTTACAGGATCCTAGACCCAATTGGAGCATTCAAAGCATCAAATACCTCTCGATAAGCAAATGAGGAGGCATCTATAATCCCTCATACAAGTTCATGTGCGAGATCGGAAGGCCTACAGAGTGCCCATTCTCTTGTGGGAAAAAACTTTATCATTATTTTTGTATTTAATTGTATCAAACTAGGTATCCCTCAAATGCCATATGAATAAATAAAAGATACTTCTTACAGTTGTCATTTTCATGTTATCTATGTTTTTATAGTCCTTTATTTTGATGTTATTATGCAATTAGAATAGAGGTTAATGCTTCTCAAGGTCATACATGATAATGGGTATGAAGGTCATATTCTGCACAAGATATTCACCTAACCCTTTGTTGGCTAGGTGAACTATCACCTACAATGCAAATGATGTTGATGATGATGCAGGCGAGGTAGGTTGAGGTACCTCCTCGACTATGTCTTAGGAATTTTCCTCCTCCATGGGATTTGAAATTTTTGCTGCTGCTATGGTTGGAAGTTCCTTAGGTCTTTCCTCCACCAAGGGTGATTTTAGCTTGTGAGATTCCTTTGCCTTAGACGTAGTTGGTCTCTCAAAAGTGCCAGTAGCTTTAGAAGTTGGAGGTGGTTTCGATGTGGATGGGTCAGGTTGTACTGATTTAGACTTACTTCCTGGTTGTGTGGTCGAGGATGATGGCCTAATGTACAGGTGCATGGATGAAAGGACAAAATCCCCTAGAAAATCAACTTGATGAACATATTTGAATGGCTCTTCATCTGATGGTACCATGTGTACTTATCCCTTGTGCACATATTTAATGCATTAGTGTAAGATTGAGGGAATGCATTGCATGTCCCTTATCAAGGGATGCTCTTGGAGGATGTTGTACATCATTGCCCCCTCCAATACGTGACACATCACAAGGATTGTTTTATACCCTACCTTTATAGGTAGGACAAGCATCATTGAAAGCTCTCCATGTATAGGAGGTTGGGACAATGTTTGACCTAGGGATATTTAGGTGCCCTATAACTTTTGTTGTGATTATATTAATCAACAAGATTGTGTTGATGAAAACCCACTTGAAGGGTATGCCATTGATGTACACGATGATATGCAAGGGTAGATTTGCTATGATTGTAGGTACTACCTTTATTTTGTGATCGAAGAAACAAATCATAAACTCTTGACTCTATTACACATGCCCCACAAAGTTTGTAAATACATCTAGATTTTAGGGTTGTAGTTCAATAAATCTTAGTATTTCCATTAAAGTCTCCCTATGTATGGGGCACTGTTGAATGAGCTCATAGATTGATAACTTGGTCGGTGTCATTTGGAGATTTTGCACAAGTATGCTTTGAATAGTTACCATAGGTCACACGGGAAGACCTAGAGGATTATTTTACAATTGCCTCTATCGAGATGCAGTCGAGATACGAATAGGAGTCATTAGAGGATCTGGTTGGTTGTATCAACGACTCATTATCACCATGTTGACTATTTCAACCATTCTAATGAACCCCTAAGTGGGCGGTTCGACTTGGACTTAGTTTACTTGAGCGCCTTGATATTTGGGGTCTCATAATTAGGCAACGAGTTTTTGAATATGCCCATGTCTTTATTATCAAGTGCTAATGGATTTTTGACTTGTAGTTCACCCTTCTTAATCATGTTCTACACAGCATTCTTTAAATTGATGCATGCTTCGATATCATGCCCCTGTTGTCGATGATAAGGGCAATAATGATCTTCCCTATATCCCTTGGTCTTAGGATAGTTAGATTCAAGAATTTTTACTTCAATAAATTTGATTCTTTGTGCCTAGCTTAGCTGATTGAATATAGATTACATTGATTCAAATATATATTTGTAATAGTAAGGTGATCGATGTTGCTTATTTCGACCTTGATTATTGTTTATATTATAATAGGCTAGTGGGGGTTGCACCTGATAGTTTTGAGGTTGTTGGATATTCCCTCCCTTCGATGCATTTAACACAAACTAATTGACTTGAGCAGGCTTGGCCTACTTTTTTTTATTCTTGTTGTTGTGGTTGTTATTATTCCAGTCCTTTTTGTTTCAAAGCTTAAGGTCCCCTTATTCAACCTTGATGTCTTCTATTAGCTTGGCTTGATCCAAGGCTTCCTCGAATGTTTCATACTATTGTAGTTGAAAAAGCAACCAGATGTGCTTTGTACAACTCTTGGTAAACATTCAGGTGATCTCTACAGTGGGAACAAAAAATGGTAGTTTTGCTATTATTTTCCTCCATATATTCCCATAGTCCATAACAAGCTCGTCATCATATTGCTTTGGGTTTTCTAGATTGGACTAGTTTGCTTTCTTCTTGACGCTAAAAGAAAAGCGTTCAAGAACTACATTCACCAGTTGCTCAAAGCTGATGATGTTGTGCTTAGGTAGTTGGTTGAACCATTCGATCACTATGCCCGATAATGTCATGATGAAAGTTCTTAGCATTAGGGCATCATTATGTTCAAGTTGGAAGCATGTGTTCATAAAATTGGTGACATGTTCTTGCGTGTCTTCCTCTCCTTTGAATTTGTCTAACCTAGGCATCTCGAAGTGCCTAGGATACGCAGGACTCGGTACTTAAAGGCATAAAGGTTGATTGTGTATTTTACTTAGATTGGCTTTTTCCCAATCGCATCCTATTTCTCGAGATATTTGACTCTCTTAGCGAGTATTTTGTACACATTCAAAGAAATGATCTCCTATTATCGAAGGTTTACTCGTGATGGTCAGGGAGGTAATCCTGTGTCTACCTAGTTTGGGTGTATATACTCATACCCCATGACTATGGATGAAGGTTCAAGATATGTCTACTCCTAATCTTCCATCTCTGCCTGTTCTTGAATATGTTGTGTTTGTTCTGTATCTAGGCATTGTTGATGCTTTGAGGTATGGTGAGTGCGCTTATCTCCTTTATCTAGTACATCTCTCATTCTGAGAATTAGCATGTCTATCAGATTGGTAATGCTCACTGCCTATGTGTAAGTTTGCTTAAGCCAACCTATCTGCTTGCTCTTCATGCTCTATATATTCTTCTCTCAAGCACTGCTTATGTAGGCAAAAATACCTTTTTCTTTGTGCTTCTTGCTCTAAGGTTTCTAAGCGCTCTTGCTCTATGTGTAGTGCTTTTGCTAACCTAAGTATGTAGTCAGACTGATCTGCCACTAAAGGTTCACAATTTTGTAACTTCGTGCGAGGATTCCTAATGGATAGGCCTCTTGGAGAGGCTCCTACTATGCTTTTGCCCTTATCTATCAGGGCAACCTGATCTGTGTAGAGTGTCCTATATTTTGTACCCCCATGGTTGAATGTAGTGTACATGCTGCAGGGATACTTTGAAACTTTCCCTGGCTCATTAGTGTGCCTTGTATTTTTATGACTATGTGAACTTCCCAAGACCAAATGTGTAATAGCATTACTTCTTTGAGTTGGTTTCAATAAAACCTGATCCAACTCATCAAGCTATCTGGAATTCCATGGTTGATCCCATGGAGTTCTATTAGACCCATGATATCATGATCTATGGGTATCCTCCCATATTTAGGGAGACTAGGAGGTGCTCTGGGTCTGCGACTAGACACAACCCTTGTGTTTTACCCCTCAGTGGGCTAATCTGACTTGATTTTGTCATGTGAGGATTGGGGTCTTGTAGCCCCTTCATGTCTGTGTGAATATTGGGGCCTTGAATCCCCCTCATGTTTATGAGATGATTGGGACCTTGAAGCCCTCTCATGTCTATGTGAATATTAGGGCCTTGAATCCCCCTCATGTCTATGTGAATATTGGGGCCTTGGAGTCCCCTCATATCTACCGCGAGAGGAACCTGGATGTGGTTCTCTAGTTTGGGTTTCTCAAGGAGTGCCCCCAAGGGTTGAGTTATATCCTCGAAGGCTAGCTAAAATTTGTTCAACGATATTGTGTGTGGGAGACTCAACGTCATTGTTATTATGACTATGATCGTGTGGAGCATCAACTTCTGCCTCAGCATTAGATCAAGGACAGTTTCTCCACGTGTAGACCATGACAATTGTGAATTATGTTTTTACATAGATTTCATAACACAAATAAAGTAAACAAGTTTTTATCTCTTTTAAATTTTCTTGGTGTCACTTGTTTTGTGTGTTTTTTATTTATTGGTATCTTAGGTTATTCTCATCATGTTTTGAATTTGTTGATGTAATACTTGAATAGTTAAAGGGATTTCACCTATATACTCACACAAGCCGAATATGGAAGCAAAGTCCATACTCAACTAGTTAGCATAGGTACTACCAACCCTCATTCAGCACACCGTGCGTAGCGATACACCCCTCCGAAGAGGAGTGCATGCTATTTTGCACGGATAGGATAGATCTTGGGTTGGCCTTGGCCACGAGTGGGTCTCAATGATACAATTTCAAGCAAGCCAACCAAGTGGTAATGACATCCACTATTGGTCTCGATCAGAGGGTTGGATGTGAGAGCCCAACACCACTGATGTTTATGTGATACGTGATGTGTGGGGTTCTTTTTAATTTTGCATAAAGAAATAGATACATCATAACGCATTCATGCTCTTTCCTATATGCCTAAGAAGAAACGTTTGATTTTCAAAAATATGCATGTCTAAATGATTTCATGACTTTTAGAGAATGCATTGCTACTTTATGAAACAATCAGAGAACACTGGAGACTAGGGTAGATCTAGAACCAAAGGTCTGTTTTTCCTAGCAGCAACTAGAAGAAAACTAAGAAAACACAGACTTTATGCATTTTTCTTTTAATATTTTTCTATGTTTTCCTAATTAAAATGATATTTTCCCTACTGTATTTTGGAAATAAATTATAGACAAAGAAAGGAAAAATAGAAAAGAATTACCCCAACCTAAAATCCACATCTAATGAAGCATAGGTTGTCCTCTATTGCTGATTCAATTGTTGGCCACTATCGCTCAGGGCGACTACTTTTGGTTGTTGTCTTCAAAAGCGACCTCTATTTGCTAGGCACTGTCACTAAGAGCGGCTAGGCCTGCACACATAAAACATACAAAATATTAGCAAATTAGTCAAAATAAATAAAATCAGGTGGGCATCCTATAGTGATCGCCATATTTATGACCCCAAGAAGCAAACACCTAATCTACTTGCAGCATAATATCAAGCGAAAGAACCATAAATGCATAAAGAACACAAAAGTAACAAAATCAAGAGATATATTTTATTAATTCATTTGAAACTTCAGTTACAGATTGGTCCCTCTTAGGGATACCACATTTGATACAATGATTTACAAGCAGATATGGGCCCCTTGCAAGGACATGGTGCACTCTGCAGGCCTTTCAAATTCGTACACAAACCTGTACAAGGGCTTACTGATGCCTTCTTCTCCTTTGTTTTCTTGGAGGGATCTAATGCTTTGAATTATTTGACTTGGTCCTAGAACTTGTAACCTGCGTACAAGAAACAATAGCAAACGATCAGTAGCATATGCGACCTCTCAGGATGAGGCTTTATTAGTAGATCTACAAAGAATGATATAAAAGCATAATGAAGTAAAACTAAGCAAGAATATGTTGATAACTTAGAAATCATCATGTAAACGCATTAAGAAAGATAGATGTATGCTAACATTAATTGATAAAATAAAAAATAATAAAATATCTATGCTAGAACTTAGGAAATAATACCTCATACCCTGGCCACTATTGCTCAGGGCGGTCATGACTACAGGTTGCTATCAAAGACAACAGTCGCAAACCTATAGCTTTTACCTCAAGAACCCGAGACAATGGCACTTGATTACTCATCTGAATTGATGTCCAAGGGTCACCTTTGTGTTCGTACACTGGTTAGCAATGAATAACATCTTGATCTGAATGCTTGGATGGCTCGTAGCCATCACTCAATCGAACAACGCTTCACTACTCCTCAAAGGGCTATAGAATCACTCTCTAGTTTGCTAGGGCTCCACTGCATAAAAAATTATGATATTTGGGATGTTTTATTTTTCTTAGGAGGATGCATATGTAGACCTCCCAAATTAAGATCTAGATCCAGATCTTGGCTTCCTGAAGAAGCCAAGATCCAGATCTGCATGTAATTAATCATTGGAGGGGAAGGCTCAATTACAAACTTGCATTGAGGGGCAGTCAAGAGGAGCTCTAAGAGATCCACATCAAAAAACTGCTTGCAAACAATGCAACTTTCATCACTGTCCATGATTTGGGCCCTCATTCACGACTAGTCTATGTTTCAATGTTAGTCGTTGTCCAGAGCAGCAATTAGAATTGACCGCTTTGAGCTTCAACGACCTATGCTGGCGATTGCTCTGGTAGATAGCAATCAAACCTGAATGAGCCATAATTACCCCTTTTGAGTGATTAGGACTACTGTTAGCTCTTGGAAAGGTCCAAGATCAATCATATGGTCTTTGAATGTGCCCATATAAGTAGTCTCCTAAAAATGACACATTTTAGGTGTCTATAGAAAGTACTTAGGATTCATATACTTACCATCCATTAATTGAGATTATCCAAAAATAAAAGATAAGAAATAATAATCATCTAGCCTCTACACCCCATGCAACCTTGTGGGATCTAGTATATGAGAAGTCTAGAACATCCAAATTAACCCTAGATACTTCATAAAATCCCTAGGAACCAACACTTGGGAAAAAATCTCTCTAATAACCCCTAATAACCACACCATAAAATTCATCTTGTGGTTGGTCACATAATTTATCCTTATTACATTCCTAAAATTATCAACAAAATAAGGAAAAATCTATAAATTGGCCTCTTAAATTTCTAATGGCAAAACACTAAGCATAGGTTTTGGACCTTCCTATTGTAGCCTCTCCTACTAAATCTAAGACTTTAAGATTAATTACCACGTAGGCTATTACACATGTGGTGTTGTACTAAGCCATGCTTCTATCTCATCTAGGATTCTCGCAATTACCTTCATGGCAAGGGGTATCATGTAGTAATTAAAAATGTTTTATCCCTTGATCAATTTTTTAACCACCACGATGAAGCCAAAGAAGGCATTTTTTATCATGAAGCTATGAAAGCACTCAATGTCAACAAAAATCAAGATTTTCTTTCTAAGGGAAATAGAAGACATAGGGTGGATAGAGGAGTGTCATCTTTGCATCCTACAAGATGATAACCGCGATCACAACCTATGTGTTGAGGGCATTAAGAGAGTAGATACCCTATTGGGTGGTAACCTATGTGTTGAGGGCATTAAGAGAGTAGATACCCTATTGGGTGATAATCTGTGGGAAGGGATGGTTTTTTGTTCATATGTTCAATGACATAATGTTAAAAATATTTTACAATATATTTTAAAATTTCATTAGACATTCAGTTGGAAAATTCAGTATAGATTTATCTGTGTGTTATCATGTTTTTATAAAATTATTTGAATAATTTTATATAGATAAATAAATAGAAAGAAGAAAAAATCAATGTTGTATGGATACATATACCCATGTTTGTGGGCTTGTAAGCTCGCACTAGAAACACATACTTATATTAGGTACTTGAATATTTATACAACATACTAACAATACATTAAACATATACTAAGTATGCTAATAAAACATAAAAATATTTTAATAATGTATAAACACTTTAATATGCATTCGTCATACCTTATATTACACTTTCACATCCCATTCACCTTTTACATGTTTGTATCCTAATTTTAAAGATTCATACTATATATAACATACAATATACCCCAAATTTACATCCTATGTGCACACTCGTACAATTAAATAACCTTTTAAAAAAAAAAAGTCCTTATACTTTTTACATGCCATAAACCCATACATCTTTACACTTTTATGTCATACTTACGGAAACCGCGCACGCACTCCTACACCAAAATAAAAATAAAATCTTTAAAATACAATTTAATTTTTAAAGTGCTGGAATGGTGATATTCGAATATCCATACGAGTGAACCAATTAAAGGGCATCTACCTATTTAAAGTAAGAAACAATAAAATTTGTAAATTAATCTAAGTTACTTAACTTGTCTTTACTCAACTAAGTTAAAATTTATAATAATAATATTTAAATTGAAAATTTTTATGACATAAAAAGTTGAAAGTCAATCATACATGTGCAAAACATAGACTATTTGAGAGTATTTTACCGAATTGTCGGCAACCATTTAAGAAAAATTTGAGCTACATTTAGTCGCTTGCGGAATCAACCTCTTTTGGACTCTCTTCTTTAACACGATATTTATTGTTCGTCAATGAAAGGAAACTTCTTACGTGAACTTCCGTCAGACAGATCTAATTTAACTTAATAAGTAGGTAACGCCCATCGGCCACTTGCTTTTCAAAGGGCGATCTAGGGAATCACAAACTGGTAAGGAAGCAGGCAACTATAATTTGAATACTTCCAAAAAAAAATAAAAAATAAACATTGATGACTTCCACCGGCGCAGTGAACTCCAGTTTGAAGGCCATCACCGCAAAATTTGTGGGGTCATCTCAAAATTTGTGGGGTCATCTCATGTCCTAAAACTTATCCACCGAAAGTTTCTTAAGCCCTTTTCAGTGATGGTAATTAACAATAAACTTAGGTTATCAGTGGCAGCTCGATCCTTCGCAGAATAGATATCATATAAAAAGAAGAGCAATAATCTTACACAGCTGTAGAATAAAAACTCTTTTCACTATAATAACATTGTCTCTTTAACCCAAAAAAAAACATTATCTCTTTCATCTGGCGAGAGTTGGGAAAGCAGATACTAAGTCAACAACATCTGGAACCTGATGTTCTGTAGTTTAATGACTAAAGTTTGCGTGTCCGCGTAACGTTCAATGCATAAGATTTTGGCCGCCTTCTCCCCGTAACTATCTGATTCCGGATGTTAAGCCGGACCCAATGGATTCTGTAAATCATTTTATAATAAAACGGCGGTTAGGTAATACCAAAACGAGAATAATGACCTGTGAACCGGATTGTGCGGGTGTTGTCGGGTAATTGTGTAAACATGGCTTGCGCTGTTCTTAGACGTAACCGATTCAGAACTCTATTTAACGGGCCCCTTCATTGTATCTTCTCATCTTAATTTCTCCCCTGTCCAGCTCTTCTCTCACAGGCATTTGATTTCAGTTTGGTCATTCTCAAAGAGTTGATTATTTTGGGTAAGATTGGGATCCATCCCTCTATCCCTGTAATACTTGTGTTCCTCCAGTAGTCATTGTATACTAATAGCAACAATATTGCTTCGTGTGTATTGCAGGAGGACTAATGGCTCTTGTAGAACTTTTTCTGCTGGGTTTGTTCTCTATAGCCAGATTTGGATTTGCTCGCGGTTGGACAAGCGCACATGCCACATTTTACGGGGGTGGCGATGCATCGGGCACAATGGGTAAGTGCCTCATTTTGGAACTTCCTCACGTGATCCATTACACGATGGAATTTAGTTTTCTCCTGTGTCTCCGTCATCGTTATGTAACAGGACAAAACTGTGGTGTAATGCAGGGGGTGCTTGTGGGTATGGCAATTTATACAGCCAAGGATACAACACCAACACTGCAGCTCTCAGCACTGCTCTCTTCAACAATGGCCTCAGCTGTGGAGCGTGCTATGAGATCAAATGCAATGACGATCCACAATGGTGCCTCCCCAATAGAATTGTGGTCACTGCCACCAACTTCTGCCCGCCAAACAATGCGCTGCCGAACAATGACGGGGGCTGGTGTAACCCCCCACAAGAGCACTTTGATCTCTCACAGCCTGTATTCCAGCACATTGCCAAGTACAAGGCCGGCATTGTTCCTGTTCTCTACCAAAGGTCTGCCCTGAATTTCTGACTGATCTTGTATCTCATACTTGCCATTGTCTTATGACTAAATCGACTATAATAAGAGTTTATCTTGCATATTTGGAACTTCTTTAGGCAAAACATTATTTTAGGTTATCTGATTTTTTTTTTTTTTTAATTTGCTTTGTTGCAGAGTGCCCTGCCACAGGAGAGGTGGAGTCCGGTTCACCGTCAATGGGCACTCGTATTTCAATTTGGTGCTCATCACAAACGTTGGAGGAGCAGGGGACGTCCACGCCGTTTCCATCAAGGGATCCAGAACTGGATGGCAGCCAATGTCGCGCAATTGGGGCCAGAATTGGCAGAGCAACAGCTACTTGAACGGCCAGAGCCTCTCCTTCAAAGTTACCACCAGTGACGGTAAAACTGTTACATCGTACAATGTGGCTCCCAGCAACTGGCAATTTGGCCAGACATTTAGCGGTGCTCAGATCCACTAATATAGCTAGACAGATACATATGCTGTTGAGCATTTCATCCTGATATTTTTGGAACAAAAGCTCTCCAGCAGTATTTATCTAGATATAAGTATGGCATTCTGGGTGGCGAGGCAGGCCTAGTTTTAGTAGGGATCTGATCGCTCGCGTATATTTATAGTGATTGTTGATATCAGGATAAGCTGTGGCTCCCGGTTTCGCCATGGAAGGCAGCTAAGTCTTGAGTCTTGTAATTTTGAAAAGATGCATTGTATTTTGTGGTGTATTCGGACTTCAGCGCCTGGCAGAGGTGAATTGACGCCCGCCTTTGTGCGCCTCGAATCCACGCTAATAGCGGCCAGTTAATTGGAGGAGCATAAAGTCTTCTCCGCAAGAGTATTTGGTATAATGTATAGACCTTTGACTATCCTCATAAATAATAATGTGTTGTTGGATGTTGACTTCTGGTGCCTTTAATTTTTTTGGGTGAACCTGTCAGATTTAAATCTTCTGAAAATCTTCGGGAAACTTCTTATTATGGATTTTTTTTTAAATTATTTCCTTTGAACAATAATGTTTTACTTTACAGATGAGAAACTGGTCGGTATTCCGAACGCAAACGATCTTGATATGTTGTGGTCGTTTATGTGGGGAAGCTCAATATGGATTTTGACGGCAAATTGCTGTCATCGTATCTGAACTCGTCGACGGCTTACAGCTTTGAAGTGATGGTCAGTTCCGCGATGTACTCGAATCCTTTTGCAGCAATAGTTTCCGTTTGAAAAGTAAGCGAAAACAAGTGTACGACAAGTGTATAATGTATGACAAAATGTCTTTCGTCGTTGACGAGTGATGGAATTTGACAAAATGCTTTAGGCGGACTCCTTCCTGTGTGAACAAACTTTGTTGCATTGCATCGTGCTGTACCAAACTTTCCAATAAGTGGATTTCATTTCTTACGGTTTAGAGCATTATGTTTAGCTCAAGGTGTTGTGATTGTTGGAAACCGAGTCATATTTTCAAGGGTTCTGCCCTTTTTCTCTGGAGTTTGCTAAGATACTTTTCAAGAAAGTATTCATCAATTTGTAGAACAAATAGCAAAGTCTCCACAATGAATGTATGGAGTGGATCTATTCGGTAAAGCCACAAATGGGCGATGACACCGACATAGGAAGAAGGAAACCCACGCACATGGATTATGCCCATGAGAAGAGGGTAATCAAACAAAACCTCTGTAAATTAATGGAAACCTTTTGATATTTTCATAATATCAAAATTAAATTAGTAACACGTAATAGTAACATTCAAAACCAAAATTATGATATAACGGTTTATACAATATTAATTTAATTTATACATAATAATATATCACTCATATTTATGTGGGTAAGAAATGACTTCAATCTCGAGGGTTAGTAAATTTATGTGGGTAAGAAATGACTTCAATCTTGAGGGTTAGTAAATTAGTAAGTGTTTGTCTAGTTAAACACTTATAAAGAAGACATCTAGGTTCAAACCTTGGGGCCAGCCTGTTTGCAGAGGTAGTAGTCTGATTTGAATCCCGGGCGGTCGGTGGTTCCTTTCACACCAGGTCAATAA
Source organism: Wollemia nobilis (assembly GCA_028583015.1). Taxonomy (NCBI): domain Eukaryota; kingdom Viridiplantae; phylum Streptophyta; class Pinopsida; order Araucariales; family Araucariaceae; genus Wollemia; species Wollemia nobilis. The sequence goes on along the minus strand of JAQPPZ010016710.1, from coordinate 9,722,440 downwards.
TAACGAAGGCGATAGGTGGTTCCTTTCACACCATGTCAATAATAACGATTTCACACCATATCAATAATAACAAATTTGAGCGGTCGGTCGATGATTCCTTTCACACCAGGTCAATAATAACGAAATGGAATAGATTTGGTTATTAACCCTGCACTAAAAATAATGTGGTTGTGATCAACTCTCCTATATAACTAAAAAACAATTTTATATATATTATTTTTTTATTAGGAATACATATAAATATAAATAATAGAGTTAACAAACACTTGGTTATTGAATGAATGAATGAAAGATTTTAATTACGTCCGCGAGACCCAAATATGGTCTATGGGACCTCAAATATGGAAGTACAATTACTCAAATCATATATTATGATCTTTAATATATTTGAGAAGGTTGTTCCTTCTCCTGCTGATTTGTGTTAGCAATTCTCCAACTTTTTTTATTTTACTTTCTTCAAATAAATTTGTAATAAACTCGTTCCCAAGTGTTTCTTTGTATTTGTCACGGATATCTGAAAAACTCGGGCATTTATAGATGAAGTGTTCTTCCGTCTCTCTACTGCCCCTGTCTTGCATAGAGTACATATCCTTTCTTCCCATTGTTCTTTGGGCGTTGTCCATCTCCCTGTTTCACATCTAAGCCTATGAGAGCTAGTCCTTATCTGAGCAATGAGTATTTTTTTCTTCCACTTGATTTCAGCGCCTATATACACTTTTTCCTTGTGGTCATACGTTGGGTTAAAATTTGCAATATAATATTGTCTTTTCCTGCTTGCATTTTTCCACGTTCCACTTCTGAACTTTTCATTCACATAATTTTTAATGTCTTTCTTGACATTTGGGCATTCATTTATGTTGATTTCCCAACGTTTCATCCATTTCTGATTTTGTTTCATCCACGTATTCTTTCGCCTATGCAACTCTTCGTCTTTAACTGCTCTAGGCCATCTATCATTTGTCATGTTTTCTGTTTTTTTCAAATAACATAATAACTTGGTCATAAAAATTGCTTCTAAAAAAACATTCCAGTTTGACTAGAATAATTTCATAAGGGGTTGTGGCCTTAATTTTGAGAAAGTTTGTGATTAGATATTTTTGAATCCTTTCTATTTGCCTCCATTTTGCATTTGTTGTGCCACTAGCCCACACCTCGCAACCATACAACAGAACCGGTGTAACAAGTAGGCCAAATAAGACCTTGGTGGTCTTCTAGTCCCACAACTCGGCATTCCTACACCTATTTTGAAGTGCATATAGTGCTCTCTAGCCACTTTGAGTTCTTTTCATCCTACATGTATTCCAATTAAGTTTGTCATGGAAGTCCATGCCCAGGTATTTGTATTCTACTACTACATCAAGCGGTTCTCCTGCAAACTGAAATTTGAGTTGTTGCTTCTTTTTTGCTGAAAAAATCATAATTTTTGTTTTGCTCGTGTTCACCTGCATTCCAACTTCTTTACAAAAGAGTTCTAGAGCTTAAAGGTGATCTTTTAGATATTTTGTTGTTTTGGCCACAAGAATTACATCATCTGCATACATGAGGAGTTTTACCACATATTTGGCTAAATGCACACCCTCTCCCCCAAATTTGTTTATCCATTCTTCTAACTTGTCAATGTACGGCCCAAATAAGGTTGGAGATAGAGGGCAACCTTGTTTGACACCTATGTCACTACCAAAAAATTCAGATAACCCTTTCTATGTTCTGATTCTAACTTTTACATGCTCATATAGTCTGTGAACTGCTGCCCTATAGTGAATTGGAACCTCTAGCTCTTCCATTCTGCTCCATAATTTTTTCCTAGGCACTGTGTCAAATGTCTTTTTGAAGTCTACAAAACAGCAAAAAACCTCCTCTTTTTTGTCCCATATTTTTTCCACTATGTGTCTGAACGTGATACAATGATCAATAGTTGAGTGCTTGGGCCTAAAACCCGCTTGCCCCTTTGCTCTCTTTCCCTTTTCTTCTACCCATATATTGATCCTACGCTCTATCATACTCCCAAACAACTTTGCAAAGAGAGGGTTGATCATGATAGTTTGATAGATTGAGGGATTATTTACATCTCCACTTTTAAACAAAGGAATGGTCAAGCTAGTTGTCCACTCAGTAGAGAAGCCATTTTGTATGACCTCATTGAAAATTTCTTTGATTTGCGATGCCAAGATATCTACCCCCATTTTATATGCTCTGCTTGAAGATTGTCTATGTCACAGGTTTTTCCAGTTGCTAACTTTTTTATCCCTTGAATAATGTCTTCAATTGTGAAAAGTTCTTTTTTGACAATGATAGTAGGGGGTGTCTCCTCGCTGGTTACTACTGCTGATACAATTGTTTTGAATACTCCAACCACTGATTAACTGTTATGTTATTTTCAGTTTGCATCCTTTTCACGCTTAGTTCCTTCCAAAATTTCTTTGGTTCATGCTTCCCTAAATAAATCAATTCTTCTCTCCCCTTACCAGTTTCTCATATGCTTTTTTGTTTGCTCTTGTTTTACCCGTTGGTTCCTTTAGTAATCTTTGCATTTTTTTGCAATCTTCGTCGAACCATGGGTTGGTTGGGAAGCTATTCCTTTCTTTCTTTTTAGGTTTATAACCCTACAATTATTAGTTACTAAAGATAATGTGGTTGTGATCAACTCTCCTATATAACTAAAAAACAATTTTATATATATTGTTTTTTTATTAGGAATACATATAAATATAAATAACAGAGTTAACGAACACTCGGTTACTAACCCTGCAATTATTAGTTACTAAAAATAATGTGGTTGTGATCAACTCTCCTATATAAATAAAAAACAATTTTATATATATTATTTTTTATTAGGAATACATATAAATATAAATAACAGAGTTAACGAACACTTGGTTATTAACCCTGCAATTATTAGTTACTAAAAATAATGTGGTTGTGATCAACTCTCCTATATAGCTAAAAAAACAATTTTATATATATTATTTTTTTTATTAGGAATACATATAAATATAAATAACAGAGTTAACGAACACTTGGTTATTAACCCTGCACTTATTAGTTACTAAAAATAATGTGGTTGTGATCAACTCTCCTATATAGCTAAAACATAATTTTATATATATTATTTTTTATTAGGAATAATATAAATATAAGGAGTTAACAAACACTTGTTTTCTTATTAAGAAATGATATATGTTATGTTATATTGCTCATCATATCAACATGGAAGGCAAAAGTAATAGTTTTTTGTGGTTAGGTTATTGTGAGAAATCTCTAACACTTGTTTACAAGGTTGAGTAGTCTCCTCCCAACCATGACCCCCTCGTAGAGACTAGAGTTATACTTATCAATAGAAAATTAACACAAAGCCACCACACCCACCCCCTCACACACTCACCCACATCATGGTTTGAACCTTGGACCTCCCAAAGAAGAGCCAAAGCCCCAACTGTTGGGCTGCACCAGGTGCCGGCAAAACAAAAAATTATAATGAGATAAATATAAACAAAACATTTTGATAGCATATTAAAATTAGTATATATTACTATTTATTTAAAAAAATTAATATATATATATATATATATATATATATATATATATTATATTATATTATATTATATTAGGAATACAGATGAAGATAGAAAACAGAGTTAACGAACGTAAGAACAGGTTAAGAATGGATATATGTTATGTTATTACAAAATTAATTTATAAAATTTATTATTATTGAACGAGGTACTATGTATATAAAAAAAAAATGTTTTGAAATAGTATATAGTCAACACTTACAAGACCTGTATGCATTAGAATAACACACAATTGAAATAATTAAAGATATTTTCAAAGGAAACACTTATAGGGCTTTGTGAACTAAAATAATAATAATATTAAAATAAATTATAATTAAATTTTATAAATTTATAATTAAAATGTTTTATTTATATATAAATAAAAAATTATATAAAATTAAAATATGAATGCGACAAGAATATAGAGATATTTTAGATAATTTGAACATTCCAAAAATTAAAATGTTTGTATGGTTGATAGGATACAGAAAAATTTTATCCTAGGATAGCCTGATGCAAAGGGTTTTTTATGGCCCTTCATGGCCTCTCACGATATGTTCTATGTAAAAAGGAGGAGGAGAGTATAGACCATCTCTTGGGGCATTACTCAATAGTCTAGGAACTATGGCGGTGTATTCTTAATATGTTTGGTAAATGGATAGTGATTAATGGTAGAATTGAAGAATGGTTAAAGCAACGGAAGAGCACTTATAAAAATGAGGCATTACAGACAATCTAGGATAGATCTAAAGATACAATTTGGACTGTATGGCTAGAAAGGAACAAAAAATATTTAAAGGAAAGGAAAGCAATTTAGTGGTGATGAAAATGAAGATTTGTTTCTCCATAAAGGAGTCTAAACCAGCCTTATAAACTCATCCAATCCCTAATATTGAAGCAAAGAGCCTTGATATATGGAGTCAAGCCATCAATTAGAATTATGATGGTAGATATAGGAGAAACAAAAGGAAGGTAAAAATATAAAGTGGAAACCATCAAAATCAAAGTTGGTCAAATTGAATTTTGATGGAGTTTTTAAACAAAATCCAACACCATCAAGAGGAGGAATAATCAAAAGTAATAGGGGTAATTTTATGTGATATTATATTTTTAGTAGTGGATTTGATAAAAATAATGAAGCAAAAGCTTGGGTGGATTTGGAAGGATTAAAAATATGCAAACAAATGGAATGGAACAGAGTATGGATGGAAAGGAATTCATTAATAGTAATAAATATAATTTTGAGGAAAGCAAAGGTTTCATGGAACATACAAGATAATATTGTGTAAATTCAATACCTTGCTATAGAGTTTGAAGAAATTATGTTTACAAATACAATAAGGGAAGGGAATAAATTGGATGAGGTAGCTAATAGAGGGGTTTTCATAGATGTTTATGAAATTAAATTCTTTTTTTTTTCTAAGTTGATTGTATTTACAAAACAAGTTTTGAAAGGGACCCAAAAATTTCTTACATAACAGCCTTGGTGGCTATGCAGCAGAGAAAAGACAAGACAGCGGGTCTGCCCACAAAAACCAAAATCCTCCTATTACCAGAGGAGGGATCTTGACCCCACTTTATACCCATACACCCCGACCAACAAGGAGAACCTCCCACTCCAATATCAAAACACCTAATTGGATTTACTACCCCACTCTGAGACCTACTGACAGAAAGTTGACAAATCCACAAAACCACAGAACTATATGCACTCCAGCAAAACACCACTCCCACCCGAGGTTCCCTTCTATTAGTTCTTACCTTCATGCTTATTTAAGGTCATGGTCTTCCCCATAATCCAAAAATATTCCTGTAGTTGCTTCATAGTTGTGTTGATGATAGACGCCACTAGCTGCAGCACCAATTGGGACTTTAAATCTTCCTTATCGCTCTCGAACTTCTACGTCGCCTAAGTTGAGGAGGAGGATACCTCCATCTTGGGCTTCTTCAGTCTAGTAGAGTATCTGCCTCCAAAGGGAGTTTGAGCCGAAGCCCCTCGCTTCTTCTATTCACTGCACTTGGCATTCTTGGTTGGGTAGGCTTCGGGTGCCTGCCAGCCTGGCTAGGGTCTTCTAGGGACTTACAACAGGGGGAAGGGGGATTCTCTGTAGGGGTATGGGTGGCCATAGGTTGGATTTTTTGCATCGAAGGCTTATGGGCCAGCGCATGCTTATACAAAATAGCAAGGAGCCCTTGGTGCCTGGGACACCCACTCAACTTTTGACACTTTTCTAGGGTGAAATTAAGGGAATACATGAGGTATTCTTGGACGTAGACATGTCTCCCATCATAAATGTGATTGAAAAAAGCCAAATGAAAGTTGCATAGGGGTTTGATTGGGTTGTCACAGGTGATGTACTGCATGATGGGCACAATGGCATGGTTCCACAAGATTGGGAGGGTAGACGGATACAACAAAGTTTTATCCCAATCTAGGCTCTTCCCCTTATCGAGAAATTGATCAAGTTCTTCTTCCCAGTTATGTTTGTCGTGTCTGATAAGGCACCCAAATAGGGGAAGACTAGTGACTGTCACTAGCATGTCAATGGTAACCATAAAATGTAAACCTTGGACAGTAACCTCACCTTGGTTCCATGAAGCCACAAAGTCATCGATGACAGGGTCTTCGGCTCCAACAAATTTCTCCAGGAATAGGGTAAACCTTTTGGCATCCATGAAGGTTTTGGTATTGGGTTTTAATTGTAGAAGGGCTGGTTCAACATAAGACATGCTGGAAATTAGGGTTTTGAGGTGGGTAACCTTGGACAAGAAATTACAGAGCCCAGGATTGAGCAACAATGCATTATACAGGGTGAAAGCAATCGAAGTGACTGGCAGACAAACCTGGAACTTGGGCTTATGATGGGAAGTGACCGTAATGAGGAAGCTAGAATGATCATAATGGGAGTGGCTGTTAAAACAACAAGAAGCAAGCTATAAGATCTCATGTGAATGGTGGGAAATGACCAAGTTGGATATGATGATAGTAAGTGGGTTGGCAGTGCCATGCTTCTCATTTGGATTTTTGAAGCATACCCGACCTTCCAAATCACTACTCAAAAATATGCAAAGGGAGACCGAGAGATGAGGGGGATGGGTTTGGACCTCCTAAGTTGGGCACCATGGCAGGTGCCATGCATCAGGGATGACGACGGACCATACCTGCTTGGCCTTACATATTTCCATGTCACTTGGGTAGATATTGGTTATGATGATATGGATCCCCGCCTCTTGATTGGTGCATGTATCAAGACCGATGTTCTTAGGAAGTTACTTATATGTTGGGCCAAATATCTTGATTTTCCATTCACGTGCCTGCTCCTTTCATATGACATGATCCACTGGTGAGAGAGGTGCAAATTATGATGGGTAGTTTGTGGAAGCCCTAGACCCATGGTGAGTATTCCTAGAGTGACCTGACAAAATATTAGGTCCTCAAAGTCCGATAGGTTGACTTGCCTCCCTTTCCTGCTTCATTGCATTAACAATGACCTAGGGATAATCCTACCTCCATATTTTGAGCCCATTTCCCGAAGTAGCCAGATTGGCCATGAGGTCAACAACATGATTGACCTCCCTAAAGATGTGGTGAATGGTTGTTCTCGAGCGACTGAGGAGAATCCTCCTGGATTCGAGGATAAAACTGTAGATCTTCCAAAATAGGGTCTTTCCATTGCATATATAGTTTATGATATTCTAAGAGTCTCCTTTAATAATCACCTCTTTGGGATCCTATCTCAGTAGCAGCAACCCCTTCTCAAGAGACAATGCTTTTGCATAATCATTTGATTGGTGCCCTAGAAATTCCACATAGGCTAGTATGATGGTGCCTAGATGGTCTATGATGACCCCTCCTGCCCCAGTCTTGCCTAGATTTCCTTTGGATGCCCCATCAAAATTCAACTTGATCTACCCTTCAAGAGGCAGACTCCACATGTCTTTGTCCCTAGGATTCAGTCTAGGTAGCATCCCACGTTCCTTCAGGAAGGCTCCAAGAGATCAGAGGATGGCTAGCTCAACGGTCAATGGGGGAAAATCAAGGTAGGAGACAAGACAATATTTCTTGCTCGCAAAGGCCAAGATCTTGGACGCCACCTAAAGGGGATCCCTGGGTGGCCCCTAAAATGACCTTTTGTTTCGCTCTAACCAGATCTTCCACACAAGGTGGATAAGACAAAGGGACCATAGGGATCTAAGCTTGGGATTGAAAATGGATTTGGCCACTAAGAAAATAGGTTGACAATGATCTGGGGTTGGGCCCACTGGATGTGGAAATTTTTGAGGATGTGACCAAAATCTTCAAAGGAGAACCTATAGGAATAAAAAATATGATTAGTGTTTTCCTAGCTAGATAGGCATAGATAGCATCGATTGGGGATCAATAATACTCTCTTGGCCATGTTCTCGATTGTGAGGATCTTGTTTTGGATGGCTATCCAAACAAAGAAAATAATCTTGGGGATGAGCTTAGATTTCCAAAATAGGTTAAAGGGGATGCTTAGTTTCGATGCTGAACTAAGGATAGAATAGGTTGACTTGACTGTGAAGGTTCCACTATCAGTTTCCTTCCATATAGACCTATCTTTGGCCTCTTCTAATGGGATGGTGATAGCTTGAAGAAGTTTGGATAGGGTGGCATCTTGCTCAGGAAGACTCTCCACTTCAATGGTCCTCCATCTTGGTCGACCTACTCCGTGGCTTATGAAGCCCTCCACTTTGCTTCCTAGGGTATTGATGGTGAAAGGTTGCAGGTCTGCTAGCTCTCTAATTTGGCTCAACGGATGCTCTTGCATCCACCAATATTGCTAGAAATCAATAGTGTTACCGTACCCCAGGATCCATCTAGTGCCTCTTTGAATGAGGTTTCTGGTCTAGATAATGGCCTTCCAGAACACTGACCCATTTCGAGGAACTTGGTTGTATAAGAAATTTTGGCTCTGCAAATACTTCCCCTTGATGATCTCTATCCAATCAGAGTTGTTGGAAAAAATCTTCCACACATGCTTGGCCAGGAGGGCCAGGTTCATGAGATCAACTTTTCTAATCCTAATACCTCCATTGGACTTATTGCGGAACACCTTGTCCTAGGCCACCAATGGGATCCTCTTTTGTCTTCGCTTCCCGACCACAAGAATTATTTCTAGATCTGTTCAATCTTGGAGCTCACCATCACTAGGATAATGTAGATAGACATAAAGTATACCAAGATACTTTGGAGGCAAGCTGAAGTAAGGGTGGCTTTTGCTTCTTGGGAAAGGATATGGCCTTTCCAAGAGGCTAACTTTTTGCTAATTCTATCTAAGAAATTGTTCTACATGGGGGCAGCGGGTCTGTAGAAAAATAGAGGGAGTCCCAGGTAGGTTGTGGGCAACAAATCAGAGGAGCAGCCTAGGATACTTGTGATCTTGACCTAGTGTGATAGGGGAGTGAAGAGGAAATAGATTTTTTTTTTGGTGAAATTGATCTTTTGCCCAGATGTTTCTTCATAGAGGTGCAGGATGTGCTTGATGGTTCTCGCTTGAGGAACTAAGGTTGAGATAGCGAGGATGGTGTCATCTACAAACTATTGGTGAGTGACTAGAGGAAGCCTAGAAGCAGTCCTAATTCCTGAAATGATCCCTCTTTTAGCAACATATTTGATGGATCTTCCCAATGCTTCGTCCATAATGATGAACAAAATGGGGTACAAGGGGTCTCCTTGAGTTTGGGAAGAACCCTGTAGGGGATCCATTGACTAGGACGGAGAACCAAGCTAAAGATATGCACTTGTGGATGAGATCAACCCAAGTCGGATGGAAACAAAAATTGAGGAGGATGTTTGAAAGGAACTCGCATCAGACCCTATCAAAGGCTTTATTCATGTCCAACTTGAGAATGAGAGCGGGCTTCTTGGCTAGGGTGGTGGGGTGAATGACTTTGTGGACAATAATAATCCTATCCGTGATAATCCTCCCATTGACTGAACTCCCCTCGCATGGGTTAAATTTTATTTTTCATTATTAGAGAAAGTAGTAAGTTTAGCTGAAGCTGACAAGAAAAATATAAAAGGAGAAAATTCAAAATAATGTTCCAAAATATTATAAAATATTTTAGGGGATCCATTTATATATCAATGCATCTGAGAAAATTAACAGTCCAGATTTGGTAAAGCAAACTATGATTTTGTGAAGTGAGTAGAAGTTTTGTATGTTGAAGGATAAGAAGATGATATCAAATGGACTTCATGGTTGAATGGATTATTTCTCGATGGGTCAAAGAAGTTTTTAAAATATCAAAGAGAAAATTTTGTAGGATTACTTTCAAGCTATTATGAAAGGTCAAAAGTACTTTTATCTTATCTTTTGGAATATATGAGTAGATTTGGAGGTCTAATTAGATGATTGAGTTTGTGTTGTTGTATTGTAACACCACAAACAAAATAATGGGCCATTCTCACCATGTATTGACTTGGAGGTGGAACAATTTTATACTGAATATGATTGGTCATATTATGGTTATAATTGGGTAAGGGGTCTTGAAAATTTTATAATTCTTGATTAGAGGATTGTTGCTTAGAGTTGTTGACAACAATGCACCCCTCATAAATTAAGTCTTGAATAAGATTCGTAAGGGTGCTACATTTATTGGTAAGATGACCATTTGTGTGATGGAAAGTGCATTGCTCTTTGCTTTTGAACTAGGGGAGCTTTTCCATTTTGGGGTCTATGGGTTTGATAGGTGGAATTTCTATCATTTTAGCCTCCAATAGTTGGTCAAGGGCAATTTTAGGGGATTTATCAAGTCTAGTTAATTTTATCTTGGTATTTTGTTGTTACTAGGATTTTTCTAAGACCAAGTTTTATAGGGTTGTGATAGTATATACATTATTGGCTAGGCGCAAATTGATTACCGCATCATCCAAAGAATTTTTTTTGTATTATCCCTTTTAGTTGGAGGATGATGGTTTTTTATTCATTCTTTTAGATTCTAAGATAGCTTCCCCTCAAGAAGGTAGCTTCTACATGTTGAGCTAAATATATTACCTCTTCACCAGAGTAAATGTTGGACATCTCCAAGGGATAGCCAATTTTTCATGCATATTATATATGAAAATACTTAGGAGTTCCTTTTTTGGGAGTGTGTATTAGAGTCTCCCTACTAGAGATCACCACTTTGTTGAAAATTCAGAGAAACTCTCATCTTTGGTTTTTTTAAGTGTATATAGGTCATTGATGGTGACCTTATCCTCAATATATCGAGAAGTGTTGGACAAGAATTTTGACCAATACTTTGAATATTTTGAGGCTATATCATGGTAAATGGTAGAAACATTCTAAGGTTGGACCTTTAGGCTATGAGAAAATATTTTGAGTAACATTTCATCATACACAATGTCGCTACATGTAGTACAAAAAATCTTAAGGTATTTAACGTGGTATTCTTTTCCTTGGTACATTTTGAATTTGAGTGTTTAAAATTTTGGGAGAAAGGATGACTAGCTATGATAGGCCTTTGATAATTATGGTAAATTTATGACATTGGGATGTGTGATTTTGGAGTAGACATCATATGATTCAACCCCAAAATATTTAAGACTAATGAACTCGAGGTTGTAATGGAAGAGGTGATGTTTTGGGTGAACCTTGTACTTATGCTTAGAATTTGAGGAAGGTTATGAATAATAGGTGGAGAGATTGGGGTACTAGGAAGGATATCAAGATGTTGCACTTGGTTAGTACTTAATTGATGAGATATAGGAAAACTAGTGTTAACCCAAAGAAATTATGCAACAAAGGGTTAGGACAAATGATGCTGTAAAGAGGATAGAAGATTTTTTGCCCCACCTTCTATATAAATTATAACAATGGGGGGGTTTTGATGCATTAAGGTCTACATATAGAGATCCATGAGATACGTCTATTTAATTTGGAGTTGTAAGAGTGAACTTAGATTGCTAATAAAGGTCCAAAAGGGACCATTTCATAGTAGAAGTAATTAAGATCTCTCCATCTACTCTTAAAATAGTTTCTATGGATTCCTTGTCCCCATGTAGGAAGGTTTCCATATAATACATGGGCCTAAATATGACTTCCCCTTGTTCATTATGGATATGAGGAGGGTCCCCAAGGGAGGATCTTCCATCTCTTCTTCTTTGAATGTGACTTGGTCCCCTTGGACCTCAGAAAAGGAGGGAAAGGAGTTAAGGTTGTGAACCAATTGGCAAGCAAAATTTCAATTAAGATAGTGATACTTGTTCATTATTTGAATAGAAAGGAAAATATATATTTTATTTTATTTTTAGTGTTGCTTAAAATAATAAGAGAAGATACATTATGCCCTTATACCACCTTCTCTCAATATACCAATCTGGTTTATATACCTTAGGGGGCTTCCTTATATACTTGAACCTTTTGATGTACCTTCCCTTTCTATATACCCATTGGTATATGGAAGAAGTTAGTCCTCTATATATACATAGTTGTACATGAGAGAGACCTTGGTGTGCACGAAAGAAATCAATACCTAGGAATGACCTTTTAGGTATGTGACCCAAGACAAGCACATGAGAGGTAATCAAGATCCCTCATTTTGTCTCCCATTGGTTTACCACAATATGTTTTCCATGAGGGTTAAAGTATGTGCAAGACCTTATATGGGAGGTTGGCATCTCGATCTCACTATATAACCAATATAGCCTCAAGGTTCATATAGTGACATTTAAGGGGTTGTATACAACGTCCAATAGGATTGGCCTTTGGTCAACTTCTTATTAATATTTAGTTAGTATTTTTTAAACTACAAAAGCAAAATTATGTCATCTTATTTAGATGTTTAATCAATTTGTATCTTGATTAAGGATTTTGGGTAGGATAGGAAGATTTTTGGACTTATGTTTTGTTTAAGTCGGGTTCACCAAATATTTGGAGATGTAAAATGCACCCACACTCAATATTATGGAGGCATATGTGTAGCCTATAGATCTAGTTTTGTGAGTTAGTTTGAACATGCACCTAGGATTTTGCAAGGTCTTAAATCCTATCTTGAATGTAATATTTTAATGAATGCAATGCAAGTGGATTTCAAGAATGCAAAATACAAGCCCTACACTAAATGGTTTTTTCTTTTCAATGATTGAAAAAAGTAAAGTTTCATTTTTTCTTTTCAAGTGAGAGATAAAAAAGTATACATGTAAACGATGAAACTAACATGGAATACAACTATAATGTAAGTTTTATCTCTCGCTTAATCACTAAAAACATTTACAGAACAAAGTAAAAATTTGTAAAATAACTAAGTAGTGCTATGACAAAAATAATTAAACCTATGATTCAAACTTGATGCAACAATTAAGATCTATGATTAACCTTTTATACCTTTTCACAAATTTTTTATAAAAATATAACAAAATGATAACAAAAAAGTATAGAAACTCCGATCTAACAACCTGACTTGGTGTAAAACAAAATTCAAAAGTGCAATACTTGATTTTATAATCTTCGATGAAAGCATCGTGAAATGACAGAAGCATCGTGGGAATGTAAGCATTGTATTGAAGCATCATACAAAAGTAATAAGAATTTTTATATTGCACTTTTATAGTTGTACAATACTTTCATTTGTACCTACAAAAAATAGAAGCTTACAAGTGAAATCTAAAAAATATTGCAATTATTGTAAAGGGTCTTGTCCAATATCTCTAGGAATACTGAACTTCCTTGGTAGAGGGATGAAAAATCTATTTTTATTTTGAGTAAATGATAAAATAACACCTCGATCCATAAAGGGAAATAATTGTGCCAATAGGTCCTTGATTCAACGGTTGGGACAAATAGTTGATGTAGCCCACACCAAGGTTCAAATATTGGAGGCACCAAATAGCTCAATGTGACTAATTCCATGTAAAAGAGAAAGGGAAACCCTTTCAAAATCCTACTTTAAATAATAATAATAATAAAGGGAAATTATTTTAAATATAAAAAAATGAAAATAAACATTGTAAGATAAAAAAAGCTAATAGGATGAGATCTAATAGGAATGATCATAACCCAAATTGTTCCTTTGTTGATGTGCACTTGTTGAATATCCCTTTGATGATGTGTGCTTGTTGGATACCCCTTTGATGATATCTTCCCTTTGCTAGTTATGCCCTTTATTTTATGTATTCAAGTTTGTAACAACATGTGAATATAAAGAAGTCTTTCCTCTTATGATTTTGGCAATATGCAAGTACTTGTTTAATATCGATTCCTTTGGTTCCTCCAAGGATGCTTTTATAGATCATCCAATCCCTCTTGGAGGATTTTTTATAGATGTGTGAACAATATCATGAGGATGAGGTTTGTAGTTTGTAGTAGTTGCAATAGATAAATCGCCAATCTAGAGTAGTTACATGGTGTGATGAGGAGTTAACAAGTCTGATTAGGAAGTTGCACGACTTTATTGACCAATTAAGTGTCCTAACTGACAATTAAATGGCTTAGTTGGTGTTGTGGCTGATCCACAACGTACCCCAAAATTGGGGACCCACCTTTTTTGCAGGTTTTCCAAGAATACTGAAGTGGCCCATATGCTAAAGATCAAAGAAAAAGCAAAACACCACAAGGAGAAAAAGTGTCGCGATATCACATGTTGCATTTTTCTGGTCCAAAGCAAAGGGAGAGGCCAAAAGAGAAAAAGTGTCGCGATATTGTGACATGTTGCATTATCGCGACCAAAAGAAAAAAAGTGTCATGATATCGCAACATGTTGCATCGTCGTGGCCAAAAAAGAAAGTGTCGGGATATTATGACATGTTGCATTTTTGCGGCCAGAACAGGAGAAAGAAAAAGTGTCGCGATATCGCGACATGTTGCATCATCGCGACCAAAAGGGAAAAAGTGTCGTGATATCGCGACATGTTGCATTATCACAACCAAAAGAGAAAAAGTGTTGCATTATCACGACATGTTGCATTATCGCGGCCAAAAGAGAAAAGTGTCGCGATATCGCGACATGTTGCATCGTCGTGGCCCAAAAAGAAAAAGTGTCGCGATATCGCGACATGTTGCATCGTCGTGGCCAAAAAGAAAAAGTGTCGCGATATCGCGACATGTTGCATCATCATGGCCAAAAAAAAAAAGTGTCGCGATATCGCGACATGTTGCATCATCGCGGCCAAAAGAGAAAAAGTGTCGCGATATCGTGACATGTTGCACCGTCACGGCCAAAGGAAGAAAAAGTGTCGCGATATCGTGACATGTTGCATCATCGCGACCAAAAGAGAAAAAGTGTCGCGATATCGCGACATGTTTCATTTTCGTGATTCAAAATGGGCAGGCAAGTAGAGAAAGAAAAAGTGTCACGATATCGCGACATGTTGCATTTTCGAGGCTAAAAGCAACAAAAGAGAGCAAGGAGGCAAAAGTGTCACGATATCGCGACATGTTCCATTTTCGCCAAGGTAACGGACTTGCATAGTGACGTGGACATAAGGATAAAATCCAGTGAATAAGACAAGTGTTACATAAGGAATATTTAATGATTTGAAATCATTTAAGATGGTCGTTACACACGGAAGGAAACAGACGCAAGCTCATGTGGAGAAAATGAAACGAAGGGCCACAAAATAGAAAGGAAAAGTTTTTCTTGGAAACCAAAATGCACGCATGCGCAAGGGAAGGTGAAACGAACAGTCAGGGAAGGTGAAATGAACAGCCATTGGAAAATGAAACGAACAGTCATGGAAGGAGAAACAATTGTTTTTCAAAAGTTTAAATACGCCATTCAAAGAGGCCAGAGGGGGGGGGAAACTCTTCAGAGAAGATTGCAGTAATGAAGGCAAGGCCTTAGCACTGGGTTTCTCTAGATATTTTCGTCCACATTGGACTGGTTTTTCTTCTTCCACAGAAAGGGTTGGAAACTACTACGAGCATAGTTGCAAAGCTGAAGGCGAAAAGGCCATTCTGGACCTGTTTGAGTTATTTTTCTTCCATAGACTGGTTTGGGAAAACCAGAAATTTTGCTATTGTAAAATGACATATTTTTAATGCAGAAGTTTTCAGAAATTTGCATCATGTGGGCAAGAAAGAAGGAGATTTTCTTTGCATGCTATGGATTTAATGTTTATTCTTTCATTCTTTCAGATTTCGAATTTATAGATAATGTTAATGCCATGTTTTTTGGGTTACATTAGGCGAATATTTGAAATCTAAATTTTATTTCGTACCTTAGGAACCAACACTTAGTCTATGGGGATTGTGCTTGTTTTGCAAGTCCAATAGGTTAGGTTGCATGCACGGAGACGTCACATCTTTGGTTTTGTCGAAATAGGATAGCATCATATTGAATGCATTTTATTTTCAGTTTTCTGCATTTCATTTTCATTTTTCTGCATTATATTGTTCCAGAAATCTTAACTTTTTTAGGCATTAAAATAAACATTTAAAAAAAATTCAAAATCCAAAAAAACAATGAACAATCACTAAAGTTTCATGGCAAAATAAACCAACATTGCCCCTTTGTTTACAGTTACTTGCAATCACTAAGGTGTTCCAAGCATTTAAATTGAATATCTTTATTTGAGATTACTAATACACATATGCAAATGCTAATATAGCGGAGACCTTGGAGAAGTTGTTTGTTTAACTTCTTTGCAAGAGGGGATTTGGAACCCAAATCCTAAAGGAGAGTGTACTTTCACAATCGGGTGAAAACACCACTCAACAGTTGGTATTCAAGATTTCATCCAATCACATGTTGAATGGGGTGATATGTGATATTCACAAAAAACTAGAAATGATGGGCAATTAGACTATCAAAGCTTTAGTTTTGGTGGTGGTGGCACAAAAGTGTCACATAGATACAAAAATATTAAACATAATCATCATACAAAGTTCCATACAACATTGTCATTGATGACAAAAGTACCACATGGTCATAATGCTATATTTTTTGGGTGCTTTGAGACATCAATCCTTAGACAAGCATTGGCATGTTTATACTTTTTGGAAATCTCTTTTCAAGCCCTTTCCAATGATATCACTTTTGTAAAGTTTTATAAAGATACAAAAAAAATTGTAATTGTCAAAGGTGATGTCACTTTTTTCCCTAAAATCAGGTACAAGAGGGTTCATTTTGCTTAATTATTAAAAGATATGATCAAAGATGTCATTGGTGTCTTTCTGATATGTAAAATTTGGTGTCTATATTTCCCCCTTTAAATGAATTTATTGTATAATAAGTGCATTAAAAATTTTCATAGATGCCCCAATTGTGCAGCAAAAGGGGTACCCATTTCCTAGAGTCATGTTTATGATTTGATTATGATGTAATCATGCCCTCACATACCCCCCTCAATTTTCAAAAGGGAAAGAAAAAATGAATTGAGGAAACCCAAAAGTGTTATGATATGCCTTGAGTGGAGGTGATAACTGTTGGAAATTTGAGGTAATATGAGGCATTTTATGTTGTCATTGATGTCACATGGATCATTGAGTGTCACATAGGATCAGCATTTGGTTTTGGTGGATATATATAGGGTTTTTGTGAAAACCAAGGCAGGTAAAATAAAAGGTTTTATTTAAAACCATGGATGGCAGATTTGAAATGGGTTTTTCTTAAAACCCAGGTTGGCTTTTCGTTTCGTCAAAAAAGGTGCCCCGGAGATGGAGATATTCAATTTTGAATATTTGGTTTAAATTTTAATATTTAAAATTTAATTTTAAAATTTAAAATTAAAATTACCTCAGCGCCGACGTCATCATCAAAAAGAAATTAATTTAAAAGCGCCACCGACGTTTGCAAAATTAAAGGGAAGTTGCATATAAATGCAAAGGCTTTTATTTCAAAAGCCTTGGAATCGAATGCAGAGGAGATAAGATGAAAAGCGTCGAAATCTTCGTGTGGTAGCATGGTCCAACGACGAGCGAGGGGAGTGCAAAGGTTTTTGCTTGTGAAAGAGATGAGGTTCGATTCCCATGGGTTAGAGTTTTGAGCAAGAGAATTGGCCCACATTTTTGTTGATGTGAGCAAGGGGAGAAGGACAAAAGCGCATTCTGCGCTCTTCGTCCTATGCGAGCGCGTAGCTCGCGTGGTCTTTGGCACCGTGGTTGAGGATTGTTTGGGCAGAGACGAGGGTTCGATTCCCTCTAAGAGGCAAGTAACATTTTTATTTAATAAATTTTTTATTATTGCCTAATGTTGGAGGAATAAGGTGATGAGGGTTGATTTGATTTTTTATTGGAAGGCAAGTTTAAAAGCACTTTTAGAAAAGAAGATATTTTTGGTATTTTCCTTTTATAAAAGTATATCATATTATATATCGTTGGAAAGCTTATTTCGAGGGCTATTTGACTAACTCATTTAGAAGGAGAAATAAGGTGTATGTAGAGAGATATTTCTATTTTTTTAAAGGGGTTCAAAAGTGAAGATTGTTGTGCTCTTTTTCAAAGTGTGTTGAGTGTGGCAGATTTCCAAAGGGGTTTCTTCACTTCATAAAAGGTATGGGCACATTCTCCTATTGATTGTTTATGGTGGTTGATTTCTGAAATATCATTGGAGGGAAAAGGATTGTTTGTGGTTTCCTTTTCGAAAGTGGTTGGTTGAATGCATCAAGGTTTTCTGAATTGAGAGTTGTGTTTAAAACCTTGTGTTATAAGCATAGTGGTTGAAGCCCATTGGTTGTGAAAGAACTTGAGTTAGAAAAGAACATGAGTATCATTGTTATGTGAGATTTGTGGTTGAGCATTATTGGAAACATTTGAGTTGGTTGATACATACTTGGACTAGGGTTGTGTGAGAGAGAGTTGTCCCTTGTGATGATTGGTTGAGTTGAGTTGATTGAGCCTAGTCAAGTGATGTGTGAAGTGATTGTTCAAGTTCTATGAAATAAACTATTCCATCATTCTATGTTGAGTTGAGATTGAGGTTAGAACATATTGAGTCTCTAACAATTCTCTTTATGGTTCTATAAGACTTGAGTTGAGTTGAGGTTGACTTGAATTGAGTTGAGGTTGATTTGAGTTGAGAGTGAGATTAGAACATATTGAGTCTCTAACAATTCTCTTTATGCTTCTATGAGTTGAGTTGAGATTGATTTGGGTTGAGAGTGATATTAGAACATATTGAGTCTCTAAAAATTCTCTTTATGCTTCTATGAAGTTGATTTGAGTTGAGATTGCCATTCATTGTTGAGTTCATTTTGAGTACTACTTGAGCATGATTGATTGAGCCTTTGAGAAGGCCTTTGGGATATATTTGTGGAATAGGAAGGTTGTTGGTGAGCTTGCTAGACCAGATTTGGGCAAAGTTCTTGGTGAGCTTGCTAGAGCATAATTTGGACAAGTTCTTAGTGAGCTTGTTGGAGAGATTGGACAAGTTCTTGTGTGAGCTTGGTTATGTTGTGAGCTTGTTATTCAAATTGGACAAGTTCTGTGTGAGCTTGTTAAGTAGGTTCTGAGTGAGCCTATTGAGTAGGTTCTTAGTGAGCCTATTGATAGAGCTTTGGAGGTGATAGAGTACAGAGGATAGAGTCTTAATGGATAGAGATCCAACAACCAACATAGTTGAAGATAGATCTGAGTGAGGAGTCTTCAAGTGGAGAGAGGTCCACCAGTAAGTGCAATAGAGAGACAAAGTCTTCTAGAAGATCACATAGCTAGAGCAGAAGGGGAAAGAGTTCTCCTTTGGACAGAGATCCATAAACATTGTAATTGGGAGTGATTCCCAAAGAGATTGATTGAGAAAGTTTTAGTAAAATATTTTCTCCATGGAGTAGCCCACATTGGGTGAACCACGTAAATTGTGGTGTCTCAATTGTGTGGTGACTTGTGCTCTTGCTTACTACTGTTATCTGAGTTATTAATGCACACTACTATATTTGGTTATTGCAATTAAGGACATTAATTGATATTGGTTTGGAAAGAAAGTAAAAAGTGGTCTTATACTATTCACCCCCCTCTCAGTATAAGCTTGTGTTCTTCAATTGGTATCAGAGCGGGTTCCTTCGAAAAGGCTAACAACTTGAGGGCAGATTCTACAAGAACACAAATGGCTTCACAGAATGGATTATCTACAAATAAGGCTCCATTGTTTGATGGTAACAATTATGCTTTCTGGAGCATGAGGATGAAGAACTACTTGATATCACAAGGATATGAGGTATGGTAGATGGTTGAAAAAGAGTATAGGGTTGAAGGTGATCCCGAGGAAGATAAGACTACCAGGAAATTGGTTGAGATAAATGCAAGAGCAATGAATTGTATTTTGAGTGGGCTACATGAGATAGATTTTGCAAAGGTCATGGTATGTACTTCAGCTAATGAAATGTGGACCAAGTTGCGGAATACTTATGAAGGAGATTCCAAGGTAAAGTTGGCAAAACTACAAACTCATAGAAAAATATTTGAGGAATTGAAAATGGAAGATTCTGAAGATATTGCAAAGTTTTTACTTCGAGTTGATGAGATTACTAACACCATGAGAGGCCTAGGTTTTGAGATGAAAGAATCAAAAGTTACTCAAAAGGTTTTGAGATCACTTCCCATGAAATATGATTCTAAGGTTTCAACAATAGAAGAAACAATGGATATCAACAAGCTAACAATGGAAGAATTGCAAGGTACTCTCACAGCTTATGAGATGAGGGTAAGTAAGCATCAAGCTCCAATAAAAGAGATTGCATTCAAGGCTTCAGAAAAAGAGAAAGGGAAAGTTTCAGAAATAGATAGAGTTTTAGAAAATGATGAGGAAGCTAACTTCATCAAAAGGAATAAGGACTCAAGGAATTTTAGGGATATAAGGAAAGTCAGATGCTACAAGTGTGGTGATCTTGGTCACTATGCATACAAGTGTCCACATGAAGAAAATAGTGATGATGAAAAATAGGGTCATAGAAGAAAAGAAGATGGAAAGCATAAGCATGACAAAGATGACAGATACAAGCAAAATAGGTATGAGAAGAAGAAAATTTTTTGTAAGGTAAAGAAATCTTACTACATTGTAGAAGCAAGTGATAGCTCAGATCATAGTGATAGAGACAAATCAGATGATGAAAAGGAAGAACATCTATTCCTAGGAATAGAAGGTGAAAGAGAATAATGTTTTGTGTGTGGTCAAAGAGATCATAGATCAGGATATTGCAATGGTTTCAATGATAGTGAAGATGAGATGACACATCAAGGAAATAGGCATGGTCAAAGAAATCTTGAGAGTTTGTTTGCTATAGAAGATTATAATGATCTTAGTGATAGTGAAGATGAAGAAGGGTTTTTCTATGGAATAAGAGAAGTAGAAGAAGAACATTCACTCCAAATAGAAGAAGTTAAACAAGAGGATAATGTCTCAGTTGATCTAAAGGAAGACTTCAATGTTATCCATGAGCAACTACAAGAGGTTAAGGAGAATCTAAAAGAATTGAGATGTTCCCTACATGAGAAGTTTGATCCATCACATGACTCAAAAGGTCAAGATATTTGTACTAAGAAGGAAACATGTATTTTAGAGGCTATAGAGATGGATGCCAAGTTGCTACTTGACACAAATGAAGAGAAAGAAGAGGAAGATTCCAAAGCACCAAAGGTCTCATATTTTAGGTTTGGAGAATCACACTCAAAAGGAAAGGAAGTTCTAAAATATGAAAGCAAAGAAGCACCTAAGATTTGTGAGGAAAGTTCCAAAGTTCCTATGGCTCCAAATATTCAGTTTGGATCTTGTTTTGAGATAGGTGAATCAAGTTCAAATGGAAAAGAAATTCTTGAAGAGAAAGGCAAGGAAGAAACTAAGGAAGAGGTTTTAGATGCTACAAAGAAGGTTCAAGGATGCAATGCACAAGTTGAAGATGATCATAAGGATAATGGTCAAGAAAGGTATGAGGAACCAAGGCATGAACAAAGGGCTTTTCAAGGACATTGTTTTTCTTGTAATGGATTTGGACACAGGGCTATACATTGCAGGATCCATGGATCAAAGAAGTTTGATTTTTCTAGAAGAAACTTCAAAGGAAGAAGGTATGATTTTCAGGGACATTGCTTCTCATGCAACAGGATTGGTCATAGAGCTTCTTAGTGCAAAGGAAATGAGCAATATGGTTTTGGTTTTAGAGCTACACAATTCAGAAGTCATGGTCATAATGGTCATGAAAATAGAGCTTCACAATACAGGGTTCAAGAAAGGAATGGATATGGAAATTATTTCAAGAAAGATTTCAGGATATGGGCACCATCCAAAGGCTACAATATCAAGTGTTTTAATTGCAATAACTTTGGGCATATTGCAAGATGGTGTAGGACTCAATTCCAAATAGGTTCAAGGCAAGGAAGTCAAACAGGTTCAAAGCAAGAAGGTCAAACAGGTTCTAGACAAGAAGATCAAGTAATTCATCAAGAGAAGGATATCAGAAAAACATGGAAGGAAGTTGATAGAGGAAAGAAACAAAGTGATATGGGAGTAAAAGTACTCCCACCCCAAAATTAATCACCTCAAGAGAGAAGGTGGTGAGGGGGCTAAGCTTAAGAGTCATATCTTTTAGCCCCATAGGTGTCCCTTTTGCCATTGATGTCAAAGGGGGAGAGATTTGAGTAAGGGGGAGAGCATTGAGTTAGGGGGAGCAGCCTCCAAAGAGAGTATTGAGTTAGGGGAGAAGCCTCCAAAGAGAGCATTGAGTTAGGGGGAGTAGCCTCCAAAGAGATTATTGAGTCAGGGGGAGCAACTTTGATTCTCAGAGATGGTTTTTGTAGTGATTGTGGTTTTTGCTTTAGAGGTGTTGCCATCAATGACAAAGGGGGAGATTGTTGGAAATTTGAGTTGTTTTATGTTGTCATTGATGTCACATTTACAGGTAACATTGATGTCACAATGATCAAAGCATTCATAGTTTCAGAGAGCATGGATTTATAAGGTTTTTGTGAAAACCAAGGTAGGTAAAATAAAAGGTTTTATTTAAAACCATGGATGGCAGATTTGAAATGGGTTTTTCTTAAAACCTGGTTTAGGCTTTCGTTTCATCGAAAAAGGTGCCCCGGAGATGGAGATATTCAATTTTGAATATTTGGTTTAAATTTTAATATTTAAAATTTAATTTTAAATTTTAAAATTAAAATTACCTCAGCATCGACGTCATCATCAAAAAGAAATTAATTTAAAAGTATCACCGATGTTTGCAAAATTAAAGGGAAGTTGCATATAAATGCAAAGGCTTTTATTTCAAAAGCCTTGGAATCGAATGTAGAGGAGATAAGACGAAAAGCGCCGAAATATTCGTGTGGTAGCATGGTCCAACGATGAGCGAGGGGAGTGCAAAGGTTTTTGCTTGTGAAAGAGATGAGGTTCGATTCCCATGGGTTAGAGTTTTGAGCAAGAGAATTGGCCCACATTTTTGTTGATGTGAGCAAGGGGAGAAGGACAAAAGCGCATTCTATGCTCTTCGTCCTATGCGAGCGTGTAGCTCGCGTGGTCTTTGGCACCGCGGTTGAGGATTGTTTGGGTAGAGACGAGGGTTCGATTCCCTCTAAGAGGCAAGTAACATTTTTATTAATAAATTTTTTATTATTGCCTAATGTTGGAGGAATAAGGTGATGAGGGTTGATTTGATTTTTTATTGGAAGGCAAGTTTAAAAGCACTTTTAGAAAAGAAGATATTTCTAGTATTTTCCTTTTATAAAAGTATATCATATTATATATCGTTGGAAAGCTTATTTCGAGGGCTATTTGACTAACTCATTTAGAAGGAGAAATAAGGTGTATGTAGAGAGATATTTCTATTTTTGTAAAGGGTTTCAAAAGTGAAGATTGTTGTGCTCTTTTTCAAAGTGTGTTGAGTGTGGCAGATTTCCAAAGGGGTTTCTTCACTTCATAAAAGGTATGGGCACATTCTCCTATTGATTGTTTATGGTGGTTGATTTCTGAAATATCATTGGAGGGAAAAGGATTGTTTGTGGTTTCCTTTTCGAAAGTGGTTGGTTGAATGCATCAAGGTTTTCTGAATTGAGAGTTGTGTTTAAAACCTTGTGTTATAAGCATAGTGGTTGAAGCCCATTGGTTGTGAAAGAACTTGAGTTAGAAAAGAACATGAGTATCATTGTTATGTGAGATTTGTGGTTGAGCATTGTTGGAAACATTTGAGTTGGTTGATACATACTTGGACTAGGGTTGTGTGAGAGAGAGTTGTCCCTTGTGATGATTGGTTGAGTTGAGTTGATTGAGCCTAGTCAAGTGATGTGTGAAGTGATTGTTCAAGTTCTATGAAATAAACTATTCCATCATTCTATGTTGAGTTGAGATTGAGGTTAGAACATATTGAGTCTCTAACAATTCTCTTTATGGTTCTATAAGACTTGAGTTGAGTTGAGGTTGACTTGAATTGAGTTGAGGTTGATTTGAGTTGAGAGTGAGATTAGAAAATATTGAGTCTCTAACAATTCTCTTTATGCTTCTATGAGTTGAAGTTGAGTGATTGATTTGGGTTGAGAGTGAGATTAGAACATATTGAGTCTCTAAAAATTCTCTTTATGCTTCTATGAAGTTGATTTGAGTTGAGATTGCCATTCATTGTTGAGTTCATTTTGAGTACTACTTGAGCATGATTGATTGAGCCTTTGAGAAGGCCTTTGGGATAGATTTGAGGATAGTTTGGATTTGGGGTTTTGGGTTTGGAGTTCTTGGTGAGATTTGTGGATAGATTTGGGCAAGTTCTTGGTGAGCTTGCTAGAGTAGATTTGGGCAAGTTCTTGGTGAGCTTGCTAGAGCATATTTGGACAAGTTCTTGGTGAGCTTGTTGGAGCAGATTTGGACAAGTTCTTGGTGAGCTTGTTGATTAGATTTGGACAAGTTTTGTGTGAGCTTGTTATTAAATTGGAAAGTTATGTGAGCTTGGCATGTTTTGAGCTTGTTAAGCAGGTTCTATGTGAGCCTATTGAGCAGGTTCTTAGTGAGCCTATTGATAGAGCTTTGGAGGTGATAGAGTATAGAGGATAGAGTCTCAGTGGATAGAGATCCAGCAACCAACATAGTTGAAGACAGATCTGAGTGAGGAGTCTTCAAGTGGAGAGAGGTCCACCAGTTAGTGCAATAGAGAGATAGAGTCTTCTAGAAGATCACATAGCTAGAGTAGAAGGGGAAAGAGTTCTCCTTTGGACAGAGATCCATAAACATTGTAATTGGGAGTGATTCCCAAAGAGATTGATTGAGAAAGTTTTAGTAAAATATTTTCTCCGTGGAGTAGCCCACATTGGGTGAACCATGTAAATTGTTGTGTCTCAATTGTGTGGTGACTTGTGCTCTTGCTTACTACTATTATCTGAGTTATTAATGCACACTTCTATATTTGGTTATTGTAATTAAGAATATTAATTGATATTGGTTTGGAAAGAAAGTAAAAAGTGGTCTTATACTGTTCACCCCCCTCTCAGTATAAGCTTGTGTTCTTCAATTGGTATCAGAGTGGGTTCCTTCGAAAAGGCTAACAACTTGAGGGCAAATTCTACAAGAACACAAATGGCTTCACATAATGGATTATCTACAAATAAGGCTCCATTGTTTGATGGTAACAATTATGCTTTCTGGAGCATGAGGATGAAGAACTACTTGATATCACAAGGATATGAGGTATGGTAGATGGTTGAAAAAGAGTATAGGGTTGAAGGTGATCTTGAGGAAGATAAGACTACCAGGAAATTGGTTGAGATAAATGCAAGAGCAATGAATTGTATTTTGAGTGGGCTTCGTGAGATAGATTTTGCAAAGGTCATGGTATGTACTTCAGCTAATGAAATGTGGACCAAGTTGTGGAATACTTATGAAGGAGATTCCAAGGTAAAGTTGGCAAAACTACAAACTCATAGAAAAATATTTGAGGAATTGAAAATGGAAGATTCTGAAGATATTGCAAAGTTTTTACTTCGAGTTGATGAGATTACTAACACCATGAGAGGCCTAGGTTTTGAGATGAAAGAATCAGAAGTTACTCAAAAGGTTTTGAGATCACTTCCCATGAAATATGATTCTAAGGTTTCAGCAATAGAAGAGACAATGGATATCAACAAGCTAACAATGGAAGAATTGCAAGGTACTCTCACAGCTTATGAGATGAGGGTAAGTAAGCATCAAGCTCCAATAAAAGAGATTGCATTCAAGGCTTCAGAGAAAGAGAAAGGGAAAGTTTCAAAAATAGATAGAGTTTTAGAAAATGATGAGGAAGCTAACTTCATCAAAAGGAATAAGGACTCAAGGAATTTTAGGGATATAAGGAAAGTTAGATGCTACAAGTGTGGTGATCTTGGTCACTATGCATACAAGTGTCCACATGAAGAAAATAGTGATGATGAAAAATAGGGTCATAGAAGAAAAGAAGATGGAAAGCATAAGCATGACAAAGATGACAGATTCAAGCAAAATAGGTATGAGAAGAAGAAAATTTTTTGTAAGGTAAAGAAATCTTACTACATTGTAGAAGCAAGTGATAGCTCAGATCATAGTGATAGAGACAAATCAGATGATGAAAAGGAAGAACATCTATTCCTAGGAATAGAAGGTGAAAGAGAATAGTGTTTTGTGTGTGGTCAAAGAGATCATAGATCAGGATATTGCAATGGTTTTAGTGATAGTGAAGATGAGATGACACATCAAGGAAATATGCATGGTCAAAGAAATCTTGAGAGTTTGTTTGCTATAGAAGATTATAATGATCTTAGTGATAGTGAAGATGAAGAAGGGTTTTTCTATGGAATAAGAGAAGTAGAAGAAGAACATTCACTCCAAATAGAAGTTAAACAAGAGGATAATGTATCAATTGATCTAAAGGAAGACTTCAATGTTATCCATGAGCAACTACAAGAGGTTAAGGAGAATCTAAAAGAATTGAGATGTTCCCTACATGAGAAGTTTGATCCATCACATGACTCAAAAGGTCAAGATATTTGTACTAAGAAGGAAACATGTATTTTAGAGGCTATAGAGATGGATGCCAAGTTGCTACTTGATACAAATGAAGAGAAAGAAGAGGAAGATTCCAAAGCACCAAAGGTCTCATATTTCAAGTTTGGGGAATCACACTCAAAAGGAAAGGAAGTTCTAAAAGATGAAAGCAAAGAAGCACCTAAGATTTGTGAGGAAAGTTCCAAAGTTCCTATGGCTCCAAATATTCAGTTTGGATCTTGTTTTGAGATAGGTGAATCAAGTTCAAAGGGAAAAGAAATTCTTGAAGAGAAAAAGCAAGGAAGAAAAAAAGGAAGTTTTAGATACTACAAAGAAGGTTCAAGGATGCAATGCACAAGTTGAAGATGATCATAAGGATAATGGTCAAGAAAGGTATGAGGAACCAAGGCATGAACAAAGGGCTTTTCAAGGACATTGTTTTTCTTGTAATGGATTTGGACACAGGGCTATACATTGCAGGGTCCATGGATCAAAGAAGTTTGATTTTTCTAGAAGAAACTTCAAAGGAAGAAGGTATGATTTTCAGGGACATTGCTTCTCATGCAACAGGATTGGTCATAAAGCTTTTCAGTGCAAATGAAATGAGCAATATGGTTTTGGTTTTAGAGCTACACAATTCAGAAGTCATGGTCATAATGGTCATGAAAACAGAGCTTCACAATACAGGGTTCAAGAAAGGAATGGATATGGAAATTATTTCAAGAAAGAATTCAGGATATGGGCACCATCCAAAGGCTACAATATCAAGTGTTTTAATTGCAATAACTTTGGGCATATTGCAAGATGGTGTAGGACTCAATTCCAAACAGGTTCAAGGCAAGGAAGTCAAACAAGTTCAAAGCAAGAAGGTCAAACAGGTTCTAGACAAGAAGATCAAGTAATTCATCAAGAGAAGGATATCAAAAAAACATGGAAGGAAGTTGATAGAGGAAAGAAACAATGTGATATGGGAGTAAAAGTACTCCCACCCCAAAATTAATCACCTCAAGAGAGAAGGTGGTGAGGGGGCTATGCTTAAGAGTCATATATTTTAGCCCCATAGGTGTCCCTTTTGCCATTGATGTCAAAGGGGGAGAGATTTGAGTAAGGGGGAGAGCATTGAGTTAGGGGGAGCAGCCTCCCAAGAGAGTATTGAGTTAGGGGAGCAGCCTCCAAAGAGAGCATTGAGTTAGGGGGAGCAACCTCCAAAGAGATTATTGAGTCAGGGGAGCAACTTTGATTCTCAGAGATGGTTTTTGTAGTGATTGTGGTTTTTGCTTTAGAGGTGTTGCCATCAATGACAAAGGGGGAGATTGTTGGAAATTTGAGTTGTTTTATGTTGTCATTGATGTCACAAGGTAACATTGAGTTTTGATGACCAAAGCATTCATATTTGAGAGCATGGATATATAAGGTTTTTGTGAAAACCAAGGCAGGTAAAATAAAAGGTTTTATTTAAAACCATGGATGGCATATTTGAAATGGGTTTTTCTTAAAACCTAGGTTGGCTTTTTGTTTCATCAAAAAAGGTGCCCCGGAGATGGAGATATTCAATTTTGAATATTTGGTTTAAATTTTAATATTTAAAATTTAATTTTAAATTTTAAAATTAAAATTACCTCAACGTCGACATCATCATCAAAAATAAATTAATTTAAAAGCACCATCGACGTTTGCAAAATTAAAGGGAAGTTGCATATAAATGCAAAGGCTTTTATTTCAAAAGCCTTGGAATCGAATGCAGAGGAGATAAGATGAAAAGTGCCAAAATCTTCGTGTGGTAGCGTGGTCCAACGATGAGCGAGGGGAGTGCAAAGGTTTTTGCTTGTGAAAGAGATGAGGTTCGATTCCCATGGGTTAGAGTTTTGAGCAAGAGAATTGGCCCACATTTTTGTTGATGTGAGCAAGGGGAGAAGGACAAAAGCGCATTCTACGCTCTTTGTCCTATGCGAGCGCGTAGCTCGCGTGGTCTTTGGCACCGCGGTTGAGGATTGTTTGGGCATAGACGAGGGTTCGATTCCCTCTAAGAGGCAAGTAACATTTTTATTAATAAATTTTTTATTATTGCCTAATGTTGGAGGAATAAGGTGATGAGGGTTGATTTGATTTTTTTATTGGAAGGCAAGTTTAAAAGCACTTTTAGAAAAGAAGATATTTTTGGTATTTTCCTTTTATAAAAGTATATCATATTATATATCGTTGGAAAGCTTATTTCGAGGGCTATTTGACTAACTCATTTAGAAGGAGAAATAAGGTGTATGTAGAGAGATATTTCTATTTTTGTAAAGGGTTTCAAAAGTGAAGATTGTTGTGCTCTTTTTCAAAGTGTGTTGAGTGTGGCAGATTTCCAAAGGGGTTTCTTCACTTCATAAAAGGTATGGGCACATTCTCCTATTGATTGTTTATGGTGGTTGATTTCTGAAATATCATTGGAGGGAAAAGGATTGTTTGTGGTTTCCTTTTCGAAAGTGGTTGGTTGAATGCATCAAGGTTTTCTGAATTGAGAGTTGTGTTTAAAACCTTGTGTTATAAGCATAGTGGTTGAAGCCCATTGGTTGTGAAAGAACTTGAGTTAGAAAAGAACATGAGTATCATTGTTATGTGAGATTTGTGGTTGAGCATTGTTGGAAACATTTGAGTTGGTTGATACATACTTGGACTAGGGTTGTGTGAGAGAGAGTTGTCCCTTGTGATGATTGGTTGAGTTGAGTTGATTGAGCCTAGTCAAGTGATGTGTGAAGTGATTGTTCAAGTTCTATGAAATAAACTATTCCATAATTCTATGTTGAGTTGAGATTGAGGTTAGAACATATTGAGTCTCTAACAATTCTCTTTATGGTTCTATAAGACTTGAGTTGAGTTGAGGTTGACTTGAATTGAGTTGAGGTTGATTTGAGTTGAGAGTGAGATTAGAACATATTGAGTCTCTAACAATTCTCTTTATGCTTCTATGAGTTGATAGTTGAGTTTAGATTGATTTGGGTTGAGAGTGAGATTAGAACATATTGAGTCTCTAAAAATTCTCTTTATGCTTCTATGAAGTTGATTTGAGTTGAGATTGCCATTCATTGTTGAGTTCATTTTGAGTACTACTTGAGCATGATTGATTGAGCCTTTGAGAAGGCCTTTGGGATAGATTTGAGGATAGTGTTGGGAAAGATTTGAGGACAGTGTTGGGATATATTTGTGGATTTTGGGCAAGTTCTTGGTGAGCTTGCTAGAGTAGATTTGGGCAAGTTCTTGGTGAGCTTGCTAGAGAATATTTGGACAAGTTCTTAGTGAGCTTGCTAGAGAAATTTGGAAAGGTTCTTGGTGAGCTTGTTATTAATTGGATAGTTTTGTTGAGCTTGTTATTGATATTGGTTTGGATAGTTTATGTGAGCTTGTTATTAAGCATTGGATATTGTTATTAACATTGGACAAGTTCTTGTGTGAGCTTGTTAAGCAGGTTCTGTGTGAGCCTATTGAGTAGGTTCTTAGTGAGCCTATTGATAGAGCTTTGGAGGTGACAGAGTACAGAGGATAGAGTCTCAGTGGATAGAGATCCAGCAGCCAACATAGTTGAAGATAGATCTGAGTGAGGAGTCTTCAAGTGGAGAGAGGTCCACCAGTCAGTGTAGCAGAGAGACAAAGTCTTCTAGAAGATCACATAGCCAGAGCAGAAGGGGAAAGAGTTCTCCTTTGGACAAAGATCCATAAACATTGTAATTGGGAGTGATTCCCAAAGAGATTGATTGAGAAAGTTTTAGTAAAATATTTTCTCCGTGGAGTAGCCCACATTGGGTGAACCACGTAAATTGTTGTGTCTCAATTGTGTGGTGACTTGTGCTCTTGCTTACTACTACTATCTGAGTTATTAATGCACACTGCTATATTTGGTTATTGCAATTAAGGACATTAATTGATATTGGTTTGGAAAGAAAGTAAAAAGTGGTCTTATACTGTTCACCCCCCTCTCAGTATAAGCTTGTGTTCTTCAATAACAATATTCATGTTTTTCGTAGTGTTCAAGGGCTATGAATGTAGTGTTTAAAAATTCTTAAAAGATATTGAAGGAAGGAAATTTTTGAAAAGGAAAAGGAAATAATTGGTTGAAATGGGAGGAAAAAAAAAGGAGAAAAAGTAAAAAGGGGTAAAATAGGGGGGGTATAAGAAGAGTTAAAAGGGGAAATGGGTTCATTTTTACTATGTAAAAGGAAGAAATGATCTATTAAGAGGAAGAAAAAGCTTTTGTAGGTTGATTAAGTGTGATATTGGAGATAATGTCATAAAATGGATGACCAAGGTACTATGTATATATGGTTTGAGTGTTAAATCTTGGAGGTGATGTAATCGCTTTGGTAAGTGACTAAAACTATCTTATTTATTAATTAAAATTTATTTTTATATGCTTGGACAATATGTATAGTATTGTATGACACTTTCATATTCATATGGTGCTTTTATGACCATACAATACTGTCATGGTAATATGGCATTTTTATTCATTGTTAACACAAGCATATGTTGCATCCCTATAGTGTTATTATATCATACAAGACTATTGTGTCTATATAATGCTTCCATACAATTCATTTAGGCTATAAAATGCTTCTATATGGTGCAATTGGGTCATATGGAACTTTTATACGATGCATTCGGATCGTACGACACTTCTATTAAGGAAAAATAATTTTGTATACCTTTGACATAATTTTGACTATTTATTTTTTGGTTAATGCAAGCCCAACATACAATCTTCAAGTGTCAAGAGGAGGTAAAAGTTACTACATTTTTTTTTTAACATTTTGGATGAGGGTGATCATGATGTATTAGCAGTAGTGGGGTTATACCATATATATTTTATGCTAATGGTAAAGTTTGATTGAGCTTTATAATAGTACTAGCAAAGCAATGGTACTCTAATATGAGTACCTTTCATCTTCGTATAGGGAAGATGACAGTAACACTAGAGGACATGTGGAGGATCCTCCAATTATTGATCAAGGGTACAACATTCAATATTGATAGTGTAGGAGGATTTTTTGATAGTACATTCTGAAATTGATATCAATACCCTTTCATAGAAGGTCATTTGGACTAACTAAGTATTGTATTATCTTGAAATTACTAAGTTTTTATTGGATATACAATAAGGAGAGTGATGGCGTGGGGCTATGAGGATGTGATTGTGGACATGTAGTATAATCATGTGGTGCTTTCCTAGGAGCCAATACTGCTTGGTCAATTATACAATAAAATACATAGAGTGGTTTATAAAAGAGGGATATATTTTGGTATTTTGTACATTTTTATAGGTTTGATCATAAAGAATATAGTAATCATGCAACCACTAGGTCTCTTGTGGAGGGTGTACAATTGGAAAGTACCTATGGCATTTAGGTGGCCTTGATATTTTAAGATATGCCAAGGGATGTCGATCACAAGGTGGCTAATGGATGTGAGGAGGGTATTGGATGATCTTCATTTAAATTAGATTATCTGGTAGCCTTATCAATTATAGCCAAGGTGGATAGATGATGGATATTAGCTAGGCCAAGTTAACGAGTTAGATGGTTAGTAAGGCCAAAGGGTAAGTGAGATATACGTTACTTTGATCAAGTTACAAGATAGTTTGATGTAGTGCAAAATATTTCTAACGAACCAGTGTAGTTCAATAGGGCCCATCAAGAGATAGGTGTTGGTGATTTGCTAGATTTAGATAGTTATGTGGAGGAGGATGTATATGATCCTATTATTTTGGATCTAGTATAGGATGATCCTAGTGTGGTAAAAGGGTATAAGCATTAGTATGAGGGTATTTGTTCTCAATGAGTTACCATAACATAGGAGCAAGTATGTAAGTTAGAGGGATAGGCCAATTTATACTTATGAAGGCACATTAAAGAGGCCCTAAAGAGGCAGATATAAAGAT
The DNA here is from genome assembly GCA_028583015.1 of Wollemia nobilis. Lineage (NCBI taxonomy): Eukaryota > Viridiplantae > Streptophyta > Pinopsida > Araucariales > Araucariaceae > Wollemia > Wollemia nobilis. The sequence continues at coordinate 9,690,106 of JAQPPZ010016710.1, read as the reverse complement.
GAGATTTGACCATGGTAATGTCACTTTAGATGTTATCACCATCGAAGGATGTAGAAAATGAAGCAAGGTGTAGTAGGTCACAACATGCTAGATTTTAGGTAAGGGGTAGCAAATCATTGTTTGTTGGTTTTGAAAAAGAAAGAGAGAGCTTACTATGGTAGATATCCAAGGTGAAGTAGGAGATAGATGATTTGGTAGGAAAGTTAGGAAGTTGGTAGGTTACACATCAGGTAGAGGAGGTGGACCAAGAGAGAGGGGTATTCTAGCTATGGTTAGAGAGAGACCAACTACAAGAAAATATGGATCAATTACTGATAAATAGGGATAAATAGGTAGGGGTGTTGTAGTGGCAAGTGGTCAATATAGAGAGGGAGAGAGTGTTAGGTAGAGGAGATTGCAACAATGTAGTAGATGGTATAAATCCTAACTGATGAGTAATATCTAGTTAAATCATAGACCATGGGAGTAAGAATAGCTAGAGAAATATATATGGTGTGCTTGCTATTTGAATAGCTATCACAATTACATGGATAGTTGTGATAGGTGTAGGATAAGTTAGGGAAATCACAGGGAGATCTAGGTTGATCATAGGGAGATTTAGGCTGAGTGTAGTTTGGATTTGATCTAGGTACAAGGATAACTTAGTTGGGTCCAAGGTGATTTATAATTGGTGTCGAAGGAACTATATATTACTCAACACAATTTGTAGGTTGAGGCAGAGAGGGTAGTGCATTATAGGGTATTATATCATGCAGTAGTGCCTTAAGAGCAATGACTTTCTTCACCTTCTAGGACACAAAATCGAGCCTATTTGAGATTTGTGGCCCAAGCTCCTTAGTAATTAGTGATGATATTGCCACCATACAAAAGAGGAGAAGTATCTGATATAGGGTCTCAATGTTAGGATGTTATAGATGTGATGCATCAATTTTAGATGGTGCTATATTTGCTATGATATTGTAATAAAAATATGGGGATTAATACTATATATCAAAATTTATTAATTTTGTGTGATGTATTGAACGCTTATGAAATTTGCTTTGATGTTTATAACAAGATATAATAAATATAAAAAAAATTAATTTAATCTTAACATGTTTTGCTAGTATTTCCTAGACACATTGTATCTGAATCACTTTAATATTTTGTTTGTTTGATTCACCCCTAAGTGGTGGTATTTTAGCCTGGTTAATGGACAAGCACTTAGGCAAATTTAAATTTTTCCTATACATCACGTGTATGTAGGACTTTAATATTTTGTTTGTTAAGTTTGCTTCACCCATAAGCAGTGGCCTTTTAGCCTGAGTAATGAGCAAGTGCTTAATCAAATTTAAATATTTCCTAGTCATATTATGTCTATAAGACTTTATTAATTTATTTGTTAAGTTTTCTTCACCCCTAAGAGATGGCCTCTAAAACTTATTAATGGAAAAGCACTTTGGTAGTTTTCAAGATTGCCTAGATACCTTGTGTCTACATGACTTTATTGATTTGTTTGTTGAGTTTGATTCATCCCTAAGTGGTGGCCTTTGAGTCTTACTAATGGACAAGATCTTAGGTAGGTTTAAATATTGCCTATACAACTTGTTTCTATAAGCATTTATTGATTTATTTGTTAAATATTTTGAGTGTGATGTCCCCCAACTCTTAATGGAATTTTATTTTGTCACGATTTACCCTAAGGTGTGATAGGGAGGAGGAAGAAGAGTATATGGAGCTATCAACACCATAGACTATTGCAATAGTTAGGATTAGTTCACTATGAAATAGAAAGAGGGGATTATTATGGGGCTATCGACACCATGGACTATCATAATGGTCATTATGTAGCCCATTTATATGACATGAAAAATAAGGATTTTATAAGATTTTATCATTAGTATTTGTAAATGTTGTAGGATTTATCATGTGACGTGTAATAAAGAAAGAGTGAATGTTATGATTTATTCTCAACATCTCATAATCCTGTGAGGAAATGGGTCTTGTTAATACATTGCCTATCGGGCTAATAAAGCATCTAGGAACATAAAATAAAATTAAATGAGAAGAAGATGAAGATATCATGTCATATGTTCCTATGACTCATGTAGTAGACATCATGTGGCAAGGTGGTTGTAGCTTAGAAGAAATAGAATATTAATGGGATCATACATGGAACCTTCATAAATGTGTTTAGAACATAATATAGTTATCTTATTGCTTGGCATGGTGTTCATATCATAATTGCTTTGTTGCTTTATGGATGTACAAGATAAGGTTTTAACAACATTATACTACCTTTGAGATGCATCTGATAAGATGCCTATGTGATGAGTTTGATAGAAGGTGATGAAGAGAAAAAGTTATTGGAGGGGACTAAAATAAATTGCTAGCATACTTACCTAGTGCAATTGCAATGCATATATGAACCATATTAACTAGGATCATCATGGCATCATTACAATTTTCTTGACTCAACAAATAGAAATCATGTGCAAGCAATCCATCATGGGATCAAATAGACATTTATAAAGCAATGCAAAAATCAATCAACATGGAAGCAATCAATCAATGCAAACATGAGATAAGGGGAGTGCCACTAGCATCAAATACCTAATACAAAATTATATTTGCCTAACTAGGATCATCATCACATCCTAAAAAATATTCACAAATAAGGATATAAGAAGGTACATAGGTTATGGTTTTCCACCATGTAGCTCCTTTTTTAAGGTTGCATAGTTGTCTCATTGCTTTCCAATGTGTGCACATCATAATCATTCATCAATTTATATATGGAGAGCATAGTATCTCATTTGAGTGAGGCTAACAACATCATCTTACCATCATAAAGTAGTTTCATGCAAAATTCATAATGAGGAGAAGAGGCACATAGGAGTGCAAGATAAAATTTGATGTAATATGTAAGAAGTAATCTTAGGAAGTATGAAAAGGGAGAGATCTACTAACATCAATCACCTAGTGCAAGTGTAATGTACATGTAAATTAAACTATCCTAACTAGGATAATTACACACATCTTGAAAGATATCCTAAATCAATATGCATTAAGCAACAAGCATGGGTAAACAAGCAATCATTAAATAAAGCAATCATGTATGGAGTCAATAATATGTGGAAATAACCCATGTGTTGTAGGTGAGTTGGAGAGGAGAGGGCAATCCTCCAAGGGAGGTCCCAGGTTCAAATCTCCACCCTACAAAAAATCTGAATTGGGTATCCAAAATCCAATTGATAATGTTGGTATGAGCAGGGTCGGGTGTGACTCCCGGGTGACTTTGACAGTGTAGAACCCCCTGTTCATGGTCTCTCAGACCAAGGTGGCCCCGCAAGGTATTTTTTGCTTAAAAAAAAATCATATGTGCAAATAGCAACAAGCAAATAATACAAGATGATGTAGATTAAATGTAGCATATTTTAAATGTATTGTATTCATGGGTTCTTTTAATTTTTTTTCATCAAGTGTAGTCATGCGGTAAGCTCTTGACTCTTACTTGGTGATTATTATAAATGGACCTAGCCAGTTTAGCTCAAACTTATCTTAGAGCTCATATTGTGGTGGTGTTTTCTTAGTTTTTCTTGAGGACCAAATTACCAACTTCAAAATATCAGGGTCGTATGTCCCTTTTTCCATAGGTCCACTTAAGAATTTGATTATAGACTATGATAAGGATAAGATACCAAGAAGGCTCTCTCACATCACATAGAAAACTGCACTCGAAAAGATCTACAAAATTCTTAGATTGAAGGACTATTTATAACAAATTTAACATCTTTTAGGATAAGCATAATAGTTGTTCCAAAATATTATCCGGTGCATAATATAGAAACTATAACATGCATAAAATCTTATTCATAGGAGAAAAAAATAGAAATTCTACATCATTCCTTATCATTCCTCCCCATCGTAAGAGCATTGGGCTCCAATGCGGTCAAAAGGGAAGGAAAGTCAAGAACCATATGGCTATGAGAGATCCATCAGGCTTGATGCGGTAACTGTCCTCGTTTGACCACAAGGTAGGAAGGCAAAGATCTTTTGTGAGTGTGGCAAGTCCTGGTGTCAAAAAGATGATCATTATCCAAAGGAGACTGGAAGTTAGGTACAATATCAACAGGATGACTAATGACAGGGTCTGTCTCCAATGTAGACTCATGGTACGGTCGGAGCAAGTCAACATTGATGACATCATGGATGCCCAAGTGTGCTAGAAGATCAAGCCGAAAAGCATTCTCGAACACTTTATGGATAATAGTGTATGGCCCAAAGCGAATAGGTTTGATCTTGCTATGGGCTATCCCCTGGAACCTACGATGATCAAGGTGCAACCAAACTCTATCTCCCACCTGGAAATGATGTGGAACATGATGTTTGTCCATGGCTTTCTTCTACTATTGCTAGGTTTTCTACAAAATAGAAATAATGTTAGAGTGAAGCTGTTGCAAATGGTGGACGAAGGAATGGGCTTTGTCTTGCTCTTTTTTCATATGGGTTGTGATAGGAGATGGAAGGGACAATGGTAACTCATAAGGTGCTAAGGGTTGAAAACCTAGACATACTTCAAAGGGTGAGTGACCTGTGGAGGAATGGACAACCCAATTATATGCATGCTCAATGTGGGTAAGACTCAAATCCCATTTGGCTGGAGATGAATGGTGAAAAATGTGAATACTTTGGACAAGAGTACGGTTGACTACTTCAGTTTGACCATCGGTTTGAGGATGAAAAGCTATGGAAAATTTAAGAGACACCCCTAAAAGTTTCCATAATGAATGCCAAAAGTGACCGATAAAATAGGAATCACGATCAGAGACAATACTAGTGGGTAGACCAAAGGAATGCTAGACAGTATCAAAGAAGATTTGGGCTAAGTTGGTAGTGAAACTGGTTTTTATACAAGGGAGAAACTTAGCCATTTTACTAAATCGATCAACTATGACAAAAACACAATCATGCTGATGGATTGTCTTAGGAAAACCACTGACTAGATCCATTGAAATACTTTCCCATGGATGAGATGCAATGGGCAAAGGCATGTTGAGGTCGAGCTTTCTATTGGATGGCTTGGATTTGCAACAAGCAGCACATTGCCTCAAATACCTCAAAACATCACACTGCATCTGGGGCCAGTAGAAGAATCACTTCAAGTGATGAAGAGTTTTATGCTTGCCAAAATATCCACCATAAAGAGTAGAATGTGCCTCCTTAATAAGGGTTTTTCGAGACTCAGAGGGTACACAAAGTTTGTCCAGACGGTAAAGCAATCCTTCCTTAAGATGATAATATTGAAAAGGGGCCAAATTTGAAGAGGAAGGATGGTGTAAATGCTTAAAAATTGTGGCAAAGTCATGGTCATGAGGATACAAAGAAGGCCAAGATTGAAATCCCAAGTGTGAGGTAGTAACAATAGTCAAAGCATGGGAGGAAGGAGGACGACTTAGATAATCAGCCACAAAATTTGTACTACCCTTTTTGTATTTGATAACAAGGTGGAACTGTTGAAGGTAAGAAGCCCATTTCATGTGGTGAGCTTCTTGGATTTTGTTCTGAGACTAGAGGAACTGCAAAGGCAAATGGTCGGTATGAACAATGGTTTCTTTACCTAAAATATAATGACACCAATATTTAATAGCTTGTACTAAGGCATAAAGCTCTTTATCATAGGTCAAATAATTTTGTTTTGAAATGGAGAAGGACTCAGAATGATAAGCAACATGATGACCATTTTGCTTTAGGACAACACTAAGGGTAAATTGTGAGGCATCAATTTCAATATCAAAAGGTTGTCTAAGGTCAGGAATAACTAGAACAGGAACAAAACAAATCTTATCTTTCAAAGTGGAAAAAGCATCGAAATGGGTAGGAGTCCAATGGAAAATAAATTTTGCCTTAGTCAAATTGTGCAAAGGAGTAGCAATGGTGGAATAGCCTAGAATAAACTTGCGGTAGAAGTTGGCTAGGCCAAGGAAACTCCTTAACTCAGTGGGATTGGTAGGAGTAGGCCAATGGAGAAGGACTTCAACTTTGCTTGGATCTACCTTGATACCTTGTTGATTGATGATAAAGCCAAGGTATGAAATAGAAGTTTACCCAAAGGAACACTTAGGCAAATTGGCATACAATTGATGTTGTTGAAGGATGAAAAGAACATGATCCAAATGTTGCAAATGGGCCTCCCATGTAGGATAAAATATGAGAATATCATCAAGATAGATAATTACATATCTATCCAAACAATCTCTAAAAACTTCATTCATTAACCTCATGAAGGTGGCAGGAGCATTGGTGAGGCCAAAGGGCATAACAAGCCATTCAAAAAGACCCATTTTTGTTTTTAAAGTTGTCTTCCATGTATCTTCAGCCTAGATGCGGACCTGATGATATCCACTTTTGAGATCAATATTTGTGAAAAACTTGGCTCCCTGAAGTTGGTCTAAGAGATCATCAATACGAGGGAGTGGATATCTATTTTTTATTGTGATTTTATTAAGTGCTTGAAAATCAATGCAAATACGCCAAGTGCCATATTTTTTTAGAACAAGAAGGATAGGAGAGGCACAAGGAGAAATGCTCGGTTTAATGAAACCTTTATCTAACAGGTCCTGAATTTGCTTCTTTATTTCATCATATTGTATGAGTGACTGCCTGTACATTGGAGCATTAGGAAGTGGTGCAGCTGGAATAATATCAATTGAATGACTAATTGCTCTTTCTGGAGGCAATGTAGTAGGCTCTTGAAATACATTATGATACTTGTGCAAGATTTTATCAATTGCTTGTGGTCTGTTAGAATGTTGTGCTAAAAATTGCTGATGTTGTGGATGAATGAAAATTAGGGCAAGTACCTGTGCATGATTAGTTGCTTTGCGTGCTTGTCTACAACTTAGCAATAGATTATTGGAGTGCTTGGTAGGTTCTTGAATTGAGTGAATGAGATAGTGCTTATTATCTTGTTGCAATGTGTATGTATTTTTGTAAGCATCATATGTAGCATGCCTATCATATTGATAGGGCTTACCAAGAAAAAGACCACAACAATCCATTGGGGTCACATCACAAGTGACCTTATCTCTGAACTTTGGACCAAAGGCACAAAAGGCAAATGCAAGAGTGCATGTGTGTGTAATCTACGAAGAGGTCACACTATCCTTCCATCCAAGGGAGTAAGGATGAGGATGTGGAGAATTAGGGAGCTTGAGCTTATCGACAATGGACTGCACAATCAAGTTCTTTTGTGAGCCATTGTCGATGATACAATCGACTGCAAATTCATGGCATAAATGAGCATGCATGACAAACAGATTGTCACGGTCTCGAGCATCAGAATGGTGATTCATTACAAGATTAATTTTACCTTTCAACTCCTCATAGACCTTCTCTTCACCAGTAGTCTTGATGGGGTTATCATTGGTTCCCTCATCGATCGTACAAACAAGGTCTTCTTCTTTTGCAATTGTCTACATTCAGATTTAAGATGCCCTTTTCGTTTACAATAATTATAAAATTTTTGAGACTTAGCATTAGAAGAAGAAGAAGAAGCATGAAATACAGGCTTAGAAGTAGAGGACTGAGAAGGAGTGGGAGTAGGAGAAGAATGAGAAGGGGGAAAGCATGAAGAGCTCTGTGGTGCCTATTGTTGAGGACAAGGTGATGGCTTTGAACCTCTTGAAGAGTAGTGGTTCCCCTTGTGTTGTGCTGCAAACTTCTCCTCCGCAAGTTGTGCCTATTTGAAAACATCATCAAGAGTTGTACAATAAGTGTACTTGATTTCTCTATAAAAGTGTGTGAGAAGACCACTTTTGAATTTGGCAATAAGGGAAGTAGTGGGATCTAAAATGTGAAGCAACACATGTAATCTGTTGAATTGATGGACATAGTCCTGAACGGACTGATTCTTGCCCTGACGAAGGCGAAGCCAATGGTTAAGGAGATCATCATCATAGTTGGATGGATAAAAAGTGGCTTTCAAGTTCATAACCAAAGCATCCCAAGTTGAGATGGGGTTCTGAGTTCCTTGGCATTCAGTAATGAGAACCTTAGCCATGCCAAAGAGTTTGAGCTTGGCAAATGAAACTTTTTCATCGTCTGGGGTTTGAGTGAATTCAAACCAAGTCTCCATATCTAAGATCTAGGTATTGAGGACATCCGGATCCCTAGAGCCTTCATAGATCTTGAATTCACATTTAGGAGAATGAGTATGAGAGGGAGAGGAAGAATGTGATTGGATATCTCTAATAGTTTCAGCCAAGGAAAGAACTAAGGTAGTAACCTCAACTAATTTTTCTACTACATTGGCAGCCATAGGTCTAGGTGGAGCCAGTGAAAGACTATGATGCCCACTAAATGAAAGATAACAAGCTTTTTTTTTTTTTTTATAAAGCTTGTTTACAATAAAAGCTAAAAAGCTTTGAAAAAAAAAGTTGAAAAATTGACCGACAATTTTTTTTTTTTAAACCTTCTCCTCTCTTATCAAACTTTTTTTTTTTAAACCAAACTTTTTGTTACAATAAAATATGAAAAATATTTAAATGTGAAGAAAAAAAAAAAATATATATATATATATATATATATACTATATATATATATATATATATACGTATATATATATATATATATATATACGTATATATATATATATATATATATATACGTATATATATATATATATATATATATAGTATATATATATATATATATATATATATACATATATACATATATATACATATATATACGTATATATATGTATATATATGTATATATATATATACATATATACATATATATACATATATATACATATATGTATATATATGTATATATATGTATATATGTATATATATATATATATATACATATATATACATATATATACGTATATATATGTATATATATATGTTAATATTTCTTTAAAAATAAAAGGTTGTAGCCTTTATACCTCCACAATACCTCCACAAAATGGAATAAGGTAGCGGAGTCGCACAACAGGTATGATAGAGGATAGTGACGACCAAAGGAGGCAGAGCAAGCACAGCTATCGAGGTAGGTAGAGTGAGTGTAGCAGAGGGGTACGGTGACCAAGGCGACGTCAGTGTGAGGGCAACATCCATGAGGAGTGCTAAAGTCGGTATGTAGAGTGGCAAAGGAGCGCATCATGATTTAACACCAATCCACACCTGTTACGTCAAAAAATAATTAATATTATCAGAAAACCCTAGAAAACATAGGGATATGGTCACACAGACTGTAGGATAGTGGGATCTCTAGCATAAAAATGGTGATCACTGGACAGAGTGAAGAAGAGACCAAAGCGACATCAAAACATTTGGGGGAAACTAGCAAGTGGGGAATGGAGCAAGAAGAGCAATGACCAACGCAAAGAGAGGGCACTGTAACAGATTGAAAATATCTGTACATGTAGAGCATGTAAAATAGTGTCGAGAATGGGGTGCTACATTCAACTCGTTAGAAATAAGGTCGTGGGAAAATTTTAGGCTCTAAATACCAACTGATAAGGATAAGCTACCAATAAGGCTCTCTCACATCACACAAAAAACTGCACTCGAAAAGATCTGCATAATGCTTAGATTGAAGGACTATTTATAACAAATTTAACATCTTTTCGGATAAGCATAATAGTTGTTTCAAAATCTTATCCGGTGCATAATATAGAAACTATAACATGCATAAAATCTTATTCATAGGAGAAACAAAATAGAAAGTCTACGTCATTCCTTACCAGACTAGTAGGTGTTTTAGGGAATGCATTTATTTTTCATCAAGCAACTCCAATTGACTAAGGTAAGCATGGTAATACTCCTCACCAATAGAGGAATATTTAATAGGATCTATAAGAATGGTGCCTCTAACTTAAAAGAAAATACATCATTTTTCCCATAGACTAAGGCATAGGGTGTTTCCTTAGTTGGAGTCCAAACACTAGTATGATAGGCTCAAAAGGTAAGATATAGCTAAAGGTGTCAATTATGCCCTGTTTTACTGATAAACTAATTTAATATTTTGATTAAGGTTTTATTAGATACCTCAACTAGTTTTTGCCTTATGGATAATAAGGTCTTGATCACTTGTGCTAGATTTTATATTTAGCAAAAATTTTGATGATGACCTTGTTATTAAAAGGTGTATTGTTATCAGAGATTATGGATGGAATGCCATAACAAGATAGGTTCTAATTAAGGATGAATTTAGAGAATTGAAGATAGGTATAGGAGGATAAAGGTATTGCTTATACCTAATTTGTAAAGTACTTGGTTGTTATGATAATGAATTTATATCCATTTGATGATTGTGGGTTTATTTTACCAATAATTTCAAGGCCCCAAATAAAAAAGGGCTAAGGAGAATATAGTGATTGGAGCTCCTATGATGGGGCATGGATAATGTTGTCATGTTTTTTATATTTATCACATTTTTGGATGTAGCCACTAGAGTCTTTCTCGATTGAGGGCCTATAATAACCTAACTAGAGAAGTTTATTGGTGATGACATTTTTTCTACAATAGGTGTCACATGTTCCTTCATGGGTCTCTTTAATGACTATATTTACTTCATCAAATTTTAGACATATAAGAAGGATGCCATCAAAATATTATTTATAAAAAATATCACCAATGATGAAAAATCAACAAACACATTGTCTCAAGTTCTTATGACACCAAAATCTAGGTATTTGCATTTCATCACATAATTTTGCATATTAAATTATATGCTTAGGTCTAAAATTAGACATATCAATTACTGTACATTTCACCCACATTGCACATCACAATTCTGCATAATAATATATGCCTAAGTCTAAACTTAGGCATATAATTCTTGGACACTTCTAGTGACTCATTGAACTGCCCTGGATAGGTGGTTGCCTAGTCCCTGCCACTTGACAACCCTAGCTTGCCACCTATCCTTCCCTCCAAAACCTCATGGTAATACCCCAAGGTCTTACTATAAAAATATTAGCAAATTAATGTAAATGTAATCGCAGGCCACTTAAATGGGGCTCCCTTGTAATCGCTTTGCCACTATAGGGGGCTACCTCCTTTAGAATCTATGATTCTTATTATTCTTCTTCTTGGATGATTTGATATGGATGACCAACCTAATATATATATCTACCCTAAAGCTATGTTGGTGAAGAGACGTGATGGTTCACGTTAGGAATAGATGTGATGGTTCACATTATGAAGGGTTGTGATGGTTCACTTTATGAGTTAATAATATAATAATTAAATGATTAATAATACTAACTAATATTAACTAATAATGTTAGGATTGAGGATCCTAACATGCCACCCTCCTTTAAAAAGAGCTTTGTCCTCAAATCTCAAAGTGAGAAGCTTTGTCCTTTGTTTTCCAATTAGGATTTGCATAAGTTCTTAGACTCTTTTAATGTCATCCTTCTGTAGGCAGGGATATCGATAAGGATGAAGCGTTAGCGGGGGTTTCCAAGAACAATAGTAGAATATTCTTTAGGAAAATCATGATGACGATGGGAGGGAAACCCTTGGGGTTCCTCAAACACTTCAGAATGATGCATCAAAAGTGATGGTAATGCTTTTGCATCTTCCTGTTGTTCCCTAAGAGGGTTAACAAAAAATGAGTGTGTAGTCATCTTTCTACCTTGTTTTCGGATAGGTTTTACCATGTGGTGAGAACTCACTATTTGTGAAGAACTTGTGTGTAGTCTTGTTAGAGTGTATGACTGGCCTTCATTGGTCACTTCTTGTACATCAATATTTTTACCTTCATTATTGTGATCAGGTTCTTTGCTCACGTATTGCACTTCTACCTCACCTTCTCCCTCTATGGAATGATAGGAATCAACTACATTCGATAATTTACATCTACCTCATATTTAGCCCCTATGGAGGGAAAATGATCATCTGAATTTAATAAATATAATTTTGGAGTAGCACAACAATGATGAGGCCCAAATTGCTCATCGCAAGTACAATAGAGGTCTTTCGCTCGTCGCTCCTCCATTTCTTGCAAGCTAAGGTACTTAACTGGCAAGGGTTTAGTTTTTGGGATAGTGGGCAGGAATGATGATTTTTCAATAGGTTGCTCCCTGTGTTGACGTTGAACATTGAATTTATCTTCAGCTAACAAGGATAATCCCATGGCTTCCTATAGAGTGCAAAGAGTGTACATCATGACCACCACTCTAGTTTCTTCTTTTAATCCATTGATAAAACCGCTTATGAGAACTGATTTGTCCAACCCTATGATGCGATTGGTGATATCCTGGAATTGAATTTTATATGCACATACTGATGTGACTTGACATAGGTGGGCGAGATTAAGTAAAAAAATTAGGTTGGTATCATGATATATTCCTCCGTTGGCCATTTGATATATTGGCTCTAATACCAAATGGTAAGACCACAAGGTCTTACTATAAAATTATTAGTAAATTAATGTAAATGTAATCGCAAGACACTCAAAGGGGGCTCCCTTGTAATCACTTTGCCACTAAGGGGGCTCCCTTGTAATCACTTTGCCACTAAGGGGGCTCCCTTGTAATCGCTTTGCCACTATAGGGGGCTCCCTCCTTTAGAATCTATGATTCTTATTCTTCTTCTTCTTGGATGATTTGATATGGATGACCAACCTAATATATATATCTACCCTAAAGCTACGTTGGTGAAGAGACGTGATGGTTCATGTTAGGAAGGGTTGTGATGGTTCACTTTGAGTTAATAATATAATAATTAAATGATTAATAATACTAACTAATATTAACTAATAATGTTAGGATTGAGGATTCTAACACCTCAAAGTCCTATAAAGGCACCATCACATGACCAAGAAATGAGGTTGAAGAAATACACTGTCATATTTCTAGATTCATGCTAGGAGATCACACACACCCCAAGGAGATCCAAGATTCAAAACCCCAAAATGCATCTTTTGGGATATTCTACCTTTCAGTCCCAATCGCCCAGTCTGTTGTTATGTACAGTCAAATTCTCATTCTGTGGTTTCTCAAGCATCACGTCCGTGATTACCCAGTCTTAATCGTGAACCTAGCATTTACACAAAATAGATCTAAAAATATGAAATATGATCAAATTTGTGAGCTTTTATTTTATTTCTACTTAGCAAGGTATTTTAATTTATTATTTTGTGTTTTCTACGTAATTATTCGAGGGTTTTGATTCATAATTTGGTTTCCAAACTTATCTACAGGTGCTACTGAAATCCTCGTGTGATCTACTTGCATGCTAGAAACAAGAATCTGGAGCGACTGCTAAAGCTAGAGTGGTCCAATATCAAGAAACTCAAGCCCACTCACCCCCATGGTTGTTGTAGAGAATACTGAAGACACCCCAATCATTTATACTTAGCGAAAAGAGGCATCCTCACTGTCTTTTAGCCCATTGTAATCTGAGCAAGCTAATGTTGTAAAATGGTGTTGCCTTATTAATCATTTTTCAAAGAGATTTTGAACCATTTGAATGAAGGGTGTTGTCTTATTAATATTTTTTCAAAGAGGTTTTGAACCATTTGAATTAAAGTTTTTGCCTTATTAATCATTGTTCAAATATATTTTGAACCATTTGAATGAATGGTGTTGCCTTATTAATCGTTGTTCAAAGAGGTTTTGAACCATTTTAAAGAAGGGTGTTGTCTTATCAATCATCATTCAAATATGTTTATGAACCATCACTTAGCAAACTTTGCATTTATTTCTTAATCAAGGGCACTGATACGATACTATGGTTTGATCACATTTTGTAGGATGAAATGGACTATGGTATATGTGATTATGCGATGGTGGTATGGAATGGAATCTTGCTTATGACTTTGTTATCCTTAGGGATAAAGGATCTAGAGTTGTTTTGAAAAGGCTCAACCATCCTAGTGATGTCAAACAAACTCTTTTATGATCTCACAAATCTTCATGATGTTAAGGTTGTTCTAGTGTTTTCAAATTTCTCAAAGACCAATCATGTGTGCAATGATTGTTCATTTTTAATCATGAGCTAGGTCAAACTAATCAATTGTAACTTATGCCAATAAGATAGCTCATCCGAGAGCATCCATAGGTCTGTACAAAAGAAGGTTTCTAATGTGACAGATGTGGCACCATGCATAAGGATACCTTATTGCCAAGCAGGATTCATTCAGCCCATTACAGTAATGAGGATCACCCCATGATTTTTGAGATACTAAGAGTTCTAGAAATTCAAGTTCCTTTCCCTTATTTTTTTTGCAATGGATTTTGGATTTTATTTTTGAGTTTGCTCATTTTTGTAAGGGAGAAACATGTATTTTTATTGCTTTTTGGAAACTTGCTCATTTTGAGAGAGAGAAAGGGGAATTCTATTTCTTTGGGATGATTTTGAGATACTTGCTAGTTTTGAGAGAGAGCAAGAGATTTTTATTGCTTTTGTATTGTTTTTGGGATACTTTCTTGATTTTATGAAGAGCAAGGGATTTTTATTACTTTTTAAATGTTGCTGGGATACTTGCTCCTTTTGAGGAAGAGCAAGGGATTTTGCTTTTCTCTTTTTTTGGGGGGGATGAAGGTGGAGCTTGTCCTTTTGTCAACTATGTAGCACTCTAGACCATGTGCATAATTGGATGAATAGGAGAAATATTTCACTTATGGCAACAGAAAAATTTGACTTTTTTATTCCTACGATTCACAATGTTTTAATGTTTTTGATGTGTATGGTCCAAGAAGAAACTTGATTGACTATGAAAAATTTATTACATCTAAATTTTATTTGATTTTGAATTGAGTTTGCTCAAAATACTAGGAGTGGTTGAGTGATTGAAAAAATTTGGAATGTTCTTATTGATTAATATTGTATGTAATGCTTTTGCGATACTTTCATTGTAAGCTTTTGGAAACTAAAAGGTGCACACAAATTAGTTAGTGGTTGCATAATTATTATTGCTAAAAATTATATAGCATCTATCCTACTTTGCACAAACCTCTTAATCGTCAAAAAATTATAAGTAAAGTTTCATGTTATTGGTCAATGGGTTAATGAGTGGTGCTAATGTAATATACCCCTAATTAAGGCAACAAGACACAATAGACTAGCGATCATCCAAATTGACCAAATGATCTCTAATATGAGAAATCGTATGAACAAATGCCTAAAATGCACGTATGTGGTGTAGGTAGGATTAATGGATGGATGTGTGAAATGCAAATGAAACTTTTCTTCCCCTTTTTTTTAGTCATGTATATGTACATATATCTAACTACATTATCCATAAAATGCCTTTAGATGTATGATTTTTAATGGCTCTAGTTCCAATGTTCCTTCTAATTTGGCAAGTCTATACATTCTTGGATCCAACTTCTATTTGACAATGTATGGACCTAACCAATTAGCCACAAGTTTATCTATCAAATACAATAGTGCATTGGTGTTTTTTTTATTCTTCTAAAGGATAAGATCTACCACTTGTAATTCATGAGTATGGACTTTTGTGTTGTAGGAATGCTTGATATGGTCTTGGTATACTCGTAGATGTTCTAAGGCATTGATTTACCTTTCATCAAGGAGTGTAATTTTGTCAAGACATGCTGGTCTAGCTTGGTTATCCATACAATTTGGTAGGAGGAGTAGATTACCATCAGGACAATCATCATTAATACAATACAAAAAGTCCCAAATACACAAACCCATTTGTTCAAATCAATCCAAAATGCTCCAAAGGTGTCAACATTTCTTTGGTAAAAAAAAATTAATCAACAAACATAAAAACCACAAAAAAACATAAAACACAAAAAAAAACAAAAAACACAAAAACAACAACAAAAGCAAAAAGTTCCAAAGGTACCTCAATTCCTTTGGTAAAAAAAATTCAACAAGCTTCTGAAAGAATAGAAGTGCTCTCATATCAATTCCCTAAGAAGGCCATGTAGTTGTACTACTCCAAGGGATAGACGTGTACATTTCCTTCTTCCACTTAGCCTTAAGTGATCCTTGCATACATTAACTTATCCTATACACCTGGTAGTTGCAACGACTAATTATCCATAAAATATGGTAGGATGGGTAGGTTACCATAAGGCCCTTGAAAAGTGATTTACCTCAAGCAAGAAACGGATTGTTATCAACTCAATTCCCTAAGAAATTTGTATGGTTGGACTGCTCCAAGGGATAAAAGTGTGCAATTACCAATAATGGTTAAAATCATAGTTGTAATAAAAATAAAAACATCCATTGTCATATTTATCATCACTTTCATCATTTCATATCTTCTCCATCAACTCATCACTTGAAGGATAGATAAAATCAACAAATTCTAGTTTTATAATCAAAGTCAACACTCAAAACAATCAATCATGCAAATTACACTCATTAAAATGAACATATTTTCTATGATTGGGGTAACACAAGTTGAATTTTATTTGTGACCATCTTACACAACTCCCCTTCAAATGTAAATGGCTAAAAAATATTGCAAAACCCCCCAAATCATCATCTCACATCATCATCATATTGAGTGAACCTTATATCTAGTGATTTACTCTAGAAACCTTACGGTTGCAGCGATTGGTTATCCATGCAATCCGATAGGATGGATAAATTACCATAAGGACACTTATTCAAAATTATTTCACATCATCATGTTTAAAATTAAATCAGGTTGATCCTTTAATTTTTGAGTGATATGCATTCAAGCATATTTGTCCAAGGTTATCATTGATGCCTACTCTGTGGGGTTACAAAACATAAAAAAAATATACTTCATAATTTTGCATTAAGGAATTGCTAACAATCACTATGAAAATGGGCTCCTAGGGTGATTGGTTCCTTTACTTCACCATCTTGCATGTCAATCAAACCAAAAGGTAAATTTATGACAACATAGGTCCACCCCAAACTTGGGGTATCCAACTTTATCTTGATTTCTAACATTTACATCCATCACATCATGTATTTTTACAAACATCATCATCATCACATCATTTAGTGAACCTTGTATCTAGTGGATTATTCTATACACCTGGCAATTTTAGTGACTAGCAATCCATGCAATTCGATCGGATGGGTAGCTCACCATAAGGATAATCATTCAAATATTAAACATCAAATCACTATGGCATTAAATCATCTAGGCACCTCAATATTTGAGCTTGGTTGTGTTAAATTAAATTTTCACAAGGTTATCCTTAAGCCATTTTCGTTGGGTACAAAAATGAAAAAACAATCAAATCAAATTTGGTATAATTGGAAATCACTTGAGTATCGACTTCCCAGAATTATTGGTTCCTTGAAGCCATCATTTAGAAGGAATTGCTAAATTCACAAGGGAACAAGAACTTCCAAATGTGGTTGGTGATTTTACCACAACATTTGAACATAAATGAAACCAAAGGCAAATTTGCTAAAACAAACCATACCAAACTGGGGGTATCAAGTTGATTAAACTATCATACATTTGCATACACAATTCACATCATTCAATTAGCCACCTCATTTCATCATCCATATTTGTTCAATTGGTTCATGGGTTTCATTCTTTACCCATTCAGCCATTGAGGGGGTAAGCTAAAATCAAAACTTTTAAGTCATTCATTCTTTACATCAAGAACATTTAAGTCTATTTCTCCATCCAAATAAGCCAGGTGTCTTTTGTTTTTGCAATGCATTGTGTTTTACACAACATGGTACAAAAAGGGGTATCTATAGATAATAAAATCTAGGTATTTCCATTTCATCACATAATTCTACATATTAAATTATATTCCTAGGTCTAAACTTAGGCACATCATTATTGTACATTTTACCCACATTGCACATCACAATTTTGCATAATAATATATGCCTAAGTCTAAACTTAGGCATATAATTCTTGCACATTATTCATTCACATTGCACATATGCATAATAAAAATAATATACCTAAGTCTAAACTTAGGTGTATTTTCCTGCACATTAATTTATATTTTCCAGATTTATTAAATCTATAAAATCAACATAAGATGCCATGTCTCCCCACTTGACACATATCCTAGCCACCACTACCCCTCACCTTACCACATCTTACACACTTCACTCCACTTCCACCTACCCACTTGCCACATCTCACACCTCACTCCACACATCACTCCACTTGCACCTACCCACTTGCCATATCTCACACCTCACTCCACACATCACTCCACTTGCACCTACTCACTTGCCACATCTCCCTAGTTAAGTGAGATGCTTTTAGTAACTCATTATTGGTATTGAAATAGATGTGATATATTATTGATACAAGAATGATATAATATATAGGTAGGAGGTCTATATGAATACATGACAAGTGTCAAGATGAAGGCATAGTGCACATTATAATATTCTAACATTTCCCCTTAATGTGCACTATCCTAACTATAGAGAAAAAATAAGTCAACATTAGATAACATGATAGATGTGATATATTATTGATACAAGAATGATACAATATATAGGTAGGATGCCTATATGAATACATGACAAGTGTCAAGAGAACATGACAAGTGTCAAGATGAAGGTATAGTGCACATTATAATATTCTAATATTCCCCCTTAATGTTGACTTCTCTAAAAGAACCTAAACATCCTCCTTTATTACATAATTTGGACTAGGCTCGTGCTCTTTGTGCTTGGCTCTCCAACTATGAACAATGCTAGATCAATGGTGTATATATCTTAGTTTATTGCCTTAGGGTCAACCACTTCCTTGGATCTATTGCCTTAGGATCATCTTGGATGCCTCAGGGTCAACCACTTCTAGGTCTGTTACCTCTGTAGTTCATCCTCTAGGTATGTTGCCTCTCGTAGGTCACTGACTAGGTTCACCATGAATATCATCTCCCTCATGGTGAAACTCAATCTAGAAGGTTTCGGTCTCTATAAAAAATGCACCTTAATACAAAAGAAAATACGAGCCATATATGAGTGTCGGTCTCTACCAAAAATGCACTCAAAAAATACAATATAAATGAGCCATAGAATCCAAATGTGGAGGAGAAAAAGAAAGAAGAGAATAGAATCTTTTGAAGTATCTTCGTTTGTAGTCTTCAAAATTTGATCTAAAAAAGGCTTTAGATAGAGTCTAGGGTGTCTATGTCTATATTCCCTATAGTAAGTGTCCTTATGGTAATCACCTCATCTTATCGAAATGCATGGGTAACCAACCTCTACATTTGCAAAGTGTGATAGAGGAAAATAATAGATACTAGGATCACTTATATAGAGTGTCGTGTTCAACAGAGAGTGCACTCCATGATACAACAATATTTGAGGCTAAAAAATACATATATAATTACCTTAAAATAAAATTTTGACACCACCAATGTGCCCATCTTGGAAAAACCTTTTTTACGACTATAAATACACCTATGTTCCGCTATCAATAGGGCTTTTATCTTGTGGAAAAAAAACATGGCCATGTGGGCCTTCCACTTCCACTCTCCATGTGGAAAAATAACATTAAAGGAAATGCCCCCGTGCTTCAAAAAGAAGTTGCCCATACAATATAGTGGTTCCCTTTATAAAAATACCTTTATAATTAAAAAATGGCCCCTTATTGATATAGAATGTCATATATTTTAAATAAAGGTTGCCCTCCACTAAATTCAAATATTAGGCGGCCTGACATATTTTGGGTCCTTGTCCACCATAATTTAAAATAAAAATAAAATTACTGTGCATAGAGGGCCATGGCATGGGGCACAATCACACTACATTAAACCTGATGTGGGACCCCGTGGTGCTAGGTATGAATCTTCAACCACCTCATGGATTGTGGTCAAGTGCATGAATAAATTGTTGGATTTGATCTGATAGTGGTTCTAGGATGCACTACAATTTCACATGTCGTCCTTCATTCTCAAAAATATCAGTTTATAAAATCATGGGTGAGCCTCCACTATGGGCACTACTTAGGCATGGGATACCTCAAAGACTCCAAATTTTGGTATAGATACCTCCATAAGAAGAAAATACATAGTGGCCATGTAGATAGTGGTAATAATCACCCAACCTCCTTCATTAACACATCATTAAAAATAAAATATTTCACATGATCGATGTAAATCAAGTTCATGGAATAGCGGCTTAGCTTCGGCTGAGGAACCCTCAAGAAAAACAATGTTGTTGTGGGGTTGAACTG
Organism: Wollemia nobilis; assembly: GCA_028583015.1. NCBI lineage: Eukaryota > Viridiplantae > Streptophyta > Pinopsida > Araucariales > Araucariaceae > Wollemia > Wollemia nobilis. The sequence continues at coordinate 9,669,976 of JAQPPZ010016710.1, read as the reverse complement.
TCAACAACCACCTGTGCTGGTGCCCTTCACACTACCATGACATCACCATGGTTGGATAAAACTAAACATGTTGATTCAACAGAATTAAAAATGCATTTATTTTTGTTGAATATGTTACGCATTGAGGTTTCAAGGGGCCTATTGGCAAAGATCTAACCCTTGGCTATCAATGCTTTGTGTGCCAACTTCACATTCATTACAACAATGAGCATTCGTTGCTCCATCTGAAGTGTAAACATCGGCTCATAATCTTTACGTAACTCCTTCATGATGCACATGAAGGGCTTCTTTGCTCGTGTAATTTGAACCAAATTGTTGAATATCGGCCAACTAGGGGATTGTGAAAAAATTACTAACAGTAAGTAGAGGACGTCCCTCATGATTGGAACTCCATGTCTATTTCTCGTGATTGAAACTCCACGTACGTGCCCCATGATTGAAACTATTGCATTGTCAAAAAATTGGTAGGTGGCAGCTTCGAAACCTGGGTCGATGGTTTCATGCTTTCTTACGGAGCTCCTAATGTTTGTAGTGCTCGCCCTCCATTTTATTATAGCAACAAAAAATTGCAAATGGCTCTTTTAGAAAAATAGTGGTTCGATCTGCTTCTTCAACAAGTAATATCACCAGCATCTATGGAAAAACACAACTATTTATCCATGATCTGGAGGTGGAGGAAGCGCAACTTGAAATCAAAAAATTGAAATTTGTTTATGAAAATAGTAGTTGCCAAAAAATAGCAAAGCACACGTAGGCTATAACAGCAATAGCTACAACAATAACAAAAATAGAAATAGCTATCACCCTTTTGGCGCTCCATCATCACACTCAATTTGGTACAAGAATATCGTCGAATAATCAAAACTTCTAGTCATCAGTGGCACTGCATCACCCCATGATGCCAAGTGGAAAAAAAATCTACCATAACAATAGTTTGCGGTGAAGAGGAGATCACGTCAAACTAGAAAACTGCAATATATCTTCTCCTTGAAAAAATAACTTCTTCTCCATGAGCAGGATTTAAAACTATGGGCCTCCATATTTCACTCGGTCCCCATCTAGTGTGAGCAGTAAAAATTCCCTACGACGTCTAATTATTTGTTTTTGCATCAGCATCAATTCAATATATTGCTTGAACAAGTGAGGATGAGTTGTTTCAACTTTAGCCTTTTGTTCCACACATTGTATTCCTAAAATAGTGGAAAATCATAAGCCCATCCTGGCCTCTAATTACATATTTGGTAGGATCGACTACTCATCCTCTAAATAACCTTTATTTACTACTATAAAATCTCTTTTGGTGGATGGAGAATTTGAAATATGACATCTATCGATGTAGAGCATCGTCTCTTTAGGCTTTACAATCCCACTATTTTCTTCTTTGGGAACATTCTTCTCCTCCACACTAGCAACAACGTGGTTGCCATCGTCCTCCATGATAGCAGTAGCAACCTTCCTTGCCATGGTGCTTTGCAACCTTACCAAAAGTAATGACATATTCCAATAGTCGTAGCCCAACGATCCCTGTGGATTCATCATCCCCCTCTTCATGACCCCAAATTCGTCCACTACTTTCATAGAGAAAAGATCCATAGACCTTCAAAATTCAAAGCCTTGGTGCCATACAACCTCAAAGGAGAGGCTCCATGGCTAAATCTCTGAGTAAAAAAGAATGAATTATTAAGTGCCAGCCTATGGTTCCTTGCAATCTCCTCCAAGTGGCAACAACACTCTCGAGCACATCTATGGGGTAAATCATTGTTGTTTTCTTGATGTTTGCTAGTATATAAATCACCTCCATGCCTGTGGGGAGAAAATTTTCTTGTATATTATGTTAGGACGAAGACCTAAAATTTTGTAGACCATTTGGTAGTGTCGGCAAAGGACATTGGGGACTCTATGAGCCGCTTTCGCTTCCAATTAATGCCTTGGATGACGGTTGCATCATGTGCATTCTAACATTTCTTTTGTCCCTGATAGATAGATATAATTTCAAAAAAATTGAAATCTTTCTACGATCAATCCTAAAGTTTGAACAGTCACATAATAAAAAAATTATGCAGCACTTCATGTCACTCATGGACATCCACAGTAAAAATATGCCAATCACCTCTGTAACTAGTCACCTAATCAGCTGCACTCATGTCAAAAACAATATGCCACTAGTCATATGTTTTATAAAAAAACTCATAATATCAACAGTTCAACTAAACCATGTATCTTATTTTTCATCTTTGTCGATAAACTACTTCTGTGGATATATTCTAAAAAAAAACTTATCCTCCCCAATAAATCACTCTCTAAAAAAAATTTGGTAGCCATGAATCTTCTCAAATTTTTGGTTTCTGATCCATTGTATATAATGGAGAGCATACTCCCTGATTTGAAAAAGAAAAATGGGGGAAAAATGAGGAGGGGGGATTTCCCTGTAAACCCATGAAGGGGGATGGAAATCCCCCCTCATGGGTTTACACATGGTAGGAGAGCGACTGCACTCTGATACCATATGTTGATACTAAAATATATGTGATATATTATTGATACAAGAATGATACAATATATAGGCAGGAGGTCTATATGAATACATGACAAGTGTCAAGAGAACATGACAAGTGTCAATATGAAGGCATAGTGCACATTATAATATTCTAACACTCACTACAACTGCCCTGGATAGGTGGTTGCCCAGTCCCTGCCACTTGGCAGCCCTGGCTTACTACCTATCCTTCCCTTCAAAACTCTAAAAGACCTATAAAGGCACCATCACATGACCAAGAAAGGAGAGATGGGAATGCTAATGTTATGCTGCTAAAATCATCACTCATGTAAGCAATATACTTGTTTTCTATTTCTATTTACATTAGTCATTTATCATATTCATTGTGACAGGTTCTGCTAAACCCTTGTCTATTTGTATGTGTGCAGGTTATAGATTCAACAAGTTCAATTCCAACACGGTGGTCACAAAAAACCCACCTCCAACATTGATTGTGGCATAGAAGAAGCAAAAGACACCATCCTTGATTTGTAAAATGGATTCCCCTTTTGGCACATCTCTTTGTAAAATGCACCCTAAAAGGGTCAAAGTGTATCAAAAGGGACTTTCTCGAATATAATACAATGTATCATCTTTATTGAAATGTTGTTATTTTTTATATTACACCTCCATATGGATTGGAGCTTTCCTTGAAGGCTTTTTAGTTTACTTAATGTCTTAGGGTGTGGCATATCAACAATGGTAGATATCTTGTTAGGATCCCCCTCAATTCTATTTCGAGACACTATGAATTCCAATAGCTTGTCGAATGTCACCTTGAAAACACATATTGATTGTTTAAGATAAAATTTGTATTCTGATAAGTGCTTAAATGTACATCTTAGATCTTAGATGTGATCCTCCTAGTTCAAAGATAAATTGAGAAGACCATCAACATAATAATTGACTATGTCATGCATTATATTATGGAATATGTATTTCATAGCTCTATAGTAAGTTGTCCTTATATTGTCAAGCCGAAGAGCATAACTTGATAGCAAAAAATTCCCCAAGGGGTGATAAATGTGATTTTAGGATACCCTTCAAGTGTAATTTGGATTTGATTGTATCCCAAAAACTCATTCATCAAGTACAACATTCCACATCCTAGGGTGAAATCGATAATCATGTCGATGTTTGGTAGAGAAAAATCATCTTTGGAATATGCTTTGTTTATATCCCCAAAACCGATACAAACTCTAATAGTACCTTTATTTTTAGCCATAGGTATGATATTAGATATCTGGTTATCAATGGCTTTGATAAAATTAACTTCTAGAAGTTTATGAAGCTCTTCCTTAATAAGTAGAGCAACTTGAAATGCATCTTCCATAACTTCTACTTAATAGGTTTTGCATTTGGTCTAATGACTATATGGCAAACTAGAGAGAGATTAAGTCTTGACTTGTCTATGTTGGATCAAGTAAAGATATCACTAATTTCTGTTAGAAGTTGTGTATACTCTTTGCATTATTTCAAGGGTAAGAATTTCTCTAGTTTTAGGATTAGCATGGGTTCCAATGTCTATGTTGATAATTTCTTCAATTTAAATATGTGATTCATCTTCTAGTTGAGGAGTAGATAATAGCCCCATGCTTTTAGGATTGGTGTCTTCTAAAAGTGGTTGATCCAAGTTAAGTGACTATGAGGTATCAGTATTTAACTATTTGTAAAAGAGACACTTTATTGGAGGAGTTATGTTGAACCAAATGGTCACCTTGTGGAGGGTTGTGAGGAGTATCCTCTACCTCAACTATTTTGGTTAGGGATCAATTCTAAAATTTTAATTAGCTATGATACAATATTATCTATATAGGGAAGATGTCCTCCATCATATAGATTATTCTTATCAGGATGGTCTAGGGGATCATTCCTTGGAAGAGTGTGGTGATTGATCTTTATTTCATAGTTGTCTTCAATGATAAGCTTTGGATGCTTTATAGTTAATGTGTTTACACTACCAAATTGCATAAGAATTAGGACCATGAAAGATCCAAGTATATTTATTGTCTTCATCATCCCAATCCAATATATTTATTAAGATAGTGTTGTCATGAGACTCCCAAAGGAAGATATTAGATTCATCCTTGCTATCATATGAGGTCGAGGATGGTAGAGGTTCATTTTTGCTAGGGATATATCCTAACCCCCAACGGCCTAGCCATGGTTTGGATTTTAAGGGATCTTAAATGCATTGCTTATAGATCCCTAGTCCTTTTCCTTGGTATACCATATTGCAAAGGATCTATTTAGGTATGGGATACAAGTATACCAAGTAACATGAAACATATTTTCATTCAATCAGGTAGGGATTACTATCATGGATTTTATTCTTATTAGTGGTACTAGCACAAATAAAATAATAGCTTCCTATCTATATTGTTTTATATTTTCTAGATAGTAATCCTTAAGGTTTGATGGGAAGGGGGGAGGTTGAATAGGTCTAAGGCTATTAAGGTACATTTTTATTAATCTGCTTAATATTTTGAGTATCAAGTTGATTATCATTTTGAGAATTATATGATCCTATATTTAAACTTGGTTATTACTATCGATATTATTTTTATTAAAGTTTGAGTTGTTAGAATGATTCTTAGGTTGGTCAAGTTGTGGGTTTAGGGTTTGAAACCTTAACGTATCATTGATGATAGGTTGAGAGGTTGAGAGGATGAAGCAAAATCAAGGGAAGGGCAAAGCCAAAATTTATGATTTTTTACTTTAACTACTTGATAGTAGATGAATAATTTAGCATCAACTAAGATATTATAGGTCTTACCTTAGTATTCATATTTAATGTATTGATGATAAGTGGATGGAATAACCCACATCGCAGGGATCTAGGGTCTACCAAGAAGAATAGTATAATATAAATTTCAAGGCATAATATGAAATATAGTGTTGAGGATATGAATCTCGACTTTCAAAGGTAAGCCTATGACACCACTAGCCTTATGCTCTTCATTGTCAAATTCCTTGATGATAAGATCTAATTCATCTAGATATTGCTTAGTCAACCCACATTTATTAATCAAATTTAATCTAGAAATATTAAGGGTAGATTTTTTATAAATTAAAATGTGTTTGATAAAGAATTTATCGATGTAACCTATGAAGTATAGTAGGGGATCCACCTCCATAGCTATAGAAAGAAGATAATTTTCATCAAATCATATTGTGGTATAGTTTATTCCAAGGGATCCTACAATATTAGTGAGGTCACTGGTGTTTATATCCTAAGGGACAATTGGTCCACTTAGAAGTTTAAAAATAATTTCTTGATGGGTTGGATAAGTTTTTAAAATATCAAGAAGAGAAATTTCTACAAAACTTCCAAGATTTTTTTAAATATTGAAAGTACTTTCATCTTGGCTGTGAGAATGTATGATTATAGTTAGCCCTCTAGAAAATATATATTTATATTGAAGAACCAAAGGAGGTTTGAAGGTATGATTAGATGATTTAGTTTTGTGTTGATGTCTTGTAATAGTATGAATGGAATAATAGATCATTCCCACCATGTATTGACTTGAAAGTGGAATTATTTTATAATGAATATGACTGATCACTTTTTGGTCATTGAATGGGTAAGAGATCATGAAAATTTACCAATTCTTGATTAGAGTATTATTGCTTAGAGCTACTGACAACAATGCACCCCTTATCAGTTAGGTCTTGAATAATATTCCTAAATATCCTATACTTATTGGTAGGATGACCATTCATGCAACATAAGGTGCATTGCTCTTTGGGTTTGAACCATAGGAGATTTTATATTTCAAGGTTTGTAGGTCTGATAGGTGGGAGTTCTATCATTTTAGCCTCTAATAGTTGGCCAGGGATGGATGCAAGAAATTAATAAATCCTAGTAAATTTTATCTTAGGATTTTGTTCTTGTTGGGATTCTCCTAGGACCAATTTTTATAGAAATGTTGTAGTATTCATATTATTGGTTGGATGTGAATTGGTTAACTCATCACCTACAACATGTTTATTTTTGTAATCTCCATTTTAGTTGTATGAGGATGGTTTTTCTTCTTTGCTTTTGATTCTATGTTGACCTCTCCTCAAGAGGGAAACTTCTACATGTTTAGCTAAATATACTACCTCTTCAAAAGAGAATATGTTGGTTGTATTCAAGGGGTGGACCAATTGTTCATGCAGAATACGTATGAAAATGTTTAGGAGTTTTCTAGGAGTGTGTATTAGAGTATTCCTAATAGAGCTCACCACTTTATCAGGAAATTAGAAAAACTCTCATAATTATCTTGTTTAAGTGTATATAGGTCACTGATGGTGACCTTCTCCTCAATATATATTTAGAATTGTTAGACAAACATTTTAACTAGTCCCTTGAAGGTTTTAAGGCTATGTTGTGATATTTGATAATACTATTCTAGGTCTAGGTCTTTAAGGCTATGATGGAATATTTTGAGGAGTAAAATCTCATCATATGCAATGGTACTACAAGAAATACAAAAAAATTAAGGTATTTAAAGGGGTCTTATTTCCCTTGGTATGTATGGAATTTGGGCGTCTCAAAATTTGGGGGAAAATGATGACTAGTTATGATAGGATCAAGTGGTTGATTACATAATTTTACAGAGGAGTACTTCTAAATAGATGAGGGCCCTTGGATAGGGGCCACTGTCTATGTCAATTGCTCCATCAAGTGAAGGGACTAGAATGCTAAAGAGTTGGGTTTTGAGTTATATGTTGTGGAACAATAGGGCTTTGATAATTATGGTAAAATAACAACATTGAGATGTGCAATATTGGAGTAGGAATCATATAATTTATCCCCAAGCTATTTAATAATAATGGACTCAAGTTTTCAATGGAATAGGTGAGGTTTTGGGTGAACCTTGTACTTACTCTTGGAATGGGAGGAAGGTTATCAATAACAGGTTGAGATATTGGGATGCTAGGAAGGATATTAAGATATCGTACTTAGTATTACTAGTTGATAAATAGGGTAACTAGTGTTAACCTAAAGCAAAACCTCACCAAAGGATAAGGATAAATGATGTCCTAAAGAGGGTGGAGTATTCGATGCCCCACCTTCTACATAAGTTATAATAATGGGGTATTTGAACTCGTGTGATTAAGGGTTGATGTATTAATGTCTAAATATAGAGATCATTGAGATAAGTATATCTTATTCAATGTTGTAGAAGTGGACTTACGCTATTGAGGAAGTTCCAAAAGGGGTCCTTCCATAGTAGAAGTAATTAAGGGCCCCCTATCTACTCTTAAAATAGTTTCTATGTATTCCTTGTTCCCACATAGAAAGGCAGCCATATGATCCATGTACCTAAATATGACTTCCCCTTTTCATTATGGATAGGGGATAGGGTCCCTAAGGGAGGATATTCCTTGTCTTCTTCTTTGAATATGGGAATTTTTAATGTGACTTGGTCCCCTTGGATCTCAAGCAAGGAGGGTAAGGAGTTAGGGTTGTAAGCCAATTGACAGGCAACATTTAGGTCAAGGTAGTGATGTTCAACCATGGTTTGGAGAGAAAGGAGAAATAAATTTAATTTTATTTTTAGCATTGCTTAAAATAAGAAGATAATGTGTGGTATACTCATATATGATCTTTTCTCGATATATTGATCTGGTTGATATACTTTAAGGGGGTTCCCTATATACCTAACCCTTTTGATATATCTTCCCTTTCTATATACCCATTGATACATGGAAGAAGTTGGTCCTCTTGATATATGTGGCCATATGTGAGAGAAACCTTGAGGTACATGACCCAAGACAAGTACATGAGAGGTAATCAATATCCCTCCTTATATCTCTAGCTAATACACCACAGTATACTCCCTAGGAGGCTTAAAGTATGCATGAGATCCTATATGGGAGGTTGGCATCCTATGCTTTCTATATACCCAATATAGCCTCAAGGTTCATATGGTGGAGGTGCAAAATGCTATATTTTTACTTGTGTTGTTTAATTCAACTTCACCAAAGATGTGGAGGTGAAAAATACACACATACTCGAGATTATGGAGGTGTTTGTGTAGCCTATAGATCTAGTTTTATGAATTTATTTGAACACACACCTAGTATTTTGTAAGGTTCTAAATTCTATCCTAAATGTAAGATTTTGATTAATGCAATGCAAATGAATATAGAGGATGCAAAATACAAGCCCTTGACTAAATGATTTCTTCTTTTCAATGCTTGCAAAAAAGTAAAGATTTCTATTTTTCTTTTCAAGTGAAAGATCAAAAAAGTGTACATGCAAATAAAAAACTAACCTAGAATACAACTATAATGTAATTTTGATCTCTTTCCTAATCACTAAAAACTTTACAAAATAAAGTGAAAATTATAAATTAGCTTAGTGTTATGACAAAAATGATTAAACCTATGATTCAAACTTGATGTAGTAGTTAATATCTATTACCTTTCTATAACGATCTTAAAAGGAAATGTGACTTTTTATCCCTTTTCACAAAAAAATTATAAAATCTAACAAAATGATAACAAAATAGCATGGAAAATTTAATCTAACAACCTAACTAGATGTATAACATAACCCAAAAGTGCAGTACCTAATTTCATAGTCTTGGATGAAAGTGCCACAAAGTGACAAAAATGCCATAGACATAGAAGTACTTTATAGAATAACTATATCGAAGCATCGTACAAAAAGCACCATATAGAATTTCATATGATGCTTTTGCAGTTTTATGATGCTTTTGTTATGTACCTATAAAAATAGAAACCTACAAGCAAAATTTGAAAAATATTACAATTAGTCCAAAGGGGCTTGTCCGGTCCCTCTAGGAATGCTAGAATTTTTTGGTATATGGATCAAACCCTTATTTTTATTTCGATTAAATGATAAAATAATGTCTTGATCCATAAAGGGTAATGATTATAAATATAAAATAATGCATGAAAAGGAAATAGCAGGATGAAAGAACACTGAGAGGATGATATCCAAGAGGAATTACCATAACCCAAATTATCCCTTTGTTGATGTGCACCTATTAAATTTCCTTTTGATGATGTTTGCTTATTGAATATCCCTTTGATGATGTATTCTCTTTATTGGTTATGCCCTTGATTTTACAGATTCAATGTTGCAACAATATGTGAATGGAGAGAAGTATTTCCTCTTGTAATTTTGGTAGCATTCGAGTACCTATTTAAGATTAATTTCTTTGGATTCCTTCAAGGGTGGTTTTATAGATCACCCAATCCCCTTCAAAATATTCATTACAAATACACAATAAAAATCATGAGGAGGATGAAGTGTGTAGTTTACAATAATTACAAGAGATGACTTAATAGTTGAGAGTAGTTACATGGTGTGATTGGAAGTTAACAAGGTTGATTGAGTAGTTGCATGGCTTGATTGACTAGTTAAGTGTCCTAATTAGTAGTTAAGTGGCTTAGTTGGAAATCAAGATTTTATCCAATCATGCGTTGAATGGGGGGATATACAAGATTTATTAAAAAAGGACGATGATGAGTAGTCAAACCATCGAAGGTTTAGTTTTGGTGGTGGTGACACAAAAGTACCATAAAGGTATGAAAACATTGTATGGAAGCATCGTACGAAATTTTATACAACACTATTATCGATGACAAAAGTGCCACATGGTCTTTATGCTATTATTTTTGGGAATTTTGGGACATAATTCCTTAGAAAAGCATGGGCATGTTTATACTCGTTGGAAATATATTTTCAAGCACTTTCCAATAGTACCACTTTTATAAAATTTTATAAATATTTGACAAGGTTTTATAATCATCAAATGTAATGTCACTTTTGCCCCAAAATTGAGTACAAGAGAATAATTTTTTCTTAATTCACCAAAATATTTGATCAATGGCGTTATTGATGTCTGTCTAGCATGCAAAATTGGGTGTCTATAATAAGCATATTGCAAACATGATGGTAAATTCTATATAGATTTAGCAATATACATAGACAACAAGGCATACATATCCTAGAAGTCATGAATTGAGTTGAAGTATGTTCTCAAGAAAGTAATATGTTTGAGGGTAGAGCATAAAGCTAGACTTTGTTTATCATATAAGACAAATTTGTGCCACCAAATACTATAATGTCCAATGCTAAGTCCATGTCTTAGAGAAACATATTTCTAGGTCAGAAAAGGAGCCACTTCACCCCATGCTCGTCAATTCCTTACCATAGGCAAGCAACATTTGACTAAAAAAAAATTGGCATTAAGTATCTTATCCTCCCAATGAACAGGTTGTCATTTGCCTTTGAAGGAGGACTTATAGATTTTGTGTTTAAAAAATTATTTTCATGGTTCAATACTAATCAAAGCATGGGCAACCCATTTAATTGCTAAATATTTTCTCTCAATAAAGGTGTACATAATACTAAGACATCCCTTATTTTTAGGCGTATTACATAGCTTCTAAGAGATAGTCATCAAGGCATTAAAACCATTCCAATTGGACCAAAGATAACAATGATTAATTTTCATCAATTGTTGATAGGTTGCACGAGAGGCTAGCTATGCTAAGGAGTAATACACATGAGAGGCCAACATGATCTTATTTATAACCGAAATCTTACTAACCAAAGATAAAAAATTGATGGACCAGACCTCAATGATTTCTGAAACTTGATCATCACCTAATCCCACATACCATATGGAGAGATATTGATAATAAAGAGCATTCCAAAATACCTCATAATATTTATATTAGAAATTATTTTCTATTTAAAAGTAATATTACTAAGTTAAGGACTAAATGAATAGTCAAAACTTTCAATTTTAATAATACTATACCATAATATAACTATAAAATATCTTAATATTTATTTTTTATAGTCACCTTTATATAAACAACATTTAATCATCTACAATAATTTAATATTTAAAATACAAAACCATTTGAAAAACCTTCCTATTAATCTCAACGCATCAACTATACTAAGTTTATTTTTCTATGGTAATATTGTGAAAGGCGGAACTTCCACTCCAGCAATCTTCTAGTCAACTTAGGTTAAATTATAAATATTAAGATAGACTATACGATCAAAAACAATATCTCTGATCCACCAGTTCTAAAATATATTTAGAGATTTCGAGCCATTGATAATGAATTATGTATTGATATACAAGTTATAAAATATATTTAAAGATTTGGAGCCATTGATAATGAATTATGTATCGATATAATTTATTTTATATTGTTAGTTTAATGACTATAGATGTTTAACTGGACAATATTGAATGATTAGAAATTAAGGGTAAAAAAAATATATAAGTGGACCTAAACAAGTTATGAAAAAGTAAGATATAGATAGGAGACTCTACATAATCATGGCAGGTCTTTATGAAATATTATAATAGTGTATATATATATATATTAAGATATTGCAATGAGAAAGTGTATTTAAGTGTGTATTAAAATATATATGAAAGAGATATAATCAACCAAACAAAATGGAAAATTATAAGTTAGGCTGCTTCAGCATCTTTGAATTGCAGTAAAGAACAATATTTTCCCGCTTTTTCTCCGGCCTGTGACGAGGAATAAATTTTGTTGATGGTCAAAGAAACTAACTTTTCTTAAATTGGAACTCATCTCTAAGAACTTCAATCACTTTATTAAAAAGTTAAAAGAGAGACAAATCTATTCAGGTTTAGACTCTATTGATGTGGAAATTGGAGTCAACATTTGCAACCGTCGCACGCTAAGGGAATTACCAACTACCCACAACAAGCTAACTATAATTCGAATAGATCCAAAACTACAACAAACACTATCGTGAAAATGAGGGATAAAAAAACCGACCACATGCAAATATAAGTACTGTTATGTCGTGCAGTGCAGTGTCTAGACTGAAAGGGTTTGAACCATCCACGTAACCATAGTTAACAACAAAACAAACCGAGCCAAGCGTAAATATTAATGTTCTGCAGCAGTAGTGTGGGGTTCATTAGCGTAGGAATATTTTTTTTTTCCCATTTTCCTCGACGATAGTTATCGCAATTGGGGACGAGATACGGAAAGCAGTCGGTCACATTCAAGTTAGGTGGGTCGATATTTAAAGTAATTTGGGGTATTTTAAGAGTGAAAGTCACTGCGGAAGCATCTGGTGCTTTATTTTCATAGATACCGTAAAAATACATATAAAATAATCCCAGCAGTTCATACCGAAACAAAGAATAAGAAGTCGTATACCAGATTGTTTGCGTGTTGTCCCGTACTTGCGATTCCCACACAGACATGTCCCCACTCTAAAGATGACTTAATGAGTTTCCGTGCTTCTTGCCCCCTTCAAATCTCTATGTAGTTGTACCCTTCTTCCTCGATCTTCAACAATCCCCTCAGCTGTGGAACATGCTATGAGATTAAATGCAACGACGATCGAGAATGATGCATCCGCAGTACTACTGTGGTCACTGCCACTAACTTCTGCCTGCCCAACAGTGAGCTGCCTAATAAAGGTGGGGGCTGGTGTAACCCCCCACTCACAGCCTGTATTCCAGCAGATTGCCAGTTACAACGCTAGCATTGTCCCTGTTCTCTATCAAAGGACCGTTCTCCAATTTCTGGCTGACTATACATCTGCTCCTCTGCTTTCTTACTATTGCCAGAGGGACTAGTCACTATAACATATCTGTTTCTCTTGTTAAGTTAATTGACTTATTTCAATGTGTTTTATTGCAGGATGCTCTGGCAGAGGAGAGGAAGAATTAGGTTCATCATAAATGGGCACTCCTACTTCAATTTAGTGCTGGTCACTAACATTGGGGGAGCAGGGGACGTCCATGTGGTGTGGATAAAGGGGTCAAGAACTGAATGACAACAAATGTCGTGCGACTGGGACCAGAATTGGCAGAGCAATAGCTGCCTTAAGGGGCAGAGCCTTTCCTTCAAACTGAGCTCACTTGCTTACACTATCGCTCCCAGCTGTTGCGGACTCAGGGTGATCAAGCCCAAGCCCACGCACCCTCCAAGACACCTCGGCAACCACTGGATACGCCTATTCGATCGCCAAACGGTCTAGCACAGCGCACACACAAGCACCTTATGCGGCAACGGATAAAGCATACACGAGTCTAAGCGCAACAACCATCAATTAACTTGAACATTTAGCAACAAAACCAAGCATACACTAAGCATTAACAAACATGCACGTCGATGGCAGTAAACAATATTTTATTAACATAATAAACAGTTACATGCATTCGAATCAACAACCATTACAAGGTGCATGCGGTGCTATTATATACAGCACCTGGTCAAGGTGGCCACAATTCAAAAATAGCTTGCACAACTTACAATTCAAATTCAACATGGTAAATGACCACATTTACAACTTGCAAGTCCTATCAGTACTTGGTCGCCCGCCCATGCAAACTAGTCAACATTCCTTGCCTTGGTACCAACAATCTTAAAAGCTCCTAACTACCAATGTGCAACCGAGCTATGTTTCCTCGTTACAAAGCCCCATCAAGATATTTGGCAACCACCTAACTTACTACACTGCCATGCTGCCAAGGATTATGTCCCTAACACTAGCTCCTAGGCATGTTTCCTCAAGGTGCACATTACTTTCAAAACTGACGCTCTTTCCTTCCCAACCAACTCTACCAAGTTGTCAGGCCTTGACACTCTACCAGTCCTGACAACCCCACTACTTGCTATCCTTTTTGCCTTACCAACTTGCCAAGTTGGAGAGCTACTTGCCTGCTTTCCTATCACTAAGCCCGCCATCCGCCCTGGCATCCACCTTGGTAGATGCCACCTTCTGTTTAAGCAACCTAGCATACTGCTTACAAGGCACCCCACTTGGCAAGTACCTTTGCCTTAGGTAACTTCAAGGCAATGTGGAGGTTGGTTCTTGTGGCACCTCGCTTGGCAGGTGGCACCCCTTGGAAATTGGAACCCCTCAACACTTGGCACTGATCGCCACTCAAACCCAATGGACAGCGTATGGAAGACAAGCGTACGACGTAGGGAATAGTCGACAACCTATCCCCTACATCCTTCCCCACCAAACTCGACAATGCCCTTGATGCCATGGCTTACTGCCACCACCGAGATCGATCCGAGAATCCCAAAACTAGTTTTGACTAAGGAGGGTGATTGTCACTCCCGACCCAACGTTTGTTAAAAGCCTCAACCTTATTCTTACATTTCCATAACACCTCCTCCTTCTCCTAGTTGTTTGATGAACCTTTCCAACTAACAAGGTACTCCTTAATTTCTCGATTTTCCTAACCAACTATTCGCATGTCCTATACTCGGTCCACTTCCAAGTTAGCTTTATTTATCACTTGGGCAGGTGGTCGGTTGGATTGGGTGTGTTCAGGATCCTCTTGGTCGGCTACAAACGGACTCAATTGACTTACATGAAATATAAAGTGCACTCAAAGCTGCAATGACAACTGCAAGTGATAAGCAACATTGCCTACGCGCTCAACCACTTCGTAGGGTCTATCATACTACCGAATCATTACCTTTATCTTTCCTTTCGAGGCTTAAATACTTTAGGCTCCATCTTTAACAACACTTTGTCACCCACTGTGAATTCCATGGGTCTGTTTTTCTCATTAGCCCATTGCTTCATTCATTTAGCAACCTTCAAGAGATGCATTCTAGCCATATTAACTTGTTTCTTCCAGCTTTTCAGGTATTCCACAGTCGTGGTACTCCCAACTAAGTACCTAGTTAGTACAGGATGAGGTGTTATTGGTTGTTGACCAGTTGCCAGCTCAAACGATGAGTATTGACTTGCGCTACTTTTCTGGCAGTTGTAGCAAAACTGCGCAACATCCAGGAGGTCCAACCAATTCATTTGGTCGCCTTATACGTAATGACGTAAATAGGCCTCCAAAATCACATTGACACATTTTTTCTAGCTATCAGTCTGTGGGTGAAACCTTGAGGAAAATAACTTTATCCCCATCATCCTCATCAACTCTCACTAAAACTTACTCGTTAATCTCATGCCCTAATTTGACACTATGTTAAGTGGCATGCCCCACCATTTGACCACGTTCTTAAAGAAACATTTGGCGTAACCTTCATCGAGCAGGGATGCGGACAAGGCACGAACACAATATATTTCAAAAATCAGGCCACTGCGACTATTATGGAGGCAAAACAATTTAACTTAGGCAATCCAACAATAAAATCTATATGGACGTTGTCCCAAGGTTTGACCAACACGGGGAGGGGCTGCAACAACCGACCTGGCTTAGCTTTGATGTGCTTGTCTTGTTGGCATATAAGACTGAAGAACACAAGCTTATACTGAGAGGGGGGGGTGAACAGTATAAGACCTCTTTTTACTTTTCCTTTATACTTCAATACAATAAAGCAACATATCCAAAGCAATATCAAAGCAATGCACAAAACCATCCACAAAGTGACACAACAATTTACATGGTTCATCCTTAAAACTTTTCTCTAAAAGTTATCTCAAAGTTCTTTGGGAAACCTTCCCAATTACAATGTTTATGAGCCTCGGCTCAAAGGAGAAACCTTCCCCAATCTGAATTCATGAGCCTCTGCTGAAAGAAGATACCTTCCCCTACCTCTGCTCCGTCGGTGATCCTCTAGAAGACATCTGCCTCCGCTGCCCTTAGCAAATGGAACTCTATCCACAGAAGACACCTATCTTCCCTGCTCTGGCTGGAGACCTCTATCCTCAACTCTATCACCTCAAAGATGGTCATCGAATTTGCACTAAACACAGTCCCTTGGTCTAGCACAAATGTCCTCGTCCTCTGTATTTGATCGCACCAAACACAGTCCTTCGGTCTGGTACAAATCTGTCCTCAGGTTCTTCTCATAGAACCAATGCACCTCTGTCCTCAAGTTCTCTGATAGAACTATCAAACTCAGCTTCACAAGTCCTCACCGGAACCTGTCCAAATCTTCTTACAAGTCCCCAATGGAACCTGTCCAAAACCTGCTCACAAGTCCCCAATGGAACCTGTCCAAAACCTGCTCACAAGTCCCCAATGGAACCTGTCCAAAACCTGCTCATAAGTTCATCAAGAAAACTTGCTTGGCATGAACCCACAAAGAGAATTGTTAGAGACCCAATGTGATTCATCAACCTCATAGAAGCATAAAGAGAATTGTTAGAGACTCGATATGTTCTATACTTAACTCCCAATCTCAATCCCAACTCAATCTCAAATCTCAAAAGAATAAGATAGATGTAGTATGCTTTTCTCAAGAACATGAAACACAACCCAACAATTGCCAACCATGCAATATCTCATATAACAATGATACTCATGTTCTTTCCAACAACCAATATCTTTTCTCAACCAATTTGGGCTTCAACAAAAATGCTCATAGACAAGGTTTAACCAACATCATTCAACTCAACATTAACCTTGAAGCATTCTACCAATCATCACAAGAAAAGGAAACAAGTAGAAATCCTTTTCCCTCCAAAGATATTTGAACAAAACAACCACCCACACAATATCACCAAATGCAAAGAATAACTTGTTCAAACCAACTCAATGGAGTAAGCCCAATATCATGTATCAAGTAAAAGCAATAACTTGATCAACCAACCTCTATGGAAGCAACTCAATCATCAACCTCAACACAACCATCCAAGGATTTCACCTACTCAAAGCAAGTATCAAGACTCACATTCATAAACCCTAGTGCACAATGCTTCCACTACCTCAAACCAAAAATATGCATTCACCAAAACTCTCATCAATGATAACAATGCATAAGTAGTCTTCAACAAACCAAAAACTAGGACTTATACCCAACCAAAGGAAACCTTGTTGAATACATTTTCACTCCAATATTATTTCAGGAAAACATACACCAATCATACTCATAAGAAGAATGTGCCCATACCTTATTGAAGTGAAGGAACCCCTTTGGAAATCTGCCACCATCACAAAATTCTTTTGCCAATCTTCACAAGGGTTAGTAGATCACTACATAATCAACATTAATCCACTTTTCAATAATCATCACCAAAGCCCTTAATTGCACAACTTCCTTATCTCTCCTAAAACCACTTGTACCATAAAATAAAATAAATCACAACATTTCATAACCTTATAACTCCCTTATTACTCCTTTTAAAACATACATAGTAAAGCTTATGAAAGCAAAATAATTCCTTACGTTTTTGTCCTTTTGTTCTTTGTTTGAATGTTTTCCTTTAGCGTTGAAAACTTTCTTGAACAAGTTACAATGATTCACCTCCACGCGATTTTTGACCAATTGCCTTGTCGCCCTTTTCACTATCACGACTATAGCATCCCGCTGCCACATGTATACCTATCTACTGGAGTAGCGCAATCGTAGAGGTCTACTTGCACTCCTGTAGTTAGTGTGTCCAAACTATGGTATCCAATTGCAATCACCGCAAGCCTTGTGTCATCTAGATCAAGCACAACCGCATCGAGCCCAAAGATACGAAGCTATGCCATCCGTGTGGAAACCCTAGCACACTGTGTGAAACTGTTCCAACTTCAGCAACCATGACTTCTAGGTTTTGTTGAACCTGCTAACAATTTTCAACATTCACTCCTTCAGTCTTGTCGATGGATTGTTGCATGGCGTTACCTCCTTTCGATGATCTGCAATCAAAACTTTGCGACGATGCTTCTTCTTCTGTTTGAATTCTAGCTTGACGTCTCACTGCCTTCATCGAAGAGTTCTAGCAGGACATTCATTTTCAACTTTGATGACTACACCCTTCCGCGACGTCGCCTCCATCCCACACTAACTCTCGCAGAGATTTCTCCTTCGCCGTCAATGCTTGACATCTTCCTTCACTACAAAGACGAAAACGAAATGCACTCCGATTTATATCGATTCACACACACACTGAAATGAATTTATTATCCCCAATATATATGCACTTCGATGCATTACCAAACACGTCGGCATTTCCAAACACGTCGGAAAATACTTTAATTTAATTTTAAAATATTAATTTAAATTTTAAATAAATAAAATTTAAACTAGATATTTAAAATTAAATATCTTCATCACCGGGGCACATTTTTCAATGAAACGAAGAGCCAGCTTGGGTTTTAAGAAAAACCCATTTCAAATATGTTGTCCATGGTTTTAAATAAAACCTTTTATTTTGTCTGCCTTGGTTTTCACAAAAACCTTTTGCTTCTTGACATCAATGACAACATCAACACTTGAGCAAAGGCAATGTACCCAATGTACCCAAAATTGCCAACAAAGACAAGTCCTAATAAATTCATCCATGTCTCTTTTCGTCATAGGCCAAAAGAAACCCCTTTCTAGTAGGGCCAATGTGCATCATTTTCTCAGGTGACTTGCCCACATCCTATTGTGGCATTCCTTGACTAGCTCACGATGGAGTCCATTCCACTTTGGGACAAATAGGCGGTTGCCAACAATCCACAAGTCGTATTTTATCTTAAACTTGTTCATTCTCCCTTTCGAACCTAAGGCAACAACATGAGGATATTTTTCTAAGCCTTCTTTAACCCTCGCCACCAAGTCCTCAGATAGTTCAACACAAGTTTCACCTAACACAACAACCGAGTTGCCAACTATCTCTTCAAGGACCTCCAATTAATGTTTTTAACTTAGTGCATCTACCACAATATTCGACTTGCCTACGGTATGCACCAGTTCCATATCAAAATTTGCTAGATAGTCTTGCCACCTAGTTTTTTTACCCGTCAACTTACTTTGTATTAGGAAGTAAGTGTTAGCCACATTGTCCATCTTCACAAAATGCACACCCAACAAATAATGTTACCAAGTTCGAAGACAATGCACCACAACTGTCATTTCCTTCTTGTGCACTAGATAACGACATTCCACCTCATACAACTTCCTAGATTCAAATGCTACAAGGTGGCCATCTTGCATAAACACTTGCTTGATGGCATAATCAGATGCATCCATGTGAACTTCGAATGATAAAAAAAATCCACCAAGGGTAGAACCGAGGTCGAGGTAATCTTTTCCTTTAGCAAATAAAAAGCTCTCTAGCACTTGTCAGTCCAGGCCCACGTGCAGTCCTTTTTTAGCAAATCCATTAAGGGTCCAATCATCTTCGAGAACCGACTAACAAACCTCTTGTAGAAGTTCACCAAGCCCATGAATTGCCTAACACTATAAACATCTTTGGGTGCCTCCCAATCACAAAGAGCCTCCAACTTAGCAGGATCTAGTGTAATCGATCCCTCGCTAACCACTTGGTTGAGGCACTTCATCTCTAACTGGGAAAACACACATTCTCCTTTTTCAAATAAATGTCATGCTAACACAAGAACTCAAAGAACTGCGCCACATGTTTCTTGTGCTCCACCAAATCTCGTGAATACACAAGTATGTCATCAAGGTATACAACCACAAATTTATCCAACAATGGCCAAAAAATATGATTCATCAAAGTGCATAATTTATTAGGGGCATTACCATGAATTCAAACGATCCATACCTTGACACGCAAGCGGTCTTCTCCTGGTCACCAGGTGCAATTTGAACCTGGTAGTAGCTCGATCGCAAGTCCAACTTTGTAAAAACTTGCACACTAGCAAGACGATCAAAGTAATCATCTATACGAGGAAGGGGGTAGGTGTTCTTCACGATTAGATTATTCAAGGCTAGGTAGTCCATGCACAACCTTAGTGTATCGTCTACCTTCCTAACAAACAACACAGACATACTAAATGGAAACCTGGACGATTGGAGGTACCCTGCTTCGAACAACTCCTTGAGCTACTTCTTCAATTCTATCATATTTGTACCAGTCAGCCAATAGGGAGCCCAAGCTGGATGAATCGCCCCAAGGACCAACTCAATACGATGATCCAAATATCTCCTCAGTGGCAAACATGGTGACAAGTTCTTTGGCATCTGATCATTAAAACGATCTAGCACTTCTTAAATATCCAGCAGGATGGGTACCTATTGGTTTTCTTTGTCTCATCAACCTAGCATTGTAGCTAAGAACATTTGTTGCTTGCCCTTTTTCCTTAAAATATTTTGTAGACTCATAACAGAACACATTTGAGCCTTAGGCACCCAGACTAGCACGTGGCCAGGTTATTGCCTCTTTACCACCCAAATCATGCAACTTTGCTATGGGTCAAAGATGAACAATGACTCCAAATGAGGTGTCACTGCCACCTTGACACACCGAATAAAATCTTGGTCAAACACAAAGTCGAAGTTGTCTATGTTGACAAAAGATATATTCAAACGTTTGTATCATTCACCCACTTGGACTTCCACATCACAAGCCACACTAAGATTGACTTGTGCTAGTGAGTTCATAGATTTTAGACGTTGACTACCTCTTGAGTAATGCAAGCCCAAACACTTGCATGCAACACACTCATGAAATTGTGTGTGGCACCAATATCCACAAGTGCCATAGTACTTTATCCATTTATGATAGCATCGACATACATCAAACCATTGATGTCGCCAATTTCCTCCACTCTACTAGACCCCGCTATCGCCATGGTATTCAAACCTCATTTACACTCATTTGAGTTTCAATCGTAGCAGTGTCCAGCTCAATCGCCTATTTAATGTTAGCAACATGTGCCTGCTGAGGGCAATCCTTCTGGAGATGAGGGCCTTGACAGGTCTAGCAATGAAGCCGAGACTTATCGCCTTGGCCTTCACCCATCTTCCTTTTCTCTTTTGTGCTCGTTGTTGGATTTATCGACACCACAGAGGATTAAGGCGTCGCCTTCTACTATCCACTTGGCTAAGTTTTGGACTTAGAAGGAGGTTGGCTTATGTGTTTTCCCTTGGTAGAGGCTTGCCTTGACCGAACTGGCCCTTCAGACATTTTTTTCTAGTGTGTTCCTTTCAAAAAGCAAAGAACCCATCCACCACCACAATAATGGACACCACATCCTTAGGTTTGTGACACCAAAGTTCTAATTGGGCCTAGTTCTGCAAGTCTGCTTCAAAGGTAAATAAACGGTCTACTTCCACCATGTTAGTGATATTGTCCAAAAGTTCTTGAAAGGCC
The DNA here is from genome assembly GCA_028583015.1 of Wollemia nobilis. Lineage (NCBI taxonomy): Eukaryota > Viridiplantae > Streptophyta > Pinopsida > Araucariales > Araucariaceae > Wollemia > Wollemia nobilis. The sequence goes on along the minus strand of JAQPPZ010016710.1, from coordinate 9,648,443 downwards.
CAGATATAGTCCTAAATCCAACCAACATGCTTTAATCTTTGCAATTTATGTTTGGCTTGCCACTCAACACAGTCTTTAATTCCTCTTAGGAGTCAACTTTTTTATCTTTCTTGGCTTCTATGTCCACAACCAACATCCTCCACCAAGTTTTTATCATTCTCGAGAGGTAACGCGTGGCCATCTTGACTTCTTGCTACCCTAACAGGTTACCCAACACAACCAAGTATTCACCCATATCCCAAAAATATTCTCTAAAAAATGATCATCGCAAACCCCATCATACAAGTCAGGCTCTTTAATATTTTATGGCTTTGTGAGGGTAGAACGCGAGCTCATTCCTTGGCCAACGACTGCAACAACGATAGCTTGAAACTGAATAACATCCTCAGTGGTCTAGGCCTAGGCCCCCATGGTCTCCTCAAGCAACATTTTTATATCTGCCATAGCTTCAGTTGTCGAGACTTACCATTCATTAAACCTAGTTGTTGAGTGTATATTTTGCCCAATTGCAAAATACCACCACATGCAGAGTATTGAATAGAAAACTCTCTCTTGAAAAGAAACCAAATGACAAACATTCAAATTCTCCAAGGTTCTGGTAAAATATCTAAAAGATTACAATAGTTCCAGAAATAATTCAATAATGCATGTGACCATAAACAAGGGGCCTTTATTGGTTCTAAAAAATGCTTAGTGATTTGAAAGATCTAACTAAAAATAAAAGCAGTTATTTTTAGGGTTTTTTTAAATTGGTGCTACCCTAAATCCCTGTTAGTAGAGTATTTTATCTTCATTTAAAAGGTTTCAAATGAAAAAATGTGGAATTGTCCACCTCATTTTAATGCCCATGCCTTTAAGATGAAGTAAATTTTAGATAGTTGGGTTCATTTTATCTTCCTTATGTTGATGCCACTACCCTAATAGTGGTTAGTAGAAGTTAGCATGTTAGCAATGTTAGCAAAGTTAGCTTTCATTTCTTATCTTAGTTTAATGTGAAATAGTAGGTTAGTATCCCTCCTAAACCATGTGTTTTATCTGAAAGCTTTAGATTAATGAAACTTGGAGGTGCAAAAATTCTATAAAATGACCATAATAGAAATAACTTGAAAGCTTAAAAATTCTAGAAATGGACCCAAAAAAATGAAACTAATAGGAAATTAACAGAAATTCTAGAAAAGGACTAGAATGGAAATGAAAGAAACTAAAATTTTGGATGGACCAGAATGGAGTGCTTGAATGCTTGAAATAAAATAAATTTTGAGAACAATAAATGAAATAAACATGTAAATTTGGTTAGCTGAAAAAGTCAAATTCTGAATTAGTTTAGCAAGCTCCTCCCTGCAAAATCCCAAGTTATGAGGTAATCATAAAACAACCTGAATCAATGGACCTACAACATAAGAACAATACCATTAAATCAAGTGCGATACTCAAAGGAAACATAAAGAAACTGCATAATCTTGACCTTCGCCTATTGCAACCCATTTCATGGCATAAGACAATGGTTAGAAGTCACTAAAATGGAGAAATGATAAGACACTAAAAACATTAGTTTTATGATAAAAACCCTCCTTTTGATTTTGCTCACAAAAGTTTGCTACCCTCTCAAAATCTGAAAAATGCTCTTTCTTTATTGCTTTCTCGAAATGTTACATCATTTCCAGCCTCCCCTTGAAAAAGGTAGGATAGCAAGGTATAAATAATGCTTAGAAGTCCTTTCGCTTCATCTTCTCTCACAACCAAAATAATGAATGGATATAAGAAAATAATCCATCATCATTTTATGTGATTTAATAAACATAACACTTCTAAACGTTATTTATTTTTAAAAAACTAACAACAAAAACATAACCTGCATGACTCCTTATATCTCCCCTTTCTCTTATAAGCATTCTACCCAAGAATACCCATTTACATCCATCGAACGAATGATAAAAGCATTAACTATACCTTATAACCCCTACGATTTTAGACCTCCTTTAAAACATTGAACGTGATCAAACCACATTCACATTAACTAAAATAATACATGCCAATCTTATTCAGTGAAACTTTTGTTGTCACTTTTTAAGGCCGAGACCCGATGGTATTTCTCCTAAGCCATACCAATGTGCCAAGGACTGGGATGGCATTCCCTCATCCTAGGCACTTTGGTTTCCATGTAACCAAATGAAACCATCACACTGCCTATGCAACCATGGCACTATCCAACTTACGCAGCCATAGTGCTGCCAATGACGCAGCCATGGCGCTGCCAAGACTACGCAGTCATAGCACTACCATCAACGTCGTGGTGCTACCAAACCTACACATCCATGGCACTGCCAAGACTACGTAGCCATAGTACTGCCATCATCGTTGTGGTGCTGCCAAACCTATGCAGCCATCGATGCTACCATCGACGTCGTGGTGCTGCCAAACCTATGCAGCCATCTATGCTGCCATCGATGTTGTGGTGCTACAAAACCTACGTAGCCATGGCGCTTTTCAACTCCCTACTCTCACACTCATGCTGACATAGCGTAATGAAACAGATTCAACACTAAAACCTTCCATGCTCTTCGAGGCCAGCCTTTAACTTCGTTAATTGGCATCACAGGTTGCCCTAATAACGCTTCTTCCTTCCTTGTTTGATGGCATACCTCTGCCTCTCGGCCGTTTCACTGACAACTTCGATGCCTTTCATGTTGTTCTTCTGAAACCCTAACACCATCTTGGACCACCTCTTCTTTGTCGATGTTGCTCCGCAAAGCTTCGCTGCCATAGCGCTGAACGTTCTTGGACTAGCCACTCATGTCTTCGAATAGCCACCATCACCTTATTTGCAATAAAACGAAACGATGTTAAAATTTACCTTATCGTAAATATTATTATCACGTCTTTTATAAAGTACATTATAATAATATTATTATATACAATATAATAATATTATTATAATAATAACATTATAATATAATCATAATAATATTATTATAATGATAACATTTTAGAACCTTATAACATAATCTTAAAAATATTACTATTATGTACATAATATAGTTAATGCAATTATATTAGGTAGATAATAGCATATTGGCTTCTATCTCAATTTCTTTGTACCTTTTGTATCCTCTTTTTGTTTTAGGTCGGGCCTTGCTTTGTTAAACACATTCCATCACCTTAGATATTATGAAGAACATTAAACTCCTATTCATCAAAATGGACTTTAATTTAATCTAAGCATTAATGCCTAGATTAATTAATCATTAAATATCAAATAACCAAAGCAATTAAAATCATTAAAACAAAATGGTCAAACATCCCTATTCTTACAAACCAAAGAAAACCAAAAACCTTTCATATCAAAATATGACAAGTGGGTCCCCAAGAATTTTGGGGTGGTTGTGGAAACTCCACAACACTAGCCAAGGTCTCACCCACCACAATATTCTACTATTTGAAGGTTTTTTCAACAAACACAAATATTTCCTCCAACTTGCTAATGCGTTGAATGGCTCGTTGATTTAAGTCATCTACAACACAATTTTGGCTACTATGACAACCACCTCCATCGATGCCTTTTGACCTCATATCTTCTTGATCCCTTGGTTGGTCAGGGGGAGGCATATCCAAATTGACTTCATTCATTGTTCAATTAACACTCAGCTCAACCGAACGATCTGCTCAAGCTCAATAGACTCACATAACATGGCAACTTTTTGTAGAAAAAAACCCCAATCAACGTTGCACAACAAACAACAATTTGCTTTTCATGAAGCTTTAGAGAACAAAAGATAAACTAACTCTTAACACTTTCTTCCTAAAAGGCATGACATGACATGTTTAGCAACCCAACATAGGCTCTGATACCATATATCGTGGACTCAAGGTGATCAAGCCCAAGCCCACACGACACCACATGCTCCAAGATACCTCAACAGCCACGGGTAAACGACACCAACATGCAATCAAGCTAAATTTCCTTGTTAGAAAGCCCTATCAAGACATTTGACAACCATATAACTTACTAACACTGCCATGCTACCAAGGACTGCGTCCCTGAAACTGGCTCCTAGAAATATTTCCTCAAGATAAACATTACTTTCAAAATCGATGCTCTTTCCTTCTCGACCAACTCTACCAAGTTGCCAAGGCCTGGCACTTTACCAATCTTAACAACCCCACTACTTATATTTTTTACCTCGCCAGCTTACCAAGCTAGATATCTGCTTGCCTGCTCACCTGTCACCAGGCCTACCATCTGCCCTAGAATCCACTTTGGCAAATGTCACTTTTCATCTAAGCAAACTAACATACTACTTACAACGCACCCCACTTGGCAGGTACCTTTACCTTAGGCAACCTCAAGGTAACATGGAGGTTGTTCTCGTGGCACCTCGCTTGGCAGGTGACACCCCTTGGCAATTGGAACCCCTTGGCACTTAGCATTGAACACCACTCAAACCCAATGACCAACACATGGAATATGAATGAACGATGCAGGGGATAGTTGATAACCTATCCCCTACAGTAGCAACTGGTAAATTGGCTAACATTTAGTGGTGGTCAAATACACTAACATAACAAAACCATGACAACCTGCTACTGAGCATTATATTATTATAGATTTGTGACCATGATGATCTCATCTAATGCTTGCGTATATAGACATGTAACAATGTGGACAATGGAAAAGGCCTAATTTTAGTAAAGCTTCGCTCACATGTTTTATTAAACTATTATTGTTGATTTTTTCACGGAGGGTAATGTGTTGTGATAGTGGCTCTAGAAAAGAAACGCAACTCTAGTCGTAGTGATCTTAGGTGACTCCAATTTTAAGAAGATTAATTTAAATAAGATAATAAAAAATAAGGTAGTTTTTAACAACTAGATTATATGAGGATTTACCTATGATGGTAGTGTTTTGAGTTTGATCGTAGGGTAAGGTTAATTTTTTTATGCCCACCTTTCTACAATGTGCTCTAATATAATCACATGTGTTATTTATATTATTATTAGCTCAGGATTTAAGACAAGGTAGTCATCCTTGAGTATTAGGGCTAGGGTTAGTGTAGATTAAGTTTATAAATAGGACAATTCCCAAGGGCTAGGTGGATTGGTAAGTCCTAGCGCTTTCCAAGAAGATACCTAGGTTCAAACCCTAGGGGCATGCCTATTTACAATTGAGAAGTTGGTCTATGAAATGTTGGAGCAAGGAATTATATGTTTGAGCATCTTTCCTTATTCCTCTCTCGTGGTTATGGTGTAGTGTAAGGACAAATCTTGGCATATATGTCCTAATTTTTGACCTCTCAACAAGTTCACTATAAAATTTTTCTATCTCTATTATAAATGATATATTGGATGAATTGCATGGCACTAAATACTTTACAAAACATGACTTGAACTCTAGGTTCCATTAAATTTGGGTTAGAGAAGAGGATATTCCCAAGTCTATTTTTTGTAGACATGCGGGTTATTATGAGTTTTTAGTTATGCTCTCTGCTCTTATTAATTCTCCTTTAATTTTCTAAAACCTCATGAATCTTGTCTTTCATCCTTCTTGTTGCAATTTTGTACTAGTGTTCTTTGATAATATCTTAGTTCATAGAAAGTCCTAGGAAGCCCATTTAGTTAATGTGGACCAAATTATCCACATCTTAGAAGGATACATTATTTGTCAAAAGTTCCAAGTTTTCCTTTGGGGTCCATGAGGTAGAATAATTGGAACATATAGTATCTTAGGAAGGAATCAAGGTAGATCATAATAAGATCAAAGCTATGTAATATTGGCCCTTATCTAAATCCCTCAAGTAGCTCCGTGGATTTTTAGGTCTCATTTAATACTACAAGAAATTAATCTACAACTATGGTAAGATCATTGCTCTTATCACTACTCTCACTAAAAAGGATACCTTTATTTGGTCTTATGGTAGTGGATCACCCTTTCAAATATGATTATATTTGTGCCCTACCACATTCTTTCTCAACCAACAAGGTTTCCAAGGTATTCCTTGATTCTATATTTAGATTGCGTTACATTTTTAAGTTTGTTGTTAATGATCATGATTTTTTCTTCACTAGAAATTTTAAGAAGGATTTATTTCATCTTAGTGGTACTCAGTTGAATACATCCTCTTCTTATCACCCTCAATCAAATGTCCAGATGAATATTATCAATAAATGTTTGGATACTTACCTCCAATATTTTTTCCAAAAAAAATAGTATCATTAGGTTCATTGGATTTCTTTAGGTGAATGGTGGTATAATACTTCTTATCATTCTCCCCTCAAAATTTTTGTATTTGAGGCATTGTATAGTTAGAAATATCCATTGGTAAAGGACTGTGGTATAGGATCCTCTAAGATGGATTAGCTAAATGATTTATTGTGGTAGTATCAACTTGTGCTACTACTCCTTAAATATAATTTGACCCATGCCCAAAATCACATGAAGTAGCAACATTACTTGCATTATTTTGAGTGTCAATTGGCCATTGGGGATATGGTATTTTTGAACCTTTAGTCTATAAAAAATTGTCCTTAAAGACCAAGTCTAGTCAATAGTTGACTCCTCTATTTTACAATCCCTCTAAGGTGGTTTTTCACATTGGTGAAGTGGACTATCGGTTGGAACTTCCACAATATTTCTAAATCCATCATTTCTTTCATGTTTCTAGTCTTAAATATGTTATTAGCTAGAAGGTGCAATCCTAGATGAATATTTATATACTTGACGAAGGTGGTTAAATCACTCTCTAGGCGAAAGCAATGTTATAGTCCATAGTTCATATTTTGTGGTCTCACTAGATTTAGGACTTCCTCCTTAATTGGTAGGACCTTCCAAAATAATAAGCAACATGGGAGACTAAGAGCGGGTTCCAATCATTTCTATCTTTGAGGATAGAGCCTTCTAATGAGGAAGCTATGTAAACTATAATATAGCCTCATCGACTATATTATTATTAGATCGGGGTCTAGGATAAGGTAGTTGGCCCTTAAGCATTAGGGTTGGGGTTATTATTGATTAAGTTAATAAATAGGAAGAGTTATGTTGTAGTTAGAATTATATTTGATATTTGAACCTTAGTCATATCTACTGCAAATATGAGACTTCATCCTCTTCAAGTGGCTATAAGGCTTTACCCACACTAGGTGGTTAGCATTTGTATTGCTTCTGATTTGTTGATATTGAATCTATATTATTATTTCTAGTCAATGTTTACTTTTATGCACTATTATATTTTTATTGTTATTATTATATTTCTAGGAAGCGATTTCATTACAAGAAACAATAACATCCGATAGTGTATTACAGGAGCAAGGAAGCCTTCTTGGAAAACATGTCTAGTCTAATATATTATTTATACCTATTGATATAAATAATAATTGTGTTATTTGGTATAAAGTTATCGTGCTTTAAAATTTTTGGATCTAAATTGTTAGATTGTAATGGATTAGGCAAGAGACATGAAAATGAAAGGTTTTTTTTGCATTTGCTTTTTATCTCCATTGATTTTACAACAAAATAAGGATAAGAAACATATGATGATATATTGTTATAATTTCATGAGAAAGTTGAATATAGGTTTTGACAACCAATGTTCTAACAAAATACCTTCCTTTTATTCTCAAAAAATTGGGACATGCCAATAGTCATTTGACTAACATTTTATTTGTTGACTTTGAATTTTGAACAACGAGTAGCTTTTGGACCAATTTATTCAAGCATTCTTGTCTAAATAAAATTTGCTATATTGATTTTTGTCATAACTAACTTTAATTTATGCTAATGCATTTTATTTCTTATTTATATGATTTGATTTAGTATTGATCATGTATTAGTGTTGCTAACTTTCATGGTCTATTTAATTAATAAGTATTTCTCTTCACAAATAAATAATCTCAAAATATTTTAAGACAAATGACTTTTTTTTTATTGGTAAGAGGGGTTTTGAAAGGATCCTGTAACCTTTTACAGAAAAGTTATAGTTAGGAAAAATACTCCCAACCATATAAAACAAAAATAAAGCACCTTATTTAAAACAACCAAGAAGAAAGACAAAAACATACAGAGAAACCCTCGTAGGGATAAAAGAGGAAGCCTCAACGGGCTCACGTAGAGCCTGCTCACGTGTCTTAGTAAAACTTATTCTTGTTAACAACAACGTGTTTACAAAAAATATTTTTTATTTTTATTTTTATTTTTAAACAATAATTGTTAACATTAATGAAAAAATATTAGTTTCAAATGTTACATTAAAATCAACATTATAGGAGAAGAAAGTTTCATAACTCTGCTAGGGTCCACACAAAGTGTCATCACCATTGCATGCGGAAGCCTCAACACAGGTGAAGCTAGTACACAAGACATACACACAAGCAAGTGCATAGGACATATAGGCAACGAGAAGGAGAAATCAGCAAGGGCCTGCAGGCCCATGGAGGAGTCAAAACATGGGAAAAATAGAGGATGATGGTAGGATGATTGGAGGAAAAACTAGCACGAAAATCCTTTTCGCTAAGTAGTTTCAAACACAAACAAAAGAGGATGGAAATAATGTCAATCTTATGTAGTTAGATCATCAATATCTATAGAAAGTGATTACAAACCAATAGGACCACTTATGCATAGAGGATCACAATAATTTTTAGTTTATAGCACAATCCAATGGGGAAAAGTCCCAACCAACAAAGAAACAACCCCAAGGGTAGAAGAGACCAAGGACCTAGATCGAGGGAGTAGATCAAAGGAAAAGGGAGTTTATACAAAAATCCCAAATGGAAGCAAACTTCTCCAAACCTAATATCCAAGCTCACCCAAAAGGACCAACCATAGTAACACCTATGAAAAAGAAAGATAATGGGGAGATACCCCAATAAATGAGCTTCAAAGATACCCTTTGAGGAGGCCAAGCCTAAGCAAGAGATATTAATAATTTAATAATGCCAAGAAGAAAATTAAGGATTTTAAATGTGGATCCAAGGAAAATGAAAGCAGGATGCATGAGAGCAGCAAATGTTTCCCCAATAGTAAAATTGGAACTAAGCGATATCTAGGATGACATAGATGCCATGGAAAAAAGAGGACTAATTGATTTATGGGTTTTCATTCAATACTATCAAATTTCAAGCTATGGGCTACCAAACAGTGGAGAACCAAAGGTGATTTTGAAATTCTTTAGTATCCCAATGGTTATTTTCTAGTCATGTTTACTACAAAAGAGGAGAGAAGATATATTTCAAGGAGGACCATGGTTCTTTGGCAGATCAGGGCTCTTCATGAAGCCTTAACATATAAAATTTAAAGTAGAGGAGGAAATACCTGCAACAAGATCCATTTGGGTCAGAATTTTTGGTCTCCCAGCAAAACTTTAGAACCCGTAAGTCCTAGCTACAATTGGCAACACCCTAGGCACTTTCATGATGATAATTAACAATATTCAAAAGTTTGAACATTTTATCTATGCACAAATTTGTGTGTTGATAGATTTTGTTAAACTCCTAAGAAATGTCACATTACAATTTGGAGAGGATACATGGGAAAAATAGGTGGACTATGAGAATGTTTCCTTTAGATGCAGATTTTTCCATGAATATGGCCATCTGGCTAAGGATTTTCTACATAAAATTTAGGAGCAAAAGAATAAGATAAGGAACATGTGGGATTCTAAATACCAAATAAAAAAAACACAAAGAAAACTTGTAACTAAGGAGAAGGAAGTGCTTTCAACAAACATGTTTGGAAGCCTAGCCATGGATGACCTCCCAAATGAAGAAGAAGATGGAGCTGAAACAAAAATTATGGAAACACAATTTGAGGAAGTATAAGGAGAAACAAATATGCAATTCAAAATATTAACTAAGAAAACATTGGTGGGTCAAAGTGGTAATAAAGAAGAACTAAACCAGATGGCAATGAACTATCAGAGAAATAATGAAGAAAAAATAAAATAAATGGAAAAAGTACTTCATTAGATGGAACCACTAGTAATGCATTGGTACCCTATACATAGGCATTATAAGCTATAGGGGTGAACCAGGAACCTAGAAAATATATGAAGGTGGACATAAATTAGAAGGTGGGGAGAAAGTCCAACCAACATCATGTGGTAAAGGAAGGTTAAAAATTAATTGAGGAAGATAAGGTTACAACACTTACTGATGAGCATAAGAAATGCTCATATTTTTGTATGAGTTTCTAATGATTTTGTGCGATAGTATTATAAGAGTTGTATATTTTTATGAAATTATATATGATATATTTAATAAAATTATGTGCATTGTCTAATTTGTGTGTGAAGTGTGTTTTGCGTAGATTTTTGCTGATTTTATCATCTTCTGCTTAGTCAAGGTCCTACGTGGACCTGTCATGTTCTGCTTCAATGAGCCCAAGTCATGTTCTGCTTCAATGAGATCAAAGTGGTAACAAAGGAGAACTAAACCAGATGGCAATGAACTATCAAAGAAAGAATAAAGAAAAAATAAAATAAATGGAAAAAGTACTTCATTAGATGGAACCACCAATAATGCATTGGTACCCTATACATAGGCATCAGAAGCTACAAGGGTGAACCAAGAACCTAGTAAAAATATGAAGGTGGACACATATTAGAAGGTGGGGAGAAAGTCCAACCAACATCATGTTGTAAAGGAAGGTCAAAAATTAATTAAGGAAGTTAAGGTTACGACATATACTGATGAGCATCAGAAATGCTCATATTTTTGTATGAGTTTCTAATGATTTTGTGCGACAGTATTATAAGAGTTGTATATTTTTATTATTATATATATATATATATATATATATATATATATATATAATAAAATTATGTGCATTGCCTAATTTGTGTGTGAAGTGTGTTTTGTGTATATTTTTGCTGATTTTGTCATCTTCTGCTTAGTCAAGGTCCTACGTGGACCTGGCATGTTCTGCTTCAATGAGCCCAAGGTATATATGGTAAGGTGCCTCAATATTCAAGAAGGCACATTGATCCCATGTATGGAAAGGCGCCTTGATCTACAAGAAGGCACCTTGATATTCAATTAGGCATCTTGATGTCATGCATCAAGGGCGCCTTGATCTTCAAGTAGGCACCTTGATGTCATGCATCAAGGGTACCTTGATCTTCAAGTAGGTGCCTTGATGCCATACATCAAGGGTGCCTTGATGTACAAGAAGGCACCTTGATCTTAAGTGTCTTGACCTTGTGACTGAAGGAGACCCTATTGACCATGGTAGACCTTTGACTCCACGTCACACAAACCATATTTGGAGAGCTACCAAATGCATGAGTTGTCTCAGTTGCATTGGAGAAAATGCACAACCACTTGATGAAGTAGAACACGAGCTACAAAGGAGCTAGACCAGAAAATCTACTATCCCTAAAAAAGGACAAAAGTTGTTGATTGTTTTTATCACGCATATGTTACTGTAACTGAACTATCATCGTTTAGGCTATAGCAATATTTTTCTATCGTAACAAAATTGTAACAGGAAGCTTTGTATGTATTATATAAACACACAAACTTCTCTTAAAAGACATAGTAGCGTATGTGGGAAACTACCATTTTTATGTACTACAATTTTATTAATAAAAAGCTTGCTCGAGAGTTCTTCCATTTGCGTTCGGTCTCCATAAATGAGTCAGGCAAAAGTTGTTGGAGCCTGGGCCCACTCCAAGCTAGTATTCCTCCCCTTATTTCTATTGCTTTCTAGATTAGATCAATTATTTCCAGTGTGTTGTATTTGTATTTCTACAAGTGTGTTTTTATTTCTTTCCTTTATTTTTTAGCATAGTGTGGTGTGATTTATCTTTCTGTAATTTTATTACGCAAGATTTAATTGGTGTGGATGAACTACTGCTATTTCATAAACATTCCCCCAACGATAGGCTTAGTGGACTCATATAAAATGGTGTTGTAATTAGTTTTGAACATGGTAATTCGTAATCTTATGGGTTTCACGGTTTGACAAATTAAATGAACGGGCTATGACAAAAATAGGACCATATTTAACCAATGTTTTTGGTCCCAATATTTTGGCATCATTGTCGGGGAAGTGCCAATAATAGATCCTATTACAATACCTTAAAACTTCCACATGAATTTGCATGAGTCCATTGAGGAAAAGAGGATCAAACAGTCGATTTATAAAGAGTCCACAGGAAAATTTTGATCCAACTGAGAATTTCAAACCCGAGTTAGATTCCCCTCAATCACCACCAACAGTGCACTGGAGTGAACATCCAATATTTGCACAAATATCTTCCTTGTCCTATCGGCCAAGAAAAGAGTTGATTATACAAATTACTTTGTTTAGGACATCTTTTGAAGAGGATTTGTTGTGAAAAGCCATAGAGGAAGAAACCATAACAACAGTTGACCTGTAAGCTCTTGTACAAAAAGTTCAAAATGACCGTAAGACCATAGAAACTACTTTAGAGACCATATGTCTTGAAAATATGGCTGAGATAGAAGATAATTTGACTATTTTTAGCTTCCCAATAGAATAAGGTGGGGGAGATACCAAAATGAAAAACATGTTGTGGCTGCTCCACAACACACCCCAAAATTGGGGACCCCCTTTTTGCACACTTTCCAAGAAGATTGCAGTGGCCCAGATGTTAAAAGAGCAAAGAAAAGCAGAAATGATAAGTTGTTGCGATATCGCGACATGTTGCTCCATCGCGACCAGAAATGAAAAGTTATCGCGACATGTTGCTCCGTCGTGACCAAAAATGAAAAGTTGTCACGATATCGCGACATGTTGCTCCGTCGTGGCCAGAAATGAAAAGTTGTCACGATATCGCGACATGTTTCTCCGTCACGGCCATAAATGAAAAGTTGTCACAATATCGCAACATGTTGCTCCGTCGTGACCAGGAATGAAAAGGTGTAGTGATATCGCGACATGTCGCATTTTTGCGGTTCAAAATAGCAAAAGTACAGTCGAATGAAAAGTGTCGCGATATCGCAACATGTCACGTTTTCACGGCCCAGACAAGCGAAGTACAGTGGAACGAAAAAGTGTCACGATTTCGCGACATGTCGCGTTTTTGCGGCTAAGAGCAACAAAATGCAGCACAAAGTGAAAAATGTCGCGATATCGCAACATGTCATAAAATCGCGGTCAAAGCAAGCAGGAAGAAGTGTTGACCTAAAATTGTCACGATATCATGTGTCGTGAAATCATGGGTCAAAGAGGAGAGAGAAGACAAAATAAAAAAAAATGTCGTGATATCGCGACATGTCACAAAATCACGGTCAAACTAGTCAAACAAGGCAAGGCACTAAAGTTGTCGCGATATCACGACATGTCATGTTTTCGCGATCTGAAGACGAGATGAAGGGCAAACAAAAAAAACATCGCGATATCGTGACATGTCGGAGTTTCGCGACCTGGAGCAGCCAAAGTGAACATAGAGGAAAAGTGTCGCGATATCGCGACATGTTGGATTTTCACGACCAAAGGCAGGAAGATAGAGCTAAAGAGAAAAATGTCGCGATTTTGCGACAGATTGCATCTGCACAGCCTGAAAGAGAAAAGTGTCACGATTTCACGACAGAAAGCAGCGATATGGTATGAAATGAAAAAGTGTCACAATTTTGCGACATGTCACGTTTTTGCGGCTAAGTACAACAAAACACAGCGAAGGAGAAAAACGTCGTGATTTTGTGACAGGTTGCATCCACGCGGCCCGAAGGAGAAAAACATCGTGATATCATGACATGTCTCATTTTCATGATGCATGAAGGTGAACAAGGTTGCTGACAAAAAAACATCACGATATCACGACATGTCTCATTTTCGTGGTGCTTGAAGACGAATAAAGCTGCGGGTATAAAAACGTCGCGATATCACGACATGCTATTTTTGTCACGATTCACGGTGGGCCATTACAGAACATACAGAGGCAATGCTAAACACATGGCATAAAGGTGTAAGAATCATGGGAAGCATTATAGTTCATAGAGAAGATCAAACGTTTCGACGTAGAGCAGAAAGTCAAAAATGACAAAGAGGCGGGGAAGATGAAACGAAGCGATCTGGGAGATGAAGCGAAGCATCACAGGGCAAAATAGAGAGCATTGCTAGAAAGTTTAAAAGCAAAATCACAGATTGGTACAAAGTTCGGAAACCACTATGGGCAGAGTTGTAGAGCCGAAGGCAATAAGCTATTCTGGGCCTGCTTTTGGAGTGTTTTTCTTCCACTTTTTCTGGATATTTTTCCTTTACATTGGACTAGGTAGGAAATTGCTGTAAGCAGAGTTGCAGTGCTGAAGGCCAGAGGGCCATTATGGGCCTACTTTTGAGGCTGTTTTCTTCCATAGATTGGGTTTGGGAAACCAGAAAGTTTTGTTGTTGTAAAATGACCAATTTTTAATACAGAAAATTCAGAGAGTTGCACCTCATTGACAAGAAAGAAGGAGTTATTTTCTGCATGCAAGATTGAATGTTTATCTTTCCCCTTTTCAAATTTCTAGGCTTATAGGTGAAGTTTAATGCAAGTTCTCTTGGTTGCTTCATGCGAATGTCTAAATCTAAAAATCGTAGTTAAAACCCTAGAGACCAGCACTTAACTTATCTGGATTGTGCGAGTTTTGTAGGTTCAATAGGTTAGGTTGTATGCAGAAAACCTCATTATCTTTGGTTTTTTCAAATAGGATCGTAGCACTCTGAATGTACTTTATTTTTAGTTTCTCTGTATTTTATTTTCACTTCTTTTATTCTCTGCATTTTTATTTTCCCGAAAATCTAACTTTAGTCGAATTTACAGTCATTGAAATAAAATACTTGAAAATCTACCGAAATCAAAAATAAAATAATTTCATCATTAAGATTAATTCACATTGAGTTCATTCTGACTAAATGAACAATCATTACAATTTCAAAATAAAATAAACCACAGTGCCCCTTGTTTACAATTACTTGCAACCACTAAGGTGTTCCGAGCATTCGAACTAAACATTATTATTCATACAAAATGCTAACATAGCGGAGACCTTGGAGAAATTGTTTATTAAATTTCTTTGCAAGAGAGTATTTGGAACTCGAATCCTATTGGAGAGCGTGTTTTCACAATCAGGTGAAAATACCACTCAACAAAACATATCCCCTGCCCATCTTCCTACCTTCAGGGGATACCCAACAGAAGACCCTGATCTATTTTTATTTAAGTTTGATGTCTTATGCAGGTCTATAGATTACAAATCAGATGCCCAAAAGTTGAAGCTCTTCCCTTCAACATTGGATGACTCAGCCCTGTGTTGGTTCATCGGCTTGGGGAATAAATAGATCACTTCCTGGGAGGAGATGAAAAAGCTCTTTCTAGAGCAATACCAAGATTTTAGTAGAGCACGAGATTCCAGGGAGGAGGTATGAGCATGACGTAGAGAGAGGATGAATCCTTGGAGGAATACTGGGAAAGATTCAATTTCAATCTACAGAGATCACCCCATACGAAGCTAGGTGACAAGTCCCTCAGGAGTATTTTCTTGAGGGGACTTAACAATGAGTCTCTTGAAGCACTCAATCTAATTTTTGGAGGGGATGTTTACCAACACCCAATGGCAGACATCCAACAACTGTGTCGAAATTACTCATGAAGAAGAGGTAAACCAACCTCCAGGACCATGAAGGCAACCACTTCAGTCACAAAGATAGAAATAGGCAATATGTTGGAGGATTTGAAAAGTGAGATGCTCTCCTCTCTAGCATTGCAGATGGACACACTCCTGCTGGAGAAGAAGAAACAAGAAAATGATGTTGCACTGGCCTACTTCTATCTAAAATGTAGAGGAAAACATGCAAGGAATGCGTGTCCAAAAAATAAAGTTAGGGTGTGTGTTGTTTGTTAGCAAAATCATAAGACCCGATTGTGCCCACAACTACCAACTATCAAGGAAGATGCTGAAGTTACCAAAGCTTATTTCATGGGTAATCGAAGAAACTAGAAGCAACCCCCTATGGGGAATATGCCAGTTGGAATATCACCCTATGGAGGAGGACCTTACATGCCACAAGGGCAGGTCCAACCACCCAATATGGGATGGTGGGGACCACCACCTTGGATGAACGCTCCTCCAGGAGCCTCATTTTCCAACCAGCACCCATGGATGTCGTACCAGCAATCTGGGTAGCAATGGAGAAATCACAGATCATGGAACTTAGCTCCATAGAATGTAGTACAAGCCCCACCACAAAAAATCTTATTGGCTCCCCCTGTAGTGAGACTTGCACAACTTCCAACACAACCAACGATCAACCCGAATAACAAGGCAAATCAGCCCACGTACCAACTGGAAGGAGAGATGTTTCCAATGTACAATATTAGGAGTTGTAATCCAATTCAGCTTAGATCAGGTAGACAGTTAGGAGTAGAGGTTCCTCCCTTGATAGAAGAGGAGGAGAACATAGAAGAATCACCTCTAGTAGAAGAGGTTGAAGAAGGACCGGTTGCTGAGAAAATAGAAGCTCCTTTTCCCAAGAGGTTACAAGAGTAGAAGAAGCCAATACAACCTGAGTTTGACATCCTTTCAAGCTTGAGGAATTTAATAGTTACCATCCCACTCTTTCAAGCTATCAGAGATGTTCCTATTTACACCAAGGTGATTAAAGAGCTATGTCTAAGGAGGCCAGGACGTAGGACAACCCAGACCATAAACGTAGTGGGGAAGTTGGTCGATTTAATGCTAGGAAATACATGCCACCCCAAATACGCAGATCCAGGCAGTCCAATTTTGACCATAAAAATAGGTGGTCACTTGTTGGCCAATACTCTGGTTGATTTGGGTGCAGCCATCAATGTCATGCTGAAAGAAACTATGCAGAAGCTGAGGCTCACAGATTTGAAGCCCACCAAGACTGTGTTGCAGCTAGCCAATAGGTCAACTGTAGCACCAGAGGGGATGTTAGAAGATATCATTGTGATGGTGGATGCATGGGAATATCTAGCGGATTTCTTGGTCTTGCAGTCCAAATCAGGATTGGGTGGCTACCCACTCATCCTGGGGAGGCCATGGCTAGCAACAACTGACACTTACATAAGCTATCGAGATGGACAAATGACCATCTTAGATGGTCAAAATATCAAAATATTGACTATCTCTCCACCTGCACAGTCCGTAGACACATTGGGAGAGCCCATGTGGGACAACCAAGATGAAGGGATATTGTCAATGCTACAACCGATGATGGCACTGAAGGAATTGGAGGAAGAAGCTGATGAGGATGGCATTATTACAAGTTTCCTCCATGGAGAGTCCTCTCCTATTATTCTAGAATCACCATTGGTCGGTACCCAAGATCACCACATCAGATAAATCAAAATAGAGCCTAGAAGGACATTAAACATTAGTAGTGGGTTGACGCCCACACAATTGACTGAATTAAAGAAGGTATTGACCAGGCATCAACAAGATTTCACTTGGGACTACTCAGATATGAAAGGAATCAACCCAAAAATTTGTACCCATCGAATTTACCTCGAAGAGTAGGTGACTTCGATCAGACAACCACAAAGGAGAATGAACCCTGCCATGAAGGAGATAGTCAAAGCCAAGTTATAGAAGCTCTTGTTAATCGGATTCATCTATCCCATATCTGACAGTGAATGGGTGTCACCACTAGTGGTGGTGCCCAAGAAAAATGGAAAATGATGGATCTGTGTTGACTATAGGTCACTGAACAAGGTGACCAAGAAGGATCATTTCCCACTGCCTTTCATTGATCAAGTTCTGGATACACTGGTAGGGAGGAAGTATTTTTCCTTTCTGGATGGATTTAGTGGATATAACCAAATCTAGATTGGAGAAGAGGACCAGGACAAAACAACATTCACTTGTCCATGGGGAACGTTCACCTACAGAGTCCTGCCCTTCGGATTGTGCAATACACCAGCCACCTTTCAGAGGGTGGTGTTGAGCATTTTTTTGAACATGATGGGAGAAGCAGTGGAAGTCTACATGGATGATTTCACCATTTATGGTGAGACCTTCGATGAAGCTATGACCAATTTGGAACGTGCACTCCAACGGTGTGAAGAGAATAACTTGTCCCTCAGCAATGAGAAATGCTTCATGATGATGCAGGAAGGAATAGTGTTGGGACACCACATCTCATCGAAAGGGATCAAGGTGGAAAAAAATAAAATTGAAGTCATCAAAGACCTACCAAGTCCTAAGATGCAGAGAGAGGTAAGGAGCTTTCTTGGCTCCGTTGGATATTACAGGTGATTCATAGCAGACTTCAGAAAAATCGCTAAGCCCCTACACACACTGCTCTCCAAGAACATGGGGTTCATCTGGATAGAAGAATGTGAACGAGCCTTTCAAGCATTGAAAGAAAATTTGATCACTACCCCAGTTCTGTGGGGCCCAAATTGGGCCATCCCATTCCATATTTATTCTGACGCATCCAACAATGCAATTGGAGCAGTCCTGGGATAGAAATATGGTGAAGAATTCTATGCCATCTATTACGTCAGTAAGAATCTAGTTGGAGCCGAGCTTAATTACACGGTGACTGAGAAAGAATTCCTTGTGGTCGTTCATGCCATCAACAAATTCTATCACTACATTATGGGATACAAAGTGTTCATCCACATGGACCATGCAACCATCCGGTATTTAATGAGAAAACCCACAATTAGTGGTAGAATAATTAGATGGCTCTTACTCCTACAAGAGTTTGATATCACCATCGTGGATAAACTAGGTAGAGACAACGTGGTGGTAGACTTCTTGTCTAGATTGATACCATCAGATCACATAGTCGTAGAAGATCAATTCTTGGATGAACATATTTTCATCATTAGCGAGAAGACACCATGGTTTGCAGACATAGCCAATTACTTGGCCATCGGTAGAACATCCCCTACTCTTTCACCCCATGAAAAGTAGACAATAATAGAAAAGAGTGCATCTTTCTCATGGATTGATGGCCTCCTGTTCAAAATAGGGCCTGATAAAATTATGAGGAGATGCGTTGCTGAGCATGAGTTTCCAAAAATCCTCAAGGCTTGCCATAACGAACCATGCGATGGATATTTTGCAGGGAAAAGGACTACGTACAAAGTCTTACAAATTGGATATTACTGGTCGACGTTGTTCAAAGATGCAGCCAAATATACAAGTCAATGTGATGAATGCCAAAGGATGGGTAGGCCAACCCCCAGGGATGAAATACCTCTCCAACCACATGTTCACATTGAACCCTTCGACAAATGGGGGATGGACTTTGTGGGGCAAATCAACCCACCATCGACTAGAAAGAGGTATATTCTAGTCTGCACTAACTACGTAACCAAATGGGTTGAAGTGCAGGCACTAAAATATTCCAAAGAAGGAACGATAGTAGAATTCCTATTTTCTCATATTTTCATGAGGTTTGGGGTACCCAAAGAAATTACAATGGATCAGGGGCCTCAATTCACCTCAAAATTAATTCAGGAATTGATGCAACAATACAGGATTCAGCACAACAAAACCACCCCCTACCATCCACAAGTGAATGGACAAGTAGAAGTGACCAACCGAGAGCTAGAGAATATCCTTACAAAGACCATGCAACAACATAGGAAATATTGGGCTATGAGACTACCGGAGGCAGTATGGGCATACAAAACTGCATGGAAGACAACCACAGGTTTTACTCCGTTCCAACTGGTATACGAGAAGAGTGCGATGATGCCCATTGAGTTTGAAATCAAAACTCTCAGAACTATGGTAGAATTGAACCTGAGCCTAGATGATGCACAGAAGGAGAGGATTCGATAGCTAAATCAGTTGGATGAATACCGATTGGATGCCCTACAAAGAACATAAGTCATCCAAAGGCAAAGGAAATAGTGGCATGACCACCACATTAAGCTAAAGCAGTTCAAAGTAGGAGATTGGGTGTTACTATATGATTCTAGATTCTAGGAATGGAAGGGCAAGCTGATGCAGAGGTGGATGGGACCATATGAAGTGATCGAGCTGATAAAAAATGGTGTTGTGCATGTCAAGATAATTGATGGCAGCAACACCGTATTGATAGTCAATGGTCACCGATTGCATCCATATCACACATCTAAAAATTTGATGATGGAGTCCAAAATAGGCATGGGGGAGACCCCATCCAACTGAAAATATTTCAACTTCTCAATAATACAGTGGACACAGGGTTGCCCACTTAAAACATTTTAGTTCTTAGTTTTTTATTTTTTGTGTGTTGCAGGGATAGTGCCCGCATGCAAGCTGCAGGCATCCTGAGAGCCAGGGCCTAACATGCATGGATTGCACTAAACTATATTTTTAGTTTTTCTCATTTTCTTTTGTAGGTGAAATGGCCTGATTGCATGAAATAGGCATCTTGGGAGACAAGGCCTAACCGACACAACATCCATGAACTTGCACATTTTTTTAGGAGGTAGAAATTTGACTATTTCCATCTGGAGGAGATAGTCCCCATATGGGCATGGACGTGGGTGTTAATTCCCCACAAAGGAAAAGATACCCATCTTTGTGTTTGGATGAAGCAAACGCTGATGCGACATGAGAAAGGAAATAATTTTGGAGGACCTGATCAACCCTGCAACAACAGACACGTCAACAACTGCTGACTTTTCAACACCAAGAGGGCGCCTTGATGTCCAAGAAGGCACCTTGATGTCATGCATTCTTGGGCACCTTGATGTCCAATAAGGTACCTTGATGTCATGCATTCTTGGGTGCCTTGATGTCCAATAAGGTGCCTTGATGTCATGCATTCTTGGGTACCTTGATGTCCAAGAAGGTGCCTTGATATCATGTATTACTAGGTGCCTTAATGCTCATCAATAGAGGCACTTGACTTCTGTTGAAAAGTCAAAAAAATGAATAAGTGACAAGGTGCCTTGATGCCATACAGAAGAGGCACCTTGATCATAAAAAAAAAATGATGAGGCACCTTGATGCCTTGGTCAAGGGTGCCTTGATCCACAAGTAGGCACCTTGATCAAAGGTGCCTTGATCCACAAGTAGGCACCTTGATGTCATGATCAAGGGTGCCTTGATCCTCAAGTAGGCACCTTGATGCCATACATCAAGGGTGCCTTGATAAGTGCCTTTAGCCATACATCAAGGGCACCTTGATCCACAAGTAGGCGCCTTGATGCCATACATCAATGGTACCTTGATATACCAATAGGTGCCTTGATGTCATACATTTTTGAGGCACCTTGATCCAATCAAAGCACCTACATAATTCGATGGTACGAGGGAGTGATCAAAGCCACGTCATCACTTCACGTGATAAAAATTTGAAATCACCTAAAAATATTGAGGAATCATTTGGAAGGATTTCTACACGTACCAAGATCAAATTAAAAGGGGGTATGTGTCCTATCACATGAACCAATCAGATCTTTGTATTTTCAGCATGGGAGCTCAAGTGAATGAAGTTGTAGTATCCAAGATAAATTAATCAACCACATGGGGAATATGCCATCATCCTTATCACAGACTACCAAATCGATATGCTTCAGAATGCATGAATGACCAATAAGGTATGTGCATAATTTTTGTTAAATACTTATATAATTTTTCATAATTAAATACTTCTCTGAAAAATAATGTCATCACAAGAATTTTACCAATCGTATTTTCCCCCCATGTCTAATACGACGTGCTAAAAATCAATTTGGGTGGTGTATCCTATCAACCCCAATGCGAAATTAATTTTTTGGATAGGTGCCTTGATCTATAAGAAGGTGCCTTCCTGCGAAAGAAGGACATCGAACCAGTTCATAAAAAAGGAGGAAAGGAGCCAAGAATTCGCAATGGGGGCAAATCAAAGAATCATGCATAGAAGAAGAGTGAACCCAACCATGTCGAAGGAATCTATAGAGAATTTTGGGACCAGTTTGAGGTTGTCGGGTGGATGAATTATTGCCTCTTGGTAAGCCAAAACCAGGATCCCAAAGTAGTAAAGGAATTTGCTACCATTGTAAGAGGGAAGGTCGCTCAGCTACATGGACTGGAAATCCCAGTCATGTCAGAGTTCATCTCGACTATTATCGGTCTCCCCCTCATGGGAGAATGCACCTACAAGGAGGGCATCCCAACCCAGTGCATAGAGTAGCTTCTAGGGCAAGCACACATCAAATTTGAGCCCGTAGGGCTACCAAAACAAAGACTCCTAGAGCACATGCAAAAACTCTTCGAGCAGGTGGTGAGATTCTTCACCTACATGGGAAAATACTCCCACCTGAATGCAAATCACATGTAGTTCCTAAATCATCTGGTGCATGGGAGGAAAATCAATGTCCCATTCTATCTAGTGAGCGCTCTGAAGGATGAGGCTCGACGATATCAAGCAAGGGCAGTTACTGCTCTAGCCCACCATGGGCTAATTACGACCCTGATTTAGTATGTCAAGGAGCATAGAGAGACCCTACCAATAGAGAGGGTCGAAGATGCGGGTGCATAGACATAGTCGGCTATCGAAGAGCCTGACTCCCCATAAAATAACATAGAGGTCGGGTAGGATTTTCTTAACCCTGACCAAGCCGTAGAGCACTCTCTACGGTCTAGCAAGGAATTCAATGCGAGAGCATCCAGCTCTGAATAGATGGCTCACCGTACGGAGCGCATAAGTGGGAGAAAATATCTGAGGTGATTAATTTTTTCAAGTGAAGAAGAAGAAGAGGATACAAAAGCTGGGTTTGTAGCCCAGGCATTACAGAATTTGGCTGCTAGGAGTCCTCTAGACCAGCAGCCTTCAGAAGACCTACGAGGGCAGCTCGACTCGACACTAGAAGAAGGCCTCACTTGGCAAAGTGAATTTTATGAAGCGTAGATGCTCTTCAAAGGATTTTGGGAGATAACTGCAAGGAAATTGTAGAAGTATGAAGTTATTGTATCTCAACTGTAGTAGAGGGTTCAGCAGCTCACTAAGGAAAATCAGTAGTTGAAGGCTAAGGTGGTAGAAAAAGTAGACATGGGCACCCAAATAGATTGGGTGATTGAAGTACCCATGAATTCCTTGACCTCTCTAGAGAGAGTCATTTCATCAGGGTATTTTATATAGGATGTAATAAATGAAGGTGGAGAAGCAAGGGATTTCTCATCCGCTTCAGTCAGAGCAACCAATGAAGAACATGGGAACTCTATTTTTCAAATAGAGCCCCCTGTTATAGAAATCCTCGATGATAAGGATAATCAATCGAGCAATAGCCAGTGGCAAGACCCTGAGCTCGACACCAAGGAAGAATCATAGGAGCAACAAGTACCCATAGCAGAAGGACCACTAGAGTAGTCACTAGGTGAGCAAGGAACAGAGGAAGTAGTTATTGTTGAATCAATGCTAGAGGGGCAGAGACCTGAGCCCTCTAAAGACAAATGGAAAGCACCTATCATGGAGGAGGATGACATCCCCACTCATTCTACCATAATAATAGTTCCAGTAAGGCCCAAGAGGAAGGCATCTCGGGCACTGTAGAAGAGGGCCAAGGGCAAAGCCAAAGTTACATTCGTAGAACCAATCGACCAGTCAGACGAAGAGTGGGTGGAAGGTATCAAGAGTTTTGTCGAGTGAAAGGAGCAGTTCGAAAAACTCTGAAAAGAATGTGAGGAGGCAAAGGTAGCAAGAAAAGCTACCAAGAAAATTGAAAGAGGGCCCGACATTTGCATTAACCCAGCTTCAGAGAAGCAATTCTGGTGGATATACGGGTCAGCTTGAGGACAACCCTCGAGAATGCAAAAATTCTTGGAGAGATATGGAGTATATGGGCCTAAAGCTGAAGCTGCTACAATCATTGAGGAGAATGCAGGCCTTACCCCTAAAGTCGCCCATTTGTTCAAATCTAGGGTAGTAAAATGAGAGCAAGATGACTTAGATATCCCATTAGTAAAGTTATGGCCTCAACATGTCGATCTATGGCAGCAAGCAGAAGTCACATTCCAGAAAGGAGAAACCACCGTAGTTGCATTGCCTAGCATAGGTGTCAGGCCAAGCAGGACAGGGAAGCACATCCAACATAGTCGAAAGCCACCACATTAGATCAACGCCCCTCAACAAAAATGTAAACCCCAAAATAAAGGAAAAGCTAAGGCTGCCAATCAAAAGAAAATATAGAGGGGTTGACCAGACTAAAGACTATCAATTTTAGGTGCCACGAGGGCATGGCACATAATAGGCATGGGGGGATGATGAGCATCAGAAATGCTCATATTTTTGTATGAGTTTCTAACGATTTTGTGCGGTAATATTATAAGAGTTGTATCTTTTTATGAAATTATATATATATATATATATAATAAAATTATGTGCATTGCCTAATTTGTGTGTGAAGTGTGTTTTGTGTAGATTTTTGCTGATTTTGTCATCTTCTGCTTAGTCAAGGTCCTACGTGGACCTGGCATGTTCTGCTTCAATGAGCCCAAGGTATATATGGGAAGGCACCTTGATCTTCAAGAAGGCGCCTTGATCCCATGTATGGGAAGGCACCTTGATCTACAAGAAGGCACCTTGATCCCAAGTAGGTGCCTTGATGTCATGCATCGAAGGTGCCTTGATCTTCAAGTAGGTGCCTTGATCCCATACATCAAGGAAGCACCTTGATCTTCAAGTAGGTGCCTTGATGTCATGCATCAAGGGCACCTTGATCTTCAAGTAGGCACCTTGATGTCATGCATCAAGGGCACCTTGATCTTCAAGTAGGCACCTTGATGTCATGCATCAAGGGCACCTTGATCTTCAAGTAGGTGCCTTGATGTCATGCATCAAGGGCACCTTGATCTTCAAGTAGGCGCCTTGATGCCATACATCAAGGGCGCCTTGATGTACAAGAAGGCACCTTGATCTTAAGCGCCTTGACCTTGCGACTGAAGGAGACCCTGTTGACCGTGGTAGACCTTTGACTCCATGTCACGCAGACCATATTTGGAGAGCTACCGAATGCATGAGCTATCTCAGTCACATTGGAGAAAATGCACAACCACTTGATGAAGCAGAACATGGGCTACAAAGGAGCTGGACCAGAAAATCTACTATCCCCAAAAAAGGATAAAAGTTGTTGACTATTTTTATCATGCATCTGTTACTGTAACTGAACTATCTTAGTTTAGGTTGTAGCAGGATTTTTCTATCGTAACAACATTGTAACAGGAAGCTCTGTGTGTATTATATAAACACATAGACTTCTCTGAAAAGATATAGTGGCATATGTAGGAAACTACCATTTTTTTTTGTACTACAATTTTATTAATAAAAATTTTGCTCGAGAGTTCTTCCATTCGCATTCAATCTCCGTAAATTAGTCAGGAGGAAGCTGCTGGAGCCTGGGCCCACTCCAAGCTAGTATTCCTCCCCTTATTTCTATTGCTTTCTAGATTAGATCATTTATTTTCAGTGTGTTGTATTTTTATTTTTGCAAGTGTGTTTTTATTGCTTTCCTTTATTTTTCAGCACAGTGTGGTGTGATTTATTTTTCTATAATTTTATTTATGCAAGATTTAATTGGTGTGGATGAATTAATGCTATTTCACAAACACTCCCCCAATGATAGGCTTAGTGGACTCATCTCAAACGGTGTTGTAATTAGTCTTGAACGTGGTACTTCACAAGCTTATGAGTTCCCTGGTTTGACAAATTAAATGAAAGGGCTGTGATAGAAATAGGACCATATTTAACCAATGTTTTTTGCCCCAACACTTACCCATATTTTTAACCCTTTTTACTAATGAAATTTATTACATGGAATATTATAGGACTAAAATGAAGTCCTAAAAAAAATAAGATAAAAAAGAACGATTTAGATAAACCAGCCACACATGGTCTTCCTTCAAAAGACAAAGGTATATTTTAAATAAAGTTATATAACAAAAAGAAGGATATGGAAACCTAATAAAGCAGTATCCTAGAGTTTCCAAGGAGCTTCAGGAGGAGTTACATGCTTGTGGGACCCCAAATAACTAGTGGTACACTATAAATTGGAAACAAGGACTGATTGGTTTGGTAGAAAAAACATACAATATGGCCAACAAATTCTCTATCTAAATGTATATGCCACAAGCACCATTGAAGAAAAGAGGAAGATGTGGATGGACATAAACTATATCTCTTCACATTTTTTTGAAGAATGAATATTGTTTGGGGGGATTTTAACAAAATTCTATCTCAAGAAGAGAAGGTGGGAAGAAGCTAGGCTATAGGAGGTTTATCATGAATGAGTACATGTGACACTTGCATTTTGGAAATATTGGATAGGTTCTTGATATAAGAAATATCTTAATATAGGGACATATCCCAAAGGTCAAAATCTTAAATAATGCAGGGTTAGATCATTGGCCTATAATGATAGAAGTTTGTAAAACTAATCCAAAACAAGTGCCCTTCCAGTTCCAACTCATGTGGTTTAGATATAAATCATTCAGACCATGAATGCAATAGTGGTGGTAGGAAGGAAAACTAAGACATAACACACAAATATCTTGTTTTTCCAAGACTATAGTATATCAAAAATAAAATTAAGAGATGGAATTGGGTGGAATTTGGGTATGTCACAAAAAAGATAAAAATAATTTATTGAATGGCTAGAGGAATTGACTCATAAGATAAGAAAGGAGCGGTTCACAGAAACTAGGGCAAAAAAAAAACTAGATCTAATAAATAAAAATGAGGAATGGGAAAGAAGGGAGGAGCTATTGTGAAAATAAAAATTCAAAATCAAGTGGCTAAGGGAGGGCATGGAATTTATAGCAATGAACTATTTTGCAAATTTTTTTCTGGTTGAGATCCTAGATCTAGTAGCCCAACAAGAAATACTATAGGAGATACCCACACTCATTACAGGAGAAGAAAATGATATACTAGGTGCACCGGTAACAATGCAAGAATTGTAGGAGGTAGTAGAAGAGGTAAGGAAATATTGAATGAAAACAACAAAAATTACATAGTACTAATACCAAATGCAAGGGAAGTAGAAAATATAAGTGGATACCGACCAATAACATTATGTAATGTTTTATTGAAGATTAACACCAAGGTCATTGATGAGAGGCTAAAGCCACTTCTGCATAAAATAATATCCCCTGAATAGGTGGATTCATAGAGGGTCAATAGATAGTGGATGATATAGTGCTTTCCCAAGAAGCAATACATTCTATGGAAGCATATAAATCCCCCACCATGTTCATCCGACTAGATCTATCTAAAGCCTATGAAAAAGTGTATTGACACTTCTTAATCTGGGTTATGAGGAAATTTAGGTTCTCTGAGGAGTGGATAAACTATATCAAGGGCTACATACTATTAGTCTCATACTCAATTATCATCAGTAGATGTCTCATAAAGCTATTCCTAGAATCAAGAGGTATTAGGCAAGGGGATTGCCTCTCATCGTACCTATTCATTATTCTAGTTGAATGTTTGGGGAGCACATTGGCTAAGAACAAATATACTAAGATATTGGAGGGATTTTTAGTTGCTAATGGAGCTAGCCTAATCATCCATTTACAATTTCTTGATGATTCCATGTTGTTAAAAAAAACAATAATTAAAGGAGTAGTTAGAATAAAGTAAATCTTGTACTTTACCAAGGCAATAGGCCAAATGGTGAATAATTATAAATCTAAAGTAATATTCTTCCATTGTTCACCTCGATAGGAGACACTGGTACTAGAAAAACTTGGATTTTGGAAAACCTTGCTGTCATTTATCTATTTAGGGGTCCCAGTAAAAACTAGTAGATAAACGAAGGATTGGGTATGAGTGATAGATAAAATCAAGGGTAATTTTAGAAAATGGAAACATAGGTGGCTATCATCAAGAGAGAGTATTACCTTAATCAAGTTAGTGTTACAATCTATTCTCATTTATGTGTCATAAATTATGGATATCCCAAAGTTGGTTCTTCGAGAGCTTGATCACAGAAGTCATAGATTCCTCTAGACGTGTTCCAGAGAGGAAAGGAAATGGACCTTGGTAAAGTGGGAAACTCTGTGTTTGCCAAAATAGGAAAGGGGACTAGGTTTTAAATTTGTAGTAAAAAATAACAAGGTGTTGGCTACAAAATTGTACTAGAGAATGATTAATAGTCCCAATGCATTATGGGCCAAAAATATGCAAGCAAAGTATACAGAGAACAAGAATCCAATAGATATTGTTTTATATCATTTGTCTAACATAGGTTCCCCTATTTTAGCAGTACTCAAAAAAGGAGAGAAAATGATTAATGAAATGTTGTTTTGGATAGCTAATAATAGAAACTACATAGATTTTTAGTTAGACTCGTGGTATGGACATCCTTATTTGGTGACTCAATATCTAGAGTGGACCCTAGTGATGGAGGAGCTACATAGAAAGCAATGGATAAAAGTAAAAAATACTCTAGGGACCAAACATGAGGACCAAAAGTTGGAAGATATTGGATTCCATTGGAATAATGGCCAATCTAACTTCTAGAGAGAATAGCAAAGAAGATTGACCAAATCATACAAATGAGATCATTATCATGGTCCTACGAGGAGGATTGATTTGGATGGAATAGTAGGACTAAGGAGGTGTATACAATAGAACATGGATACAAAGCATTATGCCCTAGCACCGCTCATTCGAATTGAGATCTATTCAAATAACTTTAGATGCAGAAGTAATTGCCAAAGGTTAGGTTCTTTAACTGATTACTCCTCCACAAAAGGGTACTCATAGGGGATAACTTATTGAAGAGGGGATTATATAGAAATTTCAAATGTACATTGTGTATGGAGGAGAATGAAACTTTCAATCACCTTTTTATAGAATGATCCAAAACGATGAAGTTGTGGAAAACATTGGCATATTTGCTAGGTCTACATTAGACCAACAATAAGTCTATAGAAGATATTTGGAGAGGATGGAAGAATAAACAAGGAGTATATGGTTATATGGGGAAAATAGTATGGACATGGATGATGATCTTAGCTTGGAATATCTAGAATGAGCAAAATAGAAGGATATTTAAACAAGAGACTAGAGATATCCATTGTATGTGGGGGAAGGCCATATCCAATATAATAAAGACTATCCAATTCATGCTAAATAAACCACAAAAATCACATCAATTATGGGATTAAATAGTGGCATGACTCAAGATCAATCTCTATACGAACAAATCTAAAAGAGTCAAACCATGAAACAAAAGGATGCATAGAATCTAGAAATGGCAGTAACCACCACTAGGATTTGGAAAGGTAAATTCAAATGGGGTGTTAAGGGGTAACCTAAGTAGGGCCAATATAGGGGGAATAGGTAGACTATGGAACAATATCTCAACATTCACATTTGCAATAAACTTAGGTACACTTTCCAACAATATTAATGAGGGATATGGCACTTTGAGAGGGATGCAAAAGGCTCTCAAGGTTATATGGAATAGAGTGATAGTGGATTTAGACTCTTTATTATTGATTAACTAGCTTAAATCCCCATTGATAATAAATAATACTAATTGAAGAATTCAAATCATTATAGAGAAAATCAAATGAATACAAATTAGTTTTTCAAAGGTGATATACACCCAAGAGAGCAGAATTAGTAAGTTGATGGTATGGCAAACTGGGCTTTGGACAAGGGAGACCTCATTTTCTATGGGCACCTTCTTAAGTGGTGGGCACATGAAATAAGGGAAGAGCTTCTACATATTCAATATATTGATGATAAAATTCCTAGTAATATGTAGAAATTCAATTTTTGTGATACCTTTTTATTGATAAGGATTTTTGTTCTTAGTGTAGACATGGAAAATTGACCCATCAAAATGGGTCATTTTTCCCTTAGATCCCTAGGAATCCCCTCAAAATTGCTAAATGCAAGTTTGACCCTCTTTTCCCATTTTTTTAGTCCTTTTTTCCTTAGCCTTATCAAATTTGCAATTGTCCCTTATGGGGTGCAAATTTGTCATACCAAATTCTCACATGCCAAGTATAGGGTCCAAATTTGGTAATCTTGGATTTTTTCTCTTGAAACCTTATGTCTTGCATCGAATTCTTGTAATGTCAGCCCTTGCCTGAGTTTGAGTCTTATTTTCCCAACCTAAAAGCCCTCAAAACCTCCTATAAATAGAAGTATTGGAATCCCTTTTCATCCAATGTTCTATTCTGATGGAAGTCCATCCACAATCTTCATGCTTAATATAGTTATCAATCTATGCTTTATTGTTCTGCTTTCTATGCTTCTTGTATTTTTCTACTTCTGGTAAGCAAGCAGAGGAGCCTGGATGACAAATCTTGTGGAAGGAGAAGTCTACCATCTTGGTTGTTGACTTCACTATTTCATTGCAATTTTGCTTCCACCACATGATAATAAGGTTTTTCTTGCATTATTAGTCTTTCTAGATCATTAATTATTTATTTTGCATTGTATCTTTCATATTTGTAGACTAGATAAAGGCTCTATTGCAAATTTGTACCCTTTCCATATAGGGTGTGAATTTGATAAGTCAAATTTGAGCCCACCCCTTATCGGGAATGTATTTGGTTACTAGTGCTTGGGGAAAAAATTTTCTCCCAAAATTCCTAGCTCATTACTTGCATACTTCATTCCTATCATATTCCTTTTGTCCGCATTATATTTTTATTGTTTCATTTTGTCTTGTTTTGCTTGTTCCAAAGTTCAACAATCACTTTTATTTTCTAATGTTCAACTAAAAGGACCAAGGGGGCTTGATTTTTGCACCTCCAAGCTCAACCACATAGCAAACTAAGCAGGGCCCCAAACATTGATCAAATTTTCCATGGTTTTTGAAGCTATTTTGCAGGTTTTGAAGTTGTTGGATACTACAGAGTACGAATTTGTTGTATCAAGTGTTCTGATAGATCAACCAATGGATCAAGTGTTCTTATAGATATTTTAGGCTATTTGTTGTATTTTTATGTTCATTTCTTGTTCATTTCTATTCTAGATTTAAATTACAATAAAATAGGGTATTTGGTTTCATTTCTAGAAATCAATAAATAAAATCATATAGCTTTCATCTAGGCTAATCTTGTTTTTGCATTCCCTTGAACTTTTTTCTAAAAATAAAATATTTATTTCTTGTAAATTTAGGTTTAGCCCTCATTGAAGCAAAGAATCATTATAGGAATAGTTCCTTTTTTGCTTGCATTGTTATTTGCCCTGCATTGGTGTTCCTTAATTATTTCTAGTTTAGATCTTAATAAAGACCAAAATTAGGTTCTTTCTCAATAAACACATAAAAAATTCCATCTTGGACTTGGAGTGAGTCCTTAAACCACTCTTGGTGAATCCTTCAATCTCCCAAGCCCTCAAGTGTAGAGAAAACAATAACCCTACGGTCACATCGAATCCTAGTGGATCCATTGAGAATCGTACGTGGTGGGTTAGTTTCCCCATCTACATATATGGTGAACTCAACATGAAACACATCCTTAGTGGCCATATAGGAATATTCTTCCTTTTGTCCCTTTTGTTTTTCTTTGAAAACTATAAACAAGACCATTAAATATATTTGCATATAAAAACATAAAAAAACTTAAAAACTTATTTTGTGTGTGTTTTGATAGTTTTAGATCATTTTTTCTCCATTTATATTTCTCTTAATCCTATGGCCCCAAAAATTAGGAGTAATTGAAATATGATCGAACCAAAAGAGAATTTTATATGCCACGGGGATGATTTGGTTGATAGTAAGAATCCCAATCTAGATGAAGAAAATGATATAAAGGTTGGTGATGACTCTGATCCTATTGAGGGGTCTAACAGGAAACTCATATTCAAATCACATAATCATATCTAGAATTTCTTTAGGAAAAACAAGCAAGTCCTAATTGAAGCCTTGGATAGAGATACTCACTTCAAAGAAGTTGGGTCATCTCATAAAAATATTCACATCAATCCTTTGTTTCAACCTTCTCATCACATTAATTTGTTTCATAAACCTACATATGCTACTACAACAACCACCAACATTGGGGTATTTTTGCAACCTCATCCAACTAGTAGTACATATCAAAATAATGTTCAATTTGCATCTCATAATGCTCCTCCTCTCATCATTCCTTTTGTTCCATAAAATGTAAATTTTATTCCACAACAACATGCTACACAAAACATCACATTCCATAATCCATACCATAATAGTGTTAATACCTCCAATATTAACCAAGTTCCCTTTCAATAGCCTACCTATAACATACCCTTAGGTAATCTAAGGGTATTGCACAACAACAATCCCAAAATGCAAATTTTGACAAGTATAGTGAAACAATTAGCATTAGGAATAGATAAACTTCAAGCTCTAAGTTTCACTTATAACTATAATAAAATGTGCAATCAACCCTTCGATCCTATGGTAGCCTCTAGGCCCTATCCTAAGCATTTTTCAATGCTAATATTACCCATTTATAAGAGAACATAGGATCCAATAGAACATTTAAGGATGTTTAGAACAACAACCATGATATTTTATATGATGATATGTTGTTGCTAAAAATATTTCCTAAAAGCCTTGGTGGTATGGCATTGGAATGGTATTATCAACTACCTCATCATTCTTTAAGAAATTTTGAGGAAACATCTGGTTGGTTTGTTCAACAATTTGGAGCTTATGTGGAGAAAGGAGTAGCCATCCAAGATTTATATCTCCTAAAACAAGGTAAAGATAAAAGTTTCTCAAAATTCTTGTATCAATGGAGGAGTTTATTTGGACGCTTAAGATACACCTTACCTCTTCGAGACATGCTAGAGATATTTATTGGAAACCTACAAGAGCAAATCTCATATGAATTGGAGACAACAACCATTACCTCTTTTGAACAAGCAATAGATTTGGAAAGAAGAGTAGAGTAGGCTCTTATTTGAAGAGGTCAAATCAAGTTAAGGAAATAATATGAAAGGACCAAAAAACCCAATATAAAAGCAAGCATGTAGTTAGTGATGGGATAATAGATAATAGGTAAACCAAAAATATCAATGCCACCGGTACCTTGTAGAAGTTGGTATTTAACAAACCTAAAAAAACCCTGCCAAGAAACTTCACTAGATTCAACCAACCTATTTCATCAGTGCTTAAGCAATTTTTGGAATCTAAGATAATCGAACTACCTCCCATAAGACAACTAGATACCACAACAATTTGGTATAATTTTGATCAACATTGTGAATATCATAGAGTGGAAGGGCACATTACAGGTTCATGTAATAGGTTGAAACACATGGTTTAAGTCCTAGTAGATGAGGGTCATCTTGCTGTGGATGACTTTCAACCCAATCCTAACCACAAACCTCCAACTAATCACCCTCCTACTCAAAAAACACCTACGATTAATTAAGATATGGAGATTTTCCAATAGCCCCTATCCAATCACGAATAATAGACAACTAATCAAGTGTCATATCATAATGTGCCACCTCCCTACAACAATATGACTAATATGATAGTAGCTACAACAAGAAAACAAGCACAAGCTCAACTGACTCAACAATCTCAACAAGAGACAAGTTCTACATCCAACCAACCCTCTAGACCATCCTTAGTTCTTAAGAGTACCCAAAAAAGGAGCACAAGTGTAGAAAAACCAACCTTATTGTTGAAGACACAACCAAAAGTCTCCTTTGACATTAAAAAATAATTAAGTTGCACACCTACGAAGATATCCCTCTTAGAATTTTTACAATATTCTATTCATATCAAAGCATTGTTGAAGCTTCTAGGTCAATAATTTATCTCGCAACACCTTCCTCTAGTAACCTAGCCAATGTTTTGGGTACTCTTGGGATAAATCATATATCTTTTATGATGATTATCTTCCTTCCTCAACCTTACAAGGAGATTATCCCCTTCACATCACTAGATATATTGGGGAAATGTTCATCAAAAGGATATTGGTGGATAATGGTTCCTCCCTCAATATATGTACTTATAATTTTTTCCAAAATATTGGACTAAAGAAGGAATATTTAACCAAATCTAATGTCATCATAAAGGCTTTCAAAAATGAGTCCCAAGGGGCCTACGACATTTAATCCCTTCCCCTTAGGATAGGACCTATGGTATTAAACACTTTGTTTTATGTGGTATCTTGCCCAACATATTTTAATCTTCTTATCAAATGCCCTTGGATACATGAAATGAGGGTTGTCCCTTCAATTATGAATTCAAAAATAAACTTATCACCATCGAGTGTGACTCTCATCCATTCTAATATTTTTCAATGGTTGAGCAAGCCCAATCTAGCATCAATTTTTGTCCATATATTTCTCTTCATAAAAATTCTTAGATCACCAAGGAGGTTGAGAATTTTAATATAAGTGAGGAACCACCAATCATAATATCATCACAAGATCAAGCCAATCATCTATTTGAAAGTCATTTTCTAGATCTAGCCAAGCTACCACCTTCACCCTAAACTATGGGTTTACCCCATAAAAGGGTGAAGTAGTACACATTAGTATGTGTACCTTTGTCTATGCGAGAACATCCCATGAAGAAAATAATTATGGTAGCAACCCCTTTCCAATAGATAAAACCTTTGCCCATTTTTATCTATCCAAATATTACACACTTCCTAATCACATCCTATCTAATATGGGATATGTAGGTAAGGTTTTGGGAATACAACAACAAGGCATTCAAGATCCGTTGGAAGTTGAGCTTTGGTCTACGAGATGTCGTATAGGTTACATCCCCAACAAAAACCAACCTTTACCAATTGATTATGATCAAGTTATCACCTTCACTAAATCTATGGATCATCATGGCTTGGAGTGGAGTATGAGGATGAGGGACCCTCTTCTCCTTATAACATTCTATTTTGCAATGTGATAACTTTTGTGCACCCTACATTAGTTATAAGCCCAGGGGAGTATGCTAAGGGGGATACTCTTTATGATATGGATCATCGAGATTTCCTCCAAAATAGCTTCTTCTTTGATGGGTTAGTCCCTTGTGTCACCTATGTTGAGTCTTCTAGTTCTTGAGTGGATCTTATCCCTATGTCTCCTGAAGACCTTGAGCAACTAGTACTAATCCCTACCCTCCTCACTATGAATATGAATCTCATATCCTCATCAAGGAGATCATATATGTTAATATATGTTCTTAGGAAAGCCCTAGAATCTTTAAGTTGGGAAAAGCTTTCTCCATGGATGAGTAGGAGCAATTAATCAAATTACTAAAATAATTTTATGATATCTTTGCTTGGTCATATGCCAATATGCCAAGGCTTGATCCCTTATTAGTTATGTATCATTTGGTAGTTAAGCCTAACGTCAAGACTGTTAATTAGAAACATAGGAAGATGCATCCTAAGGTCGCCCTATTAGTCAAATAGGAGATCCAAAAACTACTTGATGTATGGAATGCTATCTCTAATGTATGGTTTCTTAGGATACAATCAAATCAGGATTACTCTCGAGGACCAAGCCAAGACAACCTTCATAACTCCATGGGGCACCTTTTGTTATAAAGTCATACCTTTTGACTTAAAGAATGTTATTACCACATACCAAAGGGCCATGATGTATATCAAGTGGGATATTGAGTGTAAAAATACTTTTTATGAACTCAATAAATATCTCACTTCCTCACCTATCCTTGTTCCCCCTAGGTCGGATAAGAATTTAATACTTTACATAGCAGTCACAACCCAAGCTTTGGGGGCTATGCTAGCTCAACATGCTATATTAGTAGAACCTTGGTTAGCTATGAAATCTAATACAGTCCCTTACAGAAGCTCTACCTCATTATGGTGTTCACCTCTTAAAATTTGAGACACTACATGCTTAGTCATAAGACACTAGTAGTTTCAAGGTTTGATCTTCTTTGCTACTTAATGTCAAAGCCCCACCTTAAGGTTGAGTTGCTAAGTGGGTCTTAGCCCTTAGTGATTTTGACCTAGCCTTTATAGTTCAAAAGGCTATAAAAGGTAAGGTTATTTTTGGCTAGCTAACCCTACTTCCCTAAAGTCCACCCATCCCTTAGTCATCAAGTTTCTTAATGAATACCTTAGTTTATAAGTAGAAGACCCTGAGTCTTGGACTATACTTTAGTTTATAAGTAGAAGATCATGAGTCTTGGACTATACTTTTTGATGGAACTTGTTGCTTAAATGGGGGGCTATAATCAATCTAGTCACCCCTTAGAAACAATTGATACCCCTTTCCTTCAATATTTGTTTCTGTTGCACCAATAATACTATAGAGTACAAAACCTTGATCTTTTATCTTAAGGTAGCCCTAGCCATAAAGGTTAGAGTCCTACCAATATTTGATGACTCTCAACATG
The DNA here is from genome assembly GCA_028583015.1 of Wollemia nobilis. Taxonomy (NCBI): domain Eukaryota; kingdom Viridiplantae; phylum Streptophyta; class Pinopsida; order Araucariales; family Araucariaceae; genus Wollemia; species Wollemia nobilis. Next base: position 9,612,216 of record JAQPPZ010016710.1, on the reverse strand, counting down.
TGGTTAATTAGATCAATGAAGTTTATCAAACTAAGGATGATAAACTAAAACCTTACAAGGAGATTGTCACCAAGCTCTTGTTCACCTTCGATAGGGTAACCATAGAGTCTATCCCTAGATCCTCCAACTGCCATCTGGATTTAATCGATGTTGTTGCATCTCTTTTCCCCTTGGAGTTAGAAGATGATCACATGATGATTATAATCAAACAACTTGGATAGCCTGCAACACGTAGCTCTAGCATCATTTTGTTAGATGTCCTAAACATTGGAGTTTCTCAATCTGAGCCTTAGAACACAATTTTTTTTAATTTTCTTAAGGATGGTTCAATACTTGATGGCTTAAATCACAACCAATGAAAGATTTTTCAAAAAAGAGCATGTTGATTTATCATAATTGACAATATTTTATATCAATTTTATTTTGAGGGCATCCTCTTACGATGCATTAACTTCGATGAAGCCCGAATAGACCTTAGTGAAGCTCATGAAGGATCATGTGGAGGCTATTTTAGCAGTAATTTCATTGCTAAGAAGCTCCTTCGTATCATCTATTATTGACCTTATATGGAGAAATATTCATGTGACTATGTTCAATGTTGTGACAAGTGTCAACGCCATGACAACCTTATTTCAAAACCTTGAGGTTATTTATTCCCTTTGGCCATTATCCATGTGGGGGTTAGATATTATAGGGAATATTAACCCCACACCAACTGATGGTCATAAATTTATCATTATGGCAATATAGTACTTCATTAAGCGGGTATAAGCCATACCCCTAACTACGATGACTGGAGCCCAAACCTCTAAGTTCTTCTTCAATCATATCCTTTGTAGTTATGGGATTCCTTTAGTTATTCTTTTTGATAATAGTACTCCTTTCAAGAACAAGGATGTCCATAAAATTTGTTCTAAGTACAATATTAAGCACAAATGATCAACTCCATATTATCCCCAAGGTAATGGTCAAATTGAAGCATCCGACAAGTCCTTAGTTAATATCCTTAAGAAGTTGGTCAGTAAGACTAGTCAAGACTAGCATATCCAACTTTACCCTACCTTGTGGGCCTTCATACCAGTGTGCAAAATCCTATAGGTGCAACCCCTTATGTCTTGGTCTATGGCAATGAGGTAGTTTTCCCCTTCAAGCTAGAGGTCTCGTCCTTGTGTATCTTGTTGCAAGATACCTCGATTGATGATGAGTATAATTTAGATCATATAAACCAACTAGAGTTGTTGGATGAAAAGTGCATCCATGCCTTAGAGCATCTTTGAGCCTGTCAAAATAGGCTCAAGTGAATTTACTCTAAGAAATTTTGCACTAGTTCTTTTGAGTTTGGGGATATTATCCTCAAGGAGAACCAAAAGAACAATAATGCTCGTACAAATTTGAAGTGCAAATTTTAGCCCAATTGGCTAGGCCCCTTTGTCATAACAACCAAGTTTGGATTATGAGCCTAACATTTAGCAATGTTAGATGGTAAATATTTTAAAGAACCAATGAACATAATGCACCTAAAATGATATTATGCATGAATTCACATCATCTCTTTTTTTTTATTCTCCTTTTGTTGATCATCTCTCTTCTTCTCTTGTGTTATTTTTCTTTTGTGCAAGCTTGCATCAGTTTTCTTGCTCATACTACATGACTGCCTATCATGCATTGCATGGACTGCTTGACATACTTCTCTCTTTTGCATATTATGATTTTCATATAGTTACTTTGATGCTTGATAATATTTACATGGTTTCTTGATCATATATATTTTTAAGGACTTGTATAATGAGGCAAGTGATGAAACCTAGTTAGGTTTTAGCTCATATGCATTACACTCATACTAGGTCACTAATGCTTATAAAATCCCCAACCTAGAGCATATTCCTTGACCTTGAAATTTTTAATAATTCTTAATTTCTCCAAGTCAAGGGATATGGTTCTTCATCTCTTGTATGTCCTTTGTCCTTTGCAAGTTTTCAATCATTCTTCTTTTCTCTAAGACAAAGGATATACACTCCTATTTGTGCATCTTTTTAATTCTCACACTTTTTTCTTGCTTTATATTTTGATAGTTAATGGGACCTCATATAATATGATAGATACTGCATGGATATCATTTATGATGTTCATATGACCATTGACTGTTCTATGCACATCCCTTAGCCATTGAAATTTTAAACAAGGTGCACACACACACACACAATGCTTTGTTTTCTCTAGCACATACACACATAACACCTTATTAGTTTGCTTTGATCAATATTCTTATCTTTTTTAGTGAGATAACACCCCTATCAAGTTACACTCCTTTTGGCTTAGCGATAAATACTCCCCATACAAGATATCTTCATGGTCACCAACAAGTACCAACCTCCACTTAGGCCATTTGTGAGTACACATCCTAGTGGGTATTTCTCCACATATAGAACTATAAAGCACACACCCATAGTGGGTCATGCTCCACTGTGCTTGTTCTCTTCAGTGAGAATTACACCCTCATAGGATAGCTTCATCGTCACTCATGAGCATCACACCCATAGCGGGTTTTCACTCTATTCTCAGCCATTTGCAAGCATACATCCTTACAATATTATGCTCCATATTTTTTTTTATTTCACTTAGTTTATGTTCATTTTATCACATTAATCCGTTCTAGACTATGCTTATTTAAATGGCATTTTCTATGCACCTTTTTCATCTTTTATTGACCTTCTTCTTCTTCTTCTTCTTCTTCTTTTTCTTTCTTCTTTTTCTTCTGTTTTCTTTCCCTTTTCTTTATTCTTGCATCACCTATTTTTTTCTTATAATTTAATCATCCAATCATTAGTTCCTTATTCATGCATTAGTTAAGTTCATTCATCATGCATCTTGTTCATCAAAGTCCATTCATCATTCATGAAATAATGCATAATAACACAATAATAAGCATGCATAACATCACACATTTTCAACAAATAATGCAACATGTATATTACTAAAAAAATATAGAGTGCATGTCAACCTATTTGGTGTACCACAATGCAAAGCTTGGCACACTCGACCATTTTTAGGGATGCATTCCACAATTACAATTGACATGTGATTTCGATCCTTGCACTAGCCATGTGAGCCTATATCCTCTTCTCTTCCTGTTGGAGGTCATCTTAGTGGAGGCATGTTCACAGACCGTAAAATAGATCATACCTACAACTATGAGCAACTTCATAAGCATATGGAGGATAATAGAGGAATCCTCTAATTTGCTAAAACAACCTGATAGTAGACCATCTGGTATTAGATCTCCCTTTGCACTACTACTTCATTTGCCTCCCTCACCCTTTGCAACTCCTCCTGTAGTAGGTGAATCCCATTGCCCTACTCTAATGACAATCATCCCCTCTATTTGGGCTTAGTACTACTCCTCTAGCCAACCCATCTTCCCTTTGAGGCACTTTACCTCAACCCTTACCATGTCTCACTTTGCTATGGTATGGTCTCACTCTGTGCGAATGGTATCTATATTTTCTTGCATGGTTGTTATCCTGGCTTGAAAATCCATCATCTCCCTTGTTGAGTCTTCCTGACTTGCAACTCCACTAGGTCTTGTATGTATCATTGTAGAGCCAACTCCTACTATCTCCCTCCCCTTGATTCAGATATAGTGATAGTCATCCTCATGGTTGCCACCATCTCCACCCAAATTTAGACTTGTGTTTATCTAGGTGGGTCTATGCCCCTTTGATGTCACTCGATAGTGCATCAGTTGACCTTTAAAAATGCTAGCTGCATCCATTTATCCATGATTTGATACCTCTAAACTAGCACCAGTGGAGATATCCTTGGGAATATAATACCCTTGTACCATATTTGATACCTTAAGTCCACCTGATCATCATCCACTCCTGGATCGACATAGAGTAAATTGTTTAGGTCCTCCTTCACAAACCTCCCCACATTAGGGTCCCCTTCGACCCCTAATGGGTCCCTCTACACTCATCTAAACTAGTAGTCTCCTAGATATGGTATCTCCTATAGAATATCAAACTACCATTGTACTCAATCAAACCTGTATAAATCTAGCTCATTGTTCTCAATGGTGATCCATTGGATCCTTTGAACCCAAGACAACTTCTCTTTGTCCTTAGCCCACCTAAGGTGTAGATGCCATGGTCACCAAATGACCATGTTCTCCTATAGATTATTTATCACCTATCTTCCTAGTGGCAGGATACCTACATATGATCTTTACACACACTCAAAGTGTCAGCACCACTTATATGTTGTTGGTCGATCTAGGTTGGGTAGTGGTATTGGTATTGCATTTGGTCTCTACACAACCATATGCTCCTAACACCACACTTGGAGTAACATAGTAAAAATTTCCTTTTTTTCACTTGTACACGACATTATGTAATGTCCTATACAATAGGGCTAGTACATATGGACCCCATGTAAACCTCACCCATTGGTCTCGCATGTCTACCACTACTCCTGCTAGCACCCATGGTAGGTGTCACCTATTTGTATAAAATACTAGCATCCCTACCACCACCCCCGAGATCATAATAGTTAGTTCCCCAATTCCATATCATTGTGGCATCTCATAGATATACAATTTGCTTTGACAGATCTCATGTGACAGGTTCCTCGATAAATTCTGTAATGTTACCTGAGGTACCTGTAGGCCCAAAATGGCCACATACTTAGAAAAATTTTGAAAATTTTTACCTAAGGCATGAAGTTCCCATTATGCATACGTTTCAGTGTATATTGGAGCGGATCCACAACAAAGGTTCTCAATCCGCCCAACACTTAGTGTATTTTCACACTAGGAGCAATTCCGCATAGTTTCTAATGTTTTTGGCTCTGGACTAGTGACACATCCCGAATCTGCAAAATTTTTGGGGAAAGATGATGTCAGCATAAAAAGGGTAAGGATTGGTGACCGCTTTGTATTTTTAACATCTTCCGAGTGGCTAAGTGTTGGAGAGCCCGATTCTAGGGAGCGCATAGAATATTTTTTCCCGGAATGGTGATAGGAGGCGAAAAGCAAAACAAAGGCATGCGAATTCATGACAAAGGTCATTTTGACTAAATTTCTTTCGGATTGGTGACAAGCAATGTTGTATACTAATGTCAATGTGAAATGAAAGAAGAGTTACCTTTACACTATAGTGGGTCCAGAATGGTGTTCTGAGTTAATACACTTGCTTGGGTCCGGAATAGAATCCGTAAAAGTTTTGAAGAGAATATGATGTCATCAAAATTTTTGTGGATTTGTGAATGCTTCATCGCCAACAAAGGAAAAAAAAAATAAGGAGTGGATTTCATCCCGCTTCACTTTCAGTGAGTTTTTGTGTCGGATTGGCGTTCCATAGGTTCTGAGGCATAAAAGGTGACGTCATTAATTTTAAAAGCAGAATGGTGTTTTGGTTCTTCCCCACCATTGTTCCAAGTATATTCCTTATCAAATCATAGTCGTGCGATGGGGGAAGATCTACGATCGAGATTTTATCAATAATTTTGAAGTATATTAAGGTGATTTCTCATCGAATTCAAAACACAATCAGTTGGAGGAGGAAGCCAAAGCATCGAGGGTTTCAAGAAAATAAGAACTAGATATGGTTGTAGATCGATGGTGACAAGGGGCTTCCAAGAAATATTAATGATGCAGATGCAGTCTCCAACGACCAGAACTTTAGTTGACATCGAACAACCAACAAGTTGTAGAGGCTCCGAGCTGCCATGGTGATCCACTTGCAACGGATTTCATGGAGGATGAACCAATAATGAAATGTCAGCTAGAACTCTCTACTGAGCTATAAATGATAAATATTTGTAATGTTTCTTAATATTTTTAATTCTGCAAACTATAAATAGAGGTTGAACCCTCATTTTTAAGGGTCGGCTCTAGTGTGTTTGCCTACACTATTGTAAATATTCCCAAGAGCTAATGAAAGGAGCATTACATTGATTTTCACCTCAAATTTTGTGTCTTCATGATTCGATATCAGAGGTTCGAATTCCTAAGTTGTATTTATGTAAATACTTGAATGGTTAGTTTGTGCCAGATTAATGGATTACTAACTACTAGGGTAATTGAAATCTACTTCTAAATTGGATCTTTGTTGTTAGGGAGTGCATTTCTGTAAAATCTAGATATTGATTAATTCTGCTATTTGGATTATCATTGTTTGGATATTGAAATTGTTGTCTACAATATTTCTTTGTTGTTCTTTAATGAATGAATGTGCATTTAATTTGGGATAATTTTGATTTGAGTAATGTGTATTTAAATTGGTTTATGGGAGCTTTTTGTTGTAGTGATAATGTTGTTAGCCTATCCATCCACTGTTGTTCACATTTTCTAACCCTAATATCTTTCTCAACCCTAACCCCCAAAACCCTAAGTGAGCATAATTGTGTCAACACCTTGTTTAAGTTGACAAGGAACCAACCTACTCTGGAGGTTGGATTTGAAACCCCTATTTTGGTCCATCCAATGTTGAGTGTTGAGATGTAGCTATCGAGTGCATGCCTGGATAGAAAGTAGGAAGATAGATAATCGTAGTATTGAGTAAAACTTGATGCAATTCAGTCCCCAATAGTTTTTGGCACACTCGGTGGGACCAGTTCACAAGGAACATGAAAACCCATCATATGAGTTATTGTTTTATCTCTACCCAAAGGAATCAAGATTTGGTGAATTATCTTGACCTTGTAAGCGGAGAATAGCAAATTCACCTAGTGACTCCCTGGTCCTTGAAACTAGAAAAGAATTACTCTTGTAGACTAGTGTCCTTTCATGTATACCAGGTCTTTCAAAAGGAATAACCCTAACTCCTATTTCTATTGTGAATTACCTTATAGAGGGTCTATTGTTGTCAGAAGTTTGAATCAAGATTTCCTCTCAGAAGAAGAGCTTCCTGAGGAAAATCCTGTAGTTAATCCAATAGTCCCTCCAACAAGACCTACACCTAGAAATATGGCATAAAATGTGGCCCCTAATCAACCATTACATAAGTACCCCAGCTGGAACACAGTTGGTCCCCTGAGGTTAGCCCATATGAATGCCATTCCCTAGGTTGTGTCCAAGGCTATACCCACTTATGATGGATCTGGGAAGACAACATATGAGCACTATCAAGATATTTTAAATCTGGAAGTAATTCACAACATAAAATAGGAGGATATTATTGTAATAATTCTAGCCCTATCCTTTAGAGGAAAGATTTTGCATTGGTTTAGAACTTTGGAAGATAACACCATCACTTCATGGTAAGCATTGGATGAGCCTTTTGTGGAAGAATTTAATGAATCTATTGACCCTTTCTCCCTGCTCAATCAGTTTACATCCATGCAAAAATCCCAGCAAGAAACTGTCTCAGATTTCAATTTGAGGTTTAGCAGAACGTGGAAGAGAATTCCCCCTACAACTAGACCAGTTGCATGTTTGGCCTATATGTATTATATCAAAGCTCTTGGATCAGATCTAGGCTTGTAGACACAAAAATCTAGAGTAGAAACCTTCCCCCAAGTTTATAATGCAGTAGTTCATGCTGAGAATATCCTAATTAATGTGGGGAGGTTACCCCCAAAACTATGCTACCTTATAACTCAGAAGCCACTAATGGCCAAAGCCAAGCTACAAACCCATCTTACATGGATCCCATTTCTTTATCATCCCCATATCCACAAATGAATGCAATCCCTCAACCAAAACCATCATCCACTGTAGTTCCTTTCCCTCCCCTTCCTTCTCAAGCATCCCAAGAGTTTTTTGCTATTCTTGATATACAAAATACTCTAAAAACTCTGAGTAACAGAATGAATTCAATGGAAAAGAGAGACCAAGAAAGGTCACAACAAAGGAGATTTCCATATGTGAACAAATATTAGAGACCTGGTCCTAGTAACAATATTGGGGTCAGGGTGAATGCAGCATATGAAGAGCCTGAGTGTTCTTCAGATACTACTCTTGCAAATATCTGGTGTCTGGTATGTAATGATCCTCATGACTCATAGTCTTGTATTATGTACCAATACCATGTTCAACAAGCTATGGATCAAGTTGAAAGAAATCAAAAGGGGAGAGTAAACATGTTATGGCATCCTGACCAAATCATGGTTGGAAAAGAGCTGGATGAGGACAGCCCAATTGTTGTTATGACAAGGTCTGGAAAGAAAACCTTGCAAGTAGATCCCCAAAATATGGGGCAATTCCAAGTCCCTTCTCAAAAAATAAATGACCCACTCCCCCAAAGCGGTGATACTTTTCCCATTCCTCAGGCTAAAGGGAAAGAGAAGACAGACAATATTCCTAAGAGGTTGGAAAAGGAAACTGAAGGATACCGGATGAGATCTAAATATGAGGCTCAAGAAAGGCTTAGATTCCCCTCTATTACCAAAAGGTAAAGAATAGAAGCCACTCAACAGTATAAAAGAAAATATGGTGAGCCAAAAAGAAGGCCTGAAAGACCTACCCTGACTAAGTCTGAGTATAATATTGTTGAAGAGATGAAAAATATTCCATCAAAAGCTAGTTTGTATGACACTTTGTTCATTCCTGGTCAGATAGATCTACTTAAGGCTTCCCTCAACAAGTATCCACAAGATAAGCAGGCCACTACAATCCTTAGTATGCCATCAAAAAAGAAAGAAATGTCCCCTACTATTTTAAAGAATAATCCCCCTCCTTTCTATATCTCTCTAAGGATGGAAGGTTGGGTAGTCCAAAATTGTATGATAGATTCAGGAGCATCAACCATAGTTATGCCTAAAGAAGTCTGTGAAGAAATGGGTATGGAGTATACCCGATCTTGTCCTGGAGTATTACAATTGGATGGGACACCTGTTAAGATAGTTGGAGTCATAAAGGATGTTTTAATGAGGCTACATAGAGCCCCTGAGGTGACAATAGTACAAGAAATAGTAGTGGTTGACCTAGAACCCTACTTTGGATTATGCCTTTCAAGGGAGTTTACTACAAAATTGGGTGGATGTATGTACATGGATTATTCTAGTATGGTAATTCCTTTCAAAGGAAAGAGAATAAGGATAACACCTAAAAAGCCAGTATCTTACCATATTGAAAATATTGAGGAAGACATGTGCAATCTTACTCCCCTAGAGCAATTTGAGCTGGTTGATAATTTTGAGGAATTGGATATAGAGGATGAGTTGCCCTTCAGAGAGGATTACAGTCAGTTTGGAACTGGTATGGGGACTTATAGTATTTCAGCTGAGTCAGAGAAGAAAATCCTTGCTATATCCAATCAGTCTCTGAGAGAAAAGGAAACATGGATCATGCACTTTGATGGTGCTAAATGCAAAAATGGTGCAGGAGTTGGTGTGGTTATATAGTCCCAATCGGAGGAGAAAAAAATCTTTGCCTATAGACTAACATGGTCATGTACAAATAATGTTGCAGAATATGAGGCCCTATGTCTCGGAATGATACAAGAAGAAAGCATGGGCATTAAGATTTTAAACATATATGGTGACTTTGAGTTAATCGTCCATCAGGTAAGGAAAAGGTGCAGTAGCAAGCACCATTACCTAAAGGCATATAGAAATAGGGTATGGGATCTGATGGAATCCTTTGATGCCCTAAATATAAATTTTATTCCCAGAGAAAATAATACTCTAGCAGATTCATTAGCAACGAAGGGAGCTAACTTCAACCCTTCTGTAGACTTTGGAATCAAGAAAGCCAAGGGAATAAAAATGATTTTCAGAATTGCAGTACCAGATAAGCAGATTTTTTTGTAGGTTTTTGAAAGTGATGAGCAGATAATTGACTTTCTGGTAAGAGAAGCATGTCTCTCCACTATCCAAGAAGAGAATCCAGAAGATATTGATCAACAAGATGTTATTCAATTAAGGAAAAATCACATTCCTAGAGGGTTGGTCACCCTAGAGAGCTTATTTGACAATGAGGATAGAAAAAATACCAGAGCCATGAAAGTCAATGAAAATATTTATAAATAAGTTGAAGTCAGTACTGAAAAGAAGCTCAATGTTGGAGTTTGATGTTCACCAGAGGAAGCAAAAGATATCAAAGCCTTATGCTTAAAATACCAAGACATTGTGGCTTGGTCATATGAAGACCTCAAGGTATATGACAAGAAAGTTATCCAACATACTATTGAGCTAGAGCCTGATGCAAAGCCTTTTAGGTAGAAGAAAAGGCCTATAAATCCAAGGATCGAAGCCATTATGAGAGAGGATATCTTAAATTTATTAAAGGCTAAGATCATATATCCAATAAAACATTCAACCTAGGTAGCCAACTTGGTACTAGTGAGAAAAAAGAATGGTGATATTCGTTTGTGTGTAGATTTTAGAAATCTTAACCAAGCATCCCTTAAGGATCACTATCCCCTCCCATAGATCGATCAGATCTTATAGATAGTGGTAGGGGAAGAAAGGTTCTCATTATTATATGGCTTCTCTGGATACAATCAAATTTGGATGAAATATGAAGATCAGTATAAAACAACATTCACCACAAAATGGGGCACATTTGCCTACCAGAGAATGCCTTTTGGGTTGTCCAATGCGGGAGCCACATTTTAGAGAGCCATGGATTATGCCTTTGGGGCACTGATCAAAAAAGTCATTCTGATCTATTTGGATGACATGACTGTGTTTTCCCATGATAAGCATGACCACCTATCACACCTTGAGCAAGTTTTTCAAAAATACAGAGAATTTGGTATTTCACTCAATCCTAAGAAATCATTCTTTGCAGTTCATGAAGGAAAGTTGCTAGGTCATGTGGTCTCAAAAGAAGGTATGGCCATATATCCAGATATAATTAAGTCCATTCTTGCTCTCCCATTGCCTACAAACAAGAAGGTCTTACAATCCTTTTTGGGTCAGATAAACTTTGTCAGGAAATTCATTTCTGACTTTGCATAGAAAGTAAGGCCTATATCTGAGTTACTCAAGAAGAATATCGAGTTCAAATGGACTAAGATGAGGAAACAATCTTTTGATATTATCAAGCAATCCATTGCAATAGCCCCAGTACTAGTAAATCTATATTTTAGTAAATATTTTATCCTTTATGCTTATGGAGCTGAAGAGAGTTATGCCTCAATGCTCACTCAAAAAGATGATCAAGGTGAGGAACATCCTATATTATTTTGGAGCCAGACACTCCATGACTACCAAGTCAAATATAAATTTATTGAAAGACAAGTATTTTTTGTGATGAAGTCACTAAAGAAGTTTAGGTAGTACTTGGTATAGAGTAAGACCCTGGTATATGTTGTTCATCCAGATGTAAGAAGTTTTATCCTGTAGGGTGAACTAGGAGATAAAAGGGCTAGTTGGATTACCAAAATCTAAGAATATGATGTAGAGATACATCCCACCAATTTTGTGAGAGGTAGGGACCTGAGCCAAGGTCTGACAGAGGCAACAATGTTAGCAGAACTTGTCAGATAGCAGAAGAGGATCAGGTTGAAGGAGTACAGACAGTAGACTCTGATTGGGTTGATCAGATGATCAAATACTTTCAAACTAGAGTATGCCCTCCTAATATAAATACATCCCAAAGGAGAAGATATAGGCTGCAAGATTTGAAGTATGTATTGCTTCCAAAAGGCCTGTACAAAAATAATTTGGATGGAGTCCTAAAATTCTTAAAAGAGGATCAACAACAAAGGGTTATTGAAGAGTTCCATGGAGGACCAACTGGAGGACATAGCTCAGGCAGAGTTACAACTTTGAAAATCATAAGAGTTAGCTATTATTGGCCTACTGTATTTTTTGATACTTTCAGGGTTACTAGGGCCTATGACAAATGTCATAGATATGTTGGAAGGACAAGGAATGCTTCATTCCCCCTCAGGCCAATACAAGTTGAAGAACCTTTTCAACAATGGGGGCTAGACTTCATAGGGGTCATCAACCCTAATTCCTAAATAGAGCATAAGTTTATCCTAACTACCACATATTACCTTACCAGATGGGTAGAGGCTATTCCTACCAAGAAATCATATCAGGAAGTTGTGATCAATTTTATGGAAAATTTGATTTCAAGGTTTGGGGTTCCAAAAGCCTTGGTGAGTGATAATGGGCCAGCCTTTATAGGAGCTAAGTATATTGAGTTTACTAGTAAATATGACATCACTCTTAAGAACACTTCAAATTATTACCCTCAAGGGAATGGACTTGTTGAATCTACTAATAAGAACCTATTAAGGATTCTGAGGAAATCACTTGAAGGGAATAAAAGAAGCTGGCACCTATTGCTGGACCAAGCTTTATGGGCTGATAGGATTACTATAAATAATTCCATTAAAACTTCCCCTTATGCTCTAGTGTATGGCAAAGAGGCAGTATTACCTGTCCATTTGGAAATTCCAACACTTAATCTAGTAAATACAAAAGAGGAGTCAAATGAAAATCTAGTAAAAACCAGGCTAGCCCACTTATTGCAACTTGAAGAGAATAGAGCTCAGGCATATGAAAATTTTCAAAAGTATTCCTCAGATATCAAGGCATGGTTTGATAAGAAGGCCAGATTCAAAAAATTCTAGGTTGGAGATTCAGTTCTCAGGTGGAATGTTGATAGAGCAAAATCGAGCAAACATGAAAAGTTTGATTCTTTTTGGGATGGCCCTTTCAAAATAGTAGAGGCTAAGGAGTCCAATGTGTTCTAGCTTGAATATCTAGAGGGGAACATACATCCGATTCCAGTAAATGGTTTTCATCTCAAACTCTACTATGTTTGAAACATAAGCTCATTGTAACATATGTATATACATTGTATTATATTTCCCTTTCTTTCTACACTTTGTATTCAGATTTTTTCTTTAACATTTTGAAAAGAGAAAATTATTCGTAAAAATGGCTAAGTGTTGACAAAGGATTTAGTGAGGTTCCATTTCGCACACAAATACACGTAAAGTGTAGCAGAATGGTGATCATATCTAATCCGCATCAAAATGCACGAAGATCTCAGTGGAATAGAACCAATGTTATTATTCGTGCATGAAATGAGTTAATTGTCAGCGGAAATTAAATGCATCTTCAATCCACCGGTTTCAAGACTAAGGTGGAGCGAATCAATGATTTTGCAATTATGCCACATGGAGAGAAAGGAGAGAGCCTACATTTAATGCTAAAATATCTCGTAATCAAACCAAAGAGTAGCCAAAATGATATCGCAAAGTGGTAATGCAAGTTTAAATTTTTGGTCAATGAGAGATCATAACATCACCTTCGAGCCACCAAAATGAATGAGTGGGAGTTGAAAAGCATACCAGAAGGCAGATTGTGTAGTAGCAACATTAATGGTAGAACACATGCATGCACCAGGAAATAAAAGTGCAGAAGCATAAGCTACATTCATTCGAAGACATACCGCATTCATAGGGGAGAAAAGAGCGAAACAATACTCAGAAACATTTGCTATGAATATCAGAGAGAACGTAGTGTTGTTGTTGGTAAAATGGCTTTTGAGGATACTCAAGAAGTTGAAACCTTAGAGAGGAGGGTAGTGGGTCCATACATCGATAGATCAAAAACTATGGTGAACATCAAAATAGTCTTAACGAAGAGAACAAAGCTCATGAAGAATATCAACGATAGATTCAGGCAAAGAATAGCAGCTTTATCGGTGGAAGGTAGATGTGTTGTGATCTCTTTCTTATATTTTTACATTTATGATTATGTTCACCCTTGTCCAGAGTTAATAGTTGCTATAGTTAATTTTTATGATCCCATGGCCAAAGCAGTAAAAATTGCTAAAGGCAAAACCCTATTTAGTGTCACCTCTACAAATTGTCATAAACTCTTTGCCTTAGGGTCAAAACCATTGTAAAATCGAAAGAGTTTAAAATGACCACCCAAGTTGGGTATTACTCTATGGAGAAATGAGCTAATGATGGTGAGTCATTTAAGAAATGGGTTTATAAACAGCTCGATGCCAAGCCTAGGAAGAAATTGCTTGAAGTCCCAATCCCCATTGAAAAATTTGCAAACCCTGTACTGTTTTCTATGTTGGCCTGCATGGAGGGTTTAGACTCTAATAGAATGGTGCATGGTTGGAAAATTGCCACAACCTATTGTATTTAAAATAAGAGAATGTATGAGGAAGGTGTAGAAGAAAAATAGACTAGGGTTATCTTTTTCGACTGGCCAATATTCCTTGCCCAAAGCATACATGAACAATTGGTTAGAATGAAAAGGGGCTTTGATGCACCTAGTTTCAGGCATTTCTCAAGCATGGTATGGATGTTTTATGTAGTTGTTAAGGATAAGATACCTTGGATTCTAGTTAGGGACAAATCCAGTGATGGGGAACCCTTGTCGGTCTATTATTGGACAAGTCATTTAAGGAGTAGTGAGTCTTTATACAAATTCAACCTAGAATTCCTAGGACCTACATTAAAGATAATGTATGGAGAGTGCCCTAGACTTCTACCTATAGCTACAAAAATTCTAAGAATAGAGGGTGCTGAAGAAGGAGACTGGTATCTTTTGATTGAGGGTATTGTTATCAGATTATATGGATTCATGGGTAAACCTTTCCTCCTACCCCATTTCGTTATAGATAGGCTATTTGCCTTGGAGTACTTGAGGTAGGCAGAATTCATTGATTCAAATTATGGTTCTGGAAGAAAGAGAAAATATCTGCTAACCTACCGCACTGTGGATGATATAACTATCACAAATAAGGGGCAGAGTGAGCAAATTGACCAATACCTAGACATGTTAGGTCTATTTTATATTCCTCAAAGATGGAGTTACGATCCTAATGACATTTTCACCAAAATAAATGTAGCTCTAAATGGAGACAAAGCTTATAAATTTGATAAGAGCTCTAGATCCCATTTTGAACATGGCAGAAATAATGATGAGACCGCTCTTTTGGAGTGGAATGTTTCAAAAATAGATCAACTGCCTCCATGACTAGATTTTTATGAGTAGATTATGGATTTTTATGAAGATAAGAAGAAGAGCCATCAACTAATAGAGGCCATCATTCGTGATATTGAGGAGAACACCAGAAAGAAAAAAGGACCCTCAACCTGATGAGGACACTACTGAAGAAGTTGAAAAAGGAGAACAATGGAATGTAGCAAAGATATCATATTGGTGGAGAATGAGAATTGAAATTGGAAAACCTAAGTTCAGGTTTGGCGTGAAGATTGATAATGAGTTTTCTAAAAAGTATGATGAAAATATCAAAACCTGGAAGCCTAAGGACATCAGAAACATAGTGCTAACAGTTGAAAAGTCCCAGGCTGGTACTCAATCTCTCTCTCCACCCATAGACCAAGAAGCTCCAACAGAAGAGCATGAAACTCCTTTGATAGCAGCTAAGGTCTTGAAAACCTTATTTTTGTCATATTCTTTTTGTTTACATTCAATTTTCACTAGTTCATGTTTATCTTGTTTTGCTTGTTTCAAAGGTCAACAATCATTGTTATTTTAAAACAATCAAATAAAAGGACCAAGGGGGCTTGACTGATGCACCTCAAGGATCAACCACATAACGGCCTTAGTAGACCCCCATACATTGATAAATTTTTCAAATGTTTTTTAATCTATTTTGTAGGTTTTGAAGCTGTTGGACACTACAAGATATGAATTTGGTTAAGATCAACCATCAAATCAAGTAAGTATTTTGATAGATCTTTTAGGATTTTTGTTGTATGTCTGTGTTCATTTTCTTTTCATTTTTTTTCTATATTTAAATCATAATAAAAGGGAGTATTTGGTTTCATTTCTATGCATCAACAAAGAAAAGCATATAGTTTGCATCTAGTTAATCTTGTTTGTGCACTCTCTTGAACCTTTGCATAAAAGAAAAGATTTATTTTCTTATAAATTTAGGTTTAGCCCTCATTGAAGCAAGGAATCATTATAGGAATAGTTCCTATGCTTGCATTGTTGTTTGCCATGCATTGTTGTTATTTAATTATTTCTAATTTAGATATTAATCGAGACCAAACTTAGCTGCTTGCTCAATAAACACATCAAACATTTCATCCTAGACTAGGAGTCCTTAAACCACTCTTGGTGAAACCTTCAATCCTCCAAGCCCTCAAGTGTAGAGAAAAAAATAGCCCCACGACCACCTCTACTCTTAATGGATATGTTGAGAATCGTATGCGATGGGTTATTTTATATAAAATTGATATATCTAATATCAAAACATGGGTAAAAAATCTTGATGATCTGAAAAGACCAAAGATATAATATGATTTGATGATCAATATAATATAATCACTCTTTTTATCAAAAAATAAAAATAAAAAACTTATTCTAATATAAAAAAGAAATTCTTAAATAATTTATTTATTTATAAAATAACGTAAAATATAATAAATAACACAACTAGAAACCACACTTCCAAAAACATAGCAACAAAAAAAAACCTCCCTCCAATGATTTAAAAAACTTATTATTTTTTTAAATTCTAAATAATGTAAAATTTATACATATACTTATAGCATCCACTTTGAACACGCATAAGTTGCTTTTGTTAATGTTTTACTGTATTTTATGTGTCCTTTGACATGCAACTAAACAAGACATATCATGCACTTCTAGAGCCATGCCCACTAATTTATAACCTCCATTGACTTATAAAATATAATAATATATGTTGCACAATGCTAATTTTAAATATGATGTCGAATGGCATTTGGTGTAATGGCAGTTGCCTAGTTATTATCATCCATGTGGTTGTAAGGTCGATTCCTCTTGTGTTTGCTCGAACGAGCGCTGATATTTGTACATATTTGTAAACTATGTTCAATATAATTTTTTTTTTAAATGATCAAATGTTATTAATTTTATTGATTACATACATAATTGTTAAATTAGTGTGATACCACATGACATAATATACGTAAAACTATTTTTATTTTCATATAATTAATTAAAAAATATAAATTTACTATTTAAGATACGACATAGCATAATATACATAAAACTAGTTTTAATTTCATATAATTAATTTTTTTTAATTTAGCAAAAAATTTCTTGCGGATCGCCTTGGGCTAAGAAACTGTTAGTCAAAAAGTGACTAACTACAGAAAAATAGTTGATGCACCTTTTTGCATATTTTCCAAGAAGACCGAAGTGGCCCATATGCTAAAGATCAAAGAAAAAGCAAAATACCGCAAGGAGGTAAAAGTGTCGCGATATCGCGACATGTTGCATTTTCGCGGGCAAAAGCAAAGAGAAAGAGCAAGGAGGAAAAAGTGTCGCGATATCGTGACATGTTGCATTTTCACGGGCAAAAGCAAAGAGAAAGAGCAAGGAGGAAAAAGTGTCGCGATATCGCGACATGTTGCATTTTCATGGCTAAGAGCAAAAAAAGGGAGCAAGGAGGCAAAAGTGTCGCGATATCACGACATGTTACATTCTCGTGGCTAAGAGCAAGAAAAAGGAGCAAGGAGGAAAAAGTGTCACGATATCGTGACATGTTACATTTTTGTGGCTAAGAGCAACAAAAGGGAGCAAGGAGGCAAAAGTGTCGCGATATCGCGACATGTTACATTTTCATGGCTAAAGAGAAGAGAAAGAGCAAGAAGGAAAAAGTGTCACGATATCGCGACATGTTGCATTTTCATGGCCAAAAGAGAAGAGAAAGAGCAAGAAGGAAAAAGTGTCGCGATATCGCGACATGTTGCATTTTCATGGCAAAAGAGAAGAGAAAGAGCAAGAAGGAAAAAGTGTCGCGATATCGCGACATGTTGCATTTTCGTGGCCAAAAGCAACAAAAGAGAACAAAGAGGCAGAAGTGTCACGATTTCGTGACATGTCACATTTTCGTGATGCAAGAAGAAGAATCAAGCTGAAGACATAGAAATGTCATGATTTCACGACATGTTGCATTTTCGCGACTCAAAAAGGGCAGGCAGGCAGAGAAACAAGAGTGTCACGATTTCGCGACATGTCCGATTTTTGCCAAGGAAACAAAGTATATTTTTGGCAACTGGGACATGCACTGACATCAGGCGCTGATTTCTGAAGAATGGTCAGTTGATTATAACCTGGCAGGTCCGCTGGACGATTGCAGAATAACAGGCTCATCTAAATTTAGCCAGAAGGAAATCTATCCAATCTACGGGAAATCCGTTGTATATTCTTAGAAACTGCAGACAATTACTTGTAATTGATTGAAGAAATTAAATGTACATAGTAGAAGATACTCTTTTTAGGGTATAAATAGGAGTGAGTCGACCATGAAAAAAGGTCGGCTCTTGGACGTTTACAGGCTTGATGTACATGTACTGGATTACAAGCAATAAAATATTTCTTCTTCTGGCTTTCAAAACTTCTGTGTGCAAGTGTATGTATCTGGTGTTTTAACTTTTATTCATTCTAAGTTTTATAATGTATCTATTCTAAAATCTGGACTGTGCACGTATAAACCTTGTTTCTAGAGTTGAACATTAAAAGATATTTACATGTATTTAGACGAACATCTAAAAGTCGCACTCAAGAATTCATGTTTTCTATAAGAAGATATAAAGAAAACTCTGAAAGTAGTAATCTGCATCATCAATGTTTGTTGTTGTCTAATCTGTACCGTGAGAAAATTTCTAGCTTAGGCTATATTTCCCTTATCTCTTGTTCCCCTTTTCTCTAAAAAACTCAAAGGAACCAGCCTTCTCTGGAGACTAGACGAGATGATCTCAAGCAAGATCTGTCTATTCAATGTTGGCAAAGTCTAAGGCGCAACACTATTAACCGAAGGCAGATTTTGTTCCAACAGTTTTTGGCATGCCCGATGGGACCAGCAATCCCATAGTATTGTATAAGTTTTGGTGTTTTACCTTAAGAGCCTTTTGTTTGAAAATCTCAAGAAAAACCACCTGGCGACTCCGTTGCAATTTAGACCATAAAAGAAAGACCTTGTCTAAAAACCTTCTGGTTATATAGCCATATGATAACCAGATCCCGAGCTAGAAACTCTGAAGAACCTATCGAGTTCTTTGAACTACATCTCGAAAGCCTAAAGGCACACCCTGTGCTAGCCGCACGATCAAATCCGCCCGGCACCATTAGCACCTCTTTAACACCCATTGTAGGAGCATCTGCAAGCAATCCTATAGTAGTTGTAACTCCTTTAGCAATCATGGCAGCCGCCCCTGCCCCAGCGCATCTTGTGTGGAATCAAACTGGTCCTTTAAACTTAGGAGCACAAAATCAAATTCCACAAGCTGCACTAAAAGCATTGCCAACTTTTGATGGAATAGGAAAAACAGCAGATGAGCATTGTCTAGATGTATCATCGCTAGCATCTATTTACAATATCACTCAGGAAGATGTAATGGTCAGATTGCTAGTTATATCTTTGAAGGGAAAGATGCTCTATTGGTACAGAGCGCTCCTCACTGGATCCATTACTTCTTGGGCAGTGCTTGTCGGCCATCTGGTCGATGAATTTAATATACATGCGGATCCTTTCACACTGCTGAATCAATTCACTGTCATTGAGAGGCACCCATGAGAAGAAATCTAGGATTTCAACATCAGATTTACCAGAACTCGTGATAGAGTACCGCAAGGCCTAAAACCCATGGAAGAACAAGCTATATGCTATTATTTAAGGGCTTTTGATTCAGATCTCAGTATGATAATAAGGCAATCCCGTGTAACCACTTTTCTTGGGATCTATCTAGAGGCAACAAAGGGCGAAGCTGATCTCATCACTACAAAAAGATATCCATCAAAGAGTCTATTGCCAATTGTACCAGAGCTTTCCCAAGCGTCAATTTCTAAACTACTTGTACTCCCATCAACGCAGGCCCTCCCAGCTATAGCCACACCTCCTACATTCCTTGCATTACCAACCACACCCCTTGCATCATCTCCCCCAATGATCAATACATGACCATAATTGATACAATGAAGACATTGTCAAATGAAATGGCATCCATGAAAAAGAGAGAGGTGGAACGGAATATCCAAGCAAGAAGATTTCCACAGATACAAAAGGAAGGTGCTTCAACAAGTGGAAGAGGACAAGATAAAAAAAATGTGGTGTATGCAAATGAGACAGGAGATAATGGAGAACCCGCTAATTCTGATTACTGGTGTACCACTTGCAACGATCCTCATGGAGAAGATTCATGCATGATTCATCAACATCATGTGCAAGCGGTTATTAATGAAAGAGCCAAAGAAACTGGCAAGGGACAGGTGAACATAATTAGAGAAGTCCACCACAATTTGGCAATGCCATCCGTGGAACAAGTCTCAGTCTTGACAAGGTCGGGAAAAAGTCGTTACAAGTCGACCCTAAGGAACTCCAACCACTAAGTTTTCCTCCTGCCCCCAGGGCGACTCCACAGAAAAACTAGTCTAATGAGAAAGGACGTTCTGATCCTCCTCAGACTCTTGCGACTGCACCAAGAAAAGAATTTCCTCCTAGAAAAGGGAGCGAGACTCAAGAGCAAGCGAAGGAAAGACTCAGATTTCCTTCATTAACAAAAAGACAAAGAACAGAAGCTACGCAGGTCTACAGAGACAGATATGATGCATCGACTAGTGGAAGGGAGAAAAGTGTTGAAGTATCCCCAACTGCAACTCTTTCATTCAACATTGCAGAAGAAATGAAGAGGACCCCTTCCAAAATAAGCATGTATGATGCACTGCAAATTCTTGGTCAGATCGACCTCCTCCAAGAATCCTTAAATTTAAAGAATGATACCTCTTCCTCAAATGTTATACAAGCAAATGTTGTGTCAACCTCTGGGAAAAATAGACCACCCCCATTCTATCTATCCTTGCAAATGGAGGGGTGGATAGTTCACAATTGCATGATTGATTCAGGGGCCGCAACTACGGTGATGTCGAAAGCCGTATGTGACATAATGGGGATGGAATATACTCGAAGTCATCCTGGTGTGTTGCAATTAGATGGTACTCCAGTAAAAACTATCGGGGTGATCAAAGATATCCCTATTCAACTCCACAGAATGCCAGAAGTAGTCGTCATACAAGAAGTAGTTGTTGTAGACTTAGAACCATATTTCGGTATGTGTTTATCTAGAGAGTTCACAGCCAAACTAGGTGGTTATCTATCTCTAGATTATTCACATTTGGAAGTACCTTTCAAAGGTAAAAGAGTCAAGATCTACAATGAAAAACCATCTACTTTTCACGTAGAAAGACTAGAGGAAACAACTACCGTAAACATGATGTCCGAGGAATTGGAAAACATTGATCTAATGGAAGAAACCATGGAGGAACTCCAATCTGAAGATCAATTTTCGATGGAGAATTTCAACGCTATGGTAGAGACAGAAATAGGAAGCTATTCCATTGAAAAACCAAAAAAGCTTCCTGTTGCTGTCCCTAAAACAGGTGATTCAGCCAACCAGTTATGGAAATTGTACTTTGACGGGTCAAGGTGCAAAAATGGAGCAGGAGCTGGAATTGTTCTGATTTCACCTATTGGAAAAGAAAAAGTCTTTTCATATAGGTTGACATGGAGTTGCACCAATAACGCGGCTGAATATGAAGCTTTGTGTTTGGGACTTAGGAAAGCTGAAAAACTGGGTGCAAAACAACTGCTGATCTATGGAGATTCAGAGCTGATTGTTAAACAGGTTACTGGTAAATGCATTTGTAAGCAGCATTACCTAAAGGCTTACAAAAACAAAGTGTTGGATCTATTGGAAAATTTTGAAGCACTAAACATAAAATCCATTTCCAGAGAAAAGAACACCCATGCAGACTCGTTAGCATCAGTAGGATCCAATTTTTGCCCAGTCAGTAATGTTATTCAGAAGTCTAAAATAGTCAGACTTATATACGGGCCTTCTATGCCCGATAAGGACATTTTTTGGCAAGTATTCAAAAATGACGAGCAGATCCTAGATTTTCTGATTCATGAGATGAATTGCTCTACAGAAAGAGCGTTACAAGAAGAGGACGAAGAGAGCCTTATTCAACTAAAAAATAATCATATCCCCAAGGGACTGATCACCCTGGAGAGCCTTTTTGACAATAGCGACAGAGTTGTAGGTCGAAGGATCAAGGTAGATGAACGTCGGTATAAGGAAATAGAACTAGAACCGGGCAAAATGATCAAAGTAGGGACCGATTGTACAGTGGTAGAACTAGAACAAATAAAATAGTTATGTAGAGAATATCCAGATATAATAGCCTGGACTTATAGTGATCTGAAAGTGTACAGGAAAGAGGTCATTCAGCATACCATCGAACTAGAGGAAGGAGCTAAACCTTTTAGGCAGAGGCAGAGGCCTGTGAATCCTAAAATTGAAGCCTTAATGAAACAGGAGTTGTTAAAACTCCTGCAGGCTAAGATAATATACCCAATCAAGCACTCTACCTGGGTGGCAAATTTAGTTCCAGTCCGCAAGAAAAATGGAGAAATACGACTATGCGTCGATTTCAAAAATTTGAACAGAGCCTCTTTAAAGGATCACTATCCTTTACCCCAGATTGACCCAATCCTTCATACTGTGGCGGGAGCAGAAAGGTTTTCTCTGTTAGATGGCTTTTCTGGTTACAATCAAGTTTGGGTGAGAAATGAAGATCAATACAAGACTGCGTTCACCACTAAGTGGGGAACATTTGCATACCAAAGGATGCCCTTTGGATTATCTAACGCAGGAGCAACTTTCCAAAGAGCCATGGACGTAGCTTTTGGGGAGCTTGCGAACAAAATTATTGTCGTCTATTTAGATGACATGACTATTTTTTCTCACGACAAAAAGGACCATGCCACTCATCTGCAACAAGTATTTGAGAAATGTAGAGAATTTGGAATATCACTAAATCCTAAAAAATCTATTTTTGCTGTGGAAGAAGGAATACTCCTTGGGCATGTTATTTCTAAAGTTGGGCTGTCAATTGATCCTGATAGAGTAAAGGCACTTCTTGAGTTGTCGCTCCCAGTTAACAAGAAAGGTTTGCAGTCTTTCTTTGGGCAAATAAATTTTGTCAAAAAATTCATTGCGGATTTTGCCCAAACGGTTAAGCCAATGACTGAATTATTGAAAAAGGACGCTCCTTTCAAATGGACAGAGCCAAGGAAAGAAGCTTTCCAAAAAATTCTAGAAGCCATCGCTCAAGCTCCTGTGCTAGTTAACCCTGACTATTCCCGAGGTTTCATACTATATGCTGTCGGAGAGCAAGATAGTTATGTTGCAGTTCTCACTCAAAAAGGAGCAGATGACGAAGAAAGACCCATAGCCTTTCTGAGTTCCACCATGCACAAACATGAGGAAAGGTACAACTTCATAGAAAAACAAGTATATGCAATTATGAAATCCTTGAATAAGCTAAAACACTTCTTATCCCAGAGTCGGACGATGGTGTATGTTATTCATCCCGATGTAAGGAACTTCATAATTCAAGGAGAATTGGGTGAAAAAAGAGCTGGATGGGTGACTCGCATCCAAGAGTATGATGTAGAAATACATCCTACTAAAATAGTCAGAGGGAGAGCTTTGTGCCAAGAATTGGCCAAGCAAGCTGCAAGTGGATATGGGGAGAGCCACCCCGTCATGGCAAACACAGAGCAACACCAAGACAGAGTAAGTTCGGGTTGGATCGACGACTTTGTGAGGTATTTTTAGACTGGGTCATGTCCTGAAGATATGAACGCTTCCTAGAGAAGGAGATTCAAAACCCAAGCATTGAAATATACCCTTCGAACAGAGGGGTTGTACAGGATTAACATCGATGGTGTATTGTTAAAATGCGTTCCCGATAATGAAAAGCAGAAAGTGTTAGATGAATTTCACGGGGGTTTTTCAGGGGGACATTATGCAGGCCGAACTACAGCTTTGAAGATCCTTAGAGCTGGATGTTATTGGCCTTCCATCTTCCTAGATGCGTACAAAGTGACCCAGAGGTGTGAACAGTGTCAGAGGTATGTGGGAAGAAACAGGAATGCACCTATGCCCTTAAAAGCTATTCAAGTCGAGGAACCATTCCAGCAGTGGGGGTTGGATTTCATAGGGATAATAGAGCCAAACTCATCATCAGGCCACAAATACATTCTCACTGCCATGGACTACTTCACCAAGTGGGCAGAAGCAGTGCCTACGAAGAAAGCTGATTCGAAAGTGGTGATAGAATTTGTCGAAAGTCTAATCACAAGGTTTGGCATACCGGATTCTTTGATTACAGACAATGGATCCCCTTTCACTAGTGCAAAGATGATCGAATTCGTCAGTAGATATGGAATTTACCTGAAGACTTCCTCTAATTATTACCCACAAGGTAATGGATTAGCTGAGTCTACTAATAAGAATCTTCTAAGAATTCTGAAAAGAACATTAGAGGACAATAAGAAGAACTGGCACTCACTCCTGAATCAAGCCCTATGGGCCGACAGAATCTCAATCAAAAAATCAATCAATACATCGCCATATGCTTTGGTTTATGGCAAAGAAGTTGTTCTGCCGATTCATATGGAGATACCCGCGTTGAGGATGCTAAACCAAGTTAACGAAGATGAAGGTCATCCAATGGATGCCCGACTGATGCAACTTCTGCAGCTTGAAGAATCTAGGGAACAGGCCTACGATCATCATCAAAAGCATATGGTAAAAACATCCGGGTGGTTCGATAAGAAAACCACTTTCAGGAAATTCAAAACAGGTGACCTGGTATTAAAATGGAATGTCAAGAAAGCAAAGCCAGGACACCATGACAAGTTTGATGCGTTCTAGGAGGGGCCATTCGAAATTGTTTCAGAAAAGCAATTCAATGCCTTCCAGTTAAAAGATCAAGATGGATGGGTTCTACCCATCACGGTGAATGCTTTTCACCTAAAATTGTATTTCCAGTAAAAGCTACAGATCACCATTATATGTACAGTATATTATAAGTTTGGAGTTTTGTAAATATTTCCCTTTTTACGGCCTAATAAGAATCATTTTTTGCGGACTAGCGGGGTCCGATATTTTGAATGAAATTTGGAGGGAAAAATTCGCCCTTATTATTTCAAATTTTCAAAAATCTGGGGCTGCCGCGTGATCGCCTGAAAAGTCGACGAGAAGGGATGAATAAAAAGAAAGTTTCGAAATATGTTATGTGTGCTCCTCGGGATATTTCCAAAAAATTTCCACCGCCAAATGTTTTTTAAAGCAACCACGTGCCAGAAGTCCAGTGGGAGAAGATAATTAATCTGTCAGTTAGCATCTTTTCGGGCATGGGATAATTTCGAGTCCCCAAGTGGGTTTTTAATGAGCCGACGAGCGTTTTTAGGAGTTCCCTAAGAAATATGGCAAGAACGAAAATCGAAGAAAAGACAGACAAAATCAAATCAACCAACCGTCATTTAATGCATTAATTTTGCATGTCCTCCTAGGTGATATAAAATTAAATTCAAAGATTCAGAGAGGCATTTCACCATTTGCAAACTTGCTCAAAGCTCTTGGAGAAGAAAAGAAGTGAGGAATTGTCTCTGTGATGCTCGGGAAGCCAGAAGTCTCGCCAGCCACTGTTATACCACTGCACTATAGCGTAGTGAGGAAAGAATTGTGAAGTAATCAGAGGAGGTTCAAAATATGCATACCTGATAATTCGTAATGGCTCCAAAGAAGGTGAAAGACCAGGCAACATCTACCTCATCACCCCCGACTACTTCGGTAGTGAACATAAGGGAAGAAAATAGTGCTAGTTTTATTGACAGAGACTCCCGGATTGCAGATACGATAATAACATGGAAGGACCCGACGGAGATTCGAAGCAATATAAAGAACCGGGTAGCAACTGGGGTTTCTGCGTCTTCTCCTTCAACGTTTGCATACCATTATTTCTTGTACTGGTATGTATATATTCTTGTCCATCCCTGCCCAGAACTGGTAAGGGCAATTGCAAATTTCTATGATGAAAAAGGGAGAAAAGTTAGGGATTTTTTAGGGAAGGTCCTTTTTCCTCTGTCCAAAGATGCTTTTGTTTCTGCTTTCGTTGCGGGCCGTGTCCCTCCCTTAGAACCTAAGAAATTTGACCCCTTAGAATAGGCTACATATTTTGGCTCATCCGAAAAGGTGAGGGGTTTCCTAGCCACTCAGCTAAAAGATCTTCCAGAAGGGGCAAATCCACCAGAACCCCCAATTGACAGGGCAGCTTTTAAAAACCCTGAACTATATTCCATCTTGGCCATGATTGCGGGACTGAAAAATGATGAAAAGGTTCAGAAATGGCAGGTGGCTGTAGCAGAGTGTTTTTCGAACCCCAAAATGTATGATTCGGTTGTTATGAGCAGGAGTGTGAGACCTATTTTCTTTGACTGGCCTGGGTTCTTAAGTGCAGAAATTCATGAGGGTTTGGCAGCATTGAAGGCTGGCACCTAGTTTTCTTTTAGATACACTTCATATTTGGTATGGTTATTCTTTTATTTCATGTCTCAAGAGTTAGCTTTCATTTCAAAGAATGATAAGAATGAAAAGGGAGAAATTTTTCCAGTATATGAATGGACTAATGTGTTATACAAATCCGAATCGTATTATGATTTCAATAGGGAATTTTTGGGCCCTGCACTAAAAATCATGTATGGGCAAATAACAAGATTGACCCCCAAAGCGAAAAAGGTATTGCAAACCAAGTTTGTAGAGGAGGGGGATTGGTTTATCCTAACACAAGGAGTGTGTATCAGATTGTATGGGTTTACAGACAAACCCTTTTTACTTCCCCATTATGTGACTGATAGAATCTTTGCCTTAGAATATGTAAGGCAAACAAAAAACATTAATGTCAAATTCGGGACTGGAATTGGGAAAACCAGTACCTGTAATATGCCCTTTAGTTTTGAAGGGATTACTATTTCAAGGAAGGGGCAAAATGAACAGATAGCGGAGTATTTAAGAAAATTGGGTCTTATCGAGATTCCGCAAAGATGGAAATATGACCCCATAAACAGGTTCGCTGAAAGACAGTCCATCTTGAATAAAACACATAAAAAAGAATTTCATGTTAAAATCAGGGATGATATTGAAGAAAATAGGAATAACGTAGAAGATGAACCCTTGGAGTGGCACATAGAGAAGATGGAGCCTTTGCCCCCTTGGCATGATTTTTATGAAGTAATTGTTCAGTTTGACCCCAAAAATAAAAAGGCTCATCAGTTGACGGAGAGAAAAATCGCCCAGATTTAGAAGAATAGGCCGGATTGGGATGTGGTGAAAATTTGGGAATGGTGGGTAATGAGAGTTCAGACAAATTTTATTTCATCAAGATATCCCACCAAAAATGACAATCTGTTTGAAACTCGGTATGCTGAACACCATGACTCCTAGGGAGGAAGTTTCCCTGTTAGAATCCCTCCAAGCGTAGGAAGTGGTCATTCTTCTGCTCCCGAAGTGTCCCAACCACCTGAGAAATCCCAGCGACTGAAGGTCGGTAAGGGAAAAGTGATTACGAGAGGTTCAAAATCTTCCCCTTGTTCAGACCAAACCTAGGACAGCTAGGAAAAGGTCGATAGAAGAGGTCTTTATTGAAGAACAAGGAAAGACTTATAGTTCGAAGGCCGCCCAAATGATGTTGAAAATGGGCTATGATGGAAAAGGGCTAGGCAAAGAAGGACAGGGGAGAGTTGAACCTATTCTAGTCCATCAAAGAGAGAAGCATCTAGCACTTGGGGCAGATACCCTGACATCCAGACATCATTCCTCAAAGGTTGTAAAATTCGTTCCACCTGCAGACTCGGGTATAGAATCTGATGAACCCGTAGCAGAAAGAATGAGGAAATTGAAAATGATGGCAGATAGGAGAAAATACAAGAGTATTATTCAAACTTTGTCTAGTGATCAAGAGCCTCAAGATACAGAGGACGACTCAGGGAAAGAGACTCAGGAAGGCGAACCAACCCATACAACTGAAGGAAACACTGATGCAGATGCTCAGAACGTTGAGCATGAAACTTCACATAAGGAAGTCCCACGCGGCCCACCCAGTTCGGCTCAAGAGAGCCAAAAGAGTGAAAATAAAAAACAAATTTTGGTTAAAAAGGAGATCCTGATGGTAGAAGAGCAGCAGGAGAAACAAATTATAAACTTAGATGAAAGTGATGAAGAAAATAAAACTCCTGATGAGGAAAAACGTAGAGTGAAGAAATTGTCGTCAGTGAACATGAAGAAGAAGAAGGACACCAACAACCAGTCCAACCGGAAATAGGTATGCTTTCTTCACTTTCTTCTTCTCATTCTCCTACTCATTCCCATTGTAATTCTCCTTCCTTTTCTAAAATCGACAAAAATATAATGTCCTTGCCAAAAAATTACCTTGTTCTCCCAGAAATGGCAGCATCTTCCCAGAGTCCGCTAAATATTGGGTCCGTAGTTGCTCCCATTCCATTTCTCCCTAGCATTGACATCCCAACGGCTGGAGTTACAACTTCTCAAGGGACTGAGTCACATTCCACCATGGCCAAGATTGAAAATCTAAAAAGGGTGAGCAGGAATGCTTTAGATTGGTGGACTTCACATGCAACTGGAGATTCTAAAGCACCGGCTATTGTAAGAGAAATCATTGCTTTAGATCCAGCCAATATGCAAAGGAAGAAGTTGAAATTAACTCCCATTACTAAGAAATCAAAGGGAGAAATGATTGTGGAAGATTACGATGCAGAAGAGATAAACGAAGATATATCTCAACTGCCTATGCAAGATGAGTGGGTGAAAGCCCAAGCACATTTTGGGACTATATACTTACAGGGAGGACACTATCAAGAAATGTTTTTGAAGGAAAAGGAGAAGAGAAAGGAATTAGAGGTTGTAGTGAAAGAGCAAAAAATAGTAGAGAAGGCTCTTACTTTAGAGGCTAAAAAATGGGAGGGTAAATTCAGTGCTGCTTCCAGTGAAGTGGAAAAAGGTAAAGAAAAGTTGAGTATAGCAGAAGCTCAGATTCAGGCATTACATACACAGATACAGCAGCTACAACAACAGTTGGTCGAACAACAAAACGCCCCTTCCGGATTTTTGAAAGATAAAGTAAAGAGCATGAGGAAGGAATTGTTAAAAGATTTGTTGTTTTTAGTATTAAAGGCTAAACCTTTATTGTTGTATTTGGCTAAAGTAAAGGAAGTTACCGAGGTAGTAAAACAGGAATTTGAGGTTGTCGAAGCATTTTTATTGAAAAGAGAGGATGCGGCTACTAAAATTCAGATTTTGTCGAAAAAGATGCCAGGAAGCATGGAAGCCAAACTCAAAAGCGAAGCCTGGTCTCAAGCTAAAATAGCAGCAAAGAACTTCTTTAGGAAGTTTAAATTGATAGCACAGGGAAATAAGTTTCTGCACGAGCTTGAAGACGAAGCGAAAGGGTTGCTCCAAAATCTTGATTTGGCTATTCATAATGGGCTTCCTTACCTCTGGGATGATGGTTCAAAAGTTTTGAAGGAAGAAGTCCTTTCGGCATCAATAAAAGCTTTTGTTGAAGATGAAATAGACATAGACGAGTGGCAAGAACCTGTAGAAGAAACGCAGGTCATGGAAATGATCCAGAAGCTAACACAGATTAAAACCTGCTTACAAGAACTGGTTTTAAAACAAAAGATCATTTCTTATGATAAAGTGGAAGAATTGCAGGTATGTCTATCAACTTTTCGTTGATTCTTCTGATTTAGAAGATGAAGACTGGAATCAAGTGTGCAAAACTTATCAAGAGATAATTGCAGCCATGGACAAAATCAGAAGATCTAAACATCAAGGGCAGCAACGCGGAGTTGGGACCAGCTCCCAGAATTGAATTTTTGTGTTCTTCAGACAAAGGTTAAGTCCCTAAGCGGTAAAAGAAAGGTTCTGATAAGGTAAAGATCACCTATATTCCAAAGTGCATTCTTTTTCTTTTATATTTGTTTTTCCACTCGAAATTTTACTTTTCTGGTGACTCCGTTTCCCAATGGATGAAGGCCTAGTCTCTTTTTTTTGCGAGCAAAAATTCCCCCAGAAGGCACCAAGAATGTTAGTCAAAAAGTGACTAACTACAGAAAAATAGCTGATGCACCTTTTTGCATATTTTCCAAGAAGACCGAAGTGGCCCATATGCTAAAGATCAAAGAAAAAGCAAAATACCGCAAGGAGGTAAAAGTGTCACGATATCGCGACATGTTGCATTTTTGCGGGAAAAAGCAAAGAGAAAGAGCAAGGAGGAAAAAGTGTCGTGATATCGCGACATGTTGCATTTTCATGGGCAAAAGCAAAGAGAAAGAGCAAGGAGGTAAAAGTGTCATGATATCACGACATGTTGCATTTTTGCGGCTAAGAGCAAAAAAAGGGAGCAAGGAGGCAAAAGTGTCGCGATATCGCGACATGTTACATTTTCACGGCTAAGAGCAACAAAAAAGAGCAAGGAGGAAAAAGTGTCGCGATATCGCGACATGTTACATTTTCGTGGCTAAGAGCAACAAAAGGGAGCAAGGAGGAAAAAGTGTCGCGATATCGTGACATGTTACATTTTCACGGCTAAGAGAAGAGAAAGAGCAAGAAGGAAAAAGTGTCACGATATCACGACATGTTGCATTTTCATGGCCAAAAGAGAAGAGAAAGAGCAAGAAGGAAAAAGTGTCACGATATCGCGACATGTTGCATTTTTGCAGGCAAAAGAAAAGAGAAAGAGCAAGAAGGAAAAAGTGTCGCGATATCGCGACATGTTGCATTTTCATGGCTAAAAGCAACAAAAGAGAACAAAGAGGCAGAAGTGTCATGATTTCGTGACATGTCGCATTTTCGTGATGCAAGAAGAAGAATCAAGCTGAAGACATAGAAATGTCATGATTTCGTGACATGTTGCATTTTCACGACTCAAAAAGGGGAGGCAGGCAGAGAAACAAGAGTGTCACGATTTCGCGACATGTCTAATTTTTGCCAAGGAAACAAAGTATATTTTTGGCAACTGGGACATGCACTGACATCAAGTTCTGATTTCTAAAGAATGGTCAATTGATTATAACCTGGCAGGTCCACTGGACGATTGCAGAATAATAGGCTCATCTAAATTTAGCTAGAAGGAAATCTATCCAATCTACGAGAAATCCATTGTATATTCTTAGAAACTATAGACAATTACTTGTAATTGATTGAAGAAATTAAATGTACATAGTAGAAGATACTCTTTTTAGGGTATAAATAGGAGTGAGTCGACCATGAAAAAATGTCGGCTCTTGGACGTTTACAAGCTTGATGTACATGTACTTGGATTACAAGCAATAAAAGATTTCTTCTTCTGGCTTCCAAAACTTCTGTGTGCAAGTGTATGTATCTGGTGTTTTAACTTTTATTCATTCTAAGTTTTATAATGTATCTATTCTGAAATCTGGACTGTGCACGTATAAACCTTGTTTCTAGAGTTGAACATTAAAATATATTTACATGTATTTAGACGAACATCTAAAAGTCGCACTCAGGAATTCATGTTTTCTATAAGAAGATATAAAGAAAACTCTGAAAGTAGTAATCTGCATCATCAATGTTTGTTGTTGTCTAATCTGTACCATGAGAAAAGTTCTAGCTTAGGCTATATTTCCCTTATCTCTTGTTCCCTTTTCTCTAAAAAACTCAAAGGAACCAGCCTTCTCTGGAGACTAGACAGATGATCTCAAGCAAGATCTGTCTATTCAATGTTGGCAAAGTCTAAGGCGCAACACTATTAACCGAAGGCAGATTTTGTTCCAACAGAAACCATGAACATAAGGTTTTACACTATCAAAATCACCCGAGAGTCGTGCCTGCCCTTGACCACACCAACATTATCAACTAGATTTGGCTATCCAATGTGCGTTTGGTAAGGTGAAGATTCAAATGAGGAACCTCCCTTGAAGGATTGCCCTACCCTCTCCATATCACCTACAACACGTGGGTAATGCCATATAACTAATTAAAATATATAAATTTATTATTTAAGCTTTATTTATATATATATATATATATATATATATATATTTTTTTTTTTTTTTTTGTATGTCATTATTGTGTATGATGTTGGGTTTAGTTATTGTTTTTAATGTAAGTTTATTTTATTTAGTAATAATTTATATTTGATTTTTATTGGAACCTTTTTAATTAAAAATATCAAAACATTGTAGCAATTCTTGGTTTAATTAGATCATAGTTTGTGTAAATTCTTTGATATTATTTTTTATCAAGAGATAAAACATTCCTTGATTGGTTACCTTTTAAAATCTGAATCTCCATCAAAATGAAAATGAAGATGAACATTGTGATTGGCTAAACTATTTATTACTCTATTTTCTTCTCTATAAATATATTAGCATTTCTAAGATATTTCGTCTTGTTATAGTTGATGTAAAAAAAATTTATGATTTAATTTACAAATTATTTTTTTTTTGAAAACATTTAAATGATTTGTAAATTCCCCTCAATTGAAATATATCTCCATCCTTTTTCAATAACAATCTTGATATATGTGAGAAGATACATAGCCTCTTCATAGTTGTTAGTTGAAGTTCCATATGATTATTGAGTAAATGAGGAGAATTTTGTCTTACACCAACTAGCTTTCCTCATATTTTCTTTAAAAATACTATTAAAAATAATTTTAATAAACCCAACTTCTAGTGTCCATGGGATTTAGAACAAGTGGTTGGGTACATATGGTTTCACCCCAGGCTAAGTTCAAATTCCATGGGTGAATCTTAATAGTTGTTTCACACCAAAGACCAAAATTTGAATCCCATAGCTAAAATTTTTAAAAAATCAAATGGTATTAGCTCAACTAATTAAATTTCTCAAATTTCAAGAAGACTCACATTCAAATCTTGTTCATAACAACCAAGTTGTTGTAAGACCACTATGTGATCATTATGTAATACACGTGGGATCTATTTCAATCCCATATAACCAACTTAAATAAAATAAACTAAACTTTAGGAGATTTCTTTTTTACCAAAGGTCAACATATAGCCTTTATATTAACCCCATTGTCACCAATGAACTTGTATGTATACTAAAATCTTGTAACCTAGATGCAAACACCCATTTTTCGACTCTTGAGACTTCTTATGATGAGCACCATGCTTGTAAACATTAAGCAACAAAGGCAATAATACAATTTCAAACTTGGACATGCTTTTGATATTTTTTTTTTTAAATTCTATTATTTCTTTCAAGCCATGAATTCCAAAATACAATGACAAGACCAATCGTCAACATAATGCATAATGCTTTAGCTTTGAAACAATTAATTCAATATTTTATCAACTCTTTCAATATTGATATAGATATCAAACATATTCTTAATTAAAAAAAAAAGTAGCCCCAAATGGTATAACCAAAGGCAACATAAATAAGTAAATGATCTAGTGTTTCTAACTCCTTTATATACAAGGTATACCTAAAAGATATTTGATATCCTCTTCTTTGCAAACTCTCACCTCTAAACATTTCACTTGGATTGCTAACGAAAGAAATGCTAAGGCTTTAGGGAGGGCCTCATGATACCAAACATTCTTGCAAGGAAAATATATGGGAGTTAGAAATTTTGATTGCTCTAAATCCTTACATACCACTTAACAAAGTATTTACCATCTATTGATAGACTCTAAAACTCATCCTTCCATGTAAAAATGAGTAGATAGAACTCTTGAAGCATAATTTAAATCTCATCTACTATTTGTTTGAGGTCCTTTCCATCAAATGTGTTACTAATATAAATCCATAAGCAAGAATTATTGCTCAAATTAGTATAGTTTTTAATGTTTGAATATTGATAGGGATACACATTGTATTACATTAAATAATTTGTTTATCAATTATTAATACCTTCTAGAAAGGCATATCCTGGAAATCCCTTCACCCTTTCATATTTTATCCATGTTCTCTATTTCCATATTTGGAATTTCTAGTTCAATCCCTTTCCTATTTTAGGATTTATTGTGAAACATTTATTTCCTCTTTGTATGTTTTAGAAAATTATTTCCAAGTCTGTGGCACTTGAGGTTTTGTGGTTCAATCCACTCTTGCAATCGAGATCATGATTATTACAAAATTTTGCGAAGTTTTCATTCTTATTCCATTTTAGCCCCTGTTCTATGGGGGCCATTTAAATCAACCATAATTGCTTCATGGTGGCTCATATTCCATGGTAGCATACGCTTGGCTTGACTAACCGCTATCTTCATAGACGAACCACTCACATGTGCCCTTATTGTGCCATTAAGGAAGTCACTTTATATTCTTGATCTAGTAGAATATTAAAGCGTGGGAATTCTCAATCCCTACCTTTTCATCATTGATGACTCTTCCTCATCAAACTCCTCTTCAATATTTGCTCCTCTTCAATCTCTGTGGCATGATACTTTCACATGACCAGCTCATCTTCTACCTACAGTGGCCTCCTCACTGTGTGTACCTGTTATCTTGTTTTTCCTTTAGGCCTCTATGGAGATGACATCCATTAGTTATGCCATTAGAATATGTATACAACTAGAAGATATGTTGGTGTTGAGATTAGGAGTGTTGGTGAAGTGTGGGGCAGATCTAGCTACCTGGTTGATGGGGGAAAATATAGTGATCCCACTACAAAACTTGATGATTTGACCATGCAGTGAATAGGGGCTACAAAGGCCTAAAAACTCTGCATTTCATTATGTGTATGGTGGACGGTGTACAAGGGGTAGCCATTGAACCTACATTTAGATATCGTAGAGGCTATTTTATTATAGTAGGTTGTGATGGAGGTCGATTGTATAGATGTATGACTGTGCACAACAGGTCAAAAATTACTCGAAAGCCTCCACAAGATGTAGTCAAAATAGTTGGCTGTTTACAAAATAGGGGTCATAAGAGAATATCGATGATAGTGTAGTCGGTTGTGAGGACGTTGTACTGCTTCACAGCTAATATTTTCAAGCCATTCAAATGAAAAGAGGAAAACAGATATGATCATTGAAACCCTACAAAAACTCAAATGGAAAGCATAGTAAAAACAAATTGAACAAGGACTAGAACTGCTCAATCGAATTCATCGATTAAAGATAAAATTTCCCCCAAAAAAACTAATCAATTTCATAGAAAAGTAAACAATTTTTTGCAAATAGGGATAAAAATTTGGAAGAGGGAGAGGGGGGATTTCCATGAGGGGAATCCCCCACACAAGGTGAATCTTATTGCTTTGATACCAAACTGATGTAAATTTACAGGATGATGGGATTTATAGACTAAAACTCCAAATTGCTATTTCCATTGATAAACATGAAATTTATAGGCACTAGGTGCCTTTACAATACCATGGTATGAGCCAAACCTTGGGCTCATTACCATGTACAACAAGGGGATAAAGGTGTAATTACTATGCATAGTGAAGGTACATGTCATGATATGCATTTCTAGAGTGCATTAATAACTGATACACAATTTTTTTAATGTAATACCATGGGCTTATTACCATGTGCAACAAGAGGATAAAGGTGCATTTACTATGCACAGTGAAGGTACATGCCATGATATGCCTTTCTAAAAGGTATTAATAATTCAAAAATAAATTATTTAATGTAATACAATGTGTTTCCCTATCATTTCTCCATACTGTAGATGCATTAGTCCCAAATGCATACAAAAAGTAAGGAGAATCTGAATAAGAGAAGAAGAACTGAATGAGGGTAAGAATCCAATAAAGTTAATGTATAAGTTGATGTTGAAGGAATTGATGTAGTGTTCCATGTTGTATATTGTTGGTGAAGATATGTGTTGAGCTGAAAAGTTGATGTGTTGAAATCCACTAAGATATTAGTTGCTAGAGGGTTAAACAAACTCCAAGGTGTAGGAGTACAAAATGAGGCGAGATCTTGAAGACCCATGTGATGTATGTGATCACAGTGAAAGGGTTGTGGTCTTGTAAAGGAAGAGATAATGACAACTTAGTGATAAAGGAGTACTAATGTGATGTATATGGATCACATAAGAAGATCCATGGTCATGAACATCTTTGAGACTACTCCGTGAGTGAGGAGTACTTGTATGCAAGGCTATGGTCTGGAGGATAATCTACTTCCAAAATAGTGTGGACAACATACAAATGCTCGAAAGAAGAGCTCACAATAAATAATGCTAAGTGTCCTTATGGTGACCACCTCATCCTACCAGAATGCATGGATAACTAGTCGATGCATCTGCTAGATATGATAGAGGAGATCATTGAGTACTAGGTTCACTTACATTATGGTGAGGAGTGTCAGTTCAATCGAAAATACACTCCGTTAGACAACATGGATTTTGAAAATTGAATTTGGATAATATAAACTTTGGGATATCATAGGTCAAAGTAAACCTTTACAAAATTTATATTTCATGCTTCAATTGGATCCATCATGGAAAGAGCTTTCCAACAACTATAAATAAGGGTATCTTTCAGATGGAATAGAGCCTCAGGTTGCAAGAAAAATAATAGGCTCTCTTGGAGCAAAATAAAAGGGGTGAGCGATACTTTACAAGTTTGAAAAGAGAATAATCCATAGAATATTTGATCCTAGAATATTTGAAAAAGATGCTAAAAATTATATGTGAATAGCCTCCTGTGATTTAATATGTGGGATATGGTTGTATTTTCAAGGCTATCAGGAACATATTGGTTAATATCACATAGAAATAGGAGTTGTGGTTGGTAGGGCAAGCCTATGGTCTAACAAGAAATACTAATAGGGGTGTAGCGAACTATGTATGAAATAGAGAATAGTCCAGGAAAATATTATGTACATGGTGCTTGCAATTCAAAATTTAATATCTAGATTTTACATCTTATATTTGACATATTGAATAAAATCAAAGGAAAGCATAAACGATGCTACAATTGTTTGGTTGGCATAGTCGAGTCGCATGAAGGTTTTTTGAAGAGCCAGGTGGTACCGTTTTGGAGGATCAGGTAGTATGAGGGGTCCATGATGAGGTGCCATGTCCACCACACATGGTCTGTTTGGTGGTGAGCAGTCATAAATACTGAGTTTCAGAATGGGTGTGGTGAGAGAAAGTTGATACCATGCTAAGGAAGAGAATAAATGGTAAAACCTTACCAAATTTTACAATATGACATCACAAATAGTATCTAAAACTCAAAAAATGAAATAAATCACTTGGAGGAAAGAAAATAACTATAACTCAAATAGTAGCAATACCAAAACATTTGGGGATATCCGCATATATGATAGACTACATGATCAAGTGAAATATCCAGTTGGATAGTGTGGGATACCAACTGCACCATCCATGAGGTTGTGCTAGAGATGTTCATTGTCGAGCTTAGGATTTTTTAAATAATGAAGCCACAAGGTGTTAATTTTATTGGAAACAATGAATCCACGTCACTCTTATCCACTTGTGATCAAATCTAGCGGATGGTAAATTTGTTAGTGTTGATCTTGGGAGTGTCGATGAAGTGTAGGGTAGATCTAGATACCTGGATGATGGGGGAAAAATATAGTGATCCCAATGCAAAAACTAATGATTGGTCCATGTAGCAAATGGGGGTTGCAGAGGCCTGAAAACTCTACACCATTATGTGTATGGTGGGCAGTGTATAGGGGACAATCATCAAGCCTACATTTGGAGATTGTTGGGGTTGGATGATCATAGTAGGCTATGATGTAGGTTGACTATATAGAGGTATGACGGTGCACAATAGGTCAAAAACTACTCAAAAACCTCCATAGGATGTATTTAAAATAGTTGGTCATCTACAAGATGAGGTCGTAAGAGAATGTTGATGACAATGCAGTCAACCATGAAATATGGGGATGCACTACTCCACAGCTAGGGTTTTCAATCCATTCAAACAAAAAGAGAAAAAATATGATCATTAAAACCCCACAACAACTCAGAAAAAAGCACAATAAAAACAAATTAAACAAGGACTAGAACTGCTCAACCAAATTCATTGATTTAAGATAGATTTTCTCTTAAAAACTAATTAGATTCAGAGAAAACTAAACAAATATTTGCAAACAAGGATAAAAATTTGTAAGAGAGAGAAGGGGGATTTCCATGAGGTAAATCCCCCACACAGGATGAATCTTACCTCTCTTATACCAAACTAATGTGGATTTACAAGTTGATGGGATTTACAAGCTAAAACTCCTGATTGCTATTTCCATTGACAAACATGAAATTTATAGGCACCAGGTACCTTTACAATACCATGGTATGAGCTAAACGATGGGATCATTACCATATGTAGCAAGGGGATAAAGGTGCATTTACTATGCACAATGAAGGTACATGCCACGATATGCCTTTATAGAAGGTATTAATAATTGACAAACAAATTTTTTAATGTAATACCATGGGGTCATTACCATGTACAAAAAGGGGATAAAGGTACATTTACAATGCACAGTGAAGCAACATGCCATAATATGACTTTCTAGAAGGTATTAATAATTGACAAACAAATTATTTAATGTAATACAATGTGTGTCCCTATAATTCCTCCCCACTATAAATTCATTGGTCCCCAATGCATATAAAAAGAAAGGAGAATTTGTAGAAGAGAAGAAGAGTTGAATGAGGCTAAGGATCCAATAAATTAATGTAGAAGTTGATGTCGAAGGAATTGATGTAGTGTTGCCTATTGTATCTTATTGGTGAAGACATGTGTTGAGCTAAAAAGCTAATGTGCTAAAATCCACTAAGAGATGAGCTGCTAGAGGGTTAAACAAACTCCAAGGTGTAGAAGTACCAAATGAGGTGAGAGATCAAAATCTATTTGATGTATGTGATCACAGTGAAAGGGTTGTGGTCTTGTGAAGGAAGAGAGAACAATAACTCCATTATGAAGGAGTACCCATATGATGTTTGTGGATCACATAAGAAGGACCATGGTCATAAACATATCTGATATTGCTTCATAAGTTAGGAGTACCTATATGCAAGGCTATGATCTAGAGTATAATCTACTTCCAAAATAGTGTAGACAAAATACAAAGGCTCAAAAGAATAGCTTGCAATAAAGAATATTACGTGTCATTATAGTGACCCTCTCATCCTATCAGAATGTATGGATAACCTGTAATTGCATCTACCAGGTGTGATAGAGAAGATCACTGAGTACTAGGTTCACTTACATTATGGTGAGGAGTTTCTGGTTCAACCAAAAATGCACTCCATTAGACAACATGGATTTTTAAAATTGAATATGACCAACATAAAATTTGGGACATCATAGGTCAAAGTAAACCTTTAAAAAAATTAAATTTTATACTTCTATTGGATCCTTCACAGAAATATCTTTCCAACAACTATAAATAAGACTATCTTTTGGTTGGAATAAAGCCTCAGCTTACAAGAAAAATAATAAGATCTTTTGAAGCATAATAAAAGGGGTGAGCGGCCCTTTACAAGTTTGAAAAGAGAATAATTCATAGAATATTTGATACTGGAATATTAAAAAAAGATGCCAAAAATTATATGTGAATAGCCTCCTATGATTTAATATGTGGGATATGGTTGTATCTTCAAGGCTATCAGGCACATATTGGTCAAGACCGCATCTTTTTGGTACTTGAGGTTTTGTGGTTCAATCCATTCCTGCAATCAAGATCATGATTATTACAAAATTTTGTGGAGTTTTCATTATTATTCCATTTTGGCCCTTATTTTATGGGGGCTATTTCAATCAACCATAATTGCTTCCTGGTGGCTCGGGTTCCATGGTAGCATACGCTTGGCTTGACTAGCTTCTCTCCTCATAGACAGAGCACTCGTATGTACTCTTATTCCACCATTGATAAAATCACTTTCTATTCCTGATCTAGTAGAATATTAAAGCATGGGAATTTTCAATCATTGTCTTTTCATCATCGATGACTCTTCCTCGTGAACTTCTATTCAATCTCTATGGCATGATACTTTCGCACAACCAGCTCAACTTCTACCTGTAGTGGCCTCCTCACTGTGTGGACCTATTGTCCTATTACTCCTTTATGACCTTTATGGAGATGACATCCATTAGTTATGCAACTAGTATACGTATACAACTAGCAAATATATTGGTGTTGAGCTTGGGAGTGTCGATGAAATGTGGTGCAAATTAAGCTACCTGGTTGATGGGGAAAAAATAAAGTGATCCCACTGCAAAAATTTATGATTGGGCCATGCAGTGAATGGATTCTGCAAAGGCCAAAAAAATTTGTATTCCATTATGTGTATGGTGAACGGTGTACAGGGGGTAGTCGTTGAGCCTACATCTGAAGACCGTAGGGGTCGAATGATCGTAGTAGGCTATGATGGAGGTCAATTGTATAGAGGTATGACGGTACAAAATAGGTCAAAAATTATCTGAAAGCCTCCATAGGATGTAGTCAAAATAGTTGGTCATCTACAAAGTAGGGGTCATAAGAGAATATCGATGATAGTGTAGTTGGTCATGAGATAGGGGGCTACACTGCTTCACAACAAATCTTTCCAAGCCATTCGAATGAAAAGAGGAAAACATATATGATAATTGAAAGCCTAAAATAACTCAAATGGAAAACACAGTAAAACCAAATTGAACAAGGACTAGAATTGCTCAACCGAATTCATCAATTTAAGATAATTTTTCACTTAAAAAAGAATTAATCAGATTTAGAGAAAACTAAACAATTTTTTACAAACAGGGATAAAAATCTGGAAGAGG
This sequence comes from Wollemia nobilis, assembly GCA_028583015.1. NCBI lineage: Eukaryota > Viridiplantae > Streptophyta > Pinopsida > Araucariales > Araucariaceae > Wollemia > Wollemia nobilis. The sequence continues at coordinate 9,571,653 of JAQPPZ010016710.1, read as the reverse complement.
GAGATGGGGGATTTCCCTCTTCCCTCATGGAAATCCTCCACATGATGAATATTACTTCTTTGATACCAAACTGATGTAGATTTACAGGCTTATGGGATTTACAGACTAAAACTCCAAATTTCTATTTCCATTGATAAACATGAAATTTATAGGCACTAGGTGCCTTTACAATACCATGGTATGAGCCAAACTATGGGCTCATTACCATGTGCAAAAAGGGGATAAAGGTGCAATTACCTATGTACAATGAAGGTACATGCCACAATATGCATTTATAGAAGACATAAATAACTGAAAATCAATCTTTTTAATGTAATACCATGGGATTATTACCATGTGCAACAAGGGGATAAATGTGAATTTACTGTGCACAATTAGGGTACATACCACGATATACCTTTCTAGAAGGCATTAATAATTGACAAACAAATTATTTAATGTAATACAATGTGTGTCCCTATCATTCCTCTACACTGTAGATGCATTGGCCAAATACATACAAAAGGGAAAGAGAATCTACAGAAGATAAAAAGAGCCAAATTAGGCTAAGGATCCAATAAAGTTAATGTAGAATATGATGTTAGAAATAGAGTCTATTCCATGATTTGGGTCATCTAAATGTATCTTCCAAGATACATACTTAGATTACTTTATGTGCAAGTTATCTAGTTACTTCATGCAATGTAATAAATGCACAAGTATTAATGTACAAGTTGTACATGTGTAAGTTATCCCTTGCACATCTAGATAGAGTGTTGGCCATGTATCCTATTTTAATCATATAAGGATGGCCTCTTAGATAGATAGATATAGAGTCAGGGGATATAGTAAGATAGTGTAGCTTAGTGGATAGTATAGTTTTGTGTGCCTCACCATACATTGGTGATGGATACAATGTATTTTAGTAACTTTATTAATGGAGTGTTCATTTCCTCCATAGCTACATTGTAATATTTTATATGATTTCTATTTACAACATATTTTAGTCATATAGCAGATTTAATTTCTTTTATATTATTCTACATCTTGTGATTGTTATCTCCTAGGGATCATTCATCAAAATCTAATAGTGGTATTAGAGCTGCGATAGATCTAGTGTATGCAATTCAATAGGGAAGCCACCATTATCATAGAGCTTGAACATTTTGACAAACTGACGCATCGATGGACCAGCCACTATCAAAAGCTCTCAAAATAATCTAGGTGGATTAATTAGAGAGAGTCACAAAGTTAGGACTAAAAGAAATTTCAGTTTTAGAAAATACTAAGATTATTTTTATCTAGAGTATTTTCCATAGAGTTGTTAGAAAAACTCGTGAAGACTAGGACTCAACATTCAATCCACTAGATTAACAAATCATCTAGTGAAGATAATCTAGGTTATCTGGAATTTGCTAACTAGTGCATAAAGTTTCTTTTGTTGGAGAAAAATAATTCTTAGAGGATTGGTACTCCTATGACAGAAAGCTAGGAGACTCCAACTTCATTGCCCAAAGGTCGACGTGCCTTCATAGTGTATATATTAGTTCATTATGCAAGAGGAGAATACTGTGAAATAAGACTTCTAGTGAAGGATTGTGGTGAAGATAGGAGACTGAATATCTCCATTGTTGGATTGCATAATTCCACAATTGAAGAATAGGCCATAGGAGCCTTGATACAAAAAGGTCATATAAGCCTTGAAGAAGAAGCCACTGAAGTCTTGATACTGAAAATTCCATAGAAGCCTTAATACTAAAAGGCTATAGAAGCCTTGATACTAAAAATTCCACAAAATCCTTGGTACTAAAAAATGGCATGGAAGACTTTATATTTAAATAGGCCATAGAAACCTTGATCCTAAAGAAGAATTTGATTCATAAGTAGACTAAATATTTTAGTACTAATATCTTTGTTGCAGGGACAAAAGATTCAGTGAGTTGAAAAACTTCCTACAAGAAATTTAGGAAGAGTATCTTCTTCAAAATCAACTCATCCATAAAGCAAAAGTGAAGAGATCAGGAGAATATCTCTTTGAAGAACTTCGAGTCTTGGAAGAAGAATAAGGACTAAGAGAGTCCTGCTCAAATCTAGAAGCAATATAATTAGAAGATCCAGGATAATATCTCACCACCAACACTTCCAAGATCAGAAGGTCGAAGAGGAGGTCTCAAGGAAGACCATCAGAAGCTACCAGATCAAAGACCTTGTGAAGGTCTCATCGAGCATCTAAAAAAAGGCTAGGAAGCCCTTTTTTAAGATCAAGAGAGTTCTTTGGAGAACTTGTTGCAAAAATCCACTACCAAGGTGAAGTCCTTGATAGTGAATAACTTGGGACAATTATCACCATTTGACAACAAGTCCAAGAGAAGAATTTTGCAAGGAGTGCTAAATCTATGAAGAAGAATTTGGTAAGGAGTGCCAAATCCTAGGAGAAGATCTTTCTTGAAGTTAGAATTCAACAAGAAGACTTGAATACAGAACAAGCTCACCAAATATTAGAGATTTGAATATTATGTCTTACAGTAAGAAGGCACCGCTTTAGATACATAGACTTCTCCAAACCTATAGTAGAAGGAGAACACACGAGGAGAACAAGCCATAAAATCCTAGGCTTGTGAAAGAAATTTTGAGACCATCATTTGGTGAAGAAGGAGTTGTTCAGGATATCCTACTTGAAGCAACAACTTGGTGTTTTTAGACACCAAGATCTACATCCTCTACAAAAGTGGGATAAGAGCTACAGAAAAAGGTAAGCAACTTTTGGTGCTGGAAGATTCATTCATTGGATTACTTATCAGATTTATTAGAGCACCTGGATTTGTATTAAAGTTGCAAGAAGAAAATTATATTATAGTCTTCTAAAGTGCAAAAGGAAAAATATTCTTTTTAAGGATTTATTTGCACATTTATTAGGATTTGATTAGATTTTAGATTTAGCTTCTATCAACTATCTATAATCTACTTTGGAAAAAAGAAAAAGAATACTAAGTCCTACAACATTGATTGTAGTGAAATTGCAGAATAACTCTTAAAGATTCATTTTAGGTTATTATTGATTAGTTGAAGTAAATTATTAGTGCATGAATTTGATAGTTGATTGCAGTGATAAGGTGTAATATTAGTGCATTAAAAGTGAAGGACTTGTACTATTATACTACTCTAAAAAAGTAATTAGTTTTGTGTTTTTGAAGGGCACACAATCTGATTTGTATCAAGTGTCTAAAGACACTCTTGCAGCACAAAAATTTGCAACTTGTAGTGGCCAAAATAAGCTACCCAAAAAGGGTTAGAATCCTCAAAAATTTGGAGAAGAACTTAACTAACCAAAAACAGGAATAGAAGCTTCAAATATTAAGACTTGGTGAGTCTCAAATCCAAAAGCATTACAAGGTTAGATGCAAGGAAATAAAGTGCAGAAAAATACATCAATTAAAAAGCTTCTATCTATTGTTATTTAAGATTGGATTTATTATCAAAGTGTCCAAGAAAAAATGGAAAGGTGTGTCTACTCTAAAAATACAACCTCAAAACCCTTGTATTGCAAGAAAAATCTGCTACATAACCATAATTTTAGATCTAGAAATAGAGTGCAAAAGAAGGTATATAAAAAAAAACCTTATATACAATATTATAATATATTATATTGCACTACTCTAATCTGGTTTTTATAGCAACAGAACAGATTTGAAAGTGCCACAAAAGGGCACAATAACTATAGGGTAAATTAGCCAAGGAAGGTTGGATGTCAGCACTCTTCTTCCCAAGATAAAAGGAGCCACTCAAAGGGCTCATATTGAACATACATACCTATAGAATCAAATCTCATATCAGATTATCTTCTAGCTACATTTACATAGACAAGAGAGTGCACATCTATTTCTAAAAGACATCAAAAATCTACAAGGGATTTAAAATGATTGGAGGCATAAAATATAAGGAGCAAAGGTGTTACATTCGTGGTCTCTAACTTGGAGAAGACCATCCACCAAAGGAAGCTCCAAATCATCATCCAAGCTCCATAACACATCGCCAATCCACTTGCAAAAGAATAGCTTGCTTATTGCCCAAGCAACGTAGAAAAGCAAAGGAATGGTTACGAAAGGGTTTGAGGAGTTATAATCCCCATATTTGAAGATGTTATAGGAAAGGACTCCATGCAGAGATACCACTTGGCATAATATACATCATTTCTCTCTCAACGTTCAAGAAACTTCCATGTAGGATTTATAGCAAAGTTGTGACACTTGGTTATCTCCATCAGCTTCACATGAGTGCCCATATAATTTAGATTGCTTAAAGAGCGTTGAACAAATAACTTGGGATGTTACAAAAAGAAGGGATTGCTCACTTGTAATGGATGTGACACATATCACAAAGTCTATGATTAATTATCCATAAAAGGTATTCAAAGTCTAAGTTCAAAGAGTGAGTGAAGCACAGTAAAAGACATCCAAAGAGAGAGAGTGAAGCACAGTCAAATATGTCCAAAGAGGGAGTGAAGCATAGTCAAAAATATTTGAAGCGCAACATGGAAGGAAGAAGTAGCATTAAAGGCTCGCGTATTTTGAAGGTCAAATATTCAGTGCCTATATACCAGCATTAAATATGAGCAAATCCAAGGGATATTCGTTGATTCTAGCACCAAATGTGTCACTTACATTGCTTTTATATTCAATCACAAAAAGTGTCGAACAATGAGGAGATTTTGCATCTAAAATATAAGGTTTAATCCCATTTATTATTGCTTTCATAGTTGGAGATATAAGGGTTATAAACTAAGGTTAAAACTTAGATTTTGAAAGCAAAAGCTATAAGGGGTAACTTATCCCATTTATTTAATATTTGCAATTTAACCTAGGAGAAATAAGGAATTCTACTTGGATTAAATTATTTAACATTTTGTAAATATTATTATTTTTTCTAATTTTCCAAACTTGGGAGCCACAAGGGCTACTCCATCAAATTTATTTTATTGGAAATTAGAAATAATACAAGGGATATAAAAGAGTTTATTAGGGTTTCTATTAAGGTTGGATAAATATATTTTTACTTGTCTCAAACCTTCAAAAAGGGACAAAAGAATTCCAACATTAAAACCTCTTCAAAATTGAAAAGTGCTTAGTTCAATTAGGAGTAATAAGGTGTTAAGAAGTTGATTTTTGATCTCTACAAAACTTGTACAAAATCAACTAGAATTGAATATATTTTTACAAAAGCACTATATCATACTTAAAAACATCAGGGAGTCATAACGCATTTTATAAAACTTGATAACAATAATATTTGTCTAAGATTATCAAGTTGGAAAGATATAAGCTTTCTTCAAAACCTAAAATTAGGTGTTCATACTCAAATCACTAGGGAGACATAAGGTAGTCTAAAAACCTAAGAATCTATAAAGGTTTTACCAAATCAAGCTTATATACTTCAAGAAGGTATAATATATAAAGAGCTATAAGATAGACTACAATTCTATCTCAATTCTTCAAGTTCAACATTTTTAAATGGGTAAAGGAATGTCATAAAATGATTGTAAAACTTGCTCCGATAGGAACCAATTCACAAAGCATGATCACATGTGGTTTATTGATTCAGGATCCAATCATCATATGATGGTATGGTTTGACTATCTTGAAGTTTCCAAAGGTTACAGATTAAGAATTGTAGATAGCAAAAATTATCCTATTCATGGATATGGATGTGTATCTCCCAATAAATATTTTCCAAATATTCTACTACAAAAAGTGTTGTATGTTCCTGGATTAACATTCAATCTCATATTAGTAAGCAAGCTAGTAGAAAACAACTACATGATTAACTTTAGATATATCGATGGGATCATTACATGTCTCATTATGAATCAAGATGGAATAAAAGAAATAGGTTAAATCCATGAAAATACTTATATCCTAGACTCAATGGAAATATCACAAGATATTGTGATGTTACAAAATGCTTCTAACTTATTTGCAGAATAAGGGGTTGAATAAAATGAAAAACCAGTACATCAAAAAGGTAAGTACAAAAGGATCAAAAACAAAAATATGAGAGGACAATTACACCATGCCCTACTCATTCATCAACAATCAAAATCAAATGAAGGTACTTGCAAGGATAAATATAAAGGTGGCTGGATAGAAGATGAATCTAAACATGCCAAAGATCATCCAATGAAATAAGAAGCTCCAGCTACAACTTACTCTGCATCAAATGAAGATATAGGTTACCTACTGAACTTGAATATAAAGAATGCAGAGGAAGAAGACTACAAAGATCAAGCAGAAGATGATGAATAATATCAATATTGAAGACTAAAGTCTTCAAAATCCAAACAATGTAATATAGGGGGATGTTAGAAATAGATTCTATTCCATCATTTGTATCTTCCAAGATACATACTTAGATTACTTTATGTGCAAGTTATCTAGTTACTTCATGCAATGTAATAAATGCACAAGTGTCAAAGTGCAAGTTTTACATGTGTAAGTTGTCCCTTCCATAGCTAAGTAGAGTGTTGGCCAAGTATCCTATTTTACCTACATAAGGATGGCCTCTTAGATAGATAAATATTCGGGGGATATAGTCATAGTGTATCTTAGTGGATAGTATAGTTTTGTGTGCCTCACAATACATTGGTGATTGATACAATGTAGTTAAGTAGCTTTATTAATGGAGTGTTCATTTTATTCATAGCTAAATTGTAATTTTTTATATTATTTCTATTTACAACATATTTTAGTCATCTAGCAGATTTACTTTCTTTCATATTATTTTGCATCATGTGATTGTTATCTCCCAGGGCTCATTCATCAAAAGCTAATAGTTGATATCGAAGAAATTGATGTAGTGTTTCCTGTTGTGTCTTGTTGGTGAAGACATGTGTTGAGATAAAAATTTGATGTGCTGAAATCCACTAAGAGATATTGAAGACCCATGTGATGTATGTGATCACAGTGAAAGGGTTATGATATTGTAAAGGAAGAGAGAACAATAACTTTGTGATTGAGGAGTACTAGTGTGATGTTTGTGGATCACATAAGAAGCTCCATGGTCATGAACATCTCTGAGACTACTCTGTGAGTGAGGAGTACTTGTATGCAAGGCTATGGTTTCGAGGATAATCTACTTCCAAAATAGTGTGGATAATTTACAAAGGCTCGAAAGAAGAGCTCACAATAAATATTTCTAAGTGTCCTTATGGTAACCACCTCATCCTACCAGAATGTATGGATAACTAGTCATTACATCTGCTAGGTATGATAGAGGAGATCATTGAGTACTAGTTCACTTACATTTTGGTGAGGAGTGTTGGGTTCAACCAAAATGCACTCTGTTAGACAACATTAATTTTGAAAATTAAATTTGGGTAACATAAAATTTGGGACATCATAGGTCAAAGAAAACCTTTACAAAATTTAAATTTGATGCTTCTATTTGATTCATCATGGAAAGAGCTTTCCAACAACTATAAATAAGGCTATCTTTCATATGGAATAGAGCCTCATTTTGTAAGAAAAATAATAGGCTCTCTTGGAGCAAAATAAAAGGGGTGAGAGGTCCTTTACAAGTTTGAAAAGGGAATAATCTGTAAAATATTTGATATTGAAATATTTAAAAAATATGCTAAAAATTACATGTGAATAGCCTCTTGTGATTTAAAATGTGGGATATGGTTGTATTTTCAAGGCTGTCAGGCACATATTGGTTAAGATCACATGGAAACAAGATCCGCGGCTTGGAGGGTGACTCTGTGATCTAACAAGAAATACTAATAGGGATGTAGAAAACTATGTATAAAATCGATAATAGTCCAAGGGTATATTTTGTACATGGTGCTTGCATTTTAAAATTTAATATCTGGATTTTACATCTTACATTTGATGTATTGAAGGAAAATTAAAGAAAAGTATAAATGATACCACAATTGTTTGGTTGGCATAGTGGAGTCATGTGTAAGTTCTTCGAAGAGCCAGGTGGCATCATATTGGAGGATCAGGTCATATGAGGGGTCCATGATGAGGTTCCAATTCCACAACACATGACTTGTTTGGTGGTGAGCAGTCAGAAATGTTGAGTTTCAGAATGGGCGTGGTGAGCGAAAATTGATACCATGCTAAGGAAGAGAAGCAATGGTAAAACCTTACCAAATTTTGCAATATGAAATCACAAATAGTATCCAAAACTTGATAAAATAAATAAATCACTTGGAGAAAAGAAAATAATTGCAAATCAAATAGTAGCAATGCCAAAACATTTAGGGATACCTGCATATACAGTAGACTATATGACCAACCGAAATATCTAGTTGGGGAGTTTGGGATGCTGAATACACCATCAATGAGGTTGTTCTAGAGATATTCATTTTTTATCTTAGGGTTTTCGAAACAATGAAGCCACGATGTGTTTATTTTGTTGGAAATAATGAACCCACGTCCCTCTTCTCCACTTGTGCTTGAATCTAGTGGATGGTAAATTTGTTAGTGTTGAGCTTGGGAGTGTCAATGAAGTGTGGGGTAGATCTAGCTACCTGGTTGATGGGGAAAATAATAGCGATCCCACTACAAAAATTGATGATTGTTCCATGCAATGAATGGGGGATTCAGATGCTTGAAAACTCTACATACCATTATGTGTATGGTGGGCAGTGTACAGGGGGAAGTCATCAAGTCTACATCTGGAGATTGTGGTGGTTGTATGATCGTAGTAGGCTATGATGGAGGTTGACTGTATAGAGATACAACGGTGCACAATAGGTCAAAAACTACCTGAAAATATCCATAGGATGCAGTTAAAATAGTTGGTCATCTACGAAGCAAGGGTCATAAGAGAATGTTGATGATAGCGCAATTGACCATGAGAGAGGGGGTTGCACTAATTCATAGCTAGGGTTTTCAAGACATTTAAATGAAAAGAGGAAAATAAATATGATAATTGAAACCTTGGAAAAACTTAAACAAAAAGCACAGTAAAAAAAATTGAACAAGGACTAGAACTGCTCAACCAAATTCATCGATTTAAGATATATTTTCCCTTAAAAAAACTAATCAGATTCAGAGAAAACTAAACAATTTTTTCTAAACAAGGATAAAAATATGGAAGAGGGAGAGGGGATTTCCATGAGGGAAATCCCCCACATAGGATGAATCTTACCGCTATGATACCAAACTAATACGGATTTATAGGATGATGGGATTTACATGCTAAAACTCCATATTGCTATTTCCATTGATAAACATGAAATTTATAGGCACTAAGTGTCCTTACAATACCATGGTACGATCCAAACCATGGGATCATTACCATGTGTACCAAGGGGATAAAGGTTCAATTACTATGCACAATGAAGGTACATGCCATAATGTGACTTTCTAGAAGGTATTAATAACTAAAAAATAAAATATTTAATGTAATACCATGGGCTAATTACCATGTGCAGCAAGGGGATAAAGGTGTATTTACTATGCATAGTGAAGGTACATGCCATGATATGACTTTATAGAAGGTATTAATAATGGATAAATAAATTATTTAATGTAATACAATATGTGTTCCTATCATTCCTCCCCACAGTAGATTCATTGGTCCCTAATGCTTATAAAAGGGAAGAATAGCCAAATGAGGCTAATGATCCAATAAAGTTAATGTAGAAACCAATGTTGAAGGAATTGATGTAGTTTTGCATATTGTATCATGTTGGTGAAGACATGTGATTATCTAAAAATATAATGTGCTAAAATCCAGTGAGAGATGAGCTGCTAGAGGTCTAAACAAACTCTAAGGTGTAGTACCAAATGAGATGAGATCTCAAAGACCTATGTGATGTACGTGATCACAGTGAAAGGGTTGTGGTCCTATGAAGGAATATAGAATGATAACTTCATGATTGAGGAGTATCCATATGATGTTTATGGATCACATAAGAAGGGCCATTGTCGTGAACATATCTAAGACTACTTCATGAGTGAGAAGTACCTATATGTAAGGCTATGTTCTAGAGGATAATCTACTTCCAAAATAGTGTAGACAAGATACAAAGGCTCAAAAGAAGAGCTCATAATAAATAATATTAAGTGTCATTATGGTGACCATATCATCCTACCAGAATGTATAGATAAATAGTCATTGCATCTACCAGGTGTGATAGAGAAGATCACTAAGTACTAGGTTCACTGACATTATGGTGAGGAGTGTCAGGTTCAACTAAAATTGCACTCTACTAGACATGGATTTTGAAAATTGAATATGAGCAACATAAACTTTGTAACATAATAGGTCAAATAAAACCTTTACAAAATTAAAATATGATGCTTCTATTGGATCCTTCACGAAAAAGAGCTTTCCAAAAACTATAAATAAGGCTATATTTCAATTGGAATAGAGCCTCAACTTGTAAGAAAAATAATAAGATCTCTTGAAGAAAAATAAAAGGGGTGAGCAACCCTTTACAAGTTTGAAAATGGAATAATTCGTAGAATATTTGATACTGGAATATTCAAAAAATATGCCAAAAATTATATGTGAATAGCCTCCTATGATTTAATATGTGGGATATGGTTGTATTTTCAAGGCTATCAAGCACATATTGGTCAAGACCGCATCTTTGTGGCACTTGAGGTTTTGTGGTTCAATCCACTCTTGCAATCAAGATTATGATTATTACAAAATTTTGTAAAGTTTTTGTTCTTGTTCCATTTTTGTCCCTGTTCTGTGGGGGCTATTTCAATCAACCATAATTGCTTCCTAGTGGCTCGGGTTCCATGGTAGCATACGCTTGGCTTGACTAGCCTCTTTCCTCATAGATGGATCACTGTATGTGCCCTTATTATACCATTGAGGAATTTTCTTTCTATTCCTGACCCATTAGAATATTAAAGTGTGGGAATTCTTAATCCTTGCCTTTTCATCATTGGTGAATCTTCCTCGTCGAAGGGAAGAATATCCAAATGAGGCTAATGATCCAATAAATTTAATGTAGAAACTAATGTTGAAGGAATTGATATAGTTTTGCCTATTGTATCATGTTGGTGAAGACAGGTGATTATCTAAAAATATAATGTGCTAAAATCCAGTGAGATATGACCCGCTAGAGGGCTAAACAAACTCTAAGGTGTAGTACCAAATGAGATGAGATCTCAAAGACCTGTGTGATGTACGTGATCACAGTGAAAGGGTTGTTGTCCTATGAAGGAATATAGAATGATAACTTCATGATTGAGGAGTATCCATATGATGTTTTTGGATCACATAAGAAGGGCCATTGTCGTGAACATCTCTAAGACTACTTCATGAGTGAGAAGTACCTATATGTAAGGCTATGGTCTAGAGGATAATCTACTTCCAAAATAGTGTAGACAAGATACAAAGGCTCAAAAGAAGAGCTCATAATAAAGAATATTAAGTGTCATTATGGTGACCATATCATCCTACCATAATGCATAGATAACTAGTCGTTGCATCTGCCAGGTGTGATAGAGAAGATCACTAAGTACTAGGTTCACTGACATTATGGTGAGGAGTGTCAAGTTCAACTAAAATTGCACTCCGTTAGACATGGATTTTGAAAATTGAATATGAGCAACATAAACTTTGTAACATAATAGGTCAAATAAAACCTTTACAAAATTAAAATATGATGCTTCTATTGGATCCTTCACAAAAAGAGCTTTCCAAAAACTATAAATAAGGTTATATTTCAATTGGAATAGAGCCTCAGCTTGTAAGAAAAATAATAAGATCTCTTGAAGAAAAATAAAAGGGGTGAGAAACCCTTTACAAGTTTGAAAATGGAATAATTCGTAGAATATTTGATACTGGAATATTCGAAAAATAGGCCAAAAATTATATGTGAATAGCCTCCTATGATTTAATATGTGGGATATGGTTGTATTTTCAAGGCTATCAAGCACATATTGGTCAAGACCGCATCTTTGTGGCACTTGAGGTTTTGTGGTTCAATCCACTCTTGCAATCAAGATTATGATTATTACAAAATTTTGTAAAGTTTTTGTTCTTGTTCCATTTTTGCCCCTATTCTGTGGGGGCTATTTCAATCAACCATAATTGCTTCCTAGTGGCTCGGGTTCCACGGTAGCATACACTTGGCTTGACTAGCCTCTTTCCTCATAGATGGATCACTGTATGTGCCCTTATTATACCATTGAGGAAGTTTCTTTCTATTCCTGACCCATTAGAATATTAAAGTGTGGGAATTCTTAATCCTTGCCTTTTCATCATTGGTGACTCTTCCTCATCGAACTCCTCTTCGATCTCTGTGGCATGATGCTTTCGCACGACCAGCTCAACTTTCGTCCATAGTGTCCTCCTCACTGCATGGACCTATTATCTTGTTTCTCCTTTACGACCTCTATGGAGATGACATCCATTAGTTATGCCACTAGCATACATATACAACTAGACAATCTATTGGTTTTGAGCTTGGGAGCATCGATGAAGTGTGGGGTAGATCTAGGTACCTAGTTGATGGGGGGAAAATATAGTGATACCACTACAAAAATTGATTATTGGTCCATGCAGTGAATGGGGGTTGTAGAGGCTTGAAAACTCTACATCCCATTATGTGTATGGTGGGTAGTGTAAAGGGCGTAGTCATCGAGCCTACATCTGGATATGATAAGGGTTGTATGATCATAGTAGGTTGTGATGGAGGCTGACTGTATAGAGGTATGACGGTGCACAACAGGTCAAAAACTACCTGAAAACCTCCATAGGATGAAGTTAAAATAGTTGATCATCTATGAAGCATGGGTCATAAGAGAATGTTGATGATAGCGTAGTCGACCATGACAGAGGGGGCTGCACTACCTCATAGCTAGGATTTTCAAGCCATTAAAATAAAAAAAGGAAAATAAATATGATCATTGAAACCTCGCAACAACTTAAACAAAAAGCACAATAAAAATAAATTGAACAAGGACTAGAACTTCTCAACCAAATTCATCAATTTAAGATATATTTTCCCTTAAAAAAACTAGTCATATTCAGAGAAAACCAAACAAATTTTTGCAAATAGGGATAAAAATATGGAAGAGGGAGAGGGGATTTTCATGAGGGAATTCCCCCACACATGACGAATCTTACTGCTCTGATACCAAATTGATGCGGATTATAGGCTAATAGGATTTACAAGATAGAACTCCATATTGCTATTTCTATTGATAAACATGAAGTTTATAGGCACCAGGTGTCCTTAAAATACCATGGTATGAGCCAAACCATGGGCTCATTACCATGTGTACCAAGGGGATAAAGGTGCAATTACTATGTACAATGAAGGTACATGCCATGATATACCTTTTGAGAAGGTATTAATAATTGACAAACAAATTATTTAGTGTAATACCATGGGCTCATTACCATGTGCAACAAGGGGATAAAGGTGCATTTACTATGCACAATGAAGGTACATGCCATGATATGCCTTTCTAGAAGGTATTAATAATTGACAAATAAATTATTTCATGTAATACAATATGTGTTCCTATCATTCATTCCCACTGTAGATTCATTGGTCCCCAATGCATATAAAATGGAAGGAGAATCTAGATAATGGAAGAATAGCCAAATGAGGCTAAGGATCCAATACAGTTAATGTAGAAGTTGATGCCGAAGGAATTTATGTAGTGTTGCCTATTGTATCTTGTTGGTTAAGACATGTGTTGAGCTAAAAATCTAACATAATAAAATCCACTGAGAGATGAGCCGCTAGAGGGCTAAACAAAATCTAAGGTGTAATAGTACCAAATGAGGTGAGAGCTCGAAGACCTATGTGATGTACATGATCACAATGAAAGGGTTGTGGTCTTGTGAAGGAAAATAGAATGATAACTTTGTGATTGAGGAGTACCCATATGATGTTTGTGGATCACATAAGAAGGGCCATGGTCATGAAAATCTCTGAGACTACTTTGTGAGTGAGGAGTACTTGTATGCAAGGCTATGGTCTAGAGGATAATCTAATTCCAAAATAGTGTAGACAAGATACAAAGGCTCGAAAGAAGATCTCGTAATAAAAATAATTAAGTGTCATTATGATGACCATATCAACCTACCAGAATGCATGGATAACCAGTCATTGCATCTGCCAGGTGTGATAGAGAAGATCATTGAGTACTAGGTTCACTTATATTATGGTGAGGAGTGTCGAGTTCAACTAAAAATGCACTCTGTTAGACAACATGGATTTTGAAAAATGAATTTGAGCAACATAAACTTTGGGATATCATAGTTCAAAGCAGACCTTTACAAAAAAAAAATTATGCTTGTATTAGATCCTTCACGAAAAGAGCTTTCTAACAACTATAAATAATGCTATATTTCAGTTGGAATAGAGCCTCAGCTTGCAAGAAAAATAATAAGATCTCTTGAAGAAAAAGAAAAGAGGTAAGCGGCCCTTTACAAGTTTGAAAAGGGAATAATCCATAGAATATTTGATACTAGAATATTAAAAAAATATACCAAAAATTATATGTGAATAGCCTCCTGTGATTTAATATGTGGGATATGATTGTGTTTTCAAGGCTATCAGGCACAAATTGGTCAAGAATGCATGGAAACAGGAGTCACGATTGGCGGGGCAAACGTGTGGTTTGACAAGAAATACCAATATGGGTGTGGCAAACTATGTCTGAAATAGAGAATAGTCCAGGGGAATATTTTGTACATGGTGCTTGCATTTTAAAATATCTAGATTTTACATCTTTTATTTGGTGTATTGAGGAAAATTAAAGAAAAGAATAAACGATGTCATAATTGTTTTGCTGACGTAGTGGAGTTGCATGTGGGTTCTTTGAATAGCAAAGTGGCACTATTTTAGGGGACCAAGTAGTCTGATGGGTCCACGAAAAGGTTCTAGGCCCACCGCACATGGTTTTTTTGGTGGTGAGTAGTCAAAAATGCTAAGTTTCAGAATGGGTGTGGTGAGCGAAAGTTGATACCATACTAAGAAAGAGAAGCAATAGTAAAACCTTATTGAATTTTACAATATGACATCACAACTAGTATTCAAAACTTGATAAAATAAATAAATCATTTGGAGGAAAGAAAATCACTACAACTCAAGTAGTAGCAATGCCAAAACATTTAGGGATTCCCACATATACGACAAAATGTGCAACCAAGTGGTAGATCCAGTTGGGGAGTCTAGGATATCGCCTACACCATCCACAAAATTGTGCTATTGATGTTTATTATTGAACTTAGGGTTTCTAAAATAATAGATCCATAGTGTGTTCATTGTTTTGGAAATAATGAACCCACGTAACTCTTCTCCGATTGTGCTTGAATCTAGTATATGGAAAATCTATTGGTGTTGAGCTTGGGAGTTTCGATGAAGTGTGGGTTATATATAACTACTTTTTTTATGGGGGAAAATATAGTGATACCACTATAAAAACTAATTATTGGACCATGTAGTGAACAGGGGTTGCAGAGACCTGAAAACTCTGTATCCCATTATGTGTATGGTGGGCGATGTACAAGGGGCAGCCATTGAGCCTGCATCTAGAGATCATGGGGGCCAAAATATCATAGTAGACTATGATGGAGGTAGATTATGTAGAGGTATTATGGTGCACAATAGGTCAAAAACTACCTGAAAGCCTCCACATGATGCAGTTAAAATAGTTGATCATCTACGAAGTAGGGGTCGTAAGAGAATGTTAATGATAGTGCAATCGACCATGAGAGAGGGATTGCACTACTTCACAACCAAGATTTTCAAGCCATTTGGATGATAGATGAAAATAGATATGATCATTGAAACCCTACAATAACTCAAATGGAAAGCATAGTGAAAAAAAAATTGAACAAGGACTGGAACTGCTCAATTGAATTCATTGATTTAAGATAGGTTTTCCATTAAAAAAAATAATCATATTCAAATAAGACTAAACAATTTTTTGCAAACATGGATAAAAATATAGAAGAGGGAGAGGGGGCATTTCCATAAGGGAAATCCCTTAAACAGGGTGAATCTTACCGCTCTAATACCAAACTGATATGGATTTACAGGCTGATGGGATTTACAAGCTAAAATTCCAGATTGCTATTTCCATTGATAAACATAAAATTTATAAGCACCAGGTGCCTTTAAAATACCATGGTATGATCCAAACCATGGCCTCATTACCATGTTCAACAAGGGGATAAAGGTACATTTACTATGCAAAGTGAAGGATACATGCCACGATATACCTTTCTATAAGGTATTAATAACTGCAAACAAATTATTAAATGTAATACCATGGGCTCATTACCATGTGCAGTAAGGGGATAAAGGTGCATTTACTATGCACAATGAAGGTATATGCCATGATATGCCTTTCTAGAAGGTATTAATAACTGACAAACAAATTATTTAATGTAATACAATGTGTATCCCTATCATTCCTCCCCATTGTAGATGCAATGGTTCCCAATGCATACAAAAATGAAGAAGAATCTAGAGAAGAGAAGAAGAGCTGAATGAGTTTAAGGACCCAATAAATTTAATGTAGAATTTGATACCGAAGAAATTGATGTAGTGTTGCCTGTTGTGTCTTATTGGTGAAGAGATGTGCTGAGATGAAAATCTAATATGCTGAAATCCACTAAGAGATGATCCACTAGAGGGTTAAACAAACTCCAAGGTGTGGGAGTACCAAATGAGGCGAGAGCTCGAAGACCTATGTGATGTATGTGATCACAGTGAAAGGGTTGTGGTCTTGTGAAGGAAGAGAGAACGACAACTCCATGATTGAGGAGTACTCATGTGATATATGTGGATCATATAATATGGGCCATGGTCATGAACATCTCTAATACTATTTTGTGAGTGAGGAGTATTTATATGTAAGGCTATGATCTAAAGGATAATTTGCTTCTAAAATAGTGTGGACAAGATACAAAGGCTCAAAATAAGAGCTCACGATAAAGAACGCTAAGTATCCTTATGGTAACCACCTCATCGTAATGGAATGCATGGATAAGCAGTCAGTACATCTACCAAGTATGATAGAGAATATTATTGAGTACTAGATTCACTTACATTATGGTGAGGAGTATCAGGTTCAACCGAAAATACCCTTTGTTAAACATGGATTTTGAAAATTGAATTTGGGTAACATAAAATTTGAGACATCATAGGTCAAATCAAACCTTTACAAAATTTAAATTTCATACTTCTATTGGATTTGTCATGAAAAGAGCTTTCCAACAACTATAAATAAGGCTCTCTTTCGGTTGGAATAGAGCCTCAATTTGCAAGAAAAATAATAGGCTCTCTTGGAGAAAAATAAAAGGAGTGAGTGGACATTTACAAGTTTGAAAAGGGAGTAATCCATAGAATATTTGATACTGGAATATTCGAAAAAGATGCCAAAAATTATATGTGAATAGCCTCCTTTGCAATCCCATTTTTCTCCTCCATGTTTGTACACATTGGATTCCAAACTCAATCCAGAGTATATTTTCTAAACTCAATCCTATATTTGGGTTGACCCTTTATTAGTATTGAATGAATGTTCCTTCTAGAAAAAATAATTGATGTAGCCTAACCTTTAGAAAGGACATCAATTATGTTATTAGAAAAATGAAAATTATGTGGATTACTTGGTAGAATAATATTTAATTATATTATTCATGGTTAACTTGATCTTTATTCTTATGGTTGGTAGTAATAATTGTTTCCATTAAATATATGTTAGATTTTAGAATTTGCATCAATGATATCATCATTTTTAAAGAATTGCTTAATGCATTGTTTCATAGACCCTCACTAATGATCCAAATCAAGAATCACTTGATGCATTGATTAAATAGATCCTCATTAATGACACCACTATATTAACAACACCAAGAATAGCCTAATTAATTTCTTAACAAATCCTCACTAACAATTGTAATTATGGTGACAAATACTAAAATATCTTGGTGAATTATTTTATAAATTATGACTAGTGATCCCCACTAGGGTGGCAAGAGCATAAAGGGATTAAACCTTGAGGGTATTTTAATGGGTACTCTTTAACATGATATGTGTATAAAG
The DNA here is from genome assembly GCA_028583015.1 of Wollemia nobilis. Classification (NCBI taxonomy): domain Eukaryota; kingdom Viridiplantae; phylum Streptophyta; class Pinopsida; order Araucariales; family Araucariaceae; genus Wollemia; species Wollemia nobilis. Next base: position 9,553,628 of record JAQPPZ010016710.1, on the reverse strand, counting down.
AATTATTATAAAAGAATATTTTTAATTAAGGATGGTGTTTGCTGGAAAAATGGGATATCCCATACAATTACTTGAGTTAATACAAGATAAACCAAATATGTTTAAACTAAGACATTATTATAATAATTTCACAATCAGAGTTACAAAATCCAAGCATAAATAAAGTAGAGCAATCAAGAATTAACTACAATAATATCATCCACAAAATGTAAAGCTAGGGCTTATCCTAATGTAGTGAAATATATTACTTGACACCCAAGGTATCAAGGACCATATCATCCCATAATAAGCATAATAAAATTCTCACTCCTATTCTAACTTGCCTATGAAATCACCATAATAAACAAGGAGAGATCATATTTGGGATGTTTATAAAGGGTTTGACCTACCTTGGAAACTAGTACTCAAATATTAATTAGTGACCTTTGGCTACAAATCCTGGTAGAGAATCATATCCTCCTCCTTGGAAGGTAGCAAACAAAAGTCAATGGCTTTTGTTGTACCTATAAGGACAATAGATAGAGAGAGGACTTTATGTTGTAGTAGCAATAGAGGCAGAGAGATAATAGCAATGTCAATAAGAGCATAAATTATTTTATAAATATTTGGTAATAATTTGGTAAATAACTATATGTTGTGAAGTGGGTATTTATAGCAAATGAAATGAAATAGCTTTCCCTTTGGATCTGACAACTAATTTTCTTCCTTTTGGGTCATAAAATCATAACCATTAGTCCAAAGGATACACCATTTAAACCCTAGGTGTAAAAATACACAAATGATGACTATATAAAAAATCCTAAAACTCAACCAATGACTATGATTACGACTTAAAATGGTATTCTTCACACCATTAATTTTTAGGATGTGTGTTTTGGAGGACACATGCCAAAATGTCCCTTAATCATGACTCTATCATTATTTGGAGTGTTGGAAAAGTTAGGAGGTAAATAAATAAATAAAGGAGGCATAAAGGTGATAAACATGTGAAGAAAGGGAACCCAAACCACTAGTCAACATGGCTATCTATCGTCCTACTAATTGACTAGCAAATTTAGTCCACCTTTATCCTATATATAGAGATACGAGACTCTCCACCATCTACAAAGGAAGTTGCTAGTGCTCCTTTTATAAATACATATTATCCCTCCCTAAGGACAACAAGTGACACCGCAAGGATTAGCCAACCGGGAGTCCTTATGAAAAACAAGAAAAGAAAAATAACAGTATGGGATAACCAAAGAAATAGAAATAAAAATTCTATGTGATTGAACAAAAATAAAATTATTGTAATTTTGTATACTATTGTTTATGCAAAATACAATTTAAAATAAACAACAAAAAATATAAAAAACATAGATTCAAAAATGCTAAAGTAGAGGGAAACATACCTGATACTTATTTATACGTGGCCCTAGAAATTTGGTTGAAAGAAATTTATTTGTACTTGCCCAAGAAACTAGAAATGGATTTACCTGTAAAAATACCCTAAGTGCTGAAAAATGTTAGTTGGAATGAGAAAAAACCCTTAAAAATACTATCCCTTTGCTATCTCTATAAAACTTGTCAAAAAATCAAATTTCCATAGTAAAATATTTAAAAATATCTATAGGGAATATAATTTTTTATTTTTATTTCATTTTCACGTGCACTTCAAGCCCTCCTACAACTACAATGTATTTATATGACATTTGTTTACAATGTAGAGATAGTCGATTGTGACTGGATATTGGGACGATGTTAGGGAGGGAGGTTTCCCATCCCTTCTTTATTATTTCCTCAATTTTAGGCTAAAATGAACAAAAATTAATAAAATAAGAAAAATAAATGATCACATAGTTAGGCTAGCTAGGAAGTAGCTAGGATGACATAGGAATAACCAATAGGACAATCATGTGACCTAGGTGGTGGGGCACACACAAGGTAGCCAAAAATAACCTAAATGACACCCCAATAATCTTGAAACCTTAGTAATATCATGATTACCAATTTTGAAAAATTGACAATCATGATCAAACAAGTCTATTTTGGTAAACTATGAAAAACAATGATTGCTCTCCAAAGTGATGATCATATAAAAAGGAGAAGTCATAGTCAATGCTTAAAAAATAGGCAATCATCATCAATATTAATGGTATTGGTAAAAGGTGATGATCAGGTAACACATCAAAAGGGGAAGTCATAGGCTTGGTAAGCTTGTAACTACCCCTTTCGATGTGTGTGGCAAGCCAAGGTCTATTGTAGCCCTAATTGGAAACCATAAAGTTGGTAATCATAGTCAAACCCTAATTTTTTTTGACCAAGCCACGTAACCCATGCAAGATGATGTAATATTATGCAAGGGTTAAGAATGAAGTTGAAGGTAACATGTTTTCAAGTCCAACATCAATAGGACTATCAAAGTAGATAGATGGAGAGATGATCACCTATGGTGGTACAAATATCCCTCTTGGATGTAGATGCGACAACAACAAGGGATGACTCCCCAAGTATGGGCAAAGGTGCATAAGGTTGGCTTAGACCATATAGAATATATGCCATACATATTTTCTCATAGGTATTTGTACTATGAGTTCATTTTTTCTATAACAATATAATAATAAATTCACAATCAGAGCTAGAAACTTTTTTAATCCAAGCAAAGACAAAGTAGAGCAATCAAGAATGAACTATACTAACATTATCCACAAAATACAAAGCAAGGAATAATCCTAATGTATTCAACATATTACTTGACACCTATGGCATCGAGGACCATATCATCCCATAATAAGCATGATAAGGTTCTCTCCTATTGTAACTTGTAATGTCACCATAGTAAATAAGAAAATATCACAACTAGGATGTTTAAAAAGGGTTTGACCTACCTTGGAAACTAGTTCTTGAGTAGCAATCATTGACCTTTGGTTGTAAATCATGGTAGAGCATCCTATCCTTCTCCATTGAAGGCAACAAACTAGAAGTCAATGTATGTGGTTGTACCTATAAATACAAGAGAGGGAGCCAAAATATTGTGTGCTATGGTAGCAATATAGGTAGAGAACTGATAGCACTATTAGCAAGACAATAAAAATAATTTATAGATATTTGGTGATAATTTTGTATTGATAACTAAATGTATGATGTGAAGTGGGTATTTATAGTAGATGAAATAAAATAACTTTTCTTTGGAGTTGACAACTCATTTACTCCATTTTGGGGTCATAAAATCATAATCGTTAAGTCCAAATGATGTGTTGTTCAAACCGTTGTAAAAACATGCTAGAATCATGACCATATATTAAAACCCTAAAAATAACTAGATGATCGTGATCACCACTTAAAGTGGTAATTTTTGCATCATTAATTTTTCAAACACATGCTTTGGGATATGCATGACAAAACACCCCTTACTTGTGACTCTATCTTTATTTTAGGGTTTTAAGAAAGTTATCAAGCAAAAAATCAAGGGTGGTAGAAAACTGCCAAATGGGAAAAGAAAGAAAACCAAAACCATCGACTAAAATGGCTTGTTATCGTCCTACCCAAGGATTAACACAATCAGTCCACCCCTATCCTATATATAGTAAGATAGGTTTCTTCACTTGTAAAGTCATCTATTAGTACTATTTTCACAAATACATATTACCCCTCCCTAGGAATCATTGAAGACACCATAAGAGATAGCCAATCATAATTCCTTAGGGAAAATAAGAAAATAAAAAAAGCAATATGGAATAACCAAAGCAACATATATAAAAATTCTATGCTATGCAACAAAAACAATTTTTATATATTTTTAGTTCTATTATCTATGCAAAAAAAATTAAAATGAACATTAGAAAATGTAGAAACATAGAGCCACAAATGCAAATTTAGAGGTAAATATACCTTATAATTACCTATACATGCCCCAAAAAAATTTAGTCAAAAGAAGTTGATTTTACTTGTCCCATGTGGCTGGAAAATGGATTTACCTATAAAACTATTCAAAGCACTAAAAAATGCTAGTTGGTTGTAAAATAAGCAAAAACAGAGTGCATAGGCAAGTCCACAACATGTCAAAACCTCTATAAGCATTATACCTTTGCTATCCCTACAAAACTTGTTAAAAATTTAATTTTTTGTAGTAATATCTATATATCATGGATAAAAACTTTCATTTTCAATTTTTATTTTCATCTGCACTTCAAGCTCTACTATGACTACCATGTGTTTATACAACATACATTTGTAACATAAAGATAATCAATGGAAAAGGGACATAGAGGTGGTGTTGGAGAGGTAGGTTTTCCATCCATTATTTATGGTCTTCCTCAATTTTTGGTCAAACTGAAAAAATGGCAATCGTTGCCTAGAGTGGTAGTCCTGCAAAAAAGAATAGTCATAGTCAATGCCTTAAAAATAGGAAATCGTAGCAAAATTGATCTAAAAAATAATAATAATGAAAGCTAATGATCGTATTCAAACTCTAAACTTTTTATTTTATAATCGAATGACATGACCTTGGTAGGGTGAGGCCTGGGAAAATACAAAGGGTAAGGCTAAGGGTGACATGATTCCAAGGATAGCACCAAAGGGACTTCCAAATAAGAGATATGGGGTGATGACTTCCTATGGCAACATAGATATCCCTCGTAGATGCACGAGTGGCTATAATTGGGGACATCTCCTCATGTTTTGATAAAGCTATGTGAAGTTGGCCTAGATTGTGTAGTAGATATGTCATACATCCTCCTTCACTAGTCATTATGTTATGAGGTCATGCTTCTCTAGAACACAATGACCAAGTTATTGCTAGAAGCATTGTTTGACTAATATAGTACACAAAATGCTTCTTGTTATTATATTATTAAGGATTGCTCCTAAGGAGACTTGAGTGGCCGAGGTATACAATATAAACAACTTATCTGATTTGGGTGGGCAAAGAGGTTGGGGTCGTAAAAGAAGTTTCTTGAATTCAAGGAAAACTTTGTTGCAACTCTCCATATGAATTCAATATTTTTTTAATTATGTAATCTAATGTATAAGATTTAAAAGCTAACTCAGGAATGACTGACTAAGGTCTCTAAGCTTCCCTGAGAAGGATTTGATATCTTTAACTCTCTAAGGGGGAGGCATTGCATCAATAGCTTTGATATTTTTCTATTTCATATTTATGCCCCTATGAGACACCATAAATCCTAGTGGCTTACTACTAGTAACACCAAACACACACTTCTCAAGATTAATTCTAACCATATAGTGATGTGATCGTTCAAATATGATACTAGGTTAGTTGGGTAGTTAGCCCACTTTCTAGACTTACCCAAGAGGTCATCTACATAAAATTCCACTATCTATTCCATCAAGTCAGAAAATACCATTGTCATAGCCCATTGATAAGTAACATTAGCATTTTTCAATCGAAAAGGCATGACAACATAATAGAATTACCCTAAGGTATAGTAAAAGTTGTTTTTATTTGATCCTTATGGGTAATCTAAATCTGGTTATGTCTTGAATAGCCATCCATAAGGGATAATGTTTCATACCTTATGATAGAATCAATCATAGCATCAACTAAGGGCAAAGGAAATTTATCCTTTGAACAAACCATGTTGACGTTTCTAAAATTATAACAAATCCAAATTATATTATTTTCTTTCTTTTTCACAAGTACAATGTTAGAAACCTAACTCAAGTAGTCCATAGGTCTTATAATTTTGGCATCCAACAACTTTTAGATTTTAATTTTGCATAGTTCTTGAATGAGAGGAGAGAACCTTCTTTGCTTTTGTTAGACAAAAGTGTCCTCCTCATAAGTGACAATGTTGTAAACAACCAAATCCTCATCCATTCCAAACATGTCAGAATATTCCTAGGCATAGACATCCTTTTACTCCTTAATCAAGGTAATAATGGTGGCTTGCTCTCCAATGGATAGGCTAGCCCTAATTTTTGGCTATGCATGGTTTCTTAGGGTACCTATGTTACATTGATAGTAGGATAGATATTCACGACATTACCATCTTCCAAATGGTCTTGAGCAAGGGGAATATTTTTAACTTAGAATTAATTTTGACATGGCAAACATAATCAAACCACTTATGTCTCCCCCAGTTAGTATTGGTACTTGAATAAACCCTCTCATATGATATTGCTAGGGGATTCTTTCCTCTTTAGCATATAAGAATTCTAGGATATAATTAGAATTGGGTAATGATGAAAGAAATATGACATTATCAAAAATTTGGATTGTCGGTTCTTCTTCATTCCCCTTTCTCCTAAACCTAGAGAGGATGTAAGAATTTGATTGGTATTGATAAATATAGGTATGGGAGTACAAGGATAGGGTTCTAATTGCTTATAAATTTCATTAAAGCCTTAATAACAACCCTAGTTTTTAATTCAATAGAGAACATAACTTTGATCATTTACCTTTTTGGACAAGAGGGTGAAGGATCAATCAAATTTTCAGCCCACTTGTCATACAATCTATCTAAGGAGGAAAATATTTCTAAATAAGGAGACAAACTAGTAGGGACAACATGGAGTGCATGGAAATTCATTATTTTCTAGGAATTTATAGAAACTAGGATCACTACAATAAAGGATAGTTTTAGCTACAAAGAAATTTCATTAGAAATATCAAACAGTCTAGGCACAATTAGGGTCTCACATGTTAGACAAACATCAAGGGCTATCAAAACAATAGGAATGGGTCCAAAAACTACTTAAATATCAAGAATAATTAAAATCACCTCCTTATGTGGGTATCTTGGTATTGTTGAAGAAACTTTAATAAAAGGTAAACTAATAGTGGGTTTTGGTATCTCATTGTAAGGTTTGGTATCTCATTGTAATTATTGTTGATCAATGAATTGGTAGTTGTTTGGTCTCTATGGTGCTTGCATTTATAGGTTTTATGTGAATGATCCCTTCTAAATCATTTTTATTACACTTTGATGTTGGTTTATTCTGTTAAAGTAGTTATATATCTGAATTACTTATTGGATTGCTGATATTCATGGTCCTTGGAATTATTAGAAGCATAATACATTCATTTTAAGTCATTTTTGTTACATTCAACCTTTGGTGTATTTTGTTAAAGCAAATTCCTTATTGCCTTTTGTATTACTAATTGTATGAATCCTTGGAATGATTAAGATAAATGCAGCGAGTTAAATGAACCTGTGTATGTAATTGCTAATGGTTGATCTGTTAAGTGCCATAAAATATATTAATGGTATATTATATTGAGAAATCCAATGTTGTTACACTATATCTCATCCATATTTTTACTAATCATTTTACCCTCACTCTTTTCCTAAACCCTTTTTGCTTCTCTACCTTTACTCTTTTCCTTTCCATTTTCCTTCAAAAGATATCCACAGGAGTTGGCCTTCTCTGAAGGTTGAAACATAGGGTGACCTTATTTCATCCAGTTACTATACCATAGCTAAAATCGATGGGCACAATGTCTTTCCACAAAATTGGCATATTTTTGTCTAACAAGAAGGCAAATCACAATGATTGTGTTCCTAGATTTTTTGCTAGAAAAGAGGGCATGAGTTTGTTTACAAACATTACTATAGTAGTCTCTTTAGTTAAATTTATATTCACAATACATTTAAGCATTTTCTACCTTTTATGGAAGTCAATAATAGATTCATTAGGGCCTTGTTTTGTGTTTACAAAAAACTCCCATTACCTCTATTATAGTCATGTCATTATCAAATTCTTGTTTTAACTTTTTGACTTAAGTATTAAGGTAATCAATCAGATGTTTAGGTAAGGATGCAAACCCATCAAGAGAATTTTCTACCAAATTCCTAGTCATCAATTTCAGTAAATACTTTTTATTATGTAGACAATCCATAAAGTATGACATAAACTTATCAATAAATATTTGGGTTTTATTTGCCCCACTATAAAATAACTTAGTCATATGCCCAGGTAAGCCTATAACTTCCACATTAGGGACTAGAAATTGATTTTTTTTATTTTTTAAAGTTGGATTGGTTGATGTAGGTAAAGCCTTCCAAATATTGGCTAGGGGAGGTGGAGAAGGAGTATTGGGGTTTAATATTTAAGAAGCGATAACAACTTGTACTAATAGTTTCTATTAGCACTTAAATATTGAGTAATATTGGTTATCCAATCCTATATTTGTTTGGTTGTTTCTATCCTAGAGGAGTATATTTTTATTCTAGAAATATCCATCTGATTTTCAATATCATGTCTATCACTATCTAGATATTAAACCAAATATTCCCTAAGGGTTATCATATACGTAGCTAATTTTTATCATGACGCTCAAAATGAGTAGTCGATTTTGATAAATTATATTTTGTGTGCGTTGTTCATATGTGCATCTATTATTTTTATGATTTCCAAATTTAGCAATGAACTTGGTCTTTCTAGAATCACCTCATTAAGGGGTGATCCTGATTCAACATGGCATTCATCATCACTACCTAACATATAAGCTCCTAATGCTTTTTAAGACCCTATGCCATATCTGTAAGGTTCATCAAAGTCAATATTAGGGTATTTTTTCTTTAGAATCAAAATATTTATCCATCTAGTCCTTTATTTAAAGTTCATTATCACAATTAAGTATTAAAGAATGAACAATTTAATGTTGATGGGCAAAGGATGATGGGAAATACTCTTCTATTTCTCAAGACTTGAGAATTCTCTTCTTCTTAGACCTAAGTAGTCATTCCAATGCCCTTAGAAGAAATAGGAGGAGCCATAAGGGTAAGTAGAAAACCTATTCAAGAGCAACTAGGGTTTTCCTAAAATGTTCCACCCTTAAGCAAACAAACTACTAAAAACCCTCATAGAAAAATAATATTTGTTTTTTAGGTAATCCCAACAAGAAAATATGACAATATTATTCATCTTACAACAAAAAGTAGTAACTAGTACAAAACCTATTGTAGCAAACAAGCTAAACCCTAGGTACTAAAAATAGAAAGAAAAATCTCAAAAGGTAGTTTCACATCAAGTTCACCAAAATATTTACAATAAAAAGGGAATATATCATACAATGACTCAAATTAATACAGGATAAAGTAAATATGCTTAAATTAATACTATATAACAATAAATTCATAATCAAAGTTGGAAACTATCTTAATCTAATCATAAATAAGGTAGAGCAATCAAGAATGAACTACATTAATATTATCCACAAAAATGTAAATCTAGGGCTAACTCTAATGTGGTAAAATAAATTGCTCAAAACCTAGGGCATAAAGGACCATATCATCCCATAATAAGCATAATAAAATTCCCAATCCCATTCTAACTTGCTTGCAGCATCATCATACTAAATAAGGAGATATCACACTTGGGATGTTAGTCTTCAATATTTGTCTTTTATCTTTTTTTTTGTATTAATATTAAAAGAGGGTTTTGAAAGGAGCCCCACAACCTTATACAACAAGAAATCCCAAAGGCCAATTAAAGCACAAGATGACCTCCATAATGGAGGCCCACCCAAAAGGATAGCAAGGTATTACAAACCGAGGTAATCACCCCCGAGGAAGGGGAACCGAGGGAGTTCACACCATTCCCACGAAGGCAATCCAGGGAGCAAAATCCAAACAACTCGGCCCTAAATAATAGTAGGACAACGTGGGGGGCTAGAAACTACCAACCCAAATAAATGCATCATTTGAAATTTGAAAGTCACAACAGGCTGCAACGTTCAACAAGCCTAGGCAAAAGAAGGGGCAACATCACTAGGGGGCCAAAAGGGACAATCATGGAAGGCAGGAACATACTGAGGGGAAAGCATAATAAATGCTAGTACACACCATAAAGTACTTAAACCTACGGGCACCAACCATATTGCCTAGATCTCTATAAGGAACCAAAATATGACAAGATTTAAGGAGCTTCCTCCCTTATGCAAAGTACAATATCATTGGAAAAATACCACTACCAGATAGATAAGCCTTGAGAACAAACTCCCAATTTTTCTAAGAGATCAACCACTGAATTACATTCTCTAAAAACGTGGGAGAACTCCATGCTAGAAAAGGAACGAGCAAGCCAAGTTGCTTCATCAATTAAATTAGCTATTTTCCATCTCGGATGGAAAACTCCACAAAGCATGTTGATGATGGATAGGGAATCCCCTTCAATAATTGTGTTTCTGATGCCAAGGTTCTTAATATGCTCTAAGCCAATGAAGGTCGCTTTAGCTTCAGCAACTGTGGAAGATTGGACTCCAAGGCATTCTGTGAAAGCCAGAATAAAATCACCATTTCTATCCCTTATAACATCGCCTATGCTAGCTAATCTAGGGTTGCTTTTAGAAGCACCATCAAAGTTAATTTTTTACCACCCAACGAGTGGCGAATACCAAATAACCTCCCTCCTTGGGTCAGAAGCAGGATGGGGGTGGGCTAACGACACAAAACCAAGTCGTTCTTCCAATAATCACTCGCTTGGGGAGAGCATCAGAATTAATTTCAAAGGATTCAAATTGTTGAGAGTCGAAGACACATTTTCTGACACCTTCAATAGAATCTTCAGGATAATTTGGATGATATTGTTTTCCACTTATTTGAATGACCTTGAGTTCCTTTCCTTCCACACTCCCTAGAAGGAGTATGGGAGGAGAAATGTCCAAAAATATTTAAGACGGGAAGAAAGAAAGGGTGACTTCCATTGGATGACACAGTCCATTAAGGAATTAGGAAACACCCATGCAATGTCCAACCAAGAGAGAATGGAAGCCAAAATATTTTGTGCACTATGACAGCTAAGCAAAAGATGAGTCGTCGATTCCCAATCATTCTTGCATAAATAGCACCTGTTGACCAGGCACATCCCCCTCTTGAGAAGATTCTCGATCGAGAGGATTTTTTTTTGCATAACCAACCAATAGAAATTTTTAATCTTCGACGTTAGATTTTTTAACCAAATTTAATTTATAGGAAAAAAGTCTTTCTCCACTGAGCTAAAAGCAATGTAGGCATATTTAATCAAATAGGACCCATCCGGGTCCCCCATCCACACCAATCTATCATCTGTTAAAATATTACATACCATAATAAGCCTCAACTCCACCAATAAAGTGCACCATAATCTTACATCTACATCGATGACCAACTTTGGAAGGGAGGGAGACCAAAATCTATGTCCATCTTGGATAGTAATAAATTTTTCCACCTTTTCAAGCCCGTGGGTTCTAGAATGAGCAACAAGGGAGGTGTACCACGGATCATCCCCTAAGGGACTTTCCCTAGCCCAAATGTCATCCCAAAAATTAATCGCCTCAACACTTCCAATAATCATATTGCAAAAAGACTTGAGGAACCTGTGAGATTTGATGAGGCTATTCCAGAAGGCCGACCCTCCACTGGGAAGGAAATTTGCTAAAAAATAATCAAAGTTATATTTAGCCTTAAGGATATTACACCAAATAATGTTAGAATTCACAGCAAATTTCCACCCAAGTTTTAGCACAAGAGCTTTGTTCATCACAACCACATTTTTGAGATTGATACCCCCTTTCCTCTTCCTCTTACAAATATGCTCCCACGAGACAAGGTGAAATTTTCCTTTCAACTCAAGGCCTGCCCATAGGAAGGATTTGCAAATGCTATCTAGTTTGGTGGCCACCTTAGAGGGTAAATGAAAGAGAGATAAAAAATAGATGGGGATGCTTTGCAAGGTGCTTTGGACCAACACCACCTTCCCCACTTGACTAAGTAACACCCCTTTCCAAGACGCTAATTTGCATTGGACTCTTTCAACAATCGGGGTCCAAAACTCATCCTTAATGTGACCAACAAAAAGGGGGAGCCCCAAGTAAGTGGTCGGGAGAGAAGAAATACGACAATTTAAAATGTTAGCTATTCTCCTTTGTCGGGTCTCTGAAGTATTAACAAAATAAATGAAGTTTTTTTTTAAAATTTATCTGCTGCCAAACAACCTTCTGGTAACTTACCAAAATGGACTTCACATCCCTTGCATGGAACACCAATGCCTCACAAGATAGGAGGGTGTCATCAGAAAACTGTTGGTGAGAGATCGGTGGGTAGGGGAGTGCCGAACTTAGACCAAAATCAAAGCTTCTATGGAAAATCGAACGACCAAGCACCTCCGCCATGAGAATGAAAAGGAATGAGGACAAAGAGTCACCCTGGTGTAAACCACAACATGACTGAAAGAACCCTACTTGAGAGTCATTAACCAGGATAGGGAAGCAGGCAAAAGAAATGCAAGCCTCTATGAGCCCCACCCATCTTTCACTAAAACACAATTTCCTCAATATGCGAAATAAAAACTGCCATGAGATCCTATCGTAAGCATTTATTACATCCAAATTGAGGAAGAATGTTGTCTGCCCACTCTTTTTAATAGAATGGAGGAGTTCATGTGCCACAATCGCCCCATCTAAAATTTATCTGCCATGGACAAAGGCACATTGGGCACTATCTATGAGAAGAGGTAGGATAACTTTCAACCTATTGGCTAAGGCTTTAGAAAGAATCTTATAGATAGTTTTGCACAAAATTATAGGTCGAAATTCATTGAAAGAGGAGACATTGTCTTTCTTTGGCACCAGGGCCAATAGCGTCGAATTCACTGATTTAGGGATGACCATCGAAGCTTGAGAGTCTCGAACCACCACACAAATGTTCGAGCCATAGATATGCCAATACTTATGAAATAACCCCAAAGGGAAACCATCAGGACTAGGCACCTTAAGAGGGCTCATAGACTTTAATGCATTAAAAAAAAATCGTCTAAAAAAGGAGTAATTAGCCCCTCATTCATCTCCTTTGTTACCAGGCACGGGATTACCTCTAGGATGAAATTTTCATCATCGATTGCCCTTTTCGGGGTCGAGCACAAAAGGGAGGAGAAAAACTCCACAGCCTCATATCTTATTCAAAAGATATTTGAAGTCGAGCTGCCATCACTAATCTTAATTTTCTTTATGCAATTGCAGATCCTTCGACGAAGGGTGGAGGTGTGAAAAAACTAAGAATTACGGTCCCCTTCCTTAAGCCAGATTTCTCAAGATTTTTGCTTCTAGTGGGTCTCTTCTCTGGATTGAATATTATGAAGCTCTACAAGAAAATATTGCTCCTCCAAGAGAAGCTCCATAGAACCTCCCTGCGTTTCCAATTTAGATTCAATCTCCGAAAGCTACCCACGAATCCTTTCTTTCTCTTTGAAAATATTACCAAATGAAAACTTATTCCAAACCTTAAGATTAGACCTTAGCCTTTTAAGCTTATTGGATAGTCTTTTCATACCCACACCATTAACCTCCTCCGACCACCAATCCCAAAAAGAGGTATCAAAACCAGGATGCGAGCACCACATCATTTCAAAACAAAATGGGCGGGGGAAAAAAGGCTGACCATTGGGGACCTCCAACCACAAAGGGTTATGGTCCGAACCAATCCAGGGAAGAGTGGAAAAAATGGCCACACCAAGAGATGGAAACAGGAGTTGGACACAAAAAATCTGTTTAATATGTTGAGAATCAAATTGGCCCCCACTCTCCTATTACTCCATGTAGCACTTTAAGTCTAAATCTCTTAAACCTGCAGCATTAACAAAATCTACGAAATCGTTTAGGCTTCTAGTTCCACCTCGTCTTTTCGAAGTAAAAATAGGGGTGTTGAAATCCCCCAAAACCACCCATACCTCGTCCTAAAATGAGGCTCTCATCTCGAGTAGAATATGCCAAAATCTCCTTCTATTAGTAGGGGAATTTGGTGCATAGATATTAGAGATGACCCACCTTCTGTGGGTTGTCTTACACTAGAAAATAATATTTATTACCCTTGAAGAGGATGAAACCACGTGGCCATCAAACTTAGAAGGGTCCCAAAAAAATAAAAGACCACTGATAGAACCGGAAGCCTCACTTGCTACAAATACAAAGTGTTTCCAAAATACATTATGAACCAAATCCCATGAAGAAGCATCAAGTTTGGACTCTTGGATGCACAAAAAATCAAGGGATTTTTCTTTCTTAAGTGAAGCCAACAAACGCTTTTTAGAGGAGCTATTTAGCCCTCTCATGTTCCACGAGCACAAATTCATTGAGATCAAAAGGAGAGTTTCTTGCTTGACCCTTCGAAGATCGAAGGTTTAAAGCTATCAAGCTTTAGATGCTCATCTTCATTCTCCTATTCAACATCAAGCCTTGCTTACCCACCATTGGCCAAAGCCTCCTCCATTTATTTTTCCTATCGGCTTTGCTAGGGGGCCTACCTAGACGTTTGGACAGGCCAAGGTCTAAACCCTTCTTACGCTGACTTCTTGTCTTTGGGCTCGAGGAGCCCTTTGCAAAAATTACTTTAGGAGAGCCCATTGGGCTACCCAGACTACTTGAAGGTGTCGAGAAGGAATCCTTCAGGGAAGCGCAAACCGCCTTGGAAGTAGAAACCACATTCTCCATCATTATGTCCAAAGCCTCCGTGGCCTCCGAATCGAGACATCCAAATGAGTTAACCAGAGGAAAAGGTGACACTGCCTTCTCGATCTGGAGATCCACCTCCAGGTGAGAAGAGGGAACTGAAGATTTCCGTGAGGGAGAGAGTCAAATCCACCATTACACACATACGAACAAATTGGCATCTATTGACTGACAAAGAGAGAATCAAAGGAGACGAAGTATCCTAAAGTAGAAGCCATCGCTTTGAACACATTCTCATGCCAGAGGAAGGTTGGAAATTTTGGGAGCTACACCCAAATGGGAACAAGATTGACCTTTTGTGAGGTGGGGTTAAAATCAGAGCCCCAACGATGCAAGAATAGGCCATGCTTACCAAAGAACTAGGGACCCCCATCGATAATTTTTTGGAAATCAACTTCAGAGGAGAGCCGAATCAAGAAGAAATTACGAGGAAGGAAAGCCAAGGTAAGGGAATCACTAGGATTCCACCATGACAATGTCCAACATTTGAGGACCTCAAGGTTTGGTCTACCTCCTGAGAACTTTCCCACCAAGTCAAAAGATCCCTTCTCCAGAAGATAATTCACGAAGGAATCGGGAATGCAAATTTGAAAGGACTATGCCTCCATAGAACAGGGCTTCAAATTGTCTCGGGCTCCATGGCTAGCAAACAAATGAAATCTTGGGCCCAAACTTAACCCTCTCCATATTACAAAATTTTCCTAGGACCTAAGAAGAGGGCGAACCCGAACTACCGAGAGGGACAGATCCCAAAGGTGGCCCTTCATCGAACTCGATGGGTGAAAAATCACAGCCACCTTCACCATCGTACCACATACTTTCTAGAAACAAGCACCCTCGACAGCCACCAAAGATGCCAAACCCTTTGTTTTTCACACTTGCACACCCTAATCTGATATTGGAAACCATATTTATCTTTTATCTTCAATATTCATGTGACCTTGCATTTTTCATGAACCTCTACTTGAGATTCATCTTCATCTTCATTCTTGAGTTCTACTCTAAGTTCTCCTTCATCTTCATTCTTTGGTTCTTCAACCTTTGTATTTTCATTATTTTATTCATGAACTGCTTGAGCTACTTATTTGTCTTTAATATTTGGATCACGTGCTTCTTTCCTATAATATTGATATTGTCCTATAACTTCTAAACATTCACTTAGAGAATCATAATAATTTCCTTAATTAGATAAACTTGGAATGTCAATATTGCATGTAGAATTAAACATTGTTTTCAGATATGATTCACTTGTATCAGTCTCTACTTTCCTTTTTAGAGTTTCAATCAACTTTTTTTTGTTTTAGATTTTCATCTTTATGAATTTCAAGTGAAATCAATGTCATATACATTATACTACCTATATCTATAGGTATCATAATATCATCCTTAGAATTATCAATTGCTTCAACAAGATTTGAATGTAAATAATATTAGAATATTTTAAAGCTTTTGTTCATAGCTTCTTTGTAGATGAATTACATTACCATATCTAGCTTACCCTTAGAGTTTTCAATCAATTTACTAATGTTAGATTTTATAACTTCTAATCTTTTCTTTCTGATTATGGACTCCATATTTTCTTCCATAATAATCAAAGTTTGCAATTCAATTCCTTTGAAGTTGTAATCCTTATATCTCCCAAGTTAAAAAAATACTCAAATAAGAAATTTTAAAATTTTAAAATTTCTAAACCTTTGAAGTAGAAATTCTTTTATCTCCCTATTGAATTAAATTTGCAAAATTTCAAATTTAACACCAACAAAGCAAAGGTATGGGAGTTTGATGTTAATGGAGAAAGGTAGGGATATTGTGATTGCTACCCTTTAAATGTTTCTCACAAAGTGCTTATTCTATCCTGCTACCTTTTATTGACTCTTATCCATATGGGGCAATGAGTTTGGGCCACCTAACCCTTTCTAGATACTAATTTAAGCCATGTTGCTCCAAACTTAACATACGCTTGAAGGGAATATTACCTACGTCTAAGGGAGGCAAGAGCTTGATCATTCTTGCCCATCTCAATGGCTCATTTAACAATAACAAAGGGTCCAATACCAATATTTATGCTAATTAGCATCTAAGGTTCAAATCTATAGAGAACCTCAAGAGTATGACACATGTTGACCTATGCTTGACCAAAACAATCATTTTTATGAAGTTTATGGTTTTGTATAAAGAATTGTTAATTTAAGAAGACAAAATCTTAAATGTTGAGTTGGGAAGTAAATCATCATCAACTTAAATGGGATTTTGATTTGAATTATCATATTTAAACACACACACATATTCTTTAATAAGATAAATATTTTTAATTTGCAATATTATAATTTTTCTCACTTAATAAAAGTATTTTGTTTAAATTAAAATATTTTACTTGTAGTTTTTTAAAACCATATGAAATTTTCTAGCTGAAACATATACCTTATAAGATATCTAGAAAAAAATCAAACAAATGGCCTAAAGCTATAATAAAAATATGATTTGAACAAAATAAAGAAAAGATAAATAAGGTTAAACAATAAGTGGATGAACAAATGGAATATCAAATTGGATGAATTTTGAAATAATAACAATTAATATTTATTAGGAAAACATTCATCACAATTGTATAGGAGAAAAAGAAGTTAGGAAGAAAGAAATAACATTATCTTGTTTAGTTTAACCCTACATATGATCATCACCAAAAGACCTATATAAGGGAAAACATTTATTGGAGAGTAAATATGCTCATGGCCCAAATGAGAACCATATCAAAATAATTTAGATGTGAAATAAGCAATGTTAAAATTGTAATATAATTCATGGGAAAGGCCAACATTGTATGATGTATTGGATAAGCCTAAGGGTATTTCATTGTACAATGTATTAATTAATTACAGTATTTTATTATGTAAGCCCTATGGGCAGCAATTAACCTTGTTATGGTTAAACCCTCTCTATAACTTGTAATAATCTAAATCCCACTTGTTATGTTGGCTTAAGCTAACCTTTATTATGTAATTGAGGTTTTGGTATAGGTATCAATACCCTCTTCCACTCCTCATTTGATTATCAGAGTGGTGTAAATTTATCCACATATATAGTGATTATTTATGGTTCCTATGGTTGTCCCCAAATTAGTGTATCTTCTTTCATTGTTTTATGCATTTTGTATAATATTTGAGTGGTTGAATTACTTCTATTCATTTCTAAAAAATATTGTGAATTCTAATCTGGTATCAAAGCAAGTATGAAAATACTTTACTTGGTCATGCATAAATGGCATCTGGAGCTTTTGATTCTTCTTTTGAATTCTATGATGAATTTACTATCTTTTTTTATCTTTTCAAAATCCTTGGAAATAATTTTTTGTCACAAGGTCACATGTTTGATCCACAGATTTCCATGTTTTGTAGCCTCTAAAGTGGGTATCAAGCGGTTCACAATTGACGACTTAATCCTTCATTCCCATCAGTTCCTACAAATAATTGGTTAGCCAATGGGCTTTAACATAAGAGACACTTTGGTTCAAATCTCTCCAAAGGCTTTCAACATATTTTCCACTCAAGTCAGAATATAAGCCCACTTTTTGGCCAATGTAGTTGTGTCTAGTGCCATGCAATCATAATTGTTTCCTATTTGAATCATCTCAACCAATGAATAAGAGGGAAATTATCACATCTATTGAATTTTAGATAATATATAGTGAAATATAAGTAGATGATACCAACGAATCAAAGGACACCAAGTGGTAATAGGCAATTATGCATATTTTTTCTAAGGTTTGAGATTGTATTTTTTTTGTTTTTTTAGGTAAAAATTTTCTAAGGTTGTAACTTTTGTATATAAAAGCAATTTGAACCCCTTTTTTCAAACTACAAAAAAATTTGAACTTTGTGCATTTGTGACATCAGTCTACAAATTTGTTTTAGTATTTAGGGTCAAATTGTGTAAAATAGTCCTCAATCTCTATTTTCCTCTTTTGAAAGGGTGAACTTATATAATCATAATGTTTGGACTATTTTTCATGGAAGATATTAAAATTTATGATAGATGTAGTATATTTTGAGTCTTTTAAAGGTTTGTAGGAAAATGATTTATGGTGTGCTTTAGTCAATCCCTCTTCCTCCTTTGGATTATTGATTTAGCTTATTCATGAATATCTAATATTTCGTGAGTCTCTTTCTTCTATTTCTTGTCTAGGTACACTTGGAAGTTTGTTACAACTCATATTTTAAACAAGTTCATGCAAAGCCTCTTTCAATGACTAAAAGTGAGTGCTCCAAAGGCAAGAAGTCATCTTCGAAAAGGGTGATGTATGTTGTAAGAGGAAAAGTTGTGTCTTCAATACATACCTTATGCCACAATAGAATATTGAAGGAGCTTATCTTTAAATGAGATGGTAATTTTAAGTTCTCTTCTTCATTTGAAGTCTTAGTGGAAGTATTTTTTGGATGAGTATGGGAATGCCTAATAGTGGTAGTGGCGAGTATGATCCAAGCTAAGGGGATTCTTGTGTAGGAAATATTTTTGCAACAACATATTTAGATTATGGAGGGATCTAGAGAAGTATATCTCAAAATGCGAAGGCTCACTAAAGCATTCATTATGAGGGTTGACATTATTGTTACTAATGTCTTCTCTCCTTGGCCGCTTAGTTCAACTTATAGGATGGTGTTAAATTTTTAATTTGATTCATGACCAAGGCCAACATTGTATGATGTATTGGATAAGCCTTAGGGCATTTCATTGTACAATATATTAATTAATTATAAAATTTTATTATGTGAGCCTTATGAGTTGTAGTTAACCTTGTTATGGTTAAACCTTATTTATGCCCTGTAAACGTAAAGCACTCTTGTTATGTTGGCTTAGATTAAACATGAGTATGTGATTGAGGTTTTAGTATTGGTATAAATACCCCCTTTCACTCCTAATTATATTTTTAAAGTGTTGTGTAATGTTATTCATAAATATAGTGATTATTTAGAATGCCTACAGGTTCTCCCAAATCTATGTTTCTCTTCTTTTATTTTTTTACACTTTCTATATAATATTTGAGTGGTTGAATTGTTTTAATTTGATTCTAAAAATATTGTCAATTCTAATAAACAAATGAAAGAGACTAAAAAATGTATTATTGAATGAGAGGATATGTATTTTTTTTGCTTCAATATAGTTGATATAGAAATATATTTATTTTGGAATGCAAGAATATAAAGCTTATAATGATATTTAAGCTAGGTGTGGTAATACTCTAACAATAAAATAATTTAAAAAATTATGTGAAATAAATAAATTCTTTATTAAAATTAATTAAAAATAAATTTAAATTATATATATATATATATATATATATATATATATATATATATTATTTAATATTTAATATTTTAGGGTTGACAATTTTTATTTAAATTCTTGTTTGATAAATTACTTTTAACTTGAAGACTTAAAAATCTTATATTTTATTCTTTTCTTTTTATTCCTACGAAGGCTCGTTAGGATTGAACTTTGACCACTTATATATATAACGATGTGGTATCTCAAGCGACTAAACAAATCTTAAAATGTATCTCAGAGCACCTACAAGTCTTCAGTCCAGTTATCATGAGTGAGTTGAGAAAGACATCTGATAATAGAAAGTCAAAATGTCTCCAATTGATTCATAAACTCTCTTGACTATTATATTAATTTTCTAGTAAACAGTATTTCTTACCAAAAAAAAATCTTTAGAAATATAATAAGTTATGCTTCACCTTATTTATAATACTTATTTATAATAAAATAAAATTTAATACATAAAATAATCATTAAGACCATTATAACGCTTCATGATTAGTGACCATCTCCCCTACCTTATTTATGGTGGCATTCCAACTATGTGATGACTTATTTCTTAATCTTGCGTCTCCTTTATGATTTTGGTTTTAGTTGTTCAATTCATCATTTAAACATAATAAGGCACAACACTAGTTAATCGGCAAATATCTAACTTAATTCCTTCTTTAAAAAAAGCGATGGTTTTCAACCGTAAATCTTTAAAAAAAAAAAAAAAAGCCCTTAACTAGAACAGCTTTACGACCATATTAACACCAACATGGTTCGTAAAAATGCACTATCACTAGATAATGTCTTTGTAAGGCTCTTATAGTTCAGCATTAATTGATTATGAGTCAATAAAAAGATCCAAAGCCCCAAAAAGAAAACAAGATCGTAAATGGCTTCCAAATGCAGGAGAGCCATTCATAGCTACTCCCATATCTACCAATCACTTATAGGCACGACCAACATGAAGGTCACGGAAGGAGGGCGAAAAGTCTTTGGACGTGACTTATAGTGAAATCAAACGGAAACACGTGCAGTCCACATGTGCCCTCTTCGTCCAACATCGCAATTAAAAATTCAAATCCTTGTCACCCTTTCTTCCACCAAATAAAAAAACTTAGAAGCCTTCATCCATTTGTCCAAATCGCCTTACGAAGGATCCAAATCGCCTTTCGCTATCCTTTCATTTATTTACAGGTTTTAGCCTTACAAATCATAAAGAGCAGATAGAAAGAAAATGATATGTCACCGTTCACCGCACTCGGCGGAGGCACATGAAGGCACATGGGGGGCACATGAATTTGCCTTCTTTAAAATTTGTAGAGGATAAGTCGGAACGTAATTCATTGGGTAGCTACTTTATTAAAATAAATAAATCAACTGACTTCTTTCTCCAAAACGAAAGCAAAAGTTTCAAGCTAGGCGGCGTGCCCAGGTCTATTGGTTTTTACAATAAAGTTAAAAAAAAAAAAGTTCTAGTCGTAAGTAAAATAAAATATACATCATGCTCTTCAAACTGTTTGCTGATTCTGTGGGTTTCTTTATGAATGAATACTCAAATGCTTGGCAATCTACAAGTGTTTGGTGTCTTTGGAATTTGCAGCGGGGCATGTTGAAGAGAAATCAGTTGGACAAGTGAAACTTCAAAACAAAGAGAAATCATTCTATGTTGAACGACGGGACGAAGACATTGTGCACGGTAATGGCATACAACGTGAATTGTGAATATTACGTTGGGTGTTTACAAATTTGATACAAGTCTTTTTGTACGTGCAACAATTGGAGTCGATTGGCAACCTCCTTCGATTTCAAGGAGCAAAAAATGCATGTAAGTATTCTACGGATCTCATACTTTATAGGGATCTCTTTTAATTTAAAATATACACATACAAACATCCCATTCCCTTGATAATTATCCTTTTTAATTGTTTTGTCATGGAACTTCCCACCAAACAGGTGCTGATTACGTTGCGGTGTAAAAAATCAGCTTTCCCTCTAAGTTTGTAAGTAAAAATGATGTGAAATTGATTGCACTAGGAAGGATGAACCATTGTTACCATAATAAAAAAAATTATTTGTTTAAAATTTTAAAATTTTAAAAATTCAAATTGTTTTAAAATAAAAATAATTCAATTCCATTACTTTTAATATTTTTATGTAATAATAATATTTTATTAATTATATTATAATTTTTTTGATATTATAAATTATCATTATTTTTTTTTTTGTTGTATGATTAGACTATTATTTAAATTACAAGACCAAAAGAACTATACCTTCCATCTCTTATGCAAAGAATTAGTATATTATTCTCCATCAAACAACTACCAAGTGTCGCGGTAGACATAATTAATATAATTATATAAATTAATATAAATATATTTTTAAAATAATTTTTTTATGCAAAAATTAGTATATTATTTTACTACAAGCGTGGCGGTAGACATAAGTATGGTGAATATAATTCTATAAATTAATATAAAATTTTAATAAAAAAAATTATAAATATTAAACAAAATTTAATTGATAATGTTATTATTAACTTAATTAATAATGTTATTGTTAGCTCAATTAATATTTATAATAAATCTTCATAAAACAGACCATGCCTCGCATCACTTAATTGTCTAAACAATGTATGATAATGTGTAGGATAATAAATAAGTGCAAAGAAGCAGTGGTATTTATTATTAAAACAAAAGTTTTAATTAATTACATTTAAATAATATTTTTAAAATAAATTTTACTAAAAATAAATATTTTATTTTAATTAAAAATTACTTTATAATATACAAAATTAAAACTATTAAATATTTTATTATAAAAATATATACAATATTAGTTCATATAAAATTTAATATTTTTTTTTACATTATTAAAACTAATAATATTTATGACTTTATTTTAAGTTTTAATAAAATATTTTGAACTTCTTTTATATATTTATAAAAATTTATATTAAGTTATTTATATGTTTAAAAGCTATTTTTATAAAAAATAATTCTAATATTACACAAAATTATATATAAATTTTAATCTGAATTTGAATCCCAATTGCACTCTAATAACGGATAAATATGTTTTTTTTTTTTTATACAGAGGAATTCGTAAGTATCTTTCCTTTATGAACAACCGGGTCACATAGTAAAGTAGCATTGCCTCATATCGTAACGTGAAATCATAGTGTTACCACTATAACCCCTAACTCGCCTTAGTAAACATGATTCAGAGTGAGGGAGACTCTGGTGAGTCACATGGTCAAGTAGCATTGCTTCATATCGCAATGTCAAACCATGGTGCTACCATTATAACCTCTACCTTGCCTCGATAAACATGCTTCGGAGTGAGGAAGACCCCGGTGGCTCGGGGTTGGCTGGCGCACACTCAGTGGACTGTGGTCATACTACTATCTTTGCCCTAGATTGGACATGCCCGTAAAGTTTGAACCTAAGTCTCCTCCTCATAAATGTCCAACTTCTTACCAATCCACTTAACCCTCACCAATATAGCCAATAAATATGTTAAACTAATTTAAATTATAGAAACATTTTTCAACTAACTATATTAATGACATTAAAAATATTAATTTTCTTTAATAAAATTATATTTTAAAAAAAGTTTAAGTTTAAAATTAAACCTATAAAATCCTAGCAAACACTCTAACTTTACCTTTAAATCTTTTTTAATTAAATTTTTTTTTTCCCAGGGAAAGTGAATAGACCTTCTTTAATGGTCTTTGAAAAAAACATTTTCCAAAGAAATCGATTTGTAAACATATATTTTTTAATTAAAGTTGAGAGATCTCATTATAACTTTTTAAATGATTTTTATTTTAATATAAAATTTTCAAAATTATTTTTTAAATAAAGTATTATTTAAATAAAAAACAATTGATTTCTTTGTAAATTTATATATAGCACCTCAAATAGTGTCACGTTTAAGCGAGTTTAATTCTACATTAAAAAACCAATTAACTGTCACATAATAAACCAATTGTACTATTTGAGAGAAAATAATAATAATAATCTAAGATAGATACATAAGTATTAATTTGAATGGAATTTTAATTATGGAATATGTTATTAGACTTGCATAATCACATTAATTGGTTAAAAAGCAAGAGGGCCAAGTTTAATTTTACATTAAAAAACAACCAACCAATTTTACAAGTTGAGAGAAAATAATAATAATAATAATCTAAGATAGATAGATAGGTATTAATGTGAACGGAATTCCAATTATGGAATATGTCACTAGACTTGCATCATCACATTAATCGGTTAGAAAGCAAGAGGATCAACCCCAAACTTGCATCATCACATTAATCGGTTAGAAAGCAAGAGGGCCAACCCCAAACTTGCATCATCACATTAATTTGTTAGAAAGCAAGAGGACCAACCCCCACACATGTCCAAAACTCGATGTTAATAGGGGTGAAGAATCCCACAAAGTGGGACCAAGGACTTGCACCTTTAAGCCTACTACCCCATTGGAAAAGAGTATGGCAAGTGTCGGGATTTATAAACCATTCAAGTCCCACAACACAGTTAATTCGGGATTATTCACAAATACACACACAAACTACACTAACAAGATAGATAAGTATTAATATGGGATTATTCACAAATACACACACAAACTACACTAACAAGATAGATAGGTATTAACATGTATTAACGTGAATGGAATTCCAATCAACAAGATAGATAAGTATGGAAAAGATAGATAAGTATGGAAAAGAGTATGGCAAGTGTCGGGATTTATAAACCACTCAAGTCCCACAACACAGTTAATGTGGGATTATTCACAAATACACACACAAACTACACTAACAAGATAGATAAGTATTAATGTGGGATTATTCACAAATACACACACAAACTACACTAACAAGATAGATAGGTATTAACATGTATTAACGTGAATGGAATTCCAATCAACAAGATAGATAAGTATTAATGTGGAATTATTCACAAATACACACACAAACTACACTAACAAGATAGATAGGTATTAACGTGAATGGAATTTCAATCATGGAATATGCCATTAGACTTGCATCATCGTATTAATCGGTTAGAAAGCAAGAGGGCCAACCCCCACACACATGCCCAAACTCGATGTTAATAGGGGTGAGGAATCCCACGGAGTGGGACCAAGGACTTGCACCTTTAAGCCTGCTACCCCATTGGCAAAGAGTATGCAAGTGTTGGGGTTTATAAACCATTCAAGTCCCACAACACAGTTAATGTGGTATTATTCACAAATACTCACAAACTACACTAACAAGATAGATAGATATTAACGTGAACGAAAATACACAAACTACACTAACAAGATAGATAGGTATTAACATAAACGAAATTCCAATCATGTATTATGCCACTAGACTTGCATCATCACATTAATCAGTTAGAAATAAAGAGGGAAAATCCCCCACACACATGCCCAAACTCGATGTTAATAGAGGTGAAAAATCCCATAAAGTGGGACCAAGGACTTGCACCTTTAAACCTACAACTCCATTGGCAAAGAGTATGACACAGTTAATGTGGGATTATTCACAAATACACATACAAACTACACTAACAAGATAGATAAGTATTAATGTGAACGAAATTCCAATCATGGAAGGCCAACCCCCCACACACATGCCCAAACTCGATGTTAATAGCTATTATTCACAAATACACATACAAACTACACTAACAAGATAGATAGGTATTAACCTAAGATAGATAGGTGTTAACGTGAACGAAATTCCAATCATGGAGGGCCAACCCCCACATGCCCAAACTAGATGTTAATAGGTATTAATTAATAGGTATTAACGTGAACAAAAATCCAATCATGGAAGGCCAACCCCCACACACATGCCCAAACTCGATGTTAATAGGTATTAACGTGAACAAAATTTCAATCATGGAGGGCCAACCCCCCACACACATGCCCAAACTCAATGTTAATAGGTATTAACGTGAACAAAATTCTAATCATGGAAGGCCAACCCCCCACACACATGCCCAAAACGTGAACAAAATTCCAATCATGGAAGGCCAATCCCCCACACACATCTCCAAACTTGATGTTGATAGGGGTGAAGAATCTCACAAAGTGAGACCAAGGACTTGCACCTTTAAGCCTATTTCCCCATTGGCAAATAGTATGGCAAGTGTTGGGTTTTATAAACCACTCAAATCCCACAACTGTTAATGTGGGATTATTCACAAATACACACAAACTACATTTTATTAAATAGATATTAACGGAATTCCAATCATGAAATATACCACTAAACTTACATATCTAAAAAAGTATGCGTTCTGATCCTGTCTCGAAGAATAAATTACTTCTTTAGTTATTAGAATTGAAACCAACCACATGAAAGGGATTAAGGAACTGAATCTTATATACCAGGCTGTCACTTTGGAAAGTAAAGCCATCGCCGATTTCAAGTCGATGACAACAACTGACAGTCATAATGCATACCCTGCTTCCCCGTGAAAACCACAACATATCGAGAACGCTCTCTTTATTCCTTATCAAGAGATTAAGCGGGATCATTGTCTTTTTTAATTTATTGGGAAAGGAAAACGAAAAAAATTATTTTCTAATTTGACCCCTTCCTGTAATCAAGAATAATGGGTTTGGGTTTCGTTCTGGAAGATATTCCGGAGAATCTGAATAACATATCCAAGTTCATACTCTATGAAATATAAGATTTAAATCTCACGGCCTCACCAAACTAACCTAAGGCACCAGAATCAAGTATCCGAGATAACAATTATTATTATATATAATGACAGTTGAGTACAGACAATTGCACCGAGCACACTCGCAGAACAGAAGACTTTCTCTTCTCTTGCAATACTCTATTAGCTATCACCGTCTAATTATAGGAATCACACCACAGAGCGGGAGGGTGTCCATAATCCACCTCTGCCTTGCCCCTTACTATACACTAAATACACATTATCTCCTAAGAATCAATGTCGCCTCATTAGACAGAACTGCTGCAGCCTTCTATGGGCAGTGCCACCACCACAGCGCTTCGTCTCGGGTGAAAGATAAACAATCAGCATCAATAGACACAAGCAAGAACAACCCGACTAAAACTAGGCCTATCTCGCTGGACATATTGCTACATGTATATACAAACACTAGACGAGACATTCTTGGTCACAATATTATATTAATTCAATGGTCGCCAGGCTGTTACGGTTATGTTAGGTTAGTGTATCTGAGCACCGCTAAAAGTCTGGCCAAATTGCCAGTCGCTGGGAGCGACATTGTAGGACATAACTGTCTTGCCGTCACTGGTGGTAACCTTGAAGGAGAGGCTCTGCCCGTTGAGGTAGCTGTTGCTCTGCCAATTCTGGCCCCAGTTCCGCGACATTGGCTGCCACCCAGTCCTTGACCCCTTTATCCACGCTGCGTGCACGTCTCCTGCTCCGCCAACGTTTGTGATCAGAACCAAATTGAAGTAGGAATGCCCATTGATGGTAAATCGGACTCCGCCTCTTCTGTGACAGGGTACCCTGCAATTACACACATTGAAATAAATCAACTAACTTAAAAAGAGAAGCGGATATAGTATAGTAACTAGTCCCTCTGGTAATACAACGAAATCAGAGAAGCCAGAAATCGGAAGACGGACCTTTGGTAGATAACAGGGACAATGCCTGCCTTGTACTTGGCAATCTGCTGGAACACAGGCTGTGAGAGATCGAAGTGTTGTTGTGGGGGGTTACACCAGCCCCCAGCATCATTAGGCAGGGCATTGTTGGGCGGGCAGAAGTTGGTGGCAGTGACCACAATTGTACTGGGAAGGCACCATTGTGGATCGTCGTTGCATTTAATCTCATAGCACGCTCCACAGCTGAGGCCGTTGTTGAAGAGAGCGGTGCTCAGAGCTGCAGTGTTGGTGCCGTATCCTTGGCTGTATAAATTGCCATACCCACAGGCGCCCCCTGCATCATATGAAACAATTTGCCCCTGTTACAATGCAATAGCTTAATTCATCTTCTGATGGACAACGCAAGAGAATTAGACACTTACCCATTGTGCCGGATGCATCACCACCCCCATAAAATGTGGCATGAGCGCTTGTCCAGCCGTAAGCAAATCCAAATCTACCTATTGAGAAAAATCCTAGTAGGAAAAGTTGTACAAATGCCATAGCTCCTGCAATTCACAGGAAACAAAACTACTGTTTAACTCAGAGTGCTATCAATAATGATTAAATTGGGGAGCAGACTTCACTCCAAGGCAGCCATTTTAGGGACGGATCCCGGACTCACCCACGACCGAGACTTCGACGACGCCAAACTAAAAGCGAATCACAGAGCAGAGCCTGGAAGAGGAGGAGAAATTGCAATGAGAAGATGGGAGAAAGGAAGGTTCGTTAAATAGACATTTGAACGCGGCAAAGAAGCAGGTTAAGTCATGTTTAGAGTGTGGGAACAAGTTTGTGCGGTAATCGCAAGTACTGGTCAACACCCAAACAATCCCGCCTATAGCTCATTATTCTTGTTTCGTATTTATTTGTTAATGTAAATTTACGAAATCCACTGTGTTAACTTCGAAAATAGAAAAACAAAAAGCTCCCCTATTGACTTTTGTTGCTAAAATATCCATACCTAGCACTAACACTATTCTAAAAATAGACCCGCAGGTTGTAAATAAGACAGTTTTTCGTATCTCGTTGCGACCGCCCATAACTGTCGCCGATAAAAGAGGAGAAAAATACTTTCGGTGTAGAACGCCCCAAAGACTTTCGGTGTGAAGACTGCAAAGCACGCATTTGCATCGGTTTAGGGATTCAATATTTCTTCTTTTATTTTTCGAATATAGTTTGTGGGAGGCGAGCGACCTTTTCAAATGTGGACGGCGCCACTTTCCACATAGGCTTTCCTTGTTTACAAGTTTCTCCGGAGCCCACATATAAATTTGTCTCGCTTGTACTCTGTGCGTAAAGTCATTCAAGTTCGGTTTGGATGAGTGCTTAATTGAGAAGCTTACCATCTTTGACCATGAAATATAATATATTCTTGGCCATAAGCCTAAAAAGGTTAAAGATTTTCTTTGAGTGCAATTCAAAGATGCCAATGCAACCAAGTTGGCACTAAACGTTACTGTAATTTTCCTCTATATTCGGGTTGATTACGCCTAGTTCATTTGAATGCTCACTAGCTTTGCTCCGTGCATTCGAATTAGATGTAATTGCCTTGTAAAATTGATATCATCTTTTATTGTTCAAAGTAAAAAGACTCAACAATACAACTACTTATTTTAATAAAAAGTCACTCTCCACCTTAAAAATAAATAAATAATTAAATAAATCAGTTTTAATTTAACAATATCATAAATCAATTTTAAAACAAAATTAATTGAAACATAATAAATCTTTGTTGTTTTTATAATACTATATAGTATAACAATCATTTGTAAGAAGAGTTCCGAGTCAAGTGCCTATCATTGTTCATCGGCACTACAACCATCATGGACAACCTATGGTCTACATGTTGAACACTTGACTATATGTTCACAACAAAAGTCGAGAGTTTTGTCATCTATTCAACCAATTTTGAGCTCACCTCATCTTATGCATGTAAGAGATAGTGCACCTAACGATAAAGACATTTAATATTATTCACCATTGCTTCCATATTGTTAGCTAAGTTGTGTGCATCCCAATATATGTTAGATACATATAAGATAAAATTAGAAAGTAAGTTCAACGAAGGTAGCCTCCAAGAAGGCACCAAATAAATAAACACAATTTGACATCTCTAATTCCAAATATATTTAAGAGTGATCAATCTATAGGGTTCTCATAGAGGACTCTAAAAGATAAAATTAGTAAAACCTAAAAGGAAAGTTTTTAACAAGATTTGAAGATAGAAAAAAGATAACAAATAAAATACTAGGAACTTTGAGTAAGATTACATAACCATAACAAATAAGGGATAGTCTCTAAAAGATTAGTAGAAAGCACATTTATTAGTACAATCTAGAATAGGAGCAAGGGCAAATGTTGGAATCTTAAAATGGAGGAGACGCCAACCTAAGACTTGACTTTTGACTTCAACTTTGGTTTTCCTTATTTGATTTGCAAGATGAACCTATTCCTATTTAGAAAACGATACTTGTCATTTACTATTAATCTTATTTGTAAGGGGGAAGGGGCTAAACAATACCTAACTTATAATGTTGGATGTGAATTTTTTTTGGCAAACACTAGTATCAAGGATATCAACAACAAATGTACCTAATTTAACATATACTTTATTTGGAATAAGTCCATAGGTTCTCTTAAACACATTTTTCAAATGTGATGGCAAGTTAAAAGCTGATTGTGTAATCCTTCAAATGATCAAAGTGCAAACAAAATGATCTCAAAGATCTAACATAGATTTGATTCTTTTCTTCAGAAAGGTTAAAAACTTAAAATTGAGATAGAGGACAAGTATTTTTTTATCCAAAATTATTACTCTATTCCACCATACATAAGAGCAGCCAAGGATTCATACTTCCATATGAGAAATGGAGCAAACTCGTCCCAATTTATTCAAATATTTTTAAGGGATGGTGATCCACTAATCTAAGAACACTTCACATTCAAAACTTTGTCTTCCCACATAAAGCAATGGTGCAACAAGGAAACCCATTAACTTAGATACATGTTGAGGCATTGTTGAAGAGTAATAAGATATGGTGGCAAAAATTATTGCCAATCCCAGCCAATTAATACTTTAAGGATAAAATCACAACATATTTTATCATATACTTTATCAAAATCTATATTAATTAGCATAACATCTTGGCCTATTTCTTGTCCCCAATGAGACATCTACCAATATAGCATGAGATTGTTCAAGATATGCCTTCCTGGAATAAATTTAGTTTGTTCTCCACTAAATTTTTTTTGGGCCATAGGTCAAAGTTGGATGGTCAAGACCTTTGCAATTGTCTTATACAATACATTAAAAAGGTTACTAGGCACCATATATAAATGCAATTCTTATTTAAGTTCTTTATAATAAATTTGATTAGGCATTGATTAATAAAGGAGTCAAGATAAATATTTCCTAAGGCCTCCTTATATATCATGTGGAAATTCTTATTGAACATTGACCACTTTTTTGATAAAATTCCATAAGCAATCCATCCATACTAAGTGCCTTATAGATATTCAAACATTGAAAACTATACTAATGTGAGCAATAATTCTTGATTATGGTTTTATATTAGTAACACATTTGATGGAAAGGACCTCAAACAAATAGTAGATGAGATTCAAATTATGATTCAAGAATTCTATCTACCCATTTTTACATGGAAGAATAAGTTTTGGAGTTTATCAATAGATGGCAAATACTTTATTAAGTGGTATGTAAGGCTTTAAAGCAATCAAAATTTTCAATTCCCAAATATTTTCCTTGTAAGAATGTTTGATCACCTGAGGCCCTCCCTAAAGCCTTAGCATTCCTTTTGTTAGCAGTCCAAGTAAAATTCTTAGAGGTGAGAGTTTGCAAAGAAGAGGTTATCACAAACCTTTTAGGTATACCTTGTATATAAAGGATCTAGAGATATTCGATCATTTACTTCTTTGTGTTGCCTTTGGTTATACCATATGGGGATACTTTTTCAAAAAATTAAGAATATGTTTGATATCTATATCAATATTGAAAGAGTTGATAAAATATTGAATTATTTTTTTCAAAGCTAAAGCATTATACATTATTTTGAGGCTTGGTCTTGTCATTGTATGTTGGAATTTATGGCTTGAAAGAAATAATAGATTTTTTCTAAACAAATATCAAAAGCATGTCCAAGTTTGGAATTGCATTATTGCTTTTGTTGCTTAATGTTTACAAGCATGGAGCTCATCATAAGAAGTCTCAAGAGTGGGAAAAAGGGTTTTTGCATCTAGGTTACAAGATTTTAGTATGCATACAAGGTCATTGGTGACAATGGGATTAATATAAAGGATATATGTTGACCTTTGGTAAAACATAAATCTCCAAAAGTTTAGTTTATTTTATCTAAGTTAGTTATATGGGATTACATAATGACCACATAGTGGTCTTACAATAAATTGACTATTATATAAAATATTTAAACGTGAGTATCTTTGAAAGCTAAGTAATTTAATTAGTTGAGCTAATACCCATTTATATAAATGCTCTTGGGGCAATTCCTACACAATTCCACTGCTTGTTCAACTAAACACAACTCACTCTCAAATTGTTGACTGCAAGATGATTCATCCCCCTATGATTTTGGTCTTGTCTCTTTGGCATAATCAATAGATTTTAATATTTTTATTACAACCCACTTCGTTATGGACAATAGGATACTCCTCCAAAAAGAACTCATTGCTAAAATTTGGGAAAAATGGATATAACTTTGATGGCATATTTTGAGAGCACCTCACAACAATCCAGTTACTAGGATGATTGGAAAAGCAATGACCCTTCTCATCCCTAGTTCCTTTCAATTGACCACTTGCTGCCAATTCTAGAATTTGATCTTGGGGAGTAGACTTTCAGCGGGTCCTTTTTTCTTCTCCATCACATTCCCCTCTATCTACCTTTTACACACTGCATAAATTCCTATCAAATATCAAGATGGAAATAACAACAAGAGAATCGATACAAAAGGAGGAATCTCATTCTTTCAAATCCAAAGGGCTAGATGGTGATTGATAACCATTGGTGTTTTTGCTTTTTAAACAATAAATGGTCCAAATTTGAGTTCAAGGAAGATTGATCATTTTATTTGATCAAGGGATTGAAAAACTTGAACAATGATAAGAATTCACTATTTTACAATATACCCAAATAAGAAATACTTTATGATTGGCATAGTTTTTAATACCTTAGTCTCATACATCTTGAGCATCCCATTGTTCATCTTGGTCCAATCATAGAACTTGACCAATGGGACATTCGTCATATTCTTCATAAAATCATACATATCATATAAATATAATCATTAAAAACATCATCAAAAATATCTTGATTGTGAAAGTACTTGGGATTCATATACTTATCATCCACTAATTGAGATTATCCAAAAATAAAAGATAAAAATTGATAATCATCTAGCCTCTACACCCCATGCAACCCTGTGGACTCTAGTAGATAAGAAGTCTAGAATTTCTAAATTAACCATAAATACTTCATAAAACCCCTAGGAACCAACACTTGGGAAAAAATTTCCCTAATAACCCCTAATAAACACACCATTAAATTCATCTTGTGGTTGATCAAATAATTGATCCTTATTGCACTCCTAAAATTATCAACAAAATAAAGAAAAATCTACAAATTAGCCTCTTAAATTTCTAATGGCAAAACACTAAGCATAGGTTTTGGGACTTTATAACTTCTCCTACTAAATCTAAAACTTTGAGATTTTTTTACCACATGCTATTACATAGGCGATGTTGTACTTTAACCTCCTACTAAATCTAAAAATTTGAGTTTTTTTACCACGTAGGCTATTATACAAGTGGTGTTGTACTGGCCCATGCTTTTATCTCATCTAAGATTCTCACAATCACCTTCATAGCAATGGACATCATGTAGTAATTAAAAATATTGTGTCCCTTGATCAATTTGTTGAGCACCACAATGAAGCCAAAGAAGGCATTTTTGATCATGAATCTATGAAAGCACTTGATGTTAGTGAGAATTAAAAATTTCTTTCAAGGGACATAGAAGTCATAGGGTGGATAGAGGAGTGACATTTTTGCATCCTACAAGATGAGCACCGCGATCACAACCTACGTGTTGAGGGCATTAAGAGCATAAATGCCCTATTGGGGTGGTGATTTGTGGGAAGGGATGGCATTTTGTTCATATGTTTAATGACACAATGTTAAAAGGATCTTACGATATATTGTAAAACTTCATTAAACTTTCAGTTGGAATATTTGGTATAGATTCGACTATGTTTTCATGTTTTTATAAAATTATTTTGAATTTTTTTTATAAATAGATAGAAAGAAGGAAAAATCAATGTTGTATGGGTGCATATACCCATGTTTTTGGGCTTGCACTAAAAGAACATACTTGCATTAGATGGTTGAGTATTTATACAATATGCTAACAATACATTAGACATACACTAGCAATACCAATGAGACAAAGATATTTTGATAATGTATAAATCCTTTTAATATGCATTCCACATACCTTATATACTTGCACTTCCACATCCCATGCACCTTTGTATGTTTGTATCCTAAATTTAGAAGTCCAGATCCATATCATCTATGACATACAATATACGCCATATTTGCAGCCTATGGTATCCACACACTCATACAATTAAACAAGTTTTAAAGAAAGTAAAAACATTAAAAATTAATAAATAATTTAAAATATATATGAAAAAAACATTAAAACTTATTATTAAAAAAAACCCTCTTATATAAATAATTGGCATAATATAGATTTTAACTATTTTAATTGGTATAATATATACTAAATTTTAATTATATTAAATAAATACTTAGAAAACACAAAAACATTTTTTTTTTTCTTATATACATATATAAAGGAATCTGCAACTACCTTTTCGTTTTGAACATCCGATCATCACATGGTCAAGTCACATTACCTCTAATCGTAGAGTCAAATCATGATTCTACCACTATAATCCCTACCGAATAACCGATCATCACATGGTCAAATCACATTAGACATTACCTCTAATCGTAGAGTCGAATCATGATTCTACCACTATAATCCCTACCGAAACACGATCCTAAGTGAAGAAGACCCTATATGCACCTAGCTCTCCTCATGGTAAATGCCCAACTACTTACAATCCACCTAACCTTCCCAAACTCACAAAAACATTTTCAAAAAAAACATTTTTATAATATATATATAGGATAAACTCATACATCTTCACACTTCTATACGCCATACTGACACCCTATCTACCGATACCCCGCACACGCTCATAAAAATAAAAACTTTAAAATACAATTTTACATTTTTTATTATTTTCAAAAAATAGTTTAAAAAGAAAAAACAAATCTCATAGCACGGTGCAATAAAAATAAAAGACCTTCACATAATACGCGTTTGGTATGGATGGCCTTTTGAAAAGAAGTGCTTTCAAAAACAAGTTGGTAACCATAGTTAGTGATAAGGTACATCCATTACTGAAAAAACAAATTATGGATATTTAAGTGGAGTTAATGGTGTAATAAACAGTAATGCGCAAATTTAAATAAAGTGCTGGAACGATGATATTTGAATATCCATACGAGAAAACCAATGAAGGAGGCCTCTGCCTATTCAAAGTAAGAAACAATAAAATTTGTAAATCAATCTAAGCCATTAACTTGTGAGTAAGATAAAATTTAAAATAACAATATTTAAGTTCGATTTCTTTATATAACATAAAATGTTATAAGTCAATCATACATGTGCAACACATAGACTACTTGATAGCATTTTACCGAATTGTCGGCAACCAGTTTTGAGCTATCTTTAGTGCCAACTTGGCATCTTTGAATCGCACTGAAAGAAGACTTACGTAATCAACTTCTTTTGGACTCTCTTCCTTAACACGATATTTATTGTTGGTCAATGGAAGTTAACTTCTCAAGTGAACATCCGTCAGACAGATCGAAGGGTAGTCCAGGGAATCACAAATTTGTAAGGAAGTAAGCAACTAAAATTTGAATACTTTCACCGGAGCAGCGAATTGGTTAGAGTTGGTACGTTGATAACTATAATTATTATCTGATTTGGTTAATTGTAAGATTTGTTTAGGTAAAGTTTTATTAAAAAAATAACTTATTATTTTTTATCACTAAATTATTTTTATTTATTATTTACCTAAGTTAATAAGTTAATTATTATAGTTATTTTGAGTATGTTGATTAGTAAGTTAGTTGTTAGCTAGCTTTAGGTTGGAAGAATCTATAAAACGTTTGCTAGCATTAGTTTAGGAACCTATTGTTCTCCCACCATTTGAATAATATTCTAATGCTTATTTGATTTTATTAAGCTGACCTTTTCTATCAACTCCAGTTTGCAGTCCATCACCGCAAAATTTTGTGGGGTCATCTCATGTCCTAAAACTTATCCACCGAAAGTCTCTTAAGCCCTTTTCAGTGATGGTAATTAACAATAAACTTAGGTTATCAGTGGCAGCTCGATCCTTAGCAGAATAGATATCGTATAAAAAGGAGAGCAATAATCTCACACAGTTGTAGAATAGAAACTCTTTTGTTCTGTAGTTTAATGACGAAAGTTTGCGTGCCAGCGTAACGTTCAATGCATAATATTTTGGGCGCCTTCTCCCCGTAACTATCTGATTCCGGAAGTTAAGCCGGACCCAATGGATTCTGTAAAATCATTTTATAATAAAACGACGGTCAGGTAATACCAAGACGAGAATAATGACCTGTGAACCGGATTGTGCGGGTGTTGTCGGGTAATTGTGACATGTTCCCAATATGAACATGGTTTGCGTTGTTCTTAGACGTAAGCCATTCAGAACTCTATTTAATGGACCCCCTT
The DNA here is from genome assembly GCA_028583015.1 of Wollemia nobilis. Lineage (NCBI taxonomy): Eukaryota > Viridiplantae > Streptophyta > Pinopsida > Araucariales > Araucariaceae > Wollemia > Wollemia nobilis. The sequence goes on along the minus strand of JAQPPZ010016710.1, from coordinate 9,517,343 downwards.
CATCGTATCTTCTCATCTTAATTTCTCCCACTGTCCACCTCTTCTCTCACAGGCATTTGATTTCAGTTTGGTCTTTCTCAAAGCGTTGATTATTTTGGGTAAGATTGGGATCCATCCCTCTCCCTGTAATACTTGTGTTCCTCCGGTAGTCATTGTATACTAATAGCAACAATATTGCAGGAGGACCAATGGCTCTTGTAGAACTTTTTCTGTTGGGTTTGTTCTCAATAGCCAGATTTGGATTTGCTCGCGGTTGGACAAGCGCTCATGCCACATTTTACGGGGGTGGCGATGCATCGGGCACAATGGGTAAGTGCCTCATTTTGGAACTTCCTCACGTAATCCATTACACGATGGAATTTAGTTTTCTCCTGTGTCTCCGTCATCGTTATGTAACAGGACAAAACTGTGGTGTAATGCAGGGGGCGCCTGTGGGTATGGCAATTTATACAGCCAAGGATACGGCACCAACACTGCAGCTCTCAGCACTGCTCTCTTCAACAATGGCCTCAGCTGTGGAGCGTGCTATGAGATCAAATGCAATGACGATCCACAATGGTGCCTCCCCAGTACGATTGTGGTCACTGCCACCAACTTCTGCCCGCCAAACAATGCGCTGCCGAACAATGACGGGGGCTGGTGTAATCCCCCACAAGAGCACTTCGATCTCTCACAGCCTGTATTCCAGCACATTGCCAAGTACAAGGCCGGCATTGTTCCTGTTCTCTACCAAAGGTCTGTCCCTGAATTTCTGACTGATACTTGGCATTGTCTTATGACTAAATCGACTATAATAAGAGTTTATCTTGCATATTTGGAACTTCTTTAGGCACAACATTATTTTAGGTTATATGATATATTTTTTTAAATTTGCTTTGTTGCAGAGTGCCCTGCCACAGGAGAGGTGGAGTCCGGTTCACCGTCAATGGGCACTCGTATTTCAATTTGGTGCTCATCACAAACGTTGGAGGAGCAGGGGACGTCCACGCCGTTTCCATCAAGGGATCCAGAACTGGATGGCAGCCAATGTCGCGCAATTGGGGCCAGAATTGGCAGAGCAACAGCTACTTGAACGGCCAGAGCCTCTCCTTCAAAGTTACCACCAGTGACGGTAAAACCGTTACATCGTACAATGTGGCTCCCAGCAACTGGCAATTTGGGCAGACATTTAGCGGTGCTCAGATCCGCTAACATAGCTAGACACATACATCTGCTCTTAAGCATTTCATCCTGATATTTTTGGAACAACAGTATTTATCTAGATAAACATATGACATTCTTGGTGGCGAGACATGCCTAGTTTTAGTAGGGATAGTGATTATTGAGATCACGATGAGCTGTGGCTGCCGGTTTCGCCATGGAAGGCAGCTAAGTCTTGAGTATTTGTAATTTTGAAAAGACGTATTGTATTTCGTAGTGTATTCAGACTTCAGTGCCTGGCAGAGGTGAATTGACTCCCGCCTTTGTGCGCCTCGTAATTGTAGGAGCATAAAGTCTTCTCGGCAAAAGTATTTGGTATAATGTATAGACCTTTGACTACCCTCGTAAATAATAATTATGCTGTTGGATGTAAACTTCTGGTGCCTTGAGAAGTTTTTTATTCCGAAAAACTTCGGGAAACTTCTTATTATGGATTTTTTTTAATCATTTTCTTTGAACAATTATGTTTTACTTTAGAGATAAGAAACAGATCGGTAGTCCAACGCAAACGATCTTGATATGTTGTGGTCGTTTATATGGGGAAGTTCAATATGAATTTTGACGGCAAATTGTTGTCATCGTACTGAACTCGTCGACGGCTTAGAGCTTCGAAGTAATGGTCAGTTCCGCGATTTACTCGAATCCTTTTGCAGCAATAGTTTCCATTTGAAAAGTAAGCGAAAACAAGTGTAAAACGTGTATAATGTACGACAAAATGTCTTTCGTCGGTGACGGGTGATGGGATTTGACAAAATGCTTTAGGCGGACTCCTTTTGTGAACAAACTTTGTTGCATTGCATCGTGCTGTAGCAAACTTTCCAATAAGTGGATTTCGTTTCTGAAGACACATTTCAGTAGAAAGTATTACTCAATTTCAGTAGAAAGTATTATGTATTTGAAACCGTAAATTATACCAATTGTAATTTTTTTTAAACCCTAAATTTTATAAGTAAATATATTTAAAAACCGTGCATTTTATTTTTTTGATATATATATATATATATATATATATATATATATAGATGTGGATAGCAAGGATAAATGTGTGGAGTAAAGGTAAAGTCTTAATAACTAAATTAAAAATAAATTAAGTCGGCAACTCATCTTTCAAAATAGTATTAGTTTTCTTTATGTTCATAAAATAAGTTTTTGTAGTACGAGTGGTGGACAAGTGGTGAATCTGGTGATAGATAAAATATCTATAGCATTAATATTGCAAATTTCCAAACATTAAATTTGAGGTTTGGATAGCAGTATGGCTTCCCCGTAGGACCCACACCATTGCACAGTTCACTGTACAACACCCCTCCAACTTTGCACGGTCCACCAAATAAAATTGAAGATTAGCTCTGTTGTCAGGTTGGGTTTCAGTTTTCACATTAGCTCTATTGTTGTGTTGGGTTTTAGTTTTCACATTAACTCTGTTGTGGCACTGGGTTTCAGTTTTCACACTGCTTCAAAGGTAAGTTTTTTTACTTTCACGTCGTTCTCCTTTCACTTTCTCGATGCAAAACATGAATTCACACAAGAAAGCCACATCGTGACCTTAACAATGCTCTTGATTTGGCATTCAAACCATGTTTTGATTTACCCCTAAAATTTTTTGGAAAGCATGTCTACCATCATATTTAGATGCATTTTTAAATGATTGTTTGTAGATATTGTATTTGCATTTGGAAGCAGAAGAATATAATATAATAACCTCTTTCAAAATAAGTATTTTGTTTTGAAGTATCAATTGGAAGGTGAACTGGATATCCAGGCTTGAGCATAGTTGGTTTGATCTTTCAAAAACTGCATATGTGCTGCACAACTTGTAGGAAGCCTCTTTTCCAGTTTAGGAGAAATCTCATTGAATGTGGTGGCTTTATCTATTCTAAAACTTTCACTTGAACTAGACTCAATTAGATCTTTTGATGCATTTTCTTTTCTTCTTGGATCTTGCCTCGATGTATTAACGCTAGAATCTGGTTGACGAAATTGATCTTCATTATGTGTTTTGCAAAGGTCTTTGTAATCTACCATCAGAATAGAGGAAGAGTCACCCACTGTGACTCTTGGAATGCTTTGAGAGTTTTTCATATTGCCCTACCTAATATCCTTGACACGATGTACACCTCATTTTCATATTCTATGGTAAAACTCTTCCCCATCAACTTGATGACTTGTTGAGCAAATAGAATGTTCCTTCCTTGTGTTGTGTGCTTCTAAGATTTCTCCAATGTTGAACGATTTTGTTTTTGATCCCCATGGTATCTAGACTGAGCAGTTGGTTGAATGCAAAGCCTAGAATCTAAGTTTATGTTTAGTGTCACAATTGATGAACCAACAATTCCAATATATGAACTTCCATAATTTGCTCTGTCCCTTTCAATTTGGTCAAGGGGAGAAGATTGATTAATGGACGTCCTCTCATGCATTGATTGATTAGTTGTAGGTACTGAGTAATCTTGCCAATGGTTAGGTCTCTTAACCAAAGTAACATCATGAGAAGAAGTCTCCATGCTTTCCACAAAATTGAATTCTTAAATTTTTTTGGTACTTTCTGTAAACTAGATATTCATTAGTAGCCACATGATTGAATTCTTAAATTTTTTTGGTACTTTATGTAAGCAAATGTTCATTAGCAGCTATATGATTTCCAATATTGTGTAGTTGATTAACTCCTGGTCTCATATTAGGAAAATGCTTGACAAGTTCCCCTGTGAATCCAAGGGCAAACCTATGTACCCATAATTAGAGCTTTGTTTAGGCATGCAAAATTTTACATGGTTCATTGCATTTAGAGATGAAGGTGCTTCCAGATGGCTCAATGCTGCAGTTGGAAGAAGAGCTTCTCTTCCAGCAGATAAGTTTTCAACATTAGGATATGAAAATAGAGCTTCTTGTGCCACTGATTTCTTCCCACTATGATAATCCTAGTAAGATGGAAGAAATGTTTGCAAGGAACTTGACTTTCCACTTCTTACATTAATAAATCCAACATTTATAACAAAACTAGTCTCATTCTTTATTGTAGAAGTGTTTCTTTTGATTGAGGATCGGTGGCTCTGAATTTTATTTGATTGAGGATAAGGAATATCGCTTTATTTTTCCCCATTAATTTCAACATAACTAAAAAAAAAATCTAGCCCTTTCTTTCTCCCTTTGCAAGGAATGTTTCATCGCTCTAGCCTTAATACTACTGCATCCTTTGCAATTATTGTTAATCTTGAAGCAAGGTTTTTATGATTACTTTTAACACCCTAAAAAATATCGTTATATAGTTTGGTGTATGTGTTTAGTATACATTAACCCTTTAACAATCAATTAGCTTGGCCCGGGTGTGTGCAACATATACAAACAAATATTTTCAGTCAATTTTCCTAATTTAAACATTATAACCCAAAGGTGTATTTATATGGGATTGAAATGGGGTTGAAATGGGTCTTACCCATATTACATCATGACCACATAGTGATATTACAATGGCTTGACAATTATTCATGTATCTCTTGGCAAGATTTGAACCTTGGTCTCCTCCTTCAAAGTCAAGGAATTTAACTGGTTGAGGTAATGTCATTTGATAAACTGGAAGTGAATAAGGATCCTATGAGGCTAAGAAGGCCTACATTAAATTCATTTGTATAAAATTGAAGTTACATCTTAATAATCTAGCATTTGATTTCAATCATGAAGCATGAAAAAGTTTTCTTTAAGCTTTGAGCCCATGAATTCAATAAAAGACACTGTATTTCCTTTTAGAATCTGACTGCTCTAAGATGAGAAGAAAAAATTACATGTATCTTTGAAAAAGTATTAATGGGTAAATTATTGAAGTAAATCCTCTTGCATCACTTTTATACTCCATTTGATAAGTTATCAAAAAATGTCTATAGATTTGTGTCATGCATCTCTTATACTTAAAGACTAGGTGTATACACCAACAATTTCCACGTTGCTCTGACTTGCATCTACATGTCATTGATTTACTAGTTCTGCAATTTGTGATATAAAATGGGGAAATTGGCTATAAAAGGGGCTATAAAAGGTATGCTCATATTCGTTCCCTTTTTAGTCTCTCTTAAGGTTTGCAATATCACTTGTAATGGAGAGTGCAAGGTTTAAAGGAAAATATTTCTTTGATAACTATAAACCACCAATGCACTCTTTATTTTCTTTTTGGTTGGGATAGGATTATGTGCAATTGTTATGAAGAATTTATTTTAGATCATCTATTTTTGCTCTACATTGTGCTTATGCACAAAGCATTACAAAAAAGGGCATTTGTAGACACCTAAAATGTGTTATCACAAGCAGACTCCCAAAGAGCCTTCTTTCTAGCCTTCATCCTGTACTTGTGCTTGGAATGAGAGAAAAGTTATCAATAATAGGTTGAGATATTGGGGTTCTAGGAAGGATATCAATATGTTGTACTTAGTTAGTACTTACTAGTTCAGAAATAGAACAACTAGTATTAACCTAAAGTAATTATGCACTAAAGGATAAGGATGAATGATGTCCTGAAGAGGGTGGAGGATTTAATGCCCCACCTTCTATAGAAATTGTAATAATAAAGGAGATTTGAACTTGTGTGAAGGTTGATACATTAAGGTCTACATATAGAGATCATTGAGATAAGTCTATCTTATTCGAAGTTGTAGGAGTGGACTTAAGTTGTTGAGGAACTTCCAAAAGGGACCCTTCCATAGTAGAAGTAATTAAGGGCTCCTCATCTACTATTAAAATAGTTTCTATGTATTATTTGTTCCCACATAGAAAGACAACTATATGATCCATGGACCTAAAGATGACTTCCCCTTGTTCATTATGGACATGGGAGAGGGTCCCTAAGGGTGTCGTTTCCTTATCTTCCTTTTCTTTGAATATGATTTTTTTTTAATGTGACTTGCTCTCCTTGTATCTCAAGCAAGAAGGTAAGGAGTGAGGGTTGTAAACCAATTTGTAGGTAATATTTTAGGTAAGATAGTGATGTTCGACCATGGTTTGGAGAGAAAAGAGAAATTAAATTTTATTTTATTTTTAGCATTGCTTAAAAAGAAGAAGAGAATATATGTTATGCTCTTATATCACCTTCTCTTAATATAGTATTGTCTTTTCCTACTTGCATTATTTCACATTCCACTTGTAAACTTTTCATTCACATATTTTTTATGTCTTTGTTGAAATTTGGACATTTATTTATGTTGATTTTCCAAAATTTCATCCATTTCTAATTTTGTTTCATCTATGTGTTCTTTCGCCTATGCAACTCTTTGTTCCTAGTTGCTTTATGCCATCTGTTATTTTTCATGTTTTCAATTTTTTCCAAGTACCATAACAATTTGGTTATAGCAATTGCCTCCAAAGGAACATTCCAGTTTTAGTTAGAGTAATTTCATAAGGGACTACGGCCTTCATTTTGAATTTTTCATGCCACTAGTCCACACCACCTCGGATCCATGCAACATGATCTATGTGACAAGTAGACCAAATGAGAACTTGGTGGCCTTCCAATCCCATAGCTCGACATTCTTACACCTATTCTAAAGTGCATATAACACTCTCCAACCACTTTGAGTTCTTTTCATACTACATGTATTTCAATTGAGCTTGTCATAAAAGTCTATGCCTAGGTATTTGTATTCTATCACTGCCTCAAGAGGTTCTCTTACAAATTGAAATTTGAGATGTTCCTTCTTTTTTTTGCTAAAAACTCATGATTTTTGTTTTGCTCATGTGCATTTGCATCCCAACTTCCTTACAAAATAGTTTTAGAACCCGAAGGTGATCTTCTAGATCTTTAGCTGTTTTGACCACAAGAAGTACATCATCCTACATACATGCGGAGTTTTACCATGTATTTGGCTATGTGCACACCCTCTCTCCCAAATGTGTTTATCTATTCTTCCAAGGTTATACTTAAGGGATTGGCCCTAAAATGTATTTATAAAAATGGGGCGAATTAGTTTCGAAATCCAAAATTATTTATAATTTCAAGGTGAAAAGGTCCCCTATTATTAGGGGTAATATTGGAGATTTAAACTTAAAATTTTCCAATTATTATAAAATTGGGGTGAATCTACCCAAAAAAAAAAAAAAAACTTATACCCATTTTTTTGGCTAATGGACCCTAATCAAGGGTCCCCAATATTAGTCAATTCCAAATTTCAAAAATCAAAATATTCATTAATTAACGATGATTAGCCATTATGCATAACCTTGTTGATTCTTCTAACTTGTCAATGTATAACTCAAATAAGGTCAAAGATAGAGGGTAACCTTGTTTGACACTTGTCACTCCCAAAACATTCAGATAACCCTTCCTACATTCTGATTCTAGCCTTTACATGCTCATATAATATGTGAATTGTTGCTATGTAGTGAATTGGAACCTCTAGCTCTTCCATTCTGCTCCATAATTTTTTTCTTAGCACTATATCAAATGCCTTTTTAAAGTCTACAAAACAACAGAAAGCCTCCTCTTTTTTATCCCATATTTTTTCCACTGTGTCTGAGTGTGATTTAATGATCAATAGTTGAGTGATTGGGCCCAAAACCTGTTTGTCCCTTTGCTCTCTTCGCATATCTGTTGATCCTACACTCTATCATACTCCTAAACAACTTTGCAAAGAGAGGGTTGATCGTGATAGTTCAATAGTTTGAAGGATTATTTACATCTCCACTTTTAAACAAGGAAATGGTCAAGCTGGTTGTCTACTCTATAGGAAAGTCGTTTTGTATGAACTCATTGAAAATTTCTTTTATCTGCAGTGCAAGAATATCTACATCCCATTTTATATGTTCTTCTTGAAGATTGTTTATGTCACAGGCTTTACCAGTTGCTAGCTTTTTTATCCCTTGAATAACATCTTCATTTGTGAAAAGTTCTTTTTCAACAATGGTAGTAGAGGGTGTCTTCTATTGATTACTATGCTCATACATTTATTTTGAATATTCCAACCATGGATTAGTTGTTATGCTATTTTTAGTTTGCATCTTTTTCACGCTTAGTTCCTTCCAAAATTTCTTTGGTTCATGCTTCACTGAGTAAATCAGTTCTTTCCTCCTTATTTTAATGTATTTTTTTTTTTTTGCTCTTACCAATTTATCATATTTTTTTTGTTTACTCTTGTTTTACCTATTGATTTCTTTAGTAATCTCTATGTTTTTTTTTTTTTTTCTTGCTTTTAAAGAACAATATTTTCCCGCTTTTTCTCCGGCCCGTGACGAGGAATAAATTTTGTTGAGAACGTAACTTTTCTCAAATTGGAACTCATCTCTAACTTCAATCACTTTATTAAAAAGTTAAAAGAGAGACAAATCTATTCAGGTTTAGACTCTATTGATGTGGAAATTGAAGTCAACATTTGCGACCGTCGCACGCTAAGGGAATTACCAACTACCCACAACAAGCTAACTATAATTCGAATAGATCCAAAACTACAACAAACACTACCGTGAAAATGAGGAAAGAAAAAAACAACCACGTGCAAATGTAAGTACTGTGTTTAGACCGAAAGTGTTTGAACCATCCACGTAACCGTAGTTAACAACAAAACAAACCGAGCCAAGCGTAAATATTAATGTTCTGCACCAGTAATGTGGGGTTCATTAGCGTAGGAATGTTTTTTCTCCTCATTTTCCTCAGCGAGAGTTATGGGAACTGGGGACGAGATACGGAACGCAGTCGGTCACATTCAGGTTAGGTGGGTCCATATTTGAAGTAACTTGGGGTATTTTAAGAGTGAAAGTTAATGCACAAGCTTCTCGCGCTTTATTTTCATATTTAGGTGGTTTGAATTCCGTAAAAATACATTAAAAATAATCTTAGCAGTTCAAATAAAATGAAAGATTTTAATTATTTTGAGCAGACTTAAATATGGTACTTTTAAATATAGAAGCACGGTTATTCAAATCATATGATCATTAATATCTTTGATAAGGTTGTTCCTTTTCCTGCTGATATAGATTAGTAACTCTCCAACTTTTTTTATTTTACTATCTTCAAATAACTCTTTCATAGATCATTTTTCAAGCGTTTCTTTATGTTTGCCATGGATGTCCGAAAAACTTGACATTCATAGATAAAATGTTCCTCTGTCTCTATTTCCTCTATGTTGTATATAGTACATATCCTTTCTTCCCATTGTTCCTTGGGCGTTTTCTATCTCCTTGTTTCACATCTAAGCCTATGAGAGCTAGTTGTTATCTAAGCAATGAGGATTTTTTCCCTCCACTTGATTTCAGTGCTTAATTATGCTTTTTCTTTGTGGTTATAAGTTGGGTTAAACTTTGCAATATAGTATTGTATTTTCTTGCCTGTATTTTTCCACATTCCACTTTTAAACTTTTCATTCACATAGTTTTTATGTCTTTGTTGAAATTTGGGCATTCATTTATGTTGATTTCCCAACACTTCATCTATTTTTTATTTTGTTTCATCCATTTGTTCTTCTGCCTATGCAACTCTTCGTCCCTAGCTACCCTAAGCCATTCGTTGTTTTTCATGTTTTTTGTCTTCTCAAGTAACATAACAACTTGGTCATAGCAATTGTCTCTAAAGGGAACATTCCAATTTTAGCTAGAGTAATTTTATAATGAATTGTGACCTTAATTTTGAGAAAGTTTGTGATTAAATATTTTTGAATCCCTTCTATTTGCCTTCATTTTGTATTTGTTGTGCCACTAGCCCACACCTCACAACCATGCACCACAATTGGGGTGACAAGTAGGCCAAATAAGACCTTGATGGTCTTCCATTCCAATAGCTTGACATTCTTACACCTATTTTGAAGTGCATATAATGCTCTTCAAACACTTTGAGTTCTTTTCATCCTACATGTATTCCAATTGAGCTTGTCATGAAAGTCTATGCCCAGGTATTTACATTCTACCACTACCTCAAGAGGTTCTCCTGCAAATTGAAATCCAAGATGTTGCTTCTTTTTTGCTAAAAAATCATGATTTTTGTTATGCTCATGTTCACCTGCATCCCAACTTCCTTACAAAAGAGTTCTAGAGCCCGAAGGTGATATTCTAGATATTTATCTATTTCGACCACAAGAATTACATGAGGATTTTTACCACGTATTTGGCTAAGTGCACACCCTCTCCCCTAAATTTGTTTATCCATTCTTCTAACTTGTCAATGTACAACCCAAATAAGGTCAAAGATAGAGGGCAACCTTGTTTTATGCCTATGTCACTCCCAAAACATTCAAATAACCCTTCCTGCATTCTGATTCTAGCCTTTACATGCTCATGTAATCTGTGAATTGTTGCCTTGTAGTGAATTGGAATCTCTAGTTCTTCTATTCTGCTCCATAATGTTTTCCTTGGCACTGTGTCAAATACCTTTTTTAAAGTCTACAAAACAGAAAAAAAACCTCCTCTTTTTTGTGTCATATTTTTTCCACTATGTCTAAGAGTGATACAATGATCAATAGTTGAGTGCTTGGGCCTAAAACCCACTTGACCCTTTGCTCTCTTTCCCTTTTATTTTGCCCAGCTATCGATCATATGTTGTATCATACTCCCAAACAACTTTACAAAAAGAGGGTTGATCATGATAGTTTGATAGTTTGAGAGATTATTTACATCTCCACTTTTAAACAAAGGAATGGTCAAGTTGGTTGTCCATTATGTAGGGAAGTCATTTTGTATGACCTCATTGAAAATTCCTTTGATCTACGGTGCAAGAATATCTACCCCCATTGTATATGCTATGCTTGAAGATTGTCTATGTCATAGGCTTTACTAGTTAGTAACTTTTTTATCCCTTGAATAATGTCTTCATTTGTGAAAAGTTCTTCCTTGACAATGGTAGTAGGGGGTGTCTCCTAGTGATTACTATACTCATACAATTGTTTTGAATACTCCAACCACTAATTAGTTGTTATGCTATTTTCAGTTTGCATCTTTTTCACGTTTAGTTCCTTCCAAAATTTCTTTGGTTCATGCTTTCCTAAGTAAATCAAAATTTTCCTCCTTGTTCTAGTGTATTTTTTTTTTTTGCCCTTATTAGTTTCTCATATGCTTTTATGTTTGCTCTTGTTTTAACCATTGATTTTTTTAATAATCTTTGTGCTTCCTTGCAATCTTCATCGAACTATGGGTCAGTTGGGAAGCTATTTCTTTCTTTCTTTTAAGGTTGAGCTCTTTTACATTTGTTTAGAGCTTCTTGGATAACATGCATTAACCATTCACTCTTATTGTAATCTTTGTTACTTTAAGGTAGTTCCTTTTCTGTAACTTGTTATTCAATGCTGCCTTGAAACTATCGATTTTCTTCTATTAAGAGAATGTATCCCTTGTGAGGAAGTTTGTTTTGATTGCCTTGCATGTATTATTCCCTTGATTTGTCTCCATGCATTTGAAGTTTCATAACAATAAGATTGTAATTTGACTTAAGTTCCACCGAAGAATCTTCCACTTCTAACTCCTTTATTTTTGGTATGCAATTTAGTGAACATATTACATAATTTATTACATTTACCCTGTTTTGCATGCATACTTTCTTGAATTTTTCCTCATAAATAATCAAATTATGTATGTTGCAAAGGGCTAACAACTGTTCTCGTATACCAGATTGTTTGCGTGTTGTCCCATGCTTACGATTCCCACACAACATGTTACCACTCTAAAGATGACTTAATGAGTTTTCGTGCATCTTGCCCCCTTCAAATCTCTATTTGATTGTACCCTCCTTCGTCGATCTTCAACAATGCCCTCAGTTGTGGAACACGCTATGAGATTAAATGCAACGACGATCGAGAATGATGCCTACCCTATACTACTATGGTCATTGCCACTAACTTCTGCTTTCCCAAGAGTGAGCTGCCTAATAAAGCTGGGGGCTGGTGTAACCCCCCACTCACAGCCTGTATTCCAGTAGATTGCCAAGTACAACGCCGACATTGTCCCTGTTCTCTATCAAAGGGTCGTCCTCCAATTTCTGGCTGACTATACATCTGCTCCTCTACTTTCTTTCTATTGCCAGGGGGACTAGTCACTATAATATATTTGCTTTTCTTGTTAAGTTAATTGACTTATTTCAATGTGTTTTATTGCAGGATGCCCTGGCAGAGGAGAGGAAGAATCAGGTTCACCATAGATGGGCACTCCTACTTGAATTTCGTGTTGGTCACTAACGTTGGGGGAGCAGGGGACGTCCTTGTGGTGTGGATAAAGGGGTCAAGAACTGGATGGCAGCAAATGTATTGCGACTGGGGCCAGAATTGGCAGAATTTGGCTAACATTTAGTGGTGGTCAGATACACTAACATAACCAAACCATGACATCCTACTACTGACCATTTTATTATTATAGATTTGTGACCATGACGGTCACATCTAGTACTTGCGTATATAGACTTGTAACGATGTGAACAGCCAGAAAGGCCTAGTTTTAGTAAAGCTCTGCTCTCTTGCTTTTTTTTAACTGTGATTGTTGATTTTTGACGAGGGCAATGTGTTGTGACTAGACAAGGAAGGCAACTCCAGTCGTAGTGATTTTAGGTTACACCAATTTTGAGAAGATATATTTAAATAAGGTAATAAAAAATAAGGCAGTTTTTAACGTCAACTAGATTATATGAGGACTTTCCATCGATTTACCTAGGATGGTAAAGCATTTTGAGTTTGAGCGTAGGGCAATGGTGAATTATTAACGCCCACCTTCCTAGGATGTGCTCTAATATAATCACGTTTTGAGTTTGAGGGTAGGGCAAAGGTGAATTATGGACGCCCGCTTTTCTACTATGCGCTCCAATATAGTCACGTGTGTTATTTTTATTAATATTAGTTTAGGTTTTAAGACAAAGTAGTACTTGAGTATTGGGGTAAGGATTAGTGTAGATTAAGTTTGCAAATTGGACAAGTAATATTGTGGTTAGAATTATTTTTAGTAGATTAAGTTTGTAAATTGGACAAGTTATAGTGTGGTTAGAATTATTTTTATTACTTGAATTTTAATTATTTTTATTGTATATGTGAGAGTTTATCCTTTTTTAGTGGGTTAGGATTTAAATTGATTTAGAATCTTGAATTTAATATTTGTATTATTGTTTTTTAGCATTGAATTTGAACTATTGTTTTTAGTGGATGATTACTTTTGCATGTTATTGAATTGCTATTGTTATTATTATATTTTTTAAGTTGTTTCATTACAAGTGGTATTAGAGCATTAATATTGGCTCTTTGCAGTAGTGTGAAAGAGTGGTAAAAGGGTGTGCAAACCATTCTAGAACCTTTAATAAATAATTTTGCTACTTGTCACCTAGTACTTTTTCATCAATTTATTTCGACTTAATATTTTTTTAATAAAGGGGTAAAAATTTATTGATAAAAATTCTAGATTATAGAGTACATCTAAGCTTCCAACTAGGACTCAAATAAGTAACACAACAGGCTAAAACCACCATACAAGGTCGAAACTCGAAGAAGACAACAAGAACAAACCACATTAAGTATGAACATCCTTGTAGATCAACTCCCAAAGGCGTTGAGAGTTCCCAGATGGGAGGCTCTCCCAATTATCGATAATCCAAGGATCCAATAGCTCAAAAGCCTTTTTGGGAAGGTAATTAACAACCCCATTTGATTCCATTAGAATGTGCACAAAGGATATAAATTCAAAATCTTCACTCATTATGAGAATCTGAACGGCCACAAAGGCCAACTGCCAATTAACATACTTCACCCTTTTGCTATTTAAAAGATTAACCAAAATTTGAGAGTCAAACTCACAGATAATCCTGCGTTAGCCAAGAGAAAACCCCCTCTGCAAGGCCTCGAGAATTGCAAGAGCTTCCATAAAATTTTTGGAGTGAACACTTTTATAAATGGAAAAGAAAAAATTGACCATGCCAACAGAATCTCTCCCAACACCGTCAGGATTACCCCTAGATGACCCATCAGTATTAATTTTTAAAACTCCTCTAGGGGACGACCTCCACCTACCATCTCTCCTAACCTTCTTGCTAAGCTGAGGAACCCTGCTAGGGCTAGAAGAGTTTGCACCAACCTCAAAGAGACCAAGGGCCTACCGTACCTTCTCCTCCCTAGAGTCCAAAAGAGGGTCCACATCACATTTTCTATGGATAGTTTCCTAAACCATACACAAGATCCTTTTCCAAATTTTTTGAACATCCAAATGACTACCTTGAAATATGTGACGGTTCCATTTGAGCCAAATCTACCAGATGATGCAAGAAGGGCCCAAATTCCAAGCCACCTGGAGGAAGGGAACCTTGGTCGGAGGTCTGCCTAGACTACTCCAAAACTCCACAAAGGAGAGCACATGAAAATAAGGATAGTTCCAAGCACTCCACCAACAATGCCAAATATCTTTAGCAAGGGAGCATTGGAAAAATAAATGAGAAGAATCATCCTCATTCTTATCGCAAAGGATACAAAAAGAGGAACGTTGAAATCCCCTCTTCCTCATGTTATCCCAAGTGAGGTATTTATTATGAGCTCCCAGCCAGAAAAAGAAGTTACATTTCGGCCAAGAATATTTGTTCCACACCTTTTTCCACCATGTGATAGGGAGGCTCCCAAACTTTTGCTTATCAAGAACCTGATAACCATAGGCTACAAAGTAGGTTCCCTTAGGATAAGGGTTCCAAGCTAGAATGCCTTTACCCCTCAATGAAGAACAGGGTCTCCCTGCAAGAATAAGAGAAAGCACATCTATGTCCTCGGCCAATCCCCTCTTGGGTCAATCTTGTAAATCTTTCCACCTATACATCTTCAAATTTCCAAAAGACTAGATTTTTTGAAAGTCCTCCACACGAGACTAGCCTGATTCCAAGAAATAAACACTTAGGGAATGTAACCTGGGATATTGAGTCAAGATAGGAGGATGGCCATCCCAAGAATCCTCCCATAAAAGAGCATCTGATTCTTGATTACAAATCCATAACAATCCCTGTTTAATTAAATTAGATCCTCTCTTTAGAGTGTCCTAGATAACTGAACCTTTCCCAACCAAGCTGGCTCTAGGGATCTTAGTCTCAAAAATACCTCTCAAGTATTTACAAGATAAGAGTTTAACCCAAATATGATCTTGAAAGGTACACCATCTCCAATAAAGTTTCATAGCCAAAGCCTGCCCAAAATGAGCCACTTGTCGTAACCCAAGATCTCCCTCTTAAACTGATTTACAAATAGATTCTCACCTAACCAAACTCCATTTAGATTGATCAGGTTTTCCAAACCCCAAAAACTGTCTTGACAAAGCATCCATGTCCTTGATGAAATGAGAGGGAGTTGTTTGCACAAAACACCTGTAAATGGGTAAATCTTGAACAATATATTTTAAAAGCAACACTCTACCTACAGAGGATAGCCATATGATGATCCAATGATTCACCTTCCTTCTAAACTTATTAAGCATAGACTGCCAAGAAGATCTAGGCAGAGGATGAGATGAAATCATAATACCAAGAAAAATGAAGGGGAGAGTCCCAACCTAGAATCTAAGAATGCGAGCAATGTTGGCTTGAATAAGAGGAGGGGTATTGAAGAAGAAAATAGAAGATTTTTCCTCATTAATAAACTGTCTAAAAGCACCAAGATATGTGCCAAGAGACTGTCTAATGTTGTTAGCTTCCTTGATAGTGGTAACTCCTAGCAAAGTTGTATCATAAAAAAATTAAAGGTGGGAAAGAGGCAGCAAACTACTATCCCACTTCCAATCCTGAATGGGACCCTTCCTAACCTAATACTTGAGCAATCTTCCCAACCCTTTCGCCATAATGATAAAAAAATAAGGAGATAAAGGATCTCCTTGCCTCAAACCCCTTGAGGCCTCAAATAGCTCTGATGGCTCATTATTAACAAGAATGGAGAATGAAGAATAAGAAACATAGCTCATCGCCCATCTAATCCATTCCTCCTCAACACCAAAAGTAGCAAGAACTTTATAAATAAAGGACCATTTGACCCGATCATAGGCTTTGGCCATGTCCAACTTAATGAACATAATTTTCTCCTTAGAAGTTTCCATCGAGTGAATAGCTTCTATAGCAATAACAACCCTATCCAATATTTGTCGACCAATAAAAAACCACCTTGCTCCTTAGAGATGATTTTGCTCAACCATATCTTCAGCCTCTCAGTAATAATTCTTGTGATGATATTATACACAACATTGTAGAGAGCAATAGGCCTGAACATATCCAAGAAATTTTCTCCCTCTTTTTTTGGAATAAGCATCACAAAGGTAGCATTTAGGATCCTTAGCATCTGTTTGTTCTTTTGGAACTCATGGATCATCTCTAGAAGATCAAATTTGATTAACTCCCAAAACTCTTGATAAAACTCAATCGAAAATCCATCCGATCCCGAGGATTTCCCTTTCCTAGAGTGGACTTAAGGGCAAATTTGTGTGAGCTTTTGTGAAAGCTTCCAAGCAAATTTGGAACAAGTCTTAATGAAGACATGTTGTGCAAATTTGAGACAACGATTGAGCAGGTCTGTACTGGACCGATGTATAGTGTTTAGTGTAGATTTGAGATAGAGATTGAGCATATTTGTGTAGGGTAGAGGATAGTGTTTAGTACAGATCTGAGATAGAGATAGAATAGAGTAAGAGCAGACTTTGGAGGTGATAGAGTAGAGGATAGTAGTCTCCAGTGGATAGATATCCATTAGCCAGGGTAGTGAGGATAGAGGTCTTCTAAGTGAGGACAAGGGTCTTCAGTGGAGAGAGATCCACAAGCCAGTGCAGTGGAGGTAGTAGTCTTCTAAGAGGATCACCAACCAGAGTAGAGGAGAAAGAGTTCTCCTATGGATAGAGATCCATAAACTTGATTAGGGTATTGGTGTCTCCTTTGGATAGAGGTCCATAAACATTGTAATAGGGAAAGGATTCCCAAGAGAATTTGTTGAGAAAATTTTATAAGGAATATTTTCTCCGTGGAGTAGCCCACATTGGGTGAACCATGTTAAATCATGTCTCTCATGTGTGTGATGCTTTGTGTAATGTTTATTGCTTTAATATTGCTGATGTTATCATATGGATTGAAAAGCAAAAAGTTTTATCTTATACTGTTCACCCCCCCTCTCAGTATAAGCACATGTTCTTCAATTGGTATCAGAGTGGGTCTCTCCATGAAAAGACTAACAACTTGGAGGAAGATCCATCAGAAACACACATGACTTCAGAGAGTGAAGAAGAGACCATGTTTGACATAAAAGAGGAATTCTTTGCTACTCTCAGGAATCTTGAAAAGGTTAGAAATAAGAACTCAAGTTTGAAGGATCAAATTCAAGAGGATGAAGAAGCAAGGATAGAACTTCTACAGAGTCTCACAGAACTCAAGATAAAGGTAGAAGAGGGAAAGAAAATTGAACAAGATATGATAGATCTGTTAAGAGCAAGGGAAACAGAGTGTGAAATATTGGAAGCAGAAATTGTTTCTCTAAGGAATGAAGTTGAAAAGACCAAGTTACAACAAGATATAAAGTTAGGGAAACAGAAAGAGGAGTCAAGTTTTCATGAGGCAGAGACATCAAACAAAGATAAGCTCGTGACTCATACTCTGGAAAGAAAAGACATCAAAAAATAAGAAGGCAAAGAAGAACCATGGACAAAAGTTAATCACAACAAAAGGAGGAGCACTCAACCATATTTTCCAAGGCATTCAAACAGGTTACATAATCTCTTCCATGGCTATTGCTTTTCATGTAACAAATATGGTCATAGAGTTGTACATTGCACTGGTTATGTTAAAAAGGATGTCAATAGAAATTTCAATTCTTTTGCACCTCTTATGAATAATGATGTCATATGTTATAAGTGCAATAATTTTGGGCACAAGGCTAGATGGTGTAAAATGGTATTTCCTGAGTCAAGTAAAAAGAATACAACTTCAACAATTAGGAAAGAGAAAAAAGGGCATGAGAAAGTTAGATCAATGTTAGTTCAAACAACTCTTCATGTTCAGGATAAAGGAAAACAATGGTATCTTGATAGTGGATGTTCTAGTCACATGATAGGAGATAAAAGTAAATTTCTAGTACTCAAAGAAACTGATGGAGGATCAGTAAGATTTGGTGATAATGGATCAACAAAAAATTGTGGGAAAGGAACTCTGAGTTTAGATAATGGGAAAACAAAAACAGAGAATGTATTGTATGTCAAGGGGTTGAGGCACAATATTCTAAGTGTGAGCCAACTTTGTGATCAAGGGCACATGGTTACTTTTCATCCAAGTAGGTGTGATATTAGAAAGTCTAAAACTGGAAAACTTATTGCAAATGCAAATAGAACTACAAACAACCTCTACATGTTAAGTGAGATTAAAGGAGAAAAGTATTTTCTATCACAAGAAGATGAGAGTTGGTTGTGGCATAGAAGAATGGGTCATTTGAACTTTGAAAACATAGTAAACATAAGCAATAAGCAGGCTGTTAGAGATTTACCAAAGCTAAAAAGGCCACAAAACACAATTTGTTCACAATGTCAACATGGGAAGCAAACTAGAACAAGTTTCAAGTCAAAAGGATTTATGTCATCTGAGCCATTGAGGCTAGTGCACATTGACCTATGTGGTCCTACAAGGACAAAGAGTTTACAAGGTGAAAGTTACTTTATATTATTTATAGATGATTATTCCATAATGATTTGGGTAGCTTTCCTGAAAGAAAAATCAGAAGCTCTAGAGAAATTTAAAGCTTTTAAAGAGTTAGTGGAAAATGAAACAGGTAAAAGGATTAAGAGTTTAAGATCAGATAGAGGAGGAGAATTTACCTCAAATAAATTTGTAGACTTTTGTGAACAACATGGGATCAAAAGAGAATATTCAGTAGCAAGAAATCCTCAACAAAATGGGGTAGTTGAAAGGAAAAATAGGACAGTTGAGAATATGGCTAGAGCTATGTTAAATGAGTCTAAGATTTTAGATGGTTTTTGGAAAGAGGTAGTACATACAACAACATATATCATCAATAGGGCTCAAATAAGAGTAAACCATCACAAGACCAACCATCGTGAAATACTTAAAAAATTTGGAAGCAAGTGTTACATAAGATGAGAAGAGAAAAACTTGGGCAAGTTTGACCCAAGATGTGATGAGGGTATTTTTCTTGGTTATTCTACTAAGAGAAAAGCCTATAGATGCTATAACAAAAGGACATGTACTATTATAGAAAGTATAAATGTAACAGTTGATGAAAATATAGGGTTAAGAGAACCAGTTCAAGAAATTGTGTATCAAGAAAATGAAAGTTGTCAAGAAGAGTTATGTGAAGAATCAGAGGAAGAAGATGAAACACAAAGACCATTTTCTAAGACTCCATCTAGGTATGTACAAAAAATTCATCCAAGGGATCAAATCATTGGGAATCCATATGAGAGACAGACAAGGAGAAGGATAATAACATCAAATCAACAAGCAAATTTCTCCTTGTTATCTAAAGTTGAGCCAAAATATTTCAATGAGGCAAGTGAAGATGACTTTTGGATTAAGGTAATGAATGAGGAACTAGATCAGATAGAGAAGAGTAAGACTTGGGAACTTGTCCCATGACCAAAGGACAAGAATGTGATTGGCACTAAATGGGTATTCAAAGAAACAAGTTAAATGAAGATGGTCAGGTAGTCAAAAATAAAGCAATATTAGTATGCAAAGGTTATGCACAGGTAGAGGGAATTGAATTTGATGAGACATTTGCTCCAGTTGCATGACTTGAAGCTATCAGAATGTTCTTAGCCTTCTCAAGTTTCAAAAACTTCAAAGTATATCAGATGGATGTTAAATCAACCTTTCTAAATGGTGTTCTAGAAGAAGAGGTTTACATTGAGCAGCCAAAAGGATTCAACTTGACTGATAAACCAGACTATGTATGCAGATTGAAGAAAGCACTTTATGGACTAAAGCAAGCTCCTAGAGCTTGGTACTCAAGATTGGATAAGTACCTACAGGAACAGGGTTTCAGGAAAGGAATAGTGGATAGTAACTTATACATCAAAAATGAAGGGAATGACTTACTAATTGTGGTTGTTTATGTGGATGATATTATTTTTGGAGGCAACAATGATAAGATGTGTCAAAAATTTGCAAAGAGCATGCATAATGAATTTGAGATGTCAATGCTTGGTGAGTTGTCCTTCTTTCTTGGACTTCAGATTTCACAATCATAGAAAGGAGTATTTCTTTCACAAACCAAGTATATAAAAGAGATGCTAAAGAAATTCAAGCTAGAATATTGTAAACCAGTGAGTACCCCCATGGTTACAGGATGCAAGTTAAGTAAATATGATGAATCTCTAGAGGTAAATAAGAAATTATACAGATCTATGATTGGCATCTTATTGTATGTCACAGCTACAAGACCAGATATCATGCAGACAAGTGGGATTAGTGGTAAGGTTTCAAGCAGCACCCAAGGAGACACATGTAGTAGCAGTAAAGAGGATTCTCAGGTATCTAAAAGGGACTATGGATTTTGGGCTCTGGTATCCCAAAAGTGATAGTTTCACTCTCACAGCTTATACAGATGCAGATTGGGCTAGCAACATTGATGATAGAAAAAGCACAAGTGGAGGAGCATTCTTTCTTGGAGACTGTTTAGTCTCTTGGTTAAGCAAAAAATAGGCATCAATATCCTTATCCATAGCAGAGGTAGAGTATATAGCAATAGTTGCTTGTTGTACACAGATATTATGGATGAAGTAAACTTTAGAGGACTTCAAGATAAAGCATGATCACCCTATTCCCATATTGTGTGATAATACAAGTGCTATAAGTATCTCAAAGAATCTGATGATGCATTCCAGGACCAAGCACATTCTGATAAAATATCATTTTTTGAGAGAGCAGGTGACAGATAAGTAGGTCAGGTTGGAATATGTTACTACAAAGGAGCAGATTATGGATATCTTTACTAAACCACTTTCGAGAGAGACTTTTGAGTATCTTCGAAGAAAATTGGGAGTAGTCTTACTCCCATCCCAAAATTAACCACCTCAAGAGAGGAGGTGGGGGAAGGGCTAAGCTAAGAGTCTCATTCTTAGCCCCAAGCCCCATAGGTGGCCCTTTGCCATTGATGACAAAGGGGGAGAGATTTGAGTTAGGGGGAGAGCATTCAATCAAGGGGAGCAACTTTTGAAAAAAGAAAAATGAATGGTTAAAAAAAGGGGTTGCCATCAATGACAAAGGGGGAGATTGTTGGAAATTTTGAGTAGTTTTGTTGTCATTGATGTCAAGAGAGTATTGTTTCAATTTCATCATCATTAAGGACATCAAGTGGTTTTTCCAAAAGACAAGGAAATGGCTAAAAGAAATAGGATATAATATTTATTTTGAATATTATATGCCTAAAGAGGCCTAAAAGGATTGAAGACCCAAGGAAGGAATAAAAAATAATATTATAATATTTTATTATTATAATATTTCGAGCCAAATAACAATGTGAAGAAAAACAAGGTTCAAGTTGAAAAGACCCATGAGCAATTTGCAAAATATTTAATTTAAATTAAAATATTTTAATCCTTGATTAAAATTTTAATTTAAATTAATAATGGAGTGCCAAAGGTTTTTAAATTTAAATATTTAAAATCTAAATTCAATTTTCAAAATCGAATAATGGGTCGACGAGTTATGTGCAAGTGAAAACATGTATAAAAGGGGAAAATGAATTCTCATTTTATTCCCCTTAACCTATGCTATTAAGTGTTATGCTATGCTAATGATAATTCATGTGCTTCATGTTTGAGAGAAGAGGTTTTCGTGCTTTGAAAAGGGAAGCCAAGGTACAAGTTTTGAAAAAAGTGGAATTCAAAGGAGGTACCACCAGTGACAGTAACGTAGGTGGTAGTTGAGGCCAAGCGAAAGTGTTGAGATGGCAAATACGTGGGTTCGATTCATGCCATGTGCTTTGCAAGGAGAAACGATTGGTTTTTGTGCTAGAGGATAGAAGACATGAGGGACAAAATGTAAATCGTATGCCTTGAGTTTTGTGTGGGCTCATAGCCCAACTGGTTGCCTAGCTTTGGGCTAGGGTGTTGGAAAGGCTACGTCATGTGTTCAAATTTTGCCGAAGACATTTTTGGTGGGTAGAATAAATTAAAGGTATGCTATGCACATTTTTATTTCTCCAAAGGTTTTGAAATTTAGAAATTGCTTAGAGGGTTTCATGAGTTCTAAAAGGGATAGCTTGTGAGTTTTTTTAAGGGAGGTATAAGGTGTAAGAAAATTAAAATATTTTATTGGTGGTTAATGAGTTAGGAGTTATAAGGTTTGCAAAGGAAATTATATTTTATTTTGAGATAAAGCTATGATGTGTTAATTGTTTTGAGAGGAGAAATAAGGTGTCTAAAGAAAATTATTGTGGTTGTTTTCTTTATCAAAATTGTTGACTTATATTTTGAAAGTTTGGAGATTATAAGGTGTATTTAGAGACTTGTTATTTTTGTATGGAAAAATTATTATTGGGAAAATATTTGCAAGGAGATTTTGAGAAAGATTGTTGTTACCTAACCTTAATATTGGCAAAGAAGATTTGATTGTGGTTAAGACATGTTTTGAAGACATATCTCCATAAAAACAAAAGGTATGGGCACATCTTC
This sequence comes from Wollemia nobilis, assembly GCA_028583015.1. Taxonomy (NCBI): domain Eukaryota; kingdom Viridiplantae; phylum Streptophyta; class Pinopsida; order Araucariales; family Araucariaceae; genus Wollemia; species Wollemia nobilis. The sequence continues at coordinate 9,494,585 of JAQPPZ010016710.1, read as the reverse complement.
CTATGAGTGAAATATTGTTGGATTGAATGTTGTGAAATGCAAGGTTGGAGTGAAAATGATTGTTTGATAAGCATTGTTGGAAATATTTGAGTGAGTGTTCATATGCATGATTAGGGTTTGTGAAAGATCATGAGTATCATTGTTATGTGAAAATTAGAATTATCTTGAGTCAAGGTTTGTAGTGTGAATTTTTGGAAGTATAGTGAAACACTTGGTTAGGGTTTGGATGCAAGTTGTGTTTCATTGAGTGGATGGTTGAGTAAAGTTGATTGAGCATTATTGATTGAAAGCATTGGAGTGATAGTTCAAGATTTGTGAAACAAATTATTCTTTATTTTTGAATTGATTTGAAAGTGAGTTTGAAAGTGTTAGAGTGATTTGTGAGTGAGAAACATATTGAGTCTCTTACCATTATCTATATGTTTCTATGGTTAAACAAGATTTTGAGTGAAACTTGTTTGTGTGATTGAAGAGGTTTTCTATGAGAGATTGAGTTGAGTTTTGTATGCAAGTTTTGTAATTTATTTGAACAAGATTTTGTGAAAGCTAGTGAGAAGATTTGAGTAAGTCCTAGAGTGGACTTAAGGGCAAATTTGTGTGAGCTTTTGTGGAATCTTACAAGCAGGATTTGGGACAAGTCTTGGTGAAGACTTGTTGTGCAAATTTGAGATAAATATTGAGCAGATTTGTGCTAGACCGATGGATAGTGTTTAGTGTAGATTTGAGATAGAGATTGAGCAGATTTGTGTAGGGTAGAGGACAATGTTCAGTATAGATCTGAGACAGAGATAGAATAGAGTAAGAGCAGACTTTGGAGGTGATAGAGAAGAGGACAGTAGTCTCTAGTGGATAGAGATCCATTAGCAAAGGCAATGAGGACAGAGGTCTTTTGAGTGAGGATAGGGGTCTTCAGTGGAGAGAGATCCACAAGCTAGTGCAGTGGAGGCATTAGTCTTCTAAGAGGATCACCAGCCAGAGCAGAGGAGAAAGAGTTCTCCTATGGATAGAGATCCACAAACTTGATTAGGGGATTGGTGTCTCCTTTGGACAGAGGTCCATAAACATTATAATAGGGAAAGGATTCCCAAGAGAATTTGTTGAGAAAATTTTATAAGGAATATTTTCTCCATGGAGTAGCCCACATTGGGTGAACCACGTTAAATCATATCTCTCATGTGTGTGATGCTTTGTGTAATGTTTACTACTTTAATATTGTTGATGTTATCATATGGATTGAAAAGCAAAAAGTTTTATCTTATATTGTTCACCCCCCTCTCAGTATAAGCACATGTTCTTCACTGATACCTTGTGTGTTGTTGCTTTGGTGTTTGAATCTTGTTCACCGCACTCATTTACAATGTATCTACCACTTTCTCAAGTGTTACCATCTATTCACCTTGATCTCACACAATTTCCTCATTAACATCTTTACTTATATCAACATTCTCCTTGAATCTAGGTGTTTTTTTTTCATCTCCTTTCATGTTGATTAGTAATGTATCCAACCTCTCAATGTTTGCTTCGTTAGATGTCTATACTTTTTCTATTACTGGTTCACGTGTATTATGTTCAACACTATTCACATTTTCTCTTTGAGAAATTCTCGTGCTTCTCCTAACTAGGATATATTCTCCTTGATTCCGTATCCTATTCATTTGCAAACTTGTGTCTATAATTCACCTCCAATTTGTGTACTCATAATTTATCACTTTGTAAAATCTTCTTGACGACAACAATTTTGACCCATTTTAACAAAAATGCCAAAGTTTGATAAGGAAACGATGCAAAATGTAGAGAAAGGGTGTTGTATTTATAGAATGAGAGGTGATTTAGAAGATCTATAAATGATTTCCAAGGTCTCAAACCCAACTTACCTAAATCATACATCTTCTATAGTTTGCTTTGCACGCTATGTCAGTTTACCAAATAGCTTGTACGATCACCAAATCATACAATTGTACAATCCAAATTGTAAAACACTACACCTTGTATGATTTGGTACTTAGCCAACCCATTGGAACAGGTTTTGCAAGTCAAATCAATCAATTTTGTAATTGATTTCTCCAAACTAGCAATTTTTTCTTATTTGGTAGGTTTTGTCTTGTAGCTTTATTACCAAATTGGGTAAACGATCAATTTGTACCAGGGTTATGCATAGTGGCTATTTTCGCAAAATTGGCTAAAATTAGGATTTTTAAAATTTGAATTGGCTAATATTTGGGACCCTTGACCAGGGTCCATTAGCCAAAAATTTCTAGGTATAATTTTTTTTTGGGTCGATTCGCCCCAATTTTATAATAATTTGACCATTTTAAGTTTAAATTTTCAACATTACCCCTAATAATAGTGAACCTTCTACATGTGTTTCAAAACTATTCACCTAGATTTTGAAACCGATTCACCAAATTTTTATAAATATATTTTGGGGTCGACCCCTTAAGCATAACCTTGATTTGTACGATTTGTTACAACAATTGTATGGTTTGTATGAACCCTTCCTGCAAAGTACACTTAGATCTATCAGTATACACAACCATTCTTTTCAAGACAATTTTTGGTATGTTTATTTATGATAATTCCTCACTTTTCTTCTAATTTGTAAACCCTAATTCACTGGTAATAAATTATAATCATCAAGAGAAATTCCAAAAATCATACAACTACTTGGAAATATAATTGTGCGACCATAATTCATCATGCAATAAATTCATGTGCTCTCACCAGGTTTGTAGGATGATCAGAATCATTCATAATGCAATTCTATCTAGTTAACATGACAAGTTATGCATCCAAACATTAATTACTCAACCTGCAACAACCAAAATGTATAATGGAATTTACAAGGGTATGGTAATAAAGATAATAGATGTCATATTCATATTATGAGTACTCTATACAATATAATCATTGCCATTGCTCACAACCATAAACTTAGCAACAATAGATATCAACAATGAATAGTAAGCAATTCTACCATGAACAATTAATACTTCATGAATGACTAAACTAATAATGAACAACTTCAACTATGAACGAGCCCCTAAAAGTTGAATGGGGGGGCTATATAATGCATTCCCATACCATTCCAAAGCAATTTTTGGGACATCACATTACTTACAACTGGAATCCCAAATTAACTCGAGAACAATTCTTTACAAGGTTTTACTAAGTCTAATTTTATTTTTATAAAATTTAGTCCAAATGTACATTTCACCTAATTTCATTGATATTTCACCTTGTACATTTTCAACCTTGTACGTTTTACTCATACTTGTACATTTTACCCCTTGTATATTTTAATCAAAATTGAGCAAAATAGAACAAAATTATGTAGATCCAAAAATCATTTCTTCTTCTTCTGGGAGGTGGATTTGCCACCTACACTCCACTTGGACTAAAGTTATTATAAGACAACTCATAAAATCTCACCAAATAACTAGTTGAAATCTTGACGACAAGAAATTATTTTGTACTAGTATCATTATTTATCAATGATTTTTTGACTCATGACACAAAAGTAGAGAAGGAACACCATATTTCTATTGATAGTGAATATTTTCTATGTATAAAATTTTCTAACCATATTTTAGCCATTTCTGTTGATAGTGAATATTTGGCAGCAACAAATGTTCTAAAAATGTACCAGAGTTATTGCTTATTCAAAAATAAATTACCTGTCAACAAGAATTTTTATGACAATCACAATATTTATTGATTTTTAGGCAATGAAATCTCACACTTAGCTTAAGGTAGGATAAACATATTTGAAAATATATCTCTAACAACTAGGGAACGTCTTTTGAGATCTAAAATAGATGTAAACAAAATATGCTTTCCTATAAAATCATAAAAACCCTTTAATTTCCAAGCCATTTTTGGTTTAAATAAGGAAATTGCTTAACTAAGATGGTGAAGTGGCCAAATCATAACAGAATTTTGAAGAAAAAGAAGAGAAAAATCAAAACAACTTGCACGAATGTGAAACAAATATGCAAGGAAGATCTATCAATTTTCACATAATAGAGGATAGCTAAAAAGAACAACCTTATTTCATTTATGTTTGTTAATAACATTTTATTTTAATATTTTATTGATTGTAACATGTGTATTTGCTTATCAAAGATACTATGCAGGACCTTGAATTTAAAAATAACTCCATAACTGTCTTTGTCCTTGTCCTCATACAACAGTTACATTTCCTAGTGACTTAGCTATTTGTTCAGTAGCCTGAATATGCAAATGTTCGTGGTCTAGACTCCAGGTTTCATTTTATCTTTAAAGCATATTCCAGAAAAAGAGAGAAAATTGGAAACTTTGGAAGTATAACTATAAATCATTTGTTGGAAGTCTAAAAATTTTCATACCTTTTATAACTTAGAGAATATAAACCTCACCTTTGAAGTTACATGAGCAATATTAGTTCACATCTCATCTATAATAATGTCATAAACCTCGCACAAAAAATATAAGCTTGATCTAAAAGCAATATCTCTTCTTCTCTTATTAGTCATGCATATTTTAGTTTATCCTCTTAAGAAGGTAAGATAACTATTTCTCTTATTGAAGTGGTTGTACTTGGGCTCATCATTTGAGTAGCAACAGATGCAATCTAGAATATAATCAGATCCAATATGCAAATATTATTGTTGTATAAAATCCATGCATTGAAATTAGAGTGTGATAAAGAAAAGAAATCCTCCAGTTCTTATCTTCATACCATTCTACCATGTTGAGGTAACAACCAAGTACCGGAGGTAATCAAAGGCAATACCAAGATACAATATTGGACATCATTTACGTATTAGGGCAATCAAAGGCCATACCAACTACCAAGATACGATATTGGGTTTCAAAAATAGGGTAAGAAATAAATATAACTATGTTGTTACGAATTAAAGATGTGAATGAGTCAATTGCTATACACCACTTTATGTTTGCATCTTTTTGCACAATAATACTAAACGAATTGTCTATGACCTCTTAACTTATTCTTAGCTCGATAATGGATAGAGATGGAGTTGGTTTGTGATCTATCGTTCTTCTTTCATTAATGTAGAAATAATAACCAATACATTAATGTAGCTCGGTAATGAATATAGATGAAGTTTAAGTATGATCGACTGTTGTTATTTCATTAATGTAAAAATAATAACCAGTATGTTAATACAATTAGAGTACCCAAAAATAATAATAAGCACATCTCACTAGAGACCAAAATTTTGACAACAAATATAGAGTGACAATACCATGAAACAAAAAAATCATATATGTAGACTTGTAGTTTACGTTTATAAACATCGCCTATGTTCATATCATTGCAAAAACCAAGAAAGGTCTTTCAATCATTTTGATTTATTGCTATATATCTATTAGAGAACTAGTATGAATACTATATCGACAAACTAATGCCATGTCCTATTAAAACACTTACTACGGGTGTAATGTATTTGTATACACTTACTCCACACATATAAAAATGAGGTAACATCTAATGTATTTGTATACCCTTACTCCACACATCTAATGTATATTTATACATATAAATACTGCACTTATATGGCATAAGTAAAATCTACGATTTTAATACATTCACCTGTAAAATTTATGGTTTATAAAAAATAGCAAGTAAAAATCTATGGTCGTTATAAAATTAAAACCATAATTTATGGTTTCAAATGCAAAATACGATCTTATGCCCATCAAATTCTAGGCCTAGATCCCACTCTAAAGATGATTTAATCAGTTTTTGTGCTTCTTGCCCCCTTCAAAACTTTATTTAAATGTATTCTCCTTCCTCGATCTTCAACAATACCCTTAGTTGTGGAACATGCTATGAGATTAAATGCAATAACGATCCAAAATGGTGCCTCCCTAGTAATATTATGGTCATTACCACTAACTTTTGCTTACCCAACAGTGTGTTGCCTACTAATGTTGGGGTTGGTGTAACCCTGCGCTCACAGCCTATATTCCAACAAATTACCAAGTACAACGTCGACATTGTCCCTATTCTCTATTAAAGGGTCGTCCTTCAATTTTTGGCTGACTATGCATCTACTTCTTTACTTTATTTCTATTTCCAAAGGGACTGGTCACCGTAATATATTTGCTTCTCTTGTTAAGTTTTTTTCATTATTATTTACTTAGTGGAATCGATAGCTGCCTCTTCTCTTTTAAGTTAATTGACTTATTTCATTGTATTTTATTGCATGATGCCCTAGTAGAGGAGAGGAAGAATCGATCTCACCATAAATGGGCACTCTTATTTCAATTTAGTTCTAGTCACTAATGTTGGGGGAGTAGGGAGTGCCCATGTGGTGTGGATAAAGGGGTCAACAACTGAATGACAAAAAATATCCTATGATTGGGGCTAGAATTGGAAGAGCAACAACTGCCTTAAGGGGTAAAGCCTTTCCTTCAAACTAATCTCACTTGCTTACACTATCACTCCAAGCTATTACAGACTCGGGATGATCAATTCCAAGCCCATGTGACATAGCATGCTCCATGACACCTCGATAGCCATGTGATACATTTATTCGATCACCATAACCAAACGACCCAGTGTAGCACATAGAAAAAAATATTATGTGGCAATAGATAAAGCATACATGAGTCTAAGCACAACAACCATCAACTAACTTGAACATTTAGCAGCAAAACCAAGCATACACTAAGCATTCACAGAAAGGCACGTTGATGGTAGCAAATAATATTTCTTTAACATAATAATCGGTTACATGCATTCGAATCAATAATCATTATAAGGTGCACGCGGTTCTATTATATACAACACGTGGTCAAGGTGACCATAATTCAAAAATAGCCTATGCAACTTACAATTCAAATTCAAAATGGCAAATGGCCACATTTACAACTACCTGTAGGTCCTATCAGTACTTGTTCGTCCACCCATGCAGACTGGCCAATGTTCCTTACCTTGGTCTCAACAATATTAAAATCTTTAAACTACCAATGTGCAATCAAGTTGTGTTTCCTCGTTAAAAAGACCCATTAAGACATTTGACAACCACTTAACTTATTGATATTGCCATGCTGCCAAGGATTGTGTCTCTAATAAACGCTCCTAAGCATATTTTCTCAAGGTGCATGTTATTTTCAAAACTAGTGCTCTTCCCTTCCTGATAAAATTTGCCAAGTTATCAGACTCTAACACTCTGCTAGTCCTATTAACCCCACTACTTGTATTTTTTGCCCTTCCAACTTGCCAAGTTGGAGAGCTGCTTTCCTGCCTGCTTATCATAAGGCCCATCATCCACCCTGGCATCCACCTTGGTAAATACCACCTTTTGTCTAAAAAACCTAGCATACTTCTTACAGGGCACCCCACTTGGTAGGTACCTTTACCTTAGGCAAATTCAAGGCAATGTGGAGGTAGGTTCCCGTGGTACCTCGCTTGGTAGGTGACACCCCTTGGCAATTAGAACCCCTCGAAACTTGGCACTAAATACCACTCAAATCCAATGTCGAGTGCATGGAAGACAAACATACAATGTAGGTAATAGTTGACAACCTATCCCCTACATCCTTTCCCACCAAATTTGATGATGTCCTCAATGCCATGACTTACTGCCACCATTGAGCTCGATCTGAGAATACCAAAACTAGTTTGACTAAGCAGGGCGATTGTCACCCTTGAATCAATGTTTGTTAAAGACCTTGATCTTGTTCTTTCATTTCCATAACACCTCCTTCTTATCCTAGTTGTTTGATGCACCTTTCCAACTAACAAGGTAATCCTTACTTTCTTAATTTTCCCAACCAACTGTCTGCACATCCCATACTCGGTCCACTTCCAAGTTATATTTATCTATCACTTAGGAAGGTGGTGGATTGGATTGGGTGCATTCAAGATCCTCTTGATCAACTACAAATGGGGTCAGTTGACTTACATGAAACACAAGGTGCACTTGAAGATGTAGTGGCAACTACAGGTGATAGGTAGCATTGCCTATGCACTCAAACACTTTTTAGGGTTTGTCATACCATTGAATCAATGGCTTACTCTTTCCTTTCGGGGCCTTAAATATTTCAGGATCCATATTTAACAATACTTTGTCACCCATTATGAATTCCATAGGTCTGCATTTCTTATTGTCCCATTATTTCATTCACTCAACAACCTTCAAGAGATGCATCCTAGTCATATTAACTTGTTTCTTCCATATTTTTAGGTATTCCACGACTGTAGCACTCCCACTTAAGTACCCAATTAGCATGGTATGAGGTGTTATTGGTTGCTGACCAATTTCCAGGTCAAACAATGAGTATTGAATTGCACTACATTTTTGGCAGTTATGGCAGAACTGTGTAGCATCTAGGAGGTCCATCTAATTCATTGGTCGCATTATATGTAATGATGCAGATATAGATCCATAATTGCATTAAAAAGTTCTATCTGACTATCAATCTATAAGTGAAACCTCGAGAAAAACAACTTTATCCCCATTATCCTCATTAACGCTCGCAAGAATCTACTCGTGAACCTCTTATCCTGATTTGATACTATGCCAAGTGGCATGCCCCACCATTTTATCACATTCTTAAAGAATCATTTTGTCACAACCTTCATTGGGAAAGGATGCAAATAAGGCAAAAACATATCATATTTTGAAAATCAATCCAATATGCCTATTATGGAGGTAAAACCTTTTGACTTAGGTAATCCAAAAAATAAAATTCATACTGACACTACCCCAATATTTAATCAACATGGGGAGGGTCTGCAACAACCTACCCGTCTTAGCTTTGATATGCTTATCTTGTCGGCAAATAAGACAAGTCTTGATAAATTCATCCATATCTCTTTTCATCATAGGCCAAAATAAACCCCTTTCTAGTAGGGCCAATGTGCGTCATTGCCTTGGGTGACCCACCCACATCCTATTGTGGCATTCCTTCACTAGCTCATGACAGAGTCCATCCCACTTTGGTACGAACATGCGATTGCCAACAATCCACAACAAGCCATATGTTATCTTGAACTTGTTCATTCTCACTCATGGTTTTTCTCTTTCAATAATCCCAACTAAGGTGGTAGCATGAGGATATTTTTCTAAGCCTTATTTAAATCTCGCCACCAAGTCCTTAGATAGTTCGACACGGATATCACCTAGCATAGCAACTGGGTTGCCAACTATTTCTTTAAGGGCCACCAACTAATATTTTCAACTAAGTGCATCTACTATGACATTCAACTTGCCTATGGTATGCACCAGTTTCATATCAAATTTTGTCATATAGTCTTGCCACCTATCTTGTTTACCCTCAAATTACTTTGGGTTAGGAAGTAAGAGTTAACCACATTGTCTATCTTCATAAAATGTGTGCCCAACAAGTAATGTTGCTAAGTCCAAAGATAATGCACCATAGTTATCATTTCCTTCTTGTGCACTGAATAACATCGCTCCACCTCATCCAACTTCCTAAATCCAAACTCCACAAGGTGGCCATATTGCATTAACACTCCTCCAATAGCATAATTTGATATATCTACGTGAAATTTAAATGACTAACAAAAATCCACCAAGGATAGCATCGAGGCCGAGGTAAGATTTTCATTTAGCACATCAAAATCTCTTTGGCAATTTTTAGTCTAGGTCCATATGCAGTCCTTTTTCAGCAAATCCACTAAGGGTGTGATCATCTTCAAGAATTGACTAACAAACCTCATATAGAAGTTTACCAAGCCCAAGAATTGCTTGACACTTTGAACATCTTTGGGTCCTTCCAATCACGAATAGCCTCCAACTTAGCAGGATCCAACCTAATCGATCCCTCGTTATTTATGTGGTTGATGAACTTCACATTTGACTAGGCAAGCACACATTTCTCCTTTTTCAAATAAATATCATGTTGATGCAACAACTCAAAGACCTACACCAGATGTTTCTTATGCTTCACCAAATCTTGTATATACACAAGTATGTCATCAAGGCATATAACCACAAATTTATCCAAAAATGGTTGAAAAACATAATTCATCAAAGTGCAAAATGTAGTAAGGACATTACCATATATTCAAACGATCCATACCTTGACATGCAAGTAGTCTTATCCTCATCACCAAGTGTAATTAGAACCTGGTAGTAGCTCGATCTTAATTCCAACTTTGTAAAAACCTACACACCAATAATACAATCAAAGCAGTCATATATATGAGGAAGGAGGTAGCTATTCTTCACAATTAGCTTATTCAAGGCTCGGTAGTCCATGCATAGCCTTAGCAAACCATTCATATTCCTAGCAAACAACACAAGCATGCTAAATGAGGACCTCAACGATATGAGGTACCTTGCTTCCAACAACTCCTTGATCTAATTCTTCAATTCTATCATTTTCGGTCCAATCAATCAATAGGGATCCTGAGCTAGCTGACTCACCCTAAGGACCAACTCAATATGATAATCCACATATCTTCTCAATGGTAAATAGGACGACAAGTTCTTTGGCATCCGATCATTAAAAAATTTAGCACTTATTCAATATCTGGTAGGATGGGCACCTTTTGGTTTTCTTCATCATCCACATAGCATAGTAACTAATAACATTTATTGCTTTCTCTTTTCCCTTGTAGTCTTTTACAAAATCATAGTAAAATACATTTGAGCCTTAAGCATCCAGATCAACACATGGTCAGGCTATCACCTCTTTACTACTTGAACCTTACAACTTTGTTATGGATCAAAGATGAACAACTCTAGATGAGGTATCATTGCCACCTTGCCACACCAAATAAACTCTTGGTCCAACACAAAGTTGAAGTTATCCATGTTGACAATGAATTTGTTGAACCTTCTACATCATTCACCCACTTGGACTTCCACGTCATAAGCCACGTTGAGAGTGGCTTGTGCTGGCAAGTTCACAAATTTTAGATGTTGATCGTCTCTCGAGTAATGTATACCCAAATACTTGGCATGTTGCACACTCATGAAGTTGTGTGTGGTGTTAGTATCCATGAGTGCCACGATACTTTATTCATTTATGATATCATTGACATACATCAAACCATGGATACCCCTAACTTCCTCCACTTCACCAGACCCCATTGTTGCCATAGAATTCAACCCTCGGATTACACTTATTTGAGTATAAATTGTAGCAATGTCCAGCTCAGTCACCTGCTAAAAATTAGTAACACGTACCTACTAAGGGCAATCCTTCTAGTGATGCAAGCATTGACAGGTCTAGCAACAAAGTCAAACCTTATTGTTGCCTTGACCTTTGCCCATCTTCTTTTTTCCTTTTGTGCTTGTTGTTGACTTACCTGATACCATGAAGGATTGAGGTGTCATCTTCTATTGTCCACTTGGCTAAGTTTTAGACTTAGCAAGAGGTTGAATTATGTGTTTTCCACTTAGCAAGTGCTTGCCTTGATCAAATTGGCCCTTCAAGTCTTTCTTGCCAGCGCATTCCTTTCAAAAATCAAAGAACCCATATGATATGGTGATAGCAAACACCACATATTTAGGTTTGTGACACTAAAATTCCAACTAGGCTCAATTTTGCATGCCTACTTCAAAAGTAAACAAACAGTCTACTTTATACATGTTAGTGATATCAACCATAAGTTCTAGAAAGACCTAGATATAGTCCTAAAACCAATTGACATACTTCAAACTTCGTAACTTATATATGGTATGCCACTCAGCACATACTTTAACTCCTCCTAAGAGTCAATGTTTTTATCAGTCTTCTTGGATTCTATGTCCATAACCAGTATCCTTTGCTAAGTTTTTATCATTATTGAGAGATAATGTGTGGTCATCTTGACTTATTGCTCCCTGAACAAGTTACCCAACATAGCCAGGTATTCAACCATGTCCCAAAAGAAGTATTCCAACAAACGATCATCGCAAACCCCATCATAGCAATCATGATATTTTATTTTCGATGGCTTCATGAGCGTAGAACCCAAGCTTATTCCTTGGCTAACGACTACAACAATGACAACTCAAAATAGAGTAACATCCTCAATGGTCTTAGCTTCGGCTACGATGGTCTCCTTAAGTAACTTTTATATCTTTTCCATGGCTTTAATCATCAAGACTTATCATTCATTAATACTAGCCAAGGTCTCATCCACCATAGGCTTCCACTATCTAAAGGCTTCATCAACAGATACAAGTATTTCCTCCAACTTACTAATATGTTGAACAACTCATTGCTCTAAGTCCTCTACAACATAATTTTGACCACTACAATGACCACATCTATCGATACCTTCTAACCTCATCTCTTCTCGACCCCTTGCTTGGTCAGGGGGAGGCATATCCAAACTAACTTTAGCCATTATTAAAGCAACACTCGACTTGATCGAACGTTCTACTCAAGATCAATAGACTCACAAAATAAGGAAAATTTTCTATAGTAAAAAAACCCCAATCAATGTTGAATAACAAACAACAAGTTGCTTTTCATGAAGCTTCAAAGAACAAAGAATAAACTCACTTAACATTTTCTTTTGCAAAGGCACGCCACGTTTAGCAACCTAACATAGGCTATGATACCATCTATCATGGACTCTGGGTGATCAAGCTCAAGCCCACACGACATCACATGCTCTAAGACACCTCAATAGCCATGAGATACCCCTATTTGATCGCCATAACCAAGTGGTCTAGTGTAGCACACAAACAAGCACCTTACATGGAAAAATATAAAGCATACACGAGTCTAAGCATAACAACCATAAACTAACTTGATCATTTAGCAATAAAACCAAGCATACACTTAACATTCACAAAGAGGCACGTCGATGGCAGCAAACAATATTTCATTAAAATAATAACCGATTACATGCATTCAAATCAATAAACATTACAAGGTGCATGTGATGCTATTATATACAACACATGGTAAAGTTGGCCATAATTAAAAAATAACCAACACGACTTACAATTCAAATTCAAAATGGTATATGGCCACATTTACAAGTGCTTATAGGTCCTATCAGTACTTAAACACCTGCCCATGTAGACTGGCCAATGTTTCTTGCCTCGATGCCAACAATATTTAAAGTTTTGAATTACCATGTAGTCGAGCTACATTTCCTTGTTACAAAGCCCCATGAAGACATTTGGTAACCACCTTATTGACATTGCCATGTTTTCAAGGATTATGTCCTCGACATTGGCTCCTAGGAATGTTTCCTCGAGGTGCATGTTACTTTCAAAACTAATGTTTTTTCCAACCTGACCAAATCTACCAAGATGTCAGGTCCTGACACTCTGCCAGTCCTAATAATCCCACTACTTGTATTTTTTGCCTCGCCAGCTTTCCAAGATAGAGAACTGCTTGCTTGTCTACTTGTCACCAGGCTTGTCATCTGCTCTAGCATCCACCTTGGTAAATACCACCTTTTGTCTAAGCAACCTAACGTACTACTTAGAAGGCACCCACTTGGTAGGTACCTTTTCCTTAGGGAACTTCAAGGCAGCGTGGAGGTTGGTTCCCGTGGAACCCCGCTTGGCAAGTGATACCCCTTGGTAATTGGAACCCCTCGATACTTACCGCCAACTTCCAATCAAACCTAAGGATCAGCACATGGAAGATGAACGAACGATGCAGGGGATAGTCAATAACTATGATCCAAGCTAAGGGGACACTTGTGTAAGAAAAAAAATTTCAACAACATATTTTAGACGATGGGGGGATCCAAATGAGTCTATCTCAATATGTGAAGGCCCACTAAAGCGTCCATTATAGGGGTTGACATTATTGTTACTAATGTCTTCTTTCCTTGACCCTTCAATTCAAATTATAGGATGGTGTTAAAATTTTAATTTGATTCATGGCCAAGGCCAACATTGTATGATGTATTGGATAAACCTAAGGGCATTTCATTGTACAATATATTAATTAATTATAACATTTTATTATGTGAGCCTTATGATCTATAGTTAACCTTATTATGATTACATCTTCTTTATACCTTGTAAACCTAAAACCCTCTTGTTATGTTGGCTTAAGCTAAACATGAGTATATAATTGAGGTTTTAGTATTGGTATAAATACCCCCTTCTACTCCTAATTATATTTTTAGAGTATTGTGTAATTTTATTCATAAATATAGTAATTATTTATGGTGCTTATGGGTGCTCCCAAATTTATGTGTCATCTATGTGTCTCTTCTTTTATATTTTTACTCCATATGATTTGAGTGGTTGAATTGCTTTTAATTGTTTTTAAAAATATATTATCAATTCTAACAAACATAAGAAAGAAACTAAAAAAGGTGTTGAATGAGATGATATGTACTTTTTTTTTTGCTTCAAGATAGTTGAGATTTATTTTGGAATTCAACAATGTAAAACATATAATGATGTTCAAACTAGATGTCATAATACTCTAACAATTCCTCTCATGGAATGTGAGAGGACTAAACGGTGTAGCCAAGCGAAGGTTAGTGGCTGATCTCCGTAGGAGGATTAACCCTTCTATCCTTATTTTGCAAGAGACCAAGCTTGATGCTATCTCCTCTGACAAAGTGGCGAAGGCCATTTGGGCCAAGGCAAATTGTCTGTTCAGCCCTGTAGTGGGAACAACGGGAGGACTCATGGTTCTATGGGACCCTTCGAGGTTTGAGGGCAGCTTGCTATCAACTTCCAACAGAATCATCAATGTACTGTTCCAATCCAAAACCTCCAATTTTTCCTGGATTCTGTCCAACGTTTATGCTTCAAATTCTACCACTGAGAGAGCAAAAATGTGGAAAGCTATCTCTCTGATGAGGGAGAATTTTAGCAACTTTCCCTGGGTTTTAGGGGGTGACTTCAATTGTCCCCTTCATCCTTCGGAGAAAAAAGAAGGGTCTGACCACTCTAGCTACAACTTGGAAGATTTCAGAGATTTTGTCTCTGCTAATGGACTGCTTGACATCGAACTCAAAGGGGCTTCCTTCACTTGGAGTAACAGAAGGATTGGGGGTGGTTTGATTCAAGTCAAACTTGACAGATTCTTCATTTCCCCAGAATCCATTCCCATCCTTGGCGGGGCTATCCTTTCGGCTCTTCCAAGGATTGGGTCTGACCATAACCCTATTTTCTTAGAGGCGAATGATGGACCTATTTTTATGACCCCTTTCAGATTCGAATCCATGTGGATTTCCACAAAGACTTCAAAGGATTGGTTTCAACGTGGTGGCAATCGAAGGTGGAAGGAAGCGCTCCTAAGAGAGGCTTTAAAGCTCAAAATGGTCAAAGAAAAACTAAAGATTTGGAACAAAGAGGTTTTTGGCAACATTTTTGAGTCCAAAAAATCCATTGCTGAGAACCTGAAGGTTGTGGAGGAAAGGATGGCTATCGAAGGTTACACTAAGGGTCTCAGGGAGGAAGAGCGGAGCCTTTTGGTGGACTTTCATTCTATTCTCGCTAGGGAGGAAACGTTTTGGTGCCAGAAATCTCGTGACCTGTGGTTGAAGAATGGAGATTCCAACACGAGATTTTTTCATGCATCTACTATGAGGCACAGGGGGGCCAACAAGATCAGAGAAGTGACTTGTAAGGATGGGCACATTACCAAAGAGACTGAGGAAATCAGGAGCGAAGCGGTTAATTTCTTTCAGGATTTGCTTGGCTCTCCTCCGGATAGCAACCTCCAGGTCCAGAAATCTATGCTCACCAATTTTTCGACTAAAGTTCCCCATGAGGTAAGCATGAAACTTCTGGAACATTTTTCCTCGTCTGAGATTAAGGAAGCTTTGTTCTCCATGCAACCAGATAAGGCCCCTAGGCCGATGGTTTCCCCCTCGATTCTTCCAAGTCATGTGGGAGGTCGTGGGCCCGGATGTGTGTGATGCTATTCGGGTAATCCAAGCGTCTAGATCTATCCACCCGAAACTCAATTCCACCTTTCTTGCCCTCATTCCTAAGTCTCCTTCCCCGCAAAATTTTCTCTGACTATCGGCCCATTAGCCTCGTGCAATGTTTTTTACAAGATCCTTACCAAGTCTATAGCCAATAGACTCAAAATAGTCCTCCCCCTCCTAATTGATCCTTGTCGTCGAAGCACCGTCAAAGGCGTAAACATTCTTGATGGTGTTATCACTGTCCATGAGACCCTTCATTCCGCTTACCGCTCTAAGAATGCTGCTCTTTTTCTTAAGCTCGACATGAACAAAGCCTTCGACCGTGTCGATCAAAATTTTTTGTGTGCAGTCCTCCTCAAGTTTGGCTTTCATCCCCACTGGATTGACCTTGTCTATAGCTGTATATCCACTCCCTTTTTTTGTCTTGGTCAATGGGTCCCCAGCTGGGTATTTTTAGAGCTCCAGAGGCCTTAGACAGGGCGATCCTCTTTCTCCCATCCTGTTCATTCTTCTGGCAGAGGTTCTGAGTTGGTCCATGAAAGAGGCTCTTCAATAGAACAAGATTTCTGGCATCTTGCCGACTTCTAGAATTAATACTGTCACTCATTAGAAATTTATGGACGACACCCTCATTTCCATTAGGGCATCCGTTTCTCAAGCCAAGTCGCTCAAGAGGATCTTGTCTCGTTATGAGCAAGCTGCAGGGCAAAAGGTCAATTACATCAAGAGCAAAATTTACTTTATTAACACTCCTTTGTGTAGACAAATTTAGATTGCTAGAATTCTTGAATGTACTATTGATTCCCTGCCTACGTCCTATCTGGGGTTGCCTCTATCTTATAGCGAACGGGCCAGTGGGGACATGTGGAACATGATTCTTGAGTGCCTACACAGGAAACTCGACACTTGGAAGGGCAAACTCCTATCGCAAGCTGGGAAAGCCACCCTTACCAAAGCCTGTCTTCAGGGGATCCCGACCTACTTCATGTCGGTGTTCATGCTTTCGAGTGCAGTCCACTCCAAGATTGAGAAGATTTAGAGGACCTTTCTTTGGTCTGGTAACAAAGAGAAATCTAGACTTCCCCTTGTAGCCTAGGACAAGGTGTGTTCGAGGATAGATCAAGGCGGCCTGGGGTTGAGAAGATCCAGACTTATGAATTTGGCTCTGATCGTGAAGCACGCTTGGAGGATTATGTCTAACGACCTGGTGGAGTGGGTTACGCTAGTTAAAATGAAGTATCTTGGCCCCAATCCCTTCTTGGATGTTGAAACATCCTTCGTGGCATCGATCTTTTGGAAATCTGTGCTCCAAACCCGACATTTGATCAGTCTAGGAGCCCGCTGGATTTTGGGTGATGGCAACTGCATTTCCTTTTGGAAGGACAGGTGGGCAACTGAAGAAGCCCTTGGGTCGAGGGCGGATCTCGCTGGGCTGAGAAGCTTGATCGACCCTAACGCCCAGCTCAAGGTGGTAGGTTTCATAGATCGGAGCACCTGTTTCCCTCGGTGGAAGCTTCCTGTTGTGGAGGGGTTTAATAATGAGGTTACCTTCCTTGATAATATCCTTCAGTCGATTTTAATTCCTTCTGCCAGAAGGAATGACAGTATCATCTGGAGTGGTACAGAGGATGGGTGTTTCTCTGTTAAATCAGCTTATGAGCTTCTCACCACCAAGACTGCTCTGGACTACATGTGGAATACTGTTTGGAGGAAAGGAGTTGTTCCTAAAATCAACTTCTTTGCGTGGATTGCTTTCCACAATAAAGCCTTAACTATTGACAACCTTCACAAGAGAGGTTTTGCCTTCCCCAACAGGTGTTACTTATGTTTAGTAGATTGTGAGACGAGGGATCATTTATTCTTGCATTGCCCGTTTTCCCACTTTGTTTTGAGCATTGTCCTATCCTCCTTCCAGATCCTTTGGTGCTCTCCCCAATCCCTTAGATATGCTTTTCATTAATGGCCTAATCCTTTCAAGAATCCCAAGCTTCGCTTCCTCCTCGAGGCCTCCTTCCACCATTTAATTTGGCAAATTTGGTTAGAGAGGAATGCCAAAATCTTTGGCATAGCTCCTAGAGGGCTCCCTTCTGTTGCTCAAAGGGCGTTATCTTACGCCATTGAGAATTCTATTACTGTTTCCAGTTCCCGTCCCCATCTTTCGAGCGAAGAAGCTATTCTCAAAATGATGAATCTCTGGTCGTTTCTAGAGGTTGTTAAAGGGCCCTGTTGAAGGAATGTTGTGTGGACCAAACCCCCCGCGGGGTGGATTAAATTAAACTTTGATGGAGCAGCTAAGGAGAATCCTGGGCCCACTGGCACTGGTGGGGTTGTCCGTGATCATGACGAGAATATTGTGATGGCCTATTGTGAAGATTTAGGCTTCCAGACGAATCACTATGCTGAAGCCCGAGGCACTTTGAATGGTATTCAGATTCTCTCTGAGGATCCCCGGCCTCTTATCATTGAGGGTGACTCGCTCAACATCATGAATTACCTTCTTGGCACCAAAAATCCGTCTTGGAAAGTCTACAACATCATCCTCAAGGCTAGATCTCTTCTCTCCTATTGCGGTAGATGGAAAGCAAATCATATTTTGAGAGAAGGAAATCGTGTGGCTGACCACATGGCCAATAAAGGGCTCGCGACCATATGCCCGGTAGTGTGGCAGTCTTGCTTCCCATCCGAGGTGGAAAGGTTGGCCAGGGCAGACATCTCTTCCTGATGTTTTCCTTACGCAATTTTTGGAAGGCCCATTTCGACGTGTTTTGAGGATCGTGATTAGTTGTCCTTGGTGTCTGTCTCTTTGTTTTCGGCTTCTTTTTGGGTTTCTCTCGGGTCTGTCCTGTTTTCTTTTTGTTGTTGGGTCTCCAGGCCTAAAAGCCCTTTTTGCTGTTTTCAAGTCTGCAACATTAGGATGGTTTTATTTTCATTTAGGTTTATTGTTACAGCCAAGAGGTATGATGCATCATTAGAAAGTTGGCTAATTTTATACATAAGGTTTTGGGATCCTCTATAAAAACCCATTGTTAATATATTATAATAATTACCAAAAAAAAAAAATAATACTTTAACAATAAAATAATTAAAAAAATTATGTAATTTTTTTTTTTTTTATTAAAATTAATAAAAAACAAATATAAATTATATATATAAATAATTAGTATTTTAAGGTTGACAATTTTTGTTTTAAATTTTTGTTTGATAAATTACTTGAAGACTTAAAGATCTTATATTTTATTGTATTCTTTATATTCCGACGAAGGCTCGTTATGATTGAACCTTGACCGCTTATATAACGATGTCTTATCTCAGGCCACTAATAAAATCTTTAAACTATGATAAGTTATGCTTCAGCTTATTTATAATACTTACCTATAACAAAACGAGGCCATTATAACGCTCAATGATAATTGATCATCTCCCCATGCCGTATCTACCGTGGCATTCCAACTATGTGATGACTTATTTATTAATCTCGCGTTTCCTTTATGATTTTGGTTTTAGTTGTCCAATTCATCATCTAAGCATAATAAGACATAACACTAGTTAACAGGTAAATATCATAGTTTCAACTTTAAACCTCTAAAACAACAAAACCTTACCGTAGTGTTTTTGTAAGACTCTTATAGTTCATCATTAATTGATTATCAGTCAGTCAAGTACGTTAGATATGAATTCAAAAAATCCAAAGCCCAAAAAGAAAACAAGAGTAGCACATGGCTTCCAAATGCAGGAGAGCCATTCATAGCTACTCCCATATCTACCAATGATTTATACGACCAACATGAAGGTCAAGGAAGGAGGGGAAAAGTCTAACGGAAACACGTCAAATCCACATGTGCCCTCTTCGTCCAACATCTCAATAAAAATTGAAAACGTAGTCACACTCTCTTCCTCCAAATTAAAAAGAATCTTAGAAGCCTTCATCCATTTGTCCTCGCATAATTTGCTGCCAGTCCTTAAAATGATTAATGGACAAGAAGGATCCAAATCGCCTTTTCTTTTCCTAACAGGTTTCAACCTTTAAAATCATAAAGAGCAGATAGAAAGAAAATGATATGTCACCGTTCACCGCACTCGGCGGACGCACATGGGGGCACATGCCTTCGCCTGCTTTAAAATTTGTAGAGGAATAGTTGGAACGTAATTCATTGGGTAGCTATTTTATTAAAAAGAAAAAATAAACTATATAACGACACACCCTTCTCTTAATGTCATTGTTATTCGTCTCCCTGTCGGCACGTAGGCCCGGAGAAGACCCACATTAACTAAATCTCATACGCTTCCATCTGGACTGTCTTCTCAAGTACTGTGCTCTGTGGTGACTTCTTTGTCCAAATCGAAAGCAAAAGTTTCAAGCTAGTCGGCGTGCCCAGGTCTATTAGTAAGTACAATCCAGCTTTAAAAAAAAAAAATTTCTAGTCCTGAGTAAAATAAAATATGCATGATGCTTTTCAGTTTGTTTGCTTGTGGGTTTTGTGTGAATGATAAGTTATTCGAGTCTGTTTTTTACGTGCAACAATTGGAATCGACTGACAACCTCCTTCGATTTCAAGAGCAAACATACAAACATCATAGTCATTTGAGTTGAGACCAATGCATGTAAGTATTTTACAAATCTCATACTTTAAAGGGATTTCTCTTAATTTACAATAAAGTATACACATACAAACATCTCACTCCCTTGATAATTATTCCTTTTAATTGTTTTGTCAAGGAACTTCCCACCAATCAAGTGTTGGTTACGTAGGGGTCTGAAAATTCAGCTTTCCCTTGTAAGTTTGCAAATGAAATTGATTGCACTAGTAAGTTTGCAAATGAAATTGATTGCACTAGAGAGAATGAAAAAACATTGTTAACATTCAAAATTAAAATCAATTAACTTTTTTTTTAAATTAGAAAAATTTAAATGCACACAATCATATATTCAAATGAAATATTAACATTTAATTTTTCTAATATTTTTATTAAAAATCATGATAATATTTTAATAATTATATAAATTTTTAATGTTTTAGTTAAACTGTTATTTAAGTTACAAGACAAAAAAAAAAAAAAACTATACCTTCTCTTATTCAAAGAATTAGTATATTATTCTCCGTCAAACAACTTCTTATGCAAAGAATTAGTATATTATTCTCCATCAAACAACTATCAAGTGTGGTTGTAAAAAAAATAATTTTGTGAATTAATATAATAAATTTTAAAAAATTTAATAAAATTAAATTAACATCATTATTACCAACTCAATTAATATTCATAATAAAACTTCATAAAATTGAACATGTCTCACAACACTTAATTGTTTAAACTATGTATGGTACATCACTTAACTATTTAAACTATGTATGGTAATAAATACGAATGGCATTTGGTGTAATGGCAGTTGCCTAGTTATTATCATCCATGTGGTTGTGAGGTCTATTACTCTTGTGTTTGCTCGAACGAGCGTTGATATTTGGAATAGGTAGCCGAATTCGGGCAAGCTGTCCAGTTTTTATGGCCCTTGTGGTTATTGTTAAAACAAAAGTTTTAAATGATTATATTTAAATAATATTTTTAAAATAAATTTTAATAAAAATAAACACTTTATTTTAATTAAAAATAATTTTTAAAACTATTAAATATTTTACCCAGGTGTTGTAGGTGAGTTGGAGAGAAGAGGGCAATCCTTCAAGGGAGGTCCAGGTTCAAATCTCCACCCTACCAAAAAGCTGAATTGGGTATCCAAAATCCAATTGATAATGTTGATGCGGGCAGGGTCGATGGTGTAGAACCCCTATTCGTGGTCTATCGAACCAAAGTTTTTCGCTTAAAAAAAACTATTAAATATTATGTTATAAAAAATATACAATTTTAATTAACATATATTTTAATATTTTTTATCCTTACTACGACTAATAATATTTATAACTTTATTTTAAATTTTAATAAAATATTTTATATATTTATTTATTTATTTATAAGAACTAAAATATTTATATAAATTATAAAAATAATTTTTAAAATTTATTTTTATAAAAAACATAATTTTATTATTTTAATATTAAAATAAATTTTATAAAAATTTCAATCTGAATTTGAATCCGAATTGCACTTTATATTTATTTACATCTAGCGGATAAATAAGAAACATTTCTTTAACCCAACCATATTGATGACATTAAAAATATTAAATTTTATATAAAATTATATTTTAAAAAATAGTTTAAGTTTAAAATTAAATTAAACCTATAAAATCCTAGCAAACACCGTTAACTTTACCTTTAAATCTTTTCTAATTAAAATATTTTTTTCCCGGGAAAGTGAATAGACCTCCTTTAAATGTCTTCGAAAAAACATTTTCCAAAGGAAATCGATTATAAAAATATTATTTAAACAAAAACAATTGGTTTCTTTCGAAACTAATATACAGCACCTCAAATAATGTAGTGTCACGCTTTAACTGTCACATAATAAATCAATTGTACCAGTTGAGGAAAATAATCATAATAATAATAATCTGAGAACAGTTGTGAAAAAGTATGCGTTCCAGTTGAGGGAAAATAATAATAATAATAATCTAAGTACATATGTAAAAAGTATGCGTTCTGATCCTGTCTCTGGTCAATGCACAACGGTGAAGGCATTTTATCAAATGCCATAAATTACTTCTTTAGTTATTAGAATTGAAACCAACCACATTAAAGGGACTAAGGAGCTGATTCTTCTATACCCGGCTGTCACTTTGGAAAGTAAAGCCATACGATTTCAAGTCGATGACAGTAACTGGCCGTCATAATGCATACCCTGCTTTCCCACGAAAACCAAACATATCGAGAACGCTTTGGTTATGTCTTCCTTATCAAGACATAAAGGAGGATCATTGTCTTTTCTTTTTAAATAAAATTACAAAAAACTTGGGAAGGAAGGGAAAACGAAAAAAAAAATCATTTTCCAATTTGACCCTTCATGTAATCAACAATAATGGGTTTGGGTTTCTTTCTGGTAGATATTCCGGAGAATCTGAATAACATGTCGAAGTTCATACTATATGAATAAAAGATTTAAATCTGACGGCCTCACCAAACTAACTTAAGGCACCAGAATCTGGTATCCGAGCTCACAATTATTATTATATATAATGACAGTTGAGTATAGACAATTGCACCGATCACACTTGTCCCTCTGCAGAACAGAAAAGTTCCTCTTCTCTTGCAATACTCTATTAGCTATTCCCTTCTAATTATAAGAATCACACCACAGAGCGGGAGGGTGTCCATAATCCACCTCTGCCTTGCCCCTTACTATACTCTAAATACACTTGATCTCCTAAGAATCAATGTCACCTCATTAGACAGAACTGCTGCAGCCTTCTATGGGCAGTGCCACCGCCACAGCGCTTCGTCTCGGGTGAAAGACAAACAATCGGCATCAATATACACAAGCAAGCACAGCCCGACTAAAACTAGGCCTATCTCGCTGGACATATTGCTACATGTATATACAAACACTAGACGAGACCTTCTTGGTCACAATATTATATTAATTCAATGGTCGCCAGGCTGTTATGGTTTATATTATGTTACTATATCTGAGCACCGCTAAAAGTCTGGCCAAATTGCCAGTCGCTGGGAGCGACATTGTAGGACATGACTGTCTTGCCGTCACTGGTGGTAACCTTGAAGGAGAGGCTCTGCCCGTTGAGGTAGCTGTTGCTCTGCCAATTCTGGCCCCAGTTCCGCGACATTGGCTGCCACCCAGTTCTTGACCCCTTTATCCACGCTGCGTGCACGTCCCCTGCTCCGCCAACGTTTGTGATCAGCACCAAATTGAAGTAAGAATGCCCATTGATGGTAAATCGGATTCCGCCTCTTCTGTGACAGGGTACCCTGCAATACAACACATTGAAATAAATCAACTAACTTAAAAAGAGAAGCGGATATAGTATAGTAACTAGTCCCTCTGGTAATACAACGAAATCAGAGAAGCAGATGTATAATCAGCCAGAAATCGGAGGACAGACCTTTGGTAGATAACAGGGACAATGCCTGCCTTGTACTTGGCAATCTGCTGGAACACAGGCTGTGAGAGATCGAAGTGCTGTAGTGGGGGGTTACACCAGCCCCCAGCATCATTAGGCAGGGCATTGTTGGGCGGGCAGAAATTGGTGGCAGTGACCACAATTGTACCGGGGAGGCACCATTGTGGATCGTCGTTGCATTTAATCTCATAGCACGCTCCACAGCTGAGGCCGTTGTTGAAGAGAGCGGTGCTGAGAGCTGCAGTGTTGGTGCCGTATCCTTGGCTGTATAAATTGCCATACCCACAGGCGCCCCCTGCATCATATGAAACAATTTGCCCCTGTTACAATGCAATAGCTTAATTCATCTGCTGATGGACAATGCAAGAGAATTAGACACTTACCCATTGTGCCGGATGCATCACCGCCCCCATAAAATGTGGCATGAGCGCTTGTCCAGCCGTAAGCAAATCCAAATCTACCTATTGAGAAAAATCCTAGTAGGAAAAGTTGTACAAATGCCATAGCTCCTGCAATTCACAGGAAACAAAACTACTATTTAAATTCAGAGTGCTATCAATAATGATTAAATTGTAGAGCATTCACTCCAAGGCAGCCATTTTAGGGATGGATCCCGGACTCACCCACAACGGAGACTTCGACGACGCCAAACTAAAAGCGACTCACAGAGCAGAGCCTGGAAGAGGAGGAGAAATTGCAATGACAAGATGGGAGAAAGGAAGGTTCGTTAAATAGACATTTGAACGCGGCAAGGAGGCAGGTTAAGTCATGTTTAGAGTGCGGGAACAAGTTTGTGCGGTAATCGGAAGTACTGGTCAACATCCAAACAATCCCGCTTATAGCTCATTATTCTTGTTTCGTATTTATTTTTTAATGTAATTTTACGAAATCCGGCTTTACTTATAGAATCACGTAACTTTGAAAACAGAAAAACAAAAAGCTCCCCTATTAACTTTTGTTGTTAAAATATCCATAACTACCACTAACACTATTCTAAAAATAGACCCGCAGGTTGTAAATAAGACAGCTTTTCGTATCTCGTTTGCGACCGCCCATAACTGTTGCCGATAAAAGAGGAGAAAAATACTTTCGGTGTAGAACGCCCCAAGGACTTTCGGTGTAAAGACTGCAAAGCAGGGCTTACATTTGCATCGGCTTAGGGATTCAACATTTCTTCTTTTATTTTTCGAATATAATTTGTTGGAGGCGAGTGACCTTTTCAAATGTGGACGGCGCCACTTTCCACATAGGCTTTCCTTGTTTACAAGTTTCTCCGGAGCCCATAGCTTTTACTCTGTGCGTAAAGTCATTCAAGTTCGGTGTGGACGAGTGCTTAATTGAGAAGCTTACCATCTTTGACCATGAAATATAATATATTCTTGGCCATAAGCCTAAAAAGGTTAAAGATTTTCTTTGAGTGCAATTCAAAGATGCCAATGCAACCAAGTTGGCACTAAACGTTCCTGTAATTTTTCTCTTTATTCGGGTTGATTACGCCTCTTTCATTTGAATGTTCACTGGCTTTGCTCCGTGCATTCAAATTAGAGTTAATTGCCTTTTTAATAATAAAAAAAAAAGTCACTCTCCACCTTAAAAAATAAATAAACCAGTTTTAATTTAACATTATTATAAATCAATTTTACAACAAAATTAATTGAAATATAATAAGTCTTTGTTGTTCTTATAATACTATATAGTATAACAATCATTTGTAAGAAGAGTTTCGAGTCAAGTGTCTATGATTGTTCCTAAGCACTACATGTTCAACATTTGACTATATGTTGGCAACAAAAGTGGAGAGTTTTATCATCTATTCAACCAACTTTGAGCTCACCTCATGTCATCTTATGCATGTAAGAGACCTGGCGATAAAAACATTTAGGCTTATTCACCATTGCTTCCATATTGTTCGCTAAGTTGTGTACATCCCAACATATGATATCAAATTTGAAAGTAAATTCAACGAAAGTAGCCCCCAAGGAGGCACCAAACCAATAAACACAGTTTGACATATCTAATTCCAAATATATTTAAGGGTGATCAATCTATAGGGTTCTCATAGAGGACTCTAAAAGGTAAAATTAGTAAAATCTAAAGGGGAAGTTTTCCACAAGATTTGAAGATAGAAAAAACAGGGCTTGAGTAAAATTACAAAACCATAACAAATGAGGGATAGTCTCTAAAATATGAGTAGAAAGCACATTTATTAGTACAATCTAGGGTAGATGTTGGAAGCTTAAAATGGAGGAGACACCAACCTAAGACTTGATTTTTAACTTCAACTTTGGTTTTCCTTATTTGATTTGCAAGATGAACCTATTCCTATTTAGAAAATATACTTGTCATTTACTATTAATCTTAGTTGTAAGGGGGAAGGGGGTAAACAATACCTAACTTATAGTGTTGGATGGTTAATTTGTTTGGCAAGCACCAATATCAAAGATATCAACAACAAATGTACCTAGTTTAACATATACTTTATCTGGAATAAGTCCACAGGTTATCTTAAACACATATTTCAAATGTGATGGCAAGTTAAAAGTCGATTGTGTAATCCTTCAAATTATCAAAGTGAAAACAAAATGATCTCAAAGATCTAACATATATTTGATTCTTTTTTTAAAAAAGGTTAAAGACTTAAAACAGATATAGAGGACAAGTAGTTTATCCAAAAGAATCACTCTATGCTACCATACATAAGAGTGGTCAGGGATTCATACTTCCATATGAGAAATGGAGTAAACTCACCCCAATTTATTCAAATATTTTTAAGGGATAGTGATCCACTAATCTAAGAAAACTTCACATTCAAAACCTTGTCTTTACACATAAAGCAATGGTGCGACAAGGCAACCCATTAACTTAGATACATGTTGAGGTATTGTTGAAAAGTAATGAGATATGATGGAAAAAATTGTTGCCAACCCCAACCAATTAAGACTTTAAGGATAAAATCCCAACATATTTTATTATATACTTTATCAAATTCTATATTGATTAGCATAACATCTTGACCTATTTCTTGTGTCCAATGAGACACCTCCCAATATAGCATGAGATTGTTCAAGATATACCTTCATTGAATAAATTTAGTTTGTTCTCCACTAATAATTTTTCGAGCCATAGGTCAAAGTTGGATGGTCAAGGCCTTTGCAATTATCTTATAAAATACATTAAAAGGGTTACTAAGCTCCATATATAAATGCAATTCTTATTCAAGTTCTTTATAATCAATTTGATTAGGCATTGATTAATAAAGGAGCCAAGAGAGACATTTCCTAAGGCCTCCTTATATATCATGTGGAAATTCTTGTTGATCATTGACCACTTTTTTGATAAACTTCCATAAGCAATCCATCCATACTAAGTGTCTTATAGAGATTCAAACATTAAAAACTATACTAATGTGAGCAATAATTCTTAATTATGAATTTATATTAGTAACACATTTGAGGTAAATGACCTCAAAAAAATAGTATATGAGATTTAAATTATGCTTTAAGAGTTCTATCTACCCATATTTGCATGGAAGGATGAGTTTTGGAGTCTATCAATAGATGGCAAATACTTTGTTAAGTGGTATGTAAGGCTTTAGAGCAATCAAAATTTCCCCTCCCAAATATTTTCCTTGGAAGAATGTTTGGTCACCTGAGGCCCTCCCTAAAGCCTTAGCATTCCTTTCGTTAGCTATCCAAGTAAAATGCTTAAAGTTAAGAATTTGCAAAGAAGAGGATATCACAGACCTTTTAGCTATACCTTGTATATAAAGGATCTAGAATTATTAGGTCATTTACTTCTTTGTGTTGCCTTTGGTTATACCATTTGGGCTTACTTTTTCAAAAACTTAAGAATATGTTTGATATCTATTTCAATATTTAATTAATTATTTCAAATCTAAAGCATTATCCATTATTTTGAGGATTAGTATTATCATTGTATATTGGAATTTATGGCTTGAAAGAAATAATAGAATATTTTAAAACAATATTAAAACCATGTCCAGGTTTGAAATTGTTTTATTGCTTTTGTTGCTTAATGTTTACAAGCATGGTGCTCATCATATGAAGTCTCAAGAGTGGAAAAGGGGTGTTTGCATCTAGGTTACAAGATTTTAGTATACATACAAGGTCATTGATGATAATGGGGTTAATATAAAGGATATATGTTGAATTTTGGTAAAATAGAAATCTCTAGAAGTTTAGTTTATTTTATTTAATTTGGTTATATAGGATTGAAATAAACTCCACCTATATTACATAATGACCATATAGTGGTCTTACAACAACTTGGCTATTATGGACAAGATTTGAACGTGAGTCTCCTTAAAAGTTGAGGAATTTAATTAGTTGAGCTAATACCCATTGATATCAATGCTCTTAAGGCAATTTATATACAATTCCATTGCTTGTTCAACTAAACACAACTAACTCTCAAATTGTTGACTACAAGATGATTCATCCCCTTGTGATTTTGTTCTTGCCTCTTTAGCACAATCAAAAAAATTTATATTTTGATTCCAACCCACTTCGTTCTGAACAACATGAGACTCCTTCAAAAAGAACTCATTGCTAAAATCAAGGAAAGGGGATATAAGTTTGATGACATATTTTGAGGGTACCTCATAACAATCTAGTGACCAAGGTGACTTGTAAAGCAATGACCCTTCCCATCCCTAGTTCCTTTCAATTGACTGGCTGCTACTAATTCTAGAATCCAATCTTGGGGAGTAGGATTTCGATAAGCCTTTTTTCTTCTCCATCATATTCCTCTCTCTTTGCCTTCCATACACTGCATGAGTTCCTATCAAATATCAAGATAGGAACAATGATAAAAGAATCAGTACAAGAGCAGGAATCTCATTATTTTAAATCCAAAGTGGTATATGGTGACTGAGAACCATTGATGCTTTTGCTTTTAAAGCAATAAAACTCCAAATTTGGGTTCACGGAAGATTGATCATTTTATTGATGAAGGGATTGAAATTTTTGAATATTAGCCTTACAAGCAAAATTGGGTGTCTACAATTCTAAAAAATTTGTGAAATAGTTACCTAATGAAAAAATAACCCATAAGATTTTATAGTTAGAATTCACTAAAGCAACTAAGAAAATCCATGCAAAACTTGAACAACGATAAGAATTCACTATTTTACAATATACCCAAATAAGAAATACTTTATGATTGGCATAATTTTTAATACCTTAGTCTCATAAATCTTGAACATCCCATTGTTCATCTTGGTTCAATCATAGAACTTGATCAATGAGACCTTCTTCATCTTCTTCATAAAAGCATACACATCATATAGAGATAATCATTAAAAACATCATAAAAAATATCTTGATTGTGAAAGTACCTCGGATTCATATACTTATCATCCACTAATTGAGATTATCCACAAATAAAAGACAATAAATGATAATCATATAGCCTCTACACCCCATGCAACCATATGGACTCTAGTAGATAAGAAGTCTAGAACTTCCAAATTAACCATAAATACTTCATAAAACCCCTAGGAACCAAAACTTGGGAAACAATTTTCCTAATAACCCCTAATAACCACACCATAAAAATCATCTTGTGGTTGGTCACATAATTGATCCTTATTGCATTCCTAAAATTATCAACAAAATAAAAAAAGCTCTACAAATTGACCTCTTAAATTTCTAATGGAAAAACTCTAAGCATAGGTTTTGGACCTCTGTAACTTCTACTAAATCTAAAACTTTGAGATTTTTTTACCACAGGTTATTACATAGGCGATGTTGTACTATAACCTCCTACTAAATCTAAAACTTTGAGTTTTTTTTACCACGTAGGCTATTACACAAGCGGTGTTGTACTAGCTCATGCTTTTATCTCATCTAAGATTCTCACAATCACCTTCATGGCAAGGGACATCATGTAGTAATTAAAAATATTTTATCCCTTGATCAATTTGTTGAGCACCACAATGAAGCCAAAGAAGACATTTTTGATCATGAAGCTATGAAAGCACTCGATGTTAGTGAGAATCAAGAATTTCTTTCAAGGGATATATAAGACATAGGTTGAATAGAGGAGTGACATTTTTGCATCCTAGAATATGAGCACCACGATCACAACCTACATGTTAAAGACATTAAGAGGGTAGATGCCCTATTGGGGTGGTGATTTGTGGGAAGGGATGGTCTTTTGTTCATATGTTTAATGACACAATGTTAAAAGGATCTTACAATATGTTTTAAAACTTCATTAAACTTTCAGTTGGAATATTTGATATAGATTCGTTTGTGTTTTCATGTTTTTATAAAATTATTTTGATAATTTTATATAGATAAATAGAAAGAAAAAAAAATCAATGTTGTATAGGTACATATACCCATGTTTTTAGGCTTGCACTAAAAGCACATACGTACATTAGATGCTTGAGTATTTAAACAATATGCTAACAATACATTAGACATACATTAAAAA
The DNA here is from genome assembly GCA_028583015.1 of Wollemia nobilis. Taxonomy (NCBI): domain Eukaryota; kingdom Viridiplantae; phylum Streptophyta; class Pinopsida; order Araucariales; family Araucariaceae; genus Wollemia; species Wollemia nobilis. Next base: position 9,464,271 of record JAQPPZ010016710.1, on the reverse strand, counting down.
TACCAATGAAACAAAAATATTTTTATAATGTACAAATACTTTTAATATGCATTCCACATACCTTGTATACTTGCACTTTCACATCTCGTACACCCATGCATATTTGCATGTCTGTATCATAAATTTAGAATTCCAAATCCATATCATGTATGACATACAATATGCCCCATTTTTCATCCTATATGTAATGGTATCCACACACACTCGTACAATTAAACAAGCTTAAAAGAAAGTAAAAACATTAAAACTTAACAAATAAATAAAAAATATATGAAAAAAATTAAAACTTATTATTAAAAAAAACCTCTTATATAAATAATTAGCATAATATATACTAGATTTTAACTACATATTAAATAAATACTTAGAAAACACAAAAACAATTTTTTTTTATATAAGACAACTGCTTTTACTTTTTGAACAATTGATCACAAGGATCAAGTTGCATTACCTTTGAATCATGGCGCTACCACTATAACCTCTACCCAAACACGATCCAAAGTGAGGGAGACCCTCCTGGCTCGAAGTTGGTACTGCACCTAAATATCCTTTTGGTAAATGCCAAACGTCTTACCAATCCACCTAACCTTCTAAACTCACAAAAATATTTTTTTAATATTATATACTTTTAATACACATTCTTACTTTTTAAGTCCTACAAATCCATAAATACACTTAAATACGCCATACTTACACCCTATCTATCAGTACCCCGCACACGCTCATAAAATAAAAACTTTAAAATACAATTTTAAATTTTTTATTATTTTTAAAAATAGTTAATAAAAAAAAACAAATCTCGTATAGATCATTAACACGGTGCAATAAAAATAAATGGATCATTAAGACGGTGCAATAAAAATAAATGACCTTCACTTAATACGCGTTTGGTATGAATGGCCTTTTGAAAAGAAGTGCTTACAAAAACAAGTTCATATCCATAGCCAGTGATAAGGTACATCCATTACTGAAAAATCAAATTATGGATATTTAAGTGGAGTTAATGGTGTAATAAACATTACAGCCCGTGGGCAAATTTTAATAAAGTGCTGGAACGATGATATTTGAATACCCATACAAGAGAACCAATTAAGGGGCTTCTGCCTATTCAAAGTAAGAAACAATAAAATTTGTAAATCAATCTAAGCCATTAACTTGTGAGTAAGCTAAAATTTAAAATAGCAATATTTAAGTTTTATTTCTTTATAAGTCAATCATATAAAACTTTTTTTTTAAGAGAACGTTTATAAATTACATCAACAATTATCTTAAGGGGTTTGAACACAAAATCACTTAAGAAACAACCATCATCTTTAACCATTAGGAAATGTGCAAGGACAACTACCTGTCGGCACATGTGCAAAACTTAAACTATTTAATAGCATTTTACCGAATTGTCGGCAACCATTTAAGCAAAATTTGATCTACATTGAATGTCAACTTGGCATCTTTGAATAGACTATTTGATAGCATTTTACCGAATTGTCGGCAACCATTTAAGCAAAATTTGATCTACATTTAGTGCCAACTTGGCATCTTTGAATCGCACCGAAAAGAAGACTTACGTAATCAACCTCTTTTGGACTCTCTTCCTTAACACGATATAAATTGTTGGTCAATGGAAGTAAACTTCTCACGTGAACATCCGTCAGACAGATCTAATTCAAAGGGTAGTCTAGGGAATCGCAAACTGGTAAGGAAGCAGGCAACTAAAGTTTGAATACTTCCACCGGGAGCAGCGAACTCCAGTTTGAAGGCCATCACCGCGAACTTTTTGGGGTCATCTCATGTCCTAAAACTTTTCCACCGAAAGTCTCTTAAGCCCTTATCAGTGATGGTAATTAACAATTAACTTAGGTTGTCAGTGGCAGCTCGATCCTTCGCAGAATAGATATCATATAAAACAATAATCTTACACAGCTGTAGAATAAAAACTCTTTTCACTATAATAACATTATCTCTTTAACAAAAAGAAAAACATTGTCTCTTTCATCTCGCAAGAAGTTGAGAGTTGGGGGGAGCAGCTACTAAGTCAACAACATCTGGAATCTGATGTTCTGTAGTTTAATGACGAAAGTTTGCGTGCCCGCGTGACGTTCAACGCATAAGATTTTGGGCGCCTTCTCCCCGTAACTATCTGATTCCGGAAGTTAAGCCGGACCCAATGGATTCTGTAAAATCATTTTATAATAAAATGGCGGTTAGGTAAATACCAAAACGAAAATTATGACCTGTGAACCGGATTGTGCGGGTATTGTCGGGTAATTGTAACATGTTCCCAGTGTAAACATGGCTTGCGTTGTTCTTAGACGTAAGCCATTCAGAACTCTATTTAATGGACCCCCTTCATCGTATCTTCCCATCTTAATTTCTCCCCTGTCCCTCTTCCTCCAGCTCTTCTCTCACAGGCATTTGATTTCAGTTTGGTCTTTCTCAAATCGTTAATTATTTTGGGTAAGATCGGGATCCATCCCTCTATTCCTGTAATACTTGTGTTCCTCCAGTAGTCATTGTATACTAATAGCAATAATATTGCTTCATGTGTATTGCAGGAGGACCGATGGCTCTTGTAGAACTTTTTCTGCTGGGTTTGTTCTCAATAGCCAGATTTGGATTTGCTCGCGGTTGGACAAGCGCTCATGCCACATTTTACGGGGGTGGCGATGCATCGGGCACAATGGGTAAGTGCCTCATTTTGGAACTTCCTCACGTAATCCATTACACGATGGAATTTAGTTTTCTCCTGTGTCTCCGTCATCGTTATGTAACAGGACAAAATTGTGGTGTAATGCAGGGGGTGCTTGTGGGTATGGCAATCTATACAGCCAAGGGTACGGCACCACCACTGCAGCTCTCAGCACTGCTCTCTTCAACAATGGCCTCAGCTGTGGAGCGTGCTATGAGATCAAATGCAATGACGATCCACAATGGTGCCTCCCCAGTACGATTGTGGTCACTGCCACCAACTTCTGCCCGCCAAACAATGCGCTGCCGAACAATGACGGGGGCTGGTGTAATCCCCCACAAGAGCACTTTGATCTCTCACAGCCTGTATTCCAGCACATTGCCGAGTACAAGGCCGGCATTGTTCCTGTTCTCTACCAAAGGTCTGTCCCTGAATTTCTGACTGATACTTGGCATTGTCTTATGACTAAATCGACTATAATAAGAGTTTATTTTGCATATTTGGAACTTCTTTAGGCACAACATTATTTTAGGTTATCTGATTTATTTTTAAATTTGCTTTGTTGCAGAGTGCCCTGCCACAGGAGAGGTGGAGTCCGGTTCACCGTCAATGGGCACTCGTATTTCAATTTGGTGCTCATCACAAACGTTGGAGGAGCAGGGGACGTCCACGCCGTTTCCATCAAGGGATCCAGAACTGGATGGCAGCCAATGTCGCGCAATTGGGGCCAGAATTGGCAGAGCAACAGCTACTTGAACGGCCAGAGCCTATCCTTCAAAGTTACCACCAGTGACGGTAAAACCGTTACATCGTACAATGTGGCTCCCAGCAACTGGCAATTTGGCCAGACATTTAGCGGTGCTCAGATCCGCTAACATAGCTAGACACATACATCTGCTGTTGAGCATTTCATCCTGATATTTTTGGAACAACAGCTTTCCAGCAGTATTTATCTAGATACACGTATGGCATTCTTGGTGGCGAGACAGGCCTAGTTTTAGTAGGGATCTGATCGCTCGCGTATATTTATAGTGATTGTTGATATCACGATGAGCTGTGACTGCCGGTTTCGCATGGAAGGCAGCTAAGTCTTGAGTCTTGTAATTTTGAAAAGATGTATTGTATTTTGTGGTGTAGGACTTTAGCGCCTGGCAGAGGTGAATTGACGCCCGCCTTTGTGCGCCTCGAATCCACGGTAATAGCGGCCACTTAATTGTAGGAGCATAAAGTCTTGTCGGCAAACGTATTTGGTATAATGTATAGACCTTTGACTATCCTCATAAATAATAATTGTCTTGTTGGATGTGAACTTCCGGTGCCTTGAATTTTTTTGAGGTGAACCTGTCAGATTTAAACCTCCGTGATCTAGCCGTGATTATTCTGAAAATCTTCAGGAAACTTCTTATTATGGATTTTGACGGCAAATTGCTGTCATCGTATCTGAACTCGTCGACGGCATACAGCTTCGAAGTGATGGTCAGTTCCGCGATTTACTCGTATCCTTTTGCCAGCAATAGTTTCCATTTGAAAAGCAAGCGAAAACAAGTGTACGACAAGTGTATAATGTATGACAAAATGTCTTTCGTGGTTGACGGGTGATGGGATTTGAAAAAATGCTTTAGGCGGACTCCTTCCTTAGGGTGATGGGATTGTTGGAAATCGAGTCATCTTTTTAAGGATTTTGCTCTTTGCCTCCGCGGTTTGCTAAGACACTTCTAAAGAAAGTATTCATCAATCTATTCGGTAAAGCCACAGGAAGAACCCGATAAATGGGCGATGACACCGACATAGGAAGAAGGAAACCCACGCACATGGATTATGACCACGAGAAGATAAATGGGCGATGACACCGACATAGGAAGAAGGAAACCCACGCACATGGATTATGACCACGAGAAGATAAATGGGCGATGACACCGACATAGGAAGAAGGAAACCCACGCATATGGGTTATGACCATGAGAAGAGAGGATAATAAAACAAAACACTTTAAATATAAGGATTAATGGAAACCTTTCATAATATCAAAAATTTATTTAACCAAAAAAACAAAAATAAATAAAAGTAAAAATAAAATAAAATAGTAACATTCAAATCATATTTTTTAATTATTTTTGTTTTTTAAGTTATGGGTTGTTTTTATTGAGAACCTCTCTCATTATGAAAACAAAATATTATATAATTCTTATTACATTTCTAACATGTTAATTAGAGCATATTTAACTTTGTGTTATGAGAAATATTCCTCATTTACCCATCTTCCTCAAACCCCTAAGTTTCCACAATCAACTACTTTTATATCAAATGCCTTCAAAAATTTAAATTTTGTCAAGATGAAATTCAACATTACGAATGGTTAAATATTTGATACCCAGCAACTATATCCAAATATATCTTGTCTATAACAACCTCACAATTTCTTAATATTTTTTTAACATTTTTTTTTTGTAAATAGTGTAGCTTATATTAAAGGGCTTATTTTTTTAACGTTCTTTTTTGTAAAATCCAATTGATAATGTTGGTGCAGGCAGGGCTGGGTGCGACCCCGGGTGACTTTGACGGTGTAGAACTCCCTGTTCGTGGTCTCTTAGACCAAGGCGGCCCCGCAAGGGGTTTTTCGCTTAAAAAAAAAGGGTTTTTTCCTGGATCCCAAAACCAGTAGTTACAAAAACCTCAAAGGAGGCTAGCAACTTAGAAGACTAAACTTTAAAAAAGTGTTTCCGTACATGAATAAACATCGTTCACCGTATATTGATTAAAAGTCGATAAGCCTAATACCAAACACCCCAAACATTATTGATGCAAATAATATATGGACAACACCCTAAACATGATTGATGCAGATAATATATGGATAGTAGACACCCAAACCAACATTGATGCATATAATATATGTAAAGTTAAAATAACCCTCATGAAAACAAACCCCGGTAAGGACCCAGAGAACCATAAAGAAAAAAAGACCCACGACCCTCCATCATGTGTCAGCCACCTTCTTCTTTGCAATGCTTTCCTCAATCTTTATGAGCTACTTCAGCTTCCTGCTAATGTTGTCAAGAGTACTAATAAGGCTGCTGATGAAGATGTTGGCAACCTAATAATGAATCTCCTCCTCATGTGCTTCGTTGTTGATTTGCCCACTTTTGGTTGGCTTCATTGACAATGTTTGAGGGTGGATAGTTATCCCATACAGTCAAGGAATTCTGACCGATTCCCATGTTTGCTAAGAGGTTATCCAATTTGTTTGCCTCCTTGTACACATGTTTGCATATCACGTTGCCCTATCTTCTGATCATGTTTTTGGCTTCCTTGATGGCATTCATGACCTTCCACGAAGGATTGGAGCTGTTGTCGATATAATTTATGATGTTTAAAGAGTCCCCTTCTATTTCAGAGTTCTCTTTGTGTTTTTTGATGATTTTGAGACCTCTCCACAGGGCATGGGCTTTTGTTATGTGATTAGTTTGAATGCTTAGGTTCTTCGTAAAGGCGACCATAATATTATCGTTGTTATCTTTGACCAGTCCTCCTGCCCCTACCATTTCGAGGTTTCCTTTAGAAGCTCCATCAAAATTGAGCTTGAGCCATCCTACCAAGGGGGGTTTCCATGAAGAGGTGTGCCTTGGGTGGGTATGAGTGACACGAGGATTATCTTCCCTTGGGATATTAAGATTGCTGAACAGAAAAAGCTCCAATCCCACATCAAGGGGTTTTGTGCAAGGTATGAGCCGGGAGTTCTCTATGGCAAAGCTGATGATTTTACTAGTAATGGAGGTAGGGTCCTTGGGAGTGTTAGAGAACACCCTGTTGTTTCTTTCTAGCCATACCTACCATAATAAATGGTGAGTGCACATTTTCCACAAGGATTTCAACCAAGGGTTTTTGAAAGGATTGGGCCACTGAGTGAAAAGCTCTATCAGGGAGTTGGGTTTGACCCACTTGATGTGGACACTGGACAATAAGTTACTCATCACCATATAAGAGAAATCAAATTTATTGAAAAGATGGTTGACGGATTCCCAAGATTTATAGCACAAGTGGCATCTGTTGGGTACCATCATCCCCCTCTTAATGAGATTATCAGTGGTTAGAATCTTGTTTTGAATTGCCAGCTAGGAAAACACTACCACTTTAGGGATGAGGTGCTTGATCCAAATTTGAGTAGGAGAGAAGGGAGCTTTTTGTGGATTGAGAATAATACGACAAAAATATTTGATAGAAAACATCCACTGTCCATTTCTTTCCAAATTAGAAAGTCTTCTCTTCCATCTGTCGAAATCACTATAGTATTCAGCATAAGAGCCAAAGCTCTTGCTACCCTTGTTATGTGCCCATCATTTAAGTTAATGTTGAGGTCTTTCCAACTTTTAGACCCATTGATGTTTTGTATGAAGTCTGCTACTTTGCTACCTATGGTGCCATAAAGGATAGGTTTTAGGACATATATCTCATCATATTTAACTAGGGGATGATCACTGATCCACCAGTCTGTTCAGAATTTTATGGCAGTACCTGTTCCCAGCTACCACCTTGAACCTTTCTGGAGAACTTCTCTGATCTAAATAATTGAACTCCAAAAAGCTGATCCCTCTTTGGGGATATCTTCATAAGCGATTTATTTGTGTTGAAGGTATTTCCTCTATATTATTGACACTCATTCTGCATTGAAACTTGTGTGAATTTTCTAGGCTTGCTCAGCTAGTAGAGCAGTGTTCATATGCTTGATTCTTCTAAGTCCCAAACCCCCTTGGTTTTTTGGTCGACAAACCTTTTCCCATACAACCAAATGAATCTTTTACTTCTCCTTTGTGCCTCCCCATAGGAATATTTTTTGTATTTGCTCGATTTGGGCATAAACTGAAGTAGGAGCTTTGAAGATTGAGAGGAAATAGGTTGGGATGCTTTGGAGGCATGTTGTGGTAAGAGTGATTTTACCTGCTTGGGTTAGAAAATCCCCTTTCCATCCAGCTAACTTTTTGTTTATCCTTTCCACCACATGACTCCACATGGATAATTTGGGACGACTGTAAAAAAGAGGAATCCCCAGATAGCGAGTAGGAAAATCACCAATGCTACATTGAAGAATACGCCTGATTTTAATCTGCTTGGAAAATGGGGTATTGATGAATAAGATTTTACTTTTGTAATAGTTGATTTCTTTTCCAACCGCTTTCTCATATAAATCAAGGATTTTTTGATCATCTTGGCCTCCACTACTGAAGCATAAGTAGCGAATATTAGTCATCCACAAATTGTTGGTGTGACAGTGGGTTTAAACTCGAGGTAGCCCTGATCCCTGTGATAGTTTTCTCACTAACAACACTCTTAAGTGCTCTTCCCAGAGTTTCAACGAGTATTATAAAAAGGATGGGCGACAGGGGCTCCCCTTGCCTGATGCCTCTACCGCTAGGGAAATAACCTGCGGGTGATCCGTTAACCAAGACTGAGAAATGAGGGTTGGATATGTAGCCTTTGATTACATTTATCCATTCTCTGTGAAAACCAAATTTTTGTAGAACAGCCGGGAGGAAATCCTTGTTTACTCGATCAAAAGCCTTACTGATATGTAATTTGAGAAGAAGGGTTGCTTTCTTATTTTGGGAAGTTGAGTGGAGGACTTCATGCAGGGTGATTATGCCATCATGAATGGACTTTCCTTTGACTAAGCTACCCTGGAAATGATCTATAATGAGCGGAGTATTTCTTTGAGTGTTGTTGTCAGGGCTTTGAAAAGAATCTTGTATATGACATTACATAAACTGATGGGTCTGTAGTCATTCATGGATTTGCACTCAGGGCCTTTAGGGATTAAGGCGATGAAGGTGGAGTTGGTGCTTCTAGGGATGGCTTTGGATTTCTGTATGTGAATAATGGCTTTGCAAATGTCAACCCCTATGATATCCCAGTAAGTTTGAAAAAACCTAGGGGAGAAACCATCAGGACCTGGAGCTTTATCAAGGGCCATGGAGAAAATATCCTTCTTTATTTCTTCATTGGTAAGGTCCTTGATGAGCATGCCATTCATTTTAGGGGATAACAAATTTGGAATATGCTGAAGAAGTTGATCTTGGGCTTGTTTAAAAATAGTGGAATTTATTCCCTATATTTTTTCAAAGGTAACTGCTTCATTTCTGATGAGGTGGATGTATCTCACACTTGTGCAATCACTGTTTATTAACTCCCTAATATTATTGGAGCTTTTGTGATGAAGAGTGGAAGAATGGAAAATTTTTGTGTTTGAGTCCTCGTCCTTGAGCCACAGGGCTCTAGACTTTTGTCTCCAATACATTTCTTCCTTGACTAGAATGTTGTGGTAATCGAAAAGGAGCTTTTTCTCTTCATTCCTGATTTGTATGCTCATCTACCCTTTTTAAATTTGCTCTTCTATGGCTTTGATCTTGTTGGTGATTTGCTCCTTATTTTAAAACATGTTACCAAAAACTTCCTTGTTCCAAATTTTGATGTGGTCTTTGATTATTTTGAGTTTTTGGGTAACTTGAACGATGGGGAATTTGTCCACCTGTTCTTGCCACCACCCTACAATTTGATTATGTAAATCTGGATGGAGAACCCACATTGCCTCAAATCAGAAACGGGTCCTGAAAACTGGAGGCTTGTTAGCTTCGAACAGGAGAGGATTGTGATCCGATATGATTCTTGGTAGGGAAGTGAGGGAGGCATCGCCAAATAGAGGTATGGCTTATTGATATAGAAATAATCTGTCTAGCTTAACTTGGATCATATTGTTCCCTATTCTTTTGTTATTCCATGTGAATTGAGCTCTCCAGATATGGATATCCATTAGGTTATTCTCAGTGACAAACCCATGGAAGTCATGAATACTTTTGGTAGGAATGTCATTACCTCCTGCCTTATCTGATGGGTAAATAAGAGAGTTGAAATCCCTAGCCAAAACCCAAGGGAAATTTTTGAAAGCCTACCTCATTTGACTTAGTTGGTCCTAAAAGGAAATCCTGCTAAGGGGATTGTTTGGGGCGTAGATATTAGACAAGATCCAACATTGATCCTTGTATTTGCAAAAAAACATGATATTTATAACTCTATACGAGGACGATATTACTCTACCATAAAATTTCTATGGATCCCAAAGGCACAAAAGACCCCTAGATGGATCTTGGTTGGGACTAAAAATGCTTCCACTATTTTTCCAAATGGTGGTGCCTGCATTGCAAGCTTTTGACTAATCTAACTTGGTCTCTTGAATAATGAGGATTACTGGTTTGGTTTCTTTTCTAATAGTACTAACCAACCTCTGCTTGGTCGCACTATTGATACCCGTCACATTCAATGAGAGTATCCTCATCTAGAAACTTTAGATGATTTCTTACCCCCTTTTAACTGCTGCACAGGGGGTTTGGGTAATTTAGGATCTTCCTTCGGGTGAGTAAACATTTTAGGTACAAGGGTTGTTTGTACTCCGTTGGCTATGTCCTCGGAAGTTTGGATTCTTATTTGCTCTTGGATATTGGGTCTTCCCCTTTTATTGTCATTGCCAACATCGACACATGATTTTTTGGAGCTTCGAGTATTATTGGGACTGAAATCTACTTTTGTTTTCTTGGCAGCCTCTTGGAAAAGAATATTTTTAGGGTAGGATCAGGAGAATCTAGCTTGAATAGAGATAAGACAGGGCTACTGGTGGGAAGGGGATACTACAAAATTTCTTTGATGGTGGGGATTTAGAGGTTGACATTTGGATTCGACATATCATTTTCTTGCTGAGTGAATAACCCTTAATTAATTTTTGAATTAGAGTGGGTGATATTTCTCAGAACATCAAATTGATTAGGATGAGCAAATAGGGAGCTTACCTAAGCTTGGTCCTCTGATTGTTCTGGTTGCACTTTTTGCTTTCCTTTGTTTGCCATAGGATTTTTCCCTGGTGCTTGTTGATGAGGGTTTTTGCTATAGATTTACCTATTCTTTTGCATTGGGGGCTTCCTAGGGAAGCAAAACCCTTGGTTCCTGTAGAGATGGTTGCCAGAATATACCTCCTTCTATGGTCTAAGCGAGGGGTAGTGGGACTTGAGGTGTCCTTGAGCTCGGTATTCGATGCAAAAAGTCGATTTGTTTTCATACTCTGTGGCCTGGCAGTGGTGGAAGGAACCATAGACTAGATTGATTCAAGTTGGGAGCTGGGAATCAAGATTTGTGTTGATGCATATTCTAGCTTGAGTCAACCTAGTGTGAGCTTTAGTGGTTGAATCCATGGTCACCATTTCCCCTATGTATATGCCTATTCCTTGAGGTATGTCTTCATGCCAAAATTGGCTAGGGAGTCCCAAAAGACGAACCCACACTGGAGCAAAATTTATGCTTTGAGTTTTGGTGTTGAAATATTCCCCCTGTATGCGAATAAATAAACTCTTCTTCCCATAGAACCACGACCCCCTTATTAGAATGCGGGTTGCATCTTCGGGATTGTTAAGGCGGATTTGAAATAACCCTCTAGGGAGAGCTACAATCTCAAGATTCCTTGAAACTTTACATTTGGTAGTGGCCCATCACCGAATGTATTCCATGTTCGGTCTATCGCCCACGAACTTTCCAATCAGAGAATTTTATCCTAGGGAAAAATATTTGGCCATTAGGGTTTCTGGAATAAGTATTATTCGATCACTATCAAAGGGCTTCGGTCCTTGGTAGATTTATGCGATTTGGTACCTGTGACCTTTTGAAGATAAGATGCATAACCGAAGGGTCTAGTGTTAGTCCCCGCTACCTTGGGATTTCCCTCGTTCTTGTCCGAGGGTCCTTCCCTAGATCTTTCTCCCGTCCAATGAAAAGATTCGTTTCAGCATCAGCATATGACTCATCAGTGCCCTCCCCTATAGCAAAGCTAGGGATCTCATCTGGTTTGAGGTTCCCTGTCGCTGCTGCACCTAATACATTCCCGCCAGAACTCACTTGAGATAAAATGCTCGCCATCGCTCTCCAAACCCAATATTTTTTGTTTTTTAAATATATTCATGTTTAGAGTGTATTACTTCCTTTGCATATCTCCCCAAACACATCCACAACCAACGTCTTCCATAAAATCCAAAGAATTGAAAATTTATCATAATGAGTTGGTAATATATTTAGTTTTTGTTCGGTGCGATCAAGGTTTTGGACTCTTCTTTGGAAGGTTTCGGGCGAATATTACTGTGTTTTTGGTTCTTATTGATAAGCTCAACTCTCACTTTTATCAGAGATTATTAGATTGAAAAACTTTTTAAGGTTCTTATTCATTCCCCTAATGTTCCAAGATATTATTTTCATTGTTATTTTTTTATTTTATTTGGGGGTTTTGTCCCACTTATTATTTACACTTGTGATATTTTCTTTTATTTTTCTATATCAATATCTCTTTGTATTTCTTTTCCTCTTTTTTTTTGCCTCTTGGGTCTTCCTCTATTTTTTTCATTCTCAACAATACTTTCATCTTCATCAATTTCTTCAATATTCTCACACTGCTCATAGTAAGACTTATCATCTTTAGGTTTGCCTTGTTTTGAAAGATCTTAAGGGCAAGGAATAACCTCAAAAGCACACTCTTATTTATATTTCCCTAGAAACCTTAAAGTGCAAGGATGCTCTTATGTAGCAGTCATCTTCTTATTTTGTCCTAAAAACCCGAAATTCTTATGGGTTTCCTCCAACCTCATTTCTCTATTATTTTGCTCTTGAAACCTTAAAGTGCAAGGGATAACATCTTCACCACTTTCACTATTATTACATGAAAAATATTCTATACTACTCGAGGAAATGAATATTGTTTACCTGGAATAAACTTGACCATTTTTGTTGTCTTTGTTTTGGGTTTTATCTCCACATATTCTTTTGCACCTTTAATTCCTTCTAGACTTGCCAATTGATATTGTCGATAGGATTTCTTTACCTCTTCTTTTGAAGTGAAATATCCTTGATCTAATCTAGCTTCTATTATTGAATGATTTCCTTGCTTTGTTTTGAAGTTTATCTCATGGCTAGAAATTTTAATCTCTTTCTTCATAGTTTTTGCTTTGCAAACTCTTGCCATGTGTCCAATTTTAAAGTAATTGTGGTAATGAAATGCAATATTTTCATAATCTATTTGTGGATCTCATTCTCTTGATTCAGATTTAATCTTAATGGACTGTGGCAAAGGTTTTGAAATATCCATAGAAACACATATTCGAGTATATATAGCATGCATTCGCTCCTTAGTTGTTGATCCTTCCTTGATGAATTTACATAAGGGTAATTCTAATATTTTTTAAAACATCCTTATTTATAAGATAATATGGAATTCCAAAAAGCCTAAGCCACATTGGAAGCTTCTTAATAGTTTCTGTCTCAACTGAAAAAATTTCTTTCCATGGTATCAAATAAAGTGCATCTCTTCCCATAAACCATGGGCCACCAACCATTATTTTATCCCTAATGTTTGAACTCAAAAATATGATGAGGAAAAAACCTTTAAGAAGAAAAGTCAGAATAATTTGAATTCAATCCCCACTTCCACTTATCCAATTTTGAATCTCCAAAAATCCTATCCATGATCTATGGAACTTACATATTAGCCCTCCACTCTTAAGAACCATTATATCATGCTCAATCATCTCATCCTTGATACTTACTTTTGGTGTACCATCTCCTACCTCGATCGAACTTACCATGTATTTGCTCTTTCGCTTATCTCTAGCTTGGGCCTTCATACTTCCAACAAGGGCACTTTGATTTCTAGCTAGGGCATCATGATTTCCCATTAGGGCTTTCAAAAATGATTTTCTTTCCACAATATCAAATGGGGCTTTGCTCTTGGATTACACTCCTTCTTGGCTCACACTCCCTCTCTGCTTGCACTTGCTCTTGCTCCTAGCTTGCACTTTATCTTGCCTCACTCTTACTCTTGGCTTGCACTCCCTCTTGGATCACAATTGCTCGTGTCTCTTATTTTTCTTGGCATTCCTTTGCTTCAACAATTTTTTGAAAACAATGTTCCACACATTCGTGGTAAGGGTTTGAAGCATTGATGCACTCTAGATGAACCTGTCGCTCTTTTGCCATGATTGAATCCCAACTTGCACTCCCTCTTAGTTTGCACTTATTTTTGGTTTGCACTCTCTCCTGCCTCACACTCTCTCCTGCCTTGCACTCACTCCCAACTTGCATTCCCTCTTGGCTCACAATTGTCCTTGTCTCTTCTTTTTCACGGTCTTCCTTGGCTTCAAAAATGTTTTGGAAATAATGTTTCACACATTCATGGTAAGGGTTTGAAGCATTAATGCACTTCGGATGAACTTGTCGCTATTTAGCCATGATTGAATATCGACTCACACCCCCTATTGGTTTGCACTTCCTCTCTAATATCATTGGCTTTGGTCTTGCATACTCACTTCCAACTCACATTTACACTTGCTGCTACACTTACTTTCGGCTTGCACTTGCACTCACTCACATTCACTTTTGGTTGTACTTACTCTCGACTCACACTTTTACTTGCTACTGCACTTACTTTCGATTCATGCTCGCAGTTACTACTGCACTTACTCCCCACCACAATTATGATATGATGAATTATTAATTTAATCTATAAATAATAATATATCACTCACTTTCATTTGTCTAAGAAATGACTTCAATAAACAATTTTATACATATATATTTTATTTTTTATTAGAAATACATATAAAGATAGAAAACACACTTAAAGAACACTTGTTTACTTTGTGAGAAATAACAGGTTAATAATGGATATATGTTATGTTATATTATTCATCATATCAACATGCAAGAAAAAAGTAATAGTTATAAAGAGATGAATATAAACAAAACAATGTCATAGTTATACTTGAACATAATAATACATATTACAAAATTAACTTAATATTTATTAAACTTATTATCCAGAACGAGGTACTATGTATATTAAAAATATTTTGAAATATTATATAGTCAACACTTACAAGACCTGTATACATTAGAGTAACACACAATACTGAAATAATTAAAAATATTTTTAAAGGTTATATAATTAACACTTATAGGGTTTTGTGAACTAAAATAATAATAATACTAAAATAAATAAAAATTTAATTTTATAAACTTATGTTTTTATGTCATATATTTTATATAACTTATGTAGACATACATAGTTAAAAATATTGTATTTATATATAAATAAATAAATATATGGAATTAAAATATGAATGCGACAAGAATATGGAAAGATATTTAGGATAACTCGAGCATTCCAAAAGTTAAAATATTTGTATAGCTAGTAGGATATAGGAAAATTTTATCCTAGTATAGTCTAATGCAAAGGGGTTTTCAAGGCCCCTTATGCTATGTTCTATTGAAAAAGGAGGAGAGTATAGACTATCTTTTGGGACACTACTCAATAGTCTAGCAACTATGGTGATATATTCTTAGTATGTTTGGTAAATGTATAGTGATTAATGGTATAATTGAAGAGTGGTTAAAGCAACGGAAGAGCACTTATAAAAGTGAGGCATTATAGATAATGTAAGGTAGATCTAAAGATACAATGCTTTGGACTGTATGGTTGGAAAGGAATAAAAAAATATATTTAAAGGAAAGAAAAGTAATTTAGTGGTGATAAAAATGAAGATTTATTTAGCCATAAAGGAATCTAAACCAACCATATCAACTCACCCAATCCCTAATCTTGAAGCAAAGATCCTTGATAGATGGATTTAAGTCATCAATTGGAATTATGTCGGTGGATATAGGAGAAACAAAAGGAAGGCAAAAAATATATAAAGTGGAAACCATCGAAAGTAGAGTTGGTCAAATTGGATTTTGATGGAGCTTTTAAAAGAAATCCAAGACCATCAAGAGGATGAGGAATAATCAGAAGTAATAGAGGTAATATTATGTGACATTATGTTTTTAGTAGTGGATTTGATAAAAATAATGAAGCTAAAGCTTGAGTAGATTTGGAAGGATTAAAAATATGCAAAAAAATTAAATGGAACAAAGTATGGATGGAAGGGAATTCACTAATAGTAATAAATGTAATTTTGAGGAAAGCAAAGACTTCATGGAACATACAAGAGATTATTGTGTAAATTTAATACCTTGCTATAGAGTTTGAAGAAATTAGATTTACACATTCAATAAGGGAAGGGAACAAATTGGATAAGCTAGCTAATAGAGTGGTTTTAATAGAGGTTTATGAAGTAAATTCTCTTTTCCATTATTAGATAAAGTAGTAAGTTTAGTTGAAGCTAACAAGAAAAATCTAAAAGGAGCAAATTCAAAATAATGTTCCAAAATATTACAAAATTTTTCATGGGATCCATTTATAGATCAATGCACCTGAGAAAACTAACAATTCAGATTTGGTAAAGTAAACTATGATTTTGTGAAGTTAGTAGAAGTTTTGTATGTTGAAGGAGAATAATATGATATCAAATGGACTTCATGGTTGAATGGATTATTTCTTGATGGGTTGGAGAAGTTTTTAGAAGATCAAAGAGAAAATTTTGTCAGATTACTTTCAAGTTATTATTAAAGGTCAAAAGTACTTTTATCTTGTCTTTTGGAATGTATGAGTAGGTTTGGAGGTCTAATTAGATGATTGAGTTTGTGTTGTTTTGTAACACCACAAATAAAAGAATGGGCCATTTCCACCATTTATTGACTTGGAGGTGGAACAATTTTTTACTGAATATGATTGGTCATATTATGGTTATAATTGGGTAAGGGATCTTGAAAATTTTATAATTCTTTATTAGAGGATTGTTGCTTAGAGATGTTAAGAACAATGCACCCCTCATCAATTAAGTCTTGAATAAGATTCGTAAGGATCCTACATTTATTGGTAAGATGACCATTTGTGTGATGGAAAGTGCATTGCTCTTTGGTTTTGAACTAGGGGAGCTTTTCCATTTTGGGTTCTATGGGTTTGATAGGTGGAAGTTCTATCTTTTTAGCCTCCAATAGTTAGTCAAGGACAATTGTAGAGGATTGATCAAGCCTAGTTAATTTTCTCTTGTGATTTTGTTGTTACTAGGAATTTTCTAAGACTAGGTTTTGTAGAGTTATGATAGTATTTACATTATTGGCTAGGCATAGATCAGTTATCGCAACATCCATAACATGTTTTTTTTTGTATTTTCCCTTTTGGTTAGAGGAGGATAGTTTTTTGTTCATTCTTTTAGATTCTAAGATGGCCTCTCCTCAAGAGGGTAGCTTCTACATGTTGAGATAAATATACTACCTCTTCAAAAGAGTAGATGTTGGACATCTCCAAGGGATAACCAATTGTTCATGCAGATTACATATGAAAATATTTAGGAGTTCATTTTTTGGGAGTGTGTATTAGAGTCTCCATAGTAGAGATCACCACTTTGTTGGAAATTCATAGAAACTCTCATCTTTGGGTTGTTTAAGTGTATATATGTCATTTATGGTGACCTTATACTCAATATATATCTAGAAGTGTTGGACAAGAATTTTGACCAATCCTTTGAAGATTTTGAGGCTATGTCATGGTAAATTGTAATATCATTCTAAGGTTGGGCCTTTAAGGCTACAGGGGAATATTTTGAGTAAAAAATCATCATACACAATGTCGCTCTATGTAGTACAAAAAATCCTAAGGTATTTAATGAAGTATTCTTTCCCCTGGTACGTTTGGAATTTGGGTGTTTAAAAATTTATGGGGAAAGGATGAGTAGCCATGATAGGGTCAAGTGGTTGATTATACAAATCCACATAGGAGACCTTGTGAATAGATGATATCTTTGTATAGAGACCACTCACTATATTAATTATTATAGCTATGAGTTAAAGGACTGGAGTGCTGAAGATATTGGGCTTTGAGTTATATGTTTTGGAATAATAGGCCTTTGATAATTGTGGTAAAATCATGACATTGAGATATGTGATTGTGGAGTAGGCATCATATGATTCATCCCCAAAATATTTAAGAC
Organism: Wollemia nobilis; assembly: GCA_028583015.1. Taxonomy (NCBI): domain Eukaryota; kingdom Viridiplantae; phylum Streptophyta; class Pinopsida; order Araucariales; family Araucariaceae; genus Wollemia; species Wollemia nobilis. The sequence goes on along the minus strand of JAQPPZ010016710.1, from coordinate 9,446,640 downwards.
TAATGGACTCGAGCTTGTAATGGAAGAGGTGATATTTTAGGTGAACCTTGTACTTATGCTTAGAATGGGAGGAAGGTTATGAATAATAGGTGGAGAGATTAAGGTGCTAGGAAGGACATCAAGATGTTGCACTTAGTTAGTACTTACTTTATGAGAAATAGGGAAACTAATGTTAACCCAAAGAAATTATGCAACAAAGGGTTAGGATAAATGATGTCCTAAACAAGATAGAAGATTTGGTGCTGCTCCACCTTCTACATACATTATAACAATGGGGGATTGATGCATTAAGGTCTACATATAGAGATCCATGAGATAAGTCTATTTGATTTAAAGTTGTACGAGTGGACTTAGGTTGTTGAGCAAGATCCAAAAGAGACCATTTCATACTAGAAGTAATTAAGGGCTCTTCATATCCTCTTAAAATAGTTTCTATTACTTCCTTGTTCCCACGTAGGAAGGTATCCATATGATTCATGGACCTAGAGATGAATTCCCCTTGTTCATTATGGAAAGAGGAGAGGATCTTCCATCTATTCTTCTTTGAATGTGACTTGATACCCTTGGATATCAAGAAAGGAGGGCAAGGAGTTAGGGTTGTGAGCCAATTAGAAAGCAACATTAAAATTAAGGTAGTGATGCTTGGTCATGGTTTGGAGAGAAAGAGAAAATTAGATTTTATTATGTTTTTAGTGTTTCTTAAAAGAAGAAGAGAAGATACATTATGCCCTTAGACCACCTTCTCTCAATATACCAATATGATTGATATACCTTAGGGGATTTTCCTATGAACATGAACCTTTTGATGTACATACCCTTCCTATATACCCATTGATACATGGAAGAAGTTAGTCCTCTCTATATACATAGTTGTACATGAGAGAGACCTTGGTGTACATAAAAGATATCAATACCTAGGAATGAACTCTTAGATATGTGACCCAAGATAAGCATTTGAGAGGTAATCAAGATCCATCCTTATGTCTCCTATTAGTTTACCACAATATACTCTCCACAAGGCTTAAAGTATGTTCAAGACCCTATATACGAGGTTGGAATCACGAGCTCACTATACACCCAATATAGCCTCAAGGTTCATACAGTGGCACTTAAGGGGTTGTATACAACACCGAGTAGGACTAGCCTTTGGTCAACTCCTTATTAATATTTAGTTAGTATTTTTTTAACTACAAAGGCAAAATGATATCATCTTATTTAGATGTTTAACCAATTTTTATCTTGATTAAGGATTTTGGGTAGGATAGGAATATTTTTGGACTTGTGTTATTTAAGTCAGGTTCACCAAATATGTGGAGACGCAAAATGCACCCACACTCAATATTATGGAGGCATTTGTGTAACCTATAGATCTAGTTTTGTGAGTTAATTTGAACATCACCTAGGGTTTTGCAAGGTCTTAAATCCTATCTTGAATGTAATATTTTAATGAATGCAATGCAAGTGAATATTGAGAATGTAAAATACAAGCCCTACACTAAATGTTTTCTATTTTCAATAATTGCAAAAAAGCAAAGTTTCCTTTTTCCTTTTCAAGTGAGATATCAAAAAAGTATACATGCAAATGATGAAACTAACATGGAATACACCTATAATATATGTTTGATCTCTTGCTTAATCACTAAAAACCTTTACAAAGCAATTTTTTTTTTTTTAAATAACTAAGTAGTGCTATGATAAAAATAACTAAACCTATGATTAAAACTTGATGCAACAATTAATATCTACGATTACCCTTCTGTAATGATATTAAAATGAAATATAACCTTTTATCCCTTTTCAAAAATATTCTATAAAAATCTAACAAAATCATAATAAAATAGCATGAAAACTTTGATCTAACAACCTGACTTGATGCAAAATAGAACCCAAAAGTGCAATACTTGATTTCATAATCTTGGACAAAAGCGTCACAAAGTGACAAAAACATCATGGGAATGTAAGCATTGTATGGAAGCATCATACAAAAGTGATATAAGGAATTTTATATTGCACTTTTGTAGTTGTACAATACTTTCATTTTGTCCCTACAAAAAATAGAAGCTTACGAGTGAAAACTAAAAAAGATTGCAATTATTGCAAAGGGGCTTGTCCAATCTCTCTAGGACTTCTGAACTTACTTGGTAGAAGTATGAAACCCCTATTTTTATTTTAAGTAAATTATAAAATAATACTTTGATCCATAAAGGGAAATGATTGTGCCAACAGGTCCTTGATTCAATGATTGGAATAAATAGTTGATGTAGCCCACACCAAGGTTCAAATCTTAGAGGCACCAAATAGATCAATGTGACTAAGTCCATGTAAAAGTGAAAGGGAAACCCTTTCAAAACCCTACTTAAAAAAAATAAATAAAGAGAAATTATTATAAATATAAAAAAATGAAAGGAAAGAATATTGTAAGATGAAAAAACGCTCATAAGATGATATCTAATAGGAATGATCACAACCCAAATTGTTCCTTTGTTGATGTGCATTTGTTGAATACCCCTTTGATGATGTGTGCTTGTTGAATATCCCTTTTATGATGCCTTCCCTTTTCTATTTATGCCCTTGATTTTATGGATTCAAGTTTGTAACAACATGTGAATATAAATAAGTCTTTCCTCTTGTGATTTTGGCAACATGCAAGTACTTGTTTAAGATTATTTCCTTTGGTTCCTCCAATGCTGGTTTTATAAATCATCCAATCCCCATTGAAGGATTTGTTATAGATGTGTGAACAAGATCATGAGGATGAGGTGTGTATTTTGTTGTAGTTGCAATAAATAACTCGTCAATCGAGAGTAGTTACATGGTGTGATGGGGAGTTAACAAGGCTGATTAGGAAAATTGACCAATTAAGTGTCATAACTAGCAATTAAATGGCTTAGTTGGCAATCAATATTTCATCCAATCACACGTTGAATGGGGTGATATGTGATATTCACAAAAAACTAGAAATTATGGACAATCAGATCATCAAAGCTTTAGTTTTTGTGGTGGTGGCACAAAAGTGTCATAGAGATACGAAAATATTAAATAGAAGCATCATGAAATTCCATACAATATTATCGTTGATGACAAAAGTACCACATGGTCATAATGCTATATTATTTGGGTGCTTTGAGATATCAATCCTTAGACAAGCATGGACATGTGTATACTTGTTGGAAATATCTTTTCAAGCCCTTTCCAATGATATCACTTTTGTAAAATTTTATAAAGATACAAAAAAATTGTAATTGACAAAGGTGATGCCACTTTTTTCCCTTAAATCCGATACAAGAGGGTCAATTTTGCTTAATTATAAAAAGAGATGATCAAATATGCTATTGGTGTCTTCATAATATGTAAAATTTGGTGTCTAAATTTCTCCTTTTTAATGAATTTATTGTATAATAAGTGCATTAAAAATTTTCATAGATGCCCCAATTGTGCAACAAAAGGGGTACCCATTTCCTAGAGTCAAGTTTATGATTTTATTATGATGTAGTCATGCCCTGGCATGTCCCCATAAATTTTCAAAAGGAAAATAAAAAATGGATTGAGGAAACCCAAAAGTGTTACAAAATGCCTAGAGTGGAGGTGAATAATATTCATGTTTTTCCTAGTGTTCAAGGGCTATGAATGTAGTGTTTAAAAATTCTTAAAAGAGATTTAAGGGAGGAAAATTTTGAAAAGTAAAAGGAAAGAATTGGTTGAAATAGGAGGAAAAATAAAAATAGGAGGAAAAATAAAAATAGAAGGAAAGTGAAAAGGGGTAAAAGAGGGGGGGGGGTATAAGAAGAGTTAAAAAGGGAAGGGGGTTCATTTTTACTATGTGAAAGGAGGAAAGGAGCTATGAAGAGGAAGAAAGAGCATGTGTAGGTTGATTAAGTGTGATATTGGAGATAATGGCATAACATGGATGACCAAGGCACGATGTAGATGTGGTTTGAGCGTTAAATCTTGGAGGTGATGTAGTAGCTCTAGTAAGTGACTAAAACTATCTTATTTATCAATTAAAATTTATTTTTTTATGCTTGGACAAGATGTATAACATTGTATGACACTTTCATGTTCATACGATGCTTTTACAACCATACAACACTTTCATGATTGTATGACATTTTTATTCATTATTAACACAAGCGTATATTGCATCCATGTAGTGTTATTATATCATACAAGACTATCATGTCTATATAATGCTTCCATACAATGCATCCATGCCATACAATGCTTCTATATAGTGCAATTGGTTCATATGGAAATTTTATATGGTGTATTTGGGTTGTACAACACTTCTGTTAGGGGAAAATAATTTTTTATACCTTTGACAGGATTTTGAGTACTTTTTGGTTTTTTGGCTAATGCAATCCCAACATACAATATTTGAGTGGTAAGAGGAGGTCAAAGGTACTACATTTTATTTTGAACCTTCTATATGAGGGTGACCATGGTGTATTGGTAGCAGTGGGATTATACCATATATCTTGTATGCTAATATTAAAGTTTGATTGAGCTTTATAACATTACTAGCAAAGCAATGGTAATCTAATATGAGTACCTTTCATATTCCGATAGGGAATATGAAAATAACACTAGAGGACATGTGGGATCCTCCAATTATTGATCAAGGGTATGACATTCAATATTGGATGTTACTAGAGGCAATGCTTATAGACGTTGATAGGGTAGGAGGAGTTTTTGATAGTACATTCTGGCATTGACATCAATACCCTTTCATAGAAGATCATTTGGACTAACTAAGTATTGTATTTTAATGGACTGATTAAGTTTTTATTGGAGATACAAGTAGGAGGGTGATGGCATGGGGCTAGGAGGATGTGATTTTGGATATATAGGATGATCATATGGTGCTCTCCTAGGAGACAACAATACTTGGTGATTATACAATAAACTACATAGAGTTATTTATAGAAGAGGGACAGAGTTTGGTATGTTACACACTTTTGTAGGTTTGGTCATAAGAGCATATAGTGATCATGCAACCACTAGGTCTGTCATGGAGGGTGTACAATTGGCAAGTGACTATGGAATTTTTGTGGCCTTGAAATTTTGAGGTAGGCCAAGGAATTTCGATAACAAGGTGGCTAACAAATGTGAGGAGGGTAGTGGATGATCTTCATTTAAATTAGATTAGTTGGCAACCTTCTCAATTGCAACTAAGGTGGATAGATGATGTATATTAGCTAGACCAAGTTCAAAAATTTATGTGGTTAGTAGGGCCAAAGGGTAAATGAGAGATACCTTACTTTGATTAGGTTATAAAATAGTTCAAGAGGGTCCATCAAGAGATAGGTGTTGGTGGTTTTATAGATTCAAATTGTTATGTGGAGGAGGATGTAGATGATCCTATTATTTTGAATCTAGGCTAGGATGATCCTAGTGTGGTAAAGGGGTATGAGCACTAGTATGAGGGGATTTATCCTCAATGAGTTATCATAACATTGGATCAAGTACATATGTGGGAGGGATATTTCAAGTCACACCTATGAAGGCACATTCAAGAGGCCCTAAAGATGTAGAGACAAAGATGAGAGTCGACCATAGTAATATTGCTTTGTATGTTGCCACCATAGAAGGATGTAGAAAAGGAAGTAAAGGGGTAGTAGGACACAAGTTTCTTGATTCAAGGTAAGAGGTAGCATATCATTGCTTGTTTATTTTTAGGAAGAAAATAAGGGCTTACTATGGTAGATAGCCAATGTGAAGTAGGAGAGAGATGATTTGGTAGGGTGGTTAGAAATTTGGGAGGTTGCACATCAACTAGAGGAGGAGGACCAAGATAGAGAGTTATCCTAGATATGGTTAGAGAGGGATCAACTACGAGTAGAGAGAGACAAACTACTGATAAATAGAAATAAGTAGGTAGGGGTGTTGTAGTGGCAAGTGGTCAATATAGAGAGGGAGAGAGTGCTAGGTAGAAGAGATCATAATAATGTAGTAGGTGGTATAAAATCTAACTAATGAGCAAGATGCAACCAAATCATAGACCATGGGAGTAAGAATAGCTAAAGGAAGAGATATGGTGTGCTTGCTATTTGAATAGCTATCACAATTACAAGGATAGTTGTGATAGGTGTAGGGTGAGTTAGGAAATCATAGGGAGAGCAAGGTTGATCATAGGGAGAGTTAGGCTACGTGTAGTTTGGAGTTGATCTAGGTATAAGGAAAGCTTAGGTAAGTCCAAGGTGATTTATAGTTGGTGTAGGAGGAACTATAGATTAATCAACATAATTTGTAGGTTGAGGTAGAGAGGGTAGTGTATTATAGGGCATTATATCATGTAGTAGTGCCTCGGGAGCAATGGATTTTTTCACCTTATAGGACACAAATTCGAGCCTATTTGAAATTTATGGCCCAAGCTTCTCAGTGATTAGTGATGATGCTGCCACCATACAAAAGAGTAGAATCATCTGATATAAGGTCTCAATGTTAGGATGTTGTAGTTGTTATACATAAATTTTAGATGATGTACTATATTTGGTATGACATTGCAATAAAAATATGGGAATTAATACTATATATCAATATTTATTAATTTTGTGTGATGTATTAAATGCTTATGAAATTTTCTTTGATGTTTCTAACAAGATATAATAAATCTAAATAATCTTTATTTAATCTTAACATGTTTTGCTAGAAATGCCTAGACACATTGTATCTGAATCACTTTAATATTTTGTTTGTTTGATTCACCCCTAAGTGGTGGCATTTTAGCTTGATTAATGAATAAGTACTTAGGTAATTTTAAAGTTTTCTTACACATCATGTGTATGTAGGACTTTAATAATTTTTTGATTAAGTTTGCTTCACCCCTAAGCAGTGGTATTTTAGCCTGAGTAATGGAAAAATTCTTAATCAACTTTAAATATTGCCTAGTCACCTTGTCTGTAAGACTTTATTAATTAATTTGTTAAGTTTGCTTCTGTACGACCAAAAAGGCATGCACCCGAAATGTTGTAATTGCATAAACAAGGTAAAATTGATATTCAAACACATAAATGGACAAAACACATAGAAATTACAAGAAATGCTTCTATTATTCCATTAAAATCAATGAGTGTCTGATTACAAGTAAGTCCCTCTTAGGGATACTCTATTTTGATACGCAATTACAATTATTTCAATCCCCCTCAGGGGTGAAATGCACTATCAAGCCCTTAAGGTGACACAAACTGCTCTAGGGTGGAGTAGACCCTCTTCTTCGTGTTGAGGAAGGAAATGAATGGTTGTAGCTCCTTAGAAACCTGTTTCCTACGATCAAGAAACAACACAAGAATGTCAAAAGCATAGGCAACCTCTCATGATGAGGCCCTTTAAAGACAAATAGCATGAAAATAGCATAATGACATCAAATCAAGAAAATGCGTAAACTATGCTAAACATATGCAAATAATATCAATATTGATGGAAATATGTAAATGAAGAGCACAACTATCAATCTATGGAATCAATTGCTTGAAATGAAGCATTATAACATGAAAAGAAACCATTAACATCTAAACTACTATGATGAAAACAAGTTAGCAAAAACACTAATCTATCGGTCAGAAGTCTCTAAAACTACAATTTAACCATGTGAATGACTAATATAATCTAGTTAAATGGGTAGAAATGAGAATAGTAAGGTGGTGATACCTCTATTGCAAACCGCAGCACTGATGCGTGGTCTACACTGTAAACCATGGCTGATAGCCGTGGTTAGCACTCAAGTGAGTTTACCCTCAAAATCAAGGGTAGTGGGCTTGACCTCCTTGTCCAATTGATGTTCAAGGGTCACCTTCGGTGTCCTTCTGACAAGTTTGGTGGTTGAATCATTGAATAGGGCCTCTGTTTACCCGAATTAGCATTTCTTGGCTCTCCTAGGTCCTTAGGGCATCCATGGCCTAATTCGTCATGATGTTTGACAAATTGAAAATGGGGAATGGCAACAAGGCTCTCTCTATGCACTCAAGTGAGTCCACAATTCGATAGGGCTTCATTGCTTTGATCTCCAAAATGCACTCTCTCTATTTTGCCCTAATTCTCAAGGGTACTTATAGGATGTCCCAGGGCTAGGGGTGGCTTCATGGAGAAGCCAAGATCAAGAAGGGGTGGTTAGGACAGTTGGATTGGAAGCTTTCATCCTCTAACCACCGTCTTCTAGAACAAATGGTCGTTCAAACCGATTTGGCTCGGATGAAGGCCAACTGAACTTCAGTTAAGACCATAGGTTATAGCTACGGTCTAGACTATAAACCGTAGGCCTTAGCCTCGGTTCAGACTATAGACCGTAGGTTTGGGCTATGGTTCATACTGATTAGGCCAAGGAGCCCAAATTGAGTGGTTAGAACCACTTCTCTATCTTGGAGTCTATCCAAGATCCTCCATATGGTCTTGTAGCATGTCCATATGAGTAGTCACCCTCGACATGACGCATTTTAGGTGTCTACAGATGCCCCTTTTGAGATGCATTGTGAGATCGAACAACGCTGAGAAAAAATAGACCTCCTAAAATGATGTCGAAGGTTCTATGATGATCATTAGTCAGATCAACATTAGATGCCTCTTGTCTAGCAAAAGGATGCGCATCCTGGAATCATTGCTTCCAACTGGGTGAAAGGCTTATATTTGAAAAGCTTGTGCCCTTATCATCTCATTCGATGCAGTTGTGCATTCCATAGGTATATTTTGACCCATAGATCCAAAATGCAGAGAACAACAAGCAAAGTCATATTTTCTATTTACCCCAAGCAAAGGGGTAAGCTTATGATAGTTGTTGACAATGATTTGCAAGGACGAATGCAATTTTGACAAGATCAAGGGATCTACGATCTTCAGGATCTTCTATTGATTTTGATTATGATTTGATATTATGACTACCCCCTCAAGCGATGAGTCGATGAGGGTAATGACAATGATTAAAGCGATGAGGTCGCTTGACCACCATGGATGATCTGAACAAATTTAGATTTGAGCATATTAATGCCTTGGCTAGGCCTAGTTCAACTTCTGATTCCAACTATTAATAGTAATTGCACATTCCTATCCCATGGAGCAGTCGAGCTACAATAGCCGTCTTAGGGAATCAAAATGAGACAACTCCAATTAGATTTGTGTTGAATCAAGTTATCGATGATTTGTTGAAAAGATGTCATAGGAGACATGACATGAAACGCCTCGTTCCCATGGAGAAGTCCAGCCGTGAAGGCCTTCTTAGGGATTGAAAAGAAGCATATCAGATCAACGATGACAATTTTTGCCCCAAATGTCCTTATGGTAATTTACTCATCTTGTCGGATTGCATGGATCACAAGTCGCTGCAACCGCCAAGTGTATAGGGTAAATAACTGAATACGAGGCACATTTGGTTTTTTTAATTATTTTATTTTTTTGTTAATTTTGATTTATTGATCGATCCTGGTGCTTTGAAAATCACCAAATTTGCAACATTGATTGCTCTTTTTAAAATTTGATCCATTAGGAGTCATTAATTTACCTTTTTAGACCTTCCCACGATGGGTTTTTAGTGCATTTAATGCTTGGTGTGAACCACGGGTACGGCCTATGGTTGAACTTTTCAAATTTTGGGAACCACGGATAGGGCCTGCGATCGTAAAACCCTAATTTTGGGACCATAGGTGTTAGCTGCGGTCCATCGAAATTAGGCAAACCTTTAAATAGTCATTCCCATTTGAATTTATCATTATTTTTCTTGAAAGCAACTGCATTGAGAGAGCTCTAAGAGATAGGAGACATTCCCTGATCCGAAACACTGCCAAAAACTCTACCATATACCACACTTGATACCTCGATGGTGGATCCTGATCAGCCATCGACTAGCAAAGGTCGCAAAGCGGGCAAGGTAACTCGAAATCGATTCCTCGTAGTTCAATACCAATTAAAATCAACCACACTAAGTAATGCGGTAAATGAACCTCACTAAACAGTTGGTAATGAACCCCACTAGATTAGGTTTAGTTAGTTTTAATTTTTTTTAGTGAGACAGGCTAGGAAGGTACCCAAAATGGGTATTCTTCCTAGACCACAACTGGCAGTTGTGGTTCCCAATTGTTAGATTGGGGACCACAACTATCAGCTACGGTTCGCATTCAAATGTACAACGGTCATATTTTGACTGCAAGCGGACCGCAGGGTTGACCCGCGGTTCACCAACTTTAGAAAAAATTTATTAAATTTTTGCATTTTCTAAAGTTAATTAGGCAATTAATGTTATTTAATGCATTTTTGACTTGCCTAGCTAATCTTTTTTATTTTTATGAATGCCTTGCGACATGTTTTTATCTTTTTATCAGTTTTTTAGATGTTTTTGATGTTTTTAAAGTCATTTTTAGCTGTTTTTGCTTGTTTTTAGCTAGAATTTAGCTTATATACTGCTTTTTATTTTAGAGATTGACCTCTAGGGCTCGCAAGCCCGATCTACTTAAGACTCTCCATAGGCAGCTCACTGATGGTGAGCGTGCATGGTTTAGAGCCATCGGATTTAACTATGTACTAGATCTACCCACTATTAGGGTAGATCAGACCTATTTGACTGCATTGGCCCAACGTTGGAATGTGTTGGAATGCATGGACCAACACCTTTCACCTGCCTATAGGTGAAATGACTATGACTTTAGAGGACGTCTATCGAATCTTTAGGATCCCTATCGATGGTGAGGCCATCACCTCTTCCTCTTCTCAGAGGAAGGAGCTTGTCTTCGATGCTATCTTCGATGATCGAAGCAAGGAGGCGTAGGAGAAGATCGACCATGGAGGCATCCACATTGGATACTGGTAGGGTGAGTGCATTTTCTTAGTCTACGCGATGAAATTTATGATCCTTGTGGTATAGGTTGTGCTTCCAAACTCCTCAGGTGCGAGGATTCCTTGGAACCTCCTAGCCAGTGTCTAGAGAGTGATCTAGAGTTCCACTGCTCAACTAGTGTCTGGAGATACAGATTACTACATTGCATGATTTGCAATGCTCGGGCTAGATGACATTGAGTATCAGTTCTTCTCTCATATCCTATGGTAGTTTGGCTTGGTGCAAGACATTCTAAAGATTCCATTTGTGTACCGATGTCTCGTGCTAGAGACACACCTACCATGGATTCAGCCTACAGCTCTGGGAGATGAGGTTGATGACTTCCAAGAGTCTAGGGATGACACACCTAGGACCACCCTAGCATATGACACATGGTGGTCCCTCCTACAGTGGTAGGGGAGAGGGCCTCTAGGTCGGGTAGATGACTAGGCAGAGGTAGAGGTTGATCCTGATGGGCGTAGGGTGCGCCAGCGGATCAAGGGTGGTTGGGACGTAGAGGCCACCATAGAGGAGGCTCCATAGGCAGAGGCAGAGGAGGAGGAGGGGTCAGATGAGGGTGAGGTGCCTCTTGATAGTGATGTAGGGGAGCTCCTCGCTTAGGTTGTCGACCTGTAGAGTCAGGTTGGGAGGCTGCAGACTCAGTAGTTGCAGTGGGACACATCTATCACCCTTCTAGAGGTGAAGCTGGCTCATCGGGATAGATAGTTGGCAGAGGCTCAGGCATAGATTATGGCCCTCATAGCTCGGGCTACAGTAGTAGAGTCATAGGTTGGTGAGCTCACTAGTGCATGAGATGTGGCACTAGCACAGCGAGGTGAGGCCATAGCAGAGAGAGTTGCTCAAGGCATAGAGGGGGATCCTTCATCCTCCCATGCTATTATGGGACCTCCTGCTACACCATCAGCTATACTTCTAGGAGGTAGTGATCCCATGGTAGAGGTTAGGTGGCTCACTTCCCTCATAGAGGAGGGAAATGACCTTTGTGATGCGAGGGTAGCTCGCATCTCCTAGCTGGAGGGTTTCATCAGATTATGGGGCTTAGAGGTGCTAGAGGATAGACATGCTACTGGGTCTCAGAGGACTAGGTCCAGGACTTCAGGATAGTCCACGGTGAGCTCCAGCCAGTGGATGCACATGATAGAGAGGATACACAGGTCCTCTAGCACTCATGGAGGTAGCTTGCACAAGAGTCACAGGGAGACGGGTGTGACCTCGAGTCATAGGTCTAGCCACTTAGACATTTTGGTATCCCATGTGCTAGGCCTCTTCGGGTTAGGTGGTACATAGGGCCCTCAGTAGGGCACACAGCAGGCACTAGAGCCGACTACAGAGCAGGCTCTAGAGCACAGGGCTGAGGGAGGTGGTGAGAGCTCCATTTCAGGGGGAGCAGGCCAGAGCTAGGGCTCTATCTGATCTAGGCTACCTTTTTGCATATGTACCATTTTTTGTGTAAGGTCTAGGACCTACACGATTGTAGCCTACGGGTATTTTGTACTCCTGATGTACTCTTGAGACACACACACACACACACACACACACACATATATAATATATTAATATATATATATATATATATATGATATTTATCATTTATGACTCATTATGTGTACTTGTATATTTTTAATTTTCTATTTATGTTATGCACATGGATGCAATGCTTATGTTAATTTGATGCTATATGATGTGATGTATGGATGACATGCACTAGATAGCTATTTAATTTATGATGATGATGATATGCAGTGATCTAGATGCTTAGATGCGATTTATGATGGATGCATATGGATGCAATGTTTTCTCTTAACACATATTTGATATTGCTTTATTGTATGCATTAATGTATGTAATGATTTATTTACACGATGGTGATCTAATGTAAATGAACCTGTATGCTTTAATCACTTAAAACATAAGGAATGAATGCAAATATGTTTATCAATCTAATGGATGACACCACAGAATGTATAAAAATCATGAATGTAATTGAAAATCCTTAAGATAAGAATTTAATCAATTAATCACCCATATATGAAATGCAATGAATGCAGTTGTATGATGCGAATGATATAATGTGTCATTCTATTTTCCTTTTGCAAATTTGAAAAATATGCATGATATAGTCAGTGGTCATCTAAATATTATTTCTAATATCCATCCGGTATCTATCCTATATCTTGATTGTGCTTTATATGATGATGTATCATGGACTCGATACTTTGCAATTTGATGATTTTATATGGTTTGTGATATTTGATATTTTGTTGCTATGAGAGAGATTTTTGAGGTTTTCCATGAGACTCAAACACCCTAATAGACTTATCAAAAGTTGCATACTAACCACACTAGACTTCTGAGATAAAAGGCTTTTGCTAGGATAGGCCCTAACTGTTCATTATCCCTATGTGTGCACTTGATTATTTTAAGATAAGACACGAGCGTTCCCCGATGTCAGGCGGGATTCTTTCAGCCCATTGCTAAGATAGGGGTACCACAAATGTCTTATCCAATCCCAAGTTTAGATTTTAGTTGGACTAAGCCACTAGGCAATGCAGGACACTTGAAGCTAGCTCCTCCACATTCAAACATTGGTCTGCCCACAAGCGAGATGCAAGTGTATTAGACATATCATCATGCGTAAGGTATAGTAGTGCCGATAATTCTAGGGATTCAGGCTCATTCCTTTCTATCCTTCAATTTTTGGGATACTTGCTCATATGTAGTGAAGCAAGGGAGTCGATTCCATCTTCATTTTGAACTATCTCTGGATCTTCATTTGATCTCTCTTCGAATTGGATTTTGGATCTTCATTTGATCTCCACTCGAACTTTGATTTATGATCTTCATTTGATCTTCACTTTGAACTTGATTTGAGCCTATTTTCTGATCTTCATTCGATCTTCACTTTTTGGCATTTACATTTGATAATTTTCTTCAAAAACTTTCCTTTGGGGGATTTACTTGGAAAAACTATTTCTGGTATATCGATTGAGGATATCGATCTTATGATATCAGTATGGGATATCAATCTTGGGAAGTCGATCTATGATATCGATCTAGGGTATCAATATTGAGGATTGATATGGGATATCACTCTGGGATATTGCTCATTTTATCGTAAGCAAGGGATTCTGAATAGGGAACTAACTTATCCTTTTTCCAACTACCAACATTTCCCATACCGCTCTCATAGAGGGATAAGCAAGAATAACTCTTTTCGCTTCAGGATACCCGGTCCTGCTTCACGGCTTTCATCTTCCCCTAGTCCTTGTTAGGATTGTTTAATTTGTTGATTAGTGATAGGCTTCTAATATGCTAAGGGCTATACTAACTGAACCTTAGCTACAAAAGCAAAGCAAGCTTTCTACCAACTCTTGATAAGACCACTAGGTATGGTTGAATGACCGAAAAACCCTAGTATATCTCCATAGCAACATTATAGGTTGTGTTGAAAAATACAATTACTCACATGAATGATGGATCATGATAAATGCAGAGATGCATGATTTAGACACAAACATGGTGTCATTTTTAAGATTGACAAACATAATCCCTCCTACTATGGAATGCAATGGATGATGAATGCCTATATGCAATGTAATAATGCAGCGGATGCATGAGTAAATGCAAAAAAATGACAATGCAAAATTCAAATGCAAATGCAAATGTTTTTGGATTTTTATGCTTTACCAATTTTTTTTGGATTTTATTGATTTTATAATTTTTATGAGTTTTGAGCCTCATATCTGACCAAACGACGAGTACATGCCTCTGGAGCCTTTAGATTACCAAGAATTTATATTGACCAAGCAATTTTTTAGCAAAATCCTTGGAGCTTTTTAGGATGACCGAGTGGTTTTAATCAAACCCTTGAAGCCTTTTGGATTTGACCAAAGGGTTTATGAGCACCTTTGGGACTTTTTGGGATGACCAAGCGATATTTTAAGAATCCTTGGAGCTTTTGGGTTGACCAAGCAATTTTTTAGAAACTCTTGGTACCTTTTGATTGACCAAACTACTCATGAGACGAGCTTGGAGCCTTTTAGGATGATCAAGCGATTATAAGCAAACCTGACTGACATGACCAAGCGGTTTTAGGAACCCTTGGAGCCTTTTGGGATGACCAAGCGATTTTTAGAAAAACCCTCAGAGCTTTTTAAGTTTGACCAAAGGGCTTACAGATGCCTTTGGAGCTTTTTGATTGACCAAACTACTTATGGGAGTGTTTGGAGCTTTTTAGGATGACCGAGCAGTTACAAGCAACCCTCGAAGCCTTTTACTATGCTCTTCAAGCATAAAACACCTTAATATGGATGATGTTGAGAGGTTCAGGCTCTTCAACACCTCCTAGCGATGTTAGGCGATAGGTACCTAGACCAATATTTTTAGATATGATGTAGGGTCCTAGCCAATTAGCCATAAATTTGTCTCGCATATCTGGTGGTAAATTAGAGTTCTGTTGGTTCTCTTTCAAGACAAGATCCCCAACTTCAAAGTCTCTCTGGTGGAATTTGATATTGTAAGCTCATTTTAGTCATCCTTGATAAACATGGAGATGCTCCAGGGCATTCACGTGATGTTCATCAAGTAGCTTCAGTTGATCCAGTCGAGCTTGTCGCGTGGTGTCATCATCGATGAACTCTTTCAATGCGATGCGCAATGTTGGAATTTCCAATTCCAAGGGCATAATGGCCTCAGTGCCATATACTAGTGAGAATGGTGTTGCCCTAGTGGGCATCCGAATACTAGTCCTATAAGCCCATAATGCAAGGGGCAATTGGATATGCCAGTCTTTGTGGTTTTCTTGTACCATATTTTTCAAGATGGCCACCACTATCTTATTTGAAGCTTCAGCCTACCCGTTTGCTTGCGGATAGTATGGAGTCACAAAACTATGTTTGATTCTATATTTAGATGTCAAAGCTCTCATAGTTTTGTTCTTGAAAGACGTTCCATTATCCGATATTATTTTGGATGGAATCCCAAAATGACTTATGATATGCTCTAGTATAAACTCTGCTATACGAGCTCCAGTTGTCATTGTTAAGGGTATTGCTTCCACCCACTTTGTAAAATACTCAGTAGCCATGATTATGAATGTATGTCGACCCGATGATGGAGGAGAGATCTTGCCTATAAGATCTAATCCCCACTGAGCAAATGGCCAAGCCGCTTGGATGGGTTGTAAGGCCTATGATGGCAAGTGCGTAAGATTAGCATGATGCTGACATTTAACGCATTTCTTGACATACACATTGCACTCCTTCTCCATAGTGGGCCAATAGTAGCCCATTCGAAGGATGCGCTTGATGATGGCCATGCCACTGAAATGGCCATCGCACGTACCATCATGAGCTTGCAAAATCGCCCATGATGCCTCTTGGGGCTCTAAGCAATGAAGGAGAACTCCATCATAGCCTCGTCGGTACAAGATGTCTCCTATTAAGACATATTTAGCCACTTTCTATTTAAATGTGCACTTTACGACATGCGACAATCCCTCTGGGATTATACTAAGCTTTAGGAAGTCTTTAATTTGTGACATCCAATTTTGATAAGCCTCAGCTTCAACTGCTAAGATGACTTGCTCCCCCTACGTATCTACTTTTGCAAATGTAGACTCAGAAATAACCTTGTGGTGAATGGTAGTACCACTCCCCATAGGACTCTGAGAGGTTAATGACCCCTAGGGTGCCTTCTTAAGAAAGTCTTCAACTTTGCAAAACCATTCAGATTTTGGTTCTACACTGATCATGTTGACCGATTCTTTGTTATCATAGGCTGCACGCTCTGCTTTCGGATGCGAGAGCATCTTGACATGGATGGTAGTGAAATCCATAGATGGATTCTGAGGGATTAAAGATCCCAAAGATGCCATGGTGTCTGCAAATCTATTTGATGATCGAGGGATTGCCTCGATGTCATACCATTCAAATTTAGCCAAATATGTGGCAACTAGATCTTTATAGGCTTTCAGTATGGGACATCGACACTGAAAGAGCCCCTTGACTTGATTTACTATGAGCAAGGAGTCACCAAAGATGTTCAATCTCTTAATATTCATGGCGACGACTATGTGGAGGCCCAACAGTAGGGCTTCGTACTCAACGTTGTTGTTGGTGCACAAAAAATCCAACTTAAATGACAAGGGCATTGGAGCTCCTTGCGGCATGAAGAACACTATTCCAGCACCACCTCCTTGCTCGCACTTCGAACCATCAAAGAACAGAGTCATATCAGCATTGTTCTCTGGTTCTTCGGGTTTGGGAGCTTCAGATATGATGAAGACTGCATCATCCGAAAGCTCTATTGTTAGAGGCCTATTATTTGATAGTGGTGCCTCAGCTAATTGATCCGCTATGACCTATCCCTTAATGGACTTCTAGCTTATGAATTCTAGATCAAATTCTATCAATAGCATGATCCACTTCGCAGTACGTGTATTGTGATACGTCTTACTCATCATGTACTACAAAGGATTTTGTTTGGATATAACATATGTCGTATGACTTAACATATAGTGTCACAATTTCTTTGTAGCGAACACTACTGCTAAACACAATTTTTCCACATATGCATACCCGAGCTCATAGCTCACCAAGGTTCGACTAATATAATATATGGCCTGTTCTTTGCCTTGCACATTCTTTTGGGCTAACATGGTTCCCAGTGCAAAGTCAGTTGCTGATATATATAGTAGAAAAGGCACCTCTGGCCTTGGTGGAGCTAGCACTGGCGACGTCACCAAGTATTGCTTTATTTCAGTGAAGGCTACCTTGCAGTCCTCATCCCAGTTGAATGGGACTCCCTTATGTAGCAGTCGATTCATGGGTCAACATTTATCCGATAGTTGAGCGATAAATCACTTTATCGATGCTACCTTGCCCTGAAGGCTCCTTAATTCCTTAATATTGGTGGGAGGACGCATTTCCAAGATGGCCTTGACCTTCGCTGGGTCAACTTTGATGCCTCGCTTAGAGATGATGAATCCTAGTAGTTTTCTAGAAGTTACGCCAAATACGCACTTCTTAGGATTCAGCCTGACATTGTGCTCTATCAGGTGATCGAAGACCTTCCTTAAGACCTCTGCATGCTCTTCTCATAGCAATGACTTGGCCAACAAGTCATCGATATAATATTCTAGAATTTTGTGCATATAGTCATGAAAAATGTATGTCATGGCCCATTGATATGTGGCACCAGTATTTTTGAGGCCAAATGGCATAACTTTGTAGCAAAACATTCCCCATGGTGTTATAAACGTGGTTTTATGTTGGTCTTTGGGTTTAATCCAAATTTGATTGTAACCAAAAAAATCATCCATTAAGGAGAGCATTTCATGACCTACAGTTGCATCTACGAGAGCATCAATATTGGGCAATAAAAATGAATCTTTGGGTGTTGCCTTATTTAGGTCTCTAAAATCCATGCAAATACGGATTCTTCCATCGGGTTTTCCCATGGGTACCATATTGGACACCCATTCTGGATAGTCGATGGAGATCACAAATTCCACATCCAACAACTTTTGTAGCTCATCTTTCACCATTAAGGCTACTGTTGGGTGCATCTTTCTAAGCTTTTGCTTGACCGACTTCTTCGTCAGATCTAGTGAAAGGTTATGCATAACCAATTTTGGGTCTAGACCTAGCATATCCTTGTACGTCCAAGAAAACAAATTTGGTCTCTCTTTCAGCAGAGGGATGAGGGTGGCCCGCTCATCTGGAGTGAGACTCTCTCCAAATTTAACCTTCTTTGCACTGGTGGGATCATTACTGATATCCACCTCAAAGGTTTCCTCTACTGACATATGTGATCCCTCCTCAAGCTGGTGAGGCATAGGAATCAAATGGATGTCATCAATCGGGTTGATAGGTTCCATGTTGGAAGCATTTTTGGCATGATAGACATCATATGCACATCCTGGTGCAAAATGGAAAGGTTGCAACATTTCTTCGTTAGGGAAGAAATCTTCAGGCTCAATGGGTGAATCAATGCGATCCCAATCGATAACATCTTTGTTAAGATACAATGGTTTGGATGGATCTACTGGATTGCGGAGTGGAGTGGTCAAATCAATGGAGACCATGTTTATGGAATGGAATTGATCTCCAGGACCACACAGACCAACTTCTACAAAATCTATGTAGTCCTCATACCCATGATCTGGCTCTAATGGCACAGGCACAAAGGGGTCTTCTCTATGAGGACTACGAACAACTGGATCCTCCCTATGCATTGACTACAAAATAGGATCATTTGGCTCCTAGAGCTCCATGTAGGTCGATGGAAGGGGATTAACCAACCGATAAATTTGATCCAGGTTTAACCATCTTGCTCTCAGACGAGGACCAACATGTAATTGCCGATAGACCTCATCTATGTCGATGGGTTGATGATGGTAACACAAATAAGGAGGACCAAGGTAGGCCCTCTCTAACTCATCTTCTTCATCACTATCATAATAGAATCCTTCATTCACCCCTACTCCTGGGGGTGCTCTGGAAAGTGCGGCCCCATGAATCTGACTGCTTGATCGCTGTCATCACTATCTGGATAAATTGGATAATTATATCACAAGTGTGACATCACCAAGAAATCTAGCTCTGCTTCTTCCCTTGAATGATCAATGTTGGGAAGGATCTCTTCGATAACCTGTATCGATTCAATAAGCAATAAATGATGTGCATGCCAAGGCCTCACATAGGCACCTTCGACTTCATCCCTAGATTCATCATCGTTTGAGGATTCCTCATCTACGTCATAGCTTGGTCCACTCATATCGGAGGTGGACTCCACTCCATCTTCATTACAAAGATCTCCTAGCTCGAGATCACCTATAGTAATGGGGTTACACCCTTGCACGTCTATGTCATCGACTGCATCATGGGTTTGGTGTCCCAGGTTATCTTTGGGGTTCAGTTCTATCTCAGTCTACTCAAGGAGCCCTTCATGATGATCTTCGAGTGGCTCAGTGGTGATGACAGATATCATAGGGTGATTCCTCTAAAAATTAGAAGGATCAGGATGATATGGATTAAAATCCACATCATCCACCATACTAAGGTACAAATGATCTAGGGATGCTATGAGCAAATCATCCTACCCTCATATCTATAACCCTAAATCAAACCTATCAGTGACTAACTGATAACGTGGTTCCAATGGAGTCCTACATCCTTGTTCAAAGAGACCAAGGTCGTATCCATGCCAATGATATAACTCAAAAATATGCATGGCATACTCTAGGTTGGATAGATAACGAACGTTTACCATGAAAGGTTCATCGTCATCTTCATCCATGGGCTCTCACGTTGGAAGCTGATCTAGCCTTGCATAGATGAAATTAGTCTGATTAGGTGGCTCTCCCAATGGAACCATCGATCCAACTGGGTAACGATGAGATCGGCCCATCTCTTGTGCAGTCTTCAAAATCGGTCCAAAGGTTACATTCTACATAAGGTACTCACCTAATCTAGTGTTGGTGAGATGTACTGTCACCCATGGTGTGGATGACCCTACTGAAGATGCAGGTGAGGTAGGTTGAGGTGCCTCCTCGACTTTGTCTTGGGGTTCCTCAACTTCCATAGGAGTGGGAACCTCCTCGATGACTGGCTCGGGCTCATGCTCCTTCTCTTTCTCACCCATTTTTACCTTCAACTTCCTTTCATCTCGATGCATGATTGATGTCAATGGTTTTAGGGAAGTGGTAGTGGTGTGCTCTGATCTGTGTGACATAGATGGCATTGGTTGAGCATGTACTATTGGTTTACCTCCTGGCTTCTTTATCGATGATGATGGCTGAACATCTAGGTGCATTGATGGGAGTATGAAACCCCTAGACAAATCCTCTAGGTTCATGAACTTAAAAGGTTCTTCATTCGATGACACTACGTGAACCTGTCCCTCATGAATATACTTCACACACTGATGCAATATCGAGGGAACACAATGCATTTCATGAATCCAAGGCCTACCGAGTAATATGTTGTACTGCATGGCCCCTTCTATCACATGACACATCACAGAGATGGTCTTCAGGCCTACCTACATGGGTAGGATAATTGTGCCAAAAATCAAACATAGTGCATCATTAAACGCTCTCAATGTAAATGTAGTGGGCACAATGTGTGATTTAGGTAACTTCAAATGACTCAACGCCTTGGTCGTTATTATGTTGATCGATGAGTCGGTATCGATCAAGACCCTTTTAAATGGCATGTGATTAACACATGTGATTATATGCAATGACAGGTCAGCCATGGTTGTAGAAACTATCCTTATCTCATGATCATAAAATTGGATCATCGGTTCTTGACACTGCTGTACATGTCCCATAAAATTAGTAAATGCTTGCGCATCCTAGGACTGTACTTCAATGGACCTCAAAATGTCCATAAGAGTCTCCCTATGCCTAGGGGACTATTGTATTAGCTCATATATCGACAACTTCATAGGAGTTATCTACAGGTTTTGGACCAACCTGCTCCTTATGGTCACCACCAGTCTTGTTGGTGGGCCTAGAATATTCTACGTTGATCACTGATTCGGCGTGGCTTGTATTTGAATGGGAGCATGAGGTTGATTCTATTGTTCATATCTCCCATGTCTAGTGACAATGTTCACCATGCCTATGAACCCCTGGGTAGGTGGTTTGACTCGCACCTAGTTGACCTGGCCAACGTTGTTGCGAGGCACCTCATGATTTGGCAAGGGGTTTTTGTAAATCCCCATATTATGATTATCGGGTGCCTGCGGGTTGTGCGGCACTACAAGCTCACCTTTTTCAATCATATTTTGCACCATGTGTTTGAAATTCCAGCACACCTCAATGTCATGGCCTTTCGTTCGATGAAAAATGCAAAATAGATCTTCTTGGTACCCCTTTGGTTTGGGTTGATTGGGGTCTATCATCTTGATTTCGGGTAATCTAATTGCCTTGGCCTCACATAGTTGATGGAAAATTGATGTCAATGATTTTTTCAATGGTGTGAACTAGCGAGGTGGGCATTGATCTTTGTTCTTGCCCTTATAATTGTTGTTGCACTTTTCATATTACGTAGGAGGAGGTTGGGCCTGATAATTCTATTTCTGTTACCCCTTGTCCTCCCTTTGGAGATTCAACACCACTTGATTCACATGGGCCTGCTTGCCCTATTGTTTTGTGGCACTCTTATTTTGTCCCTCTCTCCTATTCTTGAGCTTCAAGTTGCCTTCCTGCAACTTGATGTCCTCGATCACTTTGGCTTGCACCAAAGCCTCTTCGAATGTAGGATACTACTATAGCTATAATAAGTAATGAGATGTGCTTGGCACAACTCTTTGTAAACATTCGGGTTAACTCTATGGTAGGAATAGGGAATGGCAACTTCACCATTAGTCTCCTCCATCTCTTTTTGTATTGCTCAATTGGCTCATCATCACGCTGAGCTAGCACAGCTAGATCAAAAATATTGGCCTATTTCTTGATGCCAAAGGAATAGCATTCAAGAAAGGCATCAGCTAATTTCTCGAAACTAGTTATGCTATGTTTCTTTAGCTGATTGAACCACTCTTAGGCTGGACCAAAAAGTGTCATGATGAAAGTATGCAACAATAATGCATCATTGCTTGCTATCTAAAAATAAGCATCCAAAAAGCTCGTGATATGTTCTTGTGCATCTTCATCACCCTTAAACTTGTCTAACCTGGGCATATCAAAATGCTCAGGGTAAGCTGGAGTAGGCATCGAAGGATCCAAAGGCTCATTATGAATTTTCCTTAATGTCAACTTTTGAATAGTTACGCCTTGTCTCTCGATGGCTTTGATCTTCTCGGCTAAGGCCTTATAGGCCTTTGAAGATAGAAAGTCCTCCTCCCTAAGTTGACGTGGAGGTGGCTTAGGAGGTATTGTCTTCCTCGTACAAGATGGAGGGCATTGCTCTTCCTCCTCCTCAGCTCGGGAGCTCTTAGGATATTCTTGCTCGTATCCATCTCCCTCTTCTTCTTCATGTTGCCTCTACCTCTGATCATCGAGCGATGGTGGCCGCTCCCTCTGTTTGGCACTAGCATGAGTATGAGCATCTCTTTGCTCTTGATGCATATCGGCTTGCGACAAAGCCTTCCTATATATGCACTCTCTATGCTCATCATGAGGATATAGGCCAGCCCTAGCTAGCCTATCTCCTCTTGCTCCTTCTGGGCAAGGATACGCTCTTCGTGCATGCGCTGCTCATATAGCCTCTGTCTAATGAGCCTCTACGCTTGAAGATTTTCATCTTCAATGCACTGCCTCTCTAGGTGAGCATCCTCCAATTGATCTTGGAGGAGTTGGCATTTCTTCTCCGATACTAGTCGATGTGATCTATCGATCTGATCGACCGTGGGAGGCCTCTGGTATCCTTGCTCTGTATGAGTGACCTTGTGGGTTCTGTACCCATCGGACTGATGTGTTGCACCTTTGCCTCTATCTATGAAGATGACATTGGCATCCTGTTGTGTCCTATACTATGAACCACCATGCACAGATAGTGGGTGTGTGACATGAGGGTGCTTAGAAGCCTCTCCATGCTCTCTAGTAGTCTTGATGATGCTCACACTATGCTCACTCGGGGCACGAGTGGGTGGAGCGGAAGGCTTGCAGCCTAACTACTCTAAGACACTACCTAGACCCTCTAGCTATCTAGACCACCATCGCTCATGCGATGGTGTGCCATTAGCTCCCACCTTTGATATATCAATGGTGATCTTGCATGGTGGACCATGCATGGGAGTATGGGTAGACCTATGCTCGATAGCGAGCCTATCTGCCTACCCTTGAATGGGTGGATCTCTAGTCCTTCTATACTCAGAAGGTGGAGGTATGGATCCTCCTATGGACTTAGTACGTAGGGGCACCAACCTGGTCCCCTGCACAACAAACTCTTTGATCGATCTCATGGATGCATGTGTAGTGCGGTCTCGGTAATGGCTTTCGAGTGGAGCACCCTCATGTTGAGAGGCTCCCTATTCTATCCTGTGCCTAGAGGAGTGTATTGAAGCTCCTCTATCTAGGGTATGCTCTACGGGCTCCCCTCATGTCGAGTTATCTCCTCTAATGCTTGTCGAACGACGTTCGGTTCACTCATGTGGGTGAGGACTTGACACGTGCTACTGTGAATTGGTTAGGGGTTGATCATTGGCATCAAGTTTAGACCTTTGTCGACCACCCTGTGTATCCACCATTGTGTACCTAGCATCTAGATGTATCTTTTATTATTAAGCAAACAAGGTATACAATGATGATTATCTCGTATTAAATTTTGAAAGTGAGCCCTAAACTGTTTGATGTGTTTTCAAGATTTGTTGTATCAGTGTAGAAACTCTTATCATGTTTTGCAAAACTTGTTGGATTTTATTCTCAGTTTAATGGCTTTCACCTGTACGCTCGCAGCTCGACAACTTGGCTATGAACTCCAAGTCACGTAATCCAACCTATAATGTGTGGTAATGAAGCCCACACATGGTCGGGGAGCACAAGTCCTCCCAGATCCTCACCCATTTTCCCCCATTCAATGTTATACCCTCCGAAGAGAATACATGCAAATTTTCTAGGGTACGAAAGGTTCTCAGATCCGGTATTGGTCTAGTATCCAAAAGGTTCGTAGGATTTGGGCCAATGGATGGAAGTTACGCCCACCATCATTGAACCCTACTAGTGGTTGGATGTCAAGCCCAACTCACTAGCATTTAAGTGCCAAGTGGTGTGTGTGGTTCATTTTAATGTACATAAAATAAATGCATCATATAGCATTCATGCTCATTTTCTATATGCTATGCAAATGAAAGAATATTTCAAATTCAGAAAATGTAAGCTATTCTAGATGCTCTTTGAGACAATGCACATTACGATGATAATTGGCCTCTAATTGGGCCTCACACATGCAAACCAAACAAGACACTCTATCAAGCATGTTGTAGCCTAGGGCGGACTACAATCATAGGTCCGTTGTTCCTAGCAGTGCCTTTCTACAAATGCAAATTGAAACAAACTAGGACATGATTGATTTCCTTTTTCTTAGTTTTATTTTCCTAATTGCATTTCAAAATAAGCATTCTGTAAAAACACAGAGAGTAAAAATAGAATAGAGAGTGGAAAATAGGGCCTACCTCAAGTCCTGAGTTGATCTGCACTCTGATTTCTACTATCTGTGTAGTCAGCTAGAAACCGCAGGTCTGGTCTACAGTTCTAATTGTGGCCCGTGGGTTGAACCTATGGTTCAATTGTTGGCCTATAGCTGATAGCTGCGGTCTATACCTGCAAGTCAAAAAGTTCAAGAACACACAGTCAGATGCTATTTATGCGGAGTTCCATCATGATCGCCTTCTGTACGACCAAAAAGGCGTGCACCCAAAATGTTGTAATTGCATAAACAAGGTAAAATTGATATTCAAACACATAAATGGACAAAACACATAGAAATTACAAGAAATGCTTCTATTATTCCATTAAAATCAATGAGTGTCTGATTACAAGTAAGTCCCTCTTAGGGATACTCTATTTGATACGCAATTACAATTATTTCAATCCCCCTCGGGGGTGAAATGCACTATCAAGCCCTTAAGGTGACACGAACTGCTCTAGGGTGGAGTAGACCCTCTTCTTCACGTTGAGGAAGGAAATGAATGGTTGTAGCTCCTTAGAAACCTATTTCCTACGATCAAGAAACAACACAAGAATGTCAAAAGCATAGGCAGCCTCTCATGATGAGGCCCTTTAAAGACAAATAGCATGAAAATAGCATAATGACATCAAATCAAGAAAATGCGTAAACTATGCTAAACATATGCAAATAATATCAAGATTGATGGAAATATGTAAATGAAGAGCACAACTATCAATCTATGGAATCAATTACTTGAAATGAAGCATTATAACATGAAAAGAAACCATTAACATCTAAACTACTATGATGAAAATAAGTTAGCAAAAACACTAATCTATCGGTCAAAAGTCTCTAAAACTACAATTTAACCATGCAAATGACTAATCTAATCTAACTAGATGGGCAGAAATGAGAACAGTAAGGTGGTGATACCTCTGTTGCAAACCACAACACTGATGCATGGTCTACACTGTAAACCATGGCTGACAGCCACGGTTAGCACTCAAGTGAGTTTACCCTCAAAATCAAGGGTAGTGGGCTTGACCTCCTTGTCCAATTGATGTTCAAGGGTCACCTTCGGTGTCCTTCTAACAAGTTTGGTGGTTGATTCATTGAATAGGGCCTCTATTTTCCCGAATTAGCATTTCTTGGCTCTCCTAGGTCCTTAGGGCATCCATGGCCTAATTTTTCATGATGTTTGACAAATTGACAATGGGGATGGCAACAAGGCTCTCTCTATGCACTCAAGTGAGTCCACAATTGATAGGGCTTCTGCTTGATCTCCAAAATGCACTCTCTCTATTTTGCCCTAATTCTCAAGGGGTACTTATAGGATGTCCCAGGGCTAGGGGTGGCTTCATGGAGAAGCCAAGATCAAGAAGGGGTGGTTAGGATAGTTGGATTGGAAGCTTCCATCCTCTAACCAACGTCTTCTAGAACAAATGGTCATTCAAACCGATTTGGCTCGGATGAAGGCCAACTGAACTTTAGTTAAGACCATAGGTTACAACTACGGTCTAGACTATAAACCATAGGCCTCAGCCATGGTTCAGACTGTAGACCGTAGGTCTGGGCTGTGGTTCAGACTGATTAGGCCAAGGAGCCCAAATTGAGTGGTTAGAACCACTGCTCTATCTTGGAGTCTATCCAAGATCCTCCATATGGTCTTGTAGCATGTCCATATGAGTAGTCACCCTCGACATGACGCGTTTTAGGTGTCTACAACTTCACCCCTAAGCGATGGCCTCTAAATATTATTAAAGAAAAAACACTTAGGTAGTTTTTAATATTGCCTAGACATATTTTGTCTACATGACTTTATTGATTTGTTTGTTGAGTTTGATTCATCCCTAAGCGGTGGCCTTTGAGCCTTACTAATGGACAAGAACTTAGGTAGGTTTAAACATTGCCTAGACAACTTGTGTCTATAGGACTTTATTGACTTATTTGTTAATAATTTTAAGTGTGATTTCTTCCAGATCTGAATGGTATTTTAGTTTGTCATGATTTACCCCAGGGTGTGATGGGAAGAAGGAAGAAAAGTAGATGGAGCTATCAACACCATAGACTATTGCAATAGTTAGTATGTGGTTCATTATGAAATAGAAATATGGGATTATGATGGTGCTATCAACACCATGGACTATCACATTGGTCATTATGTAGCCCATTTATGTGACATAAAAAATAAGGATTTTTTAAGGTTTTATCATTAGTATTTGTAAATGTTGTACGATTCATTATGTAACACATGCTAAAGAAAGAGCAAATGTTATGATTTATTATTCTCGAAATCTCATAAGCCTATGAGGAAATGGGTCTTATCAATCCATTGCTTATTAGGATAATAAAGCATCTAGAAACAGATAAATAAAATTAAATGATATGGAGATGAAGATATAATGCCATATGTTCCTCTGACTCATGTAGTAGACATCAAGTGGCAAGGTGGTTGTAGCTTAGAAGAAAGAGAATAATACAGGGATCATACATGGAACCTTTGTAAATGTGTTTAGAACATAATATAGTTGTTTTATTGCTTAGCGTGGTGTTCATATCATAATTATTTTGTTGCTTTATGGACGTACAAGATGAGGTTTTAACAACATTATACTACCTTTTAAATGCATCTGATAATGTGCCTATGTGATGAGTTTTATAAGAGGTGATGAAGAGAAAAAGTGATTGGAGGGGACTAAAAGGAATTGCTAGCATACTTACCTAGTGCAAGTGCAATGCATATATGAACCATCTTAACTAGGATCATCATGGCATCATTATGATTTTCCTGACTCAAAAAATAGAAAGCATGTGCAAGCAATCCATCATGGGATCAAATAGACATGTATCAAGCAATGCAGACATCAATCAATATGGAAGCAGTTAGTAAATGCAAATGTGAGATAAGGGGAGTGCCACTAGCATCAAATACCTAATGCAAAATTATCTATGTCTAACTAGGATCATGATCACATCCCAAAAAATATTCACAAATAAGGATAGAGGAAGGGATACATGTTATGTTTTTCCATAATGCAGCTCCTTTTTTAAGGTAACATAGTTGTCTCACTGCTTGTCAATGTGTACACCTCATAATCATTCATCAATTTGTATATGGAGAACATAATATCTCATTTGAGTGAGGCTAATAACATCATATTACCATCATAAAGTAGTTCCATGCAAAAATCATGATGAGGAGAAGAGGTATATAGGAGTGCATGATAAAATTTTATGTAATATGTAAGAAGCAATCTCAAGAAGTATGAACAGGGAGAGATCTACTAGCATCAATCACCTAGTGCAAGTGTAATGTATGTGTAAATTAAACTATCCTAAATAGGATCATTACACGCATCTTGAAAGATCTCCTAACTCAATATGCATCAAGCAACCAAGCATGTGTAAACAAACAATCATGTAAGCATGCAATCATATGTGCAAATAGCAACACGTAAATAATACAAGATGATGTAGATTAAATGTAGCATATTTTAAAATGTATTATGTACATGGGTTCTTTTAATTCATTTTCATCAAGTGTAGTCAGGTGGTAAGCTCTTGATCCTTAGTTGGTGGTTATTATATATGGACCTAGCTATTTAAGCTCAAACTTACCTTAGAGCTCATTTTGTTGTGGTGTTTTTCTAGTTTTACTTAAGGACCAAAATGCCAACTTTAAAATATCGGGGTCATACATCCCTTTTTCCATACGCCCAATTAAGCCTTTGATGGTAGACTAGTAGGTGTTCTAGGACATGAATTTATTTTTCATCAAGCAGTTCTAGTTAACTGAGGCAAGCATGGTGATACTCCTCATCGATAGGGGAATATTTAATAGGATCTGTAATAAAGGTACCTCTAACTTAAAATAAAATGCATTTGTATTCCCATAGACCAAGGCATAGGGTGTTTCCCTAGTTGGAGTTCAAACACTAATATGATAGGCCCAAAAGGTAGGATATAGCTAAAGGTATAAATTGTACCTTGTTTTACTAACGAGCTTATCTAATATTTTGATTAAGATTTTATTATACACCTCAACTAGTTGTTACCTTATGTATAATAAGGTATTGACCACTTGTTCTATATTTTATATTTGGTACAAATTTTGATGATGTTATTGTTCTTAAAAAGTTTTATCAGAGATTATGGATGGGATTCCATAACAAGATAGGTTCTGATTAAGGATGGATTTAGAGAATTGAAGACAGGTATAGGAGGACAAAGACATTGCCTATATCCAATTTTTAAAGTACTCTGTTACAAATGACAATGAATTTATGTCCATTTGATAATGGTGGATTTATTTTGCCAATAATTTCAAGGTCCCAAATATAAAAGCGCTAGGGAGAAGATAGTGATTGGAGCTCCTATGATGGGGCTTGGATAATGTTATCATGTTTTTTAAATTTATCACATTTTTGGATGTAGTCACAAGAGTCTTTCTCTATTGAGGGCATATAATAACCTAACTGGATAAGTTTATGGTGATGATATTTTTACTAAAATGGACATCATATGTTCCTTCATCAACCTCTTTAATGACTATATTTACTTTATCAAAGTTTAGACATCTAAGAAGGATGTCATCAAAATATCATTTATAAAGAATTTCACCAATGATGACAAATCAACAAACACATTTTCTCAAGTTCTTATGCTCATTCTAATTTAAGATATTGAGAAAGGTACCATATTTTAAAAAGGTAAATATATCCTAATATGAACGATTTGGATAGGGTGTTGTTTCAATAGCAAAGAAATCTAAAGTATTTTTGCTAGATTCTAGGATCTTGGATTTTTTTATTTATAAGATGATGATCATAGCTTGATCATCCTTTAGCTCTAGAGGAATAAGGGAGGCAACTACATGTATAGCATCAACATGGTAGTTGCTAGATAATGGGATAACATCAATAGTAACCTTGTTGAAGGGGGTCATTAGTTTTTTGACAACATCCTTATATGATCTAAGCTTGTCATCTTTAGTTTGGTATATTCAATTTATTTGGTTGACCATAAGTTGGGAATCTCAAAAAATAGAGAGACAATTAACATTCAAAATCAATGCAATATAGTCCTAGGATGAGAGCCTCATATCTGTGATATTATTAGTGAAAATAAAAGCCTAAAATATAAAAGAATGATATTTCATTATGGAAAGACCAGGACAACTCTTGCCTCTGTGTCTTTGACACACCTAGTGTCAATAAAAGTATAAGGTCTAAGAATCGAAGTGATCAAATACAAATTTAATAAAAGAATCATCTAGGAATTCTATGGTTATGGGATGATTAACAGTCAAGGGTGATATTGCTAATTGGTAAAAAATTGCCTAACATTTTAATGGCTTCTAACTAATGAATTCAAGGTCAAATTTTTTAAGGGTAATTACCCATTTGGTGGGTCATCCTAAGAGATAAGGTTTTGACATGAGGTATCTAGGGGATCAACCCTAGTGATCACAAGGATTTAATGGCTAAGCACATAATGTATAAAATTTTGATAAGTAAATAAAACCACAAGGTAAATATTTTCTATAGGGGTATAATATAGCTCATAGCTAACTAAGCTCCTGCTAATATAGTAAATGGTTTTTTCTCTATGTTGGTCATCATATTGGGCTAACCTAGTGCTTAGAGAATGGATGGTTGTTGCTATGTATAATAAAAATTATTTGAGTAGGTTAGGAGGAATGAGGATAGGCAAAGATAAAATGTAGATTTTGAGAGCATCACAAGTTACGTAACACTCATCATCCTACTTAAATTCTACTTCTTTTTGAAAGCTTATAAAAGACTTGACATCTTTTGACAAGGAGGAGATGAACCTCCATATGGCTTGAAGCTTGCCTTGAAGGCTTTGTAGTTGACTTAATGTCTTAGGGTGTGGCATATCAACAATGGTAGATATCTTGTTAGGGTCCACCTCAATTCTATTCTGAGACTGTATGAATCCCAATAGCTTGTTGGATGTTACCTTGAAAACACATTCTGAATGTTAAAGATAAACTTTGTATTCCCTTAAATACTTAAATATGCATCTTAGATCTTTGATGTGATATTCCTAGTTCAAATATAAATTGGGAATATCATCAACATAATCATTGACTATGTCATGCATTATATCATGGAATATGTATTTCATAGCTCTCTAGTAAGTTATACTCACATTTTTCAAGTGAAAGAGCATAACTTGATAGCAAAAAGTTCCTCAAGGGGTGATAAACGTGGTTTTAGGATA
Source organism: Wollemia nobilis (assembly GCA_028583015.1). Lineage (NCBI taxonomy): Eukaryota > Viridiplantae > Streptophyta > Pinopsida > Araucariales > Araucariaceae > Wollemia > Wollemia nobilis. The sequence goes on along the minus strand of JAQPPZ010016710.1, from coordinate 9,415,458 downwards.
CCCTTCAAGTGCAGTTTGGATTTTATTGTATCCCAAAAATTCATTCATGAAGTACAACATTCCACATCCTAGGGTGAAAGAGATAATCATGTCAATGTTTGGTAGAGAAAAGTCATCTTTGGGATATGCTTTGTTTATATTCCTAAAATTGGTATAGACTCTAATAGTTCCTTAATTTTTAGCCATAGGTATGATATTAGAGATCTGGTTATCAATGGCTCTGATAAAATTGACTTCTAGGATTTTATGAAGCTCTTCATTAATGAGTAGATCAAATTTAAGATACATCTTCCATAGCTTCTACTTAACAGGTTTTGCATTTGACATAATGACTATATGGTGAACTAGAGAGGAATTACATCTTGGCATGTCTATGGAGGATCAAGCAAAGATATCACTAAACTTTGTTATAAGTTGTGTATACTATATGCATTCTTTTAAGGGTAAGAATCTCTTTAATTTTGGGATTATCATGGGTTCCAATGTCAATGTTGATAGTTTATTCAGTTTAAATATGTGATTCATCTTCTAGTTGAGGGTAGGAAATACCCCTATGTTTTCAAGATTGGTGTGTTCTAAAAGTGGTTGATCTAGGTTAAGTGACTATGAGGTATCAATATTTAACTATTTGTAAAAGAGATACTCCGTTGAAGGAGTTATGTTGAACCAAATGGTCAAAAGGATAACCTTGTGGAGGATTGTGAGGAGTATCCTCTATATTACAATTGTTTTTGTTAGGGATTAATTCTAAAATTTCAATTAGCTATGAGATAATAACATTATCTATATATGAAAGTGGTACTCCATAATATAGATTATTCTGATCAATATGGTCAAGGGGATCATTCCTTGGAAGAGTGTGGTGATTGATCTTCATATTGTAGTTGTTGTCAATGATAAGCTCAGGATGATTTATAGTTAGAGTGTTTACACTAGCAAATTTCATAAGAATCAAGACCTTGAAAGAGCCAAGTATATTTATTATCTTCATCATCCCAATCCAATATATTTATTAAGATAGTGTTCTCATGAGACTCCTAAGGGGAGATATTAGATTCATCCTCACTACTAGATGAGGTTGATGACGGTAGAGGTTCATTATTGCTAGGGATATATCCTAAACCCCAATGGCCTAACCATGGTTTGGATTTTAAGGTATATTTAATGCCTTGCTCATAGATCCTGAAAGGAATGATAATCAGATCATTCCAAGTTGCAAGGATCTCAAGTGTTAACAAAAACACCACATTCAACCAAAACAAGAATCTAAAAGCAAATTGATAGCATAAACTTACAAATGGATATGCAAAACAATGAGCAACAATATCATATATTATACATGAATAATGAACTTCCTTTCTTCCTTTTCTATTACAATGAAGGTTCCTTGCTTATATAGGCAAGGATGATCAACCATAGTGGTAGGATCAAGCTAAGGATAAATATCCATCGTACAAAAGGAATAGGTGATATGGTCCATAGATCTATAACTGCTAAGGGGAGAAAGAATATCAACCCTCCAAATATACCTAAAGATATCCCAATAACTCCTAGGAATAGTCAAACCTAAACATATCCCCATGATATCTAAGAAATAAATATGTAACATCTCATGATATCTAAATAAGATAAATGAAATATCCACACATAAGTGGGTGGGGAAAACACATGGAATAACTAAATAAAAGGAAAATAAATTACCTATATGAACATGAGCTAGGGTAAATGACTTACTCTAAAACCCTCCCTCAAGTGAATATAGGTGCGACATATCCAAAATATGAGTCCCGATAACAAGGCCTGATTAGGTACTCATGTACAATGTGTATCCAAAAGCTCCTAAAATAGAAGGTGGAAAACCATGTGGAAAGAAACTATCCAGTTAGAAAGAGATAAGAACAATTAGGAATGAAGCCAAGGAGTGCTCCAAACACCCCCCTAGGATGATGAAATCCATGAAGAATTCCTATGAAGAAGTGGATGCCTATGCAATGAACAATGTGTCTCCCACGAGGAAGAAAGTAGCCATGAAGCATCCATTGAATGTCTTCCCACTCCAAGTTAGTGTGATAATATGGGAATAAAATGTAGAATGATGACGTAGAATCCTTCAAATCAAGCTGAAGTGAATAAGATGTCATAAATGAATTATGAAATGAATCTCCAAGAATGTAGAAGCCCAAACCAACACCAAAATAGGATGGAATATAGTCCCAATCAACATCCAAAATATCAATATGCACAAAACCATGAGTGTGAAAAGTGGAATATATGTTTGAAGAGCATCCATCAAGGAAGAATCACTAATGTCTTGTTGCATAAGTTATGATGAGACCATGGAAGCAACTAGAGAAAGAAGTGGATGTTTAGAAGCCTCAAAAGAATCAGCATGGTCTTCAGGATATCCAAGTGAGAGTCCAACCGAAGACAAAATATTTGTATCCAAATCCTATAGAAGTACATAAGCCAATGTGAAATAAACATGAGAAGAAAATGGTGGACAAGGTGTCTCACTCAAAGAAGGATGACACACCAAAAAAGGGTCCACAAAGGAAGAAGTACATGGAGGAGATACAATGTATACATCATCATCAAATAAATGAGTGAGCTCCTCATACATGTCAAGAAAATCACATGTGTGACTCTCAATGAAGAGAGAGGCAACACACTCCAAGAAGTCATCTATATGTAAGGATGTAATATGCCATGAAATATTTGTTGTATATGCTACAACATCAACATGATCATCCACATAATACAAGTGTGGAGATGTATCTTGTAAAATATCTGAAGCATGTACTATAGCATCAACATCATCATCCAAAACAAAATGAGATAGTGACTCCAAAAACAAAGATGCAATGTCACAAATGATGTTCTCAATGCAATAAATTGTAATAGAAGGTGCCTTGGGTAAAAACTTTCTTTTCAACATATGATAAGTAAGGTGAGGTGTGTTCTTGTGAACTCCAATAAAATTTTGAAGCTCCTCACAAACTGAATAATAAAGCATGCTAGAGATCCTTAAATTGTTCATGAATCATGTCTTATACTCCTTATCCTTCACCATTGGTTTGGATTTTGGAGTTATGAACAAAGGATCCAAACCTTCACTTTGACATAATGAACAAAGTACCTTAAACCATGCTTAAAATTTTTTAGCATATGCCTCTATGCTAAGTTTAAAAAAGAAAATTTTCAAGATGTCCTCAAAAGTAGAAGAGCCCCCCACCAAAATCAAATACCATTATAATGTGAAAGGTCTAGTGTGATGCCACAAGGTGGTGCAAAATACCACAAAATCACATCAATTCACAAATAGAGCCTCTGAACTCTGAAAAATCTCCAAAGGAATTACCAAAATAATCCCCTCCTTCAAACTAAGTGCCTCAATGACGAAGATTGGCACAAGAGGATGCACCACAACAAAGCAAGGGAAGTCAAAGACAAAGGACTCCTCAGGCACAACAATGTGTAGGCTCCACCAATACTGAACACCAAGTAAGATGATCACAAAGTTCCAAACTAAGTGGACAAACATAAAATGAAGGAATATGGGACTTTATAACAATAGTCCATATACTGGTTCAAGTGCAAAACCCTTTCACAATGCAATATTGAGAGTGCAATCATAAAATAATTATACATGTCTAAATACAGATTCAAAAAATCTGAAATTTTATAGACATATTAGAAAAATTATTTTACAGGTCTGGTAAAAAATTTGTTGAGCAACTCCCAATATTTCTCTTGAAATGATGAGTTTATTAAAAATAGTTAAATCACTTTAACTATCATAATACAGCTCCAAATGACCTAAAATTTTATGGAACGTTCTATAATATGATTTTATAGATTTTGTAAAAAAATCTGCAAAACCTCAGAAGTTTTGATGAAGATATACGCATATTACTAAAACATTACAGGTTTTCGTAAAATCTAGATATATTGAAGAATACTGATCCAAATGAGCTGACATTTTGGGCACAACTCAAATGAATGCATCTACAGACCTCCAAAAATTTTCATGAAAATTTTTTATTTCTATCAGGAGATACATGTAAAATATAAAAACAGGTTGGGTTGGTGACCCTGCCAAAAAAGGAAATGCTCAAGAAGAAAAATGCTTAGGACATATCCAAGGGAATGAGGTTATTGTAGTATTGTTAGAATATATTTTAGGAGTCTTATGATGATATTAAAATTGAAGGAGTGACACAAAATAGAAAAAAAACTCCACCAAGAACTCGATCACAAAAATCGAAGCTTCCACACCATTCTTCGAACCTACAAGAGAAATAACTGCACAACACTTACAAATTATGAGATGACTGCAACACCTATTGATATTATGCCATGAAAGGAATTATAATCAGATCATTCCAAGCTGCAAGGATCTCAAGTGTTAATATAAACACCACATTCAACCAAAACAAGAATCTGAAAGCAAATTGATAGCATAAGCTTACAAATGGATATGTAAAACAATGAGCAATAATATCATATATTATAAATGAATAATTAAATTCCTCTCTTCCTCTTCAAGTACAATGAAGGTTCCTTTCTTATATAGGCAAGGATGATCAACCATAGCGATAGGATCAAGCTAAGGATAAATATCCATCGTACAAAATGAATAAGTGATATGGTCCATAGATCTGAAACTGCTATGGGGAGAAAGAATATCAACCCTCCAAATATACCTAAAGATATCCCAATAACTCCTAGGAATATTCAAACCTAAACATATCCCCATAATATCTAATAAATAAATATGTAACATCTCATAATATCTAAATAAGATAAATGAAATATCCACACATAAGTGGGTGGGGAAAACACATGGAATAACTAAATAAAAGGAAAATAAATTACCTAGGTGAACATGAGCTAAGGTAAATGACCTACTCTAACACCCCCCTCAAGTGAAGCTAGGTGCCAAAAAATAAAGTGGCATATCCACAATATGAGTCCCGATAACAAGGCCTGATTAGGTACTCATGTACAATGTGTATCCAAAAGCTCCTAAACCAGAATGTGGAAAACCATGTGGAAAAAACCATCCAACTAGAAAGAGAGAAGAAAAAGTAGGAATGGAGCCAAGGAGTGCTCCCAACATATCCCTAGTTATTTTACTTGGTATCCCATATTACAAAGGATCTGTTTAGATATGGGATACAAGTCTGGCAAGTAACATGAAATATATTATCGTTTAATTAGGTAGGGATTACTATCATGAATTTATTTCTTATTAGTGGTACTAGTACAAATAAAATAATAGCTTCCTATCTATATTATTTAATCTTTTCTAGATATTAATCCTTAATGTTCTATGGGAAGGGGAGAGATTGACTAGGTCTAAGGCTATTAAGGTGCTTTTTTTATTAATCTGGTTAATGTTTTAAGTATCAAGTTGATTATAATTTTGAGACTTATATTGATCCTGCATTTAAACTTGGTTATTATTGACATTAGTTTTATTAATATTTGAGTTGTTAGAATTATCCCTAGGCTGATCAAGTTGTAGGTTTAGGGTTAGCAACCTTAACATATCGTTAATGAGAGGCTAAGAGGATGAAGCAAAATCAAGGGAAGGACAAAGGTAAATTTTATGATTTTTTTTACTTTAACTACTTGATAGTAGATAAATGGTTTAGTATCAACTGGGATATTATAGATCTTACCTTAGTATTCATATTTAAGGCATTGATGGTAAGTGGAGGGAACAACCCGCATCACATGGATCTAGGGTCTCCCAAGAAGAATAGTATAAGATAAATTTCAAGGTATAATATGAAATATAGTGTTGAGGATATGAGGTTTGACTTTCAGAAGTAAGACTATGGAACCACTAGCCATATGCTCTTCATTGTCAAATGCCTTGATGATAAGATCTAATTCATCTAGATCTTGCTTAGTCAACCAAAAATTGTTAATAAATTTTAAGCTAGAAATATTAAGGGTGGATTTGTTATAAATGATAATGTGGACAAATCTACATTAGTGAGGTCATTAGGGTTTATATCCTGAGGGAAAATTTGTCCACTTAGAATTTTGTAAAGGATTTCTCGATGGTTTGGAGAAGTTTCTAAAATATCAAGAAGAGAAATTTCTACAAAACTTTAAAGCTTTTGTTAAAGGTCAAAAGTACTTTCATATTGACTTTGGAAATGTATGATTAGAGTTGGCCCTCTAGAAAAAGTATATTTAGATTTAAGAACCAAAGGAGGTTTGAAGGTATGATTATATGATTTAGTTTTGTGTTGTTGTTTTGTAATAGCATGAATGGAATAATGGATTATTCCCACCATATATTGACTTGAAGGAGGAACTATTTTATACTGAATATGATTGATCACTTTTTGGTTATTGATTGGATAAGAAATCATGAAAATTTACCAATTCTTGATTAGAGGATCATTGCTTAGAGCTACTAAGGACAACGCATCCCTCATCAATTAGGTCTTGAATAAGATTTCTAAAGTTCCTATACTCATTGGTAGGATGACCATTCATGAGACATAAAGTGCATTGCTCTTTGGGTTTTAACCAAGGGATATTTTCTCTTTCAAGGTTTTTAGGGTTGATAGGTGGGAATTATATCATTTTAACCTCTAATAGTTGGCCAAGGATGGATGAAAGAGATTAATCAAGCCTAGTAAATTTTATCTTGGAATTTTGGTCTTGTTGGGATTCTCCTAGGACCATTTTTTGTAACGATGTTGTAGTATTTACATTATTGGTTGGGTGTGATTTGGTTAACCCATCACCCACAACATGTTTGTTTTTGTACTCTCCATTTTATTTGGAGGAGGATGATTTTTCTTCTTCATTTTTTATTCTAAGTTGACCTCTCCTCAAAAGGTCAACTTCTACATGTTTAGCTAAATCTACTACCTCTTCAAAAGAGAAGATGTTGGTTGTATCCAAGGGATGGGCCAATTGTTCATGCATACTACGTATAAAAATTTTTAGGAGTTCCTTTTCTAGGAGTGTGTATTAGAGTCTCCCTACTAGAGCTCGCCACTTTGTTAGGAAATTGGAAAAACTCTCATCATTATCTTGTTTATATGTATATAGGTAATTGATAGTGACCTTCTCCTCAATATATATTTAGATATGTTAGAAAAAAATTTCAACTAGATCCTTGAATATTTTGAGGCTATGTTGTGAATTATGGTAATACTATTCTAGGTCTAGGTCTTTAAGACTATGATGGAACATTTTGAGGAGTAACAACTCATCATATGCAATGGCACTGCATTGCAATATATAAAATTTTAAGGTATTTAATGGGGTCTTATTTTCCTTGGTATGGGTGTCTCAAAATTTGGGGTAAAAGGATGACTAGTTATGATAGGATCAAGTGGTTGATTACATAAGTCTGCATAAGAGTACTTGTGAATAGATGAGGGCCCTTGGATAGAGGCCACTCACTATGTCAATTACTCCATCAAGTCAAGGGGTTGAAATGCTAAAGAGATTGAGTTTTGAGTTATATGTTGTGGAACAATAGGGTTTTAATAATTATGGTAAAATAACAACATTGGAACATGCAATATTGGAGTAGGAACCATACAATTTATCCCCAATATATTTAAGACTAATGGACTCGAGTTTGCAATGGAATATGTGATGTTTTAGGTGAATTTTGTACTTACTCTTGGAATGGGAGGAAGGTTATTAATAATAGGTTGAGAGATTGGGGTGGTAGGAAGGATATTAAGATGTTGTACTTAGTACTTACTAGTTGAGAAATAGGGCAACTAGTATTAACCTAAAGTAATTATGCACCAAAGGATAAGGACAAATGATATCCTAAAGAGGATGGAGGATTCGCTGCCCCACCTTATACATAAATTGTAACAATAGGGGGATTTGAACTCGTGTGATTGAGGGTTGATGCATTAAATTCTACATATATAGAGATCATTGAGATAATTCTATCTTATTTGAAGTTGTAGGAGTGGACTTAGGTTGTTAAGGAATGCCACCATACTAGAAGTAATTAAGGGCCCCCCATCTACTCTTAAATTAGTTTCTATAGATTCATTATTCCCATACATAAAGGCAACCATATGATGCATGGACCTAAATATGAATTTCCCCTATTCATTATAGATAGGGGAGAGGATCCCTAAGGGAGGAGTTTCCTTGTCTTCTTCTTTGAATATGAGATTTTTTAATGTGACTTGGTACCCTTGGATCTCAAGCAAGAATGGCAAGAAGTTAGGGTTGTAAGCTAATTGGCAAGAAGTTAGGGTTGTTGGATTGGAGAATTAGGGCAAATTTTTTTCTAGAAAAACATCTTATATTTTAGGAGCCATATCTCTACAAAAGTTTATCTGATTCAGGTGATTCTTAGACCATTTTATGCAAAATTTGAAGAGCTTTAAAATTATTGGTCATATGAATGAATATGAGTAGTATTGAAGGAGATACGACCTTTTGAATTCAGTCATCTAGAATAAGGATAGTGACAAATTTTGCATATTTTTCTAGAAAAACATCTCATCTTTCAGGAGCCATATCTTTGCAAAAGTTTATCCAATTTAGATGATTCTTGGATCAATTTGTGAAGAATTGAAAGAGATTTAAAATGAGTGGTTATATAAATGAATATAAGTAGTATTGAGGAAGAAACAACCTTCTGAAGTTAGTCATCTGGAACAAGGATAGTGATAAATTTTGCAATTTTTTTTTGGAAAAACGTCTCATCTTTCAAGATCCATATCTTAGTGAAAGTTTATCCGATTTAAATGATTTTTGGATCAGTTTCTATAGAATTTAAAGAGTTTTAAAATGGGTGATCATATAAAGGAATCTAAGCAGTATTGAGGGAGATACAACCTTTTAAAGTTAGACATTTGGAGTAAAGACAGTGAAAAATTTTTAATTCGTAGTTTTTTTTTAAAGATGAAATTTGTTAGTTTGGGAAAGCAAATAAGTTGCAATTTATTTTGTTTGGAATACAAATTATAGATATAGTTGTCTCTATGGAATTTTAGCTTCAACTCAATGGGAAGATGTTTATTTCCATAAAACCCTAGTTTGCATTAGGGCATGCTATATATTGTCAAAAAAACCTAGTTGCATTAGGGCATCAACTATGGCACTACAAAATTTTAATGGAGAAGATGATATTGATGTTAGGGATTGGTGGAAAATTTTTACATGGTATCAACCTTATTGGAAAATTATGCTTCCTCACTATCTTGGAGGAGAAGCTCTCTCCTGGTGGTATAGTTTTAATAGTGCCCATAAAAATAACTTCATGTGGGATGAAGTGGAGCATGCATTCTTGAGTAAATGGGAACCTATTCAATTAAAAAGAAATTTAGATGTTTGTAGATCTTGAGGGAAGGAATAAAAAGATAGATAGTCTATTAGATGTCATCAAAGAACTTGAAAAGAAACTACAAAAAATTCGAATGAAATAAAAGGAGAATGAGAAGTTTTCAAGAAATAAAATGAAGACTTTGAAAAAGAAATAAAATTACTCAAGGAAGAGAAAGAGGAAAATGCTAGGAAAGAATTGAGAGGAATGCAGAAGGTACATATTTGGATCTACAAAAGCAATAGCAAAATATAAAAGGTTTAAATTTAGCTAAAATTTATATTTTACGGGTTCATGGAAGCATTCAAAAGGAACAATTTATTATTTCCATTGATCCTAGTAGCAAATATAATATTATTAATATTGCTTTGGCTAAGAAGTTGCAAGTTCAAGAAAAAAATTAAGGACATACAACTAGAGGGTGAGAATGTTTAGATTTTTGAAGATTTGAAGATCACCATGGATAAATATGTTTTACATTTAGATTTTCATGCTATTGATATGGATGATGAGGATATTGTTCTTGGTTATCCTTGGTTAGATTCTTTGGGTACTGTTAACATTAATGTGCAAAAGAAGTTTATGAAGTTATGGTACAAGAAAAATAAGATAACATTGTAGGATATTTATCAGTTTAAGGAGCAAGGATCCAATGAAAATCAAGAAGTGGTTGTAGGGAAATAAATTGAATAACCTAAAATAGAATCCAAGAAGGCAGTAACAAAAATAGAGTTCGTGGAAGTAGCAACAACTATGTTTGTGGAAATAATATTAGTAGAGTCCAAGGAAGCTTTGATAGAAGAGCACAAGGACACACTAAAAAAAGAGAACATGATAGAACAATGTGTAGAAGAATTTAAAACAATGGAGCCAAATGTTGAGAAGTCAAAGAAGGTAGAACATCAAGTTAAGGTTTCACCATATCGCCATCCAAACCACCATGAGTGACAAAATTCTTAGAGGTATGGCTCAAGGCAACAATATTATGGTTCCACATGGAATCATAAGGGCACCAACTATGGCATTGTTTGATAGAGAAAGCTTAGTGATCCTAGTTTTCAGAGCGATTCATCAGCATCAAGGAATAAGTGGACCCATCATTCAAGTTATCAAAATATAGTAGCAAAAGCATGGAGCCAACGAAGCAGATTTGGATACTCAAGTAACAAAATGGCATACCAACATCAACATGTTTCACTTGGATGGATGGATGATCGAGATTGGTACCAGTTGCTAACATTGCTTAGCAAATCATATTATCTTGTTTCTTCACATGTTTCGAGGATAAAACATTTGTAAGGAGGGTGGCATGGTAGGGTACCTAGGAATAGATATTTGGGGATATATTATTATATTGTATAAGGGTTTGGCATGGGCCACACATAACCCAAGGTTGATTGTATTATAATATTATATTAGTAGTAGGCTCCCCAAAGTAGAATGAGAAGATGGATATATAAATAAGAGATATTTGTTATTGTAATCACCAGGGAGATCAATCTTATGTAATCATCTTTGCCCATGAAGTGGCTTATGGGACTCTGTCGTCCTTAAGTGGCATGTCTCATCTTGGGAGATCTTGTGGAGTTATTCCTTCGTTACGGATTATTATTGATGTTTCTCTACCTTAAGGGTATTATCTATCTCTCTCTCATTTGTGGATTGTTATTGTGAATAATTACTTGTGGATAAATGATTTGATATTTCTACATATTGATGAATGATTTATGTTAATGATAATAATTATGCAACACCAAAATACTTCATGACATTTCTATTAGAAATAGTTTTCTGTTTATAAAAAATATTACTAAATTAAAAACTAAATAAATAATCAAAAACATTAATCTTAAAATTAAATATACCATAATATAACTATAATATATCTTAATATTTATGTTTTATAATCGCCTTTATATAAGGTCATTAAATCATCTACGCTAATTTTATATCTAACATACCATAACCATTTGAAAAACCTTCCTATTAAACTCTCCTCAACAAGTATCTCAACGCATCAACTACACTAAATTTATTTTTTTATGGTAATATTGTTGAAGGCGGAACTTCCACCTAACAATTTTATAGAGTATAAATATCTCAAAGGCATCAACTATACTAAATTTATTTTTCTATTATAATATTGTAAAAGGCGGAACTTTCACTTTAGTAATCTTATAGAGTATAAATATTAAGATAAATTTAACTATAAGGCTATTTTTCTAGACTATACGATCAAAAACAACATCCTTATCCACAAGTTAGATTTCGAGTATTGATAATGAATTATGTATTAATATAATTTATTTTATATTGTTAGTGGTTTGATGACTATACATGTTTAACTGGACAGTATTGAATGGTTGGAAATTAAGGGAAAAAAATTATAGGTGGACCTAAACAAGTAATGAAAAAGTAAGATATAGATAGGGAGACTCCACATACTCATGTCAAGTCTTTATGAAATATTATAATATTAAAATATATATGAAAGAGATATAATCAACCAAACAAAATGGAAAATTATAAGTTGGCTGCTTTGGCATCTTTGAATTGCAGTAAAGAACAATATTTTTCCGTTTTTTCTCCGGCCTGTGACTAGGAATACATTTTGTTGATGGTCAAAGAATGTAATTTTTCTCAAATTGGAACTCATCTCTACGAACTTCAATCACTTTATTAAAAAGTTAAAAGAGAGACAAATCTATTCAGGTTTAGACTCTATTGATGTGGAAATTGGAGTCAACATTTGCAACTGTCACAAGCTTAAGCTAACTATAATTCCAAAACTACAACAAATAATATCGTGAATATGGGGGAAAAAGAAAACAAGCACATGCAAATGTAAGTAGTGTTATGTCATGCAGTGCAGTGTTTAGACCGAAAGTGTTTGAACCATCCACGTACCCGTAGTTAACAACAAAACAAACGGAGCCAAAGCGTAAATATTAATGTTCTGCAGCAGAAGTGTGGGGTTCATTAGCGTAGGAATATTTTTTCTCCCCATATTCATGTATGTTTTTGTACAACCCTTGCCAGATTGTACAACTCTAGTCAAAATTGCTCAACTGCGCTCGATTTCATACAAATGTAGCAAATCGTACAAATGGAGCTTCAAATCATACAATGTCGATATAAAATCGCATAAGCCACTTCCAAATCATACAAGGGCACTTCCCTTCCATACAATCTCCTCCAAAATGCACAAATCGAGTATTCGAAAGCCTACAAATCGTACAATCAGCTCCTAAATCATAAAATTATACCTCCAAATCGTACATATGACCTTGAAAAGCTTCCCTTGGCTAAAAACTCTTGTTTTTGTCAAACTGGTACAATTTTTGAGAAACCCATTTGCCAAAAGTATGCAATCTTCTTTTTCGATGCAGTTTTGGTGCATTTATGTAATTTTTCCTTCACTCGATGTAATCTTCCTCCAAAACAAATTTTTCTAGCAGTATGTGATGAGGCATGGATAAGCCCCATTTATAGCATGTTTTAAATAGTTAAAACTGCCTAAAACTCTTGTGAATTATCTTATATGCTAGTTAAGTTGATTTAATATGCTGTATTAACTGTTTGCATGATTGAAGTGTTAAGGACATTATATTCTGATTTTTAACGGTTCTTGTATAGTTTTATGTTATCTTGTCATGCTTAGGTTGATAGCAGCACTTCGATAGTCTTATTTTGATGATCATTAAGCATTAGTTTCTCTAATTTCAGTAAATAGTACAAAGACTTATTACTGTGCAGCAGAAAACTGGTTTTTCCATATAAATTCCAGCAAGCTTCCAATGAATGGCAAGGCATGGAATTCACATCCAAGGAAGAATGAAGACTATTGCAATATGATCCTGAGGTCTAATACACTTGAGAAATGCAGCCAAAACCATTTGGAGTCAACACAATTGGTCATTCTAAAGATATTCGAAATGAACACAGTATCTTTGGAATGAACATAGTGTCTTCAAAATGAGCGGATATTCGGAATGAGAATTGTAGTATCTTCGAAATGAGCCATTTATCTTCGAAATGAAAATAGAATATACTTTTTGACTTGTTGACTGAATTTTGGCGGTGGAAAAGGGGATAAGAAGGTTGATAAAGTTAAGGGAAAATATCTCCCATCTAACTTTGTCGTCCTTGTCGTCCAAAGCCACCATTTATGGAAAAGATCAATTTGATCCTCTTCTAGGATAAACCCAGGAAATTCTACAGGATATCAGGAACAACATATTTTCGGTTTGTAATTAGATTTTAGGCATCTATAAAAAATAGCTCCCATTCAGGTTGAGCTATTATATTATTATTAGATTATATAGATTAGATGGAGGAGAAAGAAAATAAATAGGGAGATATTAGAATAGTGATTTCAGACCTGTAACAAATTTTAGCAGAATTATAATTATGTTTTTGAAGCAATAAAAGTGCAGTTTTCATTTCATTTATTTTGTTATTTCTGAGTGTGAGTAAGATTTAAAGAAGAATAAAAACCTTCTTTTGAGAAAGGAGGCTGGCCACTTCCAGATCTAGGAGGAGGACTGACAGACATGTTTTATTCTGATTTTTCTATGCACGAGAATAAGTTGTGAACTTGTCATTTTCATTCTTTTGCACAACTAACATTCCTAGTTGTTTAATTCTTGTTCATAATGTTTTTGTGATATGATTAGTGGTAGATTTGGTTATTCTTTTCATTTCCAGCAACTTTCCAATTCACTGCAAATTTTCATTTCCAGTAATTTACAAGTTTTCTGTAATTTCCTTGCATTTTTGTTTTTGCTGTCAAAACCCTGCACAGAAGATTGACGACCTTCTGTTACAGAGCATTGACAGGATATAGTTTTTATGCTTCATTTCAATTATTGCAAGATTAAATAGACTTTCAATTCTACAATTATAACTAGAGTTTCAATTTTGTAATTTAATTAGATTTCATTCTTGCAACTGTAACTAGGTTTCATTTATGCAAGTAGCAATTAGTTTTCATTCTTGCAAATAGATTAAAGTTTCAATTTATGCAATTTAGGGGTAGAAGTGACACAAAACCCCCACACAATCAATTCCACCAATAAGACCCGCTGCTTCTAAATGAACTGAACTACAACCTTGCTTGAAATTTCTCTCGTAAATAGCCTTGGACACCACCCTGGATTGATAAATTCATTGAGAATTAATGATGTGCTTAATGAAAACCCATCATTTTGGCGCCATCTATGGGGATCACGGTGTTGTTAGAAGGTGAAAAGCAGTCCAATAATTATTAAATATGCTAAGTTGTGAATTTTAGAGTAAAATCTGAATGTAATGACTGGTATAAGTAATTGTTATTGGTAAATTGTATTTCAGTCCATTTAGGAAATAAGCAAGAAACCACAAGAAGAAAAATTTCACAAGAGGTTGAAATTATGTCAAAAATGTCTAAATTTTTTATTTCCAAAAATGTTGGAATTTTCAAAGAATCCCAATCATCCACTTCCAAAGACTTGCAAGATCCTTTGAGAAATCATTACAAGGAGGAAAATTAAGTAGTTCAACACCATTTTCTCTTGACAAATCTATACAATCAGGAAAATTTGACAAGATTTATAATTGTTTTTGGGAACCTACAATGGAAGGCTCACAAGAGAATCAAAGTACATCCAACAATGTGCTCCACCCTAGTGCAACTAGTGCACCTCCCAAAACTTTTCAAAATCCCATCCAACTAGATCTTAATCAAAATGCTCCCATGAAGGTCATTTCACCTGCAGTATTACCAACTTTCAAGGGAATTACATCCGAAGATCCTGATATGTTTTTGTTTTAGTTTAAAATTGTATGTCAAGCTCATGATTACACTAATGACAATCAAAAGCTCAAACTATTTCTTTCCACTCTTAAAGAGTTAGCTCTACGATGGTTTATCACCTTAGCACCTGACTCAATTAGAACTCGGGATGATATGGAAAACATATTCTTGGAGAGATACCAAGAATATTGTCAAGACAAGAATCAAAATGATGAAATTCTTACAATGAAACAAGAGGAAAATGAAATTTTAGAAGATTATATAGACAAATTTTCTTTTGTTCATAAGAGATGTGGAAGTGTTGAACCTGAAATTTGCAAAGTCATATTCTTAAAGGGACTACAAGATGAATCTAGGGATGCATTGGATATCTTGGGAAGAGGAGATACAAATGCACTTAAATTTCAGGAAATTATTAAACTTTGTAAAAATTACTCTCATTCAAGGCATAGAAAACACAGAATTGGTAATGAAAAACATGATTTGAAAGAATGCATGAAAGAGGCTAATATTTTAGTACATGATAGAACATTAGATGAAAAAATTGAATCTACTGAATCTTTAGCCATCTATTGTTCAGAATGTAAAAATCAACACTCTCTTCATGATTGTCCTTTGAACAAAATATTTATACCTGCTACATGTAGCGTTTGTCAATTAGGACACCCCACAGATCAGTGTATTTTATTTCCAAAACTTAAAAGTGTCTTTGAAAAATAGTCTCAACCTATGAAAAAACCAATTTTGTAGGACAAGGACAATAATTTTCATAAATTTCCATATCAGAATGCTTCTCAATTTCCTACACATTGGGGAAATAATCCTTGGTATATGCCATGGTCTGCTTCAGGTCCACTTCAACAATGTTGGAGTCAACCACCATGGGCATACTCCCAAGCATGGTCTCAACATGGATGGATGCAAAAACAATGGAATCAACAACATCCACCATGGTTACAGGCAAAATTATAGGGATATCAATGGGTACAACATCAAAATTAGTATAAAGGGGAGCAACATTGTCAAAAACAAAAATCAAATTTGTTGCCTAATCATATCCATAATTTCTATCGTGGACAACAACAACAAAAATTAAAACAACCTCTATTTTCAACTCAACCTGTGGTCAATCCAAATCATGTTAAACAGGTAACCCTTGTCTCTATGGTTGAATCAGAAAATACAACCCTAATAAATGTTAGTGACTGTGTTAAAACTCAGTTGTGTTCAGGTGAACCATTGCTTGAACCTATTCCACTTATCAGTGTATAAAGTGAAGTTAAAAAGAATGAACATGAAAACAAATCCACACTAAAACACCATCAAGAAGAACAAGATACCTCATCAAATAAAGTATCATATTTTAAATAGTCTGAGATATCAAAAATAACATCTTCACAATCAGATTTGATAAAGGAATTAGAACATTTAACTGTTACAATCCCTTTATCTCAAGTTGTACCAATCATTAATAGGATTGTTCAAGAAATGTGTTTTAGAAAACCAAGAAAAAAAAGAAAGTATATCCTAAAACCATACAAAAAGGTGGAAAATTAGTTAACTTGCTTTCAAGTAAACTTATTACACCTAAGTATGATTGTACAAAAAGCCCACAGTTTCTTAGAACACATAAGGAAAATGAAAAGAATACTTTAGTTTTGGCCTCCATTGTTGTAAATAAAAATGTTTCTCCAAGAACCAATTCAAATTAGCCTGGTACAAAACAAACTGAAATACAGCCAAAACAATCTTTGAACAAAAATAGTTGGTTGACTAAAAACCAAGGAGAAAATTTGTTTGATATATTGGTGCAACATCCTAATGCTTTACTAACATTTTATGCATCTTTAGCAGCTGGCATTGAGTTGTTGCAGGTACAGAAAAAACAAATTTTACAGTTGAATGCATTTGATGAACTTTAGTTGGAAGCACTTCACCAAATAGAGTTCACTCAACAAAAATGGAAAATGTGGCATGATGATCACATTAAGAGCAGCAGGGATGAACTAGGGGAGTTTGAGAATGAAGTTGTTCCACTTTCTTTAGTTGATGATTTAAGGAGGATATTAGTGGTGAATGGACATCTTTTACAGTTGTACCATAAACCACTAACAAAGGTGGAATTTGCTTGGTATTTCACACAATTACATTTGACAAAAGAGGCTTCTTCTTCTTATGAAGATTCCAAATGATCATATCTTTGAATCTTAAAAGAAAAAAAAAATCAGAAAAAAATAGAAAACAAAAATATGAATAAATTCTAATTATGAATTCCTTCATGGGCATGATTTCAGGGAAATCATGAAATCATTCATGGGCATAATCAGAATCAAGAAAAAAAGAGAGAAAAGGAGAGGGAAAAAAAAATAAGAAGAAGGAAACCAAGAAAAAAAATAAAAAAAATAAATAAATAACTCAGCAGTGAAAACCTTTTCTAAGGCACTACTGAGTTGGTATGCATGAAAACCAGTTTTCTGGTATGCATAACCTTGAAATTTCTGAGTCACCATTGTACAAATTCACCAACTACACTTGTTTTTGAAGTGTTGCAGGAAGCCTCAGCAGAATATCAATAGAAGCAGTCATCTTTCAAAACTTGCATTAACTTGTTTTAACCAGGTATATATGTTTCTTGCACTTTTCTCATTGTAAATATTTGATATATAGTATATGACAATTAACTATTAGTATAAAAGTGTTCATAAGAGTTGGCATAAATAAAACATGCTTGGAGAAAGAGAAAAATATTGGTTTCTGCTATGTCTTCAAAATGACTATTGTATCTTCAATAACCGTGGTGTCTTCGGAATGAAGGTTTGTATTTGGAATGAAGGTGTGTCTTCGGAATGAAGGTGTGTCTTCAAAATGAAGGTTTATCTTCGGAATGAGGTTATCTTCAAATTAAATGCCCAACTTAGTCTTCAGAATGAAACATAATATTTAGAATGAAGATTTAACAGTCTGTTTCCACATGGCATCCAAGGAGGGAGAAAAAGACATAGTCAGCAGAATTGTTTTACTCCATGTGATCATTGACACATGTCAACTGGCTTGCGGTTAGATTCATCTCATATTTTGCACCCATAAAGGAAGTACGAGAATCACAAGGAAAATAACCAACAAACATGCCACCACCATTCATTGCTACTAACCACTCATGTGGGAAAATTTGCATGCAAAATGGACGAGCTAAAAATAGTAAAGAAAATTTGATGGCAAGGATGTCCAATGATTGATGGCTAGGTGTTCAGAGGACAGAATAATGAAGTGTGACATATTTTCTTTCTGAGGACATATTTGCTAATGATTACAAGGAAAAGTAAAAAAAATTAAAAGTTCTTTCTGAAGAAGAACAAGAGCAAACCCTATAATTCTATAGAAACCAGAAATCAGTGACCTAGCAGCAGAAGAGAGCAGTCTTCTCAAAATCAGAATAGATAAATGAAGTGAAAAATGAAAAAAAGGGCCATCCTACAAGAACACTGGAATAATGTAACCACATGGGTTACCAGATTTTTCAACCTGTGAAGGGTAGTATGTAATTTTGTCAGGGCATCATTTTAAAATTTTAAAGGGCTGAAACTGACAACAGAAAAATAAAATAGAAGAGGGTTCATTTTTCTAAATATGTTATTTATCTGTCAAAATAGGAGAGTGAAGTTCCCATTGAAGAGCTTAAAGCTATCCCTACAACCCCTGTTACCACAAGAAAACAGGGCAAGAAGAGAAAATATACATTAAGGACTATGAGGTCTGCAAGACTCCAACAAAAACAGATAAAAGAACAAATGATTGAAGAGAAGACCATA
The DNA here is from genome assembly GCA_028583015.1 of Wollemia nobilis. NCBI lineage: Eukaryota > Viridiplantae > Streptophyta > Pinopsida > Araucariales > Araucariaceae > Wollemia > Wollemia nobilis. Next base: position 9,396,518 of record JAQPPZ010016710.1, on the reverse strand, counting down.
CAGGATAGCCCTGATGTCATAGAAATGCAACAAGACACTGAGAATTTGGATGTAATCATAGATAATTGTATGGAACCTCTTGTACAGGAGTAGGGGTCTGAAGCAGAGTATGAGATCATTGTTGAGCAGCAAACTGCAGTTGATTTGTTAGTATTAGGTTTTGAGTCAAACAAAGAAGAGGATGTGGACATCACAAAACAACTGAGAGCAGACAAGAGTGTTATAAAAATACAAATGAGATGGATTGAGGAAAGAGAAGTTATTAAAAAAAAACAAAAACATGAAAAGAAAATTAGAGAATTATAGCATAAAGTGGAGAAACTAAAAAGTAGGCTGTCACAAGTTGAAGAACAATCAACTACATCAGATAAAGAGGAGGATTTGGTTCAGTTACTGCTTGGATTATATAGGTAATATGAAGACACAGGTGCTCATTCTGAAGTAGTGCCCCTCCAATTTAAAGTAGTGCCCTTCCATTCTGAGGCATTGTCGTCTCAATCCAGAGAAATACCTTTATGCAATATTATTGGGTAGGTCTCAAATTCAGGCTTCCAACCATCATTACTCTGGTTCCATCCTATTTTGAAGAGGATTACCAACCAGATGATCAGTTTGAAGAATGACTCAGAAACCTTCATGAGAAATTACACAAGCACTAAATTGTTCTATGAAATATGGAATATGAGTATGGACATTTGTGACTCCATAGCCCACTGCAATGCATGAGGGCATGCATTAATATAAGTTGGGGGGGAATGATGAGGCCTGGATAAGCCTCATTTATAGCATGTTTTAAATAGTTAAAACTGCCTAAAACTCTTGTGAATTATATTATATGCTAGTTAAGTTGATTTAATATGTTGTGTATTAACTGTTTGCATGATTGAAGTGTTAAGGACATTATATTATGATTTTTAATAGTTCTTGTATAGTTTTATGTTATCTTGTCATGCTTAGGTTGATAGAAGCACTTCAGTAGTCTTATTTTGATGATCATTAAGCATTAGTTTCTCTAAATTTAGTAAATAGTACAAAGACTTATTACTGTGCAGTAGAAAACTGGTTTTTCCATATAAATTCCAGCAAGTTGCCAATGAATGGCAAGGCATGGAATTCACATCCAAGGAAGAATGAAGACTATTGCAATCTGATCCTGAGGTCTAATACACCTGAGAAATGCAGCCAAAACCATTTGGAGTCAACACAGTTGGTCATTCTAAAGATATTCAGAATGAACACAGTATCTTTGGAATGAACATAGTGTCTTCGGAATGAGCGGATCTTCGGAATGAGAATTGTAGTATCTTCGAAATGAGCCATTTATCTTTGAAATGAAAACAGAATATACTTTTTGACTTGTTGACTGAATTTTGGCGGTGGAAAATGGGATAAGAAGGTTGATAAAGTTAAGGGAAAATATCTCCCATCTAACTTTTTCGTCCTTGCCGTCCAAAGCCACCATTTATGGAAAAGATCAAATTGATCATCTTCTAGGATAAACCCAGGAAATTCTACAGGATATTAGGAACAACATATTTTTTGTTTGTAATTAGATTTTAGGCATCTATAAAAGATAGCTCCCATTCAGGTTGAGCTATTATATTATTATTAGATTATATAGATTATATGGAGGAGATAGAAAATAAATAGGGAGATAATAGAATAGTGATTTCAGACCTATAACAGATTTCAGTAGAATTGTAATTATGTTTTTGAAGCAATAAAAGTGCAATTTTCATTTCATTTATTTTGTTATGTTTGAGTGTGAGTAAGATTTAAAGAAGAATTCAAACCTTCTTTTGAGAAAGGAGGCTGGCCACTTCTAGATCTAGGAGGAGGACTGACAGACAGGTTTTATTATGATTTTGCTGCAGTAGAATAAGTTGTGAACTTGTCATTTTCATTCTTTTGCACAACTAACATTCCTAGTTGTTTAATTCTTGTTCATAATGTTTTTGTGATATGATTAGTGCTATATCTTGTTATTCTTTTCATTCCCAACAACTTTTCAATTCACTACAAATTTCCATTTCCAGCAATTTACAAGTTTTCTGTAATTTCCCTGCATTTTTGTTTTTGCTGTCAAAACCCTGTACAGAAGATTGACGACCTTCTGTTATAGAGCATTGAAAGGATATAGTTTTTATGCTTCATTTAAATTATTTCAAGATTAAATAGACTTTCAATTCTGCAATTATAACTAGAGTTTCAATTCTGCAATTTAATTAGATTTCATTCTTGCAACTGTAACTAGGTTTCATTTATGCAATTAGCAATTAGATTTCATTCTTGCAACTATAACTAGATTTCATTTATGCAATTAGCAATTAGTTTTCATTCTTGCAAATAGATTAAAGTTCAATTTATGCAATTTAGGGGTAGAAGTGACACAAAACCCCCACACAATCAATTCCACCAATAAGACCTGCTGCTTCTAAATGAACTGAACTACAACCCTGCTTGAACTTTCTCTCGTAAATAGCCTTGGACACCACCTTGGATTGATAAATTCATTGAGAATTAATGATGTTCTTAATGACAACCCATCATATGGTAGCATTTTACGGTCATCCTTTTATGCTCCTTCACACATGCAAATTTAGAAAAATGTCTTTGTGCTTTTGTGGCTAATTTTTTGTAGTAGGGTTTGTCATTTTGCCTCGTTGCAATTCCTCCACTTCCCTATTTTTGGAAAAATAAAACCCTACCCTAATTTTTTTGCAATAAGGATTTCCTTGGGCACCTTATTTTTTCAAACCCTCATTCGTACAACAAATTTTCTCCACCTGCAATATGATTTCTGAAAAATATATCTTTTTTTGGAGTAAACCCTATCTTTGGCAACTTTTTCTCCAATCTGGTTGCTTTTTTGAAATCAAAAAGGTTATGTGGTGAAAATATGGAATGGGTCATGAAAAATATAGCAAACTATTGAATTCAAATACCTATATGGAAGAAAACTATCTGGTTGCACCCTTTTTGCTCTCGAGTCCTTCAAATTTCAATTGCATGTGTCTGGATTGTCAAAAAAACTTGTATGGTGCTTGCTTTTTATCTATTTTTTAAACCCTAACATCTTAATGCATTAAATTCTGCCACCTTAGCCTCCTTTGCATGTGATTTTGTTCTCTTGTATGGATGATTCACAATTCATCATCCTTGTGCATGCGATTTTGTCTTTTTCTCACTTTTATCCTTTTCTTTACCTTTTTTTCCAAAAGGGGCCACCATTTCCAGTTTTCAACCACCCTCCATCTTAATTGCATCCTGAGGGATTTTCACAATTAATATAATTTTCTATTTTTCTCTTTTTTTCTTAGAAGGGGCCACCATTTTTGGTTTTCAACCACCTTCCGTCTTAATTGCATCTCGAAGGATTTTTACAATTAAGATATTTTTCTATATATATTTTAAATATCCTAACAACTTACCATCGTGGAAATCATACAATGATATTCAATTGTACGATCCCCTTTGTTAACTTATCAGTTGGGTGTCCCACTTCTACATTACGAGTAATCGCATCATTTGGTGCCAACCAATCATTTGTTCGATCCATTTCTCTTTGCAAGATGCTATCATTTACTCTCCTTTGATTGTCATGTGTACAATTTGGAATCATAGAATTACAAATTGCAGGACTTCCTATTGGCAATACTTCATCCCATCATTCTAGTGATTGATCACAAGGTAGGGTGCTCTTACTGGTCTACTTTCATTCGAGCAACTCCTACACCTATCTCCTCTAATAAAATTAGCTTCCAAGCTTGGTGAACGAGTCCTTTGTCATCCTTAACTTCTTTTATCGATGAAGTGTACTCTTCCCCTATCAAAAAGTCCTCTTCCTTGCATATGCCCACCATGACCTAATCGTCTCAACACAGGACCTCTTCGAACATTAAATGAAACTTCTCTTTGTTGGAGTAATCCTATTCTAGTTTCAATTCTTCTTGGTCCTTGTTGGATCAATGGAGGTTGTCCACATGGTTGTCTTCCTTAAAGGTTTGGTACATACCCTCTTAACCAAGGGATACCTTGCAGGTTTCTGGTCTAGTTCAAACAGGCCAATGGTGTATCTCTCAACAATATAGGAGTAGGGGGTCGAATCCTCCCTCATCCTCTACCTCCTCTAGGTGGGACATCTCCACTACCCCTTCCAATATTTAGTGGATGTACTCCTCCACGACATTGTTTTCACCTTGGGGGTCCTTGTTGGTTCCTTTCTCCTCTTTCTCAAGTACTAGGAGTTATATCCACCAATTTTATGTTGGTCAAGTGACCTTAATTTCTTTGTGTTTCGGGTGACAATTATCGAAGTGCTTGTATTCGACGATCTACACATAATAGTTGGCATGTCCATCACCTTTCCAAAAAGTGTTGTTGTGGAGATACGGTTGCCATAATTTTCCTATATGGTTTTGAAAATTCGGACTCAAAATGAGAATCATTACGATCGTCATCCCTTTGTTTTGACCAATTGGCTGGCAAATTAATTAATCTTTGAAGTCTTCACACTTATCTCCTTTACTGCCTCAACTATTGATAGGCTATTGCATAAGTCTCAGGATCAGGACGAGCATGAGGTACCTGTGGTTGCCTTAAGAAGTCATCATCACTGCTATCAAAAATCTCATCTCTTATTAATCAAGGCATCTCTCCATCACTGGATTCACTTGATTCCTTGTGTATATTACCTTGTGGTTCAAGTGATGTAATGTCTTCTTCAATATCTCACCACGTTATCTCTGCATCTTCTTCTACTATTAATGGGTCATTGGGTATCCCATGAGGTGCTATTTGTGAGATTTCTCCCCTATTGGTACTTGCACCCTCATGGTGTGTACCACTTACTTGTGGTGTCACCTCATGTTTCTTTCCTCTAACTTCTAATTATTATTGTCCAACTATCCTTTGCTCATCCATCCTTTGCATCGTCTCATCCAAATCTTTGATAGTTTATTCACAAAGTCTTGTAGTGTGACCCTACAATATTTGATACTCCTCTTGTAATTATTGGATCTGGTGTTGCATCCTCTACTGCAATAACCCTATCTGATCTATTAGAGTAATTTTTATGAGCTCTTCCTTTGTAGTGTCACCTTCTTTCATTTTTAGAGCTTCCATATCAAAAGTACCAGATATATTTGCATATCGGACTGTTAATCATATTCTTCGTCGATCTTCTATTGGTTGGGGTAATTATCTATACTCCAACTATGGATACACCATTCCTTGTTCCTCTAGGTTCCTTCCCTCATTTGGAGGAATACCTTCTTCATATTCTTCCTCGATTTGTTCAATCTCATCTGCAAACCTTACATGTACCCGCATCCTTCTTCTCTCACTGGGTCAGGGTACCAATTATTGTTGTTCTATAATTGGTCTTGCCTCCTCCATTTCTATGAATAGGTGTGTGAGTCCCATGTCATGTTCTTCCTATGATGTACCTTGAATTGTTCTTTTTAGTTCATCAAAATGAGCTTCCTATCTTCATTCAACTTCTTCTATAGAAATAAACACACATTGTACTTTATATGGCTTCAAATTTAAACCATTCACAGTGTTTGGCTCTTTAGTTCTATTTAGGTTTTGCAGTTTGACTACGCCATTGTACCTCACTTCTACAACTCAAAAGGGACCAAGCCATAAGGTTTTTAACTTTCATGACTTGATTTCTCATTTTCTTTTAAATTTAAGAACTAAGTGACCTTGCTTAAGTTTTAACATTCAAAGGTGCTTGTCATACCACAACTTCCTTCTCTTCTAGGCCACTTCAATCACCCCCTATGCCATAACTCTTCTCTCATCTAGCTTGATTAGTGTCGTTAGTCTTTCCTCTAGACTCTCTTGGTCACCTAAGCGATGCTCCATAGCTACCTGTAAAATTGGTACCAAGAACTCCACTAGCACTATTGCCTCCTGACCATACATTAGTTGAAATGGCGTATGGTCTGTCGTTGGCTTAAATGTAGTTTGATATACCCAAAGAATAGATGGTAACCTTTCCTCCTAATCTACTCCTTTCTTAAAGGTAGTTTGATATACACTAGGACTTTGTTATCCGCATCCACTTGCCCATTGGCTCTAGGGTAATACAAACTAGACAAGGAATGCCAAATCCCAAAATTAGTTGTCAGCTTTTTGATAATCATGTTCACAAAGTGACCTCCTCGATCACTTGTTATTTGTAGTATAATATTGAATCTTGTAATTACTTACTCATATAATAATCGAGTTGTACTCTTTGTTGTATTATCTGGTAGTGCTCTTGCTTTAACCCATTTTGTTAGGTATTCAGTATCTACAATTATATATCGACACTTCCACCTACGAGTAGTCTTTAGTGGTCTGACAAAGTCCAACTCCATCTCGTAAATAGTTCCTGAGATTGTGATGGGTGTAAGGGCAAAAAACCTTGTCATACTAGTTTCCCTGCTCTTTGGAAAGTATCACATGCTCGTACATATTCCTTTGCATCACTATACAATGTGGACCACCATAATATTTCTAAGATTACTTTTCGAGCAGTGGTCTTAGGCCCCATGTTTCCTCTTGCCAACCCTTCATGAGATTCTTTCAATGTTGCCTTAACTTCCTAATCCATCACACATCTTCATAGGATACCATCAATAACCATTTTGTATAGCAATCCAGCTATCAACTGAAAAGGTGTTGATTTCATGATTACCTTTTTTTTTGTTGCCATCAAATCCTGTGGCAACTCACCTATGGATAGTACTATTCAATTAACTTTTACCAAGATGGTACACCATTAATTACGAATAACTAAGCATCAAGGAATTCATCTAAAATTCCCATCGCTATAGGTTATCTTGATCGTATTTGAGATAATTGGTTTGCAATCACATGCTTCTTACTAGGTCGAACTACTACTCAAAATACGAATTCGTGTAAAGTGACGAGCCACCCGCTAACCCATCCTTGTATGATTGGCTTATTTATCAAGTACAATAAAGCCTGATGGTCTACGTAGAAAGCAAAAGGTTTTTCTAGTAGGTAATGCTTAAATTTTTGTATAGCATATGCCATCCCTAAAGCTTCTTTCTCTATTATACTATAATTCCTCTCCATCCATGACAATAGGTGGCTTGTGAAAAAGATAGGCTGATCTAGCCTAAATTGTCCCTCTTGTGCCAATGCACATCCAATCACAAAGTTTGAGGTATAAATATGGACATGGAATTCCTTATCCCAATTAGGGAAAACCAAAATGGGACTACTGACCAATTTAGCTTTCAACTCTTCAAAATATCTTTGGTGCTCCTCTGTCCATCTGAAAGGAATATTCTTTTTATTTAAAGAATCCAGTGGGTACGACATGCTGCATAGTTCTTGATAAATCTTTGATAGTATCCCATGGATCCAAGGAATATTTTTAACAATCTTACGTCATATGGCTCCTACATCTGTAATATAACACAAATTTTGTCAAGATCAGTCTTCAACCCTTCATTGCACACTATATGTCCTAAACATTTCCCATAAGCTACCATCAAAAAACACTTTCCTAAATTTAGGGAGATTTATGCATTCCTACACCTTCTCATACATTCATTGAGACCAGGTAGATGATCCTTGATCTTACCATAAATGGAATCATCCAAAAATGTCTTAAAATTTCATGTGGTCAATTGATCAAAGATATACAGAATAATACATTGAAATGTGGCTAGGACGTTACATAGTTTGAATGGAATTTGGTTATATGCATAGATACCATTTTACATAATAATGTGGTCTTCAACTTATCCTCCTCGATGATACTTTTTTGATTGTACCCAAAAAATCCATCTAGGAATGAATAAATTTCATGTCCCGCAACCTCTTCCATAATTAAGTCTGTGATGGGAATAGAGAAGGGATATTTGATCCTCACTGTGTTCAAACTATTGAAATCTACGCATAGTCACATCTTATCCACTTCCTTCTTCAAGGTGACCATAATATGTGAAACCCAATCACTAGTAGTGACTCTGAAAAATGATGCATGCATCTAGCATCTTGTCGATTTCTACATTTACCAATTTGACATACCTAGGGTTCATCCTATAAGGTCTTCTTCTCACTAGTTGTGCCTCAAGAATTAGCGTGATCTTGTAGAAACATAACTTTGGTGGTACTCCTTTCAGGTCCTTATATATCCAAGCAAAGATATCCTTGTATTACAAGAAAATCTTGAAGGTTGATGCTTTCAAAACTGGGTTCCAGTCATCGCCACAATGGATCATCCTAGGCTTCTCCCCCGTTCCTAGATTTACATCCACTATCCAAGGTACTTCGTACTTAATATTCATAGCCTATGTTATTGTATTTTCCATATTCATTGGATACGTTGGTCTCGTATTGATTTTAGCATCTTCCACTGTATATTATATAAAACATTTAGAAAATGTCCATTTATCCTCTTCTTCTTTCTTTGGTTTCGAGTTGACCTTCATCCCGTCATGTTTTTATGTGGTACCTCTATATTAATACAAATGTAGGTGGGCTAAAAAACCTCGTACTTCTCCATCTACCAATGTAGAAGTCTGCTATCAGATCGAGCTTCCTCTTCACTAAGTTTTCTAGGTACAACATCCCTTCTTCATTAGGCACATACTCCTCTTCACTAGAAGAATTGTCTGACTCATCGATCGTGGCCACATCCTCACTGATCCTTTGGTTATTCAATTTGATCATGTATTTGTGTTGTCCCTTCTTGAAGGTGATTTTATCCTTTCCCTAGTTGTGATTAACTTTGGCTATTCGTAGCCATCCTCTCCCCAACAAAGCATCATATGTTGGATTTTTCATGGTAATCACAACAAAATCTAAGATGAATTCTTGGTCAATAATTATAAATTATTATGCAATAAAGACATCCTTTGTCTCTATACTGTACTGGTCAGCACCACACAATCAAAAGCTAGGTGCCCATAATAATGGAGCGCCAATTTCTCGCCAAGTTTTCTTTGGTAACACATTAACATTGGATCCTCCATCCACAATGACTTGTGTCAACTTGTGCCCCAAGATCTCCATATGGACTATTTAGGTTTCTTCCCAAAGTCAATCATCAATATGGTAGGATCCATAAAATAATTCTTTTATTCTTATTCATTGATTGGTTGGATCTGGACTTCCATCACCTTATGAGGATGTATGTCTTCCACCATCGCTTTATGCAATTATGGAATGGATTCTAACAAATTTTCCACCTTAATCTCGATAGTTGTATTCAAGACTTGTGTTGCTAGATTTTTCACAACTGCTATGTCTTCTGATGGTTTCTTTAACTCTTTTGCTCCTGCTAGTCTCAATTGCTTTACCTTCTATGCTTCTTCCTCAAGTATCATCTTCGCTACTTGTCATCATTTCTTTTCTTTAGCAGGTTCGGGATACTTGTCCTTCTTATCCTGATTCCTTGTCACGACTAGTACTTCTTTTATTACCTCTCTAACTGGATGTACCTCTATGTCCAAAAATTTCACGTTCTACAGGTTACTAGAACTTGCTTGCTTTGGACAATTTGCTTCTTTGTGGTTCCCTAGACCACACCATCTACACATGTGTCTAGCATTAGTCTATTGTGTCTCTTATTTTTGAGGTGAAGGACAATTCTTCACAATATGCCCCCACTCCTAGCAATTATGACACTGTATGATTGGTCTTCCTTCTTAATCATACTACAAGTGGCTCTATCCTCCTTACCAGTTTCCTTGGTATTGTCTTCCCCCTCTTTAGTTATTATTATAACTGCCACTAGTGGCTTGTGGCCACTCCCTTGAGGTTTTTGTTTATCTTTCTATTCTTGGATTAAGATAACTTGTGGGTGAACCTTTGCATTGAATAGATATTCAACCTCTTCGTGTCCAAGTACATTATAAATGTGGTAATAGTCATTCCGAGGATAAGTCACAGTCGTGTGACCTTCAGACTTGAATTTTGTACACCAAATTTCCTTCCTATCTTGCTTGACTTTACTTTTTTCCTCTTTTATTATCTTATCAAATTCCTTCTATAACGATTGTACCATTTGTTGTATTGTATCATCTTGATCACTACCTTAATCGTCATGCTTCACATGTGTTATCATTCATGCGATTGTTTTTTAGCCTTGCTTTCAAAATTCTTTGCATTCTTCGAGGCTTATTTATATGTGACATATGGAACTACCTTCATATTTTTCTTATATTTGGGTAACAACCCATCTACAAACCATATTTTTACCAATACATCTACTAGAGGCATTTGCATCTTGTCCACCAACTACTTCAATTGATGATTATATGACTTCACATCTTCATCAGCTTTCTGCTTTGTGGTAAAATGTTCAATCACAATATATCCATCATCCTTCAAAGGGTGAAATTTCTCAATGAATGCATCCTTCATTGTGTTCCAGGTTTAAAAATATGTTTTATTTTATCTTTTCAAATACCAATCTATGGTAATTCCTTGTAATGTAGCAGGAAATAATCACAACCATTCATCTAGTTAGTCCACACCATTTGCTCTCTAAATGGTTATGCATGTCCCATAAAGGGTGGGCATATTTAATTTCCTATTTGATTACCTATGTGAGTCATTCTTGGTGGTTCTTCCTCTTCACTTGATGAAGTATCCCCTAGAATCCTTGATTGATTCCACCGTGTAGGTGACTCACTTTGCTCGACCTCATCAACATTGTCTACTCGAGGAATCTTATACTCACCAAACAGTCATCTACCAACCTTTTGTGTGTATTCACTCTATGATCTCCTTCACTGGTGTGTAGGTTGTGGCCTTTGTATTTCCTTGTGAGACCTTGTGTATTGCTGCTCTGGTTCCTGACTCCCATCCACCACACTCCTTTGCAAACTATCTTCCACTTTCTCAAGTGTTACCATCCACTCACCTCGATCTCGCATAATTTCCTCATTAACATATTTACTTGCATCAAAATTCTCCTCGAATCTAGGTGTTTCTTGTTCCTCTCATTTTGTGTTGATTAGTAATGTATCCAACCTCTCAATGTCTACTTCATCAGATATCCATACTTGTTTTATCACTGGTTCATGTGTATTGTGTTCAACACTATTCATGTTCCCTCTTTGAGAAATTCTCATGCTTATCCTAACTAGGATATCTTATCCTTGATTCCTTATCCTATGCCTTACAAACTTGTGTCTATCGTTCATCTCCAATTTGTGTATTCACAATTTGTCACTTTGCAAAATCTTCTTGACTACAACAATTTTGACCCATTTTAACCAAAATGCCAAAGTTCAATAAGGCAATGACACAAAATTTAGAGCAAGGGTGTACTATTCCTGGAGGGAGAGGTGATTTAGAAGGTCTATAAATTATTTCCAAGGTCTCAAACCCAACTTGCCTAAATTGTACATCTTGTATAGTTTGCTTTGCACGCTATGTCAGTTTACCAAACAGCTTGTAGGATCACCAAATCATATAGTTGTATGATCCAAATTGTACAACACTACACCTTGTATGATTTGGCACTTATCCAACCAATTGGAACAAGTTTTGCAAGTCAAATCGATCAATTTTATAATCGATTTCTCCATACTAGCAATTTTCCCTTATTTTGCAGGTTTTGTCTTGTAGCTTTATTGCCAAATTGGGTAAACAATCAGTTTTTACGATTTGGTACAACACTTGTATGGTTTGTACGAACACTTGCTCCAACTTACACTTATATCTATCAGTCTACACAACCATTCTTTTCAAGACAATTTTTTGGATGTTTCTTTATGATAATTCCTTACTTTCCTTCTAACTTGCAAACCCTAATTCACTTGCAATGAATTGTAATCATCAAGAGAAATTCCAAATATCATACAACTACTTGGAAACATCATTGTACGACCATAATTCATCATGCAATAAATTCATATCCTCTAACCAAGTATGTAGGATGATCAGAATCATTCACAATGTAATTCTATCCAGTTAACATGCCAAGTTATGCATCCAAATATTAATTACACAACCTGCAGCAACAAAAATGTACAATGGAATTCACAAGGGTACGATAATAAAGATAATAGTTGTCATATTCCGATTATGAGTACTCCTGTACAATATAGTCATTGCCATTGCTCACCAACCATAAACTCAACAACAATAGATATCAACAATGAATAGTATAAATTATACCATGAACAATTAAATACTCCATGAATGAATAAACTATTAATAAATAACTTCAACTATGAAATAACCCCTAAAAATTGAATGGGAGGGCTATATAATGCATACCTAGACTTTTCCAAAATAATTTTTGGTACATCGCATTACTTACAATTCTTTACAAGGTTTTACTAAGTCTAATTTGATTTTTATCAAATTTAGTCCAAATGTACATTTCACCTAATTTCATTGATATTTCACCTTGTAAATTTGCAACCTTGTACGTTTTACTCATACTTGTACATTTTTCTCCTTTTACATTTTAATCAAAATTGAGCAAAACTAAACAAAATTGTGCCAATCCAAAAATCATTTCTTCTTATTCTAGGAGGTGGATTTGCTGCCCACACTCTACTTGGACTAAAGTTATTATAATAAAACTCAAAAAATATCATCAAATAACTAGTTGAAATCTTGATGACAAGAAATTTTTTATACTAGTCTCATTATTTATCAATGATTTTTCAACTCAGGACACAAAAGTAGACGAGGAACACCACATTTCTATTGATAGTGAATATTTTCTAAGTATGACATTTTCTAACCATTTTTTTTATAGTGAATATTTGGTAGCAACAAATCTTCTAAAAATGTACCAGAGTTATTGCACATTCAAAAATAAATTACCTGTCAACAAGAATTTTTATGACGGTCAAATTTTTTATTGCTTTTCAGGTAATGAAATCTTACACTTAGCTTAAGGTAGGATAAACATCTTTGAAAAGATATATCTAACAACTAGGGAACATCTCTTGAGATATCTTAAAAAAAAAGTAAACAAAATATGCTTTCCTATAAAATCATAAAAAAACCCTTTAATTTCCAAGCCATTTTTTGTTTAAATAAGGAAATTTCTTAACTAAGACGATGAAGTGGCCAAATCATAACAAAATTTTGAATAAAAAGAAGAGAAAAATCAAAGCAAATTGAACAAATGTGAAACAAATATGTAGTGAAGATCTATCAATCTTCACGTAATAGAGGATAGCTAAAAATAACAATCTTATTTCATTTGTCTCTTAATAACATTTTATTTTAATATTTGATTGATTGTAACATGTGTATTTGCTTATCAGAGATATTGTGCAGGACCTTGAGTTTGAAAATAACATTTGCAACTCCATAACTATTTATGTCCTTGTCCTCGTACAACAGTTACATTCCCCAGTGACTTAGCTATTTTTTCAGCAGCCTGAATATGCAAATGTTCGTGGTCTAGACTCCAGGTTTCATTTTATCTTTAAAGCATATTCCGGAAAAAGAGTTAGGAAATTGAAAACTTTGGAAGTATAACTATAAATCATTTGTTGGAAGTCTAAAAATGTTCATCCCTTTTAAAACATAGAGAATAGAAACCTCACCTTTGAAGTTGCGCGAGCAATATTAGTTCACATTCCGTCTATAATAATGTCATAAACCTCGCACAAAAGAGACAGGCTTGATCTAAAAGTAGTATATCTTCTTCTCTTATTAGTCATGCATCTTTTAGTTTATCCTCTTAAGAAGGTAAGATAACTATTTTTTTATTGAAGTGGTTGTATGTGGGCTCATCATTTGAGTAGCAATAGTTGCAATATAGAATATAATCAGATACAATATACAAATATTATTGTTGTATAAAATCCATGCATTGAACTCAAAGGATGATAAAGGCAAGAAATCCTCCAATTCTTATCTTCATACCATTCTACCATGTTGAGGTAACAACCAAGTACCAGAGGCAATCAAAGCCAATACCAAGATACAATCTTGGGCATCATTTACGTATTAGGGCAATCAAAGCCCATACCAACTACCAAGATACAATCTTGTGTTCCAAGAATAGGGTAAGAAATAAATATAACTATGTTTTTACAAATTAAATATGTGAATGAGTCAATTGCTATACACCACTTTATGTTTGCATATTTTTGCATAATAATACTAAACGAATTTTCTGTGATCTCTTAACTTATTCTTAGTTCGATAATGGATAGAGATGGAGTTGGTTTATGATATGTCGTTCTTCTTTCATTAATGCAGAAATAATAACCAATACAATAATGTAGATCAATAATGAATAGAGATGAATTTTAGGTGTGATATACTGTTGTTCTTTCATTAATATAGAAATAATAACCAGTACATTAATACAATTAGAATACCCAAAAAATATAGTAAGCACATCACACTAAAGACCAAATGTTTGACAACAGATATAGAGTGACAATACCATGAAAAAAAAACATAATATATGTAGACTTGTAGTTTACGTTTACATACATCACCCATGTTCATATCATTGTGAAAGTTGAGAAAGGTCTTTCAATCATTTTACTTTATTGCTATATATCTATTAGAGAACTAGTATGAATACTATACCGGTAAGCTAACGTCATGTCCTATTAAAACACTTACTAGGGTTGTAATGTATTTGTATACCCTTACTCCGCACATCTAAAAAGAAGGTAACATCTAATGTATTTGTATACCCTTACTCCACACATCTAATGTATATTTATACATATAAATACTGCACTTATATGCCATAAGTAAAATCTACGATTTTTAAATATATTCACCTATAAAATTTATGGTTTATAAAAAAATAGTAAGTAAAAATCTATGGTCGATAAAAAATTTAAAACCATAATTTATGGTTTCAAATGCAAAATACGATCATATACCCATCAAATTCTAGGCCTAGATCCCACTCTAAAGATGAATTAATCAGTTTTTGTGCTTCGTGCCCCTTCAAATATTTATTTAACTGTATCCTCCTTCCTCGATATTCAACAATGCCATTAGTTGTGGAACATGCTATGAGATAAAATGCAATGACAATCTAGAATGGTGCCTCCCTAGTAATATTGTGGTCATTACCACTAACTTTTGCTTACCCAACAATGTGTTGCCTACTAATTTTGGGGTTGGTGTAACCCCCCACTCACAGCCTGTATTTCAACAAATTACCCAGTACAATGTCAACATTTTCCCTATTCTCTATTAAAGGGTTGTCCTCCAATTTTTGATTGACTATACATCTACTCCTCTACTTTTTTTCTATTTCCAAAGGGATTGGTCACTGTAATATATATGTTTCTCTTGTTATATTTTATTATTATTATTTACTTAGTGGAATCGATAGTTGCCTCTTCTCTTGTTAAGTTAATTAACTTATTTCAATGTGTTTTATTGCACAATGCCTTAGTAGAGGAGAGGAAGAATCAATATCACCATAAATGGGCACTCCTACTTCAATTTAGTGCTAGTCAAAAACATTGGTGGAGTAGGGAATGCCCATGTGGTGTGGATAAAGGGGTCAAGAACTGACTGGCAACAAATATCCTACGATTAGGGATAGAATTAGAAGAACAATAACTACCTTAAGGGGTAAAGCCTTTCCTTTAAACTAAGCTCACTTTCTTACACTATCGCTCCCATTTGTCACAAACTCAGGATGATCAATCCCAAGCCCACACAACATCACACACTCCATGACACATCGATAGCTACGTGATACATTTATTCGATCACCACAACCAAACAACCTACTATAGCACATAAACAAGCACCTTATGTGGTAATAGATAAAGCATACATGAGTCTAAGCACAACAACCATCAAGTAAATTTAACATTTAGTAGCAAAACCAAGCATACACTAAGCGTTCACAAAGAGGCACATTGATGGTAGCAAAAAGTATTTCATTAACTTAATAACCCGTTAAATGCATTCGAATTAACAACCATTAAAAGGTGCATGTGGTGATATCATATACAACATGTGGCCAAGGTGATTACAATTCAAAAATCCTGTGCAAATTATAATTCAAATTCAAAATGGCAAATGGCCACATTTACAACTGCCTGTAGGTCCTATCAATACTTGGTCCTCCACCTATGTAGACTGTCTAACATTCCTTGCCTTGGTCTCAATAATCTTAAAAGCTTCAAACTACCAATGTGCAATCAAGTTGTGTTTCCTCATTACAAAGACCCATCAATATATTTGGCAACCTCTTAAATTATTGATATTTCCATGTTGCCAAGGATTGTGTCCCTGAAACTCGCTCCTAAGCACGTTTCCTCAAGGTGCAAGTAATTTTCAAAACTAGTGCTCTTCCCTTCCCAACAAAATTTTCCAAGCTATCAGACTCTAACACTCTGCCAATCCTAGTTAAATATCTCAATCTTGTTCTTCCATTTCCATAACACCTCTTCCTTCTCCTAGTTATTTGATGCACCTTTCCAACTAACAAGGTACTCCTTACTTTCTTAATTTCTAAACCAATTGTTTGCACATACCATACTCGATCCACTTCTAAGTTAGATTTATCTATCACTTAGGTAAGTAGTGGGTTGGATTGGGTGCATTCAAGATCCTCTTGATTAGCTACAAATGGGCTCAATTGACTTACATGAAACAGAAGGTGCAATTGAAGGTGTAGTGGCAACTACAAGTGATAGGTAGAATTGCCTATGCGCTCAACCACTTTGTAGGGTTCATCATACCATTGAATCAATGCCTTGCTATTTTATTTTAAGGCCTTAAATACTTTGGGATCCATATTTAACAACACTTTGTCACCCATTACGAATTCCATAAGTCTGCATTTCTTATTGGCCCATTGCTTAATTCACTCAAAAATCTTCAAGAGATGCATCCGAGCCATATTAACTTGTTTCTTCTAGATTTTTAGGTATTTCACTATCATGGCACTCCCACTTAAGTACCCAGTTAGCATGGTATGAGGTGTTATTGGTTATTGACCATTTACTAGGTCAAACAATGAGTATTGACTTACACTACGTTTTTGGCAATTGTGGTAGAACTGTGTAGCATCCAAGAGGTCCATCCAATTCATTGGTCACCTTATATGTAATGATGTAGATAAGGCTCCAAAATTGCATTGACACATTCTATCTAACTGTCGATCTACAAATGAAACCTCGAGGAAAAAAACTTTATTCCCATCATCCTTATTAACTCTCATAAGAATATACTCGTGAACCTCTTGTCTTGATCTCACACTATGCCAAGTGGAATGCCCCACCATTTTATCACATTATTAAAGAAATATTTCGTCACAACCTTCATCAGGCAAGGATGTAGATTAGGCATGAACACATCATATTTAGAAAATTGATCCAATATGACTATTATGGAGGTAAAACCTAGGCAATACAACAATAAAATTCATACTGACACTACCCCAAGATCTAATCAATACGAGGAGGGTCTACAACAA
Organism: Wollemia nobilis; assembly: GCA_028583015.1. Classification (NCBI taxonomy): domain Eukaryota; kingdom Viridiplantae; phylum Streptophyta; class Pinopsida; order Araucariales; family Araucariaceae; genus Wollemia; species Wollemia nobilis. Next base: position 9,379,096 of record JAQPPZ010016710.1, on the reverse strand, counting down.
CCTATCTGGCTTAGCTTTGACATGCTTGTCTTGTTGGCAAATAAGATAAGTCCTAACAAATTCATCCACATATATTTTCATCATAGGCCAAAAGAAACCCCTTTCTAGTAGGGCCAATGTGCATCATTTCCTCGGGTGACCCACCCTCATCCTATTGTGGTATTCCTTCACTAACTCAAGACGGAGTCCATCCAAATTCGGTACGAACATGCGATTACCAAAAATCCATAACAATGAAGAACATGTGCTTATACTGAGAAGGGGGGGTAAACAGTATAAGATAAAACTTTTTATTTTTTAATACAAATGATAACATCAACAATATTAAAGTAGTAAATGTCACACAAAGCATCACACACATGAGAGACATGATTTTACATGGTTCACTCAATGTGGGCTACTCCACAAAGATAATATTTCTTATAATTTTTTCTCAAATAAATTCTCTTAGGAATCCTTTCCCTACAAAGTTTACAGACCTCTATACAAAGGAGACACCAATCCCCTAATCAATTTTGTAGATCTCTATCCACAGGAGAACTCCTTTCTCCTCTGCTCTGGCTAATGATCTTCTAGAAGAACTGTTACCCCCATTGCTCTGGCTAATGGATCTCTATCCATTGAAGACACATGTCCTCACTGCCCTGGCTAATGGATATCTATCCATTGGAGACTGTCATCCTCTATACTATGTAACCTCCAAAGATCTATTTTAAATATGTACTAAACACAATTCTTCGATCTAGTACAAATATGTCCTCAATATTTGTCTCTGATCTAGCACAAACCTGTCCTTAAATTTTTACCAAATTCTATCCTCAAATATTTCCCCAATATTTATCTTTAAATATGTCCTCAATCTCTATCCTCAAATATATCCTCAATCTCTATTCTCAAGCCTTAACACAAAGCTTGAATCAATCTCAAATCAACTCTGCTAGATCTGCCCCAAACCTTAACTCAAGGTTTGAACAATCAATCAATCAAATCTTCTCACAAGTATTCTCAAAGACTTGTCTCAAATATGCTCACAAAGTTCATACTCGAACTTGTCCAATCTCATAGAAAAATAAAGAGAATTGTTAGAGACTCAATATGCTTCACATTCATCACAATGCTCAATCACTCTTTTATCACAGAAGCATATAGAGAATTGTTAGAGATTCAATATGTTTCACACTCATCAATATTCAACCTCTTTCTCAAATTAATTCAGAATATAGAACAATTTGTTTCATAGAACTTGAACTATCACTTCACACATCCACTTGACTAGGCTCAACAAACTCTACTCAACCAATCACTTAATAAAATATTTTTTTCTCACAAACCCTAGTCCAAGCATATGAACACTCACTCAAATTTTTCCAATAATACTTATCAACCAATCTCACATAACAATGATACTCATGTTATTTGCAAACCCTAGTTCAAGTTCATCACTCAATCAATCACTTCAACAATAATGCTTATAAAATAATCTTCACAATAGCTCAACAACTCAATAAGGAAACCTAATCAAGTCCTTTTCACTCGAAAGTTGTTTTCCAGAAAAACCAACCAATCAACTTAATCAAGGAAGAATGTGCCCATACCTTTTTTCTTGATGAGAAGTAGACCATACAAATCTACCACAATCATAAACACTTCTTTGCCAAGTACAAAGAGTTAGATGACAAGAATTATCACTCTAACACTTTTCACAATTTACCTTAATCACAAAGATAAATTAAATATCAAATACACCTTATTGCTCCATTCTTAAAATAATATCCAACACCACAATATTTAATTAATCACTTCTTCAAAACCCTAACTCATCACAAGATCATCTCAACCATTTAGATTTAACATAACTCACTTCAGAAAATTATCTTCAAATAATAAACCAATATCTACGTATGACTCCTTACTTTAATATTGTATTTATCTAGAGAGGGGAGGGCTCTGGTCCCTCCCCTGCTCCCCCTCCCATGGCTCCTGGTTCCTGCCCAGTCCCTGGCTCAACCCAGGTCATCCCTCCCAGGGAGTGGTTGTTTGCAGATGATCTCCTGGGGGGAGATCCTTCTCCACTATCTGCGCCCCTCCCGGCCGGCTAGGGTTTCCTTGGTTGTTTTTTTGGACTGGTGCTTCCCAGGGATCCCTGTTTGGTTGGGGATCCCTTCCCTTTTTCCCTCAGGCTTCCCCCTAGGGTTTTTTACAGGTTATTCACGTGGATCTGGTCCCCTACGTTTCTCGATGCGATGGAGGTGATGGTTTAGGGTTTGGACAACTTCCCCCTTTTTCTTGTGAATCCTCGGTGGGCTCTGTGCTTGGACGGGATTCTTGGTCCTTGCTGCTGGGATCCTCTTCTGTTTTCCCAGGGCGAGTTTCTTGTGGTACAACTCTTTGGTCACTTCCTAATGGGCTGGATCCTCTCTGTGCTGGCTGTCGGCTTCCTACAGGATGGCTCTCGTTGAACGGAATGTTTTCCCTGTGGGTGGCTGGTTTCTCCACAGGGCGGGATCCACCAAATCCATCGGTTTTCCTGCGAGGTGGGATCCTTTCTATTCTGCTGGTTTCCCGGATGGCGGGATTTCCCTGTTGCTTCCCGCTAGGCGGGACTGTTTGTGGTGGTTTTGACTGCTTCTCGCGAGGCGGGATTTTATTGTAACAATTTTTCTTTGCTTCCTTCTGGGTGGGATCTTCTCGATGGTGGTTTTTGGCTTCTCCCCGCTGGGCGAGATCTCCAAAACTACTTTCTTTCTTATTTGTTTGTTTCCCGCTGAGAGGGATTGTTTCATGCTTACTGTTATCATTGGGCGGGATTTCTATTTTGGTGTTCAGTTTCAAGGGATTGATGCCCTAGGCCCATTGCTTATGTAATCAGGTTTTGGGATCCTTGTTAAAACCCGCTGTAAATACAAACACTACTTACCAAAAAAATATTGTATTTATTAAATAACTCACTTGTAAAACAATGCAATAAAATAATTTTCCCTTTTTCTAAGATAAAAATATTTTTACCCTCAAATATATCTCAGAAAAATAACCTTTCAAAACTTAATAATATTTCCCTTATGAATTTTGGCTAATCCTCCAAAATAAAACTATCACCTTATTTCTCCTAACTTTAACTTTAGCCCATGCAAAAATTAAATCATAAACCAAAACGTTACCACTTTAGCATGCGCAGAAGTCGAACTTGGCACTTCTCTCCAATGAGCACCTTGGTCGTGGCTTCCATGTCGTGTGAGCCACGTGCTCCTCTTGGATCCATCAAGTGCCTACCGCACTTTGACCTCCTTAGCGCCCACGAGCCAAAAGGCTCCTTCACCCTCACTTTTCAGAAACCACGTGTTACACGAACTATTGCTGTAAAATATGCACATGAGTCTTAGGCATTAAATTAGTGAATGAGGATGGATGCTTTGGCCTTTGTAAAGGCTATGGTTTAAATAACATACACCTTCCGATAATCTCCTACGTCGACGGAGGGAATACATCGTCTTCACGTGCGAAAATGTCGATGCCAAACTTAGACTTTGGCCTTATAATTATTAAATATAATAATTTAAATTATTTTAGAATTTAAATATTATAATTTAATAATTAAATAAACTTTGGGCCTTTTAAACCAAACTAAAAGCCTCCTTGGTTTTTAGAAAAACCTTATAACTTGCCCACCATTGGTTTTAAAGAAAAACCTTTTAAAATCATGCTCCACATAATATTTAAAAATAAACATTATGGAGCTCATCTATCATCAATCTCTTGCATTGCTCCTTTTGACCTTTTGACATCAATGGTAGCTCATTCCTTGACATCAATGACAACTTCATTCCTTGGCATCAATGACAACTTCATGGACTCAAAATGTCAAACAATCTCCCCCTTTGTCATTGATGGCAACCCAAATTCTTTTTACCAAAAACTTGACCCTTTTATTGTTTTGCTCCCCCTGGGACATTGCTCCCCCTGTCTCAATGCTCTCTCCTTAAACCAAATCTCTCCCCCTTACTCAAATATCTCCCCCTTTGACATCAATGGCAAAGGGTCACATTTGGGGCTCGGGGCTAAGAATGAGTCTCTTAGCTTAGACCATCCCTCACCTCCTCTTGAGGTGGTTAATGCTGGGGTGGAAGTCTTACTCCTAGTTTTCCTTTAAGATAATCAAAATATCCTTTGAAAGTGGCTTAGTGAAAATATATGCTATATGTTCCTTTGTAGTAACATATTCCAACCTGACCTGTTTATTTGTCACCTATTCTCTCATAAAATGACACTTAATTAGAATATGCTTTGTATTGGAGTGCATCATTGGGTTTTTTGAGATACTTATAACACTTGTATTATCACATAGTATGGGAATAAGATAATCATGTTTTATCTTGAAGTCTTCTAGAGTTCACTTCATCCATAATACCTATGTACAACTGGATACTACTACAATATATTCTTCTTCTATTGTAGATAAGGATACTGAAGCATGCTTCTTACTTAGCCAAGAGACTAAATAGTCTCCAAGAAAGAATACTCCTCCACTTGTGTTTTTCTGTCATCAATGCTGCCAGTCCAATATACATATGTGTATGTTGTGAGTGTAAAACTATCACTTTTGGGATACCAAAGTCCAAAGTCCATAGTCCTTTTTAGATACCTGAAAATTCTCTTTACTGCTGCCACATGTGTTTCTTTAGGTGCTACCTGAAACCTTGCCACTAATCCCACTAACTATAATATGTCTGGTATTGCAGCTGTAACATACAATAAGTTGTCAATCATAGATTTGTATAATCTTTGATCTGCCTCTAGAGATTCATCATCCTTTCTTAACTTGCATCTTGTGACCATGGGGATACTTACCGGTTTGCAATCTTCTAACTTGAATTTCTTTAAAATTTCTTTTATATACTTGGTTTGTGAGAGAAATACCCCTTTATCTAATTGTAAAATCTAAATTCCAAGAAATAAAGACAACTCACAAAGCATTGAAATCTTAAATTCATTCTGCATGTTCTTAGCAAATTCTTTACACATCTTATTATTTTTTCCCCCAAAAATGATGTCATCAACATAAAAAACCACAATTAGTAGATTATTCCCTTAATTATATAATTTGTTGTCTGCTATTCCTTTTCCGAATCCATATTCCTAAAGATACTTATCCAGTCTTGAGTACCATGCTCTAGGAGCCTGCTTTAGACCATATAGTACCTTTTTGCAATCTACATACATGATTTTGTTGATCTATTAATATGAATCCCTTTGGCTATTCAATGTAGACTTCTTATTCTAGAACACCATTTAGAAATGCTGACTTAACATCCATCTTGTATACCTTGAAGTTATTAAAACTTGATAAGGCTAAAAATATTATTATGGATTTAAGTCGTGCAACTGGAGAAAATGTTTCATCAAAGTCATTTCCCTCTACCTATGCATAACCTTTGCACACTAGCCTTGCTTTATTCCTTACTACATTTCCATATTCATTTATCTTGTTTTTGAATACCCATTTTGTTGTGATCACATTCTTGTCCATTGGTCGTGGAACAAACTCCCAAGTATTGCTTTTCTCTATCTGATCTAATTCCTCATCCATTGCCTTGATCCAGAACTTATCTCCACTTTCCTGATTGAAGTCCTTTGGCTAAATATTAGATAAAAAAGAGAAGTTTACTTGTTGAGATGGTGTGATTATCCTTCTCCTTATCTGCCTTTCATTTGGATTCCCAATGATTAGATATTTTGGATGATGCTTCTATACATATCTGGATGGGGTTTTAGGAAGATTTTTTTGTGTTTCTTCTTCTTATTCATCTTATTCCTCTCGAAACTCTTCTTGACAACTTCCATCTTCTTGATACACAGTTTGTTGAACTGGTTCTCTTGAATCTATCTTCTCATAAATTATCACATTTATACTTTCTACAATTGTACGAGTTCTCTTATTGAAGCATTTATAGGCTTTACTCTTAGAGGAATAATCAAGGAAAATTCCCTCATCACATCTTGGGTCAAACTTACCTAAGTTTTGATCTTCTCGTCTTATGTAGCACTTGCTTCCAAAAACCTTGAAGTTTTTTACAGTAGCCAATCTTCCTTTCCACAACTCATATGGAGTCTTGTGATGGTTTACCCTCATTTGAGCCCTAGTGATTATGTATACTGTTGTGTTTGCTGCTTCTCTCCAAAATCCATTTGAGAGCTTAGACTCACTTAACATAGCTCTAGTCATGTTCTCAACAGTCCTATTTTTTATTTCAACTACTCCATTTTGTTGTGGAGTTCTTACTGCTGAGTATTTTCTCTTGATCCCATGTTCACAAAATTCTACAAATTCATTTGATGTAAATTCTCCTCCTCTATAAGATATGAAACACTTAATTATCTTACCGATTTCATTTTCAACCAGTTCCTTAAATGTTTTGAATTTTTCAAAAGCATATGACTTCTCTTTCAAGAAAGCTACCCAAACCATTATGGAGTAGTCATCTATAAACAATATAAAGTAACTCTCACCCTGAATACTCTATGTTTTGGTAGGACCACATAGATTAGTATGTATTAGACTCAATGGCTCATATAACATATATCCTTTTCACTTAAAGCTTGTTCTAGTTTTATTTCCATGTTGACAAGGTACACAGATTGTGTTTTGTGGTATTTTTATTTTGGGTAAATCTCTGACAACCTGCTTATTGCTTATGTTGACTATGTTGTCAAAATTCAAGTGACCCAATCTTCTATGTCACAACCAAATCTCATATTCTTGTGATAGAAAGCACTTTTCCCCTTTGATCTCACTAAGCATGTATAGATTTTTTGAGGTTCTTCTTGCATTGGCAATAACTTTTCTAGTTTTGATTTTATTATCTCACATCTATTTGGATGGAAAGTAACCATATACCCTTGATCACAAAGTTGACTTACAATTAGCATATTATGTTTTAACCCTTTAACATACATCACATTTTTTGTTCTTGTTTTTCCATTATCTAAACTCAGAGTTCCTCTTCCACCAATCCTTGATCCATTATCACCAAAACTTATTGACCCTCTATTGGTTTCTTTTAATGCAATGAATTTGTCTTTGTCTCCTGTCATGTGACTAGAGCAACCACTATCAAGATACCATTGTTCTTATTTATCTTGAGCATGAAGGGTTGTTTGAACTAACATTGATCTAGCCTTTACATTTTCCCTTTCATTTTACCTAGTTGTTGAAATTGTTTTTCTAGACTCAGGAAGTATCATTTTACACCATCTAGCCTTGTGCCCAAAATTATTGCATTTGTAACATATAATATCATCATCCATAGGAAGTGCAAAAGAATTAAAATTTCTATTGACATTGTTTCTTGCATAACCAATACAGTGTATAGCTTTATGACCATATTTATTACAAGAAAAGCAATGACCATGGAAGAAATTATGTAACCTGTTTTGATGCCTTTGAGATTGTGGTGGAGCGCTTCTCCTCTTGTGATTAACTCTCATCCAAGGTTCTTCTTTGTTTTCTTCATTTCTGATATCCTTTGCTTGCCTATCTTTATTTGAAGTTTTTGCTTCTTGAAGACTTGATTCCTTTTTCTATTTCTCATACTCTACATCTTGTAGTACCTTGGTCCTTTCAACCCCATTTCTTAGATAAATAATTTTTGCTTTCAATATTTCACATTCCATTTCTCTTGTTCTTAATAGATTTGTCATATCCTGCTCAATTTTTTTTCCTTCTTCTACCTTTATCTTGAGTTCTATGATATTTTGTAGAAGTTATATCCTTTCTTCTTCATCCTCTTGAATTTGTTCCTTCAAGCTTGAATTATTTTCTCTAATTCTTTCCAATTTTTTGAGAGTAGCAAATAATTTCACTTTTATATCAAACATGATTTCTTCTTCATTATCTGAAGTTATGTGTGTTTCTGATGGATCCTCCTCCAAGTTGTTAGTCTTTTCATAGAGTGACCCGCTCTGATACCAATTGAAGAACATGTGCTTATATTGAGAGGGGGGTAAATAGTATAAGATAATTTTTTTTGCTTTTTAATACAAATGATTACATCAGTAGTATTAAAGCAGTAAATATCACACAAAGCATCACACATATGAGAGACATGATTTTATGTGGTTCACCCAATGTGGGCTACTCTACGGAGAAAATATTTCTTATAATTTTTTCTTAAATAAATTCTCTTGGGAATCCTTTCCCTATAATATTTATGGACCCTATCCAAAGGAGACACCAATCCCCTAATCAAGTTCTTGGATCTCTATCTATGAGAGAACTCCTTTCTCCTCTGCTTTGGTTAATGATATTCTAGAAGAACTATTGCTCCCATTGCTTTGGCTAATGGATCTCTATCCACTGAAGACACCTATCCTCACTGCCCTGGCTAATCGATATCTATCCACTAGATATTATTGTCCTCTAAACTCTGTCACTTCTGCTCTTCTCAAATCTACACTAAACACAATCCTTCAGTCTAGCACAAATCTATCCTCAATCTCTATCTTTGATCTAGAACAAACTTGTCCTCAAATCTATACCAAATTCTATCCTCAAATCTGTCCTCAATCTCTATCCTCAAATCTATCCTTATTTTTTGTCCTCAAATATATCTTCAATCTCTATCCTCAAGCCTTAACACAAAGCTTGAATCAATCTCAAATCAACTCTGCTAGATCTGCCCCAAACCTTAACTCAAGGTTTGAAAAAATCAATCAATCAACTCTGCTCACAAGTCTTCTCAAATACTTTTCTCAAATATTCTCAACAAGTTCACACTAGAACTTGTACAATCTCATAGAAACATAAAGAGAATTGTTAGAGACTCAATATTCTTCACATTCATCACAATGCTCAATCACTCAATCACTCTTTTATCACATAAACATATAGAGAATTGTTATAGACTCAATATGTTTCACACTCATCAACATTCAACCTCTTTCTCAACTTAATTCAGAATATAGAAAAAAAATTTTCATAGAATTTTAGCTATCACTTTACACATCCACTTGAATAGGCTCAACCAATCACTTATAATTCTTGCTCACAAACCCTAGTCCAAGCATATGAACACTCACTCAAATTTTCCAATAATACTTATCAACCAATCTCACATAACAATGATACTCATGTTCTTTGCAAACCCTGGTTCAAGTTCATCACTCAATTAATCACTTCAACAACAATGCTTATAAAACAATCTTCACAAAAGCTCAACAACTCAATAAGGAAACCTAATCAAGTCCTTTTCACTCCAAATTTGTTTTTTTAGAAAACTAACCAATCAAATCAATCAAGGAAGAATGTGCCCATACATTTTTGCTTGATAAGAAGTAGACCATACAAATCTTCCACAATAATAAATACTTCTTTGCCAAGTATAAAGAAAAATATTATAACTTTCCCACCATTGGTTTTAAAGAAAAACCTTTTACGATCATGCTCCACATAATATTTAAAAATAAACATCATGGAGCTCATCTATCATCAATCTCTTGCATTGCTCCTTTTGACATTTTGACATCAACGATAGCTCATTCCTTGACATCAATGATAACTTCATTCCTTGGCATCAATGACAACTTCATGGACTCAAAATGGCCAACAAACAAGCCATCTACTATCTTGAACTTGTTCATTATCACTTGTGTATTTTATCTTTCAACAACCCCAACTAAGGTGGTAGCATGAGCATTTTTTTCTAAGCCTTATTTAACCCTTACCACCAAGTCCTTAGATAGTTTGATATAGATCTCACCTAGCATAGCAACTAGGTTTCCAGCTATTTCTTCAAGGACCACCAACTAATATTTTGAACTAAGTGAATCTGCCATGACATTCGACTTGCCTGTGGTATGCACTAGTTTCATATCAATTTTTTTAGATAGTCTTGCCACCTACCTTGTTTACCCATCAATTTACTTTGGGTTAGGAAGTAAGTGTTAACCACATTGTCCTTCTTCATAAAATATGTGCCTAACAAGTAATGTTGCTAAGTCCAAAGATAATGCAACATAGTTGTCATTTCCTTCTTGTGCATCAAATATCGTCATTCCACCTCATCCAACTTTCTAAATCCAAATACCACAAGGTGGCCATTTTGCATCAACACTCCCCTAATAGCATAATCTGACATGTCTACGTGAAATTTGAAAAACTGACAAAAATCAACCAAAGATAGCATTGAGGCCGAGGTAAGATTTTCCTTTAGCAAATCAAAAGCTCTTTGAAACTTGTTAGTCTAGGTCCATGTGCAGTCCTTTTTCAAAAAATCCATTAAGGGTGTGATCATCTTTGAGAATAGACTAAAAAACCTCATATATAAGTTTACCAAGCCCAAGAATTGCTTGAAACTTTAAACATCTTTGGGTGCCTTCTAATCACGAATAGCCTCCAACTTAGAAGGATCCGACCTAATCGATCCCTCACTATCTAAGTGGTCGAGGAACTTCACCTTCGACTAGGAAAACACACATTTCTTATTTTTCAAATAAATATCATGTTGATGCAACAACTCAAAGACCTACACTAGATGTTTCTTATGCTTCATCAAATATTGCATATACACAAGTATGTCATCAAGGCATACAACATTATCAAAATACAAAATGTAGAAAGGGCATTACCATAAGTTCGAACAATCCTTACCTTGACATGCAAGCGATCTTCTCCTCGTCACCAAGTGCAATTAGAACATGGTAGTAGCCCGATCGCAGGTCCAACTTTGTAAAAACTTGCACACAAACAAGAAAATCAAAGCAATCATCTATATGAGGAAGGGGGTAGCTATTATTCACAGTTAGCTTACTCAAGGGTCAGTAGTCCATGCATAGCCTTAGAGAACCATTTGCCTTCCTAAAAAACAACATAAGCATGCTAAATGAGGACCTCAATGATCTGAGGTACCTTGCTTCCAACAACTCCTCGAGCTACTTTAATTATATCATTTTTGGCCTAATAAACCAATATGGAGCTTGAGCTAGCTGACTCGCCCCAAGGACCAACTCAATATGATAATCCACATATCTCCTCGATGGTAAATAGAATGACAATTTATTTGGCATGTGATCATTAAAATAATTTAGCACTTATTCAATATCTAACAGGATGGGCACCTCTTGGTTTTCTTCATCCCATTCACCTAGCATAGTAGCTAAGAATATTTTTTGCTTGCCTTTTTTTCTTGCAGTCTTTTACAAACTCATAGAAAAACATATTTGAGCCTTAAGAACCCAGATCGAAACATGGTTAGGCTATCACCTCTTTACTGCTTGAACCTTACAGCTTTGTTATGGATCAAAGATGAACAACTCTAGATGAGGTATTACTACCACCTTGCCACACCAAATAAACTCTTGGTCCAACACAAAGTTGAAGTTATCCATGTTGATGATGAATATGGTCAACCTTCTACATCATTCATCTACTTGAACTTCCACATCACAAGCCATGTTGAGAGTGGCTTGTGCTAGAAAATTCATAAAATTTAGATGTTGATCATCTCTCGAGTAATGTAGACCCAAACACTTGGCATGTTGCACACTCATGAAGTTGTGTGTGGTGCCAATATCCATGAGTGCCATAATACTTTACTCATTTATGATAGCATCGACATACATCAAACCATTGATACCACCATCTTCCTCCCCTTTACTATACCTCATTGTTACCATGGAATTCAACCCTCATATTACACTCATATGAGTGTTAATTGTAGCAATGTCCAGCTCAGTCACCTGCTAAACATTAGTAACACATGCCTATTGAGGGTAATCCTTCTAGTGATGAGAGCCCTGATAGGTCTAGCAACAAATCCAAACCTTATTGTTGCCTTGACCTTCGCCCATATTCCTATTCTATTTTGTGCTTGTTGTTGACTTATCTGACACCATGAAGGATTGAGGTATCATATTCTATTGTCCACTTGGCTAAGTTTTGGACTTAGCAAGAGGTTGGATTATGTGTTTTCCACTTTGCAAGGGCTTGCCTTGACCAAACTGGCCCTTCAAGCCTTTCTTGCAAGCGCGTTCCTTTTAAAAATTAAAGAACCCATCTACCATGGTGATATAAAACACCACATCCTTAGGTTTATGACACCAAAATTTGAATTAGGCCTAGTTCTGCAAGCATGTTTCAAAGGTAAACAGACGGTCCACTTTCTACATGTTAATGATATCAACCATAAGTTTTTGAAAGACCTGGATATAGTCCTAAATCTGATCGACATGCTTCAAACTTTGCAACTTATATTTGGTCTGCCACTCAGCATAGTCTTTAAATCCTCCTAACAGTCGATGCTTTTACCAGTCTTCTTGGCTTCTATGTCCATAAACAACATCCTTCGCTAAGTTTTTTCATTCTTGAGAGATAACGTGTGGTTATCTTGACTTCTTGCTCCCCGAACAAGAAGTCCCAACATAGCCAGATATTCACCTATGTCCCAAAATAAGTTCTTTAATAAACGATCATCGCAAACCCCATCATAGAAGTCATGCTCTTTAATATTCAATGGCTTCATGAGGATAGAACCCAAGCTCGTTCCTTGGCCAACGTCTGCAACAACGATAACTCAAAATAGAGTAACATCCTCAATGGTCTTAGCTTGAGTTGCCATGGTCTCCTTAAGCAACTTTTTCATATTTTTCATGGCTTTAGTTGTCGAGACTTACCATTCATTAATACTAGCCAAGGTCTCATCCACCATAGGCTTCCATTGTCTGAAGGCTTCATCAATAGACACAAGTATTTCCTCCAACTTACTAATGCATTGAATGACTCGTTGCTCTAAGTCATCTACAACATGATTTCGACCACTACAATGACCACCTCCATCGATACCTTCTAACCTCATCTCTTCTTGACCCCTTGGTTGGTCAAGGGTAGGCATATCCAAACTGACTTTAGCCATTGTTCAGGTAACACTCGACTCAATCAAATGATCTGCTCAAGCTCAATAGACTCACAAAATAAGAAAACATTTTTGTAGTAAAAACCTTCAATCAATGTTGAACAATAGACAACAATTTGCTTTTCATGAAGCTTTAAATAACAAAAAATAAACTGACTCTTAACAATTTCTTTTGCAAAGGCATGATATTTGGCAACCACCTTACTGACACTACCATGTTGCCAAGGACTACGTCCTTGATATTGGATCCTAGGAACATTTCATCGAGGTGCATGTTACTTTCAAAATTGGTACTTTTTCCTTCCTGACCAAATCTACTAAGTTGTTAAGCCCTGACACTCTGCCAGTCTTGACAACCCCACTACTTGTCTTTTCTTCCCTGTCAGCTTGCCAAGCTAGAGAACTGCTTGCTTACCTACCTATCACCAGGCTTGTCATCTGCCCTAGAATCCACCTTGACGAATACCACCATTTGTCTAAGCAACCTAGCATATTGCTTACAAGGCACCCCACTTGGTAGGTACCTTTTCCTTAGGCAACTTCAAGGTAACATGGAGGTTGGTTCCCGTCAAACCCCGCTTGGTAGGTGACACCCCTTGGTAATTGGAACCCTTCAATACTTAACACTAAATGCCAGTCAAACCTAATGACTAACACATGGAATATGAATGAACAATGCAGGGGATAGTTGGTAACTATGATCCAGGCTAAAGGAACTCTTATGTAGGAAATATTTTTGCAATAACATATTTTAGATGATGGGGGGATCCAAATGAGTCCATCTCAAAGTGTGAAGGCCCACTAAAACGTCCATTATGGGGTTGACATTATTGTTACTAATGTCTTCTCTCCTTGCCCCTCAGTTCAAATTATGAGATGGTGTTAGAATTTTAATTTGATTCATGGTCAAGACCAACATTGTATGATGTATTGCATAAGCCTAACGACATTTTATTGTACAATATATTAATTAATTATAACATTTTATTATGTGAGCCTTATGAACTATAATTAACCTTGTTATGGTTAAGCCTTCTTTATACCTTGTAAACCTAAAACCCTCTTGTTATGTTGGCTTAAGTTAAACATGAGTATGTAATTGAGGTTTTAGTATTGGTATAAATACCCCCTTCCACTTTTAACTATATTTTTAGAGTGTTGTGTAATTTTATTCATAAATATAGTAATTATTTATAGTGTTTATGGGTGCTCCCAAATCTATCTGTCTCTTCTTTTATCCTTTTACTACATAATATTTGAGTGGTTGAACTGCTTTTAATTTTTTTTAAAGAATATTATCAATTCTAACAAACATATGAAAGAGACTAAAAGAGGTGTTGAATGAGATGATATATACTTTTTTAGCTTCAAGGTAGTTGAAATAAAAAAATATATTTATTTTGGAATGCAAGAATATAAAACATATAATGATGTTCAAACTTGATGTGATAATACTCTAACAATAAAATAATTTAAAAATTGTGTAAATAAATAAATAACTTTATTAAAATCAATAAAAAAACCAAATTATATATATATATATATATATATATATATATATATATATATTTAGGGTTGAAAATTTTTGTTTGATAAATAACTTACTTAAAAATCTTTTATTTTATTCTATTCTTTTTATTCCGACGAAGGCTCGTTATGATTGAACCTTGACCACTTATATAACGATGTCTTATAGGACACTAGTTTGGCATTCCAGCTATGTGATGACTTATTTATTAATCTTGCGTTTCCTTTCTGATTTTAGTTTTAGTTGTTCAATTCATTATTTAAGCATAATAGGGCATAACACTAGTTAATCGGTAAATATCTGGTTTCCACTTTAAACCTCAAGAACAGCTTAGGACGATATCAACGCCACAGGGTTCGTAAAAATGCACTACCGTAGTGTTTTTGTAAGACTCGTATCGTTCAGCATTAATTGATTATGAGTTCAGAGTAGCACATGGCTTCCAAATGGACAGAGTCAAGTACATTAGACATGAATTCAAAAAATCCAAAACCCCAAAAAGAAAACAAGAGTAGCACATGGCTTCCAAATGCAGGAGAGCCATTCATAGCTACTCCCATATCTATCAATGATTCATACGCACGACCAAAATGAAGGTAAAGGAAGGAGGGGAAAAGTCTCTTTGAACGTGAACGGAAACACGTCAAACGACATGTGCCCTCTTCGTCCAACATCACAATTAAAAATTCAAACCTTAGTCACACTCTCTTCCTCCAAATTAACAAGAATCTTAGAAGCCTTCATCCATTTGTCCTCGCATAATTTGCTGTCAGTCCTTAAAATGATTAATGGACAAGAAGGATCCAAATCGCCTTTTCTTTTCTTTACAGGTTTTAACCTTTCAAATCATAAAGAGCAGATAGAAAGAAAATGATATGTCACCGTTCACGGCACTCGGCGGACGCACATGGGGGGCACATGCATTTGCCAGATTTAAAATTTGTAGAGGAAAAGTTGGAACGTAATTCATTGGGTAGCTACTTTATTAAAATAAATAAATCAACTACATATCGACACACCCTTCTCTTTGTTCTGCCTTAATGTCATTGTTATTCGTCTCCCTGTCGGCACATAGGCCCAGAGAAGACCCACATTAACTAAATCTCATACGCTTCCATCTGGACTATCCCTAACATTGTCTCTTCTGCAAGTACTGTGCTCTGTGGTGACTTCTTTCTCCAAATCGAAAGGAAAAGTTTCAAGCTAGCCGGCGTGCCCAGGTCTATTAGTAAGTACAATAAAGCTTTTAAAAAAAAAAAAATTCTAGTCCTGAGTAAAATAAAATATACATGATGCTTTTCAATCTGTTTGCTGATTCTGTGGGTTTCTGTATGAATACGCAGATGCTTGGCAATCTACAACTGTTTGGTTTCTTTGGAATTTGCAGCGGGGCATGTTGAAGAGAAATCAGTTGGACGGGCCTTCAAAACAAAGAGAAATCATTCTATGTTGAACGACGGTACGAAGACATTGTGCACGGCAATGGCATACAACGTGAATTGTGAATTTTACGTCGGGTGTTTACAAATTTAATACGAGTTTTTTTTTTTTAACGTGCAACAATTGGAATCGATTGGCAACCTCCTTCGATTTCAGGGAGCAAACGATCACATGCGTAAAAATTTTCAAATGTGTGTGACAGTCATTTGAGTTGAGACCAATGCATGTAAGTATTTAACGGATCTCAGACTTTATAGGGATCGCTTTTAATTTACAATAAAGTATACATGTACAAACATCTCACTCCCTTGATAATTATCCCTTTTAATTGTTTTGTCAAGGAACTTCCCACCAATCAGGTGTTCGTCGGGGTCTGAAAATTCAGTGCAATTGATTGCACTAGGAAGATGGGAAAACGTTATTAACAGATAAAAAAATTTATTTTTTCAAAATTTAAAAAAAAATTAAAAGTTAAAATTTTTTAAAATTTGGAAAAATCTAATTCCACACAGCCATACTCAAATAAAATATTAACTTTTAATTATTTTAATATTTTTATTAAAAATTATAATAATATTTTAATAATTATATTATAAATTTTTTTAATATTATAAATAATTAAACTGCTATTTAAGTTAGCAAGACAAAAAAACTATACCTGCAATTTCTTATGCGAAGAATTAGTATATTATTCTCCATCAAACAACTACCAAGTGTGGTTCTGGTTGTAGACATAAGTATTGTGAATATAATTATGTGAATTAACATAAATATATTTTTAAAAATTTAATAAAATCAATTACAAAGTATTAAGTGAGTTTGAATTAACAACATTATTGCCAACTCAATTAATATTTATAAAACTGAACATGCCTTGCATCACTTAATGTATGGTACATCACTTAACTATCTAAACTATGTATAAACTATGTATGGTAATAAATAAGTGTTAAAATCTTGTGGTTATTCTTAAAACAAAAGTTTTAAATGATTACATTTAAATAATATTTTTTAAATAAATTTTAATAAAAATAAATACTTTATTTTAATTAAAAATTACTTATTAAAATTATTAAATATTTTATTATAAAAAATATACAATTTTAATTTATATATTTTGATATTTTTAGTCTTACTAAAATTAATATTCTAATTAAAAATTACTTGTTAAAACTATTAAATATTTTACTATAAAAAACATACATTTTTAAATTATATATTTTTATATTTTTAATCTTACTAAATTAATAATATTTATGACTTTATTTTAATTTTTAATAAAATATTTTAATTATTCTTTTATTTATTTATAACTAAAAAATTTTATATAAGTTATAAAAAATATTTATTTATATTTTTTAGAATTTATTTTTATAAAAAAATAATTTTATTATTTTAATAGTACAATAAATTATATATAAATTTCAATCCGAATTTGAATCCGAATTGCACTTTATATTTATTTACATGTAGCGGATAAATAAGAAACATTTCTTTAATTCAACCATATTGATGGCATTAAAAATATTAAATTTTATATAAAATTATATTTTAAAAAATAGTATAAGTTTAAAATTAGATGAAACCTATAAAATCCTAGCTAACACCGTTAACTTTATCTTTATTTATTTTTAATTAAAATATGTTTTTACCCGGGAAAGTGAATAGACCTCGTTTAAATATCTTCGAAAAAAACATTTTCCAAAAAAAATCGATTAAACAAATATTATTTAAACAAAAACATTTAGTTTCTTTCGAAAGTAATATACTGCTCCCCAAATAATGTAGTGTCACGCTTAAGCGAGTCTAATTCTACCTGATTAAAAAAACCAATTCACTGTCACATAATAAACCAATTGTACCAGTTGAGGGAAAATAATAATAATAATAATCTAAGAACAGATGTTAAAAAAAATGCGTTCTGATCCTGTCTCTGGTCAATGCACAACAGTGAAGGCATTTTATCAAATACCATAAATTACTTTTTTATTTATTAGAATTGAAACCAACCACATTAAAGGGATTGAGGAGCTGAATCTTCTATACCCGGCTGTCACTTTGGAAAGTAAAGCCATCCACGATTTCAAGTCGATGACAGTAACTGGCCGTCATAATGCATAACCCTGCTTTCCCATGAAAACGACAACATATCGAGAACGCTTTGCTTATGTCTTCCTTATCAAGACATAAAGCGAGATTATTGTCTTGTCTTTTTAAATAAATTTAAAAAAAGACTTGGGAAGCGAAAACGAAAAAAAAATCATTTTCCAATTTTATCCCTTCATGTAATCAACACTAATGGGTTTGGGTTTCTTTCTGGTAGATACTCCGGAGAATCTGAATAACATATCGAAGGTCATACTCTATGAAATAAAAGATTTAAAGCTGACGGCCTCACCAAACTAACTTAGGCACCAGAATCTGGTATCCGAGATAACAATTATTATTATATATAATGATAGTTGAATATAGACAATTGCACCGACCACACTTGTCCCTATGCAGGACAAAAGACTTTCTCTTCTCTTGCAATATTCTATTAGCTATTACCGTTACCGTCTAATTATAGGAATCACAGCACAGAGCGGGAGGGTGTCCATAATCCACCTCTGCCTTGACCCTTACTATACTCTAAATACAGTTGATCTCCTAAGAATCAATGTCACCTCATTAGACAGAACTGCTGCAGCCTTCTACGGGCAGTGCCACTGCCACAGCGCTTCGTCTCGGGTGAAAAATAAACAATCAGCATCAATAGACAGCCCGACTAAAACTAGGCCTATCTCGCTGGACATATCGCTACATGTATATACAAACACTAGACGAGACCTTCTTGGTCACAATATTAATTCAATGGTCGCCAGGCTGTTATGGTTTATATTATGTTACTATATCTGAGCACCGCTAAAAGTCTGGCCAAATTGCCAGTCGCTGGGAGCGACATTGTAGGACGTGACTGTCTTGCCGTCACTGGTAGTAACCTTGAAGGAGAGGCCCTGCCCGTTGAGGTAGCTGTTGCTCTGCCAATTCTGGCCCCAGTTCCGCGACATTGGCTGCCACCCAGTTCTTGACCCCTTTATCCACGCTGCGTGCACGTCCCCTGCTCCGCCAACGTTTGTGATCAGCACCAAATTGAAGTAGGAATGCCCATTGATGGTAAATCGGACTCCGCCTCTTCTGTGACAGGGTACCCTGCAATTACACACATTGAAAAAAATCAACTAACTTAAAAAGAGAAGCGGATATAGTATAGTAACTAGTCCCTCTGGTAATACAACGAAATCAGAGAAGCAGATGTATAATCAGCCAGAAATCGGAGGACGGACCTTTGGTAGATAACAGGGACAATGCCTGCCTTGTACTTGGCGATCTGCTGGAACACAGGCTGTGAGAGATCGAAGTGCTGTAGTGGGGGGTTACACCAGCCCCCAGCATCATTAGGCAGGGCATTGTTGGGCGGGCAGAAGTTGGTGGCAGTGACCACAATTGTACTGGGGAGGCACCATTGTGGATCGTCGTTGCATTTAATCTCATAGCACGCCCCACAGCTGAGGCCGTTGTTGAAGAGAGCGGTGCTGAGAGCTGCAGTGTTGGTGCCGTATCCTTGGCTGTATAAATTGCCATACCCACAGGCGCCCCCTGCATCATATGAAACAATTTGCCCCTGTTACAATGCAATAGCTTAATTCATCTTCTGATGGACAATGCAAGAGAATTAGACACTTACCCATTGTGCCGGATGCATCACCGCCCCCATAAAATGTGGCATGAGCGCTTGTCCAGCCGTAAGCAAATCCAAATCTACCTATTGAGAAAAATCCTAGTAGGAAAAGTTGTACAAATGCCATAGCTCCTGCAATTCACAGGAAACAAAACTACTATTTAAACTCAGAGTGCTATCAATAATGATTAAATTGGGGAGCATTCACTCCAAGGCAGCCATTTTAGGGATTGATCCCGGACTCACCCACGACCGAGACTTCGGCGACGCCAAACTAAAAGCGACTCACAAAGCAAAGCCTGGAAGAGGAGGAGAAATTGCAATGAGAAGATGGGAGAAAGGAAGGTTCGTTAAATAGAAATTTGAACGAGGCAAGAAAGCAGGTTAAGTCATGTTTAGAGTGTGGGAACAGGTTTGTGCGGTAATCGCAAGTAGTGGTCAACACCCAAACAACCCCACCTAAAGCTCATTATTCTTGTTTCGTATTTATTTTTTTATGAAATTTTACGAAATCCACTGTGTCTGGCTTTACTTAACTTATAGAATCACGTAACTTTGAAAATAGAAAAACAAAAAGCTCCCCTATTGACTTTTGTTGTTAAAATATCCATAACTAGCACTAACACTATTCTAAAAATAGACCCGCTGGTTGTAAATAGGACAGTTATTCGTATCTCGTTGCCACCGCCCATAACTGTCGCCGATAAAATAGGAGAAAAATACTTTCGGTGTAGAACGCCCCAAAGACTTTCGGTGTGAAGACTGCAAAGCAGGCATTTGCATCGGTTTAGGGATTCAATATTTCTTCTTTTATTTTTCGAATATAGTTTGTTGGAGGCCAGCGACCTTTTCAAATGTGGACGGCGCCACTTTCCACATAGGCTTTCCTTGTTTACAAGTTTCTCCGGAGCCCATATATAAATTTGTCTCGCTTGTACTCTGTGCGTAAAGTCATTCAAGTTCGATGTGGATTAGTGCTTAATTGAGAAGCTTGCCGTCTTTGACCATGAAATATAATATATTCTTGGCCATAAGCCTAAAAAGTTTAAAGATTTTCTTTGAGTGCAATGCAAAGATGCCAATGCAACCAAGTTGGCACTAAATGTTACTGTAATTTTCCTCTATATTCGGGTTGATTACGCCTCTTTCATTTCAATGTTCACTGGCTTTGCTCCGTGCATTCAAATTAGATTTAATTGCCTTGTAAAATTGATATCATATTTTATTGTTCAAAGTAAAAAGACTCAACAATACAACTACTCATCACTCTCCACCTTAAAAATAAATACATGATTAAATAAATCAGTTTTAGTTTAACAATATCATAAATCAATTTTAAAACAAAACTAATTGAAACATAATAAGTTTTTGTTGTTCTTATAATACTATATAGTATAACAATCATGTGTAAGAAGAGTTCCCAGTCAAGTGTTTATCATTGTTCTTCAACACTACAACCATCATGGACAATCTATGGTTTACATGTTCAACATTTGACTATATGTTGGCAACAAAAGTGGAGAGTTTTGTCATTTATTCAATCAATTTTGAGCTCACCTCATCTTATGCATGTAAGAGATAGTGCACCTAACGATAAAAACATTTATGCTTATTCACCATTACTTCCATATTGTTGGCTAAGTCATGTACATCCCAATATATGTTAGACACATATAAGATCAAATTCGAAAGTAAGTTCAACGAAAGTAGCCCCAAGGAGGTACCAAACCAATAAACATAGTTTGACATCTCTAATTCCTAATATACTTAAGGGTGATCAATCTATAGGGTTCTCATAGAGTACTCTAAAAGATAAAATTAGTAAAACCTAAAAGGGAAGTTTTCCACAAGATTTGAAGACTTGGAAAAAATAGGACCAATGAAAGGCTAGAATCTTTGAGTAAAATTACAAAACCATAACAAATGAGGGATAGTCTCTAAAAGATGAGTAAAAATCACATTTATTAGTACAATCTAGAATAGGAGAAAGGGTAGATGTTGGAAGCTTAAAATGGAGGAGACGTTAACCTAAGACTTGACTTTTGACTTCAACTTTGGTTTTCCTTATTTGATTTGCAAGATGAACCTATTCCTGTTTAGAAAAAGATATTTGTCATTTAATATTAATCTTAGTTGCAAGGGAGAAGGGGGTAAACAATACCTAACTTATAATGTTGGATGTGAAATTTGTTTGACAAGCACTAGTATCAAGGATATCAAAAAAAAATGTACCTAATTTAACATATACTTTATTTGGAATAAGTCCACATGTTCTCTTAAACACATATTTTAAATGTGATGGCAAGTTAAAATACGATTGTGTAATTTTTCAAACGATAAGAGTGCAAACAGAATGATCTCAAATATCTAACATAGATTTGATTCTTTTCTTCAAAAAGGTTAAACACTTAAAACTAAGATAGAGGACAAGTAGTTTTTTATCCAAAAGAATCACTTTATGTCATCATACATAAGAGTGGCCAAGGATTCATATTTCCATATGAGAAATAGAGCAAACTCACCCCTATCTATTCAATTCTTTTTAAGAACACTAATCTAAGAACACTTCACATTCAAAACCTTACCTTTCCACATAAAACAATGGTGCAACAAGGCAACCCGTTAACTTAGACACATGTTGAGGCATTTTTGAAGCGTAATGAGATATGGTGGTAAAAATTATTACCAACCCCAACCAATTAAGACTTTAAGGATAAAATCCCAACATATTTTATCATATACTTTATCAAAATCTATATTAATTAGCATAACGTATTGGTGTATTTCTTGTGCCCAATGAGACACCCCCCAATATAGCATGGGATTTTTCAAGATATTCCTTCCTTGAATAAATTTAGTGTATTCTCCACTAATAATTTTTCGGGCCATAGATCAAAGTTGCATGGTCAAGGCTTTTGCAGTTGTCTTATACAATACATTAAAAGGGTTACAAGGCACCATATATAAATGCAATTCTTATTTAAGTTATTTATAATCAATTTGACTAGGCATTTATTAATAAAGGAGCCAAGAGAGACATTTCCTAAGGCCTCCTTATATATCACGTGGAAAATATTATTGAGCATTGACCACTTTTTTGATAAAATTCCATAAGCAATTTGTCCATACTAAGTGTCTTATAGAGATTCAAACATTAAAAACTATACTAATGTGAGCAATAGTTCTTGATTATAAGGGAAAGGACCTAAAAAAAATAGTAGATGAGATTCAAATTATGCTTCAAGAGTTCTATCTACCCATTTTTACATGGAAGGATGGGTTTTGAAGTCTATTAATAGAGGGTAAATACTTTTTTAAGTGGTATGTAAGGCTTTAGAGTAATCAAAATTTCCAACTCCTAAATATTTTCCTTGGAAGAATGTTTGGTCACATAAGGCCCTCCCTAAAGCCTTAGCATTCCTTTTGTTAGCAGTCCAAGTAAAATTCTTAGAGGTGAGATTTTGCAAAGAAGAGGATATCACCGACCTTTTAAGTATACCTTGTATATAAAGGATCTAGATACATTAGATTATTAAAGTCTTTGTGTTACCTTTGGTTATACCATTTGGGGCTACTTTAAAAAAAAATTAAGAATATGCTTTGATATCTATATCAATATTGAAAGAGTTAAAATATTGAATAAATTATTTCAAAGCTAAAACATTATGCATTATGATGAGGATTGGTCTTGTCGTTGTATGTTGGTATTTATGGCTTGAAAGAAATTATAGAATTGCTGTAAACAAATATCAAAAGCATGTCCAGGTTTAAAAATGCATTATTGCATTTGTTGCTTAATGTTTATAAGCATGGTGGTCATCATAAGAATTTTAAAGAGTGGAAAAAAAAGGATGTTTGCATCTAGGCTACAAGATTTTAGCATACATACAAGGTCATTGGTGATAATGAGGTTAATATAAAAAGTATATGATGACCATTGTAAAACATATATCTTTATAAGTTTAGTTTAGTTTATTTAAGTTGGTTATATGGGATTGAAATATATCCCATCTAATGACCACATAGTGGTCTTACAACAACTTTGCTATTATGGACAAGATTTGAGCATGAGTCTCCTTGAAAGTTGAGGAATTTAATTAGGGCTTTAAGAGGGTAGATGCCCTATTGGGGTGGTGATCTAGGAAGGAATGGTCTTTTGTTCATATGTTTAATGGCACAATGTTAAAATGATCTTACAATATATTTTAAAATTTCATCAACTTTTAGTTAACTTTCAGTTAAAATATTGGATATAGATGTTGTTATATTTTTATAGAATTATTTTCATAATTTTATATAGATAAACAGAAGGAAAAATCAATGTTATATAAGTACATATACCCATGTTTTTAGGCTTGCACTAGAAACACATACTTGCATTAGATGCTTGAGTATTTATACAACATGCTAACAATACATTGAACATACACTAGGAATACCAATGAGAGAAAGATATTTTGATAATATATAAATACTTTTAATATGCATTCCACATACCTTGTATACTTGCACTTTCACATCCCATGCACCCTTGCATGTTTGTATCCTAAATTTAAAAGTTCAAGTTCATATCATATATGACATACAATATACCTCATATTTGCATCCTATGTATTGGTACCCACACACTGGCACAATTAAACAACCTTTAAAAAAAATAAAAACATTAAAACTTAATTTTAAAATTTTATTATTAAAAATAAAATAACTCTTTTATATAAATAATTAACATAATATATACTAATTTCAACTATATATATATATATATATATATATATATATAATAAACACTTAAAAAAAAAAAAACAAATTATAATATATACATACTTTTAATACACATTCCACATACCTTATATCATTGTACTTTTTACATCCCATAAACACATAAACCTTTAAACTTTTATACGCCATACTTACACCCCATCTACCGATACCCCACACACTATTACACCAAAATAAAAATAAAAACTTAAAAATACAATTTTTAATTTTTTATTATTTTTAAAATAGTTATATATATAGATCATTAACACGGTGCTATAAAAATAAAAGACCTACACTTAGGCCTTTTGAAAATAAGTGCTTACAAAAACAAGCTGATAACCATAGTCAGTAATAAGGCTCATCCATTATTGAAAAAACAAATTGTGGATATGTAAGTGGAGTTAATGGTGTAATAAGCATTACAGCCCATGCGCAAATTTAAATTGAGTGCTGGAATGGAATGATGCTATTCGAATTTCCATACGAGAAGCAATTAAGGGGCCTTTGCCTTTTAAAAGTAAGAAACAATAAAATTTGTAAATCAATTTATTTCATTAACTTATTTTACTTAATAAACTAATTTTTAAAATAATTATATTTAAATTTAATTTCTTTTAAGTCAATCATCCATAATTATATTTAAATTCAATTTCTTATATGTAAAGTGAACCATACATGTGCAAAACATAGACTACTTGATAGCATTTTACCGAATTGTCGGCAACCATTTAAGCAAAATTTGAGCTATATTTAGTGCCAACTTAATCTTTGGATCGCACTGAAAAGAACAGTTAGGTTATCAACCTGTTTTGGACTCTCTTCTTTAACACGATATTTATTGTTGGTCAATGGAAGTAAACGTCTCACGTGAACGTCCGTCAGACAGATTTAATTTAACTTAATCAGTAGGTAAACGCCCATCCCACTTGCTTTAGAGTTGTCTAGGGAATCACAAACTGCTAAGTAAGTAAGCAACTAAAGTTTGAATACTACCACCGGAGCAGCGAACTCCAGTTTGAAGGCCATCATCGCAAAATTTGTGGGGTCATCTCATGTCCTAAAACTGTTCCACCGAAAGTGCCCTTTTCAGTGATGGTAATTAACAATAAACTTAGGTTGTTAGTGGCAGCTCGATCCTTAGCAGAATAGATATCATATAAAAAGGAGAGCAATAATCTTACACAGCTGTATAATAAAAACTCTTTTCACTCTAATAACATTATCTCTTTAACCAAAAAAAGAACACATTATCTCTTTCATCCAGCAAAAAGTTGAGAGTTGGGGGAGCAGCTACTAAGTCAACAATATCTGGAATCTGATGTTCTGTAGTTTAATGATAAAACTTTGCGTGGAATGCGTAAGATTTTGCCGCCTTCTCCCCGTAACTACCTGATTCCGGAAGTTAAGCCGGACCCAATGGAATCTGTAAAATCATTTTATAATAAAACGACGGTTCGGTAATACCAAAACGAGAATAATGACCTGAACCGGATTGTGCGGGTGTTGTCGGTTAATTGTGACATGTTCCCAGTGTAAACATGGCTTGCGTTGTTCTTAGACGCAAGCCATTCAGAATTCTATTTAATGGTCCCCCTTCATCGTATCTTCTCATCTTAATTTCTCCCCTGTCGCTCTTCCTCCAGCTCTTCTCTCACAGGCATTTGATTTCAGTTTGGTCTTTCTCAAAGCGTTGATTATTTTGGGTAAGATTGGGATCCATCCCTCTCTCCCTGTAATATTTGTGTTCCTCCGGTAGTCATTGTATACTAATAGCAACAATATTGCTTCATGTGTATTGCAGGAGGACCAATGGCTCTTGTAGAATTTTTTCTGCTGGGTTTTTTCTCAATAGCCAGATTTGGATTTGCTCGCGGCTGGACAAGCGCTCATGCCACATTTTACGGGGGTGGCGATGCATCGGGCACAATGGGTAAGTGCCTAATTTTGGAACTTCCTCACGTGATTCATTAGACGATGGAATTTAGCTTTCTCCTGTGTCTCCGTCATCGTTATGTAACAGGACAAAACTGTGGTGTAATGCAGGGGGTGCTTGTGGGTATGGCAATTTATACAGCCAAGGATACGGCACCAACACTGCAGCTCTCAGCACTGCTCTCTTCAACAATGGCCTCAGCTGTGGAGCGTGCTATGAGATCAAATGCAATGACGATCCACAATGGTGCCTCCCCAATAGAATTGTGGTCACTGCCACCAACTTCTGCCCGCCAAACAATGCGCTGCCGAACAATGACGGGGGCTGGTGTAATCCCCCACAAGAGCACTTTGATCTCTCACAGCCTGTATTCCAGCACATTGCCAAGTACAAGGCCGGCATTGTTCCTGTTCTCTACCAAAGGTCTGTCCCTGAATTTCTGACTGATCTTGTATCTCATACTTGCCATTGTCTTATGACTAAATCGACTATAATAAGAAGTTATTTTGCATATTTGGAATTTCTTTAGGCACACAATTATTTCAGGTTATCTGATTTGTTTTTAAATTTGCTTTGTTGCAGAGTGCCCTGCCACAGGAGAGGTGGAGTCCGGTTCACCGTCAATGGGCATTCGTATTTCAATTTGGTGCTCATCACAAACGTTGGAGGAGCAGGAGACGTCCATGCCGTTTCCATCAAGGGATCCAGAACAGGATGGCAGCAAATGTCGCGCAATTGGGGCCAGAATTGGCAGAGCAACAGCTACTTGAACGGCCAGAGCCTCTCCTTCAAAGTTACCACCAGTGATGGTCAAACCGTTACATCCTACAATGTGGCTCCCAGCAACTGGCAATTTGGCCAGACATTTAGCGGTGCTCAGATCCGCTAACATAGCTAGACACATTCATCTGCTGTTGAGCATTTCATCTTGATATTTTTGGAACAACAGCTCTCCAGCAGTATTTATCTAGATACACGTATGGCATTCTTGGTGGCGAGACAGGCCTAGTTTTAGTAGGGATCTGATCGCTCATTTATAGTGATTATTGATATTACGATGAGCTGTGGCTGCCGGTTTCGCCATGGAAGGCAGCTAAGTCTTGAGTCTTGTGTTTTTGAAAAGACGTATTGTATTTTGTAGTGTATTCGGACTTCAGCGCCTGGCAGAGGTGAATTGACGCCCGCCTTTGTGCGCCTCGAATCCACGGTAATAACGGACAGTTAATTATAGAAGCATAAAGTCTTCTTAGCAAAAGTATTTGGTATAATGTATAGGCCTTTGAGGCTTTGACTCTCTTCATAAATAATAATTGTACTGTTGGATGTTAACTTCTGGTGCCTTGAACTTTTTTATTCGGAAAATCTTCGGGAAACTTCTTATAATGGATTTTCTTTTAATTATTTTCTTTCAACAATTATGTTTAAATTTAGAGATAAGAAACAGATCGGTAGTCCAACGCAAACGATCTTGATATGTTGTGGTCGTTTATATGGGGAAGCTCAATATGGATTTTGACGGCAAATTGCTGTCATTGTATCTGAACTCGTCGAACTCGTCGACGGCTTAGAGCTTGGAAGTGATGGTCAGTTCCGCGATGTACTCGAATCCTTTTTCAGCAATAGTTTCCATTTGAAAAGTAAGCGAAAACACGTGTACGACGTGTATAATGTTTGACAAAATGTCTTTCGTCGTTGACGGGTGATGGGATTTGACAAAATGCTTTAGGTGGACTCCTTCCTGTGTGAACAAACTTTGTTACATAATAAGTGGATTTCGTTTCTCACGAAGTTTAGAGTATTGTGTTTAATTCATGGTGTTGTGATTGTTGGAAATGGAGTCATATTTTTAAGGATTCCGCTCATTTCCTCGGGCGTTGGCTAAGATACTTCTAAAGAAAGTATTCACCAATTTGTAGAACAAATAGCAAAGTCTCCACAATGAATGTGTGGGGTGGAGTTTTATATGAGGCGTAAATTATGGTTTTAATTTTATATTGATTATAGATTTTTACTTGTTAAATTTTATATATAAAAACTGTAGATTTTATTTATGATATATATTTAAACATTATATGTGGAGAATAAGGATAAATGTGCACGGTAAGGGTAAAGTCTTAATAACTAAACTAAAAATAAATTAAGTCTGTAACTCATATCTCAAAACTGCATTAATTTTCTTTTTGTTCATAAAATAAGTTGTCGGGTAAGTGGTGAATCTGGTGATTGGTTAAATATTTATTGCATCAATATTGCAAAATTTTCAAACATTAAATTCGAGGCCTGAATGGTAGTATGGCTCCCCGCAGGACCCACACCCTTGTACAGGACCCACACCCTTGTACAGTTCACCATCCGACATCCCTCCACCTTTGCACGATCCACCAAACAAAATTGAAGATTAGTTTTGTTGTCGCGTTGGGTTTTAATTTTCATATTAGCACTGTTGTCGCGCTAGGTTTCAGTTTTCACATTAACTCTGTTGTGGTGCTCGGTTTTAGTTTTCACATAGCTTCAAAGGTAAGTTTTTCCACTTTCACGTCGTTCTACCTTCACTTTTTCGATGTAAAACATGAATTCACACAAGAAAACCACGTCGTGACCTTAACAATGCTCTTGATTTCGTATTCAAACCATGTTTTGATATACTTTTTTGAAATTTTTTGGAAAGCATGTTTGTCGTCGTCTTTAGATGCATTTTTAAATGATTGTTTGTAGATATTGTATTTGCATTTGGAAGCAGAAGAATATAATATAATAACCTCTTTCAAAATAAGTATTTTGTTTTGAAGTGTCAACTAAAAGGTGAAGTGGAAGGTGAACTGGATATCCAGGCTTGAGTAGAGTTGGTTTGATCTTTCAAAAACTGCATATGCGCTGCACAACTTGTAAGAAGCCTCTTTTCCAGTTTAGGAGAAATCTCATTGAATGTGGTGGCTTTATCTATTCTAAAACTTTCACTTGGACTGGACTTGGTTAGATCTTTTGATGCATTTGCTTTTCTTCGTGGATCTTGTCCCGATGTATTAACGCTAGAATCTAGTTGACAAAATTGATCTTCATTGTGTGTTTTGCAAAGGTCTCCATAATATGCCATCATAATAGAGGAAGAGTCACCCATTATGACTCTTGGAATGCTTTGAGAGTTTTTCATATTGCCCTACCCAATATCCTTGACACGATGTACTACCTCATTTTCATCTTCTATGGTAAAACTCTTCCCCATCAACTTGATGACTTGTTGAGCAGTAGAATGTTCCTTCCTTGTGTTGTGTGTTTCTAGTTTTGGGTGAGATTTCTCCAATGTTGAACGATTTTGTTTCTGATACCCATGGTATCCAGACTGAGTAGCTAGTTAAATGTAAAGCCTAGGATCTGAGTTTATGTTTAGTGTCACAATTGATGAACCAACAATTCCAATATGTGAACTTCCATAATTTGCTCTATCCTTTCGATTTGGTCAAGGGGAGAAGATTGATTAATGGATGTCCTCTCATGCATTGACTGATTAGTTGTAGTTACTGAGTAGTCTTGCCAATAGTTAGGCCTTTTAACCAAAGTAACATCATGAGAAGAAGTCTTCATGCTTCCCATAAAATTGAATTCTTAAAGTTTTTTGGTACTTTCTGTAACTAGATGTTCATTAGTAGCCACATGATTGAATTCTTAAAGTTTTTTGGTACTTTCTGTAACCATATGTTCATTAGCAGCCACATGATTTGTAATATTGTGTATTTGATTAAATCCTGCTCTTATATTAGAAAAATGCTTGACAAGTCCCTCCTGTGAATCCAAGGGAAAATCTATGTACCCATAATTAGAGCTTTGTCTAGGCATGTAAAATATTACATGGTTCATTGCATTTAGAGATGAAGGTGCTTCGAGACAACTCAATGCTGCAGTTGAAAGAAGAGCTTCTCTTCCAACAGACAATTTTTCAACAATGGGATATGAAAATAGAACTTCTTGTGCCACTGATTTCTTTTCACTAGGATTAATATGGAATAAATGTTTGCAGGGAACTTGAATTTTCACTTCTTGCATTAATAAATTCAACATATATAACAAAACTAATCTCATTCTTTATTGTAGAAGTGTTTATTTTGATTGAGGATCAGTGGCTTTGAATTTCATTTGATTGAGGATAAGGAATATCACTTTCTTTTTCCCCATTAATTTCGATAAAATTAACAAAACGTCCTCCAGCATCTCTTTGAAGAACAAAAAGTATCTAATTAAGATTCAAGCCAACATTTTTGTTTTGTGACTTTTATTTGCCTTTGTAGTCTGAGACATTGGTCCTTCCTTCTGCAAACAGTGTAGCCCATTAGAGCTTTCTTTTTTTGGGCCAATATTTTTAGTACATGCATTATAGCTAACATCACCTAAACCGTGCTTTGCATAACTTTATTGGTCCTTTGTAACTGCTGTAATAACAAATTCATGTTTAAATTTGATCGGTTCCAAGTGTTAATCAGAAATTTTATGCTGTATTACAGATGATATCCCTTCAACAAAAATGACAATACTACATTTAAGACCAAAATTCATGTCATTTAATTGTTGATTTTCACAATATCTAGACCTTCTTTAAAAATTTATTAATATTAACAAATGTCTAGATCATTTAAAAAATGAAAAACAAATAAAATTTTAAATCGTAATTTAAAAATCAGTAAAAAAATAAAAATAAAAATAAAAATAAAAAAATTAACTATCATAAATTCCTATTAACAAGTTTTTTTTTTTTAATTCCAAAACTGGGTGGATCTATTCAATAAAGCCGAGAAGAACCACATGAATAGGCGATGACGCTGACATGGGAAGAAGGAAACCCATGCACATGGATTATGACCATGAGCAGAGAGGTAATAAAACAAAAACTATGTAAAATATATGGAGTAATGGAAACCCTTTTATAATATTAAAATTAAATTAGTAACATGTAATTTTAACATTCAAACCAAATCACAATTATGATATAACGATTTATGAATTATTAATTTAATTTATAAATAATGACATATCACTATAAGAAATGACTTCAATAACAATTATATATATATTATTTTTTATTAGGCGGAATGAATACTTGTGAAGATAGAAAACATTAACACTTCTTTAATTTGTAAGAAAGAACAGGCTAAGAACGGATATATCTTATGTTATATTGTTCACCAAAAGTAATAAGATGAATATAGTTTTTAAAGGTTAAATGCTTTGCTAATTGTTTGTTTGATTAGATATTATTTAATAAAGATGTAAGTTCAAATCTTGAGGTATACCTATTGTTAAGATAGTAGTTTGATCTGAATATTTTGAGTGCATAGAGACCAACGAGGATGGTATGAATCTTGTGCGATTGACCTCTTTTCTGTCGGGTCAACAATAACAAGGTAGTATACGTTTGTTGGATGACAACGATATGAATCCCGAGCAACCGGTACCCTTCATGCCAAGTCAACAATAATAAGGTGGTATAGACTTGTTGGGAGCAACCCCTATAATTTAAACTTTTCATTTAGCAATTACTAAAAATAATATAAACTTAATCAACTCCTCCAATAATAATAATAATATTATCATAATAATAAAAAAAATTAAACATTAAAATAACATATATCAATATTATTACAAAATTAACTTATACAATTTATTAAGCTTATTATCTAGGACAAGGTATATATTAAAATTGTGTTGAAATATTATATAGTCAACACTTACAAGAATGCATTAGAGTAACACACTATTAAAATAATTAAAAATATGTTCAAAGGTATATAATAAACACTTAAAATATTTGTGTGAACTAAAATAATAATAATAATAATAAATAAAATCACAATTAAATTTTATAAATGTTTATTTTTTGTTTTTGTAAATATAGTTTAGAATATTTTATTTATATAAATAAGTAATTATAAGGAATTAAAATATGAATGCCATAAGAATATGGAGATATATTTGGAAAAGTTTGAGTATTTTAAAAGTCAAAATGTTTGTATGGCTAGTACGACACAAGATATTTTATCCTGGGATAGCCTAATACAAAGGGGTTTGCATGGTCTCTCATAATATGTTTTATGTAAAAATGAGGAGGAGAGTATAGACCATATCT
This sequence comes from Wollemia nobilis, assembly GCA_028583015.1. Taxonomy (NCBI): domain Eukaryota; kingdom Viridiplantae; phylum Streptophyta; class Pinopsida; order Araucariales; family Araucariaceae; genus Wollemia; species Wollemia nobilis. The sequence goes on along the minus strand of JAQPPZ010016710.1, from coordinate 9,346,693 downwards.
TGGGACACTACACAATAGTTTAGGAATTATGGCGTTGAATGCATGGTGATTAATGGTAGAATTGAACAATGGTTAAAGTAATGGTAGAGCATTTATAGAAGTGTTGCATTACAAACAATATAGGATAGATCTAAAGCTACAATACTTTGGACTATACACTACATAAAAAAAGGTTTTTAAGGGCGATTAAAATAAGGCGGTTTTTTACGATGGTAAAAACCACCCTAATAGATCCTTCTTAGGGTAACCATCATCTTAGGGTCACCTTAGGGATAAGAGGATGGTTTTAAACCGCCCTCTTAGGGTGAGGTATCACTTAAAAAAAAAAAATTAAATGACGCACGAGAAAAAATTGAACAACGCACGAGAAAAAATTAAATGATGCACAGGTTGATATTGGAAAACATTTGATGTTTCTGTGCTTAATGTTTGGTTCTTTCAGGTATTTTAAGAAAGGGTTGCGTTTGGATCTTGAGCATGGTGAACTAAAGAAATCATACTTTAAGCTTAAGAATATTTTGAAAAGACTAAAAGTGTAAATGGTAATCCATCTCTTGTGATTATTTTTCCTTCAAATTAGGGTGACAAATAGCCCAAAAGGTTAAGCTATCTTTTTAGGACTTGAAATTTAAAGTTTCTTATCTTGTCCAATGCAGGCTGAGGAGAACCTAGAGAAAGGGAAATTACACATGGTAGCTGAGGATTTTAAAGTAGCTATACAAGTGGATCCTAGCCATACTGCACATAATGTGAATGTGTATCTTAGTTTGTGTAAGGTTTTAGTCAAGCTCAGGAGTAGCAAAGAGGCTTTGCAGAGTTGCACAAAAGATTTGAATACTGATGAGGAGCTTATCGAAGCTTTAGTTCAAGTTTGTCTTTCATTCTCTAAAAATATGACTTTCTCATGCACATGGTAAAATTTCATGATCAAGAGTTGATTGATTCTTTCTCCCTCTACAAGAAATGTTTCATCGGTCTTTAGCCCTAATGCTACTACATCCTTTACAATCATTGTTAATCTTGAAGCAAGGTTTTTATGATTACTTTTAACACCTTAAAAATATTAATGTATAGTTTGGTGTTTGTGTTTAGTATACATTAACCCTTTAACAATCAATTAGCTTGGCCTAGGTGTGTGCAACATATACAAGAAAATATTTTTAATTAGTTTTCCTAATTTAAACATTATAACCTAGAGGTGCATTTATATGGGATTGAAATGGGGTTGAAACGGGCCTTACCCATATTGCATCATGACCACATAGTGATATTACAATGGCTTGACAATTATTCATGTATCTCTTGGCAAGATTTGAACCTTGGTCTCCTCCTTGAAAGTTAAGGAATTTAACCGGCTGAGTTAATTCCATTTGATAACCTAGAGGTGAATAAGGATCCTATGAGGCTAAGAAGACTTGCATTAAATTCATTTGTATAAAATTGAAGTTACATCTTAATCATATAGAATTTGATTTCAATCATGAAGCATGAAAAAGTTTTCTTTAAGCTTTGAGCCCATGAATTCAATAAAAGATATTGTATTTCTTTTTAGGATATGACTGCTCTAAGATGAGAAGAAAAAATTACATGTATTGTTGAAAAAGTATTAATGGGTAAATTAATGAAGTAAATGCTCTTGCATCACTTTTATACTCCATTTGAAAAGTTATCAAAAACTTTCTATAGATTTGTGGCATGCATCTCTTATACTTAAATACTAGGTGTATACACCAACAATTTCCATGTTCCTCTGACTTGCATCTACATGTCATTGATTTACTAGTTCTGCAATTTGTGATATAAAATAGGTAAATTGGTTATAAAAGGTATGCTCATATTTATTCCTTTTTAGTATCTCTTAAGGTTTGCAATATCACTTGTAATGGAAAGTGCAAGGTTTAAAGGAAAAAATTTCTTTGATAACTATAAACTGCCAATGCACTCTTTATGTTCTTTTTTGTTGGGATAGGCTTGTGTGCAATTGTTATGAAGAATTTATTAGCTACTTTAAGAATCTGATGTGACTAAAGAAGAAGTTGAAATAGAATATAAATTAGCAACCTAAGGAGCCAAATTCATGGCAAGTTGCATTGTTCATGAATAGTGTGTTGTATTCTTCATGGTATTTTTGTTGAACTTGACATTCATGTGATGTAAAGAGTGCAATGATCTTATCATCATCATATAAAAACTTTGTTCTGTTGGAACAAATTTCCTTTACCGTTATTTTATATGGCTAATTTTTACTTTGGAAAAGCTTAACATCACAATAATTTTTTGGAAAAAGATACATCCTTATACCAAATATGCGTAAACCATGTCCTAAGACTGCCCAATGTAATGTTATCCCCTTTCTGGGCATAGATGATGGTTATGGTTAAATTATGAAAATTGTATCTTAACTCTTTAAGAAAATAAACATGGTAGCAGAGAGTTTAATTGGACCCATCCTCAAAAGTTAAACAAACAAAAAAATTTAGGCATCTGATTATCCCCTTGAATTTTTATAGTGTGTTTTGGTTCCTCTCCTTTTTCACTTAACAATGCACTAGTTGGGAACTTATTCTTGATGTTGTGGAACTCGATTTGAAGGAACTCAATTTTATGATTTCATGCTAGAATTGTAGCTGCAGCATGGTCCAAATTGTAGGAAATTGATTATGCATCCAGCTTCTAAATGCTCAGGGAATCCACCATGCTCCAACTGCTTGTTAATTCCATGGCATGAAGACCACTTGAATTGTTTGGCATCTATTGGTTTATAGTCTTTACATTTTTTATCCTCATATCTAGGAATATTCAAAATCCAGGTGGAAGCTCTCCAGTTTCCTGGTGTAGCTCAAAGGGAAGAATATAAACGTTCTTCATGATTTTCCATTAGAAAATGATTTCTTGTTTCTTTTTCTCTTCATATACTCTTCTACATGCCTTTCATTCCTACTGTCCTTTTCTAGGTTCTTTAGGATTATCAAATCAAGCACATTTCTCTTCCCTCCTTTTGAATTTCTTATTTGACAGTTATCTCCTTGGTTCCCTAGAAGCTAAATGCATGGTAGTATCTCCTCCTCACCCCTACATTCCTTAAGTTCTTGCTTCCCATGAACCATTCTTTCTTTCCATCCACCTAAAGGTATAACACAAAGATTTTTTTCTAGGTATTTGTGAGGGTGAGCATTTATGCATGCACTTTAGGAGAGGTATTCTTAATCTATATTATTGTTCAATCCTACCAGAGTAAATGGCAAAGCCTCCTAAAATAATGGCTCCCGCATGTGGTAATTAGACTTGTATTATTACCTTGCTTCTTGATCATGATATCAATAGTGCTCTTATGCTAGCTCATAGGTTGAAGCACCATGCTAAGGTGCAAGAGATGATTTTAAACAACCACCAAGTGTGACTATTTAACTCTTACTTGGGCCTTTAAGCATTAAAATTAAACTGAAAGGTTTAGTTTAGTCACTTGACCAACCATAGTTATTAACAAAATTTGAGACCTAAACATAGTGAGACATAAATCAAAGGTCTGTATCGTAGCCCTCTCCCCTGCATTCTAGGACTACTAATTGAGCTACCCTATTTGTGAATCCATACCTTTGGATTACATTCCTCTCATCATATACTTTTTAGAATCTTCCATCCTCAACAATGCAAAAATGTTCCTCTCCAAATTGTAATTTTTTAGAAACAAAAAAGGTAAAAACGAAATAGACCTGACAATAAGAAAATTGTGTATCTCACACTTTTCACCATTTCCACTTTCAAACAAATTATGTAGGTCTAAATTTTGCTAAATCATTGGACTGACCCTAGGTTAAATCATTATGCTTATACCTATTCTTTTTGTTTTGTATAATCCTTTTACCTCTTTTTTGGATGGATTAAATTTTAAGTTTGATGCATTATCAAAATATGATTTTGGAGTTGGATTCTAAATATTCACCCCTAAAGTCTTGGAGTATCTCCCTATCCTAAATATAAATTTCCCTTCTCAGTTGCAAAGGAAATTAGTATAAATTGCTTTGTAGAATGTTCTTATAGTTATTGCCATTTCTTGCAATTAATGACATTCTCATTATCATTCAATTTGACATCATCACTCAAAGCTACAATGACAAAGATGGAAATTTAGAAGCAGTGGGTTTTGAATTTTACACTGTTACTACTTTTTATGTTGTATTTGGACCGAAGAGGATATCTTGCAATTCAAAACTTTTGAGTGATTGGTCTACAATTTCTCTAAAGGTGGGCTATTTTATTCATATTTCAATTCATGAAGAAAATTTTAAAATAAAATTAATGAAAAACAACTGGTTTTAAAAAACATCATTCTTTCATATGCCAATGACCATGTTTAAGATTATTCATGTGGGCTTTGTTGTTAGGCATGCAGTACTTGCATCATCTATTCTTGGATTCAACATCTTTGTTTCTTGGATGGAGAGCTCAGTCTGTACATTGCTTACATTTGTTTTCCAACATTGATTCACCTTAAAGATTTTAAAATTTCTCTATTTTTTTCCAAATCCAATCCAAATAAGTTACAATGGAAACTTCAGCTATACACGGCTGCACTTAAATGATCATAACACTTCATTTTTCCTCTTCATTTGTAAACCACTATTTTATTAAAATATATTCATATGAATCGTAACAAAAATCAAATAGGATAGCTTTTCATGTGTTTTATATTTTTAACCGCCCTCTTCCAAGAGGGCGATCCCTCTTAGGGTTACGAGGGTGGTTTAAAACCATCATATTAGACCCTAAGAGGGCAGTATTTTGAGGCAGTTTTTAACCATCATCATATGATGTAGAATTTTTAATATGCCCTCATAGATGACGACTGAATAACCACCCTTAAAGATCCTTTTTGGTGTAGTGATATGGCTCGAAAGGAACAAAAAAAATTTTGAAGGAAAGAAAATCAGTTTAGAGGTAATGAAAAGAAAGATTTGTGTATCCATAGAGGAGTCTAAACCAACCCTATCAAGTCATCCAATCCCTAATCTTGAAGCAAAGAGCCTTGATAGATGAATTTAATTCATCAATTGGAATTATGATGGTGGATGTATGAGAAACAAAAGGAAGACAAAAAATATAAAGTGGAAACCATTGGAAGCAGAGTTGGTCAAGTTAAATATTGATGAAGCTTTTAAAGGAAATTAAATATCAACAAGAGGAGGAGGAATAATCAAATGTAATAGGGGTAATATTATGTGACATTATATTTTTAGTAGTTTTTTGAGAAAAATAATGAAGCTAAAGCTTGGTGGCTTTGGAAGGATTAAAATAAGTAAAAAAATGAAATGGAACAAAGTATGGATAGAAGGAAATTTACTAATAGCAATAAATACAATTTTGAGGAAAGAAAAGGTTTCATGGAACATACAAGAGATTTTTCTGGAAATACAAGACATTGCTATAGAGTTTGAAGAAATCAGGTTTACACATACATTAAGGGAAGGAAAAAAATCATATAGGCTAGCTAATAGAGGGGTTTTAATAGAGGATTATGAAGTTAAATCCTATTTTCCATGGTTAGAGAAAGTAATAAGTTTAGGTAAAGCTGACAAGAAAAATGTTAAAGGAGCAAATTCATAATAATGTTTGAAAGGATTACAAAATATTTTAGGGATACATTTAGAGATCAATGCATTTTAGGAAACTAATAGTCCAGATTTGGTAAAGCAAATTATGATTTCGTGAAGCAAGTAAAAGTTTTGTATGTAGAAGTAGAAGAAGATGATATCATATGAACTTCATGGTTGGGTGGATTATTTCTTGATCGATCAAAGAGGTTTTTAAAAGATCGAGAGAAACTTTTGTAGGATTACTTTCAAGCTATTATAAAAGGTCAAAAGTACTTTTATCCTGGCTTTTGGAATGTATGAGTAGAGGTGGCTCTCTAGAAAAATAATTCCATTTAGATTAGAGAACCAAAGGAGATTTGAGGGTCTAATTAGATGATTAAGTTTTGTGTTGTTGTTTTGTAACACCATGAATGAAATAATGGACCATTCCCATCATGTATTGACTTGGAGGCGGAAATTTTTATACTGAATATGATTGGTCATATTCTAGTCATGATTGGGTAAGGGATCTTGAAATTTTCTAATTCTTGATTAGAGGATTCTTGCTTAGATTTTTTGACAACAATGCACCCTTCATCAATTAAGTCTTGAATAATATTTCTAAGCGTCCTACATTTATTGGTATGATGACCATTTGTGTAATGGAAAGTGCATTGCTCTTTGGTTTTGAACCAAGGGAGATTTTTCCTTTTGGGTCTATGGGTTTGATAGGTGGAAGTTCTATAATTTTAGCCTCCAATAATTGATCAAGGACGGTTGTAGGGATTGATCAAGCCTAGTTAATTTTCTCTTGGGATTTTTTTGTTATTGGATTTTTTCTAAGACAAGTTTTTGTAGGGTTTGCAATAGAATTTACATTATTGGTTGGTTACAAATAGGTTACCGCATCATCCAAAACATATTTTTTTTGTATTATCCCTTTTGGTTGGAGGAGGATGGTTTTTTGTTCATTATTTTAGATTCTAATATTGTATCTCCTCAAGAGGGTAGCTTCTACATATTGAGCTAAATCTACTACCTCTTCATAAGAGTAGATGTTGGACATCTCCAAGGGGTAGGCCAATTCTTAATGCATATTACATATGAAAATATTTAGGAGTTTTCTTTTTGGAAGTGTGTATTGGATTGTCCCTACTAAAGCTATTAAATTTTCTAAAAAGTCATAGAAAGTCTCATCATTGGATTTTTAAAGTGTGTATAGGTCACTAATGGTGACCTTATCATCAATATATATCGAGAAGTGTTGGATAATAATTTTGACTAATCCCTTGAAGGTGTTGAGGCTATATCATGGTAACTGGTAATACCATTATAGGTTTGGGCCTTTAAATCTATGGGGGAACAATTTGAGGAGTAACATCTCATCATACACAATGTCGCTACATGGAGTATGGAAATACTAAGGTATTTAATGAGGTCTTCTTCCCTAGGTACATTTAGAATTTAGGTGTTTCAAAATTTGGGAAAATATGTGACTAGCTATGATAGGATCCAATGGTTGTTTAAACAATTCCACATAGGAGACATTGTGAATAGATGAGGGCCCTTGGATATAGTCCACTCGCTATGTCAATTGTTCTAATTATGAGTTAAGGTACTAGAATGCTGAAGAGATTGGATTTTGTGTTATATGTTCTAGAATAATAGGGCTTCTATATTTATGATAAAATTATGATATTGGGGTATGAAATGTTGGATTAGGCATCATACAATTAATCCCAAAGATATTAAATACTAATGTACTTGAGGTTGTAATAAAAGAGGTAAGTTTTTGGGTGAACCTTATACTTATACCTAGAATGGAAGGAAGGTTATGAATAATAGGTTGAGAGAGTGGGGTACTAGGAAGAATATGAAGATGTTGTACTTGGTTAGTACTTATTGAGAAATATGGACACTAGTTTTAATCCAAAGTAATTATGAAATAAAATATAAGGTCAAATGATGCCCTAAATAGGATGGAATATTTGATGCCCCACCTTCTACAAAAATTATAATAATATGGGGTTGATGCATTAAGTTCTACATATAGAGATCCAAGAGATAATTCTATATGATTTGAAGTTGTAGGAGTGGACTTAGGTTGTTGAGGAAGGTCCAAAAGGGACCCTTCCATAGTAGAAGTAATTAAGGACTCTTCATCTACTTTTAAAATAGTATCTATGACTTCCTTGTTCCCATGCAGGAAGGTAGCCATATGATCCATAGAACTAAAGATGACCTCCTCTTGTTCATTATGGATAGGGGAGAGGATCCCTAAGGGAGTAACTTCCTCCTATTTTGATTTGAATGTGGAATTTTTTAATGTGACTTTATCCCCTTAGAACTCAAGAAAGGAGGCCAAGGAATTAGAATTGTGAGCCAATTGGGAGGTAACATTTCAGGTAAGGTAGTGGTGTTCAACCATGTTTTAGAGCAAAAGGGAAAATTAAATTTTATTTTGTTTTTAGTGTTGCTTAAAATAATAAGAGAATATATGTTATGCCCTTATACCACCTTCTCTCGATATACCAATATAGTTGATATACCTTAAGGGGATTCCCTATATTTGAACATTTTGATGTACCTACCCTTCTTATATACCCAATGGTACATGGAAGAAGTTAGTCCTCTTGATATACATAGTTGTACATGAGAGATCTTGAGGTAGGTAAAAAGAGATAGATATATGGGAATGACCTCCTAGGTACATGACCCACGCTAAGTGCATGAGAGGTAATCAAGATTCCTCCTTATGTGTCACATTAGTCTTCCACAACATACTCCCCATGAGGCTTAAAGTATATGTGAAACCCTATATGGGAGGTTGGCATCTTAATTTCACTATATACCCAATATAACATCAAGGTTCAAATAATGGCTACTTAAGGGATTGTATATAGCCCCAATAGGACTAATATTTGGTTATATTCTTATTAATATTTAGTTAATATTTTTTAATATACAAAAGCAAAATTATTTCATCTTATTTAGATGTTTAATCAATTTTTATTCTTGATTATGGGTTTTGGGAAGGATAGGAAGAACTTTGGACCTATGTGTTGTTTAATTTCGGTTTACCAAAGATGTGGAGATGTAAAATGCACCCACACTCAATATTATGAAGGATTTTGTGTAGTTGATAGATCTAGTTTTATGAGTTAGTTTGAGCATGCACCTAGGATTTTGCAAGGTCCTAAATCCTATCCTAAATGTAATAATTTGATAATTGCAATGCAAGTGAATAACAAGAATGCAAAATACAAGCCCTAGACAAAATGATTTCATCTTTTCAATGCTTGCAAAAAAGTAAAGTTTCTTTTTTTCGTTTCAAGTGAGATATAAAAAAAATTTACATGCAAATGATGAAACTACCATGGAATACAACTATAATGTAAGTTTGATCTCTTGCCTAATCACTTCTTTATAAAACAAAGTAAAAAATTACAAAATAGCTAAGTAGTGCTTTGACAAAAATAACTAAACCCATGATTCAAAATTGATGTAATAATTAAGATCTATGATTACCCTTTTGTAATGATATTAAAAGGAAATATTACCTTTTATCCCTTTTCAATTTTTTATTTATAAAAATCTAGTAAAATGATAACAAAATAGCATGGAAAATCTAATCTAATAACCTGGCTTGATGCAAAATAGAACCCAAAAGTGCAATATTTTATTTTACAATCTTGTATGAAAGCATCATGAAGTGATAGAAACATTGTGGGAATGGAGGTATTGTACAAAAGCGTTGTATGAAAGTGTCATATGAAATTTTATATTGCACTTTGTAGTTGTACGATGCTTTCATTTTGTACCTACAAAAAATAGAAACCTACAAGTGAAAACTAAAAAGATTGTAGTTAGTGTAAAGGGGTTTGTCTAGTCTCTCTAGGAATATTGAACTTCCTTAGTAGAGGGATCAAACCCTATTTTTCTCTTGAGTAAATGATAAAATAATATCTTGATCCATAAATAGAAATTATTGTAAATATAAAACAATAAAATAAAAGAACATTGTAAGATGAAAAATATAGGAGGATGAAACCTAATAGGAATGCTCACAATCCAAAATTTTCCTTTGGTGATGTGCACTTGTTGAATACCTCTTTGATTATGTGTGCTTATTGAATACCCCTTTGATGATGCCTTCCCTTTGCTAGTTATACCCTTGATTTTATGGATTCAAGGTTACTTCAAGGTTGTAACAACATGTGAATATAAAAAGTCTTTCCTCTTATAATTTTGATAACATGCAAGTACTTATTTAAGATTGATTCCTTTAATTCCTTCAATGTTGTATTTATAGGTCACCCAATCCCCCTTGGAGGATCTGTTATATATTTAGGATCAAGATCATGATGAGGATGAGGTGTGCAATTTTATTAGTTGCAATAGATAAATCACCAATCAAGAGTAGTTGCATGGTGTTATAGGGAGTGAACAAGGCTGATTAGGAAGTTGCATGACTTCATTAACCAATTAAGTATCTTGATTGGTAGTTAAGTGGCTTTGTTTGCAGTCAAGATTTCATCCAATCACATGTTGAATGGGGCGATCAATGAGATTCACAAAAAAACTAGAAATGATGGCAATTTAACCATCAAATTGTTAGTTTTGGTGGTGGTGGCACAAAAGTGTCATAGAGGTACAAAAGCATTGAATAGAAGCATCATGTGGAATTCCATACAACATTGTCGTTGATGATAAAAGTGTCACATGTTCATAATGTTTTATTTTTTGGTTGTTTGGAGACATTAGTCCTTAGACAAGTAAGGCTATGTTTATACTCGTTGGAAATATCTTTTTGATCCCTTTCTAATGATACCACTTTTGTAAAATTTTATAAAGATTTGACAAACATTTGTAATTGTCAAAGGTATGTTATTTGTATCCTAAAATTGGGTACAAGAGGGTCAATTTTGCTTAATTTCCAAAAGAGTTGATCAACCACGTCATTGGTGTCTTTTTGATATGTAAAATTAGGTGTCTACATTTTCTCCTTTTGATGCATTTATTATATAATAAGTGCATCAAAAATTGTCATAGATGCCCTAATTATACATCAAAAGGGGTACCCATTTTCTAGATTTAAATTCATAATTTTATTATGATGTGATCATGTCCTAGCATGCCCCCTCGATTTTCAAAATGGAAAGCAAAAATAGATCAAGAAAACTAAAAAGTACTATTATAGGCATAGAGTGGAGGTGATAACAATATTCATGTTTGTCATAGTGTTCAAGGGCTATGAATGTAGTGTTTAAAAATTATTAAAAGAGATTGAAGAGAGGTTTAAAAAAAGAGAAAAGGAGGAAAAAGTTGAAAAGGAAAAGGAAATAATTAGTTGAAATGGAAGGAAAAATAAAAATGGAGTGAATGTAAAAAATGGTAAAAATGGGGGGGTATAAGAAGAGTTAAAAGGGGAAGGAAGTTCATTTTTGCTATGTGAAAGGAAGAAATGAGTTGTGAAGAGGAAGAAAGAGCATTCGTAGGTAGATTAAGTGTGATATTGGTGATAATGGCACAAGGATGACCAACACATTGTATAGATGTGGTTTGAGCACCGAAGCTTGGAGGCAACGTAGTAGCTCCGATAAGTGACTAAAACTATCTTGTTTATCAATTGAAATTTATTTTTATAAATCTTGAACAAGATATACAACATTGTACAACACTTTCATGTTTGTATGGTGCTTTTATGAACATACGACACTTTCATGGTTGTATGGAACTTTTATGCATTGCTAACACAAACATACAATGCATATCTATTGTGTTATATCGTACAAAACTATTGTGTCTGTATAACACTTCCATACAATGCATCCAGACCATACAATGCTTTTGTACAATGCAACTAGGTCATATGGAATTTTTATATGATGCATTCAGGTCGTATGATTCTTTTATTAGGGGTAAAGAATTTTGTATACTTTTTATAGGATTTTGACCACTTTTTGATATTTTAGTTTATGCATGCTTAGCATACAGTATTCGAGTTTCAAGAAGAGGTGAAAGGTGCAAAAATTTGTTTTGGACCTTCTAGATGAGGGTGACCATAATATATTGTTACGAGTTAGGTTAATATTATATATCTTGTATGCTAATGGTGAAGTTTGATCAAGCTTTACTAACAATACCAACAAAGCAATGGTACTATAAGATAAGTACCTTTCATATTCACATAGGGAATATGACAATAACATTAGAGGACGTGTGGAGGATGCTCTAATTATTAGTCAAGGGTGCAACAATAAATATTATATATTACTAGAGGTAATGCTTATAGAGGTTGGTAGGGTAGGAGGATTTTTTAATGGTACGTTCTGACATTGAAATCAATATCCTTTCATAAGAGGTCATTTAGACTAATTTAGTAGTGTCTTCATTGTATTGGTATCGAGAGTTCTAATTAGAGATACAAGCAGGAAAATGATGGTGTGAAGATAGGAGGATGTGGTTATGGACATGTAGGATGATCATGTGGTGTTTGCCTAGGATCCAAAAGTACTTGGATGATTATACAAGACACTACATGGAGTGGTTTATATAAGAGGCATAGAGTTTGGTATACTGCATACTTTCGTAGGTTTGGTCATAGGAGCATATAGCGATCGTGCAACCACTAGGTATCTCAAGGAGGGTCGATAATTGATAGGTACCTAAGGCATTTAGTTGGACTTGAAATTTTGAGGCAGGCCAAGGTATGTTGACCTTTATATGGCTAACATATGTGAGGAGGAAAATGGATGATCTTCTTCTAGATTAGATTATATGACAACTTTATCAATTGCACCCAATGTGGATGAATTATGGATATCAACTAGCCCAAGTTCAACGTGTTAAGTGGGTAGTATGTCCAAAGGGTGAGCAAGAGCTACATCACTTTGATAAAGTTATGAGACAATTTAATCCAATACAAAATATTCTTGAGAAACTAGTGTAGTTCAAGAGGGCCCATCAAGAGACAATTGTTGGTGGTCTTCTAGATTTTGATAGCTATGCAAAGGAGGATGCAAATGATCCTATTATTCTAGATCCAGGCTAGAATTATCCCAGTGTTGTAAAGGGTTATGAGCACTAGTATAAGGGGATTTATTCTCAACAAGTTACCATAACATAGGAGTAGGTAGGATGTGGTTATGGACATGTAGGATGATCATGTGGTGTTTACTTAGGATCCAACAGTACTTGGGCGATTATACAAGATACTAAATGGAGTGGTTTATAGAAGAAGGATAGAGTTTGGTATGTTTAACACTTTTTTAGGTTTGGTTATAGAAGCATATAGCAATCATGTAACCACCATGTATCTTAAGGAGGGTCGATAATTGGAAGGTACCTAAGGCATTTAGTTGGACTTGATATTTTGAGGTAGGCCAAGGGATGTTGATCAGTATATGGCTAACATATGTGAGGAGGAAAATGGATGTTCTTCATCTAGATTAGATTATATGACAACTTTATCAATTGCACCCAATGTGTATGAATTATGGATATCAGCTAGCCCAAGTTCAATGTGTTAAGTGGTTAGTATGTCCAAAGGGTGAGCAAGAGCTACATTACTTTGATCAAGTTATGAGACAATTTAATGCAATACAAAATATTCTTGAGAAACTAGTGTAGTTCAAGAGGGCCCATCAAGAGAAAAGTGTTGGTGGTTTTATAGATTTGGATAGATATGCAAAGGAGGATGCATTGAATGATCCCAGTGTGATAAAGAGGTATGAGCACTAGTATGAGGGGATTTATCCTCAACAAGTTACCATAACACAGGAGCAAGTAGGATGTGTTTATGGACATGTAGGATGATCATGTGATGTTTTTCTAGGATCCAAAAATACTTGGGTGATTATACAAGATACTACATGGAGTGGTTTATAGAAGAGGGATATAGTTTGGTATGTTGCACACTTTTTTAGGTTTGGTCATAGGAGCATATAGCGATCGTGCAACCACCAGGTATCTCAAGGAGGATTAATAATTGGTAGGTACCTAAGGCATTTAGTTGGCCTCGAAATTTTGAGGTAGGCCAAGGGATGTTGACCATTATATGGCTAACATATGTGAGGAGAAAATGGATGATCTTCATCTAGATTAGATTATATGCCAACTTTATCAATTACATCCAATGTGGATGAATGATGGATATCATCTAGCCCAAGTTCAATGTGTTAAGTGGTTAGTATGTCCAAAGGGTGAGTAAGAGCTACATTACTTTGATCAAGTTATGAGACAATTTAATGCAATACAAAATATTCTTGAGAAACTAGTGTAGTTCAAGAGGGCCCATCAAGAGAAAAGTGTTGGTCGTTTTATAGATTTGGATAGATATGCAAAGGAGGATGCATTGAATGATCCCAATGTGATAAAGAGGTATGAGCACTAGTATGAGGGGATTTATCCTCAACAAGTTACCATAACACAGGAGCAAGTAGGATGTGTTTATGGACATGTAGGATGATCATGTGGTGTTTTTCTAGGATCCAAAAATACTTGGGTGATTATACAAGATACTACATGGAGTGGTTTATAGAAGAGGGATAGATTTTGGTATGTTGCACACTTTTTTAGGTTTGGTCATAGGAGCATATAGCGATCGTGCAACCACCAGGTATCTCAAGGAGGATTAATAATTGGTAGGTACCTAAGGCATTTAGTTGGCCTTGAAATTTTGATGTAGGCCAAGGGATGTTGACCATTATATGGCTAACATATGTGAGGAGGAAAATGGATGATCTTCATCTAGATTAGATTATATGCCAACTTTATCAATTGCATCCAATGTGGATGAATGATGGATATCAGCTAGCCCAAGTTCAATGTGTTAAGTGGTTAGTATATCCAAAGGGTGAGCGAGATCTACATTACTATGATCAAGTTATGAGATAATTTAATGCAATGCAAAATATTCTTGATAAACTAGTGTAGCTCAAGAGGATCCATAAAGAGACAAGTATTGGTGATTTTCTAGATTTGGATAGCTATGCAAAGGAGGATGCAGACGATCCTATTATTCTAGATCTAGACTAGAATAATCCCAATATAGTAAAGGGGTATGAGCACTAGTATGAGGGGATTTATCCTCAACAAGTTACCATAACATAGGAGCAAGTACATAGGTGGGAGGGATGGATTGAGTCATACCTATGAAGGCACATTTAGGAGGTCTTGAGGAGGTAGAGACAAAGATGAGAGTCAACTATGGTAACACCACTTTGGATGTTACCACCATCAAAGGATTTAGTGGAGGTGGCAAGGGGTAGTAGTTAATTGCTTTCTAGATTCAAGGTAAGGGACAATAGATCATCACTTGTTGATTTTGAGGAAGAAAGGGAGGGCTTGCTATGGTGAATATCCAAGGTGGAGTTAGAAAGAGATTATTTGGTAGCGTGATTAGCAAGTTTGAAGGTTTTACATGAGCTAGAGGAGGAAGAATAAGATAGAGAGGTATCCCAACTATGGTTAGAGAGGGACCAACTATGAGTAGAGAAATCAATTATTGATAAAGAGGGATAAATAGGTAGGGGTGTTGTAGTGGCAAGTGGTCAATCTAGAGAGGGAGAGAGCACTAGGTAGAGGAGACTGTAACAATGTAGTAGATGGTAAGAATTTAACTATTGAGCAAGCTGCAACCAGAGCATGGGGTATGGGAGCATAAATAGTTGGAGAGAGATATATAGTGTGCTTGTTATTCTAATAACTATCACAGTTATAGGGATAGTTGTGATAGGTGTAGTATGAGTTAGGGTAATCATAGGGAGAGCTAGGTCAATCACATGGGGAGTTAGGCTAAGTTAATTTAGAGTTGATCTAGGTACAAGGACAACTTAGTTGGGTCCAAGGTGATTTACAATTAGTGCAAGAGGAACTACATATTACTCAACATGATTTGTAGGTTGAGGCAGAGAGGGTAGTGCACTATAGGGCATTATATCATGCAATAATGCCTCATGAGCAATGGATTTATTCATATTCTAGGACATGAAATTGAACTTATTTGAGATCTATGACCCAATACTTTGCCATCAGTTATGATGTTTTGGTCATTCAAACGAGGAGAAGCACCTGATAAAGGGTCTCAATGTTAGGATGTTGTATATGTTATGCATTAATTTTAGATGATGTACTATTTTTGCTATGATATTGTAATAAAAAATATCTGGATTAATACTATATATCAACATTTATTAATTTGTTGTAATGTAATGAATGCTTATGACATTTGCTTTGATGTTTCTAATAATATATAATAAATCTAAATGATTTTGATTTAATCTTAACATGTGTTTCTAGTATTGTTTAGACACCTTGTATTTGAATAACTTTATTGTTTAATTTGTTTGATTCACCCTTATTGGTGGTATTTTAGACAGATAAATGGACAAGAACTTAGGAATATTCAAATATTACCTAGCCCTTATGTGTATATAGGACTTTAATATTTTGTTTGTTAAGTTTTCTTCACCCCTAAGAAATGGCCTTTTGGCCTGAGTAATGGACAAGTTCTTAAGAAACTTTAAAGATTGCCTAAACATCTTGTGTCTACAAGACTTTATTAATGTATTTGTTAAGTTTTCTTCACCCCTAAGTGATGGTCTCTAAGTATTATTAATGGAAAAGCACTTAGGTAGTTTTAAATATTGCCTAGACACCTTTTGTCTGCAAGACTTTATTGATTTGTTTGTTAAGTTTACTTCATCCCTAAGTGATGGCCTTTGAGCCTTATTAATTGATAAGTGCTTAGGTAGCTATAAATATTACCTAGATACCTCGTGTGTATAGGAATTTATTGATTTATTTGTTAACTATTTTGAGTGTTATACCCCCTACCTCTAAATGTCATTTTAGTTTGTCATGATTTATCCTTGGGTGTTATGGAGGAGGAGGAAGAAGAGTAGATGGAGCTATCAACATCACAAACTATTGCAATAGTCATCATGTAATTCATTATGAAGTATAAGGAGAGGAGTATGATGGGGCTATCAACACCATGGACTATCACAATGGTCATTGTGTAGCCCATTGATGAGAGAAAAAAGAAGGATTTTATAAGGTTTTTCCATAAGTATTTGTAAATGTTGTATCATTTATCATGTGACACATGATAAATAGAGAGTGAATGTTATGATTTATTATTCTCAATGTGTCATAAGCCTATGAGGAAATGGGTCTTTTTGGTCCATTACCTATAAGGCCTATAAAGCATCCAAGAATATCTAAATGAAAGTAAATGAGGAGATAAAGAGATCATGTCATATGTTCCTGTGACTTGTGTAGTAGACATCATGTGGCAAGGTGGTTGTAGCTTAGGAGAAAGAGAAGAAAAGGGGATCATACATGGAACCTTGGAAAATACATTTAGAACATAACATAGTTGTATTATTGCTTGGCATGGTGTTCATATCATAATTTCTTTGTTGCTTTATGGATGTACAATGTGATGTTTTAACAATATTATACTACCTTTGAAATGCATTTGACAAGGTGCATATGTGATTATTTTGATAGGAAGTGAAGAAAAGAAAAAGTGATTGAAGGAAGGGACTAAAAGAGATCACTAGCATTAGGTGCCTAGTGCAAGTGCAATGCATATGAACCATCTTGATTAGGATCATCATGGAATCATTATGATTTGCTTGACTCAATAAATAGCAAGCATGTTCAAGCAAGCTATCATGAGATCAAATAGACATGTATCAAGCAATGCAGACATCCATCAATAGGTAAGCAATAGGTCTCCAAATGTGAGGTAAGGGGAGTGCCACTAGCATCAGATACCTAAAGAAAAATTATCTATGTCTAACTAGGATCATCATCACATCCCAAAAAATCTCCACAAAGAAGGAAAGGAGGGATATAGATTATGGTTTTCCACCATAGTAGTTCCTTTGTGAAGGTAACATAGTTGTCTCACTGCTTGTCAATGAGTGCACCTCATAATTATTCATCAATATGTATATGGAGATCATAGTATCTCATTTGAGTGAGGCTAATAATATCATATTACATTCATAAATAAATTGCATGCAAAAACCATGATGAGAAGATACAAATAGGAGTGCAAGATAGAAGTTGATGTAATATATAAGAAGTGATCTTAAAAACTATGGGCAAGGATATATCTGCCAGCGTCAGTAACCTAGTGTAAGTGTAATGTACATGTAAGATATCCTAACTAGGATCATCACATGCATCCTAAAATATCTCTTGAATCAATATGCATCAAGCAACCAAGCATGAGTGAACAAGAAATCATGAAATCAAGTAGTCATGTAGGCAAGCAATCATGCATGCAAATAGCAACATGCAAATAATACAAGATGATGTAGATTAAATATAGCATATTTTTAAATGCATTATGTTCATGGGTTCTTCTAATTATTTTTCATAAAGTTTAGTCATGCAATAAGCTCCTGACCCATGATTGGTAGTTATTATAAATGGACCTAGCCATTTATGCTTAAAATTACCTTTGAGATTATATTTTGTTGGTGTTTCTCTAATTTTCCTTGAGGACCAGGTTACCAACCTCAAAGGATCAAGGTCATACCCTTTTGCCATAGGTCTACTTCAGCCTTTGATGGTAGACTAGTAGGTGTTCTAGGGCATGGGCATGGATATATTATTCAATCAGCTCTCATTGACTAAGGTGAGTATAGCGATACTCATCATCGATAAAGGAATATATAATAGGATATGTAAGTTACCTCTAATTTGAAAGGAAATCCATCTTCAATCCCATTGACTAAGGCATAGGATGTTTCCCCAACTAGAGTCCAAACACTAGTATGATAGGCCCATAAGACATGATATAGTTTAAGATGTCAATTATGACATGTTTTACTAATGAGATTATTTAATATTTTGATTAAGATTTTATTAGAAATCTCAACTAGTTGTTACCTTATGTATAATAAGATATTGACCACTTGTGCTAGATTTTATATTTGGCATAAATTTTGATGACATCCTCGTTCTTAAAAGGTGTATTATTATAGGAGATTATGTATGGGATGCCATAACGATATAGGTTCTAATTGAGGATGAATTTAAATACTTGAAGATTGGTATAGGAGTACAAAGGCATTGCCTCTACCCATTTTGTAAAGCACTCAATTATTGTGACAAGGAATTATATCCATTTTATGATGGTGGATTTATTTTATCAATAATATCAAGGCCCCAAATATAAAACAACCTAGGAGAAGATAATGATTGGAGCTCCTATGATGGGGCATGGATAAGGTTTTCATGTTTTTGATATTTATTGCATTTTTGGATGTAGTCGAAAGAGTCTTTCTCTATGGATCTCTAGTAATAGCCAAAATGGAGAATTTTATTGGTGATGATATTTTTGCTAAAATAATCGTTGCAAGTTCCTTTATGGGTCTCTTTAAAGACTATATTTGCTTCATCAAAGTTTAGAATCTAAGAAGGATGTCATCAAAATATAATTTATAAAGAATATCATCGATGATGACAAATCAACAAACACATTGTCTCAAATTCTTATGCTCATTCTAATTTAAGCCTTTTGACAAGGTACCATCTTTTAGAAAGGTAAATCTATCCTTATACCAAATATCTGGAGGGGGTGTTGTTTCAATAGAAAAGACTTCTAAAGAATTATATCTAGATTCGAGGGTCTTAGGTTCCTTAATTTATCAAATGATGATCATGGCTTGATCATCCTTCAGATCTAGAGGAACAAAGAAGGTGACTGCATACATAGCATCAACATGGAAGTTGCTAGATTGTGGAATAGAATCAATAGTAACCTTGTTGAACGAGGCCATTAGTTTATTGACAATGTCCTTATATGGCCTAAGCTTGTCATATTTAATTTGGTAGATTCCATTAATATGGTTGACCATGAGTTTGGAATACCCAAAAATATTGAGTATTAACATTGAAAAAATAATAAGGGGGTTGGATTGTGAACGCCTTGGAGGAGCTAAGGAAAAACTAGGGCATTAGTTGGGTAGTCGAAGAGATTTCTGGTTACTGTGGATTTGAAGACAAGATTGCTGCTCTAGGAGGGTCCAATGGGGACACCTCCGGATCCTCTTCTAGAGAGACATAGTTCTTTTGCAGATTTTTTAAAGGATAAATCTCCATCAAATACTAAAGAAGCACAAAAAACTGCATTAAAAATGCTCTTTACGGCTGCTGGAAATAGATCAACATCTCAACGAGTTAATGGATGCTTGCCACAGACTGAATCAAGGCCAAATATTTTCATTGAGCAAAGGATGGTTGAAGAAACAATTTTATATAGAGCCAATCATGATTTGATCTGTAGAATTCATGGGTATTCGCCCTACCCTGAATTTTTTGCATTCCTGGGTCCGACAAAATTGGGAGCCTCTTGGTGAGTATTCTTTATGGTTTATTAGCAATGGATATTTTATTGTTAGTTTTTCTTCACTTGCCGATAGAAATAGGGCTTTTGAATCAGAAAAGAGGAATCATGGTACGACAGGATTATTTTTTCAACCCTAGAGAGTGGGATTTGATCCTCGAATTGAACCCACTACTATCCCGGTTTGGATCCGTTTGTATGCACTTCCAATGGAGTTTTGGAGTGAGCAGGTATTGGAAATTATCGGTAATTCCCTTGGAAGACATTTGGGTGTTTCCAAAGACACAATATAAGGAAACACAACTGTTTATGCAAGATTATGTGTGGAAATAGATCTTAGCCAGCCTCTACCGACAGAGGTGGAACTTGAACTTGCAGGACTATCTTGGATTCAATAACTGGATAATGAGGCATTGCCCTTCAAATGCAGAGTTTTCCACAAATATGGGCATTTGGCCCAATCTTGCCCAAATAATATGAACATAAAAATGGAGGCTCCTCTAGGAATGTCAAATCTTCCTATGGAGGGTAAGTCAACAATCAACAAAGAACCAAAAAATATTTCTTAGGGTAAAGAAGCACAGGGAGATGATTTTGAACAGCCCAAAAGAAGGAGAAGGCAAAAGAAAAAATATGGTAAAGAGCAAACCCAACTCAAGCCCTCTAATAGGTATGATATATTTAAGACACTAATGGACCAAGAATAAAAATTCATGGAAGGAGTGGATGGGAATAATGAAAATAATAACATCTATGTTCAAGCTCTTCTTTCATATCCCCCCATCATAGAGCAGGTAATTGAGTACAGTGAGTTATCGCAGTCAGAGAGTGTAGGGGCATTGATAGTGCATAACCAAGAGCAGCCAATAATTAAGGATGTTAGCATGGGCATAGCAGAAAAGAACAGAGAAAGGCCAAATTTAGGGATAACTCAGATGGAAAAGAGAAAAAAATAGCAACTCTCAAGGAGTGGGTAGAAAATCAAATAAGGAATTGATAGCAGTTCAAGGAGACAAACTGATCACTGGAGGATCGGTGAGGCCAATAGATTTTTACTGCTCTCAAGGTAACCAATGATTATACAATCATGGAATGTTATGGGTTTAAACAGTAGAACCCATCAATATGTTGTTCGAAGACTCTTAGAAAAATGTAAAACATATTTTTTGCTTATCTAGGAGACAAAAATATCGTTATATCTTGTGTAAAACAGTTAACAAAATTTGGAGGGGTGCTGGTCATATGGAAGTGGCTGCCCAAGGTGCCTCAGGGGGGATAGTTACTCTTTGGAACTCTCTTGAATGGACTGCAATAGAACATATAGCTTGGAGGGGTGTTCTCACATCACATTTTAGAAATAATGTCACAGTTGAACATGTTTTAATCACAATTTTTTATGGGGCTCAAAACCTAGATGGTCAGATGCATCAATGGAAAGTTGTGCATAACATGAGAGTCTCAAGGAAATATTTAGACTAGATTATTGCTGGGGATTTTAATGCTAAATTATCCTCTAGAGATCAGAAAGGGGGAACCCCAATTTTGGACCTAGGGGATTGACTTATGATTGCCCAAGTCCAGGCATTACACTTGGTGGATATTAAATGCCCTGGAACCAACTATACTTGGACTAATAATAGGAGGGAGCAACATAGCAGGAAGGTGAAGTTAGACCCTTTTTTGGTTTTAGAGGAGGCATTTGTAAAATGGAATATAAAATTTCAGATTTTGGAGGGTCCAGTTTCAGATCACTTTCCCATTTTGTTGGAAGGAGGGATCAAGACAGTGCAGCATCACAAACCATTAGAATTTGAAAACTTTTGGTGGTGGGAAGAAGGTCACCTAACATATGGGACAACAATGTTTAGATTCCACAAACAACTTCATTATGTCAAAGATCAACTAAAACAATGGAGGTGAGCTAACAAGACATACTTCCAGGTCCAAAGAGCTCCATTGGTGGCCAGATAGGATGAGGTTAAAAAACACTTTAGGGAAGGAACAATTACAAAGCAGCTCAAATAAGAGGATGATGCATTGCATAAAGCGATTGAGGACATTGACAACCAAGAGGAGACCTACTGGAAACAAAGAGCAAGAACCACTTGGTTATTAGAAGGTGATAAAAATACCAAATTTTTCCATCGGAATGCTTGTGCTAGGAGACAGATGAACAACATGGAAGCTCTTCAATATGAGAATGGACACTCCTTTGATACAATTCCAAGTATGCATTTCCATTCAATGGATTATTTTTCTAAACTATTTAAGGAAAGTATGGTGCAATATGAAGAGGCTTAAAAAGAAGTTATTGCTATCATACCCTCTATTATCTCTGAAGAAGAAAATTAGACCCTACTTAAACCCATTGATAGAGAGGAACTAAAGAATGTAGTCTTTGGAATGAGCACCGAAAAAACACCAGGTCCAGATGGCTTTCCAATTGAGTTTTTTAGGCCTTTTGGGATAACTTGGAGGAGGATATAATGGCTGTTATAGAGGAGTGCAAAGGTAGTAAAAGAATTCTTAAATCATTAAATCATACTTTCATTACCTTAATTCCAAAAGGGGAGGAGGGGGTACATATTTCAGATTATAGACCTATTGCCTTATGCAATGTCATATATAAAATAATCACAAAGGTAATGGTCGAGCGGCTAAAACCTCTTCTACATAACATTATCTCCTCATAGCAAGGGGGTTTTGTAGAGGGTAGGCAGATCTTGGATGGTTTGGTTCTAGCTCAGGAGGCAATCCATTCAATGCAAACATCCGGTAATAGAGGAATGTTCATAAAATTAGATATGTCAAAGGCTTATGATAGGGTGGAGTGGAGCTTCTTGTCAAAGATGATGGCAGCCTTTGGTTTCTCTCAGGATTGGATAGAATGGGTCATGAGTTGTATTTCTATTCGACATACTCAGTGTTAATCAAGGGTCTTCCATTGCAACCATTTGAAGCTACTCGAGGCCTTCATCAAGGAGATCCTTGCTCTCCCTATATTTTTCTCATATTGGCTAAAGGATTGGGTAGACTCATCTTGATGAGAAGACAACAAGGTTTGCTAACAAGTATTAAGGTGGGTGAGGAAGTTTTGACTCACCTATAGTTTGTGGATGACACAGGATTGGTGGGAGTGGCCAACTTCAAGGAAGCAAGAATGATTAGAGATACACTTAATTTCTACCTTAGGGCTACAAACCAAGTCATCAATGATAAAAAATCCAAAGTGGTCTTTTTCAATCTTGATCAAAGGCTTCAGGAAAAAATTTTAGAGATCTTGGGATTCACAAGGACTTATCTCCCAGTGGTATACTTGGGGGTCCCTTTGCATTTTAAAAAACTAAAAATAGATATCTAGAGGAATATTTTGGATTGTATCAAGGACATATTTAATCATTGGTCTCACAAATGGTTAAGCTATGGGGGTATATTAATTTTTTTACAGTCAGTCATTCAAGCCATGCCAATTTATAAATTTTCTATCCTTGTTGCCCCACATACCATATGGAAAGAGTTGGACAAGATGGCTAGAAAAATTTTATGGGAAGGAGTAAAAGGAGAGAGGAAATTGGCCTTAGTAGGTTGGGATAAAGTAAGCTAGCCCAAGGTAAAAGGAGGTTTGGGATTGAGAATATCAAAGTTAAATAATAAAGCTTTAGCTGGAAAGCTTTATTGGAGGTGGATTTCCCAACCAACTTCTTTATTCAGTAGAATTTTAACTAGTAAATATTTGGGACATGTAAACCCAAATGAGCTGGGTCGTTTCCCTTTGGATGGTAATGGATCCTTAGTGTGGTAGGCTCTCAAGTTAGGATATTAGGTAGTAAAAGACAAATTATTTTGGAAAGTGGGGAGAGGAGAGAAGGCACAATTTTGGACAGATTCATGGGATCAATACCCACCTATAATTTTTGAATTTCCTGAATTGCAACCAATAAAAATAGCCATAGAAACCAAGGTATGGGTACAAATTGAAAGTTATTTCAACACTAGTCAGCTGGGGATTATAAGTTTAAGCAGTTTAAGAAGTTGGATGAGTGGCCAATTTCAATCCCTCCGGATTTGACACCC
Source organism: Wollemia nobilis (assembly GCA_028583015.1). Classification (NCBI taxonomy): domain Eukaryota; kingdom Viridiplantae; phylum Streptophyta; class Pinopsida; order Araucariales; family Araucariaceae; genus Wollemia; species Wollemia nobilis. The sequence continues at coordinate 9,322,675 of JAQPPZ010016710.1, read as the reverse complement.
ATCATGACTAAAATCTTTGCAAAAATATTTCTCACAGGTAGAGACGAGGAGGATGAATTAGCTTGGGGCTATGGGAGCCTTGGTGTCTACAAAATGAAGTACGGATATGATAAGATCCTTCTAGAGCCTCCTCCTCATACATATTAGGTTGAGGATTGGAGAAAGATTTGGCAGTCCAAGGGTTGGCCGAAAGTTAACTTTTTTGCCTGGTAGTTCATGCATAATGGAATTATTACTTTTGATAATCTCATATGCAGGGGAATCATTGGTCCATCTCAATGTGTTTTATGCTACAAGAGCGAGGAAACAACTGATCACTTGATGTTTGAGTGCTCATTCATGCGCCATATTTGGGAGAGATGGTTTTTATATTATAAAATTCAAGTTAATGGTGATTTGAATCAGATTAATATTTGAGAAATATGGAAGAGGGGTAGATTTAAATCTAAAGCTCTTTGTATTGGTTGGGAGCTTGGACTAAACTTTATTTGGTGGCAAGTGTGGTTGGAGAGAAATGCTAGAATTTTTAGAGAAACTTTTTCTTCTTTAGATGGAGTTTGGTAGGTCATTTGGAGCAAATTCACAGAAACTATGGCAGTCTATGCTAAAGAGGAAACTCAGGTTGTTATTTGGGCAATGGAGAAGGAAGTTTAAGTGCAAGAGGGACAGGACAGAGCTAGTTGGAAACCACCCCCAGAAGGTTGGATTAAAATTAATACTGATGGAGCTGCAAAAGGCAATCCGGGTAGAGCTGGAATTGGAGTGGTTTGCCAGAATCATGTTGGAACAGTGCTCTATTGGGAACTGCAAGGCTTGGTAAGAGCCACAAACAATGAAGCATAAGCCTTAGCTATCAAATCTGCTTCTATTTGGGTTGTAAAACAAGGTCATAAGAGGATAATCCTAGAATTCGATTCTCAAATAATGGTTGAAGCTCTAGATTGCATGAGGAACTTTGCTTTGAAAACATGGAGGTTGAGGATTCTTGTCACTCAAATTAAGGAATTATGGAGGGAATTAGATGATGTGATTCCATTTTATGTGAGTAGAGATCTAAATAAAGTGGTAGACTTCCTGGCTAAGATGGGTACTGAGAAGGAGGTAGGGGTTCAATGGCATAGTGACATGGATATTGAGGATGAGATGATTAGGCAAGTTGGTGAGCAAATCCAGTGCTTAGCTAATTTGGATAACCATTCCAGAAATACTGTTTAGGATATTTATGTTTCAATGTAGATCTTCTTTTATAGTTGTAAACAGGTGAACATCAATTGTAGAAATATGGTTTAAGAGATTTGGCTCCAATGCAAATCTTCTTTTACTGTTGTAAACATGTGTTCTCTCTGACTAAGGCTGGGAAAAGTCTCATCCCAACTTGTAAATGATCTTTGTTTTAATACAAGTTTTTTCAAATTATTTAAAAAAAAAAAAAACATTCAAAAATCAATGTGATATAGTCCTAGGATGAGAGCCTCATACATCATGGTATTATTAGTACACAAAAATCAAATTCTGAAAGATAAAGGAATGATATTTCATTATGGCTTGACTATGACAACTCCTACCCCTATGCCTTGACACACCTAGTGTCATTCAAATTATAGTGTCTAAGAATTAAAGTGATCAATTTCAAGGGTAAGGAAATAATCATCCAAGAATTCTATGATTATAGGATGATTAGTAGTTAAGGTTGGTGTTGCTAATTGATCAGTAATTGTCTAACCTTCTAGGGACTTCTAAATAATGAATCCAAGGTTAAATTTGTTAAGGGAAATTACCCATTTGGTGGTTCATCCTAAGAGATAACACTTTGACATGAGGTATCATAGGGTATCAACCCTAGCAAGCATAAGGGTTTTATGGCTAAGCATGTAATGTCTAAAATTTTGAAAAGTAAATATGACAACAAGGTAAACTTTTCTATGGGGATATAACATACCTCATAGCTAACTAAGGTCCTACTAATATAGTAAATGGCTCTTTCTCTATGTTGGTTTTCATATTGGGCTAGCATAGTGCCTAGAACATGGATGGTTGTTGCTATTATAGCACCCTAAAATTGGCGCAGTTAAAATTATAATAATTACATTCACCTTAGTAAATAATTTAAAAATCAAATTTAACCTCCCAAACCGCCCGTTAACCGTCGGGTATTCCGTTTCCCCCTTTTTCTACGCCAATTTTAGAGGTTGTTTTGACCGTTTGACGATATCGTCGCCGATCAGACGATATCGCCCCAGATTTGACGATTTCGTCTGGACTAGGACGTCCAGACGATCTTGTCGCAAAACTAAATTTGCATAGTTGGAATCTGTTCCAACGGGTCTCCAATCTGGGCAGAAGCGTGTCTGCACCGTTGGGACCCTCCCCCGTTGGAGATCTCCCAAATTGGGATGATCTCCAACCTCCCAACAACTCCCCCTAAGCCTATTTAACTTCTAGGATTTTCCCTCCCCAACCCCTGGCTGAATTTATCTGCAAACTGATTCCCTCTGCGTCAACACATCCTAATTTTGCTTTTGCACTAGTCCCATAGCCATTTTGTTGTAGGTACATCACTGGTTTTCAGCCGAAGCCAGCACCCATCGTCGTCGACGAACCTGTTCAAATCGGAGGCGATCCTGTCGAATTCGAGGCGATTTCGTACTGATGCGAGACGATCTCGACTGCAGTCTACATCGAGGCAATCAGTGCTCGAAGTTTGCTCTTCTTAACTCTTTCTCCGTCTTTTTATTCTACAAATTAGACTATTTATTTAGTGTTTATGCTATTTTGCATTTGGTGTTCACCCATTTAGCTTAGAATGCATGTTAAGTTCATGATTTGCCATTAAAGTACAGTAATTTGCATTAATTTATGTTCTTAAATATTGTTCAGTATTCATATTGCTATTTGGTGTAATTTGCCTCTGTTAGCACAATAGAATTTCTTGTATTTTGCATCTATTTTCTGTCTTGCAGGTCTCTGACGAATTCGTCTGACGAATTCGTCAGATCTCGGATGAATCTGTCAGTCTCAGACGATTCTGTCAAATTGCAGATGATCCTGTCAGATTGCAGGCGATTCTGTAGAATCCCCGACGATCCAGACTGCTTCAAACGTCGAATCTTCTTCAGACATCTGGATCAGGTATTTTTCATTGGCATTCTGTAAAATTCTCTGTTTTCTGCTTTCAAATCTGTCTGTTGTATTCATGGAACTTGCATTTTCATATAGTTTAATTTAGTTTCATTCGGCCAAACCTAGGATGAATGTTTAAGGTTAAAACGAACTCATTAAACACATTCCAAAAACCTAGGCGTGGAAACTGCCATTAAATGTTTCCTGGTGAACCCACCATCCATCGAAAAATCACCAAAATACACCTCCCTTGAGAGGCGGGACCTTCGCAAAGTCCTCTCGTCCGAGGTACCGCATCATCCTTTTCCCATCCTCCTTCCGGGCGTGGATCCTATAGCCTGAAGGTAGGGATGCGAAAAATTTGGAGCGATACATTTTGGTGAACCCGACGTGAATGCATCATAACCTTTTGAAAACAAAAAAACAAAATATATATATATGTATACAAGAAAAACAAAAACAAAATCATCATTTCAAGTTTGTATGTTTTAGATTCAATTCTAAATAGTAGATGCTAAATATTACTTTTAGAAGTACTAAAGAAACCATGAGTTTTTACTCAAATCAATATGAGCCCATCAGTAATGTTGGAAGAATTCAGCCAAATACATTTGTTGATTATGATCAACCTTATCCCTATTCAACACCACCTCCATCACACTTCTCTCATTTTTCATCCATAACTCAACAAAACAATCCCTTTGCCAATCCTCTTCATAACGATATTATCTATTCTCCCATATATCCATATTATGTCTATCAATCCACATATAATCCTCCACCACCTTTTCAATACTCTTCTTTCAATACAACACATCCATTTCAACAAGAAAATACTTATTCTTCCAATTCTACCATGCACTCACCTCCTACATCGCAATCTTCCTATCATCATTCTACCCATAATAAAGAAAGTAGAGGTGAGAAACCATTAGGTCCTTTTATGACAAAATTCCTAAGGCATTTATCAAAAACCTCTCAAAAACCTTCATCACGTAAATTTACTAAGCTCAATCAACCAATGGATATAATTCTCAAGTATTTACTTGACACAAATAAGATTGAACTCCCTTCCATAAGACAACTTTGATACCACATCAGATTGGTTTAAACCCGAGCTACATTGTGAATATCATAGAGTAGATGGACATATGACACAAAATTGTAAAGATTTAAGATGTGCAATTCAAGATTTGATTGATAAGGGTCTTTTTAATATAAAGGAATTACAATCTACAACCGATTATAAATCTCCAGTAAACAATCAAACTCCTACACAACAAATACCAATAATCAATCAAGACATGGGGATCTCCCAAGAACCCCTATTCAATTATCAACAACAAGAAACCAATCAAATATTGCATGTTAATGTGTCCCATCATGATGATATTATTAATATTGTAACAAAAACTACAAATGAGCAACCTCAAGTTCAATCAACTCAATCCGATATTCAAGATATGGATTCCTCATTTGACCAACCTTCAAAACTATCTTTGGCTCTAGAGAATGATCCAAAATGGAATGTAAGCATAGAAAGCTCATCTTTAGAATCAAAATCTCAATCTGAAATCCACTTTGATAACCAACAACAAGTGATTAATCCTCAAGCAAAGATATCCCTTTTAGAAGTATTACAAATTTATCACAAGGAAATTTTGTTCAAAATACCTAGCCAACAATTTGTTCCTCATCATATTTTCTCTAAGAACATAATTAATGGTGTAAACCCTCTTGAGGTTAACCATATTTCATTCTATGATGAGGATATTCCTTCCTCTACTCCACAAGAAGACTCCTATCTTTACATTATCGGATCTAGTAAAGAAACACTTGTTAAAACTATCATGGTAGATAATGACTCCTCTCTTAATTTATGCACTTATCAATTATTCCAAAAACTCAAAACAAAGGAAGAAGATCTTAATGAATCAAATGTTATTATAAAATCTTTTAACAATGAAATTCAAGAAGCTCAAGGTACTATAATTCTTCCCCTTAATATTGGATCCAAGATCCTGGATACTTTATTCTATGTAGGATATTGCTCCTTCACCTTACAACCTACTTCTCGAAGTCCTTGGATTCATACGATGAGGGTTTTCCCTTCCACTCTTCACCAATGTTTGAAGTTTGAAATTGCAAATAAAATTGTTACCATACATGGTGACCCAAAACCATTTGAAGAATATTTAACGATTGAAACATCAAGTTCTATACATTCTCTATTATCACAATTATCTTCTATCCATCACTTTTCTTCATCCATATATGATCATCCTTGTTTACCAAATAACATCCATGCATATCTTTCACATATACTTTCTCCATCTTATCAAGACTTGGAATATAATAATAAGAATGAAGAACCTTCTTATCCTTCTGACATTTTATTTTGTAACATGATCAATTTTACACATATAAAAGTCAAATCTTTTTCTACATTATTCTACATTATAACAAAGCTTTTGTTATCACTACCTTTTATTCATCACCTTTTGTTCTTACCTTCACCTCAACTAGATTATCCTTCAAAACCTCCTTTGATTTTGAAGCAACCTTAGACATGCTATACTCAAATAACCTTGTATAGTGTATATAGATCATCTTGTATATACCACCAATTTCAATTCATAAATTAAAATCAAAATACAAAAAAAAATCAAAATCCTCAAAATCTTCAAAAAAATACAAATGCAACTAAGGACCTTAAAGGTAAATTTGAGCCCAACTGGCTCGGACCATACATCATTACTGCTAAATTTGAATCAGGAGCATATAAATTATCTACCTTAGATGGTAAAGAACTTAAAGAACCCATGAATATTTTGCATCTCAAACGTTACTATGCATAAATTTGGTCATTTCATCCATGTATATATTTGTTCAAAATTACTATCTTGTATTTCTTTCAATTTATTCAAAAACACCCAAAAACATTCATAAATCTCCAAAAATCTTCAAAAACTATCTATTGCATTTATTTAAAGCACTTGTTAAATTGTTTGCTCAAAAACTAAAATCAAAATAAAAATCTAAAAACAGCTATATGCTTGACTCTTTCGAAACCAAAACAATATACAGAAGAAAGAGAGAGTCAACATTCTCAAAACTTCTCAAAAGTGTTTATATATATTTTCTTACAATTATTGCAGTTATATGTTTCAACTTATTTTGGATAAATTAGCATTTATTTGGCATCCCTCACTAGCACACTCACAACAATAAATATCTTGATTTTATCTGGCATGATTACTAATCTCTCTTATATCAAAGTTCACAAAATTCAATTAAATAAAGTTTGAGCATAGAGAATTGATCTTGTTATTTACTTAAACCAAGCACATCTTTTCACAATAAAATGATTATATTTGTAATTTCCATGTTTTGCTACATAGTAGAACCGATTTCTTGAGTGAAAAGTTTCCCCTGCTATCCTATCATGCACATGGTCTAGAATCTTTGAGAATTGGCAAAAGGACAAGCTCACCCCTACCCAGAATAAAAATCCCTTGCTCTACAGCCAATCTGAGCAAGTATCCCTAGCAAAGAAAAAGAAAAAGAAAACAAAAAATTCAAGAAAAAAGAGAAAAGAAAAATGTTCTTTTATATCATTATAGCAATGTTCCAAGCATTATCAAGCAAAAGAAATACAAAAGAAAAATATGCAAAGTTCAAAAGAAAGCAAGAAAGCAATAAAATCCCTTTCCCTACCCTTTGAAAAGAAAAGAAGGGTTGATGAGCTTGAATCCCCGGAATTCTCAATTATTCGAAAATCGTGAGGTAAGCCCCATAACAGGTGGTTTGTGCCCAACCCGCTTGGCCTTGGGTAACTCCTAGCGTGGCGATATGTCCGTCACATTAGCGACCTTCTTTTGTACAGACCTATGTCTCGCTTATGGATTAGCTAGCTCTTGATAATCCGATCTACATAGTGGTCTAATATGGTTATATGCATCTACATCATGGTTAATGAACACTTATTTGGTTTCTTCAAATCACTTGTATCATAGTATCTTGCTCAAATCTGGTAAATGAACAATGCAATTGCACACACATTTGTATTTGAGAGATTTTGTCTATCATTATTATAAATCAAGATCGGAAATGAATTCACATATGCACATGGGATTCCTTATAAATCTAACTTTTGTCTTCAAAGTACTTTGAAATATTATTTTTGCAACTTGTTTGGGAATAAATCAAGTACAGTTGTTTACACAAAGACAACTATATCATAGAAAAATCAAAAATTTCTTTCAAAAACATATCATGTATATCGTGTCGACTTTCGCGACGATGGTATAGTTCCACAACCAAAATTGGAATTGTATGCCTAGCGCAAGTCCTCATTTTCATATTTCCTGTTCATCAAACATCAATCATGCAATAAAAATAACCTTTTTTGGATTTTTCGCGATGACGGTATAAGTCTATACCTACATATTCTATGCCTAGCGCAAACCATTGTAACAATTTTTATTCCCCATTTCTTAAAAATCATGAAAACCATATGACTTAAATTAATTATGTTACACAAATTATGCTTTTCAACAAAAAACACATTTTCATATCATTATGTCAACCTTTAAATTTTGCAATGATGGTATAATTCCTAGGGAATTATCCAAAAATTTTATCACACTTAGGAATTTATGCCTAGCAAAAATCATTTTTAACATTATTTCATGTACAAATATTTTTCATGAAAATCTGAAAACAAATCATTATCATCACCATCATTTTTCATCATTGCACCAAAGTCTTAAGACAGTCTCTTAAGCACTCTTTTACTTTTTGCAATATTTCTATACTGGGATTAGCTTGACGACCGAGTGAGCAGCGACTCCATGAAATGGTCTATAATAGCGACAATGTCCTTTGAAATTATTGTTAGAAGTCTCTTTTTATTTTTATTTTTATCACATTTCATTACAAACAACCAATTTGTTACATCAGATTATTTCATTTCAAATATTACAAGCATGACATTCCAATTATAATATATCCACCGACATAATCACATGAAATCAATCAATCAAACATAAAAACATCATAAGCATCACATAAGACAAGTCATATGATCAAAAATAGCTCATCTATATTTCTTAATTTTATTCAAAAATAATTAAAAAAATTTTGCTTTTTCGCGTTTTTACCTCAAACGTTCGATTTGGGTAAAAACACGGAGGGGGCACCATAGTAAGCTGTCGTACGATTCGACCAAGAATCGTCGCCTAAAAATGGGTATAATTTTTTGCTTTCTCGTAGATCGAGAAGAACTCATCTTTAACGCATTTTCTTCGAAAAATTCGCTAAAGAGGGGGCAAAATGTAGCACCCTAAAATTGGCGCAGTTAAAATTATAATAATTACATTCACCTTAGTAAATAATTTAAAAATCAAATTTAACCTCCCAAACCGCCCGTTAACCGTCGGGTATTCCGTTTCCCCCTTTTTCGTGCCAATTTTAGAGGTTGTTTTGACCGTTTGACGATATCGTCGCCGATCAGACGATATCGCCCCGGATTTGACGATTTCGTCCGGACTAGGACGTCCGGACGATCTTGTCGCAAAACTGAATTTGCATAGTTGGAATCTGTTCCAACGGGTCTCCAATCTGGCGTGAAGCGTGTCCGCGCCGTTGGGACCCTCCCCCGTTGGAGATCTCCCAAATTGGGATGATCTCCAACCTCCCAACAACTCCCCCTAAGCCTATTTAACTTCTAGGATTTTCCCTCCCCAACCCCTGGCTGAATTTATCTGCAAACTGATTCCCTCTGCGTCAACACATCCTAATTTTGCTTTTGCACTAGTCCCATAGCCATTTTGTTGCAGGTACATCACTGGTTTTCAGCCGGAGCCAGCACCCATCGTCGTCGACGAACCTGTTCAAATCGGAGGCGATCCCGTCGAATTCGAGGCGATTTCGTACTGATGCGAGACGATCTCGATCGCAGTCTACATCGAGGCAATCGATGCTCGAAGTTTGCTCTTCTTAACTCTTTCTCCGTCTTTTTATTCCGCAAATTAGACTATTTATTTAGTGTTTATGCTATTTTGCATTTGGTGTTCACCCATTTAGCTTAGAATGCATGTTAAGTTCATTATTTGCCATTAAAGTACAGTAATTTGCATTATTTAATATTCATTATCATATTTTGCTATTTGGTGTAATTTGCCTCTGTTAGCACAATAGAATTTCTTGTATTTTGCATCTGTTTTCTGTCTTGCAGGTCTCTGACGAATTCGTCTGACGAATTCGTCAGATCTCGGACGAATCTGTCAGTCTCAGACGATTCTGTCAGATTGCAGACGATCCTGTCAGATTGCAGGCGATTCTATAGAATCCTCGACGATCCAGACTGCTTCAAACGTCAGAATCTTCTTCAGACATCCGGATCAGGTATTTTTCATTGGCATTCTGTAAAATTCTCTCGTTTTTCGCTTTCAAATCTGTCTCGTTGTATTCATGGAACTTGCATTTTCATATAGTTTAATTTAGTTTCATTCGGCCAAACCTAGGATGAATGTTTAAGGTTAAAACGAACTCATTAAACACATTCCAAAAACCTAGGCATGGAAACTGCCATTAAATGTTTCCTGGTGAACCCACCATCCGTCGAAAAATCACCAAAATACACCTCCCTTGAGAGGCGGGACCTTCGCAAAGTCCTCTCGTCCGAGGTACCGCATCATCCTTTTCCCATCCTCCTTCCAGGCGCGGATCCTATAGCCTGAAGGTAGGGATGCGAAAAATTTGGAGCGATACAACTATATATAATAAAAATGGTTTGAGTAGGCTAGGAGGAATGAGGATAGGTAGAGATAAAAGGTAGGTCTTGAGAGCATCAAAATTTTCCTAAAATTCTTCCTCCCACTTAAATTTTATATTCTTTCTTAAAAGCTTGAAAAAGTATCGACATTTTTCAATAATCTAGGAGATGAACCCCCATTTGGCTTGGAGCTTGCCTTTAAGGCTTTGTATTTGAGTTAATGTCTTAGGGTGTGGCATATAAACAATATTAGATATCTTGTTGAGGTTCACCTCAGTTCTATGTCATGATACTATGAATCCCAATGGCTTGTTAGATGTCACCTTGAAAACATATTTTTAAGGTTTAAGATAAACTTTATTTCCCTCAAGTCCTCAAATATGTGTCTTAGAACTTAGATGTGATCCTCCTAGTTCAAAGATAAATTAAGAAGATCATCAATATAATCAATGACTATACCATGCAGAATATCACAGAAGATGTATTTCATAGCTCTCTAGTAAGTTGCCATCACATTTTTCAAGTTGAAGAGCATAAATTGATAGCAAAAAGTCCCCCAAGGGGTTGTAAAGGTGGTTTTAGGATACTCTTTAAGTGCAATTTTGATTTGATTGTATCCCAAAAATCCATTCATCAAGGATAGAATTTCACATCTTGGGGTGCAATAAAAAATCATGTCGATGTCTGGTAGAGAAAATTCATCTTTAGGATATGCTTTGTTTATATTCCTAAAATTGGTACACACTCTAATAGTACCTTTATTTTTAGCCATAGGTATGATATTAGAGATCCAACCAAAATAATCAATAGCTTTGATAAAATTGAATTCTAGGAGTTTTTGAAGCTCTTCCTTAATGAGTAGAATGACTTTGAGATGCATATTTTGTAGCTTCTACTTAATGGGTTTAGCATTTAGCCTAATGACTATATGGTGAACTAGAGAGGGATCAAATCCTGACATGTCTATGTAGGACCAAGCAAATAGATCACTGAAATCTATTAGAAGTTGCGTATACTCTTTGCATTCTTCTAAGGGTAATAGTTTCTCTATTTTTAGGATTATCATAGGTTCCAATATCTATGTCGATAGTTTATTCAATTTAAATATGTGATTCATCTTCTAGTTGAGGAGTAGGTAATACCCCCATGCTTTCAAGATTGGTACATTCTAAAAGTGGTTGATCCAAGTTAAGTGACTATGAGGTATCGATATTTAACTATCTATAATAGAAACCCTCTATTGGAGGAGTTATATTGAACCAAATGGTCAGAGGGACCACCTTGTGGAGGGTTGCGAGGAGTATCCTCTACCTCATAGTTTTTTTGGTTAGGGATCAATTTTGAAATTTCAATTAGCTATGATACAATAACATTATCTATATATTGAAGAGGTACTCCATCATATATAGTTGATCTAGATGGTCGAGAGGACCATTCCTTGGAAGAGTGTGGTGATCGATATTCATCTTGTAGTTGTTGTCAATGATAAGCTCAGGATGATTTATAGTTAGAGTGTTTACACTAGAAAATTGCATAAGAGTTAGGGCCTTGAAAGAGAAAAGGACATTTATTATCTTCATCATCACAATCCAATATATTTTTAATATAGTATCATCATGAGACTCCCTAGGAGAGAGATTAGATTTATCCTTTCTATCAAATGAGATCAAGGATGGTAGAAGTTCATTTATTCTAGGGAGATATCCTAATCCCCAATGGTCTAGCCATGGTTTGGATTTTAATGGATCTTTAATGCCTTGCTCATAGATCCCTAGTTATTTTCCTTGTTATCACATATTGTAAAGAATATATTTAGGTATGGGATACAATTCTGACAAGTAACATGAAGCATACTATCATTCAATTAGGTGGGATTACTATCGTATATTTATTCCTTATTAGCGATACTAGCAGATATAAAAGAATAACTTCCTATATATACTAGTTTCTCTTCTCTAGATAGTAATCCTAAGGTTCAATGAGAAGGGGGGACCTTGAATAGGTCTAAGGCTATTAAGGTGCTCTCTTTATTAATCTAATTAATGATTTAAGTACCAATTTGATTATCATTTTGAGACTTACATTGATCTTGCATTTAAACTTGGTTATTATTATCGACATTATTTTTATTAAGATTTGAGTTGCTAGAATGATCCTTAGGTTTATCGAGTTGTGAGTTTAGGCTTAGCAGACTTAACATATCATTGATTATAGGTTAAGAGCATGAAGAAAAATTGATGAAAGGACAAAGACAAAATTTATGATTTTTTACTTTAATTACTTGATAGTAGATAAATGTTTTAGGATCAACTAGGATATTGTAGATCTTACCTTGTTAGTCATATTTAAGGTATTTATGATAAGTGGAGGGAACAACCCATGTCACATGGATCTAGGGTCTACCAAGAAGAATATTATAAGATAAATTACAATATATAATATAAAAAGTAGTGTTGAGGATATGAGGCCCGACTTTCATAGATAAAACTATGGTGCCACTAGCCTTATACTCTTCATTGTGAAATGCCTTGATGATAAGATTTGATTCATCTATATTTTACTCAGTAAATTCAATATTATTAATAAATTTTAGGCTACAAATATTAGGGGTAGATCCATTATAATTGAGAATGTGTTTGATAAATAATTTGTCTATGTAACCTATGATGTATTGTAGGGGATTTCCCTACATAGCTATAGAAGGGAGATCATTTTCACGTAATAACATTGTGGTATAGTTTACTCCAAGGGATCCTACAAGATTAATGAGGTCACTAGGATTTAGATCTTGAGGGACAATTTGTCGACTTAGAAGTTTAAAAATGATTTCTCGATGGGTCAAAGAAGTTTTTAAAATATCAAGGATAAAAATTTCTATAAAAATTTCAATATTTTGTTAAAGGTCAAAAGTACTTTCATATTGGATTTGAGAATGTATGATTAGACGTGGCCCTATAGAAGAAGTATGTTTAGATTGAAAAAACAAAGGAGGTTTGAAGGTATGATTAGATGATTCAATTTTGTGTTGTTGTCTTGTAATAGCATGAATGGAAGAATGGATCATTCCCACCACATATTGACTTGAAGGTGGAACTATTTTATACTGAATAATATTGATCATTTTTTGGTAATTGATTGGGTAAGAGATCATGAAAAATTACCAATTCTTGATTAGAGTATTGTTACTTAGAGCTACTGAAAAGAGTGCACCCTTCATCAATTAGATCTTGAATAAGATTCCTAAAGGTCCTATTCTTATTGGTAGGATGACCATTCATGCGATATAAATTGCATTGCTCTTTGGGTTTGAACCAAGGGATATTTTCTCTTTCAAGATTTATAGGTTTAATAGGCGGTACTTCTATCATTATAGCCTCTAATAGTTGGTCAAGGATAGATGCAAGGGATTAATAAAACTTAGTAAATTTTATCTTGGGATTTTGTTCTTGTTGGAATTTTCCTAGGACCAGTTTTTGTAGCAATGTGGTAGTATTTACATTATTTTTTGGGTGTGAATAGGTTACCCCATCACCCACAACATGTTTGTTTTTGTACTCTCCCTTTTAGTTGGAGGAGGATGGTTTTTCTTCTTCCTTTTTTATTCTAAGTTGGCCTCTCCTCAAGAGGGTAGCTTCTACATGTTTAGATAAATCTACTACCTCTTCAAAAAAGAATATGTTGGTTATCTCCAATGGATAGATCAATTGTTCATGCAAATTACATATGAAAATGTTTAGTATTTCCTTTTCTAGGAGTTTGTATTGGAGTCTCCCTACTAGAGCTCACCACTTTATCAAAAAAATGGAAAAAATCTCATCTTTATCTTGTTTAAGTGTATATAGGTCATTTATGGTGACCTCCTAAATATATACTAAGAAGTGTTAGAGAAATATTTCAACTAGTCCCTCGAAGGTTTTGAGGCTATGTTGTGATATATGGTAATACTATTATAGGTCTAGGCCTTTAAGGCTATGAGGAATTTTTTTGAGGAGTAACATCTCATCATATGAAATGGCACTACATGCAATATAGAAAAGCCTAAGGTATTTAATGGGGTCTTATTTCCCTTGGTATGTATGGAATTTGGGTGTTTTAAATTTTGAGAAAAAAATATGACTAGCTATGATAGGATCAAATGGTTGATTACACAAGTCTACATATGAGTACTTGTGAATAGATGAGGGCCCTTGGATAGAGACCACTTGTTATATCAATTGCTCCAACAAGTCAAGAGATTGGAGTGCTAAAGAGATTAGGTTTGGAGTTATATGTTGTGGAACAATATGGCTTTGATAACTATGGTAAAATAACAATATTGGGATGTGTAATATCAGAGTAGGAATCATATGATTTATCCCTAATCTATTTAAGACTAATGGATTAGGTTGCAATGAATAGGTGAGGTTTTGGGTGAACCCTGTGTTTACACCTAAATGTGTCATTACAAGGAGACTCCAAAATAACCTTCTTTCTAACCTTCATAATCACATCAGTTTTGTAGCAAGAGGGCCTAGAAGATTAATTCAACAACACTTCATGGTGTTTGAATTCAAAATCAAGGATCAAAAAATAGAGAGGGGATCACCATTTTATAGCCTCCTAGTAAGAGGTAAATGCGACAAGTGGTAATTAGGTGTAGCTTGATTAGCTGCCAACAAATGACTATAGGTGGCAGGTGAAATTATTGCATGTAGGCTGGATGGCACCGTTGGGAAGTCAAGCACGATGTTGATAGGCAGTTTTACTAGTTGTTAATTTTTTTGTTTTTAATTTTGCACGACCATCTCAAGTCGAGATGGTTATGAACATGAGACCATCTCGAATTGAAACGGTTAAGCTTCCCATGGGGAAAGTTGCCTGTTGTTGGAGAAAACCCTATAATTAGCCCTGAGGCTACCCAATATGGATTGTGAAGGTTAGGAAGAAGGCTCTTTGGGAGTCCTTTCATGATAACGTATTTTAGGTGTCTATAGATACCCTTTTTGAAATGCTTTGCATGTATGCACAATGCAGAGAAAAAATAGATGATCTAAAATGGTTGAATCGATGATAAATGATATTGATTAAAAATAAAAGTCAACATGAGATGCCCCAATTATGGAAAGGATGCATGTCATTGAATCATTGCTTCCAACAATGATGGATTTGATTTGATCTTGGTAATATTTCAATTGTAGGTAGATGTTGTTAGTCTATAAGTGTTAGGATTTAGGTATATCAAGTATTTGTTTGATTGAGATTTTTGCTTTTGCCCCAGTAAGGAGGGTGTATGATAGTTTTTGGCAATGATTCTTGGATGAATGCAATTTCCACTTTTGAGTGTTTGATTATTGACTTGATTTTGAGATGAAAATTTTGTAGTTATTGACTACAAGCCCTAGCCCAAGCAAAGGTCATTGAGGACATCAAAATTCAAGAAGGAGACATCAAAATCTAAAATAAAGAATGGCCTAACAAAAATGCCAAGGGCAACCAAACCCAACCAAAGGTAGCTCCTATGAATCAAGTCATTTTGAGTGCCCTTGGGCCCTCGAATCGAACTCCACCACAACAACCCAACTATCAGGCCCAACCTCCACCGACTCAATATCATCCTCAACCAACTCATCAACCATTACAAAATCAACCTCCAACTCAACCACGTCATCCACCTCACCAATACACGCCACTATCAGAACCCTTGGTGATAATATTTCATCGATTGTGTGAGGCACAAGCAATTTCCCTCCTTGAGATTCACCCACTAGATCCAAATCGACCAAAATTAAAATCTTATAGGGAGGATCACTACTGCATCTATCATAGATAGAAGGGTCATGATATCCAATCATGTTACTCATTCAAGAACTTAGTGTAGGACATGATCGAATGATAGGAAATTCAAATTGATAACCCTCTTGCCTCTTCCAACCAAAACATTGGCATCTACCAAGACCCATTACCTCAATGTGGAGCAACCACAATACCTACCATTACAATGGAATAACCCAAGTAGGTCAATCAGGTACACGTAACTCCACATAACCAAGGTTTTGTTGGAATGATAAACATTGTGACAAGGAATCAAAGATATCCAAATTGACCCACCCAATCGATGGATCCATCAAATATCCCTTCAATATCATAGGCACCTCCATGATCAAATCCAATCACTCCTTCACCTCACCCGATACTTACATTGAGAAATAGACTTACTCAAAGTCTCAAAATGGCATCAACAAAACTCTCCATTTATGAGCTAATACAACAATCGACTCCACATCGTGAAGCTCTAATGGAGATTCTAAAATCTATTGAATTGCAACCACAAGATTCCAATGCTTTCACCAACTTTGTGGGACACATTCAAAATTGCAAAGAACCTATAATAACATTTCATGATCATGAAATCAAGATAATACCTATCGAAATACCTGATCCACCACTACATATCATGGCTAGTGTGGATGGGATTACTTATAAATGTGTCTTGATTGATACAGGCTCTTCCATCAATATCATCACCACTTCTACCCTCAAACATCTCAATCTTCCACCATCACACATTGCATCATCCACCTTCACCCTGCATGCCTTCAATGATGCCTTGTGTTCCACTATTGGGATAGTGGTCCTCCCTATTCAGGTTGGACTAAAAATCATTCACACACTCTATCATGTCTTGGAAGGTGCCATGCAATATAATTTGTTGCTTGGTCAACCTTGGATCTGAGATATGAAGTGTGTACCTTCCATATTGCACCAAAGCATCAAATATGTGCATGAAGGTCAAGTTCATTGCTTCCCTAGATTTGGAACCATTCAAATTTTACCATATGGTTTCACATCCATATGAGTCCACCTTACCATCCACTCATTTGGACATTCAACCTAATCACCCCATCAAACACTCAAATCATCCACCAAAAGCCTCCATTCCTTCATCATCACAACCACCATCATAACCACAATCATCAACTTCCATGGGAATCCCTTCTGATCCATCAAATCCTCCCATGAGGAACCCATCAAAAGCACCAATGCCATCCCCATCACATGAACCCTCACCACCTACTGCATCCACATCTCACTCATCCATTCCACCTCCCGCACCTTCAATCTCAACCATCTCCACAACATCCACCCACATTTCTCCTATTCCTGAGGAACCACCCTCCGCCATACATATCCCATCATAGTCCACAATTCCATCTTCATCTACCCCTCCTTTGCAAGTCATAATCAATATGACTAATCTAAGCCTTGGGGAGTATTTAGTGCAAGATGTTACATTCACCCCTCTCATTGAGTCAATCAGAGACTTTGGCAGACCTCACAATGCATCGCTACCCGTAGGTACCATCATCCCCCTTGGGTATTTTTCAAATCAAATAAATTTTATCTATGGAGGTATTGATGCCTCTACTAACACACCTCTTATACCAAAAGAGGAAGAGTCATTTCTTATGAATATTGACTATCTATCAAACCTATCCTTTTCTCTGTGATACTTTTATCACTACCATTGGCATAAAAATGGCCTAGGTCACTATGAGTAGGGTCCTCAAACCCCTCTAGAACCACATTATCAATTATCGATAGATAAGTTAGGATTAGGATACTCCATATGTATGCCTGATGAACTTCTTGTAGATTCCCTTCAATACCTTAACCTAGGCCTTGAGGAGGACATAGATGACAATGAGTATGTTGATCCTAGCCATACTCATTTTCTTAGCGATCATCTTCAAATCGCTATGTTATCAATGGATAATTTTGACTCATCATATGATGAGTATAAAGATAATTTTGATGCACTATCCATTGCTTCAGATAGCTCAAAGGAGGATTCCTCCCCCATTGTCCCTATCATGAATGTATTGATGAGTTTTATCTTTACCTATTCCCTAGGCAGCTCCCCATTTGGTGATAACTTCTTCCACTAGAGGATCCTATCATCCCCATTCCACCTCGATCACACCCTATCATCCCAATTCCACCTCAACCACCTCTTACGCATTTTTTCCACCATAGCATTAACCATCTCCTTCCACCCAAGAATGAAGGTCATCCACCATCCATCAACATGATCTCCATTTATCTCACCACTCCACTTTTATATCTAGGCAACCCTTCATAATATTTACCCCTTGATCTTAAGGCCATTGATTTTTATCGCATTGCTCTTCCATCATCACCTTTTTATTTTCTTCATTTCGAGTACATGCTACAATCATATAATTTTTTATCACAAACCCCCTTATTTTTTCTCCAAGCTGAGATAAATTCGAATGACACATTTGATTCCTTTAATCTAGTTGATGATATTCAACTAATCCCTACTCTCCATCAATTGGAAGAGGGATCTCACATGTTAATTGAAGAGACCATCGATATTGACATCAACATTGATCCTGAACATCCTCAGATTCTTAAATTGGGGAAAGGTCTCTCAGATATGAAACGTGTTGCATTCACCACTCTTCTAATAGAGTATAAGCAAGTTTTTGCTTGGTCATACAAAGACATGCCTGGTCTGGACCTAAACTTAGTGGTCCATAATTTGATGCTCAATCCAACAATCAAGCCTATCAAGCAAAAACTTTAAAAATTACATCCAATGATAGCTCTAATGATTAAATATGAATTACAAAAATTGTTGGATGTAGGCTTCATCCAACCCATCGACTATCCTGAATGGGTTTCCAACATGGTACCTATTGGGAATCCGAATGGGGGGGTTCGCATATGCATATATTTTAGGGATCTTAACAAAGTGAGCCCTAAGGATGAATTTCCACTCCCTAGCATTGATACACTCATAGACATGATTGTAGGTCATGAAATGCTTTCTCTCATGGATGGTTTCTCAGGCTATAATCAAATTCGAGTCAATCCTGATGATCAACCCAAAATAGATTTTACCACACCATGGGGGACCTTTTGCTACAAATTCATACCTTTTGGTCTCAAAAATGTTGGTGCTACTTATCAATGGGTAATGACATACATTTTTCATGACTACATGCATAAGATTTTCGAAGACTATGTCGACGATCTATTGGTAAAGTATTTATTGCATCATGACCATATCGATGTTCTACGTAAGGTCTTTGATCACCTCTTGGAGCATAATGTTCGGTTGAATCCTAAGAAGTGCATTTTTGGTGTAACATCTAGAAAAATTTTAGGCTTCATCATTTCTAAACGAGGCATCAAAGTTGACCCAAACAAGGTCAAGGTAATCTTAAACATACCTCCCCCCACCAATCTTAAGTAGCTTCATAGCTTACAAGGGAAGATACAGGTCATCCAATGTTTCATCATGCAACTATCGGATAAATGTCGATCATTTAATCATCTTCTACAAAAGGGGGTAACTTTCCATTGGAATCAAGATTGTCAAAAGGTCTTTGAGGATATAAAGCAATACTTGGTTTCTACACCAATATTATCTCCTCCTCGACCTGGTGCACCTTTCCTATTGTATATCTCGACCATTGACTTTGCCTTAGGGACTATGTTGGCCCAAAAGAATGAGGCTAATAAGGAGTAGGCCATCTACTACATTAGTCACACCTTAGTCAGTTATGAAGTCAAGTATGCTTATGTTGAGAAGCTCTGCTTAGTAGTGGTTTTTACCACTAAGAAACTTTGTCATTACATGATCAATCAAACAACTTATGTTATCTCCAAAGAGAACCCCTTGCGATATATGA
The DNA here is from genome assembly GCA_028583015.1 of Wollemia nobilis. NCBI lineage: Eukaryota > Viridiplantae > Streptophyta > Pinopsida > Araucariales > Araucariaceae > Wollemia > Wollemia nobilis. Next base: position 9,303,079 of record JAQPPZ010016710.1, on the reverse strand, counting down.
TGAGTCATACATATCATAATAGTCACACTACAAAGTGGATCATGCTTTTGATAGAGTTTGACCTTGAATTCATTGGATAAAAATCTATCAAGGGTTAGGTCATCATCGACCAATTAGCAGAAGCTCCTCTTCTTGATGATAAGCCTCTTACTATCGAACTGCTCGATGATGTAGTATTTGCATTATCTAACTTGGAAGAACCATATGAACTTGAACATAAAGTTGATCTCATATTATTCTTTGATGGTTCTAAGTGTGAACAAGGGGGTGGTGCCAAAATCATGTTCTTCACACCACAAGGGACTCCTATCCCCCTTTCATTCAAGCTTGATTTCCTATGTACCAACAACAATGCAGAGTATGAAGCCCTCCTTTTGGGTCTCCAAATAGCTCTTGCCATGGGTATCAAGTGACTTAGCATCTTTGGTGATTTTGAGCTCATCATCAACCAAGTCAAAGGGATTTATCAATGCAAGTGCCCAGTCTTAAATAAATACAAGACCCTTGTGGATAAATCACTTACAAAATTTGAATGGTATGACATCGAGGCTATCCCTCACTTCTCCAACCATTTTGAGATACAATGGCTTCCTTAGGATCCCTAATTCTACAAAATCCTTTCGATAATGTCACAACCATCTATGCTAAAACTCTCAATCAATCCACACTTTTGTGAGAGATTTCTATAGGAGAGCAAGATGTCCACCTGGTACAAGTAGAACCATATCAAGATTGGTTCTCTCAAATACAAGATTTCTTGAAACTTGGTAATCTCCCTTCTGGATTATTGCATACCACCAAATGCACATTTAAGCAAAAAGTGACTCGATATATTTTTCTAGGAGATATACTGTACCATCAAAGCTATGATGGTCTTCTTCTTCATTTCTTAGAACCCCAAGAATCTACTTGGATCATTTCTCAAGCTCATGATGGTACTTGTAATGGCCACTTCAACGGCATGGCTATCATGAAGTACATCCTTCGAATGGGCTATTACTAGCCTACCCTAGAATGATATTATTGTGCTTATGTCAAAAGGTGCATCAAGTGTCAACATCACGCTAATCTATCACATGTACCTTCATAGGATTTACAACCAATCCATTCGTTGTGGCCTTTCTCGTAATGGGGCTTTGATTTAATTGGTAAAATTTTACCCCCATATTTAAGCTGACACACATTCATCATCATGGCAACCGAATACTTCACCAAATGGGTTGAGGCTATTCCCCTTACCACTATGATAGGATCACACATCATGGAGTTTCTACTTCATAACATCATCTATCATTTTGGTATTCCATCTAAGATCATTTTGGATAATGGGCCACCATTTAAAAATAAGGATGTTCGAGCTTTGTGTACAAAGTATCATATCAAGCATAACTTTTCAACTCCTTACTATCCATAGAGTAATGGGTAGGTTGAGGCCTCGAACAAGATGATTATCACCATCCTTAAGAAAATAGTTAATGATCATCATAAGGATTGGCATATTCAATTACCTCTAGCACTATGGGCTTATAGAACAAGCATTCAAACACCTACAGGGGCAACCCCATTTTCATTAGTCTATGGCACTGAGGCCATCATGCCCTTGGAGCTTGAAATTCCCTCATTGCACATCTCATTACAAGAGTTCATCGATGATGACACTACACAATGGGATTGCCTTGATCCACTCACTCTTTAATTGTTTAAATCTTGACTTGTGACGTTCATACATTCTTCAGTGCTTACAATTAATTTTTTCATTCACCTCAAGTTCACTTCGTTATGTTCCATATCTTAGGTATATATTCATACTTAAAATTAATTAAGTTTTTGTGTCATTAGTACATCATAGGTATACATAGTTCTATGCATACATAATAACTCTATCATATCAAAACATTCATTCATCTAACATACATGCATCATCATATCTATAATTCTAGGTATACATCTATGCTCATCTATCATTACATTCATTCATCCATCATTACACACACATATGCACAATAAAAACCATAATAAGCATCAATAAACATCTCATATATATATATATATATATATATATATATATATATATATATATATATAATATAAGGTGACTACATGATACAAAATGCACGTAGGCTACAATATGGTGGGCCCTCATATCTCACATTAAAAAAAAAACTATCAAGCAAGATCCCTCCTCAGTCTGGCCCTGCACCTCCACTCTATTCACTGTCTTCAGCCTCATCTCTACAAGTCTACCTCGCTCCACTAGCCCTTGACATCTGTGAAGTGCCAATGGTACAAAATATGGAATAAGAAATACCACTAATGGATCCCCTGATGCCCCACTATATTGAGAATGATATGATGATGATCGTGATGGTAGAACCCCATCCAACCTATCCACCTCATCCTCAAGTCATGTCATATGCTCCCACTCTATTTAATAGCAGGTGTGATATGTGGTCACCTTGACCTACAACTATGCAACCTCTACCTGTAGCTTGGTCACCTTGTCTATGGCTTTTCCACCTGTGGATGGTCAAGCCTGCATAGCTATCAAGGTTGATACCTGAGTCTATAGATTATCTTGCTTTACCACAATATTGTCTCTCTCCTCTTGTAAAATTAGTGCTTGGGCCTAGAAGGTTTCCCTCCCCTCCTTCCAGCCCTACCAATACTGTCTATCTATCGTCTAACAACTCTAATCAATGGCATGCATTATGTCCCACTCTATCTATTGACCCTCCAAAATGTGGACCTACTCTCACAAAGCTACAATCTACTCATGTGGGTCCTCCTCGTCCCCATAATCACCTCCATTACCTCTCATAGGTGTGTCCACATCCTCTACAGATCCCTATGATCCCCCCACATCCTTATCCACTTGGTGACACACTTGTCATTGTATGTGCTCCTTTGTGTCACTGACTTCCTCCTCTAGTCTGGATATCACTCCTCCCTGAAACTATGGAGCAATACACCAAGCATCATACTCTAGTGTGGTCCTAATATCCTTGACACTTGCATCTATCATAGCCTCATTTGAATCCTTGCTCAATAACTCTAGTAGTTACCATGCCAATTGGACCTCCTTGCCCCATTGCTAGTATATAACAATAGCCTTGAGCACACCTATGTTACTTCAAACTATCAAGTGACTCGTGAGTACTATAAGTAGTAATTCTCTCTCCCATGTTGCCCAATAAACCATCTGTCGTGTCATACTCATCTCAAGTGCATGGTATCCTCAACCCATGTTGATCCTACCCTCCATGGTCTCTAGATTACATTACCTATTTGTAGTTTAGCACATGCCTCTATGTGGTGCAAGAGAATACCCTAGTACTAGTGGCTCCTACCCTGCTCTTAGTCATGGTCCCATTGAATCATATAAGGGATCTCCTTGTCCATATCCATGTGTGCATCCTAGGGCAATCCAGCTGGTCTCTCCATCCAAAAATACTCCCATACCCATACCTACAGAAGGAAGTTGCACCCCAAGCCTAATCGACCTCATTGATGAATGATGTATAACTCACTGTACAACTATGCCAACAAGGTGGAGTCCCACACCATGATATTAGGTTCCTCCATAAGATACATCACTAGACCAAGTAGTTTCTATGGGAACCTCATACCTGATGAGTCAAGAAAAATAAAATTAGACACTAGTGACATCAACACTACCTATCTAGCGATCAACAACCCTATCTCATACCCGATGTTAACCCTCACACCACCTCTTTCCATATTGTAATCTACATACCGCCAATACTCCTGGTAGACTCTCTACAATATTGTCTCACATGCAATAGTCATGGTGGTAACTATATGCTCTCCCTCTATCAAAACTCATAGAATTTGATATGCATCCTCTAGAGTAACGGTGATCTCTTCGATTGGTATATAAAATGTGTTGGTCTAACTATCTCATTTGTCAATCAAGGTCATCATATAGGCCTACTCTACATAACTAACTCTATTCAAACCATATATTTTACCCTAAGGACATTTAGCCAAGCCCAATTATCCTTTGATAAAGCGTCATGCACCATCTTAAACATGCACATAAATCGATATTGGGCTCTAACAAACTATCACCACAAAAATTCAATCAAATAAAATGATATAAAAATAAACCATCTCGAGTTGATATGGTCTCAAATTTTCATATTTTTCTAGGGCAACCATGCTGACCATTCCAATTTTGTCAAGTGCTTCATCGTTATTATCATTTTACATCTCCTCCATTGACTCATCACTTGAGGAGGTAGTCAATAACTGCAAAAATTCATCTCAAAAGCAATTCAATAATCAAACACTTGAAAGTGAATTTGCATTCATTCAAGAATCATTGCCAAAAACTATCATACATCCTCATTGCTAGGAAAAAAGTAAAAATCTCAATCAAACAAACACTTGGTATACCTAAAGCCTAAATATTGTAGACTAATAATGTATACCTATGGTTGAATGGTTACCAAGATCAAATCAAATACATCAATTTATTGTAAGTAATGATTTAATGACATGTATCCTTTCCATTATTAGGGCATATCACATTGAATTTTATTTTCAATAAACATCATTCATCATTGATTCAACCATTTTAGATCATCTATTTTTGCTCTACATTGTGCTTATGCACAAAGCATTCCAAAAAAGGGCATTTGTAGACACCTAAAATGTGTTATCACAAGAAGGCTCCCAAAGAGCCTTCTTTCAAACCTTCACCCTGTACTTGTGATTGGAATGGGATAAAGGTTATCAATAATAGGTTGAGATATTGGGGTGCTAGGAAGGATATCAAGATGTTGTACTTAGTTAGTACTTACTAGTTGAGAAATAGGGCAACTAGTATTAACCTAAAGCAATTATGCACCAAAGGATAAGGATGAATGATGTCCTAAAGAGGGTGGAGGATTTAATGCCACACCTTATATAGAAATTGTAATAATAAATGGGATTTTAACTTGTTTGAGGGTTGATATATTAAGGTCTACATATAAAGATCATTGAGATAAGTCTATCTTATTCGAAGTTGTAGGAGTGGACTTAGGTTGTTGAGGAACGTCCAAAAGGGCCTTTCCATAGTAGAAGTAATTAAGGGATCCCCATCTACTATTAAATTATTTTTTATGGATTCTTTATTCCCACATAGAAAGACAACTATATGATCCATGGACCTAAAGATGACTTCCCCGTGTTCATTATGGACAGGGGAGAGGGTCCCTAAGGGAGGAGCTTCCTTATCTTCTTATTTGAATATGATATTTTTTAATGTGACTTGGTCCTCTTGGATCTCAAGCAAGAAGGGTAAGGATTTAGGGTTGTAAACCAATTGGTAGGTAACATTTTAGGTAATATAGTGATGTTCAACCATGGTTTGGAGAGAAGAGAAATTAAATTTTATTTTATTTTTAGCATTGCTTAAAATAAGAAGAGAATATATGTTATGCTCTTATATAACCTTCCCTTAATATACCGAACTAGTTGATATACATTAGGAGGATTCCCTATATACCTAAGCCTTTTGATACATCTTCCCTTCCTATATACCCATCGATATGTGGAAGAAGCTAGTTCTATTTATATATGTGGTTATATGTAAGAGAAACCTTGAGGACATGACCCAAGATAAGTATGTGAGAGGTAATCAAGATCCCTCCTTATTTCTCTAGATAGTATGCCATAATATACTTCCCCAAAGGCTTAAAGTATGCATGGAATCCTATACAGGAGGTTGGCATCCTAGGCTTGCTATATACCCAATATAGCCTCAAGGTTCATATGGTGGCTACTCAATGGATTGTCTACGACCCCTAGTAGGATTAACCTTTGGTTATCTTATCATTAACCTTTAGTTAGTATTTTCAAACTATGCAAGCAAAAATATATGGTTTTATTTTGATTTTAATCAGTTTTTTAAACTTGATTAGGGGTTTTGGATAGGATAGGAAGATTTTTGGACCTATGTGTTGTTTAAGTTGGGTTCACAAAAGATGTGAAGGTGCAAAATGCACCCATAATCAAGATTATGGAGGTGTTTGTGTAGCCTATAGATATAGTTTTATTATTTTATTTGATCACACACCTAGGGTTTTGCAATGTCCTAAATCCTATCCTAAATGTAACATTTTGATGAATGCAATGCAAGTGTATATATGGGATGCAAAATACAAGCCACCGACTAGATGGTTTCTTCTTTTCAATGTGTTGGATCCTCAAAATCCAACTTGAGTTTGCCCCCTTTTAAAAAAAATTACTATTTTTGGGCAATTTATTATTTTTGGCCAAGAGCTACCCTATTTTTAGTAAGTCACCAAAAAAGTGTGGTTAGTCCCTTAAATTTTAAAAAATTATTGCATTTTCCATATTAGGCCTCCTAAAAAATCTCAACACCTATCCATGTCTAAAAGGTCATTAAATTCCAAATATTCTCTCTTCTAGTTTTTCTAAAAAACACTAAATCCCATTTTTGGGGCACTAGATGAAGGAATTAGGGCCCGATAACACACTAAAAAATATTCAAGCCGATCCAATGGTCGAATCAAAATTTATGCCCTTCGAAAGATAAGCTATTATGGGTCATTTTTGAGATCCAATTAAGATATAGTGAGAGGTCATATTTCAGCTCTAGTAATTGCAGTTATAATAGATTATTATTATCAAGCTTTATGTAACGGGAATTTTTGATTAACTAAGTACCACTACAAGAAAAATTAAAAGTATAGGCCATCATGAAGACAGTTGTAGTTATGGGCCATCATTGAAATAGTTGCAGTTGTCATATTTATGGACCATCATCAAATTTTGAATGAGAACCAATTTATAGGCTATATGAGAGAGTTGTCGCAACAAAATAAAGGCAACAAGTTTTCGCATAGTAATTTTGCAAGAGGTATACCAGTGTGCCCGTCCTTGTCAGTTGTATTTCTTTTGTGTCTTGTCTAGTCACCCATTTTTCTTCTCCATTATTGTGTACATTTTACTGAGGATGTACCCAGTTTACTGAGATAATTTCTAGTGGCTAAGGATGGAAGCTAGGAGGCTCTTTATTACATCATTTGATCAAAGAGTTGCAGTTCTCCATTGCATCATTTGAATGGAGAATTTTTTTATACTAGTTCAGTGAGATCTGATTATTCTGATCAAACTCCCATTGTAATGATCTATTGTTTAATGCAGTCATGTTTCCTCCTTTCAGTGGTTCTATGTGCAATTTTATGTGTTCTCCCATTTACATGTTACATCATTTGAATGTGTAAATGGCATATTATTTTACTAGCATGTTGAATCATTTATGTTACATTATTTGAATGGATATGATTGGCTCAGTTTTCTCTTCTCCCCCTTTTGTCTTCATCATCTTTTAAGTCTGGCTATAATTACCCAATGGATAATGCATCAGTCTACAACTTGAAGCACTAGATAGGAGTTACTTTCAAACTTGGTCAAATTTGATGCTATAGGTTTATTTCATTTTTGCAAATTTGGATGAGCACAAGCATATAAGAAATATTGTAGGTTCACCTCTGAGGTTTCCTTACCCTACTCAGTCTGTCTAAAGTCTTAGGATAATATTTTTTTGAGTTAAAGAGGTGGATCCACCAAAGTCCATAGTGCTGATTGGATCAGGGAAGTCTTGCAGTGTGACAAATCTATTAAGGGTGTAGGAATTTCCTCCAACACAATGCTTGCAGAAAAGTAAAGATTTATTTTTTATTTTCAAGTGAAATATCAAAAAAGTGTAAATACCAATGATGAAACTAATATAAAATACAACTACAATGCAAGTTTGATCTCTTGCCTAATCACTAAAACCTTTACAAAATAAAGTAAAAATTTACAAAATAGCTAAGTAGTGTTATGATTAAAAAAGATTAAACCTATGATTCAAACTTGATATAGCAATTAAGATCTACAATTACCCTTTTGTAATGATCTTAAAATAAAATGTGACTTTTTATCCCTTTTCACAAAATTTTACAAAATCTAACAAAATGATCACAAAATAGCATGGAAATTCTAAGTTGACAACCTAACTAGATGTAGAAAAAAACCCAAAAGTGTAGTACCTGATTTCATAGTCTTGGATGAAAGTGTCGCAATGTCACAAAAGCACCATATGCATAAAATTACTTTATAGAAGTACTATCTAAAAGCATTGTACAAAAGTGTTATATGGAATTTCATACAATGCTTTTGTAGTTTTACGATGCTTTTGTAGCTTTACGATGCTTTTGTTATGTACCTACAAAAAATAGAAATATACAAGCAAAAATTGAAAAAGAATGTAATTAGTGAAAAGGGGCTTGTCTGGTTCCTCCAAGAATGCTAAACCTCCTTGGTAGATGGATCAAACCCCTGTTTTTATTTCAAGTAAATGATAAAATAATATCTTGATCCATAAAGGGAAATAATTGTAAAGATAAAATAGTGCAAAAAAAAAAATGACAAGATGAAAGAACATTGAGAGGATGAGATCCAAGATGAATTATCACAACCCAAATTAATCCTTTGTTGATTTGCACTTATTGAATGTCATTTTTATGATGTGTGCTTATTGAATACCCCTTTGATGATGCCTTACCTTTACTGGTTATGCCCTTGATTTTACAGATTCAAGGTTGCAGCAACATGTGAATAAAGAGAAGTCTTTTCTCTTGTGATTTTGGTAGCATTCAAGTACCATTTTAAGATTGGTTCCTTTGGATTCCTTCAAGGGTGGTTTTATAGATCACCAAATTCCCTTTGGAGGATCCATTATAGATGCACAATAAGAATCATGAGCAAGATGAGGTGTGTAGTTTACGATAATTGCAAGAGAGGACACAATAGTTGAGAGTAGTTACATGGTGTGATTGGGAGTTAACAAGGCTAATTGGGCAATTGCATGGCTTGATTGACCTTGATTGACTAGTTAAGCATCCTAATTAGCAATTAAGTGACTTAGTTGGTAGTCAAGATTTTATCCAATCAGGAATTGAACGAGGTGACAAGTAAGATTTATGAAAAATGATTTTGATGAGTAGTCAAACCATTAAAGCTTTAGTTTTGGTGGTGATAGCACAAAATCACCACAGAGGTATGAAATCATTGTATGGAAGTTTCATATGGAATTCTATAAATCACTATTTTTGATGATAAAAATACCACATGGTCATGATGCTATCTGTAGACACCAAAACAGCACCAATCCGATTATGTGACGACAAGCACTGATCGCACCAACACACACAGCCCCCAGGGCAGCCCTCGGAGGTTAAACAGTGGTTCTAACCACTCACACAGCAGTTTTGCAAGTCAAAAACCAATTTGGCACCTTTTGGACACCTTATTTCTTATTCGTCCCACCCAGGGACGAGTGAGAATTTTACTCGTCTTTCTTAGGGACGAGTGCTGACTGGCACTCGTCTTTCTTAGGGACGAGTGCTGACTGATAGATACTCGTCTTTTCTAGGGACGAGTGCTGACTGATACTCGTGTCACCCAGGGACGATTACCGGCGCTCGCTTCGGGGTGGGACGATTGTAGAGTTTGACTTGCAAAAAAGTCAAATCTCGGCATATAACAACTCAGAACTGTCACTTAGCTTTCCCTGCATGACATAGGAGTGCGAGTGAGTTCTTTTAACAACACACATCCGCCACTTAGCTTTCCATGCATGGCATAGGAGTGCGAGTGAGTTCTGTTAAGACAACTCGGATTTGCCACTTAGCTATCCCTTCATTGCATGGGAGTGCAAATGAGTTTTTCTAAAACATGCAAAGACATGCACAGAGGCAGTTAAGAAGCCCTTGATCAAGAAGAAGTCTTCTCTTCACAAACAAAAGCATTCATGCAAAGAAACACTTTTGCATGTTAATTCAAAAAGACCCCTTGGGTCTATAAAAACGGTGAGTTTTCTCACCCAAAAAGGGATATACAGAGAAGGAGCATTTTGAGCGACGAAGTGCTGCTAGTTCACTTACTGGCGATTTGTGCTTTCATAATCGTGGTATTTCTTTTAGTTTCATGTTTATGCTTTTGTCAAGTCTTTCATTTCATTTAGATTCATTTCAACCATCGTTAGATTCATCTTTTATTTTTCATACACAGATGCTACTGACTTTCTTGTTTGTTTCTTTGAGTGCAGAGTTGCAGCATTAGAGGAGCGGCGAGGAGTCTACCTTACCAACGCAAGCGGCGACAACATTTGGCCCGCCCATTCCAAACGTGGGCATGCGGAAGGAGGAAGACTAAAATCACAAATTGTAACAAAGACCAATTTAACGCTCCTAGCCCCTAAAAGGGGAGGAGACGTATATGTAACCGAGGAAAAGAAATTTGAATAAAGAGGGTTGTGATTTCCTTACATCTTTGCTTTCATTTCCAATTTATCTCTTTTCCTTGTTTTTGTGCATAGGATTAAAGCGTTACATTTCGTCTTATATTGCATAGTTATAGTTTTCCTTTTTCTTCCGGAATCTCGTGCTTTCAATGGCGATCACGGTGGGACTTCTGTCCTCTGTTTTTGTTTAGGTTAAATTACTGATCTAAAAATTGCTTGTTTTTTTACAGGTACCTGTTTTTCAACAATCGGACTGTTATTCGTCTCTGCAAGTGACGATTACATAATTGTTACTCGTCTCACCCCGGGACGAATAAATTATTCGTTCCACCCTGGGACGATTACGGTTCCGTTATTCGCCTCACCCAGGGACGATTATAGATCTGTGCAAATTTTCAGAGCAAATCAGAAATTTCCGATTAGGCAGAGAAGAGGTAGGGGTTTTTACGACTTCTGTCAAATTTCTGTTTTTTTGTTTTCTGGTTTTCGCTTTGAATGGCTTAGGGAAAGATTTCTTTTCGTTTGCTTGTTTCAATTTCGCAAAATTAAAACGAACCCCACACATCACGTTACATTTTAAACCAAGGCGTTGGTCGTAAGACCCCAACCCTTGAGCAAGACCAACGGTGGGTTCATCACCACCTTGGCTTAGCTTTGCATCCATTCCCCGATTGTCAACCGTTGTTAGGCGTAAATCCCGACGAAAGTCGACCGAGTCTTGCTCGGGGTGATTCCCATGCACGCGAGGATAAGTCTTCTATGGTAGGTGCCATTAACAGGACAATCCCCTTTCGTACCGCCTACGTACCACGTACCATCTGCTCTCACGTACTTATAGTCTCCCTCTCGTAAGGGCGGGTATATAGAGAGGTTGGTATATCGGCCTGGCTGGTATATTGAAGGGGCGACCATTTTTTGGGAGTTATAAGAGCCTTCATACTTGCATTTAAACGTTTCACAAAAATTTTCAAAAACAAAACAAACAACAAAAACACACTAAACCAGATCTAGGGCACACTATTAATCTTTAAAAGAGATAAGCATTGCTTGTGAGTGTGTATGCTATTTTCTGTTTTAGACAAAAAAAAAAATCATAAAAAGAAAATCATAAAAAGAATTTTTGCATTTTTAGGATAGCATTACCATGGTGAATACTCGTAGCCAAGCCCAATCACGGGCAGAAGCTGTAGAACATGCACCAAGAGAGACAAATCGTCTCCGATATAGCCTTGAAGACTTAGTCATTCCGCCTCACCGGCGGGATACAACAGTTAGTTCACATCATGCAGAACATGGTTCTAGAGCCCCATCATGGCGGGGCACTCCAACCCATACAGTCATAGAACAAGGTTCTAGAGGTGTCTCAAGGAGTGGCTCTCCAAATCAGGCCTTCAATAGACGAGACTTTAGAACCCCTTCTCTAAGGGAAACTCATGAGCAACAAGAATCTTTTCAAGACAATAACTTATATATACCACCTGGTCTAAGCACGAAGCCTCCCTTTGAAGTTCATTATGGATGGCCTAGTGATGAAACATTGTGTAATGCTATGGAACAACAACGGGTCCAAAATGAAGAATTACATAATGTTGTGGTTCCTAATTTACCCCCAATTAATGTCGAAAACAGTAGACCACATCCAGAACAACAAGTCCTCCCGACAGAGCAAGGCAATTCTGCCCGCACCTTTTATGCATATCACAGACAAAGAGAGGAGGATCACTACATCCCTCCAGTCCAGTGTCCAGTACCAAAAAGATGCACGTCTGCACCTGCATTATATCCAGATCGCTTATTGAGACCAGAGTTTCAAGTTAATGCGGCCAACCTCGACAGAGGGAAGCAACATGTAGGGGTCTCAGAGTACTATGATCGAAATAGATATGTAGGAGAGACATCTCGGCCTATCAAACAAGAGACAACAACACAAAGTAACTTGGCATTTACACAACTAGCCGCCCGCCAAGCGCAAATCATGCGGCTTAAGCAAGAACAACAGGAATTAGAACATTTGTGTCACCTTGATCAAGAGCGTATTCAGCGTCAGACTGCTGAAAGGTTTCACAACCATGCACGTGAGAGGGCCCCGATCCCTCGTGCACAACACTCTGAGATGTATGTGAGGCACAACCCTTTAGGGCGAGATAGGTCTCCACGACTTCAGCAAGCATTGCCTCCAAGACCTTTTAGACCTGAGCGGGAGGCCATTCCCCGTGACCATGATGGGTATCCTCCACGGGCGCCCATCCATATTTACAGGCCTAGGCCAAACACTCCTCACGAAGATTATGAGGATTATTACCAAGAAGAAGAGCGGGTTGAAACACCCTATCAAGGCGGAAGGAATGCTAACCATTTAGTCATTCAAAGGCCTCAAGTTTCCCGCAACCCACAACGGGAACAAGCTAAGGAGGAGGAAATTATATCCTCCGATGCCTACAAAGTGTTGTTAGAACGCTTGGAGAATATGGAACTTAAGACTGGTGGGCCTCAAAAGCCTACCTTGCGCCAACTCCGTAGTCATCCAATACATCCGTCAGTGCCAGCACCTCCATACCCCGAACATTTCAAGCTGCCCCAGTTGGCACTCTTTAAAGGGGATGAGGATGCTCAAGAACATGTGACTCGATTTTTGAGTCAGTGCTTTGGTATACAAGACAATGATGCATTGCTATTGAGAACATTCATAACCACCTTTGCAGGGTCTGCCTCGGATTGGTTTACCCATCTACCAAAGCATAGCATCTACAACTTGGATCAACTAGTGGACGCGTTCCTAGAACGTTTTGCTTTCAATACAAAGAAAAAGGCGTCACTCAGTGATCTAGCTAGCCTCAAACAGTATGAGGAAGAGTCCATGGTCGCATATGGGAATCGGTGGAGGACGGTGCTTTCAAAGTTGTCCTATCTCCCTCCTATGTCCGACCTAACTCAAATGTTCGCAAAGAGCTGTTTGCGATCGATCTCTGTGCTATTGCAACTGCAGCAATACGCCACTTTAGAAGAATCTCGGCGCAAGCTAGACGTATCGAAGAGATCAAGATACAGGATGGCGAAATTGCCAAGCCTAAGAAAAAAGAGTGGAACAAGAGCACCAAAACAGGGAATACGCAACGAAAACCCACCGCGGTCAATCAAGTTGCTATTAATGCCCCTACGCTTGCCCAAGCAACACAGCCTTCAAAGGCTAATTATCAGGCGGTGCCTCATACTAATTATGAGAAAGATAACAAAAAATAGGATCAAAATCAGCAGCGTCGCCCTAAGCGACAATTTACTCCATACACTGAGTCTAGGGATTCCTTGTTTGACCGTTTGTCAGCGGCAAACTTGATTAATCTGCCAGATATTCCAACAATCGATCCTAATGCGCCGAAGTCTAAGGGCTACAGAGAGGATCTTTTCTGTAGATTCCACCGGAGGAGAGGGCATGACCTTAATGTCTGTTGGACGTTTAAAGGTTTAGTGCAAGATCTTATTGATAATCACACATTGGTAGTGGATAACCCCATCGCACCCAACAACCAACAAATGGGTGTTTTCAAAGATCCTTTACCCACACATGATGCACAAACAAAACCTTTGCATGTCAATGAAGTGCAACAGAGTTACCCCATGGACGGGTATGTTGGAATGATAAGTATTGTGACAAGAAACAAGAGACACCCAGGAGTTGTCCCCGCGACGACCACTAGGGAAGCTTCATCCACGTCACAACATCAACCGAATCCTACACAGTTGCCCCCACCTAGACCAGTGGTCACGATTCGATCTAGACTTACTCAAAGTCTACGGACCACATCGGCTAGGCTCTCCATTTATGAGCTTATTCAACAATCAGCGCCCCATCGGGAAGCTCTTATGGAGATATTAAAGGCAATTGAGTTGCAACCCCACGAAGCGGATTCGTTCAACAATTTTGTGGGGCATGTTAAACAGTGTACTGAACCAGTTATTACCTTTAGGGAAGATGAGCTAAAAACGGTGGACCGGAGATGTACCGGATCCGCCCCTGCACGTTATTGCACGGGTCAACGGGACTCCGTACAAACGGGTGTTGATAGATACTGGTTCTTCCAGTAACCTTATTACAACCGCTGCACTGAAACATCTGAAACTACCAACCTCTCACATTGCACCTTCCACTTATACCCTTCGAGCATTTAATGATACGATATGCTCGATAGTTGGCACAATTGTCCTGCCCATACAAGTGGGACAAAAGATCATTCCTACGTTGTGCCACATTTTAGAAGGGGAAATGGCTTACAATATCTTGCTTGGACGGCCTTGGATCCGGGATATGAAGTGTGTCCCTTCAATTGCTCATCAATGTTTGAAATATACATTTGAAGGACAAGTGCACGTGGTCCCTGCAGATTTGGAACCTTTTAAGTACTGCAATTCAGTGCAAATCATGCCGCAGTCGACCCTTCCTTCAACGCACGTGGATTTCCAGTTAAATCCATCTAAACGGGGTTCGACTAAGCAAGAATCTCCCTTGCCAACTCAATCAAGTTCTCAGGCGGGATCATCTTCTTCATCCAGTCCTCCCACAACGACGCCACCTACGATGGCCACACCAACGGACAAAGGAAAGAAGCCCCTGGAAGCGGAACCACCTCTAGTCTCCAACATCTCTACAGGAGAGACGCCTAATCGAATGGAAGTTGAGACGCCTAGTGCACCCCACATGGAGTGGACTCAAGGAGAACTCCCATTCACTTCCCCTCAATCGCCAACGATTACTGTTGAGATGTCTAACACAGGCATGGGGGAGTACATAGTGCGAAATGTTGTTGCAACGCCCACACTTCAGTCTATGCAAGACATGGGAAGACCTCGACTCCCCATAGGCTCCGTGGTTCCTTTAGGCTACCCACCTAATCAGACAAATTTTATTTTTGGGGGCCTGGATCATGGCATTGAACCTTCCCGAAAAGAAGAAGAAGATGAAGATCCCTTTATGGAAGATGTCAACTATCTGGCTAACCCAGACTTCGCATTACGTTATCTTAGCCAATGCAATTGGCATGGATACGGGTTAGGCCGGTATGAACAAGGAATGCGTGTTTTGTGTCAACCAAGATACCAAATGCCTTATGACAAGTCAGGAGTAGGGTTTAACCACCCTTTGCCCCTCGACATCTTGGTCGAAAACATGCAAGGCCTAGGGATAGGCAACAAGGATGGGTTGGCATCGGATCCATATGCCAATCCAAATACGACTTATACACTGGGGGACTATTTCCCATTGCACACAAATAACCTTGTTGACCTCAACAACCCTTTCCCTACGGCTGAACAAGGAGAAACCTCACGGACTCACCCACAAGGGGAAGATGGACAAGACCACGAAGGGTCTTCTGAAAATGAGTCGGAGGACGATCATTCGCATGAATATCAAATGAATGATGATCAAGAAAGCTTCCTGAGGATGTTCCCATTGAATGATCCTAGTGAGCATAGGTTGCAAGATCCTTTAGACATAGATGACAGGTTGGAACACTTACACATAGATCCAAGACCTAGGAGGCATTTCACCCCGGCGCAGTTATAGCAATTACTGCACCCCCCACTCCAGGCATACAACGAACATCTTCCGCCTAGAGACCCTATCAACTCATCAGTGCCTAGGGCAGACCCTATTTGCAGGACTACGTATAGGGCTGATCCCTTTGTGCCAGTGCCCACAGAGCCAGATCCAAAGCACCAAGAACATCCAGAATGTCACAGTTGTCACATTTGCGGTTATGGAGATTACAATCATTTCATCAACATGGTCTCCATTGACTTGACCGCCCCCATCCATGATCCAGCCAATCCAACACGATTATTGCATCTAGACATAGAAGCTATTGATTGGGATCGCACTGACACACCACCATCTCCATCAGAGTATTGGCCTTGCGGTGGGATGTTTCATTTCACTCCAAGACAGACTCAGGATGTCTTTCATGCTGAGGAGGAACTTGATGTTCCAAATGACGATCTTAATTCAGCAAATGATATCCATCCGATCCCCATTCCACACCAGTTGGAAGACGGATCCCATATGTCAGTTGAAGCAATGACTGATGTAGACATCGGCATAGATCCAATGAATCCACGGATTCTCAAGTCGGGGGTAAGTCTTTCCCCCGAAGAGCGAGCCGATTATGTTGCCCTTCTTAAGGAAAAGAAGGAGGTTTTTGCATGGTCATACAAAGATATGCCGGGACTAGACCCACAGCTAGTCACGCACAATTTAACGCTTGATCCGACAATCAAGCCAGTAAAGCAAAAACTACGCAAGATGCATCCAACAATAGCCTTAATGGTAAAAGATGAGTTACAAAAGTTGTTGGATGCCCAGTTTGTCATCTGTGTGGATTATCCGCCATGGTTGTCTAACATGGTTCCCGTCAAGAAACCCGACGGGAGGATTCGCATATGCACTGATTTTTGAGATCTTAACAAAGCGAGTCCTAAGGATGATTTTCCTTTGCCGAGCATCGACGCGTTGGTAGACGCTACAACAGGCCACGAAATGCTTTCCCTTATGGATGGTTTCTCAGGATACAATCAGATTCGTATTAATCCTGAGGACCAGCTAAAAACGGCATTCACAACGCCTTGGGGGACATTTTGTTATAAGGTCATGCCTTTTGGCCTTAAAAATGCCGGAGCTACCTACCAACGTGCCATGACATACATCTTTCACGATTACATGCACAAAATTTTGGAAGATTACATGGATGATTTGTTGGCCAAATCTCTTTTGCGCCCAGATCACATCGGTGACTTGAGTAAGGTCCTTGATCGCCTCATTGAGCATAAAGTCAGACTAAACCCCAAGAAGTGCGTCTTTGGCGTCACCTCTGGAAAGCTCTTGGGTTTCATAGTCTCCAAACGAGGAATTGAGGTTGATCCAAACAAAGTCAAGGCAATCCTTGAAATGCGTCCCCCAACCACCATCAAGCAGCTCAGGAGTCTATAGGGAAAGGTTGCGTCGATCAAGCGCTTCATAGCGCAGTTATCTGACAAATGCCGACCCATGAATAAATTATTGCATAAAGGGGTCACATTTCATTGGGATGACGAGTGCCAGTCAGCCTTTGACGACATTAAATAATACTTGGCTTCGCCACCGGATCGGCACCACCTGCACCAGGAGTGCCGTTCTATTTATACATCTCAGCCACTCGAGGTGGCACTGGGCGCCATGTCTGTCCCGGAAAAATGAACTTCACAGAGAACAGGCTACATACTATCTTAGCCGCACCCCGGTCGCGTTATGAACTTAACTATGCATATGTTGAAAAACTCGCTTGGCAGTGGTGTTTGCTACCAAAAAGCTACGCCACTACATGCTTAGTAATAAGACGTATGTTGTGTCTAAGGAGAATCCATTGCGATACATGATGAGTCGTACTTATCATAGTAGCCGCACGGCGAAATGGATCATGTTGTTGACGGAGTTTGACATAGAGTTCATTGGACAGAAATCTATAAAAGGTCAAGTCATCGCCGATCAACTAGCCGAGGCTCCTCTTGAAGACGATCAGCCTCTGACTTTTGAACTACCCGATGATGGGGTCTTCCATGTTTCGGAGTCGCCAGATTTCGATGAGCCCGAGTCCCGAGTCGACATAACCCTTTTCTTCGATGGTTCTAAATGTGAGCAAGGGGGTGGTGCGGGAATTGTATTCTTCACTCCACAAGGTGCTCCAATGCCCTTGTCATTTAAATTAGACTTCCCGTGCACCAATAACAATGCAGAATACGAAGCCTTGCTCATAGGTCTTCAGACAGCAATCACCATGAACATTAAACGATTGAACATCTTTGGTGATTCGCTGTTAATTGTCAACCAAGTAAAAGGGATATACCAATGTAAATGTCCAGTTTTGAAGTCTTATAAAACCCTTGTGGATAAATTCTTGGCAAAATTTGAATGGTATGACATCGAGGCACTCCCTCGATCATCAAATCATTTTGCGGATACTATGGCCTCCTTGGGGTCACTTATTCCGCAAGACCCTTCTTGTGAAATGACAACCATTCAGGTTAAAACATTATCGCAATCTGCGATGGAGCGTGCAAGCTCTGATTCGACGCCAGAAATCCACATGATCCAGATTGAACCATCTCCGGATAAGTTCTCTCGAATTCGAGATTGTTTGATTAAAGCCAACTGGGGGTCCTTGTTCTCCCCGGCCCCTCTTGCTAGCAACACCACGTTGTTTTTACAAGTTCTTTCCTCGCTCAACTTTTGTTCGGGATAAACTTCAAGAGGGATTGGCCGTTCATACTATCGAGGTTTCTATCAGGCAAGATCGGTATACACCCATTCGGGATTACCTCAAGCTAGGTAATCTCCCACTTGGATTGACCCAAGCCGCGAAAAGATCATTCAAACAAAAAGCGGCAAAGCATGTCTTGGTAGGAGACATTTTGTATCGTCGAAATTATGAAGGAATCCTCCTTCGTTGTTTGGACCGACAAGAGTCCGCTTGGGCGATCACCCAAGCTCACGATGGTACATGTGGTGGCCACTTCAATGGTATGGCCATCGCAAAGCGCATTCTTCGCATGGGTTATTATTGGCCATCCTTAGAGCGAGATTGTTGCGCATATGTGAAGAAGTGCGTGAAGTGTCAGCATCATGCTAATTTGACACACGTACCTTCTCAGGCCTTACAGCCGATTCAATCGGTTTGGCCTTTTTTGCAGTGGGGCTTTGATCTAATTGGAAAGATCTCCCCTGCGTCGTCTGGTCGTCACACGTTCATTTTAACGGCCACTGAGTACTTTACCAAATGGGTGGAAGCAATTCCGCTGACCACTACGACTGGAGCTCGCATTGCGGAGTTTATTTTGCATAACATCATATGTCGTTTTGGTATTCCATCCAAAATAGTCTCGGATAATGGGACACCATTCAAGAATAAAGATGTGCGTGCTTTGACCACAAAGTACAAGATTCAACATAGCTTTTCAACACCCTATTATCCGCAGGCAAATGGGCAAGCAGAGGCGTCAAACAAAATGCTAGTCGCCATTCTTAAAAAGACAGATTGCGGATAATCATAAAGATTGGCACATTCAGATCCCGCTTGCCCTATGGGCTTATCGCACCAGCATTCGGACGCCCACTGGGGCAACTCCATTTTCGTTGGTGTATGGCTCCGAGGCAGTCATGCCTTTTGAGTTGGAAATTCCTTCCCTGCGCATTTCAATGCAAGAGTTCATCGATGATGACACTGCACGGCAGGCCCGGTTAGATCAACTGACGTTGCTTGACGAACGACGCGTTAATGCTCTCGAGCATTTGCGTATCTATCAAGAGCGACTTAAGAAAGCATACAACATGAAAGTCCACTTCAAGGAATTTCAGGTTGGTGATTTGGTCTTAAAAGAGAACCAACAGAATTCTAATTTGCCCTCCCATCTTCGGGATAAGTTTGCAGCAAACTGGTTAGGTCCTTACATCATTGATAGTAGAATAGGACTCGGAACATACCGGCTTGCCTCTCTTGAAGGAATCAAGGAAACAGAACCCTTGAATATCATTCATTTGAGGTCATTCCACAGCTAGAGAGCCATAGTCCAACAAAAAGCTCCAAGGATTACCACAATCGCTTGGTCAACCCAAAAGCTCCAAGGATTCCCACAATCACTTGGTCAACCTAAAAGCTCCAAGCGTTACCATAATTGCTTGGTCAACATAAATATTCAAAAATCAACAAAAACAACATAAAAATCAAAATCACAAAAACAATCGCATTTCAATTCCATGCATTCTCAAAAAAAAAAAAAAAACATTTGCATTTCCATTCCATGCATTCTCATAACAATCAAAATACAAAAGTATAGTTTGCATTCCGCATTGCATACATACATTGCATACTCCGCTAGGTCATATAAGTCAAAAGCACCATAGGCTGTCATTATTTGGCAATTCCCTCATTTCCACCTTAGATCTATTTTCATAAACACCTACATCCAGCATATCACCCTTTTATTTTTAGCATCATCAGTGTCGCCTAATGTATATAGGGTTTTCGTCATTCAGATGTCTTTAAATTTCTAGCCAAGAACTGTACACAATTAAGCAGATTTTACATGGGAAAGTTTTACTTGGATCACACCTTGTTACGTAGCATCCCAACACATATTAACACACATAAAATAATTCCTAAGTTGTGTAGACGAAAGATGAAACCTGCACCGTAATCCCGGTTACCATAAGTGAAACGGCTATCTTGCTTATCCCCCTGTGCGAATGACCCTAGAAATGCCGAGAATTGGCAAAAGGACAAGCTTCCTCCCTACCCAATTCCCCATGAATCCCAAGTTCTCAAAAGTTGCAAAACCATCAAATATTTGCAAAACGTCAAAGCACTAAAATTTGACATCCTACAGTGCACACATCAAAAGACACAAATAACAGTGATTATCATCACTCTATATTCAAATCCCTTGCTCAAAAAAAAAAAAAAAAAAACAAGACGAGTACTATCATTTTATCACTACCAAAGAGCAAGTATCCCAATACCCTTGAAGAAAAGAAGGGAGTCGACCTTGAATCCCTGGAATTCTCAGCATTTCGACAGGTCATGAGGCAAGCTTCAGTACCGATTTGGTTGATAGCCTATTGGTTACTGGTGGTAAACCTCTCGCATGACGATATATCTATCACATTAACTTGTGTACAGATCAATGTTTGCATGTGGATGAGCTAGCTTACGGTATCCTAGATAACATCGCAGACAAATCTGACTAAATACAATAAAGGAGTTCGTGGAGCTAATTAGGTGATCCTCGCATACGAGTTCGGTTGAAAGCCCATCTGGCATCGGCGGTATCCTGATGAATAACACATAAATGAACTCAATTGCACACACAGGGATGTGAAATAACTTGGTTAAATTCAAGTCAAATTTAGACCTTGTTCAGAAGTCTTGTGAGATAAACGAACAGTCTTGGTTAGTTAGTTAAAAATATCTGCATTTCAGAAAAGCTTAACTACATTTTCAAACAACCGATACATTTCATTCCATACATCACCATAAAACAATAGACAAAATACAAAAACAAAGTTTTCATATGTACAAGCATTCCACAAAGTTATCTTATTACTATAACAAGCCACTCCAATTTTGTACAGTCTATGGTGCATCGACATATCATCCATTCCATATGCATACATCATATAAATTAGCATCATCACATTCATATTAGCATATGCATACATCAATGTAAAAACATGTACATAAACATAAATCATGCAAAAAAAAGATACACACCAAACAGAATCATCTGTATATATATCACAACAAAATTGCCCGCAGGCTACAAAACTGGTCCTCAGACCTCCCTCCCATCATCCAAACTCCCAAAACCCCCAGCCTAGGGCGTCGGCCACCATGATCACGCAGGATCGGTGCGACGAGAGCTACCCCCCGCGGTATCTGTTCTCTGAGATCTCTCAGGGCGACTGCTCGCCCCTGCATCCCGACCACTCGCACTGCCCTCCTCTCGCCGCCTGTGCCGGGATGATGCCGACTGCTCCGTCCCGCTGTCTCTCGTCCTGTGCGACGAGCCACTGGTCGGAGGCTCTGGTATTCGCCCACCCAGGCGGAGAATCTCAGCCTCCATCTCTGACCGATGCCGCCCCCACGCTTCCTCTCGTCGTCTCAAGTCTGCCTCCTGTAGCCTCCACTCGGCCTCTCGCCTACGATAGTACGCAATGGCATCATCACGCTGTGCTAGCTGCACCCGTAGGAGATCCCTCTCCCGTACAGCATCCGTATCACCACCCTGCTGGCGAGACGCAGCCCCTGCGCTCTCCCGCTCTGCCAACTGTGACCGTAGGCGATCCCTCTCCTGTGTCATCTTCGCAAGCTCTCCTGTCAGTTGCGCTACCTCAGCGCGCAACCCCGCCTCTGCTCTCCCTCCCCGATCGCCGCATCGGCCTCTCCGGAGCATCGACCGCTCCAGCATACCGCATCTCCGGCCGCTCTTCCTCCTCAACATCATCTCCCACTCTCGCCACCTCCACCATCTCTACATCCGCAGGTGCTCCCCAACCCTCTCCCCGGTGCCTCCGCACCCTCTCCGCCTCCCGCCGCCTCCTCTCCTCCCAAGGGCCCCTCTCCTCGCCACCGCCGTAGCGTCCACCACTCCTGATATTCGGCTGTCACGCCGACGTCATCAACATCCGGAATGTCCAACACAAGGATCTGACTCCTCCCCTAGTGGCTCGAGGATCGGCGCAGCTAGGGTCCTCTCATCACTCCGACGCCGGTAGGCTACGGGCTCCCCAGGCAATCCCTGGCGTACCCCAAACTGCCGCGTCACTCGGAGGTAGTGGAAGTACTCCTGCTCTGTCCCATGCCGCCCAATCACCCATCTCCCCCTCCGGACCCGTCGAAGCCAATCATCTGCCTCTGGCCATGCGGGACAATCCCGATATGGCCTCCATATCACATCTCTGGGAGTCAGTCATGCTAGTGCATCTTTGTAATGGTCCACGTCTCCCGCGAACCGCCGACTATGCCCCCGCTCCTCTGATCGGTACCATAAAGCACCATACCCAATATCCCTGTCCACCATCTCCGCTCGGGTAGTCCAGGGCAACCCTCGTGGTCGCTCTATGGCTATGTGCTGCCATGCCCAACACTGCAACAAGAAACTGCACCCCAACCCCTTCCGCCTCCGACAGCGGACCTCGTACAACTCATCATATAACCGCGCCAAAAGCGTCTGGCCCCACCTCATAATAACCGGCTCTGTCATCGGGAAATCCACTAATTGCCATACTACCTCCACTAGGTTCCATGGGAACCTCGCTCCTGACGAATCTGGCAAGAGCATGTTGGAAATGAGGCTCATGAGTACCGCATGCCTCACTCCCAACACTCCCCTCGCGTACCACCATCGTACCAGTATCCCCCCAATCTGACAATCCAGCTCCGCCCTCTCCAATGAGGTCATCCCATCCCCATCCCCTCCATGTCCAAAGTATCGCGTCGCATCGCCGTCCTCTCGGCTCCGTGGTGTCGTCCGAATGGGAACCCCGTCTATTGGAATCCGAAGAATCCGATACACGTCCTCTAGGGTGACCGTCATCTCCCCTGTAGGAAGATGGAAGGTGTTCGTACGAGCATCCCACAGGCCAATCAATGCGGTAATGTACGCCCGATCTGCCACAACTGCATCCAACCGAGCCACATGCTTGAGCCCTAGGGCATCAAGCCACTCCCAATCATCATCAGTCAACGCCTCGCGGGCATTAGAAAAAATGGTCGGTACTCGATGTCGACTCTTCACCACCTGCACATCACAAAAAAAAAAAAAAAACAACAAACATCAAAAACATGCATCATATCACCATTACATGTACAAAAATGCATAACTATACCGTACTATTTTTCATTCACATGTACATCCAAAAAAAAAAAAAATCATCAATTTTTCATTTCATCATCAAAAACACCAAAAATTTGCCATGGTTTACCTACGGTTTTTCCTAAGTTTACCATTTCAAAACAAAAAATTCATCCATTTTGCATCTTTAATTTCATCAAAATCAATAAAAATTTGACATGGTTTACCTACGGTTTACCTAAGTTTACCATTTCAAAACAAAAACAATTCATCAATTTTTCATTTAAAAACGACAACAAATTTGACATGGTTTACCTACGGTTTACCTAAGTTCACCATTTCAACAAAAAAAAAAAAAAA
Organism: Wollemia nobilis; assembly: GCA_028583015.1. Classification (NCBI taxonomy): domain Eukaryota; kingdom Viridiplantae; phylum Streptophyta; class Pinopsida; order Araucariales; family Araucariaceae; genus Wollemia; species Wollemia nobilis. The sequence goes on along the minus strand of JAQPPZ010016710.1, from coordinate 9,279,024 downwards.
TTCACCTTTCATTTCATCAAAAATGACAAAAATTTGACATGGTTTACCTACGGTTTTATCTAAGTTTACCATTTCAACCAAAAAAATTCATCTTTAATTTCATAAACAACAAAAAAAAAAAAATTGACATGGTTTACCTACGGTTTTATCTAAGTTTACCATTTCAACCAAAAAAATTCATCTTTAATTTCATCAAAAAAAAAAAAAAATCGACATGGTTTACCTACGGTTTCGACCTAAGTTTACCATTTCAATAAAAAACAAATTCATTCATTTTCCATTTTTTAATTTCATAAACATAACACAAAAATATGGGCATGGTTTACCTATGGTTTCGACCTAAGTTTTACCATTCACATAGAAAAACATTTTTCTAACCATGGTTACCCTAAAGTGTTACTCTAAGTTTCATTTTGGGTTTATCCTATGGTTTTCCATCTAAGTTTCCATCAGGTTTGCATCCATGTTTCATTCGGTGTCATTCATTTACCTTTTACTTTAATTAATTAGGGTTTCATGTTTAAACACAAGAAAAACACCATAAAAACAACTTTGCATTTTTCAAATTGACAATCGAAGAGATAGTGCACTTACTCGGTCTCGCCTCGGCTCCGCCGCTCGACGACCCGGTCTGTGCACTCATGGTGGTTGGATGATCCGGCAGCGCTTCGCGTCAGAAATCTACCTCCTCCTCCCAGAGCTCCAAATCGCAATCGCTGAACAGTGCAAATGAGCCAAATCCGTCATTTTCGCATATTTATAGTTTTTGTCAGCTGGTACTCGTCCTTTATCGGGACGAGCGCTTTTCGGCGCGCTCGTCCCACCCCGGGACGAGTACCTTCGGAGATGCACTCGTCTTACCCCGGGACGAGTACAATCCTGTCACTCGTCTCACCCCGGGACGAGTACAATCCTGTCACTCGTCTCACCCCGGGACGATTAAAAGAATAAAAAAAAAAACACAACAAAACCAAACATAAACATGACAAATGCCAACAAAATCAAAAATAGGTCAAAACAAGTCGGAACTCGCTCGAGCATGCTTAGCGGTAAACCATCTAAAGGCACCCTTGCACACGTCATCTTGGGTCAAGCGACTCGTCGCTTTTCTCATGTCGGTCATTCCCTCATCGATTCGTCGCTTGAGGGGGTAGTCACACTTAGTTGCCAATCAACACCATTATACCCAGTCTTGGAAATGACACGCATTCAAAGGATCATTGCAAGAGACAATCGCGCCCCTGCTTGGGGCAGCAAACAAGCAATCATCACAAACTAATCATATACTTGGCATTCGTGAATCATGAACTCAAGGTTCCCACAACAAAAGGTTGCGCCCTTTGCCTATTCATGACTGATCAATGTCTAAGTTCAAGTAATACCTCACCGAACCAGGTTAATGCTTGACTTAAGTTCCTTAGCTCGTCGAAGCAAGGATTCAAGAATGCGTGCCCTTTCCATACTTGGGGCATCAAGAGTTGGTTAGGTTACTGAGAAACCCTAATCATTAGTGCTTTGGTTATATTTTTGCTCAGCGCTGCGCCTTGCATAACGCTTCCCAAAAAGGGGCATCTGTAGACACCAAAACAACACCAATCCGATTATGTGACGACAAGCACTGATCGCACCAACACACACAGCCCCCAGGGCAGCCCTCGGAGGTTAAACAATGGTTCTAACCACTCACACAACAGTTTTGCAAGTCAGAAACCAATTTGGCACCTTTTGGACACCTTATTTCTTATTCGTCCCACCCAGGGACGAGTGAGAATTTTACTCGTCTTTCTTAGGGACGAGTGCTGACTTGCACTCGTCTTTCTTAGGGACGAGTGCTGACTGATAGATACTCGTCTTTCCTAGGGACGAGTGCTGACTGATACTCGTGTCACCCAGGGACGATTACCGGCGCTCGCTTCGGGGTGGGACGATTGTAGAGTTTGACTTGCAAAAAAGTCAAATCTCGGCATATAACAACTCATAACTGCCACTTAGCTTTCCCTGCATGACATAGGAGTGCGAGTGAGTTCTTTTAACAACACACATCTGCCACTTAGCTTTCCTTGCATGGCATAGGAGTGCGAGTGAGTTCTTTAAGACAACTCAGATTTGCCACTTAGCTATCCCTTCATTGCATGGGAGTGCAAATGAGTTTTTCTAAAACATGCAAAGACATGCACAGAGGCAGTTAAGAAGCCCTTGATCAAGAAGAAGTCTTCTCTTCACAAACAAAAGCATTCATGCAAAGAAACACTTTTGCATGTTAATTCAAAAAGACCCCTTGGGTCTATAAAAACGGTGAGTTTTCTCACCCAAAAAGGATATACAGAGAAGGAGCATTTTGAGCGACGAAGTGCTGCTAGTTCACTTACTGGCGATTTGTGCTTTCATAATCGTGGTATTTCTTTTAGTTTCATGTTTATGCTTTTGTCAAGTCTTTCATTTCATTTAGATTCATTTCAACCATCGTTAGATTCATCTTTTATGTTTCATACACAGGTGCTACTGACTTTCTTGTTTGTTTCTTTGAGTGCAGAGTTGCAGCATTAGAGGAGCGGCGAGGAGTCTACCTTACCAACGCAAGCGGCGGCAACATTTGGCCCGCCCATTCCAAACGTGGGCATGCGGAAGGAGGAAGACTAAAATCACAAATTGTAACAAAGACCAATTTAACGCTCCTAGCCCCTAAAAGGGGAGGAGACGTATATGTAACCGAGGATAAGAAATTTGAATAAAGAGGGCTGTGATTTCCTTACATCTGTGCTTTCATTTCCAATTTATCTCTTTTCCTTGTTTTTGTGCATAGGATTAAAGCGTTACATTTCGTCTTATATTGCATAGTTATAGTTTTCCTTTTACTTCCGGAATCTCGTGCTTTCACTATCATTTTTGGAAATTTAGAGACATCATTCATTAGACAAGCATGGACATGTTTATACTCATTGGAAAGTTGTCTTTAAGCCCTTTCCAATAGTACCACTTTTATAAAAGTTTATGAATATTTGACAATGTTTTGCAATAATCAAAGGTAATGTCACTTTTGCCTCAAAACCAAGGACAAGAGGGTAAATTTTGCTTAACTCACCAAATGGCTGATCAATGATGTCATTGATGTTTTTCTGGCATGCAAAATTGGGTGTCTATAATAAGCATATTGCAAACATGATGGCAAATTGTAGATAGATTTAGCAATATTCATGGATAACAAGGCATACATATCCGAGAAGTCTTTAACTGATTTGAAGTATTTTTTCAAGAAAGTAATACCTTTGAGGATAGATCATAAAGCTACACTTTGTTTATCACATAAGATAATTATGTGCCACCAAATACTACAACACCCAATGTTAAGTTCATGCCTTAGAGAAACATATTTCTAGGTCAGAAAAGGAGCCACTTCACCTTCACCAATTCCTTACCATAAGCAAGCATCCTTTTACTCAAAAATATTTGACATTCAATATCTTATCCTCCTAATGGATAGCTTTCCACTTGCCTTTGAAGGAGAACTTATAGATTTTGTGTTTAAACAATTCTTTTCAATGTTGAATACTAATCAAAGCATGGTCAACCTATTTAATTGCTAAATATTTGCTCTCAATAAGGGGTATAGAATACTAAGATCTCCCTTATTTTTAGGTATAGTACATAGTTTCTAAGAAATATTCATCATAGCATTAGAACCATCCCAATTGAACCAAAGATAATAATGATTAATTTGCATCAATTGTTGATAGGTTACACGAGAAGCTAGCTATGCTAATGAGCAATACATATGAGAGGCCAATATGATCTTATTTATAACCTAAATATTACTAGCCAAAGAAATTTGATGGGCAAAACCTCAATGGTCTTTGAAACCTGATCATCATCTAATCCCACGTGCCACATGGAAAGACATTAATAATAAATAGTATTCCAAAATACCTTATAATATTTTCATGAGAAATAAATTCTATTTAAAAAATATTACTAATTTGAATATTAAATAAATAATCAAAACTTTTAATTTTAATGTTACTAATTTTAAGAGGGACTAGAGAGGGCTCTACTAGGGTTTGATGAGGAAAAACTACTCTGCTAGGGTTTGATGAAGAAAAACTGCTCTGCGGGGATGGCAGCAGCTTTCGAAGGAGGTCTGAAAAATTGGAGGAATGTCGTGATGGCATCGGGTCCGACATAGAGAGTGCATGCTCGTGATGTTTTTTCATCTAAAAATGACTGGAAGGAATAGGATTTTCCAGTGCATGTCGAGAACCGCTTGTTAAAGAACAATGGATGTTTGGAACGATGTGAAGCCATGCCAGTTCTAGTGGTTCAACCAGACTCGATGGCGGAAGATGTGGAGTATCTAACCAAACATGCCCTTATTGGCAAATTTTTGGGCATCCAAATTTCTCTCCCCTTTGTGGAGGCTTGGGTCATGAAGACTTGGAATCCTGAAGGCGATGTGGAGGTGATGCTGAGTGCGAACAACTATTTTATGGTGGTTTTCTCTTGTATTGCAGATCGTAACAAAGCATTTGAAGGGGGTCCTTATTTCTATAACCAAGTGGGACTCTTTCTTAAACCCTGGCATGTGGGTTTCAACCCATCAGAGGAGCGGTCATCATGGGTTCCAATATGGGTGCGGCTTCCATGGCTCCCATTGGAATTCTGGAGAACTGATATCTTGCATAAGATTGCCCTTCTGCTTGGGAAGTCGGTTGGACCATCACAATAGACAATGGATAAAAAGGTAATCTCTGTTGCTCGTATTTGTGTTGAAATTGACTTAAATAATCCTATTCCAGATTCTATTGAAATACAATTTGGATCAACTACATGGGTTCAAAAACTTGACTATGAAGCTCTTCCATTTCGTTGTCGGATTTACCATGAATATGGCCACCTGCAAAGAAAATGCCCTAAGTTTGTCCCGCCTGTGGCTTCAAATCCTAGGCCCTCTCGGTCTGGACAAAGTTTGGATAAAGGAAAAGCCCCGATAAAGGAAGGGGAACGGGATAAGGAAGGTTTTGTTCCGGTAAAAGCCCAAAACAGAGGACGAAGGGCAAACAAAGACCTTAAGGATAGCCATCCAGATGCTCTACTCAACCATTTTGAAATATTAGATGATCTTGATCAATGCATGGAGATACCTGAAACGTCGCTACCTGATGCAAATATAACAAGGCCGAATCAGATGTCTCTTCTTGAGGGGGAACTTAAGGAATCAGATCTAGGGGGTTTAAATGAAGAACAAAGGGCTTTGGATCTGAGTATAGGGGACATGGTTGGGTCTAGCCCTATAAGGGAAACTATTTTGGAAAGTGGTACAGATTTAGTTATGCCCTCTCCTACTCAAGCACTGATGCAATCATCCTTGGACTGCAAAACTCCTACGATGTTGGGATTGCAGCAAAAAATAATTAAAAAAAATTTTTGGATAAGAATATGAAGGTGGGCTCGAAAGAAGGACCAGGATAAAATTAAGTTAATGGGGGAGACTTTGGTGGAGTCAGGCTTGGTGAGAACATTGGACTCCCATTTTTATAACCCCCAAAAATGATTATCCTCTCATGGAATGTAAGGGGGTTGAACAACATCCCCAGACAAAAAGTTGTTCATGATTTGGTTCGTGTGCATTCTCCGGATGTGGTGTTTATTCAGGAGACTAAATTGGCTATTGATAGTATGTTCAATATTGCTCCCAAGTTGTGGAGAAGGGGGCAATGCCAGTGTATTGGTGCATGTGGATATGCTGGTGGCATCGCTTGTTTATGGGATCCGGTTAAGATATCCCCTCTTACTTGGATTTCCAGCAGATGGTCTATTTCGATGGTCGGGCATGATAATGAATCTGGTGAAACCATCCTACTTACAAATGTGTATGCTCCTATTGATTACAATGGTAAAGTGAATTTGTGGGAGCACATTTGCTTTGTGAGAAGTTTGGTTCCCCTGTACCCATGGATTTTGGCTGGAGACTTCAACTCTATCACTTGTCTGGAGGAGAAACGTGGTGGGGTGGACCATCTCGAGCCTTTTTCTTCTATCTTCAGTGCTCATATCCAGGCCCTAAACTTGGTTGACATCAAGCCATATAATGGGATATTTACTTGGCACAATAGAAGGTGTGGGGAAGCTTCCATCTCAGAGAGACTAGATAGGTTTTTGATATCCAGTTATTGGATGGGTAATAATAGAAGTGCTAGTTCTATGATTCTGGAGGGTAGGGGATCTGATCATTGGCCTATCAAACTCTCTGCTTTGGAGTTAGGGCTAAAAAAGAATCCCTCCTTTAAGTTTCAACTTATGTGGCTTCGTGATCCTAAGCTTCATGATTTCATGCGAGGCCGGTGGACCACTGGCAAACCTCCTCATGGCACCGCTATGTATTCCTTTATGAAGCGACTACAATTTGTAAAACATAAATTGAAGAGATGGAATAGACTAAATTTTGGGAACCTTTCCTTGGCTAAGCCGGCAGCTCTTAGGAGGATGGAAGAAGCTTCAAGGAATATTAGAGATCATGGATTCATGAAGGAGCTTCTTGTTGAGGAATCTGAGGCTGCGAAAGACCTTGCTGAATGGGAACTGAGGGAAGAATTTTTTTGGAAACAAAAAGCTCGAGTAGATTGGCTTCAGGAAGGGGATAGGAACACAACCTTCTTTTATAACTCAGTTAAGGCTCATCGTAATGGTAACCTGATTACCTCTCTTGTGAATTCTCAGGGTGCCCCGCTCTCTTCTTTCAAGGATATTTCAGAAGAGACTAAGAGGTATTTTTCCTCTCTCTTCAAGGAGGACTCCCTAAAGATGATGAGAATGAAAAGCTTATTCTAAACTGTATTCCAGTGATTGTTTCTAGAGAGATGAATGAGCACTTGATGGGTCCAATTTCCCTTGAGGAGTTGGAAAATGTTGTATTCAAGATGAAAAAAGGAAAAGCCCTAGGCCCATATGGATTCCCGATTGAGTTTTATCAAGAGTTTTGGGATTTAATCAAATTTGATCTTTTGGAGGTGGTCCATGAGTCCCAAAAGAACAAATAGATGCTAAGGGCCCTAAATGCTACCTTTGTGGTGCTTATACCCAAAAAAGAGGGAGCAAATTCCTTGGATATGTTCAGGCCTATTGCTCTCTGCAATGTTGTGTATAAGATCATCACAAAAATTATTGCTGAGAGGTTGAAGATATGGTTGAGCAAAATCATCTCTGAGGAGCAAGGAGGGTTTGTTGTTGGCCGACAAATCTTGGATGGGGTTGTTATTGCTATAGAAGCTATTCACTCGATGGAAACTTCTAAGGAGAAAACTATGTTCATTAAGTTGGACATGGCCAAAGCCTATGATCGGGTCAGATGGTCCTTTCTTCATAAAGTTCTTGCTGCTTTTGGATTTGAGGAGGAATGGATTAGATGGGTGATGAGCTGTGTTTCTTCTTCCTCATTCTCTGTTCTTGTTAATAATGAGCCATCGTAGTTGTTTGAGGCCTCAAGGGGATTGAGGCAAGGAGATCCTTTATCTCCTTATTTGTTTATCATTATGGCGTAAGGGTTGGGAAGATTTCTCAAGTCTCAAGTCATGCAGGGTCTCATTCAGGGGTGGAAGTGGGATAGTAGTTTGCCACCTCTTTCCCACCTTCAATTTGTTGATGATACTGCTTTGTTGGGAGTTGCCACTATCATGGAAGTTGGCAATATTAGATAAGTCTCTTGACATATATCTTGGTGCTTCTGGATAGTTGATTAATGAGGACAAGTCTTCTATTTTCTTCTTCAATACCCCTCCTCTTATTCAAGCTAGGATTGCTCGTATTCTAAGATTCCAGGTTGGGACTCCCCTTCATTTATCTTGGTATTCCAATTTCATCTCATCCTCTACCTAGATCTTCTTGGCAGTCTATGCTTGATAAGTTTAGAAGGAAGGTGAATCACTGGACTTTCATATGGCTATCCACTGTAGGTAGAGTGTTGCTTTTAAAATCTGTTGTTCAAGCTTTACCCATTTATAGATGTTTTGTACAAATAGCTCCCTCTCACTTCATCAAGGACATGGATGCTTTGTCAAGACAATTTTTATGGTCTGGAAAACTTGATCAATCTAAATGGAGTTTGGTTAGGTGGGATTCTATATGTAGGCCGATGCAAGAGGGAGGCCTTGGGTTGCGATAGACAACTCTTTTTGGGTAGGCTTTGGCTGCAAAACTTTATTGGAGATGGTGTACCTCTCAAGATCAGATTTGGGCTAAAATATTATCTTGTAAATACTTGAGAGGTATTTCTGAGGCTGAGATCCCTAGAGTCACCTTGGTTGGGAAAGGTTCAGTTATCTGGGACACTCTAAAAGAGGAGCTAATTTAATCAAGTAGGGTTTGTTCTGGATTTGCAATTGGGGATCAAATGCTCTTTTTTGGGAGGATTCTTGGGATGGCCACCCTCCTATCTTGAATCAATATCCTAGGTTACGTTCCCTAAGCATTTTTTTCTTGGAAGCAGGTTGGTCTCGTGTGGAGGACTTTAAAAAAATCTAGTCTTTTGGAAATATGGAGATGTACAGGTGGAAAGATCCACAAGAATGGCCCTAGGGGGGACTGGCCAAGGACAGAGAGGTGCTTGCTCTTATTCTTATGGGGAGGCCTTGTTCTTCATTGAGGGGTAAAGATATTCTGGCTTGGAACCCTGATCCTAAGGGAACCTACTCGGTAGCCTATGGTTATCATGTTCTTGATAAGCAAAAGTATGGGAGTCTTCCTGTCACTTGGTGGAAAAAGGTGTGGAACAAATTTTCCTGGCCAAAATGTAACTTCTTTCTCTGGTTGGTAGCTCGTAATAAATGCCTCACTTGGGATAATGTGAGGAAGAGGGGATTTCAAGGTCCCTCTTTTTGTGTCCTTTGCAGTAAGAATGAGGATGACTCTTCTCATTTATTTTTCCAATGCTCCTTTTCCAGAGATATTTGGCACCATTGGTGGAGCGCTTGGAACCATCCATGTTTTCATGTGTTGTCCCTGGTGGAGTTTTGGAGTAGTCTGGGCAGACCTCCGGCCAAGGCCCCCTTCCTTCGGGTGGCTTGGAATTTGGGCCCTTCTTGCATCATCTAGAAAATTTGGCTCGAATGAAACCGACGCATATTTTAGGGTAGTTATTTGGTTGTTCAATAGATCTGGCAAAGGATCCTGTATATGGTTTAGGAAACCATCCATAGCAAATGTGATGTGGACCCTCTTTTGGATTCTAGGGAGGAGAAGGTACAACAAGCCCTTGGTCTCTTTGGGGATGGTGTGAACTCTTCTAGCCCTAGTAGGGTTCCTCAACCAAGCAAGAAGGTTAGGAGAAATGGTAGGTGGAGGCCACCCCCTAGAGGAGTTTTAAAAATTAATATCGATGGATCGTCTAGGGGTAATCCTAGACATGCTGGCATTGGCGGTGTTGGGAGAGATTCTACTGGTGGTGTCAGCTTTTTCTTTTCCATTTATAAAGGTGTTCACTCCAACAATTTTATGGAAGCTCTTGCAATTCTTGAGGCCTTGTGGAGGGGGTTTTCTCTTGGCTGGCATAGGATTATCTGCGAGTCTGACTCTCAAATTGTGGTTAATATTTTAAACAGTAAAAGGGTGGAGGAAGTTAATTGGCAGTTGGCCTCTGTAGCCGTTCATATTCTCAGAATGAGTGAAGAGTTCGAATTTATATCCTTTGTGCACATTCCAAGGGAATGGAATGTGGTTGCTGATTACCTGGCCAAAAGGGCTTCTGAGCTGCTGGATCCTTGGAGTATCGATAATTGGGAGAGTCTCCCGTCTGGGGACTCTCAACGCCTGTGGGAGTTGATCCACAAGGATGTACAAACTTAATGTGGTTTGTTCTTGTTGTCTTTTTCGGGTGTCATTCTAGTCTAGTGGTTTTAGCCTGTTTGGCTGTTTATTTGAGTCCTGGTTGGAAGCTCAGTTGTACTCTGTAATCCAAACTTTTTATCAATAAATTTTTACCCCTTTATTTAAAAAAAATATTACTAATTTTAATATAACTATTTTTTTTTTAATTACCTTTATATAAACAATAGACAAACTAAAATAAATAATTAGCTTTATATTTAAAATACCAAAACCATTTGGAAAACCTTCATATTATACTCTCTTCAAAAGTATCCTAACGCATCAAGTATACTAAATTTATTTTTCTATGGTAATATTGTGAAAGGCGGAACTTCCACTCTAGCAATCTTATAGTCAACTTAGATTAAAGTATAAATATTAAGATAAATTTAATTCATAAAGCTATTTTTCTAAACTATATAATAAAAAACAATATCTTTGAGATATTTTGAGGAATGAATAATGTTTTAATATAATTTTTTTTTATATTTATGGTTTGATGATTATAGACTTTTTTTTGTTTGATAGAAAGTTAGTTACAATTATATTATTTGGATTGTATCCACCAAACCTATTTTTGTAGACCGACACCAAACCTATTTTACCTTGTTGTTTTGTAGATCGACCTGAAATAGATTACTGGGTGCTCGATATTTGAGCCATTGTCGTCTACATACTCAAAGGATTCGGATCAGACTACTACCTTTGCAATAGACTTCCCCAATCTCTTTTAATAAGTATTCAACCAAACTAACACTTGTCAATCCACCCAACTTTTAAACTCAATAGAAAATTAAGAAAAAAAAATAAAATAAAAATTAAGGTGGTTACGAGTGTTCTAAACAAGTTACAAAAAAGCAAGATATAGATAGGGAGACTCCACATAGTCACGACCGCGTCAGTATTGAATGCTTCGAAATTAAAGAAAAAATAAAATAAAAATTAAGGTGGTTACACGTGGACCTAAACAAGTTACGAAAAAGCAAGATGTAGATAGGGAGACTCCACATAGTCACGACCGCAAGTCTTTATGAGATATTATAATAATATATATATTTTTAAATGTTAATAAAGTGTATTTATCTTTTTATTATATATATAAAGATATAATCAAACAAAATGAAAAGTATAATTTGGTTTCCTTGGCATCTTTGAATTGCAGTAAAGAACAATATTTTCCCGCTTTTTCTCCGGCCTAACGCGGAATAAATTTTGTTGATGGTCAAAGAATGTAACTTTTCTCAATTTTGTTGATGGTCAAAGAAAATAACTTTTCTCAAATTGGAACTCATCTCTACGAACTTCAAACACTTCATTAAAAAGTTAAAAGAGAGACAAATCTATTCAGGTTTAGACTCTTATGTGGGAATTGGAGTCAACACTTGCAACTGTCGCACGCTAAGGAAATTAGCAACTACCCACTTCAATCACTTTATTAAAAAGTTAAAAGAGAGACAAATCTATTCAGGTTTAGACTCTCTTGATGTGGAAATTGGGAGAATTACCAACCACCCACGACAAGCTAATTATAATTATACTCTCTTGATGTGGAAATCGGAGTCAACATTTGCAACCGTCGCACGCTAAGGGAATTACCAACCACCCACGACAAGCTAATTATAATTATACTCTCTTGATGTGGAAATCGAAGTCAACATTTGCAACCGTCGCACGCTAAGGGAATTACCAACCACCCACGACAAGCTAATTATAATTCGAATAGATCCAAAACTACAACAAACACTACCGTAAAAATGAGGAAAAAAAAAACAACCACATGCAAACGTAAGTACTAGTGTTTAGACCGAAATTGTTTGAACCATCCCTGTAACCGTAGTTAACAACAAAACAAACCGAGCCAAACGTAAATGTTAATGTTCCACAGCAGTAGTGTGGGGTTCATTAGCGGAGGAATATTTTTTCTCCCCATTTTCCTGAGCGAGAGTTATGGGAACTCGGGACGAGATACGGAAAGCAGTCGGTCACATTCAGGATCGGTGGGTCGATATTTAAAGTAATTTGGGGTATTTTAAGAGTGAAAGTCAATGTAGAAGCTTTGGCGCTTTATTTTCATATTTACGTGGTCTGTAGTCCGTAAAAATAATCTCAGCAGTTAACATGAACTTTTAAACATGGAAGTGCATTTACTTAAATTATACCACGATTAATATTTTTTGAGAAGCTTGTTTTTCTTTACTGATTTATTTTAGCAACTTTCCAATTTTTTATATTTTTTTTATATTTGACCTTCATATCTCAAAAATTTGGACATTCATAAATGAAATGTTTCTTTGTCTCTATCTATCTAAGCCTATGAGAGCTAATCCTTATGTGAGCAATGAGGATTTTTTCCCTCCACTTTATTTCAACGTATATATATGTTTTTTCCTTCTAGTTATTAAGTGGGTTAAACTTTGCAATATAGTATTGTCTTTTCTTACTTGCATTATTTCACATTCCACTTCTAAACTTTTCATTCACATAGTTTTTTATGTCTTTGTTAAAATTAGGGCATTCATTTATGTTGATTTTCCAACATTTCATTCATGTTTAAATTTGTTTCATCAATGTGTTCTTCCGCCTTTAAAGGAAACATTCCAGTTTTAGCTAAGTAATTTCGTAAGGAACTGTGGCCTTAATTATAAAAAAAATTGTGATTAGATGTTTTTGAATCCTTTCTATTTGCCTCCATTTTGTATTTGTCATGTCACTAGCCTACACCTTCGAACCATGCAACACAATCGATGTGACAAGTAGGCCAAATAAGAACTTGGTGGCCTTCCAGTCCCATAGCTCGACAACTCGACATTCTTAACGCTCTCCAACCACTTTGAGTTCTTTTCATCTTGCATGTATTTCAATTGAGCCTATCATGAAAGTCTATGCCCCGGTATTTGTATTCTACCACTACCTCAAGAGGTTCTCTACAAACTCAAATACAAGTTTTATAATCAATTTTCTTTGAAAAATATTGTTTTCGAAAATATTTAAAGGAGGTCTATTCACTTTCTTGGAAAAAAAATACTTCAAATAGAAAAGATTTAAAGTTAACAGTGTTTGCTAGGCTATTATAGGTTTGATTTTAACTTAAACTATTTTTTAAAATATAATTTTATAAAAAAATTAATATATTTAAATGTCATCTTAATTCAAATAGTAAAGAATATATAGTTGGGTTAAAGAAATGTTTCAATAGTTTAAACTAGTTTAATATATTTATCGTAACATATATAAATGTAAAGTGCAATTCGAATTCAAATTCGATTGAAATTTATATATAATTTGTTATAATGTTAAAATAGTAAGATTATTTTAATATTTTTTATAAAAATAAATATAAAAATATAAATATATTTTTTTTTACGATTTAAATAAAAAAGTTTAAAATATTTTTATAAAACATAAAATAAAGTCATAAATATTATTAATAAGGTTAAAAAATGTCAAAAATATATATGAACGAAAATTATATATTTTTTATAATAAAATAGTTATTAGTTTTCACTTATGAAGTAATTTTTAGTTAAAATAAAGTGTTTATATATATATATATATATATATATATATATATATATATTGAATCGTAGCTGCCACGAATTTTCTTCGTAGGCTGTCCAACTTTTATGGTCGTCACAATATTGTCCAGTGGAAGCCACTACACAGTTCTTCAATTTTAAACCAATTCCACCGCTTAAAGCATTAACAAAATATATATGAAAGAAAATTGTATATTTTTATAATAAAATATTTAATAGTTTTATTTATTTTTTTATTATGAAGTAGTTTTTAGTTAAAATAAAGTGTTTATATTATTAAAATAAATTTATTTATTTATTTATTTTGAATTTACATGGTGGAATTGGTAGCAACCACGAATCTTACGAGATTGCTCACCTCTTATGACCACCACAGTATTGTACGTCGTGAAAGTCACCATACAGTTCTTTGCGCAGTTCACCCTTATAACCACCATGCCACAGTCATTTTAAACCTTTTACACCGTTGAAAGGGACAAGCGTTCAGTGCGGTGAGGGCCAAGCCCCACATTTGATATTAAAATTTATTTTAAAAATATTATTTAAATATAATTAATTAAAACTTTCTTTTTAAAAGATAACCTCAAGGAGACTGGAAGGTGGGAAAATGAGCTCTAGCGATTTTTTTCTCTGAACTAGGGTTTCTGGATTTTCGAAAAATCTCTGGCCTCTGCTGGCTTGCAGAAGTGTCTTTGGGGTACGGTGGATCTGAAGGTTCGATCGGTGCCCCATGAGGGTCCAATGGGGACTTCTCCGGCTCCTTTTCCAGGAAGTACCAGCTCTTACGCTGATTTGTTTAAAGAAGATTCTCCTTCGAAGAATGTCGAAGCCCAAAAGATGGCATATAAAAAGCTCTTCACGACTGCTGGGAATAGGTCTTCAACACGTCGTGTGAATGGTTGTTTGCTACAGGCCGAATCCAGGCCAAAAATCGTCATTGAGCCCAAGCATGGTTGAAGAGTCAATCCTCTATAGAGCTAACCATGATTTAATCTGCAAGTTCATGGGTATTCGCCCTTCCCTGAGCTTTCTACATTCTTGGATCCGCCAGAACTGGGAGCCCCACGATGAGTATTCATTGTGGTTTATTAGTAATGGTTATTTTATTGTCGGCCTTCTCGGCTCTGGCCGATAGAAATAAGGCTTTCGAGTCGGAGAAGAAAAACCATGGCCCGACAGGGCTATTTGTTCAACCATGGAGGGTAGGATTCGATCCTCGTGTTGAACCTACTGTTGTCCCAGTGTGGATTCGACTATATGCTCTTCCAATGGAATTCTGGGGTGAGCAGGTATTGGCAATGATTGGCAATTCGATTGGTAGACATCTGGGTGTTGCCAGAGACACTATTGAAGGGAGCATGGCGGTGTATGCTCGAATATGTGTGGAGATGGATCTCAGCTAGCCTTTGTCGACAGAGTTGGAAATTGAATTGGCAGGTCTTTCCTGGATTCAACAGCTGGACTATGAGGCCCTACCCTTTAGATGTAGGGTTTGCCACAAGCATGGACATTTGGCCCGTTTCTGTCCTATTAATATGAATGCCAATATGGAGGCCCCTTCAGGAATGCCAAACCTGCCTAAAGAGGATAAGGCTGCACCTAATAAAGATCCTATTAGCACTGGTCAGGGCCAGGAAGCTCAGAGAGAGGGTTTTGAACAACCCAAAAGAAAAATACGGACAAAGAAAAAGGAGGGAAAGGAGCAATCTCATCTCAGGCCTACCAATAGGTATGAGATTTTTAAGTCATTGGTTGATGAAGAGGATCAATCTATGGAGGGCTTGGAGGGTTTCAAGGAAACTTCTATTGTTCCCGGGCAACTCCCCCTCTCATCTTCTCCCGTCATACAGTAGGTAGTTGATCCCTCTGAGGTATCACAACCAGTGTGTTCTGGTGCCTTAGTAGTCCATAACCAGGAGCAGACAGTATCTCAGGATGTTCGCATGGGGATAGCAGAGAAGAATAGGGAAAGGCCATCTTTGGGGATAACCCAGGTAGAAAAAAGATCAAAAAATAGCAATTCTCAAGGAGCAGGTAGAAGATCCAATAAGGAGCTGCTAGCAGCCTAGGGAGACAAATTGATCATGGGAGGATCGGTGAGGACAATTGACTCTTATTGCTCCCAGGGTAACCCATGATTATACAATCTTGGAATGTGAGGGGTTTAAATAGCAGAACCCATCAATCTGCTATTCAAATATTATTAGAGAATAGCAATACTGATTTTTTGCTTTTACAAGAGACTAAGATGTCTTTGGATCTTATGTCTAAAACAGTCAACAAAATTTGGAGGGGTGCTGGTCATATGGATGTGGCTGCCCAAGGTGCCTCAGGGGGATTGTTACTCCGTGGAACTCTCTCGGAATGGTCCGCAATAGAACACCTTGCCTCGGAGGGGTGTTCTCACTTCTCTTTTTAGGAATAATGTCTCTGTAGAATTCGTTCTAATCACTAACTTTTATGGATCTCAAAACCTAGAGGGTCAGAGGCGGCAGTGGAAGGCTGTGCATGACATGCGAGCATCAAGGGAAGATCTAGACTGGATTATAGTGGGGGACTTTAACGCTAAATTATCTTCTAGAGACCAGGAAGGGGGAACACCTCTTTTGGATCCAGGGGACCGTTTCATGATTGCTCAAGTCCAGGCTTTGCACTTAGTGGACATTAAATGTCCTGGCAATAACTTCACTTGGACTAATAAAATGCGGGAGCCACATAGTAGGAAGGTGAAGCTAGATCACTTTCTACTTTCAGAGGAGGCGTTTGTAAAATGGAATATCAATTTTTAGATTTTAGCAGGCCCTGTTTCTGATCACTGTCCTATTCTCGTTGGAAGGCGGGACTAGGATGGGGCACCATCACAAACCTTTCAGATTTGAGAATTTCTGGCTTTAAAAAGAAGAACTTTGGGAGAAAATCCCACAATGGTGGGAAGAATGCCGCCCAGCTTATGGGAGAGCAATGTTCAGAATCCACAAAAAACTTCAATATGTCAAAACTCGCTTGAAGTATTGGAGGCGTTCTAATAAACCGACTTCCAGGCCCAAAGAGCTCCGTTGGTGGCCCACTGGGATGAGGTCCAAAAATAGTTCATAGAAGGAGTAATAACCGACCAACTCAAAGTTGAGGATGATGCCTTGCGTATAGCGGTTGAGGACATTGACAACCAGGAGGAGATCTATTGGAAGCAGAGAGCAAGAACCTCCTGGTTATTAGAAGGGGATAGAAATACAAAATTCTTTCATCGGACTGCTTGTGCTCGAAGACAGATGAATAAGATGGAGGTCCTTCAAGATGAGAACGGCCATTCCTTTGATACTCTTCCAGGTATACATTCCCATGCTATGGATTATTTTTCTAAGCTTTTTAAGGAAAGTGTGGTTCAAGATGTAGAGGCCCAAAATGAAGTTATTTCTGTCATACTTGCTATTATTTCGGAGGATGAAAATCGAGCCCTCCTCAAACCCATTGATAGGGATGAATTGAAAACTATGGTCTTTGGAATGAGCACCGGTAAAACTCCTGGTCCAGATGGCTTCCCAATTGAGTTCTTTCAGGCTTTCTGGGATTGCTTAGAGGAAGATGTAAGGGTTGTTGTTGAAGAGTCCAGAGAAAATAAGAGAATGCTTAAAGCTATAAACCACACGTTCATTACCTTGATTCCAAAAGGGGAGGAGGGGGTTCATATTTCAGATTATAGGCCTATTGCCTTATGTAATGTGTTGTACAAAATAATCACAAAGGTAATGGCTGAGCGCCTAAAACCTCTTCTTCACAACATTATCTCCTCTGAGCAAGGGGGCTTTGTTGAGGGACGACAGATTCTGGATGGGGTGGTTGTGGCTCAAGAAGCAATCCATTCAATGCACACTTCTGGTAATAAAGGGATGTTCATTAAATTGGACATGTCAAAGGCTTATGACAGGGTTGAATGGAGTCTCTTGGCTAAAATGATGGCAGCCTTCGGCTTCTCTCAGGGCTGGATTGAGTGGATCATGAGCTGTGTCTCTTCCCCGACTTACTCTGTGCTTATCAAGGGCCTTCCTTCGCAACCTTTTGGAGCTTCTTGGGGTCTGTGCTAGGGGGATCCCTGTTCCCCTTATCTTTTTCTCATTCTGGCTGAAGGTCTTGGCAGACTTTTCTTGAGGAGAAGACAGCAAGGCAGATTATTGGGTATTAGGGTGGGGGATGAAGTTTTATCGCACCTGTAGTTTGTGGATGACACTGGTTTGATGGGAGTGGCCAGCATCAGGGAAGCAAGAACGATTAGGGATACTCTTAATGTCTATCTCAGGGCTACTCAACAGGTCATTAATGACAAGAAATCCAAAGTGGTCTTTTTTAATCTGGAGCAAAGGCTTTAGAATAGAATTTTAGAAATCCTGGGATTCACTAGGACTTCTCTCCCTGTGGTTTACTTGGGGATCCCCTTGCACTTCAAGAAGCTGAAATTAGACACTTGGAGGAATTTGCTAGAGTGTATCAAGGACAGAATTAATCACTGGTCTCACAAGTGGTTAAGTTATGGTGGCAGATTAACGTTCTTATAGTCAGTCATTCAAGCCATGCCAATCTACAAATTTTCTATCTTGGCTGCCCCTCTTACAATATGGAAAGAGTTGGACAAGATGGCTAGGAAGTTTTTGTGGGAAGGAGCTAAGGGAGAGAGAAAGTGGGCCTTAGTGGGCTGGGATAAAGTCACCCAGCCCAAGGTAAAAGGTGGGCTGGGACTGAGAGGATCCAAGTTAAATAATCAAGCCTTGGCTGGAAAGTTGTACTGGAGGTGGATTTCCCAACCAACTTCCTTATTCAATAGAATCCTAACTAGTAAATATTTGGGTCAAGTTAACCCCAATGAGGTGGGCCGTTTCCCTCTGGATGGTACTGGATCCTTAGTGTGGCAGGCTCTCAAGCTAGGATCTCAGGTTATTAAAGACCAATTGTTTTGGAAAGTGGGGAGAGGGGAGAAGGCTCGTTTCTGGACCGATTCATGGGATCGAGTTTCCACCCATCATTGTTGAATTCCTCGAGTTACTTCCAATAAAATCTGCCATAGAAACCAAGGGTTGGGTCCAAATTGAAATTTATTTCAACACTACTCAGCTGGGGAGTATAAGTTTAAGAAGTTTAAGAGGTTGGAGGAGTGGCCAATTCCAATCCCCCCGGAGTTGGCACCCATCTTGACCAAAATCTTGACAGAAAGGTTTCTCACAGGGAGAGACGAGGAGGATGAATTAGCTTGGGGCTATGGGAGCCTTGGTGTTTATACAATGAAGGACGGATATGACAAGATCCTCCCAGAGCCTCCCCCCCATTCTTATCCGGTTGAGGATTGGAGAAAGATTTGGCACTCCAAGGGCTGGCCGAAAGTAAACTTTTTTGCTTGGCAGTTTATGCACAATGGTATTCTCACTTTTGACAATCTCAGATGTAGAGGAATCATCGGCCCTTCTCAATGTGTTTTATGCCACAAGAATGAGGAAACAACTGATCACCTGATGTTTGAGTGCCCTTTCACGTGTCATATTTGGAAGCGATGGTTCTCTCACTATAAAATCCAGGTTAATGGTGACATGAATCGGACTAATATTTGGGAAAGATGGAAGCTGGGTAGATTTAAATCCAAAGCTCTTCAAATTGGGTGGGAGCTTGGCTTATACTTCATTTGGTGGCAAGTGTGGTTGGAGAGAAATGCTAGAATTTTTAGAGAAACCTTTTCCTCGCTAGATGGAGTTTGGCAGGTCATTCGGAGCAAAGTCATAGAAATTGTTGCCATCTACGCTAAAGAGGAAACTCAAGTTGGTCCTGGGCCAATGGAAGAGGGAGTTGAAAAGCAAGAGGGATAGGACAGAGCCAGTTGGAAACCACCCCTAGAAGGCTGGATTAAAATCAATACTGATGGTGCTGCAAAGGGCAATCCGGGTAGTGCCAAAATTGGCATGGTCTGCCAGAATCATGAGGGATCAATGCTCTATTGGGAACTACAGGGCTTGGGTAGAGCCACAAATAATGAAGCAGAAGCCATTGCTATCAAATCTGCTTCTATTTGGGCAGTTACTCAGGGCCACAGGAGGATAATTCTTGAATCTGATTCTCAAATTCTGGTTGGAGCTCTAGACTGCATGAGGAACTTTGCGTTGAAAGCTTGGAGGTTGAGGATTCCGGGTCTCTCAAATCAAGGAATTATGGAGGGAATTAGATGATGTGATTCCAGCTTATGTGAGCAGAGATTTAAACAAAGCGGCCGATTTCCTGGCTAAGATGGGTGCTGAGAAAGAGGTAGGGGTGCAGCTGCACAGTGACATGCCTATTGAAGATGAGGTGATTAGGTAGGGCCTTGAAAGATCCTTGAGCCAATGATCAAAGAAAAAGCTAAGGGTGGTTTTTGTCACGATTTCGTGACCTATTGCGCCATCGCGGCCATTGGAGGTAAGCTGTCGCGATATCGCGACATGTTGCACCGTCGCGGCCGCTGGAGGAAAGTTGTCGTGATATCGCGACATGTTGCGCCATCGCGGCCACTGGAGGAAAGTTGTCATGATATCGCGACATGTTGCACCATCGCGGTCGCTAGAGGAAAGTTGTCGCGATATCGTGACATGTTGCACCATCGCGATCGCTGGAGGAAAGTTGTCACGATTTCGTGACATGTTGCGTCGTCGCGACTGCTGGAGAAAAGTTGTCGTGATATCGCGACATGTTGCACCATCGCGGCCGCTGTGGGAAAGTTGTCACGATATCACGACATGTTGCACCGTCACGGCCGCTGGAGGAAAGTTGTCGCGATATCGCGACATGTTGCGCCATCGCGGCTGCTGGAGAAAAGTTGTCGCGATATCGCGACATGTTACGCCATCGCGGCCGCTGTGGGAAAGTTGTCACGATATCGCGACATGTTGCGCCATCGCGGCCAAGGGAGGAAAGTTGTCGCGATATCGCGACATGTTGCGCCATCGCGGTCGCTGGAGGAATTGGTCGCGATATCGCGACATGTTGCACCGTCGCGGCCAAGGGAGGAAAGTTGTCACGATATCGCGACATGTTGCACCGTCGCGGCCGCTGGAGGAAAGTTGTCGCGATTTCACGACGTGTTGCACCGTCGCGGCCACTGGAGGAAAGTTGTCACGATATCGCGACATGTTGCTTCGTCGCGGCCAAGAGAGGAAAGTTGTCACGATTTCGTGACATGTTGCTCCGTCGCGGCCAAAGGTGGAAAGGTGTCACGATTTCGCGACATGTTGCTCCGTCGCGGCCAAGGGAGGATTGTTGTCGCGATTTCGCGACAGGTTGACTTTTTGCGGTCAGAGGAGTCTTGTGTCGCGATTTCGCGACTTGTAGCTTTTTCGCGGCCAAAGGTGAAGTTGGTGTTTGCTGCGCGATTTCACGACAAGTTGTTGTAATAGACCAATCAGCTCCCTCAGCTAGCTTGGTATTGGTTCAAGAGATTTGGCTCCATTGCAAATCTTCCTCTTCTCTTGTAATCATGTGCTTTCATTGTTTTCGGCTGGGATGTGTCTACTCCCAATTGTAACTGATCTTTGTTTTAATACAAGTTTTTTTCAAAATTTTCAAAAAAAAAGATAACCTCAAGCTAAGGAAAAATTTTAACAGTTGTTTTTTTTTAAAGGAGAACGTATACTTTATATTAAAAGCAACAGAAACAATACATCAAATCAGTTTATCAACAAAACTAACTATAGAAAGTATCAAGATTATCACTAAACTGTATGGCAGTATCATCAAAATACATCTAAATAAGCTGAATATACAAAAATAACTTAAGTATTTCCATAGATCAGTCTATAACTATTATAAAACATATACATAAACTACTGAACCATGTCCAACTGCACATCACAATGAGCAATACTGGAGCCATAGTCTTCATATCCTCCACAATCACGAAACCTGTCAAAGAAGTATTTATACTTGTCCTGTAGCAACACATGATCCTCACCACCTGTATAGAAATTTTGAAACATGTGAGTCTCCTAAGAGACCCAGTAAGTGACCTCTGAGAATGCTGAAAAATTTCCTTATTCCTATACAACCATATGATCCATAAAATATTTGAGGATAGTAAAAGCTAAAAATTATTAAAATATTTATGCATATGCGGAATATATCCCAATAAAACATGTTGTCTAATCATACTATCTGTTATACTCCATCCCTCCATATTAGATAAGAATATATGTCATATCTCACGAGCAAAAAAACAATCAAAGAATATATGTTCAATAGAATCCGGAACTCTGCAAATAGAACAAGTTATAGGATTATTATGGTTGTCCAAAATAGGCAATCTTTGAAGCAAAAGTTGCCATCTAAACCAAGATTTTTTTGGTTCCAAGTGGTTGGACCAAATATGCTGCAAAATGGTCTGCCCAAAAGAAACTGAGATATCCAAATGCCAAACTGTGCTAAAGTGCAGAATTATATTAGTAGTATCAATCAACATGTTATATAATTGTTTGGAAGTGACCTTGCAAAATTGAGTACCATCTTGCCAACTCATAATATCTAATAATGAATATTTATTTGCCACAAAATGTGGAGAGACCAGATGCAAAAAATATGATCTTAATAAAGAGTATGTCATCCTATGTGAATAAGAAAGACCATACTAAATACTAAGAGAGTCCCAAGACTTCAAAATACCATTATCAAGGATATCAGCAAAAGTCCTTATACCCAAATTAGCCTATTTTTTTGTAGAACAACCTTGTGTAAGAGCAAGAAACTTATTTCTATACATAATATTCCACCATAATGAACTATTCAAGTAAAAAACTGAATTATTATTCATAGAGTGAACAAAAATTCTACCTCTAATCATTTCCCAGGCTTTCCACAAACTTCTAAACACAATTGAACCAGAAGGAGCAACAGGAAATTTGCCTAATAAGATATCTATCATGGGGAGGCCCTTCCAAGTACGGGCCTGCTTAGGAATAGCCATAAGAATATTGTTTCTAACTAAAAATTTCCAAGGCTCATTTCCTTCAATACAATGAACAATCTATTTAATAGCAAGAGTCATTCCTTGAAAACACAAATTATTAAGCCCCAAACCTCCTTTCAGTTTATTGACAGTACATCATTCCCACTTGACACTATGTTTCTTTTTGCCAAAAACATTACTAGCCCATAGAAAATTCCTAATATATGTATGAATCTCATTAACTTGATAGGAGCAGAAAAACCAAGCTGAAGCATAATAAATAGAATAAGACAACAAAATATTTTGACATATCCAAAACCTACTAGCATTAGAAATAAATTTCTTATTCCATTTACTAAGCTTGGTAATAATCCTTTCCTTCACCCACATCTACATATTTTTAATATTAGGATCAATAGCAAATGGGATGCCCAAGTAACGAACTTGCTTAGTAGGACCTCCCCACTGTATATTAAACTTAGACAACCAAACAGGAGCAACATAATCCCAACTCAACATAATTTACTTAGATCTAGCTATTTTAGCCCCTGAAGCATTGCAAAAATATTCAAGTTTTGCGAACAAAAAAGTAAAATTATCCTCTATCATCTGGAAAATGTATATTCAAAATATCTTGACCATTTGGAAGCATAATACCCATAATAACAGGACTGATAACATTCTCCCTAAGCAAATAAAAGAGAGCATCATTGCCAATAACAAAAAGGGCTGGAGCAAGCGAACAACCTTGTCTTATTGATCTCTGTAAGACAATAGGATCAGATAAAAGACCATTAACTTCAATATAGGCAACAACATCATAAAGTAAGACTTTCACCATTTCACAAAACATGGAAGGAAATCCAAAAGCCTCAAGGACTTTAATAATAAAATTCCACTCCACTCTATCATAAGCATTTTCAAAATCCAATAGAAGCATGCCAACATTTTGACGTGTATTCTTTAACCAATTCATTGCTTCCCAGCTAGTGAGAAGATTTTCCAAAATGTATCTTCCTTTAACAAAACCTGTTTGAGAAGGGTTAATAAACTTAGGAAGGTAATTAGCAATCCTCAAGGCAATAATATTTGCAAGTATTTTAATGAAACGTTCAACAGTGTAATTGGTCTCCAATTTTTAACCAAGGACTTATCATCATCCTTAGGAAGCATTTTAATAATACATGTATTAATCTCTTTGCCAAGAGATCCCTTACAAATAGCTTCCTCATATAATTGACAAAGATCATCGCTTAACCAATCAATATTCTTCTAATAAAATTCAATAGGTAATCCATCAATTCTAGGTGCCTTATCATTCTGAATGGGTTGTATAGCTTTGATGATTTCATATTTAGTAATAGGGCTACTTAAGGCTGCAACCTCTTGTAAAGAAATTTTCTTAGGTATCAAAGAGAAACAATATGATCTATCATTATATCGGGATATACTATCCTCTGAAGTAAATAACTCCTTATAAAACTAGAAAAACACATTCAAAATGCTCTTATCATCACAAATCAAAATTTGTCCATTCCAAATTCCAGTTATCTTTTCCAAAATCCCTCTTTCCTTAATATATTTAAAGAAAAATTTTGACCCTTTATCTCCAACCTGCAACCAATTTAATTTAGATTTAGCTCTATGCCTTTGAATTTTTCTCATTTGCAGTCGCTTAAGCTCATTTTTCATAACTTTTAAATCTGGACCAATAATAAAATTCATCATTCTTCAATTCAACCGCTAAACCACCACTTTTATCCCATTGATGTTCTACCATATTAAAATCCCCACGAAAGACCCAAGGAATATTTTGCAAACCTATTAACCATTGCCACAAGGCAAATCTCTCTAGATAATCATTAGGAGCATATATAGAGCATATACCAAACTTAGAATTATATTTTTAAACAATTACCCAAACTGCTCTATGACAAGGAGAATAACCAAAATCAAGAACTTTAGAAGCCCAAAAGGGAGACAACATAATCACAACCCCCCCTTACCATGAGAATGATTAGTATGATAATAAGAAGCATTTTTCCAAATCACTTTTAAAGCAGAATACGACTGAAAATCAGTTGCCTTTACTTCCTCAATAAGAATACAATCATACTTATGAACAGATTGAAGAAAAGCTCTAACCACATATTTCCTATCTGGGGATTCTAATCCCCTAACATTCCAACTTATACATTTAATTGTCATTATTAAAAGTAGAAATCATGTTCCTGCTCCTTGCAAGATCTTTAGCAGCCTTAAGAGACTTTCCTTTAGTAAATGAATCAACCACCCTTCTCTTCTTCTTTTCCACAGTGGACCAGTTATTTTCCAATTTCTCCAACTCATCTCCAGCCACACTATCCTCTGCAGAGCTAGCAAGCTCTGTACTTGGCAGGGACTCCACATCAAACATATCATTATTTGACATATTTTCTAATGCTCCATCTAATTCAAATGGGTTTGCCTCAATAGATTGTTTATATACAAAAGCCTTCTGATTAATTGATTTCAAAGCTAACTTTTGAGCAGTTACCTTTACTCCTTTATCATTACAAGCATTGTTATTCAGAACATCAGCAACAAAATAAGAAGACGCTTTATTCAAAGCCACATTCTTCTCAATAGCATCTTTATTATTGGCCATGTTTCCATAAAAATATTCCAGATGATAAATAGAACTACCCTTCATAACAGGGACATTGTCATGAATATCCTTAAAGGATGTATCTCAAAAACACAAACAGAGTCATTTTGCAGCATATTAGATTTAGGCACTTTAGCCTTATTAATCCCAGAAGAATCATTATTAACAGTACAAATAGCGTCTTTGTCGTTCTCATAAGAAACCTCAATGTTAGAAACATTTACATTACAATTTTCTTTGCCAGAAGAAACATTATTATGAATTTCATCATTAGCAATGTTATTAATATTAGAATCGACAACATCATTTGTATTCTGATTCCTAGAAAAACCAGAAGTATTAACAACCATATTTACAGGCGGAATTAAAAAAAATTTCATGTTAATGATCAAAGGACAATTTCTTCTCACATGGCCCTCTTTTTTACATATAAAGCAAGCATTCAAGCCCCCAAGTAACTCAAGCTTACAGGACAAAACATCATTGCCACATTCAAGTTTAATTTCATCCAAAAAGTCTATTCCAAGGTTCAAAGACAACAACAATCTAGCATCCATATGAGGTAAAACACTTATGGTTTCTTCCATCCTCAAGACGGTACCAAAAGGCGCCAATAATTGAGGCAAAAAAGACCAAAGAATAGGAGGAAATTGTTTAACTAATACCCATATGGGATAAGAAACAACAAAAATTTCTTCATTTAAAACTTTTGGAGACCAACCCACTGCCCTAAAGACAGATTTCCCCACACTCCAGAACTATTTTTGTAAAACCCTAGCTTGCATTTGACTGTTATTAAACATAATCATAAAAAGCCCTTTCTGAACCATACAACAGAATGAAAAGGTTATTCCCAGTCTCTTTCCCCAGACATTAACAAGCCAATCATCAAAAAAATGATGGGATGGTAAAACGTTTACATCAAGTGCTAAAAAATAGACAACCACAGATTTCAACCGTGTTTGTTCATGATTAAGAGCAACAAGCATAGCATGGTTTGGAACAAGAGTAAATTTGCGAGGGTTTTCAGAGGTTAGCCTATATTCCTTCACAAGGAATCTGGCTCTTGTCGACACATCACAACTGTTGTTTGATACCACTGCATCTTTGAAAGACTTCTTGCCCCCGTGAACAGAGATTCCTTCAGTAGCCTCCCCATGCCTCAGAGATTCCTCCGCCTGAAACCCGTGAACACTCTCATCTACACGCACTGACCCGTGACCAAAAGACCCATCATTTTGTCTCCAAACACTTGTATTACCTGTTGGAAAACCGTTGAACATTGAAGAATCCGCCACATCAGACCATTTAGCCCCTTTCTGCACACTCAAACCGTCACAACCACTGTCAAATGTGCCCTTAGGGTTAGGGTTACCATCGGATACCGCCTCCATCTCTTCTTCCAAACACTTCTTTTTTTCATGGTCCCAAACTCAAAATTTTAATAGTTGTTTTTAAAAAAATATAATATAAAAGATGTTAAAATAAAATTTTATAATCAAAAATTAAAATTAAAAATCTAAATAATAATGTTTAAAGAATTTAAAAATTAAAATTATATATATTATGATAAACATGAAAACAAACATTCATAAATTTATATTATGATATCAAATGGTATTAAATCACCTAATTAAATTCTTTGACTTTAAAAAAACAAATAATACATATATAATTATTAAATTAAGTTATTATAATACTACTAATGTTGATGCAATAACTTTGAATTTTATATAACTAATTAAAAAATACATTCAATTAATAATTGATTTTTATTAAAATTTATAAAACTATAAAACTGAAGTCCGAGGTGTAGATCAATTAGTTCATCCAAACCCTATAAAGGGGGCGGAGGTCCAAGGTTCAAATCTTAGGCCTTGCCGGATTGAACGCTTGTCCCTTTCCTGGTGCTTTCAACGACGTAAAAGTTTTAAAATGATTGTGGCATGGCGGTTATAGGGGCGGACTATGCAAATATCTGTGTGACAGCTTTCAAGGCGCACAACGCAGAATACTGTGATGGCTATAAAAAGCTGGACAACCTACCCGGATTTGTGACGGCTATCGATTTTTTTTTTTTAAGCGAAAAACCCCTTGCGGAGCCGCCTTGGTCTGAGAGACCACGAACAGGAGGTTCTACACCGTCAAAGTCACCCGGGGTCGCACCCGACCCTGCCCGCATCAACATTATCAATTGGATTTTAGATACCCAATTTAGCTTTTTGGTAGGGTGGAGATTTGAACCTAGGACCTCCCTTGGAGGATTGCCCTCTCCTCTCCAACTCACCTACAACACCTGGATGACGACGACCGATTTCACCATGTTTAAAAAAAAAATTTTTTATAAAACTTTTAAATTATATATATATATATATTTGTATTTATTATAAAAAATAATATATAGAAATTTTTATATAATTATTAATAAAAAAACTCATTATGGCGAAACCAAGTGTTTAAAAAACCATTAAATATTATATTGGTAAATTAATTTTAATTTTGTTTTTTAATACACAAGGTACAATAACATTTGCCCTGGTTTGAACAATTTTAAAATTTTAAATTTAAATATATTTTTAAATTTGGTTAGTGTAAGAAATTTCTCGTCTTTTATGACTAACGCGATTAGACAGTCTCTCCCAACCATGATATTGTAAAGCTGAAAGCTATGCTTTGGGAATTTAACATACAACTATCACACACACCTCTCACATACTCGTGGATGCCCATCACACACTAGCCCATGCAATAGTTTGAACCTTGGATCTCCCGAAAAAAACCAAAACCCCAACAATTGCCCTGTCCCCTTGGACCAAAAAATATTAAATATCTAAAAAAATCTTATATAAAAATCTAATATTCTAATTTTGTTTTTAAGGCGACGACAGAAAATATAATTAATCAATTTTTTAGTGTCTAAGACATACTAAACAACCTACCAACGGGAAAAAATAAATAATGGGTGAAAATTTGTTGGAACATTTAACGTGATATAAGTCACATACATGTTATTCCCCACTGGCATCCTTTTCCTCTGTACTTTTGCCAATCGATTCCAATTGTTGCACGTACAAAAACACTCGTATTAAATTTGTAAATACCCTCCGTAAAATTCACAATTCACGTTCTATGTCATTGCCGTGCACAATGTCTTCGTACCGTCGTTCAACATAGAATGATTTCTCTTTGTTGTGGAGTCCCGCTTGTCCAACTGATTTCTCTTCAACATGCCCCGCTGCAAATTCCAAAGAAACCAAACACTTGTAGATTGCCAGGCATTTGCGTATTCATACAGAAACCCACAGAAACAGCAAACGGATTGAAAAGCATGATGTATATTTTATTTTACTCAGGACTATAATTTTTTTTTTTTTTAACTTTATTGTACTTTCCAGTAGACCTGGGCACGCCGGCTAGCTTGGAACTTTTGCTTTCGATTTGGAGAAAGAAGTCACCACAGAGCACAGTACTTGCAGAAGACACAATGTTAGGGATAGTCCAGATGGAAGCGTATGAGATTTAGTTAATGTGGGTCTTCTTCGTGCCTACGTGCCTACAGGGAGACGAATAGCAGTGGCATTAAGGCAGAATCAAGAGAAGGGTGTGTCGTTACGTAGTTGATTTAACTATTTATTTTAATAAATTACTTACCAACCAATGAATTACATTTTGACTTTTCTTTTAAAATTTTTAAATATTGCAAATGCATGTGCCCCCATGTGCCTCCGCCGAGTGCGGTGGACGGTGACATATCATTTTCTTTCTATCTGCTCTCTATGATTTGAAGAGGGCACATGTGGATTTGACGTGTTTCCGTTCGATTTCACCATACGTCACGTCCAAAGAGACTTTTCGCCCACTTTCCATGACCTTTATTTTGGTGGTGCGTATAAATCATTGGTAGATATGGGAGTAGCTATGAAAGGCTCTCCTGCATTTGGAAGCCATGTGCTGCTCTTGTTTTCTTTTGAATTCATGTCTAATGTACTTGACTGACTCATAATCAATTAATGCCGAACTTTACAAGTCTTACAAAAACACTATCTAGCAGTGATTTCCGTTCGATTTCACAATTGTGTTTTTGAACTTTAATCAAAAACACTTTGGAAGAAAGTGCGACTAAGTTTGAATTTTTAATTGAGATGTTGGACGAAGAGGGCACATGTGGACTGCACGTGTTTCCGTTCGATTTCACAATAAGTCACGTCCAAAGAGACTTTTCGCCCTCCTTCCATGACCTTCATTTGGTCGTGCGTATAAATCATTAGTAGACATGGGAGTAGCTATGAAAGGTTCTCCTGCGTTTGGAAGCCATGTGTTGCTCTTGTTTTCTGTTGAATTCATGTCTGATGTACTTGACTGACTCATAATCAATTAATGCTGAACGATACGAGTCTTACAAAAAAACATTGTCTAGCAGTAGTGTATTTTTATGAACCCTGTAGTGTTGATATCGTCGTAAGGCTGTTCTAAGTTTTTTTCAAATCGTAAAAAAATATTTAGCATTTATCTGTAGAGGAGTTGGAGTTGGAGAGCAAGTGGGTAGTTAAAACTTTCCATTTGAAATCGAAAAATTCCAGTTCAAATCTCTTCCTTTTACATGCTGTAGATATACTATGTATAAAAAATTACAAATAAAAAATATATTTAACGTTTAACCAGTCATGAGTCGAACAACTGAAACCAAAATCATAAAGGAGACGCAAGATTAATAAATAAGTCATCATCACATAGTTGGAATGCCATATGATCAATTATCATTGACCGTTATAATGGCCTCATTTTGTTATAGATAAGTATTATAAATAACAACTGAAACCAAAATCATAAAGGAGACGCAAGGTTAATAAATAAGTCATCATCACATAGTTGGAATGCCACCCTAACTAAGGTAGGGGAGATGATCAACTATCATTGACCGTTACAATAGCCTCATTTTGTTATAGATGTATTATAAATAAACTGAAGCATAACTTATAATATTTTAAACTATTTTTGTAGTGGCTTCGGATAAGACATCGTTATATAAGCGATCAAGGTTCAATCATAACGAGCCTTCGTCGGAATAAAAAGAATAGAATAAAATATAAGATAAGACATCGTTATATAAGCGATCAAGGTTCAATCATAACGAGCCTTCGTCGGAATAAAAAGATTAGAATAAAATATAAGATTTTTAAGACTTCAAGTTGGAAGTAATTTATCAAGAATTTAAAATAAAAATTATAATATAAAAATATTATATAAAAAATTTAAATTTGGTTTTTAAATTGATTTTAATAAAGAATTTTCTTATTATTATTATTTTTTATATAATATTTGTAATTATTTTATTGTTAGAGTATTGAATATTTTTATATGTTTTATATTTTTTCATTCCAAAATAAATATTTTTTTATCTCAACTACTTTGAAGCAAAAAAATGTACATATCCTCTCATCCAATACTTCTTTTAGTCTCTTTCACGTGCTTGTTAGAATTGCCAATATTTTTTAGAAACAAATAAAAACAATCCAACCACTCAAATTTTATACAGAAAGTATAAAAGGATAAAAGAAGAGACACAAAAATTTGAAAGCACCCATAGGCACTATAAATAATCACTATATTTATAAATAAAATTACACAATGCTTTGAAAATATAATTAAGAGTAGGAGGTATTTGTACCAATACTAAAACTTTAATTACATACTCATGTTTAACCTAAGCCAACATAACAAGAGGGCTTTAGGTTTACAAGCTATAAAGAAGGTTGAGTCATAACAAGGTTAACTACAACTCATAAGGCTCACATAATAAAATATTATAATTAATTAATATATTATACAATGAAATGCCCTTAGGCTTATCCAATACATCATACAATGTTGGTCTTGACCATGAATCAAATTAGAATTTTAACACCATCTTATAAGTTGAACTGAGGGGCCAAGAACAGAAGATATTAGTAACAATAATTTCAACCCCCATAATGAATGCTTTAGTGGGCCTTCGCATTTTGAGAGAGACTCATTTGGATCCCTCCCATTATCTAAAATATGTTGTTGCAAAAATATTTCCTACACAAGAGTCCCTTTAGATTGGATCATAGTCACCACTACCACTATTAAACATTCCCATACACATTCAAAAAACACTTCCACTAGGACTTCAAATGAAGAAGAGAAATTAAAATTAACACCTCATTTAAAGATAAGCTCCTTCAATCTTCTAAAGTGGCATAAGGTATGTCTTGAAGGCACAACTTTTTCTCTTACAACATACATCACCTTTTTTTGAAGACGACTTCTTGCCTTTGGGACTTTCACTTTTAGTCATCAAAAGAGGCTTTGCATGAACCTGCTTAAAATAAGAGTTGTAACAAACTTCCAAGAGTACCTAGACAAGAAATAGAAGAAAAAAGAGATCATGAAAGATTAGATCTTCATGAATAAGCTAAATCAATCATCCAAAGGAGGAAGAGAGATTGACTAAAGCACACCTTGAATCCTTTTCCTACAAGCCTTCAAAAGACTTAAAATATACCACATCTATCATGTATCTATCTATATATTTCAAACAAATAGTCCATAGATTATGATTACATAAGTCTACCCTTTCAAAATAGGAAAATAGAGATTGAGGACTATTTTACACAATTTGACCCTAAATACTAAAACATATTTGTAGACTGATGTCACCAATGCATAGAACTCAAAAAATTATGTAGTTTGACAAAGGGGCTCAAAATGATTTTGTATGCAAAAGTTACAGCCTCAAAAAGTTTTTCTCTAATAGCCCTCAAAAAACAAAAAATACAATCTCAAACCTTAGAAAAATTTGCATAATTGCCTACTACCACTTGGTGTATTTTGATTCATTATCATAAAATACTTATATTTCACCATATTAACTTCTCTATAACTCAATAGATGTGATAGTTTCCCTATTTTCATTGGTTAAGATGATTCAAATAGGAAAAAATTATGATTGCATGGCACTAGACACAACCACATTGGCCAAAAATAGGCTTATATTCTGCCTTGAGTGGAAAATATGTCGAAATCCTTTGGAGAGACTTGAACCAGAGTGTCTCTTATGTTATAGCCCATTTGTTAACCAATTATTTATAGGAACTGATGGGAATGAAGGAGTAAGTCACCAATTGTGAACCACTTGATATCTACTTTAGAGACTGTAAAACATGAAAGCGTATGGATCAAACACGTGATCCTGTGATAAAAAAAAATATTTTCAAGACTTTCAAAAAGATGAAAAAGATATAGTAAATTCATCATAGGATTCAGAAGAAGAATCAGAAGCTTCGAATACCATTTATGCATGACCAAGTAAAGTAGCTTCATACTTGCTCTGAAACCAGGTTAGGATTCATAATATTTTTTAGAAATGAATAGAAGCAATTCAACCACTTAAATATTATACAAAATGCATGCAAAATGAAAGAAGAGACACTAATTTGGGGATAACCATAGGAACCATAAATAATCACTATATATGTGGATAAAATTATACCACTCTGATAGTGAAATGAGCGGAAGAGGGCATTGATACCAATACCAAAACCTCAATTACATAATAAAGACTAACTTAATCCAACATAATAAGCGGGCTTTAGGTTAATTACAAGTTATAGAGAGGGTTTAATAATAATAGGGTTAATTGAAACCCATAGAGCTTACATAATAAAATACTATAATTAATTAATACATTGTACAATGAAATGCCATTAGGCTTATCCAATACATCATACAATGTTGGTCTTTCCCATGAATTTTATTATAATTTTAACACTACCTATTCCACATCTAAATCTATTTTGATATGGTCCTCAGTTGGACCATGAGCATATTTAATCTCCAATTAATGTTTCCCCTTATATAGGTCTTTTGGTGATGATCATATGTAGGGTTAAATTAAACTAAACAAGATAATGTTATTTCTTTCTTCCTAACTTATTTTCCTCCTATAAAATTGTGATGAATATTTTCTTGATAAAAAATATTTTTTCTTATTTCAACATTAATATAAGTTGATATTCCATTTTTTCATCCACTTATTTTTAACTTCATTTATCTTTTCTTTATTTTGTTCAAATCATTTTTTTATTATAGCTTTAGGTTGTTTGTTAATTTTTTCTAGATATCTTATATGTTTTAGCTAGAAGAATTTCATGTGGTTTTAAAAATCTACAAGTAAAATATTTTAATTTAAACATAATAATTTTATTAAGTGAGAAAAATTATAATATTGCAAATTAAAAATATTTATCTTATTAAAGAATATATGTGTGTGTGTTTAAATATGATAATTCAAATCAAATTCCCATTTAAGTCGATGATGATTTACTACCCAACTCAACCTTTAAGATTTTGTGTCTTCTTAAATTAACAATTCTTTATACAAAACCATAAACTTCATGAAAATGATTGCTTTGGTCAAGCATAGGTCAACATGTGTTATACTCTTGAGGTTCCCTATAGATTTGAACCTTTAGTTGCTAATTAGCATAAATATTGGTATTGGATCCTTTGCTATTGTTAAATGAGTCATTGAGGTGGGCAAGAATGATCAAGCTCTTGCCTCCCCTAGTCGTAGGTAATGTCTCCTTGAAGCGTATGTTATGTGTGGAGGAACATGGCTTAAATTAGTATCTAGAAAGGTTTAGGTGACGCATACTCGTTGCCCCTTATGGATAAGAATCGATAAAATATAGTAGGAAGAAATAATAAATTAATGAGAAACATAATTAAAGGATAACAATAACCATATACCTACCTTACTCCATTAACATCAAACTTCAATACCTTTGATTTAATGGTGTCAAATTTTCTTACATCTACTTTATTGACACTAAGCTTCCTCAACTCTACTTTGTCCATCCCCATTTTATTTTGGGCCTTTCGGTTCCTCATCCCTCTAGTGGGCTCGTAATTGGTATTTTTGAATTCATCTATCCATGATCCATCCACTACTATTCCAATTGGTTTTGCCTAATTTTTTGTCCTAGTTATCTATGTGGATATTTCAACTTAAATTTATGGTTCTTTTCCATGCTTGCTAGGAATCCTAGTCATTCAAAGTCTTATTTCATCATCTAGTAACATTGTTCTCCAACTCTTTTTAATATTTTCTCTCTTGTTTTGAAATCTCAGTGACTCATTCTACAAACTCAGCTAACCTTATAGTAGAAAAATCCCTTCTACTTTTGGCCCACTACCACATATATCCGACTTCCCCATGATTATTGTATCCACTATCTATTGAAGAATATTACATTATTTGGTACATGCAAATGTACCCCCATGGTACCTTCATGGTACAAATGTAAATATATAATAGATTAGGGTTTGTATCTATACTTTAGATAAGTGATTTATATTTTCTCTTTATGTAAGAGTGCAATGTGCAAGAAATGCACAAGTGTCATTTAAGTAAGTGCAAGTGTGTATTGAGAGAATGTGCACAAGTGTCATGTATGTAAGTATGAAAATATGTAATGTGAGGATGTGCACAAGTATATTGTATTAGGAGTGCATGTAGGAGAGTAAGAGTCATGTAGAAGTGTGCAAGTATCATAGAGTTAAAGTATGCATGTAAGAAGAGAGTGAAGAGTCTAGTATACAAGTGGAAAGATGATAAGCCAAAGGTCATGGGAGATGTCATATGGAGAACAAGATTCAATTATGTGAAGGGTCACATCATTATGTCTATATTATGGAGATGAAGCTCCATATAATGTAACATGAAAAAAAGGGAAAACAGTCTATAATGATCACCACATAGCAAGCATTGATAATAAATCTTGTATACAAATTTTTGATCAATTTATATTGTAAGTCTTTATTTATGCATGTACATGAATGATTTTTGCCATTTTGTATTCATATTTGATATTATAAGTGAATGTCATTTCATCATTATATTTTCCTAGATGTATATATTTGATTGCTCATATGTAAGTCTACTCTTGATTATTGAAATTTTAACCTATAATAGTGTGGCTTATTTATATTGGGACCTATGATATTTTGAGATAGTAAGGCTTAAAAGCCAATAGTGGTATCAGAGCTACCACTTAACTCTATTTATTTTTGATAGAGTTATTTTATTAGCCACCATTACATTGGATTCTATCCACTTTGAGAGCAATGAAGACTTAGAATTTATTTTTGAAGGTCTAATTGAGTAGAGATTGAGGGAACATGTAAAGGTCACCTTGATTTGGATGCTAGGGTCTCTCCACTTGGTTAAAGAAAAACTAGTGAAAACTAAGACTCAGCTTGAATTGGATTGAGGGCCAACTTAGAAGGAAGTTGGACATATGGGAATATTCAAAGCTACCATGATATTGATATTGGATTCTTTAGAAAAGAGGAGAATAATTTTGGTTCTTAGGTTCGGCCTAAGATATTGGAGATAGAGAACAAATATTGAGAAGCATATTAGCTTCTTGAGTATAAGGATAGAGAAGAGATTGAGAAGCATAAAAGCTTCCATGAGATAGAGAAACATCAAATCTTCCAAATATAGAGAAGCATCAAAGACTCCAAATATAAAGGAGCATCATAACTTCCAAAATATAGAGAAGCATTAAAGATTCCAGAGATAGAAAAGTAGTATAAGCTTCCTGATAATAGATAAGTATAGTACTGAGAAGTACAAAGAAGAAGCCTCTAGAGATAAGGTATATAGAAGCATAGTGAAGAGTTTTGGTTATCTGAATAACTAGAAAGATAAGGCTGACTAGAATACTACATAATCATATAGTCTTGGCCTTATGATCAATATTTAGTAAGAAGATATTCAACTATTAAAAGAGCATTATCCTACTATATGTGTTATCACGAAGCACTATCATTAGAGAGCTATTTTGTAAAATAAGCTATTAGAGAACTATAAGCGCTATCAAGGAGCATTATCATTCTAAAGTGATTTACAAAGCTAAGGGTAATTTAAGCATACTAGAGCTACCTATGCTAAGAGCTAGAAAAAATAATTACAAAAGGAATAAAGCATTAATCAAAGAATCACTTGTAGAAGGAACAAAATGTTATTCAAAGCACCACTTGCAAAAGGAACAAAGCACAATTTATGTTAGAATAATATTATATCCTAAGTTGTTACTAGGATAATTTGTGTGGTTGATATTAGCTCAGTTAGTTATGATCCAATGGATCATATTGTAAGCACTTGCTATTTAAGCAAGGTCCTTTCAGTTGAATAATATCAAGTTATTTCATTATTCTATCATGGTATCAGAGCAGGCCTTCCCTGCCCTATGAGCCTGAGGAGCTTTTCCTCATTGGAAATCCCCCCTTTCTTTTTTTTCCCCTAATTATTTTACCGAGGGAGTATGGTCTCCATATTTTGATGGATCAAAAACCATATGGTTAAAATTTTAGTTTAGGAGTTTTTTTTATGAGTTTTTAGTTTTTAGGGTTTGCAGGAAGGCTGCCATATTGTTTTGGCTCATGTTCGTGGGAGGTTGCATAAGGCAAAATGAGATTAAGGGAGAAGGAAGAATATTGTTGTTGTTTTCATCTTTTTTTGCTGTAGAAGCCCTTATTTCTCTCAGAGGATTTTTTTTCTATGTTCTATTTGAATGTAGCAGCAATCATATTTTTTATGAAATTAATGGCAATAGATTGTAAATCCATCATTCTCTATTCTTATTTGAGGCGATCTATTGCGGTTTCGAGATATACCTTGGATCGGAGTAGTTTGTGGGTATACATCGGTCTGTTTTAGTTTTTTTGGGGGGTTGCACGTAAATTTTTTTTCCCTGTGTATATTTTTTGAAATATAGTAACGACATATTTGTATCTGAAGACGAAGACCAATTTCTCTACATTCAACCGCTATTCGTGTTGTTGGCATTATTTGTTAACGTCCACAATTTTAGCAAGGACCCTACTTGTGTGCCACTATTTTATGTCTATCATGTCACTGTTCAAAATTTCATATGGTACATCTAAGTCATAGATTTGAAACTATTTTTAATGGCGTTCACCTTCACTACTGGTTCGGAGGGCCTGGTATTTGCATTTTTCATGGCCACTTATGCTTTTTTATGCCATAAAAATATTTTTTTTCCCATGATGCGATCATATGGATTAAAAATCTGCTTCAACCAGAGCCTGGCCGTCTGTACTTCTTCAGCCACGTCACCCTATAAACTGATCAGAGTTTCTGAATGTATTGTTTCACCCTATAAATAGCTCTAGTTGAGAAGTAAAGTTTAAAGATCAAAAGAAAAGCGATTTGATGGCACAAAAGGTATATGTTGAAATATAGGAGGAATTTGATCGTTTATATAAGAAAGTGGTTGATACACTTAGGTGTATAATGATGAAGTTGACATCAAATTATTTGTACCTAAGATAATTGAGATGAAAGAGTTAGAAGATAAAGAATGAGAGATTAAAGGATTAGGGTTTTAAGTGAAACCTATACTTGCACTTATAAGATTATAATGAAGGTTGTTGGCATAAGGATTAGATATTGAAACACTTGAGGATACATCTTTATTAGGAATGCAACTTATGCATGCTTATTGAGATATATGATAACTTATGTTTCCCTTAATATTTTCTCAAGAGTAGAAAAATATTTGTGATGTACAAAATAATATGGAGGGTTTACCTCTCAAAATCCATGCGAATGAGGATGATATGATTATTTGAATCAATGAATTAGAGGTTTAAAATATTAGGGTTTACATTTAGAGACCCAAAGGTTGGATCCAATTAATTTAGAGATAAAGAGATTGAGATAGGTTTTTGGGGATGGTCCATGAGTGAATCTTTCCCTATTTCGATACCTAGGGTGTCATGAATTCCTTATTAAATGATTCCACAATGTTTATATACTTCTATAAAAAGTAAGTCATGTGAGTTGTGGATTGAAAAACCACTCTCCCTTGCTCATCATGGACCCTATTAAAGAATCCAAAGGTGTAGAAACCTCATCTTCCTCCTTGAAGGTTGGGTCCTTAAAGGTAAGTTGGTCATCGTGACCTTCCACTAGAGGGATAGGGATAGTGGTCAAATGATGAGCAGTGTTATGGGTTATGTAGAATTTCTTGGCCATGCATTTGGAAGAAAAAGAAAGATTAATTAAGTTCTAAAGTTTATAGAGTTAATTAAAAAATAAAGAGAAGATGTTTTAACAACCTTATATCCACTTCCCTTGATATACCAAAATTGACCTATATACCTCAAGGGCCTTCCTATATACTAAAGGCACCAATATCCCTAACTCCTCTCTATATACCCATCAATACATGAGAGAAAGCCAATACATGGGTTGTCAATGATATGTAAAAGTGACCACTTGGATACATGGTCAACATGGTATATGAGGGGTAATATTATACCTTCTTATGACTCTAACTAGACCACTATAATATACTCATTACTAAGCGTAAATACAAGTAAGATTTTATATGGGTAATTGGCAGCCTAGGCTTACTATATATCCAATATAGCCAAGTAGCTTGTATGGAAGTTAATTAAAGGATCATAAATACCCTTAGTAGGACTAACAATTGGTTAGGTTCTTGTTATCTATTTTTAATATAATTTAATCTAAATAAACAAGATTAATGGTCTTGATTAAAGTTGGATTAGTTTAAGTTTGATTAAGGTTTATCTAGGTTAAAGAAAATATTGGAACCCATGGTGGTGTTCATATTAGCTTCACAAAAAATGTGAGGGTCAATAAAATATCATGAAGAGCCTCTTGGAGGATACATCATGTCTTTTTTCTCTCACCTCAATGATAGGGGTAATTTGTTAGCTTAGAGTTTAGTGTTTGATGGCTTGATTGAAGAATACCTACATTTCTTCTAAGACATTTTTTGACTAAGATTTACCTTAATTTATCTCTAAAGCAATATACAAATTCAACAATAACGCCTAAAACTAAAATGCTTTTGCTATTAGATAATGATGTAAATGACAATTTGTTTTTTAAGGAAAGGGTGCAAGAGAATGTAAGAAACAAGTCCTAAATGCATTTATATGAAATTTTGATTTAATGCTTAAGCTTGAAGATTTCTTTGGTCCCCTATATGATTAATGTGCTGAAACTAGTTCCTTCCTTTTATTTTTGCTTATTTTACCAAACAAATAAAAAATAATAATAATCTAGTAAACAACAAAAATGATTAAGTCATAAATGCTTTAGTAAAAATAATATGAAATAGAAAAACCTATTTCTACCATAAAGGTAGAAGCGTCACCCATCCATAAAAGCACCATCAATGATTTTACCTATGGATGGTTATTTGGATTTCCTAAAAAATAGATAAAAAATATTGGATTAGTAGTAGAGGGGCTTGTTTGAGCTACCAAAGAATGTTGGACTCCTTGGATAATAATCAAGCCCTTGTTTCAAAAAATGTGAAAATGATATAAATGGTAAATTTATGTAATGAATGCTCTATGGAAAAAGTGCCATAGGGTTAATGATAGCATCATTGATGAGTTTTCTCCCAATTGGTGCTTTTTCTCTATGTAAACTAGAGAGGGGTAGCACCATGGGACCTATAATATGATGGTGCTTTTGATTTAGAGAGAAACAAAACAAGATTAGATGTATGATGTAGGTCTCTGACTTAAGAGTATAGAGAATCTATCAAATGATAATAAATTTAGGATTTGCTTGCTTAAAGTAAAGATTAAAATGATAAAATAAGATTCTAAAATACAAATAAATTCAATATGTAGAATTATTTAACACACAACAAGATTAGATATTAGAGCTACAAGACAAAGAGAATACCAAAAGAAAATAAGAGGAAAGAGCACAAATTAAGATGCTAATATTATTTCTTCCTTGTTTATAGAATCTTGTTGGAAAGTCACTAGCTTATTTGTGGACACTTGAAACCTTGAGTTTGGAGACTTGAATGATTTATGCTTGATTATTAAAGCTTAGAGATTGAATGCTAGAGCTTGGAGATTAAATACTTAGAGCTTAGACAATGAATGCTTGGTGCTTACAAGAATAAGATCTTGAATACTTGCAAGGATGAACTTCACAAGCTTGTGGTAATATCTTGGCATAACCATGTCATACAAAATGATAGAATTCCTATTATTCTAGAGATATTTTGGTAGAATTTTTCTAATCTAAAACTATTGATGAATTGGTAACCCCAAGTATTGGTCTTATAAGAATCCATGGCTTCTTGACCAAAGAATTACATTGAAGTTGATAGGTTTGGAGATGGTAATAATTTGAAATGAGATCAAGATGTCACCAATGGAGAAATATTGAAAAAGAAAAATCTTGGATTTAGGATTTATATTAGGAGCTATGAATCGGATCTTATGGATCTCATCCATTAATGGCAGGTGGCTTGGAAGGTATCAAAAGTTAATTTTTTTACTTTGGTACATGACAATAAAAAGTGTCGACTAGGATAAACATTGATGGTGAATTCACAATGTGCTTTCGTCGTCATAACTATTGGAGGTCAAATTTGGTCAGAAAAGGCCAATGTCAAAATTTTAACAAAAGTGCCACCAGGGTCACGAAAGCACCATTGGTTTTTTTGCTTTTAAAGTAATAAATGCTCTAAATTTGGGTGCAAGGAAGATTGCTCATTTAATTGATGAAGGGATTGGAAAATTTGAAGATTAGTATTACATGCTAAATTGGGTGTCTACAATTCTACACAATTTGTGAAACAAATACCTATTGAAAAAATAGCCCATAAGATTTTATAGCTAGAATTCACTAAAGCAACTAATAAAATCCATGTAAAACTTGAACAACGATATGAATTCACTATTTACAATGGGTCCTTCGCCATCTTCTTCATAAAAGCATACACATAATATAGACATAATCATTAAAAACATCATAAAAATATCTTGATTGTAAAAGTACTTGGGATTCATATACTTATCATTCACTAATTGAGATTATCCAAAAATAAAAGACAAGAAAGAATAATCATCTAGCCTTTACACCCCATGCAACCTTATGGGCTCTAGTAGATAAGAATTCTAGAACTTCCAAATTAACCCTAAATATTTCATAAAACCCCTGGGAACCAACACTTGGGAAATAATTTCCCTAATAAACCCTAATAACCACACCATAAAACTCATCTTGTGGTTGGTCACATAACTTATCCTTATTGCATTCCTAAAATTTTCAACAAAATAAAGAAAAATCTACAAATTGACCTCTTAAATTTCTATGGCAAAACACTAAGCATAGGTTTTGGACCTTCCTATTGTAGTCTCTCCTACTAAATCTAAAAATTTGAGTTTTTTAACCATGTAGGCTATTACACAGGCGATGTTGTACTATAGCCTCTCCTATTAAATATAAAACTTTGAGTTTTTTTACCACATAGGCTATTACATAGGCGGTGTTGAACTAGTCCATGTTTTTATCTCATCTAAGATTCTCGCAATCACCTTCATGGCAAGGGACATCATATAGTAATTAAAATGTTTTATCCCTTGATCAATTTTTTGGGCACCACAATGAAGCCAAAGAAGGAATTTTTGATCATGAAGCTATGGAAACACTTGATATTAGTGAGAATCAATATTTTATTTCAAGGGACATAGAAGACATAGGGTGAGAGGAGTGACATCTTTGCATCCTACAAGATGAGCACCGCAATCACAACCTACGTGTTAAGGGCATGAAGAGGGTAGATGCCCTATTGGAATGGTGATCTATGGAAAGGGATGGCTTTTTGTTCATATGTTTAATGACACAATGTTAAAAGGATCTTACAATATATTTTAAAATTTCAATAGACATTCAGTTTGAATATTCAGGTTAGATTTGTTTGTGTTGTGATATTTTTATAGAATTATTTTGATAATTATATATAGATAGAAGAAAAAATCAATGTTGTATGGGTACATATACCCATGTTTTTAGGCTCACACTAAAAGTACATATTTGCATTGGGTGCTTCAATATTTATACAACATGCTAACAATACATTGGACATTTGTTAGGTATACTACTGAGACATAATAACATTTTAATAATGTATAAATACTTTTAATATGCAATCCACATACCTCATATTTTTGCACTTTCACATCTCATACACCCATACATGCTTGTATCCCAAATTTAAAAATAGAGATCCAATATCATGTATGACATACAATATACCCCATACTTACATCCTGATACCCACACTCATACAATTAAACA
Organism: Wollemia nobilis; assembly: GCA_028583015.1. Taxonomy (NCBI): domain Eukaryota; kingdom Viridiplantae; phylum Streptophyta; class Pinopsida; order Araucariales; family Araucariaceae; genus Wollemia; species Wollemia nobilis. The sequence continues at coordinate 9,236,845 of JAQPPZ010016710.1, read as the reverse complement.
ACCTTTACAAAAAAAAACATTAAAATTTTATCTTGCAAAATTATTATTAAAAAAAATAACCCTCCTATATAAATCATTAACATAATATATACTAAATTTTAACCATATATTAAATAAAACTTAAAAAACACAAAAACATTTTTATAATATATACATACTTCTAATACACATTCAACATACCTTGTATCCTTATACTTTTTACGTACGTCTCATAAACCCATACATCTTTACACTTTTATATGTCGTACTTACACCCTATCCACCGATACCACACACGCACTCTTACACCAAAATAAAAATAAAAACTTTAAAATACAATTCGAACCTTTTTATTATTTCAAAAATAGTTTAAAAACAAAACAACAACTCTCATATAGATCATTAACACCGTGCAATAAAAATAAAAGACCTACACTTCATACGCGTTTGGTATGAACGGCCTTTTGAAAAAAAAAAGTGCTTGCAAAAACAAGTTGATAACCATAGTCGGTGATAATAAGGTACATCCATTACTGAAAAAACAAAATATGGATATTTAAGTGGAGTTAATGGTGTAATAAACATTACAGCCTATGCACAAACTTAAATAAAGTGCTGGAAGATGATATTTGAATATCCATACGAGAGAACCAATTAAGGGGCCTCTCCCTATTCAAAGTAAGAAACAATAAAAAATTTAAATCAATTTATTCACTAAATTAAGATTTATAATGTCGTATTTAATATTTAAATTGAATTTCTTTATGTAAAGTCAATCATACATGTGCAAAACATAGCCTGTTTGATAGCATTTTACCGAATTGTCGGCAACCATTTAAGCAAAATTTGAACTGTCTTTAGTGCCAACTTGGCATCTTTGAATCGCACTGAAAAGAACACTTAATCAACCTGTTTTGGACTCTCTTCTTTAACACGATATATATTGTTGGTCAATGTAAGTAAACTTCTCACGTGAACATGCGTCAGACAGATCTAATTTAACTTAATAAGTAGGTAAACGCCGTTCCGCAACTTGTTTTACAAAGGTATGTCTAGGGAATCACAAACTGCTAAGGAAGCAGGCAACTAGAATTTGAATACTTCCACCGGAGAAGCGAACTCCAGTTTGAAGTCCATCACCGCGAAATTTGTGGGGTCATCTCATGTCCTAAATTTTTTCCAACGAAAGTCTCTTAAACCCTTTTTCAGTGATGGTAATTAACAATAAACTTAGGTTGTCAGTGGCAGCTTGATCCTTAGCAGAATAGATATCATATAAAAAGGAGAGCAATAATCTTACACAGCTGTAGAATAAAAACTCTTTCTACAGTAACATTATCTCTTTAACAATAACAAAAACAAAAACATTATCTCTTTCATCTGGCAAGAAGTTGAGAGTTCGGGGGAGCAGCTACTAAGTCAACAACATCTGGAATCTGATGTTCTGTAGTTTAATGACGAAAGTTTGCGTGCGCGTAACGTTCAATGCATAAGATTTTGGGCGCCTTCTCCCCGTAACTATCTGATTCCGGAAGTTAGGCCGGACCCAATGGATTCTGTAAAATCATTTTATAATAAAATGACGGTTAGGTAATACCAAAACGAGAATAATGACCTGTGAACCGGATTGTGCGGGCGTTGTCGGGTAATTGTGACGTTCCCAGTGTAAACATGGCTTGCGTTCAAAACTCTATTTAATGGACCCCCTTCATCGTATCTTCTCATCTTAATTTCTCCCCTGTCCCTCTTCCTCCAGCTCTTCTCTCACAGGCATTTGATTTCAGTTTGGTCTTTCTCAAAGCGTTAATTATTTTGGGTAAGATTGGGATCCATCCCTCTATTCCTGTAATACTTGTGTTCCTCCAGTAGTCATTGTATACTAATAGCAATAATATTGCTTCATGTGTATTGCAGGAGGACCGATGGCTCTTGTAGAACTTTTCCTGCTGGGTTTGTTCTCAATAGCCAGATTTGGATTTGCTCGCGGTTGGACAAGCGCTCATGCCACATTTTACGGGGGTGGCGATGCATCGGGCACAATGGGTAAGTGCCTCATTTTGGAACTTCCTCACGTAATCCATTACACGATGGAATTTAGTTTTCTCCTGTGTCTCCGTCATCGTTATGTAACAGGACAAAACTGTGGTGTAATGTAGGGGGTGCTTGTGGGTATGGCAATCTATACAGCCAAGGATACGGCACCAACACTGCAGCTCTCAGCACTGCTCTCTTCAACAATGGCCTCAGCTGTGGAGCGTGCTATGAGATCAAATGCAATGACGATTCACAATGGTGCCTCCCCAATAGAAATGTGGTCACTGCCACCAACTTCTGCCCGCCAAACAATGCGCTGCCGAACAATGACGGGGGCTGGTGTAATCCCCCACAAGAGCACTTTGATCTCTCACAGCCTGTATTCCAGCACATTGCCAAGTACAAGGCCGGCATTGTTCCTGTTCTCTACCAAAGGTCTGTCCCTGAATTTCTGACTGATACTTGCCATTGTCTTATGACTAAATCGACTATAATAAGAGTTTATTTTGCATATTTGGAACTTCTTTAGGCACAACATTATTTTAGGTTATCTGATTTATTTTAAAATTTGCTTTGTTGCAGAGTGCCCTGCCACAGGAGAGGTGGAGTCCGGTTCACCGTCAATGGGCACTCGTATTTCAATTTGGTGCTCATCACAAACGTTGGAGGAGCAGGGGACGTCCACGCCGTTTCCATCAAGGGATCCAGAACTGGATGGCAGCCAATGTCGCGCAATTGGGGCCAGAATTGGCAGAGCAACAGCTACTTGAACGGCCAGAGCCTGTCCTTCAAAGTTACCACCAGTGACGGTAAAACCGTTACATCGTACAATGTGGCTCCCAGCAACTGGCAATTTGGCCAGACATTTAGCGGTGCTCAGATCCGCTAACATAGCTAGACACATACATCTGCTGTTGAGCATTTCATCCTGATATTTTTGGAACAACAGCTCTCCAGCAGTATTTATCTAGGCATTCTTGGTGGCGAGACAGGCCTAGTTTTAGTAGGGATCTGATCGCTCGCGTATATTTATAGTGATTGTTGATATCACGATGAGCTGTGACTGCCGGTTTCGCCATGGAAGGCAGCTAAGTCTTGAGTCTTGTAATTTTGAAACGATGTATTGTATTGTATATTAGGACTTCAGCGCCTGGCAGTGGTGAATCGACGCCCGCCTTTGTGCGCCTCGAATCCACGGTAATAGCGGCCAGCTAATTGTAGGAGCATCTAAGTCTTGGGTCTTGTACTTTCGAAAAGATGTATTGTATTTTGTGGTGTAGGACATTAGCGCCTGGCAGAGGTGAATTGACGCCCGCCTTTGTGCGCCTCGAATCCTCGGTGATAGCGGCCAGTTAATTGTAGGAGCATAAAGTCTTCTTGGCAAAAGTATTTGGTATAATGTATAGACTTTGACTATCCTCATAAATAATAATTGTGCTGTTGGATGTTAACTTCTGGTGCCTTGAATTTTGTTGGGGCGAACCCGTCAGATTTAAATCTTCATGATTTCGCCGTGATTATTTGAAAATCTTTAGGAAACTTCTTATTATGGATTTTTTAAAAATTATTTCCTTTGAACAATTATGTTTTAATTTAGAGGTAAGAAACAGGTCAGTAGTCCCCACGCAAACGATCTTGATATGTTATGGTCGTTTATATGGGGAAGCTCAATATGGATTTTGACGGCAAATTGCTATCATCGTATCTGAACTCCTCAAACTCGTCGACGACTTAGAGCTTCGAAGTGATGGTCAGTTCCGCGATTTACTCGAATCCTTTTGCACAATAGTTTCCATTTGAAAAGTAAGCGAAAACAAGTGTACGACAAGTGTATAATGTATGACAAAATGTCTTTCGTCGTTGAGGGGTGATGGGATTTGACAAAATGCTTTAGGCGGACTCCTTCCTGTGTGAACAAACTTTGTTGCATTGCATCGTGCTGTAGCAGGCTTTCCAATAAGTGGATTTCATTTCTTACGAAGTTTAGAGCATTATGTTTAGCTCAAGGTGTTGTGATTGTTGGAAGCCGAGTCATATTTTTAAGGGTTCTGCCCTTTTTCTCGGGGGTTTGCTAAGAAACTTTTAAAGAAAGTATTCACCAATTTGTAGAACAAATAGCAAAGTCTCCACAATGAATGTATGGGTTGGATCTATTCAATAAAGCCACAGGAAGAACCACAGGCGATGACGCCGACATAGGAAGAAGGAAACCCATGCACATGGATTATGACCATTAGAAGAGAGGGTAATAAAACAAAAACTATGTAAAATATATGGATTTGTGGAAGCCCTTTCATAGTATCGAAATTAAATTAGTAACATTCAAACCACAATTATGATATAACAATTTATAAATTATTACTTTAATTTATAAATAATGATATATCACTATCACTTTTGGAAGAAACGACTTCAATAAAACATGAACACTTGTTTACTTTGTAAGAAATAACAGGTTAAGAATGGATATATGTTAGGTTATATTGTTCAGTCAAAGTAATCCTTATAATGAGATGAATATAAATTTTAAAGGTTAGTAGATTGGTAATAATGTGTAAGAAGATATTTATTAAGAAGAGATTTAGGTTCAAATTTTGAGGTATGTTTGTTGCAAATGTAGTAGTCTGATTTAAATTTTCTTAATGCAAGTTAGACCGATGGACGATAGTATGAATCCCGAGAGATCAATCTCCTACATTATGGGTCAACAATAACTAGGTAGTATAGGCTTACTGGACCACATGAATCCTGAGAGATCAATATCCTTCATGTTGGGTCAATAATAACGAGGTGGTATAGGTTTGTTGGGAGCAGCCCCTATGATTTAAACCTTATACTTCACAATTACTAAAAATGGTGTAGATGTAACCAACTCCCCTATATATAAAAAATAATAATAAAAAATAAATAAAAATTCAACATATTAAAAATAGCATATATCAATACTATTACAAAATTAAAAATTTTAACTTATAAATTTTATTAAGCTTATTATCTATGAATATTAAAATTGTTTTGAAATATTATATAGTCAACACTTACAAGACCTCTCTACGATAGAGTAACACACAATATTGAAATAATTAAAGATATTTTCAAATGTTCCATAAAAAACATGTAAACTAAATTAATAATAATAAAGTAAATTATTATTTTGATAGAATTTGGTCAAATTGAATTTTGATAGAATTTTTAAAGGAAATCCAAGACCATCAAGAGGACGAGGAATAATCAAAAGTAATAGGGGTAAATTTATGTGACATTATGTTTTCAGTAGTGGATTTGAGAAAAATAATGAAACTAAAGCTTGGGTGGATTTGGAAGGATTAAAAAGATGCAGACAAATGAAATGGAACAAAGTATGCATGGAAGGGAAGTCACTAATAATAATAAATACAATTTTGAGGAAAGAAAAGGAACATACTAAGAAATTGTTGTGAAAACACAAGACCTTGCTATAGAGTTTGAAAAAGTTAGGTTTGCGCATACATTAAGGGAAGGGAACAAATCAAATAGGCTAGCTAATAAAGGGGTTTTAATAGAGGATTATGAAGTTAAATCCTCTTTTCCATGGTTAGATAAAGTAGTAAGTTTAGTTAAAGTTGACAAGAAAATTTTGAAAGGAACAAAATTCAAAATAATGTTCCAAAGGATTAAAAAATATTTTAGGGGATCCATTTATAGAGCAATGCATTTGAGGAAACTAATAGTCCAAATTTGGTAAAGCAAACTATGATTTCGTGAAGTGAGTAGAAGTTTTGTATGTAGAAGTAGGAAAAGATGATATCATATGGACTTCATGGTTGAGTGGATTATTTCTTGATGGGTCGAAGAATTTTTTTAAAGATCAAGGAGAGAAATTTTTGTAGGATTACTTTCAAGTTTAGTTACCAAGTTCGAGTTCATGTTTGAGTTCAACACTCTTGAAGTTCGAAAGAAATTTGACATGTTTAAAAATTTGGAATAAAATTCTACTTATAAAATTTGATATATTATAAATGATATGTAGTAGCTGATATATGAGTTAATATATCTCGAGTTTAATAAAAATTATAACTTTAGGGGTAGAAAGAACCACGGACTCCTGTTGTTGCTCATTTAGCATGCTGCCGATCACCTCCTAAGGCGGCTTTTGGGACTCAGAAGAATAAGATGTTGCTACTGCATTTGATGCCTAAGCCATTGATGTTAAAGTCTTACTTAGTCCAAAAAAGAAAAAGGGACCCACCTTATACATGCTGACACCTTCCTTGAAGATACGACCAAAGTACATAGCGGATCAATATCTGCTGCGTAGTTGAAGATATCTTAGTTATTTAAAGTTCATTAGTATTCCTCCATTGGTAGATGTTTTAATTCCCAATGCAAGAATTCGTAATGAATTTTTCATTAAATTTAACTGTCTTTCTTCGACTACGTGTTCATCGTCGTCAAGCCACACTCCTCTAATTGCTTCTGTCATCCTCTGCAAAAGCATAACGGGTATCAAAAATGTCAAAAAGGTAGTTTTATTAGTATGTAAATTCTAAATATGGGAGAAATAAATACCACCTGATCTCTTGTAGCTGCATTCCACCCCTCCCTATCCATGATTCTGGTGGATTTAGACATACTTCGCCCTTTTGCACGAACGACATCATGAACAATTAACCAATTTATACCCATAAAAAGGTTTTCATAGGACATCTCCCCATTACGTCTGACTAAAGTATTGACCAACGCTGCATCTATCAAAGATCCAAGTGCCTTGGCTCCCACAATATACTCCACCTTTTGCCGGTCCCATTTATTGAAGAAGCAACAAATATCTAAAAAGGCTTCCTGTGCAACATTTTACAATTTTTTTTTCCACGTGTATTTCTTCCTACGAATTTGTCAACATTTTATGAATTTAATTATTTTGTGCATTTTTTCCTGCAATTTTTTTTTCCTTGCCAAATTTAGGATTTATTCACCAAACTTATTCGTTAAGGTTTTAAATTCGACAAATTTCAAATTTTATCTAAAAAATTTGATGAATTTGGTAACTAAGCTTTCAAACTATTATCAAAGGTCAAAAGTACTTTTATCTTAGCTTTTGGAATGTATGAGTAGAGGTGGCCCTCTAGAAGAAGTGCATTTAGATTAGATAACCAAAGGAGGTTTGTCGGTCTAATTATATGATTAAGTTTTGTGTTGTTGTCTTGTAACACCATGAATGAAATAATGGACCATTCCCACCATGTATTGACTTAGAGGTGGAAAAATTTTATACTAAATATGATTGGTCATATTCTAGTCATGATTGGGTAAGGGATCTTGAAAATTTTATAAATCTTGATTAGAGGATTCTTGCTTAGATTTGTTGACAATAATTTACCCTTCATCAAACAAGTCTTGAATAATATTCCTAAGGATCCTACATAGATTAGTAAGATGACCATTTGTGTAATGAAAAGTGCATTGCTCTTTGATTTTGGACCAAGGGAGATTTTTCCTTTTGGGGTCTATGGGTTTGATAGGTGGCAGTTCTATCATTTTAGCCTCTAATAGTTGATCAAGTATGGTTGTAGGGGATTGATCAAGCCTAGTTAATTTTCTCTTGGGATTTTGCTGTTATTGGAATTTTTTTAAAATCAATTTTTGTAGGGTTGCGATAGTATTTACATTATTGGTTGGGCATAAATTAGTTACCACATAATCCATAACATGTTTTTTTTTGTATTATCCCTTTTGGTTGCAGAAGGATGGTTTTTTGTTCATTTTTTTATATTCTAAGATGGCCTCTCCTCAAGAGGGTAGTTTCTACATGTTGAGCTAAATATACTACCTCTTCGTAAGAGTAGATGTTGGATGTCTCCAAGGGGAAGGCAAATTGTTAGTGCATATTACATATGAGTATATTTAGGAGTTCCTTTTTTGGGAGTGTGTATACAAGTTTCCCTACTAAAGCTCTTCACTTTATTAGAAAGTCAGAGAAACACTCATCTTTGGCTTGTTAAAGTGTATATAGGTCATTTATGATAACCTTATCTTCAATATATATCGAGAAGTATTGGATAATAATTTTGACCAATCCCTTGAAGATTTTGAGGTTATGTCATGGTAACTAGTTTTTGCGGATACTTAGGTTGATTACAACCTAAGATATGATTTGTATTATTTTATATTTTTTATTTCACATGTTGTAATACGTGAGGCATAGTATGCCCACGTAAGAGTGATTGTTTTAGCATGTTGTTGGACTGTTAGGGGAGATTTGTCACCTAGCAACAATTAGCTTATTTGCATGCCATGTTGGTTGAGTGGTTATCCCTATTGGCATATTGGTTACAGGCTGTTATAACCTTCCACCGACTGGCTCCTATGTGATCTATATATACTGCATTATATTAAATAAAAATCCAGCTTTGTTTGGGTTCTCTTGCTGGTCCTGTCCATATCAGTGGTATTCAGAGATAGAAAAATATCTTGTTGGCAAGTTTGGCATTGGTTCATTACCAGCCACTTCGCCTCTTAGCGAAGCTCGCAAGGTGACAGCGGATAAACAAGTTTCCCTGCACTGGTTTTCCTGACACAAAATTCAGAGGGTCAGCCCTGTCGGTGACCTCAATCACCTCATTGCACACCACCAAGCGTCGTGTGGCAACCTGAAGTGTCTATTATTTATGGGCGTTCTGTGTTCTTCAATAAGCACAGCCCGACTCGAAAAGCAACACAACTCTCTGCCAAAACGATCCTCTGAATTAGGGGTTGTTTTGGTGCAACAAAATTGGCTTGCCATGTGGGAGACGTCAACGTCCACATCGAGTTGATAAAAGCTTCTCGACGAAGCCCCGTGTTTCCTATAACGATGGCAAATAATTTTTTTTTCTTTCCTTGGGCTAAGGTTTAAATTAAACCCTATCGATCGTGCAAAGTTTTCGGCATCCTTCCCGCAAGTGGTTTTTTCTTCAGGCATTACAAATTCTTTTTATATAATAAATGTAATTTGATGCCCGGAGGTACGATTTAACGCATTACAACAGCCGTTTGATGCCTTGTGGCACGATTTGATGTCGTGCGACACGATTTGATGCACTGCAACATCCGTTTGACACCCTGCGGAGCGATTTGGTGCCCTACAACACGATTTGATGCCCTACAGTGCATTTTGACGCCCGACGACATAGTTTTACGCCTGGCATCACGTTTTGACACCCCGCGACATCGTTTGATGCCCTGCAACGCATGTTTGATGCCTACAAAGATTTGTTTGACGTCGGATTGACGGTTTGGTGCAACTTGGAAGCAAGGTGACAAAACTTTGTCACATTTTTTTAAATTTTGCATATTTCATTTGCAAAATTAATGGTCAAAATCTTGCATTAGGGGAACAAAATTTTGAGATTTTTTAAAAGTGAAATTTTGTAAGTAACTTTGGAGGAAGTTCATTTTTTTTTTTGCACTTACCCCTAAAATTGTAACATTGGAAAGGAAACAAATTGTATTTTAATTCTTCTTGTAACCCCTCATATACTGGTATACACTAGATCCCACATGGCCAATGATATTGCAACACAAGTGGTAAACATCGCCACTATAGTAGGAGATTTGATGGACAGGGTGAAAGAAATTACTGTCAAAAATGATGTCACAATTTACAAAAACAAATACTCCAACAAAGCAAAGTGTGATGTAAAACCTTATGATGGATCCAGGAATCCTGACGTATTGTCCACTTGGATCCTAGATATGGAAACTTGGTTTGAGTATGCCGAGGTTCCTAAAGATGAAAGAGTACTTTTTTCCATGATAAAACTCACAGGGTTAGCAAAGATGCTAGTTTCATATGACAAAACTAAGAGTACCTATTCTTCCTCTTCTGGCTCTAAAAATTATTCTTCTTCATTGTTTTGTAATGATTGTAAAAAGAATGGTCATACCAAAGCAAATTATTTTGTACTTGGGAGAATGAAGAAGAAATCCCTTGTTGTAAAGTCAGATGAGGGCACACAAGATGGCCCCATTATGGCTACAGGGAGAGAGGAAGAATATCCTGCCTTGAAGGGTAAACTCAATAAGGTTACCCTTATGACAAATTTTTTTGCTCATGGGGGTCGTGACCATTTGTTTGTCACTAAGGCCCACCTTACACATAATGTTTCTGTTGATTGTATCATAGACAACAGCTCGTAAAAAAATCTGATTGTGAGATCCGTTGTAAAGAAGCTGAAGCTCCCCACCAAACCACATCCTCAACCCTATGCACTTGGGTGGAAGGATGTTGACTCTACTTCAGACATCACACACACTTGCACAGTGTCCTTTAACTTTGGTGACAAATTTGTGGATAAGGTTAAGTGTGATGTCACAGACATGGATTATTGTGGAATATTATTGGGTAAACCCTATCAAAATGATAGGAATGCCATCTACCATGCTAAAAAGAACACCTACACATTGGAACTGGATAACAAATAATATCTTATGGAATGCACTAAGAACACATCTAATCTAGTGCTAAGTTGTAAGTAAGCTCATAAAGCAGTAAATCAAGCACAAGAGTTGGCATTCATATTCATAAGACCCACACAAAAATAAGGTCAAACAAAAACTTCTAAGTTCCACACAAAGAATGCTTCACTTCAAAATATTTTGCAATCACATCAAGTTGTGTTTAATGAACCTACCACTCTACCACCAGAGAGAGATATCAATCACAACATTGACATAATTCTAGGAGTTTCACTTCCAAATGCACCTATGTATAGGCAATCAATAATACTAATGGATGAAATCAAACGTCAAATTGAGGACTTTTTGGCAAAAGGATTCATTCAGCCTAGCACTTCCCCTTATGCTTCCCCCATTCTTTTGGTGCTTAAGAAAGATGGCTCATGGAGACTTTGTATTAATTTTCGTGCATTGAACAAAATCACAATAAAAAACAGATATCCTCTCCCTCGCATTGATGACTTGTTGGATCACCTTCAAGGGGTAAAATTTTTCTCTAAAATTGATCTTAAGAGTGGTTATCATAAAGTAAGGGTTCAAGTAGAAGATACTTGGAAAACTTCATTTAAGACTAAATTTGGGCTCTTTGAGTGGTTGGTGATGCCCTTTGGTGTTACAAATGCACCTGCAACCTTCATGAGGTTGATGAATGAAGTGTTTAGGGATTGCCTAGACAACTTTGTGATCATATACTTGGATGATATCCTTGTATATTCTACTACTTAGAAGGAACACTTGCAACATCTAGATCAGGTTCTCCACACCCTTGAGAAGAACCAACTTTTTGCTAACCTTCCTAAGTATTCATTTGATCAAACTTCAATCTCCTATCTTGGCTTTATAATAAATCAGCAAGGAATCAATGTTGATCCTGCAAAGGTAGAAGTACTCCAAAATTGGCCAACTCCCTCCTCTGTCACTGATCTTAGGAGTTTTCTTAGATTTGCGAATTTCTATCGTAAGTTCATTCCTGGCTACTCTACCATTGCTCACCCCTTGCATCATCTCACGAAAGCCAAAGTTAGATTTCATTGGCTCAAGGAACATGATCAAGCCTTTGAGACCTTGAAACACAAACTGTGCACTGCCCCTATTCTTGTACTCCCCAACCTTTCTCATCCATTTGAGATAGAGACAGATGCCTCATAGTTTGCAATGGGAGCAGTTTTGAAGCAATATGGACACCCTGTGGCATATCATTTCGAGACCTTTTTAGCTACCAAAAGAAACTACTCCACATATGACAAAGAGTTGTATGCTTTGGTCCAAGCCATCAAATATTGGAGACATTATCTTCTTGGGAAAGAAATAATTGTCCACATAGATCACATGCCACTCAAGTTTCTTTAGTCACAAACCAAGATTGAAGAGGCTAGACACATGAAGTGGGCCACTTACTTGCAACAGTTCCACTTGGTCATCAAGTACAAGAAAGGAATAACTAATACAATGGCTGATTGTTTGAGTCGTCCACCTATGGCTCAAACCTTGACAACAATTGTGACTACCTCCCATATTGGATTTCAGACTTGGCCACCTCTATATGCTCTTGATTTAGATTTCATCAAGGTGCACCATCATCTTGTACACCCTTCATCTTCTAACCTCACTCCTTTTCAAGACTATCACTTGAAGGATGGACTTTTGTACAAGCTAGAAAAATTGTGTACCAAAGGAGCATAGGGTTTCTCTCATCAAAGAAGCCCACTCAAATATTTATGGAGGTCATTTTGGAAAATAGAAAACACTCCACCACTTACAACGGTTCTTCTACTGGCCTCACATGTAGAGAGATGTCCTACGATTTTTGAGACAGTGTGTCGTATGTTGCCGCTCCAAATCAGCAAATAGGAAGTTGGGCTTGAGTTTTCCTTTGCCCATTCCTTCACGTCCTTGGGAGAGCATATCCATGGACTTGGTGAGTGGATTTCCCATTATAGTGAGGTAGCATGACAATGTTCTTGTGATTGTGGACCGATTTAGTAAGATGGCCAAATTCATTCCTTGCAGGAAGACTAGTACAACACCTGATTTGGTACAATTGTTCTTTGAGATAGTGTGGCGATCCTTTGGTCTTACCACTATAATTGTTTCTGACAGAGATCCACATTTTATGAGTCACTTTTGGAGATCCTTATGGAAAATTTTGGGAGTCTCCCTTAATTTTTCCATAGCTTTCCACCCTCAGTCAGATGGGCAGACTGAAGTTGTGAACCGCACACTAATACAAAGTTTGAGAATCTACCACCACACCTCACCAGCTAAGTGGGATTTGAGCCTCACTCACATTGAGCATGCATATAATAGAGCATTTCATAGCTCCATAGCACATTCACCTTTTGAGGCTTGTCTCGGATTTCAGCCACTTGCACCTTACGAGTTGCCTCTTGCCTTGCCCTCTCCCACCACTACACACATGGAGAATGAGAAAGATAAGGCAACCTCTTTCATACAATATTTGCAAATCCTCCAAGCTAAGGTGACACAGATCTTATAGAGGACTCAGTAGCAATAGAGGAAAGCGATAGATCGGCATCGCGTTCCTCATCCTTTTCAGGTTGGTGATAGAGTTTGGCTTCACTTAGACAAACAACATTTTTCAGAGAAGGAACATAGCAAGCTCAAGCCTCTCCACTATGGGCCATACACCATCATTCAGCAGATATCTGAGAATACATTTCATTTGGACCTTCCTTCACATCTTGGCATCCATGATGTTGTCAATGTGGATCTTTTGAAGCCATATCAAGACTCGACTTTGGAGACTACACCTGTCATCAACCATCTAGTGGATGTGGTACCTAAATTTTAGCTTTCGCTTGATACAGATAGAGTTTTCGACATGAAGACTCGCCAGAATCGACAGGGTTCGACCACTTCCTACCTTATCGCCCGTTGCGGTCAGCTTCCACACCAAGCACACTGGATCTCCTGCCATCATATGGCTTGTGACCTTCCAGATTTGTTGAGAGCATTGGGGTCTAATGCTTCTATGGTTGGGAGGAGTGTTGCAGATACTTAGGTTGATTACAACCTAAGATATGATTTGTATTATTTTATATTTTTTATTTCACATGTTGTAATACGTGAGGCATAGTATGCCCACATAAGAGTGATTGTTTTAGCATGTTGTTGGACTATTAGGGGAGATTTGTCACCTAGCAAAAATTAGCTTATTTGCATGCCATGTTGGTCAAGTGGTTATCCCTGTTGGCATATTGGTTACAGGCTGTTATAACCTTCCACCGACTGGCTCTTGTGTGATCTATATATACTACATTATATTAAATAAAAATCCAGCTTTGTTTGGGTTCTCTTGCTGGTCCTGTCTATATCACTGGTAATACCATTCTAGGGTTAGGTCTTTAAGGCTATGAGGGAGTACTTTGAGGAGTAACATCTCATCATACATAATGTTGCTACATGTGGTATGGAAAAGCCTAAGGTATTTAATGGGTTCTTTTTTCCCTAAGTACGTTTGAAATTTGGGTGTTTCAAAATTTGGGTAAAAGGATGACTAGCTATCATAGCATCCAATGGTTGATTACACAAGTCCACATAGGAGACATTGTGAATAGATGAGGGCCCTTGGATAGAGGCCACTCACTATGTCAATTGTTATAATTATGAGTTAAGGGACTAGAGTACTAAAGCGATTGGATTTTGAGTTATATGTTCTAGAATAATAGGGCTTTGATATTTATGATAAAATTATGATATTGGGGCATGCAATGCTGGAGTAGCCATTGTACAATTCATCCCCAAGATGTTAAAGACTAATGGACCCAAGGTTGTAATGAAAGAGGTGAGTTTTTGGGTGAACCTTATACTTATGCTTAAAATGGGAGGAAGGTTATGAATAATAGGTTAAGATATTGGGGCACTAGGAAGGATAGCAAGATGTTTACCTAATAGTACTTGTTAAGAAATAGGGAAAATAATGTTAATTAAAAGCAATTATGCAACAAATGGTAAGATCAAATGATGCCCTAAAGAAGATGGAAGATTTGGTGCCCCACCTTCTACAAAAATTATAACAATGGGGGGTTGATGCATTAAGCTCTACATATATATATCCATGATTTAAGTCTATATGATTTGAAGTTGTAGGAGTGGGCTTAGGTTGCTGAGGAAGGTCCAAAAGGGACCCTTCCATAGTATAAGTAATTAAGGGCTCTTCATCTACTCTTAAAATAGTTTCTATGACTTTCTTGTTCCCATGCAGGAAGGTAGCTATATGATCCATGGACCTAAATATGACCTCCCCTTGTTCATTATGGATAGGGAAGAGGATCCCCAAGGGAGGAGCTTCCTCCTCTTCTTATTTGAATGTGGAATTTTTGAATGTGACTTGGTCCCCTTAGACCTTAGGAAATGAGGGCAAGGAGCTAGGGTTATGAGCCAATTGGGAGGTAACATTTTAGGTAAGGTAGTGACGTTCAACCATGGTTTGGAGAGCAAGAGAAAATTAAATTTTATTTTGTTTTTAATGTTGCTTAAAATAAGAAGAGAAGATATGCTATGCCCTTATACCACCTTCTATTTATATACCAATCTGGTTTATATACCTTAGGGGGATTCCCTATATATTTAAACCTTTTGATGTACCTACCCTTCCTATATACCCAATGGTACATGGAAGAAGTTAGTCCTCTTGATATACATAGTTGTACATGAAATATCTTAAGTTACGTGAAAGAGATTAATTATTGATACATGGGAATGAACTCCTAGGTACATGAGCCAATACAAGTACATGAGAGGTAATTAATATCCCTGTTTATGTCTCCCATTAGTCTTCCACAACATACTCCCCATGAGACTTAATGTATATGTGAAACCCTATATGGGAGGTTGGAATCTCGATCTCACTATATACCCAATATAGTGTCAAGGTTCACATAGTGGCTACTTAAGGGGTTGTATATAGCCCCCTTTAGGACTAACCTTTGATTATATTCTTATTAACATTTAGTTAATATTATTTTATCTACAAAAGCAAAATTATGTCATATTTTTTATATGTTTAATCAATTTTTATCTTGATTAGGGGTTTTGGGTGGGATAGGAATATCTTTGGACCTATGTGTTATTTAAGTTGGTTTCACTAAATATGTGGAGATGCAAAATGCACCCATGCTCAATATTATGGAGGCTTTTGTGTAGCCTATAGATCTAGTTTATGAGTTAGTTTGAACATGCACCTAAGGTTTTGGAAGATCCTAAATCCTATTCTGAAAGTAATATTTTGATGAATGCAATGCAAGTGACTACGAAGAATGCAAAATACAAATTCTGGACTAAATGATTTCTTCTTTTCAATGCTTGCAAAAAAGTAAATTTTATTTTTTCCTTTTCAAATAAGAGATCAAAAAATTTTACATGCAAACGATGAAACTAGCATGGAATAAAACTATATTGCAAGTTTGATCTCTTGCCTAATCACAAAAAACCTTTACAAAACAAAGTGAAAATTGCAAAAATAGTTTAGTGCTATGACAAAAATAATTAAACTTATGATTCAAACTTGATGCAACAATTAAGATCTATGATTACCCTTTTGTAATGATCTTAAAAGGAAATATTACCTTTTATCCCTTTTCACAAAATTTTTACAAAAATATAGTAAAATGATAACTAAATATCATGGAAACTCTAATCTAATAATCTGACTTGATGCAAAACAGAACCCAAAGTGCAATACTTCACAGTCTTAGAAAAAAGCGCCACAAAGTGATAGAAGCATTGTGTGAATGGAAGCATTATACAAAAGTGTTGTATAGAAGCATCAAACGGAAGTGCCATACAAAATTTTATATTGCATTTTTGTAGTTGTACAATACTTTCATTTTGCATCTACAAAAAATAGAAACCTACAAGTGAAAATTAAAAATATTGTAATTAGTGCAAAGGGGCTTGTCTAGTCTCTCTAGGAATACTAAACTTCCTTAGTAGAGGGATCAAACCCTATTTTTACTTTGAGTAAATGATAAAATAATATCTTGATCCATAAATAGAAATGATTGTAAATAGAAATTAATGAAATAAAAGAACATTGTAAGATGAAAAAAAACTAAGAGGATGAGATCTAATAGGAATGCTCACAACCCAAATTGTCCCTTTGTTGATGTGCACTTGTTGAATACGCCTTTGATGATGTGTGTTTATTGAATACCCCTTTTATGATACCTCCACTTTGCTAGTTATGCCCTTTGGTTTTATGGATTCAAGGTTGCTTCAAGGTTGTAACAACATGTGAATATAAAGAAGTCTTTCCTCTTA
Source organism: Wollemia nobilis (assembly GCA_028583015.1). Taxonomy (NCBI): domain Eukaryota; kingdom Viridiplantae; phylum Streptophyta; class Pinopsida; order Araucariales; family Araucariaceae; genus Wollemia; species Wollemia nobilis. Next base: position 9,220,075 of record JAQPPZ010016710.1, on the reverse strand, counting down.
TGATTTTGACAACATGCAAGTACTTATTTAAGATTGATTCCTTTGCTTCCTCAAAAGGTGTTTTTTATAGATCACCCAATCCTCCTTGGAGGATATGTTATAGATGTGTGATCAATATCATGAGGAGGATGAAGTGTGTAGTTTATATTAGTTGTAATAGATAACTCACCAATCAAGAGTAGTTGCATGGTATGATGGGGAGTTAACAAGGTTGATTAGAAAGTTGCATGGCTTCATTGACCAATTAAGTGTCTTGATTGATAGTTAATAAGATTCATCCAGTCACATGTTAAATGGGATGACCTATTATATTCACAAAAAATAACAATGATAGGCAGTCAAACCATCAAATTTTTAGTTTTGGTGGTGGTGACACAAAAGTATCATAGAGGTACAAAAGCATTGGATAGAAGCATCGTATGAAATTCCATACAATATTGTTGTTGATGACAAAAGTGACTCATGGTCATAGTGCTTTCTTTTTTGGGTGTTTGGAGATATCAACCCTTAGACAAGCATGGGTATGTTTATACTCGTTGGAATATCTTTTTGATCCTTTTCCAATGATACCACTTTTGTAAAATTTTAAAATATTTTACAAACTTTTGTAATTGACAAAGACAATGTCATTTTTGTCCTAAAATCATGTACAAGAGGGTCAATTTTTCTTAATTTCCAAAGGAGTTGATCAACCACGTCATGGGTGTCTTTTTATATGTAAAATTGGGTGTCTACCTTTTCCTCTTTTTAATGCATTTATTGTATAATAAATGCATAAAAAATGGTCATAGATGCCCTAATTGTGCAAAAAAAGTGGTATCCATTTTCTAGATTTAAGTTTAATTTTATTATGATGTGATCATGCCCTAGCATGCCCCCTCAATTTTAAAAAAGGAAAGCAAAAATGGATCGAGGAAACTCAAAATCATTAATATAGGCGTAGAGTGGAGATGATAACAATATTCATGTTTGCCCTAGTGTTCAAGGGCTATGAATGTAGTGTTTAAGAAAAGAGAAAAAGAGGAATAAGTTGAAAACAAAAAGGAAATAATTAGTTTAAATGGAAGGAAAAATAAAAATGGAGGGAAAGCAAAAAAAAGGTAGAAGAAGGGGGTATAAGAAGAGTTAAAAGAGGAAGGAAGTTAATTTTTACTATGTTAAAGAAGGAAAGGACTTGTGAATAGGGAGAAAGAGCATTCATAGGTTTATTAAGTGTGATATTGGTGACAATGGCACAACAATGATGACCAAGGCAATATGTAGATGTGGTTCAAGAATTGAAGCTTGGAGGCAACATAGTAGCTCTGGTAAGTGACTAAAACTATCTTGTTTATCAATTAAAATTTACCTTTTTCATGCTTGGACAAGATGTACAACATTGTACAACACTTTCATGTTTATATGGTGCTTTTATGACCATACAACACTTTCATAGTTGTATGACACTTTTATGGATTGCTAATATAAACATACAATCTTTGTTGTGTTATTATATTATACAAAACTATTGTGTCTGTACAACACTTCCATACAATGCATCCAATCCATACAATGATTTTGTATAGTGCAATTGGATCATATGGAATTTTATACAATGCATTTGGGTCATATGATAATTTTGTTAGTGGTAATGAATTTTGTATACTTTTGATAGGATTTTAACTACTTTTTGGCCTTTTGGTTGATGCAAGCTCAACATAGAGTCTTCGAGTGTCAATAGAGCAGGTCAAAGATACTATGATTTGTTTTGGACCTTCTATATGAGAGTGACCATAGTGTATTGTTAGAAATGGGGTTAATATTATATATCTTGTATGCTAATGGTGAAGTTTGATCGAGATTTACTAAGAGTGCTAGAAAAGCAACGGTACTTTAAGATAAGTAACTTTCATCTTCACATGGAGAAGATGAAAATAACACTAGAGGACGTGTGGAGGCTTCTATAATTATAAATCAATTGTGCAACGGTCAATATTGAATGTTACGAGAGGCAATTCTTACAAAGGTTGGAAGGATAGGATAATTGTTTAGTGGTATGTTCTAATATTGACATCGATATCCTTTCATGGGAGGTCATTTGGACTAATTGAGTAGTGTCTTGGTTATATTAAAATGAAGAGTTTTTCTTAGAGATATAAGCAGGAAAGTGATGGTATGGGGATGGGAGGATGTGGTTGTGGACATGTAGGATGATAATGTGGTGTTTACATAGGATCCAACAGTACTTGGACAATTATACAATACACAACATGGAGTGGTTTATAGAAGAGGGATAGAGTTTGGTATGTTGCACACTTTTATAGGTTTGGTCATAGGAGCATATAGCGATCATGCAACCAACAGGTCTCTCAAGGAGAGTTGAGTCATATGTACAAAGGTACATTTAGGTGGTAGAGACAAATATGAGAGTTGAAGATGGTAACATCACTTTAGATATTGCCATCATCGAAGGATGTAGTGGAGAAAAGGGATAGCAGGTCATTGCTTGCTATATTCAAGGTAAGGGATAGTAGATCATTGTTTATTGGTTTTGATAAAGAAAGAGAGTGCTTGCTAAGGTGAATAGCTAAGATGGATTTAGAGAGATATGATTTGGTAGGGTTATTAGCAAGTTGGGATGGTGTGCATCAACTAGAGGAGGAAGACAAAGATAGAGAGGTATCCCAGCTATGGTCAAAGAGGGACCAAATATGAGCAGAGATATCAACTATTGATAAAGAGGGATAAATAGGTAGGGATATTGTAGTGGCAAGTGGTCGATATAGAGAGGAAGAGAGCACTAGGTAGAGGAGATCATAATATTGTAGTAGATGGTAAGAGTCTAGCTACTGGGCAGGATACAACTAGATCAGAGGCCATGGTAGCAAGAATAGTTGGAGGAAGATATATGGTGTGCTTGTTATTTTAATAACTATCACAATTATAGGGATAGTTGTGATAGGTGTAGGGTGAGTTAGGAAATTACAGGGAGAGCTAGGTTGATCATATGGGAAGTTAGACTAAGTGGAGCTAGAATTTATCTAGGTACAAGGATAGATTAGATGGGTCCAAGGTGATTTACATTTTGTGCAAGAGGAGCTACATATTACTCAACATGATTTATAGGCTAAGGTAAAGAGGGCAGTGCACTATAGGGCATTATATTATGCAATAGTGTCTAAGGAGCAATGGCTTTCTTCACCTTCTAGGACATGGAATCAAGCCTATTTGAGATCTATGACCCAATCCTCTTTGGAATTAGTGATGATGTTGTCACCATCCAAAATATGAGGAGCACCTAATATAGGGTCTCAATGTTAGGATGTTGCAGATGCTATGCATCAATTTTAGATGATGTACTATTTTTGCTATGATATGGTAATAAAAAATATGGGGATTAATACTATATATCTACATTTATTACTTTTTTGTAATGTAATGAATGCTTATAACATCTGCTTTTATGTTTCTAAAAAGACATAATGAATCTAAATAATTTTTATTTAATCTTAACATGTTTTGCTTGTATTTCCTAGACACCTTGTATTTGAATGACTTTATTGTTTTGTTTGTTTGATTCACCCCTAAGTGGTGGTATTTTAGCCTAATTAATGGACAAGAACTTACAAAATTTTAAATATTACCTAGACACTGTGTGTATGTAGGACTTTAATATTTTGTTTGTTAAGTTTGCTTCAACCCTAAGCAATGGCATTTTAGCCTGAGTAATGGACAAGTGCTTAAGGAACTTTAAATATTACCAAGACACCTTGTGTCTACAGGACTTTATTAATCTATTTGTTAAGTTTATTTCACCCCTAAGTGATGGTCTCTAAGAATTATTAATGGAAAAGCACTTAGGTAGTTTTAAATATTGCCTAGACATATTTTATCTGCAAGACTTGATTGGTTTGTTTGTTAAGTTTGATTCATCCCTAAGAGGTGGACTTTGAGCCTTATTAATGGACAAGTGCTTAGGTAGCTATAAATATTACCTAGAACCCTTGTGTCAATAGGAATTTATTGATTTATTTGTTAACTATTTTGAGTGTGATTTCCCCTACTCTGATGGTATTTTAGTTTGACATAGGTGTGATGACGGAGGAGGAACAAGAGTAGATGGAGTTATCAACACCACAACTATTGCAATGGTTATCATGTAGTTCATTATGAAGTAGAAGTAGGGGAGTATGATGGGGCTATCAACACCAAAGTCTATCACAATGGTCATTAGGTAGCCCATTGATGAGATAGGAAAAATAAAGATTTTATAAGTTTTTTCATAAGTATTTGTAAATGTCGTAGCAATTATAATGTGAGAGATGATAAATAAAAAGTTAATGTTATGATTTATTATTCTCAAAGTGTCATAAGACTATGATGAAATGGGTCTTTTTGGTCCATTGCCTATCAGGCATATAAAGTATACAAGAATGGATAAATAAAAGTAAATGAAAAGAAGATGAATAGTTCATGCCATATGCTCTTGTAACTTGTGTAGTAGACATCTTGTGGCAAGGTTGTTGTAGCTTAGAAAAAATAAAAGAATAAGAGGATCATACATGGAACCTTGGCAAATGCATTTATAACATAATATAGTTGTCTTATTAATTGGTGTGGTGTTCTTATCATAATTTCTTTGTTATTTTATGGATGTATAAGGTGAGGTTTTAATAATATTTTGCTACCTTTGAAATGCAGTTGACAAGATGAAAATGTGATTATATTGATAGGAAGTGAAGAAGAGAAAAAGTGATTGAAGAAGGGTACTAAAATATATCACTAAGATTAGGTACGTCATACAAGTGCAATGCATATATGAACCATCTTGACTAGTATCATCATGGCATCATTACAATTGTTTTAACTCAATAAATAGCAAGCCATCATGAGATCAAATATTTATGTATCAAGCAATGCATACATCAATCAATAGGTAAGCAATAGTTAATGCAATTGTGAGATAAGGGGTGTGCCACTAGCATTAGATACCTAATATAAAATTATATATGCCTAACTAGGATCATCATCACATCCCAATAAATCTCCACAAATAAATATAAGAGGGATACAAGTTATGGTTTTCCACCATGGTAGCTCCTTTGTGAAGGTAATATAGTTGTATCATTGCTTATCAATGAGTGTAACTCATAATCATTCATCAATATGTATATGGAGATCATAGTATTTCATTTGAGTGAGGCTAACAATATCATCTTACCATCATAAAGTAGTTGCATGTAAAAACCATGATGAGAAGAGGCAAATAGGAGTGCAAGATAGAAGTTGATGTAATATATAAGAAGAAATATCAAGAACTATGAGCAAGGAGAGATTTTCTAGCATAAATCACCTAGTGCAAGTGTAATGTACATGTAAACTATCCTAGCTACGATCATCACAAGCATCCTGAAAGGTCTCCTGACTTCATATGCATCAAGAAACCAAGCATGTGTGAACAAGAAATCATGAAATCAAGCATTCATGTAGGTAGGCAATCATGCATGCAAATAACAATGAGCAAATAATACAATATGATATAGATTAAATGTAGCACATTTTTAAATGCATTATTTTCATGGGTTCTTTTAATTATTTTTTGTCAAGTGTAGTCAGGTGATAAGCTCTTGACCCATGGCTGGTGGTTATTATAAATGGACCTAGCTAGTTTGTCTCAAACTTACCTTTGAACTCATCTTGAAAGGAAAGCCATCCTCAGTCCCATAGACTAAGGCATAGGGTGTTGCTCCAATTGGAGTCCAAACACTAGTATGATAGGCCCAGTTTGATTAAGGTTTTATTAGATACCTCAACTAGTTGTTACCTTATGTATGATAAGGCATTGACCACTTGTGCTAGATTTTATATTTGGCATAAATTTTGGTGACATACTTCTTCTTAAAAGGCATATTGTTATAAGATATTATGGATAGAATTCCATAACGAGATAGGTTCTAATTGAGGATTAATTTAAAGACTTAAATATTGGTATAGGAGGACAAAGGCATTGCCTCTAACCATTTTGTAAAGTACTCAAATTTTGTGAAAATGAATTCAAATCCATTTCATGATGGTGGATTTATTTTATCAATAACATCAAGGATCCAAATAGAAAATAGCCTGGGAGAATACAGTGATTGGAGATCCTATGATGGGGCGTAGATAAGGTTGTGTTTTTGGAATTTATTGTATTTTTGGATGTAGCCATAAGAGTATTTCTCTATGGAGGGCCATTAATGGCCTAAATGGATAAGTTTATTGATGATGATATTTTTGCTAAAATGACCATTGCATGTTCCTTCATGGGTATTTTTAATGACTATATTTGCTTCATCAAAGTTTATACATCTAAGAAGGATGCCATAAAAAGATCATTTATAAAGGATATCATCGATGATGACAAATCAACAAACACATTATCTCAAATTCTTATGCTCATTCTAATTTTAGCCTTTTGACATACCATCTTTTAGAAAGGTAAATCTATCCTTATACCAAATATCTGGAGGGGTTGATGTTTCAATAGAAAAGAATTATAAAGGATTTTGTCTAAATTCTAGGGTCTTGGGTTCCTTAATTAATCAAATTATGATCATGGCTTGATAATCCTTCAAATCTAGAGGAATAAGGGAGGTGATTGCATCCATATCATCAACATGGAAATTGCTAGATCATGGGATAGAATCAATAGTAACCTTGTTGAAGGATACAATTACTTTAATGAAAATGTCCTTATATAGCCTAAGCTTATTATCCTTAGTTTGGTAGATTCCATTGATTTTGTTGACCATAAGTTGGGAATTCCCAAAAATGGAGAGAGAATTAACATTCAAAATCAATGTGATATAGTCCTAAGATGATATCCTATATGTCATAATATTATTAGTACACAAAAATCAAAACCTGAAAGATAAAAAAATGATATTCATTGTAGAAATATGAGGAAAAATCCTACCCTTGTGCCTTGAAACATCTAGTGTCATTCAAATTATAGGGTCTAAGAATTGAAGTGATCAATTTCAAGGTTAAAGAAAGAATCATCTAGGAATTTTACAATTATAAGATGATTAGTAGTCAAGGGTGATGCTGATAATTGGTAAGCAATTGCCTAACCTTTTAGGTACTTCTCACTAATGAATCCAATATCAAATATGTTAAGGTAAATTACCCATTTGGTGGTTCATCCTAAGAGATAATGCTTTGACATGAGGTATCATAGGGGATCAACCATAGCGATCACAAGGGTTTTATGGCTAAACATATAATGTCTAAACTTTGAGAAGTAAAGATGATTTCAACGCAAAGTTTTATATAGGGGTATAACATACCTCATAGCTAACTAAGGCCCTACTAATATATTAAATGACTCTTAATCTATGTTGGTTGTCAATTGGGCAACATAGTGCTTAAAACATGGATGGTTGTTGTTATATATAATAAAAATGGTTTGAGTAGGTTAGGAGGAATGAGGATAGGTAGAGATAAAAGGTAGGTCTTGAAAGCATCAAATTTTTCCTAAAACTCATAATCCTACTTAAATTTTGCATTCTTTCTTAAAATATTGGAAAAGGGTCAACATTTATCAATAAGCTAGGAGATGAACCCCCATTTGGCTTGGAGATTTTCTTGAAGGCTTTGTGGTTGAGTTGATGTCTTTGGGTGTGGCATATCAAAAATGGTAGATATCTTGTTGAGGTTCACCTCAGTTCTATGTCATGATACTATGAATCCCAATAGCTTGTCAGATGTCACCTTGAAAATATATTTTGAAGGTTTAAGACAAACTTTTTCCTCTTAAGTGCTCAAATATGCGTCTTAGATATTAGACATGACCCTCCTAGTTCAAATATCAATTTAGAAGATCATAAAAATAATCACTGACTGTGCCATGCATTATATCATAGAAGATATATTTCATAGCTTTCTAGTAAGTTGCCATTACAATTTTCAAGCCGAAGGGCATAAATTTATAGCAAAAATTCCCCTAAGGGTCTATAAAGGTAGTTTTTGGATACTCTTCAAGTGCAATTTGGATTTGATTGTATCCCACAAATTCGTTCATTAAGAATAAAATTCCACATGTTGGGGTGCAATAAAAAATCATGTCGATGTTTGGTAGAGAAAATTCATCTATGGGATATGCTTTGTTTATATCCCTAAAATTGGTACAGACTCTAATAGTACTTTCTTTTTTAGCCATAGGTATTATATTAGAGATCCAACCAAAATAATCAATGGCTTTGATAAATTTGACTTCTAGGAGTTTTTGAATCTCTTCCTTAATGAGGAGAGCAACTTTGAGATGCATCTTTCGTAGCTTCTACTTCATGGATTTTGTATTTGGCCTAATGACTATATGGTGAACTAGAGAGGGGTAAAGTCCTAACATGTCTGTGTAGGACCAAGCAAAGATATAAATTAACTCTATTAGAAGTTACATATACTCTTTACCTTCTTCTAAGGGTAAAAATATCTCTAATTTTAGGATTATCATGGGTTCCAATGTCTATGTCGATAGTTTCTTTAATTTAAATATGTGATTCATCTTCTAGTTGAGGAGTAGGTAATACCCCCATGCTTTCAAGATTGGTTTGTTCTAAAAGTGGTTGATCTAGGTTAAGTGACCATGAGGTATCAGTATTTAACTATCTATAAAAGAGACCCTCTATTGAAGGAGTTATATTGAACCAAATGGTAGAGGGACCACCTTGTGGAGGGTTGTGAGGAGTGTCCTCTACCTCACATGTTTTTTGGTTAGAGATCAAATTTGAAATATTAATTAGCTATGAGAAAACAATAGTATCTGTATAGGGAAAAGGTACTCCATCTTAAAGATTATTCTAATCAAGATGGTTGAGGGGAGCATTTCTTGGAAGAGTGCGGTGATCGATCTTCATATCGTAGTTGTTTCCAGTGATAAGCTTGGGATGCTTTATAGTTAGAGTGTTTACACTAGCAAATTGCATAAGAGTCAAGACCTTGAAAGAGCAAAGGATATTTATTGTCTTCATCATCTCAATCCAAAATATTTATTAATATAGTGTTATCATAAGACTCCCTAAGGGAGAGATTAGATTCATCCTCATTATTAGATGAGGTCGAGGATCGTAGAGGTTCATTTTTTCTAGGGAGATGTCCTAAACCCCAATGGACTAGCCATGGTTTGGATTTTAGAGGATATTTAATACCTTGCTCATATATCCCTAGTCCTTTTCCTTGGTATCCCATATTATAAAGGATCTATCTAAGTATGGGATACAATTCTAACAAGTAACGAAGCATATTATCATTCAATCAGGTGGGATTACTATCGTAAATTTATTCCTCATTAATAGTACTAGCACAAATAAAATAATAGCTTCCTATCTATACTATTTTCTCTTTTCTAGATAGTAATCCTAAGGTTCGATAGGAAGAGGTTACCTTGACTAGGTCTTAGGCTATTAAGGTGCTTTCTTGATTAATCTAATTAATGTTTTGAGTATCAAGTTGATTATCATTTTAAAACAAATTGATACTGCATTTAAACCTGGTTATTATCATCGACATTATTTTTATTAATATTTTAGTTGTTAGAATGATACTTAGGACGATCGAGTTGTGGGTTTAGGGTTAGTAGCCATAACATATCATTGATGAGAGGTTGAGAGGATGAAGCAAAATCGAGGGAAGGGCAAAGAAAAAATTTATGATTTTTGACTATAAGTGCTTGACAGTAGATGAATGGTTTAGGATCAAATGGGATATTGTAGGTCTTACCTTAGTATTCATATTTTAGGAATTGATGGTAAGTGGAGGGAATAACCTGTATTGCATGAATTTCTACCAAGAAAATAGTATAAGATAAATTACAAGGTATAACATAAAAAATAATGTTGAGGATATGAGGCCCAACTTTCAAAGGTAAGACTATGGTGTCACTAGCCTTATGATATTCATTGTCAAATACCTTGATGATAAGATCTAATTCATATAGATCTTACTTAGTCAATCCAAAATTATTTATAAATTTTATACTACAAATATTAAGGGTAGATTTGTTATAAACACGAATGTGTTTGATAAAGAGTTTGTTGATGTAAACTATGATGTATAATAGGGGATCTCCCTCCATAGCTATAGAAACGAGATCATTTTTATAGATTAATATTGTGGTATAGTTTATTCCAAGGGATCCTACAACATTAGTGATGTCACTGGGGTTTAGATCCTCAGGGACAATTTTTCCACTTAGAAGTTTAAAAAGGATTTCTCGAGGGGTTAGAAATTTTTTTTAAATATCAAGGAGAGAAATTTCTACAAAAATTTCAAGCTTTTGTTAAAGGTCGAAAGTACTTTCATTTTGGCTTTAGGAATGTATGATTAAATATGGCCCTCTAGAAGAAGTATGTTTATATTGAAGGACCAAAGGCGGTTTGAAGGTATGATCAGATGATTCAATTGTGTGTTGTTGTTTTATAATAGCACAAATAGAAGAATAGATCATTCCCACCATGTATTGACTTGAAGGTGGAACTATTTTATACTGAATATGATTGATCACTTTTTGGTCATTGATTGGATAAGCGATCATGAAAAATTACCAATTCTTGATTAGAGGAATGTTTCTTAAAGCTACTGACAACAATGCACCCATCATCAATTACGTCATGAATAAGATTCCTAAATATCCTATACTTATTGGTAGGATGACCATTCATATGGCATAAAGAGCATTGCTCTTTGGGTTTGAACCAAGGGAGAATTTTTATTTCAAGGTTTGTAAGTTTGATAGGTGGGAGTTCTATCATTTTAGCCTCTAATACTTGGCCAAGGATGGATGCCAAGGATTCATCATGCCTAGTAAATTTTATCTTAGGATTTTTTTCTTGTTGGGATTCTCCTAGGACCAATTTTTATAGCAATGTGGTATTATTTACATAATTGGTTGGGTGTGAATTGGTTACCCCATCATCCACACCATGTTTGTTTTTGTACTCTCCATTTTAGTTGGATGAGGATGGTTTTTCTTCTTCCTTTTTTATTTAATTTGGCCTCTCCTCAAGAGGGTAGCTTCTACATGTTTAGCTAAATCTACTACCTCTTCAAAAGAGAAGATATTGGTTATCTCTAAGAGGTAGGCCAATTGTTCATGTAAATTACACATGAAAATGTTTAGGAGTTCCTTTTATAGGAGTGTGTATTGGAGTATCCCTACTAGAGCTCACCACTTTATCAAGAAATTGGCAAAATATTATCTTTGTCTTAATTTAGTGTATATGGGTCACTGATGGTGACCTTATTCTCAATATATACTCAGAAGTGTTAGACAAATATTTCAACTAGTCCCTTGAAGGTTTTGAGGCTATGTCATGATATATGGTATTACTATTCTAGGTTCAAGCCTTTAAGGCTACGAGGGAACATTTTGAGGAGTAACATCTCATCATATGCAATGGCACTACATGGAATACAAAAAAACTAAGGTATTTAATGGGGTCTTATTTCCCCTAGTATGTATGGAATTTGGGTGTTTTAAAATTTTGGGGAAAAGGATGACTAGCTATGATAGGATCAAGTGGTTGATTACACAAGTCTACATAGGAGTACTTGTGCATAGATGAGGGCCCTTGGATAGAGGCCACTTTCTATGTCAATTGTTCCATCAAGTAAAGGAATTGGAGTGCTAAAGAGATTGGATTTTGAGTTATATGTTGTGGAACAATATGACTTTGATAATTATGGTAAAATAAAAATATTGGGATGTGTAATATTGGAGTAGGAATCATACGATTTATCCCCAAGCTATTTAATACTAGTGGACTCGAGGTTGCAATGGAATAGGTGATTTTTTGGGTGAACCTTGTAATTGTGCTTGGAATGGGAGGAAGGTTATCAATAACAGGTTGAGAGATTGGGATTCTAGGAAGGATATCAAGATGTTGTACTTAGTACTTACTAGTTAAAAAATAGGGCAACTAGTATTAACCTAAAGCAATTATGCACCAAAAAATAAGGGCAAATGATGTCCTAAATAGGGTGGAGGACTTAATGCCCCACCTTCTACAAAAATTCTAATGATAGGGGGATTTAAACTTGTGTGATTGAGGGTTGATGCATTAAGGTATACAATAGAGATCATTGAGATAAATTTATCTTATTTGAAGTTGTAGGAGTGGACTTAGGTTTTTCAGGAAGGTACAAAAGGGATCCTTCCATGGTATAAGTAATTAAGGGCTTCCCATCTGCTCTTAAAATAGTTTCTATGGATTCCTTGTCCCCACATAGAATGACAACCATATTATTCATGGACCTAAAGATACCTTCCTCTTGTTCATTATGGATAAAGAAGAGGGTCCCTAAGGGAGGAGCTTCCTTGTATTTTTATTTGAATATGGTATTTTTTAATGTTACTTGGTCCCCTTGGATCTCAAGCAAGGAGGGTAAGGAGTTAGGGTTGGAATCTAATTTGTGGGTAACATTTCAGGTAAGGTAATGATGCTCGACCATGGTTTGGAGAGAAAGGAGAACTTAAATTTTATTTTATTTTAAGCATGGCTTTAAAGAAGAGAATATATGTATGCTCTAAAATCAACTTCTCTCAATATACCGAACTAGTTGATATACTTTAGGGGGATTCCTTATATACCTAAACCTTTTGATATATCTTCCCTTCCTATATACTTTTTGATACATGGAATAAGCTAGTCCTCTTGATATATGTGGCCATATGTGAGAGATACCTTAAGATAATGATCCAAGACAAGTACATGAGAGGTAATCAAGATTCCTCCTTATATCTCTTTTTAGTCCAGCATAATATATTGCCTAGGAGGATTAAAGTATGCATGAGATCCTATATGGGAGGTTGGCATTCTAGGCTTGCTATATACCGAATATAGCCTCAAGGTTCGTATGGTGGCTACTCAAAGGGTCATCTACGAGCCCTAGTAGGATTAACCTTTGGTTAGCTTCTCATTCATCTTTAGTTAGTATTTTCAAACTACACAAGCAAAAATATATGGTCTTATTTAGGTTTTAATTGTTTTTTTATCTTGATTAGGGATTTTGGGTAGGATAGGAATATTTTTGGACCTATGTGTTGTTTAAGTTGGGTTCACCAAATATGTAGAGGTGCAAAATGCACCCATGCTTGAGATTATGGAGGTGCTTGTGTAGCCTATAAATCTAGTTTTATGAGTTGATTTGAACATACACCTAGGGTTTTTCAAGGTCCTAAATCCTATCCTAAATTTAAGATTTTTATGAATGCAATGCAAGTGAATACACATGGTGTAAAATACAAGTCCTTGACTAAATGATTTCTTCTTTTTAATTCTTGCATAAAAGTAAAGATTTATTTTTTCTTTTGAAGTGAAATATTAGAAAAGTGTACATGCACATGATGAAACTAACCTAGAATACAACTACAATGCAAATTTGATATATTACCTAATCACTAAAACCTTTACAAAATAAAGTGAAAATTTAAAAAATAGCTAAGTAGTGTTATGACAAAAATGATTAAACCTACGATTCAAACTTGATGTAGCAATTAAGATCTACAATTACCCTTCTATAATGATCTTAAAAGGAAATGTGACTTTTTATCCCTTGTCACTAAATTTTTACAAAATCTAACAAAATGATCACAAAATAACATGGAAAGTCTAATCTAACAACCTAACTAGATGTAGAACACAACTCAAAAGCGTAGTACCTAATTTCATAGTCTTGGACAGAAGTATCACAAAGTAACAAAAGAACCATAGGCATATAAGTACTTTATAGAAGCACTACATGGAAGCATTATATGGAATTTCATACAATGCTTTTACAATTTTTCAATGCCTTTGTTATATACCTATAAAAAATAGAAACCTACAAGCAAAAATTGAAAACGAATGCAATTAGTGCAAAGGGGCTTGTTCGGTTCCTCCAAGAATGCAAAACTTCCTTGGTAGATGGATCAAACCCCTATTTTTATTTTGAGTAAATGATAAAATAATATCTTGATCCATAAAGGAAAATGATTGTAAAGATAAAACAATGCAAGAAAAGGAAATTATAGGATGAAAACACACTGAGGAATAGATCCAAGAGGAATTATTACAATCCAAATTAACCCTTTTTTGATGTGCACTTATTGAATTCCATTTTGATGATGTGTGCTTATTGAATGTCCCTATGATGATGCCTTCCCTTTATTGGTTATGCCCTTGATTTTACATATTCAAGGTTGGAGCAACATGTGAATGGAGAGAAGTCTTTCCTCTTGTGATTTTGGTAGCATTCAAGTACATGTTTAAGATTGATTTCTTTGGATTCCTTCGAGGGTGTTTTTATAGATCAACCAATCTCCTTTGGAGGATCCATTACAGATGCATACTAATAATCATGAGGATCTGTAATTTACATAAATTACAAGAGAATGACTATGTAATTGAGAGTAGTTACATGGTGTTATTGGGAGTTAACAAGGTTGATTGGGCAGTTGCATGGCTTGATTAATCTTGATTGACTAGTTAAGCATCCTAATTAGTAGTTAAGTGGCTTAGTTGAAAATAAATATTGTATTCAATCATGCATTGAACAAGATGGTAGGCAAGATTTATGAAAATGGTGATGATGAGTAATTAAACCATTGAAGCTTTATTTTTTGTGGTGATGGCACAAAATCACCACAAAGGTATGAAAGCATTGCATGGAAGTGTTGTATGGAATTTTATACAACACTATTATCAATGACAATAGCACCACATGGTCGTGATGCTATCATTTTTGGGAATTTTAAGATATCATTCCTGTTAGCATACATTATTATTAAGCGTACTTTATTATTACATTATTGTTGTAACAGGGCCTATTTCAGCCACGGGTGGTTCCGTAACCTCCGGGCTTAATAGGGCATATACTGTTCTATTTAATCTGTTGATTAATACAATGTTATTGTTGTTTACTCTAACATGGTATCCGAGCTAGTGCAGAATTTTTTGCAGACACTTGTCGGGACGTGCGACTGTAAATTCTTTTTGGCTGGAAACACAACAATTTAAAAAAAAAACGAAGTTTTTTTTTTGCTGGGAACACAGCATCTGGTTGCTTTGTATTTTGCTGGGAGGACGCATTTTTTTGTGCTGGGAAGGAGCACTGATTTCTGTGCTGGGAAGGCGGATTTAAAAAAAAAAAAAAATTGTTGGGCTGATTGAGGATCGCGCAGCCCATCACGTGATCCCCCCCATGCCGCACGCAAACGCGCGACGTATTTTCCCAACCCCCCACCCCCCACGCCGCGTGCAAACACGCGAGGTTTTTTCCCAACCCCCCCCCATGCTGTTTACTCTAACAATTCCTTAGACAAGTATGGACATGTTTATAATCATTGGAAAGTTGTTTTTAATCCCTTTTCAATAGTACCCCTTGTATAAAAATATGAATATTTAATAATGTTTTCCAATCATCAAAGGTAATGTCACTTTTTCCCCAAAATCAAGTACAAGAGGATAAATCTTGCTTAATTCACCAAAACGGCTTATCAATGACATCATTGATGTTTGTCTGACATGCAAAATTGGGTGTCTATTATAATCATATTGTAAACATAATGGAAAATTATAGATAGATTTAGCAATATTCATGGAAAACAAGGCATACATATCCTAGAAGTTTTGAACTGAGTTGAAGAATTTTTTTTAAGAAATTAATACCTTAAAGAAACATATTTCTAGGTCATAAAAGGAGCCACTTCGCCCCATGCTCACCAATTCCTTACCATAGGCAAGCGTCATTTTACTCACATATTTTGCATTTAGTATCTTATCCTCCTAATGAATAGGTTTCCACTTGCCTTTGAAGGACTTATAGATTTTGTGTTTAAACAATTATTTTCAAGGTTCCTTATTTAATTTCTAGATATTTTCTCTCAATAAGAAGGTATAGAATACTAAGGCCTCCCTTATTTTTAGGCGTAGTACATAGTTTCTAAGAGATACTCATCATGACATTAAAACCATCCCAATTGGATCAAAGATAACAATTATTAATTTGCATCAATTGTTTATAGGTTACACGAGAGGTTAGCTATGCTAAGGAGTAATACACATGAGAGGCCAACATGATCTTATTTATAATCTACATCTTACTAGCCAAAGATAGAAATTTGATGGGCCAGACCTTAATGGATTTTGAAACGTGATCGTCATCTAATCCTACGTACCATATGGAGAGACATTGATAAGATATGGTATTCCAAAATACTTCATAATGTTTCTATTAAGAAAAATTTTCTATTTAAAGATAATATTACTAGGTTGAGGACTAAATAAATAATCAAAAATTTTAATTTTAATGTTACTAATCTGGTGCAAATCTCGGGCCTCGTCGGACTGAACGCTTGTCCCTTTCCTGGTGCTTTCAGCGACGTAAAAGGTTTAAAATGATTGTGACATGGCAGTTATAGGGGTGGACTGCACGAAGACCTGTGTGGCGGTTTCTAAGGCAGACAACGCAGAATACTGTGGCAACCATAAAAGCTGGATAGCCTGCCCGAATTCGTAGCATCTACCGATTCCACCATGTTAAAAAAAATGTTACTAATCTTAAAACTAGATACACCATAATATAACTATAAAATATCTTAATATTTATTTTTTTCTAATAAAATTTATATAAACAACATTAAATCATCTACAAAATAAAAACTAATAATTAGTTTTATATTTAATGTACCAAAACCATTTGAAAAACCTTCATATTAAACTCTCTTCAACAAGTATCCCAACGCATCAACTACACTAAATTTATTTTTCTATGATAATATTGTGGAATGCATAACTTCCATTCTAACAATCTTATAATCAACTTAGGTTAAAGTATAAATATTAATATAATTTTAATTCATAAAACTATTTTTCTTCACTATAAGATCAAAAACAATATCTTTGATCTACAAATTCTAAAATATATTTGAGTAATCAATTATGTATTGATATAATTTATTTTAAATTGTTACAGGTTTGATAACTACAGATGTTTAACTAGACAGTATTGAATACTTGAAAATTAAGGGTAAAAAAAATTAAAGGTGGTTACAAGTGGAGCTAAACAAGTTACGAAAAAGCAAGATATAGATAGGGAGACTCCACATAGTCACGACCGCAAGTCTTTATGAGATATTGTAATTATATATATTTTAAATATTAATATAGTGTATTTAAGTGTGTATTAAAATATATATGAAAGAGATATAATCAACCAATGGAAAATTATAAGCTGCTTTGGCATCTTTGAATTGCAGTAAAGAACAATATTTTCCCGCTTTTCCTCCGGCTTTGACCAGAATAGATTGTATTGATGGTCAAAGAATGTAACTTTTCTCAAATTGAAACTCATCTCTATTAAACTTCAATCATTTTATTAAAAGTTAAAAGAGATAAATAGGTAAGTATTCATGTGAACAAAATTAAATTCTATTGATATGTAATTATTAAAAAAATTTAAAAAAAATAGATAAAAGAGATATTAGCGTAAACAAAATTAAACTCTATAAATTGGAGTCACACGCTTAGGGAATTACAAACTACCCACAACAAGCTAACTATAATTCGAATAGATCCAAAACTACAACAAACACTACCCTGAAAATGAGGGAAAAAATAAACAACCACATGCAAATGTAAGTACTGTTATGTGGTGCAGTGCAGCGTTTAGACGAAAGTGTTTGAACCATCCACGTAACCGTAGTTACCAACAAAACAAACCGAGCCAAGCGTAAATATTAATGTTGTGCAGCAGGAGTGTAGGAATACTTTGTCTCCCCATTTTCCTCAGCGAGAGTTATGGGAACTGGCGACGAGATACGGAAAGCAGTCGGTCACATTCAGGGTGGGTGGGTCGGTATTTAAAGTAATGGTACAGGTAATTTGGGGTATTTTATGAGGGAAAGTCAGTGCGGAAGGCTTCTGGCGCTTTATTTTCATATTTACGTGGTGTGGATTCAGTAAAAATACAATAAAAATAATCCCAACAGTTAATACCGAAACAAGAATAATAACTTGTGTACCAGATTGTTTGCGTGTTGTCCCGTACTTGCGATTCATACACAGACACGTTCCCACTTCTAAAAATGAGTTAATGAGTTTCCGTGCTTCTTGCCCCCTTCAAATCTCTATTTCATTGTACCCTCCTTCGTCGATCTTCAACAATGGCCTCGGTTGTGGAACATGCTACGAGATTAAATGCAACGACGATCGAGAATGATGCCTCCCCAGTACTACTGTGGTCACTGCCACTAACTTCTGCCTGCCCAACAGTGCGCTGCCTAATAAAGGTGGGGGCTGGTGTAACCCCCCACTCACAGCCTGTATGCCAGCAAATTGCCAAGGACAACGCTGGCATTGTCCCTATTCTCTATCAAAGGGCCGTCCTCCAATTTCTGGCTGACTATACATCTGCTCCCCTGCTTTATTTCTATCGCAAGAGGGACTAGTCACTATAGCATATCTGCTTTTCTTGTTAAGTTAATTGACTTATTATAATGTGTTTTATTGCAGGATGCCCTGGCAGAGGAGAGGAAGAATCCGGTTCACCGTAAATGGGCACTCCTACTTCAATTTAGTGCTGGTCACTAACATTGGGGGAGCAGGGGACGTCCATGTGGTGTGGATAAAGTGGTCAAGAACTGGATGGCGGCAAATGTCGTGCGACTGGGGCCAGAATTGGCAGAGCAACAGCTGCCTTAAGGGGCAGAGCCTTTCCTTCAAACTCACCACCAGTGATGGCAAGACGGTCACGTCTTACACTGTCGCTCCCAGCAGCTGGCAATTTGGCTAACATTTACTGGTTGTCAGATACACTAACATAACCAAACCACGACAGCCACTGCTGTGCATTTTTTCGGTAACATTTTTTCATATTAGATATTCTTTCGGAAATTTTTACGTTTATAACCCCTACTTTTCTATGATGGAATATTGAACCCTTTAAATGGTAAAGTTGGAACATTTGATGTGGTATAAGTCAAATACACGTGATCGTGATTCCCAGTGGAATCCTTTTCATTTGTACTTTTTCCAATTCACGTTCTCTGTGCACAATGTCTTCGTACCGTCGTTCATTAGAATCATTTCTGTTTGTTGTGGAGTCCCGCTTGTCCCACCGATTTCTCTTCAACATGCCCGGCTGCAAATTCCAAAGAAGCCAAACACTAGTAGATTGGCAAGCATTTGAGTATTCATTCATAAAGAAACCAACCGAATCCGCAAACAGTTTGAAGAGCATGATGTATATTTTATTTTACTCAGGACTAGAACCCTTTTTTTTTCTTCTCACTCAGGACTAAAATTTTTTATTTTTTTTCTTTTAACTTCCTTGTAGTTACCAATAGATCTGGGCAGGCCGGCTGGCTTGAAACTTTTGCCTTCGATTTGGAGAAAGAAGTCACCACAGATAACAGTAAATGCAGAAGAGACAAGGCTAGGGATAGTCCAAATGGAAGTGTACCAGATTTAGTTAATGTGGGTATCCTCCGGGCCTACGTGCCGACAGGGAGACGAGTAGCAATGGCATTAAGACAGAACCAAGAGATGGGTGTGTCTTAATGTAGATTTATTTTTTACTAAATTACCTATCCAATGATGAATTACATTTTCACTTTTCCTTTTAAATATTGCAAATGCATGTGCCCCCATGTGCCTCCACCGAGTGCGGTGAACGGTGACTTATCATTTTTTTTTTTTTTTTTGTCTCTCTGCTCTTTATGAATTGAAAGGCTAAAATCTGTAACGAAAAGAAAGGAAAAAGAAAACGCGATTTGGATAAGGCTAAAATCTGTAACGAAAAGAAAGGAAAGTGAAAACGCGATTTGGATCCTTCTTGTCCCGTAATCATTTTAAGGATTAGCTGCAAATTATACAATCACAAATGAATGAAGGTTTCTAAGATTTTTATTAATTTGGAGGAAGAAAGTGTGAATGTTGGACGAAGAGGGCACATGTGGATTTGACGTGTTTCCGTTCGATTTCACGATAAGTCACGTCCAAAGAGACTTTGCCCCTCCTTCCATGACCTCAATGTTGGTCGTATGAAATCATTGGGAATAGCTATGAATGGCTCTCCTGCGTTTGGAAGCCTGCTCTTGTTTTCTTTTGAATTCATGTCTAATGTACTTGACTGATTCATAATCAATTAATGCTGAACTATACGAGTCTTACAAAAACAATATCTAGCCGTAATGCATTTTTACAAACCATTTGGTGTTGGTCTTATTACTAAAAATCGCGATTGTAACCATTGCTTTTATATATAAAAAAAAAAATTATTAAGAAGAAAATAATTTAAATATTTGTCAATTAACTTAAGTTAAAATCTTATTAATATAATCTTACTTAACAAAAAAATAAAATTTATATTATCTCGTGGAATAATGAGTTGAACAACTAAAACCAAAATCGTAGACGCAAGATTAAGAAATAAGTCATCACATGGTTGGAATATAAGGTGAAGGGAGATGGTCTCTAAAGGTTAGGTAGATTAGTAGTTGTTTGTTTGATCAAGCATTTATTAAGAATAGTAGTTGTTTGTTTGGTCAAGCATTTATTAAGAAGAGATTTGGATTCAAATTTTGGTACCAATTTGTAAAGGTAGTAGTTTGCTCTAAATCCTCTTGAGTACAGGTTAACAATGATTAGAATAAAATTGACTATACAAACCTCGATTGACCTATGATCCCCCTCAAATTAAAATAAGCTGGTTGGAAACAATCCATATAATTTATAATATAATTGTAACCAACTCCTCTATATATTTAAAAAAATAAAAAAATAATTATTAATTACCGTTGAACGTTATAATGGCCTTAGTTTATTATAAATAAGTTAAACCATAACTTATCATAACTTTTAAGATTTTTTTAATGGCTTCAGCTAAGACATCTTTATATAAACTTTCAAGGTTCAATCATAACGAGCCTTCGTCGGACTAAAAAGATAGAATAAAATATAATATTTTTAAGTTTTTAATTTATGAAACAAAAATTTAAAAATAATTATAAACATTTTTTTAATTTTGATTTTTTATTGATTTTAATAAATATTTTATTTATTTATTTTTATTTTTTTTAATAATTTTATTTTAGAGTATTATCATACTTAACTTGAATATTATTATATTTTATATTTTAAATTTAAAAACGTTTTTTATTTTAACTACCTTCAAGCAAAAAATGTATATATTCTTTCATCTAATACTTTTTTAGTCTCTTTCATCTATTTTGTTAAAATTTACAATATTTTCTATAAACAAACAAAAGCAATTCAACCACTCAAATCTTAAACAAAATAGGTAAAAGGATAAAAAAAGAAACATATAGATTTAGGGGCATCCATAGGTACTATAAGTAATCACTGTATTTATGAATAAAATTACACAACATTCTGAAAATATAATTTTAGAAGTGGAAGAAGGTATTTATACCAATACCAAAATCTCAATTACATACTCATGTTTAACTTAAGCCAACATAAAGAGGGTTTATCCATTACAAGGTTAACTGTGGCTCACAATAAATTTTTAATATTAATTATTACATTGTACAATGAAATGCCCTTAGGCCTATCCAATACATTATACAATGTTGATCTTAACCATGAATCAATTTTTTTTTAACACAGTTTCATAATTTGAATAGAGGGGCCAATTAGAGAAGACATTCGGAACAATAATATCAACCCCCATAATGGATGATTTAGCGAGCTTTCGCATTTTGAGCTAGAATCATCTGAGTCCCCCTAATCATCTAAAATTTGTTGTTGCAAAAATATTTCTTACACAAGAATTCCCTCAGGTTGGATTTTAGTTATCAGTGCCACTATTACACATTCCCATACACATCCAAAAAATACTTCCACTAGGACTTCAAATGAAGAAGATAAATTAAAATAACCACCTCATTTAAAGACAAGTTCCTTCAATCTTTCATTGTGACATAAGGTATGTCTTGAAGGCACAACTTTTCTTCTCACAACATACATCACCCTTTTTGAAGACTTCTTCTTGCCATTGGGCCACTTTATTTTAGTCATAAAAATGAGGCTTTGTATGAACTTGCTTATAAGAAGATTTGTAACAAAATTTCAAGTGTATCTAGATAAGAAATAGAAGAAGAGACTCATGAAATATTAGATCTTCATAGATAAGTTGATCATCCAAAGGAGGAAGAGGGATTAGCGAAAGCACATCCTGAATCCTTTTCCTACAAGCCTTCAAAAGACTCAAAATCTACTACAACTATCACAAATCCATCTATATCTTCTAAAAAAGGTCAAAATTTTCGATTACATAAATATACCCTTTTAAAATGAGGAATTATAGATTGAGGACTATCTTATACAATTTGACCCTAAATACTAAAACATGATTGTAGACTGATAACACCAATGCATAGAGCTCAAAACATTGTGTAGTTTGAAAAATTAGGCTCAAAATGCTTTTGTATGCAAAAGTTACAGCCTCGAAAAGTATTTCCCTAATAATCCTCAAAAAATAAAAAATTACAATATCAAACCTTAAAAAAAATATGTATAATTGTCTACTACCACTTGGTATCCTTTAATTCATTGGTATCATCTACTAATATTTCACCATATTAGCTCCTCTATTATGTGATAGTTTCTTTCTTTATAATTTAAATAGGCAAAAATTATGATTACATGACACTAGAAACAACCACATTAACCAAAATGTGGGCTTATATTCCACCTTGAATGAAAAAGCTGTCAAAAGCCTTTTGGAGAGACTCGAACCAAAATGTCCTCTATGTTAGGCCCATTGGTAAACCAATTGTTTATAGGAACTTATGGGAATGAAGAAGCAAGTCACCACTTGTCTCCAAAGTGTCCTCTATGTTAGGGCCCATTGGTAAACCAATTGTTCATAGGAACTTATGGGAATGAAAGAGCAAGTCACCACTTGTGAACCGTTTGATATCCACCTTAGAGGCTACAAAACATGGAAATGTGTGGATCAAACATACAACCTTGCATTTCGAAGATAGCTTCATTGATCAACCTGCCAAAGCCTCTGTAAGTGACAATGAACTAACACCTTCCATAAATAAAGATGAGACCAATGAACTAGCACCTTCCATAAATAAAGATAAGACCAACTCCCTTATGTAAAATGCAGTGGCATGACTTGAACTCGAACCTCCAACATTTCACGCATAGCACAAACCTCCATGCCAATGATAGTTTTGAGATTGGAGTAGAGCCTTCATAGATTGTTGTATTCACATGATCTCCAAACAAAAGAAACAATATTCTTTCCTTCAAAACAAATGACTACACATGATTTGAACCCAAAACATATAGCTACGATCACCTCAACACACCCTTCCATAATCACAATAGCATAGAGCAGTGACAATGCACCCCTTCCCCTTGGAGAAGGGAAACATGCATCCCTCCAATGAATGACACCAATACAAAGCAGGGAAGTCATGATTTCAAATTTAAAATTATGTGTAAATCCCTATTGAATCATGGAGCATCCTTCCCTTTTTGCATATTCTCTTTTGCATCATGAGACCAAATTTTGATTTATTAAAGTGTCTTCTAGAGGAAGAAAAGATGAAAAAACGATAGTAAATTCATCCTGGGATTTAAAGAAGAATCAGAGGCTGGGAATAACATTTATGCTTCATCCTGGGATTTAAAGAAGAATAAGAGACTGGGATTGGCATTTATGCATGACCACCAGTTAGTGTCTCTTCATGTTAAAATTTATAATATTTTTTTTAGAAATGAACTAAAATAATTCAACCACTCAAATCTTATACAATGAAAGGAGAGACACTAATTTGGAGACAACCATGGACACCATAAATAATCACTATATCTACAGCACTTCGATCTCTCACAGCCTGTATTCCAGCAGATCGCCAAGTACAAGGCAGGCATTGTCCCCATTCTCTACCAAAGGTCCGCCCTCCGATTTCTGGCTGATTATACATATGCTTCTATGATTTCATTGTATTACCAGAGGGACTAGTCACTATCTTGTATCCGCTTCTCTTTTTAAGTTAGTTGATTTATTTCAATGTGTTGTATTGCAGTGTACCCTGTCACAGAAGAGGCGGAATCCGATTCACCATCAATGGGCATTCCTACTTCAATTTGGTGCTGATCACAAACGTTGTTGGAGCAGGGGACGTGCACGCAGTATGGATAAAGGGGTCAACGACTGGGTGGCAGCCAATGTCGCGGAACTGGGGCCAGAATTGGCAGAGCAACAGCTACCTCAACGGGCAGAGCCTCTCCTTCAAGGTTACCACCCTCTCCTTCAAGGTTACCACCAGTGACGGCAAGGCAGTCACGTCCTACAAAGTCGCTCCCAGCGGCTGGCAATTTGGCCAGACTTTTAGCGGTGCTCAGATACACTAACAAAACAGCCTGGCGAGCATTGTATTATTATAATTTTGGGACCAAGAAGGTCTCGTCTAGTGTTTGCATATATCATGTAGCAATATGTCCAGCGAGATAGGCCTAGTTTTAGTCGGGCTGTCTATTGATGCTGATTGTTTATCTTTCACCCGAGACGAAGCGCTGTGGCGGTGGCACTGCCCATAGAAGGCTGCGGCAGTTCTGTCTAATGAGGTGAAATTGATTCTTAGGAGATCAAGTGTATTAGTGTATAGTAGGAAGCAAGGCAGAGGTGGATTATGGACACCCGCCCGTTCTGTGCTGTGATTCCTATAATGAGACGGTAATATCTAATGGAGTCTTGCAAGAGAAGAGGAAGGCTTCTGTTCTGCAGAGGGACAAGTGTGCTTGGTGCAATTGTCTATACTCAACTGTCATTATATATAGTAATAATTGTGATCTCCAATACCAGATTCTGGTTCCTTAGGTTAGTTTGGTGAGGCCGTCAGATTTAAATCTTCTATTTCATAGAATATGAATTTCGATATGTTATACAGATTCTCCGGAATATCTTCCAGAAAGAAACCCAAACCCATTATCCTTGATTACATGGAAGGAGTCAAATAGGAAAATGATTTTTTTTTCGTTTTCCATTCCCAAGTTAAAAAAAAAAACAAAAACAAAACAATGATCCCGCTTTATCTCTTGATAAGGAATAAGCAAAGCATTCTCGATATGTTGTCGTGGTTTTCATGGGGAAGCAGGGTATGCATTATGACGGCCAGTTGCTGTCATCGTCCTGAAATCGTCGATGACTTTACTTTCCAAAGTGACAGCCGGGTATAGAAGATTTGGCTTCTCAATCCCTTTCATGTGGTTGGTTTCAATTCTAATAACTAAAGAAGTAATTTATGGCATTTTATAAAATGTCTTCCCCGTTGTGCATTGACCAGAGACAGGATCAGAAAGCATGCTTTTCTACATTTGTTCTTAGATTATTATTATTATTATTTTCCCTCAACTGGTACAATTGGTTTTTTATTCACGTAGAATTAAACTCGGTTAAGGGTGACACTACATTATTTGAGGTGCTGTATATTAGTTTCCAAAGAAACCAATTGTTTTTTTGTTTAAATAATATTTTTATAATCGATTTCCTTTTGAAAATATATTTTTTCGATGATATTTAAAGGAGGTCTTTTCACTTTCCCGGGAAAAAAATGTTTTAATTAGAAAAGATTTAAAGGTAAAGTTAACAGTATTTGCTAGGATATTATTAAACTTAAACTATTTTTTAAAATATAATTTTATAAATTATTTAATATTTTTAATATCCTAAAAAATATATAGTTAGGTTAAAGAAATGTTTCAATAGTTTAAACTAATTTAACATATTTATCGGCTGTAAATATAAATTTAAACTTAAACTAGTTTTTTAAATATAAATTTATAAAAAAAATTGCATTTTTATATTATTGTAAATATTTGTAGATATATTTTAATTCAAATAAAGAATATATAGTTGTGTTAAAGAATATATATATTTTTTAGTATGGTTTATTAGGATGTCATTTACATTATCCATGATAAATATGCATAAAAAATATTACTCAAAAAACAATTATTTTAATATTTTTTATAAAAATAAAATTTTAAAAATATAAAATATTTTTTTAAATTTATATAAATATTTTAGTTCTTATAGACAAATAAAATAAGTTTAAAATATTTTATTAAACCTAAAATAAAGTCATAAATATTATTAGTCATATACTAAGGTTGAAAAAAATTGTATATTTTTTTATAATAAAAGATTTAATAGTTTTAACTTTTCCTATTAAATTTTAGCTAAAATAAAAAATTTATTTTATATATATATATATATATATATATATATATATTTTTATTATTTTTGATGAAAAATTATTATATTAATAAAATAATTTCTAATCATACAAAAAATGTGGATGGATTAGCACATCCCATAAACCAACACATTAACCACCATGGTTAGGAGTACACAAGAGTGTTAGAAACAGTCCATAAAAAGCTAGATAACAACCGTCAAAATAATGTCAAATATGCTAACTCATAGCGTATGCCACATTTCCCCAATGCTCCATGAGGGTACGTAAGTACTGCAGTTCCATATATACTTTTTCAAGTTGTACTTGAATTTTTAACCAGCAATCAAAAAATATAGCATATTTATCAACAATAGAAAAGACACGCCTGACATCTTGCTGAGAAAAAACAACTGTATTCCGTGACTTTCAAAGATAGAATAGGGTACTAATTCTAAAAAAATTTCAAACAATACCCAAGTTGAAGGAAAAAGCAATAGGGTCACCCAAAATAGCATGTAGCCACGTAAAATCCTCTTACATAAAAGGTATAAAATAATCAAGAAGCAACTCCTAGGCCGATTGAGCCCGATCACAAAACCAAAAAAACATTCAGTAAATCTTTCGCCTGTCCACAAATCGAGCAAATGGGATTATGAACACCCATATGTTTGAGCCTATTGCCAACAGGCCAATCCCTCGTGCAAGAGGTTCCAAGTAAAAAACCTATATTTATGTTTAATATAAGTATCCCAAGCAATCTAAAACCTCTTATTCCATTGGGAGGGAAGAGAGACTAAGTCCCATCTCATAGTGAGCTTCTCAACCATTGTAACTTGTGCGGTGAGCCATTTATAACCTATATGAGCTTTATATTGCAAAACAGAAAGCTCCCCAGGCCAACACCAATATGACCATCAAGGTTTTTGAAAATGCTTATGCAATTTACACCAAATAGAAAATAGAATAGTATCAATAACCATTTCATAAGTATCTCTATCACCAGGATTTAAATTGTGAATTTGACGAAAACTTTCCTAAGGTATTCAATTCTTGGTATGTCGGAGAAAAAATAAAAAATAAAAGCAATACCACAGTTATAAAAATTATTTAAATGTAATCAATTAAGATTTTCTTTTTAACAATAACCTCAAGAAATTTTTTTTTATCATTTTAACACTTATTTATGTTGTTTAAAAAATATATAATATTATAGATGTTGAAATAAAATCTCATAGTCAAAAATTAAAATTAAAACCCTACAATTTAAAAATTAAAAATTTTATTTGTATATAATCTATTTTTTATCAATTAGAATTATATATAATATGATAAACTTGAAAACAAACATGCACAAATTTGTACTATTATATCAAATGATATTAAGTCATCTAATTAAATTCCTTTAAAAAGAGAACCTCAAATCTCGTCAAATAATACATAAAAAAATTTATATATAATTATTAAGTTAAATTATTTTTTTGGATGAACACACCCACC
The DNA here is from genome assembly GCA_028583015.1 of Wollemia nobilis. Lineage (NCBI taxonomy): Eukaryota > Viridiplantae > Streptophyta > Pinopsida > Araucariales > Araucariaceae > Wollemia > Wollemia nobilis. Next base: position 9,192,357 of record JAQPPZ010016710.1, on the reverse strand, counting down.
CCACCCCTCACACACTCACCCATGCCATGGTTTGAACCTTGGACCTCCCGAAAAAGAGCCAAAGCCCAAACAGTTTAGTTGTACCCCATGGGACATTAAGTTAAATTATTATAATACTATTAATGATGATACAATAACTTTCAATTTTATATAACTAATTAAAAAATACATCCAATTTATTAATAAAATTTATAAAACTTTTAAATAATTATAAATAAAATCTATGTAATTATATATTTATTATAAAAAATAATATAAAATATAAAACTTAAAATAAATATAAAACTTAAAATAACTTTTAAAATAAATATTAATAATATAAAATTTAAAATGTAACATTATGTAAAAATAATAACCGAATTTGGCAAAACTATGATTGATAACTCTTTTTATTACGTGACGGTTTGAACAATTTTAAATTTAAATATTTTTAAAAAAATCTTGCATAAAAATCTAATATTCTAATTTTGGTTTTTTAAGGGACGACAGAAAATATAATTAATCAATTATTTAGTTTCGATGACACACTAAACAAGCTAATGGGTGAATATTTGGCCCTTTAAACGCTAAAGTTGGAAAAATTAATGTGATATAAGTCGCATACACGTGATTCTCCGGTGGCATCCTTTTGCTTTGTACTTTGCCAATCGATTCCAATTGTTGCACGTAAAAATGCACGTAAAAAAAAAAAAGACTCGTATTAAATTTTGTAAACATCCGACATAAAATTCCAATTCACGTGTATGCCATTCCCGTCATTCCCGTGCACAATGTCTTCGTACCGTCGTTCATTAGAATCATTTCAAGTCCCGCTTGTCCAACTGATTCTCTTCAACATGCCCCGCTGCAAATTCCAAAGAATTTGAGTATTCATTCATCCTCTCTAAGGTCGAGACCTTTATATTATATCTCCCCGGTTCTTGATACGGCACCTCCTCCCGGCGCATAAATGACCTTAAAAAGATGGGTCGAGATCTGACGGTTCTTGACTTCTCCCCGGTCGAGATAGAGATAGATGCGCTCTTATGACCTTTAGGTCTTCGCCCTCCCCCCGGTTCTCGATATGGCACCTTCTCTCGGTTCTTGATATGGCTAGAGGAGAACGAATCCTCCTCCTCTCATTAGAAGGGGAAGGGGAAGGGTTCTACCTTTAGGTCTTCGCCGTAGGATCAGTTATATTCTCCCCGGCATAAAGAAACCCACAGAAACAGCGAACAGTTTGAAGAGCATGATGTGTATTTTATTTAAGTCAGGACTATAACTCCCTTTTTTTTCTAATTTTTTACTTTATTGTAGTTACCAATAGACCTGGGCACGCCAACTTTTGCTTTCGATTTGGAGAAAGAAATCACCACAGAGCACAGTAGTTGCAGAAGAGACAAGGTTAGGGATAATCCAGATGGAAGCGTATGAGATTTAGTTAATGTGGGTCTTCTCCGGGCCTACGTGCTGACAGGGGGACGAATAGCAATGACATTAAGGCAGAACGTGGAGAAGGGTGTGTCGTTATGTAGTTGATTTATTTATTTTAATAAAGTAGCTACCCAATGAATTACGTTCCGACTTTTCCTTTACAAATTTTAAAGAGGGCAAATGCATGTGCCCCCCCCATGTGCCTTCATGTGCCTCCGCCGAGTGCGGTGAACGGTGACATATCATTTTCTTTCTATCTGCTCTTTATGATTTGAAAGGCTATAACCTGTAAAGAAAAGAAAGGAAAGCGAAAAGGCGATTTGGATCCTTCTTTTACCGTAATCATTTTAAGGACTGGCAGGAAATTATGCGAGGACAAATGGATGAAGGCTTCTAAGATTCTTGTTAATTTGGTAAAAGAAAGGGTGACAAAGGTTTGTATTTTTAATTGAGATGTTGGACGAAGAGGGCACATGTGGATTTGACGTGTTTCCGTTCGATTCCACGATAAGTCACGTCCAAAGACACTTTTCGCCCTCCTTCCATGACCTTCATTTTGGTCGTGCGTATAAATCATTACTAGATATGGGAGTAGCTATGAATGTCTCTCCTGTGTTTTGGTCGTGCGTATAAATCATTGGTAGAAATGGGGGTAGCTATGAATGTCTTTCCTGCATTTGGAAGCCATGTGCTGCTCTTGTTTTCTTTTGAATTCATGTCTAATGTAATTGACTGACTCAATCAATTAATTTACGAACTATACGAGTCTTACAAAAACACTATCGAGCGGTAGTGTTGATATCGTCGCTGTTCTAGAAAGGACAGTATGGTTTTTTTTCTTTTTAGAAGTTTTAACTTTTAAAGTTAAAACTATGATATATTTAAAACGAAATAAGTTAAACATTTACAGATTAACCAGTGTTGTGCCCTATTTTACTTAAACGATGAGATGAACAACTGAAACCAAAATCATAAAGGAGACGCAAGATTAATAAATAAGTCATCACATAGTTGGAATGCCACCGTAGGGGCAGATGAATTATCATTGAGCGTTATAATGGCATCATAGATAAGTATTATAAATAAGCTGAAGCATAACTTATCATATTTTTTAAATATTTTTTAGTGGGTTCAGATAAGACATCGTTATATAAGCGATCAAGGTTCAATCATAACGAGCCTTCGTGGGAATAAAAAGAATAGAATAAAATATAAATTTTTTTAAGTCTTCAAGTTTAAAAGTAATTTATCAAGCAAGAATGTACAATAAAAAAATTATAAACCTAAAATATTATATACATATAATTTAATTTTTTTTTAATTTTATTAAAATATATATATATATATATATATATATATATATATATATATATATTTATACCATTTTTTTAATTATTTTATTGTTAGAGTATTACTACACTTACCTTGAATATAATTATATGTTTTATATTCTTGCATTCCAAAATAAATATATTTTTTATCTCAACTACCTTGAAGCAAATAAATAAATAAATAAATAAATATATATATATATATATATATATATATATATATATATTATATATCCTCTCATTCAATACCTTTTTTAGCCTCTTTCATTGGCTTATTAGAATTCACAATATTTTTAGAAACAAATAAAAGCAATCCATCCTCTCAAATCTTATATAGAAAGTACAAAAGGATAAAAGAAGAGACACATAGGTTTGGAAGCATTCATAGGCACTATAAATAATCACTATATAGGTTTGGAAGCATTCATAGGCACTATAAATAATCACTATATTTATGAATAAAATTACACAACACTTTGATAATAAAATTAGGAGTGGAAGAGGGTATTTATACCAATACTTAAACCTCAATTACATACTCAAGTTTAACCTAAGCCAACATAACAAGAGGGCTTTAGGTTTACAAGGTATAAAGAAGGTTTAACCATAACAATATTAACTACAACTCATAAGGCTCACATAATAAAATGTTATAATTAATTAATATATTGTACAATGAAATGCCTTAAGGCTTATCCAATACATCATACAATGTTGGCCTTGGACATGAATCAAATTAGAATTTTAACACCATCTCATAAGTTGAACTGAGGGGTCAAGAAGAGAAGATATTAGTAGCAATAATGCCAACCCCCATAATGGATGCTTTAGTGGGCCTTCACATTTTGAGATAGAATCATCTGGATCCCTTACATCATCTAAAATATGTTGTTGCAAAAATATTTCCTACGCAAGAGTCCCCTTAGGCTGGATCATAGTCATCACTACCACTATTAGACATTCCCATACACATTCAAAAAATACTTCCACTAGGAATTCAAATGAAAAAAAGAATTTAAAATTACCACATCATTTAAAGATAAGCTCCTTCATTCTTCTATTGTGGCATAAGGTGTGTCTTAAAGGCACAACTTTTCCTCTTACAACATACATCACCCTTTTTAAATACGAATTATTGCCCTTGGGCCACTCACTTTTATTCATCAAAAGAGGCTTTATATGAACTTGCTTAAAAGAAGAGTTGTAACAAACTTCCAAGAGTACCTAGACAAGAAATAGAAGAAAAAAGAGATCATGAAAGATTAGATCTTCATGAATAAGTTAAATCAATCATCCAAAGGAGGAAGAGGGATTGACTAAAGCACACCTTGAATCCTTTTCCTACAAGCCTTCAAAAGACTTAAAACCTACTACGTCTATCATAAATCCATCTATATCTTCCAAAAACAATAGTCCAAAGATTATGATTACATAAGTCTACCCTTTCAAAATAGGGTAATAGAGATTGAGGACTATTTTAGACAATTTGACACTAAATACTAAAACATATTTGTAGACTAATGTCACCAATGCATAGAGCTTAAAAATTTATGTAGTTTGAAAAAATAGGCTCAAAATGCTTTTGTATGCAAAGGTTACAACCTCATAAATTTTTCTCTAATAACCCTCAAAAAATTAAAAAATACAATCTCAAACCTTAGAAAAATATGTAGAATTGCCTACTACCATTTGGTGTCTTTTGATTCATTGGCATCAACTACTTATATTTCACCAAATTAACTTCTCTATAACTCAATAGATGTGATAATTTCCCTATTTTCATTGGTTGCGATGATTTAAATAGGAAAAAATTATGATTGCATGCCACTAGACATAACCACATTGGCCAAAAAGTAGGCTTATATTTAGCCTTGAGTGGAAAATGTGTCGAAAGCATTTTGAGAGACTTGAACCAAAGTGTCTCTAATGTTAGAGCCCATTTTTTAACCAATTATTTGTAGGAACTGATGGGAATGAAGGAGTAAGTCACCAATTATGAACTGCTTGATATCCTCTTTAAAGGCTGCAAAACATGGAAACATGTGATCTTACGATAAAAAAAATTTCAAGGCTTTCAAAAATATGAAAAATGGATAGTAAATTCATCATAATATTCAGAAAAAGAATCAGAAGCTTCGGATACCATTTATGTATGATCAAGCAAAGTAGCTTCATACTTGCTCTAAAACTAGGTTAGAATTCATAATATTTTTTAGAAATGAATAGAAGCAATTCAACCATTTAAATACCATACAAAATGCATAAAACAATGAAAAAAGAGACACTAATTTGGGGATAACCATAGGAACCATAAATAATCACTATATCTGTGGATAAAATTACACCACTTTGATAATCAAATGGGTGGAAGAGGGTATTGATACCAATACCAAAACCCCAATTACATAATAAATTTTAACTTAAGCCAATATAACAAGGGGGATTTAGGTTAATTATAATTTATACAGAGGGTTTAACCATAACAAGGTTAATTGTGGCCCATAGGGCTTATATAATAAAATACTATAATTAATTAATACATTGTACAATGAAATACCCTTAGGCTTATCTAATACATCATAAAATGTTGGCCTTTCCCATGAATTATATTAAAATTTTAACACTACCTATTTCACATCTTAATTATTTTGATATGGTCCTCAATTGGGCCATGAGCATCTTTACTCTCCAATTAATGTTTTCTCTTATATAGGTATTTTAGTGATGATCATATGTAGGGTTAAACTAAACAATATAATGTTCTTTATTTCTTCCTAACTTATTTTCCTCCTATACAATTATGATGAATATTTTCCTAATAAATATTAATTGTTTTATTTTGGCATTCATTTAAGTTGATATTCCATTTGTTCATCCACTTATTTTTAACTTCATTTATCTTTTCTTTCTTTTGTTCAAATCATTTTTTTATTATATCTTTAGGTCATTTATTTTATTATTTTTCTAGATATCTTATAAGATAAATGTTTCAACTAGAAGAATTTCATATGGTCTTAAAACACTACAAGTAAAATATTTCAACTTAAACATAATATTTTTATTAAGTGAGAAAAATTATAATATTGGAAATTAAAAATATTTATCTTAGTGTTTAAATATGATAATTTAAATAAAAACCCCATTTAAGTTGATGATGATTTACTACCCAGCTCAACCTTTAATATTTTGTCTTCTTAAATTAACAATTCTTTATACAAAACCATAAAATTCAAAAAAATGATTGTTTTGGTCAAGCATAGGTCAAAATGTGTCATAATCTTGAGGTTCTCTATAGATTTGAACCTTTAGCTACTAATTAGCATAAATATTGGTATTGGACCCTTTGCTATTGTTAAATGAGCCATTGAGGTGGGCAAGAATGATCAAGCTCTTGCCTCCCCTAGTCATAGGTAATGTCCCCTTGAAGCATATGTTAAGTGTGGAGCAACATGGCTTGAATTAGTATCTAGGTTTGTTCTTCTTCTTATTCTACCTGTGGATGAGAACTTCCTCCAACTTCCTTGGTCATATTGGTTACTTTCTCTTCTTGTAGTGAGTTGTGTGCTACTATCTCACTTTTCTCTCCCATTACCGATGATTGTGTCTCTTCGACATTAATGATTTCTTTTGGATATTTTTGTTGTACCATCGATACTTGGACTTCCCCTTGTGGATTAGGCAATTCCTCTTGTTGTAATTTTGTCAACCCTTCGTCTTGTGGGTTCAGGTGTACTCCCTTAGAGTTGCAACTATTTGGTCAGGAGCAAACTCTTCCTATGGTACCTATGTACTTATTTGCTCTTGTTGGCTACTACCACCTCTCATCACAATATTTATTATTTTATTTATTCCCTTGGGCTCCTAAAATGGAACCTCCATCATGGATTTTGCATTTGAAATTGGTAATACTACTATCTTTCCAATCAAATATATGGAATAATCCAAAAAATTAAAATCAGAGGTCTAGAGTAATGTCAAAGATCCCATTCCTCTTCTAACTCCTTCCAAACTTGGTATATTAAAATTTAGTAAATTTAACTCCTCTGAGTCTGAGTATTCTTCTGGAGCTGGTTCATTTTGCTCTTGTTGCACGAGTTTCTTCTATTTCTCCCGTTGTCTTCATTTTTAAATCCTTATAGGACTGAATTGCTACTCCACCCTCTCCTCCTCTTCAAACAAAATTGGTTGCTCCTACAACTGTTGGACTTGGTCCTATTATTCTAAGGTTGGTTTCAATTGTCTTCTTCTCTTCCTCCATGGATGAACATCTTCATCTGATGCAGTCTCAGCCTCTTCCTACACCTGAGGTATTAGCTACTTTGTGCTCTTCTTGACCTTTGATTTATCTAAATTTGCCTTCAATATATACATAGTCTTTGCCCATCGTAGTATGGTATGTTAATCTGATGATATTTCTTGTGGTTGGGTCCTACTAGGAAAGGGAATACCCATTCCCAATATCACATCCAATAACAAAGTAATGGCATGAAAGGTCATGGCAAACGTCTTCCTCCTGACTATTAGCGATTGTTGCATTCATTCTTGTAAATATATTCCCCAATCATACTTCATGCCATTATAAACACCTTCCATGTATTGTGCCATCCATATTGGTATTTTTTATGCTCGTGGTTCTCCAAATAGATGGTCCATAACAAAATTCATTGCACATGCCAACTCATTAGTCTTCAACTAACTTTGTTTAATTTTATGTGTGCTAGTACCAGAAATCTTAGCCATCATAGGTGACTTCACAAATATCTGTCATAATCAGCCCGTGGGCCTCAATTAGGTCGATTATCTTTTTCAACACTAGAGCTCTGCTCTTGGGCAATTTGAATGTCCATTGAAATACCTCTACTAAAAACTCCACCTTGACATACCTATTACCCACTCGCACAATAGTGTGGTTCTCAACGAATTTGTATGATTGGAGAATCTGCAAAAAGTATTCATTGAAGAATACTTTATCTTATGGTGGGATTGGTGCTATAATACTTACTTAGGCCCTCCATAGTGTCTGCTTCAATGGATGATTGGTATCAATATTGTCCCACTAATTCCTGCAAAAATATCTCGATGGCTACCCAAAAGTAACATTCTTGATGTCTACTTGCTCCTCCTCTACTTCACTAGGCAAGCCTTCTTGTTCTTTCAAGGTCTTCTCTCGATGAGCTTCACTACAAAGTTCCATTTTGTGTGTCCTAGGTGGATCCATATCCTCTCTTATATATTGCAGTGGTGCACCTCTTCTACCACCACACTAATACCATTTATCCCTCCAAGGTCTATGTCCTCTCCCTCTCCAATAATAATTACCATACCTACCATGTGACTAAAATTGATGTCCTTGGTATTGAATGAGATAGACTAAGGGAGAGTTCCTAGGTCATGATTCTCTTTGGTGTAGTGGTCCTGGTGATATTTCGACCCTAGATGTTGTAATGCAATTAGAATGAACTCGAGATTCTTTCCTAGAGATCATACTTCTACTATTACTAAGTGGAAATATCATTTGCACACTCAAAATATCAAGACCAACTAAATTTCATAGGTACCTACCAATTGTCGACCCTCCTTGAGAGACCTAGATGTTGCACGATCACTATATACTCCAATGACCAAACCTACAAAAGTGTGCAACATACAAAACTCTATCCCTCTTCTATAAACCACTCCATGTAGTGTCTCATTTCTTTGCTAGTGTTGTTAGTAAAACTCGATCAAATTTCAGCATTAGAATACAAGATATATAATATTAACCCCACTGCTAACAATACACTATGGTCACCCTCATCTAGAAGGTCCAAAAAACATTTAGTGCCTTTGACCTTCTCTCTTGACACTCCAATATTGTATGTTGAGCTTGCATCAACCAAAAAGTAGTTATAATCATATCAAAAGTATACAAATTTTTTTACCCCTAATAGAAGTATCATACAATCCGAATGCACATACAAAAATTCCATATGACCTAGTTGCACTGTCCAAAAGCATTGTATGGAAGTGTTATACATACATAATAGTTATGTACGATATAATAACACAATAGATATGCATTGTATGTTTGTGTTAGCAATGCATAAAAGTGTCATACAACCATGAAAGTGTCGTATGGTTATAAAAGCACCATATGAACATGAAAGTGTTGTACAATGTTGTACATCTTGTCTAAGCATGAAAAAAATTTAATTGATAAACAAGATAGTTTTAGTCACTTATCGAAGCTACTACATTACCTCCAAGCTTCAATGCTTGGACCACATCTACAAAGTACCTTGGTCATCCTTGTTATGCCATTGTCACCAATATCACACTTAATATACCTACAAGTGCTCTTTCTTCCTCTTCATAACTCCTTTCCTCCTTTCACATAGTAAAAATGCTCCCTTCCCCTTTTAAATATTCTTATAGCCCCCTCTTTTACCATTTTTTTACATTTCCTCCATTTTTATTTTTCCTTGCATTTCAATGAATTCTTTCCTTTTCCTTTTCAAATTTTTCCTCCCTTTCTCTTTTCTTAAACCTCCCTTCAATCTATTTTAAGAAATTTTAAACACTACATTCATAGCCCTTGAACATTGGGACAAACATGGATATTGTTATCACCTCCACTCTATACTTATAATAGTACTTTTGGGTTTCCTCAATTTATTTTTGTTGTCCCTTTTTAAAATCGATGGGGCATGCTAAGGCATGATCATATCATAATCAAATTATGAAATTAAATCTAGATGGGTACCCCTTTTGTTGAATAATTAGGGCATCTATGATAATTTTTTATGCACTTATTATACAATAAGTACATAGAAAAGGGGAAAATATAGGCATCAAATTTTACATATCAAAAAGACACCAATGACATGGTTGATCAACTCTTTTGGCAATTAAGAAAAAATGACCCTCTTGTACCCAATTTTAGGATAAACAATTACACTGCCTTTGACAATTACAAATGTTTACCAAATATTTATAAAATTTTGCAAAAGAGGTATCATTGGAAAGGGATAAAAAAGAGATTTCCAATGAGTATAAACATACCCTTGATTGTATAAGGACTGATGTCTCCAAACACCCAAAAAATAAAGTATTATGACCATGTGGTACTTTTATCATCAACGACAATGTTGTATGGAATTCCACATGGTGCTTCTATTCAATGCTTTTGTACCTCTATGACACTTTTGTGCCACCACCATCAAAACTAAATTTGTATGGTTGGACTGCCCATCCTTGCTAGTTTTTTGTGAATCTCACCAGTCGCCCCATTCACCATGTGACTGGATGAAATCTTGACTACAAACTAAGCCACTTAACTACCAATCAAGATACTTAACTGGTCAATGAATCCATGCAACTTCCTAATTATCCTTGTTCAATCTCCATCACACCATGCAACTACTCTTGATTGGTGAGTTATCTATTGCAACTGCTATAAACTACACACCTCATCCTCCTCATGATCTTGACCATACATCTATAACATATCCTCTAAGGGGGATTGAGTGATCTATAAATTCAACTTTAGAGGAAGCAAAGGAATAAATCTTAAATAAGTACTTGAATGTTGTCAAAATCATAGGAGGAAAGACTTCTTTATGTTCACATGTTGTTACAACCTTGAAGCAATTTTGAATCCATAAAATCAAGGGTATAACTAGCAAATGAAAGACATCATCAAAGAGGTATTCAATTAGAACACATCATCAAAGAGGTATTCAATAAGAACACGTCATCAAAGAGGTATTCATTAAGTGCACATCAAAAAAGGGACAATTAAGGTTGTGAGAATTCCTATTAGATCTCATCCTCTTATTTTTTTCATCTTACAATATTCTTTTCTTTCATTATTTTATATTTACAATAATTTCCATTTATGGATCAAGAAATTATTTTATCATTTACTCAAGAGAAAAATAGGGTTTTATCCCTCTACTAAGGAAGTTTAGCATTCCTAGAGATATTAGACAAACCCCTTTTCACTAATTACAATATTTTGAGTTTTTACTTATAGGTTTCTATTTTTTGTAGGTACAAAATGAAAGTATCATACAACTACAAAATGCAATATAAACTTTTGTATGGCACTTACGTATGAAACTTTCATACAACACTTTTGTACAATACCTCCATTCCCACAATGCTTCTATCACTTCATATGATTTCATCCAAGATTGTGAAATCAGGTATTACACTTTTGCTTTCTATTTTGCATCAGGTCAAGTTATTAGATTAGAGTTTCCATGTGATTTTGTTTTTATTTTACTAGATTTAAAAAAAAAAATTGTGAAATGGGATGAAAGGTAATATTTCCTTTTAATATCATTACAAAATAGTAATCATAGATCTTAATTGTTCCACCAAGTTTGAATTATAGTTTTAGTTATTTTTTTCAAAGCACTACTTAGCTATTTTATAATCTTTTACTTTGTTTTGTAAAGGTTTTTAGTGATTAGGAAAGAGATCAAACTTTCATTATAATTGTATTCCATGTTAGTTTCATCATTTGCATGTAAATATTTTTTATCTCTCACTTGAAAAAAAAAAAACTTTACTTTTTTGCAAGCATTGAAAAGAAGAAATCAATTAGTCTATGACTTGTAATTTGCATTATGGTTATTCACTTGCATTGCATTCATCAAAATATTACATTTAGGATAGGATTTAGGACCTTGCAAAACCCTAGGTGCATGTTCAAACTAACTCATAAAACTAGATCTATAGCCTATACGAAAACCTCCATAATATTGAATGTGGGTGCATTTTACATCTCCACATATTTATTGATCTTGATTTAAACAACACATATATCCAAAGTTCTTTCTATCCTACCCAAAACTCCTAATCAATATAAAAAATGATTAAACATCTAAATAAGATGACATAATTTTTCTTTTGTAGATTAAAAAATATTAACTAAATATTAATAAGAATATAACCAAAGGTTAGTCCTATTAGGGGCTATATACAACCCCTTAAGTAGCCATTGTATGAACCTTGACGCTATACTAGGTATATAGTGAAATAGGGATGGCAACCTCCCATATAGGATCTTGCATATACTTTAAGCCTCATGGGGAGTATGTTGTGGAATACTAATGAGGGGCATAAGTAGAGATATTGATTACCTCTCATGTACTTGTTGTGGGTCATGTACCTAGGAGGTCATTCCCAAGTATCGATCTCTTTTACATACCTCAAGGTCTCTCATGTACAACTATGTGTATCAAGAGGATAAACTTCTTCTATATACCATTGAGTATATAAGAAGGGTAGGTACATAAAAATGTTCAAATATATAGGGAATCCCCCTAAGGTATATAAACCAGATTTGTCGAGAGAAGGTGGTATAAGGGCATAACATATATTATCTTCTTCTAAGCAACACTAAAAATAAAATAAAATTTAGTTTTATCTTTCTCTCTAAACCATGGTTGAATGTCACTACCTTACTAAAAATATTGCATCGCAATTGGCTCACAACCCTAACTCCTTGTCCTCCCTTCCTAAGGTCTAAGGGAACCAAGTCACATTCAAAGAAGAAGAGGAGGAAGCTCCTACCTTGGGGACCCTCTCCCCTATCCATAATGAACAAGGGGAAGTCATAGATACTATTTTAAGTGTGTATGGAGAGCCCTTAATTACTTCTACTATGGAATAGTCCCTTTTGGACCTTCCTCAACAACCTAAGTCCACTCCTACAACTTCAAATCATATACACTTGTCTCATTGATCTCTACATGTAGATATTAATGAATCAAACCCCTCATTCTTATAATTTTTGTAGAAGGTGGGACACCAAATCTTCCATCCTCTTTAGGGCATCATTTGACCTTACCCTTTGTTGTATAATTGCTTTGGATTAGCACTAGTTTCTCTATTTCTCAATAAGTAAGTATTAACCAAGTACAACATCTTGATATCCTTCCTAATACCCCAATCTCTCAAGCTATTATTCATAACCTTCCTCTCATTCTAAGCATAAGTATAGGGTTCACCAAAATCTCACCTCTTCCATTACAACCTTGATTCCATTAGTCTTTAATATCTTGGGGATGAATTGTATGATGCCTAATACAATAATACATACCCCAATATCACAAATTTACCACAAACATCAAATACCTATTATTCTAGAACATAAAACACAAAACCTAATCTCTTCAGCACTCTAGTCCCTTAACTCATAATTAGAACAATTAACATAGTGAGTGGCCTCTATCCAAGGGTCCTCATCTATTCACAAGGTTTCCTATGTCGACTTGTGTAATCAACCATTGGATCCTATCATAGCTAGTCACCCTTTTTTCCAAATTTTAAAACACCTAAATTCCAAATGTACTTGGGGAAGAAAATACCATTAAATATCTTAGGATTTTCCATACTCCATGTACCGATATTGTGGATGATGACATGTTACTCCTTAAAGTGTTTCCTCGTAGCCTTAAAGACCCAACCCTATAATGGTATTACCAGTTACCATGACATAGCCTCAACACCTTCAAGGGATTAGTCAAAATTATTGTCCAACACTTCTCGGTATATATTGATAATAAGGTCACAACCTATATACACTTTAAGAAGACAAATATGAGAGTTTTTCTGACTTTCCAACAAAGTGAAGTGCTTTAGTAGGGACACACCAATATACACTCCCAAAAAGGGAACTCCTAAATATTTTTGTATGTAATTTACACTAACAATTGGCCTACCACTTGGAGACGTTGAACATCTACTCTTATGAAGAGGTAGTAGATTTAGCTTAACATTTGGAAGCTACCCTCTTGAGGAGAGACCATCTTAGAATCTAAAATAATGAACAAAAGATCATCCTCCTCCAACCAAAAGGGATAATACAAAAAAAAAAAAACATGTTATGGATGATGTGGTAACCAATTTGTGCTCAACCAATAATGTAAATACTATTGCAACCCTACAAAAATTGGTCTTAGAAAAATTCCAATAACAACAAAATTCTAGGAGAAAATTAACTAGGCTTGATCAATCCCTACAACCATCCTTGATCAACTATTGGAGGCTAAAATGATAGAACTTCCACCTATCAAACCCATAGACCCAAAAGAAAAAAACTCCCTTGGTTCAAAACCAAAGAGTAATGCATTTTCCATCACACAAATGGTCATCTTACCAATAAATGTAGGATCCTTAGGAATCTTATTCAAGATTTAATTGATGAAGAGTGCATTGTTATCAACAACTCTAAGCAAGAATCCTCTTATCAAGAATTATAAAAATTTAATATCCCTTACCCAATCATGACTAGAATATGATAATCATATTCAATATAAAATTTTCCACCTCGAAGTCAATACATGGTGGGAATGGTCCATTATTTCATTCATGGTGTTACAAGACAACAACACAAAATTTAATCATCTAATTAGACCTCCAAACGTCCTTTATTTCTCTGATCTAAATGCACTTCTTCTTCTATAGGACCACCTCTACTCATACATTTCAAAATCCAGGATAAAGGTATTTTAACCTTTGATAATAGCTTAAAAGTAATCCTACAAAATTTTCTCTCCTTGATCTTTTAAAAACTTCTCTCACCCATTGAGAAATAATCCACTCAAGCATTATCATCTTCTTCTACTTCTACACATAAAACTTCTACTTGCTTCACGAAATTTTAGTTTGCTTTACTAAATCTAGACTATTAGTTTTTTCAAATGCATTGATCTGTAAATCGATCCCTTAAAACATTTTGTAATTCTTTGGAACTTTATTTTGAACTTAATCCTTTCAGATTTTTCTTGTCAACTTTATCTAAACTTACTACTTTCTCTAACCATGGAAAATATGATTTAACTTCATAATCCTCTATTAAAACCCCTCTATTAGCTAGCCTATATGATTTTTTCCCTTCCCTTAATGTATGTGTAAACCTAATTTCTTCAAACTCTATCGCAATATCTTGTATTTCCACAAAAATCTCTTGTATGTTCCATGGAACCTTTGCTTTCCTCAAAAATGTTGTTATTACCATTATTGAATTCCCTTCCATCCATACTTTGTTCCATTTCATTTGTCTACATATTTTTAATCCTTCCAAAGCCACCCAAGCTTTAGCTTCATTATTTTTCTCAAAACCACTACTGAAAACATAATGTCAAATAATATTAGCCCTATTACTTCTTATTATTCCTCCTCATCTTGTTGGTCTTGAATTTCCTTTAAAAGCTTCATCAATATATAATTTGACCAAATCTGCTTCCAATGGTTTCCACTTTATATTTTTTTTTTGTCTTCCGTTTGCTTCTCATACATTCACCATCATAATTCCAATTGATGACTTGAATCCATCTATCAAGGCTCTTTGCTTCAATATTAAGGATTGGGTGAGTTGATAGGGTTGGTTTAGACTCCTCTATGGCTAAACAAATCTTCCTTTTCATTACCTCTAAATTGCTTTTCTTTTCTTTAAATATTTATTTGTTCCTTTTGAGCCATACAATCCAAAGTATTGTAGCTTTATATGTATTCCATATTTTTTTTGTAACGCATCCCTTTTATAAGTGCTTTGCCATTGCTTTAACCATTATTCAATTCTATCATTAATCACCATGCATTTACCAAACATATTAAGAATCCATCTCCATGGTTTCTAGACTATTGCATTAGGCTATCCAAAGATAAAATTTCCCTTGTCCTACTAGCCATACAAACATTTTAACTTTTGGAATGCTCGGACTATCCCAAATATATCTCCATATTCTTATAGCATTCATATTTTAATTCCTTATCTATATTTATTTATAAATTAATAAAATATATTTAACTATGTTTACATAGATTATATAAAATATATGAAATCAAAAAACATACATTTATAGAATTTAGTTGTGATTTACTTTATTATTATTATTATTTTAGTTCACAAAAATTCTTTTAAGTGTTTATTATATACCTTTGAAAATATCTCTAATTATTTTAATATTATTTATTATTTAATGTATTATTGTAAGTGCTGATTATATAACATTTCAAAACATTTTTAATATATATATACCTGGTCCTAAATAATAAACAATATTGTTTGTTACTCTAATGTATTCTTGTAAGTGTTGATTATATAATATTTCAAAACACTTTTAATATATATACGTGGTCCTAGATAAAACATGAGATATATCCATTCTTAACCTGTTCTTTCTTACAAAGTAAACAAGAGTTCGTGTTTTTTATTTTCATATATTCATTTCAAATAATAAAAAATAATATATATATAATTGTTATTAAAATCATTCCAACTAATAAAAAATAATATATATAAAATTGTTAGTGAAGTTATTTCTTACACAAACAAGTGATATATCATTATTTATAAATTAAATTAATAATTCATAAATCGTTATATCATAATTGTGGTTTGAATGTTACAAGGACATGTTACTAATTTAATTTTGATATTATGAAAGGGTTTCCATTAATCCTTATATTTTACAGAGTTTTTGTTTTATTACCCTCTCTTCTCATGGTCATAATCCATGTGCATGGTTTTCCTTCTTCCTATGTGGGCGTCATCGCCCATTTATGTGGTTCTTCCTTTGGCTTTATTGAATAGATCCAACCCATACATTCATTGGGGTGACTTTGCTATTTGTTCTAAAAATGATGGATACTTTCTTTACAAGTATCTTAGCAAATCCCCGAGGAAAAGAGCAGAATCCTTAAAAATATGACTTGATTTCCAACAATCTCAACACCTTGAACTAAACACAATACTCTAGACTCCGTAAGAAACGAAATCTACTTATTGGAAAGTTTGGTACAGCACGATGCAATGCAACAAAGTTTGTTCACACAGGAAGGAGTCCCGCCTAAAGCATTTTGTCAAATCCCATCACTCGTCAACGACGAAAGACATTTTGTCATACATTATACACTTGTCGTACACTTGTTTTCGCTTACTTTTCAAATGGAAACTATTGCTGCAAAAGGATTCGAGTACATCGCGGAACTGACCATCACTTCAAAGCTGTAAAGCCGTCGACGAGTTCAGATACGATGACAGCAATTTGCCGTCAAAATCCATATTGAGCTTCCCCATATAAACGACCATAACATATCAAGATCGTTTGCGTTGGACTACCGACCTGTTTCTTATCTCTAAAGTAAAACATAATTGTTCAAAACTAATAATTAAAAAAAAAATCCATAATAAGAAGTTTCCCGAAGATTTTCAGAATAATCACGGCGACATCATGAAGATTTAAATCTGACAGGTTCGCCCTCAAAAAATTCAAGGCACAAGAAGTAAACATCCAACAGCACAATTATTATTTATGAGGATAGTCAAAGGTCTATACGTTGTACCAAATACTTTTGCCGACAAGACTTTATGCTCCTACAATTAACTGGCCGCTATTACCGTGGATTCGAGGCGCACAAAGGCGGGCGTCAATTCACCTCTGCCAGGCGCTGAAGTCCGCATACACCAAAAATACAATACATCTTTTCAAAATTACAAAGACTCAAGACTTAGCTGCCTTCCATGGTGAAACCGGCAGCCACAGCTCATCGTAATTTCAACAATCACTGTAAATATACGCCAGCGATCACATCCCTACTAAAACTAGGCCTGTCTCGCCACCCAGAATGCCATACGTGTATCTAGATAAATACTGCTGGAGAGCTCTTGATCCAAAAATATCAGGATGAAATGCTCAACAGCATATGTATCTGTCTAGCTATATTAGCGGATCTGAGCACCGCTAAATGTCTGGCCAAATTGCCAGTTGCTGGGAGCCACATTGTACGATGTAACGGTTTTACCGTCACTGGTGGTAACTTTGAAGGAGAGGCTCTGGCCGTTCAAGTAGCTGTTGCTCTGCCAATTCTGGCCCCAATTGCGCGACATTGGCTGCCATCCAGTTCTGGATCCCTTGATGGAAACGGCGTGGACGTCCCCTGCTCCTCCAACGTTTGTGATGAGCACCAAATTGAAATACGAGTGCCCATTGACGGTGAACCGGACTCCACCTCTCCTGTGGCAGGGCACTCTGCAACAAAGCAAATTTAAAAAAAAATCAGATAACCTAAAATAATGTTGTGCCTAAAGAAGATCCAAATATGCAAAATAAACTCTTATTATAGTCCGTTTAGTCATAAGACAATGCCAAGTATCAGTCAGAAATTCAGGGACAGACCTTTGGTAGAGAACAGGAACAATGCCGGCCTTGTACTTGGCAATGTGCTGGAATACAGGCTGTGAGAGATCAAAGTGCTCTTGTGGGGGATTACACCAGCCCCCGTCATTGTTCGGCAGCGCATTGTTTGGCGGGCAGAAGTTGGTGGCAGTGACCACAATCGTACTGGGGAGGCACCATTGTGGATCGTCATTGCATTTGATCTCATAGCACGCTCCACAGCTGAGGCCATTGTTGAAGAGAGCAGTGCTGAGAGCTGCAGTGTTGGTGCCGTATCCTTGGCTGTATAGATTGCCATACCCACAAGCACCCCCTGCATTACACCACAGTTTTGTCCTGTTACATAACGATGACGGAGACACAGGAGAAAACTAAATTCCATCGTGTAATGGATTACGTGAGGAAGTTCCAAAATGAGGCACTTACCCATTGTGCCCGATGCATCGCCACCCCCGTAAAATGTGGCATGAGCGCTTGTCCAACCGCGAGCAAATCCAAATCTGGCTATTGAGAACAAACCCAGCAGAAAAAGTTCTACAAGAGCCATCGGTCCTCCTGCAATACACATGAAGCAATATTATTGCTATTAGTATACAATGATTACTGGAGGAACACAAGTATTACAGGAATAGAGGGATGGATCCCAATCTTACCCAAAATAATTAACGCTTTGAGAAAGACCAAACTGAAATCAAATGGCTGTGAGAGAAGAGCTAGACGAAGAGGGACTGGGGAGAAATTAAGATGAGAAGATACGATGAAGGGGGTCCCTTAAATAGAGTTCTGAATGGCTTGTTTCCGGACCAAAAATCCATGTGTAGCGTGGGGGGTCCATGTGTAGCGTGCGGGGTCCTTTTTATATGATATTTATTCTGCTAAGGATCAAGCTGTCACTGACAACCTAAGTTTCTTGTTAATTACCATCACTGAAAAGGGGACTTTCGGTGGAAAAAATTTAAGACATGGACCCCACAAATTTCGCGGTGATGGCCTTCAAACTGGAGTTCGATGCTCCGGTGGAAGTATTCAAATTCTAGTTGCCTGCTTCCATAGCAGTTTGTAATTCCCTAGACAACCCTTTGAAAAGCAAGTTGCGGAACGGAGTTTACCCACTTATTAAGTTAAATTTGGATCTGTTTGACGGATGTTCACGTGAGAAGTTTACTTCCATTGACCAACAATAAATATCGTGTTAAGGAAGAGAGTCCAAAAGAGGTTGATTACGTAAGTCTTCTTTTCAGTTCGATTCAAAGATGCCAAGTTGGCACTAAATGTAGCTCAAATTTTGCTTAAATAGTTGCAGACAATTCAGTAAAATGCTATCAAATAGTCTATGTTTTGCACATGTATGATTGACTTACAACTTTTTATGTTGCAAATTTGAATTTAAATATTGTTATTATAAATTTTAACAGACAATGGCTTGGATTGATTTACAAATTTGTTGTTTCTTACTTTGAATGGGCAGAGGATATTCGAAAATCATCATTCCAGCACTTTATTTAAATTTGGGCATGGGCTGTCATGTTTATTACACCATTAACTCCACTTAGATATCCATAATTTGTTTTTCAGAAATGGATGTACCTTATCACCGACTATGGTTATCAGCTTGTTTTTGTAAGCACTTCTTTTCAAAAGGCCATTCATACCAAACGCGTATTAAGTGTAGGTATTTTATTTTTATTACATCGTGTTAATGATCTATATGAGAGTTGTTGTTTTGTAACTAATTTTAAAAATAATAAGAAATTTAAAATTGCATTTTAAAGTTTTTATTTTTATTTTGGTCCAAGAGTGCATGTGCGCGGTGTCGGTTGATAGTGTGTAAGTATGGCATATAAAAGTATAAGGATGTATGGGTTTGTCGAATGTAAAAAGTATAAGGATACAAGGTACGTGGAATATGTATTAAATGTATGTATACATTATAAAAGTGTTTTTGTGTCTTCAAGTGTGTTAAAATCTAGTATACACGATGTCAAAGAATTATATGAGTTTTTTTTTAAATAATAAAAAGTTAAGATTAAATTTTAATGTTTTAACTTTCTTTTTAATGTTATTTAATTGTACCAGTGTGGTACCAATACATAGGATACAAGTACGGGGTATATTGTATGTCATGTATGGTATGGACCTTTAAATTTGAGACACAAACATGTAAAGGTGTATGAGTGCATGGGATGTGAACCTGAAAGGATATAAGGTATGTATGTGGAGTATATGTACCCATATTGGTTTTTCTTTATATATAATTATCAAAATAATTTTATAAAAATATCATAATAGTATAAAAAATTTAAATTAAATATTTAAATTGAAAGTTTAATAAAATTTTAAAATATATTGTAAGATCTTTTTAACATTGTGTCATTAAACATATGAACAAAAGGTCATTCCTTCCTACGTATTACTATCTCAACAGGGAATCTACCCTCTTAATGCCTTTAACATGTAGGTTGTGATCACGATGCTCATCTTGTAGGATGCAAAGATGTCACTCTTTTATCCACCCTATGTATTATATGTTCCTCGAAAGAAAATCTTGATTCTCACTAACATCAAGTGCTTTCATAGCTTCATGATAAAAAATGCCTTCTTTGGCTTCATCGTGGTGCCCAACAAATTAATCGAGGGACAAAACATTTTTAATTAGTACATGATGTCGCTTGCCATGAAGGTGATTGCAAGAATATTAGATGAGATAAAAGCATGGGTCAGTTCAACACCACCTGTGTAATAGCCTACGTGGTAAAAAAACTCAAAGTTTTAGATTTAGTTGGGGAGGCTACAGTACAACATCGTCTGTGTAATAGCCTATGTAGTAAATAAACTCAAATTTTTAGATTTAGTAGGAGAGGTTACAATAGGAAGGCCCAAAACCTATGCTTAGTGTTTTGCCATTAGAAATTTAAGAGGTCAATTTGTAGTTTTTTTTTTTTTTTTTGTTGATATTTGTATGAATGCAATAAGGATCAATTATGTGACCAACCACAAGATGAATTTTATGGTGTGTTTATTAGGAATTATTAGGGAAAATGTTTCCCAATTGTTGGTTCCTAGGGTTTTATGAAGTATTTAGGGTTAAATTAGAAGTTATAGACTTCTTATATACTAGAGCCCATAAGGTTGCATGGGGTGTAAAGGCTAGATGATTAGTATTTCTTGTCTTTTATTTTTGGATAATCTCAATTAGTGGATGATAAGTATATGAATCCTAAGTAATTTCACAATCAAGATATTTTTTATGATGTTTTTAATGATTATCTTTATATGATGTGTATGCTTTTACGAAGAAAATGAACAATGAGATTCTCAAGATGTATAAGACTAAGGTCTTAAAAATTATGCCAATCATAAAGTATTTCTTATTTGTATATATTGTAACATAGTGAATTCAAATTGTTGTTCAAGTTTTGCATGGATTTTCTTAGTTTCTTTAGTGAATTCTAGCTATAAAATCTTATGGTCTATTTTTCAATAGGTAATTGTTTCACAAATTATTTAGAATTGTAGACACCAAATTTACCATGTAAGGCTAATCTTCAAATTTTCCAATCTCTTCATCAATCAAATGATCAATCTTCCTTACACCCAAATTTGGAGCATTTATTACTTTAAAAGTAAAAACACCAACGGTGCTTTCGTGACCCTAGTGGCACTTTTGCTAAGACTTTGACATTGGCATTTTTTGACCAAATAAAATTTAGGAAGGAAAAAATAATTTTACATCAACAATTTTAACCCAAACTATGAACACAACCCAAAAAAATACATAGATGCAAAAATCAAATGGAAGGAAAGAATTCTTATAGCCTAATTAATATCTATTTCACACCATTTCAAATGCAAAACTAGGAGATGAAGAATACTTAAAGAGGTATGATCAAAATGAATATGTATCTTTTGCACACAAGAGTAGTGAAGACTAAAAAACATTTTGTCATGGAATATGAAGCTTACAAGGACATCAAGATTACATATGAGGGTACTTTAAAAGTGAACTCAATAGTAGAACTTTTTGAAAGCACCATTGTGAAATCACCATCATTATTTTTCCTAGTCGATGTTTTTGACTGTCATGTACCAAAGTAAAAAATTTAACTTTTGATACCTTCCAAGCCACCTGCCATAATGGATCAGATCCATAAAATCTAATTCATAGCTCCTAATAAAAATTTGAAATCCAATATTTTTCATTTTCAATCTTCCTCCATTACTCACATCTTGATCTCATTTCAAATTATTACCATCTCCAATCCTATCAACTTCAATGTAATTCTTTGCCCAAGAAGCCATAGATTCTTAAAATACCAGCACTTGAGGTGATCAATTCATCAAGAGTTTTAGAGTAGCAAATTTCTACCAAAATATCTTTAGAATCGTAGGAATTCTATCATTTTGCATGACAAGGTTATGCCAAGATCTTTCCACAAGCTTTTCAATTTCATCCTTGCAAGTATTCAAGATTTTATTCTTGTAAGCACCTATCATTCAATGTCCAAGCTCTAAGTATTCAATCTCCAAGCTCTAATAATTCAATCTCTAAGCTTTAAGAATCATGCATCAAGCATTCAAGTTTCCAAGCTCAAGGTTTCAAGTGTCCACAAGCAAGATAGCGACCTTCCAACAAGATTCTATAAAAAAAAAAGTAAGCTTAGCATATTAATTTGTGCTCTTTCCTCTTATTTGCTTTTGGCATTCTCTTTGTCTTGTAGCTCTAATCTTTAATCTTCTTGTGTGTTAACTAATTTTACATATTTAATTTACATCTAGTTTAGCATCTCATTTTGTCATATTAATCTTTACTTTAAGCAAGCAAATCCTAAATTTATTATTATTTGATAGAGTTTCTAAACTCTTAAGTATGAGATATACATCATACATCTAATATTGTTTTGCTTCTCTATAAAGCAAAAGCACCATCATATTATAGGTCCCATGGTGCTACTCCTCTCTAGTTTACAAAGAGCAAAAGCACCAATTGTGATAAAAACATCAATGAGCTATCATTAACCCTATGGCACTTTTGCCATAGAGCATTCATTACATGCATTTATTAGTTATATCATTTTCACATTTGTTGAAACAAGGGCTTGATTACTATCCAAGGAGTCCAACATTCTTTAGTAGCTCAAACAAGCCCCTCTACTACTAATCCAATTCTTTTTTGTCTATTTTGTAGGGAAGCCAAAGAACCGTCAACAGGCAAAAGCATTGATGGTACTTCTACGGATGGGTGACACTTCTACCTTTTTGGTAGAAATATATTTTTATATTTTGTATTGCATTTTATTAAAGCATTTATGACTTAATATTGTTTGTTTTTTACTAGATTAGTTTTATTTTTTGTTTGTTTGGTAAAATAAAATAAAAATAAAAAGGAAGGAACTAGTTTTAGCACATTAATCATATAGGGGGCCAACAAAATCTTCAAGATTTAGCATTAAATCAAAATTACATATAGATGCATTTATGATTTGTTTCTTGCATTCTCTTGCACGCTTTCCTTAAAAATAGAAATTTTCATTTACTTTATCATCTAAAAGCAAAATTATTTTAGTTTTAGGTCTTATTGTTACATTTGTATGTTGCATTAGAGATAAATTAAGGTAAATCTTAGTCAAAAAACATCTTAGAAGAAATGTAGGTATTCTTCAATCAACCCATCAAACACTAAACTCTAAGCTAACAAACTACCCCTATCCTTGAGGTGAGAGAAAAATGACATAATGTATCCTCCAAGAGGTCCTTCATGATCTTTTTTCGATCCTCACATTTTTGGTGAAGCTAAGATGAACACCACCATGGGTCCCAATATCTTCTTTAACCAAGATAAACCTTAATCAACCTTAAACTAATATAACTTTAATCAAGACCATTAATCTTGTTTATTTAGATTAAATTATATGAAAAATAGATAACAATAACCTAACCAATTGTTAGTCCTACATAGGGTCTTTATGATCCTTTGATTAACTCCCATACAAACTACTTGGCTATATTATGTATATAGTAAGCTTGGATTGCCAATTGCCCACATATAATCTCACTTGTATTTACGCTTAGTAATGAGTATATTATAGTGGGCTAGTCAAAATCATAAGGAGGCATACTATTACCCCTCATATGAAATGTTGGCCATGTATCCAAGCGATCACTTCCACATATCATTAGCAACCCATGTATTGGATTTCTCTCATGTACTAATGGGTATATGGAGATGAGTTAGGCATATTGGGACCTTCAGTATATAGGAAGGCCCTTGAGGTATATAGGTCAATTTTAGTATATCAAGGAAAGTGGATATAAGGTTGTTAAAACATCTTGTCTTTCTTCTTTAGTTAACTCTATAAACTTTAGGACTTAATTAGTCTTTCTTTTCCTTCCAAATGCATGGCCAAGAAATGCTACTAAACCTA
Source organism: Wollemia nobilis (assembly GCA_028583015.1). Classification (NCBI taxonomy): domain Eukaryota; kingdom Viridiplantae; phylum Streptophyta; class Pinopsida; order Araucariales; family Araucariaceae; genus Wollemia; species Wollemia nobilis. Next base: position 9,168,018 of record JAQPPZ010016710.1, on the reverse strand, counting down.
TAACATTGATCATCATTTGACTAGTATCTTTATACCTCTAGTGGAAGGTCATGATGACCAACTTACCTTTAATAATCCAACCTTAAAGGAGGAAGGTGAGGTTTCTACATCTTTGGATTATCTAATCCCTATCCATGATGAGCAAGGAAGAGTGGTTTTCTAATCCACAACTCACATGGCTTATTTTTTACAAAAGCATATGAACGTTGTGGAATCCTTTCTTAAGGAATTCATGACACCCTAGTAATCGCTATAGGGGAAGCTTCACTCATGGACCATCCCCAACAACATATATTAATCTCTTTGTCTCTAAATTATTTCGATCCAACCTTTGGATCTCTAAATGCAAAACCTAACACATTAACTTCTAATTGATTGATTCAAATCCTCATATCATCCCCACTTGCATGGATTTTGAGAGGTAAATTGTCCATAATATTTGGGACATCACTAATCTTCGCTTACCCTTGAGGAAATATTAAGGGAAATATAGGTTGTCATATATCCTAATAAGCATGCATAAGCTACATTCCTAATTAGGACGTATCCTCAAGTGTCTCAATCTCTAATCCTTATACCAAAAACCTTCATTCGAATCTCATAAGTTAAAGTATAGGTTTCACTCAAAACCTTAATCCTTGAGTATTTCATCCTTTATCTTCTAACCCTTTCATCTCAAATACCTTGGGGACAAATCATTTTATGCCAACTTCATCATTGTACACCCAAGTTTATCAACCATCTCTTATATAAATGATCAAATTACTCCTATATTTCGACATACACATTTTGTGTCGTTAAATCCCTTTTATTTTGAGCTTTAAACTTTAGCTTTTCAACTAGAGATATTAAAACAACAAATGTCTATCATCCAAGGACCTTCTTCTAGTCACAAGTAGTTTTATGATAACTTGTGCAACCAACCCTTAGATCCTTTTATAGTTAGTCATCCTTTCCCTCCCAACTTTGAAACTCCTTTTGAATGTATAAAAGGAAGGAATATCCTATCAACTGCCATAGGTTATTTAGAACCACCTATAACGATATTTCTTATTATGAAACATTTCTACTCAAGATATTCCCTAAGAGCCTTAGTGTCCCAACCTTGCAATAGTACTTCCAAATACCAAGACATTCCTTCAAAAGCTTCAAAGACCTTATTGAGAAGTTTGACAAGTAATTATTTATCTACATTAAGAAAAATGCCACAATTAGTGATTTATACCAACTTAAGTAGTCTAAAGATGATTTTTTCTAACTTTCTAGAAAGATGGTAAACCCTAGTGCAAAAAATCCAATATGTCCTTCCACCTAGAGAAATATTGGACATATTTATATGTAATATTAATAAGCAATTGGTATTCTATTTAGACACAACCAATATGTCTTCTTTTGAAGATGCGATTGATATGAACAAGAGAATAGAGACCATCCTTATAAAACGATGGCAATTGAAAACCAAATCCTATAAGAAAGAGGATAAGTCTTCTTCTAACTCAAAGGGATAGTACAACAAAAAATAGATTGTAGGAAAAATAGAGTCACAAATGTGTGCTAGACCAACAACATTAGTGCTACAAATAACCTTCAAAAACTTATCTCAAATAATCCACAACAATAGAAACCTAAGAGAAATTAGTCATGACTGGATGAACCTCTTTTATCCATCCTAGATCAACTCTTGAAAGCTATAATTATGGTGCTTCTACCTATCAATCCTTTAGAACATAGAAGGGAAAATGTGCCTTGGTTTTGTCCTAATGAGCAATGCACCTTCCATCGCATTAATGGTCATGCGATCGATAAATGCAGGAGCCTTAGAAATATGATCCAAGAGCTAATTATCAAAGATCAATTTGTTCTCATTAGTTCTAATTGTTAGTCTTATTCTAATCAAGACCTTATAATTTTCTAAAATCCACTACCTAATCATACTTAGAATAAAAACATGGGGAATAATATTCACTATATGAATGTTCTACCTCCAAACCAAAGGATGGCTAAGACACTCTATTCTTCTAGTCACATCTCTCACATTTATGTTGTAATTAGATAATACAAGAATCCTGCATCCAATACCCTTCTAGAACTCCCTCAGTCCTTCACACAAAAATAATGTCTCCCCTTAAAGGACCTCCATTAATCATTCAATCAAGAGCTAAGGCTAAGGGCAATTTTTATTTTCTTCATAATCTTGAAAGTACCTTGATAAAAATATCTCTTCTTGAGATTCTTAGGATCTCTCTGGCCCATAGATATTTCTTACTTAAAATTTTGAGTGAATAGGTTGTTCCTTAAGACATCCAAATGATATAAAATTTATGGTGGGATTGACTAGGGTCAACCTTGCAAATGTATCATTCCTCGAGGATGATATCCATCAATCCTCTAGGTTTGAAGATCTCCCATTATACATCATAGGCCAATTTGTGATAGATTCATTAAATTAATATTAGTCAATAATGGTTGGTTCTAACCTCAATGTTTATAACCTAAACTTTATTAGATATTTTTAGCTAATAAAACAAAATTTAGAGAAACAAAATCTTGATATCAAGGATTTCTACAAAGGGGAATGCGAGGCTAATGGTACTGTAATATTACCCCTTAGAGTCAGACTCCACATCCTCAACTTTATTTTCTATGTCATAACTTTTGAATTGACCTACAATATTCCTCTTAGGAGTCCATGGATTCACAAGCTACTAACCATCAATCCAACTCTTCATTAGTGCCTTAAATATGAATATAGGAGTAAAAAATTTCATATTCTAGCCAACGTTGAATCCTTCACAAATTTCTAGATGACCAAGGTTGAGAACCCTAAAGCTCGTCTTTTCCCTTCTCTCAATTCATCTCTTGAATCGTCTTCTTCATATTCTTGTTAGATTCTAATAATTTATGCATCAAGGTCTAACACCTAAAATAATTCTCCTAACAATGAATCTAATGGCCAAATATCTAACCCAATCATTTCTAAAAATAATAATCCAAATAATAATCAACTTGTCTTGGACCTAGCCAAGTTTCCCCCATATCCTCAAACCTTAGGTTTACCTTCTAGTAATAAGGGTAAAATAATGCAAATATAAAGTTTCTCCTTCATTTGTGCTAGTAACACTAATGATGGTACAATTAATGGTAGTAACCCTTTCTTGGTTGAATGATAGCATGCTTCATGCTTCTTCTCAAACTCATATTTCATTCCTAAGCATATGCTTCCTAACATGGGATATTGAGATAAAGGACTAGACCTATATGAGCAGGGCAATACAAATCCCCTATAGACCAAAGCATGTTCAAGATGCTATGGGATAGGTTATATCCCTAACCATAGTCATCCTTGTCCATATTCTTTGAATAGAAAAGATGAAGCCAACCTTCATGATAGGGCATCCCATGATACCATAAATTTTTTAAATGGATTGGATTGGGATAATGATGATTATGATGTAACATCACTCCTCATAGACCCTAACCTCTCTCAATTTATATCATCTATCAATGTAAATACCCTAACTCTATCATGTCTTGATCTCATTGCAAATGAATACAATTATGATATAGAGAGATGCCTTGAATGATCCTTCTCTAGATGGTCCCTTAGACTATCTAGTGCAAAATGACTTATTTTTGTGGATATTTTCCCCAAATCATGAATGTTACTATCTCATAGCCAATCAACAACAATCGACCATCCCTAGATCTTATAGATCTTGAGATCCTAGGAGTATTGCCAGTTTCCCTTCAATTGAAATATGAGTCTTGTATTTTGGTTAAGATAACTATGAACATTGATATTAAGACTCCTAAAGATCCCATGATCCTTTACCTAGGTAAGGTCTTGAACCTAACTGAGCATGAGGAATACACCATGCTTTTGATAAATTTCAAAGATATCTTGGCTTGGTGCTATGGTGGTATGCCAGCTCTTGATCCTTCCCTAGTTTTTCGTCACCTAGTCATTAATCCTAGTGCAGAACTCGTAAAGTAGAAATTATAGAAAATAATTCCAAAATTTGCATTGCTAGATAAGGAGGAGCGTCAAAAACTCCTTGATTTCAAATTCATTAGATTCATTGGCTATTATGACTAAATCTCTAACACCATTCTTGTTGCTAAGAAAACTATTAATGTTAAAATATGCACCAAATTTTGGGACATCAACAAAGCATGTCTTGAGGACAACTTCCCTCTGCACAACATTGGCATGATCAATAATTTTACTAGAGGATGTGGAATGCTATCTTTTATGGATAGATTCCCAAGCTATAATAAAATTAAAATTACTCTTGAGGACCAAGCCAAAATAATTTTCACCACCTCATGGGGAACCTTTTGTTACCACATCATACCTTTTGGATTGAAAAAGGTAGGTGCTACTTTTCATAATTTGTCTTGGTTGAATCATTATTTACTTTCAATTGATTAATACTTGTTTGGTGTTATGCTTTCAATACCTATGATTTTTTGATTTAGTTCTAATTAAACCTATAAAGGTTTATGCTTTAGAATTTATTTAAATCCCTCCTTTTATCCTTTAATGAAAAGCAAAAAAAAAATGCATGGATAGGTTATTTCAAAAAAGTAAAGAATTGTTTTAAATTATAAAATGAGATATTTTAAAAAGAACCATATTATATTTAAAATAATTTACCCTTGTGTACGTGGGCAATGAATTTTGGTGGTTGAACTTTGATTTTTATAATAGTAAGAATGATTTTCTTCTTACCCTTTTTCAACGCCAAATAGAAATGAATGTATGATAAGTTGGTGGGAAAGGAGCTTGAGAAGGGGGATGGCTGGTTTGAAAGGATGGCTTGATTATTGAAAGAGAGGAAGGCATGAAGCTTTGAGGTAACCATGGAGGAATATAACCTTTTAGGAGTAATAGGTTGGAGGATATCTTATCATGCTTTGATTAGTTTATAATCTTCCTATTTTCTACCCTTTTGGAGATAGTCGAGTTTGCTTATGCCTAGTTTTCATAATCCCATTTATCATTATTTTTTGGGGTGCTATTTCGTTGTAATCAACCTTTGATGGCATGTATCTTAGCAATATTAACTTAACTTATAAACCCCCTTTGTGATTGTTTTGATGAGGCACTCATTGGTTGTAATTGACCTAAGTATTGTTGTTTATGGAACTCAATTGATTATAGTTTTGTTCCATTTAATTTGTTAAGCTTTAGTCACTTACAATCAGGTTTATTCAGAGTTATTAATGCTCAAGACAATGCTTATGAACCCCTTGTTAGCTTTGCTAAAGATTTATCCATTTTGTCCTACATATTTGGGTATGGTTGTCGTGTCATAGGTGGTGGGAAACCAAATTTTTGGTGTTGTTGAATTCCTTTTAAAGGTTGAATGGTTTATTTTAATCTCATAAACCTCCCTTGCACATTTGTAACCTTTGTTCGATATATGCTCTATCTACATTTTTGGGTGAGAAGAGTAGTTTTTTTTGTTTTACTTCTACTTCTTGTGCATGTGTGCTAAACTTCTATCGTCATTTAGAATGTTTTTACCTAAGGTCTGCATAGGAGTACTTGTGAATAGATGAGGGCCCTTGGATAGATGTCACTTGCTATGTCAATTGTTCTAGCAAGTTTAGGGACTAGAGTGCTAAAGATTTTGGGTTTTGAGTTTTATGTTGTGGAACAATTTATGTCACCACTTTTATAAAATTTTATGAATATTTGACAATGTTTTGCAATCATCAAAGGTAATGTCACTTTTGCCCCAAAACTGAGTACAAGAAGGTAAATTTTTCTTAATTCACCAAAAGGGTTGATCAATGATGTCATTGATGTCTATTTGGCATGCAAAATTAGGTGTTTATAATAAGCATATTATAAACTTAATGGCAAATTGTAGATATATTTAGCAATATTCACTGATAACAAGGCATACATATCCTGGAAGTATTTTACTAAGTTGAAGTATTTTTCAAGAAAGTAATACCTTTGAGGATAGAGTATAAAGCTAAAATTTGTTTATCACATAAGACAATTATGTGCCACCAAATACTACAACACCCAATGCTAAGTCCATGCCTTAGAGAAAACATATTTCTAGCTCAGAAAATGAGCCACTTCACCCTCACCAATTCCTTACCATAAGCAAGTGTCCTTTTACTCAAAAATATTTGACGTTCAATATCTTAGCCTAATAATGAATAGGTTTCCACTTGCCTTTGAAGAAGAACTTATAGATTTTGTGTTTAAACAATTCATTTCAAGGTTCAATACTGATCAAAGCATGGGCAACCTATTTAATTGGTAAATATTTGCTCTCAGTAAGGGGGTATAGAATACTAAGGCCTCCCTTATTTTTAGGCGTAGTACATAGTTTCTAAGAGATATTCATCATGGCATTAGAACCATCCCAATTGGACGAAAGATAATGATGATTAATTTGTATAAATTGTTTATAAGTTATACGAGAAGCTAGCTATGCTAAGGAGTAATATACATGAGAGGCCAATATGATCTTATTTATAACCTAAATCTTACTAACCAAAGATAGAAATTTGATGGGCCAAACCTCAATGGTTTTTGAAACCTGATCATCATCTAATCACACGTGCAACATGGAGAGACATTGATAATAGATGGTATTCCAAAATACCTCATAATATTTCCGTTAAAAATAATTTTCTATTTAAAGGGAATATCACTAGATTAAGGACTAAATAAATAATTAAAACTTTTAATTTTAATGTTACTAATCTTAAAATTAAATACACCATAATATAACTTTAAAATCTCTTAATATTTATTTTTTAGAATCACCTTTATATAAACAATCTACAAAATAAAAAATAATGATTAATTTTATATTTAAAATACTAAAGCCATTTGAAAAACCTTCATATTAAACTCTCTTCAACAATTCAACTATATTAAACTTATTTTTCTATGGTAATATTGTCAAAGGCGGAACTTCCAACAATTCAACTATACTAAATTTATTTTTCTATGGTAATATTGTCAAAGGCAGAACTTCCACTCTAGCAATCTTATACTTAGGCTAAAATGTAAATATTAAGATAAATTTAATTCATAAAGCTATTTTTCAAAACTATACGATCATAAATTGATCCACAAGTTCTAAAATATATTTATATATTTCGAGTAATGAACATTGATATAATTTATTTTATATTGTCACTGGTTTGATGACTATAGAAGTTTAACTGGACAGTATTGAATGCTTGAAAACTAACATGAAAAAATTTTTAAGGTGGTTACAAATGGACCTAAACAAGTTACATAAAAGCAAGATATAGATAGGGAGACTCCACATAGTCACGATCGCAAGTTTTTATGAGATATTGTAATATAATATATATACATATATTTTAAAATGTTAATAAAGTGTATATTATACAAAACTCGCCAGTTCCTAAAAAAACTTCAACTTCTCAGGATGTTCCTCCCAAGAACCCTCTTGCCTCTTCCATGACTCAGTCTAAGTACTCAGATATTCCTATTAATCCTCAAGGCCCGCTAATTTCTACCATAAATCTTGACTTAGCTCTCGTTCCTTCACCACAACTCTTGAAATATAGTCTTATGACAGATGGGTGGAGAGTGGTAGGCAAGCGACAATTTTAGTCAACCCCCCCAAGATCACTCCATCCATCCAAAGGAAAAAAACCCTCTGACAAATATCTTGCTAGATCCTCCTCTCAAGTGTCTCAAAACAAGGTTCATGTTCAACAAGTTTATCTGGACAACACGCAATTGTTGCCAATCAGTGAAAATATTTTCCAGGATCTAAATCATGAGGTCGAGCAGCCTCTAAATCATCCCTCATGAATTTAAATATTCTATCTTGGAATGTTAGGGGTCTCTCCCTCCCTTACCGTAAGTTTCAAGTTCAAAAAGTTGTTGCTAAAAATCATATTTTTGTTCTTTTCCTTTAAGAATTGAAAGTCACTGGTCACACTCTCACCCATTGTATAGATATCATTGGTGGTGGGTATGCATCTACCTTTACCACTTCTCATGTTAACGGTAAAGGAGGTGTTGCCCTTTCCATAGCCAAGTCTCTTTGTTATGATATTCTAGACCATGGTGAAGACACTGCTCATCGTTGTGTATGGGTTAGACTAGATCTTAACTCTTAGGTTATTGGATTTTGTTCTATCTATGCCCCTAATGACCCTCCTAGTCGTATAACCCTTTGGGAATGGTTAGTTGTTTCTCTCCCTCCTGCAGAATGGATCCTTGGAGGTGACTTTAATATGATTGAGAATCCTAGTGACAAAATTTGGACTGTTAGTAGGCCCCTTTCTAATGCTAAATTTGGTAGTTGGTCGTTTTGTCGTAGTTAGGTGTGCATGACCCTCTCTTTGGTAAAGCTTCCTCGCATAGAGATAATTGGTTTGCATGGTCCAACTATCGTCAAGGCTCTACTATGAAGTTTGTTCGTCTGGACAGATTTTACTTCAGTAATTATTTCCTGGATAAATTCTCTATCCATGAGCAAGTTCGTGTCTTGTCTCACACTACTTTGTCTGATCACCTTCCAATATTGTCTTCTATCCAAACTTACTCAATTTTTCTTAATTCCATGTCGCTTCCTTTCAAATTAAATGTGTCCCACTTTGACAATCCTGTCTGTTGTTGCCTTGTAGAGCATGTCTGGAATAGATTTCCTAGACCAACTGGTAATATTGGCTGGATCAAATGGTTTGAAACCGTGATTTCCAATACGGTTTCATCCCTTAGATGGTATGGATGCTCTTTTGCCAAGAGGAATAATATTCAAGAGAGTCGCCTTCATAAGGAGATCTCTCATATTCATTCCATGCTTATGAAAGACCCTACTAACACTGTTATTCAATGCGATCTAGCTAATGTTGAAAATCAAGCTAGAGTTTATGAGTCTTACCGTGCTAGAGGGGCACATGTTAGATCTCACCTCAATTGGATCTCCCAAGGAGACAAGGGAATTAAATTGTTTTTCAACTACCTCAAACATAAGAATATTTCAGAAAGGATCACTGAGTTGGAGGACCCTTTAGGTCATTTTATTTTCGACTCTAAAGAGATCATGAATCGTTTTGTAGTTTACTTCTCTCAGCTTTTTATAGCAGATCCAAGGGATGAAATCCAATGTATCTTAATGGAATACGTGCAAGAACATATTCCCACCTTAGTTGATCCCATTATTCGATATCAACTTGAATATCCTATTTCTGTGAATTATCTGCAAACTACTCTTTTTCTATGAAGAATGACAAAGCTCCTGGCTTGGATGGGCTTCTAGTGGAGTTTTATAAAAAAATTGGCATATTCTTTCCTCTGATCTTCATCACATTTACCTAGAAGCTCTTCATAATAGTTCCCTTGGAGCTTATATCAATGCAAGGATTATCAAGCTGATTTCTAAAGGTACAACCCGTAACCAAATCTTCAATTGGAGACCTATTACTCTCCTCAATGTTTCTTACAAGATCATAGCTAAAGCTATAGCTTTAAAAATCAAAATTTTTGCTCAAGCGATTGTTTGCCCTGAAAAACATGCTTTTCTTAAAGGTCGTTATATTTCAGATAATATTATGATGGCTTGGGAAACTTCACAATGGGCTATCGATTCTAATCAAGATGCCCTCTTGGTTAAGTTAGATTTTGACAAAGCTTATGATAGAATCAGATGGGATTTTATTCTTAGTATGCTTTCTTGGCTTGGTTTTGGTCCAAAATTTTGTAATCAAATTGGTATGCTTTTTCATGATGCTTCAGCTTGTGTTCAGGTTAATGGAGCTCTTTCCCCCTCCTTCCCTATTCAACGGTCTATCAGACAAGGTTGCCCCCTTGCTCCTTTTTTGTATGTTTTGGTTGTCGATGCTCTTGGTTATCTTCTTCATAAGGTTCATTCTGATGGTCTCATTCAAGGTATTAAGCTTCCTGGGGATAAATGTGCTCTTAACTCTCATTTTGCTAATGATTCCCTTATTTTTCTTCAAAATACACAAGAGGTGGAACCAGCTAAAGATATTGTTCAACTGTTTTATGATGTCTCTGGTTCTCGTATTAACGATTCTAAAACTGAAGTCTTCTATACCTCTTCCTCTCCTCGTGGATACAACTCCTTAACTGAGTGGAAGATCATCCCTCATGGTAAGATTATGTGTTATTTGAGAATTCCTTTTGGGATTAATATCTCTCCTAAGGATATGTGGAACTGGGTTATGGAAAGACTTCAAAAAAAAATTTAATGCTTTGCCAGCTCGGTTTCTTTCCTTAGCAGGAAGAATTCAAGTTACGAATAAAATTATGGCAGCCTCTCATGTTTATTACTCCTCTTGTTGGATGGCCCCCAAGATAGCCTATAAATTAACTCAGGCAATTCGTAATTTTTTATGGACTAAATGGGATGGAGAGGTTGGTATGACACCCATATCTTGGAAACTTTGTACTCAACCTAAGGCTTTAGGAGGTCTAGGCATCATTGATCCTCTTACCCAGAGCAAAAGTTTGGCTGCAAAATGGGTTGCGAGAGCCATTATTGGTGATGAAAATTGGAAACACCTATTTCGATACAAAATCTCTCTAACTACTCACAAAGGTAAATGGAAAGAAACCCCTTGGGAGGATAAGGTTCTTAATGCACCTTATTTTACAGTTAAAGGTTCTATTCTAGTTACCCAAAACTGGAAAGCTTGGCAATCAGTTTCTCATTTATTGGCTTGGAAGTCTTTTAGACATGATTTGAGCATCCGTCTTAATAGTATTTTGTGGAATAAACTTATTCTCCATAATGATAAACCTTTAGCTTTATGCAATGCTATTCATGGGCTAGTTTTTTTGAAGAAATGAATTAATAGAATTAGAGATATATGGGATCCGGGTAGCTGCTCAATTCTTACTTGGAACCAGATCTATAATAATTGCTCCCTTCCCTCTAGGTTCAAAGAGTCTTATGGTTTAATTATGGCTTCCATCCCTTGTGAAGTCCTTGTGAAGTTGGGAACAACTGCCCATAATATTTGGAATGACTGGAGATGGCTTAATGGTCATATAATCTCTTCCATTACTTCTAGTTGGTTATACAAAAATCTTCTGTGTCTAGCTTCTTTAGACTCTAAGCTCAATGTCAAGTGGCAAGTAAATTTTACCAATGCCCAATGGGAGTTTCTTGCTACTCAAATTTGGAAAGCTCCCGTTGAATCAAAAACACAACTTCTTGGTTGGCGAATTTTGCATCAAAAATTGCCAACAGCTGAAAGTTTGGCTGTGATTTTACACATTTCCCCTCAATGCAATTTTTGTAATGTTTTAGAAACTCGTATTCACATGTTTTGATTTTGTGGCATGGCTAAACAGTTTTGGGATATCTTCTACTCTTTTATTTTTCCCTCTTTTGCTAGATCTTGGAAGCTTTCTCTACTTGGTTTTTCTTAGTTGGATCAATGCCCCAAACTCTGGGATGTTTGTAGACTCATCCTTCTCAAGCACATTTGGAAGTACAGATGCAAAAAGGTGTTTACTGGATCTGTTCTTCCATGGGATATAGTTTTGGCAAACTTGACCTTTGATCTTTTTCTACATGTGGGACAGATTCATTCCCAAGTTTATGGTCCTTCCAACACCTCAAGATGTTATTGACAGACTTCATCAACTTTCTCATATGATTCAAGATCTTCAGAAAGTCCAACAGGAAGCTAAGAAGAAGACAATTAACAATGATAGGCAGGTTCAGGGTTTGATTACTTCTTTTTCTTCTCTGAAGACTACAGAAGATAGCACGGAAGACATGCCTAGAATTTTTTTCATATAACAAACTCTCCCATAGATGAATGTTGATATATGGTGTATTGCAACAAGATATAGCTATAGGCTTTCTGTTGATATTAGCTTCTATTCTTATGTATATTCAGATATGGATCCTTTACTCCTGATCCACCTCATTTTGTTTTTTTAACTAGTGGACAATATTAACACCAAAATATTATAATGTTCCGGTTAATGATATAATATAATCTAAGCTTTTTTAAATATATATATATGAAAGAGATATAATCAACCAAAAAAAATGGCAAATTATAAGTTGGCTGCTTTGGCATCTTTGAATTGCAGTAAAGAACAATATTTTCCCCATTTTGCTTTGGCGTCTTTGAATTGGATTAAAGAACAGTATTTTCCCGCTTTTTCTCCGGCTGTGACCAGGAATAAATTTTGTTGATGGTCAAAGAATGTAACTTTTCTCAAATTGAAACTCATATCTACCAAACTTCAATAACTTTATTAAGAAGTTAAAAGAGAGACAAATCTATTAATGTGGAAGTTGGAGTCAACATTTGCAAACGTCGAACGCTAAGGGAATTACCACAACAAGCTAACTCTAATTCGGATAGATCCAAAACTACAACAAACACTACCGTGAAAATGAGGGAAAAAAAACAACCACATACAAATGTAAGTACTGTTATATCGTGCAGTGCAGTGTTTAGACCAAAAGTATTTGAACCACCTTCGTAACCGTAGTTAACAACAAAACAAACCGAGCCAAGCGTAAATATTAATCTTGTGCAGCAGTAGTGTAGGAATACTTTTTCTCCACATTTTCCTCAGCGACAGTTATGGGAACTGGCGACGAGATACGGAAAGCAGTCGGTAACATTCAGGTTAAGTGGGTCGATATTTAAAGTAATGGTACTGGTAATTTGGGGTAATTTAAGAGGGAAAGTCAGTGCGGAAGGCTTCTGGCGCTTTATTTTCATATTTACGTGGTCTGGATTCAGTAAAAATACACTAAAAATAATCCCAACAGTTAATACCGAAACAAGAATAATAACTTGTGTACCAGATTGTTTGCGTGTTGTCCCATACTTGCGATTCATATTCAGACACGTTCCCACTGTCAAAATGAGTTAATGAGTTTCCATGCTTCTTGCCCCTTTCAAATCTCTATTTAATTGTACCCTCCTTCCTCGATCTTCAACAATGGCCTCAGTTGTGGAACATGCTATGAGATCAAATGCAACGACGATCGAGAATGATGCCTCCCCAGTACTACTGTGGTCACTGCCACTAACTTCTGCCTGCCCAACAGTGAGCTGCCTAATAAAGCTAGGGGCTGGTGTAACACCCCACTCACAGCCTGTATGCCAGCAGATAGCTAAGTACAACGCTGGCATTGTCCCTGTTCTCTATCAAAGGTCCGTCCTCCGATTTCTGGCTGACTATACATCTGCGCCTCTGCTTTCTTACTATTACCAGAGGGACTAGTCACTATAACATATCTGCTTCTCTTGTTAAGTTAATTGACTTATTTCAATGTGTTTTATTGCAGGATGCTCTGGCAGAGGAGAGGAAGAGTTAGGTTCACCATAAATGGGCACTCCTACGTCAATTTAGTGCTGGTCACTAACATTGGGGGAGCAGGGGACATCCATGTGGTGTGGATAAATGGGCACTCCTACTTCAAATCTAGTAAAGCTCTGCTCACTTACTTTATTAAACTGTGATTGTTGATTTTTCACGAGGGCAGTGGGTTGTGACAGCGGCTCTAGACAAGGAAGGCAGCTGCAGTCGTAGTGATCTTAGGTGACTCCAATTTTGAGAAGATAAATAAGGTAATTAAAAATAAGGCAGTTTTTAACGTCAACTAGATTCAATGAGGATTTACCTAGGATGGTAAAGCGTTTTGAGTTTGAGCGTAGGGCAAAGGTGAATTATTGACGCCCACCTTTCTCCGATGTGCTCTAATATAATCACGTTTGTTATTTTTATTATTAGTTTAGGCTTTACGACAAGGTAGTCGTCTTTTGAGTATTGGGTTAGGACAAGTTATATTGTGGTTAGTTTTATTTTTCGTATTTGAATTTTAATTATATATATAAGATTGAGACTTTGTTATTTTTTTAGTGGGTTATGATTTATATTGATTTTGAATCTAAAATTTGTTATTTGTATTATTTTTTTTTAGTATTGAATTTGAATTATTATTTTTAATGGATAGTTGTTTTTTTTATTGGGTTAGGATTTATATTGATTTTGAATCTAAAATTTGTTATTTGTATTATTTTTTTAGTATTGAATTTGAATTATTGTTTTTAGTGGATAGTTATTTTTGTATGTTATTGAATTGCTATTGTTACTACTATATTAGAGCATAAATTTTGGCTCTCTACAATAGTGTGAAAGAATGGTAGAAGGGTGTGCAAACCATTTTAGAACCTTTGACAATTAATTTGCTACTTATCATCTAGTACTTTTCATCAATTTTTCTCGACTCAATCTTTCGTTACACTTTTCTTTTGTAATATTCTAATCGTTGTTTTCTTTACTTTAAATTGATTAAAATAAAATATTAGATGTGTTGGGACCCTTGCAAGAGGTCCATCTCATTGTGATTGTCTCTTCGAGTTAGTCAAAATAAGGGGTATCTCGAGCAATACTTTTTCAAGAGTCATGTGTGTTGGGACCCTTATGGAAGACCCATCTCATTGCGATCGTATCTTCAAAATGATCAAAGTAAAAGGTATTTCTCGTAACTCTTTTTAGAAGTACTCCAAAGTATTCTTTTGGGTTTTGCATTCGCTTCTAGTGTATAAAAAACCTATTGCTTCTACTAGTTGGTTGTAAATCAATAGTCTTTCACATCACATTGGTCATCCAGAGGATGTGTGCATGAGTAAAAAGAAAAGTCAACTTAGAAATGTTGGCAAGCATCACAACACCCCATCAAAAATCAATAGCTTTGACCAACACATCCTTCCTTTTATAAATACCATGAATTCATATCCTCCTTATACCCTTAGCTTACCACTTCTCCTCCTACTACTCCTCAAACCGGTAATGTTCTTCTCAATACAATTGATCCCAATTTGCAATCATATCTTGTGCACTAAAAAACTCATTAACTCCATTGTTGACTCTCAAGATCAAATATAGAAGACCTTAGTTGACATCCAAAGATATCTTGATCTTGCCCCTATTGAGTGTTCCCTTAACTAAGAGTTCCAACAAGCCATTAGGCAATAGCCACATGGCATGTAATAGGGACCAACTTCAAAGGGACACCAATATTAGGACATAATCATCTACCAATAGTCATCATTTGGTCATAGACCTCTAGTCTCCCATGGCAGTCACATGGGTCCCTATGCTACTAGGGGTACTCTTTAAGGTATGGGAGGTTTTAACATATGCTTTGTTATTGACTTGATCTCTCTACAAGAGGTCCTACTAATTTCCTTTCTTTGCCTCATGATGTTCTAGTTACATGTGATGACATATCAACCTTTAAGGGTGCAGATCCACATGGTTGGTTGGATAAGATGGATAGCATAATTTGTCTAAACCATATTTCTAAAGAAGGGCACATTCCATTGGCTACTACTAAGTTGGTAATCCATGCACATCAATGGTTGACATAGGAGCTCCACCAACATGGGACCTCACTTATGTTGCCTAAGTGTAAAGTGTTATTCCTCCATGTGTTCAACAAAGTATCTTTTGCTTCATATGTGGTTTGTCTGATACAAACCAAACAAACAAGATCAGTTTATGATTATTGCACGTAGTTCATAAGTTTGGTCATCTACACCTATTAGTTGGATCTAGTGGTGGTGGTCTCAGTATTTTGCCATGGTCTTAAGGATGAAATTTAGTGAAAGTCAACATGCTTGATCCATACACCTTTAAGGATGTTTAACATATGGCTTTGACAACAAAAAAAAAAGCTCTAGTTCTCCCATCCCCAACCTCAGTGTGACTTCAAGCCTCGATGATCTTACCTCAATAACTACAATAACAATCACCCTAAGGATTTTTTATTTTAAACATTGTTCACATCTTTGTCAAGTTAGGTATATGAAGAACATCACAACTTCAAAGTGAAAGAAGATAAAGATTGAGATCCATCGTAGTAGGATACACTGGTTCAAGTAGTCAATTCTAAACACGAGCATGGTACCATGGCTATCTTTGCATTTGGTCTTATCAAAATTTAAGCTCACCACACAAAGGTCTAAGGACTCATCAAACATCAACACATCAATGTGTTGATTTATTTCGGTAGTATGCATAACTTTATTAACATGAAAATAATGAAGTCTTTAGGATGGTATATCAATACTTCAATTCAAGACACATTTTAAGTATTGATTGTAAATTGGGGTACAACTCATTTTTTGTGTTGAATGACTAAGGTTAACATCTATATGGGTCATTTTAATTTGCCTAGTCATATCTTCACCATAAATATGGGAAGTGTAGATGTCATCTTAACAGCATTATCGCTATCCCAACTCAACAATGTTACTCTTGGTCTACAATGATTATATGTCAAATGGATGAAGAATGCAAATATCATCTATCTCCAAGGAATCTGACCTCCCCTCTCCAAGGTGGTTAGTTCCCACAACATAAAAAGATATTGAAGAAAGACAATCATGGATTATTCTCCCAAATTAATTACATGGAAGTTGTCTTTGGAGCCACTTCTTCTAGCTCTTCCTTTAAACTTGTAAACTATTGTAGATTGTTATGCAAACATCTTTGGTGAACCCTTGGTTATTCCCCATAAGTGCACTCATGATCATGCAATTCATCTCGTTACAAGAAGATAACCTATGAATGTTCATCCTTACTACTATCCCCAACCCCAAAAGTTAAAAATTGAGAAGTTGGTCTAGGAAATATTGGAGCAAGGAATTATACGTTTGAGAATCCATATGTATTCCTCTCTGGTGGTTATCATGCAGTGTAAGGATAACTCTTAGCATATATATCCTAATTATTGACCTCTCAACAAGTTCACTATTAAAGTTTTCTATCTTTGTTATAAATGATATATTGGATGAATTGCATGGCACTAAATACTTTACACAACAAGACTTACACTCTAGGTTTCCTCAAATTTGGGTTATAGAAGAGGATATTACCAAGATTGCTTTTCGTAGACATGAGGGTTATTATAAGATTTTTTTGAAAAATAATTTGAAAAAACTTGTATTAAAACAAATATCATTTACAAGTTGGTATGAGCCAAATATCTTAAACCATATTTCTACAATGATTGTTCACATGTTTACAACTATAAAAAAATATCTACAATGGAGCACAAATCTCCTAAACCATATTTCTGGAATGGTTGTCCAAATTAGCTAAACACTGGATTTGCTCACCAACCTACCTAGTCATTTCAACCTCAATAGCCATATCATTGTGCCACTGAACCCCTACCTCCTTCTCAATGCCCATATTAGCCAAGAAGTCTACCACTTTATTTAGATCTCTACTCACATAAACTGGAATCGCAACATCTAATTCCCTCCACAATTCCTTAATTTGAGTGATTAGAATCCTCAACCTCCATGTCTTCAAATCAAAGTTCCTCATGCAATCTAGAGCTCCAACCATTATTTGAGAATTTGATTCTAGGATTATCCTCCTGTAACCTTGTTTTACTGCCCAAATAGAAGCATATTTGATATCTAAAGCTTTTGCTTCATTGTTTTTGGCTCTTCCCAAGCCTTGTAATTCCCAATAGAGAACTGTTCCAACATGATTCCAGCAAACCACTCCAATTCCAGCTCTATCTAGATTGCCTTTTGTAGCTCCATCAGTATTAATTTTAATCCAACCTTCTGGGGTGGTTTCCAACTAGCTCTATCCTACCCCTCTTGCACTTCAAATTCCTTCTTCATTACCCCTATAACAACCTAAGTTTCCTCTTTAGCATACACTTCCACAGTTTCTATGACTTTGCTCCAAATGACATGTCAAACTCCATCTAAAGAAGAAAAGGTTTCTTTAAAAATTCTACCATTTCTCTCCAACCACACTTACCACCAAATGAAGTTTAATCCAATCTCCCAACAAATACAAAGAGCTTTAGATTTAAATCTACCCCTCTTCCATTTTTTCCAAATATTAATCCGATTCAAATCACCATTAACTTGAATTTTATAATATAAAAACCATCTCTCCCAAATCTGAGATTATCAAAAGTAAGAATTCCATTATGCATGAACTACCAGGCAAAAAAAATTACTTTCGACCAACCCTTGGACTGCCAAATCTTTCTCCAATCCTCAACCTAATATGCATGAGGAGGAGGCTTTGGAAGGATCTTATCATATCCATCCTTCACTATGTAGACACCAAGGCTCCCATAGCCCCAAGCTAATTCATCCTCCTCATCTCTACCTGTGAGAAATATTTCTACTAATATTTTATTCATGATGAGTGTCAAATCCAGAGGGATTGAAATTGGCCACTCATCCAACTTCTTAAACTACTTAAACTTATAATCCCCCGACTAACTAGTGTTGAAATAACTTTCAATTTTGATTCAACCCCTGGTTTCCATGGTTGTTTTTATTGGTTGCAGTTCAAGAAATTCAATAATGATAGGTGGGTATTGATCCCATGAATCTGTCCAAAATCGTGCCTTCTCCCCTCCCCCCATTTTTCAAAATAACCCATATTTTACTACTTGAGATCCTAACTTAAGAGCCTACCACACTGAGTATCCATTACCATCCAAAGGAAAATCACCCACCTCATTTGGGTTTACCTGTCCCAAATATTTACTAGTTAAGATTCTACTAAATAAAGAAGTTGGTTGGGAAATCCACCTCTAGTAAAGCTTTCCAACCAAAGCTTTATTATTTAACTTTGATCTTCTCAGTCCCAAACCTCCTTTTACTTTGGGTTGGCTTACTTTCTTCCAACCTACTAAGGCTCATTTCCTCTCTTCTTTTACTCATTCCCATAAAATTTTCTAGCCATATTATCCAACTCTTTCCATATGGTATGTGGAGCAGCAAGGATAGAAAATTTATAAATTGGCATGGCCTGAATGACTGATTGTAAAAATTTTAATCTACCCCCATAGCTTAAATATTTTTGAGACCAATGATTAATTCTTTCCTTGATATAGTCCAAAATATTTCTCCAAATATCTATTTTTAGTTTTTTAAAATGCAAAGGGACCCCCAAGTATACCACTTGGAGAGAAGTCCTTGTGAATCCCAAGATCTCTAAAAGTTTGTCCTGAAGCCTTTGATCAAGATTGAAAAAGACCACTTTGGATTTTTTATCATTGATGACTTGGTTTTTAACCCTAAGGTAGACATAAGTGTATCTCTAATAATTCTTGCTTCCTTGAAGCTGGCCACTCCCACAAATCCTATGTCATCCACAAATTGTAGGTGAGTCAAAACTTCCTCACCCACCTTGATACATGTTAGAAAACCTTGTTGTCTTCTCCTCAAGATAGGTCTACCCAAGCCTTCAACCAATATGAGAAAAATATAGGAAGAACAAGGATCTCCTTGTTGAAGGCCTTGAGTAGCTCCAAACGGTTGCGAGGGAAGACCATTGATTAACACTAAGTATGTCGGAGTAGAAACACATCTCATGACCCATTCTATCCAATCCTAAGAGAAACCAAAGGCTTCCATCATCTTTGACAAGAAGCTCCACTCCACCCTATCATAAGCCTTTGACATATCCAATTTTATGAACATTCCTCTATTACCAGATTTTTACATTTAATGGATTGCCTTCTGAGCTAGAACCACACTATCCAAGATCTGCCTACCCTCTACAAAACCTCCTTGCTTTGAGGAGATAATTCTATGTAGAAGAGGTTTTAGTTGCTCAACCATTACCTTTGTGATTATTTTATATATGACATTGCATAAGGCAATAAGTCTATAATATGAAATATGCACCCCCTCCTCCCCTTTTGGAATTAAGGCAATAAAAGTATGATTTAATGCATTAAGCATTCTTTTACTACCTTTGGTCTCCTTTATAACAACCATTACATCCTCTTCCAAGTTGTCCTAGAAGGCCTAAAAAACTCAATTGGAAAGCCATCTAGACCTAGTGTTTTTCCAATGCTCATTCCAAAGACTACATTCTTCAATTCCTCTCTATCAATGGGTTTAAGCAGGGCCTGATTTTATTCTTCAGATATAATAGAGGGTATGACAACAAGAACTTCTTTTTGATCCTCTTCATGTTGCACCATACTTTCCTTAAATAATCTATTGAATGGAAATGCATACCTCAAATTGTATCAAAGGAGTGTCCATTCTCATCTTGAAGAGCTTCCATGTTGTTCGTATGTCCCTTAGCACAGGCAACCTAATGGAAAAATTTGGTATTTTTATCGCCTTCTAATAACCAACTGGTGCTTGCTCTCTGTTTCTAGTAGGTCTCCTCTTGGTTGTCAATATCCTCAAATGCTTTACATAATGCATCATCCTCTTCTTTGAGTTCTCTGTAATTGTTCCTTCCTAAAGTGTTTTTGAACCTCATCCCATCTGGCCATCAATTGAGCTCTTTGGACCTGGAATTCTATCTTGTTAGATCACCTCAATTGTTTTATTTGTTCTTTGACATAATGAAGCTATTTGTAGAATCTAAAAATTGATGACCCATATGTTGGGCGGCCCTCTTCCCACCATTGTGGAATTTTCTTTCTAAGTTCCTCTTTTTGTAACCAAAAGTTTTCAAATTTAAATGGTTTGTGATGTTTCAACAAAATGGGAAAGTGATCTGAAACTGGACCCTCCAAATTTTAAAATTTTATATTCCATTTCACAAATGCCTCCTTTGAAACCAAAAAATGATCTAACTTCACCTTCCTGCTATGTGGCTCTCTCCTCTTATTATTCCAAGTATAGTTGGTTCGAGGGCATTTAATATCCACCAAGTGTAATGCCTAGACTTGGGCAATCATAATTCGATACCTTGGGTCCAAAATTGGGATCCCCCTTCATGATCTAGAGGATAATTTAGCATTAAAATCCCTAGCAACAATCCAATCTAACTCTTCCCTTGAGACTATCATGTTATGCATGACTTTCCATTGATGCAACTATCTAGGTTTTGAGCCTCATAAAAATTTGTGATTAAAACATGTTTCTTTGTCACATTATTCCTAAAATGTGATGTGAGGACACCCCTCCAAGCTATATTTTCTATTGCAATCCATTAAAGAGAGTTCCAAAAAGTAACTATCCTCCTGAGCCCCCTTGGGTAGCCACTTCCTTATGACCAACACTCCTCCAAATTCTATTTATTGTTTTACACATAATAACTAACAATATTTTTGTCTCCTAGAGAAGCAAAAAAATTGTTTTACATTTTTTTAAGAGTCTTCGAACAACAGATTGATGGGTTCTACTGTTTAAACCCCTAACATTCCATGATTGTATAATCATTGGTTACCTTGAGAGAAATAGAAATCTATTGGCCTCACCGATCCTCCAATGATCAGTTTTTCTCGTTGAACTGCTATCAATTCCTTGTTTTATTTTCTACCCACTCCTTGAGAGCTGTTATTTTTTAATCTCTTTTCCACTTGAGTTATCCCTAGAGTTGGCCTCTCTATGTTCTTTTATGCTATACCTATGATGACATCCTTAATTATCGGTTGCTCTTGGTTACGCACTATCAATACCCCTGCACTCTCTTATTGTCGTAACTCACTGCACTCAGTTACTTGCTCTAGGATAGGAGGAAGTGAAAGAGGAGCTTGAACATGGTTGTTATTGTTTTCATTATTCCCATCCACTCCTATGAATTGTTCTTTTTATTGGTCCACTAGTGTCTTAAAGATCTCATACCTATTGGAGGGCTTGAGTTAGGTTTGCTCTTTACCATATTTTTTCTGATTTCCTTCTCCTTATTTTAGGTTGTTCAAAACCATCTCCCTGTGCCTCTTTACCCTGATAAATATTGGTTGTTTCTATATTGATTTTTGACTTACCCTCCTTAGGAATATTTGACATTTCTAGAGGACCCTCCATTTTTATGTTCATATTGTTTGGGCAGGATCGAGCCAAATTCCCATATTTTTGGCAAACTTTGCACCTGAAGGACAATGTCTCATAATACAGTTGTTAAATCCAAGATAGTCATGCAATTTTGAGTTCAATCTCTACTAGAAAAGGCTGGCTAATATCCATTTCCATGCATAAACGGTTGTGTTTCCTTCCATTGTGTCTTTGGAAACACCCAAATGTATTCCAAGAAAATTATCGATAATTTCCAATACCTTATCACTCCAAAACTCCATTGGAAGTGCATACAAACGGATCCAAATTAGGACAACAGTGGGTTCCATTCAAGGATCAAATCCCACTCTCCAGGGTTGAACAAATAATCTTGTCGGATCATGATTCCTCTTTTCTGATTTGAAAGTCCTATTTCTATCGATAAGTGAAGAAAAACTAACAATAAAATATCCATTGCTAATAAACCACAAAGCATACTCACCAAGAGGATTCTAATTTTGTCGGACCCAAGAATGCAAAAAATTTAGGTTAGGGCAAATACCCATGAATTTACAGATCAAATCATGATTGGCTCTATATAAAATTGTTTATTCGACCATCCTTTGCTCAATGACAATCTTTGGCCTTGATTCTGACTATGGCAAACATCCATTAACTCATTGAGATGTTGATATATTTTTAGCAGCCGAAAAGAGTATTTTTAATGCAAATTTTTGTGCTTCTTCAATCTCTATTGGATATTTATCCTTTAACAAATCTATAAATGAACTATATATCTCTAAAAGAGGATCCGGAGGTGTCCCCATTGGGTCATCCTAGGACAACAATCTTGTCTTCAAGTCCACAACAACCAGAAATCTCTTTCGTTATTATGAGATTTTAGCTATGCCTTCAGCTCCTTTTAATTCTCCTTTCATTTTTTAAAGCCTCATGAATCTTGTCTTTCATCCTTTTTTTTAAGTTTTTACTAGTATTATTTGATAATATCTTAGTTCATAGCAAGTCCTGGGAAGCTCATTTAGTTCATGTGGACCAAGTTCTCTATCTCTTAGGAGGATAAACTTTTTGTCAAAAGTTACAAGTGTTCCTTTCGGGTCGATGAGGTAAAATAATAGGGACATGTAATATCCCATGAAGGACTCAAGGTGGATCCTAATAAGATCAAAGCTATGTAGGATTGCCCTTTATCTAAATTCCTCAAGTAGCTCCATGGAATTTTAGGTCTCATTGGATACTACAAGAATCATCTGCAACTATGAAAGATCATTGCTCTTATCACTATCACTAAAAAGGATGCTTTTGTTTGGTCTCATGGTAGTGGATCACCCTTTCAAAGTATAATTATTTTTGTGCTCTACCACATTCTTTCTCAGCCAATAAGGTTGCCAAGGTATTCCTTGATTCTATTTCTAAATCACATTGCATGTTAATTTATTTTTCAATGATCATGACCTTGTCTTCACTAACAATTGTTGGAAGGTATTATTTCATCTTAGTGGTACTCAGTTTAATATATCCCCTTCTTATCACCCTTAGTCAAATGTGTAGATGGATATTATCAACAAATACTTGGATACTTACCTTCATTATTTTTTCTAAAACAAATAGTGTCATTAGGCTCATTGGATTTCTTTAGTTGAATGGTGGTATAATTATTTTTATCATTCTTCTCTTAAGATGTTTGTATTTGAGGCATTGTATGGTCAGAACCTTCCATTGCTAGTAGATTATGTTATAGGATCCTTTAATATGGATTAGCTAGATGATTTACTATTGTATTAGCAGCTTGTTCTACAACTCCTTAAAGATAATTTGACCCATTCCCAAACTCACATGAAGTAGAAATAGGACTTGAATTATTCTAAGTGTCAATTGACCATGGGGGATATGGTATTTTTGCACCTTTAGTCCTATAAAAAAAAAAAATTGAAGACCAAGTCTAGTTAATAGTTGGTTCCTCTATTTTACAACCCCTATAAGTTGGTTTGTCACATTAGTGAACTGGTATATCAGTTGAAGCTTCCACTATCTTCCTGCATCCATCATTTCTTTCATTTTTCTTGTCTTAAAAAAGTTATTAGCCAGAAGCTGCAATCCTAGATAAAAAAATTATACTTGATGAAGAAGGTTGAATCACTCTCTAGGCAAAAGCAATGTTATAGTCCAAAGTTTATATTTTATGGTCTCATCAGATTCAAGACTTCCTCCTTAAGCAATAATACCTTCCAAAAGAAGAAACAACATGGGGGACTAAGAGAATGTTCCAATCATTTGTAGCAGGATAGAGCTTTCTAATGAGGAAACCATGTAACAACTACAATATAGCCTCATCGACTATTTTTATTATTATTAGATCAAGGTCTAGGATAATGTAGTTGGCCCTTTAGCATTAGGGTTAGGGTTATTATTGATTAAGTCAATAAATATGAAGTATTATGTTGTAGTTGAAATCATATTTAATATTCAAATCTTAGTCGTCTCTATTGTACATATGAGACTTCATCCTCTCTGAGTGGCAATGAGGCTTTGCCCGCTCTAGGTGGTTAGCATTTGTATTGCTTTCGAATCTAGAATATGTTATTTCAATTATTGATTTACTGATATTGAATCTATATTACTATTTTTAGTGGATGTTTAATTTTGTGCACTACTAAATTTTCATTGTTATTATTGTACTTTTAGAAGTTGTTTCATTACAAGAAATAATAACATCCAATAGTGTATTACAAGAACAAGGAAGCCTTCTTGGAAAATGTGTCTAGTCTAATGTATATATCTATTCCTATTGATATAAATAATAATTGTGTTGCTTGATATAAGGTTGTCGTGCTTTAAAAATTTGGATCTAAATTGTTAGATTGTAACGGATTAGGCAAGAGGCATGAAAATGGATAATAATTTTGCAGATGTTTTTATCTCCATTGATTTTGCAACAAAATAAGGATAAGAAACATATGATGACATATTGTTGTCATTTCATGAGAAAGTTGGACATAGGTTTTAACATCCAATGTTCTAACAAAATACCTTCTATTATTGCTAGAAAATAGGATTCAATGCTCATGTGGGACATGCCAATAGTCATTTGACTAACATTTTGTTTGTTGAATTTGAATGTGGAAGAGCAATTAGCATTTGGAACAATTCATTCAAGCATTCTTGTCTAAATGTTTTTTGCTATATTGCTTCTTTTCATAATAAAATTTACTTTACTCTAGTGCATTTTGTTTCTTATTTATTTGATTTAGTATTGATCATGTATTAGTGTTGCTAACTTTAATGGTCTAATTAATTAATAAGTTTTCTCTTCACAAATAAATAATCTCAAAATATCTTAAGACAAATTACTTTATTATTGTTAACAACAACATGTTTACAAAACCAATAATTATTTTTAAATTTTAAACAATAAGTGTTAAAATAACAAATCTTACCTTTTTGAAATTTAAAATTAACATTGTAGGATATGAAATTTTCAGATCTCTACTAGGTTTGCACAAAGTGTTGTCACCATTGCATGCAAAAGCCTCAATGCAGGTGAAGCGAGTGCATAGGACATACACACAAGCGAGTGCATAGGATATACATGAAACATGTAGGAGAAATTAGCAAGGGCTTGTAGGCCCATGGAGGAGTAAAAAATATGGGAAAATGATAGGATGATGGCAGGATGATAGGAGGAGAAAATAGCATGAAAATCCTTTTTGTTAAGCAATTTCAAACACAAAAAAGAGGATGGAAATAATTCCAATATTACATAGTTAGATCATCAGTATCTAAGGAAAGTGATTACAAACCAGCAAGACCACTTATGCATAGAGGACCACAACAAATTTTAGTTTAAAGCACAATCTGGTGGGGAAAAGTCTCAACCAACAAAGAAACTATCCCAAGGGTAAAAGAGAACAAGGACCTAGATCCAAGAAGTAGATCAAAGGAAAAGGAAGTTTGTACAAAAATTCCAATTGGAAGCAAGGCTCTCCAAACCTAATATTCAAGCTCACTTGAAAGGACCAACCATAGTACTACCTATGTAAGAGAGAGATGATGGGAATATACCACAAGAAATGAGCTTCACAGATACCCTTTGAGGATGCCAAGCCCAGGAAAAATGCATTAACAATCCAAGATGGCATTGGAACCAAATGATATCTAGGATGGCATATATTCCATGGAAATAAGGGGTCTAATTTTTTTATTTATGGATTTTTATTTGATCCTATTGGCTTTCAAGCTATGGGCTACCAAATAGTGGAGAACCAAAGGTGAGTTTCAAATTTTTTATTATCCCAATGGGTATTTTCTAGTCATGTTTTCTATAGAAGAGGATAGAGAAGATATATTTCAAGGAGGTCCATGGTTATTTGGTAGATCGAGGCTCTTCATGAAGCCCTAACATATAAAATTTAAAGTAGAGGAGGAAGTACCCTTAACTGGATCTATTTGGATTAGACTTTCTTTATCTCCTGGTAAACTTTTGGAACCCATAAATCCTAGTTGCAATTGGTAACACCCTAGGCACTTTCATGATGATAGCTGACAATACTCAAAAGTTTGAACAATTTATTTATGCATAAATTTGTGTGTTGATAGATTTTAACAAACTCCTCCCAGAATAGGTCACATTATAATTTGGGAAGGATACATGGGAAAAATAGGTGGACTATGAGAATTTTCCCTTTAGATGTAAATTTTTCCATGAATATGGCCATCTAGCTAAAGATTACCCACATAAATTTTAGGAGCAAAATAAAAGGATAAGAAACGGGTGGGATTCTAAATACAGAAGAAAAAAAATACACACAAAAAAAACATGTAGCTAAGGAGAAGGAAGTTCTTTCAACAAACATATTTGGAAGCTTAGCCATGGATGACCTCCTAGATGAAGAAGATGAAGTTGAAACAAAGATTCTAGAAATACAATCTGAGGAAGTA
Source organism: Wollemia nobilis (assembly GCA_028583015.1). Classification (NCBI taxonomy): domain Eukaryota; kingdom Viridiplantae; phylum Streptophyta; class Pinopsida; order Araucariales; family Araucariaceae; genus Wollemia; species Wollemia nobilis. Next base: position 9,141,300 of record JAQPPZ010016710.1, on the reverse strand, counting down.
AGAGGAGAAATAAATATGCAAGAAGTAAAAATATCAATAGAGGAAACATTGATGGGGTAAAGCGGTAACAAGGAAGAACTAAACCAGATGGCAATGAACTATCAAAGAAAGAATAAAGAAAAAAACAAAATAAATGGAAAATGTACTTCATTAGATGAGACCACCAAGAATGTGTTAGTACCCTATACATAGGCATCAAATTTTATAGGGGTGCACTAGGAACTTAGCAAAAATATGAAGGTGAACATGAATCAAAAGGTGGAAAGAAAGTCCAATCCACATCACATGGTGAAGGAAGGTCAAAATTAATTGAGTAAGGTAAGGTTATGTCACTTACCCATATTTTTAACCCTTGTTACTGATGATAATAATTACAAGGAAAATTAGAGGATTAAAATTAAATCCTAAACAAAATGAGATAAAAAGAATAATTCAGATAAACCAACCACAAATGGTCTTCCTATAAGAGACAAATGTATCTTTCGAGAAAATGGATATAATAAAAATAAGGATATGGCAACCCATTAAAGTAGTATCCTTGAGTTCCCAAGGAGCTTTAGGGGTTACATGCTTGTGGGACCCCAAAGAACTAGTGGTACACTATACAGTTGGCAACAAGGACTCATTGGTTTGGTAGAAAAAAACATACAATATGACCAACAAATTCTCTATCTCAATGTACATGCCCCAAGCACCATTGAAGAAAAGATAAATTATTGGAGGGACACAGACTATATCTCTTCACAATTTTTTAAAGCATGGATATTGTTGGGGGGATTTTAACATCATTATCCCTTTAGAAGAGAAGGTGGAAGGAAATTGAGCTCTATATGGAGGTATGGATATCATGAATGAGTACATGGGACACCTGCACCTTATAGATATCAAACCTGATAATGGTTTGATGAGTTGGTTCAATAGGAGACTAGGCACAACTTGCATTTTGGAAATATTAGACAGGTTCTTGGTATAAAAAAAGCTCTTATATAAGAACATATCCCAAAGGTCAAAGTCTTAAATAATGCAGGGTTATATCATTGGCTTGTAATGGTAGAGGTCAAAAAAAACTAATCCAAAAAAGTGTCCTTCTAGCTCCAACTTATGTCACTTAGAGATAAATCATTTAGACCACAAATGCAAGAATGGTGGAAGAAAGGAAAATCGAGATATGACACACATATGTTCTATTTTGCCAAACGACTACAATATATCAAAAATAAAATTAAGAGATGGAATTGGGAGGAATTTGGGGATGTCACAAAAAAGAAAAAATAATTTATTGAACAACTGGAGGAGTTGAATAATCAGATAAGAAAGGAGGGACTCAAAGAAACTAGGGCTAAAACATAACTAGATCTAACAAACCAAAAGGAGGAATGGGAAAGAAGGGAGGAACTATTGTGAAACCAAAAATCAAGAATCAAGTGGCTAAGAGAAGGAGACAAAAACACAAGATTGTTCCATGAGTTCCTTTTAGCCTAGAGGATATAAAACTTCATCTCTTTTATAAGAAATGAAGAAGGGGATATGATTCATACATGGGAAGGCATGAAATTTATAGCAATGAACTATTTTGCAAATATTTTCATGTCTTAGACCCTAGATCTAGTAGCCCAACAAGAATTTCTACAAGAAATACCCACACTCATTATAGAAGAAGAAAATTATATACTAGGTGCACTAGTAATAATGCAAGAATTGTAGGAGGTAGTGTTCAAAATGCAAAAGGGGAAAACTCTAGGTTTGTATGGATTCCCTATTGAATTCTACCAAAATTTCTTGGGACATTGTGCAAGAAGACCTTTTGGAGGTGGTAGAAGAGGCGAGAAAATCCAAGGAAGGAAAACAACAAAACTTACATAGCACTAATACCAAAGGCAAAGGAAGTAGAAAATATAAGTGGATACTGATTAATAACATTAAGTAATTTTTTATTGAAGATTATCTCCAAGGTCATGGCTAAAGGCTAAAACCACTTCTGCACAAAATAATCTCCCCCAAACAAGGTGGATTTGTAGAGGATAGTTAGGTAGTGGATGAGATAATGCTTGTCCAAGAAGCAATACATTATTTGGAATCATAGAAATCCCCCACCATGTTCATCTGACTAGACCTATCTAAAGCCTATGATAGAGTGGATTGGCATTTCTTAATTCGGTTTATGAGGAAATTTAGGTTCTCTAAGGAGTGGATAAATTGTATCAAAGGTTGCATATCGTTATTCTCATACTCAGTTATAATCAATGGATGTCCCTTAAAGCTCTTCCTAGAATCAATAGGTATTAGGAAAGGATATCCCATATCCTCATACCTATTCATTATTCTAGTTGAATTTTTGGGAAGAACATTGGCTAAGAACAAAGATAGTAATAGATTAGAGGGAGTTTCAATTGCTAACAAAGCTAACCTAATCACCCATTTACAATTTATTGATGATTCCACGTTGTTATAAAAAGCAACAGTTAAAGAAGCAGTTAGAATAAAGCAAATATTGAACTACTTTACCAAGGCAATAGGTCATATGGTGAATAATGATAAATCCAAAGTAATATTCTTCCATTGTTCACCTTGATAGGAGACCCTATTACTAGACAAACTTGGTTTTTGGAAAACCTTGCTCTTGGTTACCTATTTGGGGTTCCCAATAAAAATTGATAAAGCAGAATTGGGCATGGCTAATAGATAAAATCAAGGGTAAAATTGGAAAATATACAAACATGTGGCTATCATCAGGAGGGAGTATTACCTTAATCAAGTTAGTGTTACAATCTATTCCAATATATGTGTCATTGGTTCTAGATATCCCAAAGGCAGTGCTTCGAGAGCTTGATCACATAAGTCTTAGATTCCTCTAGACGAGTGCCAAGGAGGAAAGGAAATGGACCTTGGTAAAGTGGGAAACTCTATGTTTACCCAAATAGAAATGGGGACTAGGTTTCAAATATGTAGTAAAAAATAACAAGTCATTGGCTACAAAATTGTACTAAAGAATGATTAATAGTCTCAATGTATTATGGGCCAAAAATCTACGAGCGAAGTATGCAGAGACCAAGAACCCAACATAGATTATCTAATACCAGTTTTCTAATAGAGGTTCTCCAATTTTAACAATACTCAATATAGGAGAGAAAATGATCAAAGAAATGTTGTTTTGGATAGTTCATAATGGAAAATAAGCAAGATTCTGGTTAGACTTATGGGATGGACATCCTCCTTTGGTGACTCAATATCTAAAGTGGAGCCTAGTGATAGAGGAGATACATAGAAAGTAATGGAAAAAAGTAAAAAATACTCTAAGGACCAAACACGAGGATCAAAATTTAGAAGATATTGGATTCCATTAGAAGAATGGTCAATCCAACTTCCAGAGAAAATTTTTGGGACATTGTGCTAGAAGACCTTTTGGAGGTGGTAGAAGAGGAGAGAAAAGCCAAGGAAGGAAAACAAAAACACTTACATAGCACTAATACCAAAGGCAAAGGAAGTAGAAAATATAAGTGGATACTAATTACTAATATTATGTATTTTTTTATTGAATATTATCGCCAAGGTTTTGGCTAAGAGGCTAAAACCACTTTTGCACAAAATAATCTCCCCCAAACAAGGTGGATTTGTAGAGGATAGTTAGATAGTGGATGAGATAGTGCTTGCCCAAGAAGCAATACATTCTTTTGAAGCATAGAAATCCCCCACCATGTTCGTCTGACTAGACCTATCTAAATCCTATGACAAAGTGGATTGGCATTTCTTAATCCGGTTTATTTAAGTTCTCTAAGGAGTAGATAAATTATATCAAAGGTTGCATATTGTTATTCCCATACTTAGTTATAATCAATGGATGTCCCTTAAAGTTATTCCTAGCATCAATAGGTATTAGGAAAGGAGATCCCCTCTCCTCATACCTATTCATTATTCTAGTTGAATTTTTTAGAAGAAAATTGGCTAAGAACAAATATACTAAGAGATTGGAGGGAGTTTCAATTGCTAATAGAGCTAGCCTGATCACCCATTTACAATTTATTGATGATTCCACGTTGTTAGAAAAAGAAAAAGTTAAAGAAGTAATTAGAATAAAGCAAATCTTGAACTACTTTACCAAGGAAATAGGCCAGATGGTGAATAATGATAAATCCAAAGTAATCTTCTTTCATTGTTCACCTTGATAGGAGACCTTGGTACTAGACAAACTTGGTTTTTGGAAAACCTTGCTCTCGGTTACCTATTTGGGGGTCCCAATCAAAACTGACAAAGGAGAATCGAGTATGTTAATAGATAAAATCAAGGGTAAAATTGGCAAATGTACAAACATGTTGCTATCATCAGGAGGGAGTATTACCTTGATCAAGTCAGTGTTACAATCTATTCCAATCTATGTGTCATCGGTTCTAGATATCCCAAAGGTAGTGCTTCGAGAGATTGATCATACAAGTCTTAGATTCCTCTAGACAGGTTCCAAGGAGGAAAGGAAATGGACCTTGGTAAAGTGGAAAACTCTATGTTTACCCAAATAGAAAGGGGGACTAGGTTTCAAATCTATAGTAAAAAATAACAAGGCATTGGCTACAAATTGTACTAAAGAATGATTAATAATCTCAGTGTATTATGGGCCAAAAATTTGCGAGCGAAGTATGCATATAACAAGAACCCAACAAAGATTATCTGATACCAGTTGTCTAATAGAGGTTCCCCTATTTTAGCGATACTCAAAATAGGAGAGAAAATGATCAAATAAATATTTTTTTGGATAGTTCATAATGGAAAATACACAAGATTATGGTTAGACTCATGGGATGGACATCATCCTTTGGTGACTTAATATCCAGAGTGGAGCCTAGTGATGGAGGAGCTACATAGAAAGTAATGGAAAAAAGTAAAAAATTACTCCAAGGACCAAACACGAGGATCAAAAGTTGGAAGTTATTGGATTCCATTGGAAGAATGGCCAATCTAACTTCTAGAGAAACTAGTAAAGGAGATTGATCGAATCATACAAATAAGATCATTATCATGGTCCTATGAGGAGGATCAATTTGGATGGAATAGTAGGACTAAGGAGGTGTATACAATAACACATGGATATAAAGCATTATACCCTAGCATCACTCATTTGAATCAAGATCTATTCACACAACTTTGGATGCAAAATTTATGGCCAAATGTTAGGTTCATCAACTTGTTACTACTCCATAAAAGGGTACTCATAAGGGATAACTTATTCAAGAGGGGATTCTATGGACCTTTCCAATGTACATTGTCTATGGAGGAGAATGAAACTTTCAACCACCTTTTTATAGAATGTCCCTTAACTATGAAGTTATGGAAAATATTGGCATATTTGCTAGGTTTGCATTGGACCAATAGTCAGTCTATAGAAGAGATCTAGAGAGGATGGAAGAATCAACGAGTAGATGATTATGTGGGGAAAATAGTGTGGATAGGGATGGAAATCCTACCTTGGAACATCTAGAATGAGCAAAATAGAAGGATCTTCAAACAAGAGACGAGAGATATCCATTGTATGTGAGGGAAGACCATATCTAATATAACAAAGACTATCCAATTCATGCTGAAGCAACCACAAAAATCACATCAATGATGGGATCAAACAATGACACGACTCAAGATCAATCCCTAAATGGATGAAGCTAGAACAGTCAAACAACTAAACTAAAGGATGGATAAAACCCAAAAATGGCAACAACCACCTCTAGGACATGGAAAGGTAAATACAAATGGGATGTCAAGGGGTAACTCAAGTAGGGCCAATGCAAGGGGGATAGGTAGACTGTCAAACGATACCTCGACATTCATATATACAACAAACTTAGGTACACTTCCCAAAAATATTGTTGAGGGATATGGCATTTTGAGAGGAATGCATGAGGCTCTCAAGGTCGGATGCAGAGTTATGCATAAGTGGATGGACCCAAAATGTAGTTGTAAAAAAATGGTGAATCCTAATAAAAGCCAAGGTGAATCATGGTGAATCCTAAGCAAATCAAATCAATCATCTTCACAACAAAATTTGGGGTATTTGAAGCCTTAAAACATAAGATCATCTTTGGGGTACCTTTTGACCTATTAAATCAGCTTGTAACCTTATAAAAACACCACCATTAGATCAGGCTCGAAAATAGCTTTCCAACGAGTACAAATATGCCTATGTTTGGATATATATTATGGCAAATTAAACCTAAGAAAAAATTGATCTTGAAAATTTTAGGCGAATGGGCCGACATCGAGGGTCCTTATATTCACCAATTTCTAATTTTGAAAATCCTAATATTTTCCCAATTTGTAAATATTCGCCACTATGCATAACCCTGGTCGAATGGAATAAAGTGATAGTGAAGTCAGAATCTCAATTATTGATTAAATACCTTAAGTTTCTACTGAGAATCAAGAATACCAGTTAGAGAATTCAAAGGATTGTAAAGAAAATCAGACAAATACAAAGCAGTTTTATAGAGGTGATATACACCCATATACCAAGAGAGTAGAATAAAGCAGTTGATGGTATGGTAAACTGAGCTTTGGACAAGGAAGATCTCATTTGCTATGGGCACCTGCATAAGTGGTAGACACAGAAAATAAGTGAAGAGCTTCTGCATATTCAATATATTGATGATTAAATTCCTAGGAACATGTAGAAATTCAATTTTTGTAACACCTCTTTATTGATAAGAATTTTGGTTCTTAGTACAATGATTGAGATAAAATTGATGTATCTAATGTCAAAACATGGATAAAAATCCTCATGGTATGAAAAAACCAAAGATATTGATTTGATGATCAATATAATATAATCACTCTTTTTAAAAAATATATATATTTTACAAAGCTAATTTTAATATAAAATAATAATTCTTAATTTTTTTAATTAAATAATGTAAAATATAACAAATAACACAGCTCAAGACGACACTTATTATATCATAGCACCAAAAAGACCTCCCTCTAATAATTTAATTTTTTTATTTTATTTTAAATAATTTAAAATTTTTACTAATATATATATTTATAGCATCACTTTGAACTCGTGTGAGTTGCTTTTATTAATGTTTTACTGTATTTTATGCGTGTCCTTAGACATGCGCAACTAAACGAGACATATCATGCACTTTTGGAACAATGCCCACTAATTAATAACATCCATTCATTTATAAAATATATTAATATATGTTGCACAATGTTAATTTTAAATATGATGAGATGTTATTTAATTTAATTTGGTTGTATTTTTCAAAGAGATCTATGTTTTTATTGAGATACATATATAATTGTTAAATTATTGTGGCATCGTATAAAACTAGTTTTAATTTTATATAACTAGTTAAAAAATATAAATTAATTATTTAAGTTTTTTTTTATATAATATGTAATTTAATTTAGTTATATTTACTTATGTCATTATTGTGTATGATTTTGGGTTTAGTTATTGTTATTGTTTTTAATGTAAGTTGGTTTTATTTTGTAATAACTTATATTTAATTTCTATTGGAACCACTCTTATTAAAATATCAAAATATTGTAAATATTCTTGGTTTAGTTAGATCATATTTAGTTTATTTTTTCAAACTATTATGTTTTTTGAAAAAAAAATTTGACGTCATTTTTATTAAGAGATAAAATCTTAGTTGAGTGGTTAGCTTTTAAAATTTGAATTTTCATCAAAATGAAAATGAATATGAACATTGTGATTGGTTAAATTAATTAATTACTCTATTTTCTTTTCTATAAATATGTTAGCAATTCTAAGATATTTTCTCTTGTTATAGTTGATGTACACTAAAAAAATTGATATTGTTGATCTAATATATAAAGTTTATTTTTCTTGAAAATATTAATAATGATTTGTAAATCCCCCTCAAATGAAATATATCCATTCTTCAATAACAATTTTGATATATGTGAGAAGTGACCTAACCTCTTCATAGTTGTTAGTTGAAGATCCATATGATTATTGAGTAAATTAGGAGAATTTTGTCTTTTTTGTTCTAAAAATAGTACACCGACTAGCTTTCCTCATATTTTCCTTAAAAATACTATTAAAAATAATTTTAATAAACCTAACTTCTAGTGTCCATGGGATTTAGGACAAGTGGTTGCGTACAGAGGGTTTCACCCCATAGACCAAGTTCAAATCCCATGGGTGAATCTTAACAATTGTTTCACTCCAAAGATTAAAATTTAAATTCCATAGGTAAACCTTTAAAAAATCAAATGGTATTAGCTCAACTAATTAAATTTCTTGACTTTCAAGGATATTCACATTCAAATTTTATTCATAATAGCCAAGTTGTTGTAAGACCACTATGTGATCATTATGTAATGCATGTGGGTCTATTTGAATCCCATATAACCAACTTAAATAAAATAACTAAACTTTTGGATATTTCTGTTTTACCCAAGGTTAACATATATATATCCTTTATATTAACCTTATTGTCACCAATGCCCTTGTATGTATACTAAGATCTTGTAACCTAGATGCAAACACTACTTTTTCTACTCTTGAGACTTCCTATGATGAGCACCATGCTTGTAAACATTAAGCAACAAAGGTAGTAATGCAATTCCAAACTTGGACATGCTTTTGATATTTGTTTTCAAAAATTCTATTATTTCTTTCAAGCCATAAATTTCAATATACAATGACAAGGCCAATCCTCAACATAATGCATAATGCTTTAGCTTTGAAACAATTAATTCAATATTTTGTCAACTCTTTCAATATTGATATAACTATCAAACATATTCTTAATTTTATGAAAAAGTAGCCCCAAATGGTATAACCAAAGGCAACACAAATAAGTAAATGATCTAATGCTTCTAGATCCTTTATATATAAGGTATACCTTAAAGGTCTATGACATCCTCTTCTTTGCAAACTCTCACCTCTAAGCATTTTACTTGGACTTCTAACAAAAGGAATGTAAAGGTTTTAGGAAGCTCCTCGGGTGACCAAACATTATTCCAAGAAAAATATTTGGGAGTTGGAAATTTTGATTGCTCTAAGCCTTATATACCACTTAAAAAAGCACTTGCCATCTATTGATAGACTCCAAAACTCATCCTTCCATGTAAAAATGGGTAGATAGAACTCTTGAAGCATAATTTGAATATCATCTTCTATTTTTTTGAGGTCCTTTCCCTCAAATATATTACTAATATAAATCCATAACCAAGAATTATTGCTTACATTAGTATAGTTTTTAATGTTTGAATCTCTATAAGGCACTTAGTATGGATGGATTGCTTATGTAATTTTATCAAAAAAGTGGTCAATGCTCAATAAGAATTTCCACATGATATATAAGGAGGCCTTACAGAATGTCTCTCTTGGCTCCTTTATTAATCAAGGTCTAATCAAATTGATTATGAATAACTTAAATAAGAATTGCATTTATATACGGTGCTTAGTAATCCTTTTAATGTTTGTATAAGACAATTACAAAGGCCTTGACCATCCAACTTTGACCTATGGTCCAAAATATTGTTAGTGGTGAACAAAATAAATCTATTCAAGGAAGACATATCTTGAACAATCTATTTCTAGATTGGGAGGTGTCTCATTGGGCAAGACATTTTGCTAATTAATATAGATTTTGATAAAGTATATGCTAAAATATGTTGGGATTTTATCCTTAAGTCTTAATTGGTTGGGGTTGACGATAATTTTTACCACCATATATCATTTCTCTTCAACAAAGCCTCAACATGTATCTAAGTTAATGGGTTGCCTTGTTGCACCATTGCTTTATGTGGAAAGACAAGGTTTTGAATGTAAAGTGTTATTAGATTAGTGGATAACTATTCCTTAAACATATTTGAATATATTGGGGTGAGGTTGCTTCATTTCTCACATGGAAATATGAATCCTTGGCCACTCTTATGTATGGTTGCATAGAATGATTCTTTTGGATAAAAAACTACTAGTCCTCTATCCTAGTTTTAAGTTTTTCACCTTTTTGAAAAAAGAATCAAATCTATGGTAGATATTTGAGATAATTATGTTTACACTTTGATCATTTGAAGGATTGCACAATCAAATTTTGACTTGCCATCACATTAGAAATATGTGTTTAAGAGAACCTGTGGACTTATTCCAAATAAAGTATATGTTAAATTAGGTACATTTGTTGTCGATATCCTTGATACTGGTGCTAGCCAAACAAATTTCACATCCAATATTAAAAGCTAGGTATTGTTTACCCCCTTCCCCCAATTTACTTTCACCCTTGCAACTAGGATTAATAGTAAATGACAAGTATCTTTTTCTAAATAGGAATAGGTTCATCTTGTAAATCAAATAGGGAAAACCAAATTTGAAGTCAAGTCAAGTCTTAGGTTAGCATCTCCTCCATTTTAAGCTTCCAACATTTGCTCTTTTTTCTATTCTAGATTGTACTAATAAATGTGCTCTCTGCTCATATTTTAGAGACTATCCCTCATTTGTTATGGTTATGTAATTTTACTCAAAGATTATAGTCTTTCACTGGTCTTGTTTTCCAAGTCTTCAAATCTTGTGGAAAACTATTCTTTTAGGTGTTACCAATTTTGTATTTTAGAGTCCTTTATGCGGACCCTATAGATTGATCACCCTTAAGCATATTTGGAATTAGAGATGTCAAAATGTGCTCATTGGTTTGGTGCCTCCTTGGGGGCTACTTTTGTTGAACTTACTTTCTAGTTTGATCTTATAGGTATCTAACATCTATTGGGATGTATACAACTTAGCCAAAAATATGGAAGCAATGGTGAACAAGCTTAAACGTCTTTATCGTTAGGTGCACTATCTCTTACATGCATAAGATGACATGAGCTCAAATTGGTTGAATAGTTGACAAAAATCTTCACTTTTGTTGCCAACATATAGTCAAATATTGAACATGTAGACCATAGGTTTCCCATGATGGTTGTAGTGCTCAAGAACAATGGGTGGGCATGCTAGGGCAGACTAGAATGACCCTTAATAGGCCAAGAAGATCGAAATGGGTCAAGCAAAAAAATATGGGTCGAGAAGACCAAAATGATAAGCAACAAGTTGAAATGGGCTAGGAAGGCAAGGTCAAAGTCAATGGGACGGGTTGGGCTCGACTAGAACGATTGTGGATGAGCCAAAATGGGCTAAAAGGTTAAAATAGATTGAAATGTGTCGAACAAGCTAAAATGACACGAAAAGCCAGAATGGATCAAAAGATATTGAAACAAGTCAAGGTAGTATTATTATAAGAGACTCAAAACCCTTCTAACAAATGATTTTTATACTATATAATATTATAAGAACAACAAAGACTTGTTATATTTCAGTTAATTTTGTTTTAAAATTAATTTATGATATTGTTATTTTAAAACTGGGTTTTTTAATTATTTTTTTATTTTTTATTTACTGTGGAGAGTGAGAGTGACTTTTTATTAAAATGTGTAGTTGTATTGTTGAGTCTTTTTACGTAGAACAATGAAAAGATTATATGAATTATTCTTCTCCAAAGAATAAAGAATACATATGAGGTTTAAGAAAAAATGCTTTTAGTTGACGGGTCAATTTTTGCAAGGCAATTAAATCTAATTTGAATCACGGAGCAAAGCCAGTGAACATTCAAATGAAAGAGGCGTAATCAACCGGAATAAAGAGGAAAATTACACTAACGTTTAGTGCCAACTTGCTTGCATTGGCATCTTTGAATTGCACTCAAAGAAAATCTTCAACCTTTTTAGGCTTATGGCCAAGAATATATTATATTTCATGGTCAAAGATGGTAAGCTTCTCAACTAAGCACCCATCGACACCGACCATGAATGACTTTACGCACAGAGTAAAAGCGAGACAAATTTATTTATAGGCTCCGGAGAAACTTGTAAACAAGGAAAGCCTATGTGCACATTTGAAAAGTCGCTCGCCTGAAATATTGAGTCCCTAAACCGATGCAAATGTATGCCCTGCTTTGCAGTCTTTACACCGAAAGTCTTTGGGGCGTTCTACGTATCCGTCGTCAACAACAAAACAATCCAAACCGAGGCTTAAAATAGTAATCAAGTATTTTTCTCCTCTTTAATCGGCGACAGTTATGAGCGGTCGCAACGAGATACGAAAAACTGTCATATTTAGAACCTGCGGGTCTATTTTTAGAGTAGTGTTACTGGTCGTTATGGATATTTTAACAACGAAAGTCAATAGGGGAGCTTTTTGTTTTTTTATTTTCAAAGTTACTTAATTCTATTAAGTAAAGCCGGACGCAGCAGATTTCGTAAAATTACATTAAAAAATAAATACCAAACAAGAATGAACTATACGCGGGATTTTTTGGGTGTTGACCAGTACTTGCGATTGCCGCACAAACTTGTTCCCACACTCTAAACATGACTTAACCTGCTTCCTTGCCGCGTTCAAATGTCTATTTAATGAGCCTTCCTTTCTCCCACTTGTTCCCACACTCTAAACATGACTTAACCTGCTTCCTTGCCGCGTTCAAATGTCTATTTAATGAGCCTTCCTTTCTCCCACTTTCTCATTGCAATTTCTTCTCCTCTTCTGGGCTCTGCTCTGTGAGTCGCTTTCAGTTTGGCGTCTTCGAAGTCTCGGTCGTAGGTGAGTCCGGGATCCATCTCAAAAATGGCTGCCTTGGAGAGAAGTTTGATCTCCAATTTAATCATTATTGATAGCACTGCGAGTTTAAATAGTAATGTTGTTTCCTGTGAATTGCAGGAGCTATGGCATTTGTAGAACTTTTCCTACTAGGATTTTTCTCAATAGGTAGATTTGGATTTGCAAACGGCTGGACAAGCGCTCATGCCACATTTTATGGGGGCGGTGATGCATCTGGCACAATGGGTAAGTGTCTAATTCTCTTGCATTGTCCATCAGAAGATGAATTAAGCTATTGCATTGTAACAGGGGCAAATTGTTTCATATGATGCAGGGGGCGCCTGTGGGTATGGCAATCTATACAGCCAAGGATACGACACCAACACTGCAGCTCTGAGCACTGCTCTCTTCAACAACAGCCTCAGCTGTGGAGCGTGCTATGAGATTAAATGCAACGACGATCCACAATGGTGCCTCCCCAGTACAATTGTGGTTACTGCCACCAACTTCTGCCCGCCCAACAATGCCCTGCCTAATGATGCTGGGGGCTGGTGTAACCCCCCACTACAGCACTTCGATCTCTCACAGCCTGTATTCCAGCAGATCGCCAAGTACAAGGCAGGCATTGTCCCTGTTCTCTACCAAAGGTCCGCCCTCCGATTTCTGGCTGATTATACATATGCTTCTCTGATTTCGTTGTATTACCAGAGGGACTCGTCACTATACTATATCTGCTTCACTTTTTAAGTTAGTTGATTTATTTGAATGTGTTGTATTGCAGGGTACCCTGTCACAGAAGAGGCGGAATCCGATTTACCATCAATGGGCATTCCTACTTCAATTTGGTGCTGCTCACAAACGTTGGCGGAGCAGGGGACGTGGAGGCAGTGTGGATAAAGGGGTCAATGACTGGGTGGCAGCCAATGTCGCGGAACTGGGGCCAGAATTGGCAAAGCAACAGCTACCTCAACGGGCAGAGCCTCTCCTTCAAGGTTACCACCAGTGACGGCAAGACAGTCACGTCCTACAATGTCGCTCCCAGCGGCTGGCAATTTGGCCAGACTTTTAGCGGTGCTCAGATACAGTAACATAACAGCCTGACGAGCATTGTATTATTATAATTATGTGACCAAGGTGGTCTCGTCTAGTGTTTGCATATACATGTAGCTATATGGCCAGCGAGATAGGCCTAGTTTTAGTCGGGTTGTGCTTGCTTGTGTCTATTGATGCTGATTGTTTATCTTTCACCCGAGACGAAGAGCTGTGGCGGTGGCACTGGCCATAGAATGCTGCGGCAGGTCTGTCTAATGAGGTGACATTGATTCTTAGGAGATAAAGTGTATTTAGTGTATAGTAGGGGGCAAGGCAGAGGTGGATTATGGACACCCGCCCATTCTGTGCTGTGATTCCTATAATGAGACGGTTATAGCTAATAGATTATTGCAAGAGAAGAGGAAGTCTTCTGTTCTGCAGAGGAACAAGTGTGCTTGGTGCAATTGTCTATACTCAACTGTCATTATATATAATAATAATTGTGATCTCCGATACCAGATTCTGGTGCCTTTGGTTATTTTGGTGAGGCCGTCATATCTAAATCTTCTATTTGATAGAGTATGAACTTCGATATGTTATTCAGATTCTCCGGAATATTTTCCGGAGAGAAACCCATTATTGTGGATTACATGGAAGAAGTCAAATTGGAAAATGATTATTTTTTTTGGTTTACCCTTTCCAAGTTTTGTTTTGTTTTTGTTTAATGACAATGATCCGCGCTTTATCTTGATAAGGAAATAAGCAAAGCGTTCTCGATATGTTGTTGTGGTTTTCATGGGGAATCAGGGTATGCATTATGACGGCCAGTTGCTGTCATCGTCTTGAAATCGTCGATGGCTTTACTTTCCAAAGTGACAGCCGGGTATTGAAGATTCAGCTCCTCAATCCCTTTTATGTGGTTGGTTTCAATTCTAATAAATAAAAAAGTAATTTATGGCATTTGATAAAAATGCCTTCACCGTTGTGACCAGAGACAGGATCAGAACGCATAATTTTTTACATCTGTTCTTAGATTATTATTATTATTATTTTCCCTCAATACCAATTGGTATATTTGGTATATTATGTGACAGTTAATTGGTTCAGGTAGAATCAAACTCTGTTAAGGGTGACATCATATTATTTGAGGTCCTGTATATTAGTTTCCAAAGAAACCAATTGTTTTTACTTAAATAATATTTTTTATAGTTGATTTTCTTTAGAAAACGTATTTTTCGAAGATATTTAAAGGAGGTCTATTCACTCTTCGGGGAAAATTTTATTTTAATTAAAAAATATTTAAAGGTAAAGCCCTTAACAATGTTTGCTAATTTTATCCTTAAAATTAATTTATTTTTATAAATATTTTAATAATTTTAATGTCATTTTAATACAAATAATAAAGAATATATTTGGGTTAAATAAATGTTTGAATGGTTTAAATTAGTTTAATTTTTTTTTTTATGTAAAGGAGAGTTGGTTACAACCACATTTTAAGTAATTACCAAGCAAAGGGTTCAAATCATAGATTGCTTCCACCAAACCTATTTTACCTCGTTGTTGACTTGGTGTGAGGGGGACCACAGGTCTTTCGAGATGGTACAACTTGGTGTGAGGGGGACCACTGGTCTTTCCAGATTCGTTCCATCGTCATCGGTCTTGCATGCACTTAAAGGATTTATATGAGACTACTACTTTGCAAACAGGTATCCCCAAGGTTTGAACTTGGGTGTCTTCTTAGTAAGTGTTAACTAGACAACCAACTACCAATCCATCTAGCATATGGGGCCCAAAACTAGTTTAACATATTTATTAGTGTTTTCTTGGCAAATGCTAATCAAACAAGTAACTACCAATCCACCTAACCCTTGTGGGCCCAAACTAAATTAACAAGTGCAATTCGGATTCAAATTCAGACTAAAATTTATATATAATTGTTGTAATATTAAAATAATAAAATTATTTTAAATTTTTATTTTTATATAAATAATGTTTTTTTAACGATTTATATAAATATTTTAGTTTATATAGAAAAACAAAGAATTTCAAAATATTTTATTAAAATTAAAAAATATATATATAGTATATCTTTTTATAATAAACTATTTAATAGTTTGAATTTGAATTTTTTTAAATATGAAGTAATTTTTACTTACAATAAAATGTTTATTAAAATTTATTTTAAAAATATTATTTAAATTTAATCAATTAGAATTTGTTTTTAACAATAATCTTAAGCTAGAGGAAAAATTTATCATTTTTTAATGAACACACTCACCTCCTCACACGCTCACTCAGGCCAAGGTTTGAATCTTGGACCTCCCAAAAGAAAAATCAAAGCCCAAACTAAATTTACCATTTTAACATTTATTTATGTTGTTATTTTTTTTTAAGAATATAATTTGAAAGGTGTTAAAATAAAATCTCATTAATTAATTAATTTTATATAAATAAATAAATAAATAAAGGAGTTTGTTACATCTGCACTATTTTTAGTAACTGATAAGCGCAGGCTTCATACCACAAGGGTTGCTTCCAACAAGCCTATTCATCTAGATGTTGTTGACCGGGTGTAAGACAGAGACCATCTATTGTTTGGGGTTTGGGGTTCGTATCATCGTCGTGGGTCTACCCACACTCAAAGGATTATATTAGACTATTACCTTTACAAATAGCACCATCTCTTCTTGGTAAGTGTAAAATTAAAAAATTAAATAATAATATTTAAACAATTAAAAAAATAAATATTATGATACAATAAAATTTTGTCAATTAAAATTATATATATATATATATATATATATATATATATATATATATATATATATATATATTGATTTGGTTAATGTGAGAAACTCCTACAACCCTCCTAAAGCCGAGAGCCATGCTTATCACCAACTGGGCAGGCTTCCTCAACCATGACCCCTCCTAAAGTCGAGAGCTTATCAATATGGAATTTAACACACATGGAATTTAACACACAACCACCACACACCTACCCCTCACACACTTGCCTAGGCCGCGGTTTGAACCTTGGACCAATTAAAATTATATATAATACTATGATAAACTTGAAAACATACATGCATTTGTGATATCAAATGGTATTAGGTCACCTAATTAAATTTCTTGATTTTCATAAAGAAGACCTCAAATCTTGTCAATTCATGTATAATTAATAAGTTATTGTAATATTACTACATATTCATGATGCAATAATTCTTTTAATTTATTTATTATATTCAAGATGCAATAACTCTTTTCAATTTAGTTTTTAATTGTATATAATTAATTAAAAATACATTCTATTAATAATAAATTATTAACCAAAATTTATAAAACTTTTAAATAATTATAAATATAAATTATGAAAAGTATATAGTTATATATAAATATAATTACATTTATTATAAAAAATAATATATATAATTATTAAAATTAATATTAATAATACAAAATTTAAAATGTAACATTAAGTAAATATGGGGAAACCAAGTGTTTAAGAAACCATTATGGCAACCCAAATGTTTAAGAAACCATCGACCCATGGTTGATAAATTAATTTTAATATTTTTAAATTTAAATATTTAAAAACATTTTTGGTAAGAAATCTAATGTTTTGTTGATCCTATGTGAGATGGGATCACAGATCGTAAAGGTTTGGTGTGCAATCAGAAGATTTAGAGCAGATTACAACTTTTGCAAAGGGTTGGCTTCCCCAAAGGTTTTAACCTAAATCTCTTCTTAATAAGTGTCCAACCACACCTACACTTACCAATCCACTTAACCCATAAAAATAAACTACCTTAAAAAAAATAAATAAACTAATGGGTGAAAATTTGGCCCTTTAAATGCTAAAGTTGGAACATTTTATGTAGTATAGGTCACATACACGTGATCGTGATTCTACTTAAAATGAAACTAAGAAATGCGGGGCGCCCGGGCGGGCCGCCCACCGTTAGAACCTAATTTCGGCACAATCATTTTCATTTGTATTTTGTCAGTCGATTTTAAATGTTTTTTAAAAGGAAAAACCTTTTACAGAGCAGTTTTGGTATAAGAGACTATGACCAGCAGTTCTACATCGTCAAAGTTTTCCAGAGGCCTTGCCATTACCAACATTAATTCCAAATGTTGCACGTAAAAAAAGACTCGTATTAAATTTGTCCCCGACATAAAATTCCAATTCACGTTCTATGTGCACTATGCCTTCGTACCGTCGTTCATAAGAATCATTTCTCTTTGTTGTGGAGTCCCGCTTGTCCCACCGATTTCTCTTCAAAATGCCCGGCTGCAAATTCCAAAGAAGCCAAACACTGCTAGATTGGTTAGCATTTGAGTATTCATTCATACAGAAACCCACAGAATCTTCAAACTGTTGGAAGAGCATGATGTATATTTTATTTTACTCAGTACTAGAACCTTTTTTTTTTTTTTTTCTTTTAACTTTCTTGTCGTTACCAATAGATCTGGGCACGCCGGCTAGCTTGAAACTTTTGTCTTCGATTTGGAGAAAGAAGTCACCACAGAACACAATAGTTGCAGAAGAGACAAGGCTAGGGATAGTCCAAATGGAAGCGTACGAGATTTAGTTAATGTGGGTCTCATCCGGGTCTATGTGCCGACAGCGAGACGAGTAGCAATGGTATTAAGACAGAACCAACACGGTGTGTAGATTTATTTTTTAATAAATTACCAACCTAATGATGAATTGCATTTTCACTTTTCCTTCAAAAATTTTAAATATTGCAAATGCATGTGCCTCTACCGAGTGCGGTGAACGGTGACTGATCATTTTCTTTCTCTCTGCTCTTTATGACTTGTAAGGCTAAAAACTGTAACGAAAAGAAAGGAAAGTGAAAACGCAATTTGGATCCTTGTGGTCCCGTAATCATTTTAAGGATTGGCTGCAAATTATACGATCACAAACGAATGAAGGTTTCTAAGATTTTTTTTAACTTAGAGGAAGAAAGTGTGACTAAGGTTTGAATTTTTAATTAAGATGTGGGACGAAGAGGCCACATGTGGATTTGACGTGTTTCCCTTCGATTTCACGATAAGTCACGTCCAAAGAGACTTTTTCCCTCCTTCACATGTGGATTTGACGCGTTTCCCTTCGATTTCACGATAAGTCACGTCCAAAGAGACTTTTCCCCTCCTTCACATGTGGATTTGACGTGTTTCCGTTCGATTTCACAATAAGTCACGTCCAAAGAGACTTTTCCCCTCCTTCCGTGACCTTCACTTTGGTCGTGCGTATGAATGATTGGTAGATATGGGAGTGGCTATGAATGTCTCTCCTGCTTTTCTTTTTGGAGCTTTGGATTTTTCGAATTCATGTCTAATGTACTTGACTGACTCATAATCAATTAATGCTGAACTGTACGAGTATTACAAAAACACTATCCAGTGGTAATGCATTTTCACAAACCCTGTGGTGTTGTGCTAATAATTGTAAGATTTAAATTATAATATATTTACGAATAATGTTTACTAATTAATTATTTTAATTTAATACTTTAAAAAATCAAAATTTTATTAACATAATCTTACTCAACAATAAATTAAAGAATTCCATATGTATAAAAAAAACAAACGTCAAAGCAATGATCTCGTGGTGTGCATTTTTTTTACTTAAATAATGAGTTGAACAACTAAAACCCTATGAAGCATTATCAGATCAGAAAATTTTCAAACCCTCTATAGCATTTCCAATTTCTCCATTGCTCTAGTGCCCTACTTTTGTCCAGAGCCTTCCTTTGTTCGGATTGTGAGCCGCATTAGTACATTCGACAGCCATGGGTAAAGCAGATAAGGAGACTAAGGAGAAGGCACCGAAAGAGAAGGCATCCAAGGAAAAGGCGACACCTACGGGATAGTCTAGCTCAAAGAAGCTGAAGAAGCCGCGAAAAATGAGAAAGAAAGCTAGTATAGTTAACGATTTCACAAAATAATCTCTTTCGGTACTGGGATTACCTGGTGACAAACAAGGATATGGAGCAATTGCGCTAGGACGTTGAGAAGGTGCATAGGGAGGACCCAACTGGGAACCCACTCGCTATTGTCTACCATTCACACCTATTCTATTACATATGCATACTTGTACATCATTATTCAAAGTTTGTACAAGTTATATCACGTTTTTATGACGCCTAGTCGATAACAGTGCGAAATGCCAAGTCAGAGGCGTTTGCCATCACAACTAATGTCATTTAAGATGCTTTTGCCTGTGGAAAAAATCACTCATGAATTTATCCCAAGAAAAATCCACATTGAGGAAGAGGGCACCAGGTATCAACCGACATCGAAGATGTGCAGTTTTGTAAGGGAGCAACTAGGAGGTGCGACATCATCTGACGAATTTCCCTAGATGTCGAAGCCCTTGGCGAAATTTGCCCACCCCAACATCTACTCCATTTTGGCATGGGTAATGGGGCTTTCAACGGATGAGTGGGTCTCCAACTGGCAAGTCTCCATGGCGCAGGCCATATTGGAGAACAAAATTTATTTCCCCTCCAAAGTGAGGTCGGGCGCTATTCCAATTTTCTATGATTGGGTGGATTTTCTAGCACGACAGTTGCACGAATGTCTAGCCTATGTTCAAATTTGTAGAGTCGACCAATTCAGACTCTACTCCCCCTGGTGTGGTACTTTTTTTGGTATATGCACGAGAAGTTTCCTTACATCATGAAAAATTAGATAGATGAGGAGGGCAGAGCTTTATCAGTTTATCTTTAGACGAACAACTTGTCCAGAGATGAATCATACTACGTCTTCAACCAGGTTTTCTTTGGGCCAGCACTAGAGCTGATATACAGCTACTGTGAGCGAGTTCCTATGGAGTTGAAGTACAATATGGTGGTTGAGCGATGGGGAGATACGTTTTTGCTCACACAGGGCTTGGCTATCAAGGTTTATGGGTTTACAGAAAAGTCTTTTATGTTACCCCATTATGCCACGCCCTATCTATTTTCCATGGAGGTTGCTTGGCAACTCAACTTCACTAATGAGATGTACGAGAAAGGTTGAGGAAGAAAAGTCATATGCTCTATGCCTTCTAAGTTCGAAGATATCAAGATAACGCAGTATGGCCAGAATGTGGTGCTTACAGTGACCCTCTCAGACTACGAGTTGATTGAACTTACCCACCACTGGAGATGGGACACACTCAGTATCATCCAAAGACACCTCAAGGTGAAATATTTTCACTTTTTCCCTTGCTCGACATGGAGAAGCAACGTAATAATTTTTTGGACCTCAAGCTCGAATGGCACATTGATGAAATGAAGTCCTTACCTCCCTGACTGGATTTTTACACCATGGAGACCAAGTCTAACTCGACTGTCAATTCGAAGCAGAAAACTGACCAATGTTGTTTTAGCAATAATGAAGGTCAGACATCCGTAGTGTTCAGAGGATAAAATCAAATAATGGTGGATCATGAGGGTCCATAATGATAAGACATCCTCGGATAACCCACTAACGATCGATGATAAGTTCTCAAAGTTTTACGATGAGAACATAAACACTTATCAGCCTCTCTCATTTGCTGATATTGTTCCCTGAGGTGGACGTAACCCTGATGAAGTAGATAACCTGGTAGACCCAAGGCACGAAGTTCAAGGAAAGGGTAAGACCATTTTGGCTGACCCATTATTTACTGAGGAGAAGAGGTCATTACCTCATCATAAATAGAGCACCCCCTTGAAGAGAAAAGCTGAGATACCTCTCTTGTAGTAGGTCACAAAAAATCCATGCACCAGTACTCAGAAGCCCTTCGAAGCAATCTTTCGAGCGGTGCCTAAACCCCCTCTGATGAGCTTTCTTAGAACGATGGTGGCAACATAGGCTAAGAAGCAAAGGGATGAGGATGTAGAGCTCATCAACATGGATGGGCTAGATACGTAAGATAAAGGAGAAGCATAAGTGTAGCATTCATATTCCTCGACTCCCTTGATCATGGGGTCCAAAGGTACGCATTCATCTCCTCCTTTCCCATCTACATTATTAGTTTTTATAGCCCTAGTGCTTGTTTGCTCGACACTTGAAATACCTGTTACAGTGTCAGTTTCAGTAGCCCCTATATCAAGTACACCTTCATTTCCCCAATCAACATTTTTAAATATTTCAATTTCTCGACATTATCTATGCCATTACCTACATCATTTTAAGTTCCTTCCTCTATAACGTTCGAGTCCTTCATGAGAAACCTTAATGCTTTTTCCATCTCCATGATAGTTAGCCTTCATTTTTCTGTAGTAGAAGACCCCATTGAATATGCCTCCACTACCGTAGATTTGAATCCTTTTTCCATGTCACCTCCTCTCTCTATGTCTTCAGGGTCCAATAGTTTCTCAACACTCAAACCTAATTTTTCCATTGTAGCAGTCTAGATCCAAGCGCCTCTAAGGGTTAGCGCAGTTGCTTCCCCTCTGACTTCCTGATAAATATATGAATTCGAGTCCCTTCTCCCACTTCTTCCCTTAACGTCAGTCCTCGGAATAGGCATTCATGATTCATTGGAGTTTGAGCTAGAAATGACACACCAGCTAGCTGCCTTGTAGAGCATCCGTCAAGTGCGTAGAAATACATTGTGTTGGATAAGAGACCGTAAAAAGAGAGAAGCCCAGGCTCTAGCGCAGACTCAGAAGGCTTTTATTATCAACCTAGAGACAATAGAGCTGCATACCATTGAGAAGATCCCGATCATCCAGAAGCCCTTGGGGGAAATGATCCCGGTTGATTACGCCATTCGCCATACTATAGAAGATGTGGCTAGAATGAACACAACACAAAATATGGGTGATGTCCAAGTTGGCATGGGCTCCATTTATGCTCACGGTGAGTATTACAAGGATTGCTTCTTCAAAGCGTAGTCCAAAAATGACAAGCTTGAAGAGGCCTTAGCAGTGGTAAGAAGGCAGATTGAAGCACTGAATTCTAAGTCAAAGAAACAGATTGATGCGCTGGAGTCTGAGATTGAGCAGTTGAAGGAATGAGTTCAGTCGCTTGAGGAGGAAAATCTAGAAATGTCCAAGCTAAGTGATTGCCATATGAGGTCATGTGTCAAGGCGAATAAGGAGATTTAGGTGCTCATTGTCTAAAACAATGAGTTGCAGGCTAAGTTGTCAGAAAGAACGGAGCAATCTATTCTTTTCTCTAAGGAGCACTTGAAGGAGATGCGTCTACAGTTCCTGGGAGAGTTCTCAGCAAGAGCGGCAAAGGGAGTTACAGTCTGGGCATTCTTTAGAGAAGAGCACAAGGCAATTGTTGCTGGAAGCCCAATCCTGGAATCCGCTCAAGCAGACATCAATTATTGGTTGGACCTAGCTACACAACTTAGAAAAATTAAAGATGTGCTTGTCCGACTTACCCCTATGAGTGATTTGGCTTAGTCATGGTCGATGGCAAAGACAACTCTACGCTACTTCTTCACAAAAGTTGAGCTAGCCAAAAAAGCTCGCCTACTCTCGGACTCTCTTATGCAAGAAAGAGACGTTTTGCTAAGATATTTCAATACCTTGGCCAAAATTGATGTGCTTAGATTCACTGACCTTGAAGGATCCATTTTATTAGTTCAGGAGTTAGATCCTGTATGGTCAACATTTGTTGATAGCACCATGAACATTAATGCTTGGGAAGTCCCAACTCCTAACACAGGTAATTCTTTTAATGGCCAAATACATCCAAATCGAATCTTGTTTACAGGAGTTCGATAGAACGTTGGAATTTGCTGATGTTGAGCACATCGAGACATACTGTTGCCTAATCCAGGAGCTTCAAAAGCAGTCGACTTTCTCTTTGGAACGTTGGGTCGATGCCTCTACGGTATACAAGCATGTTTTTAATAATTCTTTAGACCAGTATTTCCCTCAGTCGCCTAAGCAATACAAAGAAAAGGAAACAAAAATTGAATTAGATTCGAAGGTACAAGATACATGAGAACAAGGATAAGGGATGGAGGAAGAATCAGAGGATGGAGAAGAAGAAGAGAAAGAGCCTAGCAGCAATGAAGAAAAATTAGAGGAGTAGTTCGAAGAATCTGAGAGTGAGGAGGACTCTACTGCCCAAGGATAAGGCCTGAGATCTTCACATTGAGGCAGGCTCAATGCCCCGTGAGCTGCCAGATGTGTTGCCAATTTTGCCACACCTTGTTAAAATTCGTATTGTATACAATTTTTGAGACCATTCATTGTAAAAAATTCTCTTTTTCCATAAAATGGTTAAGATGTTGTTATGTTGTTGTGCTTTCACCAGTTGTCTCTTCTGGTTTAAAAATGTATTTCACTATATTATGTGGTTCCTCTTATTTTTTGTACTTTTTCGTACATTTTTTGTACATTTCCCTGTTATGTTGCATGTAAAATTGTGAACATTTTAGCATGGGCAATGTTCTGGTAATTTTCCTTACTTTTGTCTTTAAATCCTCTCTTTTCATATCTGCACATATGGCTGTAATTTCCAGCACTTAGGCGCTTGGGTGCATTTTTCTATTGAGTTATAAAATCGCTCCGATAGTGAGTAAAGATAGGCAAAATGGCTAAGTATGGAAAAGGAAGCTTGAACATAGTCAGAACTACAACGCTCCACTCCTGGGGCGCATTCTCAAAGCGCTCCACCCATGGAGCGACACTCTAAAATGCAAAAACAAGTGTAAAAGGTCACTATGGTCAAAGGGCAAAGCGCTCCACTAGTGGAGCGCCTCTCCAAAGCGAAGGTAAAATAAAGTGAAACAAGTTGGAACATTAACTAAAAAAGACAACTCCCAAGAAAGTCACCATGGTAAAAGGGCAAAGCGCTCCACTAGTGGAGCGCCTCTCCAAAGCGCTCCACGAGTAGAGCGAACTTTAAAGCAAAGGAATTAAGAGATGACCAAGGCAAAGAATAGTCAATTCGGTCAAAATGCAAAGCGCTCCACTAGTGGAGCGCCTCTCCCAAGCACTCCACTAGTGGAGCGAACTCCTCAAGCGGTAACTAAGAAAGACAAGTATGCTAAAGTTAGAATGGTTAGGGCCAGAAGAGCTTAGAAAAAGGTAAACTTGGTTAAGTTTTTTAGCAAAGGAGTCAAGGGAGGTCAAACACCCGAGCGCTCCACTTATGGAACAATTTCCTCGAGTGCTCCACCAGTGGAGTGAAGATGAAATTGAAAGTGCAAACGAAAGTCAAATAACTTGGGCAAGAAGCCAAGCGCTCCACTTGTGGAGTGAAAGCCCCTGTCACTCTAGTTATGGAGCGAAGTTCTTGGCAGACCTCAAACGTAGTGCAAACTGCCCAGAACCGCCATGGAATGCCCATAACTGTCACAAAATGCCCGGATTTGACATTGACTAGTTAAACAGACCCCATGCTATACTCTAAGTTGTCTGATCGTGGATCATTTCCAAAACCTTCTGTCTTTAATGTTGAGTTATCTATAAATTCGAATTGACCGTTTCAAGTCATTGCTAGAACCTTTTGTGTCGGGATCAAATCTACCTGTCACATGAGTGGTTGGGAATTAATATTTTAAAATGGCAAAATTCTTCTATAAAAGTCAACTTCTTCTCTGTAACCAAGGATGGACAACTTTTGCTAGAGAAGCAACTTTGTACTTTGAAATCTGCTTTCAAAATACAGACTTTTGGTTTTGGTTTTGAGTTTTCTATCTCTGTGTATGACTTCTATTTTGTAATTTCTATCAAATTTAGTCTCTCTACCGCACAGTTTAATTTTATTTTTTGGATTTCATTGTTAACAAAGGATTAATCCCTGGAATACTTGTTGGAGTTTATACAATTCTGAAAATTTAATACTGATTTTTGTTAAAAGTCTATTGTTTTGATTGTTGTTGGTTTAAGTAGTTAGGTTGTCTATCGTGCTTCATGTCCATCACCCCGTATTTTTGGCTCTTTAACCTTTTCCCATTCCTTTCAGTATCTTCCTAGCCCTTATCTCAAAACTCAATTTTTTACTTTCGAAACCAACCCTACTAGAGATTGCCACGGAGGACATTCCTTTCCTTCGGGCATTCAATGCTTGGCAGCGGGCCTAGGACGCCGCAGACTTAGAAAATTTGTATCTAGGCTTGTTCGATTGCCAACAGGTGCACTATCTCTTACATGCATTGGATGAGACGAATTCAAAATTGGTTGAATAGCTGGCAAAACTCTCTATTTTTGTTGCCAACATATAGTCAAATGTTGAACATATAGACTATAAGTTGTCCATAATGATTGGAATGCTTAAGAATAATGCTAAACACATTGAAACCTTCTAACAAATGATTGTTCTACCATGTAATATTGTAAGAACAACAAATACTTGTTATATTTTTGTCTTAAATTAAATTAAATTTAAGATATTGATAATTTAAAACTGTTTTTTTTTTTTAAAGTGTGGAGAGTGACTTTTTATTAAAATTTGTAGTTGTATTGAATCTTTTTACTTTGAACAATAAAAGATGATATCAATGCATATGCGGTTTAAAAAATTGCTTTAGTTGATGGATCAATTTTTACAAGGCAATTAAATCCAATCAAATCTGATTTGAATGGACGGAGCAAAGCCAGCGAGCATTCAAATAAAGGAGGCGTAATCAACCCCAATAAAGAGGAATATTACAGTAACGTTTAGTGCCAACTTGCTTGCATTGGCATCTTTGAATTGCACTGAAAGAAAATCTTTAACCTTTTTTAGGCTTATGTACAAGAATATATTATGTTTTATGGTCAAGATAGTAAGCTTCTCAATTAAGCACTCCACACCGAACTTGAGTAACTTTATGCAAAAATTAAAAGCGACCTGTATTCAATTTGTTTGACAGATGTGTAAAAAAATATTGATGTGTATATTGAAAAAAAAAAACAGGACAAATCTTTTATGGGCTCCGGAGAAACTTGTAAACAAGGAAAGCCTATGTGGAAAGTGGAACTTCAAACTAACAAGGAAAGCCTATGTGGAAAGTGGCGGCCGTCCACATTTGGAAAGGTCGCTAGCCTCCAACAAACTATATTCCAAAAATAAAAGAAAAAATTCATCCCTAAACCGATGCAACTGTAAGTAGGTATTATATGCCCTGCTCTGCAGTCTTTACACCGAAAGTCTTTGGGGTGTTCTATGTATACGTGGTCAAACAACAAAACAATCTAAAACCAGGCAGGCTTAAAATACTAATAAAGTATTTTTCTTCTATTTTATGGGCGGTCGCGAGATACGAAAAACAGTGTCATATTTTGGGACTATTTTGAGTAGTGTTAGGGGTACCTATGAATATTTTAATAACGAAAGCCAACAGGGGAGCTTTTTGTTTTTTTATTTTTATTTTCAAAGTTACGTGGTTCTACAAGTAAAGCCATACACAGTGGATTTCGTAAAATTACATTAAAAATAAATGCTAAATAATAATAACGAGCTGTACGCCACACTCTAAAGATGACTTAACCTGCTTCCTTCCCGCGTTCAAATCTCTATTTAATGAACCTTCCTTTCTCCCACCTTCTCAGTGCAATTTCTCCTCAGGGCTCGGCTGGGCTCGGCTCTGTTCGTCGCTTTCTGTTTGGCTTCGTCGAAGTCTCGGTTGTAGGTGAGTTCGGGATC
The DNA here is from genome assembly GCA_028583015.1 of Wollemia nobilis. Classification (NCBI taxonomy): domain Eukaryota; kingdom Viridiplantae; phylum Streptophyta; class Pinopsida; order Araucariales; family Araucariaceae; genus Wollemia; species Wollemia nobilis. The sequence goes on along the minus strand of JAQPPZ010016710.1, from coordinate 9,114,104 downwards.
TATCCTCAAAATGGCTGCTTTGGAGTGAAGTCTGCTCCCCAATTTAATCATGGTTGATAGCACTGCGAATTTAAATAGTAATGTTGTTTCTTGTGAATTGCAGGAACTATGGCATTTGTAGAACTTTTCGTACTGGCATTTTTCTCAATAGGTAAATTTGGATTTGCTTACGGCTGGACAAGCGCTCATGCCACATTTTATGGGGGCAGTGATGCATCCGGCACAATGGGTAAGTGTCTAATTCTCTTGCATTGTCCATCAGAAGATGGGTTTGAGCTATTGCATTATAACATGGGAAAATTGTTTCATATGATGCAGGGGGCGCCTGTGGGTATGGCAATCTATACAGCCAAGGATACGGCACCAACACTGCAGCTCTCAGCACCGCTCTCTTCAACAACGGCCTCAGCTGTGGAGCGTGCTATGAGATTAAATGCAACGACGATCCACAATGGTGCCTCCCCAGCACAATTGTGGTCACTGCCACCAACTTCTGCCCGCCCAACAATGCCCTGCCTAATGATGCTGGAGGCTGGTGTAACCCCCCACAACAGCACTTCGATCTCTCACAGCCTGTATTCCAGCACATTGCCAAGTACAAGGCAGGCATTGTCCCTGTTCTCTACCAAAGGTCCGCCCTCCGATTTCTGGCATTGTCCCTGTATTTCCAGCACATTGCTTCTCTGATTTCGTTGTATTACCAGAGGGACTAGACACTATACTATATCCGCTTCTCTTTTTAAGTTAGTTGATTTATTTCAGTCTGTTCTATTGCAGGGTACCCTGTCACAGAAGAGGTGGAATCCGATTTACCATCAATGGGCATTCCTACTTCAATTTGGTGCTGGTCACAAACGTTGGCGGAGCAGGGGACGTGCAGGCAGTGTGGATAAAGGGGTCAAGGACTGGGTGGCAACCAATGTCGCGGAACTGGGGCCAGAATTGGCAGAGCAACAGCTACCTCAACGGGCAGAGCCTCTCCTTCAAGGTTACCACCAGTGACGGCAAGACAGTCACCTCCTACAAGGTCGCTCCCAGCGGCTGGCAATTTGGCCAGACTTTTAGCGGTGCTCAGATCCACTAACCTAACAATAACAGACTTTTAGGCCAATTGTAATTTTGTGACCAAGAAGGTCTCGTCTAGTGTTTCCATATACATGTAGCAATATTGCCAACGAGATAGGCCTAGTTTTAGTCGGGCTGTGCTCGCTTGTGTCTATTGATGGTGATTGTTTATCTTTCATTCGAGAGGAAGCGCTGTGGCTGTGGCAATGGCTATAGAATGCTGCTGCAGTTGTGTTTAATGAGGTGACATTGACCTTTAGGAGATAAAGTGTATTTAATGTAGAGTAGTCATAGTGTGTTGGGGGCATGTCAGAGGTGGGTGGATTATGGACACCCGCCCGTTATGTATTGTGATTCCTATAATTAAACGGTAATAGTTAATAGGGTAGTGCAAAAGGAGAGGAAGTCTTGTGTTCTGCAGAGGGACCAGTATGTTTGGTGCAATTGTCTATACTCAACTGTCATTATATATAATAATAATTGTGGTTTCTGGTGCGTTAAGTTAGTTTGGTGAGGCCGTCAGACTTAAATCTTCTATTTAATAAAGTATGAACTTCGATACGTTGTTCAGATTCTCCGAAATATCTTCCCGAAAGAAACCCACTATTGTTGATAACATGGAACTTAGGAAGCAGGGCTGGATTTTCTGTCAACTGAAATTTTATGACGGTTAGGGATTTTTATTCGTTGTCAAATTATTGTTTAAAATTTTATTTGTTTTTATTTATTTATTTATTTATGTTAGTAAGCATTTTTCTTTCCTCCACCTTTTAGAATACTTGCATTTCACATATAATACCTGAGTTGCATGATCATGACCATTGTGAGAGACTTCCTTCAAATGTGTGAGTCATTAATGCCATGAGCCCTCTTCTTTCTACCTATTCATTTACTGTATATAAAGTTACCATATTAGAGAGATGTATATGCCTTTAGTATGTGCTTGCAAAATAAAAGTCAAAGGATTCATTTTTAAATTTGATTAGAGAGATGTATATGCCTTTAGTAAGTGCTTGCAAAATAAAAGTCAAAGGATTCATTTTTAAATTTGATTCATTGAATGTTACGAAGTAATATGAATGAACCATTTCAAAACCCTATAACCAATTATAAAAGAAAAAATAAAAATAATAAAAAAAATAAAAAAAAAGGCATGGTGAAAAAGAATCCTAAAAACCCATATGCATAAGTTATTGGAATTTGACAATCATATAACCAATTAAAAAGAAAAGAAAATAAAAAAATAAAAAATAAATAAAAAAGAACCATAAAAAACAAAGAAAGACAGTGTGAAAATATAATGCTTACATTGAAGCTGTTGTAATACTATTATGGGGTTATAAAACAATGTATTATAGATAAACCATTTCAAAGTCATATAACCAGTTAAAAGCAAAAGAAAAATAAAAAGGAAAAAATGAAACTTCTAATAACTACTTAAAATATGTGCACTTCTAATAATTTGGAGCCATGGAGGTGGATAAGATTTGGAGATTAGTCTACCCATATGTACTTTTCCTTGCATCTTCCATCTTCCACAATTGAAAATTGTTTTTTCTTTTCCTTACATCTTCTACAATTGAAAGTTGTTTTTTCTTGTAAATATTTACTTTTACTTTATATTTCACACTTAAAAATTAATTTTTTTCTTGCATTTTCCACAATTTGAAAGTTGAAAGGAAAAACAAAAAAATGCACCTACCACTTGAAGACGTTGGAATTCCTTAATAATATTAATGTAAAGAGCCGAGGCGTGCCACTATGGGAGCCGATATTAGTCCCTACGCCAGACACCAATTGCTTTGCGTCTTTTGAGTGCAAGGCCGATAGGAAGATAGCATTGATATTGATGTTGTTCGATGACTTTAGGAGGGACCATTCCAGACATCGTTTTTGATTGACCAAAATAAATCCGCTTATTTTGGTCTAGAAGACGGGAAATCGGGGAGAAAAGGGGACACTCCAAAAAAATTTAGGAAAGGAGAGGGGATGCTTATCCGTCCCACACTCTCGGGCTGCTTGTATCTCTCGGTTGCAACCGAAAACTAAAATAATGGTTTTTATGATAGTTTTGTACTCATTGATCTCTTTTAGGAGGTAACACAGGTTACAATTTAATGCTCACTTATATTAGCATTACATGTTCTAAGGACACACTAAACTAAAAAAGAGGTAACATTGTGTTTGTATATCCTTACTCTCCATAACTAATATATATTTATTCATATAAATATATATTGCACTTTATATACTACAAATAAAATTTACGGTTTATAACGTTTAAAAATCTAACCTAAAATTAAAACCGTAATTTACGGCTTCAAATACAAATACGGGCATATGCCTTTCAAATTCCAGGTCTGCATGGATGGGATCAAATTGGAAATTAATTGTTTTTTTATTATTATTTCTTTTAAAAGACAATGATCCGCGCTTTATCTCTTGATAAGGAAATAAGCAAAGCGTTCTCGATATGTTGTTGTGGTTTTCTGGGGAAGCAGGGTATGCATTATGACGGCCAGTTGCTGTCATCGTCTTGAAATCGTCGATGGCTTTAATTTCGAAAGTGACAACCGGGTATAGAAGATTAACCTCCTGGTTGGTTTCAATTCTAATAACTAAATAAGCAACTTATAGTGGCGATGTCTATCCGGTGGCCGAGTAAAGGTATTATCTATTCTCTTGTTTATATAAAAGGCTAATGGGGTTTGATTAAATGCTTTCCCCGTTGTCGATTGAGCAGAAACAGATTTGCAGAACTCATAATTTTTTACATTTATTTTTAGATTATTATTATTATTATTTTCCGGTTAAATGATTTTTTCATCGAGTAGAATTAAAACCGGTTAAGCGTGACACTACATTTTTTTTGAGGTGCTGTATATTAGTTTCCAAAGAAACTAATTGTTTTTGTTTAAATAATATTTTTATAATCTATTCCGTTTGAAAAATGTTTATTTCGAAGATATTTAAAGGAGGTCTATTCACTTTCCCGAGAATAAATATTTTAATTTTAAAAGATTTAAAGGTAAAGCACTTTACAGGATTTTATACGTTTAATTCTAAACGATTATTTTCTAAAAATATTAATATTTTAAAATAAAAGATTATATTTGGGTTAAGCAAATGTTTCAATGGTTTAAATTAGCTTAACATATCTCTATCTGCTACATGTAAATAAATATAAAGTTCAACTGGGATTTAAATTCAGATTGAAATTTGTATAGTTTGTTATATTATTAGAATAATAAAATAATTTTAAAGAATTTAATTTTAAATTATTTTTTTATAAAAATAAATTTAAAAAATATATAGATAATATATTTTATGATCTATATAAGCAACTTAGTTCTTACAAAGAAGTTTAAAATATTTTATTAAAAGTCAAACATTATTAATCATAAATTAAGGTTAAAAATGTTAAAATATATACAAAACAAAAATTTATATATTTTTATAATAAAATATTTAATAGTTTTAATTTTTTAATTATGGAATAAATTTTAGTTAAAGGAAAGTAATTATGTTTATTAAAATTTATTTTAAGAATAAAATTTAAATGCAATCATTTAACAAGAAATTTTTTAACATTTTAACACTTATTCATGTTCTTTTTCATAAAAATATAATGCAAAATGTGTTAAAATAAAATCTTATAATAAAAATTTAAATTAAAAATCTAAATAATATATAAATAAGTAGATAATTATATATAATATATTAATATAATTTAATTTTTGTCAATTGAAATTATATATAATAATATGATAAACTTGAAAACAAAACATACACAAATTTATAATGGTGATATCAAATGGTATTAGGTTAACTAAAAAAATTCCTCTATCAAGAAAAAGACTTCAAAAGTAACACATATATAATTAGTAAGTTATTGTAATACTACTATATAATTATAATGCAATAACTCTCTTCAATTTTATATAACTAATTATAAAATACATTCAACTAATAATAAATTGTTAACAAAATTTATAAACTTTTAAATAATTATAAATACAATTATATATATTATAAAGGGTGAGTGAGTAGCTGAGTTGGTGTGAGGCTACCAATTGAGGTCTGTGATCCATATCATGGGTTCATTCAACTTCGATTTAAATCACACTGGCTACCATAAATCCTTTTTGTTGGATAAAGTCAAGAAAAAATTGGAAAGTGGACTAATAGGTGGCTTTCTTCTGGGGTAGAATCACCTTGGTAAAATCAGTCCTTCAATCTATTCCTATTTATGTTTCTACTATGTTGAATATCCCAAAGGTTGTTCTTTGAGAACTGGATCAACTCAATCATCTGTTCCTCTGGAGTGGTATTAAGGAGAAAAGAAAATGGTCCTTGGTGAAATGAGACACTTTATGTCTTCCTAAGAATGAAAGGGGGTTAATAATAGCAAAGCTTTAACTGGTAAATTATATTGGAGGATATAACCCCAATGCTCTTTGGGCCAAAAATCTCCATGCTAAATATGCTAAATATGCTGAGAACAAAAGTCCTGAAGATCTTGTTTGCTATCAATTGCCTTTCAAAGGTTCTTCCATTTTAGCAGTACTTAATACTGGTGAGGATTTGATAAAGAAAAAATTATTTTGGATCATTCATAATGGTCAACAGGTAAATTTTTGGACAGATTCTTGGGATGGTCACAAGCCTTTGATAACTCAATTTTTTGATTGGAGGCCTTGGATGGAGGAGCTTCATCGAGCTAACTGGATAAAGGTGGCTAATTATTGTCGGTACCATATTGGTAATTCAAAAGTTGGTAGATATTGGATCCCTATTGAGGACTAGCCTATTCAAATACCAGAAAGGCAAAGACAAGATATGTAAAGCATCCTTCATATGAGATATCTCTCTTGGTCCCATGAAAAAGATTATTTTGGATGGAACAACACTACTAAGGGTGATTATTTAGTTGCTCAAGGTTATTTGGCCTTATGCCATAATAATCCCAACCAATCATTTGACATCTTTTCTAAATTATGGGCTCAAAAGCTCTGGCCTAAGGTGAGGTTCTTTACTTGGCTTTTATTGCATCCTAGGGTGCTTACTGGTGAGCATCTTATGAAGCGTGGTTTTCATGGCCCTTTTATATGTGAAATGTATGGAGAGAATGTGGAAACTCTTAACCATATTTTTATTGAGTGTACTTTAGCCTCTGAGCTATGGAGGAGAATGACCACTTTACTTGGCTTATAGTGGTCCATTTTTTTTACTTTTGAACAACTTTGGAGGGATTGGCCTAATTAAGAGGGTGTTGATAATTTTATTAGGCAATTAGTTTGGATGGGTTCTACCATTCTTCTTTGGAATATCTGGAATGAAAGGAACAACCAAATTTTTAATCAAGATAGGAAGGATAATTACTATATCTAGCAAAAGACCATTGCCAATTTAGTTGAATTAGTCCAACAACACCTTAATCACCCCAAAAACTCCCACCAAAGACGGGATCAAGTGATACAAATATTGAAGATTAACTCTTCTAAGGGAAACCAACTTAAAGGGAATGTGAGTAATTGCAAGATGGATAGAACAAGGAATTGGAAACCTCCTCCTATGGATTTTAGAAAAGTCAATATTAATGGAGCCTCCAGAAGGAACCCTGGAAAAGCTAGTACAGGAGGAATTGGTAGACTTTCATATGACTCCTTGGTTTTTACTTTTGTTGAGAATTTGGGTATTCTATCCAATAACCTTGCTAAGGGGTATGGTATCCTTAGAGGTCTTCAAGAGGCTGCTAAGGTTGGATGGGAAAAGGTGCTAGTTGAGTCTGACTCTCAGCTCATGATTAATATTTTGAAAACTCCTAAGAATCATAAGGTTGATTGGAGAATAAAAATAATTATTAAGAAGATTTAGTTAATCCAAATGAAATTTTTAAAAGTTGATTACAATCATGTGGTTAGAGATCAGAACAAGAGTGCTGATGCTTTAGCTAATTAGGCTTTGGATAAAGGTGATCTTACTTGCTACGACCACCCTCCTAGATGGTGGGTTTTGCAAATAAGAGAAGCTGTTCTTTCTATCATTTCTTTGGACAGCTTCAGTTCTTGAGGTACCTAGTTTCTTCTTGCTTTATTTTTGCTACTCTTTGGTTCGGTTAGGATATTTTAGTTCCCTAGCTCAAAATAATATTTCTTTTGTTTTCTTTTTTGATTCTTGCCTTAAAAGTCTTTTGGTCTAGAAAGGTCATTGTTGTGTTCAATTTTTTTCTTTTTTCTTTTTTTGTTTAGTTTTTTGAGGTGTGTGTGTGTTTTTTATTTTGTTTTATTTTTTGTGTTGTTTTTTGTTGTTCTTGTGTTTTTTTGTGTTTTTTGTTATTGTTCTTGTGTTTTTGTTGTTCTTGTTATTGTGTTTATGTATGTTTGTGTTAATTGGTGTTTTTGTATTTTGGTGTGTGAGTGTTTTCTATATTTTGTTTTTGTTTGTTGTTGGTTGTTTTTTGTTTTATTTTTATTTTTAGGTTTTGGTTGTTTTTGTTTTTCATGTTTTTGTTGGTTGTGTCTTTGTAGCATTTTGTTGTTCTTGTCATGTTTGTGTTTTGTTATGTTGTTATTGTATTTTTTTCTATGTGATTCGTGTTGTGCTTTTTTTTTTATATATTATTGTGTGTGTGTTTGGTTGTGCTTTATATTTTTGATACACTCAAGGAGCATGGTTTTTTTACCTTATTGTGTGTTTGTGTTTGTATGTTCTTATTTTTTATTGTTTCAGGTTTGCTCCTTGAGTATGTCAAAGGTGGTAGGCCAGGTGCGAGCCCTGGACAATTTTTGTAGAAGATATACCCTTACCTCCTTGGGTGTTACCCGAAAGTGGCATCCCTTCTGGGATGTTTTCCACACACACACATATATATTATAAAAAATAATATATACAACTCTTCAAATTAATATTAATAATATAAAATTTAAAATGTAATATTAGTTAAAAGTAACAACTAAATATGGCAAAACCAAGTGTTTAAAAAACCATAAAATATTACATTCTCATCCATGTTTGATAAATTAATTTTAAATTTAAATTAACGTTGACTATCACCGTGGTGATTTTGGTGCTGGCGTATTTTTCTTATTGCTCTGCTAGGGTTTGTGAAGTGAATGTTGTTTTGTTTGGATGGATGCTTTGAACGATAGAAACTTTCCCCCATTAGGGTGAAATGGTGAAATTAGGGATCTAGATGGGAGAGCTAGGGATCTAAGGGATGTTGGTCGATGTGTAGAAAAAGAAATGACAAATGCAAAAATTGTTCTACAAGAAGGATTATGAAAGGATTCTTAGGTATCGATTCTCAAAGGAATAAAGGAAGCGATTAAAGAAGAATTTGGCACAAAGATATCTTATGAAAATGGAAAGGTATGTATTATTGACTCCCTAATCAAAAAAATACTGAGGGATAATGAGTTTAGCATGGTAGGTAAAGATCTAGGGCCTAAACTAAATTTAGATGTGCTTAGGAGATGGCTTCATTCTAAACTTCAAACAAAGGGTTCAATGGATGTTATTGGTCTATCCAAGGGATACTTCTTAATCTGGTTCAATATTAAGAAGGATCTGGTGGTAGCGTTATCACGAGGTCCATTTTTCTTTGGGAAAAATATCAGTTTTCCTGAAACGTTGACATTAGGGCTTCAATATTCAAAAGGAAGAACTTTTTTCAGTTCTCATATGGATTAGGTTCCCAGATTTACCTGTATAATATTGGGATGATCAAATTATTAAGGTCCTGACAACATAAATTGGAAAGTTTATAACCATGGATCCAACCACCCACAACAAAAAAAGAATATTGTGTGTAAGATTTTGTGTTAATGTGGAGCTAGAATAAGACAAAGTGGAAAAAGTGAGTATCAAATCGATGCTTGGGGAATGGAAACAAAAAGTTAAATATGAAAATTTTTGGTATATTGTAAGCAATGCAAAGTGGTTGGACATGTGGAGGGAAAATGTCATCCGCAAAGATAACCCAAATTTACTAAGAAGTGACAACAAAAGGAGAATCAAATAAACCATAGGACTACAAACAAGGAAAAGGAAATTTCTAGCCCACAAGAAAGGGCACAAGAAAAGGAATAGTACCAAGAAATTCACCAAGAGGTAAATAAAGAGACAAGAAGTGAATTTAGTAATGGATGTTCTATACAACATAAGGAAGAACAAAAAAATCTAATAAGACAATGGAGAATGCAAGTAAATGCAAAGAGCTAAACCAGTAAGCAGATGAAGAACATACTGAGAAACAAAACTTGAGTGGCTTTAAAAATAACATTAATCAACAAGAGGATAGTCTCAATTAAGGAAAATAAAATTATTATGATGAAAGTAACCATAAGAAGAAAATAAATATGATTGAAAATCATATAAATCTAGATATGAATAAACAACAAAATGTGATTGCAATCAACATAGAGAATGCAAAGAAAAATTTGGATGTTGAAGAAGAAATATTAGTAGATGATGCTAAAATGATAGAGGATACCCTATCCACTCAAATGGACTTAAAATAGGAGAAGGATCAGATTGAATGAGTTTGGGGGTTTAAAGTCAAAGAAATAGAGGGATGATAGGGATTAGATCAAGTTTTAAATTCATAGAACAAAACTAAACAATTTGAGGAACGAAAGGATCTAAGCATAATAGAAAACACAAAGTAGTTTAAGGAGGGTATGCAAATAAGATTCAACAAAATACTAGATTTGGGTAAAACAAATCAATTAGCAGTAGAAGAATCTCTCCGAAGATGTAATCAAATGGAAGAGAATGATCCTCCTGGAAGATATACAAAAAATGCAAAGAATACAAGAAATTATGGGGAAAAAAAGCAAGTAATACCCCCTAAAAAAGAAGAACAACAAGTACCAAAGAACAGGGGACAAGAATTAGATCCAAATGAAGAATGGATGGTTAAAGGTAAAACCCATAAAAAAAAACCAAAAAATGAAAATCCTTTCTTGGAATGTGTAGGGGCTAAATTCCCTTGGGAAAAGAAGCATTGTTAGAAATCTACTCATGGAAGTAAAACCTGATATTGTTTTTCTTCAAGAATCTAAAATTGATACCAAAAAACTTGACATTATTCAAAAAGAGGTTTGGTCGAATGTTGAATGGATCATAAGCCCAACACAAGGTACTTATGGAGGTATTTGCATCTTTTGGGACAAAATTAATTTTGAAGGCACTTTAACTGATCAAGAAAAGAGATTATGTACAATCAAATTGAAGAACAAAAAATTAACTTCTGTTGAATAATGACAAGGGTTTATGCTCAAAATGATGATTGTGAGATATTCCAACTACGGAATAGGTTATATTTTCAGAGGAGTATTTTCATTAATTTGCATTAGATGGTATTGGGTGACTTCAATAAAATATTTAGAACAAAGGATAAAAGTAGAGGGATATTAACATTACTTAAGGTATGCAAGATTTCAATGATTTTATTCAAAATAATAAGTTGATTGACCTGGATATGTGTAAAGGTAAGTTTACATGGATAAAAAGAAGAATAGGGAATAATCACATTCAAAGGCTTCTAGACAAATTTCTTATTTTTGATAGTTGGCTAAGTATAATCAGTATTTATAGACTTACGTGTATCCCCAGAATAGGATAAAATCACAATCCACTTTTATTGGATATGGAAAAGAAGGAGAAGTAGGGAGGAGCACCCTTTAGGTATGATCTCATGTGGAATATGCACCCAAACATTACAAATAAAATAAAAGCTTGGTGGTAGGAGGAGGTTCAAGGATCAAATATGTACAAAGTGTTAGAATGAATCTTTGTTCTCTTAAGTTTTACTAGGATAGTCTTACTTGATTTACCACTCTTTCATGAGTCAAGTGAACTCTCAGTTTAGACTAGTTCAGATTTGTTGAGTTGTTGTAATCCAACGACTCACATTGATCATCTTTGCTATTTATACAAAGTTGATCCCATGGAATAATAAATTAGTTCTACTATTATCTTCATAGTTCTTGTAATGCTTTGCATTTCTATTCTTGGGAAATTCTATCATGGTACCAGAGCAGGATAGATTTTGCTAAGCATTCTTTCTTGAAGGTTTTTTTCTAGGCACTGGTTCATTTTATTTGGATAGTTTTTTTGACTAACTATGCTTGCTTGAGGGTTATTGAGTAGTCATATTTTCTATCCATAAACCATTTTTTTCAACAAAATAACTCATTTTATTTTTTTGAACTGTGGAGTTTTTTCATCATACTGGACTCCAATTTCATCTTCAATTTCATCTTTCACCCATTGAGCGAGATTTGCAAGTTATTTGGCTCATGCGAAGTCATCTTGGGCCTATCCTTTCACCCGTTAAGAATTGAAGATCACTCACAACTGTACTTAGGATTGCACCGATCTAAAACTGTATTGTTGTCGTCTTTCACCCATTGAGAATTGAAGGTCACTCGACAACTAGGCTTAGCCTGGCTCGTGCAGCAATGTGTCTATCAACACGTCTTGAAGTTCATTACGCGCCAAGAACCACTCCAAGGCATGGTCAAAATGAATCTCGAAGGGCCATTTTTGAAGCTTATATAAGCTCGAATCTCTTCCATCTAAGCGACCGCTCTACTATACTTTGGTTTTAATATTCCTTTATGCCCACGCCTAGTTTGATCGAAGAGCACTGATCAAAGAATCCTCGAAGACATTGTGGTAAGAAAATCTCCCTAAATTCTCATAAAAAGTTCCTACCTCAAGTCGTTTCCCTTTGCGTCTTCCAAGGAAGGCTCAACGACACTCCAAATATTCCTTTGTATATCTCGCGCTCTTGTCCATGTTCGTTCTATGCAACATTAGGTCCATCTACTATCATAGTTCGATCAAATCATAGTCATAACCATAGGAGGTAGCGGACTCATAACTCCCTTGGAACACAAAGGCCATGGTATGGTAAGCATGGAGGATAAGAGGTAACATAAATATATAAATTCTCTCCTTCTAGTTTGCATGTTTAACACAGGGATATGCAATGAAAACATGACGCGTCTTCGTTAGCCTGCATTCCACCATCATTGGGTTTCTTTTTTTGTTTTTTTTGTTGAATACACAGGATTAAGGGATTGATTCCTTGAAAGACGCAAAACTATATTTTTTACTACCTATATTTTTTCAAACGAAGGACGATCCTTGCCTTTGTTGCCCATGTTTTTTTGAAAGAAAATGATCTATTGCTATGACTGCTGCCTGCATTCTCATCAAGATGTTGCCTATGCGTTTTAAAATATGAGGCTCGAAGACGTTGCCTACAAAGCTAGAGGACACTTTGCTTATTTTATTTTTTCAAAAGTTGATTGTGTTGCCAGACAACGCTACCTATTTTTCCAGTAGACGCTGCCTGAGTTTTTCCAATCATAGTGACAAATCAATGGCGCTGTTGTCATTTTGAAAAGAAAACAATTTCCATTTGGTATAAGGTTGTAATAAAAATTGTAATGTTCCTTTCTTTCATTACTTAAAACAACATTGTAAAAGAACCTCCTTTTTTATTTTTAGCCCCTCTCACTAGTTCTTTGCCTACTATATAAACAAGTGATGGACCTCATTGTATGATCATGAATACAAAGATTTTTAGGAGGGGAATATTGGTGTTGATTCTTGCACCTTCTTGCTGGATTCCTACAGGTGGGGAGACTTCTTGTGTCTATGTTGCTTGGAAGTCACTAGTGGTGTCATTTTTTTTGTGGCTCTATATTGGCCAATTGATGGTTGTTACTTGCTTTCCTTCTTTCAGCTCCTTCAACATATTGTGGTGGATAATGCATATATTTGGAACTTCTAAGCAAGAAAACAAAAACTCATAGAGCACATCAATTATTAGCAATATTCTAAAAAAAAACAAAGAAAATTTTCTAATATTCACCTATGTTCCACGTATCAATCTCCTCATACACCTATAGTTTCCCTCATGTAAGGGCGGGTCATTGAGAGTATTGGTATAAAGGTCTGGCAGATTATTCTGGATTCATAAAAACATATGTTCCATGTATCCAAATCCTCATTTAATTATATTTCCCCTTACGTAAGGGTGGGTATATTGAGAAGTTAGGTATAAAGGTCTGATTTTTTGATACCCTTATAATTAAAAAAGGTTTTCTGGTGGTGTTTCTTGTTGCATTTTCCACTCCAAAAATCTTGCAGTTAAAGGGGGGAATATTGGTTCATTATAGCTTTTATTTGGAAAAATGAATACAATTGACCCACTCACCCCTCATAACTATCACACTTGGAAACCAAAAATATTAAATCTCATATCCCAAAAAGGGCTCACACACTTGCTAGAAGAGAAGCAACCTGAATTTGAAAAGGAATATGAAATATTTGTTCATAAAGGAAAGATGTATGAAACAATGGGTATTATAAGCACAAATTTAAAATAAAGCTTATGGTTTCACATTTTAGAATGTAAAAATCCATTTGAATGTTGGAAGAAACTAAAGAACTTGTTTGGTAAAGTGGATCAAATAAGGTCAATGCAGCTAGATGTAGAGTTAACAACATTATAACCTGAAGACTTTAGCAATATGTTGACTTCCTCACCAAATTTAAAGAAGTACTCACTCAATTAAAAGGCAATGGCAAGAATAAAACAGAAGAAGAATGCATCTATCTTATTCTTTCTAAGTTGAATGGAGTGTTTCAAATTTTTACAACCAGTTTTTTGTATACAAAAGATGCACTTGGCACAAGTTTTAAAATGTCCTCTTTAGAGGAGTTTTGTGATAGGCTAACTAGAGAGGAAAAAAAACTTGCAAAGTATGAAATATCTCCCTCATCCTCTTCCTCTTTCTCAAAAGAATTAGTAGCATTCACATCCACTAAAGAAAAATTCAAAAATAAAGATAGAGGCCCTATAACTTGTACACATTGCAAAAAGGATGGAAATTTTGTAAAAAAATGTTGGAAAAGACTTCAACAATTAGAGGCAGCAATTAAGAATCACAAAATAGACATCAAAAAGCAGATATGAAAAGCCTTAAATGTTCAAGGTAAAGCTATAAAAACTTCATCAAAACACTAGGTCCTAGATTCAGGGGAAACTCATCATATGACTTCCTCACATGAGTCATTCACTTCAATCTCCTCAAGCTAAACATGTAGCATATAAGTTGGTAACTCATCCTTTATCTCAGTCAAAGGAAAATGTGACATATCCATTGATGGTGGTTGTATCAATAATGTTCTCTATGTCCCAAATATATCTACAAATATCCTCTCCATCTATTAGATTTTTACTTCTATAAAGGGAAAAATAGTTCTATTTTCACCAAAAGAAGTTGAGATAAGAGACATTCAAGAACCACACCCTATCATAGCTCAAGGAGATATTGATCATAAAAATCGCCAATTTCACTTCAAGGGGTTTAAAAATTTAGATGGGGCCTCCTATTTTGTTGCACATGGAGATATTGAATGCAAAATCTGACATGAAAGGTTTGGACATATCAGTTATAGCTATCTAAAGGAGTTGAATACTCATGAAATGGTAACAGAGTTGCCAAACATTTCATCTATTTATGGAGTATGTCTTGGATGTGCTCTTGGAAAGCAACATCAAGATCCTTTTTATCCAAGTGGTTCTCAAAAAGTCTCATCCCCTCTAGAGTTAATCCATAGTGACTTGATGGTCTTCCTAGAGCCTTCTTTCAAAGGAGCAAAATATGCATTAACCTTCATTGATGATTTTTCAAGAAGAGCTTGGGTCTACTTTCTAAAATAAAAAAGTGATGTTCTATCCCACTTCAAAATCTTCAAGGCCTTAGTTGAAAATCAAGCTACTTTCAAAATAAAGCAAATTCATATAGATAATGGGGGGAATTCTTCAGTAATGAGTTCTCCATATTTCTCTCAACTCATGGCATAATTCATCAACATTCAGTCTCTCATAATCCGTAGCAAAATGGCATTGTAGAAAGGAAAAATAGAACTTTAAAAGAAATGGCAAACTGTATGCTTCACTCAAGAGATCTTCCAATAATTTTTTGGGTTGAAGCAACTAACTGTGCAAATTATATTCAAAACCGCATACCTCATAAAGCTCTTGGTAATTTAACTCCTGAAGAAGCATGGACTGGATCAAAACCTGATGTCTCTTTTGTCAAAGTTTTTGGATGTACTTCTTGGGCATATATCACAAAGAAAAAGAGGAAGGCTCTAGACAAAAAGAACAAGCAACTCATATTTTTTTGTTACTGTGAGGAAATGAAAGCCTATAGGCTCCTTCATCCCACAACTCATGAGGTCTTTTTCATAGAAATGTTTAATTTGATGAAACATTCCCTCATAAAGATCCTCAATCTTCATCTTCCAATATTTTTTCTCTCGAGACATCTCCAATATTTGAGCCTCAATATAATGAAGATCCCATCCTTGAGCCAAATGATCAAAATGACGATCCTATACTTCAAAATCCAATGCAAAGTCCTGCCACACCCATTACCCCTTCCACAATGTCAAAATGGGCCTGCACCACAGTTCAAGAGGCCACTCCTTACATACAAATCTTCCATCATCCATATTAAGCAACTCCATGGGTTTTGGTCTTGTCTGTTAGTCCATTTCCACAGATCCTCAATCCTTCAAAGAAGCAACTAGTATAAAAGAATGGAATGATGTCATGGAGAATGAATTTTCTTCCTTAATAAAAATTAAAACATGGGATCTAGTCCCTCTACCTAAAGGAAGAAACTTGGTTCATTGTAAATGGATTTACAGAACTAAGTATGGACCTGATGGAAATTTTGAAAAACATAAAGCCCGCTTGGTAGCTAAAGGTTTCTCATAAATTAAAGGCATTGATTATTCTGAAACCTTGGCACCAGTTGCAAAAATGGATTCTGTTAGGTTGGTACTTGCACTTCTACTTCCTAAAAGTGGCCTATTTTTCAAATGGATGTTAAAAGTGCTTTCTTACATGGTGACTTAAAAGAGGAAATATTCATGGAACAACCTGTTGGATTCACTCAAGACTCCTCCCTTGTTTGTAGACTAAGAAAATCTCTCTATGGTCTCAAACAAGCTCCTAGATCTTGGTAAGAAAAAATGGAATCCTTCCTTATTTCCTTAGGATTTTCTCATTGTGAGTCTGATGCCATAGTCTACATTTGGAGAGATGAAGAAAAACTCACCATACTTGTTCTCTATGTTGATGATCTACTACTCACTGGTAGTGACATTTCTCACATTCAGACTATCAAAGACTCCATTTCTAAGAAATTTGATATGGTTGATATGGGTTTATCTCATTATTTCCTTGGGATTCAGATAACTCAAACAAATGCAAGAATTTCATTATGTCAACAGAAATATACTCTAGACATTCTTCAGTAGTTTAAGATGACAGATTGTAAGCCTTCTTTCACACCTTTTCAGTCTGGAGTCACTCTAAGTACTTCTTGCAAATCCTCTCTATGTGATGCTACCCTCTACCGACAACTTGTAGGAATTCTATTATACCTCACTCACACTCACCTAGATATTTCATATGTTGTTGGCTTAATATATAGATTCTCACATCAACCTCATTTTAACCATTGGCATGCAATAAAAAGAATCCTTTGCTACTTGCAAGAAAAAACTCACTTTGGGCTCTTATATGAGGGAGTATCCATGGATATCATTGGTTACACAGATTATTATTGGGCAGGTTCAGTTGAAGACAAATGTTCCACTTCTGGCTATGTTTTTTTGTCTTAGTTCTTCACCTATTGCTTGGTCATGCAAAAAACAAGAAGAAGTAGCATTATCATCTACAGAAGTAGAATACAAGGCAATAATTTTGACCAGTTAGGAAGCTCTTTGGCTTCATCAGATAATAAAAGAATTTGGTTTTTTCCATGACCAACCCATTACACTTTGGTGTGATAATCAGAGCACAATTCATATTGCCCATAATCCAATTGAGCATCAGTGCACCAAGCACATTGAGATTCACATGCACTTCATTCGGTAGCATATTCAACAAGGGGATCTAAACTTGGAGTACATTCCCACAGAAAATCAAATTGCAGACATCTTCACCAAATCTTTTCCTTCTTTGCATTACATTCATTTGCGAGAGAAACTTAGGGTTAGGTAGTTGCATTAGAAGGATGTACAAATGTTTTGACCTCTCTCTTATTCTTATTGTTCCTTTCTTCTTTAAAGATGGTTTTTCCCATGTTTTTTCACCATCTCTCCTATATATAAGTACATTGTACATGAGTACCTCATCAGGCCTTGTTGTCGGGACTCATTTTTTTTATGTTCAATAGAGGACAATCTTCGCCATTCGAAGACATGCCTCTTCTTATTATTCTTAAAAGATATTAGTTCATTGTACATGAGTACCTCATCAGGCCTTGGATAGTCCAAGATATAGAAAAAAATAGAGAGGGAAGATATAAAACAAAAGTGACATGAAAAGGAAAAACATATCACGAAATATCATAATACCATTGCCCAAGAGGAAATTCATTGGAAACAAAAATCCAGAATATTGTGGCTCAAGGAGGGAGATAAAAACATGTTTCGACTATGAAACATAGGAACAACAATAAAATCCTCTACCTTATGGAGAATATGGAAGAAAGTATGAGGATTTAAATGATATTAAAAATTTGGCTATTACTTTCTTTCAAAATCTTCTTAGCAAAAAAATAACAGAGTATATGTGAAACTAACAAAAATACGCTATAACTCTTCATTCAAAATTATAGAATCCACTGCATTTGTTATTAAAATCATAAAAGGGGTTACAAATTGATATCTTTTTTATAGATTTTGCCCTGAAGGCTACAATGGGATCTTCCCTAAGGAAGCCATTTCGAATGGATGCAAAGGCAACAAGATCCATCTTCTTTGTGTTCCTCAGTGCAGGTGGGCTTCTTGCTCATGTGTCACTGCTGGTTGGATGTGTTGTTTGTCCCTTTTGAACCCGTTAAACATGAAAAATATTGTTAGTGCATTGGGCGGTCTACCTAAGTAAAACCCTATAGTTATGAAGACAAAAGACTCTTAAATAAGTTTAAAACATGGAAATAACTTCTAAAAATAATATAAAAACACTAAATTAACCTATACTTACCCTGTCTGATGATTCTAGTGTCTATAGCAGAGGTTCACATGGGTTTGTGCGAACCTGTTGTGAACCGGGTGGTTCATACGAGGTCATGCAAACTTGTCCTTTATGGATCAAATCTACAAGATGACTTTCTTGGTTGTCATAGAGCAACTACTTCTTTGATTTTTATGTAGGTCACCTTCAAAAAGTACACTTTTCGAGGAATTACTAACCTATCTCAATCACAAGGAAACATCATGAAATTGACAAATCAATTGTGATGGGTGTACAATGGTTGTGTGATGGATGCAATAGTTGTATGATTTTGGTAGAGTTTCAGTAAGCAAAAGTTGGTTGTCACAAAAAGGTGAAAATGACATTCTATTTATAGACTTGGCCAAGGTGAGAGGGAGGGGATGAGGTGTCCCTTATGAAGTGCCAATGGTGAGGTGTCCACCTAAGAGGTGTCCCTTGAGGTATCCTAGTTCATAAATGAGGTTGGGTGAGAGAATCCCTCATCCATCCACAAATAATGATGACTTTGCTAAAAATATCCATTTGGCATTAAGGAACACCTTTTTGAAAATATTTTTTCTGATTAAAAATTGCATTTTGTCTAAATGTCTCCATCTTTCATTTATGACCTAGGGGAGTGTGAGGTGGAGAAATATTTGGATGAGAGGTGGCAAGGCTAGGATAGGTTAGAATAGGTGAGGTGGAAGGCTAGGCTAGTCAAAGTAGACTAGTTGAGGTAGAAGGCTCAAATAAAATTAGGATTAGATTTAATTAAGCACATGATTAGCGAGAAAGCATATTTTGACTAAAAATGTTGACTTTTGACCATAAAGTGCTTTTTGACCATGGTAAGGAATTTAACCATGGTTGGGTTTGGGATGAGGTTGCATGAGGACCCAGGATTAAGCGTAGGAAGAGACTTAGCCAGCTCAAAGGGGCTAAGGGTGATGAATATCGATTTTGATAAATGAATAGTATTTTTAGCTAATTTATGCAATTTTCAAGGGTTTTGTAAATTGATTGACCACAAAAATTGGGAGAGGGACATTGTGCAACTTTTGGGTTTCTACATTTTGCCCCTTTTTGTATTGGATTGTGTGAAACACGGTTTAGTACAAAAAGTGATGATGGGAATTGATGGAATGATTTGGAAGGCAAAGAATTTGTGATTGATGATTTATGGATGGTTGCGAGAGAGACGCATTGATAAAAAATGGTTATTGATTAATTTCTTTAGGAGGAAGACGTAAGGTTGTCTTGCACTGTGATCAACTTGAGATGTTTCAATTTTGGATGAAATGAATGCCTTTGCTAAATTTTGCGTTTGATTGATTGATGAGCTCCTTTGACAATATTTGACAAATCGTTGGAGCCATAGGGTAGAACTTTCAGGAGCTTCATTCACAAGTGGTCTTACGATTGCCCCTATGAATATTGAAATCCATGAGGTGTCTACAGGCAGAGGCATTTTGAGATTTATCAAACATTGATTTGTTTTTAGATTAAGATTTTGGTCTTGAGATAATCATTAGCAAAAAATTTCTTAGGAAGATTTTGAATCCGTGATTGGATTTTTGGTTATTTGATCATGTACAAAGTAGCTTTTTGATATTTTTTAGATGACTACCTCCTCAAGTGATGAATTGGTGGAGGAGACGAAAATCAACGATGAAAAAGTTGATGATGATTAAGAAGAAAAATAGAAAATTTTGCATGAAAATCAGAAAAATTGAAGAATTGGGAGATATCCTAGGGCAACTGGATGCAGGTGTGAGAAATTTGGCCAGGTAGGGTAGGTTTGCACAGGATCGTGCAAACCAGGGTGGTTCGCACGGGGTCGTGCAAACCTGTAGGTTCACACGTGTGGGGTGTGAACCTGTGCAAATGAGTGTTTTAAAGCTAAAAAAGACGTGTTTGATGTCATTCGTATGCTAAAATTAGAAAAGGAGTGGAAGAGGAGAAAATAGAATGGATTGTTGCCAAATTGTAAATCGGGCGAGATGGGATGGCTAGTGCGTCAGCAAGTACTAGCATGGGGGCGGGAATGCCAAAGGTAAGCGATTTATTCCCTCTCAATTAACGTGTGCTTGCCTAGGGTTTTAAAAATGTGAAATTTTGCTTTAAATATCATAGATCCAATGTGTATGCATGGGATGGGTGAAATGTGTGCACTTTGTCTAAAAAGCGATGTGTTGTCTGTTTTTGCATGTGATGATTGTGCTTATGAGAAAGCGTGTATTTGATGTGATGTGTGGGACGGGGTATAAAAATGTAATGCATGTGAAATATGACAAGTGGGGGCTCCTAAGAAGCCAAATGGGTGTCCAAATATGCTTTTATTTGATTGATTTGACCTCATTTTGACCACCTCATTTTACGTGCATATGTGGGAGGGTTTTGATGTGTTTTTGCATTTTTGGGCACGTTTTTGTCGTTTTCTGCATGTGTGCATGGTATGGATGGGATGAGGATTTTATTGCAAACCAGCATGGGCGAAATATTTTTTGAATCGAGTGGTTCGTATGGCACGGGGTCGTGCGAACCTGTTGTTTTTGGTTTTTTTTACATATGTACATGTAAAAGCAAAATGGATTGATTTTATATACATTGTTGCTGACTTGTGACATGTATTTTATGGCAGGTGAAGAAGACATTTACGTGGCATCGAATGCATAAGTGTAGGAAGGCATTACAGGATGTATGTCGGGCAGAGAATGGGGACTAGCTGTGGGCAGTGGGATTGTATGGGGTGTGGGAGATGCGTGAGGTTCAAATGAACCACGTGTATATTTTTGCTCTATGTGAGAGGTGGGATCCTGATAGGAACACCTTTCACTTGCCTACAAGGTAGATGACGATGACCCTAGAGGATATATACCGCATCTATTAGCTGTCGATAGAGGGTATCATGGTGATGACGGTGGATAAGGATCTACATGATGGTATTTTGGAGAGGGTATTTGGGCATCGATGGCAGCAGGTGGATGCCAAGAAGGGAGTGGATTATGTGAAGTATTGGCAAAATAAGTTTTTGTCCAATAGCCATGCAATGGTGATGTTTTTAATAGCGAGCCATGCGCTGCTAGATACTTTTGGGTGAAATTTCCCCAAAATATGATGGGGATAGTGTGCAACATGGTAGAGAGGAATATAGTATATGCATGGACACCCATGTTGTTAGCACAGGTATACTAGGAGTTGCATGGGGTGGTGAGGACTGAGAGGAATAGAATTAGTGTGAGCCCATTGCTACATATATGGGCTTGGGAGCACATTTTGATTTTATGGCTGATCGATTTACCTCATGAGGCACATACACTTGATGGCCCAAATGTACCCTATGCAATGAGGTGGAGGGTAGATATGGAGAGCCGATGGAAGAGGGTATGTGAGGGTGATCTGATGTATCACCGAGAGGAGATATAGAGGTTGGTCATGGACCAAGTGAGATGGAGGTCATGGCAAGGAGCATCTTATTGGACAAAGGATATGGAGCAATTGGTGCGGATCAGACAAAGGCGGTAGGTGGTGGGGAAGTATCTCTCATAGGTAGAGTACTTCCCATTCTCTCAGGTGTAGTGTTAGTTTGGATTATGGTAGGGGTGGCCAGAGCTACCTGTGGTGATTTACAAAGTGGTAGGAGATACAGAACCGTAGCCAGTAATCCTACCATTAGATTTGACACCTGACGAGCCATTGGTTATCCCAAATGTGGATAATATAGGAAACACACCAGAGTATGATGTATGATGGTCTAGGCAGTAGTGGGAGCCAATGCTCAGCATGGTCTATGGATGGGTGGAGGTAGCAAGAGTGTTTCCTGATAGAGGTTTACAAGGTGGGGCGAGAGTAGCATCACCAGGGCAAGCAAATGTGGGATCATCTGAGCCAGGTGAAGAGGAGGAGGTGGAGCTAGATTGATTGTTCAGGCAGGTGAGGTTGCACTGCGATGAGCATGATAGATTGGTGAGTGATAGAAATGTAGGGCCATCATATAAGGTAGGTGAGGGGATAGGAGAGAGGGTAGAGGCGATGGAGGATGTCTCGTTGATGGAAATTGATGATGATGCATCCGACGAGTCACCAGTGATTGGCGGGGAGATGAAGGGAGAGCCAAATAACTTTGAATTTTGTGGAGGGTTAGAGGAGGCTATATCTATGTAGGGTGAGGTGTAGGAGCTGAGAGGGGAGGTGAAGAGGCTTAGAGATAAGCTTCTTGACATTGATATAGATTGGGCTATAGATCGATTAGCGATAGAGAAGGAGAAGAAGGAGGTAGAGGCTGACCTAAGGGCCACCTTAGAGGAGTGGGACGAGACTAGGGTGCAAATGTAGAAGATTATAGAGGTTATGGATGCACTTAGGATTGAGTGAGATACTACATGAAGGGAGATGGATGATATGATAGAGGCTATCGAGTGACTGTAGGTGTTGTTGGATGAGGCTTGGGCAGAGACAAAGGTCATTAAGGCTAGTCATCGAGCAAGGATTACAGAGTTAGAGGGTAGTGGACACGAGGCATTAGCCATGAAGGCATGGGAGGAGGAGGATATCACAAGATTAGTGATGACAATGCCATAGTTGGAGGCGACACGGGCGGAGGTTGGGCGTTTACAGCAGGAAAACAAGGGATTGATAGAGTCAAACATGGAGAAAACGATGAGTATGAAGTATGAGAGGGAGTCAATGATACAAGGGATACCTATTCCTTCATACTCTAGTTTAGTTTTCTTATCGCATGGGTAGTCGCATCAGAGTAAGAAGAGTTCTCCATCAGTAGATGATGGTTCCTACGACCTCACAGGTAGTAGAGATGTCACCACCAGTATGGGTGGAAGTGCCAGCAACGAGGGATATGGGGGATGCAGAGTCAGCACAAGAGGTGGTAGCAAAGCGGGTTTCGGTAGGTGAGGAAAGTGGGGAGAATTTCATAGGGCAACAACGATGAGGGTGGTGATGGAGGATTGGCCCATGATTTTGTAGATCGACATATGTACATGATGAGTTATTTTTGGAAGTTTGTGTATCAGCATGGATGCACAACTCATTGTAGTCGTATGATATTTTTGATAGCTAGATGTACAGATATAATACAGTCATGTGATGTCATACCCATAAGGGCACATACACATTTTATTGTAGCTTGATGGTATTTTATTGATACATATACAAATATATACATGATATTCTACGATATTTGTGTCTAATTGCATTTATGTATTTGTTTGTTTCTTCTTATGGTGATGCATGACTGATGTAGATGCGGTAGTTGGATAATTAAATGTAAATAAAATGGTTAAATGCCTAAATAAATATGAGGTGACATTATAAAATGACATAAAATGAGTATGCATAGGATGATAATGTAAAAGATGTAAACGGATTGCTTGGGAACAACATGTGCATCGTTGCGGTAATCATATGATGTAATCCATTCCATTTTTCCTAGGAAGTTGGATATGAGGGTTGTAGTGAGGAGATTTGAACATTACAATTTGTAATTAATCAAACCCATTGACTAACTAAGCAAAACTTCTTGAACAGGTTCTAGGCTATCTTGGTAAACAAGACCTCAATCCTGGATTTGTGTGTGTAAAGTGATGTTCATTTCACCATTATAAAAAAGGGTGGTTTGTGACTACATGTGAATGATATGATGAGCATAGTTATTTTCACTAGGCATCAATATGCATACAGTGTAGCTAGTCCTATATTCAAAATGTAATTAGTGTGTAGGATGTGTGAGTAAATCCAGGAATGAGAGCAAGGTAACCAAGGGAAGTCTGGAAATGTAGTTAAAATGTACCAACTTTGGATGGTGGTTGATTATATAACTGTTTATGGGTGAAGCACTCAAAACATTTCAATAATCCTGTCTCCTGAAAATGGGTTTGCGTATCAAACTAGTATGCTAGCATGTGCATGTTTAAGTCCCCAAGAACAATATTAATAATGATTATGTATGAATGGAATTTTTGATGCATTCTAAATTGTATGGATGGAAATTGAAGTATGCAATGAAAGATGTAATATGGTAATGAATGAATATGAGAATTTATGTGCAAGTTTACCCCAGTATTATAGACAATGGAATGGGACAATGGTGTGAACGAGAAAGTGAGAAGGAAGAAAAGAGGAAAAATAATTAGGAAAGAAAGGGGAAAGAAATGAGAGGAGAAGAGAAGAAGAGAAACCTATCAAAGGTATGTAGCTGCTTGAAGCGTGATCATACAACATTGATGGGTAACAAGAAGAAAAGAAGATAAGAAAGAGAGGAAAAGGAGAAGAAGAAGGGGGATAAAGGTATGTAGTCGCTCAAAGCATGACCATATAACATTCATTATAGAAGATGGGGAAGCATGAAGAAGGAAGGAAATAATGAGGTAGATGAAGTAGATTTTATTGGAAATGCAATTTGATTTAATACCACAGAATTTCAAAAATATTTTTATTTGATTTTTTTTTGTATTTGATTGTAAGCATATGTACAAGTTGTGGTGAGGAGCAATGCCTACGCATAGGCATAAAATGCTCGTATATGAATAATGTTAATGGGCTCAAGTTCAAAAATACCTTCCAATGTGGCAAGGTGATATGCCCCCAGATCCAAACTTTTGAGTAACCATGTAAGGGCCTAGCCAATTGGGTGTAAATTTATCATGGAGATGACACGGTTGGCTAGTAAGCTACTGGTTTTATTTGAGGACTAAGTTTCCAACTTGAAATTATTGTTGGTGAACCTTAGAATTGTAGGCACATGGAAGATGATCTTGATAAATGTGCATGTGTTCGATAACATGAATGCAGTGTTCATCCAATAGGGTCAATTGATCTAGACTGGCTTGACGGGATGTATCATCATCATTGAATTCTTGCATGGAAACCCACAAGGATGGTATTTCAAGCTCCAAGGGCATAATGGATTCAGTGCCATATAAAAGGGAAAATGGGGTTGCCTCAATTGGAGTACGGATACTTGTGTGGTATGCCCATAATGCTAATGGTATTTGATTGTGCCAATCATGATGTGAATCTACAAAGTTTTACAAAGAATGGTGCAAATTATTTTTTTTGTAGCTTCTGCTTGGTCATTACCTTGTGGGTAGTATGGAGTAGAAAAACTATGTTGAATGTTGAATTTTTGACATAGTGCATGAACATTCTTTTTCTTGAATGGTGTGTCATTGTCAGAGATGATCTTTTATGGGATGCCAAAATGATAATTGATGTGTTGAGTGATGAAATCAAAAATTTTGGGATCGGTCGTTTGCACTAACAGGATGACCTCAATCCATTTCATAAAATATTCTGTGGCGATAATGATGAACTTGTGATTGCTAGATGAGGCAAGAGTGATTTTTTTGATGATATCCAAACCCATTGTGAAAAATGCCACATTGATTGAATAGGTTGCAAAGCTTGAGAAGGAAAATGTGTGAGATTGGCATGATGTTGACATTTAACACACTTTTTGATGTAATCACAATAGTCATACTCCATTGTGGATCAATAATAGCCCATTAATAAGATACGTGTGGTAATGGTGATACCACTGAAGTGGCTGTCATAAGTACTATCATGAGATTCTTGTATGATGCGTTGGGCTACAAAGGGCTCTAGACAGTGCAATAAGATGCCATCATAACTTTGCTTATAAAGGATATCGTCTAGCAATGTATAGTGAATGGCACGTAGTTTGAAAGCTCGTTTGTGAGTATGATTTAGATCAGGTGGTAGAATACTGAGCTTAATGTAGTCCTTGACTTGGTAAAATAATGGGTCATGTGGTTCAACTTTGATGATATTTATGCCCTTATTACGAGAAGGCAAGTTGTTATAAATGGTGGAATGGAAGAGGGTGTAAATGTATACGTGAGTTATGTTGAAGAGGCTAACTGTTTGTGTTGTTGTAAGATTGGGCAATGACATTGACATTCTTCCTTAATTTGATGTACAATGAGGATGGAGTCATCATATATGTCTAGGCACTGAATGTGCATCAAAATTACTTACTTTAGGCCTAGGATAAGAGCTTCATACTCGATATTGTTATTGGTACAGGGAAAGCCTAATTTGAAGAAGGGGAGTGGCTCCCATTACGATGAGAAAAAGACTATACCTGCATCCCCTCCATGCTCACAACGAGAACAATAAAAAAAGAGGGTTAAGTCAACAACTAATTATGGTTCTACAAATTCTTCAACTTTGGTAGTATGAAATACATAATCATTGGGAAGCTAGATGAGTAATGGGGCATCACATGGTAAAGGGGCTTTAACCAACTGATCAGCTATGACTTGGCCTTTTATGGATTTTTGACTAATGAATTTGAGATCAAATTCTATGAGCAACATGATCCATTTGGCTGTTTAACTATTGTGGTAGCTCTTACCCATCATGTAGCGAAGTGGGTTATCGTGAGCAACTATGTAGGTAGTATGCTTAATCATGTAATATCACAAATATTGGGTGGCGAAGACAACAACAAGGTAAAGTTTCTCCATGTAAGCATATTTTATCTCATAACCAATCAATGTACGATTGATATAGTTTATTGCTTGTTCTTTGTACAGTTCATTCTTTTGAGCAAGGAGCGTGCCTAACGCGACATCAGGAGTGGAAATGTATAGATGGAACGAGCGATCTGGATGGGGTGGGATTAGAATGGGTGGAAATGTTAGGTATGATTTGATGGCATCAAAGGTGGCTTGACATTTATCGTCCCATTTGAAAGGGACCCCCTTTTGGAGAAGATGATTGAACGACTGGCACTTATCAAAAATTTGGGAGATAAATCATCGTATGTATTGAATTCTTCCTTGCAAGTTTCGTAATTGTTTGAGATTCGTAGGGGAAGGCATGTCAATGATAGCTTGGAATTTTGCAGGATCTACTTTGATGCCTCTCTATGAAATGATAAAACCTAAGATTTTTCTAGTGGTGCCACCAAAGGAGCATTTATTTGAATTTAATTGGACATTATGTTCCAAAATGTGATCAAATATTTGGTGCAAGTCCTCAAGATGTTGACCACGGGTTTTGGATTTGGCTATAAGATCATCAACATAGTACTTGATATTTTTATGCATAATGTCATGGAAAATGTAGGTCATGGCACGTTGGTAAGTTGCCCCAACATTCTTGAGGCTGAAAGGCATGACATTGTAACAAAAATTCCCCCAGTGTGTTGTGAAAGAGGTCTTGTATTGATCATTTGGATTTGCATGAATTTGATTATAACCTAAAAAACCATCCATGAGTGACAATATTTCATGCCTGGCTGTAGCATCGACCAATGTATCAATATTAGGGAGTAGAAAATTGTCCTTGGGATAAGCTTGGTTAAGATCCCTAAAATCAGTGCAAATACGGATACCCCCTTGGGTTTTTCGATAGGAACCATGTTTGAAACCCACTTAGGGTAATCGATAGGCTATATGAAATCCACATCGAGGAGTTTTTGTAACTCCTCTTTGACCATAAGAGCAACGGTGGGGTGCATGCAGTGCAACTTTTGTCTAACATGTTTGGCAGTGTCATCCAGGACTAGGTTGTGCACAACTAACGATGTATCATGGCCAGGCATATCCATGTAGGGCCATGCAAACACCTTAATGTAATGCCTAAGGAAATTAGTAAAAATTACACCTTCTTCAGATAGACTTACAATGAGGTAGATTATGTGAGGGTGTTTTGGATCATTGCCAATGTTAACTTCAATGGTATCCTTGACAAGAATGTGAGAACCATCATGGATTTGGGCAGGTGTAGGAATAAGGTGAAGGTCATCGATGGACTCAGGGAGCTGGAATTTATCATCTAGATAAATATTTGTATGATTAATCCATGGGAGATGATGTGGAATGGAAGGTAATTGTGCATTTGTAGATTGCAACATTTGAGGTGTTAGAAGGAATTTGGTGGCTGAGGAGGTGGAGGAGATATCATCAAATTGACAAAATCGGTGATAGTTGGTGGAATATAATTGGGATGGTTTGGATATCATAGTAGAGCATATAAGTCAATAGAAATTACGTTGATAGATGCACTAGATAATGTGGAGGTAGGTGATGAAGGTGGTGATGAATCAGATGAGGATAGCAATGAATTTAAAAAAGGTTGGTGATAACCTGGGTTTAACATAAAAGATGGGGAAGGGGAATGAGAGCGTGTACCATGAGGTGATGCTATCTATCAAATAGGAAAAAATGGAATAGTGGGTGGGGGTGAGGAAGGAGGATCATTGGCCAGAGGTGGATCAACGGGAAGAGGTGGATTGAGTGATAGGTCGATGAATTGATTGGCAAATGCTTAAACTTTCGAAGAGGATAAGGTCTCATGGGGTGGGGATGGAGGAAAGAATGCGTATGGGATGTTGATTGTGGAATGAGGGGAAGAATTATCTATCAGAATATTAAGCTCAAATTCCTCATCAAAAAGGAGGTCGAGGGGGGAACAAGATCCAGATTATGCAACTCATGCTCAAGGGTACTGATTGTTGAAGGATGGTAATCAATTCCTGATCAATTGGTATGTTTGTGCAAGGGAGGATTGATATGGGTTCGACACACCTATTCATATCTCCCTAAATCGTAACCATACCAGTTATACATGCGAAGATAATGCGAGGAAAAATTAGGATTGGACATGTGATCAAGGTTAACACAAAATCTAGTTTGGGATGGCAGAGGCACTAGAGCTTTGATAGATGAGTCACGTCCCCCGTATACAAAGTTTGTGCAATTATCGGGTAGACCAAGAGGAACCACTGCCCCAATAGTCAAGGGCACATCATGAGGTCGACCAAAGTCACGGGTGGACTGGATGGTGGAGGGAATAACCCGAGTATTGCTTATGTTATACTCACTAGGACCTGGTGTAGTCATGAGTATATAAACATGAGGGACCGTATGCTCAGGTTGAGAGGACCCCCTGGATGGTGAAGAGGATGGTGGAATGGGTGTAGGTGGATTGGAAGGTGAAGAGGATTAAGTGAGAGGATCAAATTGAGTTAACTGGTCATCAAGTCGAGTGACACGTTGTGTCCACTCATAGCACTTAGCAAGTGTTTTAGTGATGGGATGATTGGCTTGGGTGAATTGCGTAGTGGGAATAGAGGATGTGGTTGGTGAACTGGAAATTACTCATGCCTGCATAGATTAGGGTACAAATCTATGGTAATATGGAGGCGATGTGGGAATAATGGGAGGGTTGTTAGATGAAGATGCTAAGGAGGGTGTAGCAAAAAAAGTGAATGGAGGGAGTGGTGTGAAGGATGAGGAAGGACGATGGGAAAATGTGGGAATTGATGGGGCCCTGGGAGGCTGAGGTGGATTTGAAGGGGTTGATGCAATGTTGCTCAAATCAAGTATGGGTTGTGATTGGGAAGATGATGGATAGGTGTTATCTAGAGAACAATGTGGGGTAGGGGTGAACTACATGGATGATAATGGTGGACCTAGTGGAAGGGTGATAATGTTGTAAAATTTGAATGGGTCACGATCGATGGGCATGCAGTGGACCAAGCCATTATGGACATATTTGATGCAATGATGTAGTTTGGAAGGGACATATTACATGTACCGAATCCAAGGGCATCCTAAAAGGATGTTATACTGCATATCACATTTTATAACATCGAAGAGAGTGGAAATGGTTTTGGCACCAGCTTTGATGGGAAGGATGATGGTATCAACAGTGGGATGCATAGATCCATAAAAATCTCAAAGTTCCATGGATGGCCTAGCAAGGTGAGAATGAGGAAGGTGAAGGTGGCCAATGGCAGCAGTAGAAATGATACTAATGGATGAGCCTGTGTCGATGAGAAAACACTTATAGGTGATGACATTGAGGGAGGCTTGAATGTGTAATGGGGGATCCGCTCCCTCACCTATAACTTCTATGATTTCATGTTTATGGAAGATGATAGAAGGTTGTAGGCATATCTAAACATTGCCAACGAAGTTAGCAAACACATTTGTATCATGAGTCTCAATATCTAGAGAGCAAAGGATAAAATCAAGGGCTTCACGGTGAGGTTGGGATTGCTGCAGGAGGTCATAGATGGATAAACTTGCAGGGGTAGTGCACAAATGATGGGAAATACTACCATGGATGGTGATGATATTTTATGGTATAGGTGGACGAATCGGTGGGGTAGTGGATGAGGTTGTAGTAGGTGGTTGCTAAGAAGTGGAGGGTTGTTGGGCGGTATCAAGGGGTGGATAGTGTTGATTATAGGTAACAATGTTGATCATACCCACAAATACCTACTGGGAAGGACCTCAATTGACATGGTTTACTTGGCATGGATCAAATTGAGGTAGATTACCCCCATGCTCGGGTAATGGATTTTGATATATCCCCAAGTTTTGATTTTGTGGTGCAAGGGGATTTGAGACTTGAATAGTGCCCCGATTGATAAGGTCTTGCACGATATGGTGAAAAATGTGGTATGAATCAAGAGTGTGGCCATGTTGGTGATGGAAATCATAGAATGCCCATGGATTATGGTCTTGCAGGAGGGTATGGTTTGGATTAAGATGTTGGACATTTGGCAAAGTGATGAGACCTCCTTCATGTAATTTGTGGAAGAGAGCGGGCATGGGCTCAGACAAAATCATTCAATTGTGTGGTGGGCGGGGCGGACATGGATTGCAACCTTGGTATGGATTAGATGGTGCTAGAGGATTTCCTAGATATGAAGTGGTAGGTAGTGGAGGATTGACTTGGTATGCATTTTGAGGAGGTCATTGAGGGGCAGATTGTAGGGATTGAGTGGATGCAACTTGTAGTGGCAAATATGGAGAATTTAGGAGCACCTGATTGGTTTGAGGTGGCTTGGTAGTGGGTGGTACATATGGGGGGTGATTGTAGTGGTAATTGGTGGGGTATGATGGCTTCTACCAAAGCTTGATTTTTCCCGTGTGGACCTTGATGTCCTTGATAACCTTGGCTTGGGCAATGGCTTCCTCAAATGTTCGACTCTGATGGATCTATAATGTCTGAGATATTTTCTTATGAAAAATCTTGGCAAAGCGTTTAACGAGCTCTGAAGGTGGGACAGGGAAGGCAAGATCATAAATGACCACTCTCTAACAAGCGATAAAATAAGTAATAGGGTCATCATCATATTGGTGTAAAGCATAGACATTGGACAAGGTAATCTTAGTTTTGATGTTGATTGAGAAATGCTCAAGAAATAGATTGGCCAATTGTTCGAAAATGAATAAAATGTGATGAGGTAAATTATTATACCAATCTAATGCTTGTCCACCAAGTGAAAGGGCAAACATGTGAAGCATAAGGGGATCACTACCATGCAATTGGTAGCAAGCAAAACAATAATTATTAAGGTGCTCTTTAGGATATTCCTTACTTTTAAATTTGTCAAATTTAGGGATCTCAAATCTGTAAGGATAAGGATGTATAGGTACAGAAGGGGTTCATTGCACAATTCATCATATATGGGTTTTTGAGGCCCATAATGAGTTGTGCATAAATCTAATGTGCGAATATGCTCCTACATGGCTTGAATTTCACTAGAGAGCACCATGGTAGTGTTTGGTGGAGATGGAAATGGGGGTGATGATGTGGATGTAGGAAATGGTTGTGATGAGGGTTGCGAATAATCCAAATGTGGTGGATATTGCAACTGTTATTATTTCCACTACTGATAGTAAGAAGCCTGTTGTGGATCAGGCGCTGACATGGTTTGATATTATGGTACAGGAACCTGAGATGGATGAGGCGATATGTAGGAATATTGGAAGGTGGGTGGCTAGTGTTGCTAATCATAATACCTTAGAATCTACTGGGTAGGTATGGGTACCTATTGCTGCTGCGCATATTGGAAATTCGGTTGCACCTGGGCAGTAGTGGTGGAGGACCATGTAGATGGTGAAATGAAGAAAGTAGGTGGTGTAGAATATGAGGGTGGAAGAGATGTAGATGTGGTGAAAGAGGACTAATTTAAATATGGAGGTGGAAATGATGAGGATTGGGGTGGTATTGAGGGGATGGCAAACAAGGACGGGTTGAACCGAATATCGGTGTGGATGGACTTGATAAGTGAGGTTCAACGATGGAGGTCGAAAGGAAGGAGGTAGTAATAAAAATTATGAGGAAGGGGTTGATGGGGGTCCATATGATGAAAATGGTGGATAACTATTGGGTGGATGGGAAGAAAAATATGGTGTGAAAGGAGGAAGTTACAGAGATAAGGATGCCTATTTTGGATGAATCTACAATGAGGGATGGGATAAATAGGGTGATGAAAGTTGATAGTATGGATATGGATGTGAAAAGTACTACGGTGGGAGTGATGATGACGGTTGGGATGAGGGCTGGTAACTCGATGAAGTCTGCTAAGATGAAAAGATTTAGGATGAAGGTGTAGGAGGAGGTGGCATAGAATAAGGAGGTATAGATATCATACTAACTGTATGGATAGTAGTAACGACATCAGGCATGATTTGGGAAAAAACAACATCAGAGTCATCTCCCAAAAGTGGATGAGAAGAATGCTCTAGGAAGGGATGGGTGGTCAAAGGTGAAGTGGGTAGAGTGAACTCGTCCGCCACCATAATAGGAATGGGGTGACCGAGAGGGGTATAGATGACATAATAGCAATAGGTGGATGGGGGATTAGGAGTTAGACAAAAGTAACCATAAGAAGAAAATAAATATGATTGAAAATCATATAAATTTGGATATGAATAAACAACAGAATGTGATTGCAATCAACATAGAGAATGCAAAGAAAAATTTGGATGTTGAAGAAGAAATATTAGTAGATGATGCTAAAATGATAGAGGATACCCTATCCACTCAAATGGACTTAAAATAGGTGAAGTATCAGATTGAAGGAGTTTGGGGGTTTAAAGTCAAAGAAATAGAGGGATGGTAGGGATTAGATCAAGTTTTAAATTCATAGAATGAAACTAAAAAATTTGAGGAATGAAAGGATCTAAGCATAATAGAAAACACAAAGTAGTTTAAGGAGGGTATGCAAATAAGATTCAACAAAATACTATATTTGGGTAAAACAACTTAATCAACAGCAGAAGAATCTCTCCCAAGATGTAACCAAATGAGAGAGAATGATCCTCCTGGAAGACATACAAAAAATGCAAAGAATACAAGAACTTATGGGTAAAAAAATCAAGGAATACCCCCTAAACAAGAAGAACAACAAGTACCAAAGAAAAGGGGACAAGAATTAGATCCAAATGAAGAATGGATGGTTAAATGTAAAAACCCATCAAACAAAACCAAAAAATAAAAATCCTTTCTTGGAATGTGTAGGGGACAAATTCCCTTGGGAAAAGAAGAATTGTTAGAAATCTCCTCATGAAAGTAAAACCTGATATTGTTTGTCTTCAAGAATCTAAAATTAATACCAAAAAACTAGACATTATTCAAAAGAGGTTTGGTTGAATGTTGAATGGATCATAAGCCCAAAACAAGGTACTTATGGAGGTATTTGCATCTTTTGGGACAAAATGAATTTTGAAGGCACTTTAACTGATCAAGAAAAGAGATTATGTACAATCAAATTGAAGAAAAAAAACTAACTTCGGTTGGATAATGACAAGGGTTTATGCTCAAAATCATGATCGTGAGAGATTCCAACTATGGAATAAGTTATCTTTTCAGAGGAGTATTTTCATTAATTTGTATTAGATGGTATTGGGTGACTTCAATAAAATCTT
This sequence comes from Wollemia nobilis, assembly GCA_028583015.1. Classification (NCBI taxonomy): domain Eukaryota; kingdom Viridiplantae; phylum Streptophyta; class Pinopsida; order Araucariales; family Araucariaceae; genus Wollemia; species Wollemia nobilis. The sequence continues at coordinate 9,080,243 of JAQPPZ010016710.1, read as the reverse complement.
AAGAACAGAGGATAAAAGTAGAGGGATATTAACATTACTTAAGGTATGCAATAATTCAATGATTTTATTCAAAATAATAAGTTGATTGACCTGGATATGTGTAAAGGTAAGTTTACGTGGATAAAAATAAGGATAGGGAATAATCACATTCAAAGGCATCTAGACAAATTTCTTATTTTTGATAGTTGGCTAAGTATAATCAGTATTCATAGACTTACGTGTATCCCCAGAATAGGATCAGATCACAATCCACTTTTATTAGATATGGAAAAGAAGGAGAAGTAGGGAGGAGCACCCTTTAGGTATGATCTCATGTGGAATATGCACCCATACATTACAAATAAAATAAAATCTTGGTGGTAGGAGGAGGTTCAAGAATCAACTATGTACAAAGTGTTAGAATGAATCTTTGTTTTCTTACGTTTTACTAGGACAGACTTACTTTAGTTACCACTCTTTCATGAGTTAAGTGTGTATCGCTCCAAATTTTTCACACCCTTACCTTCAAGCTATAGGATCCGTGCCCGGAAGGGGGATGTGAAAAGGATGGCATGGTACCTCGGACTGAGAGGTCTTGCGAAGGTCCCGCCTCTCGGGGGAGGTGTATTATGGTGATTTTTTGACGGATGGTGGGTTCACCAAGAAATGTTTAATGGTAGTTTCCACGCCTAGGTTGGGAATGTGTTTTATGTGTTTAGTTTTAGCCTTAATCATCCAAGTCCTAGGTTTGGCCAGATGAATATAAGTTGTTCTATTATGAAAATGCAGACTAAATGAATGCAGAAACAGATTAGAACAGAAAACAGGGAAAATAAGCTAGATTAAAGAACCATACCTGATCCGGATATCTGATGGAGGTTCTAATTTTTGAAGCAGTCAGGATCATCTAGAATTCGACAGGATCGTCTCCTATCTAACAAGATCGTCTGAGATCTAACGAATTCGTTAGAGACCTGCAAACAAAAAAACATATGCAAAATACAGATAATGCAACTATGACAACAGAGGGCAATGATGCATAATGACAATAACAATATTAAAATGATGATAATAAGCAAAAACACGAATGCATTATAATGATCTAATGACAATTTATGCTTTTATTATGCATTAAAGCTACATGGGTGAGCTCCAAGATGTAGAATAATAAAGAATAACCATAGAATTAACTAAATGCAGTAGAAAAAGGATGAAGAAATGCAAACTCTAGGCACTAATTGCCCCCAATGTGAACTATAGTCGAAATCGTCTCGAATTGGGTCGAGATCATCCGAGATTGTACGAGATCGTCTGAGACGAACTGAGCTTGCTTCGGTTGAAAAACAATGAAGTTCCTGCAAACAAACTTGAAAAAAATGCGAATGCAAACAGTGATTTAAGATGGTCTAGTGCGTGTAGGATTCGAGTTACAAGGAATTTCAGCCAGGGGGATGCTAAGGGGAGGGCCTAGAATTAAATAGGCTTAGGATAGAGGTTGGGAGGTTGGAGATCATCCCAATTTGGGAGATCTCCAACGGGGGAGGTCTCTAACGGTGCAAACACGCTTCTGCCCGAATTAGAGACGTCGTTGGAACAGAGTCCAACTATGCACAAATCAGTTTGGGACGAGATCATCTGGACGTCCTACGCCAGACGAAATCGTCCGATCTAAGGCGATATCGTCTTATCGGAGATGATATCGTCAAACGGACAAAACAAACTCTAAAAATGGTGTGAGAAAGGAGGAAATGGGTTAAACGATGGTTTGGGAGCGATTTTGGAGGTTGAAATTTGAATTTGAATATTTACTAGAGTAATTGTAATTATTAAGGTTTAACTGCGCCAATTTTAGGGTGCTACATTTTGCCCCCTCTTTAGAAAATTTTTCGAAAAAAATGCGTTAAAGATGAGTTCTTCTCGATCTACGAGAAAGCAAAAATTATTCCCATTTTTAGGGGACGATTCTTGGTCGAATCGTACGATGACTTACTATGGTGCCCCCTCCGTGTTTTTACCCAAATTGAACGTTTGAGGTAAAAACGCGAAAAGCAAAAATTTTAAAATGTTTTTAATTGTGTTTTGAATAAAATTAAGAAAAATAGGGTAAAACCCTAATTCATTGTTACTGTTCATTTTTATGGTTTTTAGAGCTCTGCAAGCAAAATGGTCGAGACAGCGCACAGATCGACAGAGGTCCGGTGCGGGCTACGGGTAAGAATCTAAACTTAATTTAGAAATATTTACTGTAGAATTTAATGCTTTTTAGATTAGATTTGCTTGATTTTTGAGCATCGCGGCCGTTTCTGGTCCGTCGACGTCGTCAAGACGAAATCGTCTCGATAATGCCGATTTCGTCTAGAGGCGAAATCGATGAAATGGGGACGATTTCGTCAAAAGGGGGACGATTTCGACTGGCAAAATCAGAGACGAATTTGCTCAAATTGGGGACTATATCGTCCAATTGTGGACGATATCATCAGTTATAAAATTGAACTTATTTTAACTTGCATTTTTAATTAATGATTTAGTAATGATTTTTATTGTTTTGTTGTTTATGTTGTAGAGAGGATTACTAAAGAGCAGAGAATGGAAATATGGCGGGTTGAGGGATGACTTGGCCACCCTATCTCAGGCAGAGCGAGATCAGCTGACATAGGTCGACTTGCAGCATGTGGCAGAGATGCCACAAGTTTCTACAAATATGGGGCTATTGACAGCCCTAGTAGAGAGGTGGTATCCGGGTTCTTCCTATTTTTGGTTATCGACAGGGGAGATGACTCCCACACTAGAGGATGTATGGAGGATTTTGAGGATCCCCATACAAGGATGACTGATCACTCCCACGGCCAATCAGGGCCATGCGATGATGCGACTGTGTGGCAATCCGAGCTTCGCCTTGGAGAAGGGCGGAGTGAACATCGAGTCGCTGCGTCAGATGCCTAGGGCATCGAGACTCACACGATTTTTGGCCAGAGTGGTAGGTGGACTTCTACTGTGCCACCAGAGTGGATGCAGGGTACCATGGGTACTGGCATATGTGGTCTATGACATGAGAGACCATGACTACAGGTTTGCTTGGGGGAGCTTTGTTCTATGTCGATTGTATAGGATCCTGCATGGGGTCATGTACAAGGGCGATCGATGTCTGGTTATGATATCGCTACTACAGGTTTGGTGCTGGGAGCACATTACGATGCGAAGGCCGGTAGGGCTCCCATTGATAGGGATTGACGGGGAGCGGCCCCGAGCTTTCTACTAGTGGCTCCGAAGAGGGTCACAACGACGGATAGATCTGTCGATGTCCCGGAGACTACTTGATGACCTTGTCTCTGACTAGATCACCTGGAGGCCTTGGAGAGATCATCCAGGGTGGGCCGAGGATGGACAAGAGTTGGCTCGCATCAGGCGAGTCTGCTAGCTAAGGATGGAGAGGGGAGAGGTGGAGCTCTACTGGTATGACCGAGTTTTGAGGCAGTTCGATCTATAGTAGGGAATTCCATATCTCAGGGATTACGAGTTTTCTTGGACTGTCTGGGATATTACTATAGTTAGCAGGGCTCCAGATATGCAGCGCTTCTGGAGTCAGGACATAGATGATGCCCCTATTTAGCCAATGGATGGAGACGACACTGGGGTAGATGACGGCTACGATGCCTGGTACACAGGCATCTGCCCTCCTCGGATGACGAGGGCTCAGTGTTCGATTCATGCAGTTGTTCGTCATATGGGGAGGCGATGCCAGGTGTCCATTGAGGTGGCCTAGGCTCACGGCGAGAGAGAGTAGAGGAGACCACAGGCACAACAAAGGCCACGACAGTGGGAGAGGCGGGAGGAGAGACCCCCTTCTCCACAGAGAGAGAGGCCACCATTGCCCAATAAGGGCAAGGGTGTTGACACTGGGGAGAGCAGCGAGACAGTGACTCTCCGAGCAGAGACAGTCCGTCTCTTGGCACAAGTGCAAACCCTACAGGAGGAGGCTGCACGACACTAAGAGGAGGCCACACAACTCAGAGATGAGGTCGCACGCATCAGAGCATGAAGCAGAGGGGCGAGCACTCGAGAGCTAGCATGGGCTATTGCCCAGATCATATTTTATCAGACACCATACCACCAGATGGTGCCAGAGGAGGAGAGATTACCACTGTCGGCTACCATCGTAGATCCGATCAGGATTGGGTCATCAAGGACTTCTTCCTGATCCACCACTAGGACTCGCAATACCACACATACTACGATGGGGCCACCTCGTCCACCTCAGGGCGAGGGAGGAGATGAGGCTGAGAGCTCGAGGGGTTCTCGAGGCTAGCTACTACAAATTGCACTACACAGATTGATATATAGTATTTATTATTTTGATAGAGGATTGAGTATGCCGAGGTACAAATTGTGGCATACCAATTCGGTTTTGATATGATGTATATTATGGTTGATAAAGATATAGATGAGATATTTTTGATCATATGACTTGTGTCTTATGTATTTTTATGATGCTTTTAATGTTTTGATTGATTGATTTGATGATTCATGTAATTACGTCGTTGGAAATATTATGGGTGAAATGTCATGCTTGAAAAATTTAAATGAAATAATATGATAGAACAAATTGGTTGTTTATGATGTGATGATATGATAAAAAAATAAAAGGGACTTTTAACAATAATTTCAAAGGACATTGTCGCTATTATAGACCATTTCATGGAGTCATCGCTCACTCGGTCGTCAAGCTAATCCTAGTATAGAAATATTGCTAAAAGTAAAAGAGTGCTTAAGAGACTGTCTTAAGACTTTGTTGTGATGATGCAAATGATGATGATGATGATGATTTGTTTTTCAGATTTCCATGAAAATATTTTAAAATGACTTTTGCTAGGCATAAATTCCTAAGTGTGATAAATTTTTTGGATAATTCCCTAGGAATTATACCATCATTGCAAAATTGAAGGTTGACATAATGACATGAAATAGTGATAATGTGCATGCTTTTTGTTAAAAAAAAAAAAACATAACTATATAACAGAATGATTTAAGTCATGGTTTTCATGATTTTCAAATAAATGGGGAATAAAAATTGGTACAATGGTTTGCGCTAGGCATAGAATATGTAGGTATAGACTTATACCATCATCACGAAATCCAAAAAAAAAAAAAAGAGATAGTTTTATTGCATGGTTGATTTTTAATAAACAGAAAATATGAAGATGAGGACTTGCGCTAGGCATAAAATTCCAATTTTGGTTTTAGAACTATACCATCATCGCCAAAGTCGACAATATATATATATATATATATATATATATATATATATATATATATATATATATATATATATATGTATGTTTTGATTGTATGGTTTTGAAAGAAATTTTGATTTTTTCTATTATGTATGTAGTTGTCTTTATACTAAACAACTGTACTTTAAAGAAGAAAATGAATTATTCTAGACAATTTGCAAAAAAAATATTTCAAAGTATCTTAAAGACAAAAGTTAGATTTATAAGGAATCCCATGTGCATATGTGAGTTCATTTCCAATCTTGATTTATCATAATGATACACAAAATCTCTCAAATACAAATGTGTGTGCAATTGCTATGTTCATTTACCAGTTTTGAGCAAGATAATATGATACAAATGATTTGAATGAACCAAATAAGTGTTCATTAACCATGATGTAGATGCATATAACCATACTAGACTACTATGTAAGTCGGATTATCAAGAGCTAGCTAATCCATAAGCAAACATAGGTCTGTAAAAAAGAATGTCGCTAATGTGACAGACATATCGCCACGCTAGGAGTTACCCAAGGCCAAGCGGGTTGGGCACAAACCACCTGTTATGGGGCTTACCTCACAGTTTTCGAATAATTGAAAATTCCAGGGATTCAAGCTCATCAACCCTTCTTTTCTTTTCAAAGGGTAGGGAAAGGGATTTTATTGCTTTTGCTTTTGCTTTCTTTTGCTTTCTTTTGTATTTCTTTTGTATTTTTACTTGATAATGCTGTAATGATATAAAATAACAATTTTCTTTTTCTCTTTTTCTTGAACTTTGCTTTTTTTTTTTCTATGCTAGGGATACTTGCTCGGATTAGCTGTAGAGTAAGGGATTTTTATTCCGGATAGGGGTGAGCTTGTCCTTTTGCCAATTCTCAAAGATTCTAGACCATGTGCATGATAGGATAGCAGGGGAAACTTTTCGCTCAAGAAACCACTTCTACTATGTAGCATAGCATGGACATTACAAATATAATCATTTTATTGTGAAAGGATGTGCTTGGTTTAAGTAAATAACAAGATCAATTCTCTGTGCTCAAACTTTATTTAATTGAATTTTGTGAACTTTGATATAAGAGAGATTAGTAATCATGTCAGATAAAAATCAAGATATTTATTTTTGTGTTTGTAAAAGTGAGGGATTCCAAATAAATGCTAATTTATCCAAAATAATTTGAAATATATAACTGCAAAATTTGTAAGAAGAAATATATAGAAATACTTTTTGAGAAGTTTTGAGAATGTTGATTCTCTCTTTCTTCTTTATGTTGTTTTGGTTTCGAAAGAATCAAGAATATTGCTGTTTTTATTTTTATTATTATTTTTTTGTTTTTGAAAGAATTAACAAGTGCCATAAATAAATACAACAAATAGTTTTGAAGATTTTGATGATTATGAATGTTTTTGGTGTATTTGAATTTTAAAGAAATACAAAATAGTGATTGTGAAATATTTTAAACAAATATATACAAGGATGAAATGACCAAATTTATACATAGTAACGTTTAAGATGCAAAATGTTCATGGGTTCTTTAAGTTCTTTACCATCTAAGGTAGATAATTTGTATGCTCTCGATTCAAATTTAGCAGTGATAATGTATGGTCCAAGCTAGTTGGGCTCAAATTTACCTTTAAGGTCCTTAGTTGCATTAGTATTTTTTTGATTTTCTTTTAAAACAAGGTCATCGATCTCAAAGGATCGATGACGAACTTTTTTAGCATATGATCTTTTAAGCTTGTTTTGGTAGGCACGAAGATGATACAAAGCATTAATGCGTTTTTCATCTAGGAGTTCCAGATGACTGAGTCTGCCAGCTCGATATTCATCTCCTACTTTGGTATCTTGAAGTAGTAGAGCCAAAGAAGGAACTTCTAATTCAAAGGGAAAAATGGCTTCAGCACCATAAACCAAAACAAAAGGTGAAGTTCCAGTGGGGGTTCGAACACTAGTTCGATAGGCCCACAAGGCTGGATATAAATGAATGTGCCAATCGCAGCCATATTTATTTACCAATCTTTTGAGAATTTTGATTAAGGTTTTGTTAGATGCTTCTGCTTGACCATTACCCTGAGGATAATAAGGAGTGGACCAGCGATGTTGAATCTTATATTTTTGGCATAATTTTTTAACATATTTATTTTTGAAACAAGTTCCATTATCAGAGATGAGATTTGCAAGAATTTTGAACCTACAAATGATTTGATTAAAAATAAATTTATAGACTTGTGTGCCAGTGTAAGAAGCTAAAGGCATAGCTTCAACCCACTTTGTGAAATACTCAATGGCGGTTATCATGAATTTGTGTCCATCAAATGACACAAGATTGATTTTGCCAATAACATCTAAACCCCATTTTGAAAAGGGCCAAGGAGATGAAATAGCCTGTAGTTCTTGTGCAGGCGCATGGATAAGGTCAACATGTTTTTGGCACTTGTCGCAATGGCACACATAATCATGTGCATCCTTATCCATGGTAGGCCAAAAGTATCCTATCCTAAGGAGTTTTTTAGCAATGACACTACCACTGAAGTGTCCTCCACAAGATCCATCGTGGGCTTCACTCAAGGCTGATTGGGATTCTTCTAAATTCAAACATCTTAATAGGATATCTTCAAAAGATCTCCTATATAAAGTATTGCCAATTATTACAAATCGACTTGCTCGTCTACGTAATAATCGATGTTGGCTTCTATTAGAATTGGCAGGGAAAGTCCCATTTTGGAGAAAATCAAATATATCCTTATACCAAGGTTCAGGAGTAGTTTCATTGATTAGAAACACATCCAAAGGTTCTAAGCATGACTTATTTGAAGCGGGTTCTTAGAGTCGACAAATAATGATAGTGGCATATTCGTCATCTAACTCCAAGGGCAGAAGAGATGCAGTTGCGGCCATAGCGTCAGCCGCACGGTTGCTAGTTTGAGGAATAGATTCCAAGGAAACTTGATCAAATAGAGACATTAATTGTAAAACATAGGCTTTATATGGGCACAGTTTATCATCTTTGGTCTGATAAACTTCATTAATTTGGTTTATAACAAGTTGAGAATCACCAAAAACTAATAGATGTTTAATTTTTAGCACCAAGGCAGCTTGTAATCCAAGGATTAGAGCTTCATATTCAGCAGTATTGTTGGTGCAAGCAAATGTTAATTTAAAGGACATAGGAATAAGATGTTTTTGTGGGGATATTAAAATAATACTCGCACCAGCCCCACTCATGCATCGAGCTCCATCAAAGTATAAGGACCATTGTTCAATATAGTCTGCCTCTAATTGAAGGCATTCATCATGAAACTCAATGATGAGGGGATGGGTAGACTCTAGGGTGTAGCAGCTAATTGATCTACTATGATTTGACCCTTAACAAACTTTTTTCCTATGAATGTGAGGTCAAACTCGCTTAGAGAAAGAACCCACTTGGCTGTGCGACCCGATAAATAAGGTCGACTCATGAGATACCTCAAGGGATCATATTTAGCAATGACATAAGTTTTCTGATTAAGCATATAATGGCGTAATTTTTGCGTAGCAAAAATGACTGCTAGAAATAGTTTTTCCAACGCTGTGTAGCGGGTTTCTGTTGGCATTTTTGCCACATTGATTTGATTGCTAATTATTCATGCTTAAGCTATTGAAATTCTAACTCTTCTTCAGGTTTTGATGCAAAAAATGACTAAGTCCGAAAGTTGTCGCAAAATTGCGACAAAAAACAGCATAGAGAGCCAAGTCAAAAAACCGTCGCGATATCGCGACATGTCGCAGAATCACGGGTCAGACGAGGAGAGAGAAAATCAACGTAGAATTGGTGCAATTTCGTGACGTGTCGCAAAATCGCGGTCAACGACAGTAGGTGGGCAAAACCGTCGCGATGTCGCGACGCGTTTGATTTTCGTGGCTTAGAATGAGTAGAAGGAATAAGATATAAAATGGTCGCAAAATCGTGAAAAAAATTGAGCCAAAGGCGATAAGGCCCAGTAGTGTAGCGAAATCGCGACAAAAACTGACACAAAGCGCATAAGTCGAAAGACGTCGCAAAATCGCGACGCGTCGCGTTTTCGCGACGTGGGTGGATTAAAAGGCTTAAGTGGTAAAATGGTAGCAATTTCGCTACAGTTAGAAAATGAAGCCAAACAAAGCAAAGAGCATAGCGAAATCGCTACGTGTTCCGGTATCGCGGTTCACCTGAATGAAAAGAGTCTAAGGCACAAAGGCATAGCGATATCGTGCAACTTTTGAGGAAACATTCTAGCAAGACAAAGACGTCGCGAAATCGTGATAGAAAGGGAGAACCGTATAGAGGGCGGAGAAACATAGCGAAATCGTGACAAGGTGAGGTTGAAGAGAGACTAAGGCAAAAGTGTCGCATTTTCATGGCTTAAGAGCTAGACCATACAGCATGCCGAAAAGACAACGAAATCGCGCAGCATCGCGTTTTCTTGGTGCAAGGTAGCGAAGGAGAACTAAAAGCCGAATATGTAGCAAAATCGCGATGTGGTTGATTTTCGTAGCTTAGAAGTGGCAGGAGCGTACGGAGCAGAAAGACGTCGCGATTTCGTGACCTGTCATGTTTTCGCGACCTATTGCAGTTTCGTGCCTAGAAGCAGTTCAAACGATCCGATGCTATTTTGCAAGTTTCAATGATTCAAAGCACTCCACAATTAAATGTGTTGCTACTTTCTGATGCAATCAAGGTAGAAGAACGCGCCCCAGCTACCAGAATTGAAGATTTTCAGGATTCGAAGCTGTTGTTCACGATTTTTCTAATGGTTTCATGCATATTTTCAAGAACACCATTTAATGAAAATGACCGACTCTTCCATATGGCATTAAATTTTTGGTTTCTCCGAAGCTGTTTAAGGATATCCTTTCCTTGTTTTTGTTGCACAGTTGTAGATCTCGAGGAGGTCCGTTGTAAGTTTTAAATGCTGTAAAGAGGCAAAACCTCTATAAAAACCAATGTAAATCTCATTAGCAAGGGTCGGGAGTGAGATACTTTTGCTGAAAGCTTTTTAAGTGCTTTTCATGAATATAAGACATTCGGCTCTCTGGTTTTGCGAGTTATTTTTTTGTGTATTGTCCCTTCTGCATTCTGCATTCCTAATTTGTGCTCGGATCTTTTATTTGCTGCTTAGTTTTAATTCTGTATTGAGTTTTAACAATTGCTAGTAAAAGAGTGGGTTCTGGAATGTTATTTTGGAGGTCATCTATGCAAGGTTGCGAGTGGATCACGTCATTGTCTTTTGTTATTTGCTGTTGTTGTACTTAGAGTTATTTGCTGTTGTTATTTCCTGATCTGATAAATTCGGCCTATGGCCATATTTCTCGTTTCTTTCTGCAGCTTTACAATTTATTTCCTGTAACTTTGATCTAAAAACAAATTTAGAATAGTAAGGGAACCAGCCCACTCTGGAGATTGGCCTGGGAGACATTTCTTTCTCCCAGCCTTTCAATGTTGGCCGAGTCTAGGGTGCATTTTATATAAAAATCCTTTCCTATGGCAGATTCGTGACCAACAGTTTCATAACCGATGAAGGTTCGGCTAATATAATAATTAGCACGTTCTCTATTTTCATCATCAAGCTGAGCTAACATAGCTCCTAAGGCAGAATCTGAAGCTAAAATATATAGGAGAAATGGGCGATCAGGTCTAGGCGGTGAAAGCACAGGTGGGTTAAGGAGGTATTGTTTAAGAAGTTCAAAAGCTTCTTTACATTCGTCGTCCCAATTAAAGGGGACATCCTTCTTAAGAAGTTTAAGAAAGGGACCGATTTTGTCCGCCAGCTTATCGATGAAGTGACGGATGGCTTGAAGCTTACCTTGTAAACTTCGTAACTCAGATATATTAGTAGGTGCGGGCATATCAGTGATAGCCACAATCTTGAGAGGGTCGATTTCGATACCACGTAAAGAAACTAAAACCCCTAATAGTTTACCGAAATTAACTTCGAATATGCATTTGGTTGGATTTAATCGAATAAGATATTCTCTTAACCGATTAAATACTTTTCTCAAATCATCTAAATGATCATCTTCATTAATAGAGCGAGCTATAATATCATCTACATAATCATGTAGGATATCATGCATCATATCATGAAATATATAAGTCATGGCTCGTTGATATGTTGTACCTGCATTCTTTAAGCCAAATGGCATCACTTTCCAACAAAAGGTACCCCAAGGGGTGATAAAGGCTGTTTTAGCCTGATCTTCAGGAGCTATCCTGATCTGATTATAGCCAAAAAATCCATCCATTAAGGACATCATCTTGCTTCCGATAGTAAAGTCAATGATTTGATCCATGTTGGGAAGAGGAAAATCATCTTTAGGGCATGCAGCGTTAATATCTCTAAAGTCTATGCAAACCCTAACTTTGGTAGCTTCTTTTTTGGTGACTAGAACTACATTTGAGATCCTTTCAGCATAATCAATAGCTTGCATAAAAACAACATTCAGGAGTTTTTCTAACTCCCCTTTGACTAGCAAAGCCACTTTGGGATGCATTTTTCTAAGTTTTTGTTTAACAGGTTTAGCATCCGGATGGACTACTAGATGATGCATGACTACAGAAGGGTCTAAACCTGGCATATCTTCATATGTCCAAGCAAAGACATCTTCATACTCTTTAAGGAATGCAATGTATTGTTCTTGTTTTTCTTGACTTAATTCTGATCCAATATTGATTATGTGAGGACTATCCTCAGTTCCAATATTAATTTTAATGACGTTTTCTACCTCCATGTGTAGATCTCTTTCAAAATTAGGTGGGGAGGGTGAAACACCCAATTCTTGTAATTCTTTTAAGGTTAAGTTGGATAATTCATCTTGAGGATTAGTGGTCTCAAGTTGGGCTATAGTTGGTATAGAACCATCAAAATAAAATCCATTGTGTAAAATTTCTTCAACGGAGACATCATGGAAGATATCTCCTTCCAACTCCTCATCGGAGTCAGCAATCATTTTAGGGTAAGCTATGGATAGCATGTTACATGTAAATGGCTGAATTTTTAGAAGCAAATCATCACGCCTATCCAAATAATCTTGATAACATATGAGTTGATCATCATCTTCAAAAGGAAAGGGTTGACCCTTACTAGGAAATAGGCCCACACCACAGCGGGCAGGCCACGGTTCTACCTTGAAAGGTTCTTTCATGCCATTTTGGAAATGTCCCAAGACTTTCCCTTTATATCCCATTTTAAGCATTATGGGTTTAGCTTTAATATTTTCATTGGTAAAATAACATCGAGCATATCCCTCATGATGAGTTTTGATATTCTGAGGGATTCTTTCCCAGTCATATCCTTTATAAATGAAGGCACAACTCCCGACTTGGTAAGTACTTCCCATAGGTTGTGGGAGGCCCAAAGTACGAGGAGATGGCGACAAGTTATTTAAAAGAATTGAATCTTGCATGAAAGCATTTGTTTTTTCGATATTAAGATTGTGGATAAATCTGGTAAAAGTTCATCAGAAAGAGCATAAGATGTAGAAGGATCATTCCCTATATATTTAGATGTGGAAGGTATGATAGATGTTGATAATGTGGAAGTGTTAATAGATGGGTCTATAGGTTTTGAAATTATAGGGATGGAACATGAAGGATAGGTCGTGGATTGAAGATCTTTTTGAGGTTCTAGAGTGGTTTTTTTAGAAGATTGTTGATCTATATATAAGGATGAAATTAATGGAGGGGAAATAGGTGAAGCTATGGGTGTGTGTTTCACAGTTTTAGATGAAAAATAAGAATTAGGATGTGTGGATGACGAGTAGGGCAAAATTGCACTCCAACAGGTTCTGCCAAAGCACACATATCAAAGGGTCTAGGATCACCATGGATAGTGACCAAATGATTTTTAAATTCGAATTTAACACATTGGTGTAAAGTTGATGGGACAACCCGCATTGCATTGATCCAAGGACGACCCAAGATTATATTGTATGATGCGGGGCAATGTACAATAAACATGGTGGTATCTAGAGTTCGAGGACCAACTTGCAATGGGATGGTAATAACTCCACATGTTTCTTGTGTTTCATCATTGAAAGCTTTGATAATCATGTCAGTTTTCTTCATTTCATCACTTCTAAAGCCAAATCGTTGGTAGAAGTCAAAAGTGCAAATGTTTAGAGATGAACCATTATCAATCAGGACTCGTTTAACAGCTACATCTCCAATTAGAGCAGTAATGTATAGGGGGTTATCCTTATGTAAACTATGTTGTGGGATGTCTTTATCTTGAAAATCAATACAATCAATCTCTCGAGGGATGATAGTATTGGACATGGCTTCAGGTTGAATATTTTGAGGTACCATCATTTGGCTTAATGTAAGCATCAACTCATCCCTATGGGTAGGAGAAGATCTTAATAAATCCAAAAGGGAAATTCTGGCTATAGTATTGGATAATTGCTCATTAATATTGTAAGGGGGTTTAAGTTGAACATTGGAAGCATGATTCCCTTTATTGGGGTTTTTCAAAACAAATGGAGCTGATCCATCATTCTGGTTTGGTTCTTGTTGAGAATTTTGAGCTCGTTGTCGGGTAATGACTCCAATGGTACCTACAATGTTATATTGAAGACGCTGAACTGGTCTCGGTTGAGCGTTTATGGCTTGTTCATTTGGGAGGAATTGATTAGAAGAGGGTCAAGTAGTAACTCTTCTAGGAAATGGTTCTTCTGGAACCATAGCATCTGTGATGGGTTGAATAGGATCTGATTCATTTTTAGAACTATTCGATTGGTTTGAAGTGATGTCTATTTCACTTTTAGTATCTGATTCTATATCACTAGGATCTAGAGTTTGAATATTATGTAGGGGCCTGGTTGTGACCATGGATAAAGTTGTGTCAAATTTTTGTAAATCATGATTAGGTAAATGTCCGCTAATAGTTCCTATATATCGGGTAGGAGGAGGAACATTATGATGTTCGATTTGATTGGCCACCTCTTTACCATGTCTTGGTAAAGGGTGTTGAAATATGTCTAATGATTGATTAGCATTTTGATTTTGATTTTGGGGAATGTTCTTTTGAGGATTATTAGGAGCATTTTGTTTAGGTTGGAAGGCTTGTACCTCCATTTCATTATTATCAATCAGATCATGTATTTTATGTTTCAACCTTTTACAAGCGTTGGTAGAGTGTCCAGGCCCTCTATGGAAATCATAGTGTAAGTCAGCTCTGTATCTGGGTATGGTTGGATCAGGTTCCTGGATAGCTGGTAATTGGATCAAACCTCTTTCGAGTAATTGAGGTAAAATAGTTGATAATGGTTGATTCAATCTAGTAAATTCTCGAGGAGGCTTATCAGGCGGTTTCAATATAAATTTTTTTGTTGTTTTCATTGTATTGATATTAGCAACATTTTTGCTGTCAGTGACTCCGTCACCTATGACTTGTTTGTTTTTATATTGATTTTTGGAGGTTTTCTCATCATCTTTCTTCCTAAGTTGGCCTCTCCTAATGAGGGCATCTTCTACTCTTCGAGCTAAATCTATAGCCTGATCAAAGGTAGTTAAAGTAGCAGTTGATAGCTCATAAGATATTTGTTCTTGTAAATTATTAATAAAAATGTCCAACATTTCCCTATAAGGTAGCACAAAGTGTAGTTTTCCTATCATCTGCCTCCATATAGCTAAGAAATCAGCAAAACATTCATCCTTGTCTTGTTTTAAGTTGTATAAATCTTTAATGGTTACATGCCTCTCGATGTAGGCACTAAATTGATGGACAAAAGATTCAATCTGTTTCTTCAAAGTTTCTCAAAGAATGAGTGGGCAATTGATAGTACCACTCTAATGCCATTCCACCTAAACTTTTTGGGAACATTTTTAGTAATAGCAAGTCATCATGTGATATATCATGACATGCTATCCTAAACATGCGAAGATGCTCTATGGGATCTTTGGTTCCTTTATATATAGGCAGGATGGGCATGGGAAAATGCTTAGGGTACGGTTGTGCTACAACTATGGGATCCAAAGGTTGACTACATATCTCTCGATAATTATACGAGGGATGGTAAGGATCTATCTGGTCCATACGCGAAGCTAACTATTTCACCATGGCTTCCATATTACTAGTTTGCCCACCATATTGGTTCGATAGGGCATTGATATGGGATTTGTGAGCATATGATGGAGGGACATGGAGATTAGATGCTATATTACTATTGTGTAAATTGTTGGTAGGAAAGGTGCTATGAAGAAATTTTGAAGTTGTATTATGCTGTATTACATATTGTTGAAAATTGGTGTTTGGCTTCATTTTAGGTTTTTGTTTACTTGAAGCATATTGATCAATAGTTTGGCGAAGTAAAGTAGTGAAGGAAGTCTTCTTTTGTGTGGGAATGATTTTAGGCTCAATAACAGGTTCCTTACAAGGTTGGGTAACCTGTTGTTTTGGCATGTTCTGAATCATAGTGACCATATCTCTATTGGATGGTCCAGCCTTATCACTTTCTTGATCAATGAAAGACAAGGGATTAGTGTGCACATCAAACATATGTTCCATGGCTGCTTGAGTGTCACTAATTTGCCCTTTATCAATACGAACTACCATATTAAGAGCACCAATGTTATTATTGAAAAATTTCTAGAAATGATCTAAGTTGTCAAAAGCAATAGTTCCATCTCGAGCTACTCTAGGGGATGAGGATCCATCCTCTTTAACATTTTCTTCTTGTTCATTGTATTCACCTAGGTCATCTTCTGGTTGATCTAGAGTTTCTCCTTCCGGAATTGGATCTTCAGGAAGGACATTTGGGTTTCTAGTTTTATCTTCTAACCAATCTTCTTCTTCTCCTTTAGTTTGTTTACCATTCCTAAGTTTAGGCATTGTGCTTTAATTTAGATTTCAGCAAATATATATATATGCTATAAGCTTAAGAGGTATATATTAATTATATACCTACTACAATATTTAAAATGAAATGTTTTGGTTTTTGTTCTATTTTTTAGTTTTTCTTGTTTTTGTAATAATATTGTAAAGATAACAAACAACACAATAAATGCAAGAACTAATACTGAAAGTAATGATCTAGTTTTCTATAAACAATTTATAAATATCATTAATGGGCTCGAGTTCTTCAGGAGTCATGAAGTGTTCTTCTTCAAATTGAAAATTTTCTTTCAAAAATTTAATGAAAAGAGCTATAGTGATATTATCTGTCTCGGATTCCGGTTGATAGAAGTAAAGCTCGTGGCAATACTCTCGATATAACACAGCTCGAGGAACTCTATTCCATATTTCCCTATCCATAAGAACAACCTCTTGGTCTTCTACACAACCTAGGAACTGGTGTATAATGGCTGTGTTCTCGAGGTATTCCTCGAAGGTGAAAAATTCTGAAGACACAAGAGCTCTCCTATAAGCTAACCATCTATGGTAGGCTCTCTGAAGTTCATGATAAAAGATGAGTTGATGAGGATCCAAGATTCTATCTAGGACAAGCCTCTTGATTTGTCTAAGTTCGGTTGATCTAGATGAAATGACACCTAGCCTTCTATCAAGTTCTTTCCACAGAAGTTGGTTTCTATCTGTTTCAAGCACACTAAGCACAAAATTAACTTCTATGGTTGCTAATTGGTTTTCAACATTTATAGTAACTGCTAATATTTTCTTAGGAGCTACCATCTAGACATGATATGCAACTTAGTATTTTCTAATGATTTTAAATGCATTTATGTTTTTGTTTTTGTTTTTCTTGTTTTCAAAAGGTTTTAAATGCATTCACGTCGGGTTCACCAAAATGTATCGCTCCAAATTTTTCACACCCTTACCTTTAGGCTATAGGATTTGTTCCCGGAAGGGGGATGTGAAAAGTATGGCACGGTACCTCGGACTGAGAGGCCTTACGAAGGTCCCGCCTCTCGAGGGAGGTGTATTATGGTGATTTTTCGATGGATGGTGGGTTCACCAAGAAACGTTTAATGGCAGTTTCCACGCCTAGGTTGGGAATGTGTTTTATGTGTTCAGTTTTAGCCTTAATCATCCAAGTCCTAGGTTTTTCCAGATGAATATAAGTTGTTCTATTATGAAAATGCAGACTAAATGAATGCAAAAATAGATTAGAACAGAAAATAGGGAAAATAAGTTGGATTAAAGAACCATACCTGTTCCAGATATCTGATGGAGGTTCTAATTTTTGAAGCAGTCAGGATCATCTGGAATTCGACAGGATCGTCTCCTATCTAACAAGATCGTCTGAGATCTGACGAATTCATCAAATGAATTTTTTAGAGACCTGCAAACAGAAAAACAGATGCAAAATACAGAGAATGCAACTATGACAACAGAGGGCAATGATGCAGAATGACAATAACAATATTAAAATGATGATAATAAGCAAAAACATGAATGCATTATAATGATCTAATGACAATTTATGCTTTTATTATGCATTAAAGCTACATGGGTTAACTCCAAGATACAGAATAATAAAGAATAACCATAGAATTAACTAAATGCAGAATAATGTAGTGGAAAAAGGATGAAGAAATGCAAACTCTGGGCACTGATTTCCCTCAATGTGAACTACAGTCGAAATCGTCTCGAATTGGGTCGAGATCGTCCGAGATTGTATGAGATCGTCTGAGACGAACTCAGCTTGCTCCGACTGAAAAAAAATGAAGTTCTTGCAAACAAACTTGAAAAAAATGCAAATGCAAACAGTGATTTAAGATGGTCTAGTGCGTGTAGGATTCGAGTTACAGGGAATTTCAGCCAAGGGGATGCTGAGGGGAGGGCCTAGAATTAAATAGGCTTAGGATAGAGGTTGGGAGGTTGGAGATCATCCCAATTTGGGAGATCTCCAACGGGGGAGGTCTCTAACGGCACAGACACACTTCTGCCCAGATTAGAGACACTGTTGGAACATAGTCCAACTATGCACAAATCAGTTTGGGATGAGATCGTCTGGACGTCCTACGCCAGACGAAATCATCCCATCTGAGGCGATATCGCCTTATCGAAGATGATATCGTCAAACGGACAAAAAAAACTCTAAAAATGGCACAAAAAAGGAGGAAATGGGTTAAACAACGGTTTGGGAGCGGTTTTGGAGGCTAAAATTTTGAATTTGAATATTTACTAGAGTAATTGTAATTATTAAGGTTTAACTGCACAAATTTTAGGGTGCTACAAAGTGAACTCTCAGTTTAGATTAGTTCAATTTTTTTGAGTTGTTGTAATCCAACGACTCACATTGATCAACTTTGCTATTTATACAAAGTTGATCCCATGGAATAATCAATCAGTTCTACTCTTCTCTTCATAGTTCTTGTAATGCTTTGCATGTCTATTCTTTGAAAATTCTATCATGGTACCAGAGTAGGATAGATTTTGCTAAGTACTCTCTCTTGAAGGTTTTTTTCTAGGCACTGTTTCATTTTATTTGGATAGTTTTTTGACTAACTATGCTTGCTTGAGGGTTATTGAGTAGTCATATTTTCTATCCATAAGCCATTTTTTTCAACAAAATAACTCATTTTATTTTTTTTAACTGTGGAGTTTTTTCATCATACTGGACTCCAATTTTATCTCCAGTTTCATCTTTCTCCCGTTGAACAAGATTTGCAAGTTATTTGGATCATGCGAAGTCATCTTGGGCCTATCCTTTTGCCTGATAAGAATTCAAGATCACTCATAACTGTACTTAGGATTGTGCCGATCTAAAACTAGATTTTTGTCGTCTTTCACCCATTGAGAATTTTAGGTAACTCGAAAATTGGGCTTAACCTAGCTCATGCATCAATGTGTCTATCAACACATATCGAAGTTCATTACGTGCCAAGCTACATTCCAAGGAATGGTCAAAATAAATCTCGAAGGGCCATTTTCGAAGCTTATATAAGCTCGAATCTCTTCCATATAAGTGACCACTCTGCTATACCTTGGTTTCAATACTCCTTTGTGCCCACGCCTAGTTTGATCAAAGAGCATTGATCAAAGAAGCCTCGAAGGTGCTGTGGTAATAAAATCTCCCTACATTCTCATAAAAAGTTGCTGCCTCAAGTCGTTGCCCTGTGCGTCTTCCAAGGAAGTCTCATCGACGCTCCAAATATCCCTCTATGTATCTCACACTCTTGCCCATGTTTGTCTTGTGCAAAATTAGGTCCATCTACTATCGTAGTTCGCTCAAATCGCAGTCATAACCACAGGAGGTAGCGGACTCATAACTCCCTTGGAATGCAATGGCCATGGTATGGTAAGCATGGAGGATAAGAGGTAACATAAATATCTAAATTATCTCCTTCTAGTTTGCATGTTTCACACAGGGATATGCAATGAGAACATGACGCACCTTCGTTAGCCTGCATTCCACCACCATTGGGTTTCTTTTTTTGTTTTTTTTGTTGAATACACAGGCTTAAGGGATTGATTCCTCGAAAGACGTAAAACTATATTTTTTACTGCCTATATTTTTTCAAACGAAGGATGATCCTTGCCGTTGCTGCTCATGTTTTTTCAAAAGAAAATGATCTATTGCTATGACTACTGCCTACATTCTCATCAAGATGTTGCCTATGCGTTTTAAAATATGAGGCTCAAAGACGCTGCCTACGAAGCTAGAGGACACTTTGCTTATTTTATTTTTTCAAAAGTTGATTGTGTTGCCAGACAACGCTACCTATATTTCCAGTAGACGCTGCCTAATTTTTTCCAATCATAGTGACAAATCGGTGGTGTTGTCATTTTGCAAAGAAAACAATTTCCATTTGGTATAAGGTTGTAATAAAAAATTGTAATGTTCCTTTCTTGCATTACTTAAAACAACATTGTAAAAGAACCTCCTTTTTTATTTTGATCCCCTCTCACTAGTTCTTTGCCTACTGTATAAACAAGTGATGGAACTCATTGTATGATCATGAATACAAAGCTTTTTAGAAGGAGGGGGGATATTGGTGTTGATTCTTGCACCTTCTTGCTGGATTCCTACAGGGGGAGACTTCTTCTTGTGTCTATGTTGCTTGGAAGTCACTAGTGGTGTCATTTTGGTTGTGGCTCTATATTGGCCACTTGATGGTTGTTACTTGCTTTCCTTCTTTCAGCTCCTTCAACATATTATGGTGGATAATGCATATATTTGGAACTTCTAAGCAAGCAAAC
This sequence comes from Wollemia nobilis, assembly GCA_028583015.1. Classification (NCBI taxonomy): domain Eukaryota; kingdom Viridiplantae; phylum Streptophyta; class Pinopsida; order Araucariales; family Araucariaceae; genus Wollemia; species Wollemia nobilis. The sequence continues at coordinate 9,059,875 of JAQPPZ010016710.1, read as the reverse complement.
AAAAACTCATAGAGCACATCAATCATTGGCAATATTCTAAAAAAAAAAGAACTTTTTCTAATATTCACCTATGTTCCACGTATCAATCTCCTCATACACCTATAGTCTCCCTCACGTAAGGGCGGGTCATTGAGATTATTGGTATAAAGGTCTGGCATATTATTCTAGCTTCATAAAAACCTATGTTCCATGTATCCAACTCCTCATTTACTTATATTTTCCCTCACATAAGGGTGGGTATATTGAGGAGTTAGGTATAAAGGTCTGGTTTTTTGATACCCTTAATTAAAAAAGGTTTTCTGGTGGTGTTTCTTGCTGCATTTTCCACTCTAAAAAATATTGCAGTTAAAGGGGGAATATTGGTTCACTACAACTTTTCTTTGGCAAAATGAATACAATTGACCCACTCACCCCTCATAACTATCACACTTGGAAACCAAAAATATTAAATCTCATATATTTGCTAGAAGAGAAGCAACCTAAATTTGAAAAGGAATATGAAATATTTGTTCATAAAGGAAATATGTATGAAACAATGGGTATTATAAGCACAAATGTAAAATAAAGTTTATGGTTTCACATTTTAGAATGTAAAAATCCATTTGAAAGTTGGAAGAAACTAAAGATCTTGTTTGGTAAAGTGGATCAAATAAGGTCAATGCAGCTAGAGGTAGAGTTAACAACATTATCTCCTGAAGACTTCAACAATATTGTTTACTTCCTCACCAAATTTAAAGTACTCACTCAATTAAAAGGCAATGGCAAGAATAAAACGGAAGAAGAATGCATCTATCTTATTCTTTCTAAGTTGAATGGAGTATTTCAAAATTTTACAACCACTTTTTTGTCTACAAAATATGCACTTGGCACAAGTTTTAAAATGCCCTCTTTAGAGGAGTTTTGTGATAGGCTAACTAGAGAGAAAACAAAACTTGCAAAGTATGAAATCTCTCCCTCGTCCTCTTCCTCTTCCTCAAAAGAATTAGTAGCATCCACCTCCACTAAAGAAAAATTCAAAAAGAAATATAGAGGCCCTATAACTTGTACACATTGCAAAAAGGATGGTCATTCTGTAAACAAATGTTGGAAAAGACTTCAACAATTAGAGGTAGCAATGAAGGATCACAAAATAGACATCAAAAAGCAGATAGGAAAAGCCTTAAATGTTCAAGGTAAAGCTATAAAAACTTCATCAAAACACTAGGTTCTAGATTCAGGGGCAACTCATCATATGACTTCCTCACATGAGTCATTCACTTCAATCTCCTCAAGCTCAACCTGTAGCATAGAAGTTGGTGACTCATCCTTTATCCCGATCAAAGGAAAAGGTGACATATCCATTGATGGTGGTTGTATCAATAATGTTCTCTATGTCCCAAATATAGCTACAAATATCCTCTCCATCTATCAGATTTGTACTTTTGCAAAGGGTAAAATAGTTCTATTTTCACCAACAGGAGTTGAGATAAGAGACCTTCAAGAACCACACTCTATCATAGCTCAAGGAGATATTGATCATAAAACTCACCTATTTCACTTCAAGGGGTTCAAAAATTTAGATGGGGCCTCCTGTTTTTTTGCGCATGGAGATCTTGAAAGCAAAATTTTGCATGAAAGGTTTGGACATATCAGTTATAGCTATCTAAAGGAGTTGAATACTCATGAAATGGTAATAGGGTTGCCAAAAGTTTTGTCTATTTATGGAGTATGTCTTGGATGTGCTCTTGGAAAGCAACATCAAGATCCTTTTTACCCAAGTGGTTCTCAAAAAGCCTCATCCCCTCTAGAGTTAATCCATAGTGACTTGATGGTCTTCCCAGAGCCTTCTTTCAAAGGAGCAAAATATGCCTTAACCTTCATTGATGATTTTTCAAGAAGAACTTGGGTCTACTTTCTAAAATACAAAAGTGATGTTCTATCCCACTTCAAAATATTCAAGGCCTTAGTTGAAAATCAAGCTACTTGTAAAATAAAGCAAATTCGTATAGATAATGGGGGGAATACTTCAGTAATGAGTTCTCCATATTTCTCTCAACTCATGGTATAATTCATCAACATTTAGTCTCCCATAATCCGTAGCAAAATGGCATTGCAGAAAGGAAAAACAGAACTCTAAAAGAAATGGCAAACTGTATGCTCCACTCAAGATATCTTCCAATAGTTTTTTGGGCTGAGGCAATTAACTGTGCAAATTATATTCAAAACCACACACCTCATAAAGCTCTTGGTCATTTAACTCCTGAAGAAGCATGGACTGGCTCAAAACTTGATGTCTCTTTTTTAAAGTTTTTGGGTGTACTGCTTGGGCACATATCCCAAAGAAAAAGAGGAAGGCTCTAGACAAAAAGAGCAAGCAACTCATATTTGTTGGTTATTGTGAGGAAATGAAAGCCTATAGGCTCCTTGATCCCACAACTCATGAGGTCTTTTTTCACAGAAATGTTCAATTTGATGAAACATTCCCTCATAAATATCCTCAATCTTCATCTTCCAATATTAATTCTCTTGAGCCATCTCCAATATTTGAGCCTCAATATAATGAAGATCCCATCCTTGAGCCAAATGACCAAAATGAGGATCCTATACTTCAAACTCCAATGCAAAGTCCTGCCACACCCATTACCCCTTCCACAATGCCAAAATGGGCCCACACCACAGTTCAAGAGGCCACTCCTTACATCCAAAATCTTCCATCATCTAGATTAAGCAACTCCATGGGTTACGGTCTTGTCTGTCAGTCCATTTCCACAGATCCTCAATCCTTCAAAGAAGCAACTGGTATAAAATAATGGGATGATGCCATGGAGAATGAATTTTCTTCCTTAATCAAAAACAAAACTTGGGATCTAGTCCCTCTACCTAAAGGAAGAAAATTGGTTCATTGTAAATGGATTTACAGAACTAAGTATGGACCTGATGGAAATTTTGAAAAACACAAAGCCCTCTTGGTAGCTAAAGGTTTCTCACAAATTAAAGGCATTGATTATTCTGAAACCTTTGCACCAGTTGCAAAAATGGATTCTGTTAGGTTGGTACTTGCACTTGCTACTTCCCAAAAGTGGCCTATTTTTCAAATGGATGTTAAAAGTGCTTTCTTACATGGTGACTTAAAAGAGGAAATATTCATGGAACAACCTGTTGGATTCACTCAAGACTCCTCCCTTGTTTGTAGACTAAGAAAATATCTCTATGGTCTCAAACAAGCTCCTAGAGATTGGTATGAAAAAATGGACTCCTTCCTTCTTTCCTCAGGATTTTCTCATTGTGAGTCTGATGCCATAGTCTACATTTGGAGAGATGAAGAAAAAATCACCATATTTGTTCTCTATGTTGATGATCTACTACTCACTGGTAGTGACATTTCTCACATTCAGACTATCAAAGACTCCATTTCTGAGAAATTTGAGATGGTTGATATGGGTTTAGCTCATTACTTCCTTGGGATTCAGATAACTCAAACAAATGCAAGAATTTCATTGTGTCAACAGAAATATACTCTAGACCTTCTTCAGTGGTTTAAGATGACTGATTGTAAGCCTTCTTCCACACCTTTTTAGTTTGGAGTCACTCTAAGTACTTCCTAAAAATCCCCTCTATGTGATGCTACCCTCTATTGACAGCTTGTAGGAAGTCTATTATACCTCACTCACACTCACCTAGATATTTCATATGTTGTTGGCTTAATATCTAGATTCTCACATCAACCTCATTTCAACCATTGGCAAGAAGCAAAAAGAATCCTCCGCTACTTGCAAGGAACTACTCACTTTGGGCTCTTATATGAGGGAGGATCCATGGATATCATTGGTTACACAGATTCTTATTGGGCAGGTTCAGTTGAAGATAAATGTTCCACTTCTAGCTATGTTTTTTGTCTTGGTTCTTCACCTATTGCTTGGTCATGCAAAAACAACAAGCAGTAGCATTATCATCTATAGAAGCAGAATACAGGGCAACAATTTTGGCCAGTTAGGAAGCTCTTTGGCTTCGTCAAATACTAAAAGAATTTGGTTTTTTCCATGACCAACCCATTACCCTTTGGTGTGATAATCAGAGCACAATTCATATTGCCCATAATCCAGTTGAGCATCAGTGCACCAAGCACATTGAGATTCACATGCACTTCATTCGACAACATATTCAACAAGGGGATCTAAACTTGGAGTACATTCCCACAAAAAATCAAATTGTAGACATCTTCACCAAATCCTTTCCTTCTCCGCGTTACATTCAGTTGTGAGAGAAACTTGGGGTTAGGTAGTTGCATTAGAAGGGCACATAGAGGTTTTCACCTCTCTCTTCTTATTGTTCTTTTTCTTCTTGAAATATGGTTTTTCCCATGTGGTTTTTTCACCATCTCTCCTATATATAAGTACATTGTACATGAGTACCTCATCAGGCCTTGTTGTTGGGACTCATTTTTTTATGTTCAATAGAGGACAATCTTTGCCATCCGAAGACATGCCTCTTCTTCTTATTCTTAAAAGATGTTAGTTCATTGTACATGAGTACCTCATCAGGCCTTGTTGTCGGGACTCATCTCCTATTGTTACATTCACCCCTAGTATCACTTAAGGGGGGTGTTAGAATAAATCTTTGTTCTCTTAAGTTCTACTAGGATAGTCTTACTTGAGTTACCACTCTTCCATGAGTCAGGTGAACTCTCAGTTTAGACTAGTTCATATTTGTTGAGTTGTTGTAATCCAACGACTCACATTGATCAACTTTGCTATTTATACAAAGTTGATCCCATGGAATAATCAATCAGTTCTACTCTTCTCTTCATAGTTCTTGTAATGCTTTGCATGTCTATTCTTGGGAAATTCTATAACAAAGTTACCCAAAATTTAAAAAACATCAAGTATCGAATCAAAATTTAGAATAAAGAGGTTTTTGGTAACATCGGTTTAAGAAAAAATAGCTTAAAAAGGATATCCAAGATATAGAAAAAAATAGAGAGGGAAGATATAAAACCAAAGTGGCACGAAAAGGAAAAACAACTCACGAAATATCATAATACCATTGCCCAAGAGGAAATTCATTGGAAATAAAAATCCAGAATATTGTGGCTCAAGGAAGGAGATAAAACATGTTTCTACTATGAAACATAGGAACAACAATAAAATACTCTACCTTATGGGGAATATGGAACAAAGTATGAGGATTTAAATGATATTAAAAATTTGGCTATTACTTTCTTTCAAAATCTTCTTAGCAAAAAAATAACAGAGTATATGTGAAACTAACAAAAAGACGCTATAACTCTTCATTCAAAATTATAGAATCCATTGCATTTGTTATTGAAATCATAAAAAGGGTTACAAATTGATATATTTTTTATAGATTTTGCCCTGAAGGCTACAATGGGATATTCCCTAAGGAAGCCCTTTCGAATGGATGCAAAGGCGGCAAGATCTGTCTTCTTTGTGTTCCTTAGTGTAGGTGGGCTTCTTTCTCATGTGCCACTGCTGGTTGGATGTGTTATTTGTCCCTTTTGAACCTGTTAAACCTGTAAAATCTTGTTAGTGCATTGGGGGGTCTGCCTAAGTCAAACCCTATAGTTATGAAGATAAAAATACTCTTAAATAAGTTTAAAGCATGGAAATAACTTCTAAAAATAATATTAAAACACTAAATTAATCTATACTTACCCTGTCTAATGATTCTAGTGTCTGTAGAAAAGGTTCACACGGGGTCGTGCGAACCTGTTGTGCACCGAGTGGTTCGTGCGGGGTTGTGCGAACCTGCCCTTTTTGGATTGAATCTGCAAGATGACTTTCCTGGTTGTCATAGAGCAACTGCTTCTTTGATTTTTATGCAGGTCACCTTCAAAAAGTATACTTTTCGAGGGATTACTAACCTGTCTCAATCACAAGGAAACATGATGAAATTGACAAATCAATCGTGATGGGTGTACAATGGTTGTGTGATGGATGCAATGGCTGTAGTTATTTTGGTAGAGTTTCAGTAAGAAAAATTTGGTTGTTATGAAAAGGTGAAAATGACCTATTTATAGACTTGGCCAAGGTGAGAGGGAGGGAATGAGGTGTCTATTATGAGGTGTCAATGGTGAGGTGTCCACCTAAGAGGTGTCCCTTGAGGTATCCTAGTTCATAAATGAGGTTGGGTGAGAGAATCCCTCACCCATACACAAATAATGATGACTTTGCTAAAAATATCCATTTGGCATTAATGAACACCTTTTTGAAAATATTTTTCTGATTAAAAATTGCATTTTATGTCTAAAAATCTCCATCTTTCATTTATGACCTAGGGGAGTGTGAGGTGGAGAAATATCTGGATGAGAGGTGGCAAGGCTAGGATAGGCTAGAATAGGTGAGATGGAAGGCTAGGCTAGTCAAAGTAGACTAGATGAGGTAGAAGGCTCAAATCAAATAAGGATTAGATTTAATTAAGCACATGATTAGCCAAAAAGCATATTTTGACCAAAAATGTTGACTTTTGAGCATAAAGTGCTTTTTGACCATGGTAAGGAATTTAACCATGGTTGGGTTGGGGATGATGTCGCATGAGGACCCAAGATTAAGCGTAGGAAGAGGCTTAGCTAGCCCAAATGGACTAAGGGTGATGAATAGTGATTTTGATCAATGAATAGTGTTTTTAGCAAATTTATGCAATTTTAAAGGGTTTTGTAAATTGATTGACCACAAAAATTGGGAGAGGGACAATGTGCGACTTTTGGGTGTCTACATTTTTCCCCTTTTTGTATTGGATTGTGTGAAACACGGTTTAGTACAAAAAGTGATGATGGGAATTGATGGAATGATTTGGAAGGCAAAGAATTTGTGATTGATGATTTATGGATGGTTGCGAGAGAGACGCATTGATAAAAAATGGTTATTGATTAATTGCTTTAGGAGGAAGGCGTAAGGTTGTCTTGCACTATGATCAAATTGAGATGTTTCAATTTTGGATGAAACAAATACCTTTTCTAAATTTTGCGTTTGATTGATTAATGAGCTTATTTGACAATATTTGACAAATTGTTGGAGCCATAGGGTAGAACTTTCAGGAGCTTCATTCACAAGTGGTCTTACAATTGCCACTATGAATATTGAAATCCATGAGGTGTCTACAGGTAGAGGCATTTTGAGATTTATCAAACATTGATTTGTTTTTGGATTAGGATTTTGGTCTTGAGATAATCGTTAGCAAAATTTTTCTTAGGCAAATTTTGAATCCGTGATTGGATTTTTGGTTGTTTGATCATGTGCAAAGTAGCTTTTTGATATTTTTTGGATGACTACCTCCTCAAGCGATGAATTTGTGGAGGAGACAAAAATCGGTGATGAAAAAGTTGATGATGATTAAGAAGAAAAATAGAAAATTTTGCATGAAAATCAGAAAAAATTGAAGAATTGGGAGATATCCCAGGGTAATTGGATGCAGTTGTGAGAAATTTGGCTAGGTAGGATAGGTTCACAAGGGGTCGTGCAAACCAGAGTGGTTCACATGGGTTCATGCAAACCTATTGGTTCACACATGTGGGGTGTGAACTTGTGCAAATGAGTGTTTTTTAGCTGGAAAAGATGTGTTTGATGTCATTCACACACTAAAAATAGAAAAGGAGTGGAAGAGGAGAAAACAGAATGGAGTGTTGCAAAATTGTAAATTGGGTGAGACAGGATGGCCAGTGCGTCAACAAGTACTAGCACGAGGGTGGGAATGCCAAAGGTAAGCAGTTTATTCTCTCTCGATTAACGTGTGCTTGCCTAGGGTTTTGAAAATGTGAAATTTTGCTTTAAATATCATAGATCTGATGTGTATGCATGGGATGGGTGAAATGCGTGCACTTTGTATAAAAAATGATGTGTTGTCTGTTTTTGCATGTGATGATTGTTCTTGTGGGAAAGCGTGTATTTGATGTGATGTATGGGATGGGGTATAAAAATGTAATGCATGTGAAATCTGACAAGTGGGGGCTCCTAAGAAGTCAAATGGGTGTCCAGATCTGCTTTTATTTGACTGATTTAACCTCATTTTGACCACCTCATTTTGCATGCATATGTGGGAGGGTTTTGATGTTTTTCATACTTTTGGGCACGTTTTGGTAATTTTATGCATGTGTGCATGGTATGTATGGGACGAGGATTTTATTATGAACCAGCGTGGGTAAAATATTTTTGGAATCGAGTGGTTCGCACGGCACGGGGTCTTGCAAACCTATTGTTTTTGGTTTTTTTTTACATATGTACATGTAAAAGCAAAATGGATTGATTTTATATACAGTGTTGCTGACTTGTGACATGTTTTTTATGGCAGGTGAAGAAGATATTTACGCGGCATCTATTGCATAAGTACAGGAAGGCATTACAGGATGTATGTCGGGCAGAGGACGGGGACTAGCTGCGGGTGGTGGGATTGTATGGGGTGTGCGATATGCGTGAGGTTCACGTGAACCACACGTATATTTCTACTCTATGTAAGAGGTGGAATCCTGATAGGAACACATTTCACTTGCCTACAGGGGAGATTACGATGACCCTGGAGGATATATACAACATCTATTAGCTATCGACAGAGGGTATCATAGTGATTACGATGGAGAAGGATCTGCAGGATGGTATTTTGGAGAGGGTATTTGGCATCGATGGCAACAGGTGGATGCCAAGAAGGGAGTGGATTATGTGAAATATTGGTAAAATAAGTTTCTATCCAATCGCCATGTGATGGTGATGTTTTTAATAGCGATCCATGCATTACTAGATACTTCTGGGTGAAATTACCCCAAAATATGATGGGGATAGTGTGCAACATGGTAGAGAGGAAGATAGCATATGCATGGGCATCCATGTTATTAGCATAGGTATACTAGGAGTTGCATGGGGTGGTGAGGACTAAGAGGACTAGAATCAGTGTGATCCCATTGCTACAAATATGGGCTTGGGAGCACATTTTGATTTTACGCCCGATCGATATACCTCATGAGGCACATATGCTTGATGGTCCAAATGTACCCTATGCAATGAGGTGGAGGGCGGATATGGAGAGCCTATGGAAGAGGGTACGTGAGGGTGATCTGATGTATCATCAAGAGGAGCTATAGAGGTTGGTCATGGACCAGGTGAGATGGAGGTTGTGGTGAGGAGCACATTATTGGACAGAGGATATGGAGTAGCTAGTGCAGATCAGACAGGGGCGGTAGGTAGTGGGGAAGTATCTCTCATAGATAGAGTACTTCCTATTCTCTCAAGTGTAGCATTAGTTTTTATTATGGTAGGGATGGCCAGAGCCGCCTGTGGTTATTTACAGAGTGGTAGGAGATACAGGACCGTATCTAGTAGTCCTGCCATTGTATTTGACACCTGACGAGCCATTGGTTATCCCAAATGTGGATAATACAGGGACCACACCAGAGTATGATGTATGGTGGTCTAGGTAGTAGTGGGAGCCAATGCTCGACATATTCTATGGATGGGTGGATTCAACAAGAGTGTTTCTTGATAGAGATTTAGAAGGTAGGGTGAGGGCAACATCGCCAGGTGAAGAGGAAGAGGTGGATCTAGATTGATTGTTTAGGTAGGTGAGGCTGCACTGTGATGAGAAGGACATATTGGTGAGTGATAGCAATGTAGGGTCGTCATCTAATGTGGATGAGGAGATAGGAGAGAGGGTAGATGCGATGGAGGATGCTTCGTTGATGGAAATTTATGATGATGCATCCGACGAGTCACTAGTGATTTATAGGGAGATGAAGGGAGAGCCAAATAACTTTAACTTTGGTGGAGGGTTGGAGGAGGCTATAGCTATGGAGGATGATGTGCGAGAGCTGATAGGGGAGGTGAAGAGGCTTAGAGATAAGCTTCTTGATGTCAAGATAGATTGGGCTACAGATCAATTAGCCATAGAGGAGGAGAAGGAGGTAGAGGCTGACCTAAGGGCCACCTTAGAGGAGTGGGATGAGGCTAGGGTGCAAAAGTAGTAGGTGATAGAGGTGATGGATGCACTCAGTATTGAGTGAGATATTGCTTGAGGGGAGAGGGATGAGGTGATAGAGGCTACCGAGCAACTGTAGGTGTTGTTGGATGAGGCTTGGGCAGAGACAAAGGTCTTTAAGGCTAGTCATCGAGCAAGGATTATAGAGTTAAATGGTAGTGGGTACGAGGAATTAGCCATGAAGGCATGGGAGGAGGAGGATATCATAGGATTAGTGATGACAGTGCCATAGTTAGAGGTGACACAGGCAGAGGTTGGGTGTTTACAGCAGGAAAACAAGGGATTTATTGAGTCAAACATGAAGGAGGCAACGATGAGTATGAAGTATTATAGGGAGTCAATGATACGAGGGATACATATTCCTTCATACTATAGTTTATTTTCCTTATCGCATGGGAAGTCGCATCAGAGTCAACAAAGTTCTCCATTAGTAGATGGTGGTGCATGTGACATCATAGGTAGTAGAGATGGCACCACCAATACGGGTGGAAGTTCCAGCAACAGGGGAGATGGGGGATGTAGAGTCAGTGCAAGTGGTGGTAGAAAAGTAGGTTTCGATGGATGAGGGAAGTGGGGAGACTTCTGTAGGGCAACAACAATGAGGGTAGTGATGGAGGATTGGCCTGTGATTTTGTAGATTAGGATATGTACCTGATGAGTTGTTTTTGGGGGTTCATATATCAGCATGGATGCACAACTTATTGTAGTCATATGGTATTTTTGATAGCTAGATGTACAGATATGATACAGTCATGTGATGTCATACCCATAAGGGCTCATACACATTTTATTATAGTCTGATGGAATTTTATTGATATATATACAGATATATACATGATATTCTATGATGTTTGTGTCTAATTGCATTTATGTATTTGTTTGTTTTTGCTTATGGTGATGCATGACTGATGTAGATGCAGTAGTTGGATAATTGCATGTAAATAAAATGGTTAAATGCCTAAATAAATATGAGGTGATATTATAATATGACATAAAATGAGTATGCATAGGATGATAATGCAAAACATGTAAACGGATTGCTTGGGGACAACATGTGCATCTCTGCGGTAATCAGATGATGTAATCCATTCCATTTTTCCTAGAAAGTTGGATATGAGGGTTGTAGTGAGGATATTTGAACATTACAATTTGTAAGTAATCAAACCCATTGACTAACTAAGCAAAACTTCTTGAACAGGTTCTAGGCTACCTTGGTAAACAAGACCTCAATCTTGGATTTGTGTGTGTAAAGTGATGTTCATTTCACCATTATAAAAAAGGGTGGTTTGTGACTACATGTGAATGATATGATGAGCATGGTGATTTTCATTAGGCATAAATATGCATACAGTGTAGCCAGTCCTATTTCCAAAATATAATTAGTGTGTAGGATGTGCGAGTAAATCCAGGAATGAGAGCAAGGTAACCAAGGGAAGTCTGGAAATGTTGTTGAAATGTACCAACTTTGGATGGTGGCTGATTATATAATTGTTTATGGGTGAAGCACTCAAAACATTTCAATAATCCTATCTCCTGAAAATGGGTTTGGGTATCAAACTGGTATGCTAGCATGTGCTTGTTTAAGTCCCTAAGAACGATATTGACAATGATTATGTATGAATGGAATTTTTGATGCATTATGAACTGTATGGATGGAAATTGAAGTATGAAATGAAATATGTAATATGGTAATGAATGAATGTGAGAATTTAAGTGCAAGGTTACCCCAGTATTATAGACAATGGAATGGGGCAATGGTGTGAACGACAAAGTGAGAGGGAAGAAAAGAGTAAAAAGAATGAGGAAAGAAAGGGAAAAGAAATGAAAGGAGGAGAAGAAAAGAATAGAAACCTATCAAAGTTATGTAGCTGCTTGAAGTGTGACCATACAACATTGATGGATAACGAGAAGAAAAGAAGAAAAGAAAGAGAGGAAAAGGAGAAGAAGAAGGAGGATGAAAGGTATGTAGCCGCTTGAAGCGTGACCATACAACATTCATTATAGAAGAGGGGGGAAGCATGAAGAAGGAAGAAAATAATGAGGTAGATGAAGTAAATTTTATTGGAAATGCAATTTGATTTAATACCACAGAATTTCAAAAAAAAAAATTATTTGATTTTTTTTTTTGTATTTGATCGTAAGCATATGTACAAGTTGTGGTGAGCAGCAATGCCTACGCTTAGGCATAAAATTCTCATAGATGAATAATGTTAATGGGCTCAAGTTCAACGATACCTTCCAACATGGCAAGGTGATATGCCCTAGATCCAAAATTTTGAGTAACCATGTAAGGGCCTAGCCAATTGGGTGTAAATTTATCATGGAGATGATGTGGTTGGCTAGTAAGCTGCTGGTTTTCTTTGAGGACTAAGTCTCCAACTTGAAATTCTTGTTGGTGAACCTTAGAATTGTAGGTACGTCGAATATGATCTTGATAAACATGCATGTGTTCGATAGCATGAATGCGGTGTTCATCCAATAGGGTCAATTGATCTAGCCTGGCTTGACGGGTTGTATCATCATCAATGAATTCTTGCATGGAAACCCGTAAGGATGGTATTTCAAGCTCCAAGGGCATAATGGCTTCAGTGCCATATACAAGGGAAAATGGGGTTGCCTTAGTTGGAGTACATATACTTGTGCGGTATGCCCATAATGCTAATGGTATTTGATTGTGCCAATCACAATGTGATTTTACAACGGTTTTGCGAAGAATGGTGCAAATTGTTTTATTTGTGGCTTATGTTGGGTCATTACCCTATGGGTAGTATGGAGTAGAAAAACTATGTTGAATGTTGAATTTTTGACATAATTCACAAACATTTTTGTTCTTGAATGGTGTGTCGTTGTCAGAGATGATCTTTTATGGGATGCCAAAATGACAATTAATGTGTTGAGTGATGAAATCAACAATTTTGGGATTGATCGTTTGCACTAACAGGATGACCTTAATCCATTTCGTAAAATATTCAGTGGCGGTAATGATGAACTTGTGATTGCGAGATGAGGCATGAGTGATTTTTTCAATGAGATCCAAACCCCATTGTGAAAAAGGCCACATTTATTGAATAGGTTGCAAAGCCTAAGAAGGCAAATGTGTGAGATTGGCATGATGTTGGCATTTAACACACTTTTTGATGTAATCACAGTAGTCATACTCCATTGTGGATCAGTAATAGCCCATTCATAAGATACGTGTGGTAATGGTGATACCACTGAAGTGGCTGCCACAAGTACTATCATGAGCTTCTTGTGTGATGCGTTGGGCTTGAAAGGGCTCTAGACAATGCAATAAGATGATATCATAACTTTGGTTATAAAGGATATCGCCTAGCAATGTATAGCGAATGGCATGTAGTTTGAAAGCTCGTTTGTGAGTATGATTTAGATCAGGTGGTAGAATACCAAGCTTAATGTAGTCCTTGACTTGGAAAAACCATGGGTCATGTGGTTCACCTTCGACGATATTGATGCCATCATTATGAGAAGACAGGTTGTTATAAATGGTGGAATGGAAGAGGGTGTGAATGTATACATGAGTTATGTTGAAAAGTGGGTTTTGTGAAATGAGTGAACCTAAAGAAGTAAAGTATCTACAAAATGGTTCATGGATATAGGAGTAGCAGTGATGTCATACCACTCAAATTGAGCCAAAATATTTTCGGCTAAATATTTGTATTGTTGTAAGATTGGGCAACAACATTGACATTCTCCCTTAATTTGATTTACAATGAGGAGGGAGTCATCATATATGTCTAGGAACTGAATGTGCATCAAAATTACTTACTTTAGGCCTAGGATAAGAGCTTCATACTCAATATTTTTATTGGTACAGAGAAAGCCTAATTTTAAGGAGAAGGGAAGTGGCTCCCCTTACGATGTGAAAAAGACTATACCTGCACCCCCTGCATGCTCACAATGAGAACCATAAAAAAAGAGGATTAAGTCAACAACTAATTATGGTTCCACAAATTCTTCAACTTTGGTAGTATGAAATACATAATCATTGGGAAGCTAGATGAGTAATGGGGCATCACATGGTAAAAGAGCTTCAGCCAAATGATCAGCTATGACTTGGCATTTTATGGATTTTTTACTAATGAATTCGAGATCGAATTTTGTGAGAAACATGATCCATTTGGTCGTTTGACTATTATGGTAGCTCTTACCCATCATGTAGCAACATGGGTTATAGCGAGCAACTACGTAGGTAGTATGCTTAATCATGTAATATCATAACTTTTGGGTGGTGACAAAAACGACAAGGTAAAGTTTCTCCAAGGAAGCATACTATACCTCGTAATCAATCAATGTACAATTGATATAGTATACTGCTTGTTATTTGTCCAGTTCATTCTTTTGAGCAAGGAGCATGCCTAACACGACATTAGTAGTGGAAATGTATAGATGGAACGGGAGATCTAGATGTGATGAAATTAGAACGGGTGGAAATGTTAGGTATGATTTGATGGCATCAAAGGTGGCTTGACATTTATCGTCCCATTTGAAATGGACCTCCTTTTGGAGAAGATGATTGAACGACTGACACTTGTTGAAAATTTCAGCGATAAATCATCATATGGATTGAATTATTCCTTGCAAGTTGCATAATTGTTTGAGATTCGTAGGGGGAGGCATGTTAATGATAGCTTGGAATTTTATAGGATCTACTTTTATGCCTCTCTATGAAACGATAAAACATAATATTTTTCCAGTGGTGACACCAAAGGAGCATTTCTTTGAATTTAATTGGACATTATGTTCCAAGAGGCGATCAAATATTTGGCGCAAGTCCTCAAGATGTTGACCACAGGTTTTGGATTTGGCGATAATATCATCAATATAGTCCTCAATATTTTTATGCATCATGTCATGGAAAATGTAGGTCATGGCACGTTGGTAAGTTGCTCCAACATTCTTGAGGTTGAAAGGCATGACATTGTAACAAAAATTTCCCCAGGGTGTTGTGAAAGAGGTCTTGTGTTGATAATCTGGATTGACATGAATTTTATTATAACCTAAAAAACCATCCATGAGTGACAATATTTTGTGTCTGGTTGTAGCATCGACCAATGTATCAATATTAGGGAATGGAAAATTGTCCTTGGGATAAGCTTTGTTAATATCCCTAAAATCGGTGTAAATACGGATACTCTCCTTGGGTTTTTCGATAGGAACTATGTTTGAAACCCACTCAGGGTAATCGATAGGCTATATGAAATCCACATCGAGGAGTTTTTGTAACTCCTCTTTGACCATAAGAGCAATGGTGGGGTGCATGCAGTGCAACTTTTGTCTAACATGTTTGGTAGTGTCATCTAGGACTAGGTTGTCCACAACTAACTATGGATCAAGGCCAGGCATATCCATGTAGGACCATGCAAACACCTTAATGTAGTGCCTAATAAAATTAGTAAAAAGGACACGTTCTTCTTCAGATAGAATTACGTTGATGTAGATTATGTGAGGGTGCTTCGGATCATTGCCAATGTTAACTTCAATGGTATCCTCAACAAGCATGTGAGAACCATCATGGATTTGGAAAGGTGTAGGAATGAGGTGAAGGTCATCGATGGACTCGGGGAGCTAGAATTCATCATCTAGATAAATATTTGTATGATTAATCCATGGGATATGAGGTGGAATGGAAGGTAAATGTGCATTTGAAGATTGCAACATTTGAGGTGTTGGAAGGAATTTGGTGGCTAAGGGGGTGGAGGAGATATCATCAAAATTGACAAAATCGGTGATAGGTGGTGGAATGTAATTGGGATGGTTTGGATATCATAGTAGAGCATATAAGTAAATAGAAATTATGTTGACAGATGCAATAGATAAGGTGGAGGTAGGTGATGAAGGTGGTGATGAATCAGATGAGGATAGCAATAAATCCAAAAAAGGTTGGTGACGACTTGGGTTTAACACCATAGGTGGGGAAGGGGAACGAGAGCATGTGCCATGAGGTGATGCTATATATAAAATGGGAAAAAATGAAATAGCAAGTGGGGGAAAGGAAGTAGGATCGTCGGGCAGAGGTGGATAGACGGGAAGAGGTGGATCGAGTGATAGGTTGGTGAATTGATTGGCAAGTGCTTCAAATTTTGAAGAGGATAAGGTCTCATGGGGTGGGGATGGAGGAAAGAACATGGATGGAATGTCGATTGTGGAATGAGGGGAAGAATTGTCTATCAAAATATTAAGCTCAAATTCCTCATCGAAAAGGAGGTCGATGGGGGAACAAGATCCAAATTATGCAACTCATGCTCAAGGGTACTGATTCTTGGAGGATGGTAATCAATTCCTGATTGATTGGTAGGTTTGTGCAAGGGAGTATTGATATGGGTGCGACACCCCTATTCATATCTCCCTAAACTATAACCATACCAGTTATACATGCGAAGATAATGTCAAGTAAAATTAGGATTGGACATGTGATCAAGGTTACTACAAAATCTAGTTTGGGATGGCGGAGGCGCTAGAGATTTGATAGATGATTCAAGTCCCCCATATACAAAGTTTGTGCAATTATTAGGCGGACCAAGAGGAACCACTACCCCAATAGTCAAGGGCACATCATGAGGTCGACCAAAGTCATGGGTGGACTGGATGGTGGAGGGAATAACCTGAGTATTGCTTATGTTATACTCACCAGGACCTGGTGTAGTCATGAGTATAGAAACATGAGGAGGGATCGTATGATCAGGTTGAGATGAGGATCCCCTGGATGGTGAAGAGGATGGTGGAATGGGTGTAGGTGGATTTGCAGGTGAATAGGATGAAGCTAGAGGATCTAATTGAGCTAATTTGTCATCAAGTCAAGTGGCAAATTGTGTCCACTCATAGCACTTAGCAGGTGTTTTAGTGATGGTATAATTGGCATGGGTGAATTGCATAGTGGGAATAGAGGATGTGGTTGGTGAACTGGAAATTAGTCGTGCCTACGTAGATTGGGGTACAAAGAGGTGGGAATATGGAGGCAATGTGGGAATAATGGGAGGGTTATTGGATGAAGATGCTAAGGAGGGTGTAGCGAAAAAGGTGAATGAAGGGAGTGGTGTGAAGGATAAGGAAGGACGATGGGAAAATGTGGGAATTGATGGGGCCATAGGAGGCTGAGGTGGATTTGAAGGGGTTGATGCAATGTTGCTCAGATCAAGTGTGGGTTGTGATTGGGAAGATGATGGATAGGTGTTATCTAGAGAAAAATGTGGGGTAGGGGTGAACTGCATGGATGATAATGGTGGACTTGGTAGAAGGGTGATAATGTTGCAAAATTTGAATGGGTCACCATCGACGGGGATGTAGTGGACCAAGCTATTATGGACATATTTGATACAATGATGTAGTGTGGAAGGGATGCATTACATGTCCCAGATCCAAGGGTATCCTAAAAGGATGTTATACTGCATATCGCCTTTGATAACATGGAAGAGAGTGGAAATGGTTTTGGCACCAGCCTTGATGGGAAGGATGATGGTATCAACAGTGGGATGCATAGAGCCATAAAAAGCTCAAAGGTCCATGGATGGAGTGGCAAGGTGAGAAGGAGGAAGGTGAAGGTGACCAAGGATGGTGATGGAAATGATACTGATGGATGAGCCTGTGTCGATGAGAACACACTTATAGGTGATAACGTTGAGGGAGGCTTGAATGTGTAATGGGGGATCCGATCCCTTGCCTACAACTTCTATGATTTTGTGGTTATGGAAGATGATAAAAGGTTGTAGGCATCTCTAAATATTGCAAATGAAGTTAGAAAACACATTTGTATCATGAGTCTCAAGATCTAGAGAGCAATAAACTCTCACGAAGAGAGGTCACATTGTCAATGTGTTGCTATCGACCCTAATCAAGGCTTTCGCTTAACCCTCACATTTAAGGCATGCACAGTAATGATCAGATCTTCCCACTAATTATTTGAAAAGCCCTATGGTAAAGGGGATTTCTAAAATTTCCCACTTTGAAGGTACCTTCCAGTGATGAATTTTGGATAACCAACACTCGAAGTGGGAAGGACCTATCGGGTATAAATATCAAAATGATCCACCTAGGGGGATACTATGGTGACTAAAACTAGAGGTGAGCTAGTGGAGAGTACAACCCAAACCTCACTAAACTCTAGTGTTGAATTGGTGATGAAATCCAATTCAAACTGGATATGAAATCCAGTTCCTTACATATTTAAAAATAGGACGTGAATGTGTGGTGTTTCATTGTGTGATATTGTATTAGAAGCAAATATTACCTTAAATGCATTTTCAAATAAAAGCTATGCTAGGATGCATTTTGAAAATAAATCTAATTACTTGCATCATCACAAAAACAAATTTAGTCTATTGGTTTTCGTAATGGAAATCTAATTAAATGCTTTTGAAAGAGAAAGAACAAGAAAGTAAATCTAGTTAAATGCTTTTGGAAGGAAAACTAATTAAATGAGTTTGAAAGGGAAAGAACAAGAAATTAAATCTAGTTAAATGCTTTTGGAAGAGAAATAGCAAGAAAGTTAATCTAGCTAAATACTTTTGAAAGGGAAATAACATGAAAGTAAAGGACTAGAAAAGGAAGCTAAGCTAGAAAGCCGATGTAAATCTAACTGAAACAAACAAGCAGATATGATTTTGTGGAATAGAAGCCCAATAGGAAAGGCTAGCCTCAAAATGGAAGGAAAAATATAAATTTCACACAATACCTACGTCCAGGTGTGCGTAAAACTATCTTATTCACCTTTTGCTCTGAAGCTGTGTTGATTATAAAGGTTCGCACCTCGAGGTGTAAACCTGTCCTTTGGTAGGTGGTTCGCACAGGGTCATGCAAACCGGGGTCCAAAGACTAGGCTGACTAGTTTTGGGGTCTTGATGATTATTTTGAATCTCCTTGAGTGTTCTAGCACAGGTACTTACATAGAAAGTTTAAAAAGTCAAATTTTAGCTTGGCAAGACAACATAAACCCTAAAATATTTTACATATACCTGGAGAAAGTAAATTACAAGAAAATAAGCTAACTATAGCCACAAAAAAATACAAGGATGCTTTAACCTTGCATACACCATGGTGAGATATGATTGGTGGTCTAGGTATGGGGGAACACAATCCCTGAGAACATGAGGCTCTTAACATCCCCTAACTTACCTTATCGTTGGTTGTGGGTGTTTGGAACCAATACCTAGGTATCAAGTATCAAGTATCAAGTTTGAGGCAGATTGGGGGAATTCACATGCCCAAGTGTGTACTCTCTACTCTCTTTGGAGACTTGTCGGTGCACCAACGAACCTTTTACGGTTTGGCCTAAGATGGCTTTTAGGGCATTTTTGGTTTGGGGTTTCTTCAAAGATGACAACTACCTACCATAAAAAAATAAGCCACAATTGGTTAGAAGATGATTAAGCTAATGATTTGTGGGGGTACCATCGGGCATGCCAAAATGCAACTAACAAAAATATGCTATAAATATTCATTTAAAATTATAGAATCCATTGCATTTTTTATTGAAATCATAAAAGGGGTTAGATATTGATATCCTTTTTATAGATTTTGCCCTGAAGGCTACAATGGGGTCTTCCCTAAGGAAGCCATTTCGAATGGATGTAAAGGCAGTAAGATCCATCTTATTTATGTTCCTCAGTGTAGGTGGGCTTCTTGCTCATGTGCCACCGTTGGTTGGATGTGTTCTTTTCCACTTTTGAACTTGTTAAACCTATAATATCTTGTTAGTATGGTGGGGGGTCTACCTCAGTCAAACCCCATAGTTATGAAGATAAAAAGACTCTTAAATAAGTTTAAAACATGGAAATAACTTCTAAAAACAACATAAAAACACTAAATTAACCTATACTTACCCTGTATAATGATTATGGTTCCTGTAGCAGAGGTTCGCATGGGTTTGTGCGAAATTGTTGTGAACCGGGTGGTTTGCACGGGGTCGTGTGATCCTGTTATTTCTAGACTAAATCTACAATATGACTTTCCTGGTTGTCCTGGAGTAGCTACTTCTTTGATTTTTGTGCAGGTCACCTTCAAAAAGTGCACTTTTCAGGGGATTACTTACCTGTCTCAATCACAAGGAAACATCATGAAATTGACAAATCAATTGCGATGGGTGTACAATGACTATGTGATGGATGTATGATGGATGCAATGGTTGTAGTGATTTCAAAAGAGTTTCGGTAATAAAAATTTGGCTGTTATAAAAAGGTGAAAATGACCTTCTATTTATAAACTTGGTCAAGGTGAGAGGGAGGGGATGAGGTGTCCCTTGTGAGGTGTCAATGATGAGGTGTCCACCTAAGAGGTTTCCCGTGAGATGTCCTGGTTCATAAATGAGGTTGGGTGAGAGAATCTCTCACCCATACAAAAATAATGATGAATTTGCTAAAAATATCCTTTTGGCATCAATGAACACCTTTTTAGAAATATATTTTGATTAAAAATTACCTTGTATGTGCAAAAGTCTCCATCTTTCATTTATGACCTAGGAGAGTGTGAGGTGGAGAAATATTTGGATGAGAGGTGGCAAGGCTAGGATAGGATATAATAGATGAGCTGGAAGGTTGGGCTAGTCAAAGTAGACTAGGTGAGGTAGAAGGCTAAAATCAAATCAGGATTAGATTTAATTAAGCATGTGATTAGCCAATAAGCATGTTTTGACCAAACATGTTGACTTTTGAGCATAAAGTGTTTTTTGACCATGGTAAGGAATTTAACCTTTGTTTGAGTTGGGGATGAGGTTGCATGAGGACCCAATATTAAGCGTAGGAAGGGGCTTAGCTAGCCCAAAGGGGCTAAGGGTGATGAATAGTGATTTTAATAAATGAATAGTGTTTTTAGCAAATTTATGCAATTTTCAAGGGTTTTACAAATTGATTGACCATGAAAATGGGGAGAGGGACAATGTGCGGCTTTTGGGTGTCTACAATATGATGTGGAACATTATCTACCCACTCTTACCACTTTTCATTTATTTTATTTGGGGATAATGATGTGGAACATTCTCTGTCCACTCTGCCCACTCTTCATTTATTTGGTCTATGTCTGTTCTGTAACAACTTTCTACCCTATCTTCATTTATTATGTCTATTTTTGTTATGTAAAAACTCTATCTTGAATAGGGGATTATCAATTTTTTTTTTTTTAGTGGTACCAAAAATAGGATTCAGTTAGGGTTTGAGTTTTTGGGGGTTTTATATACTGTGATGTATGCCTGTCCTGGCAGTTTTACGATTGGAATAAACAATTTCGATTCTTTTCTCAGTGCTACTGCCCTTTTATTTTGTTCTGTTGTATTGTTTGTTTTGGTTCTTCTTGCTTCAGGTGAAAAAAGTTGCAGGATATGAAAGATAAAGAGAGAGAGTCTACATTATTTTGGTATAAGAGCATATCAATATGGCCCAGAGGGGAATCCGTATGAACTAGGGAGGAAGAGGTAAGAGGAATGCAGGTCCAAGGAGGAACAATGTAGATGAATGGTTTATGAGGTTAGAATACATTGAAGCAAGATTGCATTTGGATGATTCTAAAGAGGAATAGGAAGACCAAGGGAATGCATCTAGGGTAGTAGACCCTATGGAGAGGCTTATTAAAATTGTGTCCAAGTAAAGCTCCAAAGTGAAGGTAGGTATTTCAAATTTTAAAGGTGAACTTAATCCAGACTTATTCCTGGATTGGATTCAGGAGTTGGAAAGGTATTTTGAAATCAAAGATATAGATGAAGATGATCCAAAAAGGGTGAATATGACGACCTCCAAGTTGAAGTCTCATGTTGGCCTATGGGGGGAGAACTTGCAGAGTTCTAGAAGAAGACAAGGAAAGGAAAAAATGAGATTGTGGCCCAAGATGTCGAAACATCTACAAAATTAATTTTTTCCATCTGATTATCAAAAAAAAGTGTTTAGGGAATTTCAAAACCTAAGGTAAAGGGATCAATCTGTATAATCATATACCGAGCAGTTCATGAAGCTCCAAATTTGAATTGATCTACAAGAAGCAAAAGAAAAATCAATAGCTAGGTATGTTAATGGGTTAAGGTTTCAATTCCAATATGAGCTTGCCTTACTTAAGTTACCTACAATGGATTTGGCATATGAATTTTCTTTAAAGGTGAAATAAAATTTGAATCGAAAGAGCAAAATGAGTAAAAAGGGTGATATTAGCCAAGGTAGATGGAGTTCCTCCCAAACTACAAAATAATAAGAGCTTGAGGGGAGTATGGAGCCTAACTTCAGAGGAAGAGGAGGTTTCATAGGTAGAGGAAGAGGACAACAATACTCTAGAGAATGAAAACCCTTAAGATGTTTCATATGTGATGAAACCCACAAGGCCATGGACTACCCACACAACCCAAGAGAGCTATGGTAGCCCAAGAAGAAAAAGGAGAAAAACCTCCAACTGAATAAGTGGAAATAGAAATAGGAGAGAACTTGATGCTATGAAGAACTCTAATATCGGGGGATAAAGAGGCCCTAGAAGCTGATTGGAAAAGAAAGAGCATTTTTTGAACAAAATGCAAGTGTAGAGAGAAAGTATGCAAGGTGATTGTAGATGGTGGATCTACTAACAATATAGTAAGTAAAGAAATGGTAGACAAAATGCAACTTACTTGTATTCCAAAATCTAATCCTTACAAGATCTCTTGGTTAAAAAATATCATAGTGTGTTGGTGAATATGTCTTGTCTTGTTGCTTTCAAAATTGGTCCTTATGAAGACAAAGTGCTTTGTGATGTAGTACCTATGGATGCATGTCATTTGTTATTAGGTAGGCCTTGGCACTATGATAGGAATGTAATTCACCATGGTAGAGAAAATACATATGAAATTCAACATAGGAAAGATGCCATATTTTGAAGCCTCTTAAAGGTGAAGACTCAAGTGAAATAGCAGCCCTATATTTGTTTACTATGGTCTAGAAAAGGTTTCTCAAAGAGTTAAAGGGAGAAGCCTACTATATTTTATATCCTAGATGGGCAAATAAATCCTATCAGCAGAGTGATGAAGTCAAGGATAATTTTCCTAAAGGTGAACATGGATACGTATCATCCGTTGGTATTCCAAGAGAAGAATGCAGTAGAATTGGTGAGAAAATTGTTAATAATGGTGTGATAGTTGCTAAAGAGGTTGAACTAGAGGATCCTGTAGAGAATATTAGAGCCAAATTGGTAAGGCAAGCTACAACAAAGACAAATGATTTAGTTGGCGATGGAACTACCACATCGATTGTTCTTGCCCAAGGATTAATTTCAAAAGGTGTAAAGGGGGTTGCAGCAGGAGCAAATCCCATTCAAATCATCAGGGGGATTGACAAGACAATAAAGACCTTGGTTTTTGAATTGAAAAATTTTTCAAAGGAGTTTGAAGATAGTGAGTTGATAGATGTTGCCACGGTGAGTGCTGAGAACAACTATGAAATATAAAATTTTATAGTAGAGGCCATGAGTAAAGTCGACAGAAAGAGTGTTGTAACCCTTGAAGAGAGAAAAAGTGCATAAAATAATTTATATATTGTAGATTGAATGCAATTTGACCGTGGATATATTTCTCCTTATGTTGTGATCAACAACGAGAAGATGACTATGAATTATGAGAATTGTAAGTTATTATTGGTTGATAAAAAGATCACAAATGCTAGACATGATTGGCATATTGGAAGATGTCATTCATAGAGGTTGTCCAATTTTGATAATTGTTGAGGACATTGAGCAAGAAGCCTTGGCTGCTTTTGTTGTGAATAAACTTTGAGGTGCATTAAATATTGCTGCTTTAAAAGCCCTTATATTTGTAGAAAGGAAAAGCTAATATCTGGATGACTTCACGGTCTGGACTAGAGGCACTGTTGTTAGAGAGGAAGTAGGGTTGTCCCTTGAGAAACTTGAGAATGAGATTATGTGTAATGTTGCTAAGGAAGCAGGGTTGTCCCTTGATAAAGTTAGGAATGAAATTTTGTGTAATGCTGCTAAGGTTGTCTTGACAAAAGACACAACAACAATAGTTGGTGATGAAAACACTCAGGAAGCTGTTGAGGAAAGGGTTGCACAAATTAGGAACTTGATTGAAGCAGTTGAACAAGACTATGAAAAAGAAAAATTGAATGAAAGAATTGCCAAACTTTTTGGAGGAGTTGTAGTTATTCAGGTTGGAGCACAAACAAAGATGAAGTTGAAATATATTAAGAAACTTCAGAATTCTAAAAATTGGGGAGGATGATGTGGAACATTCTCCGTCCACTCTACCCACTCTTCATTTATTGGGTTTGGGGAGGATGATGTGGAACATTCTCTATACACTCTGCCCACTCTTCATTTATTGGGTCTATTAATGTGTAGTAACAACTCTACCCACTCTTCATTTATTGGGTCTATTTCTGTTCTGTAACAGCTCTCTCTTGAATAGGGGATTATCAATTATTTTTTGTTTTAGTGGTACCAAAAATAGGAGTCAGTTAGGGTTTGAGTTTTTGGGGGTTTTATATACTATGATGTATGTTTGTCCTAACAATTTTACGATTGGAATAAACAATTTTGATTCTTTTCTCCGTGCTACTACATTTTTCTTTTTTTAGTTGTATTGTTTATTTTGGTTCTTCTTGCTTTAGGTGAATAAGGTTGCAGGTCGTGAGAGATAAAGAGAGATTTTACATCAGTATTACATGTAAATAGAAGGCATCATTAACAATGTTTCCAAAGGAGTTAATGATAGCATGAATGAACATATGTGCAAGGTAATATCTAAGGAGGAAATTAAAAGAGTTGTGTTCTTTATAAGAGCATCCAAGGCTCCAGGACCGAATGGTTTTCCATCAATTTTTTTTAACATCATTGGGATATTGTTGGAGAAGATATAGTCATTACAATCCAAGAAGCCCAAGAATCTAGTAAGCTATTGAAAAAATGGAATAATGCATTCCTTTCTCTGATTCCAAAAAAATATGAAGTAGATAAATTGAAGGACTTTAGACCAATTAGCCTATGTAATACAATTTACAAAAATTTTACTAAAGTGTTGGCCGGTTGAAAAAAATCATCCCCTCAATCATTAATGAAGATCAAGGAGGTTAGGTGGTAAGAAAACAAATTACTGAAAACATCATTTTCATTTATGAAACAACACACTCTATTCAAAGGAGGAAAGGGTCAAGCATGTTACTTAAGTTGGACATGAACAAAGCCTATGATAGGGTTTCCAGGTATTTCTTAGATAAAATCATAGAATGAATGGGTTTCAATAAAAAATGGAGGGTATGGGTTGGTACTTGGTGAAGGATAGGTATAGAGTCTTGGGAAAAGTAACCTTAGAGAAAATCAAGTTTAAAATAATTTGGAAGATAAACATCATCCCTAAGGTTGCTATATTTTTTTGGACTGTCATTCTCAATAAGATCCTCACGAAAGACAATATTTTCAAAAGAGGGATTGTTGTCCCGACTATTTGTGTTTTGTGTAACAAAGACGGTGAGTGCGTGGATCACATGTTTGGAACTTGCAATTTTTTTTAGATATCTTAAATATGTTATTAAAAGAAATTAATGTTGATTAGGTCATTCGAGATTCTCTAATCAGGATTTGGAAACAATGGCACTTAGGAAGCACTATTTTTTGGCAAAAATTCATTTCACATATTTGTTAGGGGATTTGGTTGGAAATAAATAGACAAGTGTTCAAAAATAAAACCATATGAATAATTGGGATTTATTCCAGGATAAGAAAAACCTTCTTGGAGGATTGTATTAAAAACATTTTCTATTGGCACATGTCTCACAACTAGGAAAAAAAGGATATGAAAAGGAAAACGTTGATCCTACAGTTGAAACTACCAAAAATAAGGCTCCTCAGTATCAACATAGGGTTGCAATAGTGCTTGCTTCAGAGTCCTCCAGTACATTTCCCCCAGCTAACACCAAGTGCTCTTGCATCCTGAGAAGGAAATATGTAGAAGAAGATGTTGCTCTAGAGAATTGACTTCATATGACCAATGTTCAGTTGGGCAATAACTACAATGTGTTGGAGTATCTTAACGACAATGAGGATATGTCGTTGGATGTAGAGCCATCATTGATGGAAAAGAAGATGAAGACCGTTTACCTAAAAAGCGGTTTCACCCATCTAGCTCAAAAGTTCCAATAATTTTGTGTTGGGTAGATGTAAATCTACCTAGTGCCTAGAGTTACAGTTCTACAATTTAGGGTTTCTAGTTTATTTTGCTATGCCTAATTATGTTATGTATTCACCCTATTAGGGGTTGGTTTCATTCTATAAGGGGGTGTTGAAGAACTGTAATTTATTTTCTTAGGTTCTTGCTCTATTGACAGGGATGTTTTTTTGACTGGTGGCGTTAGCCATGTGGCGTGTTTATCCACATTTTTTTTTTTTTATAAAAATGTATTTTGTTCTTTCTCTATTTACGGGGATGTTTTTTGATTGATGGTATTAGCCACGTGGTGTGTTTATCCGCCTATTTTTTTTTTGTTTGTAAAAATGTATTTTGTTCTTTAATATAATGCTTTTTACATCAAAAAAATATTCTATTTTTTTTTAAAGAATGGTAGTCAATATTTTAATTTCTAAGAAGCTACCTATATTCTTAAAACATTTAATCTGCTAAAAAAATAAATAAACTAATGGGTGAATATTTTTTTGAGAAAAAACTAGATTATATTATTTCATTAACCAAAACATTACAATAATTTGGTGCTAGTCTATCCACAGCTAAAAATAGGTGAAGGAAAAATTTATGGGAATGGTTTTTTGGAGCAGAGAAGGATTGGCGATAGAAGAGCAAAAAATAACTGCTAGCTTGGTAGGTTTAGGGGTGGGAAAATCCTGTCTACTACATTAAAGTCACCCTGAGGCAGTGTTAGTTCACCCTTTTAAAATGTTGCTACTCATACAGTCAGTTCAGTGTATTCTAAGTTTGCTGGAGAGCTCAATGGAACAGGGGAAGCATCCACACAAGATTGTTTCGAAAGTGTATCACGAGGTAAAGGCCCAATCCCTGAAGTTGTTATTCCTTTGCATGAGTATCATACAAATTGTGAATGGTTTGAAAGTCATAACTTGGTGGGTTATTTTTTGGTTCGTATCCCATATGATACCCTTATTCGCTCCTGGGTCCAGCATGTCTGGGGCCCATATGGAGTCAAAGTGGAGAATGTACAAAACCTTACCAAAGGGTATTTCCTTTTTTGCTTTTCAAAACCAGCTCAAGCACAAAAGGTTATGTCTAGGGGACCATGGAATGTCTGTAATTCTCTGTTGATTATGCAACCCTACTCTAGGGATTTCCAAGTCAGTGACCAAGCTGCACTGTAAGTCCTAGTGTGGGTTGAATTCCTTGATCTTCCTGTTCCATTTTGGGGTTTTTTATGGACTTTAGCTACCCCTTAGGTAAGTTTGTTTGTATTGAGCCAAAAAATTTCTTCTCCGTTCAACCCACTAGAAATATTTATATCAAAGTTGACCTTACCAAGGATTTGCAGTGGTTTATTGATATCAAGATTGGGTACCAATACTTTAGGCAAAGAGTTACATATATCAATTTGCCCAATACTTGTTACCGGTGTCAATATGTAGCTCACAAAATTTGAGAGTGCCCTCTGATGGAGTGGAAATATAAGGTAAATCCCTTTCCCACTATCGCGTATCCTGCTAATGGCTCATGGGGAAACATTGAAGAATAAACTACTATTTCTAGCAAGAAAACCCTTGGAGCTAAGAAGTAGGAAGCTCTGGTTTTCATTGTGCAACCTAACCCTAATCCTTCTTGGGACATGTAATCTTCTACTGAAGATGTTCAGACTCCTATTAATACAGCCCCTTCGGTTGTTGGCATGCAACCCCCAGTTCTGTTGGTGTTTCAATCTCTTTGGTCGGGCCCTTATTTTGCCTTAGTGGTGCGGATCCAAATAATTCTTTTATGGAGGGTCAGGCCTTTAAGGTCTTTTGCTCTCATGGCCCTGTTCAGAATGACAAACATTGGTAGCTAAACAGTGATGCTTTCCACACGGTCTCCAAATCTTATGGCTTGCTTGAAGGTTTGGGTGATGGAGAGGATGACAAATCCCAATGATTTTCTTCTCGTGGAATGTTTAAGGACTGACGGACCTAGTCAAAAAATATTTGGTCCAAAATGATATGTCAAATGTTTCTCGAGTGCATGGAAGCCTCGATTTTTTGTTTACAAGAAGTTAAGATTTCTAATTTCAATCTACAGTGTGCATGTGAATTTTTGTGGCCACAAAGTGCCTCTTTTGCCATGAAGTATTCCTCGAGAAAATGGGGAGTCATCACTATCCTTACGCCTTGATTATAGAATAATGTTGTGACCTAAGGTGTTGACCCATCCAATAAATTTGTCTCGCTTTTGCTCAATATCTACATAAAACCGTTTGGGATGGTTAATGTTTATGCCTCAAACCTCACTTCTAATCAATGTGAGCTGTGGAGATGGCTTGCCATGAATCTGCCATTTGCCACTTGGGTGCTCTGTGGAGATTTTAATATGGTGGAGAAAGCTTATGACAAGATCAGTCATGCCCCAATGTAGTGGTGCTTAGGTGAAAGGGAAGCTTGGTTTTTTATGAAAAACAAGCTTCGCCTTTATGACCCTGATTCTCGCTTCTTGCCTTCTGACTTCCCTCAGGCTCTTTGGTAAACCTGGTCCAATTTCTAGGCTACTTCTACTGGGGTTTTGGAAATATTAGACAGAGCCATGATTTTTGAGTGTGATAACTTTAAATTCTCCCATATTTTGCCTTCGTTGTCGTATGTGTTGACTTTCCCTGGTACTACACTGTCTGATAATTCACCTATTTTATTCTTGGTGGTAAAGTTAAACTTTCAACCTAGAGTGCGTTCTTCATAGTTTTACATGAATGTTGATTTTTTTACATAGCTTTAGCATGAAAGCTCATATATGTTGTATTTGGAATTTGATTCCTAGAACTGATGGTATTTCTTGAAGGATTGAGTAGTGGAATATTTCCATTCAATGGACCACTAAGGTGCTATGGACTTTGGGTGTTGAAGTTGCAAAGCAACGAAAATAGACTAAGTCTACCTTGTAGAGTGAGCTATCCAAAGCCTATATCAGGCTTGAAGCCTCTCCTTTAAGCTCTCTTGCTCAGTCCCAAGTTTCTTCCATTCGACATGAGCTAAAAAAAGTTGATTTGAATGAAGCCAATGGTGCTCAATTGCATGCTCAAATGCATTTGCTTAAAGTGGGGGACAGAGTGACCAAAGATTTTTTTCAATGCCTCATACCTCCTGCCTAGTATTCCCAGTTTTAAGCCATTCAAGTTGATGGGAAAAAATTCACAAACCTTTCGGATATTGTCAAAGCCTTTGTTTCACATTATCAAGGTTTTCTTGCTTCTCAACCCCTTGATGATGCTAGAAGGAAAGCTCTTGTTGATTGTACTGTTGTTGTCCCCAACAAGCTTTCTCCTAAGCAAATGATATTTTGTGACACTCCTCTTTATATAGAAGATCTAAAAAATGCCTTGTCACTCATGGCCAATGATAAGGTACCTGGTCTTGATGGCTTCCCATGTGAATTCTACAAAGAATTTTGGGATGTGCTTGGTTATGATCTCCACAAAGTGTATCTTGAAGCCCTACAATATGGTTCACTGGGTTTCATTATTAACAAAGGCAATGTTAAATTTATTCCTAAGTCTGGAGACCCTGAGCTCATCACTAATTGAAGGTCGATCACCCTGCTTAATGTGAGCTATAATATTATTGCCAAAGCGCTTGTGCTTAAGATTAAATCTCTCCCGCTTTTGATTGTAATACCTGAAAAAAATGGTTTTGAAGGTATGGAGTGGGCAATAAATTCTGAACAAGATGCTTTATTGATTAAGATTCACTTTGAGAAAACCTATGATAATATGGAGTGGTACTTCATCACTACCATGCTTCAGGCTTTGGACCAATGTTTGTGAGCACCATTCTTATGTTATTTCAATATGCTTCAACTATTCTTACTTTGAATAATAGTCAATCTCAGTCAATTTCTCTTGGTCATTTTGTAAGACAAGGGTGTCCTCTTGCTCCATCTCTTTTCATTCTCTCTATAGAGGCTTTTGGATTTTTTTGGCCCATAAGGTGGATCAAGGATTAATCAAGGTTATTGCTCTCCCCAATTTTGACCGTCAGTTGGTCAATGGTCATTTTTCTAGTGATTCTTGTTTAACACTTTGATAAGATGAGTAATACCTTTCCTTAGCTATTAGTTGCTTATAGGTGTTCTATTTAGCCTCTAGTTCTTCTATTCAATGGAAAAAAACCTCCTGTTTTCAGCAATCTCAATCCTAGCTACCATGTTGGCTACATCATTTCCAATGGACTTGGATTCAATCGGGTGAGGTGTTTAAATTTCTTGGAATTCCTTTTGTGTTTCATGGTTCCTCTGCTCAATTGTGGCAATATGTTATTGAGAAAGTGGAAAAGAAGCTTTCTTATTGGACTAGTAAGAAATTTTCTCTGGTAGGAAAATTTTAGATTTGTTCTAAGGTTTTAGCCACTACCCATGTCTATTATTCGTCTTGTTGGGTTCCATCCAAATCTTATTATAAAAATCTAGATAATCTTCTGAGAGATTTCTTATGGGCCAAAGACTCTGTTAAATGAGGTTTTCATCGGGTAGCCTAGAAAATTTGTTGTTTGCCCAAGGACTATGGAGGCATGGGTTTGTTTGATTGTCACCGACAAGGTTTTGCCCTTTGTGCTAAATGGATCACTCGATATTTAATTGGGGATGAATCTTGGAAAGTGTTGGTCAGACATTGCATTTATTTGGGTTTTCTTAAAGGGAAGAAAATTTGGAAAGGGATGGGATTGCAATCCATTCATACTACCCCTCTTCCTATTAAAGTCAAAGGTTCTTTTGTCATTTAGAGTATTTGGAAAGCCTGGGAGGCCTTCAAACCCTGGCTCAGTTGGAAAGGGAGTTTTTGTAAAGCAGGTTCCTCTTTCCCTTCCATGAATATTTGGCAGTCTCTTGTTATCACTTGGCAGGGCTCTCCCCTAGCTCTCCCCTTCCATTTTTATTTCTTCTCCCAACATACTAGGAGTTGGATA
This sequence comes from Wollemia nobilis, assembly GCA_028583015.1. NCBI lineage: Eukaryota > Viridiplantae > Streptophyta > Pinopsida > Araucariales > Araucariaceae > Wollemia > Wollemia nobilis. The sequence goes on along the minus strand of JAQPPZ010016710.1, from coordinate 9,028,852 downwards.
CCTGCTGGAACCATTTATTGCATCCATAGGATTTGATTATCATGCTACAAGAAGTTGTTTGAAATCAATGAGCTATTATAGGCTCTGGTCAACCTGCCTCTTTATTATGATTAAAATAGATATTGCTAAAGAAAAACTACATAATGGGTAAGGAAACCCCAATGGTAAACTTATGATTTTACAAGTATTACACGCTCCAGATTAGAATTATACTATATGTATTAAAATGACCAAGCAATGAAAATAACCAATATTATGCCTTATGTGGACCGGTGCCTAGATTCATTGGGTTGTTATAGCAATTTAACAACATTTGTAACATGAGAAAGAAAGAAAGGGATTGAGAAAGAATTGGCACTATCATATCCATTTGAATATCATAATAGACATAACAGTTGGCCAACGATAGAAATGTACGTAACACATTCAAATAATGTAACACATTACGTAGTAATATACGATGCTGAAACAAAGAGTTAATAATAATGAGACTCAAAATTGGATTGATTTTACAGAATATTACATGTAGAGTGGGCATCATGCCTTTTAAAGTTGTTTTCTCAAAGAAATATATCAATACAATGAAGAAATTCTGTTCAAATAATGTAAAAGGTCTCTCCTACTATCCTTGTTCCAATCTGGTAACAACAAAGTCTCTAAACATCAAGCTCAATATGACTGGAAATAATCTCAGCTTCTTAAGCACTTTCATATCAAATCCTGCACAGTAAGGGGAGGAATAAGAAATGATCAAGAAAATAGACACATAAGGAGATACAACAACACAACTCAAAAGGGCACTCAAGTATACCTCTTACAAAAAATGGTATCTCTAATTGCTTGATATAGATTCTGGACCCAGATGCTTCCCTTTATAGCCTCTAGTTCTTGAATCTATTATTTTTGACCTGATCTTGACCTTACACTTGTCATCGTTTGGTTTGATCTTTTTGTATTTTATCCAGCTATTATGATCCTAGATTTTTTATCATGATTTGATTTTGGTTTGAATGGAATTCTCATATTGAAAGGATTAGGAGATCTTTATTTTTATTCTTCTACATAGTTAAACCAATATCTTATACATATATATTATTTTTCATTTCCCGATTAACCTAGTCATTGGATTATAACACTTGAGGTTGACTAGGCTGCTATAGTGAAATTCTGATGTGAGACAAAGGGTGCCTCGACGTGATGGTGAAGAGAAGAGATGGAGTGTGGGTGGTAAATGAACAAAATAGCATTGATAACAAGATGGATATGAGGGAGGAGGGAGCAATGGAATTTGATTTGTGCAATGGATGGTGGAGAGATAGCGCTATGTGGAGTGGACAGTGAAAATGGTTGTGGGAGAATGCCTAGAAGGAGGAGGACAGTGATAGGTAGGAGGAAGTACATAATGGAAAACAAGATCTGGAAGCACCTATATGGTACTTCCATAACTATATTCCATCGGAGTGAACCCTCTACAACTATATTCTGTCAAAGCGCTAAGTGTACAACCTTTGATGAACTGAAACAATATCTTGATCTTCTTATGCTTCTTACATCTTATGAATATGTAGAACAAGAAATGATTACATTCATATATCTTGCACTCCATTGCCTCTTTGTATGGATTACATTTTACCATCCATTTTTATAAATCGAGCATACACATGCATGGTTTCTAGACAGGTTTATCTTACCGCCTGCATAGTACATGGTTGTACTTCAAATATATGATTTTATTCTTTTATACAAAACTCCACTTGAACGGTCTATATTTTCCTTGCTTGGGTACAATCATATTCAAGCATTCCAAATGTCCCAACTACTCCAGTTCACATGACTCTGCATGCTCATATGGCACAACCAGCACCACCCAGGCAGTTCGCAACCTGGAACCATATCCTCAGGCCAACACACGGTACCTTTCGTAGCTTTTAAGGCTCTACCTACTTACAACAACATAGGAAAGAGGACGTAAGAGCATATCCAAGATATTACAGGACTAGCAACCATCCATCAAATCAAAAATGAGGACATCATGATAAAGTTGCTCATCCTTTCAATGAGAGGTAAGATTCTATACTGGTACCAGTCGCTTCTGCCCAGTACTATTACTTCATGGGATCAATTAGGAGGTGAGTTGGTAAGGGGCCTTAATGAATGAGTGGACCCCTTCTACCTCTTAAACCAATTCACAAATATTCAACGCCACCCTCAAGAGGAAATCACTGACTTCAATGTTCGATTCGAGAGAACTTGGTAAAGATTTACCGAAGGCCTGCGACCTATACCATAGGAGGCCACATTTTATTACTTAAGAGCTTTTGACCCCAGTATTAACATAAAAATTCAATAGGCCAATGTTAATACATTCCCGTAGCTATATCATCAAGATCTCTAGGTGGAAACTTATTTGGTGTCTATCGAGTAGTTACCTCTAAAACCTATGACCCTGATTTACCCAAATTTCCCTCAAAGCCAGTATCAGAGTGCATCTACTCTTCCCAATTCTCATGCTCAGTCCAATTAGTCTTGGAATTCACCCCAGTATTCTCAGTCTATGCCTGTGCCTCAATACCAAGTGCCCACTATTCCCCAGTTACCCGCTCCAACGTAGTATCTAGCTTTGCCAGTGCCACCAACGTGAACTCAATTGCCTATAGGTCAAGTAGCTGCTAACCAAGCGATTGTAATCGAAGCTCAAGCTAAAGAGCTATCAAAATTTAAGGCTTACATTGATGAGCAAGGTGCAGCAACAATATTGTCATTGTTGTCAACACAGTCACACAGATCGGTTGATGCAGTGGATAGGAGTTAAGAGGTTCTTCCAAGTGGCCCATATGCTAAAAATCAAAAGAAAATCACAAGGATGAAAACTGTCGTGATATCGCGACATGTTGAGCAAGAAAGAAAAACTATCGTGATATCGTGACATGTTGAGCAAGAAAGAAAAATTGTCGCGATATCGCGACATGTTTAGAGAGAAAGCACAAGCAAGCAAAACTGTCATGATTTCATGACATGTTCGGAGAGAAAACACAAGCAAGCAAAATTGTCACGATTTCACGACATGTTCGGAGAGAAAGCGCAAGCAAGAAAAACTGTCATGATTTCATGACATGTTCGGAGAGAAAGCGCAAGCAAGCAAAACTATAGCGATTTCGCGACATGTTCGGAGAGAAAGCATAAGCAAGCAAAACTGTCGCGATTTTGCGACATGTTGGAAGAGAAAAAGGCAAGTAGAAAAAGTGTCGCGATTTCGCGACATATTGCAAGAGAGATTGTACGGAAGAAAAAGTGTCGCGATTTCGTGACATATTGCAGGAGAGAGAGTCCAAAAGAAAAAGTGTCACGATTTTGTGACATATTGCAAGAGAGATTATATGGAAGAAAAAGTGTCACGATTTCATGACATATTGCAGGAGAGAGAGTCCGAAAGAAAAAGTGTCATGATTTTGTGACATATTGCAAGAGAGATTGTACAAAAGAAAAAGTGTCACAATTTCATGACATATTGCAAGAGAGAGAGTCCGAAAGAAAAAGTGTCACGATATCGTGACATGTCGGGTTTTCGCGACCCGAAGGCAAAAGAGAGAGTCCAGGAGAAAAAGTGTCGCGATATCGCGACATGTTGGGTTTTCGTGACTTGAAGGCAAGAGAAAGAGTAAAGGAGAAAAAGTGTCATGATATAGCGACATGTCGGGTTTTCATGACCCGAAGGCAAGAGAAAGAGCAAAGGAGAAAAAGTATCGCGATATCGCGACATGTCGGGTTTTCGTGAACCGAAGGCAAGAGAAAGAGCAAAGGAGAGAAAGTGTCACGATTTCGTGACATGTCGCATTTTCGTGACTAAAGGAGGAGAGAGAAAGTAAGAAGGCAAAAGTGTCGCGATATCGTGACATGTGTTTTCATTGGTACAATCCAAGAAGAGTAGCAAGGAGGCAAAAGTGTTGCGATATCGCGACATGTTGTGTTTTTGCTGGTACAAGCCAAGAAGAGTAGCAAGGAGGCGAAAGTGTCACGATATCATGACATGTGTTTTTGTAGGTACAAGCAAACAAAAGAAGCAAGGAGGCAAAAGTGTCACGATATCGCGACATGTGTTTTCGTGGGTGAAATCCGAGAAGAGGACAAAGAGGCAAAAGTGTCACGATTTTGTGATAGGTCGCTTTGGCACGAGCTAAGAAGAGAACCCAACCAAAATAAGATATGTGACAGTTAACTAAAGTTATACGATAGTTACAGGTGCAGTTGCAGAAGAAAATCATGCAGCTAAAATAAGAAGAATTAACTGAAGTCAGTACGTCAGTTACATGTGTAGTTATAGAGAAAAATCATGCAGCTAAAATAAGAATAGTGAACTGAAGTCAGAACGACAGTTACAGGGCCAGTTATGGGGTGAAAACATCGAGCGACAGTTAAACTAAAATTCATCAGTGGAAGACCAAACAAAGAGTCGTAACTATTAATAGGATGCATGAGAGAATACTGTGAGATAAAGGAGTTACATATAGAAGTTTCTATTAATAAGTTGCATGCAAAAATATGGAAGCTAAAAATAGAGTCAGAACTTTGTTATAAAAGGAGGTCTGCATGGAGAATTAAAGTGTTGCTGAAAGAGAGCGAAAGTGCTGCTAGAAGAGGGTTGGAAGAGTGTCGTAAGAGAGCATTAAGCAGAGTCGTGAGAGCCGTAAAAGTGTAGTAAGCAGAGCCTTAAGTGTGTGTGGTGTTTTTGTGAATAGAGAGAGAGTTTGGGTTAGCAATAGACCAGTCAGGGTCTTGAATAAGCAAAGGCATTTTTATGTCAATATTATAGCTTCAAAATTGCAGTCCAAGTTGGTGCTTGGAATTAGGGGTTGGTGCTCCTTTCTATTGGTGTAGATAAATCAGGGGTTGGTGCTCCTTCCAGTTGGTGCTGGTAAATTGATTATAAAATTGGTATTTTGCAAAGGCTATATTTGGACGGTAATCCAAGCAGTCATTTTTGAGGAGTAGCCAAATTGGTGAACCTCGTTACATCGTGTGTTATGGAATGCTCTCATGGTATACTTGCTTTATCTGATTTAAATCTTCATTTTTTTAGTATTAAGAGTTGTAGATTTGAATTTAAATAGCTACACTGATTCACCCCCCCCTCTTAGTGTCATTGTGAGACTAACAATTGGTATCAGAGCCAAGTTCCTGAACAAGCTTAATCGGCTAAGGTGATCTTGGAAGTGAGACAATGGCAAGTGGTGAAGGATTCTCTTCAAACAAAGAACCATTGTTTGATGGAACTAATTACTTATTTTGGAGACTCAGGATGCAAAAACATCTGTGTGTTTTGGGGTACAACATTTGGGAGTTAGTAGACAGTGGATACACAATACCCATCACTCCTCCAACCGATGTTGTCGGTAAGAAATTGTTTGAGAATAACTCTAAAGAAAAGAATGCTATCATGTGCGGTTTAGTGGACAGTGAACTGATAAATATTATGAGTTGTAAAATAGCAAAAGACATGTGGGACAAACTAAGGAGCATTCATGAAGGAGATGACAAGATCAAGGAGGCCAAGTTACAAACGCATCGAGCTCAATTCGAAGCATTAAAGATGAATGACGATGAGAACATAGAGGCATACATGTTGAGAGTTAATGGAATCATTAATGTGATTAGAGGACTCGGTGAGGAAATGGAAGATGTTGTTATCATGAAAAAGGTACTAAGATCTCTTCCCCAAAGATTTGATTCTAAAGTTTCAGCAATAGAAGAAGCTAAAGATCTAAATACTTTTAGTATGGATGAGATGCATGGTTCTTTGACTGCATATGAGATGAGAATAGGAAAAACTAAACCCATAGACAGAGAAGCTGCTTTTAAAGCACATAAAAATATAAAAGCAAAGCAAAAATCCGAGGAAGAAGAGACATCAGATGAAACAGAAGCAAACTTTGTTCAGAAACTGATAAGGGGAAAAGGAAAATATAGAGGAAAGCTACCATTTAAGTGTTTCAACTATGGAGGCGTTGGGAAATTTGCAGCTAAATGTCCACTTAATGAGAAAAACAAAAGTGATGAAGGTTCACATCAAGAAATAAGTGACTGGAAGAAGAAACCAAATTTTAGAAAAGGCAACTTCAAGAAGAAAAGTTTCATATCCAAGAATGTCGATCCTTCGAAGATAGCTCGGTGAGGATTCTCAAGAAGAAAAAGGTGAAGCTCTTTTCATGGCATTCAAAGAAGAAAAAATAGAAGAAAAATAGGAATGTGATAAAAAATTTGAGGCTCGAGGTTGAAGTAGATCCGGAAGGTGAGTTGGTCGCTGCACTTCAAGAGCTGAGTATAGAAAGGAAAAAGAATAAGAAAACTTCAAGAAAGTTGAGGATGCCAATGAAATCATAACTAGCTTGAAAGTACAAATAGACAAATTAAAGAAAATATCTGAAGATATCAAAGTACAATTAAACATAAAAATAGATGAGTGCAGCAAGCTAGAAGAAGAGATTGTTGGTTTAAGGATGCAACTAGAAGAGATGAATCAAAAAATGAGTTGCTATCACAAACTTGAAGGAAGTTCTGTGAAGATGGATAAGATTATAAATAACCAAAGGACTACAGGCATAAAATTTGGGTTAGGTTTCATCGAAGGAGAATATTCAAATGGATCAAAGGCCATAACTATAGAACCCATAAAGAATGAAGACAAGATCAGGGTTGATCAAGAAAAAATGAATCATGCTAAAGAAAGCAATAATTCCAGGCACGAGAGGAGTATTGACAATGATGGATTCACCAATGTCTCTCATCAAAGGAGAAGAAGATTTATGGCTCCCACTACAAAATGGCAAATACCATCACCCAGGTTCACTCATTCTTTTTTTGGTTATTGTTTTAAATGCAATGGTTATGGACATAAGATTTTTGATTGCAAGTATAATGTAGGACAAAGGAACTTTACCAGTAGAAATGTTTTTTCACCATTGATGGATTATGCAGTAGAATGTTATAACTGTCATAATTTTGGGCACATTGCAAGAAATTGTCGAAGTACATTTGCAGCAAATAAACATCGAGAAGAAAATTTCAACCAAATGGTTTGAGACAAAATAGAAAATTTCTTGAAAAACATGCACAAACTACTGACAAAGAAAAGTCAAAACAAGTGACCAAAACTATAATCAAACCAGAGTGGAAAGAAAAGGAGTGACTCAAGGAAGAAAATGAATCCTTGATTGTACAGACAACATTTAAAGCATAAAACAAATATGCACCATGGATACTTGATAGTGGATGCTCCAGTCACAGGTGACAAAAAAATTTGAAAAGTTACAGAAATATGAAGGTGGTTCTGTAAAATTTGGAAATAATGATGGAGCTAAGATAGTTGGCAAAGGATCAGTTAAGATCAGTGATGGAAAAATCAAGTCGAAAGAAGTCTTGTTTGTGATTGGTTTGAAGCATAACTTGTTAAGCGTAAGTCAGATTTGTGATAGAGGTCATGAAGTAATTTTCAAGAAGCAGGGTTGTGAAGTCAGAATAACAAACTATGGAAATTTGATAGCAACTGGATCAAGGACATCTGGCAACCTGTATACTCTCTCAAAAACTTTAGAAGGAGCATGCTTGATTGGACAAGAAGAAGAAAATTGGTTGTGGCACAAGAGGCTCGATCATATTAGCTTTGACAATCTAGTAAAAATCAGCTCAAAAAGGGTAGTGAGAGATATTCCCACCATTGGTAAACCATTAAATAGCATTTGTGCTTCATGCCAAAAGGGGAAGCAAACTAGAGCCACATTTAAAACAAAAGAGTATTTCACAAGAAAACCTTTAGAACTAATACATACTGATTTATGTGGACCCATGAGGACGCAAAGCATAAATGGTGACAAATACTTTATGTTGTGCATAGATGACTATTCCAGGATGACATGGGTACTATTTTTGAAGCTTAAATCAAATGCCTTTGAGATGTTCAAGATTTTCAAAAAATAAGTTGAGAATCAAACAGGAAAAAGGATTAAATATTTAAGATCAGATAGAGGAGGAGAGTTCATTTCAGAAGAGTTTGCAGAGTACTGTGAAAAAAATGGGATTAGGAGACAATTTTTAGCAACAAGGACACCTCGACAGAATGGTGTGGTAGAAAGAAAGAACAGGACAGTGCAGGAAATGACACGGACTATGTTGACTGAGAGAAAAATAGCAGACATATTTTGGAAAGAGGTAGTCCATACTGTGGTTTACATCCAAAATAGGTGCATGTTGAGGATGCTTGAAAGCAAAAATCCGTATGAGTTGTGGTTCAGTAAAAAGGCAACAACAAGATACTTTAAAGTTTTTGGAAGCAAATGTTACATCAAAAGAACTGAAGATAATCTTGGAAAGTTTGAAGATAGAGCTGATGAAGGTATCTTTCTTGGCTATTCGACAAAAAGCAAATCCTACACATGCTACAACAAGAGGCTAAATAAAATTGTGGAGAGTGCCGATGTTAAATTTGATGAAGGTAGGGAACGAGAAAGATGCTATAAAGAAAACTACCCAATTTATGAAGAAGTTATTGAAGGAGATGAGGAAGAGGAAACAGAAAAGAAACAAAAAATTGACTCAAATGAGTTAAGTAGTGATTCAGAAGAGGAAGAAAACAAGAAATTCAAAACAGGCAGTTGCAGAAAAATCATCCTAGAGAGCAAATAATTGGAGACCCCACAATTGGTGTTCAGACAAGAAGAAGAGTAGTAAGTAACTACTCTCTATTATCCAGCATTGAGCCCAAAAAAGTTGTTGAAGCAAGCAAAGATGAAAGTTGGATGACGACAATAAATGAATAATTAGATCAGATCGAGAAAAACAAAACCTAGGAGTTAGTACCAAGACCTACAAATAAAAATATAATCGGTACTAAATGGATTTTTTGAAACAAATTGAATGAAGATGGACAGGTAGTCAAGAATAAAGCAAGATTGGTCTGTAAAGGCTATGCACAAGTTGAAGGTATTGACTTTGAGGAAACCTTTGCACCAATGGCCAGACTAGAGGCAATAAGAATGTTTCTAGCTTTAGCAGTTCACAAGAATTTCAAAGTTTATCAAATGGACGTGAAATCAACATTTATGAATGGAAAACTTGAAGAAGAGGTCTATATTGAACAACCAGATGGTTTCCAACTTGGTGATAATCCCAACTTCGTCTGCAAGTTGAAGAAAGCATTGTATGGCTTGAAACAGGCACCCAAAGCATGGTATGCAATGCTAGACAATTATCTTACTCAACAAGGGTTCAAAAAGGGTATGGTGGATAGCAATTTGTATGTCAAAATAGAGAATGGCCATCTCATTGTCCTTGTTGTATACGTAGATGATATCATTTTTGGTAGCAGTAATGATGATTCGTGTAAAGATTTAGCAATTAAGATGTAGAAAGAATTTGAAATGTCAATGATTGGTGAACTTTCATATTTTTTCAGACTGCAAGTTAATCAAAATGAGAAGGGCATATTTATTTCTCAAGTTAAATATGTGAAAGAGATGCTAAAAAAGTTCACAATGGAGGATTGTAAGCCTGTTAGCACTCCCATGATGATAGGTTGCAAGTTGAGCAAGGATGGAAAATATCTAGATGTTGATCAAACCATGTATAGATCTATGATTGGGAGCCTATTGTATTTGACAGCTACCAGACTAGATATCTTGTAGGCAGTTTACATGGTAGCACAATTTCAGGTGAGTCCCAAGGAGACTCATGTGATAGTAGTGAAGAGGATTCTTCGGTATCTAAAGGGTACTATGGAGTATGGGTTATGGTATCCGAAAGGTAAGGACTTCACCCTTATTACGTATTCAGATGTAGATTGGGCAGGATGTGTCGATGACAGAAAGAGTACCAGTGGAGGGGCATTCTATCTTGGAGACAGGTTGGTTGCATGGCACAGTAAGAAACAAGAGTCAGTCTCTTTATCCATAGCAGATGCAGAATATATTGCAGCAACTACGTGTTGTACGTAGGTCTTATGGATGAAACAAACCCTGAAAGATCTTAGCATTAACTTTACTTAGCCAATTTCAGTTAAGTGTGACAACACCAGTGCCATTAACATCTCAAAGAATCTGGTTATGAATTCTCGCACAAAACATATTGCTATCCGATATCACTTTCTGAAAGAGAAAGTTGCGAAAGGTAAGGTAAATTTGGATTTTGTCCCAACTACAGAGCAAGTAGTGGATATCTTCACAAAACCGTTGCCCAAAGAAATTTTTGAGTACCTTCGCAATAAATTGGGAGTGGTCATGCTTCCCAAGAACTGACTAGCTATCGGGACCACATTTTCAAGGGGAGCATTTATATATTTGATTATATTTTTGCTCATATTTGTAATTTTTGCTAACTGTCATAACGTGTGCCTGAGAATGTTGTGCATGGACTTAGGGGGAGTCTGCAGCAGCCCTTTGGTATTATTGTCAAAGGGGGAGAAGAATTACAAGAAATTGCATGTGTGTTGCCAACAATTCCAAAGGGGGAGATTGATGAGCAAGGTGCAACAACAGTATTGTCATTGTTGTCAACACAGTCACACAGATCGGTTGATGCAGTGGACAGGAGTTAAGAGGTTCTTCCAAGTGGCCCATATGCTAAAAATCAAAAGAAAATCACAAGGAAGAAAACTGTCGCGATATCGCGACATGTTGAGCAAGAAAGAAAAACTGTCGTGATATCGCGACATGTTGAGCAAGAAAGAAAAACTGTCACGATATCGCGACATGTTCGGAGAGAAAGTGCAAGCAAGCAAAACTGTCACGATTTTGTGACATGTTCGGAGAGAAAGTGCAAGCAAGCAAAACTATCGTGATTTCGTGACATGTTCGGAGAGAAAGTGCAAGCAAGCAAAATTGTCACGATTTCGTGACATGTTCGAAGAGAAAGTGCAAGAAAGAAAAACTATCGTGATTTCGTGACATGTTCGGAGAGAAAGCGCAAGCAAGAAAAACTGTCATGATTTTGTGACATGTTGGAAGAGAAAAAGGCAAGTAGAAAAAGTGTCATGATTTCGCGACATATTGCAAGAGAGATTGTACGAAAGAAAAAGTGTCACGATTTCGTGACATATTGCAGGAGAGAGAGTCCGAAAGAAAAAGTGTCACGATTTCATGACATATTGCAAGAGAGATTGTACGAAAGAAAAAGTGTCATGATTTCACGACATATTGCAGGAGAGAGAGTCCGAAAGAAAAAGTGTCGCGATTTCGCAACATATTGCAAGAGAGATTATACGAAAGAAAAAGTGTCACGATTTCGTGACATATTGCAAGAGAGAGAGTCCGAAAGAAAAAGTGTCGCAATATCGCGACATGTCGGGTTTTCACAACCCGAATGCAAAAGAGAGAGTCCAAGAGAAAAAGTGTCACGATATCGCGACATGTTGGGTTTTCGTGACTCGAAGGCAAGAGAAAGAGCAAAGGAGAAAAAGTGTCGCGATATCGCGACATGTTAGGTTTTCGCAACCCGAAGGCAAGAGAAAGAGCAAAGGAGAAAAAGTGTCATGATATCACGACATGTCGGGTTTTTGCGAACCGAAGGCAAGAGAAAGAGCAAAGGAGAGAAAGTGTCACGATTTCGTGACATGTCGCATTTTCACGACTAAAGGAGGAGAGAGAAAGTAAGAAGGCGAAAGTGTCATGATATCATGACATGTTATGTTTTCGTGGGTACAAGCCAAGAAGAGTAGCAAGGAGGCAAAAGTGTCGCGATATCGCGACATGTTGTGTTTTTGCTGGTACAAGCCAAGAAGAGTAGCAAGGAGGCGAAAGTGTTGCGATATCGCGACATGTTGTGTTTTTGCGGGTACAAGTAAACAAAAGAAGCAAGTAGGTGAAAGTGTCATGATATCGCGACATGTGTTTTCATGGGCGAAAGCCGAGAAGAGGACAAAGAGGCAGAAGTGTCACGATTTTGTGACAGGTCACTTTGGCGCAAGCTAAGAAGAGAACCCAACCGAAATAAGATATGTGACAGTTAATTGAAGTTATACGACAGTTACAGGTGTAGTTGTAGAAGAAAATCATGCAAGCTAAAATAAGAAGAGTTAACTCAAGTCGAGACGTCGCTTACAAAGTGCGATACCAGAGAAAAATCATGCAGCTAAAATAAGAACAGTGAACTAAAGTCAGAATGACAGTTACAGGGCCAGTTACGGAGTGAAAGCATCGAGCGACGGTTAAACTGAAAGTCATCAGTCAAAGACCAAACAAAGAGCCATAACTATTAATAGGATGCATGAGAGAATACTATGAGATAAAGGAGTTACATATAGAAGTTTCTATTAATAAGTTGCATGCAAAAATATGGAAGCTAAAAATAGAGTCAAAACTTTGTTATAAAAGGAGGTCTGCGTGGAGAATTAAAGTGCTACTGAAAGAGAGCGAAAGTGCTGCTAGAAGAGGGTTGGAAGAGTGTCGTAAGAGAGCGTTAAGCAGAGCCGTGAGAGTCGTAAAAGTGCAGTAAGTAGAGCCTTAAGTGTGTGTGGTGTTTTGGTGAATAGAGAGAGGTTGGGTTAGCAATAGACCAGTCAGGGTCTTGAATAAGAAAAGGCATTTTTATGTCAATCTTATAGTTTCAAAATTGCAATCCAAGTTGGTGCTTGGAATTAGGGGTTGGTGCTCCTTTCTATTGGTGCAGATAAATAAGGGGTTGGTTCTCCTTTATGTGGGTGCAGATAAATCAGGGGTTGGTGCTCCTTCCAGCTTGGTGCTGGTAAATTGATTGTAAAATTGGTATTTTGCAAAGGTCGGATTTGGATAGTAATCCAAGCAATCATTTTTGAGGAGTAGCCAAATTGGTGAACCTCGTTACATCGTGTGTTGTGGAATGCTCTCTTGGTATACTTGCTTTATCTGATTTAAATCTTCATTGTTTCAGTATTAAGAGTTGTAGATTTGAATTTAAATAGCTACACTAATTCACCCCCCTCTCAGTGTCATTGTGAGACTAACATACATGAAGATGATGGTGAACCAGATGAGCGCCATAAGGAAAAGATAAGATGATCAAGGCTTTCATCAGAGGAGGTTCCCTCCTCCCCCGATCACTAAATATCAGGCATCCGCTGGTCCTCACAGGCAATATGAGCGAAATTCAGTGGTAATGAACAGTGAAGAGGCCACCACCTCTGATTCTTTATATTGGTGCACCACATGCAATGATCCGCATAATGAAGAAGACTGCATGGTGCATCTAAATTATGTGCAGACACTGGCTAGCGGTCCCTATGAACAAGTAAATATGATCAGGGAAGATGGTCAGAATATCATGACGTCATCTGCTGAAAAAGTTTTCATTCTCACCAGGGCAAGGAAGAAGCCTATCGAGGTAGATCCAGTTCATATGGATCCACTGAAAGTACCTCCAGCACCCAAGCCCACAGCTAAATCATCGACTGAAGCTCAGCCCTAGGCAAAAGCTCTCAATCTGATGACAACCGCTCATCAGTCTGACCTACCGAAGGACCGCCTACCACCTCGTGTTAGAGAAAGAGTCCTTCAGCCTAAAGCTACAACTTCTTAGCCACCAGATGAAACACGAGACCAGGCGAGGGAGAAGCTTCGATATCCCTCGCTGACTAAACACCAACAGGTAGATGCGACACAAAAATATCAAAAGATCTACAAACCACAAGAGGAAGAGGAGGCCCCCCCCTCCTCCACATAATATAGTCGAAGAAATGAAAAAGGCCCCCCCCTAGGTAAGCCTATATGATGCCCCCCTTCTCCCGCGCCCCTTCTTTTTCGGGAATCTCTCCGGTCCCCCCGACAAGGAAAGCATGCCAACTCAGACTGTGTATTCTCATCCATTAACAACTTCGACCATAGGTAAAAATAGGCCCCCGCCATTTTACCTTTCTCTTCGAATGGAGGGATGGGTCATACATAACTGCATGATCGACTCAGGCACCGCTACAACCATCATGCCCAAAGCGGTCTATGAGATCATGGGTATGGAGTACACCCACAACAGTCCTGGGGTGCTGCAGTTAGATGAAACTCTGGTAAAGATAGTAGGAGTGATCAAGGATGTTCCCATCCAACTCCATAAAATACCGCAAGTCACCGTCATACAGGAGATCGTGGTAGTCGACTTAGAGCCATATTTTAGTATGTGTCTTTCATGAGAATTCATAGCAAATATGGGAGGCTACCTCTCCCTCGACTACACCCACCTGGAGATCCCCTTCAAAGGAAGAAGATTCAAACTCTTCAATGAGAAGCCGACTAGTTTTCACATGGAAAAGCTTGAGGATGAAGAAAAAATCTCAGTCTCTGTCAACTTGATGGCGAAAGAAATACAAGTCGACTTGATGGAAGAAGCTCTCGATGAACTCCAACTAGAGGATGACTTCTCCTTAATGGATTTCAATGCAGTTAATGGTACGGACTTAGGATGCTACATGCTCACTAAGCCTGAGAAAGAAAAGCAAGCACACCCAGAAGCGCCCCCAACGTCAGACCAGCTTTGGAAGCTATACTTTGATGGTGCCCGATGTAAAAATGGTGCAGGTGCGGGAATTGCTCTCATCTCCCCAATCGATGAACAAAATACTTACTCGTACAAACTGGCTTGGAGTTGTACGAACAATGCAACTGAATATGAGGCTTTGTGCCTCGAACTCAAGAAAGCTGAGAAGCTAGGCATCAAACAACTACAGATTTTTGGGGACTCCGAGCTAATCTGCAATCAAGTTACTAGCAAGTGTGTCAACAAAAAACACTACCTAAAGGTATATCGCAACAAGGTGTGGGATTTGTTTGATTCCTTCGATGTGCTAAATATCAAATCCATTTCAAGGGAAAAGAACAAGTTGGCTGACGTTTTAGCTTCCATTGGTGCCCAATTTTCACCAGCTGATGATATGATGCACAAACCAAAGATGGTAAGATTAATTTACCGACCTTATGTTCTCGATAAAAAACTCCATTGGTAGGTGTTCGACAATGATGAACAACTTGTTAACTTCTTGGTCAACAAAGCATCAACCATCGAAGAGTGGACTCTGAATGAAGAAGACCATGAAGGTTTGATTCAATTGAAAAACAATCATATCCCAAAAGGCCTGATCACGCTGGAAAGCCTCTTCGATAGAAATGATAGGCCTATCAACCATAAGATCAAGGTGGACTAGAAGGAGTTCATCAACTTGGAGTTAGAATCAGGGAAGGTCATCATGGTAGGAACCGATTGCACAACCGGAGAGCTTCAGCAGATCCGGGTTCTGTGTAAAGAATATCTCAACATCATTGCCTGGTGTTACCAAGACCTAAAAGGGTACGACAAGAGCATCATCCAACATACCATCGAGTTAGAAGAGGGTGTCAGACCCTTCAGACAAAAGTAGTGGCCCGTAAATCCAAAATTTGAAACTCTAATGAGGGTCGAGTTGTTGAAAATGCTCGAAGCTAAGATCATATATCCGATTAAGCATTCTTCCTGGGTAGCTAACCTGGTTCCAGTGTGAAAGAAGAATGGCGATATCCGGTTATGTATAGACTTCCAAAATCTGAATCAAGCATCCCTCAAAGATCACTACCCGCTACCCCAGATTGATCAAATCCTTCATGTGGTGGCAGGAGCACAAAGGTTCTCCTTATTAGATGGGTTCTCAGGCTATAACCAGATATGGGTTAAAGATGAAGATCAACATAAAACCGCATTCACGACCAAGTGGGGCACTTTCGCCTACCAACGGATGCCCTTTGGCCTTTCAAATGTCGGGGCTACTTTCCAAAGGGTGATGGACCTCACTTTCGGTGAACTACTCAATCATGTCATCATAATCTACTTAGATGACATGACTGTATTTTCTCACAAGCGGGAAGAACATGGTCTACATTTACGGTAAGTTTTTGAAAAATACCGAGAGTTTGGGGTCTCCATCAACCCCAAAAAATCAATCTTTGCGATGAAAGAAGGAAAGCTACTTGGGCATCTTATCTCTGAAAAGGGATTAAAAATTGATCCAGCTCGAGTAGAAGTGCTTCTCTGACTCTCACCTCCCACAAATAAGAAGGCCCTACAGTCCTTTTTTGGACAGATAAACTTCATCAGGAAGTTCATCGCCGATTTTGCCCAAGTGATAAAACCAATGGCCCAACTCTTGAAAAAGGGCACCGAATTCAAGTGGACTGATGAAAGGAGGTAAGCTTTTCAGGAGATTAAAGAGTGGATTGCTCAAGCTCCTATCCTTATCAACCCCGACTACTCACGAGATTTCATCTTGTACGCGGTCGGAGAACCTGAGAGTTATGCCATTGTCTTAACCCAGAAAGGTGAAGATGGAGATGAGCGTCCGATCGCGTTTCTCAGCCAGATCATTCAACCTCATGAAGAGAAGTTCAATTTCATTGAATGACAAGTGCATGCGGTGATGAGGTCTCTCTAGAAGTTCAGGCACTTCGTGTCTCAAAGTAAAACAATCATGTATGTCATACACCCCGACGTTCGAAGCTTTATCATCCAAGGTGAGTTGGGGAATAGAAGGGCGGGATGGGTTACTAAAATCCAAGAGTTTGATATCGAGATACGCCCTACCAAGTTAGTTCAAGGTAGAGCACTCTGTCAAGAGTTAGCCAAAAATATTATGGCCGAAGCTATGATTCCAGACTCAGATAGCCTAAATTTTGATAGCAACTTGGCTATCACATCCACTAGTGATTCAGACTGGATAGAAGACCTGATCAGATATTTTGATATAGGTCGATGTCCCTCATGCTTTGATGCTTCACAAAGAAGAATATTCTACCTACAAGCTAAAAGGTATGTCCCGATGCCCAATGGGATTTTTTATCAAAATATTGATGGAGTCCTTTTAAGGTGCATTAAAGAGTCCAAAAAAGCTAAAATCCTAGAAGAGTTTCACTCTGGAGTTTCGGGAGGGCATTTTTTTGGTAGACCGATGGTGCTAAAAATCATCAAAGTAGGTTACTATTGGCCCACTCTCTTTTTGGATGCCTTCAAAGCCAGCCAGTGTTGTGACAGTTGCCAACGCTACTCAAGAAGGGTTAGGAATGCATCCCTTCCTCTTCACCCCATTCAGGTGGAGACTCCATTCCAATAGTGGGGTTTGGACTTCATTGGGATCATCAATCCCAATTCTTCTACCGACCACAAATATATCTTGACTACTATGGACTACTTCACCAGATGGTCAGAAGCAATTCTGACCAAAGAGGTAAGCCAGGAAGTGGTCATCTCCTTCCTTGAAGGACTAATCACTCGGTTCGAAATCCCAGAGTCCATCATCTCGAACAATGGTTCTCCTTTCATTGGTGCAAATATTTGTGAATTCATGGTCAGGTATGGAATCTATTTAAAAACTTCATCTAACTATTATCCGTAGGGAAATGGGTTAGTTGAATCCACGAACAAGAACCTGCTACGAATTTTGAAGAAATCCTTGCAGAAAAATAAAAGAAGTTGGCACCTACTCTTGAATCAATCCTTGTGGGCTGATCGAATTTCCATCAAGCGGTCTATCCAGACTTCACCTTATTCATTGGTGTATGGCAAAGATGCGGTCTTACCTACACATATCGAACTACCAGCCTTACAACTTCTTAAATGGCTTGACATTGAAGGAGGCTATTTCAGTCCGATGGATGCAAGGCTGGCACAAATGGTGGAGTTAGAAGAAGAAAGAGAAAAGGCGTACGAAGTCTTCGCCAAGCATGCCAAAACCACAAAGAGCTGGTTCAACAAGAGAACTTCTGATCGGGCTTTCAGCATTGGGGATTTAGTTTTTAAGTGGAACATGAAGAAATCAAAGCCGAGAAACCATGAAAAGTTTGATGCCTTCTGGGAGGGTCCATTTCGAGTCTTCGACGTTCATCAGATAAATTCATTCATGCTGGAAGACATGGAAGGTACCATGCTCCCGATTCTAGTAAATGATTTTTTATTAAAAGTTTACTACCCACCAAGGCCCGACACTCTTCTCTAGCTGATCAGGTATTTCTTGTATGTAGTCCCTTTTGTTTGTATAGTAGGTTAGTGTTTTATTTCCCTAGGCTTAGTTGAAAAATAGAAGGGAGGAGTTTCTTCAAAAATACCTTTACTGAGGCCTTTGGCGGCCAGGATGAGGTAGTTGATAAAGAAATTGCACCCGATAGGCCAAGAGGTTTTTTGGAGGTCTAAAGAAGTTTTTGTTAAGAAAGCCTTTACTCGGATTTTGCAGCCAGGATGAGATAGTTAGAAATAAAATCTCACCCGATAGGCCGAGAGATATGCCTGGGAATGGTCCGTCACTCACTTTTAAGTGAGATATCCCAAAAAAAAAGAGGAAGGCAAAGCGCTCCACAAGGGAGCGCTTTGCCCAAATCTAGAGTGCTCCACAAGGAGAGCGCTCCAAAGGCAAAGCACTCCACAAGGGAGCACTTTGCCCAAAGCCAGAGCACTCCACATGGAGAGCGCTCCAAAGGCAAAGCGCTCCACAAGGGAGCACTTTACCCAAAGTTGGAGTGCTCCAAAGGCAAAGTGCTCCACAAGGGAGTGCTTTGCCCAAAGTCGGAGCGCTCCACAAGGAGAGCGCTCCAAAGGCAAAGCACTCCACAAGGGAGCACTTTGCCCAAATTTGGAGCGCTCCACATGGAGAGCGCTCCAAAGGAAAAGTGCTCCACAAGGGAGCGCTTTACCCAAAACCAACGAATAAGTAAATAAATTTTGGGGGGCGCTCCATTGGGAGTCACTCCCATTTTAATTTTTTCCTTAGTATAATCTTATTTCCTCGTTGTCCTGCCCTTTTTTAAATTTTAGTTGTCCGCTCTGATTTTGCCAAGTGTCCAAGAAGATTTTGTGCATCATGAAAGGTCATTTTCAAAACCCTAGGTTGGCATGAATTTTAAAAGAGAAAGGGTCGTACGCCCATCAAACCAAAACATTCCTCATCCTCCATCAGCCAAAATTGACCTTTTCTTCAAATCTACCGACACCCTTTCTGGCCAATGATAGTGCGCCTCGTGGAAACATCCTTGTCCATCGTCAGTATTTAGTTTTTTAAGAGAAATCCACCCGCACGAAGAAACTTGAAAACACCCTATTGCATGCACATTCACCCTAGCATTAATTAGGGGTGGCCTGCATTAGAGGTGGTGGTTCCAAGCAGTGGCATTATAAAAACACAATATTTTTTGGCAAGGTTCAAGCTCATTTCCAAACTTTTGCACTGTAACACAAACCAGAAAACCTTCTGAATCACTCAGCCACCATGGGTAAGAAAGAAAAGCAGATAACGGAGGAGACAATAATTGAAGAAAATCCAAAAGAGAAGAAGCATAAGAAGAAGGTCCCAAGAGATAAAAAACTTGAAGATGAAGTTGTATCTGTAGAACCGTCAGATTCGAAGAAGCTTCGAAAGAAGAAGAAAAAGAAAAATATCGAGGAACTGGAGGCCCCACAACACCCTTTCCTTCGATACAAAGACTTCCTGGTGACAAGCAGAGATGTGGAGCAGTTGCATCTGGATGTCAAAGAAGCGTACAACAGAAGCCTAGTTGAAAACCCATTGGCCGTTGTGTACCACTCGCACTTGTATTTTTACATGTGCCCTCCTATTCACGTCTACCCCGAATTCATTCATGCAGTGGCTAGATTTTATGATCCTCTATCACGGATAGTTCGGGATGCGAATGGAGTTCCATTATTTGCAATTACCACTGTGTCTGTCCGGGAAGCTTTCATCGATGGAGAGGTGTACCCTTCTGGAGTGGTTCCACAGAGGTTGTACACTAATGAAGAGGCTGCAAGGTATCAACCTACGCCCTGGATAAGGGATTTTATAACGGGACAGTTGAAACATACAGTAGCATCTGATAACCTCCCCGCACTCCCAAGGTCTTTGGCCAAATTTTCATAGCCTGAGATTTACTCCATACTAGCATGGGTGACAGGGTTGGCAACTGATGAGTGGGTCACTGACTGGCAGGTTGCTATGGCACAAGCCATTTTAGATAACCCAGATTATTTTCCTTCTAAGGCCAGGCCAGGCTCCAGTCCAGTTTATTATGACTGGGCCGAATTCATCTCGAGGCAGCTGCATGCCTCCTTAGCTTTTCTTCACGATGATCAGGACCACCAGTTTAGACTCTCTTTCATGATGGTGTGGCTCTTTTTTTGGAGTCAGCATGAAAATTTTGGTTTCATAGAAAAGCAGCAGACAGATCATGAAGAAAAGTCACTGCTAGTTTACTTATGAATGAACAATATTTCTGTAAGTAAGTCATATTATGTTTTTAATCAGATTTTTCTAGGTCCAACATTAAGTTTAATTTATGGCAAGTATGAGCATTTTCCAGCTGAGCTGAGGCAGGAGTTGGTTGAATGGCGTTTGGGAGATACCTTCTTCCTTATGCAGGGTTACGTCATCAGAATTTATGGGTTTTTCACAAAAACCCTTTTTATTGCCCTTTTACACCACTCCGTTCCAGTTTGCATTAGAAGTAGCTCGCCAGCTGGATCACTCTAATGAGGAGTATGGAAGGGGTCATGGGAGAAAATTCATAGTCTCCACCCCTTTCGACTTTGGAGGAGTCAAGATCACTCAGTGCGGTCAGAATGCAGTTCTGACCGTGACACTCTCCCAGTTGGGATTAGTTGAGCTGCCCCATCGGTGGAAATGGGACCCACTTGGTATAATAAAAAACAACCTTAAAGTACAAGCCTTCCATTCTTGCCCATGCTCAGACATGGAGAGACAATGCAACAACCCGCTTGGTTTGGAGCTTGAATGGCATGTGGACGAGATGGAGCCGCTACCGCCTTGGCTGGATTTCTACACAATGGATATTGAGTATAACCCCATGGTGAATCAAGAGCAAAAACTGCCCATATCAGTCAAGAGTACTATAAAGGTCAGGCATCCAAAATGGTCAGACCACAAAATACAACAATGGTGGATTATGAGGGTGCACCAAGACAAAGCTACGGCTAACAAGCTAGCGATTGATGAGCAGTTTTCAATTCTCTATGATGACTGCATTAACACTTATCGCCCCTTTTCCTTCGCCGATATAGTGCCCAAAGCGGGATGTAATCCTGATGAAGTGGATGATTTGACACATCCACGACATGATCTGCTAGGGAAGGCAAAGCTATCATGGGCGCTCCTCTCACATTTGAGCAAGCACCTAAAAAGAAGAGCGCTCAATCAAAAAGAAAAACCGAAGTGTCCCTTTTACAACAAATCACAAAAAAACCATGAACTGGGCCTCAAAAGCCTTTTGGAATGGTTGTGCAACTAGGCACTCTAGCTCCTTCCTCAAACCCTAGCAAAACAGCTCTGATAGAGATAACAGGGCAGGTGAAGGAGCAAAAGTCGGCTGACTTGGAGCTTGTTGTTTCTCAAGAAGACCCAGAGGGCAAAATAATTGAAGTGGTTGTAGCAGAGGTGTCTATCTCGAAAGAGGTAATAGGGCAAATTGAAGAACAAAAAGCTGAAATTGAGGTGGCCATTTCAGAAGTGCCTGCAATAGAATGTATTCAAGAGGTGTTCATGACAGGGCAAATTGAAGAACAAAGTGCCATGGACGTGGGACAAGCTGTCATTCAGGGACCTCCAAGTAATGAGAAAACAAACGAAGGTAGCCCCGATATGCCAGGCAAAGAAAAGGGAGAAATACAGATGTTGGAAGAATCTCTCTCGGCTCCTTCCTCCATGGGGCTCGAAGGTATGTTTTCAAATCTTGCTCTCATTTCTTTTCCTCAGCCTTACATTTTGTATCGCTATTTTAAACTTTTTCAATCCCTGATGTGACTATGATGATGCTAGTATCTGTAGCCTCTACAACAATAGCCTCAATGGTCCCTACTGTACCTTTTTTGGTGGTCCCTGCATTGAGCTCATCCCCAGCTAAGTCAAGCCAGCAGAGCTTTTCATTTCCTCAGCCATATTTATCATCCTCTGCCACACTTGCATCCTCATTCTCCCCATTCCTGTCCTATGCAGGCATTTCTAATCCTTTCACAGTCTTAGCTTCAGCCAGTTCTCCCCCTTGGTTTTCAGAGATTCCACCCACCCACGTGTTTGGCACCTCTAAATCAGGTGTTTCCTCCACTCCTTCTCCCACTATTTGGACTGACTCATCCGCTTTCATAACGCCTAAGCCCACTCACTCTGCAGTACAAACTCAAACTCTTTTGAGGGTTAGCGCAATCGCTTCCCTCTTAGCTTCCTCTATGGCGTCAGACCTACAACCCAATTTCCCATTCCTTCCATCAACACCTATTCTCGGATTAGGGGTCCCTGAACCTTTGGAGTCAGAGCTGGAGTTGACACAACAGTTAGCTGCAGCTGAAAGTGTTCGCAGGGCCAAGAAAAATTCTATACAATGGCTCAAATATCGTAAGAAGAGAGAGGCCTTAGCTTTGGTGCAAACATGCAAAGCTTATATTCTAGATCCTGAATCAATGGAGCTGCATACGATTGAAAAGATACCACTGGTAAACAAGCCCCTAGGGGAAATGGCTCCAGTTGATTACATTCACAAGCATACAAGGCTGAACGTTGCTAAAATGAACACTGAAGAAAATATGGAAGAAGCTCAAGTTTGCATTGGCTCTATTTATGCACATGGAGAACATTACAGATCCCGCTACTTCAGGGCCCAGTCTAAAATTGATGAGCTTCAGGAAGCTTTGGCAGAAGCAAGAAGGAAGAATGAAGAGTTAGAGAGAAATCACAAAGGCCAGGTTGAAAAGCTAAATGCTCAAATTGAAGACTTGGTAGGTGAAGTACAAAGGCTTAATCTGGAAAATCAAGATTATGAGCAGTCCAACGTGCGCCATATCCGAGAGATAGCGGATGCAAATCAAAAAATGTAGCACCTTGAGGTTCGGGTTAAGGAGCTAGAGGCCCAACAATTGCAAAGGGCTGAACCACCTAGTATGCCTTCTAACGAGCACCTGCAGGAGATGCGCCTACACTTTTTGAGAGATTTTCCCAAGAGGACAGCGAAGGGAATCACAACCCTCAAATTCTTCCAAGAGGCACATGACACTATCATCACTGGAAATCTGACTTTGGAGTCAGCCCAAGCAGATGTTAACTACTGGTTAGACCTGGCTACCCAACTCAAGAAAATGGAAGATGCGCCCATCCATCTAGAGCCTATGAGTGATCTGGCTCGATCCTTATCTACTGCCAGGACTACATTGCATTACTTTTTCACAAAAGTTGAACTGGCTAAAAAGGCCCGCCTGCTCTCTGATGCGCTTCTGCAAGAGCGTCGGATAGCGCTACAATACTTGGATGCCCTCATTGACATTGGGGTCCCAGGATTCACAGATCCAGAACAACCTCCTCTATCAATAAAAGAGTTGGAGCCCATGTGGGCTGATTTTGTTAACAATCCTTCAGACTTGCATATGTTGAATGCCTCCAGCTCAGATGCACAGATTATTATGCTTATGTCCAAGTATGCACATATTGAATCCTGTCTGAAGGAGTTTGATAGGGTATTGGTCCACGCCGATCTTGAGCGTATCGAGACTTACCGTTGTCTTATTTTTGAGCTCCTTAAGTACCCCCCATATTCCTATGAGCATTGGGTTGACGCTTCTACTATATATAAGCATATTTTCAATAGGTCATTGGACCAGTTTCTCCCTCAGTGCCCCCCATCGAAAGGAGAAAGTAAGACAGAGAGTGAATCTGGTTCAGAAGAGGAATATTTCGATGAGCAGGAAGAAGAGTCAGATGAAGAGTCTGAAGACAACGAGGAACAGGAAGATGGAGAATCCTCTAGGAGCGACAAAGAGGAGGAGGAAAACCTAGATGAGAAAGATGACTCTGCAGCCCAAGGATAAGGCCTGGGATCTTTGCATTGAGACAGGCTCAATACCCCGCGAGCCGCCAGATGTGTTGTCAGTTTTGACACACCTTGTAAAATGCATAATAGATACGGTTTTGTGAAAGCACTCATTGTAAAACTCTTCCTTCTTTCCATAAAAAAATGGTTAAGGTGTTGTTGTTCTTAAGCTTTCCCTCATAAAACTTTGGACGAACTGTTACAGGTTTTTCTAAGCTTTTATGTACTTTTCTAGCTTTTTTGTACTTCTCTTACGTTTTAGTTTTGGTATGTTGCATGCAAAATTGTATACGTTTTAGCATGGGCAATCAAAATGTTAAGTTATCACTTCTAGCTCTTCTGTTTAAAATGTTTTTCCTTCCTTAGCTAGAGGATTATTTGCAAAATAGTTAAGGGGCTAAGGTGGCAAAATGGATGAAATTGCTAAGTAAAGATGAAATCTAAGCTTGTCCAAAGGGGACTCCTCTCAGAATGACTCCAAAGTTCCATGACTTTTGCTAAAAATAGAAAGCGCTCCACTTGGGAGCGCTTTGCTGAAAAGCGCTCCACAAGGGAGCGCTTTACTAAAAATAGGTTTCACCAAGCTTCTCTCGAGAGGGTCCACACAGCCAAGTGAATAAAGTAGTTTGAAAAGGACTAACTATAAACCAAATCAGCACTTGGTCTAAAAAATGCTACTCCCTGTAATATTAAAATATTAAAGTCAAAATGTATGTTGGGGGGAAAAGCGCTCCACTTGGGAGCACTTTGATGAAAGGTCCCCTCCAAGAGCTTTATCAAAAGGTAGCTAGAGTACTACATGGGTAGACTCCATAAAATGGCTAAGTCTGAATGAAATCTACACTTTGCTAGAAGTACTTCTCCTATAGGTCTTCAAAGTGCTAAATCTTCACTTTGTTTAGAAAGCGCTCCACTTGGGAGCGCTTTGCTGAAAAGCGCTCCACAAGGGAGCACTTTGTCTAAAAGGGCCAAGGGCATCTTGTTAGAAGGAGCTAGAAAACTAAAGGAGAGGTCCACAGTGCATCCTCTGTTTCATCGCTCTGAAGCTACCATTGAGACCGTCTGATCAATGATCGTCACCAAAAACTTCTAACTTCAATATCAAGTTATCTGTAATTCGGCCTGACTGTTCCAAGTCTTCGTCGGAACCTTCTGCTTTTAATGCTAAATTAATAGTAAGGATAAGGTAGACTATTTTTGGCTATCACCGAAATCGGATCAGCCCGTCATGAAAGTGGTTGAGCATTAATGTTTCAAGCGACAACTTTCTCCTATATAAACCGCTCCTTCTTTGTAACACGGCATGGATAACTTCTGCTAGAAAAGCAGCTGTGTACTTGAAATATGCTCCCAAAATAAGGCTACGGTTTGAGTCCCCAATCTCTGTGTATGACTTCTATTCTGTGATTTCTATTAAACTAGTGTCTCTATTTTGTAGTTTAATTCTGTTCTCTAGATTTTGTTGTTGATAGAATACTGGTCCCTGGAATTCTTGCTGGAGTTTACATAGGTTCTGAGGATTTTATACTATTTTCTGTTATAAGTCATTGTTTTGATTGTTGTTGGTTCAAATAGATAAGTTGTCTATCGTGCTTCCGGTCCATCACCCCAAATCTCTGGCCTTCGGCCATTTCCCATTCCTTTTCGTAATTTCCCATCTCTTTAAGTATCTTTCTATCCCTTATCTCCAATCCCCCATTTTTATTTTTGGAACCAGCCCTACTGGAGATTGCCACGGAGGACATTCCTTTCCTTCGGGCATTCAATGCTTGGAAGTGGGCCTAGGGCGCTGCAGACTTAGAAAACCTGTATCTAGGCCGGTTCGATTGCCAACAATACAGTATCGAAACAAAGAATTAATAAGAATGAGACTCAGAATTGTATTGATTTTACAGAATATTACATGCAGAGTGGACAAGATGCCTTTTAACTTTGTTTTCTCAAATAAATATATCAATACAATGAAGAAAATTTGTTCAAATAATGTAACAGGTCTCTCCTACTCTCCTTGTTCCAATCTAGTAACAACAGAGTCTCTGAACCTCAGGCTCAATAGGACTGGAAATAATATTAGCTTCTTGAGTGCTTTCCTATCAAATCCTGCACAGTAAGGGAAGGAATAAGAAATGAGCAAGAAAATAGATACAGAAGGAGATACAACAACACAACTCAAAAGGGCACTCAAGTATACCTCTTAGCAAAAATGTTATCTCTAATTGCTTGATGTATATTCTAGCCCCGAATGCTTCCCTTTATAGCCTCTGGTTCTTGAATCTGTTATTTTTGACCTGATCTTGACCTTACACTTATCATCGTCTTGATTGATCTTTTTGTATGCTATCCAGCTATTATGATCCTGGATTTCTTATCATGATTTTGCTTTTGGTTTGAAGGGAGTTCTCATACTGAATGGATTAGGTGATCTTTGTTTTTCTTCTTCTACGTAGTTAAATAGAGATCTTGTACATATATATTATTTTTCATTTCTTGCTTAACCTAGTCATTGGATTATAACACTTGAGGTTGACTAGGCTGCTATAGTGAAATTCTGATGTGAGACAAAGGGTGCCTCAACGTGACGGTGAAGAGAATATATGGAGTGTGGGTGGTAAACGAATGGAATGGCATTGATAAAAATATGGATATGAGGGAGGAGGGAGCAATGGGAGTTGATTTGTCGGTGCTATGTGGAGTGGATAGTGATGATGGCCATGGGAGAATGCCTAGAAGGAGGGCAGTGATAGGTGGGAGGAAGTACGAAATGGAAAAAAGATCTAAAAATGTCTATATGGTACTTCCATAACTATATTCCATCGGAGTGAACCCTCTGTAACTATATTTCGTCGAAGCGCTAAGTGTGCAGCCTTTGATGAGTTGAAACAATGTCTTGATCTTCTTGTGCTTCTTACATCTTATGAATATGCAAAACAAGAAATGATCACATTCATGTATCTTGCACTCCATTGCCTCTTTGGATGGATTACCTTTTATCATCCCTATTTATAAATCGAGCAGACACATGCATGGTTTCTAGACCGGTTTATCTTACCGCCTGCATAGTACATGGTTGCACTTAAAATATCTGATTTTATTCTTTTGTACAAAACTTGTCACTTGAATAGTCTGTATCATCCTTGCTTGGGTACAATCCGTGTGATTTTATTTGATAGTCTGCTTATTTTGTCTCTTGGTTGCTGCCTAAATTAGTCATTTCCCCTGGTCCTTTTGCCTGTATTTCCAATTCGCCTTGCAGTGGTTGTTGTTTGTCGTAACTTACTCCTGTTTAATTGGTTGTACCTGTTAGTGATTCACCACCTTAGTCTAGCCTACGTTGTTATTGTATTACTCTTTTCCTCTGGTTGTAGTCTACCAGATTTGCACATGGGGGATCATGCCTATCGGATCCATCAACTGATGAAGATCGTTGGATGGGATTCGCTTCGCATACCTGTGTTCGATACTTCCTGACCTGCGAGGATGTTAGCTCTATAATATGGAAGGTATATATTAATGGTGGTTATGCACATTATAAAGGATATTCTAACCTCTAATTAATTAGTCAATTCATGCTTCAGTAATAATATGAATTAGGTTTTTCACCCTTCGTTTAATACTTATTATTAAAGCGTAATAAAAAATTACTAACCTTTGGTTAATACCTGCCCTTTAATAACCAGATTACCTTGCTAATGATTTACCGTTCGATCAACCATGCGATCCTGCACATTCGTCCGATTGTCTCTTAACGTTTAGGTAGATTGGTCATGTGTCACCATCAGATCTTGTTGGGATTCACCACTTTCATTGGATCTTACTTGGTATGAGTGTGATCGTTGGATTGATCAACAATGTGTTCTCTTGTCCTTTATGAGGCTCTTATTAGATCATGGTCGTTCGATTTCAATAAATAGAGTGCGGTCGTCTGATTATCCCACACTATTCCCTTTTAAACCAATGTTGGCTCTGAAAATGCACTATCATTAGATCTCTTCCTGGGAAGAGTGCGGTCGTAGATCGCCTTTAACCCTTTGACTTGTCAACCTTTAATGGTTTCACAAAATCACAATCGTCGAATCTAGGCGGGATCAAGTGCATCCGTCGATTTTATATCTTTGATTCGTCTTTTGAACAAAGCATCATCGTTGGATCTTCCTAGATTGCACGTGACCGTCGATCTTCATCGATTATTTCTCTAATGAGCCCTCTCTTAATTTTAGTGCAACTCTTTTGGAGCACGACCATTAGATCGACCAAGCTCAAGCGCAATCATCAGATCTGCTTGGATACGGGGGTATTTGACTTTGGCTTGGATGGGACCCTTTAATTGGTCGATTGCTTTGTGATGTGCGCTGTCGTTAGATCACCTTTAGTGATGGTGCATCCATTGATATACCTCAGACCTGCACATACTTTAAAACACAAGTGTGAGTAATATTTTAATCTAACCTTGGTGATTCGTGGTAGAGCGCAACCGTTGGATTGACTCTCGATCAAGCGCAATCGTTGGATCTTTTGTGACCATTGTACCTAAGCTTTCGAACTTTAGACTAGGGTGCTTTATTAAGACGGGCACATCCGTTCGATTTCTCCTTGATGAAGTGTTGCCCTTAGATCTCCTGTAATCTGCAAGCCTGATAACTGAAAGGGGTGCAATAATATTTGATTAAGCCGAAAGGGGGTAATTAGTAATGTATTAAACCCTTGCTAATGCATGATTAATTCTAGTTTTACCTTTATGTTACCCGATACTCTTACCATTCCATCGTTTGGGTTTTGACTCGAGCGCAATCGTCGGATCTCGATCAAGATTGGTGCAACCGTTGATTTCTTCCAACCTGCAGGGTTAGTTACCAAGGGGCACTTGTTTTTAATCTTTGATTTAGCGAGAAATGGGGTAATTAGCTAACACGTTAGACCCTTGCTAATCTCATTTAACCGTTTTAATTAATATTTTGGTCTTTAGCCCTTTTAATGAATCTTTTATGAGAGCGCGATCGTTCGATCGGATCTTAATCAAGCGCTGCCATCAGATTCACCCAATTAACTCAATGTTTAATTAAAGGGGTGCATACCCTTAATGCTTAAATTAATTTTTCATTCAAAACCTTAGACTTTACCTCTTTCGATCATGGGGCATTAAAGGATTGACTCTTTGAGTGTGCGCATCCATCCGATCAAGGGAAATCTGGGCGCTACCCTCCGATTTCCTCAAGGTGTTCAATATTTAATAAAAGGAGGTGCATACCTTTGAACCATTAGCATTTGGCTTAGGACTTTGGGTTCTTGGACTTTAGACCATGGCGCTTACCTTGCTCTTTTAAATGATTTTATTAAAACTTTACTTTAGTGGAGAGGTGGGCTTGGTCCAAAATGTTTATTTATACTCTTAGGTACCTTGGGACTTAGTGGTTTATTCTTTTGACTTAGGCTCTCCAATTTTGATTATTAAAATCATGAGTCAGAAACCTTACTTTAAAACATCGGGTATTTTTATGATTTTACCATGGTATTGGATGCTTATATAATTTGACCTTAATGATTTTTTCTAAATGATAAAGCAACGGTCATAAAATCAATCCAAAACAAAAATGGCTAAGGTTAAATTCAAACTTCAAACATAAGGAAGTCATTTTCTTAGGTGAAAATGCAACAGAGGCTAGCAACTTTTGTTATTTTATTGAAACCAAAAATTTAAAATTGGGGATTTCAAATGTTGAGTCAATTTTGGCTCCAACAATACCCCGAGAAAGTTTTCGTCAAATTCACAATTTAAATCTTGGTGATAGAGATACTTATGAGGTGGTTATTGATAGTATTCCATTTTCTATTTGGTGCAAACTGCATAAGCAATTTCAAAAACCCTGGTGGTCAGCTTGGTATTGGCTTGGGGAGCTTCCTGTTTTGCAATATAAAGCTGATCTAGGTTACAAATGGCTCACCCTACAAGTTCCAATGGTTGATAAGCTCATTGTGAGATGAGACTTAGTCTCTCTTCCCTCCCGATGGAATAAGAGGTTTCGGATTGCTTGGGCTACTTATATTGAACCTAAACAAAGTTTCTTGCACCAGGGGTTCCCTATTGGCAATAGGCTCAAGCATTTGGGTGTTCATAATCCCATTTTCTCGGTTTGCGAACATGCGGAAGATTTACTGCATGTTTTTTGATTTTGTGATCGTGCTCAATCGGCCTGGGAGTGGCTTCTTGAAATTTTCAGACCCTTTATGCAAGAGGATTTTACCTGGGTGCATGTTATTTTGGATGACCCTATTGCTTTTTCCTTCAACTTGGGTGTTGTCTGGAATATGTTTTAAATTAGTACCCTATTTTATCTTTGAAAGTCCCGAAATAGAGTTGTTTTTTCTCAGCAAGATGTCGAGCGTGTCTTCTCTGTTGTTGATAAATATGCTATATTCTTTAATTGTTGGTTACAGATTCAAGTACAGGTTGAAAAAGTGCATGTGGAGCTGTAGTACTTACGTATCCTCATGGATCATTAGGGGAATGTGCCCTGTGCTATGAGTCATGTGCCTCTTACTTCCTCTTCTAGGTCTCGGTTGTCGACTCACCGGGGGACACATTGCCGCCCATAGCCCTCTGCTACCAAAAACTGGTCCCAGCCCCCCGCAGCGCAAATGTGGAGAATATGGAGCTGGAGGCCCGTCTTGCTTGACCTCTGGTTGAGATGTTTGGCCTACTGAGCAAGATGATGCCCCTAGTAGGGATGAAACTATACCAAATGCACAAACTTGTACTGTTAGTGGTACTACTGTTGATGGCTGGGGGGCTCCTACTTCTTCAACCGTTGGATGGACTTATGACCTTATGTAGGAAAACTTCAGGTCTTCCACCTGGCTGTAATTTCTCGACTCCTTTCTTTTTGAATGCATATTTGATACTGTTTTAACAATTGTTATTTGATTTTTTGTGGATTGTTTCTAACACTCTTGTGTACTCCTAACCACGATGGTTAGTGTATTGGTTTCAAGGTGTGTTAGTCTCACCCGCATTTTATTTGTATAATTAAACATTATTTTATTAATATAATGATTTTTTCATCCAAAAAAGGGTGAATATTTGGCCCTTTAAAAGCTAAAGTTGAAACATTTGTTGTGCTATAAGTCACATAGACGTGATTCCCCGATGGCATCCTTTTCGTTTCTACTTTCGCCAATTGATTCCAAATGTTGCACGTAGAAAAAGACTCGTATTAAATTTGTCAACACCTAGCATTTGAGTATTCATTCAGAAACCCACAGAATCAGCAAACAGTTTGAAGAGCATGATGTATATTTTATTTTACTCAGGACTATACTTTTTTTTGAATAGCTTTCTTGTAGTTATAATAGCTTGTTTGAAACTTTTTCCTTCGATAATGTGGTTCTCCTTTGGGCCTACACGGGGACAAGTAGTAATGGCATTAAGACATAACCAAGAAGTGTGTCGTAATGTACATTTATTTTTTAATAAATTACCTAACCAATGATGAATTTCATTTTGACTTTTCCTTTAAAAATTTTAAATATTGCAAATGCATGTGCCCCCATGTGCCTCCGCCGAGTGCGGTGAACGGTGACATGTCGTTGTATTTCTATCTGCTCTTTATGACTTGAAAGGCTAAAACCTGTGACGAAAAGAAAGGAAAGCGAAAACGCGATTTGTATCCTTCTGGTCCCTTAAATCTTTTAAACGATTGGCTGCAAATTATACGAGCACAAATGAATGAAGGCTTACTTATTTGGAGGAAGAGAGTGTGACTAAGGTCTCAATTATACGAAGAGGGCACATGTGGATTTGACGTGTTTCCTCTTCGATTTCACGAAAAGTCATGTCCAAAGAGACTTTTCCCCTCCTTCCATGACCTTCATGTTGGTCGTATGGTAGTTTTTTTTTTTAGGTTTTAAGTTTAGATTATGGTGTATTTAAAAAGGAAATAGTTTAAATGTTTATTGGTTGAGGAAGTTTAAATTATAATATATTTAAAAAATAATTTAAATATTTGTTGATTGATTATTTCAATTTAATAATTAAAAAAATTAAAATCAAAAACTAAAATTTATATTATCAATTTTCATATATATTTAAAAAAAAAAATCAAAACAATAATAACGTGTTGTGCTCTATTTTGCTTAAATGATGAGTTGATCAACTCAAACCAAAATCATAAAGGAGACACAAGCTTAAGAAATTAGTAATAAATTAGTAATGAGAGGATGCGTTAGAAGTATTGATTTTTTTAAAAAAATTAAGAAATTAATCATCACATTGTTAGAATGTTACAATTGAAGATGATTAATTATTATTTTTTAATTTATAAGAAAGTTGGTTATATTCATAATTTTTTTTTATTATCAAGTAAGATTCAAATTTTGAAGGTGTTTCCAATAACATCTATTTTATTTCGTTGTTATTTAACTTAGCATAAAAGAGGAACATCCAGGGCTTGGGTTTGGTATCATTGTTGTTAAATTGACACGCACTCTACTCAATAGGCACTCTACTCAATAGACTGGGTTTGGTACCATTGTTGTTAAATTGACACGCACTCCACTCAATGGATGCAGGTCAAACTACCACATTTGCACAAAAACATACCCCTAGGGTTGAACCTAGGTTGGATGTTCCTCTTTATGCTAAGTTAAATAACAACGAAATAAAATAGATGTTATTGGAAACACCTTCAAAATTTGAATCTTGCTTGATAATAAGCATAAAGAGGAATATCCATGGCTTGGGTTTGGTACCATCGTTGTTAAATTGACACGCACTCTACTCAATAGACTGGGTTTGGTACCATCGTTGTTAAATTGACACGCACTCTACTCAATAGACTGGGTTTGGTACCATCATTATTAAATTAACACGCACTCCACTCAATCGATGCAGGTCAAACTACCACCTTTACACAAAAAAACATACCCCTAGGGTTGAACCTAGGTTTCTTCTTGGTAAGCAACAAAACTTACCAATCCACCTAGCCTTTAGAGACAATATTTTTTTATTTTTTTAAATTTGGTTAATATGAGAAACCCTTATGATCCACGGTGGCATCCTCATCCCACCATGAATTTAATACAGTGGTGGCACGCACTCAGCAGATGCAGGTTAGATTACTGCATGTGCACAAACAAACATACCCCTAGGGTTGAACCTAGGTCTTTTCTTGGTAAGCATCAAAACTTACCAATCCACCTAGCCCTTGAAGACAATATTTTTTATTTTTTAAGATTTGGTTAATGTGAGAAACCCTAATGACCAAAATTGACATCCCCATCCCACCATGAATTTAACACAACGGTGGCACGCACTCAGGCGACGACGCTGGTCATATTACTACCTTTGCACAAAAAAACATATCCCTAGAGTTAAACCTAGGTCTCTTCTTGGTAAACACCAAAACTTACCAATCCACCTAGTCCTTGGAGACCATATTTTTTTATTTTTTTAGATTTGGTTAATTTAAGAAACTCTTAGGACCGATGTTGGTATCTCCATCCCACTTACTACCTTTATACAAACATACCCTTAGGGTTGAACCTTAGGTCTCTTTTTTGTTAACACCAAAACTTACCAATCCACTTAGCCCTTGGAGACAATATTTATTTTTTATTTTTTTAGATTTGGTTAATGTGAGAAACACTTATGACCAACGTTGGCATCCTCATCCCACTATGAATTTAACATAACCACACATATATCCTCATTTAAACTTTGAACCTTAAAAAAAAACCAAAGCCTTTACTATTGTGTTGTTCCTTAAAACTAACAAAATAATTAATTATCACTTAGCGTTATAATGGCCTAATTTTGTTATAAATAAATATTAAAAATAAGTTGAAGCATAACTTATCATATTAAAAAAAAAAAAATTATGGCTTCATATAAGACATCGGTATATAAGCTATCAAGGTTCATTCAAACTAGCCTTCGTCAGAATAAAAAGAATAGAATAAAATATAAGATTTTTGAAGTGTTCGACTTAAAAGTTATTTTATGAAACAATAATTTAAAAAAACAAGTGTTAAATTTAAATTTTAATATATATATATATATATATATTAACTATTATATATTATATATTTTTGCATTCCAAAATAAATATTTTTTTATTTCAATTATCTTAAAATAAAAAAGTACATATTCTCTCATCTAATACCTTTTTTAGTCTATTTCATTGCTTTTTAGAATTGATAATATTTTGCAGAAACAAATAGAGACAATCTAACCACTCAAATATTATACAAAAAACATAAAACGATAAAACAAGAGACACAAATTTGGGGGCATCCATAAGCACTATAAATAATAATTATATTATGAATAGAATTACACAACACTCTGAAAATATAATTAGGATTGGAAGGGGGTATTTGTACCAATACTAAAACCCCAATTGCATATTCATGTTTAACATCAGTCGACATAACAAGAGGGCTTTAGGTTTACAAGGTATAAGGAGGGTTTAACCATAACAAGGTTACAAATCTACTACAATTGTCACAAATCCATCTATATCTTCTAAAAAATATACCAAAGATTCTGATTACATAAGTCTATCCTTTTAGAATATAAATATCAAATATGGTATTGAGCAATAAAATAATAAGACCTACGAAGCTTCAAAATTTAGGTTGTGAGATTGAAATCCTAAGCTAAATGAGAAAAGATAGATGAGACGTTTTTCGTAGGACTGCCCAAACTGCCGAACTCGTTTCGGCCATATCTCACTCATCCGGACTCGGATTGAGCTAAAATTTTGAGGGTAGATGCCTGAAAAACCCTAGAACGTCTCCACCAATTTTCATATCATTTGGAGCAACACAGATCCTAGCACATCCCTATGTGTGAATGACATATTTGGCAAGCGGCTATGCGAGGGTTTCATCTGGGTTGAGTGCAAGCAGCTCCAGAGGTTGGTTTTTAGGGCCTTCGGGCCCTAGCGGCCAATATTTTTGTGGTTTATGCTCAATATTTTAGCAAGAAATGTTGCAGGGGATACAAGATGGGTTAGAAATTTGTCTTTCAACAGATCATACTATGAACTTGAGTGACAACGACTTCCAATTTGCTGCACAAAAGAAAAGTGAAAACCATACCTTTCCACGGCGTCTAGGGCAAGGATTAAAGAGATCACGAAACAAGTTTCAAGCAGTTGATCAAAAAATGGCTCATATCTCAAGTGAATCTGGTGCTAAGGTGCACCCACAAAATAATTCTACTGTGAAAACCCCTATCAAGGGTAAGAATTTCGAAGACTCAGTCCCAAAAATGAATTTTAGGGATGCCCTTCGTGGTGGACAGCCTCAATGCTAATATCAATATTAGGGCTTCCCATAAACCTCTAAGAATGCCTAAGATTGATCCCAGGAAAACAGAGTCAGGATGTCTTAAAGCAATTGATGGAACTCCTATTGTTAAGCTTGATATGGGTAACATTCAGACTGGCATTGAAGATTTGGAAAAAAGAGGACTAATTTGTCGGTTCGTGGGTTTTCGTCCGAGTCTATCTACTTTCAAAGTCTGGGCTGCAAAAAGCTGGAAAACTAAAGGTGAGTTACAAATCTCTATTTATCCAAATGGTTATTTTCTTGTTTTATTTGCTAATAATGAAGATAGAGAGAAAACTTTTCAAGGGGGTCCTTGGTTTTTTGGAAGGGCAGGGCTTTTCATGAAGCCCCGGCATACTAAATTTAAAGTCGAAGAAGAGATGCCTTCTATAGCTCCCGTGTGGGTTAGACTCTTTGGCCTCCCTATTGAATTTTGGAATCCTACTATTTTTTCTTCAATTGGAAACTCTTTAGGAACTTTTATGATGACTGCTGATTGTACTCAAAATTTTGAACATATTATTTATGCTCGGATTTGTGTTTTAATGGATTTTGACAAACCCCTACCTAAAAAGATCACATTACAATTTGGGGAAGACACTTGGGAGCAAGTAGTGGACTATGAGAACATTCCTTTTCGTTGTAGAATTTGCCATGAATATGGTCATTTGGCCAGTGCTTGCCCAAATAAAATTCCCGATCAAAAGAAAGAAGATATAAACTCAACAGGTTTCCAAATACCTAAGAAGAAGAACACTAAAAAAAAACCAGTTATGAAGGATCAATCAAAGTCATCTGCTAATATGTTTGAAATCCTTTCCACAAATGATGTCCCAAGTGAGGAAGAGGAAATAATGGAAACTAAAATCTTAGAAACACAATTTAAATATGAAGGGAAGAACTCGAGAGACAAACCAACAAATCAAAGGTTTTCAACAAAAAAAAGGAGAAAATTTACACAAGAAAAACAATATTTCAAATGTCAAAACTTCAAATAATGCAGGTCCCAATATAGACTCCGTTGAACCATCTAGTAAAATTTTGGTTGTGTACGAGCATTCTTCAAGGTTAGAAGCCATCTCAGATTCAATTGGAATAAGTCAAGAAATAGGGGAAAAAAATTGAAGATGGATTCTAATCAAAAAGTAGGTCGCAAGACCAATCAATATCATATGGTAAAAGAAGGTGAAAAGCTTGTAGAGGAAGGTAAGATTAATGCCCTTCCCAAATTTTTTAGCCCTGGTATTAATGAAGATCATCACTTGGAATATTAGAGGACTCAAAGGGAGTCTTTCAAAACAAAATGAAATTAGAAGAATGATTCGGATAAATCATCCACATCTTGTTTTCCTTCAAGAAACAAAGATGTCAATGGAGGATATGGACTTAATTGCCAGTAAAATTTGGCCCACTGGAAAAGTGGTTTCCCTCAGTTCCCAAGGGACTTCGGGTGGCATTGCTTGTCTTTGGGATCCAAAAGAGGTAGTTATTCACCATATGGTTGGCAGTTGGGGTTTGTTGGCTATAGCTATTCAAAGTAGACATTCCAACCAGATTATGCTCTGCATTATCGTTTATGCTCCAAATTATTTGGAGGAAAAAAGAAGACAAGTGGAAGGATATTACTCATATTATCTCTCATTTTCCTAAAGCTTGGATCTTGATCGGAGGAGATTTCAATACCATCCTCTCTCTGGATGAGAAAATGGGGGGAAATAGAAATTTGGACAAAAGCACCGACCTCATGAGCGAATATATTGCAAACCTCCATCTTGTGGATATCCAACCGAGATAATGGCCTTATGACTTGGTCTAACAGAAGGCAAGGCTTAGCTTGTATAATGGAGAGATTGGATAGGTTTTTGCTCTCTAAAAATTTCTTAATCCATGGTCACATTCCTAAAGTGAAGACTCTTAATAATGTTGGTTCGGATCATTGGCCAGTCATGGTGGAAATGTGGAAAACCAATGTGAGTTTCTCTCCTTTTCGTTTTCAATTAATGTGGCTTAGAGACATTTCCTTCAGACCTCATGTGCAACAATGGTGGAAGGAAGGTAAACCTAGGCATGGGACTAAGATGTTCTGTTTTGCCAAAATACTGCAATACATTAAATCCAAAATCAAGACTTGGAACTAGAAAGAGTTTGGGGATGTTCATAAAAAAAACATGAAGTTATTGCTCATCTTGAAAATTTGAATAAGAAAATCCGTTTAGATGGCCTCACAGAGAAGAGAAGTGCAGATGAAATTAAACTCACAACTCAGTTAGAGGAATGGGAAAAAAGAGAAGAAATCTTATGGAAGCAAAAATCTAGAATTCAATGGCTCAAAGAAGGAGATCGAAACACAAATTTCTTCCACAAATATCTTCTAGCTCGAAGATCTCACAACTTTATTTCTTCCTTAAAATCAGATTCTGGAGATGTTGTTTATACTTGGGATGGCATGAACTCTATTGTTGTTGATTACTTTTCCAATATTTTTGCTGCTACTCCCCTTGACTCAGCTTCACAATATAATGTTCTTCAAGCAATCCCTTCTCTTATCACTTCTGAGGAGAACTCTATTTTGACTTCTCCTGTTACTATCAATGAGCTTCAACAAGTAGTTTTTAAAATGCAAAAAGGGAAAACCCCAGGTCCTGATGGTTTTCCTATTGAGTTCTACCAAGAGTTCTGGGATATCCTTCATGTTGATTTATTAGAGGTGGTGGAAGAAGCCAGGAAAGCCAAAGAAATTTTGAAGGTTATCAATAAAACTTATATTACTCTTGTTCCAAAAGCTCAAGAGGTTGATCATATCTCAGCTTTTAGACCTATTGCTTTATGTAATGTTCTTCTCAAAATCATTACTAAAATCATGGCAGAAAGGTTGAAGCCTCTTTTGCATAAGATTATTTCCCCGAGCAAGGGGGTTATGTGGAAGGACGTCAAATAGTAGATGAGATAGTTCTTGCTCAGGAAGCCATCCATTCCATGGATATGCAAAATTCTCCTTCCATGTTCATTCGGTTAGACTTATCCAAAGCTTATGACAAAGTGGATTGGCACTTCCTTATCAAAGTTTTGAGGCAATTTGGTTTCTCTAAGGATTGGATGGATTGGATTATGGGATGTATCTCTTCAGTTTCCTACTTAGTTCTTATCAATGGCAGGCCTTCTCAGTCTTTCCCTACTTCCAGAGGTATTAGGCAAGGTGACCCGCTATCCCCTTATTTATTCATCATTCTTGCTTGAATGCTTGGGTAGGACTATAACCAAAAAGAGGGAAAACAAAACCCTTGAGGGAGTTACCATTGCTCATGGAGCTAGACCTATCTCTCATCTTCAATTTGTGGATGACTCTACTCTTTTAGGTAAAGCTACGGTTAAGGAAGCTTCTAATATTAAGCAAATCATTAGCTGTTTTTCTAAGGCTACTGGGCAATTGATCAATGAAGACAAATCTAAAGTTATTTTCTTTCACTACTCTGCTAGACAGGAATCCATGGTCTTGGATAAACTAAGATATAAGAAGACCTCTCTTCCAATCACTTATTTAGGTATTCCCATAAATATTCAAAGGCAGAAAAATAAATATTGGAATTGGTTGTTGGACAAAGTCAAGAAGAAAATTGGAAAGTGGACCAACAAGTGGCTTTCTTCTAGGGGTAGAATCACCTTGGTAAAATCAGTCCTTCAAGCTATTCCTATTTATGTTTCTTCCGTTTTGAATATCCCAAAGGTTGTTCTTCGAGAATTGGATCAAATCAGTCATCGTTTCCTTTGGAGTGGTACTAAGGAGAAAAGAAAATGGGCCTTGGTGAAATGGGATACTTTATGTCTTCCTAAGAGTGAAGGGGGTTAGGATTACGGTCTTCAATTAATAACAACAAAGCTTTAGCTGCTAAATTATATTGGAGGATGTTGCATAACCCCAATGCTCTTTGGGCCAATAATCTCCGTGCTAAATATGCTCGAGAACAAAAGTCCTAAAGACCTTGTTCGCTATCAACTTCCTACCAAAGGTTCTCCCATTTTAGCGGTTCTTAAGACTGGTGAGGATTTGATAAAGAAAAAATTATTTTGGATCATTCATAATGGTCAACATGCAAATTTTTGGACAGATTCTTGGGATGGTCACAAGCCTTTGATAACTCAGTTTCCCGATTGGAGGCCTTGGATGGAGGAGCTTCACCGAGCTAATTGGATAAAGGTGGCTAATTACTATCGGTACCATACTGGTAATTCAAAGGTTGGTAGATATTGGATCCCTATTGAGGACTGGCCTATTCAAATCCTAGAAAGGCAAAGACAAGATATCCAAGGCATCCTTCATATGAGATCCCTCTCTTGGTCCCATGAAAAAGATTGTTTTGGATGGAACAACACTACTAAGGGTGAGTATTCAGTTGCTCAAGGTTATTTGACCTTATGCCATAATAATCCCAACCATTCTTCTGACATATTTTCTCGATTGTGGGCTCAAAAGCTCTGGCCTAAGGTGAGGTTCTTTAATTGGCTTTTATTGCATCGTAGGGTGCTTATCGGTGAGCAACTTATGAAGCGTGGTTTTCATGGCCCTTTTAGATGTGAAATGTGTGAAGAGAATGTAGAAAATATCAACCATATTTTTATTGAGTGTACTTTAGCCTCTGAGCTATGGAGGAGAATGGCCACTTTACTTGGCTTACAAGTGGTCCAATTTTTTTACTTTTGAACAACTTTGGAGGGATTGGCCTAATCAAGAGGGTGTTGATCATTTTATTGGGCGATTAGTTTGGATGGGTTCTACCATTCTTCTTTGGAATATTTGGAATGAAAGGAACAACCAAATTTTTAATCAAGATAGGAAGGATATTCACTATATTTGGCAAAAGACCATAGCCAACTTAGTTGAATCAGTCCATCATCTCCTTAATCACCCCCAAAACTCCCACCAAAGATGGGATCAAGTGATGCAAAGATTGAAGATTAAACCTTCTAAGGGCAACCAACTTAAAGGGAATGTGAGTATTAGTAAGATGGATAGGAATAGAAATTGGCAACCTCCTCCTAAGGATTTTGGAAAAGTCAATACCGATGGAGCCTCTAGAGGGAACCCCGGAAAAGCCAGTGTGGGAGGAATTGGTAGACTTTCGGATGGCTCCCTGGTTTTTACTTTTGCTTGAGAATTTGGGTATTCTTTCCAATAACCTTGCTGAGGGGTATGGTATCCTCGGAGGCCTTCGAGGAGGCTACTAAGGTTGGATGGGAAAAGGTGTTAGTTGAGTCCGACTCTCAACTTATGATTAATCTCTTGAAGAATCCTTCTAAGAATCATAAGGTGCATTGGAGAATAAAAAGAATTATTGAGAAGATTAGGTTAATCCAGATGGGATTTTTGAAAGTTGATTACAATCATGTGGTCAGAGATCAAAACAAGAGTCTTGATGCTTTAGCTAATTGGGCTTTGGACAAAGGTGATCTTACTTGTTATGGCCACCCTCCTATATGGTGGGCTTCTCAAATTAGGGAAGCTCTTCTTTCTATCATTTCTTTGGATGGCTCCAGTTCTGAAGGTACCTAGTTTCTTCTTTTTTTTTTTTTTGCTTCTCTTTGGTTCATTCAGTTTTTTTTAGTTCCCTAGCTCATTCTATTCTTTATTTTGTTTCCTCTGTTGATTCTTGCCTTAATAGTCTTCTGGTCTAGATAGGTCATTGTTTTGTTCATTTTTTATTTCTTTTTTCTTTTTTGTTTTTTTTGTTTAGTTTTTTAAGGTGGGTGGGTTTTTTTTATTTTGTTTTGTTTTTGTGTTCTTTGTGTTGTTTTTTGTTGTTCTTGTGTTTTTGTTGTTTTGTTTTTTTTATGTTTTTTGTTATTGTTCTTGTGTTTTTTTCGTTCTTGTTCTTGGGTTTCTCTTTGTTTGTGTTATTTCGTGTTTTTATGTGTGAGTGTTTTCTATGTTTTTTGTTTTTGTTTATTGTCTGTTGTTGGTTGTTTTTTATTTTTATTTTTTAATTTTTTAGGTTTTGGTTGTGTTTATTTTTCATGTTTTTTTTGGGTTATGTCTTTGTAGTGTTCTGTTGTTTTTGTCTTGTTTGTGTTTTGTTATGTGGTTCTTGTGTTTTTCTATGTGGTTTGTGTTGTGGTTTCTTTTATCTTATTGTGCGTGTTTGGTTGTGCTTTTGTTTTTGACACACTCAAGGAGCATGTTTTTTATTTTATTTTATTATTTTTGTTGTTATTTACTTATTTTTAAATTGGTTTTGTGTGTTTGTTTGCTCCTTGAGTATGTCAAAGGTGGTAGGCCAGGTCCGAGTCCTGGGCATTTTTGGCGGAATGGATACCCCTGCCTCCTTGGGTCTTACCCGAAAGTGGCATCCCTTTTGGGATGTTTTCCACAAATAAAAAAAAGTCTATCCTTTTAAAAT
This sequence comes from Wollemia nobilis, assembly GCA_028583015.1. NCBI lineage: Eukaryota > Viridiplantae > Streptophyta > Pinopsida > Araucariales > Araucariaceae > Wollemia > Wollemia nobilis. Next base: position 8,987,313 of record JAQPPZ010016710.1, on the reverse strand, counting down.
AGAGAAATAGAGATTGAGGACTATTTTACACAATTTGACCCTAAGTACTAAAATATATTTGTAGACTGATGTTACCAATGCATAAAGCTCAAAAAATAATGTAGTTTGAAAAAAGGGACTCAAAATACTTTTGATTGCAAAATTTACAACCTCATAATATTTTTCCCTAATAACCCTCAAAAAATAAAAAATTACAATATCAAACCTTAAAAAATATGCATAATTACCTACTACCACTTGGTGCCCTTTGATTCATTGGTATCATATACTTATATTTCACCATATGAGCTCCTCTAAAATTCAATAGATGTGATAGTTTCCCTCTTTTCCTTGGTTGAGATGATTTAAATAGGGAAAAAAATATGATTGCATGACACTAGACACAACCACATTGGCCAAAAAGTGGGCTTATATTTTTCCTTGAGTTAAAATGATGCTGAAAGCCTTTGGAAAGACTTGAACCAAAATATCCTCTATATTAGGGCCCATTCGTTAACCAATTGTTCATTGGAATTGATGGAATGAAGGAGCAAGTAACCACTTGTGAACCACTTGATATCCACCTTAAAGGCTACAAAACTTGAAAACATGTGGATCAAACACGTGACCTTGCATATTAAATATAGCTTCATTGACCAACATGCAAAGGCTTTGTAAGTGACAATGAACTAGAACCTTTCATACCAACTCCCTTTTGTAAAATGTAGTGTCACTACTTGAACTCGATCCTCTTACATTTAATGCATAGCACAAACCTCCATGTCAATGGTGGTTTCAATATTGGAGCAAAGCCTTTAAAGAGTGTTGTATTCACATGATATCCAAGCAAAAGAAATAACATTATTTCCTTCAAAAAAAATGACTACACATGACTCGAACCCAAAACATAGAGCGATGATCACCTCAACACACCCTCTCATAGTCGTAATAGCATCATTGATAGAGGAGTGATAATGTGCCTCTTCCCCTTAAAGAAGAGCATCATGTGCCCCTCCAATGAATGACACCAATAAAAAGCAAGGAAGGCACATGATTTCAAATTTAAAAATGTGTGTAAAGTCCTACTAAAACATGGAGTATCCTTCCCTTTTTGGATCTCTACTTTTGCTAAGTTTTTTACATCATGAGACCAAAGTAAGATTTATTAAAGCATCTTCTAGAGGAATACAAAAATTATTCCCAAGGCTTTTGAAAAGTTGAAGAAAAGATAGTAAACTCATCCTAGGATTCATAAGAAGAATTAAACGCTTTGAATGACATTTATGCATGACCAAGTAAGATATATTCATACTTGCTTTGATACCATGTTAGAATTCAAAATATTTTCTAGAAATGAATAGAAGCAATTTGACCACTCAAATATTATACAAAATGAGTAAAACAATGAAAGAAAAGACACCAATTTGGGGATAACAATAGGCACCATAAATAATCACTATATCTAGGATAAAATTGCACCACTTTGATAATCAAATCAGGAGGAAAGATGGTATATATACCAATACCAAAACCCCAATTACATAATAAAGTTTAAATTAAGCCAACATAACAAGAGAGATTTAGGTTAATTACAAGTTATAAAGAGGTTTTAACCATAACAAGGTTAATCACAACCCATAGGACTTACATATTAAAATATTATAACTAATTAATACATTGTACAATGAAATACCCTTAGGCCTATCCAATATATCATACAATATTGGTCTTTTTGATGAATCTTATATAAAATATTTTACATTATTTGGTACATGTCATGGTATCACCTTGGGTACACTAGTAGATTAGGAGTTTATCTTATGTTAAATAGTTACTTGGAGAAGAAAAATATATGCACAAGTGTTAGAATGTGCATTTAGTGCACATGTGCATAAGTCTTTGGAATAGGAGTAACAAGTGTCCTTAGTTAGTTGTGCATGTATACAAGTGTCTATCATGCAGAATGTATATGTATCTTTAGAGTAGGATAGTGAAGAGTCACATACTAGTATATATGTGTGTGTGACCTATAATTGTAAAGAGAATGAAGCATGCATGATCCATGGCATGCACTAGTAGAGCTATAGTGATATCTTGTATCAAGTTTTTAAATTTTTGTGAGTTTACTTGAATGGCTATTGCATGAGTGATTACAAAAGTTTTTCATACTATTTATATACTTATTTGTGAGTCATTATTATAGTCATAACAAAGATTACTTATTTCATTACTTGTGGGTGCATTTCCATTAAGTTTATAGCATCAAAAGTTATCATTGGCATCATAGCACACGATAGATTGAGAGTAAAAAGGAAGAGCCATAAGAAATATTGAACAGAAGCTAAAGGAGAAGGCTAGGAAAGTCTCATTGAGAAAATTATAGGAAACACTCTTGATAGTGAATATTTGGGACAATTATCGCCATATAACAACAAGCCCATGGGAGAAGGATTTGGCAAGAAGTTTTCCAAATATTAGAGGAAAGTTGAAGCCACCAAATCCCAATTCCAGGTAGCAAGTTACATGAGTTTCAAAGCTGAAAATAGGTAGGTTAAAGAGTTGTTTTGGACAGCGAGGAAGAGCTATAAATTCATCCAGCAAGGGGTAGTATTTGGGTGATCCAAATCGCCAAGAACTTCACCATCAAATTGATATTGAAAAGGTATGCAACTTAGGTGCAAAAGTTTCATTAGTTGAATCATTATTAAGTAGTAAGCACCAAATTCAAGGATTAAAAGTTGCATGAAAAGGTTGTATAGATTAAGTCTTCAAGGGAAGTGCAGAAGATAGTTTTTACAAGGATAAAACCTACACATAAAAATAGGATTTATATAATTTCAAGAGAAAGAAGAATATAAACATCCTATTATCTATTGAAAGGAAAGAAGACTTCATTTTAAATACTAGATTGCATAGTATAATCATCCAAAAGGCACTCTATCCACATGGTTTAAAAGCTGGGAATTGTTATTAACCAAGCATTGAGGAGATATAGGAAGAGAATGGTGCAATATTAAACCCTGCATTATCCCAGCTTGCAAAGATAGGAGAATTCACCATCTTGTGAAGGCAAGGTGAAGATTTGAAGCACAGGGAGGTAAGCATCTCAGTATTTCTACGTACAACAATGATGTTAGCAGGTAAAGACCTAGCATAGTCTGCCATTGCAGGTCCAAGAACGCAACATGAGAAAGATAGTCAGAGGTTCATATATTCTTGAGCACCGTTGGACAAAGCTTTCATTCTGCCCACACACCAACATTGACACAGTAGAGTAAACATCATTGGCACTAAAGCACAATGTCTATTCAGTTCTCACAATAGCATTAAAGACCTTCTAGGCGCAAGGCAATCTAGCAAGCGTGTAGTAAGAATAACTATATCGATAAAGGTCTGAAAGCACGTAGTAAAGAAAGGGAGAAGCAAAAGACTATTAAGCACAAATTCAATGCCGTATCATCTTGGTTAAGACCCGTTACACCGCCAACGAATCAGTCACAGAGGATTGGAAGTTTTTTTTTTTGGTAATTCACCCATGTTGAGGGCAATAGCACAGTGACAAATCCATTTTACAAAGTAGTGAATCAATTTTGCAGAGCCAAGTCTTGGACACATCACAGATGAGACATACCGAGTTGAGCACATTGTTTTTTTTCAATAGCCAAGGTCAAAGCTTCATCAATAAACCAAAGAGATAACACGTCATTGAATTTAAAAAAAAAAATGTTGAACTACGAAGGAAAAAGACATCAGCTAAAAGAGAAAATTGCCACACGGATAGAGGAAAGGTATAACCGTTTCATCTGCAATCATTAGACTCTCTCAACACGCGAAGGAGACGCGTTATCAATAGACATTATCAAAAGATTTATCAGTCATCGAAGGGAAACGATCATCTGCTCATTAGTCGTTACACATTACAGCATTCATTAGCTGTTAGCAAGGATTCTAGTGTTGAATCATCTTATTTGGTTGCACTCGACAAAGAGACAAGGATCATTACAATTTCTCTACCTCAAATAACTCATCTCAAGAACGTAGCGTTTGACACGTGGGAAATTTGCCACCAAGATTTGTACTCGTTTCATTTGCAGTGTGGCAGTGAGGATTGTTACAAGACAATGATTCCATGCAGTAAAGTGAAGATCGTCTAAAAAAACCACTAATCGTTTGCAAGATCGTGTGGGAAAACTAGTCGTTGCTACTTTAAACTTGGAGACGTTGAATCAAATTCCTTACAACCTCACTACATTGGAGAACGCATCAGAAAAGGAGGGGGTAGATCATAGTCACGAGCTTTGGTCGGAAAACACCCGCTACTAGCGTTTCAACTCATACGCATATAGGACGCCCAATTAAGGAGGATAAACGCTCAAAATAGGCTTTGGTCAAAGAAAGAGGACCACCAAGCAGAGTCACTTTATTGAGGTAAAAATTATATATACCAATCTTACTTATAAAAGCACTTTATTAAAGGAAAGGTTCATGGAATAGAATTAGAAAAGCAAACCAAGAACAAGAACAAGGAGACTATATCCAAATATTATTATTTTTTAAATTTGGAAGATATAAGGAATTTTACATTAAAATTTAGATTATTGGAATTTAGAAAACCAAACAATTGGATATTAAGAAAGTTAAAATTAATCGCTTATACTTGTCTCATACTCATACTAAAGGGACAAAAATGAATCCAACTATAGAGAACTCCATTAAATTGATTAGTGCATACTTCAATAGGAGAAATAAGGTGAAATAAAATTTGATTGTTATTATTTACAAAACATTACAAAATCAACTCAAAAGGTGTAACTAATTATTGCTAAGCTCTTTATCAAGTTAATAGCATACTCTAATTACTTGGGAGTGAAAAGGTATTCTACCTAGAGTATTGGAAAATCAATTACAAGTTTTCAATTTAAGTTTTGTAAATCAAATTTAACATTTATAAATTAATAATATTGGAGAGATAAGGTCTACTACAAATTAGGATATTGAATTTTGAAAATATAGTTTACAAAACTCTTAACATATTTACTAGGGAGCCATAAGGCAACCTACATCAAAGGAACATGGAAAAGGAAAAGCAAATAAAAAAGAAAATAAGTAATACAAAAGTAGAAACTTAGAAACTAGAACTTCATGAGTCGTTAGAAGAAAACCTATGTCTACAAGAAGAACTAATTTACATTGGAGAAGAACTAGAATTTTAGGAAGAAGAACAACTAGACATTCAAGAAATTTTAAAAATATTGGAAAGATTAAAATGTCATTCACAACACCTAATAGAAGATACTAAAAATAATTCATCAATAAGAGAAAAGAGTGTCTTGCAATCAATGTTAAAAGAAATCAAACTGGTATGCTAGCATGTGCATGTTTAAGTCCCCTAGCGCGGTATTGACAATGATTATGTATAAATGCATGTATGAATGCTAATTTGACACATGTTGAACTGTTTGGATGGAAATCGAAGTATACAATGAAAGATGCAATATGGTAATGAATGAACGTGAGAATTTATGTGTAAGGTTGCCCTAGTATTATAGACAATGAAATGGGGTGATGGTGTGAACAAGAAAGCGAGAGAGAAGAAAAGAGTAAAAAGAATGAGGAAAGAAAGGGGAAAGAAATGAAAGGAGGAGAAGAGAAGAATATAAACCTATCAAAGGTGTGTAGCCACTCGAAGCGTGACCATACAACATTGATGGGTAACAATAAGAAAAGAAGATAAAAAAAATAGAAGAAGGGGGATGAAAGGTATGTAGGCGCTCAAAGCGTGACCATACAACATTCATTATAGAAGAGGGGGAAGCATGAAGAAGGAAGAAAATAATGAGGTAGATGAAATATATATGATTGGAAATGCAATTTGATTTAATGTCACAGAATGTCAAAAATGTTGTTGTTTTTTATTTGATTTTTTTTTTTTTTGTATTTGATCGTAAGCATATGTACAAGTTGTGGTGAGCAGTAATGCCTACACTTAGGCATAAAATGCTCGCAGATGAATAATATTAATGGGCTCAAGTTCAAAAAGACATTCCAATGTGGCAAGACGATATACCCCAAATCCAAACTTTTGAGTAACCATGTATGGGCCTAGCCAATTGGGTGTAAGAAATCCACATTATAATGGGGGAGATTCATTGACATATTAAACAAGATACACCAATAAATTATAAGGTGGATTCCTTACACGTAGCTAAGAATAACAAATGGGGGCGAGCCATGAGTCATATCACATGTTCATAAGTTTCCTAATTAACACCAACAAGTTATAAGGATTGTCCCAAGGTTTGTCTTTTCTAATGTACATAAAATTATTTTTGGTGGCTTCGTGATGGTATGAAAAATATTTGAAGGAGACCTTGCTATCCTCTTTGCATTAATAAAATAAAATAATATAGGCTTTCGTAATTAAAAAAATAAATGAAGAACTCTCTTTCCAAATAGTGTTAGGTATATCCGGGCAAGCGTAGGGCGATGTGACCATCTACCTTATAGAAAAGTAGGATGTGCTCCTTTTGGGTTGGATCAATGTAGGTTTGACCTCAAGAAAATGTTTGGTAATAGGTGGTAATTCTTAGTAGAACGATAAAGAGGGGTGCACCCTACAACAAATTTTTTTAATAAAGGATCCTTTTTAATTGGACAGTCTAATAATTCTAGAACCCCTATCTGTTATAGGGTTTAAGATGTAAAGTGCACCATTTTATTATTAAATTGAAACGTTAGAGATAAATCTTTGCTCATGTGATCACGAAACTAATGCTTTGCGGAGCTGGGCTCTGTCGTGCTAAGGGAGCCCAAATTATCTAAATGGAAATCTTGACGAGACATATAAAGCTTCTAAAAATACTTTCATATTACCAAGTGTTATAGGAGACCTGATATATATGGCATTACTTTCCAATAAAGTTCTAAAAGATAAAAATAGAAGACAAGAGGACATGATAGAAGAATTGAAGAATAAGTATATTGATGAAGCAAATACATCGAACAATAGGCTTGTTGATATTACTAGAGGAGCAAAAAAAAAAGAATTATTCCACACTTCAAAAATACATTCAAAGCGTTCTTAGTAATGCTAATTATTACTATGAATATTTTGTTACTAGACCTACCAATCTATGGAGAATAATATATAAAGGAATTGTCACTCTTAATGTTTCTAAGATGAGAGAACATGAAAAGGCTGAAGAGTTAAAGAACAACTAGTGATACAAATGATGTAAAGCCCATGATGATAGATTCATGTTGCAATATTATAGAATCCAAACCATTGATGATTGATGCATGTTATGATACTAATGATCTATCTCAAAAGGACAAAGATGTAAACTATGATTCTAGTCAACATGAAAGGAAATACTACAATGCCAACATTGACACTAGTGATCTAGAATCCTTGACAAAGATAGAAGAAAATGTTACAAATATTGATGATATATGTGATACAAGTGATCTAAATATAATTAATGATTGCTTAGGAAAAAATAATTCTACTAGAATTTATGAAGGTATAGATATAGATGACGATAGATACAATGATGCACAAGATCATATTGATACTAAAAAATATCATTCTAATGATTGTATTGATTATGCTAATATTATTTTGTTCAAATTTGATAAGAGATGAAGATACAGGTCTATAAAACCATGACCAAGGAATGCAAGAATCAATTGCATCAAAAATCAAGTCAAAGAATGAAGATATTGAGTATACAGGTCATATCAGCAACAATAAGCAAGGGACTGAGTTTGTAACAAAACATAGTGATATCAGATAAATAATAGAGAATTACAAGAATAGTTGCTATGAAGGAAAAAATGGTCAAACAGATTTGGCTACAGAAATTAGGTGTAGTCCTTGTAACAAGTTTGAATCAATTGCATTAGAAATCAGGTCAAAGTATGAAGATCTTGAGTATAAAGGTCAGATCAACAACAATAAGGGATTGAGTTTGTAACAAAACATAGTGACATCATATCAATAATAGATAATGACAGGAATAGTTGCTATGAAGGACGGAATGGTCAAACGAATTTGGCTATAGAAATTAGGTGCCATCATTATAACAAGTTTGGAAACAAGGTAGAGAGATGTTGGAATCTCCATAGCTATAAAATTTGTGGAGGAACCAATCATTCTCAAAGATATTGTTGGTACAAATAAAATCATTTCTTTGATTGGATATATACCATGACAAGAAACTTCATTAGTGATTTTTCTTAAGTATACTTCTCAAGGTACAAATAAGGACACAAGAAAGGTATGAACTTCTTCAACAATAGAACTGGAAGGAAAACAATAATAGTGCCAAAGTCAGAGTACAAAGTCAAGAAAAAAGTTGAAGCTCAAGTAGAAGATCAATTCCATAACCACTTGAAGAATGAATACAAATACAAATATCCATATTGAAGACTAAAGTCTTCAATAACCAAATAATGTAATACATGGGGATGTTAGAAAATATATTACATTATTTGGTACATGTCATGGTATCACCTTGGGTACACTAGTAGATTAGGAGTTTATCTTAGGTTAAATAGTTACTTGGGGAAGAAGCAATAATTACACAATTGTTAGAATGTGCAATTATGTAAATGCCCATGTAGTCCACATGTACATGTCTTTAGAATAGGAGTAACGCAGGTCCTTAGTTAGTTGTGTATGTATACAAGTTTCTATCATGAAGAATGTATATGTATATTTAGAGTAGGATAGTGAAGAGTCACATACAAGTATATATATGTGTGACCTAGCATTGTAACGAGAATGAAGCATGCACTAGTAGAGATATAGTGAGATCTTGTATCAAGTTTTCAAATTTTCATGAGTTTACTTGAATGGCTATTGCATGAGTGATTATAGAAGTTTTTCATGTTATTTATTTACTTATTTGTGAGCCATTATCATAGTCATAACAAAGCTTACTTATTTCATTACTTGTAGGTGTAACACAATGGTGGATTATTCTTTATGGGGAGGTGTTTTCCAGAGGTAAGAATTATTCCTAGGCCAAGCTTATCTCAATGACCAAATCGGACAGTCTTCTAATCACCTGAACTACCCTTGTACGAACTATCAATTCCTTGTACGGACCTTAATTATATACACTGTACGATCTCAAATCGTACATTGTCCAAGATGGTATGATATTACACCCAAAAAAATTGACAGATAATTTTTTGGGAGTTGCCGTACACATTTTTGTAATCGTTCAAGCCGATTCACCAAAAATGCCAAATCAGGTAAATTGCTGTCAATCATCTATTTTACCAAATCGGGTAACAATTGTTTGTAAGATTTGTACGATGTACGATATGTAAGAAATACATGTACAAAAATATGTTAAATACTATGCTCTTCTGCCCCAATCTCTCTCCGGGATGTTTTGTAAAGTTTTAACAACCTAAACAAGACAATCTCTTTCACAAAAAAAGCATTCAAACTAGGCTGGTGAGAGATTCTATACAAGTAATTCCATCCAGGAATCATACAGTCTACTTCAATACATCTTTACCAACATCACTAAGCTCCTAAATCATTCCACATGATTCACCAGTGATCATCTTCTCCACAAAGCTGCAACAAGTCTAAAACTAACATATAATAGTAAGGTAGAAACTCAATTACACAATGTTAATCCACAATGCATTATCCATTCACAAAAATACCATACATTATCATCCACAACGTCTATTATTCTCATTAATGGCTATCAATTCAGTTACAATTTGGAAAACTCTTTCAAGTTAATTGCAATAACTCATAAATATGTCTATATCTCTATTCTAGCAACTAATAACCAGTAAACTAGTAGCCCAGACTACAAATTCAAAAATAGGACCTTATATAACGTTTCCCAGGCTATTCCAAAGCGATTCCTGAGACAATCCGTTATTCACAACTACCCATATACAACTGAATACATTATTTTGGAATTTTCCTAAGTTTACACCTTAGTTTAGCAAATCCATGCGATATTTCATCCCAAAATTACATTTCCTTTGCATCTGAGTGAATTTCGGTGCGTCCTATACAATTTTCTACTACTTTGTATGGTTTTCCAATCTATATGTATGCTTTTTACTTCCACTGTACGATTTGCTCCAACTATACAGTTTTACAAAACTTGAGCAAATTATTCCCAAAACTGTCAAAATCTAGCAAATCACTTTTTCTTCTTCTGGGAGGTGGATTTTCTGCCTACAGTAGGTGCATTTCCATTAATTTTATAGCCTCAAAATCTAACATAATCATATTATAATTTCAACATTTCCTATTACACATTTAATTGGTTTGATATGGTTCTCGGTTGGGCCATGAGCATCTTTTCTCTCCAATTGATGTTTTCTTGTATATAGTTCTTTTGGTGATGATAATATATAGGGTTAAAATAAATAAGATAATGTTCTTTCTTTATTTCTAACTTATTTTCCTCCTATACAATTCTGATAATTTTTTTCCTAATAAATATGTAATTGTTATTATTTGGGCAATCCAAGTTGATATTCCATTTTTCATCCACTTATTGTTTGATTTCATTTATCTTTTCTTTCTTTTGTTCAAATCATATTTTACTATATATTTAGGCCATCTATCTGATGTTTTACCCTAGATATCTTATAAGGTATATTTTTTAGATATAAGAATTTTATATGGTTATAAAAACTACAAGTAAAATATTTTAATTTAAACATAATAATTCTATTAAGTGAGAAAATTTATAATATTGCAAAGTAAAAATATTTGTCTTATGAAATAATATGTGTGTGTGTGTGTCAAAATATGATGATTCAAATTAAAACCTCATTTAATTTGATGATGATTTTCTATCCAACTCAACCTTTCAAATTTTGTCTTCTTAAATTAAAAATTCTTTATACAAAACCATAAAATTTATAAAAATAATTGTTTGGATCAACCATAGGTCAACATGTGTCATACTCTTAAGGTTCTCTATAGATTTGAACCTTTCATTGCTAATCAACATAAATATTGGTATTGGACCTTTTGCTATTGTTAAATGAGCCATTAACATTGGCAAGAATTATCAAGCTCTTGCCTCCCCTTGTCCTAGGTAATGTCCCCTTGAAGCATATGTTAAGTGTGGAGGAACTTGGCTTGAATTAGTATCTATAAATGGTTAGGTGGCCTAGACTCATTGTCCCATATAGATAAGAGTTGACAAAAGGTAGTATGATGGAATAATCAATTTTTGAGAAACATAATTAAAGGGTAGCAATCACCATATCCCTACCTTTATCCATTAACATAAAACTTCCATACCTTTGCTTTACTGGTGTTAAAATTTTGTACCTCTACTTCATTAACACTGAGCTTCCTTGACTCTACTATTTCTATCTTCATTTTATTTGGGCCCTTTGGTTCATCAATCCTCTAGTGGTATTTGAATTGGTATCTTTGAATTCATCTATCCATGATCCATCCACTCCTATCCTAATTGGTTTTGCCTCATTTTTTATCCTAGTTATCAACATGGATCTTTCAACTTAGCTTTATGGTTCTTTTCCATTATTTCTAGGAACTTTGGTCATTCAAGCCTTATTTCATCATCTAGTAGCATTGGTGTTGAACTCCTCTTAATATTTCCCCTCTTTTTTTGAAAGCTTAGTGACTTATTCTACAAAACTCAACTAACCCTGTAGTAGAAAAACCCCTTCTACTTTTGGACCACTACCACATATATCTAACTACCCCATAATTCTTGCATTCACTATCACCCCTTTTCTTGACCCTATTATTTATATTATTGATGTGATGGGTAGTTTAGCATATGACACGATAAAATATATAGAGACATGTCTTCTTCCTATGTTTTATGGGAGATTCATGGACCCCTTATGTGTTATATGAAACCTCATAAGGAAAAAAGAAGTAGAATTAGAAGTAAACAATAATTGAATCAAAGTCAAAAGTAAAGACTAAGGGAAAACCATGCATAGACACACTATTGTAGAAACTAAATCATTTTATAAAGTCTTCAAATTCTTTCTTCTATGTGTTTAATTACTAGAATTATAAATTTCCAAAAAGAAATTGTTCTATTTTTTCCTTCATAGTGTTCCCTTTGAGCATGAATTTTAGAAGTGGATAAATATTAACTAGGAAAATAGGGGTTGGGTGGTTGAGAAAATGAGGGTCTTAGGAAAGGGGTATATTGCATTTAAATTTAGTGTAGAGAGGCAACATAGTCAATATTGTAATTTTGTATCTTGATAGAACATCTAGGGCAAAGTTACTACTTCGGGTTGAATCCTCCTTCCTTAATTTGTTATTTATAAAACATACTAGAGATTACAAGGAAATTAGGTAAAGTTTGGTGTAGAAATGAAAGGGAGAAATTTTTGATTTTTGATTCCATATTTGAGCATGCATAAAATTAAATATAAATAGTATGTTCCCTTAGTCTATTCACCTAATTGGTCCAAGGTTTGGGCAAGAACATCATGGTGTATATCTATTTCATCCTAGTGCTTGTTTCTAGTGCAAAGAAGTGGGCCATGTGGAAAAGCATTACCCTCATAAGAGTGTTAATGCTATGCAATTTTTATGACAAAATAGGAAAACAAGTGAGGTGGGGAAGGTTAAAATTTAGGGATAGGCAGGATAAATCCACAATGAATGGAAGACTATTTTACTAGCATTACTTGTGTCTAGTCCTTCAATATGTCATTACATAACTTGAATGAGTCTCTTATTCCCTTAATGACATCAATATTTGTTTAAAAATTTTATTAAATTTGTCAACACTCAACATAAAATTCAAATGTGTTTAATGTCATTAGAATTAGATGACATGTATGCACATTATCCCCATACCATCTGCATTTGTAAAAAGAGCACTAACAATTGATTTTGCAGGTGGTGAGAGTCTTATCCTATATATGGGATAGAGGTGGACCGACTTTGTTAGTCCTTGGGTAGGACAATAGTGAGCCATGTTGCTCGATGGTTCTTGTTCCTTTTCTACAACTATTTATCATTTTGTAGCCACCTTCCTTGATATTTTTGCCTCTTCAAAACCCCAAAATAAGCATAGAGTCATGATTAAGAGACATTTTGACATGCATCCCCAAAGCACACATCCTAAAATTTAATGGTGCTAAGACTATTGCTTTAAGTGGCAATCATGGTTATCAATAGAATTTTAGGGTTGTCAACATACACTTATGATTCTAGAATTTTTTTACACCTAGGGGTCGAATGATGTTGGAAATGAAAAAATTTCTTATCTATTCTATTGAAGTGACCTTGCTTAAATAGCAAGTGCATACAATATGATCCATTGAATCATAATAAACTGAGTTGATCTCAACCACACAAATTATCCTAGTAACAACTTAGGATATGATATATTCTAACACCCCCTTAAGTGGTACTAGGATATTTCTAACACCCCCCTTAAGTGGTACTATAAGGTAGTGAAAACAAAAAACCATAAAAGTGGCATATCCACAGTTATGAGTCCCTGTAATAAGGCCTGATAAGGTACTTATGTACAATATATCCATAAAAAAACTCTGCTAAAGAGATTATGAAAAACCTACAAGGGATAAAACCATATTTAAAAAATAAATAAGAAGAATAAGGAAGATGTGCAAGGGGGATGAAGAGGAAGATATTCTCTTCAACCCCTCCTAGGACAACTTCCATCAAGAATGTCCTGCAAAGTATCCATGAGATATCTCAAAAAATTAGAGAAGCCTTGTCATCGAATTGAAAGAAATATCACTCCAACACTGGTGCTGGTGACAATGAACAAGGTTGTGAACCATGAAAAAAATCACCAAAAAAAGCCCCCTGAAACCGAAGTGTCTCACAAAAGAAGAGTGTGAAGATAGTGTGGAAAAAAAATACCACAATGGCAAGGGTAATCCAAAAATGACCTCAAAAGCACATATATGTGATGTCCACCTATATGAACACAATGGCCTGATAACAAGGTCAAAATGTGTGGATAAACAACTAAAACAAGGAAATCAAGAGCGCCAATAGTTGTCGAATGTGTCCTTATGGTGACCTTCTCATCCTACCAGAATGCATGGATAACCAGCATCTACATCCGCTAGGTGCTATAAAGAAGATGACTAGATACTAAGATCACATACAAATGCTTTGCGAGTGTCAGGTTCAACCGAGAGTGCACTCCATGATACAACATATTTGAGACCAAAAACCACAGATTAAACTACCTCAAAATGGAAATTGGACACCACCAATGTGTCCATCTCAAAAAAACCTTTTCGATGACTATAAACACCCCTATGATCGGGTGTCAATGTGGCCTTCATCTGTAGGAAAAAAAACATTATTCTCCTTTCACAAGGGATCTTTCGAAATAAAGCATGGCGGAATACATTTTTAAAATAACTTTCCATTTTCTCTCATAGGGGAATATTAAATGGGTGGTGGACCATCCAATTTCCACATGGAAATTGTTTTTTGTATCCCCTTTAAAATGCCCATACTATAAGTGGTATTTCTCTTTATTAAAATAAAGGCTAAAATAGCCTTGTCCATACTTCATATAGGACAAAAAAGAAAATTGATGCTTTAAAAAAGTAATTTATACTTACCATTTTACACAAAATTGCACGTGGTACTTGAAACTCTTTTAGCCCAAGGAAAAAACTTCTTTATTTTGTTAGGCATTGGTAGCCCAAGGAAAAAGTACTATATATGAATTTCCCATCTGCTTCCATGATTGATCTCTCTCCACTAAAATGTGATCACCGAGCCTATTATTATACTAATCAAGTCTCCCCTTGGAGCATCTCCACATGCATTGGCATTTCAAACTCATGTCACAACATCCAACTCCACCCAAACTGCCTGGCATTGAATTCTTCAATCCCTTCTCCCCCATTTTCTCTTTGGCCATCATGGCTCTCACTTTTTTTCGAACACACTTCTGGACAACAGTTAGCATCGACAAGTGAAGCACATACAATCAAATCATATACACACAAAGTATACACCCATGTAGGCAACACCAATGCAAGATCTCTTGACTACAAAAAGACTAAATATCCAAAGTGGGTATCGAGGAAAATACTTGGGTTATGTCATCACCATGGAAAACACTTGAATTTGGAGAGGGTTTCGTTCCATAGTCTTCAATAGCAAACACATTTCCCTATATTTCATCAATGGAGAAAGGGAAAACAACAACAATATTATGAAGTTGCAGTGTAGAAACAAGCTAAAAGGAGAGCCCTCCTCAAACAACACCATCACACCATGTCTAAATCTATGACTCTCTCCAATAGTGAATCATCTTCTGCTACATTTTTCTCTCGAAGAAATCCACTCATGCGCCCAAAGATGTGTAGCGCACCACATCGGATTCCACAGAAGCATTACCCACGCACTGTCATGGCCATTACAAATGGTGAAAAGGTGCAACATGCCTTTGATATCCCATCTCCTATCATAGATGGAAACACAGTCGTATCAGGTGAACACACCTTCGACCACTCCAATAGACATCAAAAACATTGACACGGGGGTGAAGGGGGTGCCCAAAAAAATAAATCTCATCCTGAGACTTAATTTTTGCTACTTGTCCAAGGTCGATCATGGATGCCATCGGGAAACAACTGAACAATACCCTGCCATTTTTTTAATGGAAAAAAAAATGTGGACTTATAGTAATCTGCTTCCTAAAAATATGGAGTTGTGTGTTGCAAGAATCCCTTACCGCCTAATGCAAGCAGAACAAACTTTCGTCACTACTGATTTCCCATGCTCGTGCCCAAATTTCAAAAAACAAAAATTCTAGGAAAGACATGAATTAAAAAAAACATTCTCAGAAGCATACAAGTGACCACGATCAACACTACACTCTTTGCTCTATTACGTCCACAAAAAAATAGGTAACAAACTAGTTTTAAAATGAATCATCTTTGCCCTAGCAAAAACATGGCATAGTAATAATTGCATGCTTTAGTTTTAACTGAATGCCATCAATACGAACTAAGACTACATAATTTTGATATAGCAGGGTCTTGGAAAATGGTGGCGAGGTATGAATTTTTAATAAAAAATCTCGATGCTCAAATATTGGAAAGCAGGGATCGATAACTAGAGACAACTAAAAATAGGTGACAGGATATTCGCAAAGTTTTTATATTCAAACAATCCATGTTGAGATTCATGTGGACCACCATCATTGGAACCATCATCATAGATACTCTTCTATGGATTCTCCACCCATGTCCATGATCTCCACATAGAAAAATAGACTTCTACTTCCTTACACGTCTATCACCTATGGGATCCTACTCTTGCTCTTACTCTTGCTTAAATATTGATCAAAATCGATTATGGATTTATATGGTTTTGTTTTCTCATGGTGCTAGTCTCTCCATCCACATTGGACACTTCGAGGGTCACGATTATAATGTAACCTTTCGATAAAGTTTCAAAAACCATCTTTGTCAAAAAAAAAAAGTGCCTTGAGCATGCTCTCGATGCTGCAAGAAGAAAAATGGAGCCAACTCTGAAGATCTTGGAGGTGACACTCCAAGAGACTTTGAACATATTGGAACCTTCTGCCAAGAGGTTCCACGTTTTCTTCACTCGAAAGAGCAGACTGCCAACATCGTTGTTGACAAAAATCATGGCAGGGATGAGCCCCCCAATGTCGATCCTTTTCGAAGTAGTCGACGATCCGAGCATTGGGATTTTTGCTCTTTTTTTGTAATGCCTCTTTTAGATATGCCAACATGCACCCCATCATGATGCTCAAAATGCACCCCTGTAAGCCACTGAAACATAACCACTTTGTGCAAGCAATACAGGCTTGAGGACCTGCACCCCTATCGATCCAGAACGCCTGGGGTTGGTGGTCTCCACTACAAATTTTATAGAAATTCAGGTGATTATGACCCAATGGTGCAACTATAATTGTAGTGTTGAGGCCAATCAACTATAAAAATAATCCAAGCTAGATCATCAATTGGCCTTTTGTTTTAAAAAAATAATATCTGGAATGGAGCACCAAACGAAAGCACACGTAGGCATCCCCACAGCAAACTGCAAAAAAAATTGCACAAATACAAAGAAATATTTTCTACTAGGGAAGGAGATCTTTTTTTTATTAACCATCTGGTTTCTGATCCATCAAAATATGGAGAGCATAATCCCTCAGTATTAAAAAAATGAGGGAAAAAAATGATGATGGGAAGAGAAAACAATGAGGGAGGGGGATTTCCATAAGGGAAATCTCCTCTCAAGCTCATAGGACAAGGAAAGCTCGCTCTGATACCATGTTGAAAATGAAAAACTTTCTTATCTATTCTATTGAAGTGACCTTGCTTAAATAGCAAGTGCATACAATATGATCCATTGGATCATAACAAACTGAGTTGATCTCAACCACACAAATTATCCTAGTAACAACTTAGGATATGATATATTTCTAACAAATGACATGTTATTTGGACTGATGGTTAATATTTTATGACATAAAAATGATATAATTAGTTATTGAATCCAAAGGGAAAGACATTTCATTTTATTTTTTATAAATACCCACTTTATACCATATATTTAGTTGCAAAATCATTACCAAACGTCTATAAGATATTTTTATGCTCTTTCTAACACTTTTATTGGCTCTTTGCATTTGATGCTACCATAAAATGCAATCATTTTTCCCTCACATTCTCTCTCTATAAACATCCTAGGTGTGATCTATCTTTATTTACTATGGTGATGTTGCAAGCAAGTTAGAATAGGATTGAGAATTTTATTACATTTATTATGGGATTATATGGTCCTTTATGCCCTAGATATCAAGTAATTTATTTTATTGCATTAGGGTTAGCCCTAGCTTTACATTTTTATGGATAATCTTAGTATAGTTTATTCTTGATTGCTCAACTTTATTTATGCTTGGATTAAGATAGTTTTCAACTTTCATTATGGATTTAATGTTATATAGTATTAATTTAAGCATATTTACTTTATCTTGTATTAATTCAAGTGATTGTATGATATCTCCCCTTTTTCTTGTAAATATTTTGGTAAACCTGATGTGAAACTATCTTTTAATATTTTTCTTTCTATTTTTAGCCCCTAGGGTTTAGAAAATTTGCTATCATAGGATTTGTGTTATTCACCAATTTTTTTTGTAAGCTAAATATTATTGTCATATTTTTTCTCTTAGGGCTTCCCTAAAAATCAAATAATATTTTGCTATGAGGGTTTTTAGTAGTTTACTTGCTTAAGGGTGGAATATTTTGGTAAAACCCTAGTTGCTCTTGAGTAGTTTTTCTACTTATCCTTATGGCGCCTCCTACTTCTTCTAAGGCATTGGAATGGCTACTTGGTCTAATAAGAAGAGATTTCCTTATATAAGAGGATATCCCACAATTATTTGCCCATCAAAATTTAATTGTTCGTTATTTTATGCTTAATCGTAACAATGAACTTTAAATTAAGGACTAGATGGACAAATATTTTGATTCTAAAAAAAATACCCTAATATTGAATTTGATGAACCTTACAAATCTAGAATAGGGTCTTAAAAATTATTAAAATCTTATATGTTAGGTAGTGATTATGAACACCATGCTAAATCAAGATCACCCCTTAATGAAGTGATTGTGGTAATACCAAGATCATTGCTAAATGTGGTAATCATAAAAAAATAGATGCACATACGAACGACACACAAAGTGCAACTTCTCAAAATCCAATACTCATTTTGAGCATCATGATGAAAAATTAGCTACGTATATGACAATCCTTATGAAATATTTGGCTTGATAGCTAGATAATGATAGACATGATATTAAATGCAAATGGAGTCTTCTAGGAGAGAAACAACCAAACAAATGTAGGATTTGATAACCAATATTACTTAACTTTTAAGTGCTAATAGAAACCATGTAGTACAAGTTGTTATTATTCCTTCAATATTAAATCCCAATACTCCTCCTCCACCTCCCCTAGCCAATCTTGGGGAGGCTTTACCTGCATCAACCAATCCAACTTTGAAAAATTATAAAATTTAATCTCCAGCCGCTGATGTAGAAGCTATAGGATTACCTGGGCATATGACTAAGTTATTTTATAATGGGGCAAATAAATCCCAAATATTTATTGATTTATGAATTATTATATGGATTGGCTACACAATGAAAAGTCTTTATTGAAATTGATGACTAGGGATTTACTAGAAAATTCTCTTGATGGGTTTGCATCCTTATATAGACATTTGATTGATCACCTAAATACTTTTGTCAAAATGTTAAAACAATAATTTGATAATGACATGAGTATAATAGAAGCAATGGATATTTTTTGTAAACACAAAACAAGACCCTGATGAATCTATTATTGACTTCCATAAAAGGTGGAAAATATTTAAATGTTCTATGAAAATAAATTTAACTAAAGAGACCACTATAGTAATGTTTGTAAACAATATTAGGCCATCTTTTCCAATAAAAAATCCAAGAACACAATCCTTGTTGTTTGTCTTCCCTTGATAAAGTTATACGTTTTACTAAGATCCTTGAGTATTGGGAAAAAAATGAAGGCCAAAAATCCTTGAAACCTAAAAATCATAAAAAAAATTCCATAGGGGATGGGGTTTACAATGTAGTTGTCTGAGATACCTCTCATGAGTTATAAATAGACAGAGCTCCTATTTATATGTTAACCAAATGTAGGGACGGTCCAAAACCTGAGAATCGGATGCCTCAATAGACACATAAAGATATATTCTTAAAATATGTCCACAACCCAAGCTTAAGAATTATCACATCAATGCCATTTTTAAAGCATTTGCATAGCAATGATCTTAACAAATTTTACCTTTGGCATGGAACATATAGTTATGACAATTCTGATAGTTTTTGAGACCTAACACTTAATGTAAATCTAACATGAAAGTAATTATAGGATCTAAATAAAGTTTCAATATAAAGAAGTCAATAATAAAGAGAATAAAACTGAAAATAACTCAGAAATACTTAAAAAATAATCACGTGAAAAATCTCACAAAAATACTGAAAATGATGCAGAATAATGGTCTACTAATGCATGTTATATGCAATGCATTTTCAATACCAATTATAATGATTTATCACAAATATATAATAGTATGTGACTCTTCATATGAAGCACTCTTGACCTTCACTTTTCCTTGAAACTATTCACTTCCCTATTCTAAGGATACATATGCACTCTTACATAATGGACACTTGTGCACATCCACACTCACAACACTTGCACACTTAATTACATGACACTTGTGTATTTCTTGCATATTATTATATTACATGAAATAAAATCTCACACTCTAATATAAGACACACACCTAATCTAATATCGTACCAAGGTGGTACATTGGCATGCACAAAATAATATAATATTCTCCAACACCCCCCATGTATTACATTATTTGGTTATTGAAGACTCTTATCTTCAATACAATCTTTATCTTTCAATTTATTTTGTATTGTATGCCTCCTTCATCTTGATCAGATTCCTTTTCTTGTTTATCTTCATCTTTAGTTTCAGCTCCATGTTCTTCAATTTTTGTGTTTTCTTGAACTATCTTCTTATCATTGAATTCTTCTAAAAGAATTATCCTTTTGCCTTTGTTCTTTATATCATATGTCTTCTTTGGTATAGTGTCTTCTGAACATTCACTTAAAGCATCATGATAAGATCATGAATTATATGAACTTGATATATCAATATTGCATGAAGAAAAAAAAATATTTTCTTAATAGGATTTATCTATTTTTGCTTTCCTCTTAAGAGATTCAATCAACTCTCTTTGTTTCATGCTTTCTTCTTTGTAATATTTGAGTGTCAACAATGCCATATATAGAATGCTACCAATATCTAAAGGAATTAGAATATCATATTTTCCATTATCAATTGTTTCAATGATCCTAGCATGTAGATAATATTCCAAAGTTTCAAATATTTCTCCTATTGCTTCACTATAGATCAATTTTGTAGCTAGATCTATGCTTCCTTCATATTTTGTAAGCAATTTTTTATTCCAATTTTTATGACATTTGCTCTTTCTTTTCTAATTATGTTTTCCATGTCATTATCCATTGACTTCCTAGTTTTTGAATAACAAATTCCAAGTTTTTCAAGTTTGGCAAGAACCTTTGTAGTGGAATACCTTATGGCTCCCTAATTGAATAGAAACTAGAATGTTTGCAAACTTATGAATTCCTAAATTTTGAGTAGAATTCCTTGTCTCTCCATAATTAAATTGTTGCAAATATTCTATGATTTTTGAATTTCAAGGAATAATAAATCAATAAAGCTATTATTTAATCCTTTGAAAAACAAGACTTCAAAAATAGTAAATCCTACTTATCACTCCAAAAAGTAGTTAAGGCATTAATTTTTCTATTAAACTACTTATCTCTCCATTAGACCTTTTTTTAACCTTAGCAAAGAAATAATAACATATATACTCCTTATTTCTCCTTTCAACCTTAGGGAAAAATTAATAAACTTTAAAAACCCTAATTTACCTCCTCAAGACACATAGCTTGGTAGATGATCTCTGGCATTGTGTTAAGTGCTTTCCTTGAATGCTCAACTAAAATCGTATGAGACTTAAATGTGTTAGGATTCTTTGCATCGAACATCATTAAAGGTTTCTCCAAAAATATTTTGAACTCTGCTCATTTTCTTCCTTCTTGTCACATGGAAGAGTGCATGAAAAATGAATTGCCACTGGAGTTTTATTTCAAACCTTGTAATGCTTAGGTGATGGTAACGCTTCACTTCCCTACTACCACCTAGTGTTCATGGTAAAAAACTCTTTCACTACCTTCTCTTTCATGCTCAACATTAGAATAGCATGTCTTTTCTCCTTCGTTATGAATGATGCAATTGCTTTATCTTCTCTTGTTCTTCTTGCATCATTTGCAATGCTTCTATAATGGTAGTGCTTCTCTATAGCACTACGTTGCTTAGAATGGTGCTTTGTCACCTTTGATTCCATGTTGTTCCTATCAATGCTTTGTTGGTTGCCTTGTTGGCACTATTCCCTATGAAAAAGAATTATCCAATTATCATTATGTTTGGCTATGGTGTTGATTGTTTTACTTTTTTTTTTGGTAATGAAGGTACAATTTCATTACAACCGGGTTTTCCAGGTTGACCCAAAACCTTTTACAAAATCGGCACTATGCTGTTACGGATCAAAAACTCAATAGGGACAGTCTGTCCTTCACTGCTAGTACCCTTTAGAGGCCCCCCTACCAAGATAGAGCACCGCCCCTTACATATATTTACCAACACCTTAGAACACAGGCAGTGGCCCACCGCATTGCTCTCTTGCTGCCCCAGACTTGAAAGTGCGACCTGTCACGAAATCACGACGTCCTTAAGTCTTCTCCTTCATTTTATCTGAAAAGTCACGAAATGGTGACATGTCGCAAAAAAGAGACGTCACAAAATTGTGACATTCTGCCAACGTTCTGCTCCTTTGCCGTTATAAGTCACGAAAATGTGACAAGTCACGAAAATGAGCCATGTCACGAAATCGTGACATTCGTCTCCCATTTTGCACTCTTTCTGCTTCCAGCCTCCTTGCTCCTTTTCTTGGATTTTGCCCACAAAAAACCAACATGTCGCGATATCGCGACACTTTCACCTCCTTACTCTTTCTCTTCTCTTTTGGTCACAAAAATACGACATGTCACGATATCGTGACACTTTTTCCTTCCTCCTCTTTCTCTTCTCTTTTGGTCGCAAAAATGCGACATGTCACGATATCGCGACACTTTTTCTTCTTACTATTTCTTGTCTGTTTTGGTCGTAAACATGTGACATGTCGCGAAATCATGATACTTCTGCCTCTTTGACCTCTTTTGTTGCTTTTGGACATGAAAAGCCAACATGTCACGAAATCGCGACACTTACGCCTCCTTGCTCCTTTTCTTGGCTTTTGCCCATGAAAATCCAACATGTCGCGATATCATGACACTTTCGCCTCCTTACTCTTTCTCTTTTCTTTTGGTCGCAAAAATGTGACATGTCACGATATCACGACACTTTTTCCTTCCTACTCTTTCTCTTCTCTTTTGGTTGCAAAAATGCGACATGTCGCGATATCACGACACTTTTCCCTCTTACTCTTTCTCTTCTGTTTAGGTCGTGAGAATGCGACATGTCACGAAATCGTGATACTTCTGCCTCTTTGACCTCTTTTATTGCTTTTGGACATGAACAAACAACATGTCGCGATATCGTGACACTTTCTCCTCCTTGCTCCTTTTCTTGGCTTTTGCCCACGAAAATCCAACATGTCGCGATATCATGACACTTTCGCCTCCTTACTCTTTCTCTTCTCTTTTGGTCGTAAAAATGTGACATGTTGCGATATCGTGACACTTTTTCCTTCCTACTCTTTCTCTTCTCTTTTGGTCATGAAAATGCGACATGTCACGATATCGTGACACTTTTCCTTCTTACTCTTTCTCTTCTGTTTTGGTCGCGAAAATGCGACATGTCATGAAATTGCGACACTTCTGCCTCTTTGACCTCTTTTGTTGCTTTTGGACACGAAAAGCCAACATGTCACGAAATCGCGACACTTTCACCTCCTTGCTCCTTTTCTTGGCTTTTGCCCGTGAAAATCCAACATGTCATGATATCGCGACACTTTCGCCTCCTTACTCTTTCTCTTCTCTCTTGGTCGCGAAAATGCCACATGTCGCGATATCGCGACACTTTTTCCTTCCTACTCTTTATGTTTTCTTTTGGTCGCGAAAAAGCGACATGTCATGATATCGCGACACTTTTCCTTCTTACTCTTTCTCTTCTGTTTAGGTCGCGAGAATGCGACATGTTGCGAAATCACGACACTTCTGCCTCTTTGACCTCTTTTGTTGCTTTTGAATATGAAAATGCAACATGTCACGATATCGCAACACTTTCTCCTCCTTGCTCCTTTTCTTGGCTATTGCCCGCGAAAATCCAACATGTCGCGATATCGTGACACTTTCGCCTCCTTTCTCTTTCTCTTCTCTTTTGGTTGTGACAATGCAACATGTCGCGAGATCGTGACACTTTTTCCTTCCTACTCTTTCTCTTCTCTTTTGGTCACAAAATTGCGACATGTCGCTATATCGCGACACTTTTCCTTCTTACTATTTCTCTTCTGTTTTGGTCGCGAAAATGTGACATGTCGCGATATCGCGACACTTTTTCCCTCTTGCTCTTTCTCTTCTCTTTTTGTCGCGAAAATGCGACATGTCGCGATATCGCGACACTTTTTCCTTCTTGCTCAACATGTCGCCAAAAAGCGACACTTTTTCGTTCTTGCTCACTGTGTCGCGAGATCGCGACACTCTTTCTTTCTTGCTCAACATGTCACGATATCGCGACACTTTTCCTTTCTTTCCCAACTTGTTGCAAAATCATGACAATTTTTCTTTCTTTCTCAACATGTCACGAAATCGCGACACTTTTTCTTTCTTGCTCAACATGTCACGATATCGCGACACTTTTTCTTTCTTGGTCGACATGTCATGATATCGTGACACTTTTTCTTTCTTGTTGTCTTTTGCTTTTCCTTAAACTATGACATGTTGCGAAATCGCGACATCGGTCCTTGGTCGTTGCCTTTACCCCAAACCCCATCACATTAGGCCACCATGCCACCTGGATCCTTCCCCCGTTGCAAAGAAAACTAAAGCCGTCATAAGAAGGACCGAAGCAATACTGACAAAACAAAAATGAAACTCCTCTCCCTTTTTTCGATCCCCACAATTTCATCATCATTGGCGATCATTTTGAATAATTTTGTCCACATCACTTGGAACCCCATGTTCCCAAGCGACCAGCCCATGTTGATTGTTTTACTTTGAAGTAGCTTATCTCCTTGCATTTTGAGTATTGTGAGTGATATTGCACTCCCTTCATGGTTTTCTATTCTCTATATTGTTTTAGCTTTTGTTGTAGGTGTAGGTAATATTTTAGATGCAAAAACACACCTTTAACCTGTTCTAACATGCGCTATCATGGATGTGCTTTTCTAATGAATCAACTTGGATACATTTAGGGATAATTTCCTCTTCACTTTTTATTGAAGTGCACTTGGTTCTTCCTCTAATGCTGAGTTGCACTCAACTCTTCTCTGTTGTTGAGTTGCACTCGAATTTTCTCTATTGTTGAGTTGCACTCGAATATTGCCTTTGGTGTTGACCTAATTTTAATGTACCTATGATGATCTTGTTGTTTCTAGTGTTCTATGTTGGTCATTGTGGCTTAAAAACTTTATTTTTGAGCTTGTATATTAACTCCATCCATTGTCTTTCATTTTGCATTGTTTTTTTTATTTGTATAGTGCTTCTAGTGGCACTCCTCTCAAACTATTGCAATGATATTTTGATACTTTTTAAGGTATTCCTTTGATTTTGCACTACTATGTGCTCCTCTTAAACTATAGTGCTCCTCCGTACACCTTGGCTCACGTATCTTTGGATGAAAATTTCTCCTTGGCTGATGTATCTTGGATGGTACCTACATAAATTTTTTGGCATTGGTCCTTAGCATATTTCCCAATTCTTCTAGATTTTTAATGGCTCCAATGAAGCTATTGCCTGAGATAAACCTTTCTTTGTGCTAATGGCTAAATGAATATCTTAATTTGTTGACTTATCTATTCATTGGTTGAATAGATATCTCTTTGTGTTCTTGAGTTGTAGTTGTCCTTTAGCTTTTTAATCACTTGTTCTTGCAATAATATTGAATAATATTCTTATGCATGCTTCTTATTTTTTATCTTATTTATCTCCTTGATGTAGGTGGTGATTTTATTCTTTGGTACAAGATCCTTACAAACTTGTACTCCAAACTTCTATGATGTCTCCTTCAAATGACTATGTTAAAACTCTTTTAAGAAAATACCTTGCTCATATTTAATATATTTACTTGCTGCTTTTGAATACAAGATATTAAACTATTAAGTTTGCTACCCTTTTTAATCTTGCTGCCTAAGTCTTCTACTACCTCTATTTGTATGTTGTCTTCTCTTTCAAATTCATAGATTTTTCTTGGTCGAATATTCTCTTTGCTTTACACTTTCTTGTTTGCTATGAATAACACTCCTATGGCACTTCTATGATGCTCTTTGGCTAGTGCTATGAAAGTTATCCTCTCCTTTATCTCAAGTTGATTCCTATATGCAACAACTTGTAAACCAACCTTCTTTATCTGTTATGAAGAACCACAATGTCTAATTTGTGATAGTCCTGATTCTTTACTCCTTATAGCTCCTTTGAACCTTAACTATTCCTCCATATGTTTAATTTAATTATGATCATTACTTATCTATTATCTATGGGCTTGTCATTGAATGACAAAAATTTTCCCAAACACAATGAGATATTTCTTGAAACCCCTTTATTTCTCTTGAAACTATTCTCTATCTCTTTTTTTGTCCTCAATGTTGTTCTTCAAGATTTTAATATTTTTCTTGACTGAATATGTTGCCTTCTCTAGCTTCAATTCTTCTATATTATTGTAATTCTTCACTTGCTTATGGTATTACTATGAATTTTGCCTTGCTTTTCCCTAAGCTTGTTGTTATTTTTATTTAAATCTACCCTTGTGGCCTTCAAATGCAACCTTTCTCTTTTGCTACTCTAAATCTTTTGACTTTTTTGTCCAATATGGACTACCAATATGTTTCCTTTGATGTGTTATGTGTTTTCCTTTAACTAGGACCATCCTCAAGGCTTTTTGTTGTATTGAAGTCTCTTGAAGTCTTCTTCTACCTTCAAGTTTGATTTCTCTATCAATATTTTCAACAGGACCTCTTTCTTGGGTCCCTTTAATATGCCTTAGTTGGGATTTTTTTCAAGTCTATTTTTTTCTGCTTCTATGGGACCTCTTTACTCTTGGATCTACATAATCTTGTCAATGTCAAGGTTTATCTTCATGACCTGAAAGTATGTTGTAGATTTCCTTCTATTATGAATTTAATCTCGGAATATGTAAAGTCGATCTATCTAAAATTTTTCAATATTGTATCTTTAATCTTCAATGGTTGTCCTTCAACCTAGTGGTATTAATTCTTGCCTTCACTTGTTTTCTCTTAGCCAGTGGAATACTTGTCCTCACTAGTTTTTCTTATCTAGTGTTAATGTTCTTTAGCCTAACTGGTCTTTCCTTAACTAGTGGAAATGTCCTAAATTGTTGACAACTTTTAAAAACTTGTTCAATAAACCTTGTTATGAATGTGATACCATTGATAGATTTTGAGGCCTAGCACTTAATGTAAATCTAACATAAAAGTAATTACAAGATCTAAATAAAGTTGAAATATAAAGAACTCAATAATAAATACAATAAATATGAAAATAACTCAGAAATACTCACAGAATAATCATATGAAAAATCTCATTAAAATACTAAAAATGATGTAGAATAATGGTCTACTAATGAATGATATGTGCAATGTATTTTTGATACCAATTACAATGCTTTGTCACAAATATATAAATAGTATGTGAATATTCATATGAAGCACTCTTGACCTTCACTCTTCCTTGAAACTCTTCATCTCCCTATTCTAAGGACACATGTGCACTCTTGCATAATGGATATTTGTGCACATCCACACTCACAACACTTGCACACTTAATTACATGACACTTGTGCTTATTGCACATTATTACATTGGATGAAATATAATATCACACTCTAATCTAAGACACATGTCTAATATAATATTGTACCAATGTGGTACATTGGCATGTACCAAATAATTTAATATTCTCCAACAAATTCTACATGCACACACTTGCATAAATTATGCCTTTAGTAAACCTTTTGTCCCAAATTTAACATTGATCAAGTCAACAATGATAGGATTAGTTTATTTCATAAAATGAAAACGAGTCTCTAGGAGAGGTTTAATCACCCTTGCAATAAAGAGTTAGGTATCTATAGTACCTCCTTCTCTTACCATGAACAACAAACTCCCAATCAAGAGCAAGGGGTGAATAAAAATTAGGGTGGCCAACAAAATTGTCAAAATCAAGGATACAATTCTAATAAAGGCAACCAAGGAGGGGGTCAAAATTATCAAAATAAAAATTACAGTTACTCCCAACATCAAAATATGGATCTAGCACTTCTTAGAATACCTCTTAAGTTAACCAAGTATTTTCACAACCAAGATCTAATCAAGAATACATTTGTAGTCAACCAAATGTGGCTCATTATGTCAACATTTTAAATATGCAAAGAGAAACATTTGCATCCTTGGAACATTTGTCGCTATTCCTAGGAGTGCACCTTAATACAAAAAGAAACAACATTCTGAAGAGAAAAATAAATAATAATAATGAAAAAGAAGTTATCCAGGCAATGGTTAATCTTTCCATTATTTATAACATTCCAAACCCTCCTTTGTTCTTTCAAGAATCTACTATAAACACAAAAACATCTAAAAATACAAAAAGCATTTGTAATAAGTCCTCAACCTAGTCTATGAAACTTTTCATTCCTAAAAATATTGAAATATTATGATTGTCACTTAAAGTGTTGATCTTGGCATCCATAACAAAATAGTGATAGGCTATCACCCAACCCAAGGAATTGTTGCTAAAATTAGTCATGGATAAATAATAGGATGGGATATTTTGAATAGTTTATTTCATAAAAGGATTCGCTCTAGTTAAGTAGATCACTTGATAAATCATCTAAAGTCTATTTCAAGGAGCATTTCACTCCATACTACTTGCAATTCACTTTGAAAATATCAATCTTATAGAAGTAAAATTCATAGTGATTTGTGAAGGCCAAGGACTAGATTTATCAAGGCTAGTCTCAATTTGATCTTACTTTTCACATCTTTTTATTATTTGTGCCTAGATTTTGTAGGTGCTTTGCAAATGACAACTCCATTATAAATTTTAAAATCTTAAATTTTTTATAAAAATCATCCAACCTACAACAGACTATAAATTTGGTTTCAATTTTGCAGCCATAGGTAGGAAGCATTTATATCAAATTTTGAGAAGATTTGCCCAAAGATCAAATTAGTTGTTGATTCACTCTAGAACAATGAATCTTCCTCAACTCAAATATAATACACAATTCACTTAAATTTTGTAAAGTGATACACTTAGAAATATAAGCTCTTCTTAACTCTTATCAGAAGAGCAATTCACTTTGAGTGATTCGCTTGGATCCATACTTGTCAATATTTTCAAAGTTTAACTTTTACTAGTGAATGAAT
This sequence comes from Wollemia nobilis, assembly GCA_028583015.1. Classification (NCBI taxonomy): domain Eukaryota; kingdom Viridiplantae; phylum Streptophyta; class Pinopsida; order Araucariales; family Araucariaceae; genus Wollemia; species Wollemia nobilis. Next base: position 8,958,049 of record JAQPPZ010016710.1, on the reverse strand, counting down.
TGAGTCTACTAACGATTTACTCTAGTTTAATAGAAAATCATTGTTAGATTTTGAGGGTGTTCATTGAAGGAAATGCAACCATAAGATGTAAAATAAGTAAGCTATGATAATTGTTGGGCATTGAATTGCACCAAGTTTTCAGTTGATACTACGACTATCTATTTTCCTATTTGTCCAGACTTGGACCCGATAGCTGCAGCTCAACACTCAACATTGGATGGACCAAAACAGAGTTTTCGATCCAACCTTCAAAGTAGGCTAGTTCCTTTTCAACTTAAGCAGGGTGTTGACACAATTATTCTCACTTAGGGTTTGAAGGTTAGGGTAAGAAAAGGCTAGGGTTAGAGAAATGTGAACAATCGTGGATGGATAGGCTAACAACATTGCACCACCATACAAAGCTTCGAAAAACTAACCCAAAGATACATAACTCATATCAACATTATCACAAATTGAATGACTCTTCATTCATTAAAGCACACGGAGAAATATTGCAAACATCGATTTCAATATCCAGACAATGATAATCCAAATAACTGAATTCACCAATATATAGATTCTACAAAAATGTACTTCCTAACAATAAAGATCAAACTCAAAAGCAGATTTCAATTACTTTAACAACTAGTAATCCATTCATTTGGCACAAACTAACCACTTAAGTATTCACAAAAATACAACTAAAGAATTTGAACCTCTGATATCAAGCATGAAGATATAAATTTTGAGGCGAAGATCAATGTAATGCTCCTTCCATTAGCTATTGGGAATATTTACAGTAGCATAGGCAAACACACTAGAGTCGGCCCTTTAAAAATGAGGGTTCAACCTCTACTTATAGTTTGTTAGCATAGATAGCAGGTATTTGTTATTCAATTATATTTGTTACAATGCTTACCTAAAGACGACTAGTTAGCTTCAGTAGTTACGGGTTAATCTAGGCCTACATTATAATATTTAAGCTTTGCTTGATTAATTAAAATTGTTTTATTCTTTGACATTGTATCAGAGCATGGAATGTTTGATGCTCTCATTTTTGGGTACTCTGGGCACAATTCTCGAGGCAACACACTAGTCGAGGCAGTGCAGAATCTACATGCCTCCTGAGGTAGTGCACCACCTGAGATGATGGTGATTCAACTGACTCGACCCGGATGGTGACTCAACCTGGATGGACAGACCATGCATGACATGACCGCACGACTTGATAAATCAACCCCATGATTCGACCAAAAATTGGTCAACTGACTAGGCAACGACGTGGGGTCAGGCAACAACACTGAGAAATGACACGGGGAGGGACAACGGTCGATGGATAACGGTAGTAAGGTCTCTCGCGAGCAAAGAGGCCCCAACACTCCTCTCGAGCATAGTCTTCCCAAGAGGAGACACAAGACATAGTGGTATTTTTTCATTTTAAACCCCACTAGCCCCTCTGCTCCCATGAATGTAGGATATTTTGTTTTAAAGGACTTTAAAACCAGGTGAACCCGACGTCATCCTTGTAAACCTTTGCAAATTTTTTCCTTACACCCTCTGATGCTGCATCATCATTTTGATGCCCTGGATCACATCAGCAGCCTATTTCATCGAACTTGGGTTGGTCAAAATTGTGTTTTAGCCCTCAAAATTACGATCAATGCTCTCTCTTGTCCTCACTAGTCATCACAAAAGCGTGAGTTGCAGGCATAGGAGGTTCGTGAGTTGCAGGCATAGGAGGTTCATGAGTTGCAGGCAGAGGAGGTTTGAGGAGGCAGAGGACCATTTATAGAGGAGGTTCGTGTGTTGTTCAAGGGAGAGGTATGTTTGCTAAGGAGGTTTGTGTGTTGTTGAAAAACTTTTTTGTGTGAGCAAAGCTTTGTCGTCGCTACCGCGCTGTTCGTAGAGGAGCTACGGATGAGCGGTGCTTCTTCCTAGCGTGCTTCCCAGATATGCTTTAAATAATGGGAGCCTCCCCCTTACTCTCATCGAGCGCCCTATCTCGGTCGGTTGGTGGTCGGGCGCTAAGGCGCTCATGGCTAGAGGTCGAGGGTTCGACTCCCTATGACCCCCCCCATGAGGTAAATATTTTTTTTTGTTTGATTTTTATTTTCTATCTAATGTTCATTTTAAATTTTTTTAGTTTAATTAATTTTTTTAATTGTCTTAAAAAAAGGTTATTTTAAATTAAAAAACTATTATTTGAAATAATTTTTTTTTTTAATTAATTTAATTAAACTTTAAAATATTTTTTGACATTAGGAGAATTTTTTTTTCAAACTTAAAAAGGGGGGCATTTTTTCTGCAAAAGTGAAGGGAGGAATTTTTTTTCCTAAAGCTCAATTTTTCAAAACTGAAAAAAGGGGGGAGAGTGAGATTTTTTTTCACCATTTCTTCAAAATTGGTAAATTATAAAAGGTACATTTTCGGTGGAAACCGACACCTTAGTTTCATTATTTTGGATGCTTTATGATATATATTGCATTTTCCTTTACATCTGCACTACTTGATTAAGTAAAAACAAAGCACTTCTAAGTTCCAAAATTTGAAACCCATCCATGCAATTTAATTGCATCGTAGTGTTCAGTATTTACGATACCTCTAACCCACACTTCTAGGTAATGTTGTTGTTATTGGGCTACTGTATCTTCCACCTAACATAGTTGCAACAATGACGTCTGAGCTTGTTCTCTATCAATCGTCGAGGAGATATAAGTTTACCATTTTGCTATTTTTTTACTCCATTCCACTACCCTAATTGTTCTTGTGTTTAGGCGTAAATCCTAACGAAGTGTCTCCAAAGTGTTTAGGGGAAGTTATGCCCCACACATGAGGATAATCTTCTATGGTAGGTGCCATCAACAAGACGATTCCCTTTCAGTATCGGCTATGTTCCATGTATCGTTCTGCTCTCATGTACCCTATAGTCTCCCTCATGTAAGGGCGAGTATATAGAGAAGTTCTGTATAAAGGCCTAGCAAAGGTATATAGAAAGGTGGACCATTTGGTGATATAAGGAACCCTCACTATGGTTGCTAAGTTAATGACTGATGCTCATCAGTTACTAAAAGGTCCTAATTACACACCATGGAAAAACAAGATGAAGGTTATCCTTGTCATGGAAGACTTATGGGATGTTGTTTCTAGCACAACAACAAGACCTTCACCAGCAGCTGGATCAACAATAGCTACACCTCCAACTGTTGATCAGATAGCATTTGACAAGAAAGATAGCAAGGCAAGAGTGCTCATCCTACTTGTTGTTTAAGATGAAGTTCAACCTCACATAGCTGAAAAAGAACATGGTAAAGAGGCATGGGATGCCCTTCAAACCATTTATGAAGGAAATGATGATTCCACCATTCTTTACCTTCAATATCAACTTCACAGTTTGAGTATGAAGTAGGGTGAGATAGTTGAAATATTTCTTTGCAGAGTGTCTAAGTTGAAATTAAAATTGAATTCTTTGGGAGAACCTGTAGACGATAAGCTCCTTACTTCAGTAGTATTGAGAGCTTTACCTGATTCTTATAGGATGTTGATCACCTCACTTCATGTGTCACAAAGAAAAGTTACCTTTGTTTAATTGGTCAATATGCTTCAATAAGAGGATGCACACCAACTTTAGAGAGATGATTCTTCTAATACATCCCTCTATTCCAATAGGAAGGGTTCTAAGAAGAAGGGTAATTTTTAGAAGGGAAAAATTCTCACAAAGATTCAAAAGGAAAACAACCTCAAAAAATGAAAAGATATTGCAAAATTTGTGATAAAGACAACCATGACACAAAGAGGTGTTGGCACAAGAATAAGCAACCTAAACAAAAATGCCAGAACAAACCACATAACAAGAACAAGCAACCCAGGATGAATGTTGTTGTTGAAGAATCTAACTTGGATTCTGAGTGGGCACACAAGGTGCTCATGGTTACCACAACCTCCAAACAAAATGATCTTGTATGGTATGTTGATTCTGGCACCATTAGACACATGACTGGCGATAAATCATAGTTTGAAACATATGAGGCCAAGGAGGGAAAACCTATCACTATTGTTGATAACAAAACCTACAAGGTGTAGGAAGATGGTACAATTTTAGTCTCTCTTTCTGATGACATGTGTCAAATTGAAAAAGTCCTCTATGTTCCAAGATTGGCAAACAATTTGTTGTCAGTCAAATGGAGCTAGTCTTGGGTAACAATTTTGGGCAGAAGCTATCACCACTGTAGTATATCTGTTAAATAGGGCACCCACAAAGGTCCTAAAATGAATAACTCCACAGGAAGCATGGAGTGGTCGAAAACCCTCCATATCTCATCTTCACATTTTTGGATGTAAATATTTTATGCACATATCAAAAGAGAAAAGGAAGAAGCTAGATGAGAAGACATTGAAATATATTCTTCTTGGCTATGATGAGCACTCTAAGGGTCATCGTTTGATTTATCCTTTGACTAAGGAGATTCATGTCAGTAGAGATGTTTTTGATGAGGCTTTCACATCACAAAGCACATTTGATGTATACCTAGATCTTATGGAATCTAAAGTTGAGAAGTCCCCTTCGTCACCACAGACTAGAGGTCCTTCTACTTCTTCTTCATCACCACAGAAGAAGAATACAAAATGGTATACAAGTACTATCAGAGACTCAAAGTTATCCACACCACCATATTTGACTTTGGATAGACCTCGTTCTCGCAGTATGGCTCGACACGAAAGAGCAGCAGCAGAGACTACTGAGGTTGATGATCTTATCAATATTTTGAGGATATTTTTGTAGATCTAGAGAGAGAAATAGAGGATATGAATGTGGATGATGATAGGTTTTTTATGTCTTCAATGAATGAACATGAACTTGCTTCTATACAATATTCCCGTAGTGAGCCACAATGGAAGGCTTCTATGGATGCTGAGTATAAGTCTCTGAAAAAGAACAAAACTTGGGAGCTTGTCGATATACCACATGAAAAGAAGCTCATTGGCTGGAAATGGGTGTTTAAAGTCAAGTACAAGGTAGATGGTACAATAGATAAGCATAAGGCCCACCTTGTTGCAAAGGGCTATGCGCAAAAGGAAGGCATTGACTATAAGGAAACTTTTGCACCTACTGCTTGGATGACTACCATTCGAGTTCTTTGTGCTATGGCAGCACAATTTGGTTGGAAAGTTCATCAGATGAATGTCAAGAGTGCTTTCCTGAATGGTGATCTCCAAGAGGAAGTCTACATGATACAACCTGAAGGATTTGAAGTGGAAGTGTTGAGCAAGGTGCAGTAACAGTATTGTCATTGTTGTCATCACAGACCGTTAGATCAGTTGATGTAGTGAACACAGTCATGATGCAGTGATCAGAAAGTTCAGAAGCTGTTCAAAATATGCAATAGTATTGTCATTGTTGTCAACACAGTCAGATAGATCAGTTGATACAATGGACAGGAAGTTTAGATGCTCAGAAGTTATTCAGATGTAGTGGACAGGAAATTCAGAAGCAATTCAAAGTATGTACAGTGCTTTTCCAAGAAGATTGAAGTGATCCACATGCAAAAATTCACAGAAAAAGACAAGGAAAGTGTCACGATATCGTGACATATTCAGAAAACAAGAAAACTGTCACAATTTCATGACATATTGGAGGAGAGAGAAAGTGTAAAGAAAAATGTCACGATTTTGTGACATACTGGAGGAGAGAGAAACAACAAAGAAAACTGTCATGATTTCATGACATGTTCGAAGCAGAGGCGCAAGCAGGTAAAACTGTCACGATTTCATGACATGTTGGAAGAGAAGAAGGCAAGTTGAAAAACTGTCGTGATTTCGCGACATGTTCGAAGCAGAGGCGCAAGCAGGGAAAACTGTCACGATTTCGTGACATTTTGGAAGAGAAGAAGGCAAGTTGAAAAACTATCATGATTTTGTGACATGTTGGAAGAAAAAGAGAAAGCAGGAAGAAGTGTCACGATTTCGCGACAAGTTCGAAGAAAGAGAGTAAGTTTGAAAAGTGTCACGATTTCGTGACATGTCGCATTTTTCGCGACTTGAAGAGAGCAGGAATGCAGAGAAGGAAAAGTGTCGTGATTTCGTGACATATTGCAAGAAAAGTTGTACGGATGAAAAAGTGTCACGATTTTGCGACATGTTGCAGGAGAGAGAGTCTAAAAGAAAACGTGTCGCGATTTCGCGACATAATGCAGAAGAGAGAGTCCGTAGTGTGAACTGTCGTGATTTCACAAGTTCGAGGAGAGAGAAAGTAACACAAAAAGTATCACGATTTTGCCACATGCTGTAGAGTTCGAAGTGAGAACTGTTGTGATTTCGTGACATGTTGTAGATGAAAATGTTCCAAGTGAGAACTGTCGCGATTTCGCGACATGCAGCAGAAGAAAGAGTTCCAAGTGAGAACTGTCGCGATTTCGCGACATGCAATAGAAGAAAATGCTCCAAGTGAGAACTGTCATGATTTCACGACGAGTTGCAAAGAAAGCGTATGGAAGTTGAAAGTGTCGCGATTTTGCGATAGGTTGAAGAGAAAGCTAACGGATGCAGAAAGTGTTGCGATTTCATGACAGATTGAGATGGCAGCGTACGATTGTAGAATGTGTCATGATTTCATGACAGAAAATTAAAGCAGGTCTTCTATAGGAGAAGTGTCATGATTTCACGACAGAAGCATAAAGCAAGTATTCAATAGGAGAAATGTCACGATTTCGTGATAGAAACATAAAGCAGGTCTTCAACAAGAGAAGTGTCACGATTTCATGATAGAAGCTAAGTTGAAGTCCTCAGAGGCAAAAGTGTCACAATATCATGATAGAAGTGAAGACGAAGTCTGTAGAGGCGAAAGTGTCACGATTTTGTGACATGCTAAGTTTTCTCTAGTACAAGCCAAGAAAAGAAGTACAATGATAAAAGTGTAGCAATATCGCTACATGTATTCTCATGGGTCAAAGTTGCGAGAAAGCGTACGAAAGAAAAAGTGTAGCAATTTCGCTACATGTTGTATTCTCATGGGCCAAAGTTGAGAGAAAGCATACGGAGGAAAAAGTGTCGCGATATCGCGACATGTGTTTTCGTGGCAACAGCAACAGAAGAGTTACAGAGGTAGTTGAAGCCGACGAAGACCGACGTTAGCCGACAAAGATTAGGGTTTGCAGTCGACCAAGTTTAGGGTTTGCATTTGCATAATCAATCGACTACAATTAGGGTTTTCATCTTGAAATCTCTATTATATAAGGAGGGTTGTTTGGATATTGAGGTGTTGAACACTGTGAGTATCGAAGTGTGCGATATGCGGTTGTAAGAGCGCAGATAGCGCAGAAGCGATGAGATGATGGCAAAGTGCATAAAGTGAGCAAGTCATTTCGAATCAAGCTAAGTGTAGAATTCGCTAATAGAGCAGAGTGCATGAAAGGAAGAAGATGATCGTGAAAGTTGACTGTAGATCGTAGAAGTGTGCAAAGTGATTGCATAGAGAAAGCAAAAGGTACAATGCAGCTGTAGATCGCAGAAGTGTGCGAAGTGTCTGTTCTATGAATAGTGAGAGAGATCTGGTATGCTTTAGACCAATTAGGGTCTTGGAAAAAAGAAGGTTTTTTCTTGTCAAACATTTACATTCAAAATTGAAGTCCAGGTTGCAACTTGGCATCAGGGGTTGGTGTCCTTCCAGTAGGTGCTGGTAAATCAGGGGTTGGTGCTCCTTTTTGTTGATGCAGATAAATAAGGGTTTGTTGCTTCTTCCAGTGGGTGTTGGTAAATGATTGTAAAGTTGGTGCTTTGCAAGGGGCTGGATTTGGATGGTAGTCCAAGCAATCGTTCTTTTTGAGGAGTAGCCATATTGGTGAACCTCGTTAAAATCCTATGTTGTGTGATGTTCTCTTGCTGTACTTGTTGTGACTATTTATAAGTTTTAATTGCTACTGTTTTAAGAGCTATAACTTCATGTTAAAGAGCTACACTGATTCACCCCCCCTCTTAGTGTCGTACTAAGTACAACAATTGGTATCAGAGCCAAGTTCCCAGTTCAGGCTTAATCAGTCTGGGTTGATCTTGGATTAGTACACAATGGCAAAGAAAGGCAAAAATGGAACCATGAGACACAAGAAGAAAAGAACACACAGGGTCATGAAAGAAAATGAAGATGAACTCAATGTTGCTATTTTGGGAAGAAGAATGGAAATAGATTCAAGAGATGAATCAAACAGTGGAGAACAGGCCAGATTACTAAAGTTTTGCACCAGATGTGGGAAGACTGGTCACTTTGCAGCTGATTGTTCACAAGATAAAGAATGTTTTTTTTGTGGTCAAATCGGTCATGATGAACGTCATTGCCATGGGTTTAGTAATAGTGATGATGAAGATGATCCATTCAAAATTGGTTCGAAAGAGGAATGTGATGAAGAAGAAAATGATGCAGAAGCAAATAGGGAACATAAACTAATTTTAGCTCTGGGTAAAAAGGTTGAGGATGCAGAAGATATAATCACCTGTTTGAAAGTACAGACAGAAGAACACAAGAATTTTTTTGAAGATCTTGAAATGCAATTAACCAGGAAATCAGAGTATTGCAATAAGCTAGAAAAAGAAATTGACGGTTTAAGAATGCTGACAGAAGAAATGAGTAATAAAATTGATATATGCAGCAAACATGAAGAGGAATCCAACAAAGTTGTTAGCAATCTGAAGCTGCAAATAGAAGAGTCCAAAAGGATTGAAGAAAATCTCAGGTCTCAGATCAATGAGAAAGAGACTATTTGCTGCAAACAAGAAGAGATTGTTTTATTGAAGAAACAACTACAAGAGGCCAATACAAATCTCAAATTCGAGAAGAGCACATAATTGCTAGATAAAATGATAAGCCAACAGAGAAGCTCCACAGATAAGCATGGTCTTGGATATGAAGCTGAACAACCCTCATCTTCCAAATATGCAGAAAAGGAGAAGTTCACTGTTGAAGGATCAAAGCAAGAAAAGGTTGAAGCTGAATCTTCAAAAGGAAGAAAATTTCAAAGGAGGTCTTCAGCAAAGCAGCCATAACAAAAGAGGTTCTATCACTCTCACTCTATCCATACTAATACTTTTAATGGCTATTGTTTCAGATGCAACCGGTATGGTCACAAGGCAACTTATTATGGATTGAATAATAAATCAAAGAGTTATGCTAGAAGAAATACATCTGCATATCTGAGTGAACACTATGTACAATGTTTTCAATGCAATGGTCATGGGCACATATCAAGGTTTTGTCCAAGCACTTTTGTATCTAATCTAAGGCAAAATAGTATATTTCATCAGACGCTAAGAATGCAATATAGACAGGGAATAAATCATGTGCATGAAAGAAAAGAAAATTATCATTCTTCAAGGATGCATAAGAGACAACCACACAGGAGAAGTGTTCGAGTTCACAAAAAAGTGCAAAACAGGGAAGCAGTTGAAAAACCCAAGCCCATGGTCAAGAAAGTCTGGAGAAAGAAAGAAGAGAGGAAATTGTGTCTCCTTGAACTGAAGGAGACTGCTCCTCTACTGCACTAAGCAACTCCAGGAAGCACATCCTCAGGGGGAGCAATCTTAAAGTTTTATTTGTAATGCTCCTAAGTATTTGTTTGTGTTATAAGCATTGTTGTTGAAGCCCATTGGTTGTGCAAAGAACTTGAACTTGAGTTAGAGAAAAATTTTTTGAGTCGGCTGATACATGCTTCGATTAGGGTTTGTGATAAAGAGTGGTTCATTGAGACGATTAGTTGAGTAGATTTGTTTGAGCCTAGTCAAGTGATTAGATGCATGTAGTTGTTCAAGTTCCATACAATAAACTTTCCTTGATTTGAGTTGAGATTGATATTTGAGAATAGAAGATATTAAGTCTCTAACAATTTTTTGTATGCTTCTATGAAGTGGATATGATTTGAGACTGTCATTCATTGTTGAGTTCATTTTGAGAACTACTTGAGCATGATTGATTGAGCCTTTGAAGAAGGCCTTTGGGAAATATTTGAGGACAGTGTTGGGACAGGTTTCTAGAGCAGATTTGGGCAAGTTCTTGGTGAGATTGCTAAAGAAGATTTGGGCAAGTTCTTGGTGAGCTTGTTAGACCAGATTTGGACAGGTTTTGTGTGAGCCTATTGAGTAGGTTCTTAGTGAGCCCATTAACAGAGCTGTGGAGGTGCATTCTATCTTGGAGACAGATTGGTCGAGTGGTTAAACTTCCCAAGAATTGGCTAGCCATAGGGATCATATTCTCAGGGGGAGCATTTGTGATTTTGTCTATCTTTTTTAAATTTTTACTAAGTGTAAAATTTTTTGCCTGAGAATGTTGTGCATGGACTCAGGGGGAGTCTGCAGCAGCCCTTTGGTATTATTGTCAAAGGGGGAGAAGAGTTACAGGTAATTGCATGTGTGTTGACAACAATTCCAAAGGGGGAGATTGTTGAGCAAGGTGCAGTAACAGTATTGTCATTGTTGTCAACACAGATCGTTAGATCAGTTAATGCAGTGAACACAGTCATGATGCAGTGATCAAGAAGTTTAGAAGCTATTCAGAATATGCAACAGTATTGTCATTGTTGTCAACACAGTCAGATAGATCAGTTGATACAATGGACAGGAAGTTCAGATGCTCAAAAGTTATTCAGATGTAGTGGACAGAAAATTCAGAGGCAATTCAAAGTATGTACAGTGCTTTTCCAAGAATATTGAAGTGATCCACATGCAAAAATTCATAGAAAAAGACAAGGAAAGTGTCGTGATATCGCGACATATTCAGAAAATAGGAAAACTATCATGATTTTGCGACATATTGGAGGAGAGAGAAAGTGTAAAGAAAAATGTCACGATTTCGTGACATACTGGAGGAGAGAGAGACAACAGAGAAAATTGTCATGATTTTGTGACATGTTCGAAGCAGAGGCGCAAGCAGGTAAAACTGTCACGATTTCGCAACATGTTGAAAGAGAAGAAAGCAAGTTGAAAAACTGTCATGATTTCCCAACATGTTCGAAGTAGAGGCGCAAGCAGGGAAAAATATCGTGATTTCGTGACATGTTGGAAGAGAAGAAGGCAAGTTGAAAAAATGTCATGATTTCATGACATGTTGGAAAAAAAAGAGAAAGCAGGAAGAAGTGTCGTGATTTTGCGACAAGTTCGAAGAAAGAGAGTAAGTTTGAAAAGTGTCGCAATTTCACGACATGTCGCATTTTCGCGACTTGAAGAGAGCAGGAAGGCAGAGAAGGAAAAGTGTCACGATTTCGTGACATATTGCAAGGAAAGTTGTACAGACAAAAAAGTGTCGTGATTTCGCGACATGTTGTAGGAGAGAGAGTCCGAAAGAAAAAGTGTCACGATTTCACGACATAATGCAGAAGAGAGAGTCCATAGTGTGAACTGTCATAATTTCGCGACAAGTTTGAGGAGAGAGAAAGTAACACAAAAAGTGTCACAATTTTGTGACATGCTGCAGAGTTCGAAGTGAGAACTGTTGTGATTTCACGACATGTTGTAGATGAAAATGTTCCAAGTGAGAACTGTCGCGATTTTGTGACATGCAGCAAAAGAAAGAGTTCCAAGTGAGAACTGCAGCGATTTCGTGACATGCATCAGAAGAAAATTCTCCAAGTGATAACTGTCGCGATTTCGCGATGAGTTGCAAAGAAAGTGTACAGAGTTGAAAGCATCGCAATTTCGTGATAGGTTGAAGAAAAAGCTTACGGATGCAGAAAGTGTCACGATTTCGCGATAGATTGAAATGGTAGCATACAATTGCAGAATGTGTCACGATTTCATGACAGAAACTTAAATCAGGTCTTCTACAGGAGAAGTGTCATGATTTTGTGATAGAAGCATAAAGCAGGTATTCAACAGGAGAAGTGTTATGATTTTGCGACATAAACATAAAGCAGGTCTTCAATAGGAGAAGTGTCACGATTTCATGACAGAAGCTAAGTTGAAGTCCTCAAAGGAAGAAGTGTCATGATATCATGATAGAAGTGAAGATGAAGTTTGCAGAGGTGAAAGTGTCACGATTTCGTGACATGCTGAGTTTTTGCTAGTACAAGCCAAGAAAAGAAGTACGACGACAAAAGTGTAGCGATATCACTACATGTTGTATTTTCACGGGTCAAAGTTGAGAGAAAGCGTATAGAAGAAAAAGTGTAGCGATTTCACTACATGTTGTATTCTCATGGGCCAAAGTTGAGTGAAAGCGTATGGAGGAAAAAGTGTCACGATATCACGACATGTGTTTTCGCAGCAACAACAACAGAAGAGTTACAAAGGCAGTTGAAGCCAACGAAGACCGACGCTAGCTGACGAAGATTAGGGTTTGCAGTCGACCAAGTTTAGGGTTTGCATTTGCATAATCAGTTGACTACAATTAGGGTTTTCATCTTGAAATCTCCATTATATAAGGAGGGCTATTTGGAGATTGAGGTGTTGAACGCTATGAGTATCGAAGTGTGTGATATGCGGCTGTAAGAGTGCAGATAGCGTAGAAGCGGTGAGATGATGGCAAAGTGTGCAAAGTGAGCAAGTCATTTCGAATCAAGCTAAGTTTAGAATTCACTAATAGAGCAAAGTGCGCGAAAGGAAGAATATGATCATGAAAGTTGACTGTAGGTCATAGAAGTGTGCGAAGTGATTACATAGAGAAAGCAGAAGGTGCAGTGCGACTGTAGATCGCACGAAGTGTCTGTTCTATGAACAGTGAGAGAGATCTGGTATGCTTTAGACCAATTAGGGTCTTGGAAAAAAGATGGTTTTTTCTTGTCAAACATTTACATTCAAAATTGAAGTCCAGGTTGTAGCTTGGCATCAGGGGTTGGTGCTCCTTCCAGTAGGTGCTAGTAAATCAGGGGTTGGTGCTCCTTTTTGTTGATGCAGATAAATAAGGGGTTTTTTATTCTTCCAGTGGGTGTTGGTAAATGATTGTAAAGTTGGTGTTTTACAAGGGGCTGGATTTGGATGTTAGTCCAAGCAGTCGTTCTTTTTGAGGAGTAGCCATATTTGTGAACCTCGTTAAAATCCTTTGTGTGATGTTCTCTTGTTGTACTTGTTGTAACTGTTTATAAGTTTTAATTGCTGCTATTTTAAGAGCTATAACTTCATGTTAAAGAGCTACACTAATTCACCCCCCTCCCTCTCAATGTCATACTAAGTACAACAGGAAGGCCAAGAGCAAAAAATGTGAATGTTGATCAAGTCCTTGTATGGTTTAAAACAAGCTCCTCAAGATTGGTATATAAAACTGGATAATCACCTCTTGCATCATGGATTTAAGAGATGTCCGTCAGATGCAAACCTCTATTTCAAGAAACAAGGTTCTAAGATAGTGTTGCTTGTACTCTATGTTGATGATTTTCTCATTACAAGGAGTTCAGAAACTATGATATCTACTGTCAAAATAGACTTGTGTAAATATTTTGAGATGACATATCCTTCTCCATTATTATCTTGGTCTAGAAGTGAGCCAGAAGGAGCACTACATCAAGGTGTCTCAAAAAAATATGTCAAGACATTGTTAGAAAAATATCACATGACTAATTGCAAGTCGATGGCAACTCTGATGGAATTAGGACTTCAGTTATCACGATATGATGATTCACCTCGGGTAGATGGTACTCTCTATCGATAGCTGATTGGGAGTCTCATATATCTGACTAATACTAGGCTAGATATCGTATTTGTTGTCAACTATCTTTAGAGGTTCATGCAAGAACCTAAGACTACTCAATGGAAATAAGCAAAGTTTTTTCTTCACTATGTCTATGGTACAATGGAATATGACCTAGAATACAAAAAGAATGACAAATTCTTCTTGCAAGGATACATGAACTCTAACTATTTTGGGTCATATGATGATCGTATGTCAACTTCAATATATATATTTCATCTTGGATCTCATCCTGTCTCTTGGCACAACAAGAAGCAACATGTAGTTGCTATTTCATCTACAAAGGCAGAATATCATGTCGCACATGAAGCTGTGTGCAAAGTGATATGGTTGCATCATATTTTTACAAGTATGGGTAATCCATCCAAATATCCTATCCACTTTTGTTGAGCAAGGTGCAACAAAAGTATTATCATTGTTGTCAACATAGACAAATTGATGCAGTCGATGCAGTGGACAGGAGTTCAGAGGTCAGTCTGAACATGTACAGTGAATTTCCAAGAAGAAAGAAGTGGCCCAAATTCAAAAAATCAAAGAAAAAGACAAGTAAGAAAACTGTCACGATATCGCGACATGTTTTCTGTCACGATTTCGTGACATGGACGAGGAGAGAGAAGGCGTAAGTAAAATTATCACGATTTCGCGACATGAACGAGGAGAGAGAAGGTGCAATAAAAATTATCGTGATTTCATGACATGAATGAGGAGAGAGAAGGCATAAGAAAAATTGTCGTGATTTCACGACATGGCCGAGGAGAGAGAAGGCACAAGGAAAACTGTCACGATTTCACGACATATTGGCAGAGAAGGAGGCTAGAAAAACTATCGTGATTTCACGACATGTTTGAAGAAGAGGTGCAGGCAATGAAAACTGTCATGATTTTGCAACATGCTCGATGAAAAGGAGCTCGCAAAGAAAAGTGTCATGATTTCGCAACAGGTTCCAAGAGGAAGCATTAAAGAGAGAAAGTGTCACGATTTCACGACAGGATCGAAGAGAAAGCGCCAAGGAGAGAAAGTGTCACCATTTTGCAACATGATTAAAGAGAAAGTGCCAAGGAGATAAAGTATTACGATTTTGCGACATGATCAAAGAGAAAGTGCCAAGGAGAGAAAGTGTCGCAATTTTGCGATAGGTTCGAAGAGAAAGTGCCAACTAGAGAAAGTGTCGTGATTTCGCAACAGGGTCGAAGAGAAGTGCAAGGAAGAGAAATATGTCATGATTTCATGACATGTTTTGTTTTTGCTGGCCAAAGACAGAAAAGGCACAAGGCAGCGAAAGTGTCACGATTTCGTGGCATGTTCCATTTTCGCAAGCAGAAGGAAGAAAAGGCACAAGGCAGAGAAAGATGTCACGATTTTGCGACATGTTTCATTTTCACGGGCGAAAGGCAGAAAAGGCACAAGGTAGAGAAAGATGTCATGATTTTGTGACATGTTTCATTTTCATGGGCGGAAGGAAGAAAAGGCACAATGCAGAGAAAGATGTCGTGATTTCGTGACATGTTCCACTTTCGTGGGCGAAAGGCAGAAAAGACACAAGGCAGAGAAAGATGTCATGATTTTGCGACATGTTCCATTTTTTCTGGTTGAAGCCAAGAAGAGTAGTGAGAAGGTGAAAGTGTCACGATTTCACATGTCTAGTTTTTGCTAGAGCAAGCCAAGAAGAGTAGCGAGAAGGCGAAAGTGTCACGATTTCGTGACATGTCTAGTTTTCACTAGAGCAAGCCAAGAAGAGTAGCGAGAAGGCGAAAGTGTCACGATTTCATGACATGTCTGGTTTTTGCGGGTGCAAGCAAAGAAGCGGATAAGGAGGCAAAATCTGTTGTAATTTCATGACATACTATTTTTTTGCAGGTAAAAGACGAGAAGGGCAAAAAGATACAGAAGTGTCACGATTTCACGACAGGTCGCAACATCACAATAACAGACAGTTAACTGGAATAGAACAACAGTTAAAGGGACAGTTGTAGAAGAAAAGAATGTAGCCAAAATAAAAAAATGTAACTGGAGTAAATGCGACAGTTATAGATGCAGTCATGTAGCTTTTTAAGAACTGGAGTTAACTAGAGTAAATCGAATTAACTGGAGTAAATCGAATAGTCGCATTAATAGAATCGTAAAATGCATGCATGCACAGAAATGAATACGAACAGTCTTGTTCAAGAATACGTATAGTCATGGTAGAGATATACATTGCATGTAACGTAATGCACACTCCATAAATACAAAAGGAGTTACAAAAAGATGAATTTACAGTTGACAAGTGGCAGAAGAGAGCATTAATAAAATAGTTACGGATTGCATGTGAAAATATGGAAGCTAAAAATAGAGACTTATATATTATAAAAGCAGGTCTGCATGAAGAATAAAGCTATTGCTGTAAGTGAGAATTTGCAACGCAAAGAGGGTTAGAAGAGGGCCGAGATAGAGATAAGCAGAGCCGTGAGAGCGTGCAGAGTTTAATCAAGTTTATTTAATAGCAGACCAGTCAGGGTCGTATAAATAGCGAAGGCATTTTTATGTCACTGAATTAAATCAGAATTGCAGTTCAAGTTGGTGCTTGGCATTAGGGGTTGGTGCTCCTATCTATTGCAGCAGAAAAATAGGGGTTGGTGCTCCTTCCAGTGGGTGCTGGTAAAGTGTTTGTAAAATTTGTGTTTTGTAAGGGCTAGATTTGGATTGAAGTTTAAGCAGTCATTTTTGAGGAGTAGCCAAATTGGTGAACCTCGTTACATTGTGTGTTGTGGTGTGCTCTCTTGTGATTATTGCTTTATTTGTTTTATAGTTCTTTTTGCTTCAATTTTAAGAATTGCAAATCAGATTTTTAGCTACACTGATTCACCCCCCCTCTCAGTGTCATTGTGAGAATATCAATTGGTATCAGAGCAAGGTTCCTGAACAAGCTTAATCAGCTAAGGTGATCTTGGAAGGAACACAATGGCAGATAGTGAAAGATTCTCATCAAACAAAGCTCTTTTGTTCAATAGAACTAATTACTCATTCTGGAGACTCAAGATGTAGACATATCTGAGTGTATTAGGATATGACATTTGGGAGTCAGTAGAAAGTGGATACACAGCACCCGCTACTCCTCCAACAGATACTGCTAATAAGAAAAGGGCTAAAAATAACTCCAAAGAAAATAATGCCATAATGTGTGGGCTAGTAGACAGTGAACTGATAAGATTCATGAGCTGTAAATCAACAAAATACATGTGGGACAAATTGAAGAGCATCCATGAAGGAGACAGCAAGATCAAGGAAGCCAAGCTGCAAACGCATCGAGCTCAGTTCGAGGCATTACAAATGAATGATAATGAGAACATAGAGGCCTATATGCTGAGAGTCAATGGAGTCATTAATGCAATCATATGACTCGACGAAGAGATCGAAGATGCAGTTGTTGTGAAAAAGGTACTTAGAACTCTTCATAAAAGATTTAATTCTAAATTTTCTACAATAGAAGAGGCTAAAGATCTAAACAACTTTAGCATGGACGAGATGCATGGTTCCTTACGAAATGAGAATAGGACAAACTAAGCCCATAGACAGAGAAGTTTCTTTTAAAGCACACAAGAATACAAAAGCTGAACAAAAATCTAAGGATGAAGAGACATCGAATGAAACGGAAGCCAATTTTGTTCGAAAACTTACAAAGGAAAAAGGAAAATATAGAGGAAAGTTACCATTTAAGTGTTTCAATTGTGGAGGGGTCGGTCACTTTGCAACTAAGTGTCCAATGAATGAGAAAACCAAAAGTGATGAAGGGTCACACTAAGAAAGAAGTGACTGGAAGAAGAAACCAAACTTTAGGAAAAGCAATTTCAAAAAGAAAAGTTTCATATCCAAGAATGTCGGCTCTTACGAAGATAGCTCAGGTGAAGATTCTGAAGAAGAAAAATGTGAAGCTCTGTTCATGGCATTTGAAGAAGCAAAAATAGAAGAAAAATAGGAAGGTGATACAAAAAGTAAGGATGAGGTTGAAGTTTATCTGGAAAGAGAGTTGGTTGCTACACTTAAAGAGTTGAAGACAGAAAGGAAAAATAATAATAAGGTCTCAAGAAAGCTTAAGGATGCGAATGACATAATAAACAGTTTGAAAGTACAGACAGAAGAATTTAAGAAAATATCCGAAGAACTTGAAGTACAGTTAACCATGAGAATAGATGAGTGCAGCAAACTAGAAGAAGAGATTGTTGTTTTAAGAATGCGACTAGAAGAAAAGAATCAAAAATTGAGTTGCTATCACAAACTTGAAGGAAGTTATGCAAAGCTTGAAAAGATTATAAATAGTCATAGGACTACAGGAATCAAGTTTGGCTTGGGGTTTGTCGAAGGAGAATCATCAAATGGATCAAAGGCCATAACTATAGAACCAGTAAAGAAAGAGGATAAAATCAAGGTTGACCAAAGAAAAATGAATCTTGCAAAAGAAAGCAACAATGCCAGGCATGAGAAGACTGTTGACAATGAGGAATTCACCAAAGCCACACATCAAAGGAGAAGAAAATTTGTGGCTCCTACTACAAATTGGCAAAGACCAACTCCCAGGTTCAATCATTCCTTTTCTGGCTATTGTTTTAAATGCAATACTTACGGTCATAAGATTTCAGACTACATTTATAATATAGGACAAAGAATTTTTTTTAGTAGAAATGTATTTTCACCCTTGATGGATTATGTAGTAGAATGCTATAACTATCATAACTTTGGTCACATTGCAAGAAACTGTAGAAGCACATATGCAGCAAATAAATATCAGGGAAGAAGAACTCAACCTAACAGTTTAAGGCAAAATAGAAAATTCCTAGATAAACATGCACAGACCACTGACAAAGAAAAGTCTAAACAAGTGACCAAAACTACAGTCAAATCAGAATGGAAAGAAAAAGAGCAACTCAAGGAAGAAAAGGAATCCTTGATTGTACAAATAGCATTCAAAGCACAGAACAAGTCTGCACCATGGATATTGGATAGTGGATGCTCCAGTCACATGACATGAGATAAAAAAAAAATTGAAAAATTACAAAAATATGAAGGGGGCTCTGTAAAGTTTGGAAATAATGATGGAGCCAAAATAGTTGGCAAAGGATCAGTCAAGATAAGTGATGGAAAGATCAATTCCAAAGAAGTTCTATTTGTAGCTGGTTTGAAGCACAACTTACCGAGCGTAAGTCAAATGCGTGACGAGAGGTCATGAAGTCATCTTTAAAAAATAGGGTCGTGAAGTTAGAAAAGCACACGGTGGGAAGCTGATAGCTACTGGATCGAGGACTTCTAGAAATCTATATACTCTCTCAAAAACTTCAGAAGGATCATGCTTGATTGGATAGGAAGATGAAAATTGGCTGTGGCACAAGAGGCTCGATCATATTAGCTTTGAAAATTTGGTAAAAATAAGTTCAAAAAGAGTAGTAAGAGATATACCTACCATTGGCAAACCAGTAAATAGCATCTGTGCTTCATGCCAAAAGGGAAGAAAACCAGATCCACATTTAAAGCAAAGGAATACTTCACCAGCAAACCGTTAGAGCTGATACATACTCATTTATGTGGACCCATGAGAACACAAAGCATAAATGGTGACAAATACTTTATGCTGTTCATAGATGACTACTCCAGAATGACATGGGTATTATTTTTAAAGCTTAAATCAGATGCCTTTGAGATGTTCAATATTTTTAAAAAACAGGTTGAGAATCAAATTGAAAAAAGAATTAAATGCCTAAGATCAGACAAAGGAGGAGAGTTTATCTCAGAGGAGTTTGCAGAATACTGTCAAAAATATGGGATCAGAAGACAATTTTTAGTAGCAAGGACACCTTAGCAGAATGGTGTTGTTGAAAGGGAGAACAAGACTGTGCAAGAAATGGCATGGACAATGTTGGTTGAGAACAAAATAGCTGACAAATTTTGGAAAGAGGTAGTACATATTGCAGTTTACATTCAAAACAGGTGCATGTTAAGAATGCATGAAAGCAAAACACCTTATGAGTTGTGGTTCCACAGGAAAGCAACAACAAGATACTTCAAAGTGTTCGACAGCAAGTGTTATATCAAACGAACTAAAAAAAATCTTGATAAGTTTGAAGATAGAGCTGACGAAGGTATTTTTCTTGGATACTCAACAAAAAGCAAAGCCTACACGTGTTACAACAAGAGGCTAAAGAAAATTGTGGAGAGTGCAGATGTTAAAGTTGATGAAGGTAGAGATCGAGAAGCAACTTATAAAGAAAACTACCCTATTTATGAAGAAGTCATTGAAGGAGATGAAGAAATGGAAACAGAAGAAAATAAAAAAAATTGACCCAGCTGATTTAAGAATTGACTCAGAAGAAGAAGAGAACAAGAAATACAAAATAGGCAGCTGGCAGAAAAATCATCCCAGAGAATAGATTATTAGGGACCCAGCAGTTGGTATTCAGACAAGAAGAGCGATGTATGAGAACTACTCTCTATTATCTAGCATTGAACCCAAAAATATTGCTTGAAGCAAGCACGAGATGAAAGTTGGATGAAGGCAATTGATGAAGAACTAGATCAGATTGAGAAAAACAAAACCCGGGAATTAGTACCACGGCCAACAAATAAAAACATAATCGGTACTAAATGGATTTTTTGAAATAAATTAAATGAAGACGGACAGGTTGTCAGAAATAAGGCAAGATTGGTTTGTAAAGGCTATGCTTAGGTTGAAGGCATTTATTTTGAGGAAACCTTTGCACCAGTAGCCAGACTAGAGGCAATCAGAATGTTTTTGGCTTTAGCAATCCATAAAAATTTCAAAGTATATCAAATGGACGTAAAATCTGCATTTTTGAATGGAAAATTGGAAGAAGAGGTTTACATTGAATAGTCATATGGCTTCCAACTCGGTGACAATCCTGATTTTGTTTGTAGGTTAAAGAAAGCATTGTATGGTCTGAAACAGGCACCTAGAGCATGGTATGCAAGGCTGGATAACTATCTTATTAAACAGGGGTTCAAGAAAGGTATGGTGGACAATAATTTATATATCAAAACAGAGAATGGCCATCTTATTGTACTTGTTGTTTATGTAGATGACATAATATTTGGCAGCAGCATGGATGAATATTGTAGAGACATAGCAAATAAAATGAAGACAGAATTTGAGATATCAATTATTGGTGAACTTTCTTATTTCCTCGGACTACAAGTCAATCAAAGTGAAAAGGGCATTTTTATCTCTCAAGTAAAATATGTGAAAGAAATGCTGAAAAAGTTCACAATGGAGGATAGTAAACCTGTCAGCACTCCCATGACAACAAGTTGCAAGTTGAGCAAGGATGACAAATCTCCAGATGTAGATCAAACCATGTACAGGTCTATGATTGGAATCCTGCTATATTTGACAGCCACAAGACCAGATATATTACAAGCCATATGCATGGTAGCAAGATTTTAGGCTAGTCCCAAAGAGACTCATGTGACAGCTGTAAAGAGGATTTTTAGGTACCTCAAGGGTACTGTGGAGTATGGGTTGTGGTACCCAAAAGGTAAGGACTTCACTCTTATTACATATTCTGATGCCGATTGGGCAAGATGTATTGATGACAAAAAGATTACCAGTGGAGGAGCATTTTATCTTGGAGACAGGCTGGTAGCATGGCACAACAAGAAACAAGAATCAGTTTCTCTATCCACAGCAGAGGCAGAATACATTGCAGAAAAAACATGTTGTACACATATATTATGGATGAGACAAACACTGAAAGATCTTGGTATTCACTTCAAAGAGCCAATTTTAGTTAAATGTGATAACACCAGTGCTATAAACATATCAAAGAATCCGGTTATGCATTCTCGAACCAAACATATTGCAATCCGGTATCACTTCTTGAAGGATAAAGTTGCAAAAGGAGAGGTCAAATTAGATTTTGTTCCGACTACAGAGCAAGTAGCAGATATATTCACAAAACCATTGCCAAAGGAAGTTTTTGAATACCTACAGAGTAAGTTGGGAGTAGTCACATTTCCCAAGAACTAACTATCAATTGGGATCACATTCTCAGGGGGAGTATTTATGCCTATGTTTATAGTTTTTCTCATATTCATGATTTTTGCTAACTATAACAATGTGTATCTGAGAATGTTGTGCATAGACTCAGGGGGAGTCTACAGTAGCCCTTTGGTATTATTGTCAAAGGGGGAGAAGAATTACAGGAGAGTGCATGAGTGTTGCCAACAATTCCAAAGGGGGAGATTGTTGAGCAAGGTGCAACAAAAGTATTGTCATTGTTGTCAACACAGACAGATTGATGTAGTTGATGCAGTGGATAGGAGTTCAGAGGTCAGTCAGAACATGTACAGTGAATTTTCAAGAAAATAGAAGTGGCCTAATTTCAAAAAATCAAAGAAAAAGACAAGTAAGAAAACTGTCATGATATCGCGACATGGATGAGGAGAGAGAAGGCACAAGCAAAATTATCATGATTTTGTGACATAAATGAGGAGAGAGAAGGAGCAAGCAAAATTGTTGTGATTTTGTGACATGAATGAGGAGAGAGAAGGTGCAAGCAAAATTGTCATGATTTCGTGACATGGCCGAGGAGAGAGAAGGCGCAAGGAAAACTGTCGCGATTTCGTGACATGTTGGCAGAGAAGGAGGCAAGTAGAAAAACTGTCACGATTTTGCGACATGTTTGA
This sequence comes from Wollemia nobilis, assembly GCA_028583015.1. Classification (NCBI taxonomy): domain Eukaryota; kingdom Viridiplantae; phylum Streptophyta; class Pinopsida; order Araucariales; family Araucariaceae; genus Wollemia; species Wollemia nobilis. The sequence goes on along the minus strand of JAQPPZ010016710.1, from coordinate 8,935,743 downwards.
AGAAGAGGTGCAGACAATGAAAAATGTCACGATTTCATGAAATGCTCGAGGAAAAGGAGCTCGCAAAGAAAAGTGTCACGATTTCGCGACAGGTTCCAAGAGGAAGCGTTAAAGAGAGAAAGTGTCGCGATTTCGCGACAAGATCGAAGAGAAAACACCAAGGAGAGAAAGTGTCACGATTTCGTGACATGATCGAAGAGAAAGTGCCAAGGAGAGAAAGTGTCATGATTTCATGACATGATCGAAGAGAAAGTGCCAAGGAGAGAAAGTGTCACGATTTCACGACAAGATCGAAGAGAAAGTGCCAAGGAGAGAAGAGAAGTGCAAGGAAGAGAAAGATGTCACGATTTTGTGACATGTTCCATTTTCGTTGGCCAAAGACAGAAAATGCACAAGGCAGCGAAAGTGTCACGATTTCACGACATGTTATGTTTTCACGGGTGAAAGGAAGAAAAGGCACAAGGCAGAGAAAGATGTCGTGATTTCGTGACATGTTTTGTTTTCGCAGGCGAAAGGCAGAAAATGCACAAGGCAGAGAAAGGTGTCACGATTTCGTGACATGTTCCATTTTCACGGGCGGAAGGAATAAAAGGCACAATGCATAGAAAGATGTCACAATTTCGTGACATGTTTCGCTTTCACAAGCGAAAGGCAGAAAAGGCACAAGGCAGAGAAAGATGTCGCGATTTCGCGACATGTTCTGTTTCATTGGTTGAAGCCAAGAAGAGTAGCGAGAAGGCAAAAGTGTCACAATTTTGTAACATGTCTGGTTTTTGCTAGAGCAAGCCAATAAGAGTAGCGAGAAGGCGAAAGTGTCACAATTTTGCGACATGTCTGGTTTTCGCTAGAGCAAGCCAAGAAGAGTAGCGAGAAGGCGAAAGTGTCACGATTTCATGACATGTCTGGTTTTCGTGGGTGCAAGCAAAGAAGTGGACAAGGAGGCAAAAACTGTCGTGATTTCATGACTTGCTATTTTTTTGCAGGTAAAAGGCGAGAAGGGCAGAAAGATACAAAAGTGTCATGATTTCACGACAGGTCGCAATAGCACAATAATAGACAGCTAACTGGAACAGAACAATAGTTAAAGGGGCAGTTGTAGAAGAAAAGCATGCAGCCAAAATAAGAAAAGGTAACTGGAGTAAATGCGACAGTTACAGATGTAGTCATGCAGCTTTTTAAGAACTAGAGTTAACTGGAGTAAATCGAACAGTCGCATTAATAGAATCGTAAAATGCATGCATGCATAGAAATGAATACGAACAGTCTTGTTCAAGAAGACGTATAGTCATGGTAGAGATATATGTTGCATGTAACGTAATGCACACTCTATAAATACAAAAGGAGTTACAAAAATATGCAGTTACAGTTGACAAGTGGCAGAAGAGAGCATTAATAAAATAGTTACGGATTGCATGCAAAAATATGGAAGCTAAAAATAGAGACTTATATGTTATAAAAGCAGGTCTGCATGAAGAATAAAGTTGCTGCTGTAAGTGAGAATTTGCTACGCAAAGAGGGTTAGAAGAGGGTCGAGAGAGAGATAAGCAGAGCCGTGAGAGCGTGCAGAGTTTAATCAAGTTTATTTAATAGCAGACCAGTCAGGGTCGTATAAACAGCGAAGGCATTTTTATGTCACTGAATTAAATTAGAATTGCAATCCAAGTTGGTTCTTGGCATTAGGGGTTGGTGCTCCTATCTATTGCAGGAGAAAAATAGGGGTTGGTGCTCCTTCCAATGGGTGCTGGTAAAGTGTTTGTAAAATTGGTGTTTTGTAAGGGCTGGATTTGGATTGAAGTCCAAGCAATCATTTTTGAGAAGTAACCAAATTGGTGAACCTTGTTACATTGTGTGTTGTGGTGTGCTCTCTTGTGATTATTGCTTTATCTATTTTCTAGTTCTCTTTGCTTCAGTTTTAAGAATTGCAGATCATATTTTTAGCTACACTGATTCACCCCCCCTCTCAGTGTCATTGTGAGAATATCAACTTTTTCTACGAGAACCAGGGTGTTTTGAACCTTGTTAAGAATCCAGTGCATCATGAGAAAACCAAGCACATTGACACACAATGGCACTTCATTTGAGATGAAGTTCCAAGGCACCGAATTCAGCTTCAGTACATTCCCACCGATGTTCAAGTTGCAGATATTTTCACTAAGGCACTTGCACATGTCAAATTTGAGATGTTTCGCATCTCTCTTTGTATTGCAAAATAATGTAATAAAGGGGGGATGTTAGTGTAGATAGCAAATATTTGTTATTCCATTATATTTTTTACAACGCTTACCTAAATACGACCAGTTAGATCCAGTAGTTACGGGCTAATATCGGCCTACATTGTAATATTTAAGCTTTGCTTGATTAATTAAATCCGTTCGATTATCTGACATAGTTTTGTAGAAATTAAAATTCACTAAGAATATTACAAATATTTATTTTGATAGCGCAGTAGAGAATTCTTGCTGGCATTTGCTTACTGGTACATCTTCCAAGAAATTCATTGAAAATGGTTTGCCATGGTAGATCAAGGCCTCTGCAACTTGCTGGTTATTCGGTGCAACAGTAGTCCAGGTCATTTAAAATCATGTATCATCATTTATTCTTCTTGGATATTGTTTGCCATCATCGATCTGTAACCACCTTTGGTTTAGCTTTCTTGAAAATCTTCGATGCTTCAACTTTCTCTTCCTACTGGTTGTTCCAATTATGGTGAAGAGACATCCCTAAATACCTCAGATTCTTCGACACAATCTCCATCATCGATCTCCCTCATTATGCGATTTTGATTAAATCTGATAAAAAATTATTACAATGGCTGGGAGAAACGATGACATTCCGCTTTAAAATGTTGGTGATGTCATAATTTTGTCTCAGAAACTACGGAATCACCAATCTAGCTCTCAAATGATCTAAAAACTAAGCAAGATCAAATCCGCTCTTTGTTCCTCAAATTCCTTCATTATCTGCAAGGTGCCTTCCAATCCGCACAAAAATATTGATGACATCACTCCTTTATGACTTTTGCAGATTCCATTCCTGGATGAGTAAGTGCATTAGCATATGATTGTTAATTTGAACCCGTCATCGTGCAACATGACCTTTTCTCCATTCCACACTATCCTCAGAATAAAGAATTATGTCTCGTCACCATTCCAGAAAGGAGAAGTCAAAATCACCTATGTCACGAATTTGCATCCGCCTTGTCACCATTCCGAAAAAGAGAATTCAAAATCACCTATGTCACGAATTTGCATCCACCTTGTCACCATTCCAGGCACAAATGATCTGTGGGTTCTCTAGAATCATGCCTTCCATTACTTAGCGGTCACCAATCTGCACTTTTTAACTAATCATCGATATAATCAATCATAAGTTGAAGACCTGAACATTTTCTTGGACCTTAGAAAGCAACTCCTCCTTAATCCTTTTCAACTAATTATTAGAAAAGCCTTATGGTTTAGCTTTCTCAATTTGCAGCTGATGCTTTAAATTCTGAATTTTTTTTGCTTGATCTTCATTTAGCTTCTTTTGCTCCTCTAATTGGTCCTTCAATTTATTGGCCTTTTGAAATTTCTCTTGCCAACCCTTAGCCTCTTTTCTCATAGCCTTTTATAATTTTTTTTTTATCATTGAGACTCTTCTTAAGCTTTTCAACCTATTTATCCAACTTATCCACCTTCTCTCCGACTAAATCATTTTTCACATAGAAGGTATCCAAGTGGGCTTTGGTTATAATTAGCTCATATTCCTAAGGAAGCTTATCAATAGCTTCTGTGACCTCCTCCACTCGATAATCATGAATAGTCATCTCAGTTTCAGGTTTACTCACTAGTGGAGTCATAGATATTGATATTATTTGTCTAGAAACAGGATCAATATACATGCTTCTTCAACAGTCATCCTACTAGAAGGCTTAGTAAGCTTTTTTGTCCAATAATCATTTATACTCTAAGTGGTTTCCTATTATTTTGGTACAGTAATAGGTCTTGAAAGACCAATAGCCAGGGGAGATGATGACACTAGAAATAAAAGGGTGGACTAAATTGTTGATGATAGGGGTGAATATATAGTTACAACAACCTCTGTGACAACAGTGGACTCTGTAACTACTGTTGTTGTTTTTGTTGGTAGACTCATGGCAACTGATGCAAGACTAACAATCGAATGGATGAATATACTTGGAACGCAATGTCCCATTGATGGTGGTGATGAAAGATATGGAAGTGAAACAATGGTATATGAGGGAGTAGGAACCTCAAATGCTGGAGATGGGATTTGAGGTGGCTATGAGGAAACAAGAGTAACTTGTACTTCGATGGCTACTGATGACTTATGCGAAGGAATGTGAGAGGGAGGAGGTACACTTGTCATGTCTTCTTTATTAGAAAGGGAGGGATATTTCTTTGGGGAATCAATAGGATGAAGAGGAGAAGAGGGATTAGAATACATACCTTCGTCTACCAATGTAGGGTTTTCTTGTTCTATATTCGTATCTTGCTATTGCTCTTTATCAATCAGTCTTTTCACAGCAAAATAAGCTACCTCTTTAGCAATCTCCTCCATATCTATTTTTTGTTTCTTTGAAATTTCTCTCTCCTCTCTGTCTAGAACTCTCTTAGTCCTCCTATGAAATAATTGAAAAACAGTCATCTCATTCTCATAATCTTCTTCCAACACATCTTCTTGCACTACTCCTAAAAGTAATGATTGTTTAGCAATAGGTTATAATTAAATTGATGTTGTAGGGGTAAAAGAAAGGGGTTTGTACTTAAATATTTCATCCTTTTATTTCCAGTTGATATTTGTATCTAGCGGTCATGCTCCCAAAGCTAAGTGTTTAGGCCTAGATGCTGTTTCAATAACTGGGGTACTAACAATTTTTTTCTTAGAATATTGCATCTTTCTCATCAACTTAGCTCCCTTAGGAAACGTTTCCACCTGCTCAGTGGTAGGATGAAAGGATTTCAGTACTTTAGCCACTGTCAAGGGAGTTCCTGGTTCTTCTAGATGAGCCTCATGATCTGTAGGTGGAGGGAGGGATTCAAAAATAGATCGAGGTTTTTCGACCGTTAATACTATGTTTCTGACATCCTTTTGTTTCCAGGTTCCAATGTTTTTATTATATCTCCTTAAAAATTCTTTGTCAATCTTCATTCCAAAATTGGAATTAGTCTTTCCAGTTTCAATCCTCATTCTCCACCAATCGGTTATCTTTACTACATTCCATGGTCCCTTTTCCTCCTCTTCTTCTTCCTCTACAACCTCTTCTTCAAGAGGGGGATATTTTTTCTTTGTAGACTTAGCCTTAGGCAGAGGATCCTTTTTATTTTTTGATTCAGCCTCAATATTTTTAATTGTAGCCTCCATAATCTGATGACTTGGCTTATGGTCAGGGTCAAAATCAATAACTTTCTCATAAAAATCCAACCATGGAGGTAGTTGACCCATATTTGAGACATTCCACTCTAAAAGAGTAGTCTCATCATTTTTTCTGCCTTGTTCAAAATGAGCCCTGGGTCTCCTTTCAAATTTATAGGCCTTAGGTCCATTTAGGGTTTTATTTATTCCAGTAAAAATGCCATCATGGTCATAACTCTATCTTTGGGGAATATAAAACAAACCTAACCTGTCAAGGTATTAACTAATTTTTTGGCTTTGCCCCTTCTTGGTGATGGTAATATCATCCATAGTGTTATGGGTAAGTAAATACTTCCTCTTACTCCCAAAACCGTAGTTTTCACCAATATACTCTACCTACCTCATGTATTCCAAAGAAAAAATCCTTTCTATGACAAAGTGGAGCAGGAGAAAATGTTTACCAATGAAACCATGTAGTCTGATTACTGTACCCTCAGTCAACAAATACCAGTCTACTTCTACACCCTTTGTTGTCAGAATATGCTTATTTAAAGGTGGCAACCTAGGACACTTACCATACATTATTTTTAAATCAAGTCCCAAAAATACCAAATTGAATCTATAATAGGACTCACTGCTCCTCAAATGGCTTGTCCAATAATAAATCGGCAAGGGTTCTCCATCATTGGTTTTATCCTTAACCGAAATCCATGACATTCTATATTTGGTTACGGAATAGAACATCCACACCAAAATTGAGCAATGCCTAAAACTAGGAGCATTAATACCCCTTTTCATGCTTACTAGTTGTTCATGTATCCTCTATGTGAGAAAAGTTGGCCAGTTAAAATAAATCACTCTAGTCCCTTTCTTTCCCGCATCCTTCTCATACATTATTTCGTTAGAAATACAATATGTTGCGACAATTTGTCAGCCATGTACCATTCTATTAGAATCTAAACCCTCTATGCAAGCCAACATAGAAAACAAGATGGGGTTCATGAATTTGTCAATAGATATAGGAACCTCAGGCAATATTTTCTTGGGCTTGATATTAAGTTGTTTATAAACCCAATTTTTAAATGACTTGTCATCATTAGCTAGATTTTTTGTTGTGTAAAACCCAGTCTACTCTATGACCCTAAACAAATTTGGTATTACTGGCAGGTCAAACCCTAAGGCAAAGAGTCTATGACAAAATGCAGCGATGACATTGAAAAGAGTTTTTCCCTTAGAGGTTTTTACTGCTTTAGCCAATGGGTCAGAGAAATTAACTATGGCAGCTATCAACTCAGGTCAGGAATGAACAGAATCACAAATATAAAAATAGAGATAAGAAAGGACAACACATCTACCTTCCATGGCCAAAGAAGCTCTCTTCTTGTATCTATCGTTCACATTCCTCCTTAGCCTAGTTCATTATGTGAGGACCATTTTTGTGTTCGCCACAGCTTTGGCCTTGTCGAGGTATGGTGCCACCACCTTCTTCTCTAGAGTCTCAAACTCTTGAACATATTCTGAAGACTCAGTGGGTGATTTTTTAGGGGTCATTTCGATAGTAGCAAGACTTCATTCTCCCTGTAGTTTGTGGTAAGTTCTTTAGAAATTCACTCTACCTTTTACCACTATGGGGATGCAAATTGATGCCAAATGAGCACCGTGTATGTCTTTCATCACTTTTTATTCTTCTGGAACATGTGTATCCTCCGCCATTAATGTAGCTACTGTGCGACCTTATTGCTGGCACACTTTCCAACTTTTAATCATTCACTTTGGTGGCACTTTATATTTTCATTGGTCAAAATTTCAAATTACGTGACCACCTCACTGCACCCTTTCAGCTACTCTCGGGTCATGGCATGAGTTTGTTAGCATTGAATACGAGATCGTTCTCTAGTTTCCACGTGTCACAATCAGAATTGTTGCCTGGTTTCGCTCCAATTTTGAAATCATAGCTTAAGAAGCTTTTTAGATCCGTAGATACTTAGAACCTTTTAGGTGCAACTTTCTGTCTTGATTTCGCTCCGACAGCATTGGTTTCAAAATGTTCCCAGACTGGGAAAACCCTTTACTTTCTTTTGACCAATGACACACCATTTCACAAGAATCTTAACGGATTTTAAATGCAGATTCGAGAGCGCACATCGTTCTGAAAAGCTTCTCATAGAATTGAGTGAGGAATGAAACCATGTTGTGCACTTAGTCTATACTTAGTCATTCTAGAAAATTCTTTTCCTTTTTCAATATTTTTTCAAAAGAAATAATTACAAAGTGTAGAAAGGAATTAAAGTACAAAGTGTAGAAAGAAGAAAAATAATTATACAATGTATATACATATGTTACAGCAAAATCACTCCTTACACATAGTAGAGCTTGAGATGAAAACCATTCATAAGAATTGGTTGTATGTTTCCCTCCAGATCTTCTAGCTGGAATATATTGTACTCCTTAGCATCTATTATTCTGAAAGGACCATCCCAAAAAGAATCAAACTTTTCATGCTTGCATGGATTTGCTCTATCAAAATTCCACCTGAAAATTGAGTCTCCAACCTGGAATTTCTTGAATATGGCCTTCTTATCAAACCATGCTTTAATGTCCGATGAATGCTTTTGAAAATTGTTATATGCCTGATCTCTACTCTCTTCTAATTTTAGCAAATGTGTCAATCTGGTTTTCACATGATCTTCTTCTAACTCTTCCTCTGAATTGATAAGCTTGAGTGTTGGGATCTCCAAATGTATTGGTAACACTGCCTCCTTGCCATACACTAGTGCATAAGGGGAAGTATTGATGTACATATTAATAGTAATCCTAGCTGCCCATATAGTTTGGTCTAATAATAGGTTCCAACTTCTTTTATTACCTTCCAGTGATTTCCTCAAAATCCTTAATAGGTTTTTGTTGGTAGATTTTGCAAGTCCATTACCCTGTGGATAATAATTAGAAGTATTTTTAAGAGTGATTTCATACTTATTGGAAAACTCAATATACTTGGCTCCTATGAAATCTGGGCCATCGTCACTCACCAAAGCTTCCAGAACTTCAAACCTTGAAATCAAATTTTCCATAAAATTGATCACAATATCTTGATCTAATTTCTTGGTAGGAATAGCTTCTACCCATATGGTAAAATAATATGTGGTAGTTAAGATAAACTTATGTTATGTTGAGTAATTAGGGTTGATAACCCCTATGAAATATAGCCCACATTATTGAAAAGGCTCTTCAACTTGAATGGGCTTGAGGGGGGATGAAGCATTCCTTGTCCTCCCCACATATTTCTAACATTTTTCATAATCTCGGGTGATTTTAAAAGCATCAGTGAATACAGTGGGCCAATAATAGCCTGATCTTATGACTTTTAAATTTGTAACCCTACATGAACTATGTCCATCGGCTGATCCTCCATTGAATTCCTCCATGACCCTTTTTTGTTGGTCATCCTTTAAGCATTTTAGAAGAATTCCATCCAAATTTCTTTTGTATAAGCCCTTTGGTAGAAATACATATTTCAAAGCATGAATCCTATATCTTCTCCTTTGGGAAGCACTTATATTAAGGGGGCATACTCCACTCTGAAAATACCTAATCATCTGGTCAGTCCAATCAGAGTCTTTAGTTTGTATTACTTCAACCTGATTTTTCTACTGCCTAGCAATATGTTACTTCTGCCAATGCTGCAACTTCTGTTAACCCTTGGAATAAAGCCCTACCTCTTACTAGCTTTGTGGGGTGTATTTCTACATAATATTCTTGGATTTTTGTAATCCAACCAACTCTTTTGTCTCTTAGATCACCCTGAAGTATAAAACTTCTCACATCTGGATGGACCACATATACCAGGGTCTTGCTCTATACCAAATATTGCATGAACTTCTTTAGTGACTTCATCACATCAAATACTTGTCTTTCAATAAAGTTGTAGTTGACCCGATAATCATGGAGTGTCTGGCTCCAAAATAACATAGGATGTTCCTCCCCTTGATCATATTTTTGAGGGAGCACTGAAGCATAACTTTCTTCAGTTTCATATGCATAGAGAATAGAATCTTTGCTGAAATTTAGGTTTACTAGTACTGGGCTATTGTAATGGATTGCTTGATAATCTCAAAAGCTTGTTTTCTGACTTCAACCCACTTGAATTTGATATTTTCCTTTACTAGCTCAAATATAGGTCTTACTTTTTGTGTAAAATCAGAAATGAATTTCCTGATAAAATTGATTTGGCCTAGGAAATATTGCAATGTTTTCTTATTTGTAGGCAAAGGAAGTGTGATAATTGATGTGATTTTGTATGGATCTATGCCATGCCATCTTTTGAGACCACATGACCTAGTAGCTTTCCTTCATGGACTGCAAAGAATGACTTCTTAGGATTGAGTGAAATACTAAATTCTCTACACTTTTGAAAAACTTGCTCTAAGTGTGATAGATGGTCTTTTTTATCATGATAAAACACAGTCATGTCATCCATATAAATCAGAATAGCCTTGTTGATCAGTGCTCCAAAGGCATAGTCCATAGCTCTTTGAAATGTGGCTCTTGCATTGGAAAACCCAAAAGGTATTCTCTAGTAGGTAAATGTACCCCACTTTGTGGTGAATGTTGTTTTATACTAATCTTCATATTTCACCCAAATTTGGTTATATCCAAAGTAACCATTCAATAATGAGAATATTTTTGCTCCTGCCACTACCTGCAAGATCTAATCAATCTAAGGGAGATGGTAGTTATCTTTAAGGGATCCTTGTTAGCGTAGTTATACTGTTTACTATTTCATTATTTGTCTTGTTATGCATTTGTTATTTTGTTATAACAAAATGCTTATTGTAGCTGGTTGGTTTGGCAACCTCCGGCAATTCTTGTTGTTGCTGTATTATTTAAACTGCACTGCTGAATAATACAAGTTAGTTCGTTGTTTTAACATGGCATCAGAGCCAGCTACGGCAATTTTTTTGCAGTGATCCAGTGGCGTGAGAAGAGAGGCTGGAGGCGGAGCAGCTTGGAGAAAGTTGCTGTTAATCACGCAAAGAGGCTGGAGGTGGAGGCGCATTAATTTTTTTTGCGACGTGATTTTTTTAATCACGCCATCGCGTGATTAATTAAAAAATAAAAAATAAATTAATCACGCACAGACGCGTGACATTCATCGTGCATCCACGCGCGACAGAAGGGAGGGGAGGCTCCCCCCGCAGATAGCGCATGCCTGGAACGCGCACAGTCGTAGGTAGAAGCCCCGCGCGCCCCCCGACTCCCTGTCCGTGGATGCGCCTCGGGGAAGCACTACACGGACGTATGTCCGCGCGCTCACCCCCACTGGAACGTGCGGACGTCTGTCCGCGCGTCGACCCCTCCACTGGAACGCGCGGACACTGCGTGCGTCCAGCGCCCCCCCCCGTTGAACGCGCTGCATCACGAGAATTAAAAAAAAAAAATCCCCCCCCCGTTGAACGCGTTGCATCACGGGAATTAAAAAAAAAGAAACCCCCCCCCACCGTTGAACGCGTTGCATCGTGGGAATTAAAAAAAAATCCCCGCCCCCCCCAGTTGAATGCGTTGCGCGTCGTCCCTGACGTCCAGCACCCCCCCCTTGGTTGACGTCCAACGTTGGAACGCAGCGCTGACGCTGACGTCCAACCCCCGAGAAATTAAAAAAAAAAAATGCCTGCGAGCCGCGACGCGCAGCAACAGGATGCTGCGGAGGCAGCCACAGTGGGCTCGGGAAGCAGAGAGGAGGGATATATGAGGGGGCTCCACTGATCCTTTCGGATCAGCCCGCTGGCTCACGTGGTCATGAGCCGTGCGGTAAGGCTCTGGGAGCCTGCAGGTCGGGGGTTCAAATCCCGCCGACTCCCCCCTTTCAAAGGTAAAAAAAAAATTTCAAAGGTTTTTTAATTATTATTTTTTTAGTTAAAATTTTTTAATTTTAATTTATTTTTTTATAGTCTTAAAACTTTATAAATTAAAATTTAATTTTAATTTATTTTTTCATAAGTTTTAAAACTATATAAATTAAAATTATTTATTTTAACTTTAAATACATAATAATTATTAAAATGCTTTGTTAAAGAGATTTTTTTTTAGGGGGGATATTTTTTTTCAAAAAATCAAAGGGGGAATGTGAGTAATTTTTTGAAAAAAGCAATTTGGCGAATTGTAAAAGGTGCATTTTCGGCTGTGCCCGACACCTTGTGGGTTAATTCTTGTGGGCACTTTTTATGTTGTATGTTGCATATTTCATTTTTTGCACTACTTCATTAAAAGTTAAAAAAAAAAAATCAAATACACTCCCTAAGTCCCCGGAATAATTAAAACCCATCCGTGCAATTTATTGCACTGTAGCGTTCGATATTTGTGATACCTCTGGCCAACACTTACAGGTAAAGCTGTCATGATTTGGCTACTGTATCCGCCACCTAATATAGCTGCTACAACGACGTCTGAGCTTGTTCTCTATAAATCGTCGGGGAGAGATAAGTTTGCCATTTTTTGCATTTTTTTACTCTATCCACTACCCTTAATCGCTCTTGTGTTTAGGCGTAAATCCTGACGAAGTATTCTTCATAGTGTTTAGGGGAAGTTACGCCCCACGCATGAGAAGAATCTTCTATGGTAGGTGCCATCAACAAGGCGATTCCCTTTCAGTACTGCTTATGTTCCACGTATCGTATGATCTCTAAAACTCACCTATAGTCTCCCTCACATAAGGGCGGGTGATTTTTGTTGATATTTTCTAAATACCTATAGTTTCCCTCACGTAAGGGCGGGTATTTTGTATGGTATAACGGCCTAGCAAAAGGTATATTGAAAGGGGGACCAATTGGTGATATAAGGAACCTTCACTATGGCCGCTGTTGCAAAGTTGATGACTGATCCTCATCAGTTATTGAAAGGTCCAAATTATACACCATGGAAACATAAGATGAAGGCAATTCTCCAAATGGAAGATTTATGGGATATTTTTACTGGAGTAACAACTAGGCCTTCATCAGCATCAGGATCCACAACTCCTTCTGCTGATCAGATAGCTTTTGACAAGAAAGACAGTCGAGCAAAGGTGCTCATTTTGTTTGTTGTTTCAGATGAAGTGCAACCTCATATAGCTGACAAAGCAAGTGGTAAAGAGGCATGGGATGCCCTTAGAACCATCTATGAGGGAAATAATGATTCCACCATTCTTCATCTTCAACAACAACTTCATAACTTGAGTTTGAGACAGGGTGAAACAGTTGAACTCTTTCTGTGCAGAGTGTCTGAATTGAAAGAGAAATTGAATTCTTTGGGAGATTCTATGGATGAAAAGCTTCTCATTTCAATTGTGATGAGAGCTTTACCTTCTTCATTTGATATGTTGATCACCTCCATCCAGGTGTCTCAACGACAAATTACCTACATCGAGTTGGTCAATCTGCTTCAACAACAGGAGGCATGCCAACTTCACAAGGATGATTCTTCCAATACAACCCTATACACCAACAAGCAGGGTTCTAGGAAGAAAGGTAATGGGCAAAAAGGAGACAACTTTCAGAAAGGAGGAAATTCTCAACAAGACATGAAAGGAAAAGGAAAACAACCTCAATAGAAGAAGAGGTGGTGCAAGATCTGTGAGAAAGACAACCATGACACCAACAGGTGTTGGCATAAGAACAAGCAGAAAGGCAAAAACAAACCACAAAATAAAAACAAGCAACCCCAGGTGAATGTTGTTGTTGAAGAATCTGACTCAGATTCTGAATGGGCACACAAGGTGCTCATGACTACCACAGATTCCACACAGAGGGATCCTGTTTGGTATGTCGATTCTGGAGCTAGCAAACATATGACTAGCGATAGATCGTGGTTTGAATCATTCGTGGCCAAAGAGGGCAAACCTGTCACCATTGCTGATGATAAAACCTACAGGGTTCAAGGAGAGGGTACAGTTTCAGTCACTCTTCCTGATGGCAAGTGTCAGATTGACAAAGTCCTCTATGTTTCGGGATTGGCTAACAATTTGTTGTCAGTCACACAAATCCTGGATAGAAATATGGTTGTCAACTTTTGTGTTGAGAATGGAAAGAAGTGTTGTACTATTACCAAGAAGGGTAAGCATATTGCAACGACTTCATATAAGCATGACTTATTTGCCCTAGATGCTATCTCTACTCCACATGTTGCCATGACTTGTCTCTACCAAGGAGGCAACTTCCCTATGGCACAAGAGATATGGGCATCTTAGTTCTGGCTACTTACTTGAGCTCAGTAAGTATGAGATGGTAAAGGGTCTTCCTTCCCTTTTTGCCACATTGCCAGTGTGCTCTGACTGCTTGGTAGGAAAGCAGCATAGAGTACCATTTGAGAAGAGCTCAACAAGAGCACGAAAACCTCTGGAGTTAATTCACATCGATCTGTGCGGTCCTTTCACACCCAATAGTTGTGGAGGGAAGAGGTACTTTCAGTTATTCGTAGATGACTACTCACAAAAGATGTGGGTTTTCTTTCTCCAACTAAAATCTAAAGCTTTCGCATTCTTCCAGCAGTTCAAGAAATCCGTTGAGAAGGATTCGAGAGCTTCTATTAAAACCCTTCGCTCAGATCGAGGGGGGAGTTTACCTCTAATGAATTTTCTGCATTCTTATATAAGCATGGAATCAAGAGACAGTTAACAATCGCCTATACTCCTCAGCAAAATGGAGTTGCTGAGAGAAGGAACCGTTCTATCATGGAAATGGTTCGTTGTATGCTCACAGGAGCTACTCTTGGGCAACAATATTGGGCAGAAGTTGTCACCACTATAGTATATCTATTGAATAGGGCACCCAAAAAGGCCCTAAAAGGAATGACTCCATAGGAAGCATGGAGTGGTCAAAAACCCTCCATATCTCATCTACGTATTTTTGGATGTCACGCTTTCATGCACATACCGAAAGAGAAAAGGAAGAAGCTAGATGAGAAAACACTGAGATGTATTTTTCTTGGGTATGATGAGCACTCTAAAGGATATCAGTTGATAGATCCTTTGACCAAGAAAATTCATGTCAGCAAGAGATGTTTTCTTTGATGAAGCTTTCACATCACAGAGCACATCTAAAGTACACCTAGATCTTGTGGAATCTAATGAAGAGAAGATTCCTTCGTCAACACAGACAGGAGGTCCTTCTACATCTTCTTCACCACCACCGAAGAAGAACCCAAAATGGTGTACAAATACAATCAGAGACGCAAATTTATCCACTCCTCCCAATTTGAACTTGGATAGACCTCGTACACGCAGTATGGCTCAAAAGGAAAAAGAAGCCAAAGAAACTGGTGAGGTTGATGATCTTTGTCAATATTTTGAGGAACTTTCTGTAACTCCACGTATATAAGTAGAGGATATGGATATTGATGATGACAGGGTGTTCATGTCTACCATAGATGATCTTGAACCTACATCAGTGCAAGATGCTCTTAGTGAGCCTCAGTGGAAGGCCGCTATGGATACAAAGTATGAGTCTTTGATGAAAAATAAAAGTTGGAAGCTTGTTGATTTACCGCATGGAAAGAAACCCATTGGCTACAAATGGGTATATAAAGTCAAGTACAAGGCAGATGGAACAATTGATAAGCATAAGGCCCGTCTTGTTGCAAAGGGCTATGCTCAAAAGGAAGGCATTGACTACGAGGAAACTTTTGCACCTACTGCTCGGATGACCACAATTCGAGTTATGTGTGCTATGGCAGCACAATATGGGTGGAAAGTTCACCAAATGGATGTCAAAAGTGCCTTTCTAAATGGTGATCTCCAAGAAGAAGTCTACATGACTCAGCCAGAAGGATTTGAAGCGGAAGGCCAAGAGCAGAAGGTTTGCAAATTGGTCAAATCCTTATATGGTCTGAAACAAGCTCCTCGAGCTTGGTATATAAAAATGGACAATCACCTTATGCAGCATGGATTTAAGAGATATCCGTCAGATGCAAACCTCTATTTCAAGAAACAGGGTTCTGAGATAGTGTTGCTTGTACTCTATGTTGATGATCTACTCATTACAGGGATTTCAGAAACTATGATCTCTACTGTCAAAAGAAACTTGTGTAAATCTTTTGAGATGACAGATCTCGAACTTCTCCATTATTGTCTTGGTCCGGAATTCAGCTGGAAGGAGCACTCCATCAAAGTGTCTCGGAAAAAATATGCCAAGACATTGCTTGGAAAAATATCGCATGACTGATTGCAAGCCAATGGCAACTCCGATGGAGAATGGACTTGAGTTATCGTGATATGATGATTCACCTCAGGTAGATGGTACTCTCTATCGACAGTTGATTGGGAGTCTCATATATTTGACCAATACTAGGCCAGATCTCGTATTTGTTGTCAACTATCTTTTGAGGTTCATGCAGGAGCCTAAGACCACTCATTGGAAAGCAACAAAATGTTTTCTTCACTATGTCCGTGGTACTATGGAATATGGCCTAGAATACAAGAGGAACAACAAATTCTTCTTGCAAGGATACACGGACTTCGACTATGTCGGATCATTTGATGATCGCAAGTCAACTTCTAGATACATTTTTCATCTAGGATCCGGTCCTGTCTCTTGGCACAGCAAGAAGCAACAAGTGGTTGCTATTTCATCAACAGAGGCAGAGCATCATGCCGCACGTGAAGCTGTGTGTGAAGTGATATGGTTGCGTCGCATTCTGACAAGTATGGGCCATCCATCAAAATCTCCAATACACTTGTTTTACGACAATCAGGGTGTTCTGAACCTCGTTAAGAATCCAATCCATCATGAAAGAACAAAGCACATTGACACACAATGTCATTTCATTCGAGATGAAGTTCCAAAGCACCGAATTCAGCTTCAGCACATTCCCACCGATTCTCAAGTTGTAGACATTTTCACTAAGGCACTTGCACATGTCAAATTTGAATTTTTTCGCAGCTCTCTTTGTATTGCAAAATGATGTAATCAGGGGGGATGTTAGTATAGCTAGTAGTCATCCTATTACCCAAATAATGTAATAAGGGGGGATGTTAGCATAGTTATACTGTTTACTATTTCATTATTTGTCTTGTTATGCATTTGTTATTTTGTTATAACAAAATGCTTATTGTAGCTGGTTGGTTTGGCAACCTCTGGCAATTGTTGTTGTTGTATTATTTAAACTGCACTGCTGAATAATACAAGTTAGTTCATTGTTCTAACAATCCTTGGTTCAAATTTTTGAAGTCCACACACAAGCGTATATCCCTATTCTTTTTTCTTATAGGTACCAAATTGGCTACCCAAGTAGAATGTTTTATTGGGTATATGATCTTAGCCTTTAATAAATTTAAGAGCTCCTCTCTCATAATGGTTTTGATCCTTGGATTTATTGGCCTTTGCTTCTACCTAAATTATTTTGCATCAAGCTCTAGCTCAATAGTGTGTTGGATAACATTTTTATCATACACCTTGAGATCTTCATATGACCAAGCTACAATGTCTTGGTATCTTAAGCATAGAGCTTTGATATCTTCTACTTCCTCGGTGCTTTATGACATTGGCTTTTTTTACCAACTTCACTTCTTTATAGATTTTTCATTGACCTTCATGGCTTTGGTCTTATTTCTATCCTCATTATCGAACAAACTCTCAAGGGTGACCATCCCTCTTGGGATATGATTTCCTTAGTTGGATAATGTCCTACTGATCAATTTCATCTAAATCCTCCTCTTGGATAGTAGAGAGACATGCCTCTCTCACCATAAAATTAACTATTTTTCGTCACTTTGAAAAACCTACCAAAAAATCTTCTTTTCTGGTACTGTAGATCTGAAAATCATTTTAATTCCCTTGGCATTATTGATTCCAAAGTCTACAGAAGGGTTGAAGTTACCTCCCTTTGTTGCTAATGAATCATCCAGAGTATTCTTTTCTATGGGAACAAAATTCAAATTTAGGGCATCAAAATATTTTGTTAAATCCCATACCCTATTTCTGTAAGCTTTTAAGTAATGGTGCTTACTGTTGCACCTATTTCTTACTTGATGGACTATTAGCTCAGAATCACCATATATATTCCAAATCTTAATGCCCATACTTTCTACTTGTATCAATCCTAGACATAGGGCCTCATATTCTACTACATTGTTAGTACATGACCATGTCAGTATGTAAGCAAAATATTTTGTACCTTTTGATTGGGATTGTAGGACCACACCAGCTCCTGCACCATTTTGGCATTTAGCACCATCAAAGTGCATGATCCAAGTTTCTTTCTCTCTCAGAGACTGGTTGGATATAGCAAAGATTTTTTTCTTTGATTCTGTTGAGATGTTGTATGTTCCCATACCAGTTATGAACTGGTTGTAGTCTTCTTTGAAAGGTAACTCATCTTCTATGTCCAATTCTTCAATGTTTTCCACCAACTCAAATTCCTCCAAGGGATTAATATTGCACATATCTTCTTCAATATTTTCAATGTGATAAGCTACTAGTTTTTTAGGTGTTATCCTTATCCTATTTTCCTTTGAAATGGATTACCATGCTAGAATAATCCATATACATACATCCCCCTAGCTTTGCAATAAACTCTATCGAAAGACACAATCTAAAATAGGGTTCTAAGTCAACCACAACTATTTCTTAAACTATTATCACCTCAGGGGCTATGTGAAACTTCATCAGTACATCCTTAATGACCCCAACTGTCTTGATAGGTGTTCCATCTAGTTGTAATACTCCAGGACAAGATCGGGTATACTCCATACCCATCTCCTCATAGACTACTTTAGGCATAACTATAGTTGATGCTCCTGAGTCAATCATACAATTTTGAACTACCCAACCTTCCATTCTTAGGGATATATAGAAAGGGGGAGGTTTATTATTTAAAACAATAGGTGTCATTTCTTTCTTTTCTAATGGCATACTAAGGATTGTTGTGGCCAATCTACTCTAAGGATTTTTGTTGAGAGAAGCCTTAAGTAGGTCAATTTGACCAGGGATGAATAGAGTGTCATACAGGCTAGATTTTTATGGGATCCTTTTCATTTCTTCAATGTTGTATTCAAACTTAGTCAAGGAGAGTCTTTCCAACCCTCTTTCTTGCTCACCGTATCTTCTTTTATATTTTTGGGTGGCCTCTAATATTTGTCTTTTTGTAATAGAGGGGAACCTCAGTCTTTCTTGATCTTCATCTTTGGATCTCATTTGGTCTCCTTATGTTTCCTTTTTAGGTCTCTTAGGAAGACTATATGTCTTCTCTTTTCCCTTAGCTTGAGGAATAGGGAAGGTGTTACTGCTCTAAGGGAGGGGATCATATTTCTTCTGGTAATGGACTTGGAATTGTCCCATTTTTTGAGGGTCTACCTGTAAGGATTTCTTCCCAAACCTTGTCATAACAACAATTGGGCTATCCTCAACTGACTCTTTTCCAACCATGATTTGATCAGGGTGCCATAACATATTAAATCTTCATTTTTTATTCCTTTTAGCTTGATCCATAGCTTTTTTAACGTGGTTTTGGTACATTACACAAGACTGTGAGTCATGGGGGTCACTACATACTAAAGACCAAACATTCGCAAGAGTAGTATCTAAAGAACATTTTGGATCCTCATATACTGCATTCACCCTGACCCCAGTACTGTTACTCAGACTAGGTCTCTGATCTTTGTTTACATATGGGAATCTCCTCTATTGTGACCTTTCTTGGTCTCTCTTTTCCATTGAATTCATTCTATTAGAATTTTTAGATTATTTTGTATATCCAGGATAGCAAAAAATTCCTAAGATGATTGAGAAGGAAGGGGAGGAAAAGGAGCTATAGAGGGCATAGGTTTTGGTTGAGGGATTGCATTCATTTGTGGAGATGGGGATGATAAAGACAGAGGGTCTATGTAAGAGGGGTTTGTGGATTGAACTTGGCCACTAGTGGTTTCTGAGTTGTAAGGAAACACAATTATGGGGGGAAGTCTTCTGACATTGATTAGGATATTTTTAGCATGAACTACTACATTATAAATTTTGGGGAAGGTTTCCACTCCTGATTGTTATGTCTACAATCCCAAATCTGATCCAAGAGCTCGGATATAATACATATAAGCCAAACATGTAGTTGGTCTGGTAGTGGGGGGAATTCTTTTCCATGTTCTGCTAAATCTCAAATTAAAATCTAATTTCTTGTTGAGTTTTTTGCATGGAGGTAAACTGATTAAGAAGATAAAAAGGATTAGCAGATTCATTAAATTCCTCTACGAATGGCTCAGCTAACTCTTTCCATGAAGTGATAGTATTGTCCTCCAAGGTTCTAAACCAATGCAATATCTTTCTTCTGAAGGACAAGGCTAGAATCCTTACAATAATATCTTCTTCCTTTATGTTGTGGATTGTTGCCAGGTTCAATATATCCTGACAGTTCTCATAAGCTATTTTTCCAAATCCATCGTAAATGGGGATAGATTTAGATACAGCCTTAGGATGGCATTCATTTGGGCTAATATTAGAGGACCAGATATGTTCCAGTTGGGATAATTTTGTAATGGTTGATTGAGATACCCATTTTGTGCCATATTTCTAGTTGTAGGTCTTATTGGGGTAATTAGCAGATGGATTGCATGATCCTCTTCCAAAATCTCTTCCTCTATGAGGAAATATTGATCTAAACTTCTAGCAACAACAACCCCTCTATAAGGTAACTCATAGTAAAAATAGGAGTTAGGGTTATTCCTTTTGAAAAACTAGGTATACATGAAAGGACACTTGTCTACAGGGATAATTCTTTTTCTGAGTCTAAATACCAGGGAGTCACCAGGTGAACTTGTTCTTCTTCGCTTACAAGTTCAATATAATTCACCTAATATTGATTCCTTCGGGTTGAGATTATAGTAACTCATTTTATGGGTTTCGTGTTCCTTGTGAACTAGTCCCACTGAGCGTGCCAAAAATTGTTGGGCACTAAATTGCACCAAGTTTTCACTCAATACTATGGTTGTCTATCTTCCTATTTTCTATCCAGGCTTGCACCCGATAGTTGTAGCTCAGAACTCAACATTGGATGGACCAAAATAGAGTTTCTGATCCAACCTCTAGAGTAGGTCGGTTCCTTGTCAACTTAAGCAGGGTGTTGACACAATTATGCTCACTTAGGTTTTGGAGGTTAGGGTAAGAAAAGGCTAGGGTTAGAGAAATGTGAATAATAGTGGATGGATAGGCTAACAACATTGCACCACCATACAAAGCTTTGAAAAACTAACCCAAAGATACATAACTCAGATCAACATTATCACAAATTGAATGACTCTTCATTCATTAAAGCACACAGAGAAATATTGCAGACAACGATTTCAATATCCAAACAATGATAATCCAAATAATAAAATTCACCAATATCTAGATTCTATAGAAATGCACTTCCTAACAACAAAGATCATACTCAAAAGAAGATTTCAATTACTTTAACAACTAGTAATCCATTCATTTGGCACAAACTAACCACTTAAGTATTCACAAAAATACAACTAAAGAATTTGAACCTCTAATATCAAGCATGAAGATACAAATTTTGAGGTGAAGATAAATGTAATGCTCCTTCCATTAGCTCTTGGGAATATTTACAATAGCATAGGAAAACACACTAGAGTCGACCCTTTAAAAATGAGGGTTCGACCTCTACTTATAGTTTTACATAAATTAAAATTCACTAAGAACATTACAAAGATTTATTTTGGTAGCGCAGTAGAGAATTCTTACTGGCATTTGATTACTGGTACATCTTCCAAGAAATCCACTAAAAATGGTCCACCATGGTAGCTCAGGGCCTCTACAACTTACTGGTTGTTCGATGCAACTAGAGTCCAGGCCATTGAAAATCACGTATCATTATTGATTTTTCTTGGATATTGTTTGTCGTCGTCGATCTGTAACCACCTCTGGTTTGACTTTCTTGAAAACCTTTGATGCTTCAGCTTTCTCTTCCTATTGGCTATTCCACTTATGGTGAAGAGACATCCCTAAATACCTCAGATTATTTGACACAATCTCCATCATCGATCTCCCTTATTATACGGTTCTGATTAAATCTAATAAAAGCTTATTACAATAGCAGGGAGAAACGGTGCCATTCCGCTTTAAAATATTGGTGATGTCATCCTTCTATCTCAAAAACTATGGAATCACCAATCTAGATCCCAAATGATCTGAAACTAAGCAAGATCGAATCCACTCTTTGTTCCTCAGATTCCTTCATTATTCGTAAGATGCCTTCCAATCCACACAAAAATATTGATGACATCACTCCTTCTTTATGACTTTTGCGGATTCCATTGTGGGATGAGTAAGTGCATTAGCATATGATTGTTAATTCGAACTCGTCATAGTGCAGCGTGATCTTTTCTCCATTCCACACTATCCTTAGAATAAAACATTCTACCTCGTCACCATTTTAGAAAGGCGAATTCAAAATCACCTATGTCACAAATCCGCATTCTTCTTGTCACCATTATGGAAAAGAGAAGTCAAAATCACCTATGTCACAAATCTGCATCTGCCTTGTCACCATTTCGGGTGCAAATGATCTATGGGTTCTCCGAAATCAGACCTTCCATTACTTGGCCACCTGTGAAATTTTTCAAAATATTGAGTGATCGCCAATCCGCACTTTTTAATCGCTGATGTCATTTCCTCTTAAAAACTTTTGCAGATTCAAGAGGCATCACCAGTCCAGAGCTAAACACAAATAAAATCTCTCAAAATCACTTCAAGTGTGAAAATACTCTAAGTGTCGGGTGGACTCATGCTTCCTATTGCGGATCCACTCCAAAATACATGGTAGGGTGTGCGGAATGAAGACCTTCTCACTTAGACAAAATTTTCCTAAGTATGTGGCCATTTTGGGCCTACAATAACTATATGATAATGGCATTATAGTATGCAGGAAAATAATGAGATAAAATTCTGCAATAACTTAGTAATATTTCTGTAGACACCAAAATCTAGCACCCTCTAGTTCACATTCACCACCTCACCATCAAATCCTGCATAATAAAGATATATGCCTAAGTTCTAACTTAGGGATATAAAATCCTACACATCATTATATTTTCCTAATTTATTTAATTAGGAAAATCACCCTAAGATACCTTGTCCACACATTGGACATGTGTCCTGGACACCTCACCCAACATCTCTGCCACATCTCACCCACTCTTGTCCCCCTATTTTTGCACATAGGATAGATTCCCAACACCCATGCCACATTTAATCCACCTTGTCTCCTTTGTCCCTTCACATAGGACAGGATCCCATGTTTCACTCCACTTGCAGCCACATCACCCTAGTTAACTAAGCCACACTGGATGACTCACTCTAACTGCCCCTTCCACTTAACAACCTAGATTTGCCACTTGGCAAACCAGGCTTGCCACCTCTCACTTCCCTCCAAAACCCTAGGGAGCCTATAAAAGCACCATTAGTTCACCAAGAAAAGGGAGCTAAATTTGCATACCGATAGGCTACCAAAATATGCCCAGATCCAATGAGAAATTGAGAGTGCGAGCTTGAATCTAACCATTGGCATGCATCCCGAGGTGACCTATCATTTTAGCCAAAATCGCCCGCTCGTGGTTCTACAGTTGAAAAATGTGCATCCATGGTTTCACAACCGTAGGTCCACGGTTTCCAGACCGTAAACACATTTTTGTGGTTCCACAGTCCCGAACAAATTTTATCAACAGAGATTAAGTATTCTAATATTAGCAAGGTTTTATTTGTTAATTGTTATGCTATCTACTTTTCATACATACATCAGTGATAGGTTCATTTGTAGCATTGGGTTTACCACTTGACTATACAGGTGCTATTGATCCTCCTTGCTGGTTTTGTGTGTGTGCAGGTAACAGATATCTTGAGCGAGCTGCTGAAGCTGGAGTGGCCCCTTGTTGGATACCAAAGCCCACTCACCCCTTGAAGTTGTGATGAAGGAACGAAGAACACCACACCCTACGAAAGAGCCGAAAGATCTCCCCTCCTCCATGAAAGCATTGGATATCAGATAGACAAGAAGAAGCATTGTAACATTGCTCCCAACATGCTTGGGGCAATTCAAAAATCCTTTTTGTAACACACTGTATCACCATTAATACAAAAGGGGCATTTTGGAAAAATTACTTCTCTCTCTCTCTGTTTTTATTTAAATAAATTGTGTTCAGTTATTTGGTTACATAAATGGCGATCACGGTGGGACCCCCTAAGGGTTCCATTTTGTTTTGCCTTGCTTTTTAATCTGTTTTACTAATATCTATCTACACCTACAGGTTTTGGGAATTCGAAGTGCACACAGACTCAACCTTGAATCGACACATTAAAAAAATCTTGCGACTGAACTGTTTACTGTGGAAACACATACCTATAGTTTCTTTCTAATAAAATGCAAATGTGTGGTTCCTGGTAGGTGAAAACATAGATACACAATTCAAAAATGCAAAAGTGCGATTGCTACATGAGAAACATGGATCGACGGTTTATAGTATGAAGGAACACAGGTATGTACTTCATGCTTCCTATCTAATTTTTGTCTTAGTTTTAGTTTAGATTGCATTTAAGTAGATTAAGAGTCCTAGTCCTGTATGCCTTTGTGTGCACTTAGGTCTTAGAGGTAGAAGAAAGTACTTAAAACTTTGCATTCATACATAAAAAAAAAATCTGCATTTGCATAGTAGAAAATAGATCATCTTGCATTCACCTGGTTAGGAATAGCTCAGGTGTTTATTTCAGGTTTGGGTCTATAATATTATTTTGTTTCTATTGACAGAAAGGACCCGTGCATCCACGGTTGGGATATCCCAAACGCAGATGCACGGTTGGCAAACCGTGCACCCACGGTTTACTAGAACTAACCGCGCACCCATGGTTAGCCCTATTAAATAGAATCTGATTAAATTAGACCTAAAATTGGTATTTTTACCCCTGATTTGCTATTTTTCATTCTCTATTTTCTATTTTTTTTGCATTTAGGCCATTGAAACATAATTGCATAGTAATTTTGCATAACACCCTAGTTAAAAAAAACCACCACACACTCACATAAACATTGGAAAATGACTGGATTTCATCACCATCGGGTTTGGATTTCATCACCGAACCACCAAAATTATACCCTGTTCTTAGCAAAAGCTGATTCCAAGATCCGTCATAACCCGTGGGTGATAGCACACATCTCTCTTCGAAGAGGTGTATCGCAGACTACGAGAAAACTGGGTGAGGAATTGGTAGGACCTGTGCTCCCTGGTCATGTGTGGACTTCATTACCACACATTATAGGTGGGATTACGTGACCTGGAGTTCATAGCCAGGTTGTCGAGCTATGAGTATACAGGTGAAATCCTAGATTCATTTAGGGCAAAACATTGAGCACACGTCTTTTTCATTTTTCAAACAAATTTAAAAAAATATATATGAAAATCTAGCATCAAAAAATTTTGTGTGTTTATTTGCTTTGTGTGTTGTATTGCATTGTATTGTCACTTTACTTGCATAGATAGTCTCACTTTGCATCTTACCACATAGTAGTGTATGGTAGTGACTCGTAATCAAGCTAAGAAACTAGTGTCAAACCAAAGTCAGTGGTCTTCCCCTATGGCCTCTCAGTTTGGAAATGTCCCTCACACTTCGGTGGTGGGACAAGTAGGTATACCCCTTTCTATGTCCCAGAGTCTTGATGTAGGGCCTTCTAGTAATGCCCCCAACATAGACATAGACATTATGCATAGAGCTACTCACACAACCATACCTGAGACACCTAGGAGTGAACCTCCTATGGCGGTAGACAGTCAGGTCACCATGATAGATATGGATACTGTTAGAATGTACTTGAATGTAGCTGGAATGGTCTTCCCATAATTACCACCACTCTCCATCCCATCACGTGTCATACCCTCATCACAACAAGAATCCATATTCACCTATCTGCAGTAGTCAAAATAGATTTTCACCAATCCTCTCTTTGAGTTGGCTATTGTAGCATTGGCCAATCAACCATCGTCATCCAACCAAATTCCCCCCACATTATCACAACAAATGACCATTACCACTAATCCCTTGTATGAAACAATTCCTATTGTTTCACAAGCCCCAACATCCATTCCTCCATCCACACTTGTAGGACATATGTCTCATACCATTCCATAGTTAGTAGCGATACCTTTTGCTACTTACCCCCCATCTACCTCCACTACCATGGTTGTTTCACAACCAACTTAGTCCACCACATCATAGGTAGTAGTCCCTACGTCAAATGCAATTGCTATGCAACAGGCTTTCTTATAGTTGCAGCAAATGATTTTAGATAATGCTAACCGTAGCATGAACCCTGACCCTAACCAGCATTTGCAAGGGATTGAGCAAAATATTCCACCTACATCTCATCAACCTAATGCCTTTATCCAAGATCCATCTTGGGTAATGCGTCCTCCCTCTACCACTGTGGTTCATAATCAACCACCACACCCATATGCTAACGTAGCAGGTCAGCATAATATCATACCTCCATCACCCCATCCATATCATAACATCCCTCAACATCCATACCATAACACATTTCAGCCACCCATGTCTTATCACCCATAACCTACATACAATCCACCCCATTACCAGCAACATCAAGTACATTCAAGTGTCAGTCTTGTAAATGACCCTAGATACTAGTTTCTACAGAGTCATATTGATAGTCTTGCCATGCAAACTCCAGGTTTGCAATACCAAAAGCCAACTTTGAGGCAACTACTCAATCACCCTATTCATGCTTCGGTACCAGAGCCACCATATCCACATGATTTTCAAATACCGAAGCTTGAATTTAAAGGGGAAGAGGATCCCCGTGAGCACATAACAAGATTTGTGAATGCATGCTTCAGAATCAAAAGCAATGATGCATTACTATTACATACATTTCCTCAAACATTAGGGGGAGAAGCCCAAGATTGGTACAACCACTTGCCACATCAAAGTATTTTTACCTTTGAACAACTAGCGGACTAGTTCCTGGAAAGATTCACCCTAAATGTTAGAAAACAAACAACATTGATTGATTTGATTTATCTAAAACAATATGATGATGAATCAAGTCTATGACTTTGGCAATAGATGGAGATTAGTCATGATCAAGTTACCATTTTCACTCCCTATGCCAGAGATAATACGAATGTTCACGAAGAGTTTTGGTAGACCCATCTCTTCATTGCTACAGCTACAACAATATAGAACATTCGATGAGGCACTCGCCCAAGAAAAACTGATTGAAGAAATCAAAATTCAAGAAGGTAAGATTAAGCCTAAGAAGAAAGAGTGGCACAATAAGAATCAAAAGGGGAATAACCACGGTCAGTCCAAGACCACACAAGTTAATCAAATAGTTTTGAGCCAACCACAGTCAAATCAATCGGCTCAAACACAAATCCAACAACCCCAACAACAACAACAACCGCAACAATCGAATTATCAAGCGGTTCCACCCCCACAACAGGCACAAAATCAGACACAACCTACGGAAAGGCAACAACGTCATTTTAAGCCAAAAAGAAATTACACACCAGTACAAGAGCCATATTCATTAGTATTTCAGAAGTTGTATGCGGCAAAACTTTTTAATTTGTCGAAAATGAAACCTGATGATCCTAACAAACCAAAGACAAAAGGTTACAAAGAACACCTCTTTTGCATCTATCATAGACAAAGAGGACATGATATTGAAGGTTGTCATGGATTTAAAGGAATTGTACAAGATTTATTGGAAGCGGGTACAATCAAAGTTGACAACCCACTAGCCCAAAATAACCAAAACCTAGGCATATATCAGACACCTTTGCCACATCGAGAGGCAAATCAACAACTAACGAGAGCATCAACTTCTACAGTTCCTCCCAATCAGGTTAATTATGTGTCTCAACTACCACAAGGTTTTGTAGGGGCTATCAGTATAGTTACCCATGGACAAAGGTAAGCTAATCGCACAACTCAAGTTCTAGCAACATCACCAACCAATGTGCCCATACAACTTGGATCGAGTGGGCCACCACCACCTTTCCACAACCGCCCTGTTGTTACATTGAACAACCGGTTAACACAGAGTTTGAAAATGGCTTCAAAAAAATTGTCAATTTATGAGCTAATACAACAATCAACACCTCATAGGGAAGCATTGATGGAAATTTTAAAGTCTATCCAAGTACAATCAGAAGACCCCAATGCATTCAATTCCTTTGTAGGTAGTGTGCAAAAGTGCATGGAACCCTTGATAGTATTCTATGACTTTGAGGAAAAACAAATATCAATAGATTCACCTGATCCACCACTGCACATAGTAGCTCACATTGACAAGAAACCCTTCAAGAGAGTGCTTATTGATACTGGTTCTTCAATCAACCTCATTACCACACCTGCCATGATGAAGCTCAACGTCCCATCATCTCACATCACAACATCCACATTCACTCTTAGGGCCTTTAATGACGCTTTATGCTCAACTGTAGGGAATGTTGTTCTTCCCGTCACCGTGGGGGTGAAAACAATACATGTCCTCTTTCACATATTGGAAGGGGAAATGCAATATAACATACTTCTTGGATGCCCTTGGATTAGGGAAATGAAATGTGTGCCTTCAACATTGCATCAATGCTTAAAATATGTGCATGAAGGTAAGGTACATTGCATACTAGCTAACACTGAACCTTTCAAGTATTGCAACTTTATTTCAAACCCATATGAGCCATTGCTTCCATCAACACATCTAACCATCCAACCACTAGTCATTAGAACCATTCCATCCAACACCACATCATAAAAAGCACCCATTCCAAAAGAGTTGCCTATAGTTGACCCAACTTTTGCATCCAAAAGTGTTAGCTCAGTGCATCCTTCAAACACCACATTTTATTTTCAAATTACACCCACCCATCCTACTAATAAATTGCCAACTCCATCTAGTACACTTCCAGATACAAAGCAACCATTCACATTCAAAGCACAACCCACATCATCAACCACTACCTCACAGTCATTAGAACCCGTAGTCTCACAAATAGGGCCACCTATTAGAGATAATCCACCACCGCCAGTAGAGCCAAGAGCTAATGCTCAAGAACCCTCTTCATCCATTGAGCCATTAGCCACACAACCATCTAGAGTTGCAGTACATCTCACCAATCCAAGTATTGGTGAGTACATTATTGAAAGTGTCACAGTTACACCACCTATTGAGTCAGTCAAGGATTACGGTCGCCCTCACGACCCACCTTTAGCCATAGGTGAAATATACAAAATGGGCTCCCCATAAAATGCAATAAATTTCATATATGGGGGAGTCGAATCTTCATCAGGTCCACCTCCTCTAGAGGAGGAACATGTAAAAGAGTTTAATGAGAACATTTATTTTTTATCTAACCCCTCATTTCCAGTGAGATACTTTCAGAGGGTTAATTGGCAAGGATATGGACTTGGAAGACATGAACAAGGTCCTCACCATATTATTGAGCCAGAATACAGGGAGCCAAATGATCGCTCAGGTCTAGGTTACAAACCCTCCATCACAAGCTCTTCGTTAAGTCAAACATTCTAGGAGCTGGATATTGAAAGTGAAGACGAGGAAGGAGGAAGTGACAAGGAGGATGAACCCAATGATGAGGATGATGATATAAATGGTGAATACCTAATCAATAATTTTTACCCTCATGTGTTTGGAACTTTCCCAGAACAAGCCTTGCAGCAAGAACTAGGATATGAAGATCCACCAGAATTGACCGACCTTAGGCCAGAATACACACAACTTGTTTTGGGACCTCATACAAATGCAAATGGATTTTGGATAAGCGATGATGATTATGAAGATGAGACAGAAATGATATTTCTAAATCATGAGTGTGAAATGCAAGCTAGAAGAATGCTTCAAGCAGAGGCACATCCTGAATGGCTAAATCAGGAAGAAGAAGAGCCTCAAGAGGAGATAATATATGGAGAAACTATGCAAAGAGATAACTGGTATCAAAAGAAGTTTCCAATAGACCGCACACTTTTTTGGCTAAACAAAGAGTGTGAGGGTCCTGAACCAGAACCTCCTCCATCACATTGGCAAAGCATGCAACACAACCAATCACACACATTAGGTCAGTTGCAACCTAGAGAATATGAGTCATCAATTCTTGAATCGCAGCCACCTCATTTCCATCAAGTCAACATGATTTCTGTTGATTTGCTCACCCCACTCCGCAATCCATATGATGAGATAAAACCGATCCATATCGACACCAATATCATAGCCATGGATAGGATTTCATCCCCGCCATCCACTACTGAATTCATCCTATCCGAAGAGTTGTTGCGCGCTTCAAATGCTTATATTCCACAACAACCTTCATCATCAAACAATTCATTTTTTCAAACTGAGATAGAGGGGGAAACCCCAGACACATTTGAAAATGTGGTAGATGATATCCACCTCATCCCAACTCCACATCAGCTAGAGGAAGGTTCTCACATGCTAATCGAAGAGTCTATAGACGTGAACCTTAGTGAAGATGCGGATAATCCCCAAATTGTCAAAATAGCAAAAGAATTATCCGTAGAAGAAAAAGAGTGCATCATAAACATGCTTATCAAAAATAAGGAAGTGTTCGCATGGTCCTACAAAGACATGCCTGGCTTAGATCCAGACTTGGTAGTCCACAACCTTACTCTAGCACATGATGCCAAGCCATTCAAGCAAAAACTTAGGAAAGTCCACTACAAAGTGATGCCTTTTGGGTTAAATAACATAGGAGCTACATATCAGTGTGCCATGACGTACATATTTCATGATTATATGCATAAGATAATTGAGGATTATGTAGATGATCTTATTGCTAAATCAAAAACATGTCTTGAACACATAGATGTGCTAGAAAAAGCATTTGATCGATTGATAGAACATAAGGTAAGGTTAAATCCTAAGAAGTGTGTATTTGGTGTCACATCAGGAAAACTTCTAGGATTAATTGTTTCCATGCGAGGCATTGAAGTAGACCCAAGCAAGGTAAAAGCAATATTAGAAATGTCACCTCCCAAGAACTTGAAAGAGTTGCAAAGTTTGCAAGGAAAAGTCTAATCTATTCGATGATTCATTGTGCAAATCTTAGATAAATGCAGGCCTTTTAACTGCCTATTACAAAAAGGAGTGATATTTTCTTGGACAATTGAATGTCAAGAGGCATTTGATGATATAAAGAAATATCTGGCCTCACCGCCAGTTCTTACGCCACCTAGAACAAAAGTCCCATTTCACCTATACATTTCTGCAACAGATTTTGCTTTAGGGACAATGCTTGCACAAAAGAATGAGAAAAATAAAGAGCAAGCAATTTACTACATCAGTCGAACATTGGTAAGTTACGAAACAAGATATGCTTATGTCAAAATATTATGTTTAGCAGTGGTTTTCACCACTAAGAAACTTAGACATTACATGCTAAGCAATACCACCTATGTTATAGCTAGAGAAAACCCTCTACGCTACATGATGACTCGCACTTACAACAACACCCACACTGCTAAATGGATAATGCTTTTAACAGAATTTGACCTCGAATTCATAAGTCAAAAATCCATAAAAGGGCAAGTGATAGCTGATCAATTAGTGGAAGCTCCACTACACAATGATAGACCATTAATAATTGAGCTTCCCGATGATTCAATATTTTTTGTAACAGAACAAGAAGAAGTGGTTTCACCTGAGGATGAAGCAGATATGACAATGTTCTTTGATGGATCCAAGTGCGAAAAAGGGTAAGGTGCAGGAGTTGTGTTTTACACACCTGAGGGAATACCCATTCCCTTATCATTCAAACTCGACTTCACATGCACTAATAATAATGCAGAGTATGAAGCCTTAATACTAGGTCTTCATTCAGCTATAGCAATGGGAATAAAAATATTAAGCATTTTTGGTGATTCTCAATTGGTTGTCTACCAAATAAAAGGAGAATACCAATGTAAAGAACCAGTCTTAAATAAATACCACGAAGTAGCAATAAGGTTGCTAGAAAAATTTGACTGGTATGAAATTAGTAACTTGCCACGATCGACAAATAGATTTGCGGATGCAATGGCTTCCTTGGGATCTCTCATCCCTAAAAATGAACATGGAGAAGTGCAACCGCTAATCATAACAATAGTGTCTAAACCATCAATTAAAAGAGTAGAATCTATAGGTGAGAAGAATGTTTGTTTGATACATGTCAAACCTTACAATTCTTACCTTGATGAGATAAAAGACTTTCTCAAGTCAAGCACACTACCAATAGAAATGACATGAACTACAAAAATAACATTCAAACAAAGAGCCATTCGGTTCACTTTACTTGGAGATGTGTTATATAAACGTAGTTATGATGGAATATTACTACGATGTTTAAATCCAATTGAAGTAGAAAGAGCAATATCAGAAGCCCACGATGGTACTTGCGGTGGTCACTTTAGCGGAATGGCAATTGCAAAAAGAATATTTCGCATGGGATACTATTGGCCGACAATGGAAAATTATTATTGCAAATACGTCAAAAGATGCCAAAAGTGCCAACATCATGCAAACTTGACTCATGTGCCATCACAAAATTTGCAACCCATTCAAAGTCTGTGGCCCTTTTCACAATGGGGCCTTGAATTGATTGGTAAAATAACACCTGCTTCATCAGGACAACATAAATTCATCATAACCGCCACATAATACTTCACAAAATGGGTGGAAGCAATTCCAATGACCACTACGATTGGACCTCGAATAGTGGAGTTTATACTTCAACATATTATCTATCATTTTGGAATACCCTCAAAAATAATTTTTGATAATGGAAAGTCATTTAATAATAAGGATGTTAGAGCATTGTGCAACAAATTCAAAATTCTACATAGTTTCTCAACACCTTATTACCCACAAGCGAACAGGCAAGCTGAAGCAACCAATAAGACAGTAATATCTATTCTCAAGAAATTGGTAAAAGAAAATCATTGATATTGGCATACTCACCACCATTTAGCACTATGGGCTTACAAAACAAGCATAAGAACGCCAATGGGAGCAACGCCATTTTCACTAGTTTATGGTGCAGAAGCTATATTACCATTAGAGCTCGAGATACCATCCTTGCGAATCGAAATACAGGAATTCATGGACGATGATACAACTAGACAAGCGCATCTTGACCAATTGACAATTATTGATGAGAAATGTATCAATGCTCTAGAGCATTTACGAGTATATCAAGATAGAGTCAAACGCGCTTACAACGTAAAAGTCCATCCTCACGAATTTCAAGTGGGGGACCTAGTGCTCAAAGAAAATCAACAAAATACCAATGCTTTACCGCACTTGAGAGATAAATTTGCAGCTAATTGGTTGGGCCCATATATTGTAAAGCAAAAGTTGGGACAAGGAACGTACAAAATTTCCAATTTAGAAGGGAAATTGGAGCCAGAACCACTAAAAATTATGCACCTAAAGGCATTTTATGCATAAAACGACTTGCAATATATGTATATATATGTACATGGCTAAAAAAAAAAAGATTTCATTTTACAACATTGCATGCATTTCACATTGTAAATAGACATATTTTTAATTACATTTTGCATATTGCATTTGCATTTCAATTATATGTTCATACACAAAAAATAAAAATAAAATATAATAAATAATAAAAAAATAAAACATATAGTTGCATCCATCCCATCCCTTGCTCAGTAATATTTAATAGTGGTGATGATACGACCAAGAAAACAAGTTTCGAGAGTTGGGGGTATTCAACTAAGATTCTTTACAACTCACAAAATCATACACATCATATATCATATCATACATCATACAATTTTCAATCACTCAAACATATCTAGTGAAATAAATCAAACTTCATGACGTGTCCAATTTTCATTAGGACCAAAGCACTTTTATCACATTAAGAAATATTGAGTATGGTAGATTGACCCAAAGCAATATGGAACCAAATACACTTTTACAAATCTTAAAACATCTTGAATGATAGAAAGATAATGCCAATTTGGGTAAACCTCAAAGCAAAAAAAGTAAAATTCTTCACTTACCCTATCACGCAACATAGTCCAAAAAAAATAGTGGTTATCACCACTACCATAGTGAAACAACAAATATAAATAAATGTAGAGTAGTAAGGATAGGGTCACATTCTCATCATACTTCGGTTGAGAATCTGATTCCCCAAAACTCTATACAAAAAATAATTACAAACACACACCACATATCTCTAAAGTTGAAAATATCGTACTATGTTCCCCTCAGAAAGCTATGTAGTCATCACAAAGGCTTAAATATCAAATCATTGGACTATGGAGTGAGCCTCCACCGGGGCTATAGATGCTTGACTGGCAGTGGAGTAAACTCATGCAGGGCGACATGTCTCTCTCTCAAGAGGGAAACCTCTGAACGCACATACGGGTAAGCTAGCCAAAAGGAGAGCCAATAAAAGGTACCATCCAAATCACTCAAGATGGGGCAATAAACATCACAATCACATGCACTAGTTCTGGATTGCTTAGGGTCATCGACATGCAAGATTTAGTAAATGAACTTCACTTGCACACAATATGGTCCTAAAGAAAGTAAGATAACATCAAGAAAAAATGGTTGACATTACTAGGTTCTTTGAGTCTCTGAAAATCTATTGCAGTTACATATCAAAAACCAAACCATAATCCATATCACGATCCACATTCCCTTTATACATACCACATACCTCATCAACAAAGAATCATCAAGTGGGATACCCCCAATTGCAAATATGAAAAAGTAAAGGTCAAATACTCTGAGCTAAAAAAAAAAATATTACATGAGCACCATGCATACAGACATTCAATTACATGAATATAAATCAAAATGCATTTTACATATTCATTTGCATTCATTATCATAGCAATGACATAGATATATTAGATTGCATAATATAAACATTGCAAAGCATAAACAAGAAGAATGCATATACAAATAACACATGTGAATACCGAAATAAAAATGCCATGTATATATATATATATAAATACGAAAGTCTACAAAGTACAAAATGCTTGAAGGTAGTATACATCGAAGCACTAAGGCTCATACTAAGATAAAATATACAAAAATATAAAAATAATGCAATAAAACAACTAGCTAGCACCATCAGGATTCCTTCGTGGACCCTGCGCTGTAGAAGCCCCGTGAGAGCTCGAAGTGTGATGAGTCCTACGACTCATCTCGGTCCCTCAAGTAGCAGTGGCAGTAGATGATGAAGGAGTAACAAGCAAAGGAATCTGACGCTCATGAAGAATGTTCTCCAACATCTCGATGTAGACAGCCTGCTTATGCAAGCTCCTCAAATTAGCACCTTGACGAGCAACCCGTTGAGAAATCTTTGTTCGTAAAGTAGAAACAGTAGCCGCAGTGTCACCTCCATCAGACCTTGCCTGTAGCTAAGTCAGCTCACCCTCTAGCCGAGTGACCTTGGTAAGACCCCAAGGTATTACTATAAAATTATTAACAAATTAATGTAAATGGGGGCTCCCTTGTAATCGATTTGCCACTATAGGGGGCTCCCTCCTTAGAATCTATGCTTATTATTCTACTTCTTGGATGATGTGATATGGATGGCCAACCTAATATATATATCTACCCTAAAGCTACGTTGGTGAAGAGACATGATGGTTCACGTATGAAGAGACGTGATGGTTCACGTTATGAAGGGTTGTGATGGTTCACTTTATAAGTTAATAATATAATAATTAAATGATTAATAATACTAACTAATAATGTTATGATTGAGGATCCTAACATGCCACCCTCCTTAAAAAGAGCTTTGTCCTCAAAGCTCAAAGTGGGAAGCTTTGTCCTTTGTTTTCCAAGAAGGATTTGCGTAAGTTCTTGGACTCTTTTAATGGCATCCTTTTGTATGCAGGGATATCGAGAAGGATGAAGCATTAGCGGGGGGTTGCCAAGAACAATAGTAGAATCTTCCTTAGGAAAATCATGATGACGATGGGAGGGCAACCCTTGGGGTTTCTCAAATACTTCAGAATGATGCATCGAAAGTGATGGTAATAATTTCATATCCTTTTTTGGTTCCTTGGTAAAGCCAACAGAGAAGGAGTGTGTAGTCACTCTGCATTGGTTTCGAATAGGTTTGGTCATATGGCAAGAACTCACTATTGGTGAGGAAGGTATGTGTAGGTCTTGTAGAGTGCATGTTTGGCTAGCATTGATCACTTTGGATATGTCTACCTCATCCTTGCTTGGTACATCAATCACTTCTTGCACATCGACCTCATTGTCTTCATTGCGGTGAGTAGGTGCACTGGTTGCTTCGGACACAACTACCTCATCTGTTTGCTCTATGGAGAGACAGGGATCAACTTCCTTCAATAAATACAATGTTAGTGTAGCACATTTATGGTGGGGTCCAAATTATTCATCACAATTATCAGAGAGTCCTTTTGCTCATTGTTCCTTCATCTCCTCAAAGCTAAGATGTTTAATTTGTAAAGTTCGGTTATATTTTGGGGTTGTGTAAGTGCTTTGTGCCCTTCCATTATGCATAGGTGTGGGAGTGATGTAAGTGGTCAATGATTTTTCCATAAGTGGTTTCCCTAATCGTTGTTGTGCATTGATTTTATCTTCAGCTAATTTTGCCAATCCATAGGTCTGCATCATGGTATAGGGATTGAACCTTGTCACCTCCATTCTAATTTCCTCTTTTAATCCCCTAATGAAGCCATTGATGAGAATTGATTCATCCAATCTTGTGTTGTAGTTGGTGATATCCTCAAACCGAGTTTGATACTCACATACAAAATTGATTTGATGAAGATCTTTGAGCAATTCCCACATGACTGGGTCCCACATGGCTCTGATACCAAATGGTAAGACCCCAAGGTCTTACTATAAAATTATTAATAAATTAATGTAAATGTAATTGCAGGCCACTCAAAGGGGGCTCCCTTGTAATCGCTTTGCCACTATAGGGAGCTCCTTCCTTAGAACCTATGTTTATATTCTACTTCTTGGATGATTTGATATGGATGGCTAACCTAATATATATATCTACCCTAAAGCTACGTTGGTGAAGAGACATAATGGTTCACGTATGAAGAGATGTCATGGTTCACGTTATGAAGGGTTGTGATGGTTCACTTTATAAGTTAATAATATAATAATTAAATGATTAATAACACTAACTAATACTAACTAATAATGTTAGGATTGAGGATCCTAACAGACCTCACCTCCGAGCCTAGAAATCTCTAAGTCCTTTATAGTGAGAGCATCGTTGCTAGGCCCGTCATGCATCCTGTCCACCTCACCCTAGAGGTGAGTCACCTCGCCCTGGTACCATACCAACTCATCCTTCAAATGAGTAACCTCTAAACCTAGGCTGTCATGCTCAACCTATAATATGTCCCAATCCTCCTTAGTCTGCCAAGGAGGAGCATCCTCATCACCAGCACCCCCATCACCACCATCGCCACCAGCCTCATCAAGCTACAAAAAACTAGTATCCATGTCAACTCTCAAAGAGCTACCTCATCGATGCTTCGTCGACCAAGGAACCCATCCACCCGCGTCTACATCGTCACCACTCTCATCATCGTCTATGAAGACACTAGAAGTCCACAAAGGTTGACTTGCAAACCATGTGTCATACTCAGTAGTCATGCCCATATCATCCAATTCAAGCACATCTAAGTCTAATTCATCATCAGGATCATTGAATTGCCAGAAGTCAGGAGCCACCAGCAACCCCAACTCATCACCCCATTGCCTATACATAACAGGCACATCAGGAACATCCTAAATGAGCCTGAATTGACACAATACATGAGAGAACTAGATAAATTCCATATCCCTCAAATGGGTGCTAACAACCCATCATCCCTGCCTAATGCGACGAAGCTCTATTGCATCTTTCACCCAATCCAAACCCCTTCAAGGCCACCAGCACATCAAGTCCATAGTCAGAGAACTCAAGATATCTCTAAACTCCAAAGCGCTCACAACAGATCGAGTGACCTCCTCACTGAGTAATCATCTATATGCATAGGGAGAATTGGCAACCATGCCACAAGGTAAACCAATAGGGCGACCACTGATAATATGCTCCCAACACCAAATCTAGAGCAACAAACTACAACCCAGGCCCTTATGCCCCCACATCTTCACCTCATAAAGCTCATTGTAAACCTCATAGAGAAGAGCAAGAGCCCAGGCCAATCGACGAGGATCAACTATCAAATACAGAACAATAGACACCTAGTTCCACGGTATCCTCGATCTCATGGAATTGGGCAACAATATGTTGCTCAATATGTACATCATGAAAACAAGTAATGCACCCAAGCTACCAGTTGTAAAAATATCCAAATATGCAATGTTGCCCTTGCTGCAATCAACATCCCACATATCACCAAATAAAGGGAATAGAGCCTTCTTCTTATTGAGACCAACCCAAATAGCAGGACCCTCGACAAGAATGTAGAAGATATGGTAGATATCCTCGAGAGTAATAATCAACTCCCTTATTGGGAGTTGAAATGTGCCCCTATCTGGATCCCAACGCTCAACAAGTGCTGAAAGGAGATCCGCATTAGCTCGAACGGTGCCTAACCTCCAGTAATCGTCTAAACCAATGGTTTGTAGCAGAGTCCAATCGTCATCAAAAAGCACTTTTCACATTTTTTGAATGGTCATTGGCCACCTATGCTGAGCATCAAAAAGCTTAACCTAAAAAAAAAACAAAAAACAAAAATTAGCACAACATGCTAGACAAAAACAAAAAAACGAAAAAAATTTACCTACCCTAGGTAATAAAATGCAAAAAATGAAAATTTTTACCTACCCTAGGTAATAAAAACAAAAAATGAAAATTTTTTACCTACCCTAGGTAATAAAAAGCAAAAAGCGAAAATTTTTACCTACCCTAGGTAATAAAAGCAAAAAAATGAAAAAAATAAAACCTACCCTAAGTAATAAAAAACAAAAAACAAAAAAAAATTACCTACCCTAGGTAATAAAAAACAAAAAATGAAAAAAATTTACCTACCCTAGGTAATAAAAAGCAAAAAACGAAAATTTTTTACCTACCCTAGGTAATACAAACAAAAAACAAAATTTTTTTACCTACCCTAGGTAATAAAAAGCAAAAACAAAATTTTTTACCTACCCTAGGTAATAAAAAACAAAAAAATGAAAAAAATTTACCTACCCTAGGTAATAAAAATTAAAAAAAACGAAAATTTTACCTACCCTAGGTAATAAAAAGTAAAAAACGAAGGTAATAAAAGCAAAAAGCCAAAATTTTTAACTACCCTAGGTAATAAAAAACA
Organism: Wollemia nobilis; assembly: GCA_028583015.1. Lineage (NCBI taxonomy): Eukaryota > Viridiplantae > Streptophyta > Pinopsida > Araucariales > Araucariaceae > Wollemia > Wollemia nobilis. The sequence goes on along the minus strand of JAQPPZ010016710.1, from coordinate 8,897,035 downwards.
AAAAATGAATTTTTTTTACCTACCCTAGGTAATAAAAACAAAAAACGAAAAATTTTACCTACCCTAGGTAATAAAAAGCAAAAAGCAAAATTTTTTACCTACCCTAGGTAATAAAAACAAAAAAATAAAAAAATTTACCTACCCTAGGTAATAAAAAAAAAATTCATTGCCAGCCCCGCTTAATGAGCAAACAATAATCATTTACCAGCCCCACTTAATTATCAAAAGGAACAAAACAAATGCAAACAATAAAAGGGCAAATCGCCTACCTCGGCAAAATGGTCGTCAACTTCTGCTCCAACCGAGCCACCACCACCACTCCCCTTGCCAACCTCCATCTCACTCATCAATTCAACCTCTCAATCAATGAAAACTGGCAATTTAGTTTTGAAAGCGACACCACCCTTTAAATATCCGCTTTTAGTGGCAAAAAATGCGTGCCTACGTTTTATGTGATGCGTGAAAATGCACACCCGCGTTTTGAAGCACAAAAACGTGAAAACACGGTTTCATAAAATAAAACGCAAATCCGCATTTTTCACCACAATAATCGCAAGACTTACACAAAAAAAAAACATCAAAACATCACCAAATCTCCAAATAATCATCAACACTCATAATCGACTGGAGTGAAACTTGTATCTAGTGGATTATCCTATACACCTAGCGGTTGCAGCAACTAGAAATCCATGCAATCCGGTTTGATGGGTAAATAACCATAAGGAAACTCATTCAGACATTCACCACAAACAACAATGAATCAAGTCAGCTAGGTCCCTAAATCCATGAGCTTAAAAGTGGTCAAAAATAGATTTGCCAAGGTAATCCTACAACATATTTTGTTGGGTCAAAAGCGGAACAACAAACAACAATTTGGTAATAATCAAAAACCTCTTGAGCATCAAATCCTCGATCGACTAGTTCCTTAAACCCATAATTTGGAAGGAATTGCTAAAGTCATAGTGGATGAAAACTCAAAAGAGTGGTCATAAATTTTACCATGTATTCTACAAATTAATGAAACCAAAAGCAAAATTGCAGGAACACAAAAAAAACAATTCCAAGCTTGGGGCACAAAGAAAATCAAGACAAAATTCATTAACATCACATCGACATCAACAATCAATAGCCCACTTTCAACATCTGTATTTCGTCAATTGGCTTATGGGTGTCAACCTTTACCCAATCGTCAATTGAGGATGTAAGCAAACAAATCAAAAAATTTAAATTCATTCACTCTGTGTGTCAAGGAGAAATGAGTAATTCTTCTAATAAAGTTAGATGTCATTAGTTTTTGCACCGCATTGTGTTGTACACAACGTAGTACAAAAAGGGGTAACTATAGACACCAAAATCTGGCACCCTCTAGTTCACATTCACCACCTCACCATCAAATCCTACATAATAAAGATATATGCCTAAGTTCTAACTTAGGGATATAAAATCCTGCACATCATTATATTTTCCTAATTTATTTAATTAGGAAAATCACCCTAAGATACCTTGTCCACACATTGGACATGTGTCCTGGACACCTCACCCAACATCTCTGCCACATCTCACCCACTCTTGTCCCCTTGTTTTTGCACATAGGACAGATTCCCAACACCCATGCCACGTTTAATCCACCTTGTCTCCTTTGTCCCTTCACATAGGACATGATCCCATGTTTCACTCCACTTGCAACCGCATCACCCCAGTTAACTGAGCCACACTGGATGACTAACTCTAAATGCCCCTTCCACTTAACAACCCAGATTTGCCACTTAGCAAACCAGGATTGCCACCTCTCACTTCCCTCCAAAACCCTAGGGAGCCTATAAAAGCACCATTAGTTCACCAAGACAAGGAAGATGAATTTGCATACCAACATGTTGCCAAAATACACCCAAATCCTACGAGAAACCGAGAGTGCAAGCTTGAATCTGACCGTTGGCATGCATCCCGAGGTAACTTGTCATTTCAGTCGAAACTATCTGCTCGCGGTTCTATAGTTGAAAGCGTGCATCCACGGTTTCACAATCGCAGGTCCGCGGTTTCCAAACCGTAAATGCATTTTTGTGGTTCCACAGTCTCGAACAGATTTTATCAATAGAGATTAAGTATTCTAATATTAGCAAGGTTTTATTTGTTAATTGTTATGCTATCTGCTTTTCATACATACATCAGTGATAGGTTCATTTGTAGCATTGGGTTTACCGCTTGACTATACAGGTGCTATTGATCCTCCTTGCTGGTTTTGTGTGTGTGCAGGTAATAGATATCTTGAGCGAGCTGTTGAAGCTGGAGTGGCCCCTTGCTGGATACCAAAGCCCACTCACACCTTGAAGTTGTGATGAAGGAACAAAGAACACCACACCCTGCGAAAGAGCCGGAAGATCTCCCCTCCTCCATGAAAGCATTGGATATCAGATAGACAAGAAGAAGCATTGTAACATTGATCCCAACATGCTCGGGGCAATTCAAAAATCCTTTTTGTAACACACTGTATCACTATTAATACAAAAAGGGCATTTTGGCAAAATTACTTCTCTCTCTCTCTGTTTTTATTTAAATAAATTGTGTTCATTTCTTTGGTTACAATTCCATTAATGAAAGCTCACGAAAATAGTATAATGCAATATAATGGAGGACTTGAACACTCAAGAATTTTTAATGAAGAGCTACATTGTACCTACACACTACTATAATCTCACTCTCTATAGTAACATTATCTCTTACACTCACTCTATACCTTAAAGGCCTATATATAGGAATATTTGTGCCTTTGCCTTTACTCTACCTATAACTCTTGATCTACCTATCCTATGATTCATATACATGTGGACTACATGCACATTTACATCATTTACATGTGTATTCAATATGGATCTTCATATTTTGGATATTCTTCAACTTGATCTGGTTCTTCTTCTTCTTCAACTTTAGTATTAGAATCGATCTTTGTGCTTTCTTCATTATACTCTTTGTTTGTATCCATGTGAGTATTTTTGTCTTGTTCTACTTTGACATGGTTTCTCTTCCTCCTTATTCTTCATTTTTTCATTGTTACTTGAGGAATATATGCTTCATGATAAATTAGTCTATCATCACAATAATATTGACTAGGATTGCTAGTTTGTTTTATGTTTTGAACTAGTTCAAAAATAATTAATGATAGATATACCATCAAACATTATTTTGATGTGAATATAACTATTTTTTGTGTATTCCACTAGGCTCTGAAAAGGACTTCATGAAGATAACCAATTAATGTTGCAAAATTTCCTTATTTTGCTTCTTTGAGGAATAATGAGAATCTTTCCTTTTCACTAGTGGACAAATACTTGTATCCTTTAAAAGTATCTATTAAATTTTGAGAGTAAAATTCCACTTCATGGAATAGTTCCTCATTATTGAATGCATTCCTCACTATTTCATCCATGTTTCTTTTAAATTATTCTATGAGGTAGAATTCCTTAGAGCTCCTTAGATTTTTAATAGACTATTGTCACTTGAAGACCTTATATCTCTCTATCTGAATTTTGGGCTGAATCAAATCTTGTAGTGTATGATTAATCAATAGAATTCTTTGAGAATATTTTTGATAGAACCTTTGAAGTAGTCTACCTTATGTCTCCCTAGTTTAGAGTATATGCTCAACCTTGCTAAGAAATTTTCAATTTTACAAGTTTTGTAAAATACCTTTTATCTAGCAAGTGTTTGAATGTACTATGAACTTGATAGTATGCTTAGCTTTCCTAGATTGAGTTGAATTCCTTTTGTCTCCCTAATGTTCAACTTCACTTTCTTGACTTATGTCTCCCTAATAATTAGTAAGTAGGAAGCTAAAGATAAATGATGATGCACCTTCAAATTTTAATAAGGTTCTTTTCCTTCAAGACCTTTTAGTTGGACTAATGTAAAATATAATTTCCAACTTTTATGCAATTATAGTTTTTCTTCTTTAATCCTTCAATTTTCTAAATTCCAAGAAATTAAAGTATGGTGTAGTGTTCCTTATATCTCCCTAATTTAAAATTTTAGAAAGTCATAATATTTTGCAAACTAGATTTCAACTTTTCCAATGTTGAAAACCTTATAACTCTTAATTAATTATTTGTAAATATTTTAATGTTTGAATCTAGTGCAATTTATAATATCTTTTAAGATATAATCCCTTTGCTTAAATTTCCTTCTAATTTACTAAGGTTGATTCTTCAATGCAGTAATAAACTTCAACCTTATGTTAAGTATCTTATAACTCCTTAAGGAAATCAAATATTTAATTATATAAAGCTTTTACCTTCCTTGAAATGTGTGTCTTGATTGCCCTCTGTGCTTTTGGTGTTGTAATTCTAATCTCTTATGTATGACTAAGAGTATTTATTGCTCATGGGCACCTTATGACAATCTTTCTCCTTTAATGCACTTTGACTTCACGCTTAATGCTTGACTACGTGCTTCCAAACTTTATGTGTTTCTCTTCAACTTAAGTGCTTTAATAGGCCCTCTTATTCCTTCTTGATGCTTTGGCCACATGGCACATACGTTACTCAGGTGGCAAGTGGTAGTTATGGTCTTGATGAGAATTATTTTAGGTGCCTTCAATGCTCATGTCTTCCTTGAATTATGTGCAATGATTAATATACCTTATAACCTTTGAAATATACCTTCAACACTTCAATATAAGTGTTACTCCTATTCTGAGCATTTCCTTCCTACAAAGGTGTTAGAAAAAATGTGAGACACTTTATTTTGTTGTGCCAAGTGGCACAAGATGCCTTATCTCAAGTTTGCAAGTGGAACTCCTTTCTCTTGCATCTTTTATTCCCTGTATAATTCTTACCATTGAATGTGTTATGGATCTTGTCTTCAACGCTTTCTCTTAGGCGAATGATGATGCTATTCTCCCATGAAGTTGGCTCCAGCTATGGTGGTTCTATGGCACTCTAGTGTTACCCTATTTGGTGATGATTATTCTTAGTTGGTGGTTCATCTATTGCTTGGATAATACACCACCTTTTTTTATGTAACTTGTGTATGCTTTAGTCTTGTACCTTGCACTTCTTTACCCTTCACTTTGGACTTGTAATGGATGTAAAGTTACCTTACATAGGTTTTTATGTTGCAGGTTAATGCTACTTGTAGATGCTTTATTTGGTGATAAATTTGGTGTCTTTAGACACCTTGAAAATTGACTATTGAGCCATTCATTGGCTCTCTTCCTTAGCTTGAATTTTGCTCCTTTAATTTGATGAAATGATCGCTTTGTAGACGTACTCTATTAGCTATTGTAGTACATTTGAGAAACTTTAGCTTTGTCCTATTTTGCTATGCAGGAAAAGAGGAATATGGTTCAATAATATAATGCAAATAGCTTTTCAATAGTTAGAATAGAATACCTTAATGAGAAAGTAGGCATCCCTAAGGGTGACTATCATATCAATCACCTCATTAGAGGCTAGCCTCCATATAAAAGTGTTGTTCTTTATGCTATAGAATAACAAGAACTCATAGCACAATAGTCAATGATGATGAATATACAACATCTCCACTATGTAGGCTCTCAATGACTCCATAGGTAATCATCCACTCTTGCATCTAGGACAACTCTTAAGCCTCCATAGAAAATCATATATTTGTCTCTCATATCTAGCCATGCTATTAGTTCTTGCCTCAATATTGTGATACCATCGACCTCACCTCCAACCTCAGCCCTTATAGGACATCTCACCCATTAGTAAAATTTGATAACATTAATGTTTGACCATGATGATTGGATTTGACCATGTTTTTTGAATGGTATAATGATTATCCTTGGATTGACAAGCTCGTAGTCACACCCTTTTGGCATACGGCTTGATTGTTTCCATTTTATATGATGATCAATTTTGACCATGATTACTCTCTTTCATGGTGTGATGACCATGATCATCCAATTTTTGAATGATTATTGCTTTATGAGATGATTCCTTTTTTGGTATTTTCTAAAACCACTCCATTTAACCATTATCATCCATTTTTTAGAAACAACAATCACAATTTTCCTCGTGTTTTATGCTATATAGGGTATATGTAAAAAAATTTACAACTATCCCATGTGGGCCCCACCAGTTGGCTGACGTACCTCCTTGTCCATGCTTTCTATGTTGTCCTAACTACTTCCTAGCTAGCCTAACCATGTGATTGTTTATTTCTTGATTTTCTTATTTTTGTTTATTTTTAGCCAAAATTGAGCAAAATCATAAGGAGAGATTGGAAAGCATACCTCTCCAACACTGCACATGTGTCCGCTTGCCATTGGCTATCTCTAAGCTCAAATTGGATGTCATGCAAATGCATAGTGCTTGAAAGTGGGCCTAGAGTGTGCATGAAAAATATCATTTTTTTCCTAGTCGTTTTGGTTCCCTTTCTTCACCTAATTGTTATTTTTACCATTTTCATGACTTTGTTTCCTTCTAACTTTTCTAAAACCTAAAAATAAGGATAGAGGTGAGATTAAGGGACATCATGATACATGTCCTCTAAAGTGCACTTACTAAAAAATTATGGTGTGTGATGATCATAGTTGTCTAATTATTTTTAGTGCTTTTGATTCACAATCATTTATGTTATTGTGTTTTACACCCAAGATTTGAATAATGCATCATTTGGACTAAAGGTTATGATTTTTTATGACTCTAAAAAAGATGAAATTAAACCATTGGCTCCAAAGGAAAATGTTTTTTTATTTCATCTAATCTAAATACCCTCTTCTTCCTCTCATTTTCTCACCATACATTCAATAACCATATATTCATGACTCACTCAACTATCAAAATCATACACCTACTTCTTAACAATATTGCTTTTATGTTATTTGTCTCTATTTTTATCGCATCATGTATCCTTTTTTGCTCTCTTTATCTCTTATCCTTAAAAATACAACCAAAGCCATAAATGATTGGTTTGTTGTCTTCCACAAAGGATGGGACACTCTACCAAGATTCACAACCAAAGGTCATTGATTGTCATTTAAGAACCAACTTTTAAGGTAGGTTAAAACCTCTACAAACATCCTAGGTGTGATCTATCCTTACTTTACTATGTTGACATTACAAATAGAATAAGATTAGAATGAGTTATTTATATTCTAAATAATATTATCCTTGATGCTTTATATATCAAATAATTATTTTACCATATTAAAATTAGCCCTAACTTATTACTGATATTCTAAGGATAAATTTAATGCATTTATTCTTAAATATTTTTATTTATTTATACTGAAATTAAGATAACTTTTAACATTTACTATAAATTTATTGCTTTTCTATATTAATTTTCACATCTTAATTTATCTATTATTAATTTAATTAATTTATTTTTTCACAAACATAGTGCTTATTCCCTAAAAACTTGACCTCCTTCAATATTGTACGTGTAATCTCCCTACATTCTATTTGTTGTTGCATGCTCTTCACCATATTCATAAAAAACATAGTATCCAAGCAAATCTAAATTTAAATAACCAACCATAATATTTTATATAATTAATAATATTATAAGTATTGAAGTTGCAAGTTTACTCCAATGGTAAAGAGCTTTAGTTTCTCTTTTGGAGATCCAAGGTTTCAACCCCACTTAGTATGAGGGGATCAGGCCCCTCATAAAAACCCATGTTTTATCTAAATATTTTAAAGGTGAGTGGTAGTTGAGTTGGTGTGAAGCAACCAATTGAGGAACAATGATCCATACGATGTGGATCCACCCAACTCCAGTTCAAATCATATTAGTATACCATAAACCCTTTTCAAGCTACTTATAATGGTAAGGGCTTTAACTTTTCTTTGGAGAGGTTCAAGGTTCAAACCCCACTCAGTACAAGGGGACTTGGGACCCTCATAAAAGCTTATGTAAACTTATGTTTTGATTTGATCCTTTGACCAGTTGTTCAAAAAGGGAAGGTAGTTGCCAATTCCTCATATGTATATAAAAAATAATAATACTATAAGTACAATTAACAAGTTATAAAAGTTTAAAGGAAGATGATACTTGCAAACTTAAATTTCGACTTGACCCTATCACCACTTGTTCAAAAGAAGGAAAGGTAGTTGCTAATTTTGACTTGGACCCCTCCTAAAAACCTTGACCCTCTCACCAGTTGTTCAAAAAGGAAAGGTAGTTGCCAATTTTGACTTGGACCCCTTTTAAAAATCTATGAAAACTTAAATTTTGACTTACCCTATGACTGGTTGTTCAAAAAAGAAAGGTAGTTGCCAATTTATAAAAAATAATAATAATATTATAAGTAGAGTTGACTAATTACAAAAATTTAAAAAAGGATATGCTTGCAAACTCAAATTTTGACTTGGAAGTTGCTAATTCTAATATTATAATACAGTTGACAAATTATAAAAGTAAAGAAAGATGATACTCTTGCATTGAATTCGCACGCATACTTCAAACTCACGACAAATTATAAAAGTAAAGAAAGATGATGCTCTTGCATTGAATTCGCACGCATACTTCAAACTCACGCTATAAAAGCTTCGTTTGAGCATTAGCGTGCCGGCTAAAAATAATTAACAATAACTTTAATTTAAAACGAGCAAATTTTTGTAATTGCTGTTTTTCACGCATGTACAATAAATTCACGTGAGATTTCGATTATTTTCCATTTTGGGTAGTGACCTAATGGGCATTAGAGCACACTATATTCCTCTTGCATATTCTATACAAGCGAATTTTAAATACCTCGCCAGAAATTACAGCAAAGCTTGCGAAGCAAGTCAGCATTAAAATAAACAATGGTGAGATAAACTCAATGTTTAGGATTCCATATTCGTCGTCTTTTTCTGGGCCGCCGAAACCTGCTGTTGCTTTCTCTGGCCTAATACTACTTATTATTACCAAGAATCTGGAATGCGTTTAAACAAATAATCCGCTTGAGACAATACATTGATATTAGTCAGTCAAATATACAATTGAAAAGAAACAAACATTGATAACCAAAATCATAATTAAAATAGAACATGTCTTTATTCTTATCTAGATATCCATATAACGAATGCCATGTCATAGGCCACCAAAAAATTCTAACAGACTCACGAGATGCAAATTGATTATAAGAAATGTAAATAAAAAATACGTCACAGCGATATCCGAATTATAGATTTTGGTATCTTTCTCTCTGTTTGTCTTATCAGGAAACTGTTCAATAATAGTAACTATATCACGTTATTTTGGTGTTGCTTAAATGATATTTCCAAGCAATTGCCGCTTGAATAATGCTTACAAGTAACCTCAAATGTCTTGCAATATCTTAATGTATATAGCCAATCCTCACACAGTGCACTGGTCAGCGAAATCTATTTTTATTTTCACATGGAAATGAGCATTCAATAGAGATAGCCAATTCATAAATAGACTGATTCAAGAAACCTTACAAATTATATTACAGGGAGAACATTTGCTGTGTTTTCAACATTTGTCATGTGCATATGAATCTCATTACAAAAAACAAAAAAGTTTCATCCCAAAATGTCCATGTGCTTGAGTAATATATTATGCTTCCTAAATTAATCACGTACCCGTATTAAACACGAGACAAAGAAGTCTACAAATGAGATCAATATGGTTTCGTACCATCAATAAGCTCTTATTGTCTGGGTTTAAAAACTACGATCCTACGTAGACCGTTACGTCCAAACAACCTCCTCCCATTGATATATATTAATAATTTGGCAAATGAGGGTGTAATTGTCAATTTTGCTACAGTTTTAACTAACATTCCAACAACTCACCGCAAAACCTTGTGCAGATCGGGACAACGAAATTGTTAATATAATAAACGACAGCCTATAAGACCATGTCTTGCAAGTTACGCCTGACTGGACAGAGCGTGTGGAACGAACTTTTGTACTTTAATAAGTGGATAGCCATTGCTAGGTCCAACATTAAAATACTGACAGGATGAACTTGTCTTTCAAGTTGCCGTTTCCAGCTAAGATCTTCATCAATATATTTTTTTAATTTTTTATTTTATACGAGATCGGTTATATTCATAGTTCTTTTTTACTATCAAGCAAAGTTTAAATTTTGGGGCTGTTCCTATAACCCTTATTAGTGGTACAGGTTGGTGGATTCGTACAATAATTGTCAGTCTGGTGCGTATTCATAGGATTCAGACTACTACTTTTGCTAAATAGCACCCCAAATTTTAAACCCAAATCTCTTCTTAATAAATACTGTACTTAAAAATCTTCATCAAACAAGTTGTAATTAACATAATAATATACTGAAACTGGCGGGGTGGATTGGTAAACTTTGGCACTTACCAAGAGGAGACTTGAGTTCAAAACTCGCGGGCATGCCCAGCTTAGCATAGTTAGTAGTCTGATCCGACTCCTCTGAGTGGAGTAGGAGTGATGCACCTGACCAACGGTACAAACCTTGTGTAACGGGCGGTCCTCATTCACGTCGGGTTAACCTTAAAGAAACAAAGAATTTGTTGGAAGCAATCATTGAAAATTTAAAAATCGTGGTTGTAACCAATTTAGCTATGTAACCAAAAAAAATAATAATACTGAAACATTAATGTCACATAACTTTAGATCAAATCTTCATCTATATAAACCAGCTGTGATTAACATAAGCAACAACATTGCTTTGTCTCAACTATTGAATCATCCTTTCAAAAGTGGAGACGGTGATTGCTTCACATGCAATTCTCGTGTTGCATACCCCGTCACCCCCTCATATTTGTTACTTGGCTATTTGGTTTTCACAGCAAGATGTTGATGTCAATGGCAAGGTTTTTCGTCGTGCTGACCACATTCATTGCCTTTTTCGGTCCTCTAACCAGGGCTGATGTGCATCACTACTCATTCTTTGTAAGTGTAGTTACTTGACGATTGATTTTAATTATCTGCATGCATTTCCATCTAGAAAAAGAAGAAGAGGGAAATAACTTTTTATTATTCGGTTGGCGCAGATTGAAACGACGCCTATTACTAGGCTATGCGAGACACACAACATCGTCACAGTGAATGGAGAGCTGCCGGGTCCGACCCTACACGTCCGCAACGGTGACACGGTTGTTGTGAAGGTTTACAACAATGCCCAGCACAACGCCACCATTCACTGGTACGTTTATGCTTCCCACAACTGCATTTTCAATTAAGGCTGGGGTTCATCAAAGGTTGAAGGTGAGAGAAGAAGGGTATGTGGATAATATAATGTTAGGGAAGCAATACAGAATGTTTGCCGGCTTTAAGAATTACATAGCTTATTTAAGTTAATCAGCCTCCTTGAAAAGGTAAATGTTATAAACAGCATTATGATTATGATTGTGCTTGCGGCATTTTGCCAGGCATGGTGTAAGACAGATACGTACAGCGTGGGCTGATGGACCGGCGTACATCACGCAGTGCCCAATTAAACCAGGCGGGAACTTCACATACAGGTTCACCATTGTTGGTCAGGAAGGAACGTTGTGGTATCATGCTCACGTCTCGTGGCTCCGAGCAACAGTTCACGGAGCAATTGTCATCTATCCCAAGAAGGGCAGCATTTATCCCTTTTCTGAACCGCATGGAGAAATACCCATCATACTAGGTGATGAAGACTTTACACGCTAAGATTATGTATTCAGTATTATTTGTTTGGTTTTGGCGGTTGCTAATTCAATGCAGTATAATCGAACAGGACAATGGTTTAACTCAGATCCTGTTACCGTGGAACATGAAGCAATTTTGTCAGGAGGAGCACCGAATATATCTAACGCCTTCACCATAAATGGACAGCCCGGAGCTCTGTATAATTGCTCAGCGTCAGGTACCAAGCTTTGTCTTAAAGACTTCAGTGTTAATTTTTTATTTGGACCTGCTACATAAATTTCATATAGACAGGCAAAATTTATACAATAGAAATATTAAACCAAATATTTGGTGCAATAACAACCCTCAATCATTCTTTCGTTGTATAACAGATATGATGCGTTGCCGCACCATAAATAAATTAACCGATGGAAGATACATAAATATTGTAAAATCATTATAATATTAATATTAGGTTTTTTTTGTTTGATAATAAGAGTTGTACCCAAGTCTTTATTCTTGATAAATTACATCTCTTTTTTAGAGTTCAAGAGTTTATAGATAGATACACTTCTCATCTCAATTAAGATGTTATAGTTAGAAACCTACATCATTTTACATAAAATGTTTAGACTTTTTATTTTCATTTTCTAGATCTTTTCAAATTTTCATATGAATATATCTACTCTAGAATTTAACATTATTCTTCTTAGTAGAGTAATATTTTTAAAACATCACACTATCATAGTCAGATTTACCAAATCTGAATTACTAGTTTTCTTCATCATTGAAGTCATAGCCCTTCATTGCTCTTTCCATCGTTCGAACCCTAGTTGACAAATATTTGTAGTTTTATTTTTTGCAACTTGAAAAATCATCACTACCTTTGTTTTGAATGGTTGACTTCACAGGGTCGTACCCCCCTCAATATTGCTCAACTTTTTGTATATGACCACTGAGTTTAAAGTTGTTCAATTTCTGCACAAGTTGATCCAAAAATTAGTTGAATTGGATAACCCTTCATAAAAATATGGCTCCTAAAAGATGAGACATGTTTTAAGAAGAAACCCTAATCCTTCACACTTTGTAATTTTATATTTCTCATTGTAAGCAATATTTCTTACTCTTTCAATCTTTCCAACATTTCACTCAGCATTTTAGTCTTCTATCAGCTGACGTAGCCTTCCATGCTCCTTCAGCATTATTAGCCTTCCACCTTTCTTCAACCATCCTATCCTTTCACACAACATCCTAGCCTTTCATTGTAGCTCCTTCAGCCAATCTAGCCTTCCATACTCCTTCAACCAATCTAGCCTTCCATACCCCTTCAACCAATCTAGCCTTCCATACTCCTAACACTTCAAAAATCAACTCATCATTCAACCTTCCACGCTCCTTTAGCCTCCAACTTTTCATACTCCTTTAACCTCTAACCATCCTATCCTTTCACACAACATCCTAGCCTTTCATTGTAGCTCCTTCAGCCAATCTAACCTTCCATACTCCTGACACTTAAAAAATCAACTCATCATTCAACCTTCCACGCTCCTTTAGCCTCCAACTTTTCATACTCCTTTAACCTTTAACATTTAACTTTCGACATTCCTTAAACCTTTATATTTATTGATCAACTATTTAATAAGCCCTAAACCCCTTAAGAGACAATAGTATTAATATTATATTTCATTGGTTAGCCATCACATAGTTGCTTTATCTTTATATTTAAGAAATATCTATATCGTACTCTTTATAAATATCATATTCAACTCTAAGACTTGCTTAAATTTCAATAATATTTTATTTAAATATGTTAACAACATATCCTTTCACTTAGTATTTAGAAAAGCTCTCTTTAAAAAATAAATTATGATTAGCTTTTTCGTTTATAAGGTTATAAAAAAAACTAATAAAAATAAATCATAAAAATAAAAAATAAATTTTAATATATAATTATTTTCATTATAAATGGTGCACAAGCATAAATACCAAATTTTGTTGTCTTCCCTTCACATCTCACTATCTCACTAAACATTAGTGTTCCTATAATAACATGTCACCAGTACAACCACACACGAAATTACCAATGTGAAAAATGAATTGATTTAAGAATCTCCAATGCAGAAACGACTACATTCTCTGTGCAAAATGGCAAGACGTATCTTCTGAGGATAGTTAATGCTGCCGTCAATAACGAGCTCTTCTTTATGATAGAGGGACACAACTTCACAGTGGTCAGTGTCGATGCCTCCTACACCAAGCCACACACAACGGACGTGATGTTTATATCTCCAGGGCAGACGGTGGACGTTCTTCTCACGGCCAACCAAACGCCGGGTAGCTACTACATGGGTGCCCGAGTTTACACCAATCAGCAACTAGGCGCCTTCGACAACAATACCGTCACCGCTATATTACAGTACGAGAATTTCACGTCATCCGCCAGCCCGACCCTTCCCCAGCTGCCGGCCTACAACGACACGGCAGCCGTCTTTACATTCACCCGGGCGCTCCGAAGCCTGGCGTCAAAGGAGCACCCGGTGAACGTGCCTCAAACCATAAACAGGCACATATTTGCAACCGTAGGACTCGGGTTGGTTCCATGTCCCAACACGACCTGCGCCGGCCCAAATAACACGAGGATTAGGGCGAGCGTGAACAACATAACTTTCGCTACGCCTACCATCGCCATTTTGCAAGCTGCATATTTCGGCATTAATGGCGTCTTTACCACGGATTTTCCACAAACTCCGCCGGTTGTCTATAATTACACTAGCGACAATACATCCGAGAGTCTTTGGGCACCCGTTTCCGGCACGAAGTTGACGGTTCTTAATTACAATTCTACGGTTCAGATAGTGCTCCAGGGGACAGGCATCTTCGTAGCGGATAACCATCCAATGCATCTTCACGGCTTTGATTTCTACATAGTAGGAGAAGGTTCCGGTAACTATAACCCTCAGACCGATCCGCTGACGTTCAATCTGGTTGATCCGCCGCAGCGTAATACTGTGGGGGTTCCTCTCAACGGGTGGACTGCTATCAGATTCAAAGCTAACAATCCAGGTAATAAAAACTTAAACCCTACCGACCAGGTTGAACTTTATACTATAAGGTTTGAATATGAAATTTGGAAACTAGAATCTAATTTAATATCTATATTTGTGCAGGAGTTTGGTTCATGCACTGCCACTTTGACGATCATATGACATGGGGATTGACTACGGTCTTTCTGGTGAAGAATGGTCCCGGATTTATGGAATCTTTGGAGCCTCCTCCCTCGGACCTCCCAGAATGTTAAAGAAAACTACGAAATCATCCAAATAACCCATTCAATATTCACCATAGATTATATGCCGCCCAATTCTATATCCGATGAAATGACTGATTGGAATGACTAGACAATGGTTGAAGTTGTGCAATTTAGAAGAATAAATTATGAGAAATGCGCGTTGATTGCATTACTCATGATATTAGTAACATGCTATTAGTAGTATGTTATAAATACTATGGACTGTTTTAAGGAAAGATCGAGTCAAATAAGTATTAGTCTAAATAAGTAATATTCAATGTAATCCGCATTTACATTTGGTAATCTGTCCGCTCTCGTGTGTCTTTGTTGAATTTAATAAACGTTCAATTGTTCTTTTGTGCAGACAGGGATGGAACTTTGCGTATAATCTTTATTTTAATTAATTAGTGGCGTTTATAAACTTTTATAATCTCTTACCTTTTGGTTAAAATAAAGTTAATTTGTTTTAAAATATTTTATATAAATTTTTAACTTATTTATTGGCATTAAATTATATTATTATAAATAAACATTACATACATTTTTTATTTGTTTAGTGTGAAAAATTCTTGCCATTAATTATTAAGGCTGGGCAGTCTCCTCCCAATCATAAAACACGAGAGCTATACTTATCAATAAAAAATTTAACACACAACTATCCATTACAACATAGAATTTTTAATTTTAATTATTTTTATATAATTTTATTTTTATATTAGACTTGTTTATAAAATTTTATTTTATTTTATGTTTTTTATAATATCTTTTAATACTTTATATAAATGTAAGCTTGAATATGTAACTTAAATGGGGTTTTTGAGGTTTGATAGTGATTTTATTATGATGATGATGATGTTATATCCACATATCCTTATAAATATACATATATTGGACATATTTTTGGTAGATTTATTTTAAAAAATATTTTTTTATGTTATTTTATAAAAATATTAATAATAACAAAATAAATATTACACACCAAAAAAAAAATTTGAAAAAAATAGGATTATGTTTTTAAATCCGGAGGAAAGTATAAGAGATCAAATAATTTAAGTGTTGGATTGTAAGGAGGAAAATTTCCCTATCATATATCTTAGTTTACCTTTGTTTATAGGTAAGATGAAAGATGAACTTTAGAATCCGATTATTGATAAATTTAATAAGAAACTTCAAGGTTGGAAGGGATCTTTGTTATCCTCTGCGAGGAAAGTACAACTCATAAGACACGCTTCAAAGCCTCCCTATTTATTTCACGTCTTTCCTAAGGATGTCAAGGAAAGTGGAAGAGACTTTAGAAAGATTACAAAAAAATTCTTATGGGATGACACTAAATGTAAAAAACATATACATCTGGTAGTCTATGATACTTACTGCCAACCTTTACAGAATGAGGATTTTGTTTTGAGGAAGTTGAAAGATATAAATAGAGCCCTTCTAGCTAAACAGGGTTGGAGGCTTTGCACTGGAGTATCAGGGAAATAGGCTAGCATTATTCAAAATAAACACTTGGAGGGTAGAAATCACTCTATCAATTGTTCTAATCCTCCACGTGGATCCATTTTTTGGTAAAATATAATCAATAGTAGGAAAGTTCTATGGAAATGTCTAAAATGGAGAGTAGGTAGGGGGACAAAATTGACTTTTGAAAATACCCTTGGATTCAAGGGGAGACTTTACCGAACTACAGAAAGTTTAAATATGTTAAAAAATATTTAACCAGAACCTATGGTAAGAAAATTATTGGTTACATTCATAGGGTGGGTGATTTTCAAGAGTGGAAAATCCTGCAAGAAAATATGCAAGGCTCGAGGGGTAAAGATTTGCAGAACTTTTTAAGGAGTTATTATTTAGAAAGAGGTTCAAAGGAGGATCGGGGAAGAAACCAACAAGGCCAATACTTGGTGAAGGATGGATATAGAGTCTTGGGCAAAGTAACCTTAGAGAAACCCAAGCTTAAAAGAATTTGGAAGCTAAACATCATCCCTAAGGTTACTATGTTTTTTGGACTACCATTCTCAATAAGATCCTTACAAAAAACAATATGTTCAAAAGAGAAATTGTGGTTCCAACAGTTTGTATCTTATGTAACAAATAGGATGAGTGCGTGGACCACCTATTTGGAACCTGTGATGTTTTTTGTGATATCCTAAATATGTTATTGAAAGAAGTTAATGTTGCTTGGATCATTCCAAATTCTCTAATCAGGATTTGGGAACAAAGGCACTTAGGAAGCAATATTTTATGGAAAAAATGTATTCCACATATTTTCTAGGGGATTTGGTTGGAAAGAAATAGATGAGTGTTAAAAAATAAGACTAGAGAAATAATTGGGATTTATGCCAGGATAAAAACAACCGTATTGGAGGATTGTATTAAAAACTTTGTCAGCCAAAAAAATATTGCAATGATCCTCTCTAGAGAAAAGATATCTTAAATATGGAAAAAAATAATAAGGTGAGACTAGATACTATATGGGAACGTCCTCACAAAGACTGGGTACATGTAATGACCCCTTTCTAAGCAGTCAACTAGTTATGATGTTCGTGCCTATTCTCGGGTTCCTGTAGGTAGGATCAGTTGTGTGGGAGCCCATTGGGAGAGCTCAAATGATGTCAAAATGGGTAGTACTTCATATTGCCAGTTTCTTGGACCGTTTTGGGCATCTTTGCAAGTACTTACTATTTATAGTAAGTCGATGATTAGGGTTTTTGGTTCGGCAGATAGGGTAATGATATTCTTCGTTGAATTGGGTACCATATATCTCTTCAGTTGCTTGGTTTTGGCCCTTTTTAGGACACAGGTGTAGAGACTTACTATTTTTAGTAAGTCGGATTTAGGGGTTATCAATGGAAATGGAAAGTACGATTACACACTTCAATGAAATGGGTATCCCTTTCCATATTTTTTTTGGAGTTTTGGATTCCATAAGGCAGAGATTTTAATGTGTAAATTTAATTATATTAAATATTTAATATAGTTTACTTTATATTATTTTATTAATGGGAAGATATAATATGGTATTATAGTCACTTAAGATAAAGTTAATATTATAGAGTGACTTTGTAAATGGGTCCTAAGTATGAATTCTAAGTTATATAACTTAAAGTATGTCTAAGAATCATGAAATGAGACATAATAAAGAATAAAAGAATATTATAAGTGCAAAAAGAAACTTCTGGAAGGATGGGATCCCTTGGAGAAATTATAAATTGAGGTTGAGCTCCTCATTTTGGAGATGATTGGTGATTATTTCTATATATCTCTTGAAGAGTATTTTTCTTGCAACTGTTGCGGGGAATTCTTGGCTTGTTTGGAGATAGAAACCTCTAGTAGGATCATCATCTTCGACGTTGAGAGATACCCTCAGGGTAATTTTTGGGTATTCTCACTCAGGGAGTGCATTTGGATTACATTGAGCAGACTTTCAAAGTATTTTTGTGAAGGGTTTTAGATTTAATTGCTGCATTTTAAGTTCCTTCCAGCTACAACTTGGCCATACCATTTGGCCATCATTTCAGCATTATGGCGAGCTGTTTATGCTAGGGTTTCTTATAATTATATTTGCAAATCCATTTATCATGCCTAGCGACCAATTTTGAAGGGTTTTTACATTGTTTCCAAGGCATGTTTAATTTCTATTAGCAGGCCATTCAATTTCATGTCTAGTTGTACATGTTGGTGAATACATTGGAAATCATGGCAATCTAAAATCTGCAATTTACGATGATTTTTATGGTTAGTACCTGGTCACCTAAATTTAGAAGCTATTTTTACTAATATATGAATAATTTTATGCACTGTATTCAAAGTTTGAAATGAAATATAAGTTTTCTAGAGTTGCTGATAACCAGTGTTATTCCTATTATTTTCAAAATTCATATCTTCCGGGTATGATCATATTTTGTCAATTTATTTTGTAGGATTTTATATGAAGGTGTCATATTACTATTTCCAAGTTTTTAGAATTTTTCATCAAGTAGTTTAAAAGTTGTTCAATTTCGAAGTTAGTGGTTGTGAAGCTGTTAAAACTCAGAAAAATTATAAAAAAAAATTAGAATACTTCCAAAACCAAAAAAAAATAGTCAAAAACCAAACTCATAACAGGGTGGCACATTACAATAAAAATTAACTTTGATGGGGCTACAAAAGGTAACTTGAGTCATGTTGGTGGTGGGGGACTCATTAGGAATGACGGAGGTTAGGTAGTGGTTGCATATGCTGAGGATATAAGAATTACCACAAATCACCAAGCTGAAGTAAGGGCGATGCGTACATGCCTTCAAATTGTAGTGAATTTGGATTTTAGCAGAATTGTTCTTGAGGGAGATTCCAAAAATATTATAACTTTCCTTCAAAAAGGGGAGTTAAATAATTCTAGCATTTTCCAAATAATTATAGATGCAACGACTATTTTAGGAAACCTAGAATAAAGTCAAGTTAAACATATTTAAGAGAGGGAAACAAAGCGATCGATAAAATGGTGAATATGACAATTAATTCTAAGAATTTTAAGGTCTGGTCATATGCCCCCATGGAGTTGTAAGAGATTATAAGAATTGATAATGAAGCTAGAAGATAAATAGGGAAGAGCAAAGTAGACTACTTATTGGGATCATGTGCTGAAGGATTTGAGCACACTAAATTACATTGGTGTCAACAGTTTCTTTATCAGTTATATAAAATAATGAGAACTACACAAGCCACATCAAATAGAAGGATAGTGGGAGGAATATTATTTTAGCTTCTCTATCAGCATGTTTAGCCCAAGTTTGTTTGTTTTACTAAGATAGGGCTATTTTGCATTTGTATGATCTTCTATTATTTTTTTATTGTACATATTTTGAGCTCTGTGTAAAGGGTCGAGGCCCTTCGACCCCTTTTTCTATCAATACCAAAAAAAACAAAACAAAATATTCTTAATAATTTAATAAAAATATTTATTTGTTAAATATTATCTATGTATATTAGATATTACAATAAATTATATTATTATAAATTATTTATCATAATATAATTTTTTTATTTAAGTATTTTTTGTTGAATTATACTATTATAAATCCTCACTACATCATAAATTTTTTTATTTAAATCAATTTTATAGAATTTTATTTTCATGTTAGGTGTGTTCATACAATTTTCTTTTCTTTTATGTTGCTTTATAAATGTCTTATGTCTGATGGATTTTGAAGCCTTAATATTAATGTAAACTCATAGGATAAATATTCACAAGATCAAATATATGATAGTCACAATATAGTAAGATCAAGATAATAATATAACCAGAATAATATGAGCCAACTAATATGTAATAGCTTGAATCATACATGTAAAAGCATGTAGCACATCTTACATATTAGTTGCTCAAATGTATGCAAACTTTATTACTCCTCCTTCACTTACAAATATATCATAAAACTCTCATATAATAACAATAATTTCTATGCACACTATGTAGACTATGTAGGCAATGTAGGATATGTAGGCGATGTCCACTATGGAGTAATATATAGCCATTTTAGGATGAATATTTGGTTATTTGACTCTTCCTTTCCTAATGCCAAGTCTCATGACTCTTGGCTTTTCTACTTGATACTTATATACACATGACTCTATCTTGTATGTACACATGGACATAAATCTTTACGTACACTTCCTAATTTAAGAACACATGTGCACACTTACATAAGAGACACTTGTGCACATCTACACACATAACACTTACACTCATTTACATGAAACTTGTACATTTCTTGTATATTATTACATTGCTTAAAATATTTACTCACACTATAATCTAGGACACAACCCTAATCTAATATTTACAAGATGTAGCATGAGGGTACATTAGCATATAACAAATAATATAATATTCTCCAACACTCTCGTGTATTACATTATTATTTTTATCTTCAATAAAGGTATTCATCCTTCAATTGATTTTACAATGTATTCATCCTTCATATGGATCAGGTTCTCCTTCTTCTCCTTGCTTGGCCTTGTCTTTGGATTCAGCTTCATATTCTCTAGTCTTTGTAACTTCTTGTACTTTCTCATTGAATTTCAGATTCTTGCTTAAGAATATTTCCTTTGCCTTTATCCTTGGATTCATATACCTCTTTCTTTTCCTGTATAGAGACTTCTGAACATGCATTTAAAGCATCATAATAGGATCTTGAGTTAGATGAACTTGGAATATCAATATTGATTGAAGAATTAAATATCTTTTCTAAATATGATTCATCTACTTTTTCTTTCTGCTTAAGAGATTCAATAAACTCCTTTTATCTCATGTTCACTTCTTTGTGAAACTTGAGTGTAAGCAATGCCATATACATTATTGCTTCGACAATTCTTACATGTATATAGTATTCAAATATTTCAAAGTTTTCATATTTTGCTTCACTATAGATCAATTTTAAGACTAGATCTATGTTTTATTAAGATTTTTCAATCAAATTATTGATTCTAAATTTTATGATATTTACTTTTCCTCTTTGTATCATATATTCCATATCATTATCCATTGAATTTGTTGAATATTTTGAAGTAGAAATTATTATAACTCCCTAGATTTCAAATTTTCTAAATTTCAAAACCTATGAAGTAGAATTCCTTCTATCTTCCTAATGTTTAGAAACTATGAAAGTAAGATTTATGCAAATTTAATTTTCTAAATTTGAAGTAGAACTCCTTTTGACTCCAAAATTAAATTAATTTCCAAATATTCTATAAGCTTTGAATTTCAAAAACCTATTAAAAAATATTAAAATAAAAAACTTTATCTCCAAAATTATTTCAAATTATTAATCAACTTTATTACTTATCACTCCTCTCTTAAATTTAATAACAAAGCTTTAATAAATAACTTTCTATTATCATTCATTTATTTCTTCATTTAATATATTCTTATAAAAACATATAAAGCCTTATAAAGCCTTATAGCTCCTACTTAGAATAAACCTTATAATTAATGAAACCCTTAAAATATTTACCTCTTTAATTCTTTCAACTTTTATGCTTATCTCATATTATCTTGCACTTCCAACTTTGACACTTATCTCACATGATCTTCCACTACAAATACCGCTACTTGTGAAGTCTTTTAATGTGCAATAATTAGTGACATGTTTATCTAGGCAATGATGTTAGAATGTTTCAACTACTAATGAGACGTGACTTTGGTAAGGTGGTAATGAGAGTCTTTCATCGTTCAACCATGCAATGAATGTTATGCTTCGCTACCATTTGACTCTAATGTATAACTTCTTCTTTGATGCTTCACCAACCTTAGCATTTCATTTTTTGCTCTTCACTTAAACTCTTCAATTCTCTTGTTGCTTAGTTTATTATCCTAACGTTCCACCTCGCAATACTTTATTTCCTATCATTTTTCTTCTCATCTCATGCATTGCTTGGCATTTTACCTATCTAAGACTTGCAATAATTTCACTTTAACATTTTCTTACCTTATATTGGTATCTTACCTTTCTTTTATGTAGTGTTTAGCTTGTTATAGCTTGATGTTAGTAGAGTATATTACATTATTTGATATATGAGAATATCAAGAGTCTCTTAAACATATGTCAATATAAGAAGATCAAAGGTCACTTTGTGAAAGCTATATTATGGATTTTAAACTCCATAACATGATTGTACAAGTTATTTACATAATAAATGTTCTATGTGTTATGTTCTTTCTTGTTAAGTATGTAAATTTCATTATTGGTATTATTTTGATATTTCTATATTGTTGCTATCACATATTTGATCATGTGGTAATTATCTTCTAAGTTCCATATTAATATAAAGGCTTTAAAATCCATCAGTGGTGTTAGAGCCTCTACGTGAAGGACTTGGGACAATCATCGCCATCTAACAACAAGCTCAATTGATGTTTGAAATTGAAATTATATTCAAGAGGTAATATGCTTGAAATTGCATCAATCAAGTTTCAATATTGATTAGATGATAAAGAATCAAGAGGTCATGAAGGAGACCCTTTGAAAGAGGTCCCATTGAAGAAATAAACTGACCCTTATTAGTGAAAAGAGAAGAATCCAATATTAAATAATTTTTTATAAGAAAAACATCATTGTAGAAGAAATGCTCAATAAAAACTTTGTATTTGGTTTGCTACATTTGTATAGTGAATAGGGAAATCTATTCAGCCAGTGAATAATAATAGCTACATGGCCAATTGTATTAGAAATAGAAGGCTAAGGTTTTGTGTGTGTGATAGCATAAATACTACCAACACTAAGGATAAAAGTGAGTATGCTACCAACAAAAAAAGACAAATATGTTCTTCTCTAAAAAGAAGAATATAGAGAGTTAAGGAAAAACTCTACGTAATAGAAAAAGAAGAAGATCATAGTTAGAGTAAGAGAAATAAAAGGCATCCATAGAAGTCCAGGTCAATGATTAGTCAGAGATGCATCAAAGCACCAAACCAGTGCTCAGTCAAAAAATCATCAAACCAATGCTTGGTAGAGAATCTCCTAAAGTCAAGCACTCCATTTCTTAGTTTCCAAGCGAACAAAGCACCATCAAATCACAAAACACCAATAATCAACACCCATAACATAACATGAATTGATCTAATAATGTGATCGAAAGTAGTTTGAAGGTGAATAGACAGTAGAGAGAAAAGGTTGAACATTTAGGAGCAAATAGTCTTTTCTCCAATACGACTAAGAAATTCAACGAAGTTGTTTGAAGAATGATTAACATTTGATCATTACATTTCGTAATGATAACTCTGACATTTGTCTTGAATGATGTGAAAGGCTAGGCATCAGAAGGTGAAATTTCTAACTTGCATAAAATATTTTAAAGTGAAACATGCGACAAAGAAGGGTGTTAGGAAGTTTGGTTGCCACAGTCCACCAAAGTAGAGAAGCAGAGAAGCATAAGCACCAACGTAGGAGGTAAAAAGATTTTAAAGTTCTGTAAATTTGAATTTAAATCAAGTTTAAACCGAAGATATAAGATTTAATATTTGATTTTTATAAAATTAAAATATTTAATTTGGAGATATAAGTAACTTAATAGGAAAATTTATTTCTATATTATTTGTTAGTGGAGTAATATCTAAATTAAAAATAAAGATTAAAGAATTAAATTTTTGGAGTTATAAGTATTTACAAATTAAACAGGTCTTTTTATTTTTATGTTTTTTACAAACATAGTGCTTATTCCCTAATAACTTGACCTCCTTCCAAGATTGTACGTGTAAGCTCCCTATGTTCTATTTTCAATCATGTTTGTTGTTGCATGCTCTTCACCATATTATCCAAACAAATCCAATTTTAAATAACCAACCATAATATTTTATGCAATTAATAATATTGTAAGTACAGTTGACAAATTATAAACATTTAAAGGAAGATGATGCTTGCATTGAATTCGCACGCATACTTTAACCCCACGTTATTAAAGCTTCGTTTAAGCATTAGTATGATGGCTAAAAATAATTAATAATAAATTAAATTTCAAAACGAGCACATTTGTTTTAATTGCTGTTTTTTCACGCATATACAAGAAATTCACGTGAACCTCTTAGATTTCTATTATTTTTCATTTTGAGTAATGACCTAATGAGCATTAGAGCATGGTATATTGCTCTTGCATATTCTATAGCAAATTTAAATACATCGCCTGAAATTATAGCAAAGCTTGCGAAGTAAGCCAACATTAAAATAAACAAGGGTAAGATAAACTCAATGTTTTGGATTCCAAATTCGTCATTTTTTTCTGGGCCGCTGAAACCTATTGTTTCTTTTTCTGGCCTAGTACTACTTATTATTAACAAGAATCTGGAATGTGTTTAGACAAATAATTCGCTTGAGAAAATATATTGATATAAGTCAGTCAAAGATACAATTGAATAGAAACAAAACATTGATAACCGAAAATTATAATTAATTTAGAACATGCCTTATCTAGATTTCCATGTAAGGAGAGGCATGTCAGAAGCCACCAAAAAATTCTAACAGAGTGACGAGATGCAAATTCATTATAAGAAATGTAAATAGAAAATACGTCACACCGAGATTCGACTTAGGTTTTGGCATCTTTCTCTCTGTATGTCTTATCAGGAAACTGTATTCAATTATAATAATTATAGCACGTTATTTTGATGTTCCTAAATGATATTTGCAAGCAATTGTTGCTTGAATTTTCATTATAATAAAAAAAATTTAATATATATATTAAAATGTGAGGGTTTTGTGAGAGTCCACAACCTTAAATAAATATTTCATGCAGTGACATTCAGCCAGTTTAACCAGAGGTTAAACAGTTGAACAAAAACATAAGTTCTGTAAGAGGCTTACGACCATCAACCCAAAAAGGGAAAACAGACCACCAAGGACAAGAACCCAACAAACCCAGCATCAGGGCATCCCTCACAGCTTGCTAGATTCAAATTTACTTGAGGCATCATTTTACATATTTTGGTTCAACAGGTGATTCACTTCCTTCGTAAATTCTACCGCCACCTTGAGAGTTCCCATAATTGAACTTTATTTATCTTCAACCGACATCATCAGTTGGAGATGCTTACAAGGGCTTTAGAGCAATTAGAAGCGTAGAAGTTCACCCCTTCAGAATTTGATTTTCTCTTCACCGTAAGTGGGTCTGTCGACTCAGAGTGGGTCAAAATCGACGATTTCTCTTTTTTAAGTTTCATCTCAAATAGTCTTTCTGACCTTCTCTTACCCCCTCTGATGCCTCCAGAAGTTACAGTAATTCCCCTGATCTCTTACTACTTCCAATCATTTTAAAATATTCTAAGGGACTCTCAGATGGCTCAACCTTCGAAGAAATTGATCCAAGCCTTTTGGAGTTGTGTAACTTACCTCCCCTCACCTCTATTGGAGAGATCAAGATCTCCCAAGCCCAAATATCTATATCGACTAGTAGTAAGGTAAGATTCTTGTTGTCTCCCAAGTCTCTAGAACCATTGGATATGGAAATATCCCATAAGAGGTGAGCAGAGGGATAGGTTGGGACTCAATCATTTGTAAGATTTTCACTGGCTCCATCCCTCTCTCTTTAGCTACGTATTCAAAGACCCGTAAGGCCAAAACTTGGTGGAGAGGGTTCAGGCCATTCCCACTCTAAACATCCATCATCGACCCTTTCATTGAATGAAACAAGAAATCCAAGATGTTCATCCATCGTTCCCTTCACAATTTATTAAGAAACACCACATGTTAGCTTCTCACCACATCTCTTGACGGATCCAACGTGAAATAATTCATGATAATAATGACCACACGATCCCACAGAACTCTAAGGGTTTTGAGACTAAATCCATTATTTTACCTTGGCAGGTATTCACCCTCGTCTAGATAGAAACTCAATTATCTAATCAATGAGTGTTTCTCCCTGTTATGGCTATGACCATCAAGGGGGAGGCTAGTGGCCTTAGCAATCAACTCTATACTGGTATCAAAATCCAAGTTGCCAACCTTAATCCATCCCTCATTCCATAAAAATACCGATGAGTGTCGTCAACTCTTCATCATTTAATCATTATGTGTCAATCCAGGCGGTGTCCAAGGCTATATACGAAAGTAGGGGTTAACAGACTAATTTTTAGTTCATCTAGATCATGGCCTTATTCATGGAACAGTTAGTGTTTTGGGGGTGTCGGTGTCCCTTTTAATCTCCTAGAAACTAAAACTGAGTGCCTACTTATCCTTGCATAATTGAAATTCACATAGTTGCAGGAAAAGCAAATCTGAACTATTGCAGAATTGAAAATGACAGAATTTAATTGACAGAATTTAAAATAACAAAATTGAAATCACAGAATTAACTATAACAACAATGAAACTTTTTAGAATTGAAACTTCACACCTGCAGAAAATGAAACCTAAGACAATGATGAAATTCAAAGGTTGGTAAGCAAATATTGCAAATCAGTAGCAAACCGAATTAACAAGAAATTCTCTGATGCAAACTGGAAATACAGACTGGAAATGCTTGAAGCTGAAACAGAAAATGTTATGCTATAAAATCTATTCTAGATGACTTAACTATAATGCATTCATGTGCCACATGCTAGATGAAGTTTAATTCAATATTAACTATGCAAAAAGTTGTCAGATTCCTGTTGACCTGCTACAGCAAGAAATTAGCAAAACTCTGGCAGGAATAATCCCTCTTCTGGGCCTGGAAGTGGCCCTTGCTTCCTGAACCAAAAGAGGGGAAGAGTACTTGTTCTACACTATAAAATATTCACACTGAACTCAGAAGCAAACATGAATGACAAATATTGCACTTTTATTTCATTATCAACATATCAGCAGTGCAAGGGAAGTTTTGCAGACTACTGATCTGTTGTAGTACACAATTACAACACTTGGACTGCTCTATCTCCTAGTACCTATATCCTCTTATCCTATATGCTCAACCAAACGGGAGCACTTTATTTATATAGCAAAGTACAATAGTGATAAGGTTTAGTGCTTTAATACAGGACTGTTACAACTATTGCAGGACTGTGTTTCCCAAAAATGTAGGGATCTGATCCATTAAACCTTATCCATTCCATATGTTGGGCT
The DNA here is from genome assembly GCA_028583015.1 of Wollemia nobilis. Taxonomy (NCBI): domain Eukaryota; kingdom Viridiplantae; phylum Streptophyta; class Pinopsida; order Araucariales; family Araucariaceae; genus Wollemia; species Wollemia nobilis. Next base: position 8,869,613 of record JAQPPZ010016710.1, on the reverse strand, counting down.
TCATCCGTTGAGGGACAGGTGTTGGAAAAGATAGGGATATCCCTAAAACAGCTGCAACCACCGTTTACCACCCTCTATTGCAATTAAAGGCGCTTTTGACCCAAACTATTGCTTCTGCGCTTATTCTGAAGTTGCTCCAGAATATCAGGCAGCAGAACAGAGTTTATATTAATTCATGCTCCAAAAGTGCATGAGAATAGTTGTGATGGTGGAAATAGTCTCCATAAGTGCCCAGAAGACTGATTCCATATTTTGCATGAGCTGGAGTGGACAAATTCCAAGCCATGTTGTATATGTACAGCTGGCTGGAATTTGTATGGAAAAGTTCCTGTTTTCTGCACAGTCAAACTGTTGACAAAGTTTTGGCGCCTTTTGGTTATTTAAAATGGTTAAACGATGGGGAAAGCTTATGAAAGAAGCACAAAACCAAATAGATAGCAGCACCTTAATACTACAACATTAACTTAATGCAAAATATACTAAATAATACAGCTGAAACAGACTATAAAATATAGAAAAATAGTCAAAACAGGATATATGCACTTTAACATTTACAACATGTAAACATCAATACATAATGCATTCTATCACTATAATTAGCATCAAAACATAACATAAGGTGTTCAAAAGTGTTTATAAGTTATCAAAACTAGTCCATGGATGAGGCATTTGCAGGCCTCATCATTTCCCCCCAACCTATTTTAATGCATGTCCTCATGCATTCTGTGCAGCCACAATAGCACGAGAGATCTACATCCAGATTCTATTCTTCATAACTCAGCTTTGGTCCTGGAACCTTATAATATCCTCTGATTGCTTGTATTTTCTTGAGCCATTCTTGGAACTGCTCATCTGATTGGGGATCACTATCAAAGAAATAAGGAATTGGAGTTATCACATTTGGCAACCTATACCTCAAACCTACCCAGTGATCCTGCAACTTGTGGATAACTTGTACTATGCCTTCTGCTCTCCTTCTGGACCATAATAAATTGTTAGGTGAGATAGGTTCCCTCTTCTGAAGTGATATTGATAATTCTCCCCACCTGCTTTTACAAGCTGAGAGAGCATTACCAAAATGTTGATTACGAGAAGACCTAAAAATTCTTGATACAATCAGTAAGATTGCTCTTATATACTTCTCTGATTTTTTGTTCTCTCATCATAGTAAAATGTTGATTGATGGACTCCCTGTAATTAGTATGGGTTCTTCTGATCAGTAACTCAGCTGTTAACTCCATTTCCTTGCTTGCCTTTTTCTCCTCCTCCCAATAAATCTGATTTTGTACTAAAGATATAAAGGCTCTCAACTGAATATCTCCTGTAAATATGTGTGGCAAGAAGGTTCCATTTTTAGGTAAGAAGAAGTTATGCAAAAATAGTTCACAAAGCAGATTCCTCTGTTTCTCTGGACTATGCAAATATGTTTCCACAAATTCTTCAACAGTGTCTAGTTTATATGGAAGTTTGGAAATAATTCTCATTAATTGCCAGTAGAGATATTTTTCCTTTAATATTAGAGTATAAAACCTTGCAGGCCTTCTGCACTGAACTAAGTACTCTACAATTTGGCACATATCTTGTATTTGTTCCTGTAACTTAGTTATATCTGCAGTTTGGGCTTCTAGCTTTTGCTTCAAAGGTTTTAAGGCTGAAATTTGTGCCTCCATCTGTTGACACTGCAACATCCAATGTGCTATGTCCTCATTATATTTTGTCATTGTAACTATTTGTGGGGGCCTTATAACTGATTGTATTTTTGGAGGCAAGTCCACTTGTATACCAACTTCTGATGTGTTAACAGTGAATCGATCTACTTGCACTCCAATTTCTGTTGTTTCAACTTGAGGTGATTCAATTGTAATTAATTCAATAGATAGTTGAGGAGATTGTATATTTACCTATTCTTGCACTTCCTCCTATTCATTGGCCTCCTCAGTTGCTTGTATTGTTTGTGCCCCCTACTGTGAATTTTTAGAATGTTCTATAGAGGCTTCTGAATCTATCATGCTGACATCCTGTTGGAAAATTTGGGTTGTCGTTTCTTCTATTTCCACTCCTCTGATGGGTGATTCTTCCTCAGGTAAGGCCAATTCTCTATGATCTTCTGCTAATTCTAACAGAATTCTGGCCAATTCATCCTCAAAACCAGTTTTTGTAGACTGTTGCTCCAGAGTGGACAACCGAGCCCTTAGTTTATTCACCTCTTCCTACAAATTAGCAATAAGCTTATCTTTCTCTATGTGAGAGGCTTCATGTTGTTCAATCCAACCCATTTGTGTCTTAATGACACTTCTAGCAGCATGTAACTAGGTTTTTATATCAGGCTCTTCCTCTTTTCTTATTGATTCTTTGCCAGAATCAAAATCTTCAGAGTCTGAATAGTCAACAAGTGAGACTGTAGGTATTTCTGTATCTGTGACTATTGTCTCTACCTCCAATTCTTCTATGTCCATATATACTTCCTCTGATCTCTCTTCTGTAAATTGTTCTACAAGAACTTCCTGCCCCTGCTCTGTATTTAACTGTTGAAATAGTGGTGTAGCTTCTTCATCCATTATTTCTTCTGTTACTTTTTGTTTTTGAAGTCTGGAAGACCTTCGTAACCCCACAGGAGCTTGTTTAACCTTTTTAGGTAACTCCAGAACAAATTCTGATGATTTTGGAGTAGAACCTACTTTAGGCGTTTCTTTCCCTATTTGCCTTTCTTTACTTGAACTACCAGACTGCTCGACAAGTTGTGTTGGACAAATAGTTACATTCTCAAAAAATGTAACTTTCCTTCTTTTTCCCATGGGACCAGACTTGGACCATTTTTCCCTTTGTTTCCTAGTCCTAGAGGATGGAGGTCCTTGTGGTGAGGAGGGGATTCCCTTGTCAGAGGATTCAGTTTCAATTTCAGGTTCAGATCTTGTAATTTCTGCTTCATCTTCAGATTCACCTTTTGCCTCTCCTTCAGATTCAGGGCTTTCACTCTCTAATTCATTCCAGGTAGAAAAGAACCGTTCAAAACTCCTAGGGTTTCCTCTGAAGTGATGCTTGTAGATAAGCTTGATGAGCCCATGGTGTTTGGGAGTGCCCCTTCCTTGTTGGTATTTTCTAGCCATATTGCTCAATTCTTGATGAAGATATAAGGGCATATTTATCTTGACCTCCGGGTTTGAATGACCATGTCGTAGATGATTCAAAATTCTGATATGATGTCCAGATAGAACAGGAAATTGTCCATCACAGGTTAAAAACCTAATAACCCACACAACTACTTCATTCCAGGGAGGTGGTAGACTAGACCGTTTAACCCCTTTACAAACATTTTTGCTCATTAAAAATTCAATTGGCCTGTCCCCTTCTTCTCTAAATTGATTGACAATTTCTACCAGGGCATTCTTTCTAGTTTTTACAATTTGGACCCCTTGCAAAGGCATTTCAGTAATAGAACTAAGAATTTTTGGAGTTACCTGGATGGTCATGCCGCTAATATGGACTTGGTTGTTTCTGAACGTTCGGGCGAATTCGGCTGCCAACCCTTTAGAGTGTCCATCGAATTTTCATAGAAATGACATAAACCCTTCCTCCGTGAAGATACGCAGCGATTCAGGATCTCCCTATAGGCAATCTACATTTTTTGGCTCAATCCGATTCTTCTTACCCCCCATTTTTATTTTTCTATGTTCTATCTCCTCTTAGTGCCAAAACAACAACGTTGTGCCTGAGTCTGGATCAAATTATTTGTAGTTGCAGGGCAAAAATGGCTTCTGGGCTACGAAATTAAAATTTTATAGCACCAAAAAAATGCTTCAAAACGTGTTGAAGCGGTTGAAAAATTAAATTTCTCCTTTACGTATCACGTGGCAGATTTCTATTTCTTTGAGGGAACGTGATCCACTGCATTTGATTAAATGATTACGACGCATTGACATGGCAGTCATTTGTTGGTCGTGTCATGTACCACGTACAGAGCTTTCCTTTTTCCCGAAGTCCTTGTGAAGTGTGCCAAAGATTTTTGCTTATCGCAAAATGTACGATGATTCCCAACACCTCCGTTCCCATCGTTGTGTTGGAAACCTGCATCTTAAAATTTGTGCCATAATTTTTCCTTACTTCAAACAATAGGAATTATAATGCCACATGTCATTTCATTTTTATCTTTATTCATTCCAAAGTTTTTTTCTTCAAGGTTTGAACAATTTTTATTCCGAAGCACACCCCTTTTTATGTTGAAGCCGCTTTTGTTAAAACAACAGTTTTTCATTCCAGAGCTTCCATATTTCCGAAGCTGAACAAAAATCTTATTCCAGAGCATTATCATGCTGAAGCATTTGAAGGTAAAAAATTTCTTGTTATTTTCACAACTTCCATTGACTAGATGGATAACTTTTTTTTAAATAACCTTATGTATGCCTCATATACTAACTAAGGATATTATGCACTACATACTTGATATCAACAATGTTCTAAAATGAGAAAGGCACATACCTGATATAACCATTTATCTACAATCGTACAGTGGCTGTTTCTGTTGATTCTCTGTTGGCTGCTCTACTGACTAAGACAGGTGCAATCTGAAAATAGGTGAAACAATGGTGAGAATGAATGGAATGGTGAATAGTGAAACAATGGTGAGAATGAATGGAATGGTGGCGGGTCCGTGAGGCAAACATGCCAAAAAAACTGGTTTTCATGTAAGCCCAATTCAGATGCGCCTCAAAGAGGTTTTCACATTCTGAATTATTATTATTATTATTATTTTTATATATATTTTTCATTTTTTTATATATTTTGGTTCATGTCACTTGATTGAGTCCATCTTGGAAGAAGTGGTTTCTTCCAATACTGATACATCCAAGTTTCCTACTTGCTTGAGAAACTCCTCCTTGGTTAACGATTTGTGATATATCCGAAGACGATGACCGTTAACCACCATTTTCCTTCTTGAATCATCTATTGGTGAAAGACGTACAACTCCATTTGCAAACACTTCCTCAATCTGATATGGTCCAAGCCACCTAGTCTACAATTTTCCAGGATAGTCTTCATAACGTGAGTCAAACAACAAAGCCCAGTCGCCTTGCTAAAACTTCCTTTGCTGAATGTGACTATCATGCCACAATTTTCGTTGTGCTTGGATCAGCTCAGTCTGGTGCAATGCATCCCTCCGTAGTTCATCCAATGCATTGAGCTATAGAATCTGGTCCGTCTATGCCTGTGACAAATCAATACCAACTTCTAAAGCAGTTCGAAGAGTTAGTAATTCAAACTCAATAGGCAAAAGAGGCTTTTTGCCATAAACCAATTCATAGGGAGTAAATCCAGTAGTGGATTTCCAAGTGGTGTTATAAGCCCAAATTGCTTCAGGTAACTTTTCCACCCAATTCCTCCTATGGGCTGCTACAGTTTTGGTTAAGATCCTCTCTAATTCCCTATTTGTCACTTCAACTTGGCCATTGGCTTGCGGATGGTAAGGTGAGGATTTTTGGTGTTTGATTTCATACAGCTTTGTAAAGGCTTCAACAAATTTTGAGGTAAACCGAGGTCCCTGATCAGTGGTGATAGAATATGGGGCTCCAAATCGTAGAAATATTTGTGAATACGAGGAAATCAACAACTTTCTCTTCTCGGGCATGCTTAAAAGCATGGGCTTCTACCCACTTGGTTACATAATCAGTACATACCAAGATATGCACTTTCCCTTGGGAAGGTGGATCAATGGGTCCTACAAAATCTAGCCCCCACCTTTCAAATGGTTTTGTACCTAATTGAGGTTGTAAAGGCATTTCACTAGTAAAAGTAGGCTTACCCATCCTTTGGCATGCATCACAATTTTTGACATACCTTTTGACATCTTTGTGCAAGGATGGCCAGTAGTAACCAATACCCAAAATATTTCGAATGGTACTTTTCATTGAATAATGCCCTCTTGATGGTTCATCATGACATGCTCGCAGGATGTCATATACCTCATCCTTGCGAACACACCTACGCAAAACATGGTCAGGACTGCATTTAAACAATAAACCTCCTATCCATTCAAAAGAAGAACTTTGCTTGATCAACTGTTTCTTTTGTTTAGGAGTAAAGTGAAGAGGAATCTTCCCTGTAGCTAAATAATTAGCTATATCTGCAAACCATGGAGATTGTATAGAAACAACAAACAATTTCTCATCAGGAAATGCATCCTCAACCAATTCCTCCGTATCTGCATTTGACAATCTTGACAAGAAATCTGCCACTACATTAGACTTCCCTGGTTTATTGACTATAGTAATATCAAATTCCTGCAATAGTATTAACCAATGAATAATTCGTGCACTAACCAAGGGTTTATTCATCAAATACTTTATAGCAGCATGGTCTGTGTGGATGAATACGGGATATCCTGTGATATAGTGTCAAAATTTGTTAATAGCATACACCACAACTAAAAATTCCTTCTCGGTTGTGGTATAATTCTTTTCAGCTCCAATCAAATTTTTACTAATGTAGTATATGGCATAGTGTTGTCCATCTTCAATCTGCCCTAATGCAGCTCCAATAGCAGTATTGGAAGCATCAGTTTGAATATGGAAGGGTAACTCCCAATTAGGACCTCTCAATACAGGCGGAGTTGTTAACTTTTCCTTTAAAACTTCAAAGGACTGTTGACACCCAGTAGACCAAACAAATTCAGAATCCTTTGTTAACAATGCGAACATTGGATTAGCAATGGTACTAAAATTAGCAATAAATCTGCGATAAAAGCCAATATGTCCTAAGAAACTACGGACATCAGTTTGAGTTTTTGGAGGAGGAAGGTTCTTGATGACCTCTACCTTTTTAGGATCAACTTTAATTCCATAAGCAGAAATATGATGTCCAAGAACAATTCCTTCTTCCATCATCAAGAAATATTTATCAAGGTTCAGAGACAAATGATATGTTTCACAACGTATTAAAACTTTTTCAAGTTGTTCTAAAGTATATTCAAATGTATCTCCAAACACTCGTGAAGTCATCCATATAAATCTCTACACTTTCATTTGTTAGATCAGAAAAGATAGCCAAAACAGCTCTCTGAAATGTTGTTGGTGCATTGCACAAACCGAAGGGTAATACTCTGTAAGCAAATGTTCCCCAAGGACATGTGAAAGTTATCTTTTCCTGGTCTTCTGGTGCAACCTGGATCTGATTATAACCACTAAAACCATCAAGGAAACAGAAAAATTTCTTACCAGCAAGGGTGTCCAACACTTGGTCTATAAATGGTAATGGAAAGTGATCTTTATGTGTGACCTTATTCAATTCCCTGTAGTCCACACATACTCTCATCTTCCCATTTTTCTTTGGAACAATGACCAATGGTGAAACCCACCTACTATCTAAAATTGGATAAATGAATCCTACATCCAATAGTTTTTCGATTTCTTCCTTAACAATATCCTTTAGAGCGGGATTCAGACGCCTTTGTGGTTGTCTTACTGGTTTGACATCTTCAGTGTATATCCTATGTGTACACACATCAGGGTGAATGCCAGTCATGTCCTTATAACTCCAAGAAAAAGCTTGAACATGTCTCTGTAAAACAACAAATAATTTGGCTTCTTGCTCATTAGTCAACCAACTATTAATGTTAAAAAATTTTCCTGGTTGTATCTCAATCTGCTTAATCCCTGGATAAATAGAGTTGACAACCTCATATTTACTGATTAAAGCATTTAAGGGACAATGATGTGGTTGTAGAGTATGAAATACTCTTGATTCTGGTGTAAATGTGATACCTGATGGGATCATTTGCATAGGACAGGTGAAAGAAGTCAGAAGATGATGATGCCATCCATGTGGCAATGTGAAGGAGCTTTCTTGTAGTGGAATAGATGATAGATGTTCAGCAGTTTGTTCTTCATATTTCCATAACAAACGATGGACAAGAATTTGATCATCCTTAAGGCCTTCTTCTTGCAATGTTTTCACCAAAATTGTTTCATGTTCAAAGATTTCTCTTTCTGGTGAATTAAGTTCTTCAATATGTTCTTTTACTACAATGGTGGCCAAGGTGACAATAGTTTCCTGTTCTTCATCAAATTAGGGATACCATATCTGTCCAAAAAATTTGATCGAAGGTTGGGCTGGTGGATACAAGGAAATATTTTTTAGGTCTACACCATTTGAAATGGTCATCTCACCTGACCTGCAGTCTATAAATGCAGTTGTAGTGGCAAGCCAAGGTCATCCTAGAATAATAGGATAGCCATTAGCTGAGTTTCTAGGCTGCAACACTAAGAAATCTACAGGGTATTCCCAAGAAGACACTTCAATGGCAACATCCTCCAGAATTCCTTCCGGTTTAGCCACTGACCTATCTGCCATTTCCAAAACTGTGGTAGTAGGACTAAGGTTATTGAGCTACAATTTCTGCATGGTTTCCTTAGTCATCACGTTGATTGCAGCTCCTAAATCGATAAGTACATTTGGAATTTGAACTAACCCAATAGTAATTGTAACTACTGGACTCCCTGGATCACCATATTTAGGGGGTACTAGTTTTCTAGAAAGCAGGTCAGCCAACTTACCTTCTACTTGTACAATCTTAGGAAAGGCTTTCTTCTTCCTGCCAGGTTTCCTAATACACAGCTCCTGAATGGTTTTCCTAATCAGAGGTACATCCTTTATTGCCTGCAACAAAGGGAGTGAGATAGACATTTTCCTCAATTCTATGATTAATTCTGATTTAGGAGCAGGTGATAGTGTGGTCAAACCTTTCAGGATACGGTAGGTCTGTCGAGGCAAGTTCAATTTTTCCTTGTAAACTTTCTATTTTTTCCTCTTTTTGCTCTGTTTGTGGTTTTTTTGGATTTGAAAATTCTTGCTTTCCATCAATTTCTTCAATAGTGGGTGGTGCAGGGTCAGGTAAAACCTTCCCTGAATGTAACTGGATGTTACTACAGTCAAGGACATGGACTGCAGCAGTCTCTTCAGACTCAGCTCCATAAATAGGGGTTGCTTGTCTGTTGTTATTGGGGTTAGCCATAGGCTGAGCTGGAAGTGGAGGTTGCTTAACTGGCTATGTTTTCTGTGGTTGAACTCTTCCCTAAAAATTTTGATTAGGGGCTGGTAGCAAGTGTTGATTTGGTGATTGATACCTCTGCTGCCCTTGATAGGATGGGTATTATGGCCCCCATATTTGCCCTGACTGATTTGGTACCCAAGATGGATTAATTGAATGCCATGGCTGATTCCAACCAGAATGTGACCAATCTTGAGGGGCTGCCCAAGATTGATTCCAAGTTTGGGGAGGAGGTTCGGTATATGCCCATGGCATATTCCAAGGATTCTGTCCCCAATTTGAAGAAAAGCGAGGGGTATTTTGGTTTTGTATGAAGTTGCCTCCTGGCCTTTGCCCAATAGCATGAAGTTCTTCAACTTGGGTTTCTAAAACACTCCGAAGATGGGGCAAAAGGTGACATTTATCAGTTTTATGCTCCTTTGAGCAAATGCCACAAATTGCTGAAATTGAAGTCTTGTCCAAAGGACAATCTTGCAGAGCATGCTTATTTCTGCACCTAGGACAATAGATAGACAGGGGTGGTGAAGAATTGGCTCTTGTATTCCTTTCTCCTAAAGCAGTGTTTAGTTGAACAAGTATATCGGTTTTCATATTAGCCATTTCCTCCATCAAATATTTTATATCAGTATTACCAGGATTCCTTTTCCTTCTTCTTTGCCTAGTGCGGGAATAATTTCTGCACAACTCTACAATATCATTAATATCAAGCTGGTTTATATCTCCTTTTCCCATTAAGTCTAATACCTCTCTAGAATCATCCTGCAAACCTCTCAAAAATATAGTTTTTAATAAGTCGGTTTCCACAGGACCACATCTCTTTTGGATAAAGGTAAATCTATCAAGATAATCCTCTAAGTTTTCATCCTCTTCTTGTCTTATCCGAAATAACTCATCCTTCCTATTTCTCACTCTACAATACTCCTGATACTTATCCAAAAATGCAGTTTCCATTTGATCCCAAGTGCGGATTGAATCTGATTCAAGGCTCATAAACCACCGTAAGGCCGCATCTTTGAGTGTAGAGGGAAATAACTTCAGTTTCTGGTTATCATTGACATAGTCATAAGTCTGACACAGAACCTTGAATTCAAACAAAAATTGATCAGGATCTTCAGAAACAACTCCCCTAAATATTGGCAATATCGAGGGGTGAAATTGTTTTCATAGGAGCATTCTGAGTAGGATTCAGACGAATAGGGTATTCAAAAGTTCTAACAGGAGGATTTTCAGCATCATGACCAACAATATCCCTATCATGTTCTCCTTGTTCTGCCATAGGTGCTTCCTCAGCCTTAATTTGTTCAACTGGTTCAGATGGATCAGCCCTATGGGTATGTCTAGAAGCAAGTGCCTCTAAGAGCTCTTCTTGCAAAGATCCTACAATTTTAGTTGATGAAGAAGATGATTCTCTTTTAAGTCTTTCAGGAAGTTCATACACAGGCAGATCTTCACCTGATCGTGAAGAACGCCTTGGTGGAAAAGAGCCAGTTCTGATAAACCTTCCTCTTTCGTCTCTTGGCCTATGCATTCATGCCTATTTACTAAATAAACTAAACCTCAGGTTTCCAAAAATTGTTTCCTAAAATAGGACAGTTTTTGGACTGCTAGACCTCTCCTAACAACACCTAAGTGTCCCCGAAAATGATGCCAAAAATGATGAGTGTCATCAACTCTTCATCATTTAATCATTATGTGTCAATCCAGGGCGGTGTCCAAGGCTATATACGAAAGTAGGGGTTAACAGACTGATTTTTAGTTCATCTAGATCATGGCCTTATTCATGGAATAGTTAGTGTTTTGGGGGTGTCAGGTGTCCCTTTTAATCTCCTAGAAACTAAAACTGAGTGCCTACTTATCCTTGCATAATTGAAATTCACATAGTTGCAGGAAAAGCAAATCTGAACTATTGCAGAATTGAAAATGACAGAATTTAATTGACATAAGAATTTAAAATAACAAAATTGAAATCACAGAATTAACTATAACAACAATGAAACTTTTCAGAATTGAAACTTCACACCTGCAGAAAATGAAACCTAAGACAATGATGAAATTCAAAGGTTGGTAAGCAAATATTGCAAATCTGTAGCAAACTGAATTAACAAGAAATTCTCTGATGCAAACTGGAAATACAGACTAGAAATGCTGAAGCTGAAACAAAAAATGTTATGCTATAAAATCTATTCTAGATGACTTAACTATAATGCATTCATGTGCCACATGCTAGATGAAGTTTAATTCAATATTAACTATGCAAAAAGCTATCAGATTCCTGCTGACCTGCTGTAGCAAGAAATTAGCAGAACTCTGGCAGGAATAATCCCTCTTCTGGGCCTGGAAGTGGCCCTTGCTTCCTGAACCAAAATAGGGGAAGAGTACTTGCTCTACACTATCAAATCTTCACACTGAACTCAGAAGCAAACATGAATGACAAATATTGCACTTTTATTTCATTATCAGCATATCAGTAGTGCAGGGGAAGTTCTACAGACTACTGATCTATTGTAGTACACAATTACAACACTTGGACTACTCTATCTCCTAGTACCTATATCCTCTTATCCTATATGCTCAACCAAATGGGAGCACTTTATTTATATAGCAAAGTACAATAGTGATAAGGTTTGGTGCTTTAATACAGGACTGTTACAACTGTTGCAGGACTGTGTTTCCCAAAAATGCAGGGATCTGATCCATTAAACCTTATCCATTCCATATGTTGGGCTTCATCCATTGAGGGACAGGTGTTGGAAAAGATAGGGATATCCCTAAAATAGCTGCAACCACCGTTTACCACCCTCTATTGCAATTAAAGGCGCTTTTGACCCAAACTATTGCTTCTGCGCTTATTTCGGAGCTGCTCCGAAATATCAAGCAGTAGAACAGAGTTTATATTAATTCATGCTCCAGAAGTGCATGAGAACAGTTGTGACGATGGAAATAGTCTCCATAAGTGCCCAGAAGACTGATTCCATATTTTGCATGAGCTGGAGTGGACAAATTCCAAGCCATGTTGTATATGTACAATTGGCTGGAATTTGTATGGAAAAGTTCCTGTTTTCTGCACAATCAAACTGTTGACAAAGTTTTGGCGCCTTTTGGTTATTTAAAATGGTTAAACGGTGGGGAAAGCTTATGAAAGAAGCACAAAACCAAATAGATAGCAGCACCTTAATACTACAACATTAACTTAATGCAAAATATACTAAATAATACAACTGAAACAGACTATAAAATATAGAAAAATAGTCAAAACAGGATATATGCACTTTAACATTTACAACATGTAAACATCAATACATAATGCATTCTATCACTATAATTAGCATCAAAACATAACATAAGGTGTTCAAAAGTGTTTATAAGTTATCAAAACTAGTCCATGGATGAGGCATTTGCAGGCCTCAACAAATACCATGCATTTGGAGAGAACGAGGTTATGGCTATGGAATTTGTTTAATCCAATGGGCCTACCTTATTTAAAACATCTACAAACATGAAGGTAGGCTCCAAATGAAGCTTCAACATCAAGGTCCTTAGCTTTGAATTTATAGATCTCCCCATTGGCAGATCCCACTCCCAAACACAAGGGTACTCACAAAATAAATTTACAAAGCTTAACTGAGCTTGCCACTAGTTGAGAGAGTTTTGAAATGCACCATACTCAAAAATCCATTCATTAAAAAGGGAAGATTGACAAACCTCATGTACTATGCATTGATAACAAATCTAGTCAACGATCACAAAAACAAACATCAATGCAAATGCCACCTCAATGAATGGTGTCAAGTGCTGGAAAGTGAGACTCTATACATAAGTCAAAGCACAAAAAGGCTTAAAATATCAAGAAATATCATCATCCAAGGTTGATATTCATATCTTGAATTCATTGGAGTCCTCAAAATTCACATGTAAAAATACCACCCTTCTTTGGTCCTTGCTATCATACCAATTATAAAGCTTAGAGCATACCGCCTCATAATATGGACATGCCTCAACTCGAATTAGAAAAAGCAATTCTCACTAGATAATAAGGTGTTGTCGATAAACCATGGTGAAAATATAAACCACCTCCCAATAATTCCACAAGAATCATGAGATACAAGAGAAGTCCACATGGCAATCTAAGTTTTTCCTAGGGTCCACAAGGCTTGAAAAATAACAACTGCACTTGGGAAAAAATACTCCATTTGAAAAGGCTCCTCCAATACATGTGTAATATTGACTCATCAATTTTCTTCATTGATTAAATAATTTAATTCTTCTAAAAATTTGGACCTCCAAACTATCCAACCCTAATAGGTAGTTTCCCATTTGGCCATGCAAGCTGCTAGTATATTACCTTCTCTCCATATGTGACCAACCTAAACTTCTTCCATTTCTTGTAATATACTTCTCATTTATAATACCAGATTTTGGATATTCCAATTTGGAACTTTGTCTAGTTTAATCAAATCACACTTAAATAATCCAGTTGTACGACTATCCTCCTAGCCCCTAAATCTTGCAAAATAATCAAACCTTGGAAATCTACCCTGATCTCTGCAAAGAAGGAAGATTGGATCGCAAGGTGTTCAATATAAACCACCACAATGGCATCTTTGTGTATTTGACAACACCTCCTACCCCTACTACTCTATGATTTCATTTATATGCTTCATAAAAATTAATTTTTAAGCATCCGTTGGGAGGGGGCTCCATCTAACAAAACATCTAGGATTTAGAGCTGGAGCAAAATAATTGGGCACCGAAAGATCTAAAAAGTGTTCCAAATCCACTTATGCAATTGGGGGACTTCTGTGGCCAGTATCCTTTTCCTAAAATACATATTTAATTTTCTCTACCATGCACCAAAGGGATTTTAGCCCCACCTAGAAGTCATTATAAATAGAGTTTTTAAATGCCTATGCATTCCTTTCTTTCTAGATACCCCATAATAGGTGGTTAAGAAGGATCTTCCATAGGTATTTTGATATAGGGGAGCTAAAATAAGGGATCCACTAAGCGCAAATAGCCTCAAGAGAATTTGGAAAAATCCAACTGACTCCAAGGAACTCCAAAATAGAGGTATAGACCCCTCTAAAAAGGAGCAATTGGAAAATAGGTGGAAAGAAGTCTCCAAGTCTACTCTACAAATATAACATCTATTAAGATGAACCATTCCTCATTTTTAAATATTTTCCATAGTCAAAATATTATTTTGGGTAGTCAATCAAAAGAAGATATTTACTTTTAGGAGTAGGTTCTTGATGTAGATTTTACTGCTTAGGTTCCAAAATTGAACCTTTGGTTCCCTCATTGCATAATCTAATTGAACTGAATGTTCTCCCTCACTCTCCCCGGACCAAATTATATTTTATTCCATCTCCACATGGTTCAAAACTTGGTCTCCCAAGAGATATTTTATTTTTTTCCAAAAAACATGTACCTCCCTATTTTTAGTCACCAAAAGCAGATTCTTCCATCTTCTACGCCTATCAACATACAAAATAAAATATTTAACTTTTCTCTAGCCCAAATCTTTTAACAATAGTTCATGTATCACCAAGTTTGTATTTGAAGCAAGAGGTTGATCGGAAATCCACAGATCATACCAAAATTCAATGAAATCCCCATCACCATGGATCTAATTTTATTCCTTAAAGAGGGGATTTTGATTTTAGTAAACTTTACCAAAATAGGGACCCGTTAGAGGGTAGTGAATCTGGGAGAAAATTATCAAAGTGATATTTTGCCTGGTCATTATTTACCACCTTCCATCCTTATTTGGAAACTAAGGTTTTATTCATTATCCATACATCCTTGAGACCTAGACCTACCCTTATATTATGACTACAAGCCTATTCCTAAGAGACCATGTGAAGTTTCTTGTTTAATGCCTGATCAGCCCACAAGAAGGATTTAAAAATATTTTCTATTTTTGAAACAATATTATCTGGAATTCTGAATATGGACATGAAGTAGAATGGAATGCTTTGGAGAGAGTTTCTTACGAGCATAATTTTCCCAACCTAGCTAAGAAGTTCCCCTTTCCAAGCCACCACCTTCTTTTGCAACCATTCTACCATAGAGTTGCAAAGAGAATTTAGCATGTGCTCATGGAATAGGGGAAGGTCCAAGTAAGTCACCATAAAGTTAGCAATAGTGCAGCCTAATATATTTGTGATCTTCCTTTACCATTCCATGTTCATAAAATATAACCTGCTTTTGCAAAATTTTAGTTTTTTTCCCTAACACTCTTTCAAAACACTCCAACACTCTCTTGATTTCTTTAGCCTATAAAACAAAAGTTGGGTAGGATAACAATGTATCATCAAAAAATTGGTTATGGATGATTAGGTTGCTCGTTAGGTTTAGCTTCAGCCCTTCAATGAAGAAGTTCATAAAAATGGATGTCCTTAATGCTTATGCCATTAGAAAAAAGAGGTAATGAGACAAAGGGTCTCCTTGCCAAATTCCTTGGAAGCTTTAGAAAAAATTAGTACCCGCTCCATTGATAAAGACTAAAAATCTGGTTGAGGAAACAAAAGCAAACATTAATTTTGTCTAGCTTTATCCAAATCCAAACTTTCTTAGAATCTAGAATAGGAAAGCCTAAGAAATCCTATCATATGCCTTGTTCATATCCAATTTGAGAAAGAATCCAGCCTTACCGCTTTTGTATATGGAATGAACACATTCATGCATAATTATGACCCCATCTAAGATTTATCTCGCTAGTACAAAGTCATTTTTTGCTTTATCAATAAGAGGGAGGATTGGCTTAATTCTATTGACCAAGACTTTAGTTATAATTTTATAGACTGTGTTGCAGAGACTTATGGGCCTATAATCATTGAAGCTAGAAGCCTCTTGATATTTAGGTATCAATGCAAAGAACATTGAATTGACTTCTTGGGGGATCACTTTGGTGACTTGGACTACTCTAAGGGCTTCACAAACATCCACCCCACAAATATTATAGTATTTCTAAAAAAATGGAGGGAATCCATCTGGGCCTAGGGATTTTAGGTCCCCCATATCATTCATTGATGTCTTGATTTATTCATCTGAAAAGCATGAGTTAAGATGAATGTTCATGTCTTCAAATATCAAGCAAGGGATCGAACGTAAAAGAGCCTATTCTACTTGTATATCCCTAGCAGAACTGGTGCCTAACAATGAACTGAAGTGCATCGCCACTTTTTATCTTATTTATTTCAAGTCATTGGTTTTGCTACCATATGGTTTGTTGATTTCTTTGATTCTATTGAATCTTCTATGTTGGAGAGTCGAGGAGTGGAAATTTTTTGTATTGTTATATCCTTCTTTCAACTAGAGGTTTCTCAATTTCTATTTCTAATGCATCTCTTCATTCACTAGCATATTATGGAGTTTAGCTAGTAGTTATTTCTCCTTAATATTAGAGTCCAAAGAAGCCCCTATATCTCCATTGATGACTTTAGATTTCTTAGCTCAGATATCAATCTTTCCTTGATTCTGTAAATGTTTCCAAAGGTTGATTTATTTCATTTTTTGAGTTTAATCTTAACAAACTTGAGTTTTTTGGCTAATTTCATCACTCCTTCACTTGATAAATCTTCAACCCACCATGTTTTCAAATAATCTTCAAATTTTGGGTGATTGCATTACATTGCTTCAAATATGAAGGGTCTAGGGTGGAAAGTTGCTTTTTCTAGGATTTCTAGCCATAAGATGTTATGGTCTGGCCCCACTCTAGGAATCGTTGAAATGGAAGGACCTCCAAATATGGGAATGCCCAATTGAGGGATCAAAAATCTGTCCAACATAGAGAGGATTTGTTGGTCACAAACTCGGTAGTTGCACCATATGAATTTAAAACCTTTGAGTTCTATATCCATGAGTTCTGCTTCCATAATAAATTTTGCAAACTATATTAAGAGATAATTTGATAGTGGAGTGATAAGTAGATTAAGAGTAGAGATTAAAGAATTAAATTTTGGAAGTTATAAGTATTTGAAGTTTTATTTTTAATATTTTTTGAAATTCAAACTGTACAAAATATTTGCAAATTAATTAATTTTGGAGAGAAAATAAAGCCTACTTCACATTTAAGAAATTAATTTTTGCAAATTTGATATTTTCTAGGAATACATAAGGAATTCAACTTCAAGTCTAGGAAAATTCAAAAAAATCATAGGGAGATATCAGGGTTACTACTCTAAAATATCATTATGGATTATTGGTACATAGATTATCGATATAGTAGGCATATGACTGGAATTAAATAATGGTTTAATACATTTCATGAAAAATATAAGAAACTAGTTGCTATAGGAGATAGTAAGACTTATGAACTAAAAAGAGCGGGAGATGTTTTAGTAAATCTAATAAATGGAAAAGCAATGAATAATAATGTGTTATATGTTCCAGGATTGACTACTAATCTTCTTTCAATTTATTAGCTTATGAATCAAAATATGGTAGTAGAATTTAAAGTTATAAATAGAATAAAACAATGTCATATTATCAAACAAGGAAAATTGATAGCTTTAGGATCTTACAAAGATAATTTTTTTACTCTATATACAATCACAAATTTGGCTCTTAAGTAGGAATGTTTGATACAAGAGAACTTTGGCATAAACGACTAAGACATACAAGTGTTTCATAATTAAATGAAATGGTTAAATATCAAATGGTAGAAGGATTGCCAAAACTCTCCTAGGAATCTAAAATATGTCCAAAATATTTAGTAGGAAAACAACATATAAGTGAGCATAGAGCTCAAAATACACTAGAATTAATATATAGATTTATGTGGTCCAATGAATATTACTAGTATTGGAGGACATAAATATTTTCAATTATTTGTTGATGACTAGAGTAGAAAAATGTGGGTATACTTTATGAAATATAAATCTGAAGCATTTAATTATTTTAAGCAATTCAAACTTCAAGTTGAAAAGGAATCAGGGAAAACTATCAAAAATATTTGTTCAGATAGAGGAGGTAAATTTTTGTCAAAATAATTCAATTTATTTTTAGAATAAAATGGAATAAAGAGACAACTTACTATATCATATTCACCACAACAAAATGGAATTGTAGAAAGAAGAAACATGTCTATCATGGAAATGGTTATATGTATGATAAAAGAAGTTCATCTTGATCACCAATATTGAATAGAATTAGTTAAAATAGTTGTATATTTGTAAAATAGACTACCTACAAGAATACTCAAGAATTTTATACCGGAAGAAGTATGGTCAAGAAGAAAACCAATATAGAGAAATTAAGAATTTTTAGATGTAAGGCCTATATGCATATTCCAAAATATAAAAGGATAAAACTAGATGAAAAGACTATGTATGGTATATTTCTTGGTTATGATGATGAATCTGTAGGATATAGAATGATTGATCCAACAAAAAGAAAATGTATATAAGTAGAGATGTAGTTTTTGATGAAAAATCAAGGATGGCATTAAGGAGCATAAAGTTAACTCATAAGGACTACTAAATGTTTTAAAATAAAATTCATAAAATGAATATATAGAATTAGAATATCGATATGAATAGAGTGAAAGTACAAAAACTTCTATAATTTCATAAAAGAAGGAACCCATATGTCTCAGAAATACACTCAGAGAGTCAAATCTTAAGCAAGTGCTATATATTACTACTACAAGGCCTCAAACTCAAAATCTAACTAGAATAAACATTAATCACCATGGCAGAACCAACAATAACACTTCATGCTTTAAATCATCCAAAATGGAAGGTAACCATGGAATTAGAATATACATCATTACTAAAAAATAAAACATGGAATCTAGTGGAGATACCTCTAGGAAATAAAGTTGTAGGTTACAAATGGATTTATAAGGTCAAATATAAAGCGGATGGTTCAGTTGACAAATATGTAGCAAAATGATCTACAAAAATAGAGGGAATTTATTATGAAGAAATTTTTTCTCCAACAAAAAGAATAACTACAATCAAAACAATTTGTGCTTTAGCAGAACACCATGGATATAAACTTCATCAACTGGATGTAAAAAGTGTATTTCTTAATGAATATATTGAGGAATAAGTTTATATGTCACAACCAAAAGGATTTGTAATTAAGGGACAAGAACACAAAGTTTTCAAATTAAACAAGTCTTTATATGGTCTCAAGCAAGCTCCTAGAGCATGGTACATAAAAATCAATAATCACCTATTACAACATTACTTTAAAAGTATCTTGTCAAATCTAAATTTGTATAGAAAGAAGGTTAGAAATTATATAATAATACGTATAGTATATGTTGATGATATCGTGATAGTATAAAGCTCAAAGAGTTTAATAAATGGAGTTAAAATAGATCTTGAAAAATATTTTGAAATGGTTTATTTGGCACCTATGCATTATTGTCTTTGTTTATAAATTCATCAAAATGAAGACAATATTACAATAACACACTTTGTTTAGAAATTCATCAAAATGAAAACAATATTACAATAACACACACAAAGTATGCAAAAAAAAATACTTGAAAAATACAAGATAAACAATTGTAAGCCCAAAGATATTTCTATGGAAAAAGGACTATAGTTATCTAGATATAATGACACATACTTTAGCTTAGTAACGTATTATCATCAATTAATTAGAATTCTACTATATCTAACCAATAGATGATTAGACATAGTTTTTTCTATAAACTATCTTTCAAGATTTATGCAAGAACATAGAGAAATTCAATGGAAAGCTACAAAACGAATATTGCAATATATCAACAAGACTATTGATTATGGACTAGCATTCAAAAAGGATGATAAGAACTTCTATCTACAAGGATATTCAAATTTTGATTATGCTAGTTCTATTGATGATAGAAAATCCACATCAAGATACATATTTTATCTAGGCTTAAGACCAATACCATGGTACAAACAAAAACCTGCAGTAGCACTATCATCTACTGAAGTAGAGTATTGTGTAACAAAGGATCAGTTTGTGAAGCATTATGGATATGATACATATTGGTAGATATGGAAATCAAAATAACTTCAACCATAATAAATTGTGATAGTCAAGGAGTATTAAATTTGATTAAAAATCCAATTATATATGAATGAGCCAAACATATTGAAGATCAATGTCATTTTATTAGAGATCACTTTCAGAATCATCATATCGAGTTGAAACATATTCCAATGGAAAACCAAATTATAAATATTTTCGTAAATGCTTTGGATCAAAACAAGTTTCAGATATTTAGATATTATCTATGCAAATCAAGAGAAATTCACATCAAATAATGTAATACAAGGGGGTGTTAGAGTATATTACATTATTTGATATATGAGAAGATCAAGAGTATCTTAAAAATGTATCAAGATAAGAAGATCAAATGTCACATTATAAAAGCTATATTATGGATGCTCGATCTAGAACGTGATTGTAGAAACTCTTTACATAACAAATGTTGTACGTATTGTGTTATTTTTTGTTAAGTATGTAAATTTTATTATTATAATTCTCTTGATCTTTCTATATTATTGTTATCATATATTTGGCCTTGTGGTAATTATCTTGTAAGTTTCATATTAATATTTAGGTTTCAAAAGCCATCAGATCCATTTTAACTCGAACCTTGTTGTCCTTATATAGATTTGTAACTCAACTGATGAATCTTGTTGTCCTTATATTGATAATTTATGTAGCTCTATAACTAGGCACAAAAATTTAGATAACTTAGGCTATCGATTTTTATCCTATGCAGTATTGTTACTATCTAAGTTTATCTTGAACCTGAGTGTTATTATTTTAATCCTCAAACCTGACTGTATAGAATGTTATCCTCATGAGTGCTTCTTAGAATGTGAACTTCTTTGAACCTGACCACTTATTTGATCTTTATCCACTTTGAACATGTGTTCATATTCAATTTTGTGTGCTTCTTGGAAATCAAACTAGTCCTCTTCAAACTTGAGCTTCTTCAAACCTGATATCTACATAGCTTATCCAAGCACTACTTTCCTTCTTGCCTGATCATTGTTCATTTAACTCAGTTGTTTGAATGTTATTATTTTAACTTGAATTCTTCATTGTAAACTTTAAAATACTATGCTAACCTTATTTCATTTTGCGTATTGTTTCTTATTGTGATGAACAAATGCACCACATTGATATGGATGAAGGAATATGCTCTCAAGTAATAAGAACCTTAAGACTACACTCTTTCTCATGTTGTATTTCAGAGTTGAATAACATCATGTTTGATCAACTTTAGCTACACTTTAAGACTACACTCTTTATACCTTTCAATCTTCAGTCTACTCTTAATTCCTTGAGACTTCTTCTTTAAAATATTTGAGTCTTTTCTAAAATTTACCTTCTATCTTCTTCTTTGGAATTATGTTTTCTTCCTTATTTAGATAAATGGTTTTTTAGATGGCTTTAATGTTGCTTACTGCAGTATATATCAAGCTCTTTATTTCTTGAGCCTTCTTTCTCTTACATTCTTGTCCTTTATGTTGTCCTCTATAACTCGACCTATTTTTCTTGAAGGATCTCTTTAATATTGGCTTCTAGCCTCTTTCTCTTTTTCTATGCAAACTACATCTCATAAATACCCTTTCTAGATTGTATATGGCCTCTTCTCTTTTCACTAATAAGGGCCTCAAATATTTATAATGGACCTCTTTCTCTAATATCGGCCTCTTCTTAGACCAAAATCAAGGTCAATATAGACCTGAATATTCTCTATTTTTAATTTACTAAAAAATTTATATGGTTTCTAGTGTCAATTCAATTATCAAGGTCTATCTTCAAGACTTGAATCCTTCTAATTCAAGATCAATTTCTCTGTGATATAAAAACTTTAATAACTTGCAACTTAAATCAATCCCTGATTGATGAAAGTTTAAACAACAAAAACTAGGCATACACAAAACCTCATTCGTATCCTACATCACAATACTACATAATAAAGTTCTATATTGAATTTTAAACTTAGGTATATAAAATCTTGCACATTATCCTATTTTCTAGATTTTTAATAAATCTAGAAAATTCCCCTAGGATATTGTGCCTAACCACTAGACATGTTTCCTAGCCACCTCACCAACATCCTTTAGGACATCTCCCACACTCGTGTCCCCTTTTTCCCTTCACATGGGACATCCCTTACACATCACTCCACTTACACTCATCCATTAGCCACATCACCCAATTTAAGTAAAATACCCTGGATGACTCACTCTAATTGTCCATTCCATTTGGCAACCCTGGATTGCCACTTGGCAATTCTGGCTTACCACCTCCCTTTCCCTTCAAAACCTAAAAATGGCCTATAAAAGTAAACATCCACCATCAACCAAAGGATGCTAAGAACATACACCGTTAGACTACCAGAATAGCACCAGGAGTTCACACACATCCTGAGGAAACTAGAGATCTGAAGCTCAGAGTCATCTTTGGAGCATTCTACAACTTAGCCTAAACCACTCATCCATGGTTACACAGTCGAAACCACCCTCATACAGTTTTGTAAATGCTCATATATAGTTGACCAGTTAGTTTTGCACCTCCATGGTTGCTTAGAACTAGGAAAGTATGATAGATCAGTAAGTTTAGATTTAGAAAGGAATCTAGTTTAATTTTCTATGTTTTTTATAGTATTATTTTTAGGGTTTTTATCTACATTTATATAGGTGCTACTAACCCTCATGTACTTTGTCATGTGTGCAGGAGATAGGTACTTGGAGATATATTGAAGTTGGAGTGGTCCCATTGTTGGATACTAAAAGCCCACTCACCCTTAAAGTTGTAGCAGAGAAATGAATAACACGTAGTTTTCTAAAGAGTTGCAAGACCCCCCCTTTACTTATAAAATCATTATATTCAGAAGAGATATCATTGTAACATTACCCCCAAGACATTTGGGGCAATTCAAAAGGCATTGTAAAATTGGGAGATTTTGGCTCCCTTATACTAATATAAATAGGTCAATTTCGCAAGTTCTCTTTCTATTTTGCATAGATTGCTTGTGTTTAGTTATTTTTGTTATAGAAATGGTGATCACATTGGTACCCCCCAAGGGTTCTATTTGTGATTGCCTTGATATCTTCTATTATTGATCTATGTTTTTCTATGATTGTAGGTTTTTGGAGCTTGATCGCGCAAAGATTGAAGTTTTAAATCGATGGATCTAGAGCCCATTTTGTTTTGGCCTTGCATCTAAGAAACCATTTGTGCATGGTTACAGATCGAAAGAACCATGCAAAAGTGGTTAAAATTCTATGAAACCACACACTGATGGTTGGAGAACTATGGAACTAAGAATTAGTGGTTGATAGAATTGGAAGGAGGAGTGAAAAGATAACATGTTTGTACATATAAAACCCTCCTTCATCTATATTTAGCTTTAGAATTTCATTAGGTTTAGTTAATATTCTTTGAACATTACCATTGTTTGCATCTAGTTCATAGACTAGGCATATCCAAAGTTTAAAAAAAGCAAATAAAAAAGAATCTGCATAACCTGATTAGGAATAGACCAGGTTCATTTAGGGTTCCAAGCTTTATTTACTTTATCTTTCTAATATACAACTGGAACTATGGGTCTATATTTGGGAACTCCCAAACACGCGTGTATGGTTGGTTAACCATGCAATCGCGGTTGACCAGGACTAATCACCCATCGATGGTTGGCTTTGTATTTCAAAAACTTTGTAAATATTGCTTGGAATTAGCTATTTGACCCCTAATATTTTTTATTTGCTATTGTATGTTTATGCTTTTTACATTTAGGTAATAAATAAAATTGTATATTAGCTTACATTACACAATAATAAACAAATATTTCACACACTAGCACATGAAAGTTGGACAAGTTTGGACTTCAACACCAACCCCCAACATATTACCCCATTATTTGGCCAATTCTAGCTCCAATAACCATCGTAGTCATGTAAAATAGCACATATTTCTCTTCAAAGGGTGTATTTCTACCCACGGTGAACTGGGTGAGTACTGTTAGGACCTAGGCTCCCTCATTGGATTTGGGTTTCATCTTTAAGTCCCGGTGGGTTTCACAACTTGGACTTCATCACCAGGTTAGTGTGTGAGAACATCTAGGTGAAATCCGTAGATTCATTTTAGAGCCAAACATTTGAACGTCACTTTTTATTTTTACCAAAAAATTGAAAAAAAAGAATCAAAAACAAAAATTAAACTTTGCGGAAACTTAGGAGCAAACTTATTTTTTTATTTTTTTTGTATGTTATTTTCTTTGTGTTTTCGTCACATATACATCTACATATTACACCTCATCACACATTTAACGTATGGTAAAAATATGTGGTCAAGCTAGAAGGTTGGCCCTAGTTCAAATCTAGTTGTCTAATTCCATGGATCCTCCATCTCAGTCCTATTAGGCCCCTAACACTTCGATGGTAGGTCTAGTTAGTGTAGCCCCTATTGTGTTCTTGAGTCTAAATGTTGGGCCCTCTAGTGGTGCACTCATATCGAACATAGATATTATGTAGAGGGCTACTCGTGCTACTATCCCTTAGACACCTAGGAGTGAGCCACTTATGCCAATGGACGGTCATGTTACATATGTGGACATGGATATCGTTAGGCTATACATGGATGTAGTTGGATTGTCTTTTCTATAATTACCTCTACTTACCATTCCACCCTGCACTATTCCCTCATTCCATCAGGAAGCCACATTCTTGCACCCATAGCATTCCAACCAAGTCTTCATGAATACACTCTTTGAACCGATTGCTACCACCATAGCCCATAACCACCCATCATCATCTAAACAATAACCCTTCATATTTCCAAACCAAAATGTCATTTGCACCAACCCCCTTTATGAAGTGTTAGTTAGCATTGCTTTATAGATACATATATACATCCCATTCACCACACATATAGATCCCATGCATCATAACATCTCCCATTTAAAAACGATACCTTTTTCCACTTACCCTCCATCTACATCCACTAACATGGTTTCCACCCAACCAACCTCATCATATACCACTTACATATCTATACCATATTCTACTATGATTGCCATGCAATAAGCCTTCTTAAAATTACAAAAAATAATCATGGATAATGCTAACTGAAGCATTAATCCTAACTCACACTAGTAGTCATAGGAAATTAATCAAAATCAACTATCCACATCTCAACCCCACACCTTCTTCACTCAATGTCTGTCTTGGATGTTGCACCCCCCAACCACAATCATAGCCACTAACCCACTTCATCAAATGTATACTAGCTCTACAAGTTAGTATTCTATCACACCCCTATAATCTCATCACCATAAAATCCATCATCAACAACCCTACCATAGTCCATTTCATGCTAGCATCCCACATAATCTAGACCCCACTAATAATGCATATTATTATCAGTAGTAGCAAACCAACCAGGGTTTTAACCCTCTAAAGAATCCTAAGTTCTAATTTTTGTAGAGTCATATTGATAACCTAGCCATGCAAACACTGGGTATGCAATACCAAAAACCTACTCTAAGGCAACTAATCAATCATACAATTCATGCTTCAACCCCATCATTGCCCTATCTGATATAATTTTAGATACTATAGTTTGACAAATTCAAGGGGGATGAGGACACCCGAGAGCATGTGATTGGATTCATTAATGTGTTCTTTAAGATAAAAAATAATGATGCACTCATGCTCCATATTTTTCCTTAGATGTTTCTGGGATATACCCTGAATTAGTACAATAATTTACTACATCAAAGTATCTATACATTTGAGCAACTAGAAGATCAATTCATGGAGTGGTTCTCCCTGAATGTTCGAAAGAAGACAACATTGACCTATTTGCTTAATTTGTGATAATATGATGATGAATCGATCTATAATTTTGAAAACTGTTGGAGGACAATCATGACCAAATTTTCATTCTCCCTCCCTATGGTAGAGTTAGCATGAATATTCATTAGGATTTGTGCCAAATCTATCTCCTTATTATTATAGCTATAAAAATACATAATATTCGAAGAGACACTCACCCAAGCTCGACTAATAAAAGAAATCAAGATTCAAGAGGGTGAGATCATACCCAAAAAGAAAGAATGGTAGAATAAGAACCAAAATGGGAATAACCATGGCCAATACAAGGCCATATAGGTTAATCAAGTAGTCATGGTCCAACCTTCACAACAAACCTAATAAGCCCAAGTACAAGTACAACAACCCCAAAAATAACAATAACCACACCAACAAAATTATCAAGTAGTTCCACCCCCACCGTAGATGTAGAACCAAGCTCAACCTTATAAAGAGGCAATAGCATCAATTCAGGACCAAATGCATTTACACATCATTGTTTGAACCATATTCATCCATTTTCCAAAAGTTGTATGATGCATAGGATTTCACATTGCCAAAAATAAAGCCTAAATATCTAAATAAACCAAAACCTAAAAGCTAAATATGTTAGAAATAGGTTATTACATCATTTAGATAATGTAAATGTACCTTTCTTGGTACTTAGGAAATTAGATTACTTTAGGGGGAAGCTATTTTGTTACTACATGCAATGTAATAAATGCACAAGTGTTAAAGTGCAAGTTGTCCATGTGTAAACTATCCCTTGCACATTTAGGTAGAGTGTTGGACAAGGGACTTGTTTCCTATATAAAGGTCCATAGGTGTACATGTCATAGAACAAGTCATATCACATGATATAAGTCGTAGTCATTGTGTGATATAGACCAGAGTGGCATTATGTAGTCGTATGATGTAGTGATGAGATGTAATATGCTCAATGCCCATTCTTGAGCTGTAGCTATATTCATGGAGTGTTCATTTCCTCCACAACTACTTTTGTAAACATCTTCATCATTTCTATTTATAGTATATTTTCAGTCATCTCGTAGATTTACTTTATTTCATATTATTATGCATCTTGTATTTTTCTATCTCCCATTATTGCTACATAAAAATCTAACAATGGTATCAA
The DNA here is from genome assembly GCA_028583015.1 of Wollemia nobilis. NCBI lineage: Eukaryota > Viridiplantae > Streptophyta > Pinopsida > Araucariales > Araucariaceae > Wollemia > Wollemia nobilis. The sequence continues at coordinate 8,842,597 of JAQPPZ010016710.1, read as the reverse complement.
AGCCATGATAGGTCAAATGGAAACCACTATTTTTATTGAATCTGAGTTTTTTAAGAACCTAATGCACCATTAGACCAGTCACTATCTAAAATAATCAGGAGAGTCTTGGTGGTAGAATTAAGGAGAGCCACAAGTAAGTATTGAATGAAATCTTAGATTCTATAATATTGATATTGCATATGGCTAGAGTCTTTTCATAGAGTTTCAAGTGAAAACTTGTGAAGACTAGGACTCAGCACTTGATCAACTAGGTTGATGAATCAACCAATGAAGCCTATCTAATAGATATGGAGAAACTAACTTGAAGGTTCTTTTATTATAGGGAATTAATATTTAGATGATTGGTATACCTCTTACAATAGAAATATAGGAGATTTCAACTTCATTGCTCAAAGTTCAAAGTGCCTTCATAGTGCAAAGATTAGTTATTGCAATAGAAGATCACTAAAGAAGATACTTCTAGACCATAATTGCAGTGAAGTCTAGAGACATGAGATCTCCATTGATATATTGGAAACTTCACAAGAAGAAAAGGCCATAAAAGCTTTGATCCAAAACAAAATATCATAGAAGCCTTGCCCCAAAAGAAAATGCCATAGAAGCCTTGATCCATAGGAAAGGCCACAGAAACCTTGAAGATAAGGCCATAAAAGCCTTGAAGCCCACATAAGCCTTGGTACTAAATAGAAGGCCATAAAAGCCTTGAATAAAAGGCCACAGAAACCTTGATCTCAAAGAAAACTCGAAGAGGGAGTATCTAATTTAGAAGTATATTTTAGTACTAATACTTTTTTGTAGGAACAAGTAGATTTAGTGAGTTGGGAAAGCTTCCTACAAGAAGGTTAGGGAGAGTATCTTATTTAGAATCAATCTAGCACCTAAAGTAAAATATATCAAGAGAAGATCTCATTGATGAATAAGAACTAGGAGTGTCCTACTCAAATACAAAGGTAATAGAATCAGATATCTAGGAGAAGATATCACCACCAATACTTTCTATAGTAGAAGGTTGAATACAAGGTCTAAAAGAATATCATAAGGAGTTGCAAGGCCTTGGAGAGGCCTCAATGAGCATCTAGTAAAATGCTTGGAGAGTCTTGCTGAAGAAATCATAAAAGGAGTTCCAAGGATAACTCATTGAAGAAAATCACTATTGGAGATAGTAAAATATTTAGAATACTTATTACCATTTAACAACAATCCCAAGAAGAATAATTTGGCAAGGAGTTCCAAATTTCTGAAGACCTCAAGACATTGAAAATCTTGAGAAGAAGATCATGTTTGAAGTTAAAATTTGACAAGAAGCTTGAAGGAATATTCAGATAGAAGAATTCTACCAAATATAGGATATTTAGAGACTACCTCTCATAACAAAAAGAAACTACTTCATAATTGAATATCTTGTCTAATCTACAACAAAAAGGAGGAGACTCCAAGAGGATAACAAGCCACCAAAACTTAGGCTCATGAAATATATTTAGAAACCCTTTTTTGGTGAAGACAAATTTGTTCAAGGTAGCCTACAAAGAGTTGTAGTATCTTACTCAAGACAACAAATTGGTGATATTAAACACCAATATCTACATCCTCTATAGAATTTGTGAAAAGGGCTTTCAAAAAAAAGGAAAATAGCTAGATTCAAAGGTGCCTAAAAGGCACTACTCTTGCTGGAAAATTTGGTCGAACGTAGCCATATGTAAGCAGCCATTCAAGCCTATATCGAGAGCTATTCTAAGGGCTCATACTCGTCACGTTCAAAAGCATCGATCCTACAAAACATACATACAAAAGGCATGGAATCACATCGTTATTAAATAGCAAGAGAGTCTATGTAAGGAGGGAAAAAATCAAGTACAAAGCAAGAAAGTTAAAGGACCATATTTGGAGTACTACTTAATCCATGTACATTCATTGAAAGTGGTTCTCAAAGGCCTCCATACTCCTACTCCATATCCCTATGGAATACTATGCAAATAAACAAAAGGCAAAGGAGGAGGATTGCAAGACTAGCAAGGTCTCAAAGGATATGTTCAAACCAGCAATAAGGTCTACATACATACATAGAATAAAGTGACACTTTTCACTCAAGGGAAATCCTAACGCTCAATTCAAGAAAGTACTAATATTCAATGGGGATTTACAAATACAACTTGGTGCATTTGGTGCATTGGATACACTTTTCAATAAGGAATACTGACCGTTTCGCTAAAGAACATAATGTTATTATGTTAAAAGAAGGAGACAAAGCATTCATTGTCACCAAACTCCCCTCAAGCACTCAAAGGTAATGGTCATTCCACTTGGTGCACAATATATGGATCATCCCCATTTAAGGACATCAATGACCAAATTCAAGCAAAATTCTTCGATGATGAATTTACTCTCATTTTTTCCAAGCAACAAAGGGTCAAGTTGTAGCAGTCAAGAAGGTGTTCAAACCTTTAATACCAAGGAAACTGAAGTCAAGGTAAGAGACTTGAAGACACTAGATTTGGAGTGCCTTAAAAATAGAAGATATTATATTGGAGGATATGTCCAAAGCATCCATGACATCTACGTATTTTAGTAGTCCAAACTTCTCTGAAATCAGTGTCGAACAGTGCATGAAGAAAGGTAAAATTATTTCTAGTAATATGTTATTTATTTCCTTGGATTTATAAGGGTTAAATCAAAGGAATTTATTTACATTGGAAACCATATATATCAAAGGAAATATTTTACCAAATCAAATCAAATATTTGCAATATAAAAACTATGAGTAATAAGGTTTTCTAATGAATAAATATTATATATTTGCAATTATTAATTGTGATCTAATTTGTCCAAAGATTAGGGAGTCATAAGGGCTACTACATAAAATCATTTAATTGGAAAAATAGATACACACAACCTAATTCCAAAAGGATTATTAATAAAGAGAGTTTTTTCATAATTTGGATATTCATAATATTATTGTCTCATTCCTTTTAAAAGGAGACAAAATATCCAACATTATAACCTCTTTAAAATTTGGAAACAATGCTTAGTTCAATAGGAGTAATAAGGGATAATAGGAATTGATTTTGGTATTCTGCAAGACCTTACAAAATTAATCAATATTGAACTATAATTCTACAAAAACACTATATCTTATCCATAGAATACTAGGGAGTCGTAAGGTATTCTAAAAACTTGGTAATTTCAAGCATGCATCATAGAATATCAAGTTACAAAATATAAGCTTTCCTCATAACCTAAAAATTCTTAGGAGTATATACTCACTTTATTTGGGAGACATAAGGTAGTCTACAAAACAAGGATTATTATTGTAGGTTTTATCAAATCAAGCTTATATTAATTAGGATTTTATACACACTAAGTAAGGAGCCATTAGGTAGTCTACTCTATCCCAAAGAATAGAGGTAATACAAATGTCTACTAGCATGCTAATAATAGAGGTTTTATCATCCTCTTTGCTCCAAAGCTATGGATCAAAGCTTGTATCATGATGTTGAAATAATAAGTGTTATGTTCTTCAATCCGTCAGGGATTCACTATACTTGTGATCTCCAAGGGGACTCTCCAAGTCTTGAAGCTCTCCTTAATGACCAAGATTGATAAAATATGTATATATCTGATTCCAGATATCTCTCCTTTGGTGCTCTTAGGCTTACACATTTTATAGTGTGAAACCCTAGGTCTATGTCCAAGCCCTAGGAATGAATTTCTCATGCGTAGTGTGAGTTAGCATGAGAAGCTTTTTGTCTTTTCTATGTTTGGAGGCTAGTTAACTAAAATATAACTGCCAACTTGAGTCTCCTATGTGAATTGGTCGTTAGCATGAGAAGATTTTATCCTTTTTTTATGTTTGGAAGCTAGTTAACTAAATTCTAAATGCAAACTCAAGTCTCCTATGTGAATTGATCGTGAAAAGGAATGCAAGTTACTCCTGCTCACCTTTATTGCATGCAAACTGCCACTTACGCCTGTGATTAGGCTTGTTTGTCAATAAAATTGCTTTTATGGTTTAGCCACTGTCATCTGCAATGACTAAGATCTGGTTGTTGTCATCTGTAGCGACTAAGATATGGCAGCTCTAAACTTGAGCAGTTAGGATCTGGCTACTCTTGGCTTGAGCGCCTAGGCTAGGATGGCTTGAAAAGGCCTCAAATGAGTGGTGAGAACCACTATTGATGCTTGGAAAGTCCAATATTATGTCATTGGATCTTATAAATGTGTCTATGTGAGCAGCTCCCCTAAGCATGGCATGATTTAGGTGTCTACAGATGCCTCTTTTTGCGACACATTGTGTGAAAAAACACAATGCTAAGAAAAAATGTAGACTGATTTATTTGTAGGGTGTATGGTGATCAATGGTCTGATCAACGCTGGATACCCCAATCATGCAATATGGTGTGCATCCCTTGAATCATTGCCTCAACGTTCGAAGTACTTAGCGCAGTGGCTTGGGCATGTTAAATTGCATTCATTCCACAAACTCAATCGGGTAGCTTTAGTTGCTACAAATATTCCAAACGGTAGGAGAGCTACAATTAAATATGTCATGTCTGATTACATTCCCAATAAACAAGGAAAATTTGTGATTGTTGTATGCAATGATTCGTAGGATGAACATGATTTTGTTATGATCGAGTGATATTTTATTCATTTTGATTATGATTATGTTGAATTTTTGAACTACTTCCTCACACAATGGATTAGTGAAGAAATGACAATGAATGAAGCGATAAGTCACTTGACCAATATGACTAATCTGGTTCCTTTCTAGCATTTGTTACTTTTAATGGGCAATCCCACATCCAAGTGTGATTCCAATTGTTTATGATAATAATCCATCCTTATCTTGAGTAGCAATAGCCTTTTTAGGGAGTTAGGGTGAGTGATTCTATTTATGTTTAGACTATATCACTTTGGTTTAATGTTTTTGATGACATAGGGAAATTAGGATGATTCTTTCGCACCCATGGAGCAGTCTGACCATCTCGGTCTTCTTCGGGATTGAAAGGTGGAACATCATAATTCTAAAATGAGTTTTCTTTACCCCAAGTGGCCTTATGGTCCTCTACACATCTCATCGAAATACATGGAGTGCAAATAGCTGCAATCATTGAGTTGATAGAGTAGGTGACTGAATACGAGGCCTACCTGAAATTGTGCTTTTATGTGATTTTTTTGTTATTTTGAACATTCTGATGATCTTAAACCATCAAAGTGTGTATATTTGTTGTTTTTGTGTGATCTCTCAAGGAGGAAACCTTTTGTTTTGATCTGTGGATTTGGCTGCTGTCAGGTCCAGCGGTATCTGAGTTCCTGCTTGTGGTCGTTGTCGCCTTAAGCGGCCACGAAGTTCAGGTTGTTGACGTTAGCAGCGGCCAAGTCATAATTAAGAAAAATAAAAATTGCATTTTCTAGGGTTTGGCCTTTTATTTTCATTATTGAAGATTTGCTTTTCATATATATGGTATGACAACGATGGTTGCGACTTTAGAGTTTACTTGGCATTGAGGACATGGCTGTGCAGGGCGAGACATCAGCTACTGGAGGAGTAGGAGCTTCTTAGGTATTTCTCTTTTTCTAAACCCTAACCCTCTTTTCCTTTATTTGGGTAAAACTACACCTCACTAAGTAATTGGTAAAATGAACCTCACTAAACCTGTTAGTAACAAATCAAAACTTGTAGCTAGGTTTAGCTTACTTTTTGCTCTAGTGGGTTAGTCCCCAATTTTTATTTTGTTTTTCTCCTAGTCGATTTAGCCTAGGGTTTCTAAATTTTTCTATTATTCACCTACTGCTACCATTTTAAGCGTGTTTAAACTTAGCTTTGATCTTATTCCTAAGTGGGAATTTTCCTTTAATTTTTTTCTTTTCCCTTCTTTCTTGATCTTTTTATGTTATTTTTGCAGCATTTTAATTTTTTTGTTTTTTTTTACGGCTAAGGTTTCATGGGTTTACCATGTCATCCCTCGACTGCTATCACTCAGAGCGGTCGGTTCTGAGCCGCTATCGCTCAAAGTGGCCAGTTTTGAACCCCAACGGTCAAAATTTTGACCGTTGGGTCTTGGTCATTGCTGTCTCCAGCGACCAGTTTTCGACCACTATAGGCGACAATGGCTAAATTTGTTAGCCATTTTTTTACATAATTTTTGCTTTTTATTGGATTTTTGAGACAGTTTTTTATTTTTTTGAAATTTTGGAACTACTTTTTAGCCTATATTGCACTGTAGTTATGTTTCATCTTTCATTTGCTTTGCTTAGATCCTTACTGCTCGAAATCAGGACCTGAAGCTCTTGCTTGACCTTCTTCCTCTCTTGGACGTCACATACTGGGTGTGGCTTAAGGCTCGTGGGCTCCATTATGTTACCAGATTACCTCACCTCATGTCATACCAGGCTTACCTTACAACTTTGGCCCATCGCTGGGACCCTTGAACTAATACCTTCCACCTCACGACCAGCGAAATGACCATTACACTGGAGGATGTGTACAAGATCTTTTAGATCCCTTTTTATGGGGTGTCTATTATTTCTTTGGCCACCAATGCTAAGGTGGTTGTTTTCACTCGGGTTTTTGGGAGGCATTTTGAGGATTCTCTCAAAGACAACAAGTATGGAGGAGTGTCTATCATCCACTGTTACTGGGAGCATGTTTTCACAGCAAGGCATGCAGTGTTGATGATGTTCATCAGCAATGTCCTTATCCTAGATTGTTCAAGCTTGAGGTTCCCATAGAACATTCTTGCGATGGTTTAGGACTTGATAGAAAATGAGGAGCCTATCATATATGCATGGGGTAGGTCTCTATTGGCTCAGTGTTATGACGAGTTGTACCACATCTATCAGAGGGGTCACGTCAGCATCACCTATAGTTGGCTTCTACAAGTCTAGGGATGGGTGCACATTAGGCTAGATCATCCTAAGGGGATTCCTATTGAGATCACAGTTGTGGATAGGAGTATGCAGTGTTATGGTGCTAGGTGGGCCAGAGAGAGCGAGCAACGCAAGAGTTGCACATTCGTAGGGGATTTCACTCATTACACTAATACTTTCACTAAACTCTGGGATGGAGATATCATATGGCACCCTTATCATGAGTGTCCTTCAGATGACCCTAAAAGCTTTACTTCTAGGACGTGATTCAAGTGATGGCTCATTAGCTGCAAGGTTAACATTTAGGAGCACTTCTTCTACTCTCGGGTTCTTCGTTAGTATGGGTTACAACAGGATGTGTCACTAGTGTCATTTTTGTACAAGCACATCGAAGTAGCAAGAGACCTCCATCACCAACATGTTATAGAGCTGGATGATGAGGAGGATGCCCCAGCTATTGATCCAGGAGTAGTTGGTGGAGTTACAGAGGCATTTGTGTGGTGGTGGGATGACTTGATGTGGTATTGTGAGGGCATCCTGGACCAAGAGGATGATGGCAGATATGGGACAGACCCAACGGGGCATAGGTTTCATGCTAGGACTGCAACATGGGGCCAGTAGGTAGAGCAGGTGGTAGCAGAGGAGCAAGAGGCTCTTGATGAGGCAGAGGAGGATATGGAGCCTGAGGAGAGAGATACTCCTCTCAAGGCATAGCTACATGATGTGGAGGTGTAGCTCCAATCAACCAAGATATAGGTACATTAGCATGATGCCATCATATCTTAGAGGGATACTACCAGAACATAGATGTCAGACTAGATACAAGCTTTGCAGGCTACTATAGGAGGAGCTACCTAGATGTAGATTGTTTTTGCCCCTATTGTTCCCAAGGATCCTTCGAGGGTAGCTCTCAAGACTGAGATACATTGTCTATAGGGTTTTTTGGATGAGAGTGATGTTCATATTGTTGAGGATGCAGCCCAAATTGCCGCTCTCTTGAGTCAAATCATTAGGCTAGGCACCATCCCTAGGGCGAGAGGAGCCATAGGTGGGTCACAGGTTAGCAGGAGCTCTACAATAGGTTAGTCTTCTGTTCGGCCTAGTCATGGGGCTTGACCTCATACATAGAGAGCAGTAGGGTCTAGCTTGCACCATTGTCCAAGAGATCTGGCCATAGGGGGTGGTGCTACAGGGGGCACAAGCCCAGTATTTTATTGATGATACTCTTGGTTTTGATTCATTTTTTAGGTTGACTGACCTATATGACTGTAGCCCATGGGTATTTTTGTACATCCATGGACTTGACACACATACTTTTATGATATCTTTGCATTATGACTCATTATGTGTATCGTTTATTGCTCATATTTTTGTTGTTATTTTTTTTTATGATGTGATGTGATGATGGTGTTATGATGATTTGATGTATATTTTAGATGATAGATGATATTGTAGATGCTTATATGGATGTGTAAATGCTTATATGATTTGATGATATGACGTGATGTATTTTTATGATGAATGATGAATTCATGGTTGTATGCAAATGGATATTGCCTAAATCTTTTATGATGTGCTTTATGATGTGATGGTGGATGATTAAGAAATTGTGTTTGTGGATGCAATGTTATTGTTAAATGTATGTTTAACTTTGCTTTAATTGTATGCATCTTATGTGATGAGATGATATAAACAAACTTGTATGCTTTAATCACTTAAAACATAAGGAATGCATATGACATTGACAATATTAATGGGTGATACCACAGAAAGTAAAAAAAATAATCATGAATTTAAATAATCACTCTTATCATAAGAATTGATTAAGTATTCATATATGATATGTAATGGTGTGTAATGTATTTTCTTAATAATTTTTTGTAAATTAAAATATATAAAGTAGTCAGTGGTCGTCTATATACTATTTCTAATATATATGCGGTATCTTTCCTACTATGTTGATACCCCTAATTTATAGAATCTTATAAAGAAAGTGATGGTGTGAATGATGTTATGATTTGTTGCTATGTAAGAATTTTTGGGGCTTTTCAGATATTCAAATACTCTAGTTACCGTATCATCAACTATCTACTGACCACTCTAGACTTTTTAAAAGTAAGGTTTTTACCATGGACCTGGTTTTTCATGATCTTTGTGGGTGCAAGTGATTGTATATTTTGAGATAGAACTCAAGCATTTCCTCCAATGTCAGGCAGGATTCTTTCAACCCATTGCTAAGATCAGGGATTCTCAAGTGTTCATCTCGTCCCACATTGGACTTAGTTGGACTATAACACTAGGAAATATTGGGTTACCTAAGCTAGCTCATCCACATTCAAACATTGGTCTACACAAATGCATGAAGCAATTGTGATAGACATATCATCATGTGTAAGGATCTCTCCTTCCGATTTTGTACAATGCTAAGAATTCCAGGGATTCAAGCTTTATTCCTTTTTTGGCTTCTTTTTGGCTTTGGATATTTGCTCATATGTAGTGATGAAAATCACTGTTTATTTTTTATTGATTTTTTCTTTGAGCGAGGATTTTGTAGTGATGATAATCGTTGTTTATTTGCTCATGTGTAGTGATGAAAATCACTGTTTATTTTTATTGATTTTTCTTTGAGTGAGGTTTTTTTTTTTTGAATTTATGATTTGTGTATCAGATAATTGTTATGAAATATAGACTATATGCTTGGCCTTTTTAATATGTACTTTGCTTCAGGATTTTGCTTATTTTTATTTAAGTAAGGTATTTGTATAGCGTAAAGCTTGTCCTTTTGCAAATTCTTAGCACCTTTAAACTGATTGCATAGGGGGATAAGCAAGGAAAATCCTTTTCGCTTAAGGTAACCTAGACCGCTTTGTAGCTTTCATATTTTTCGTGTACCAGCTAGGATTTTAGTATTTTAATTAGTGATGGGATCTTGAATATCCAAGGCATTATCACGACTAGACCTTACCTTCTACTAATCGAAGTTGTTTTCCACAAAAGTTGATAAGATCACTAGGTGTGGTTGATTAACCGAAAATCCTTAGTATATTATGTATAGCAACAAATAATGGTTGTGTTGAAAAACACAATTACACACATATGTTAATGGAGGTACAGATTTGAATGATTTGTGCGACAAACTTTGGTATCACTTTTAAGGCTTTCATGACATATGCACTTGTAGTGGATATGAAAATGCAATGCAATGATGTGGATGCAAGATGTGAGATGCAATTGTTTTTGTATTTTTGATTTTTATGTTGTTTTGTACTTTTGTTTAATTTAGACCAAAGGGTTTATTATGACTTTGGGGATTTTTTATTTTTGACCAAGTAGCATGAAGTACCCTTGGAGATTTTTGATTGAATTTTACCAAGTGGTTTGTATACCCTTGGAGCTTTTTGAATTGATTTTGACCAAGCGGCTTGAATGTGCTTGGAGCATTTTGAATTGATTGGAGTTGACCAAGTGGTTTGGATACCCTTGGACCATTTTTAATTGATTTTGACCAAGCGGGATGAATTAGCCTTGGAGCCTTTGATTGTATTTTGAAATTTTATGTTTTTATGATTTGTTTTGTGTTTTTGACATATTTGAATTTTTTTGTATTTTGACATATTTGAATTTTTTTTATTTTATGTGTAGAATGCTTTTAAGTGAATGATATTGAGAGGCTCAGGCTCCTCAACACCATCTAATGATATAAGGTGATATGCTCCAGGCCCAACTCTTTGTGAAATCATGTATGGGCCTATCCAGTTTACCATGAACTTATCTCGCAGATGAGGTGGTAGATTCAAATTATGTTGGTTTTCTTTGAGCACTAAATCTCCAACCTTTAATTCCCTTAGGTGGAATTTACTATTGTAAGCTCATGCAAGACGATCTTGGTAAGCGCAAGTATGCTCTAAAGTATTGACTCGACATTCATCAAGAAGCATCAACTGATCAAGGTGGCCTTACCACGTGGCATCATCATCTATGAAGTCCTTTAATGCTATGCGTAGAGTCAGAATTTTCAACTCTAGTGGCATGATGGCCTCAGTGCCATATACTAGTGAAATAGGTGTTACCCCAGTGGGAGTCTGTATACTAGTCCTATATGCCCATAGTGCAAGAGGCAACTGCATGTGCCAATCCTTGTGATTTTCTTGCATCGTCTTCCTCAAGATGGATACTATTGTTTTGTTTGAGGCTTCTGCTTGCCCGATTGCTTGCGGATAATAAGGCGTTGAAAAACTATGTTGAATATGGTATTTGTTCATTAAAGCACAAACATTTTTGTTTTTGAAATATGGCCCATTATCCAATATTATCTTAGAAGGGACCCCAAAATGACTTATGATATTATGGAGTATAAACTCCGCAATCCTTGGTCCAGTTGTTGATGTTAATGGGATCGCTTCCACCCATTTAGTGAAGTATTTTGTGGTCATTATGATGAATGTGTGTTGGCCTGAGGAAGGGGGTGATATCTTCCCAATAAAGTCTAGTCCCCACTATGAGAATGGCCATGCTGCCTGGATGGGTTGCAATGCTTGCAATGGTAAGTGCATTAGATTTACATGATGTTGGTACTTACTGTATTTCTTGACATACTCGCAACAATCCTTTTCCGTGACGGGCCAATAGTAACCCATTATTAAAATGCGCTTAACGATGACCATGCCACTGGAATGCCCTCCACATGTGTCATTATGATCTTACAAAATTACCTAGGATGCTTCCTCGAGCTCAAGACAATGGAGTAATACTCCATCATATCCTCGTCTATAGAGGATTTCTCCTAGAAATATGTATCTTGTTTCTTTCTATTTGAACATTCACCTTTCAGTATGTGATAAACCTTGAGGTACTATTCCAAGCTTCAGGAAGTCCCGTAGTTGGGAAAGTCAATCCTGATAAGCCACGGCTTCTATAGAAAAGACGGTTTGCTTTTCCTGAATTCTTTAGTTGGTGAACACAAATTGAGGAACAACTCTATGGTGTATGGTTGCACCACACTCCATAGGTACTTGGGAGATCAAAGACCCCCAAGCTGTCATTTGCAAGAAATCTCTGGCTACGAAGGACCAATCCTGATTTGGCTCGATGTTGATCATGTTGACTAATTCTTGATTGTCAAGAACTGCACGGTGTATTGTTGTGTGCAAAATCACTTTCACATGAATGGTTGTAAAATCAGCAGATGAATTTTGAGGGATTAAGGATCCCAAAGAGGCCATGGTGTCTGCAAATCTATTTGACATACGAGGGATTACCTCGATGTCATACCATTCCAACTGGGCTAGGTAGGTGTCAACAAGTTCATTGTAAGTATTCAAGAGTGGGCACCTGAATTGAATTAGTCCTTTGACCTGGTTTACTATGAGCAAGGAGTCACCAAAAATATTCAGTCTTTTAATGTCCATTACTACAGTTGTTTAGAGTCCTAGGATCAATGCTTCATATTCGATGTTGTTTTTTGTGCATGGGAATTCTAGTTTGAATTATAAGGGCAATTGAGCACCCTGTGGTGTGATAAATATAATCCCTACTCCTCCCCCTTGTTCACACTTCGAACCATCAAAGAACAATGACATGTCTCTTTATTTCTTAGGTTCTTCGAGTTTGGGTGGATCTGATAATGCAAAGACCACATCATCAGGCAATTCTATAGTGAAAGGCTTGTTATTCTGAAGATGCACCTCTACTAATTGATCTGTTATGAATTTTCCTTGATGGAATTTTGGCTTATGAAATCTAGATCAAATTTTGTCAATAGCATTATCCATTTTGCATTACGTGTATTGTGATATGTCTTGCTCATCATGTACTACAAAGGATTTTGTTTCAATATGACGTAGGTCCTATGGCTCAACATGTAGTGTCACAACTTTTGAGTTATAAATACCACTGCTAAACACAATTTCTCAACATACGCATATCCTAGCTCATAACTCACCAAGGTGCGACTACTGTAATATATGGCTTACTCTTTGTCTTGTGCATTCTTTTGGGCTAACATGGTGCCTAATGCGAAATCGGTAGCCAATATATATAGTAAAAATGGTATGTCTGGCCTTGGTGGAGCCAATACTGGCGGTTTTGCTAGATAAGTTTTTATCTCTGCAAAGGCTTGATGGCATTCTTTGTCCTAATGAAAGGGGACCTCCTTGCGTAGCAACTGATTCATAGGTCAGAATTTATCTAATAATTACATGATGAATCTTTTGATAGATGTTATCTTTCCTTGTAGGCTCCTCAACTCCCTAATGTTGGTAGGGGCAGCCATTTCCAATATAGCCTTTACCTTTATAGGATCAACTTCGATGCCTCTCTTGGATACGATGAAACCGAGAATCTTGCTATAAGTTATGTCAAATATGCACTTCTTAGGATTCAATCAGATGTTGTGTTATATGATGCGATCAAAGACTTTTCTAAGGACTTCAGCGTGCTCTTGTCGCAACAGGGACTTGACCAATAATTCATCCATGTAATCCTCTAAGATCTTATGTATATATTCATGTAATATGTATGTCATGGCCCACTGATATGTGGCACCAACATTTTTGATACCAAATGGCATCACTTTGTAACAAAATTTCCCCCACAGAGTAATGAAAGCATTTTTATGTTGATCTTCAGGCTTAATATGGATCTGGTTGTATCCAAAAAACCATCCTTTAGGGAGAGCATCTCATGACCTGTGGTTGCATTTACAAGAGCATCTATGTTTGGCAACGAAAATGAATCATTTGGTGTTGCCCTATTTAAATCTCTAAATTCCGTGCAGATACAGACTCTTTCATCAGGTTTTCCCATGGGTACCATGTTTGACACCCACTCAGGATAGTCGATAGGAACTATGATTACTACATCTAGTAGTTTTTGCAATTCGTTCTTTACCATCAAAGCAACGGTTGGATGCATTTTCCTTAGATTTTTCTTGATTGGCTTCTTCATGGGATCCAATGAAAGGTTATGAATGACTAACTTTGGATCTATCCCTGGCATGTCTTTATAAGTCCAAGAAAAAATATTTGGCCTCTCTTTGAGGAGAGGAATTAGGATGGCTTGTTCCTCTGGAGATAGACTTTCTCTAAACTTGAATTTTCTTGGTTGGGTAGGATCATCGTTGATGTCCACCTTGAAAGTTGCTTCTATAGCCATATGTGACCCATCCTCTATTTGATGAGACATGGTATGAACTGAATTTCATCGATGATATTTACAGGACCTACTGACTTAGGTTCCAAACCAACATGGAAGATGTCATACGCACAACCTGATACAAAATTAAATGGTTGTAACATCTCTTCATTTGGAAAGAGGTCTTCAAGATCAATGGGTGAATTAGCGTGATCCCAATCAATATCCTCTACATCAAGATGCAATGATTTGGTAGAATCTACTGTATCATGAAGTGGAGTGGTCAAATCAATGGAGATCATGTTGATGGATGGGATGAAATCTCTAGGACCACATGGGTGCAATCTTATCTCAAGGGTTTCCCTTCCATACTTATGATGAGGCTCTAGAGGAATGGGAATTTTTGGATTTGGCCCATGAGCAAGGCAGATAATAGGATAATTGGGCTCTAATAACTCTTTGAATGTAGGCGAAGGGGGATTGACAATCCATTGAATGGCAGCTAGGTCAACAGGTCTCCCAAAAAATTGTAGATGAGGTTCTATAGCACGGAGTGCCACCTCTCTCTCTACTAGCTCATTGACTTGTCGCAAGTGGTGAGGCCCAAGATAAGCCATCTTAGTCTCATCCTCAAAATCATCATTGCTTATCAAGAAACTGTTAGCATTGGTATGTGGTCCTAAGACAAGGGGCTCATGTCTTGGTCCTAAGTAGGCCATATTTGTTTCATCTTCATATTATTTGTCACTTATGAAGAATCCATTTGCATTTGTCTCTTGCACCAAAGTGAGGGGTTGATGTCTTAGGCCTAAGTAGGCTCTTTCTATTGAGTCTTTGATTCATAATCACTGTCCTCTGATATATATCCACTCTCATCATGGATGGACCATGTGAATATTTGTAAATAGTGAGGCCCCTGGTAGGCTAAGCCAAGTTGCACCTCATCATCACTTGCTTCATATCCATTCTCCTCATCCCACAAGTTGTACCCTATTGGGGTGGAATCAATTGAGATGTTTGGATGATAAATTTTTGGTGGCGGTATGTTTACCATGGCCACTTGTCTATTGCTCAAATTTATTGTTCTTAGGGAGTGATAAGAAATTAAATTGATGTCTTCTCCTAACCCTAAGCTTAATCTATCCAATATTGCTTCAAGAGAGTCATCTCAACCTTCAATATAATAGCCTAAACCAAATCTATCATAGGGAATCTGATATTGTGGCTCGTATGACCACCTACATCCCTTCTCATATATGCCAAGACCATAGTCATGCCAAT
Organism: Wollemia nobilis; assembly: GCA_028583015.1. NCBI lineage: Eukaryota > Viridiplantae > Streptophyta > Pinopsida > Araucariales > Araucariaceae > Wollemia > Wollemia nobilis. Next base: position 8,827,318 of record JAQPPZ010016710.1, on the reverse strand, counting down.
GGCAATGCTCAAATTAGCTTAGAGCAAACCCGATGTTAGAGAGGTAACAAAAATTGATCGTGAATAATTCGTCACTATCCTCTTCTATGTCTAAAGATTTATGGGTGCAGTCTAGGCCATCATAGATAAAATTAGTTTGGTTGGGAGGGATTCCAAGTGGAACCATTGTTCCCACTGGCAACCTCAAGTCCTTAGGCCTTCCTATATTTTGTGCAAACTCAATGATAGGCATAAAGGTAATGTTATGCACAAGGTACTCCCCTATGTTTGTGCTTGCCAAGTGTATTGATGCATGCGATGTGGATGACCCTATAGATGATACTGGTGAAGTGGGGTGGTAATCACTATCTTCATATTGATCTTGAAGATCTTCTTCTTCCATAGGACTTGGCATTTCAGAAATGGCTATGTTTTGCACTTCCTTGGACCTTTCTTCCTTGACTAAGGGTGCCTTTAGCTTCTAATTGTCTTTTGACTTTGATGTTGATGGTACTTTAGAAGCATTGACTTTTGAGTGCACTAGGAGGTGTTGATGTGCATGGGTCTTTTCTTACCCCTTTGTCTTCGTTATCCACTTGTGTGGTTTGGGATGAAGGCACTACGTACAGGTGGGTAGAAAGAATTACAAATTCTCCTGGAATGTCCACCTAATGGATGTATTTAAAAGGCTCTTCATCAACTATAACCACATAGACTTTGTTTTTGTGCACATACTTGACACATTAGTGCAAGATCAAAGGCACACACTTCATGGCCCTTATCCAAGGATGTCCTAAGAGGATGTTGTACTGCATAGCTCCTTCCAAGACATGACACATCATAGGGATGGTTTTGTGCCCCACCTTGATGGGTAGGACTATCATTCCCACAATATTGCATAAAGCATCATTAAAAGCTCTCAATGTGTAAGCTTCTGGAATGATATTGGACTTGGGGATCTTGAGGTACTCTATTGTTATTGTTGTAATAATGTTTATTTATGAACCTATATCGACCAATACCCTCTTGAAAGGTAACTTGTTGATTGCCACTACAATGTTTAGCGGAGGGTATGGTAAGGCAGCAGGAATTATCTTAATCTAATGATCATAGAATAGGATTACAGGATCCTGGCATTCTTGTACGTGTTCCACAAAGTGAGTGAATGCATTTGCATCTTGTGGTTGGAGCTCAGTTGTCCTTAAGATCTCCATTAGAGTCTCCCTATGCTTTGGGGACTGTTGTATGAGCTTATAAATGGATAAATTAGTTGGCATCATCTGTAGGTTTTGCTCCAATCTACTCCAGATAGTTACCACAAGTCATTTTGGTGGACCTATAATGTTGTCTTGCCTTTTCCTAGGAGTGTTTGGGATGTTCATGGGAGTTTTAGGCATTTGCGGTTGATCATACCGTTTATTCCTTGTTGCTATGTTAACAATCTCAGTCATCCCAATGCATCCATGGGTAGGTATGTTAGCTCGAACCTGATTGACTTGGACCCCTTGCTCTCTAGGGGCCTCATGATTGGGTAATGGATTTTTTTATATGCCCATGTCTCTATTATCAGGAGCAAGTGGGTTGTCAACTTTGAGTTCTCACACCTCAATCATGTTTTGCACTTGATGCTTAAAGCCAACCCAAGCCACAATGTCATGCTCTGGTATCCTGTGATAAGGGAAAATTTGATCTTCCCTATATCCTTTTGGCTTAGGATGGTTGGGATCTATAATAGGTATATCAAGAAATCTTATCCTCCTGGTCTCACTCAACTGATTAAAGATTTATTGCATTGACTCTATCAGAGGCATGAAATAATGAGGCAGCTTGTGTTCCTTGTTTCTTCCTTGATTGTTCTTTTGGTTGTAATTGGTTGGCGAGGGATATGCTTGATATTTATGGGGTTGTTGTGCACACCCATACTTGGGTGTAGCCAATATGACTTGATTGACTAGAGCAGGGTTTGCCTGCTTCTGTTTATAATTTTCTTTCTTACCATTCTTGTTCCACTCCTTTTTGTTTTGGAGTTTAATGGTTCCCTCATCTACTTTTATTTCTTCAATGAGCTTGGTTTGTGCTAAATATTCCTCAAAATAAGGATAATGCTAAAGTTGTAGTAATATGGAGATGTGTTTAGAGAAACTTTTGGTAAACACGTGAATGATCTCTTCCATGGGAATGGAGAATGATAATTTTGCCATAATTTTTCTCCATCTATTCCTATAATCCATTACTAGCTCATCATCATATTGTTTCAAGTTGGCCAGGTCTGAAAGGTTCACCTTCTTCTTAGAACCAAAGGAGAAACACTTTAAGAATGTATTTACTAGTTGTTCAAAATTGGTTATGCTATTCTTAGTTAGTTGGTTGAACCATTGAGTGGCAACACCTAAAAATGTCATTATGAATGTTATTAGCATGAAAGCGTCATTGTTTTCAAGATGAAAACAGGCATTTATAAAATTTGTGACATGCTCTTGTGCATCCTCTTCACCCTTAAAATTTTCTAACCTAGGCATCTCAAAGTTCTTAGGATATGGAGGGCTAGGGATTGATGGGAACAATGGTTGGTTGTGTATTTTGCTCAATGTTGGTGAGTTCCTAGTTGCCTCTTGTTTCTCAAAGGCTTTCATATTTTTAGCAAGATCTTGAAAGGCCTTTGATTTATGGATTTCCTCCTCTTGTAATCCTACTCATAGTGGCAATGGAGGTAAGTCTCTATCCATTTGATTTGTTCTATTTTCATCCCTCCTACAAGGGGACTCAGGATTGTGATCCTAGTTTGTTATGTTTGCCCTTTCCCCATTAGTTGGATTTTGTTCATGATTTGGTGGGGGATTTTGTTGTGGTCTATCTTGTCTAGTGCACCTCTCCTTAGGTGAGTTAGCACATCTAGTTATTTGATGGTCACCACCATTTGTCTGTAAATTTATAAGAGCTAGTCGCTCAACCTGCTCTCTTAAGCACTGGTCATGTTGGCGCAAGAGTCTTTCTCCTTGTTTATATTGTTCGAGATATTCCACTAGCTCTCACTCCTTATGTAATACATTTTCTAACCATCTCATTCGGTCATTTTATGTTTTCACGGAAGACTCATGTTTATCTGAATCTTTTCTTATTGTCTTGACTCGCAGATTTCTTAAGGAGGTTTCAGTTGTACTTGTACTCTTGCTAGCTAATGTGACTTGTTTAGTGTACTGTTGAGTATCCCTACGATCAGGCTCTAGGCATTTACTACGAGGTCACTCTGAGGTACCCCTAGATTGATAGATGTGTTTAGAATTCATATTTCATGAGCTTCTATATGCAGATTTCTTAGTAGCTATAGTTATTTGAGTTGATCGTGTAGGAAATCGATCCAACCCGTCTAATTGTCTTGTTTTCCATGGCTGGTCCTATGGGGTGCCATTTACTCCTATGAGGTCATAATATATGGGAATATTTCCTTTTTTGTGAAGGTTTTCTTCTATTTGATTCCCATGGCTAGATGTAGCTCTAGTTTCCTACCCTTCAGTGGGTAGAACTATTTCATATGTTTCTTGTGAATCTTGAGGTGTTGCAACTCTTGTTTGCCTTCTTGATGAAGAGGGCTTTGTGGTGACATGTTTTCTCCATGTGGATGGAGATGTAGTAGTCTCATCATCCCTATGTGAAGAATGAGTCTTAGAACCTTATTTATGTCCATGTGATGAGGAAGCCCTTGAAGCTTCCTCACGTATTTGAGATGTTTCTGTGTTTAGAGGAGGCCCTTGAGGTCTCTTCATGTCTCCTTGATGAGGATGGCTGTGAAGCCTCTTTTTTTTTATGTGAATTTGTTTCATGATGTGGTTCCTTACATGGGGTTTCTCAAGGAGATCCCCCAAGGGTTGAGTTATCACCCCTTAGGCTCATGAAGCTATGTCTCACTTTCTTACAGGTGGGTCGTTCAATGTTACTACAACTCTGCCTATGGGTATGAGTTGCTTCAGTCTCTCCCTCGGTATCAGACCGAGGGTGTTTACTTATTATTTTGACCATGTTGTCTATGAATTGATATTTTGAGTTGCAATTTAGAAATAGCCACACAATACCAAACAAATATTTATCTTGATTATTGATTTAAGTGTAACCTAAACTTTTTAGTGTGTTTTGATGTGTTGTTCTTTTTATTTCTTACTCTTGTTCTTAGATTAATAATGAGAATACTTGTCTATAGTGACAATCAAGTACACCCATGCCAAACATTATTTTCTCAAAATAAGCTAGGGTACACCACTGAAGACCCCATGGGGGGTTTGCCTAGCTCTTCCACTCTAAACCAATGATTTTTCCAACAATGGGAGGCATTTTGAGCACAAGTAACTTAGTATCACTATAAATAAGCTTCTCAATCTGTTTCTAGGAAGCTCTAGGGGGAAAAAAAGTGGAAGGAGATGAATTCCAATGTCACTAGACTGAATTGAGGTTTGGTTATGAAATCCAACTCCCCAACATTTAAATGAGACGTGTGTGTGTAGTGTTCATTTTAAGCTTGCGTAACATAAAGTGCATCATATAGTAGCAATAAATATTTCCTATATGCCTAAGTACAAAAATACGTTTCAATATTCAAAAAGATGCATGAACTACTATAATTTGTATGAGCACACTTTATTCCGTCCAGCTATGGCCTCTAGTAGGGCCTCAAATCAAGTAAACAATCATACAATGTCTAGCACATTGGATTCTAGGGTAAACTTTTTAGGCATAAGCCATTGTTCCTAGCAACGCCTAGTGGAAATCTAAAAGAAGACCTAAGATATGCAAAATGCTTAATTATTTCTCCTTATATTCTTTCAATTTCCAAACATAAATGTGCTTTAAGTTCTCTTTTTTAGACACACAGAAGCAGACATAAAGCTTCAAAATATCAAATAAGTTGTACCAACTTTTAATCCATCTCAAAGATTCAATATTTTGACCTCTACTGCACTCCAATTTTGGTCATTGTTGACCAGAGCAGCTGGTTCTTGGTCATTGTAGCTCAGAGCAGCTAAAGGTCTATTGGTCATTGTAGCTTAGAGTGGATGATTTTTGGCCACTATAGATCAGAGCGGCTAGACCTACACACAAAACTAAGTTAGTATCCTAGCAACAAATGAAAAATTAGTGGAGGTCCCACCGTGATCACCATTTGTAGCAACCCCGAGATGCATGCACCGCTCTACTCTACTTGCAATGTTATTAAAAACCCAAGATGAAATAGAAGACAATGAAAAGCATATAACATGGAAATAACAAATATGAATCTCTTTTATTCATATTGAAACTTGGTTACATGTCGGTACCTCTTAGGGATACCCATTTTGATACAATGAGGTTACAAATAGGCAAAGAGTTTCTCTTTCACGAAGAAGGTGGTGCGCTTTCAAAAATCTTCTCGGTTTTGCACACGGAAATGTATGAGGGCTTACAGATGCCTCCTTCTCTAGGTCTATTTCCTAGAGGGATCCCTTTTGCTCTCATATGTTGCATATTCCATATGATCAACCTATGGCCCTATAAGCAATGAAACAACAACACATGCTTAGGTGTTCGAGAATGCCTCCCCGGATGAGGTTGTTAGTACTGAAGATAACAAATGAAATAAAATGCAAATTAGACTAATTTTATGGATGCAAACGAATGAAATAATGCTATGCTAATGATATGCTAAAATAATGAATCTAATGTCTAAAACCCTAAGCTAATCCTGTGGGCCACTGTCCAAGACAGTGGCCGCTAAAGTGATTATCGTCCTCTTTGCTCCAAAGCTATGGATCAAAGCGTGTATCCTAATGTTGAAATAATAAGTGCTATGCTCTTCAATCCATTAGGGCTTCGCCATACTCATGATCTCCAAGGGGACTCTCCAAGTCTCGAAGCTCTCTTCAATGACCAAGATTGATAAAAGATGTATATATTTGATCCTAGATGTCTCTCCTTTGGTGCTCTTAGGCTTGCACCTTTTATAGTGTGAAACCCTAGGTCTATGTCCAAGCCCTAGGAATGAATTTCTCATGCGTAGTGTGAGTTAGCATGAGAAGCTTTTTATCTTTTCTATGTTTGGAGGCTAGTTAACTGAAATATAACTACCAACTTGAGTCTGCTATGTGAATTGGTCGTTAGCATGAGAAGCTTTTGTCATTTTTTTATGTTTGAAAGCTATTTAACTAAAGTCTAAATACAAACTCAAGTCTCCTATGTGAACTTGTCATGAAAAGGAATGCAAAGTTACTCCCGCTCACCTTTATTGCATGCATACTGCCACTTCCGCTCGTGATTAGGTCTATTTGTTGGCAAAACTGCTTTTATGGTTTAGTCGTTGTCATATGTAGCAACTAAGATCTGGCTACTTTCATCTACAGAGGTTAATATATGGCCACTCTAGGCTTGAGCGGCTAGGATCTGGTCACTCTTGTCTTGAGTGGCTATGCTTGGATGGCTTGAAAAGGCCCCAAATGAGTGGTGAGAACCATTGTTGATGCTTGGAAAGTCCAATATTATGTCATTTGATCTTATGAATGTGTCTATGTGAGAAGATCTCCTAAGCATGACATGATTTAGGTGTCTACATGTCTTAAAATAGGTACAAAATAAAGGAGGAGAACTTATTTAGATCCAACGACCAGTTTTCGGCCATTGTAAGCGACAGCGGCTAAATCCCATTTTTTTGCATAATTTTTGCTTTTTATTGGATTTTTTATATAGTTTTTGATTTTTTTGAAATTTTAGAACTACTTTTTAGCCTGTATTGCATTGTAGTCATGTTTCATATTTCTTTTTCTTTGCTTATATCCTTACTGTTTGGGCTCGAGACCTGAAGCTCTTGCTTGACCTTCTTCCTCTCTTGGATGTCACATATTGGGCATGGCTTCAAGCTCGTGGGCTCCAGTATGTTACCAGATTACCTCACCTCATGTTAGCCCAGGCTTACCTTACAACTTTGGCCCATCGTTGGGACCCTCAAACTAATACCTTCCACCTCTCGACCGGTGAAATGACCATTATGCTGGAGGATGTGTACAGGATCTTTCAGATCCCTTTTGATGGGGTTTCTATTATTTCTTCGGTCACCAATGATAAGGTGGTTGTCTTCACTCAGGTGTTTGGGAGGCATTTTGAGGATGCTATCAAGGACAACAAGTCTAGAGGAGTTTCTATCATCCACTAGAACTGGGAGCATGTTTTCACAGCGAGGCATGCGGTGTTGTTGATGGTCATCAGCAATGTCCTTATCCTATATTTTTCAGGCTTAAAGTTCCCTTAGAACCTCCTTGTGATGGTTTAGGACTTGATAGACAGTGAGGAGCCTATCATAGATGCATGGGGTAGGTCTCTATTGGCTCAGTGTTATGATGAGTTGTACCACATCCATCAGAGGGGTCATGTCAGCATCGCCTGTAGTTGGATTCTATAGGTCTAGGGATGGGAGCACATTAGGCTAGATCGCCCTAAGGGGCTTCCTATTGATATCATAGCTATGGATAGGAGGATTCAATGCTATGGTGCTAGGTGGACCAGAGAGAACAAGCAGCACAAGAGCTACACATTCGTAGGGGAGCTGACTCATTACACTAATACTTTCATTGGACTCTTGGATGGAGATATCATATGGCACCCTTATCATGAGTGTCCTTCTTTGGATGACCTTGAAAGCTTTACTTCTAGGACATGATGCGAGCGATGGCTCATTAGCTGCAAGGTTAACATTCAGGAGCACCTCTTCTACTCTTGGGTTCTTCGTTAGTATGGGTTACAACAAGATGTGCCACTAGTACCATTTCTATACAAGCACATTGAAGTAGAGAGAGACCTCCCTCACCAAAATGTTATAGAGTTGGTTGATGAGGAGGATGCCCCAGCTATTGATCCAGGAGTAGCTGGTGGAGTTACAGAGGTATTTGTGTGGTGGTGGGATGACTTGATGTGGTATGGTGAGGGCAGCCTTGGCCAAGAGGATGATGGCAGAGATGGGGAATACCCAACGGGGTGTAGAGTTCATGCTAGGACTATGGTATGGGGCCAGTAGGTAGAGCAGGTGGCAGCAAAGGAGTAGGAGGCTCTTGAGGTGGTAGAGGAGGAGATGGAGCCTGAGGAGAGAGATTATCCTCTCAAGGCATAGCTACATGATGTGGAGGTCAAGCTCCAGTCGACCAAGATACAGGTACATCAGCATGATGCCATCATATCTTAGAGGGATACTACCATAACGTAGCTATCAGACTAGATACAGGTTTTGTAGGCTACTATAGGAGGAGCTACCTATATGTAGGTTGTTGTTGCCCCTCCTACTCCCAAGGATCCTTAGAGGGTATCTCTCGAGACTGAGATCCATTGTCTATAGGGTTTGCTGGATGAGAGTGATGTTCATATTGTTGAGGATGTAGCCCAAATTGCTGCTCTCTCGAGTCAGATCATTAGGCTAGGCACCATCCCTAGGGTGAGAGGAGCCATAGGTGGGTCACAGGTCAGTAGGAGCTCTATAGTAGGGTAGTCTTACATCCGGCCTGGTCATGGGGCTCGGCGTCATACAGAGAGACCAGTAGGGTCTAGCTCGCACCATTGTCCAAGATATCTGGCCATAGGGAGCGGTGTTGCAGGGGGCGCAAGCCTAGTATTTGATTGATGATACTCTTGGTTTTGATTCATTTTTTAGGTTGACTGACCTATATGACTGTAGCCCATGGGTATTTTTGTACATCCATGGACTTGACACACATACTTTTATGATATCTTTGCATTATGACTCATTATGTGTATCGTTTATTGCTCATGTTTTTGTTGTTATTTTGTTTTATGATGTGATGTGATGATGGTGTTATGATGATTTGATGTATATGTTAGATGATATATGATATTGTAGATGCTTATATGTATGTGTAAATTCTTATATTATTTGATGATATGACGTGATGTATTTTTATGATGAATGATGAATTCATGATTGTATGCAAATGGATATTGTCTATATGTTTTATGATGTGCTTTACGATGTGATGGTGGATGATTAAGAAATTGTGTTTGTGGATGCGATGTTATTGTTAAATGCATGTTTAACTTTGCTTTAATTGTATGCATCTAACTTATGTGATGAGATGATATAAACGAACATGTATGCTTTAATCACTTAAAACATAAGGAATGCATATGACATTAACAATCTTAATGGGTGATACCACAAAAAGTAAAAAAAATAATCATGAATTTAAATAATCACTCTTATCATAAGAATTGATTAAGTATTCATATATGATATGTAATGGTGTGTAATGTATTTTCTTAATAAGTTTTTGTAAATTAAAATATATAAAGTAGTTAGTGGCCGTCTATATACTATTTCTAATATATATGGGGTATCTGTCCTACTATGTTGATACCCCCTAATTTACAGAATCTTATAAATAAAGTGATGGTGTGAATGATGTTATAATTTGTTGCTATGTAAGAATTTTTGGGGCTTTTCGTATATTCAAATACTCTAGTTACCGTATCATCAATTATCTACTGACCACTCTAGACTTTTTAAAAGTAAGGTTTTTACCATGGACCTGGTTTTTCATGATCTTTGTGTGTGCAAGTGATTGTATATTTTGAGATAGAACTCAAGCATTTCCTCCGATGTCAAGCAGGATTCTTTCAACCCATTGCTAAGATCAGGGATTCTCAAGTGTTCATCTCGTCCTAAGTTGGACTTAGTTGGACTATACCACTAGGCAATATTGGGTTACCTAAGCTAGCTCATCCACATTCAAACATTGGTCTACACAAATGCATGAAGCAATTGTGATAGACATATCATCATGCATAAGGATCTCTCCTTCTAATTTTGTACAATGTTGAGAATTCTAGGGATTCAAGCTTTATTCCTTTTTTGGCTTCTTTTTGGCTTTGGATATTTGCTCATATGTAGTGATGAAAATCACTGTTTATTTTTTATTGATTTTTTCTTTGAGCGAGGATTTTGTAGTGATGATAATCATTGTTTATTTGCTCATATGTAGTGATGAAAATCACTATTTATTTTTTATTGATTTTTCTTTGAGTGAGGTTTTTTTTTTTTTGAATTTATGATTTGTGTATCGGATCATTGTTATGAAATTTGGACTGTATGCTTGGCCTTTAAAATATGTACTTTGCTTCGATATTTTGCTTATTTTTATTTAAGCAAGGTATTTGGATAGGGCAAAGCTTGTCCTTTTGCCAATTCTCAGCACCTTTAAACTGGTTGCATAGGGGGAAAAGCAAGGAAAATTCTTTGTACTTAAGTTAACCTAGACCGTTTTGTAGCTTTCATATTTTTTGTGTACCAACTAGGATTTTAGTGTTTTAATTAGTGACAAGATTTTGAATATCCAAGGCATTATCATAGCTAGACCTTACCTTCTACTAATCGAAGTTGTTTTCCACAAAAGTTGATAAGATCACTAGGTGTGGTTGATTAACCGAAAAACCTTAGTATATTATGTATAGCAACAAATAATGGTTGTGTTGAAAAACATAATTACACACATATGTTAATGGAGGTACGGATTTGAATGATTTGTGTGACAAAATTTGGTATCACTTTTAAGGCTTTCATGACATATGCACTTGTAGTGGATATGAAAATGCAATGCAATGATGTGGATGCAAGGTGTGAGATGCAATTGTTTTTGTATTTTTGATTTTTATGTTGTTTTGTACTTTTGTTTAATTTAGACCAAAGGGCTTATTATGCCTTTGGGGATTTTTTATTTTTGACCAAGTAGCATGAAGTACCCTTGGAGATTTTTGATTGAAGTTGACCAAGCGGTTTGTATACCCTTGGAGCTTTTTGAATTGATTTTGACCAAGTGGCTTGAATGCCCTTGGAGAATTTTGAATTGATTGGAGTTGACCAAGTGGTTTGAATACCCTTGGAGAGTTTTGAATTTATTTTGACCAAGCGAGATGAATTACCCTTGGATCCTTTGATTGTATTTTGAAATTTTATGTTTTTATGATTTGTTTTGTGTTTTTGACATATTTGAATTTTTTTGTATTTTGACATATTTGATTTTTTTTTTAATTTTATGTATAGAATGCCTTTAAGTGAATGATATTGAGAGGCTCAGGATCCTCAACACCATATAATGATATAAGGCCATATGCTACAGGCCCAACTCTCTGTGAATTCATGTATGGGCCTATCTAGTTTACCATGAACTTATCTCGCAGATGCGGTGGTAGATTCAAATTCTGTTGGTTTTCTTTGAGGACTAAATCTCCAACCTTTAATTCCCTTAGGTGGACTTTACTATTGTAAGGTCATGCAAGGTGATCTTGGTAAATGCAAATATGATCTAAAGCATTGACTCGACATTCATCAAGAAGAAACAACTGATCAAGGTGGCCTTACCACATGGTATCATCATCTATGAAGTCCTTTAATGCTATGCGTAGAGTCAGAACTCTAGTGGCATGATGGCCTCAGTGTCATATACTAGTGAAATAGGTGTTTCCCTAGTGGGAGTCCGTATACTAGTCCTATATGCCCATAGTGCAAGAGGCAACTACATGTGCCAATCCTTATGATTGTCTTGCATCGTCTTCCTCAATATGGAGACTATTGTTTTGTTTGAGGCTTCTGCTTGACGTTTGCTTGCGGATAATAAGGCGTTGAAAAACTATGCTAAATATGGTATTTTTTCATTAAAGCACAAACATTTTTGTTTTTGAAATATGGCCCATTATCCAATATTATCTTAGAAGGGACCCCAAAATGACTTATGATATTGTGGAGTATAAACTCCGTAATCCTTGGTCTAGTTTTTGATGTTAAGGGGATCGCTTCCACCCATTTAGTGAAGTATTTTGTGGTCGTTATGATGAATGTGTGTCATCCTAATGAAGGGAGTGAGATCTTCCCAATAAAGTCTAGTCCCCACTATGATAATGGCCATGCTGCCTGGATGGGTTGCAAGGCTTGCAATGGTAAGTGCATTCGATTTACATGATGTTAGCACTTACTACATTTCTTGGCATACTTGTAGCAATCCTTTTCCATGGTGGGCCAATAGTAACCCATTATTAAGATGCACTTAATGATGGCCATTCCACTGAATTCCCTCCACATGTGTCGTTGTGATCCTACAAAGTTGCCTAGGATGCTTCCTGGGGCTCAAGACAATGGAGTAATACTCCATCATATCCTCGTCTGTAGAGGATTTCTTATAGAAATATACATCTTGTTGCTTTATGTTTGAACATTCACCTTTCAATATGTGATAAACCTTGAGGTACTATTCCAAGATTCAGGAAGTTTCGTAGTTGGTAAATCCAATCCTAATAAGCCACGACTTCTATAAAAAAGACGGTTTGTTTTTCCTACATTCCTGATTTGGTGAACACAGATTGAGGAACAACTCTATGGTGTATGATTGCACCACACTCCACAAGTCCTTGGGAGATCAAAGACCCCCAAGCTACCGTTTGCAATAAATCTCTCGCTACGAAGGACCAATCCTGATTTGGCTCGATGTTGATCATGTTGACTGATTCTTGATTGTCAAGAGCTTCACGTCGTATTGTTGTGTGCAAAAGCACTTTCACATGAATGGTTTTAAAATTAGCAGATGAATTTTGAGGGATTAAGGATCCCAAAGAGGCCATGGTGTCTACAAATCTATTTGACATACGAGGGATTACCTCGATGTCATACCATTCCAGCCAGGCTAGGTAGGTGTCAACAAGTTCCTTGTAAGTATTCACCATATTTTTGAAGTCTTTAAATCTCCTTTTGCAATATTTCTCTCTTCCTTGATGAGTTAACTTCTTTTCACTACTCCTTGGTGGTAAACAATGATTTGATATTGTCTTTCTTGTTAGACAACTCTCTCCTTTTCTTGGTAAACTTAGCAATAATTAATCCAATATCTTAATCATGCAACTAATATGCCCTTTTGAATGGCTTAACTTTGCACTAATTTTTAATCTTCACTTAAATGCTTAATGCATATTTGAGAACTAGTATGATGCAATAGCAATTTCTCCTTATTTCTCCTGTAAATGAACTCTTAAAATTAATTTGAAATATGCACTATAATCTATGCAACTTTCACTTAAGGATAATGTCTTCTTTTCTTTAACTAGAAGGTAGGATGTTAATATTTTCCTTTCTTTAGAAATATATATAACTTCTCCTTTTTGTGTGTAGGTTATAACCCTTGTATAAACTATTTGTTGCACTCCCTTGAATACTTTAATAAGCAACCCTCTTCTTTGAAACTTTTAAACTCTACTATGGTGCTTAATGAAACTTAATAATGAACAAAAAATCCAAAGTTCAAATAATAAACCTTTTGCACCAAATTTGCTTACTTTAATGACCTCTGTAGATGATGGATATCTTGGTGATTTGAATCACCTAATTGCTGCCTTGTAATGGATGAAATCGTAGCTCTTCCTTGTTGTCCAAAACAACTCTTTAGATCACCTATTTGCATATTTAAAACTCCTCTAACTTGCTACCCAAAAATGTAGTTGAGTGGTTTTAATTATCCTTAAATATGCTCCTTTAAAATCTGAAACTTAGAAACTTAGAAATACTGCCCTTTCACAGTCACTTTCTCCTTCAAAATGTTGTCAATGAATCTCACAAATTTGGTAGGAAAATCCTCTAAATCACAACTGAGATTTATCTCCTAGAGACCTTCAATTTACTAATGTAAATTTAGTAACCTCCTTTATCTGAAATAACCTTCAAGCCTTCAATGATAATCCTCAAATGTCTCATATTTGGTGGCTTCTCTATCTCCTTAATGAATTCTAACTTCGATCTTAGCCTATCTAGTGGCCTTATTCTCAAGATTCTAACTATCTTGAGATCTTCACTATTCTCCTTCAAAATTTGGAAAACTCCTAGACAATTTTTTCTCCATTTGGGCTTGTTGTCGAATGGTGACAATTATCCCAAAAAAATTCTATTGGGAACTCCTTCTCCAACTAGTAAATTTCTCCAATGAGTTCTCCTAGGAACTCCCTCAATGACCTTCTCTAAAATTTGTAGTGAGGCTTTCCTAGCCTTCTCCTTCTTTCTCCTTTCTTCCTTGAGACCTATCCTCTTGGGCCTTAAATTTTTTAGCTTTTTGGTCTTCTCAATGAGATGTTTTCTTCAATATTCTATTGTTAAAATTTTGCAATGAGATCTCCTAATTTGATCTCTGAAATCTACTGCTACTAATCTAGAACAAGACTTTTGCTAGTCCTTCTCTATCTCAATCTTCCCAAATTGGAAGTTCTTCAATGGGACCTCTTATGGGTCTCTTTAGCTTCTTAGGTTGTTTTCTCTCCTCCAATATACAATCTTCAATCTTCAATATTCAATGGAGATCACCAACCTCCAATATTCTCTTGGACTCTTTTCTAGATAATATTCTTCCTTTAATCTACAATAAGATTTCTCTAGCATTTTTCTCTCTTCTACAATCTGGAGGTCTGTAATCTTGCAATGGGACCTTCTTCTTAGGCCTCCAAATATTCATTCTTCAGTTTATTGCTTCAACTACTAGATTGATTCCAAAGAAGATATTCTTCCTAGATCTTTGTAGGAAGGTTCTCGACTTTCTTTGAATCTCATTTTATTGCAACAAAGTATTTAGACTATAATGGTAGAAACTCTAAATCTTGAGATAATCAATCTTCACTAGTTGATTTGTCAAGTGGAATTAATGTTGAGTCCTAGTCTTCACAAGTTTTTCTGCAACCTTGTGGTTCTCTCTCTATTTCCCATTGATCTATTATGGCTCTGATACCACTATTAGCTTTTGAGGAGGTATATTGAAGGAAATGCAACCACAAGATGTAAAATAAGTAATATGTGATAACTATATAATTATGGCACTATAATATGTAGGAAAATAATGAGATAAAATTCTATAATAACTCAGTAATATACCATTAATGAAAGCTCATGAAAATAGTACAATACAATATAATGGAGAACTTGAAGTCTCCAAAAATTTTAATGAAGAACTACATTGTACCTACTCATTACTATAATCTCACTCTCTATAGTAGTATTGTCTCTTACACTCACTCTATACCTTAAAGGTCTATATATAGGAAGATATGTGCCTTGGCTTTTACTCTATCCATGACTCTTCATCTACCTATCCTATGACTCATGTACATGTGGACTACATGCACATTTACATCATTGCACATTCTAACACTTGTGCATTTATTACTTTCTTGAAGTAACTACTCAAACCTTACTCTAAAGTAAACTCCTACTCTAGTTATGTACCCAATGTGGTACATTAGCATGTACCAAATAATGTAAGTGTATAGGAGGAAAACTACCCTACCACGTATGATTCCCAATAAAAGGTTGGATCTACAAAAGGAGGGAAGATTTTATGGGGTAAACCATGGTGGTATGTTATGCTATACACTCGGTACTAGGGGGATGGATTCACCAGGAACAATTTTAGGACTCGCTCCAAGTCCTTAGGATATGCAAGAAAAGTTTAATGTGTTCAGTTTTAATAAAAACACCTAAGTTTGGTCTTTCTAGTTCTAGGCTAAGAAAGATAAATGATAATGTATAAAATAGAGTATAACAACTGAAAAAATCATACAAAATAAATGCACAAAAATTATCCCTAGATGCAAAGTAAATGCTTTTCACTTTTAGATACCTAAGAATTAAATTCATATCAGATCAAAAAACCATCAAGATAAATTAGAACACTCAACTTTAACTAGTGGTTGACCCTAGTATTTTGATGCTTCTTGTCCAATGATATCAAAATACCTGTTCCTCCAAGATAATCTAAGAAACACTAAAAAAATATGATCAATTTTAGGTGGCATGCTTAGGCTATTGTATAACAGCCCTCGAATGTGCAACAGTCAAGCCCCCTAGGTCCTTTAGATTACTTTTCAATACAAAAAAAGAAATTGATCTTTCAAGAATTAATCATAAAACAGATATGCAAAAATAGTAAAAACATAAACATATTATACCAATATGTTCAATATGCAATAATGAAGCTAACCAAACTATCAAAAAATAGAACTTGCCCCCAGATTGATCTTGAGTAAAATCATGCCTTGCATAAAACGAGTGTGATAATGCTTCAGCGAAGTCACGATCTGTCAGAATGGGGCACAATTTCGCTTTTGTGAGCTAAAACCCTAAATTAGGGTTAGAAAAGTCGCACCTTGATAGAACCAGGCGTGATTTCACTTCAAACACATGAAAAATAAAATCACATGCATAGAACGTAAATTAAATGTGAAATCACATAGAGCAAAACCTAAATGGAGAGCACAAAAACAACAAAAGAAGGTGAAGTATTTGAGCTGGCATTCTTTTCCTCTAAGCCACAATGTGCATCCACCAAGTTAAGTAGCAATCCAATCCATGTAATAGAAAATTAAAATCTAAAATTTGCACTTTGGGTTAGCTTGTAGAAAACACCAAAAGCAGAGTGAAATGAAAGTAGTAAGCGAGTGTTAGAAAACAAATATCGCATGGGCATTAGTAAGTTTGTGATCGTGATATATCTGAAAAGAGTGAGATTGTTCTTCCTTTTACTTTTATAGATGATTAGGGTGGGAACAAATAAACTCATAGCCGATGCAAAAACACACTGGAGGGTTTAAACCTCGTTCTATGCATAAAATAAAATAAAATAAGATTAAATTAAAATCAGTGAAATCGTACCCTGTTTTGGTGGGGCATGATATCGCTTTTGCGAAGTTGTACATCGTGAAGATGGGGTGCAATTTCACTAAAAAAACAAGAAAATGCAAAATAGGGGGTGAAGAGGCCTACCCTTATCTTTGGCAAGGGTGAGACCTCTTAAAGGCACTAAGGAATATTTCCCACTCATAGTGGGTCAATTTTCTATGTCTACATTTTGCCCCCTATTTGATGCATTTAAGGCTAAGTAAATGTGTCAAATAAGGATGTAGACTCCTGAAGGCAAACATACAATAAACATAAATAAGGGGTGGCCAAGTTTGGGCAAAGGGGTGAGACATTACTACCATTAATGCCTCTATGGCTAGGGTGCCCCCTCAAGTTTCAAAAGGAAATGAACTTCCTTAAGAAACTCAAAAAGGTAAATTAATAAAAACACTAAATCACATAGAACAAAGCAAAAATAAATAATACTGGGGTACAATATGAATCTAATGCAACTAGCATGAAATGCACGGAATAAAATGAGAGAAAGAAGAGAGGGAAAGAAAGAGGAAAAATAATAGAAATAAAAAACTATGAAGTGGAAACTGTGGAGTACTCACTAAATATGGACCAATAAGTGAAGTGTATAGTGTAACCCGCTATGCGTGGTTGTTCACTAGTAACTGTTGTGGGGTGATTACTCGCTAGGATGTATATCGAGACCTACTGTCAATGGCCAAGGGGTTGATCCTATAATAGGGTGTTGGGCCCACTAAGTCAAAGAGAGACATAACCCGATAGAGGTGTTAATGCTAATGTAAAATTATGTATGTAATGTATATGCCAGTACTACCTGAAAAGGTGTATGTGTATGTATGTATGGACCAACCAATATGAGCATAACATGATGTGAGTGTGTGCATGTGCTAGAAGAAAATAACAGGAAGAAAATAAGGAGCAATGAATTGTGCGTGTGTACCCCTAGCTTGAAATTTAAACTAGTGAAAAGTCAAGAGGAAGGAAGTGTGCAATCAAATGAGAGAAGAATGTATATCCTTATCTGAACAAAGAAGATAGAGGAGAAATAAGAATCATGGAAAAATACAAGGACATACCAAAATAGGATTGATTTCCTTGACTTGCAGGAGAAATGATGATTCATTGTAAAACTTTCAAAGTCAAGGAATACAAGAAGAGATAAGAGAAGAAAGAGCAAAGGAAGCAAAGAAGAGAAGAAGATATGAAAATGCATGGGCCCTAGCTTGGTGCTTCATTAGGTATCATAACCCTAGTGAAAGTGCAATGCATGTGAGCTAGGACCTAACTAGGTATCATCATATGCCATTATCACGAATCCCCAAAAACTATATGAGCAAGAAATCATGAGCAAGCAAGGATGCAATGTATGACAAGTAATATGTAAAAATAGAATGACGGGTAATCATGCATAGTATTATAGACAAGCATACAAAATATTTTAGGCAAACATGCAATATGACCTAATTAAATACCAGTGCAACATGAAAAATAATCAAGCATAATATCTTTTTAAATGCATTATATTCATTGGTTCTTTAAGTTCTTTACCATCCATAGAAGCCAACTTATAAGAACCTAAACCAAAATTAGTTTTTATGAAAAAGGGCCCTATCAAATTAGGATAAAATTTACCTCGAAGATCAACACGAGCATTGGTGTTCTTTTGATTTTCCTTGAGGAAAAGGTCCCCAACCTCAAAAGAACAATTACAAATATTTTTAGAGTAATATCGCCGGAGCCTATCCTGATAGGCTCTTAAATACTCTAAGGCATGAATGTGCTTCTCATACAGCAACTCCAATTGGAGCAAATGATCTGTATGATACTCATTGCTGACCTCAACATCTTGCAACAAGATGCACAAAGAAGGAACCTATAACTTGAAAGGAAACACTGCCTCAGACCCATATACTAAGACATATGGTGAGGCCTCTGTGGGAGTATGCATGCTAGTACGATAGGCCCACAGGGCAGGATAAATCTTAGTATACCAGTCACAATCGGTCTTACTAACTAACTTCGTCAAAATCTTGATCAAGGATTTTTTGGATGCTTCATCTTATCCATTACCTTGAGGATGATAACAATTTGACCATCTATGCTTAATCTTATACTTAGCACAATATGACGGACATCCTTGTTCTTAAAAGGAGTGTCGTTGTCAAAAACAATCATCGAAGTTAACCCAAACCTACAAATAATTTGGTTGAAGATGAACTTAGAAACCTAATTTCTAATCACCGTAACCATAGACATGGCTTCAACCCATTTAGTGAAATTCTCAGTCGCAGTAATGATAAACTTATGACCATATAATGACATGGGATAACTTTCCCAATAATATCCAAACCCCACATGGAGAAAGGCCAAGGGGAAGATATCACTCGAAGGTCTTGATAAGGAGCATGAATAATACGATCATGGTGTTGACACTTGTCACAACATCAAACATAATTGCATGCATCTTTCTCCATGGAAGTCTAGTAATACCCCATCCGAAGGAGATTTTTAGCAATAGCATTATCACTAAAATTGCCTCCGCACGAACCTTCATGAGCATCACTAAGATCAAGTCGAGCTTCATCAGAGTTAAGGCATCGCAAGAGGATACCTTCAAAATAATATTGATACAAAGTATTGCCAATTATAAAAAATTGGCACACTCTTTTGCGCAATAGCTTATGTTGATTACGATCTAAACCATCATGCATCGAACCATATTTAAGAAAAATAAATATGTCGTTATACCATGGTTTAGATGGGGAATATTCGATGGTAAAACACTCTAGGGGATCCAAACAAGAACTCAAAGATGCGGGTTCCCAAAGTTGTTGAATGATAATTGAAGTTTGATCATCTTCCAACTCCAAAGGGAATAAGGATGTAGCAGCATCCACATGGTGATTTGAGGATATAGGGACAAACTCAATGGTTACTTGCTCAAAAGAAGACACTTGGTGACAATATCCTTGTATGGTTTAAGCTTATCATCCCGAGTCTGATAAACATCATTGATTTTGTTAACCATAAGTTAAGATTCATCAAAGATTGAAAGGACCTTAACCTGCAAAGCGAAGGTTGCTCTAAGGTCCAGGATCAAAGCTTCATATTTTGTAGTGTTATTCATGCAAAAACAATGAATTTTGAAGGACAAGGGGATGAGTTGTTTTTGTGGTGTAACTAGAATGACTCTAGCTCTAGTGCCCTTCATGCGTTAGGTTTCATCAAAAAAATAAAGCCCAAGATTCAGACTCTTCAATTTCAACATTGAAGTACTCATCGGGAAACTCAACAACTATAGGGTGGGCAACTTCTAGGGGAGCGAAGGCTAACTGATTAATGATCACCTAATCCTTGATAGCATTTTAACCTATGAAAGTAAGATCAAAATCACTAAGGTTCAACACCCACTTAGTAGCTCAACTTGAAATGGGGGGCTTAGACATCAAATAGTACAAAGGATCAAACTTTACAATCACCAATATCTTATGGTTGAGCATGCAGTGTCTTAACTTTTGGAAAGCAAACACTATGGCAAGGCAAAGCTTCTCTAAGAGAGTGTACCTGGTTTCATAGCTGGCCAAAGTTTTTTTTTTTTTTTAAGCGAAAAACCCCTTGTGGATCCGCCTTGGTCTGAGAGACCATGAACAAGGGGTTATACACCGTCAAAGTCACCCGAGGGTCGCACCCAGCCCTGCCCTCACCAACATTATTAATTGGATTTTGGGTACCCAATTCAACTTTTTGGTAGGGTGGAGATTCGAACCTGGGACCTCCCTTGGAGGATTGCCCTCTCATCTCCAACTCACCTACAACACCTGGGCCAAAGTTTTGTAGATATAGTAGATAGCTCTATTTTTTTTTGCCATCATGTTGAGTCAGCATGGCTCCCAAAGCGTGAGTGGTGCCCTCTATGTAAAGGAACAGATACCTACAATGTACAAGAGGTACTAAAATAGGTGGATAAGTGAGATATCTTTTGAGATCATAAAAATCTTGTTGACACACTTAGCGGGTTTAAGACAAACTTGGTATTTTCGAAGCCTTTCAAATATTTATCTTAAGTCATGGACATGATACTTTCATTCTAGTGATAGAGCAAAAATGTCATCCACATAGTCCTGTAGTATATCATGCATCATATCATGGAATATATAGGTCATGGCCTTTTGATAGGTAGCTCCCATATTTTTAAGTCCAAAAGGCATGACCTTCCAGCAGAAGTTACCCCATGGAGTAGTGAATGCAGTCTTGGTTTGATCCTCAAGAGAAATCATAATCTGATTGTAACCTGAGAAACCATCCATGAGCGAAAGCATTCCACATTTAGTAGTGAAATCTACAATCTAGTCTTTGTTGGGTAAGGTAAATTTATCCTTGGTACATGCTAAGTTAATGTTAAAAAGTTAGTACATACTCTGATTGTTCCTTCCTTCTTAGCTATAGGAATGATATTAGAGATCCAATTAGAATATTCGATGGCTTTTATAAAACCAACATTAAGGAGTTTTTAGAGTTCCTCCTTGACTGAAAGAGCGACGTTCGAATGTATATTTTGAAGTTTTTGCTTAACAGGCTTAGCATTAGGCTTAACTACCAAGTGATGCATGACAAGGGAGGGATCAATCCCTGGCATGTTGGCATATGACCAAGCAAAAATATCTTGATATTCTTTTAATAAATTGGTCAATTGCTCCTAGTCGTCCATGGTCAAGGTTTTGCCTAATTTAAGTATCCTAGGGGCTTCCTCAGAACCTATGTTGACATGTATGGTCTCCTTGATAAGAATATACAAATCATCCTCAAGAAGAGGAAGGGCAGGAATTACTTCTAATTTCTCAAGGTCCTCGGGAGACATAGAACCAAAATCCACTTGAGAACTAGAAGACTCAACCTGCGTTGTGAAAGAGACAAACCCGCCAAAGAAAATATCATTCTGAGATAAAGCTTCATATATAACATACAACTCTTGGGTTAATACCTTAGGAGAGGGTGGACCCTCATCCCCAAAACTCCACTCTAAACCTTGATGAGATTCACCAAAGAGAAAATCTAAATAGGAAGAGTCATCTTGATCCTGTGATGAAACATTTGTAGAAAAAATTTTAGAGGAAGATTATGATGAATTTATTTGGGTTAGATCTTTTAGTGAGCAAAATTCAAATGGGTGAGGATCTCCCATGATAGAAATGATTTGGTTTTCAAATTCAAATTTTACACATTGGTGAAAAGTAGAAGGGACGGTCTTCATTGCGTGAATCCAAGGTCGTCTAAGAAGCATATTAAAAGATACAGGACAAGACACCACATAAAACATTATTTTTTAAATTTTTGGTCCAACTCTAAGAGGGAGTAATATAGTGCCACAAGCTTCTTGAGAATCATTTTTGAAAGTTATAATGATGTCACTGGATGTAATTAAATCTTCATTTTTCAATCTAAATTTATGAAAGAAATGATGTGTACAAATATTAAGTGAAGAGCCATTATCAATCATAACCCTTTTGATGAGAGTGTCCTCAATGTAAGTAGTGATGTATAGAGAAGAATATCCTTGCACCCCTAAGGAAACCATATCATTATCTGAAAACGTTAGATGAGGCTTCTTGAGGGAACTCATAACCTGTGTCATATCACTAGGAGAAATATTTGGAGGTATTGGTTGTTGTTTCAAAATATTTACCATAGCTTATTTATGGGCTTGAGAATTATGTAGAAGTTCTAAGAGGGGAATATTTGTTGTATCATCCATATTTTGTACTAACTTTCTTGGAGTAGTCATTATCATTCCAACCATGTTGTTATCATACTGGTTTTGTACACTTTTATAGGATACTTGGTTGGTTTATCTTGTTCTATTCAGATTCGGTTGGTTTTTGGAAGATTGAAAACTACTAGTGTCAATGCGACCAACATCAATTAAATCTTGAACCACATGTTTCAACCTTTTACAATAATTAGTCAAATTTCCTTCTACTCTATGATAGGCAAAATGTTTATTTGCTTTATACCAATGAGTTGTAGTATCTGGTTGTCTTATGGGAGGTAATTCAATTGCCTTAGTGTCCAATAGTTATTTCAAAACTAATTCCATAGGCATATTAAGTCTTATGAAATTCCTTTGAGGAGGCTTCTCAAGAACAATATTTTATAGGTTGTTAGTGACATTATTAATAGGCCTAGTATCATTGTCACCTCCCATATGCTTATTCTCATATTGAGACTTAGTTGACTTATCTTCTTTAACTTTAAGCTGACCTCTTCTAATGAGAGTTTGTTCTACTTTTCTTGCTAACTCAATTGCTTGATCTAAATATGTGACAGTAGTAGTTTCTAGGGCATAATATAATTGTTCTTGTAAATTACCAATGAATATATCAAGCATATATTTCTGAGACACAGGTTGTCTTAATCGGCCAAATAAACTTCTCCAATGAGCTAGAAATTTTGAAAAACTTTCTTTACTTTGTTTTAAATCATATAAATCTCTCATAGTCACTTCCTTCTCAATGTAAGCACTAAACTGATGAATAAACATCTCTGCAATATTCTCAAAATTCTTCAAATAATAGTTGGGAAATTGGTAATACCATTATAATGCCACTCTAGCAAGACTCTTTCAAAATGTTTTCAATAAAATCATATCATCATAAAAAAGATCATGGCAAGCTATCATGAATCCTATTAAATGCTCTATTGGATCTTCAGCCCCTTTATAGATTGGAAATACTAGCATAGAAATATGCTTAGGATAAGGTCTAGCAGCAACAATAGGATCCAATGGCTGATTACATATTTCTTTATAATTGTATGTAAACCTTGAAGGATGAATCATATCCATCCTTGAAACCAATTGATTCACTATATCTACCAAATTTTACATTTTTAGATTATGTGAATTCTCAATATTATCTTGACTTAGTTGGACATGAGAAGGTTATTGTTATATGTGGTGCGTTGTGGGAATGGAAGACTAACTTGTGATGGAATAGAGAAAATAATGTTGACATTAGAAGATTGAAGTGGAAATTGAGAATCAATTTGAGTGCTACTACTAGTTGGAGGAATTGGTGGATTCACTCCAATGTTGGTGGTCACAGTAGTAGCATAATTAGGTAGATAATTTTGATTACCATGATTCAAAGGTTCATTCAAAGGGCTTTCTCGAAGTGGGACATCCTTTTCAAGTAATGCTTCTTCCTATAAGGCCATATCCAAAGCATGTTTATGGTACTTATAGAAAGTCCATATATGGTCAAAAGATTTAAATAAAATATTCCCAATGGAATCTTGGAGAGGATCAAGATGATTATCAACTTCTTCTTCTAGTTTATAATTTTCTCTATCAATATGATCATTCTCATGAAAAATATCATCAAACCTAAAAAGTCTTGGTCCTTCCTCAAGATCAAAAGCCATTGAGAAATAGGAGTAAGACACAGATGATAACTAAGACCAACAGGAACCTATGCACTTATACACAAATGAATTATATTTTTAAATATTTGGCACACAATTTAATGATCTTGCTTATTTTTTGAAAGAAAGAAAGAAGTTTTTCACATTAGGTTCACCAAAGATGTAGAGGGGGAAAATTGCCCTACCGCGTATGATTCCCAATAAAAAGTTAGATTTGCAAAAGGAGGGAACATTTTATGGGGTGAACCGTAGGGGTATGTTGTGCTTTTCACTCGGTGCTAGGGGGATGGGTTCACCATGAATGGTTTTAGAACTCACTCCAAGTCCTCAAGATATGCAAGAAAAGTTTTATGTGTTCAGTTTTAAGAAAAACACCTAAGTTTGGTCTTTTTAGTTCTAAGCTAAGAAAGATAAATGACAATGCATAAAATAGAGTATAACGTCTGAAAACAAAATGCAAGCACACAAGAGCTAGCCTAATATGATTCTTTATTTTGAATGCTCACTAACCTAGGGTTTGTTCCAGAAAACCTTTAAAGCAGAAACATACAAAATAAATGCACAAAAATTATCCCTAGATGCAAACTAAATGCTTTTCACTTTAAGATGCCTAAGAATTAAATTCAATTTAGATCAGAAAACCAGCAATATAAATTAGAACACTTAGCTTTAACTAGTGGTTGACCCTAGTTTTTTATGCTTCTTGTCCAATGATATCAAAATACCTATTCCTGCAATATAATCAAAGAAACACTAAAAAATAATGATTAGCATTAGGGGTCCTGCTTAGATCAATGTATAACAGTCCTCAGAGGTGCCACACTCAAGCCCCCTAGGTCCCTTAGATGACCTTTCAATACAAAATCTAAAATTGACCTTTGGAGAATTAATCATAAAATAGATATACAAAAATAGTAAAAATAGAAATAGAATATGCCAATATGCTTAGTATGCAATAATGAAGCTAACAAAACTATCAAAAAATAGAACTTACCCCAGATTGATCTCAGGAAAAATTGAGCCTCGTAAAAAGTGGGTACGATAACACTTCGACAAATTCATGCTCCATTAGAACAGGGCACGATTTTTCTTTTGTGAGCTAAAACCCTAAATTAGGGTTAGCAAAGTCTCACCTTGATAGAACCCGGTGCGATTTCGTTTTAAACACAAGAAAAAGAAAAGTGCATGCACAAAACATAAATTAAATGTGAAATCATAGAGCAAAACCTAAATGGAGAGCGCAAAATCAACATAAGAAGGTGAAATATCCAAATTGGCACTCTTTCACTCTAAGCCACAACGTGCATCCACCAAGTTAAGCAGCAATCCAATCCACGCAACAGGAAATCAAAATCTAAAATTTATACTTTGGGTTAGCTTTTAGGAGACATAGAAAGCAGAACGAAATGAAATCAGTAAGTGAGTGTTAGAAAAAAATATCACATGGACATTAGTAAGTTTGTGATCATGATATATCTGAAAAGAGTGAGATTGCTCTTCCTTTTATAGACGATTAGAGTGGGCACAAATAAACTCACAACCAACGCAAAAACATGTTGGAGGGTTTAAACCTGGGTTTGAGTGGGCCAAGAAGAAACTAAAATAAGATTAAATTAAAATCATCAAAATCATACCCTATTTTTGTGGGGCGTGATATCGCTTCCGTGAAGTCGCACCTCATGAAGACAGGGTGCAATTTCGCTAAAAACACTAGAAAGGAAAAATATGGGGTGAAGAGGCCTATCCATACCTTTGGCAAGGGTGAGGAACCTCTTAAAGGTACTAAGGAATATTTCCCACTCAAAGTGGGTCAATTTTTCGTGTCTATAGTAAGATACTCTAACAATCACTTGAGTCTACTAACAATTTACTCCAATTTACTAGCAAATTACTCAATAGACCAAATTTAATAATTTTTTTTAATTTTGATCCTAAAACTATGCTTATGTAGGTAAGTATGCATATAAGGACAAGATTATAAATACATACTCAAAATCATATAGATTAGGTAAGTAAAATAAATCACCAGAGCTAATTTCATTCCATCAAAAGAATATGAAAGGAAAAGAAAGGAAAAATTCCCCATATGGGTACATCCAAATGATAAGATTGAGGGAATTCCTATGTCCAATCTTGCTCTCTCAAAAGGAAAAAAATATAGTGGCAAATACTATTAGTCAAAATACTACCTCCCAAGAAATTAGGTTTCTTGGATATCAAACGAGTTATTTATTTGCTCTCATAAACCAAACTTGAGCAAGTATTAGTCCTATATTGACTCACACAAATTCTCTTTAGGGAATGACCTTCGATATAAACAATTCTAATAATATTGCATCTTTCATGGCATTTTATAGTGCACTTATCACAAACCTACTTCTAATGTCTAATACTCAAATCACACCTCCAACTAGTATGATTTCATCTTAAAGTCCACCTAGATCTAGCTTGTCCAACACATCCAATCATCCTCCCAAATAATATGTACTACCAAATATAGGATCTTTAGGAAAAATATTTCGTAATCAAAGCTAGGGAATTGCTAAAAACTTGCAAGTGTTGACTGGAAAAATGGAAACATAAGGTATGTAGGGAAACTCCTAGGGACAAACATCACCTCCAACTAGTCAAATATTGCAAAATATACAACAATGCCCAGATTCTACAAATCAACATGTTCTTCCATAAGGCTTGTAGTATCCTCCATTCCTAAACCTGTAACCTCCTCAAAATCAACAATGCGCTTATTGGAATCCATAACCCCAAACTTTCCAAACGTCAAATTCTCATTATCCTCTACCTAACTACTCCTCATACCTATATTCTCAAATACCACGATAACAACCTCAATGTTACATGATATATCCTTATCCATTGTAGCAATAATGGTATGTCCAACATCTATCAAATAATCCACCACATCAACAACCTAGGCCTCAAAACCAACTTCTTAATTGGACCTTTCAAGGGCCATTAAACCTAGGAGCCTATTTCCATGTCCCACCTATTGCTATGAAAGTTTTACCTACCTTGGATAGAAGTGGAAATAAAATAGTGGTGGATCACCTCTACAAGGTGTCTACACTCAAACTAGTTCATCATATTTAGGAGAGAGACATAGTGGTACATTTACTAAATTATTCCTTGCATGATCAAGTTGCATTATGGTATAAAGGTTTACCTGATGATTTTGTTATTGATTGAACATTAATTGTAGTAATGGGTATTCTATTTTGATTCAATTGGATACAATGCAAAGACATACTCAATCAAATATACATGATTATAACACTAAATTCTTTAGATTATAAATTTGATTCTATAAAATATTAGGCTAAATAAAGAACAAGCATTATCATATTATATCAAAGTTTTACAATCTCACCTTAGTTTTGATGGTTTGTAATGCCAACCATAACCACACTAGCCACAATATTTTAAGATGTAACTCAAGTAGAGGATGTTCTAATTAGGATAGATAAATTACTATTTGCCCCTTATGGTATGAAACTAAATAGTGCGGAAGGAGGAATCATTTTTATATTGAATCGCTTTTTGATTGTAAGGTAGAAAAACCCTTAATAGACTTAATTAATATATTTGTTCGATGATGCCTTATTATCAAATTTGGATTGCATTTAAATACCAAGTCTAATAGTTGTAATAGTGAAGGGTTGTGACCCTAAAATATAATTAATAAATAATATAAGTATTAGGGTATGTTAGGAGGGTCCTAACATGCCACCCCCCTTAAAGGAGCTTTGTCCTCAAAGCTGGAAATTTGGAAATTGTTGTTGGATATCTTGAAAATTTTCCCACGTTACGTCTTCTAAAGGTAGACCTTTCCAATGGATTAAAAACTCGGTGATATCGCGAGTACGAAGGTGATGAGAGCGGTGATCCAAGATAGCTTCTGGATTGACTAGAAGTACTCCATCATTGGAGATTTCAGGGAGAGTGGTTTGTGTCGTGATATGGGCTCCAACTGTAAGCTTAAGGCAAGATACATGAAATATGGGGTGAAGTTTGAAAGAGGGAGGAAGCTCTAGTTTGTAAGCAACGGTCCCAATACGTTGGAGAACTTTATACGGCCCGTAAAATTTGGGTGCTAACTTTTGAGAACCTTTTTTTAAGAGAGGATTGACGATAAGGTTGGAGATGTAAGAAAACCATATCACCTTCGTGGAAACTATGTTCGCTTCTATGTTGATCGGCTTACTGCTTCATGCGATGCTGGGCAGTGTGTAGATTCTCTTTTAGTATCCATAGTATGTCATCTATATTAGCAATTTTTGTTTCCACCGCATGGACTTTTGTAGTCCCTGGAATATAGGAAGTGAGGGATGGTGGTGTTTGACCATATAGTGCTTCATAAGGAGTCATTTTGATGGACGTATGGTATGAAGTGTTATACCACCATTCCGCTAGTGAAAGCCACTTTACCCAATGAAGTGGTTGAGTGGAAACAAAACATTGAAGGTATTTTTCCAAGCATTTATTTACAACTTTTGTTTGGCCATCGGTTTGAGGATGGTAAGCGGAGCTCATACGAAGTTGAGTACCTTGTAATTTGAACAATTTCTTCCAAAAGGTGCTAGTGAAAGTTGGGTCGTGGTCACTAACAATTGTGGAGGGCATACCATGTAATTTAAATATGTTATCTAGGAAGAGGTGGGCTATAGTGCTAGCGATATAAGGATGAGCCACAAAACAAAAATGGGCATATTTAGATAAACGATCAATGACTATGAAAATGGTTGTTTTTCCTCCTGATTTTGGTAATCCTTCAATAAAGTCCATAGAAATATCTGCCCATGTTTTGGTGGGTATAGGAAGAGGTTGAAGTAATCTTGGAATAGCGAGGGTCTCCCCCTTTTGTCTTTGGCAAACTTCACATTCTTTTACAAATTTTTTGATGTAATTTTTCATTCCTACCCAATAGAAGGAGGCAGTGGCTCTTTTATAGGTTTTTAAGAACCCTGAGTGGCCTGTAGTGGGTGAGGTATGTAACTTATGAAGAATTTTTTCATGATAAGTTGAATTGGGGGTGAGGACCATCCTCCCTTTGTATCTTAATATATTGTCCTTCCAAGTGTATGGAGGTTTGCTACTAGGATTATGTTGAAGTTGTTGAATTAATGTGTGGATAGTAGGATCATTTATCCATTCTTCATGCACCTCATCTACCCATTTAGGAATAAGGGAGGAAAGAGCATGGACTTGAGGCATATCTTCAAATTTTCTAGAAAGTGCATCGGTTGCCATGTTGTCCTTTCCCTTTTTATATGTAATTTCATAATCATAGCCAAGAAGTTTAGTAACCCATTTTTGTTGTTCCAGGGTATTAGTCCTTTGTTCCAAAAAATACTTCAAGCTATGATGGTCAGTGCGTATAATGAAATGTTGGCCAATAAGGTAAGGCCTCCAATGTTGAATAGCATGGACAATCACCAACATATCTTTTTCATACATAGAGCGAGCTAAATTCTTAGGAGAAAATGCTTTGCTTATAAAAGCTAGAGGCCTTTCATCTTGCATGAGTACGGCTCCCATTCCTATTCCTGAAGCGTCACTTTCAATGACGAACGGTTTAGAAAAGTTGGGCATGGCTAGAATAGGGGTGGTCCACATTGCAGTTTTCAAGGTGATAAAGGCCTCATCCGCTTTAGACGACCATTTGAAAGCATTTTTTTAAGTAATGTTGTTAGAGGAGCAGCAATTTTACCATAATTTTGGACAAATTTTCTATAATATATCGTTAGTCCAAGAAACCCACGTAGAGCTTTTAAGGTTTTTGGAATAGGCCAATTTTTCACCTCCTCAATTTTGGAAGGATCTACCATAACTCCTTCCTTTGAGACAATATGCCCTAAGTATTCAATTTCTTGTTTTCCAAAGGAACACTTTGATATTTTTGCATAAAGTTGATTTTCCTTCAAGATTTGGAACGCTTGTCTAACATGGTCCAAATTTTCTTCCCATGTTTTGCTATAAATCAAAATGTCATCAAAGAAAACTAATATAAATTTACGAAGAAAAGGGTGAAATACCTTATTCATTAGACTTTGAAATGTAGAAGGAGAGTTGGTCAGGCCAAATGGCATCACCAAGAATTCATAGTGCCCTTTGTGAGTGCGAAAGGCCATCTTAGGAATATTATTTTCATTGACTTGTATTTGGTGGTAGCCTAACCGTAAATCTAACTTGGAAAATAATTTACCCCGTGGAGTTCATCTAATAGCTCATCTATGATTGAAATAGGAAATTTATCTTTGATGGTCATTTTATTAAGCGCTCGAAAATCGACACATAAATGCCACGAGCCATCCTTTTTTCTAATTAAAATAATTGGAGAGGAGTAAGGGCTTTTTCTAGGTCTAATGACTCCTGCCTTAAGAAGATCTTGTACTAATTTCTCTATTTTGGTCTTTTGAAAGTATGGATAACAATAAGGTCTAATATTAGGCGGTTGATGCCCTGGAAATAGTGGAATAGTGTGATCGTGACTTCGTCGTGGAGGTAGTCCTTTTGGTTCATTGAATACCGCCTTATGGTTGTCTAAAATCTTGTGTAACTCTAGTGTCTCGTCTTCTTTGTGACTAGGTTGAATTGAAAATAATTGGGTGACCATTCCTTTGTTTCCTTTTCGGATAATTTTCTCCATTCTATGCGAGCTGACAATTTGGGAAGGTCCTGATTTTAGGCCTTGGATAATATAGGTTTGGTTCTTTGTTGTGAATTTCATCCATAGTTCATCAAATTCCCATTGGACTACGCCCAAGGTTCATAACCATTGTACGCCTAGTACAATGTCGCACCCACCTAGGGGTAGGATGTACATGTCACCTTTCATGTTATAAACCCCCATAGTTAGTTTTATATTTCTGCATTTTCCTTTGCATGCAATTTTTTCGTCGTTTCCAATCATCACTTCGAAGTTATTGCAAGGGTATATAAAACAATTTTCTTGTTTAGCCACCTTTGGATCGATAAAATTGTGCGTGCTACCAAAATATAGGAGCACGGTAAGGTTTTGTTTCTTAAAATACCCTTTAACTCGCATTGTTTGAGGGGCAAAAAATCCGACAAGGGCGTTGAAGGAAACCTTTGGTGCATTTTCTTCGTCACTTTTGAGTGTGTTGGATAATACCTCTACTTGGAGTTTAGGTTCCTCTTCAGTAGAATTCCCTTCCTCTGTGGCATCTAGAATATATAATTTTCGTGAGGCACATTTATGATTTCTGTCAAATTTCTCATCGCAATGGTAGCAAAGACTCTTAGCTTGTCTTTCCTTCATTTCCTCGGCTGAGACACTTAATTCGTAGAGCGAGGTTAATTTTGGGGGCTGTGTAGGAGTTTTGGGTTCGTCCATTTTGCATTGGTTTGGGGTTGGTATAAGTGTTTGATGGTTTCCCCCAAGTTGGTTTTGTGAACCGATTTCGTGCCTTGATTTTGTCCTCTGCTAATTTCGCCAAGTCGATGGTCTCTAACATGTTTGTAGGGTTATACATTTGCACCTCTATTTGAATTTCTTCTTTTAATCCACTAAAAAAACATTCTTGAAAGAAGGCAACGTCTAATCTGGATGTTCGATTAGCTAGCCTTTCAAATTCTGCTTGGTATTCGCTTACCGAAGTGGTTTGGCATAATTTAGTGAGGGCCCCTATAAAGCTTTGAAACTTGCTAGGGCCGAATCACACTAATAGATTTTGTGTAAAGGTTGACCACGTCGGAGTGTCGTTAGTTTTCTCAAACCATTGGTACCATTGGATGGCATCATTTTCCAAGTGGAAGGAGGCGATATGCACTTTTTGCATTTTTGAAATTTGATTTAGTGAGAAATATTGCTCTGCTCGGTAGATCCAATTTGTAGGGTCTCCTCCTTAAAATTTTGGGAATTCTAATTTGGTCGTCCATGGTAGAATGGAAGTTTGTGGACCTCCTAACATTGCTCGGTTTGATGACCCGTTGTTGGTTGAATTTGCATGTGGTGTTGCCTGATTTTGACTGATGGCATCAAGTTTAACATCCATTGCAAATATTTTCTTGAAGAGTTCTCTTGTGTTACGGGTATTCTCCTCTCTTTCCTATTGAACTTCTTTAGTGAGCCTTTCGTGTTTCTCATGAATGGAATCCAGTGATCGTCGTCCTTCAACCATTGCGGTTGGTGTAGGTAACGATCAATATGACTTGGTACAGGTGAGCAAAAAATAAATAAATAAATAAAAAATCACTGGGTAGCGGTTGGTTCACGCGAGGTATGGGGGAGGCGTGACCGAAGTCACATTCTTCCTTGTGCCTTTTGGCACTTATAAAGCGCTACAAAGATGTAGCACCGCGAATGTGGGACTTTAGTCCTTAAAAAAAAATTAATTTTTTCCTTTGCATTTCGGACGTCGAAAACCTTGATGCTGTGTTGAAGATTTTAGCTTTTTCAAAACATCCACTGGTCACCACGCAAAAGGTCGAGCAATTTGGGTGTAAGACAACTTAATTCGTACCTTAGGAGAAGGTTTAATTTTTTGCGAGGATTATGACACGGATCCGTGAAGCGTGAATGTTGTTTACGTCCTCACGAATGTGGACTGGTTGAAATGTGTGGTGGGAAAATTTTTTAATGGTGAATTTGCTCCTTGATCTAGCTCTGATCCAGATGGTATGAAACTAAATAGTGCGAAAGGAGAAATCATTTTTATATTGAATCACTTTTTGATTGTAAGGTAGAAAAACCCACAATAGACTTAATTAATATATTTGTTCTATGATGCCTTATTATCAAATTTGGATTGCATTTAAATACCTAGTCTAATAGTTGTAAGAGTGAAGGGTTGTGACCCTAAAATATAATTAATAAATAATATAAGTATTAGGGTATGTTAGGAGGGTCCTAACACCTTATTAGGCCTATGTTGCTCATGTTTCCCAAAACCAATAAGTCCCTCAATCTATGCATCTCATCTTGCCTATTCTAAAAATCCAACCAACTTCTAACCTTGCATCTTCTTCATACATTGTAACACATCCCAGTCAAAATTCATCAACTATCACCTTTTAGCCTTAGTTGCCCAATGCCAACCCTTCCTACTCTACCAAATTCTAATGATGATACCTCTATTAATCTTAAGATGAGGGACATATTGGAAGTGATGAAAAGAATTATAATTCATAATAAGATTGAAATGAGGTAATGGCAATAACCATATAATTGGAAACCATGAAATATCCCTTATATAACTAAGGATCAAGTGCCTCAATCAAGTGATAATTAAGGCACGAACTGGGTTCAAGATAACATGGTAAATGGAAATTCAAATATTAGTCCATTATGGTATTTTTTATGAAATTTAGGGCATGATCCTACGGATTGTGTGGTGGCCATTAGATATTCCTAGACAAATGAATATAACCAATAATATTAGGCTCAATAAACCACTATTTTAGATCAAATGGAACTAATAATAGATCAATATGTATACCAAAAACCGTAAATACAATAGTTAATTATTGCTTTATGAAACCCTAATACCAAAATATTTTCCAATTTTAGCACTATTCAAACATATGGAGATTCCAAATTTGAGGATGATTCTATATTTACAAATCAACAAGGGATTGGTACCGAGGGAAAGAGAAAAGCATTCACGGAACAAACCTTAGCCTATACACAAGATGAAGTAAACAAAGGAACTACAATGCTTAGGAGAGGAGGCCACCTTTGCACCTAAAAGATAAGGGACTGATATCTATGCAATAAGGAATATAAAAGGAAAATAATGGGAAGAGTGTTGTAGATACAACCCAAGTAGATGAACATGCTAATAATGATAAATAGGTGAATAATGAAAAACTAAAAATATGAATACAAAGGGAATGAATAAGTCCACCAAAAGGATAA
Source organism: Wollemia nobilis (assembly GCA_028583015.1). NCBI lineage: Eukaryota > Viridiplantae > Streptophyta > Pinopsida > Araucariales > Araucariaceae > Wollemia > Wollemia nobilis. The sequence goes on along the minus strand of JAQPPZ010016710.1, from coordinate 8,793,332 downwards.
AAGATAAGGATAAGGGCCAAATTTAGAAGGAGGTAAAGTGGCATATAAAATATCCTTCTCTCACCAGTGAAAGATGCACGATAGTTACAAAATAATATAGAAATTTTATTGTATATAGTGAGAGTAGCTTAGTCAAATTTAGATTTTGTATCACTAAAAAAATGAAGAATATGCCTACTAAAGTAATCATTTTGGAGGCACTAGTTATGCTTGGTTAATAAAATCTCCTTCAAGAAGCTCAAAAGAGCAAGAAAAAATTATGTCAAATATGGTAAAGCAAATACGATTCAATATTAATGTAGTTGAATATGATATCCAAACATCTATTAGACATCTAGATCAATGTAGTAGACATATTGAGGGAGATACATCCCAATGAAGTTAGTCATTCAAAATAAGAGCAGTGACAAATTTTCAAATCATGTTTTTCTAGAAAATAAAATTTGAAGATATATGTCAGTTTGGGTAAGCAAATCAATTGCAGTTTATTTTGTTTTGAAGAAAATTTGTAGATCTAATGATTTATGAAAAGATGAGATCTGAGAAATTTTATTTTTGATAAATCACAGTTTAATAAACCCTAGCTACTTTGGAAACGTTTTTTTGGGATTAAGGTCATGGGGTTGAAAATTTTCAAAAAATCGTAAGAAGAAAAATATAAGGGTGATAGTGTGTGGGTTGAGGAAACCGCATCTTTGGAGATAGATAAGCTAAACAGTGTTCACAAGGATTTTTTTGAAATAAAAAAAAATCCAATTTTTAGGTTTATGGATACATTCAAAAGAAAAAGGTTATTATTTCTATGAGCCCGAGCAAAAAATACTATTTTATTAATATTGCTTTGGCTCAAAGGATGTAGGTTCAAGCAAAGAAAAATTAAGGTCATAAAACTTGAGGATGAGAATGTTAAAATTTGGAATATTTGAAGATCACTATGGATAAATATGTTTTATATTCATATTTTATGCTATAGAGATGGATGACATGGACATTGTTCTTAGCTATCCTTGGTTGGATTCTTTGAATATTGTTAACATTAATGTGTAGAAAAAGTTTGAAGTTATGGTAAAAATAAAAATAAAATAACACTATAAGATATTTCTTATCATAAAGAAAGGATCCAAGAACAAGAAAGAAGGAGTCATGGTAGGGGAACAAGCTAAGGAACCAACAAAAGAAAAAAAAATAGAATCTATAGAAGCAACAATAGAGTCCATGGAAGAAGAAATAGAAAAAAAGTCCATGGAAGAAGTAATAGCAACAAAGTCCTTGGAAGAAAACAACAACAATGTTCAACAAAGCTCTAGAAAATATAATAGCAAAGTACAAGGAAACTTTTAAACTAATTGAAGAAGTAGAACTTGAAATAGAGACAAAGGAGGTAATAGAAAAAAATCAAAGAAGAAGCAAAAGCATAGTCCAAGGATGAACCAAAATATGGGAGCATGACAGAAGAGATTTAAAGAGAACAAAATGTTGAAGAATCAAAGGTAACAAAACATGAGGTTAAGGTTGCAATATATTGCCACCCACACCATAAGGAGTGACAATAATTTTAGAGGCATGGCTTAGGGCATCAATATTATGGATTGACATGGAATTAAAAAAGCATAAATAATAGTCGTCTTTGGTAGAAAAAGCATAGTGATTCTATATTTTAGAGTGGTGCAGCAACATCAAGTAACAATAGTCATTTGAAATACTAGAGTAGAGCAATAGAAGCATGGAGCCAATAGAGTAATTATGAAGGCACAATGGCAAATTGGTATCATTTTACCACCACCGATCAAGATGTCACTTGGGTGGAGAGATGACCAAGATTGGTGTCAGTTGCTAACATTGCTTAGCAAATCATATTATCTAGCATCTTCTTATGTTTTGAGGACAAAATATTTTGTAAGGGGGGTAGAATGTAAAGCACCTAGGGTGAGGAATATAGGGATATAATGTTATATTGTGTGTGGGTATTATGGATAGTTGGCATATGCCACACATCACTCAGGGTTGATTATATTTTAATATTATAGTATAATAATGAATGGAAAAATGGTTTAGGAAGATGAATATATAAAGAAGGGATATTGTCATTGTAATCAAGGAATCATATCATGTATTCTTTGTAACAGTCTTGGCTCATGGAACGGATGTGAAGTGATTCCTTCCTTAAGGAGTATTATTGGTATTACCCCACCCTAAGGGTATTATCCATATATGTGTAATTGTCTAGATTGTTATCATGGTTATTATTTGTTGATGAATGTTTCTATGATGAATTTTGCATATGAGATTTGATGTTCATAACATCCTCTATCCTAGTTTTAAGGTTTTACCCTTTTTGAAGAAAATAATCAAAACTATGTTAGATCTTTGAGATCATTATGTTTGCACTTTGATCATTTGGAGGATTAGAAAAGCGGCTTTAACTTGCCATCCCATTTGAAATATGTGTTTAAGAGAACTTGTGAACTTACTCCAAATGAAGTATATGTTAAATTAGGTACATTTGTTGTTGATATCCTTGAGACTGGTGCTAGCCAAAAAAATGTCACATCCAAAATTATGAGTTAGGTATTATTTACGCACTCCTCTGTAATTTGCTTTTGCCCTTGCCCCTTGCAATTGGTATTAATAGTAATTTTCTAAATGGAAATAGGTTCATCTTGAAAATCAAATAGGAAAAACCAAAGTTGAAGTCAAAATTCAAGTTTTAGGTTTGTGTCTCCTCCAATTTAAGCTTCCACCATCTACCCTTACTCCTATTCTATATTGTGCTAATAAATGTACTTTTTGCTCATCTTTTAGAGATCCCTCATTTTTTACGGTTCTATAATTTTACTCAAAGAGTCTAGTCTTTCATTGGTCTTATTTTTCCAAGTCTTCAAATCTTATGGAAAAATTTTCTTTTAGGTTTTACCAATTTTATATTTTAGAGTCCTCTATGGGAACCCTATAGATTGATCACCCTTAAGCATATTTGGAAGTAGAGATGTCTAAGGTGTGCTACTGGTTTGGTGCCTCCTTGGGGATTGCTTTCATTGAACATACTTTCTAATTTGATATTATATATTTATAGCATCCGTTGGGATGTACACAACCTAGCCAACGGTGTGAAAGCAATGGTGAATAAGCTTGAATGCCTTCATAATTAGGTGCACTATCTCTTACATGCATAAGATGAGACAATTTCAAAAGTAGTTGAACATATGATAAAACTCTGCTTTTGTTGCCAACATAGAGTCAAATGTTGAACATGTAGATGTAAATTATTGGTTGTCCATGATGGTTGTAGTGCTCAAGAACAATGATAAGCAGTTAGCTAAAAAACCTCTAACAAATGATCGTTATACTATATAGTATTATTGCCAATTTTAAATAGGTTTTTTTTGGACGGGTGGAGAACAATTACAAGCTTGTATTTGATGAAGGACAATGTATTATTTTTTATAAGAATAATTGTAATCGTGTCATCACACAAGTCCCCATGAGCAAGAACAGGTTATTCCCTCTCAAGTTTGATGAGCCAGGGGGAGCTCAAATTGCAAATGTAGCTATAAAAAATCTAAGTGTTCTTTGGCACTTGCGATATGGTCACCTTAATTACGCTAGATTGAAACTTCTAACTTCTCAAGCTATGGTGACAGGACTTCCCAAAATCAATGAACAAAATGAGGTATGTGAAGGATGTACTTTGGGAAAGCACTCAAGGTCAAATTTTTTGACAAGACAAGCATGGAGAGCCAAATATCCACTATAGTTAGTACATTCGGACATATGTGGTCCATTGCAAACACAGAGTCTTAAAAACAGTTCTTATTTTCTCACTTTCATAGATGACTTCTCTAGAATGTGTTGGATTTACTTTCTAAAACACAAAGATGAAGCTTTTTATTGCTTCATATATTTTAGAAACAATGTAGAGAATCAAAGTGGGAATTATGTAAAATGTCTTAGGACAGATCGAGGAGGTGAATACTCCTCAAAAGCTTTTTTGAAATATTGTAAATCAAGTGGGATCAAAAGGCAATTTACCACTGCCTATACCCCATAGCAGAACGGTGTGGCAGAAAGGAAAAATCCCATAGTTGATATGGCAAGATCGATGCTATAGTCTACGCATCTAACTCATATGTATTGGGTAGAGGCTGTAATAACCAGTGTATATATTCTAAACAGAAGTCCAACTTCTAGTTTAGATGGTGTCACTCCTTATGAGGCGTGGTACGAAAATAAACCTAATGTAAAGCATTTCAAAATGTTTGGTTCTTTAGCATATGTACACATTCTTAACGATAAAAGGAAGAAGCTTGATCCAAAAAGTCAAGCTTGTATATTTGTAGGGTATTGTGAGTCTAGAAAAAGATATAGACTCTACAATCCCAAGACTCATAAAGTTGTAATCTCTAGGGATGTAATTTTTGATGAAGTGGGAGAATGAGATCATCAAAGATTTTTTGTTGATGATGAGTCCCAAGATGTAAGTTCTTCACAGGTACATCAGGTGTCTCCAAAGAAAAGCAAAGGCACACTACCCCCTCCAAGCCCATACAGGAGTACTGCATCAAGTACTTCAACAAACACTCCAAGTCCTTCTCCATATATATCAGTAAGTTCTTCATTTATGGACATCGATAAAGACTCTCCATCAAGAGGCAGAAGAATATTACAAAATCATCTATCCTTTCAAATGTTGGATTAGAATTTCCAGAGAAGATTCACTAGAAGTCAAGCTAGTGAGATGAATACAGTTTTGCAACAACTTGAAAATTTGCAAATATATGGAGATGATGACTCCCATGATCCTATGGGATATGTAGTCAATTATGCTTTATTGGCTAGTACACAGCTAGAACCAGCTAGCTATGAGAAGGCATATACTCAAAATGTATGGCAAGAAGCCATGAAATAGGAAATAACCTCTATAAACAATAATGATACATGGGAGCTAGTAAAGCTACCCAAAGGAAAAAATGTGTTGGGTGTAAATGGGTCTACAATACCAAGTACAATGTTGATGGAAGCATTGAAAGGCATAAGGCAGGACTAGTAGCAAAGGGTTTTACTTAGAAATTTGGCATTGACGATGAGAAAACCTTTGCTCCTATTGCACGACAAGAGACAATCAGATCAGTTCTTTCCTTAGCAGCCCATAAAGGATGGAATGTACAACACATGGATGTGAAGAGTGATTTTATGAACAGATACTTGACAGAAGAGGTTTATTTTCAACAACCTCAAGGTTTAAAGAACAAGGAAAAGAGAACCTTGTTTACAAATTGAAGAAAGCACTTTATAGCCTCAAGCAAGCACCAAGAGCCTGGTACTCACGTACTGATGGCTATTTCAGCAAGTATGGATTCACTAGAAGCAAAATTAAACCAACTATGTACTACCTAAAGCAAGAAGTAGACATTCTCATAGTTTGTTTGTATGTGGATGATCTAATATTTATGGGTAGTAACAATAAAATGAATATAGAGTTCAAAAACTCCATGATGAAACATTTCAAGATGAAAGATCTTGGTTTAATGCGATACTTCCTAGGCATGGAAGTGCATCAATCAAATAAAGGGATCTTCATATGTCAACACAAGTATGCTCGAGACATGATCAATAAATTTGCCATGGAGCAGTGCAAATCAGTTGCAACTCCAACTGGACATGGGATCCAATTAAGCAAGGACGATGGAGCATCAAATGTTGACATGACCACTTATAGAAGCATGGTTGGGAGTCTGATGTTTCTCACCAACACCAGGCCCGATATTCAATATACAGTTTCTCTAGTTTCAAGGTTTATGACTAGTCCATCTGAGCTGCATTTACAAGCAACTAAAATAATTTTAACATATGTAAAAGGTACATTGGATTTTGGAATTCATTACCAAAAATGTAATTCTGTACAATTAGTTGGCTTCAATGATAGTGATTGGGGCAACAACATAGATGACAAGAAATCTACATCAGGGAATTGTTTTAGTCTAGAATTAGGACTAATAACATGGAGTTCCAAGAAACAAATTGTTGTAGCATTGTCATCAACTGAAGCTGAGTATATGGCCATCACTCATGCTAGTACTTAGGCCCTATGGTTAAAAAAAGTTCTTAAAGAGATTGGAGAAAGTCGAGTGGTCCAACTCGATTGTATTGTGATAACATAAGTGTCATTCGGTTGGCATACAATCCGATCCACCATAGCAGATCAAAGCATTTCGATATGAAGTATCACTTAATTCGAGATATGGTGGAACAACATATAGTTGAGATTCAATATTGTAACACTTTGGATAATATTGCAGACATCTTCACCAAAGGTATAGCTAAAGCTCAATATATAAATTTGAGAGAATGTATAGTCAGTCCTCTCAACTTTAAGGGGGGGAATGTTGGAAATAAAGCTAATAAAATGAGTAAAAAAGTGTAAAAATTTGTTTCAACTGTAAGCTTTCGATCTTACCACTTTTACCTCCTTGGACGACAGCTTACTGGGCAGGTAGGTTGACTTGGATGGCATCTGCCTGGGCGGATTGGACGACAAGGGTGGCAAGGCGAACCAATTTTATTTCCCTTTCTCTTTTCCTCCCTATTTCTCCTATTTTCCTAACTTCCCTATATTCCCTAAAGTCGTTTGGAGTTACCATTATAAATACCATTGTAATCTCAATTTTCTCAGGTTTAATATATATTATTTTCTATTCGCTCCTAATTTTTCTCTCACAAACCACACTTTGAGCATCAATAAAAATGGACTGAATTGTCAGCTCTCATTTTCTATTATCTAATTGGTCCAAGTTTTGAGCATAAACATCATGTTGTATATCAAAATCAACTTAGTTCTTGTTTCTAGTGCAAAGAAGAGGGCCTCATAAAAAAGGATTGCCCTTTGTGTTAATGTTACAAGTTTTGAGCATAAACATCATGTTGTATATCAAAATCAGCTTAGTGCTTGTTTCTAGTGCAAAGAAGTGGGCCTCATGGAAAAAGGATTGTCCTTTGTGTTAATTTTACGTAATTTTCATGACAAACTAGTAAAATAAGGGAGGTGGAGAATGCTAAAATTTAGGGAGAGCTGGATAAGAGTTTTTTTTTTTGGTTAGTTGGAAAATATTTTATGACAGATATTAAAGGCGGGGTATCTCATCTAAGGGTGAGAGCTAAACTTATTAATAGAGGTCAAACACACAACCATCACACACTTACCATTTCATACACTCACCCACATTGTTGTTCAAACTTTTAGGTTATCATACACCTACCCTCTCACACTCACCCACGTTGCGGTTCAAACTTTTAGGTTAGAAAAAAATCTTGATAAAGTCATTCTTAGGTGGCTAGCAAAGTTATCCCATTCAATTATACCACTATCTAGAGGGAAGCCACAAGATATTTTTTATGTCCTCCTTCGCATCGTAGAGGTTCAAACCTTGAACCTCCCATTTAATAGGGTCAACCTCGTCTTCTCCACTTGTGCTACAAAGGCAAAAAAAAAAATTGGTTAGAAATAAACCTCGAGAGCCGCTCTTAGGTGGTCGAAAATGCCATCCCATCTAGGTATACCACTATCTAGAGGGAAGCCACAAAAGATTTTTTGTATCCCCCTTTGTATCATAAAGGTTCGAACCGTGGACCTCTTGTTCAACGGGGCTAGTCTTGCCTTCTCCACTTGCACTACAAAGGCGGATAATGAATATAAGAGTATTTTACTAGTATTACTAGTGTCGAGTTGTTTATCGTATCATTGCATAAATTGAATGAGTTTCTCATTTTATTAATGACACAAATATTTGTTAAAAAAAACTATTTAATTTTTTAACACTCAAAATAATACTTAAATTTATGTTTTATGTTATTAGAATTGGGTGACATGTCTGCACATTATCCTCATACCATTCATAATTGTAAAAATAGCATTAAAAAATGTCTTTCACGAGGTGGGGAGTCCTATTCTATATATGGGATAGGGATGGACTATCTTTGTTTGTCCTTGGGTAGGACAATGGTGAGCCATGTTGGTTAATGGTTTTGGTTCCCTTTAATCATTTATCACTTTTTTGACACATTTTTTAATGTTTTTACCTCCTAACTTTTCCAAAACCTCAAAATAATCATAGATTGATGATTAAAAGGCATTTTGACATACATCCCTAAAGCATACACCCTACAAATTGATGGTATCAAGATTGGCACTTTAAGTGGTGAACATAGTAGTCGATTGAATTTTAGAATTTTCAATTTAAGGTCATAATTCTAGCATGATTTTGCACCTAAGGTTTGAATGGCATGTTGTTTGGACTGATGGTTAATATTTATTGACCTAAAAAAGGGATAGAATTAGCAGTCAACTAAATGGGAAGTCATTTCATTTCATTTGCTATAAATGACTAGTTCACACCATACATTTAGTTACCAAATCATTATGAAACATCTAGAGGATATTCTTATGTACTTGTTAACACTCTTATCAACTCTTTGTCTATGTTGCTACCATAGTATAAAATATTTTTTCTCTCTCTCATCCTTATAGGTACAACCAAAGTCATCAACCACTAGTTCACTACCTTCCAAGAAGGAGGAGAAGATGCTCTACCAAGAGTTGTAGCCAAAGTTCACTAATTGTTACTTGAGGACTAGTTTCCAAGATAGGTCAAACTCTCTACAAACATCCTAAATGTGATCTCTCCTTATATACTATGGTGATGTTGCAAGCAATTTAGAATAGGATTGAGAATTTTATTGCATTTATTATGGGATGATATGGTCCTTGATACCCTAGGTGTTAAAGAATTTATTTTACTACATTAGGGTTAGCCTTAGCTTTGCATTTTGTGGATAATTTGTGTAGTTTTTTCTTGATTGCTCAACTTTATTTATGCTTGGATTAAGATAATTTTCAACTTTAATTACGAATTTATTGTTATATTGTCTTAATTTAAGCATCTTTTAGTTTATCTTGCATTAACTCGAGTAAAATTGTATGATGTATTCCCATTTTCTTGTAAACATTTGGTGAACTTGATGTGAAACTACCTTTTGAGGTTTCTCTTTCTGTTTTCAATCCCTAGGGTTTAGTAAGTTTGCTATCATAGATTTTGTGTTAGTTATTGCTTGTTATTGTAAGCTAAATTATCCTATCATAAATTTTATCTTAGGGATGCACTAAAAATCTAGTTTTTTTTTGCTATGAGGATTTTTTAGTAGTTTGCTTGCTTAAGGGTGGAACATTTTGGTAATACCCTAGTTGCTCTTGAGTAGGTTTTTTGCTTACCCTTATGGCTTCTTCTAAGGGCATTGGAATGACTACTAGATTTAAGAAGAAGAGAATTCATAAGTCTTGAGAAATAGAAGAGGATCTCCCATTACCTATTTCCTATCAAAATAATAATGTTCATTCTTTTATGCTTAATCAGGACAATGAACTTCAAATTAAGGACTAGATGGATAGATATTTTGATTCTAAAGAAAAAATATCCTAATATTGACTTTGATGAACCTTAGAAATTTTCCATACGGTCTCAAAAAGCATTAGGAGCATCTACATTAGGTAGTAATGATGAAAGTCATTTTGAATTAAGATCACTCGTTAATGAGGAGATTGTGGCAAGACCAAGATTATTGCTAAATGTAGCAATCATGAAAAAATAGACGCATGTGTGAATATCGCATGCAAAACACCATTTCTTGAAATCCATTACTCACTCTAACCTTCATGATGGAAAATTAGCTATGTATATGACAACCCATAGAGAATTGTTGGATTACTAGCTAGATAGTCATAGGCATGATATTGAAAAGCAAACAAAGACTTCTAGGGGAGGAATGAAGGCTTTTACGAGAGACACAACCAAAAATAATGTAGGAGTTGATAACCAATATTACTTAGCTTTTAAGTGCTAATAGAAATATTTTAGTACAAGTTGTTGTCCCTCCTTTGATCTTAAACCCTAATACACCTCCTCCACCTCCCCTAGCCAATCCTAAGGAGGCTTTACTTGCATCAAGCAATCTAACTTTGAGGAAATATAAAATTCAATCTTTAGCCCTTGATGTGGAAGCTATAGATTTGTTTGGGCATATGACTAAATTATTTTATGAGGTAACAAATAAAGCCAAAATATTTATTGATAAGTTTATGTCCTATTATAGGCATTGGATACACAATGAAAAGGCTTTACTAAAATTGATGATTAGGAATTTGGTAGGAAATGCTCTTTATTGGTTTGCATCCTTACATAAACATTTGATTGATTCTATAGATACTTTTGTCAAAAAGTTAAAACAAGAATTTGATGATGATATGACTATAATGGAAGTAATGGATGTTTTTGTAACATAAAACAAGGTCCTAATGAATCTATTACTAACTTTCATAAAAGGTGAAAAGGCTTAAATATCCTGCAAACATAAATTTGACAAAGAGACTACTATATTGATGTTTGTAAACAAACTCAAGCCCTCTTTTCAAGAACAAATCCAAGAACACAATCCTTTTGGTTTACCTTCTCTTGATAAAGTTATACATTTTGTTAAGATCCTTAAGGATTGGAAAAATAAGGAAGGCCAAAAATTCCTTAAACCTAAAAATCCTAAGAAAAGTTCCATAGGAGTTGGGGTTTGCAATGTAGTTGTCAAGATACCTCTCAAAGTTCTATATAGTTGGATCTCCTATGTATATATTAACCAAATTTGAGGGTGGTCCAAAACTTGAGAATATGATGCCTCAATAAACACATGAAGATATTCTCAAAGTATGTCCACCACCTAATCTTAAGAACTATTACATCAATGATAGGTTTAAAGAACCTATTTGGAAATGATCCTAAAAAAAATTGATTTTGGTATGGAACTTATAGTCATGATAATTCTACATGCATTGACTTGCATAGATTTTGCCTTAAGCAAGCATTTGGTCCTAACTTTAACATTGATCAAGTCAACAATGATATAATTACATGAAACCAAAAAAGGCTTTTAAGGGCGGCTTAAATGTGATTGTTTTTACGATGGTAAAAAATCGTCCTAATAGACCCTATGAGGGCGGTTTTAAACCGCCCTCACCCAAAAAAAGCTTTTAACGATGCCTAAAAGACAACGGTTTTTTATAGCAATAAAAAACCACACTAATAGACCTAAGAGGTCAGTTTTAAATTGCCCTCACCAAAAAAAGCTTTTAATGGTGCCTAGAAAATGGTGATTTTTTACAACGGTAAAAAATCATCCTAATAGACCCTCAGAGGACAGTTTAAAATCATCCTAAAAAATCACCTTTAAAATATATATATATATGGCTTCCAATGTGGGGCAGGGAAAAAGAGAGGGGGATAATAGATGGGCACAAGGGGGTTTCGAGAAGTGGGAAGGCCTAAGCAGGGCCACGCATCACTGCATGGCCTGGGAGGGAGTGACAAGGGCTTTCGGGGAATGGGAGAACAAGAATCGTTGCATTTTGATACTAGGTCTAAGGTTTGAATCTCCATGGCCAATGCACTGTACATGTCTTTCAATGATTTGATAAAAACCAATAAGCAAACCGTTGGTGGAGGAAGAGGCATAGGTGGAGACAGATGTGGTAGAAGACGTGGCGATGGTGGCGGTTTTGGTTGTAATGGCCACCGAGGCTCGCTGAGTGTGAATAGGTCATTGCAATATTCAATCGTGAAGGCAAGCTACGTAGATATCCATATTATACATATCTTCGAATAATAGATACTCGTTATGTATATATCTTGTTGTTGTTCTTTCAAAGATAATGGAATATTGTATAGTTTGGTTGATTGTGTTATTTAAAAAAAGGAATATAAATATCTAAAGGCGGTATGCTTCATGAGAATAGAACCTGTGACCTATGGTTAGGGTTAGTAGATTCATGTTCTTTTTAGGAAAACCACAAGGTTAAGATTCTTAATTTGTATCTTTATTAAAAAGAATTGAAATTGCAATAAAAATTTGTGTGTAAAAGCTTGATTTAGAGGAAGGTGGTACTTGATCTATATTGATACCATTAATTAATCTACAAGTACTGTCCATACCCATGAACCAAAACCCTAATCTAAAATCACTCTACAGCATTGAATTTCTGGCAAGTGACATCCCTAACCATTGAACCCTTTCCTCATTTAAGTTGACCCCATGTGCCTATTAGTTTTGCACAAGGGGTCAATATAAATGTAAGTAGGTACTCTTATGCCCTTCGTTTCAGTCTTTACACCGAAAGTCTTTGGGGCGTTCTACGTAACCGTGGTCAACAACAAAACAAACCAATCCCAGTCTTAAAGTACTAATAAAGTATATTTCTCCTCTTTTATCGGCGAGAGTTATGGCGGTCGCGACGAGATACGAAAAACAGTGTTCCATTTCGAACATATGGGTCTATTTTTAGAGTAGTGTTAGTGGTAGTTATGGATATTTTAACAACGAATATCAAAATTGGAGCTTTTTGTTTTTTTTATTTTGATTCTATAAGTAAAGCCAGGCCTAATGGATTTCGTAAAATTACAATAAAAAATAAATGCGAAACAATAATAACGAGGTGTACGCCGGATTGTTTGGGTCTTGTTTAGTAGTTGCGATTCCCGCACAAACATGGTCCCACACTCTAAATTGACTTAATGAGCTTCTCTGCTTCAAATGTCTATTTAATAAACCTTCTTTCTCCCACCTTTTCATTGCAATTTCTCCTCCTCCTCCGGGCTCTGCTCTGTGAGTCGCTTTCCGTTTGGCGTCTTCGAAGTCTCGGTTATTGGTGAGTTCCGGATCCATCCCTCAAATGGCTGCCTTGGAATGAAGTCTGCTCCCTAATTTAATCATTGTTGATAGCACTGTGAGTTTAGATAGTAATGTTGTTTCTTGTGAATTGCAGGAGCTATGGCATTTGTAGAACTTTTCCTATTGGGTTTTTTCACAATAGGTAGATTTGGATTTGCTTACGGCTGGACAAGCGCTCATGCCACATTCTATGGGGGCAGTGATGCATCCGGCACAATGGGTAAGTGTCTAATTCTCTTGCGTTGTCCACCAGAAGATGGGATTGAGCTCTTGCATTGTAACATGGGGAAATCGTTTCATATGATGCAGGGGGCGCCTGTGGGTATGGCAATCTATACAGCCAAGGATACGGCACCAACACTGCAGCTCTCAGCACCGCTCTCTTCAACAACGGCCTCAGCTGTGGAGCGTGCTATGAGATCAAATGCAACGACGATCCACAATGGTGCCTCCCCAGTACAATTGTGGTCACTGCCACCAATTTCTGCCCGCCCAACAATGCCCTGCCTAATGATGCTGGGGGCTGGTGTAACCCCCCACAACAGCACTTCGATCTCTCACAGCCTGTGTTCCAGCAGATTGCCAAGTACAAGGCAGGCATTGTCCCTGTTATCTACCAAAGGTCCGTCCTCCGATTTCTGGCTGATTATACATCTGCTTCTCTGATTTCGTTGTATTACCAGAGGGACCAGTCACTGTACTATATCCGCTTCTCTTTTTAAGTTGGTTGATTTATTTCAATGTGTTGTATTGCAGGGTACCCTGTCACAGAAGAGGCGGAATCCGATTTACCATCAATGGGCATTCCTACTTCAATTTGGTGCTCATCACAAACGTTGGCGGAGCAGGGGACGTGCACGCAGCGTGGATAAAGGGGTCAAGGACTGGTTGGCAGCCAATGTCGCGGAACTGGGGCCAGAATTGGCAGAGCAACAGCTACCTCAACGGGCAGAGTCTGTCCTTCAAGGTTACCACCAGTGACGGTAAGACTGTCATGTCCTACAATGTCGCTCCCAGCGGCTGGCAATTTGGCCAGACTTTTAGCGGTGCTCAGATACACTAACATAGCAGCCTGGCGAGTATTGTACTATTATAATTTTGTGACCAAGAAGGTCTCGTCTAGTGTTTGCATATGCATGTAGCAATATGGCTATCGAAATAGGCCTAGTTTTAGTCGGGCTGTACTCGCTCGTGTCTATTGATGGTGACTTTTATCTTTCATCCGAGACGAAGTGCTGTGGCGGTGGCAGTGGCCATGGAAGGCTACTGCAGTTCTGTCTAATGTGGTGACATTGATTTAGGAGATAAAATGTATTTAGTGTAGAAGAGTCATATTGTGTTGGGAACATGGCAGAGGTGGATTATGGACACCCGCCTGTTCTGTGGTGTGACTCCTATAATTGCCACGGTAATAGCTAGTAGGGTATTGCTAAAGGAGAAAAAGTCTTCTGTTCTGAAGAGGGACAAGTGTGCTTGGTGCAATTGTCTATGCTCAATTGTCATATAATATAATAATAATTGTGGTCTTCGATACCAGATTCTGGTGCGTTAAGTTAGTTTGGTGAGGCCGTCAGATTTAATCTTCTATTTCATGGAGTATGAACTTGGATATGTTATTCAGATTATCCGAAATATCTTCTAGAAAGAAAACCATTATCCTTGTTTTCATGGAAGGAGTCAAAGTGAAAAATGATTTTTTATTTCTTTTGCCTTCTCTAGCATTTTTTTTTTTTGAGATTATAATCCCCGCTTTATCTCTTGATAAGGAAATAAGGAAAACGTTCTCGATATGTAGTTGTGGTTTTCTGGGGAAGCATGGTATGCATTATGACGGCCAGTTGCTGGCATCTCGTTCGAAATCGTCGATGGATTTACATTCCAAAGTGAAGCCGGGGAAGATTCAGCTTCGAAATCCTTTTCATGTAGTAGATTTCAATTCTAAGAACTTAAAAAGTAACTTTTGGGGTTTGATAAAATGCCTTTCCCGTTTTGGATTGACCAGACACAGGATTGCTAAACGCATAATTTTTTACGTTTGTTCTTCGATTATTATTATTGTTTTCCCTCAATTGGGGATCAGGTAGAATGAAACTCAATTATTATTGTTTTCCCTCAATTGGGGATCAGGTAGAATGAAACAAGGTTAAGCATGACACTATTTTGAGGCAATGTATATTTTTTTCCATGAGCCTGAGCTACCATTATAACTCTTACCTCGTCTTGGTAAATACGACTCAGTGGTTCGGGGTTGGTACCGTCGTCATCAAGGTGACGCACTGTGGCTGTGGCTCGGGGTTGGTATCGTCGTCATCAAAATTCTAGTCAAACAACTACCTTTACCCTAGAGTGGACATGCCCGCGAGATTTGAACCCAGGTATCTTAGGTGTCCAACGTCTTACCAATCCACTAACCCTTACCGACAAAGATAATGTATATTAGTTTCGAAAGAAAACAATTATTTTTGTCTAAATAATATTTTTATGATGTATTCCCTTTGAAAAATGTTTATTTCGAAAATATCTAGAGGTAAAGCACTTAACGGTACTCGATAGGATTTTATAGGTATAGTTTTGGGATTATTTTTTAATATATAACTTTATAAAATATTATAATATTTTTAATATATAAAGAATATAGTTGGGTTAAGAAAATGTTTTAATTCTTCATACTAGATAATATATTTTTATGGATTAAATGAAAATGTAAATAAATATAAAATTTAATTTTGATTTAAATTTAGATTAAAATTTGTATATAATTTATTGTAATATTAAAATAACAAAACAATTTTAAAAAAATTAATTTTTATAAAAATAAATTGTATATATATATCTTAGTTTTTTTTATTGAGTAAATACTTCTTATACATATCCGACATGGGGATTACCGATAATGCAAGTGGCGGCGGTAGACCACATCAAGCCGATATATATATCTTAGTTCTTACATACCAATAAAAGAATTTTAAAACATTTTAATAAAATTTAAAATAAATTATTTCAAAAGAGACAGTTCAAAGGTTTGGGTTTTGGCTCTTCTTCGAGAGATCCAAGGTTCAAACCTTAGCTTAGGTAAGTATGTGAGTGTATGTTCATTAAAAAAATAAAATTATAAATGTTATTAATCATAAATGAAGGTTAAAAAATATTAAAATATATAAAAACAAAAGTCGAATATCTTTACATAATAAAAATATTTAATAATTAAAAAAAAATTCAAACAATAATTTTAAATGTCTATGTTTATTAAAAGAATACAATTTCAAATAGAATCAATTAAAACTTTCAATTTAATAATAACATTAAAGGAAAAGTTTTAACTTTTTAACACACATTGATGCTCTTATTTTTTATAAGAGTATAATGCAAAATATGTTTTTAAATAAAAGTTTACAATAAAAATTTAAAATTTAAAATTTAAATATAGTATTTAAATAAATAAAAAATTAAATATAATAATATAATTTATTTTTATCCATTCAAATAAATATATAATAGATAAACGCATAAATTTATATTGATATTACTATCACATGATATTAATTTAATTAATTTTTTTTTAATTTCTGAAGAGAACTAAAATCTTATTAAAAAATTACACATATTTATTAATTTTAATATTTTATTTTTTATTTTTTTTATATATAATTATTTTTTTTTTTGAATAATTGGTCAAATCACACACTTAACTTAAAATCATAAAATCATGGAGCTACCACTATAACCCCTACCTCGCCTCTATAAAACATGACCCAGAGTGAGGGAAACCCCAATAAATCGGGTTGGTGCAGTCGTCATCAAACTTTTTCAATTTTATATAACTAATTAAAAAGCATGTGTATTCTCCGAGCCTAAGTTCCGACAGGGGGACAAGTAGCAATGGCGTTAAGGCAGAACCAAGAGAAGGGTGTGTCGTTATGTAGTTGATTTAGACTTATCGTCCTACAAATTTTAAATATTGCAAATGCATGTGCTCCCATGTGCCTTCGCCGAACGCGGCGTACGGTGACATGTCGTTTTCTTTCTATCTGTTCTTTATGATTTGACAGGCTACAACCTGTAGAGAAAAGAAAGGAAAGCGAAAAGGCGATTTGGATCCTTCTTGTCCGGTAATCAAATTACAAGGAAATTATGCAAAGTTTGGGGTAAAAATGAAAGGGAGAAATTCTTGAGCTTTGAGGAATGGTGAGCTCCCGTTGTGTATATATCTAATTGTTCCAAGTTTTGAGCATAACCATCATGTTGTATTATGAAAATCAGCCTAGTGCTTGTTTTTAACCCAAAGAAGTGGGCCTCCTGGAAAAGGATTGCCCTTTGTGTTAATGTTACGTAATTTTCATGACAAACTAGGAAAATAAGGGAGGTGGAGAACGCTCAAATTTAGTGAGAGCTTGGATAAATGTTTGTTTTTTTTTTAAATATATATTTTGGTTAGTGTGAAATTTTTTGTATGACAAATGTAAAGGATGGGGTATTACATCTCTACTATGATTTTTTATAAGGACGGGAGCTGAACTTATCAATAGAGGCCAAACACACAACCATCATACACTTATCCTCTCATACACTCATCCACGTCGTTGTTCAAACTGTTAGGTTATCATACACCTACCCTCTCATACTCACCCATGCCACGATTCAAACTTTTAGGTTAGAAAGAAATCTCGAGAAAGTCGCTCTTAGGTGGTTAGCAATGTTGTCCCATTCGAGTATACCACTATCTAGAGGGAATCCACAAGAGATTTTTTTATGTCCCCCTTCGCATCGTAGAGGTTCAAACCTTGAACCTCCCGTTCAATAGGGTCAAGCTCGCCTTCTCCACTTATGCTACAAAAATAGACAAAATTTTTGGTTAGAAAGAAACCTCGAGAGGTGATCTTAAGTGGCCGACAATGTTGTCCCATCTAGGTATACCACTATCTAGAGGGAAGCCACAAAAGATTTTTTGTGTCCCCTTTATATCCTAGAGGTTTGAACCATGGACCTCTTGTTCAATGGGGCTAGGCTTGCCTTCTCCACTTGCACTACAAAGGCGGATAATGAATATAAGAGCCTTTTACTAGTATTACTAGTGTCGAGTCGTTTAACGTGTCATTGCATAAATTGAATGAGTTTCTCATTTTCTTAATGACAAATATTTGTTAAAAAAACTATTAAATTTTTTAACACTCAACATAAAACTTAAATTTATGTTTAATGTTATTAGAATTGGATGACATGTCTGCACATTATCCTCATACCATTCGTAATTGTAAAAATAGCATTAACAACTGACTTTCACGAGGTGGGAAGTCCTATTTTATATATGGGATAGGAATTGACTATCTTTGTTAGTCCTTGGGTAGGACAATAGTGAGCCATGTTGGTTAATGGTTTTGGTTCTCTTTAGTCATCTATCACATGTTTAACACATTTTTTAATATTTTTGCCTCCTAACTTTTCGAAAACCTTAAAATAATCATAGATTGGTGATTAAAAGGCGTTTTGACATACATCCCTAAAGCATACACCCTAAAAATTGATGGTATCAAGATTGGCACTTTAAGTGGTGAACATAGTAGTCGATTGAATTTTAGAATTTTCAATTTAAGGTCATAATTCTAGCATGATTTTGCACCTAAGGTTTGAATGGCATGTTGTTTGGACTGATGGTTAAGATTTATTGACCTAAAAAAGGGATAGAATTAGTAGTCAATCTAAATGGGAAGTCATTTCATTTCATTTGCTATAAATGACTAGTTCACACCATACATTTAGTTACCAAATCATTATGAAACATCTAGAGGATATTCTTATGTACTTGTTAACACTCTTATCAACTCTTTGTCTATGTTGCTACCATAGTATGAAATATTTTTGCTCTCTCTCATCCTTATAGGTACAACCAAAGTCATCAACCACTAGTTCACTACCTTCCAAGAAGGAGGAGAAGATGCTCTACCAAGAGTTGTAGCCAAAGTTCACTAATTGTTACTTGAGGACTAGTTTCCAAGATAGGTCAAACTCTCTACAAACATCCTAAGTGTGATATCTCCTTATTTACTATGGTGATGTTGCAAGCAAGTTAGAACAGGATTGAGAATTTTATTGCATTTATTATGGGATGATATGGTCCTTGATGCCCTAGGTGTTAAAGAATTTATTTTACTACATTAGGGTTAGCCTTAGCTTTGCATTTTGTGGATAATTTGTGTAGTTTGTTCTTGATTGCTCTACTTTATTTATGCTTGGATTAAGATAATTTTCAACTTTGATTACGAATTTATTGTTATATTGTCTTAATTTAAGCATCTTTTAGTTTATGTTGCATTAACTCGAGTAAAATTGTATGATGTATTCCCATTTTCTTGTAAACATTTGGTGAACTTGATGTGAAACTACCTTTTGAGGTTTCTCTTTCTGTTTTCAATCCCTAGGGTTTAGTAAGTTTGTTATCATAGATTTTGTGTTAGTTATCGCTTGTTATTGTAAGCTAAATTATCCTATCATAAATTTTATCTTAGGGATGCACTAAAAATCTAGTATTTTTTTGCTATGAGGGATTTTTAGTAGTTTGCTTGCTTAAGGGTGGAACATTTTGGTAATACCCTAGTTGCTCTTGAGTAGGTTTTTTGCTTACCCGTATGGCTTCTTCTAAGGGCATTGGAATGACTACTAGATTTAAGAAGAAGAGAATTCGTAAGTCTTGAGAAATAGAAGAGGATATCCCATTACCTATTATCCATCAAAATAATAATGTTCATTCTTTTATGCTTAATCAAGACAATGAACTTCAAATTAAGGACTAGATGGATAGATATTTTGATTCTAAAGAAAAAATATCCTAATATTGACTTTGATGAACCTTAGAAATTTTCCATACGGTCTCAAAAAGCATTAGGAGCATCTACATTAGGTAGTAATGATGAAAGTCATTTTGAATTAAGATCACTCATTAATGAGGAGATTGTGGCAAGACCAAGATTATTTCTAAATGTAGCAATCATGAAAAAATAGATGCATGTGTGAATATCGCATGCAAAACACCATTTCTTGAAATCCATTACTTACTCTAACCTTCATGATGGAAAATTAGCTATGTATATGACAACCCATGGGGAATTGTTGGATTACTAGCTAGATAGTGATAGGCATGATATTGAAAAGCAAACAAAGACTTCTAGGGGGGGAATGAAGGCTTTTGCGAGAGAAACAACCAAAAATAATGTAGGAGTTGATAACCAATATTACTTAGCTTTTAAGTGCTAATAGAAATCTTTTAGTACAAGTTGTTGTCCCTCCTTCGATCTTAAACCCTAATACACCTCCTTCACCTCCCCTAGCCAATCCTAAGGAGGATTTACTTGCATCAAGCAATCTAACTTTGAGGAAATATAAAATTCAATCTTTAGCCCTTGATGTGGAAGCTATGGATTTGTTTGGGCATATGACTAAATTATTTTATGAGGGAACAAATAAAGCCAAAATATTTATTGATAAGTTTATGTCCTATTATAAGCATTGGATACACAATGAAAAGGCTTTACTAAAATTGATGATTAAAAATTTGGTAGGAAATGCTCTTTATTGGTTTGCATCCTTACATAAACATTCGATTGATTCTATAGATACTTTTGTCAAAAAGTTAAAACAAGAATTTGATGATGACATGACTATAATGGAAGTAATGGATGTTTTTGTAACATAAAACAAGGTCCTAATGAATCTATTACTAACTTTCATAAAAGGTGAAAAGGCTTAAATATCCTGCAAACATAAATTTGACAAAGAGACTGCTATATTAATGTTTGTAAACAAACTCAGGCCCTCTTTTCAAGAAAAAATCCAAGAACACAATCCTTTTGGTTTACCTTCTCTTGATAAAGTTATACATTTTTTTAAGATCCTTAAGGATTGGAAAAATAAGGAAGGCCAAAAATCTCTTAAACCTAAAAATCTTAAGAAAAATTCCATAGGAGTTGGGGTTTGCAATGTAGTTTTCCAAGATACCTCTCAAAGTTCTAGATAGTTGGAGCTCCTATGTATATATTAACCAAATTTGGGGTGGTCCAAAACCTGATAATATGATGCCTCAATAAACACAAAAGATATTCTCAAAGTATGTCCACCACCTAATCTTAAGAACTATCACATCAATGATAGGTTTGAAGCGCCTATTTGGAAATGATCCTAAAAAATTTTGATTCTGGTATGGAACTTATAGTCATGACAATTCTACATGCATTGACTTGCATAGATTTTGCCTTAAGCAAGCATTTGGTCCTAACTTTAACATTGATCAAGTCAACAATGATAGGATTATAAGACACCAAAAAATGCTTTTAAGGGTGGCTTAAATGCGACGATTTTTACGATGGTAAAAAACCGCCCTAATAGACCCTAAGAGGGTGGTTTTAAACCGCCCTCACCAAAAAATGCTTTTAACAGTGCCTAAAAGACGATGATTTTTTATAGCGATAAAAAACCACACTAATAGATCTAAGAGGGAAGTTTTAAACTACCCTCACAAAAAAAAAAACTTTTAATGGTGCCTAAAAAACGGTAATTTTTTACAGCGGTAAAAAACCATCCTAATAGACCCTCAGAGGACAGTTTAAAATCACCCTAAAAAATCACCTTTAAAATATATATATATATACTGGTGGAAAGGCGGGAACTGGTTTTTGAGCTCTGGCGATTTGGCGGGAAACTTTCTGAACTGTCGTCGGCCGAGGCTCTAGGGTTTCTGGTGGGAAGATTCTACCAGGGACTCAGGTGGTTTGTTGTTGTTTTTCGCTGACGGCTCTTTCGTTGCCCGGGAGGGCCCAATGGGGTCTCCTCCAGGATTTCTCGATGGGAAGAAGACCTCTTATGCCGAGATATTAAGAGAAAACCCTGCGTCTTCCTCCGATGAAGCTCAGCGGAGTGCTTACCATTCGCTATCCAGGAATGCGGGCAAGGGTTCTCCTGTGCACAGAGTCAATGGATGTCTCCCGCAATCCGCTTCCAGACCGAAGATTGTCATAGAACCAAAGCTGGTCGAGGACACGATCAACTATCGTGCTACTCATGACCTGATTTGCAAATTCATGGGTATCCGACCCACCCTGCACTTTACGCACACACGGGTGAGACAAAGCGAGGAGCCTATCGGTGAGTACTCCTTATGGCCCATAAGCAATGGGTATTTTATTATTAGTTTTTCCTCCTTAGCGGATAGAAACAGAGCATTTGAATCAAAAAAGAGGAGCCATGGCCCGGCAGGGTTATTTGTCCAACCGTGGAGAGCGGGCTTCGACCCTCGCATTGAGCCCACGGCTGTCCCGGTTTGGATCCGGCTGTATGCTCTCCCGATGGAGTTTTGGGGTGAGCAGATTCTTGAATTGATAGGTAACTCTCTAGGTAGATATTTGGGAGTTTCCAAAGATACCATAGAAGGAAACACTGTTGTTTATGCTAGAATTTGTGTAGAACTGGATATTAGCCAGCCGCTACCAGCTGAGATGGAGCCAGAGTTAGCGGGACAATCCTGGATACGGCGGTTAGACTATGAAGCCCTACCTTTCCGATGTAGAGTTTGCCATAAGCATGGCCATTTGGCTAGGTTCCGCCCAAATATCTTGAGCACCAAAGCGGATGTTCCACGGGGAATGCCAAATCGCCCCAGAGAGGGTAAGCCCACTCCGGTCAAGGAACCACCCATCATTCCCCTTGGTTACGATGCCCCGGAAAGATGGCTTTGAACAGCGAGAAGAGAAGAAGAAACAAAAAGAGAAATGGCAAGGAGCAAGCTCAACCCAAGCCAACCAACCGGTATGAAATCTTCAAATCTCTTGTGGATCAAGAAGACCAAATTATGGAAGGAGCGAGATGGGAACCTTGAGGATAATATCATCCATTCTCATGCTCCTCCCTCACCAACCCCTGTCCTAGAACAGGTGATTGACTCCTCTGAGATTTTGCGGCTAGAAAACCCGGGGGCATTGGTAATCCACTCCCCGGCCACGACCGGTTATTAAGGATGTCACCATGGGAAATGCGAGAAAAGATCGAGGAGAAAGACCGGCTCTAGGGATTACCCGAGGTGGAGAAGAGGTCGAAAAATAGTAATTCCCAAGGGGCGGGCAGGAAATCCAATAAGGATCTAATTGCAGTGCAAGGAGATAAGCTAATCAATGGAGGATTGGCGAGAACAATTGATTCTTATTGCTCCCAAGGTTTCCAATGATTATTCAATCTTGGAATGTGAGGGGTTTAAACGGTAGAACCCATCAATCTACTGTTCAAAGACTTTTAGAGAGAAGTAAAACAGACTTTCTGCTCATTCAGGAGACAAAAATGTCTTTAGACCTTATGAGTAAAACTGTCAGTCGAATCTGGAGGGGTGCTGGCCATATGGTTGTGGCTGCTCTAGGTGCCTCGGGAGGGATTGCTACTCTTTGGAACCCTTTGGCGTGGATAGCAATAGAACATATAGCTTGGAGGGGTGTCCTCACATCTCTTTTTAGGAACATTGTTACAGCTGAACAAGTCTTAATTACAAACTTCTATGGGGCTCAGAACATCGATGGTCAGCGGTTTCAATGGAAAGCTGTTCAAAATATGAGGTCCTCCAGGGAAGATTTTGATTGGATTATTGTTGGGGACTTCAATGCCAAATTATCTGCCAGGGATCAGGGAAGGTGGCATCCCGAGTTTTGGATACGGGGGGACCGGCTTTTAATTGCCCAAGTCCAGGCCTTTAACCTTGTTGATATCAAAGGCCCTGGCACAAACTTTACCTGGACTAATAAGAGAAGAGAGCCATACAACAGGAGGGTTAAGCTTGACCGGTTTATGGTCTCGGAGGAAGCTTTTGTTAGATGGAATATCAAATTTTAGATTTTGGATGGCCCAGTCTCGGATCACTCTCCCATTTTCTTTGGAGGGAGGGACTATGTCGAGGCGATATTACAAACCATTTAAATTTGAAAATTTTTGGTTGCAAAAAGAGGACCTCCGAAGGAAAATTCCACAGTGGTGGGAAGAAGGTCGTCTCCCTTTTGGGACAGCTATGTTCAAATTTCATAAACAACTTCTTTTTGTTAAGAGTAAACTAAAACAGTGGAGGCAAACTAACAAATCTGATTTCCAGCTCCAACGGGCTCCCTTGTTGACCAGATGGAACGAGGTGCAAAAACAATTCGGGGAAGGAATCATTTACGAGCATCTTAAATCCGAGGATGATGCTTTACGCAAAGCGGTTGAGGACATTGATAATCAAGAAGAGATCTACTGGAAGCGAGAGAGCAAGAAACACATGGTTATTAGAAGGAGACGAGAAATACAAAATTTTTCCATCGCTCTGCCTGTGCTAGAAGACAATTGAATAACATGGAACTCCTTCAAGACGAGAATGGAAACTCTTTTGACACTCTCCCTGGTATGCACTCCCACTCAATGGAGTATTTCTCAAACCTCTTTAAGGAAAGTATGGAGCATGATGTGGAAGCCCAAAATGAAGTCATTGATGGCATTCCCTCTATTATCTCTCATGAAGAGAATCGAGGCCCTTCTTAAGCCCATTGATCGTGATGAACTCAAGAAGGTGGTCTTTGGGATGTGCCTTTGGAAAATCGCTCTGGTCCTGATGGCTTCCCTATTGAGTTTTTCGGGCCTTACGGGATACCCTGGAGGAGGATGTGCTGGTTGTCATTCAGGAGTCCCGAACTAATAAAAGAATGCTCAAGGCTCTAAATCACACCTTTATTACCTTAATTCCAAAAGGAGAGGGGGGGTTCACATTTCTGATTTCAGACCTATTGCCTTATGCAATGTGATTTACAAAATAATCACTAAAATTATGGCTGAAAGACTAAAACCTCTTCTTCAGAATATAATCTCCTCAGAGCAAGGGGGTTTTGTTGAAGGGAGACGGATCTTGGATGGAGTGATCTTGGCTCAGGAGGCTATCCATACTATGCACAATTTATGTAACAAAGGAATGTTCATCAAAGCTGGATATGTCTAAGGCTTATGACGGGGGTAGAGTGGGGCTTCTTGGTCAAGATGTTGGCAACCTTTGGTTTTTCTCAGGACTGGATTGCCTGGGTCATGAGCTGTATCTCTACGCCTTCATACTCTGTTTTAATTAAGGGGCTTCCCTCGCCACCTTTTGGAGCCTCTCGGGGTCTTCGCCAAGGAGACCCTTGCTCTCCTTATCTCTTTCTCATCTTGGCTGAAGGATTAGGCAGACTCCTCCTGAGAAGAAGACTTCAAGGACGAGTTAACGGGAATTAAAATCGGGGCTGAAGTTTTGACTCATTTTACGGTTTGTGGATGATCTTTGGATTGGTGGGAGTGGCCGGCCTCGGGGAAGCAAGAGGAATCGAGAGATTCTCTAAACGTCTACCTCCGGGCCTCTAATCAAGTCATCAATGAAACAAAATCCAAAGTGGTCTTCTTTAATCTTGATCAAAGGTCACAAGACGAGTTATTGAGATCTTGGGATTCACTAGGACCTCTCTTCCTGTAGTTTACACAGGGGTTCCTCCGCATTTCAAAAAGCTGAAAGCTGATTTTTGGAAGGACCTTTTGGATGGCATCAAAGAGAGAATGAATCACTGGTCTCATAGATGGTTAAGCTATGGGGGCCGACTGACTTTCCTGCAGTCTGTTATTCAGGCCATGCCAATTTATAAATTCTCTATCCTGGCTGCCCCTCCTTCAATTTGGAAAGAGCTGGACAAAGCGGCTAGAAGTTTTCTTTGGGAAGGTGCCAAAGGAGAGAGGAAATGGGCCTTGGTTGGATGGGATAAGGTCACCCAGCCCAAGGAAAAAGGTGGGCTGGGATTAAGAAGCTCCAAGTTTAACAATCAGGCTTTGGCTGGAAACCTGTATTGGAGGTGGATTTCCCAACCAACGTCCCTCTTCGACGAGAATCCTCTCTAGTAAATACTTGGGTCTTGTTCACCCCAATGACTTGGGCCGCTTTCCTTTGGAGGGTAATGGATCATTAGTGTGGCGAGGCTCTCAAGCTTGGATCTCGCATTATCAAAGATCAATTGTTACGGAAAGTTGGGAGAGGGGAGAAGGCCCGGTTACGGGTCGATTCTTGGGATCGAGAATCCTCCCATTCTTGCTTGTGTTTCTGAATTGCATCCGTTAAAATCAGCTCTAGAAGATAAGGGATGGATCCATATTGAGAGCTACTTCAATACCAGCCAATTGGGGGAGTATAAGATTCAAAAGTTCAAGCGGTTGGGTGAATGGCCTATTCCAATCCCCCGGAGCAGGCTCCAACTCTGGAAAAAATCTTGTCAGAACGGTTTCTTACTGGGAGAGATGAGGAGGATGAGCTTGCACGGGGCTTTGGGAACCTTGGGGTTTATCTTTGTGAAGGAGGGCTATGATTCGATCCTTCCGAGCCCCCCCACACTCTTTTCCGGTTCAAGAATGGAGGAATATTTGGCATCCCAAGGGCTGGCCGAAAGTGAACTTCTTTGCCTGGCAGCTTATGCACAATGGAATCTTGACCTTTGACAATCTCAGAATCAGAGGCATCATTGGTCCTTCCCAGTTTGTTTTATGCTATAGGAATGAGGAAGCTGCTGATCATCTTACGTTTGATTGTCCTTTCACACAACGATTTGGCATCGTTGGTTCTCCCATTTTAAACTTCGAGGCTATTGGAGACTTGTCTCGGACCAATTTATGGGAAAGTTTGGAAGAGAGGTAGATTTACATCTAAAGCTCTTCGAATTGGTTGGGAGCTTGGTTTCCTTTTTATTTGGTGGCGGTGTGGTTGGAAAGAAATGCTCGTATTTTTCGTGAAACCTTCTCTTCGGTGGATGGGATATGGCAGGTCATCTGGAGCAAAGTAGTGGAAACCGTTGCCATCTATGTTGAGGAGGAAAATCAGCCTACTTCTAAGCCTCTGGAAGAGAGATGGCTGATCTTGAGAGACGGGGTAAGAAGTTGTTGGAAACCTCCCCCATAAGGGTGGGTTAAAATCAACATAGAAGGAGCTGCAAAAGGCAATCCGGGCAATCCTTGGAAGTGGAGTAATCTGCCGTGATCATCCTTGAGGTTTGTGCTCTATTGGGAATTGCAAGGTCTGGGATATGCCACAAACAATGAAGCCGAGGCCTTTGCTATTAAATCTGCTTCCATACGGGCCGTCAAGCAGGGTCATAGAAAGATAATCATTGAGTCTGATTCCCAAATCTTGGTTGGCGCTCTTGATTGCATGAGGAACTTTGCCTTAAAAGCTTGGAGGCTGCGGATTACGGTCTCCCCAAATTAAAGAGCTTTGGAAGGAATTAGAGGATGTGATACCTGTTTATGCTAGCAGAACTCTTAATAAGGCGGCTGATTTCCTTGCTAAGATGGGTCTTGAGAGGGAGGTTGGGATGCATCCGCATAGTGATATGCACTGTGGAGGATGCGAGAGATTAGACAAGGCCTTGAACAAATTTTGAAATAATGTGCAGTGTTTTTTATGCTAAGGAAATTTTTTGTCGCGATATCGCGACCTGTAGTGCTGTCGCGGCCTCAAGCCGAAAGCTGTCGCGATATCGCGACAGGTTGAGCCTCCGCGGCCTTTGGTGGGTTTCTGTCGCGATATCGCGACATGTCGCGCTATCGCGGTCCTTGTTGAGATCCTGTCGCGATTTCGCACCTCTTTTGAAGTTGAAGAGCAAAGTTGAAATTTCGTCGCGATATCGAGACAGGTTGGAGAGTGGGAAGCTGCAAGGTAATCTTGTCGCGATATCGCGACACGTTTGGCACTTAAGCGGCTGGGAGGAAAATTGTCGCGATATCGCGACCTGTAGCGCCGTCGCGGCCTCGAGCTGGAAGTTGTCGCGATTTCGCGACAGGTTGAGCCTTTGCGGCCTTTGGCGGGTTTCTGTCGCGATATCGCGACATGTCGCGCTATCGCGGCTCTTGTTGAGATTATGTCGCGATTTCGTGCCTCTTTTGAAGATGAAGAGCAAAGTTGATAATTCGTCGCGATATCGCGACAGTTTGGTAAACTGGAAGCTGCAAGGTATTTTTGTCGCGATATCGCGACACGTTTGGCACTTAAGCGGTTGGGAGGATAATTGTCGCGATATCGCGACCCTTTTGTGGCATGAGAGTCGTTTAGAAACTTCGTCGCGATTTCGCGACGCCTTTGTTGGTTGGATGATGCGGAGACAGTCCGTCGCGATTCCGCGACCTTTTTGGCGCTTTGGTGCTCTTTGGAGTTGTAGTCGCGATTTCGCGACGCCTTTGCTGTTTGGCTGCTGGAAGGTGCTGTCGTTGCGATTTCGTGACTCCTTTTGCGTGCGGCTGCCGAGGGCCCTTCCTGTCGCGATATCGCGACATGTCGCGATCTCGCGACATGTCGCGTTATCGCGACTGTTGGCGCCGACGCGATCGAGATGGGGGTGACTGCCGCGATTTCGCGACATGTCACGATTTCGCGACATGTCGCCTTTTCGCGCCCTGTTGTTTTCTTTGCCCTGTGGTTGTTAGTGTTGCCTTTGTGCTTTGCACTTGTTGTGTTGCTCTTTGCTCTGGGTCGGGATGTGTTCTCTCCCGTTTGTAATTGTTCTTTGTATTAATACAAGTTTTCATTTTTTTCAAAAAAAATATATATATATATATATATATATATATATATATATATATATATATATATATGGCTTCCTATGTGGGGGAGGGAAAAAGAGAGGGGATAATAGATGGGCACAAGGGGTTTCGAGGAGCGGGAAGGCCTAAGTTGGGCCATGCACCACTGCGTGGCTTGGGAGGGAGTGACAAGGGCTTTTGGGGAATGGGAGAATGAGACTCGTTGCATTCTGATACTAGGTCTAAGGTTCGAATCTCCATGGACAATGCAATGAAAATGTATCTCAATGATTTGATAAAAACCAATAAGCAAACTGTTGGTGGAGGAAGAGGCATAGGTGGAGACAGAGGTCGTAGAAGACGTGGCGGTGGTGGCGGTTTTGGCCGCAATGACCACTGAGGCTCGTTGAGTGTGAATAGGTCATCACTATATTCAATTGCCAAGGCAAGCTAAGTAGATATCCATATTGTACATATCTTCGAGTAATAGATACTTGTTGTGTATATACCTTGTTGTTCTTTCAGAGATAATGAAGTATTGTATAGTTTGGTTAATTGTGTTATTTAAAAAAAGGAACAAAAGTATCTAAAGGTGGTGTGCTTCATCAGAATAAAACCTGTGACCTATGGTTAGGGTTAGTAGATTCATGTTCTTTTTGAAAAAACTTGAAATGAAAATTTCAAAGAAGATTAAAATTCTTAATTTATATTTTTATTAAAAAAAAATTAAAGTTACAGTAAAGATTTGTATATAGAAACTTAAATATTTGATTTAGAAGAAGGTGATACTTGATCTATGTTGATACTATTAATTAATCAAGTACTATCTATACCCATAAACCAAAACCCTAATAAAAAACTCTAGAATCAATCTACAACCTTGATTCTCAAAAGAAACGAGTTGTTTTAGTATGAATGTAAAGGAAACGTTTAGTAATTTGACTTGATCTGCATGGAGGACTTGATATCTGGCAAGTAACACCCCTGACCATTGAACCCTTTCCTCATTTAAGTTGACCCCATGTGCCTATTAGTTTTGCTGAGGGGGTAAGGTACTCTTATGCCCTCCGTTGCAGTCTTTACACTGAAAGTCTTTGTAGGCGTTCTACGTAACCGTGGTCAACAAC
This sequence comes from Wollemia nobilis, assembly GCA_028583015.1. Classification (NCBI taxonomy): domain Eukaryota; kingdom Viridiplantae; phylum Streptophyta; class Pinopsida; order Araucariales; family Araucariaceae; genus Wollemia; species Wollemia nobilis. The sequence goes on along the minus strand of JAQPPZ010016710.1, from coordinate 8,763,873 downwards.
AAAACAAACCAATCCCAGGCTTAAAATACTAATAGAGTATATTTCTCCTCTTTTATCGGCGAGAGTTATGGGCGATCGCGACGAGATCCGAAAAACAGTGTCCTATTTCGAACCTGTGAGGCTATTTTTAGAGGAGTGCTAGTGGTAGTTATGATATTTTAACAATAAAAGTCAATAGGGGAGTTTTTTTATTTTTTTATTTTCAAAGTTACGTGATTCTAGAAGTAAAGCCAGACCTAGTGGATTTCGTAAAATTATATAAAAAAATAAATGCGAAGCAAGAATAACGAGCTGTACGCCGGATTGTTTGGGTGTCGTTTAGTAGTTGCGATTCCCGCACAAACATGTCCGCACACTCTAAACATGACTTAAAGAGCTTCCCTGCTTCGTTGCCCTTGCCCCGATCAAATCTCTATTTAATGAACCTTCCTTTCTCCCACCTTTTCATTGCAATTTCTCCTCCTCTTCCGGGCTCTGTTCTGTGCTGCGAGTCGCTTCAGTTTGGCGTCGTCGAAGTCTCGGTTGTGGGTGAGTCCGGGATCCATTCCTAAAATGGCTGCCTTGGAGTGAAGTCTGCTTCACAATTTAATCATTGTTGATAGCACCGTGAGTTTAAATAGTAATGTTGTTTCCTGTGAATTTCAGGAGCTATGGCATTTGTAGAGCTTTTCCTACTGGGATTTTTCTCAATAGGTAGATTTGGATTTGCCTACGGCTGGACAAGCGCACATGCCACATTTTATGGGGGCAGTGATGCATCCGGCACAATGGGTAAGTATCTAATTCTCTTGCATTGTCCATCAGAAGATGGATTTGAGCTATTGCATTGTAACATGGAAAAATCGTTTCATATCATGCAGGGGGCGCCTGTGGCTATGGCAATCTATACAGCCAAGGATACGGCACCAACACTGCAGCTCTCAGCACCGCTCTCTTCAACAACGGCCTCAGCTGTGGAGCGTGCTATGAGATCAAATGCAACGACGATCCACAATGGTGCCTCCCCAGTACAATTGTGGTCACTGCCACCAATTTCTGCCCGCCCAACAATGCCCTGCCTAATGATGCTGGGGGCTGGTGTAACCCCCCACAACAGCACTTCGATCTCTCACAGCCTGTGTTCCAGCAGATTGCCAAGTACAAGGCAGGCATTGTCCCTGTTCTCTACCAAAGGTCCGTCCTCCGATTTCTGGCTGATTATAAATCTGCTTCTCTGATTTCGTTGTATTACCAGAGGGACTAGTCACTGTAGTATATCCGCTTCTCTTTTTAAGTTAGTTGATTTATTTCAATGTGTTGTGTTGCAGGGTACCCTGTCACAGAAGAGGCGGAATCCGATTTATCATCAATGGGCATTCTTACTTCAATTTGGTGCTGATCACAAACGTTGGCGGAGCAGGGGACGTGCACGCAGTGTGGATAAAGGGGTCAAGGACTGGTTGGCAGCCAATGTCGCGGAACTGGGGCCAGAATTGGCAGAGCAACAGCTACCTCAACGGGCAGAGCCTCTCCTTCAAGGTTACCACCAGTGACGGCAAGACAGTCATGTCCTACAACGTCGCTCCCAGCGACTGGCAATTTGGCCAGACTTTTAGCGGTGCTCAGATACACTAACATAACATAAACCATAACAGCCTGGCGAGCATTGTACTATTATAATTTTGTGACCAAGAAGGTCTCGTCTAGTGTTTGCATATACATGTAGCAATATGGCCATCGAGATAGGCTTTGTTTTAGTCGGGCTGTACTCGCTCGTGTCTATTGATGGTTATTGTTTATCTTTCATCCGAGACAAAGTGCTGTGGCGGTGGCACTGGCCATGGAAGGCTGCTGCAGTTCTGTCTAATGAGGCGACATTGATTGATTTTTAGGAGATAGAGTGTATTTAGTGTAGAAGAGTCATATTGTGTTGGGGACATGGCAGAGGTGGATTATGGACACCCGCCTGTTCTATGGTGTGACTCCTATAATTACCACGTTAATAGCTAGTAGGGTATTGCAAAAGGAGAAAAAGTCTTCTGTTCTGCAGAGGGACAAGTGTGCTTGGTGCAATTGTCTATGCTCAATTGTCATTAAATATAATAATAATTGTGTTCTTCAATGCCAGATTCTGGTGCGTTAAGTTAGTTTGGTGAGGCAATCAGATTTAAATCTTCTATTTCATACAGTATGAACTTCGATTATCCGGAGTATCTTCAAGAAAGAAACCCATTATTGTTGATTACATGGAAGGGTTCAAAGTGGAAAATGATTTTTTTTTATTTTTTTTCGTTCCCAGCAGTTTTTTTTTTTTTTGGGGAGATAATTATCCGCGCTTTATCTCTTGATAAGGAAATAAGCAGGGTATAGAAGATTCAGCTTGTCAATCATTATCCGCGCTTTATCCGCGCTTTATCTCGATATGTTGTTGTGGTTTTCATGGGGAAGCAGGGTATAGAAGATTCAGCTTGTCAATCATTTTCATGTAGTAGGTTTCGATTCTAAGAACAAAAAATGTAACTTATGGGATGTGATAAAATGCCTTCCCCGTTTTGGATTGACCAAAGACAGGACTGCAGAACGCATAACTTTTTACATCTGTTAGATTATTATTATTGTTTTTCTTCAATTGGTGCATATTAGTTTCGGAAGAAAACAATTGTTTTTGTTTAAATAATATTCTATATCTATCCCCATTGAAAAATGTTTATTTCGAAGATACTTAAAGGTAAAGCGCTTAACGGTGTTTGGTAGCATTTTATAGTTATAGTGTAACTATAAATTGTGATTATTTTTTAATATATAACTTTATAAAATATTATAATATTTTTAATGTTATTGTAACTCAAATGGTAAAGAATACAGTAACGGTAAAGAATATAGTAGGGCTGAGGAAATGTTTCAATTCTTTAAACTAGCTTAACATATCCTCTATGGGCTACATGAAAATGTAAATAAATATAAAGTATAATTTTGATTTAGAGTTAGATTGAAATTTGTATATAAAATTCATTCATGTTGGAGAGTTGGAGAGAAGTGGGTAGTTGAAACTCTTGTGTTGGAGAGGCTCCAGGTTCAAATCTCTCCATCTCACATGTTTGCGGATATGTTATGTAATAGTTTACTAGGGACCCTATTGGTGGTGTGTTTATCCACCCGCTTGATGTAATAATGAGCTTAACGAAAGATCAACCAACATTTTAAAAATTTGTATATAATATTAAAATAATAAAATAATTTTATAAAAATTAATTTTAAATTATATTTTTATAAAATATTTTTGAAAAAGTATAATATTTATTTTTTATTATTTATATAAATATTTTAATTTTTAGGTAGAAATAAAAGAAGTTTAAAATATTTTAATAAAATTTGAAATAAATTTTTAAATTAAAGTTATGGTTAGAATGAGGATGTTCACTTTGAAAGTAGATTGTAAGTGTTTCTTAAGCTAACCTCAAGAAAAAAAAAAAAAAAATTAATTAAAATTAAAAAATATTAAAATACATATAAACTAAAATTGTATATCTTTTAATAATAAAAAATATTTAATAATTTAAACTCTTTTCAATTATAAAATAATTTTAGTTGGAATAAAATATTTGTGTATTAGAGTAACATCAAGTTAAAAGGAAAAGTTTTGATAATTTTACATATATTTATGTTGCTCTTTTTATAAAAATATAATGCAAAAGATGTTAAAATAAAATCTTATAATAAAAAATAAAAAAATAAAAATAAAAATTTTAATATTTAAATAAAAATTTTAATATTTAAATAATTACCATGGTAGAGAGAGTTTGAGTTTCATCAGAGAGGGCCTGAGCTTCATTGTGGTAAAGAGGGTTTGTGAGGGTTTCTTTTGTGAGAGCTTCTTTTGCGAGGGTTTCACTCATGCTTCGTCTTTGACACTTTGAAACCCTTTGAGTGGGAGGCCTCCTTTCTCCCATTCTGGATTTAGTTATTAGTCATGCTTAGTTTCTCTGTTGTGGTTCGTGACCAGGGTGTTTTGCTTATTGGAGGTCTTGCTGGTATGTTCTTCTCTCTTATGGGTTTGGCATTATCACTCTTATCTAGGGTAGAGGGTTGAATGTTGATCCAAACCTGTAGGGGTGATCTTGGGTCGTTATAATATAGTGGAAAATTTTGGTTATTGATCCCTTGGCTGACTCTCGCTCTAGTTGGTGGATGTGTTGGGTGGCTGCGTTTCTTTGGTTAGTTGCAAGTTTTAGGGACTTGGTTGGATTGTGCAGCATTACTTCTGGGTTCGATAGTTTCATGTTTTTTTTGGCTTTTCAGGGAGAGGAAAGGGCCATCTAATGATCCAAACCCGTTGGGGTGAGCTTGGTATGGTGTTTAGCTGCAAAAATCTGACGATGTTTCTTTCATTGGCTTCAGCTCTGATGGCTTGGCTGCTCTGGTTGGATGGTGCTTGGATGGCTTCATTGCCAGGGTTCTCTACCAGTAGTGGGTTTGTAAGCTGGTTTGTGTCGCTTTCTTCTAGGTTCGGTAATTTCTTGTTGTATCTGGTTGTTTCGGGGAGACAGGACCAAATACCGACCCAAACCAGTTGGGGTGAAAGTGGGTTGTTATGCTACGGTGGTTTTCAGCTTTTGACCCCATGTCTCTGGTGGGTTTCCTAGCTTCGACGGTCTGCAGAGATCTCTTTCTCCAGTTCCAGCAGTGGTGGTGTGTTTGATCCCAAGGTTCTAAGGCTTATTTTTTTGGGATCTTACCCTTCTCCCTCTCAGGTGCGGTGCGGAATGTTGCTATCTCCTTTTTCTTGTACTTGAGAGTGGTTGTTTTTGAAACTTTTTTAGTTGGCTTCACAAAGATTTACGGGTTTCATGGAATTTTTTGTGCAGATCTTCTGGATGGTTTTTATTTTGTGGATTTTGTTGACCGGTATATCTAGTGTTGTTTTCTTAAATCGACTATTCTCATGAGGGGTTCTCTTGTTATGTGCTTTGTTGGATAGATTTTTTGATTGTGATGACATGATTCCTTTGTTCTCCTTTCATGTTAGGCGATAAATGCTTTGGTTTGGGCGGTTTTTATTTGTAAATTTATTTTTAATCGGTAGCATTTTCATTATTTTGTTGTTTTTCTTCATTGTTTAAGATTTAGAGCATTCGATGGTTTGACCATGGAACAATATCTTGTGTTTGCTTGATAAAAATCTGCGACTTATTTACTAGGAGGTTGTTTCATTGGATTTTCGGGTTTGATTCGTGGAATCCAGCTTTGTCTTTCTTGATGTCTTATTGCTAGATCTAAGGTTTGAGGGTGCCTTTCAAAACCCTACTTGTAATAGGTTTGGGGACCCTTTTAAAACCCTTTCTACTATCAATAAAAATAATAATACTTAAATACTTAGAAAATTAAATATAATTTATTAATATAATTTATTTTTTGCCAATTCTAATAATATATAAAAATATAATAAACTTGAAAACAAAACATGCACAAATTTATACTATAAACATTTGTCAAATGACCCCAAGGGCTAGATGGATTGTAAAGGCTTGAATTGCCAAGTATTTGCCAAGAAGAGATCTAAGTTCAAACCTCAGGGCACGCTGCCAACTTTAAAATAGGTAGTAGTCCGTGTTGAATTCATCGACAATGACAATACAAACTCCAAGCGACCGATGGTCTCCATCTCACGTTAGGTAAACAACAACGAGACGAATAGGCTATTGAGAGCTTGGGAGTAGTCCTTGTGGTTTGAACCCAGCACTAATTACTAAAAATATTGGTTGAAACCAACTCCCCTATGTAACAAAAAAAAAAAACATTTATCAAATTGTATTAGTTTAATTAATTAAATTCCTCACCCAGAAAAAGTAAAATCTTATTAAATAATACATAAATAATTATTAAATTGTTTTTCTTTTTTAATTTAGCGAAAAACTTTGGTTTGAGAAACCACAACCAGCGAGCTCGTCAAAATTATTCGAGAGTCACACTCCACCCTAGCCGCACCAGCATTATCAACTAAAATTTGGATATCTAATGTGGGTTCGGTAAAGTAAAGATTCGAACCAGAAACCTCCCTTCAAAATTGCCCTCTCCGCTACAACACATATTGTTATAATGCTATAAAAAAATACGGATCTTCTCCGAGACTACGTGCCGACAGGGGTACAAATAGCGATGGCATTAAGGTAGAACCGAGAGAAGGGTGTGTCGTTACGTAATTAATTTATTTTTTAATAAATTACCTACCCAATCAATTACGTTCTGACTTTTCCTCTTACAAATTTTAAATATTGCAAATGCATGTGCCCCCATGTGCCTCCGCCGAATGCGGTGAACGGTGACATGTCGTCGTCTTTCTATCTAGTCTTTATGATTTGATAGGCTAAAACCTGTAAATAAAAGAAAGGAAAGCGAAAAGGTGATTTGAATCCTTCTTGTCCGTAATCAAATGACAAGAAAATTAGGTAAATTTTGGCGTAAAAATGAAAGGGAGAAATTCTTGAGCTGCATAAAAATAAGCCTGAATGGTGACCAGCTCCTTTAGTCTATTCACCTAATTGGTCCAATGCCATAAAAATAGGCCTGAATGGCGACCAACTCCTTTAGTCTATTCACCTAATTGGTCCAAGGTTTGATCATGAACATCATGTTGTATATTTAAATCAGCCTAGTGCTTATTGCTAGTGCAAAGAAGTGGACCTCATGGAAAAGAATTGCCCTCATATAAGTGTTAATGCTATGCAATTTTCATAACAAACTAGGTAAACAGCGGAGGTGGGGAAGGCTCAAATTTAGAGATAGGTGGAATAAATTGACATTTAATGTAAAGTATTTTATTAGTATTATCGATGTGAAGTTCTTCAATGTGTTATTGTAAACAATTGAATGAGTTTCTCGTTCTTTATCGATGTCAAGTTCTTCAGTATGTCATTGTAAACAATTGGATGAGTCTCTCATTCCTTTAATGATACAAATGTTTAAAAAAAAAAACTATTAAATTGGTTAACACTCAATATTATATTTAAATTTATGTTTATTGTTATTAGAATTATAATTAGAATTAGATGATCCTTATATCATTTATATTTGTAAATAAAACACTAACAATTAATTTACAAAAGGTGGGGAGTCTTATCCTAAATATGGTGTGACAAGGTAGAGTTATAGAGTAGGTGTCCTTCACCTTGTTCGGCATCGTGCAAGCTTCAACATCCAAAAATTCACGAATTACGCCTTTCTCTTGGTATGTATGTCTTAGTTTTCTTTTTTGTCTTGCTAAGTAATGTGCAACAGATTCTACTTCGGTAGCTTTGATCTTGGAATTCGAGGTTCTAATGCCTCCCAACGATTCACTATTAATACCTAATGGGTCGTAGCCTAATAAGTTTTACCCAAGTCGGTCAACCTAGCCATCTTCCAACATCGACTACACAATGACTTTAACTTTAGCATTGGTGGCTCTTCCCCAAGGGACATGCCCGCTTGTTGGACGAACTTTTAGCTTAACTTATAGGGACACATCAACTCAGTCCCCTAGCCGATGCCCATTCCATTCCTAAGCCTCATTGATCTCACCCTGTTGTCCAAGGCAAGGACTATCTCTTAACCCACTTAGTCGTCGATGCATCGTTGTTTTTGTGCCCTTTCTTGCCTTATAGCAGCCTTGTAGGTTTCATAGCGGTCAACCTCGTCAACCTAATTGAATTCTCTTCCTATGCCCATATATTCAGATCAAGGAGACTACTTTTTGAGCTCGAGCTCCCCTCCTTACTTTGGTTCACTTCTAGGAGAGGTTCGACTCTTGCAACCTCCTTCATGTCCACATCGAGGCTTTCTTGCGAGTCTCTTCTAATTGGGATCAAGTTCGGATTGTTCGTGCTACCATGTCAAAGTATCCTCATCGACCTTGTGGTCTAAGACTCATCATCACTTGAATTTTTGCTCTCATCAAGGGTTCAAGGCTTTCGTGGCTCTCGCCCCCTTCTTATTGTTAGGCCAACACCTAACACAACGTATGGCTCGCAAGGCTCCCTCCAGCTTCTTTTCGAACCTAAATGTTTGCCAATATTTTATCACCTTTCAATATATTATTTATGGGCATGAGGCTCATGGCAAGTCCATCACCTTAACCACAAGCCTAACTTCTTCTTTTCATCTTTCTCAGGTTTCAACCCAGAGCGTGAGTTCTCCTTGCCTTAGTTATCTCATTTAGCCTATGGCCGCTCCCACGAACACTTCTTTGTCTCGTGATTGCCACAATAAATCCAGTATTGTGTCTGCTAGTCCCTCATAGCAAGGGACACCAAACTAGAGGTTTTTACCCGCGTTATAACAAATCTTGACTGGTAGGCAGTAAGTTTCTTGAGGGTTTGGCTCGCTTAACCAATTTCTCCTTGAGCTTGCTCTCGAACTTGACCACCTTTTTATCCAAGCTCTTTACTCATGCCTCAAGCCTTCTAAAACGATTGGCTTCTTGATATTCTAGCTCATTAAACTTCTTTAATAGTTTAGCCTTGCGAACTCGAACATCCATTGCCCTATTGTCACTCATTCTCTCAAGTCACAAAGTCTCATATAGTTTCCAATCCAAGCTATGATACCAACTGTGATAAGGTAGAGTTGTAGAGTAGGTGTCCTTCACCATGCTCTACACCATGTAAGCTTCGACACCCAAAACTTAATGGATTACGCCTTTATCTTGGTATGTATGCCTCAGTTTTTTTAGTCTTACCAAGTAATACAAAGTGGATTATACTTCAACAAATTTGATCTTGGAATTTGAGATTCAAATGCTCCCTCAACGATTCACTATTAATACCTAATGGGTCGTCACCCAACTAAGTTTTATCCAAGTCGATTGACCTGGCAATCTTCCAACATCAACTGCACACTTTTAACCTCAACGTCAATGAATCTTCCCCAAAGGTTGTATCTGCCTATTGGATTGACTCTTAGCTTAACTTATCATGGCACATTGTCCCAGTCCCTTGGTCGACGTCCATTCCATTTCCATCATGACATCTCACGCCCAACACAACTTGAGTCTTTGCTCTCATCCATGCCAACTCAAGGGGAGGGACACTTTGGCCACCACCCCTCTACATATGAGACATACAGGGTTAGAAAATCGGTGAATATTCACAAATTGAGCGAATATTAACATTTTCAAAAATTCAAATTAGTGAATTTTGGGGACCTTGGACATCAACCTATTTGCCAAAAAATTTTGAGGATAAAGTTTCTAGGGTTCGGTTCACCCTGCGTTGATAATAGTATTCAGATTTTTTTTTAATTCACCAACACTTCCGCCTAAATAAAGGACCCTTTTCGCCTTAAAATTATAGCATTTTAAAATTATCTTGCCAAATTCACCAATTATACCACTATATATAATTAACACACCAACGATACTTTTTCATGTAAAACATTCAAACAATTAGAAAATCGAGCATCCGTAGTGAAAAGTAAAACCTTCCAAGAAAAAAGATATACTGGCTACTGAAACTTTATGTAATCGAAACATGTTTTGCACCTGAAGTGATCAGACTATTCTACAACTGGAGTGACCAGACCCTATTATGAACCCAAACTGATAGTCGAACCCTATTCTATACGCGGAGTGATTGATCCTTGTTCTACACCCGGAGTGACCAGATCCCGTTCTGCACTAGGAATGGTCAGACCCTGTTCTACATGCAGAGTGACCAGACCCTATTCTAAACTAAACCAATAGTTGAATCATGTTCTGTACACGGAGTGATTGGTCTTTGTTTTGCACTCAGCGTGATCGGATCATGTTATGCACTCAAAGTGATAGGATCCTATTATGCACCCGAAGTGACCAAACCCTATTCTACACTTGGTGTGATTGGACCCTATTCTACACTTGGAGTGACCGAACCCTATTCTACACCCGGATCAATGCTCGAACTCTCTTTTGCACCCGAACCGATTGCAGGTTTATTTTTTGTTTTTTTTCCTATTTTCCCCTATTTTCCTCTATTCCACATTTGAGTGTTTTAATGTATTTCTTAACATGTACATGCTTTGGTTCCCATGTTTTCCTCTATGTTGCCTTGTTTTGCATGTTTTCCCCTATTTTTCTCTTAAGGAAATGTAATTCTCTCTTTCTGTTAGGACACTTTGCACTCGATCAAGGGAGGGTTGGACCAGGTGCAAAACTACACCCGACCATCCCATAGGTGCAGTTTTACATCTAGCCCTCCCTCGGATGCATAAATAGGTAGTCTTTTGCTGTTGTTTAATATTTTTTCCAAATATTAACAAAAATTCACCAATGTTTTATAATTTTTGATGAAAATAAGGTAATTTGCCATGTCTTCCTACATGAAGTTCATTAGGATTCGCTAAGGTTTCAAAATAGATTCACCATTGTTTTACAAGTACATTTTAGGCCCAACCCCTTAGGCTCACTAATTTATGAACTCGAAAAGGGATAAAATACCACTTCACTCGGATCTAAAGGGAAAGTCATTTTATTTCATTTGCTATAAATAACCACTTCACACCATACACTTAGTTACCAAATTATTACAAAATATCTATACAATAGTTTTATGTTCTTGTTATCATGGTTATCAACTCTTTGCCTATGTTGCTACCATAGTATGCAATATTTTTGCGCTCTCTCTCCACTCATCCTTATAGGTAAACCAAAGCCATTGACCACTAGCTCACTACCTTCTAGAGAGGAGGACGATATGCTCTACTAGGATTTATAGCTAAAGGTCACTGATTGTTGCTTGAGGACTAGTTTCCAATGTAGGTCAAACCCTCTACAAACATCCTTGTTGTGATCTCTCCTTATTTACTATAGTGATGTTGCAAGCAAGTTAGAATTGGATAAAAAAATTTATTACATTTATTATGGGATGATATGGTCCTTGCTGCCCTACGTATCAAGTAATTTATTTTACTACATTAAGGTTAGCCCTAGCTTTGCATTTTATGGATAATTTTAGTGTAGTTAATTCTTGATTGCTCTACTTTATTTATGCTTGGATTATAAGAGATTTCAACTTTAATTACGAATTTATTGTTATAATGTCTTAATTTAAGCATATTTATTTTATCTTGTATTCGTTCAAGTAAAATTGTATGATATATCCCCATTTCTTGTAAACATTTGGGGAGCCTAATGTGAAACTACCTTTTGAGTTTTTTCTTTCTATTTTCAATCCCTAGGGTTTAGTAAGTTTGCTATCGTAGATTTTGTGTTATTTATCACTTGTTGTTTTAAGTTGAATAATCCTGTCATAATTTTTCTCTTGGGAATGCCCTAAAAATCTAATATTTTTTTGCTATGAGGATTTTTTAATAGTTTGCTTGCTTAAGGTTTGAACATTTTGATAAAATTCTAGTTGCTCTTGGGTAGATTTTTTGCTTACCCTTATGGCTCCTCTTGCTTCTTCTAAGGGCATTGGAATGAGTACTAGATCTAAGAAGAAGAGAATTTCAAAGTCTTGAGAAATATAAGAGGATCTCCCTTCGTTCGTTGCCCATCAAAATTGCATTGTTCATTATTTTATTCTTAATCATGGCAATGAACTTCAAATTAAGGACTGGATGATAGATATTTTGATTCTAAATAAGAAAAAACCTAATATTGACTTTGATGACCCTTAAAAATTTGCCATAGGATCTCCAAAATCATTAGGAGCTTTTGCATTAGATAGTAATGATGAATGCCATTTTGAATTAGGATCACCCCTTAATGATGAGATTGTGGCAAGACCAAGATCATTGCTAAAAGTGGTAATCATGAAAAACAGATGCACATGTGAATGTCACATGCAAAATACCCTTTCTTGAAATCCAATACTCACTCTGAGCCTCATGATGGAAATTTTGTTATATATAACAACCCACAAGGAATATTTGGATAAGTAGCTAGATAGTTATAGGCATGATGTTAAAAATCAAATGGAGACTTCTAGGAGAGAAATAGAGGCTTTTAGAAGAGACAACCAAATTAATGTAGGAGTTGATAATCAATACTCCTTAGCTTTTAAGTGCTAATAGAAACCTTGTAGTACAAGTTTTTATCCCTCCTTCTATCTTAAACCCTAATACTCATGCTTCACCTCCCCTAGCCAATCTTGGGGAGGCTTTACTTTCATCAACCAATCCAACTTTGAGGAATTATAAAATTCAATATCTAACTTTTGATGTGGAAGCTATAGACTTACCTAGGAATATGACTAAATTATATTATGATGAGATAAATAAATCCCAACCATTTATTAATAAGTCTACGTCATATTATAGGCATTGAATACACAATGAAAAGACTATACTGAAGTTGATGACTAGGGATTTGGTAGGAAATACTTTTTATTGGTTTGCATCCTTACCCAATCATTTGATCGATTCCATAGATACTTTTGTCAAAAAGTTAAAACAAGAATTGATGATGATATGATTGTAATGGAAGTAATGGATGTTTTTGTAAGCACAAAACAAGGTCCTAATGAATTTGTTACTAACTTTCATAGAAGGTGGAAAAGGCTTAAATGTCTTGCAAACATATATTTGATAAAGATAATACTATATTAATGTTTGTAACTAAACTCAAACTCTCTTTTCAAGGAAAAATCTAGGAACACAATCCTTTTGGTTTGCCTTCCCTTGATAAAGTTATACATTTTGTTCATATCCTTAAGGATTGAAAAAATAATGAAGGCCAAAAATCCATAAAACCTAAAAATCCTAACCAAAATGCCATATGAATTGACGTTTGCAATGTAGTTGTGCAAAATACTTCTCATGAGTTCTAGATAGTTAAAGCTCCTATGTATATGTTAAAACAAATTTAAGGGTGGTCTAAAACCTAAGAATGTGATGCCTCAATAAATATATAAATATATTCTTAAAATATGTCTACACCTAGACTTTTTTTCCCGGTTACATAGGAGAGTTGGTCACAATCGCACTATTTTTAGTAACTGACAAGCGCAGGGTTCAAACCATAGGGACTGCATCCACCAAACCCATTTCACTTTGTTATTGTTGATCCGGTGTGAAGGGGACCTCCGATCTCTTGAGATTCATACTGTCATCGTCAGTCTGACGTGCACTCAGAGGATTCAGAACAGACTACTACCTTTGCAAACAGGCTGCCCCAAGGTTTAAACCTGGGTGTCTTCTTGGTAAGTGTTTGGCCAGACAAGCACTTACTAATCCACCTAGCCCTTGGGGGCTATGTCCAAACTTAAGAACTATCATATTAATGACAGGCTTAGTTATCAAATTCGTCAAATTTTTTATATGAAATTCGAAAAATGATAAATTTAAAACCCTATTGCATAAATTCAATGAACAAACCCTAAATTCGGCCAAAAAAAATTGGGTGAAAAACAAGCATCAAAAACCCTAAAATCAATTTTTAGCTATTGAAAAAAATATAGAGGAAGCGCTATAAACATGACAACTATGAACAAAGCCTCCTACAATCTCCCTCCTGCAATCTCCCTCCTGCAACATACAATTTGGAAGTTTGATTTTTTTTACAGATACTATCGGAAGCAACCATTTTCAATCTATTCTAAATCTCATGGGATGTTGTTTTCTTTATTTTTTTATCATTATTTGAGAGAATGAATAGCTCTGAAAGTTGCAGCTGACAAAAAAAATCTCTCAATTGAAAGCTTCATTATTTTTGCACCTGCTATTTGAAATGCTCTTTGTCTCAAATAATTTGCGAGTTCTTCAAAAAAAAAAAAAAAAAAAACATTGCTCTTTAACCCTAGCTTCTAAAGAAACCTAAAATTAAACTTTTCTAATTTTTAAACTTGAATAATATAAAATATTTTAAGTGCTTTCTTTAATTTGAATATTCTTTTTTTATGATTTTTTATTATAATTGGTAGAAAACTTATAATTTATATATATACAAAAATTATTGATGTTAAAAAATTACTATATTTACATAAAATTATAAAAATGTTTATATTTTTAAAAATATTTTAATATATTTTAAAGTATATATTTAAAAAAAATATATTATAATTTTGTATATTTGATAATTAAATTTTATATAAAAATAAAAAAAATAAAATTATATGAAAATATATACATAATATATATATCGAATTAAAAAATTACTATATTTACATAAAGTTATGAAAATGTTTATATTTTAATATATTTTAAAGTATATATTTTAAAAAGTATATTATAATTTTGTATATTTAATATTTAAATTTTATTTAAAAATAAAAAAATAAAATTATATAAAATATATATCCAATTTTATTACATATTTTTAAACATGTGATATTTTTTTTGAAACTTTTAAAAATATTAAACCCAAACTTAATAACTAAGATGAAAGGTTGAAGCACCTGTATGATCCTAACAAATTTGCACATACACGTTATTCCTAACTGGCATCCTTTTCCTTTGTACCTTTTCCAATCGATTCCTTATGTTGCACGTATTAAATTTGTCAACACTCGACATAAAATTCCAATTCACGTTCTATGTCATTACCGTGCACAGTGTCTCCGTACCCTCGTTCATTGGAATGATTTCTCTTTGTTTTGAAGTCTCGCTTGTCCAAGTGATTTCTCTTCAACACGCCCCCCTGCAAATTCCAAAGAATCCAAACACTTATAGATTGGCAAAGCATTTGCGTACTCATGCATCCACACCAAGTTTGGGTGAGCTATACAGAAACCCACAGAATCAGCAAACAGTTTGAAGAGCATGATGTATATTTTATTTTACTCAGGACTAGAACCCCCTTTTTTTTTCTTTTTTTTTTTTCTTTTAACTTTCTTGTAGTTATCAATAGATTTGGGCACGCCGGCTAGCTTGAAACTTTTGCCTTCGATAATTTGGAGAAAGAAGACACGGCAAGGCACAGTAGTTGCAGAAGAAACAAGGTTAGGGACAGCCCACATGGAAGCGTATGAGATTTAGTTAATGTGGGTCTTCTCCGGGCCTACGTGCCGACAGGGGTACGAGTAGCAATGGCATTAAGGCAGGACGAAGAGAAGGGTGTGTCGTTGTGTAGATGATTTCTTTTTTTAATAAATTACCTACCCAATGAATTACGTTCTTGAATTTTCCTCCTACAAAGTTTAAATATTGCAAATGCATGTGCCCCCATGTGCCTCCGCCGAGTGCGGGGGACGGTTACATGTCATTTTCTATCTGCTCTTTATGATTTGAAAGGCTAAAACCTCTATAAAGAAAATAAAGGAAAGCGAAAGGGCGATTTGGATCCTTCTTGTCGCTTAAATCTTTTAAACGATTGGCTGCAAATTATACGAGCACAAATGAATGAAGGCTTCTAAGATTTTTATTAATTTGGTGGAATAAAGTGGGACTAAGGTTTGAATTTTTAATCGAGATGTTGGACGAAGAGGGCACATGTGGATTGGACGTGTATGCGTTAGATTTCACTATAAGTCACGTCCAAAGACACTTCCCCTTCCTACCATGACCTTCATTTTGGTTGTGCGTATCAATCATTGCCACATATGGGAGTAGCTATAAATGGCTCACCGGCATTCGGAAGCCATGTGCCGCTCTTGTTTTCTTTTTGGGGCTTTGGATCTTTTGGATTCATGTCTAACGTACTTGACTGACTCATAATCAATTAATGCTAACTTTACAAGTCTTGCAAAAACGCAATTAATGCCGAACTTTAGAAGTCTAAAAAAACACCTTCTAGCGAGGGTGCATTTTACCAACCGTATGGTGTTGTATTTATAAAAAATAATATGGTTCTAAGTAACTCCTCTGTGTATTTAAAATAAAAATAATAGTGTGGTGTTGACATCCACATAAATCCAAAGCAATGATCTCGTGTTGTGCCCCATATTTGCTTAAATTGTGAGTTGAATTACTAAAACCAAAATCATAAAAGAGTTATTAGGTTATAAGTTTTTATCCCATGGTTGGAATGCCAATTATCATCGAGCGTTGTAATAGCCTCCTTTTGGTATAGATAAGTATTAAAAATAAAAAATTTCGAAGCATAACTTATCATATTTCTTAAGATTTTTTTAAATGGTTTGAGGTATGACATCGTTATATATACAGTCAAGGTTCAATCACAACCAAGCCTAAGCCTTCGTGCGAATAAAAAGAATAGAATAAAATATAAGTTTTTTAAGTTTACAAGTTAAAAGAAATCTTAAAAAAAAATTTGAAACCTTAAATTTTATAAAAAAAATTTTTTTTATAACTTTATTTATTTTTATAGATTTTAATAAAGATTTTTTTATAATGATTTTATTATATGTCTTACATTCTTGCATTCTAAAATAAATATTTTTTTTGTGTCAATTGTGCCTAAAGCAAAAAAAGTACTTATCTTCTCATCTAATGCCTCTTTTAGTCTCTTTCATTTGCTGGTTAGAATTTAAATTATTTTCTACAAACGAACAAAAGAAATCCAACCATTCAAATTTTATACAAAACTATAAAAGGAAGAAAGAAGAGACATGTAGATTTGGAGGCACCATAGACACCATAAATAATCACTATACTTGTGGATAAAATTACACAACACTCTCATAATCAAATTAGTAGTGGAAGTATTACTTATACCAATACCAAACCCCAATTACATAATAAAATTTAACCTAAGTTGGCATAACAAGAGGGCTTTAGGTTAATTACAAGGTATAAAGAGGGTTTCAGCATGATAAGGTTAACCATGACCCATACAACTTACATAATGCAATATTATAATTAATTAATACATTGTACAATGAAATGCCCTTAGGCCTATCCAACACATCATACAATGTTGGCCTTAGCCATGAATCAAATTAAAATTTTAACACCCCCATAATATGAACTAAGAGACCAAGGAGAGAAGACATTAGTAACAATAATATCACCTCCATAATGGATGCTCTAGTGGGCCTCTGCATTTTGAGATAGACTCATATGGATACCCTCATCATTTAAATTTGCTGCTACAATAATATCTTCTACACAAGAGTCCCCTTAGGTTGGGCTGTAGTCACCGCTACTACTATTAGACACTCCCACACACATCCAAAAAATACTTCCACTAGGATTTCATATGAAGAAGAGAAGTAAAAATTACCACCTCCTTTAAAGATAAGCTCCTTCAATATTCCATTGTGGCATGAGGTATGTCTTGAAGGCACAAATTGTCTTATTATACCATACATCACCCTTTTGAAGACTTCCTCTTGATGTTTAGCCACCTGATTAGTCATCAAAAGAGGCTTTGCATGAACCTGCTTAAAAAAAGTTGTAACAAACATTCAAGAGTATTTGGACAAGAAATAGAAGAAGAAAGATATCATGAAAGAATAAATATGCATGAATAAGTTGAACCAATCACCCAAAGGAGGAAGAGGGATTACCCAAAGCACATCCTGAATCCTTTTCTTGCAAGTCTTCAAAAGATTTAAAATCTATTGTAACTATCACAAATCCATCTATATCTCCTAAAAATGTTAGGTCAAATATTTTGATTACATAAATTATGATAAATCTATCCTTTAAAAATAGGGAAATAGGGATTGAGAACTAATCCATACAATTTGGATTT
This sequence comes from Wollemia nobilis, assembly GCA_028583015.1. Lineage (NCBI taxonomy): Eukaryota > Viridiplantae > Streptophyta > Pinopsida > Araucariales > Araucariaceae > Wollemia > Wollemia nobilis. The sequence goes on along the minus strand of JAQPPZ010016710.1, from coordinate 8,746,349 downwards.
AACTACTAAATCAGGTTTGTAGACTGATGTCACCAATGCATAAAGCTCAAAAAATTGTGCAATTTGAAAAAAGGGGCTCAAAATTATTTTGTATGTAGAAGTTACAACTTTCAAATTTTTCTCTAATAATCCTCAAAAAATTAAAAATTGCAACCTCAAACCTTAGAAAAATGTGCACAATTACCTATTACCAGTTGACATCCTTTGAATCGTTGGTATCATCTAATTATATTTCACCATATTAACTCTTCTAAACTTTAGTACATGTGATAGTTGCCTCTTTTCATTGGTCAAGATGATCTAAATAACAAAAAATATGATTGCATGGTACTAGACATAACCACATTGGCCAAAAAGTTTACCTATATTATGCCCTGAGTGAAAAATATGTCTAAAGCCTTTGTAGAAACTTGAACCACAATGTCCTTTGTGTTAGGGCCCATCTACTAACTAGTTATCCTCAACAATTTATGGGAATAAAGGAGAAAGTCACCACTTTTGAACAACTTGATATCCACCTTAGAGGCTATAAAACATGGAAGCATGTGGATCAAACATGTGACCTTGCATTCCAAAGATAGCTTCATCGACCAATATGTCAAAGCTTCCATAAGTGATAATGAGTTGACACCTTTGATAAATGAACACAAGGTTGGCTTCCTTTTGTAAAAAATAATGACACAACTTGAACCCTCTCCCTATGAATTTTCATGCTTAGTACAAACTACCATGCCATTGGTGGTTTTGACATTGGACTAGAGCCTTTAAAGATTCATAACATTCACATGATCTCCAAGCAATGAAACAACATCATTTTCTTCAAAATATATGAGCACACATGACTCAAACCCAAAACATAAAGTAATGATCACCTCAATACACCCTTCCATAGCCACAATAACATCATTCATAGATAAGTGATGACATTTCCCTTCCCCTTAGAGAAGGAGATCATGCACCCCTACTATGAATGATGCCAATCTAAAGTAGGGAAGTCACATGAATCATAGAGTATCCTTACCATTTTGGATATCCTCTTCTGCCAGTTTTTGATAGCATAAGACCAAAGTATGATTTACAAGGCTTTCAAAAAGATAGAAAAATATAGTAAATTTGTCCTAGGATTCAATACAATAATTAAAGGCTCTAAATGGTGTTTCCTCATGACCAAGTAAGATAACTTCATACTCAAAATAATACCATGTTGGAATTCACAATATTTTCTAGAAATGAACAAAAGCAATTCAAACATTCAAATCTTATACAAAAAGAGAAAAAAGGATGAAAGAAAAGACACAGATTTGGAGGCACCCATACGAACCATAAACAATCACTTTATTCATAAATAGAATTAAACAATACTTCAATAATCAAATGAGGAGTGGAAATGAGTATTTATACCAATACCAGAACCTCAATTGCATAATAAAGTTTAACCTAAGACAACATAACAAGAGGGCTTTAGGTTAATTATAAGTTATAAAGAGGGTTTAACCATAACAAGGTTAACCATGTTCCATGGGGCTTACAAGGTTAATTATAATTAATTAATAAATTGTACAATGAAATGCCCTTAAGCCTACCCAGGTGTTGTAGGTGAGTTGGAGAGGAGAGGGCAATCCTCCAAGGGAGGTCCCAGGTTCAAATCGCTACCCTACCAAAAAGTTGAATTGGGTATCCAAAATCCAATTGATAATGTTGGTGTGGGCAGGGTCGGGTGCGACTCTCGGGTGACTTTGACGGTGTAGAACCCCCTGTTCGTGGTCTCTCAGAACAAGGCGGCCCTGCAAGGGGTTTTTCGCTTAAAAGAAAAAAAGAAATGCCCTTAAGCCTATCCAATACATCATATAATGTCAGCCTTGGTGATGAATCATATTAGAATGTCAACCACTGCCTATTTCACATCTAAGTTGGTTTGATTTGGTCCTTAATTAGGCCATGAGCATATTTGCTTTCCCATAGATGTTTTCTACTATATAGATCTTTTGGTAAATGATCATATGTAGGGTTACATTAAACAAGATAATTGTAGGTCAAAAAATGCCCTCATGATCAATTTCAATGAATCAAACTCGAAGATATGAATACATCAATAGACTGGCTATGCTCAAAGGCATTCAAAAATTTTTAGCAGACACAAAGATTAGAAGTAATGCAAAATGTGAAGATGGCTAAGTCTTGAAAATTTTTGGTAGCACACAAGCCTGGTATTGTTAAAAACTAGACCTAACACCAACCAAGAGTTCCAAGTGCACAAATCTAGAATTTATCAACTCTAGATCTTTGTAATAAGCAATGTCAATAGGAGTGCAAAAAATTTTAAAATTAGTCAACCGACTACACACAAAGTCAAATATATCCCAAAGGACTGGATTTGGACCAAAAATTCAAAAAATGTGTAAGCACACGTAGGATGGAATAAAGTCAAACTTTCCAAAGAGAAAGCAAACACTACTCTAACATCAATTAAGAGACGTTCCTCAGCTTAAATATGGAGAGGAATGAAACCAAATAATTTTGGATGATTATGTTAGCAATCCTACTCAGAGCTATAATTGCCTAAGTGCTCTCTAGGTGTCCAAACTAAGATCTATTTGGCTTGAAAGTGATATTTTTGATAGAATAGTTGCAGTAGTTTAGCCAATTGCAAGAGGTAGTTGAAGATCTACAAGCTATATTATAGAGCACATCTAAATTCAATTGAAGGGAAAAATCTAAGTCAACCACCTCAACAACGTAAGCTTCCAAGAAGACCCTCTTCCAGGTTGTTTGTCTAACAAACCTATAATTGTAAATATTATACTACAAGATTCTTGAGTCTTGAGAAATAGAAGAGGATCTCCCATCGTTCATTGCCCATCAAAATTACACTGTTCATTATTTTATGTTTAATCATGACAATAAACTTCAAATTAAGGACTAGATGGATAGATATTTTGATTCTAAAGAAAAACTAATATTGACTTTGATGAACCTTACAAATTTTCCATAGGGTCTCAAAAGCATTAGGAGCTTTTGCAATAGGTAGTAATAATGAATTCCATTATAAATTAGGATCATCCCTTAATGAGGAGATTGTGGTAAGACTAAGATCATTGTTAAATGTGGTAATATTAAAAAGCAAATGCACATGTGAATGTCACACACAAACCATCCCTTATTGAAATCCAATACTCACTTTGAGCCTGATGATGGAAAATTAGCTATGCATATAACAACCCACAACGAATCTTTGGCTAACTAGCTAGATAGTGATAGGCATGATATTAAAAAGCAAATAGAGACTTCTAGGAGAGAAATAAAGGCTTTTAGGAGAGAAACAACCAAACAAATGTAGGAATTGATAATCAATATTACTAAACTTTTAAGTGCTAATATAAACCTTATAGTGCAAGTTGTTATCCCTCCTTACAGAAACCCTAATACTCCTCCTTCACCTCCCCCAAGCAATCTTGGGGAGTCTTTACTTGCATCAACCAATCCAACTTTGAGGAATTATAAAATTCAATCTCTAGCCCTTGATGTGGAAGCTATAGACTTGCCTAGGCATATGACTAAATTATATTATGACGAGACAAATAAAGCCCAACCATTTATTGATAAGTTTACGTCACATTATAGGCATTGGCTACATAATGAAAAGGCTTTACTGAAATTGATGTCTAGGGATTTGGCAGGAAATGCTTTGGGTTGGTTTGCATCCATACTGAAACAATTGATTGATTCCGTAGATACTTTTATCAAGAAGTTAAAACAAGAATTTGATGATGACATGATTGTAATGGAAGTAATGGATGTTTTTGTAAGAACAAAACAAGGTCCTAATGAATTTATTACTAACTTTCATAGAAGATGGAAAAGGCTTAAATGTCCTGCAAACATAAATTTGACAAAAAGAATACTGTATTAATGTTTGTAACTCAACTCAAGGTCTATTTTCAAGGAAAAATCTAGGAAAACAATCCTTTTGGTTTACCTTCCCTTGAAAAAGTTACATTTTGTGTGCCTTCCCTTGACAAAGTTATACATTTTGTTAAGATCCTTAAAGATTGGAAAAAGAATGAAGACCAAAAATTTGTAAAACCTAAAAATCTTAACCAAAATTGGAAAAAAAATGAAGGCCAAAAATACATAAAAAACCAAAAAATCCTAACCAAAATGTTATAAAAATTAAGGTTTGCAATGTAGTTGTCCAAAATACTTCTCATGAGTTCGAGACAATTGAAGCCCCTATGTATATGTTAAACCAAATTTAAAGGTGATCCAAAACCTTAAAAAATGAAACTTGTTGATTCTTCGTGGCTGGAAGCGACAAGAGAACAAAATGGGAAACGAATGTCGCGATTTCGCGACATGTCTCAGTTTCGCGACAGGCAGTGGCAAAGGAGCAGAACGAAGGCAGATTGTCGCGATTTCGCGACAGGTCTCATTGTCGCGACATGTCGCATTTTTGCGACTATCCAGAGCAAATGAAGGAAAAGACTTAAGGACGTCGCGATTTCGTGACATGTCGCACTTTCGCGGATGGAAGCGGCAAGAGTGCAAAATGGGAGACGAATGTCACGATTTCGCGACATGTCTCATTGTCGCGACATGTCGCATTTTCGCGACATGCAGCGGCAAAGGAGCGAACGAAGGCAGAATGTCACGATTTCGCGACATGTTTCTTTTTCGCAACATGTCGCATTTTCGTGACTATCCAAAGTAAAAGATGGAAACGACTTAAGGACGTCGCGATTTCGCGACATGTCACATTTTCATGGCTGGAAGCATAAAGAGTGCAAAATGGGAGACGAATGTCGCGATTCCACGACATGGCTCATTTTCGTGACATGTCGCATTTTCGCGACTTATAGCGGCAAAGGAGCAGAACGAAGGCAGAATGTCGCGACATGCCTCATTTTCGCAACATGTCACCGTTTCACGACTCTCCAGAGCAAATGAAGGAGAAGACTTAAGGACATCGCGATTCCGCGACAGGTCGCATTTTCGTGGCTGGGGCAGCAAGAAAACAATGCGGTGGGCCGCTGCCTGTGTTCTAAGGTGTTTGTTAAATATGTGTAAGGGGTTGTGCTCTTTTTTGGCAGGGTGGCCTCAGAAAGGTACTAGTAGTGAAGGACAGACTGTCCCTATTGAAATTTTGATCCGTAATAGAATAGTGCTGATTTTTGTAAAAGGTTTTGGGTCAACTTGGAAAACCCGAATGTAATGAAATTGTACCTTAGTTACCAAAAAAAAAAAAAAAAAACTTAAAAAATGATACCTTAGTAAACACATAAAAATATTCTCAAAATATATCTACACCTAAACTTAAAAACTATCACATCAAGTTTAAAGCGCCTGTATGGCAATAATCCTAACAAATTTGCACATACACGTTATTCCCCACTGGCATCCTTTTCCTTTGTACTTCTGCCAATCGATTTCAAATGTTCCACGTATTAAATTTGTCACACTCGACATAAAAATTCAATTCACGTTCTATGCCATTACCGTGCACAATGTCTCCGTGCGCTCGTTCATTAGAATGATTTCTCTTTGTTTTGAAGTTCCGCTTGTCCAAATGATTTCTCTTCAACATGTCCCACTGCAAATTCCAAAGAAGGCAAACACTAATAGATTGGCAAGCATTTGCGTATTCATACATTCATGCATCCACACCAAGTTTGGGTGAGCTATACAGAATCCCACAGAATCAGCAAACAGCTTGAAAAGCATTATGTATATTTTATTCTACTCAGGACTAGAATTTTTTTTTTTTTTTTTTAAACTTACCAATAAACGTGGGGCACGCCGGCTAGCTTGAAACTTTTGCCTTCGATAATTTGGAGAAAGAAGTCACCCTAAGGCACAGTAATTGCAGAAGAGACAAGGTTAGGGACAGTCCACATGGAAGCGTATGAGACTTAGTTAATGTGGGTCTTCTCAGGGCCTACGTGCCGACAGGAGTACGAGTAGCGATGCCTTTAAGGCTGGACGAAGAGAAGGGTGTGTCGTTGTGTAGATGATTTTTTTTTAATAAATTACCTACCCAATGAATTACGTTCTTGAATTTCCCCCCTACAAAGTTTAAATATTGCAAATGCATGTGCCCCCATGTGCCTCCGCCGAGTGGGGTGGGCAGTTACATGTCTTTTTCTACCTGCTCTTAATGATTTGAAAGGCTAAAACCTCTATAAATAAAATAAAGAAAAGCGAAAAGGCATTTGGATCCTTCTTGTCCCTTAAACGATTGGCTGCAAATTGTACGAGCACAAATGAACGAAGGATTCTAAGATTTTATTGATTTGGTGGACTAAAGTGTGGCTAAGGTTTGAATTTTTAATCGAGATGTTGGACGAAGAGGGCACATGTGGATTGGACGTGTATGCGTTAGATTTCACGATAAGTCACGTCCAAAGACACCTTTCCCCCTCCTACCATGACCTTCATTTTGGTCGTGCGTATCAATCACTGGTAGATAGGGCCGTAGCTGTATACGCTATGAATGACTCACCGGCATTCGGAAGCCATGTGCTGCTCTTGATTTCTTTTTGGATCTTTTGAATTCATGTCTAATGTACTTGGCTGACTGATAATCAATTAATGCCGAACTTTACAAGTCTGCAAAAACGCAATTAATGCCGAACTTTGCAAGTCTTGCCAAAGAAAAAAACACCTAGCGATGGTGCATTTTACCAACAGTGTGGTGTTGATATCCACATAAAGCCAAAGGGATGATCTCCTGTTGTGCCCCATTTTTTCTTAAATTGTGAGTTGAACTCCTAAAACCAAAATCATAAAGGAGATGCACGATTAATCAGACTTTATTAGGTTATAGGTATTTATCAAATGGCTGGAATGGCACCATAAATAAGGTAGAGGGAGATGAGATGACCAATTATTATTGAGCATTGTAATAGCCTCATTTTGGTATAGATAAGTATTACTAATAAGTTGAAGCATAACTTATCATATTTCTTAAGAATGTTTTTAATGGTTAACTCATCATATTTCTTAAGAATGTTTTTAATGGTTTGAGATAAAGACATCGTTATATAAACGGTCAAGGTTCAATCATAACTAAGCCTAAGCCTATATGCGAAGAAAAAGAATAGAATAAAATATAAGTTTTTTAAGTTTACAAGTTAAAAGAAATCTATTAAGAATTATATTGATTTTTATTGCAACCTTAAATTTTAAAATTAATTTTCTTTTTTTTAATTGATTTTAACAAATATTTTTATATTTTATCTATTTTTTTTATAATGATTTTATTGTTAAAGTAACAACACAATTAACTTGATTATTATTATACGTCTTAGATTCTTGCATTCTAAAATAAATATTTTTTTGTGTTAATTGTGCCTAAAGCAAAAAAGGTATATATCTTTTCATCCAGTGCCTCTTTTAGTCTCTTTTATTTGCTTGTTAGAATTCACAATATTTTCTATATATGAACAAAAGCAATCCAACCACTCAAATTTTATAAAAAAATGTAAAAAGAAGAAAGAAGAGACATGTAGATTTGGAGGCATCATAGGCATCATAAGTAATCACTTTATTTGTGGATAAAATTACACAACACTCCAATAATAAAATTAGGAGTGAAAGGTAGTATTTATACCAATACCAAAACCCCAATTACATAATAAAATTTAACCTAAGCTAGCATTACAAGAGGGCTTTAGGTTAATTACAAAGTATAAAGAAGGTTTGACCATAAAAAAGTTAATCGTGATTCATAGAACTTACATAATACGATATTATAATTAATTAATACATTGTACAATAAAATGCCCTTAGGGCCGAATGTCATTTGGTGTAATGGCAGTTGTCTAGTTATTATCATCCATGTGTTTGTGAGGTTGATTCCTCTTGTGTTTGCTCGAACGAGCGCTGATATTTGTAAATATTTGTAAATGATGTTCAATATAAAAAAAAATGCCCTTAGGTCCATCCAATACAATGTTGGCCTTAGCCAATGAATCGAATTAAATTTTTTAACACCCCCATAATCTGAACTAAGGGGCCAAGGAGAGAAGCATTAGTAACAATAATATCACTCCCCATAATTGATGCTTTAGTTGGCCTCTACATTTTGAGGTAGACTCATATGGATACCTTCATCATCTAAAATTTGGTGCTATAAGAATATCATCTACATAAGAGTCCCCTTAGGTTGGATCGTAGTCACCACTGCCACTATCAGACACTTTCGCGCACATTCGAAAAACACCTCCACTAGGACTTCAAATGAAGAAGAGAAGTGAAAATTTTCACCTCCTTTAAAGATAAGTTTCTTTAATCTTCCATTGTGGCATAAGGTATGTCTTGAAGGCACAAATTTTCTTCTTCATACATGACCCTTTTGAAGACTTCCCCTTGCTATTTGGCCACCTGATTAGTCATCAAAAAAGGTTTTGCATGAACCTACTTAAAAAAAAAGAGTTGTAACAAACATTCAAGAGTATTTGGACAAGAAATAGAAGAAGAAAGAGATTATGAAATATTGGATATTCATAGATAATTTGAATCAATTACCTAAAGGAGGAAGAGGTATTACCCAAAGCACATCCTAAATCCTTTTCATGCAAGCCTTTAAAAGAATTAAACTATAATTATCACAAATCCATCTATATCTCCTAACAAAAGTTAGGTCAAATATTATAATTACATAAAATATGATAAATCTACCCTTTCTAAATAGGGAAATAGGGATTGCAGACTATTCCACACAATTTGGCCTTAAATACTAAATGAGGTTTCTAGACTAATGAAACCAATGCATAAAGCTCAAAAATTTGTGCAATTTGCTAAAAAGGGCTTAAAATGCTTTTGTATGCAAAAGTTACAACCTTCAATTTTTTCACTAATAACCCTAGAAAATTATAGTCTCAAACCTTAGAAAAATGTGCATAATTACCTACTACTAATTGGCATCCTTTGAATTGTTGGTATCATCTACTTAATATTTCACTATATTAGCTTTTCTAAACTTTAGTACATGTGATAGTTGCCTCTTTTCATTAGTCAAGATGATCTAAATAACAAAAATTATGATTGCATGGTACTAGACATAACCACATTGACCAAAAATTTGACCTATATTCTATCTTGAGTGGAACTAAAGCCTTTGGAGAAACTTGAACCACAATGTCCTTTGTGTTAGGGCCCATCTACTAACTAGCTATCCACAACAATTGATTGAAATAAAGGAGCAAGTCATCATTTTTGAACAACTTGATATACACCTTAGAGGCTATAAACATGGAAGCATGTGGATCAAACATGTGACCTTGCATTCCAAATATAGGTTCATCGACCAACATGTCAAAACCTCCATAAGTGATAATGAGTTGACACCTTTGATAAATGAACACAAGGTTGACTTCCTTTTGTAAAAAGTAGTGACACACCCTAAATCCTCACCCTATGATTTTTCATGCTTAGCAAAAACTTCCATGCCAATGGTGGTTTTGACATTGAACTAGAGCCTTTAAATATTCCTAACATTCATATGATCTCCAAGCAAGGAAACAACAACATTTTATTCAAAATATATGACGAAACATGACTCAAAACCAAAACATAGAGCTATGATCACATTAATACACCCTTCCATAGCCATAATAACATCATTCATAGGTGAGCGATGATATTTCCCTTCCCCTTAGATAAGGGCATCATGCACCCCTACTACGAATGATGCCAATCTAAAGTAGGGAAGACATGTGAATATGAATTTAAAAATGTATGCAAAGCCCTATTGAATCATGGAGCATCCTTTCCATTTTGAATCTCCTCTTTTACTATTTTTTTTGGTAGTTTGAGATCAAAGTATGATTTTAAAAGCTTTCAAAAAGATGGAAAAATATAGTAGATTTGTCCTAGGATTCAAAAGAAGAATCGAAGATTCTAAATGGTGTTTTCTCATGACCAAGTAAGATAAATTCATACTCACAATAATACCATGTTGGGATTCACAATATTTTTTAGAAATGAACAAAAGCAATTCAACCACTAAAATCTTATACAAAAAGTAGAAAAGGATGAAAGAAGAGACACATATTTGGAGATACCCATAGACACCATAAACAATCACAACATTTGTAAATAAAATTAAACAACACTTCAATAATCAAATGAGGAGCGAAAAGGGGTATTTATACCAATACCATAACCTCAATTGCATAATAAAGTTTAACGTAAGCCAACATAAAACGAGGGGTTTAGGTTAATTACAATTTATAAAGAGGGTTTAATCATAATAAGGTTAACCATAACCCATAGGGCTTACATAATAAAATATTATAATTAATTAATACATTGTACAATGAAATGCCCTTAGGCTTATTCAATACATCATACAATGTTAGCCTTGGCAACAGATCAAATTAGAATTTCAACCATTACCTATTTCACATATAAGTTGGTTTGATTTAGTCCTCAATTAGGCCATGAGCATCTTTGCTTTCCCATAGATGTTTTCTCCTATATAGAACTTTTGGTAAATGATCATATCTAGGGTTAAATTAAACAAGATAATTATTGTAGATACAAAAACACAACACTACAACTATTGCTTAAAAGAAAACAACAAATGGATATATCAAACCAAAAATGCACAACCATGAAATATATGTATTATATTAATGGGGGGAGCTTATAAACTCCATTGTTATAGATCAGGATGATACACAATCCTTTGTTGATACAATGTTACAAATATGTAGGGTTCTCCAAAACCCTAATGGCAAATGTTGCAATGTCTTCAATCGTGTCTTTGATCCCAACAGGTTGAGTGGGCTTCTTGATATCCGTAACCGGGCCACTCCAGCTTCAATAACTGCTCAATGCTTTTGATGTATTATCAAATCCTGCACACAAATAAACCAAGAGAATCAGTAATAACAAATGAGGGCTCCACAGTGTGAGCCCTCAAAAATCACCACTTACAAACCCTAGTTATGGCAATGAAATGTGAACAAAATAAGACAACATGAAATATAATAACACAAATAGTGATTTACCTTATTGTCTGTTGATGAATAGATCTGTTGCTCCACTGTAGAATGATGGTGAGGTGGAAAGGATGGATGAAGTGTTGGATGGATATGGGGAATGGCTAGAATGATGGGAGTCCTACGACAAGCTAGGGTTTTAGATCTGTTCTCACAAGTAGATTTGACGATGGAAGTCCTCAAAACTCTGCAACCTTCTGCTTCATCGGGATCTCTTAAGGGCATAAAACAGTCGAGTCACCTTCCAAGGTTTGAGCATTATGAATGCTCTTATTTTATAATCTAGCTTAGGGTTTTCTTAGGGTTTTAGCCTTACACTTTTAATCGTGTGGCTAAGATTAAATCAGATCCTAAGGCTGAGATTACACTTTAGATGTGGCATGGATTAATGAAGATGGATGGTGGAGATTAGATTGGATCGGATGATTGTGGTTAATTGGGTTTATAAATACATATTTTATAATAAATATATTATAATATAATATAAAATATTATATTAAATATAAAATAATATTAAAATAAGCCCAATTGGGTTAGGAAATGGCGGGAAAGGGCTAAAGTGGGCCTTTTGAAGGTGAGAAGGGCTAAAAGTGGCTAAATGGATGGTGGGAAAGGTGTATGGTGGACAAGTGGGTGGTGGGATGGTTAGGATGGAGGATTAATGGCTGTAATTTGGTGTCTACAGATGCCCCTTTTTGTACCATGTTGCATGAAACACAATATGGTGCAAAAATACGAGACACTTGCTTGGGCTATGGGCACAGAAGCAACTTCTCTCTATTGTTGGATTTGAGCACTGATGTTGAAGACAAAAGAATAAAGAATTTTTGGAATTTTTGTAGCTTACCCCCTCAATTGGTGAATGAGTTGCGGATGTATCTCACAAGCCAATTGAAAAATTTGTGCAAATGATGAATGATGTGGTGAACTTGTGTAATTGATGAATGAATGGTGTGAAATGCAATGTGATTGTGGATGATATGAATGATGTAAAATGTGATACCATTTTTGCCCCAACGGTGGAAAGGGGGTTGGTGTACAATACCATGTGATTGTGGATGATATGAATGATGTGAAATGTGATACCGTTTTTGCCCCAACGGTGGAAAGGGGGTTTTGTCCAATGTCATGATCATGTGAGATGTATCCCATTGTGGGAAATCATAATCAAATTGTGGTTGCCCCAAATTTTGGGATGATTCGATGTTGTTGAATAAGATGTCGCAGTGGCGTCATTGAGTATGCAAGGTATGAAGATGCATGATGACTAAGTCAACGTAGGGGTGGGGTAGTGACTATGGAAAATTCTTCGCCAATTCCACAATGGAACCAATCAACCTACCAATCTAGCCTGTATTGTGACTGTTGTCGAATGAATGAGTGTTTGTGATTTTGATTATCCATGTTTTCGTGCCCCATGAAAAAGGGCATCAATGACTGCCTTTGAGCAAATTGTTCTTGGCAAGGTTGCACTCAAAATGTGAGGTGCCAAATGTGATTGTGATTTCGATCAAGGAGATAAGTGAGGATGATCATGGTGAAGTGTCCTTATGGTGGTTTTTTCATCTTACCGAATTACATGGATGCAAATCACTGCAATCACCAAGGAGATAGAATAGACCACTAGATACGAGGTTCGCTTGAATGAACTAGACAAATGGTGGATGAAATGATTGATGGATTGAAAGATGGTGACATGAAGACATGGTGATGAAAAATGTGTTGATGGATGCAATGTATGTGGATTCAATGATTGATTATGTTTTGCCCCAACAGATGAAGGGATTTTTGCAATTTGGAAATGTGATGAAATGTATTTGTTCTTGCCCTAACAGATGAAGGGGTTTTTGAAATGAAATTATTTGTGTCTGTTCATTGCCCTTAATAGATAAAGGGGTTTTTGATGATGTAAGTGTCCTTATGGTGATCTATCCATCCTACCGGATTGCATGGATAACCAGTCGCTACAACCGCTAGGTAAAATAGGGTAAACCACTAAATACAAGGCTCACTTGTACTTGTGTCTGTTCTTTGCCCTTAACAGATAAAGGGATTTTTGATGATGAAAAAAATAAATGTGTTTGTTCTTTGCCCTTAATAGATAAAGGGGTTTTTGATGATTAAAAAAATGAAAAGTGTCTGTTCATTGCCCTTAACAGATAAAGGGGTTTTTGATGATGAAAAAAAATGAAAAAGTGTTTGTTCATTGCCCTTAATAGATAAAGGGGTTTTTGAAATGAAATGATTTGTGTCTGTTCATTGCCCTTAACAGATAAAGGGGTTTTTGATGATGAATGATGGTGTGAATGCAAGGCAAAGGGCGCAACCTTTGACAAAAGGACGCAACCTTTTGAACCTAGCAATTGATGTGGATGATGTGAATGCAAGGCAAAGGGTGCAACCTTTGACAAAAGGACGCAACCTTTTGAACCTGGCCATTGAATTTGTTGATGATGTGATGTGATTGAATGATTGAATTGTATATTGAATTGGGGGGAAGGTGTGATATCTTGAGCACCCCCAAGTTTTGATGTTATTTTCTTGGTTGGGGGAAAGGTGTGAAACCTTGAACACCCCCAAGTTTGTGATGATGTTTGCACTTTCTAGCGATCTCTTCATATGCGAGTTATATATATACATACATGGATTTTTATTTTTGTGCTTTTAAGTGAATGTGTTTGTGGAATGCATGTTTAAACAAATGTTTTTATGCATGTCTTATTGATGATTAATGCACGCTAATCATGATGTGTATGCATAATGCTTATATGGATGATTAATGCAGGCGAAATGACATGTATATGAATGGTGTTTATATGGATGATTAATGCAAGCTAAATGACATGTGTTATGGATGATTAATGCAAGTAAATGTATAATGAATCTAAACTATATGAGAGGAATGCATGGTGTTCGAATGATCTTTTATAGTTCAGAAATTTTATTGGCCATTTTTGTTGTCCATTGTTTGGCAATCGGGGGTACCAAATTTGGTGGTGTTATGCAACTTGACTTATGGATGTTGACATGGAAGAAGATATGGATGTTGATGTGGAAAAAGATATGGATGTTGATATGGAATGAGTACTGCAGGATTTTCAAAGACTCAAACATACTAGTGTCCTCAACCAAACTCACTAAGGTTGTCTAACTTTCTTTAGGACCAATGTGTGTGCAAGTGAGGTTCAATTACCAAATCTTGAGTATGTCAATGACCCTATCCAATCAAGCACCAGTGTGTGTGCATGTGAGGTTCATTAACCCATTATGAGTAAATTAGGCATGACCTATTATGGGGATGACCCGAGGCTAGCCTATCCTTATGTGCGGTCAGAGGTCTCTCTTTTTGTGAGAGAGACATGTCACCTCGCATGAGCTTACTCCACTACCAGTCAAGTGTCTATAGCCCCTGGTGGAGATTCACTCCATAGTCCAATGGGATTGATATTTTAGGCCTTGGGGATGACTACCCATCCTTCTCAGGGACGTGTAGTACAATCCTTACAACTTTAGGGATCAGGGGTGTTTTGGATTTTATTTGTTAATTTTGTATAGAGCTTTGGGGAATCAGATTCTCAACCGAAGTATGATGAGAATTTTGACCCTATCCTTACTACTCTATGTTTTTATGTTTATGTTTTGGAGAGCAATTGTGGTAGTGGTGAGAACCACTATTTTTGGACTATGTTGCATGATAGGACAAGCGAGGGATATCTCCTTTTTGCCTCAAGGTGCTACCCAAGTATGGTACTAACCCTCCTTAACTCAAAATGTTCTTAAGATGTGAGGAAATGTGGTTGGTTCAGGATTGTATTCAGAATCAATCGACAATGCTCAAGACTTTCTTAGTGTGTAAAGTGTGTTTTTGGTCCTAAAGAAAATCGGACATCCGTTTGGAGGTTGCTTGTTACACTAGTAATGGTTGAGTGATTGAAAATCTAGGCCTTATGATTTTTGACACATGATGTGGTTGACATATGAATTTTGTGAGGGTTGCATGATTTCTTCAAACTAGGTACCCCCAATTTGTATAACTTGACTTTTTGTTTGTGGCCATATCATCATTACTATGCAAGATCATTGAACATGGGATGGGATGAATGCAATTTGTACAATGAGTAATGAATGCAAGTATGTATGTAAAAATGCCTATATGCATGAATGCATGTAAATATTCCTATATGAAAGCATGTAAATATGCCTATATGAAAGCATGCCTATGTAAATGAAATTTGTTTTTGTTGTTTTTGATTTTTTTTTTTGGAATATGTACATATGTTACAATTCTTGGCTTATGTGGGTGGCTCAAGGTGGATTACCAGGTGGGTCTACTTGTTCTTGTGGAAGAAGCAAGCGGAATATGGGATGATGGATGGGGAACATTCGGAGGTAAAACTCTTCCTGTTGGGTGATGGGGACAATGGGTGGTGACTCCTCTTTAGAATCGTCAGAAGCGTTTGACATAACTTCAAACTCTTCGTAACTTTCATTGTCGAAACCAAATATTGGATAGGAGAAGTTTATGGGATCATCCTCGTCTACTTCGTCAATGTGAAGTTCTTGAAGGGCTTGTTCAAGAGAGGATGTTGAGGGTAATGGATGGGTGGGGTGATCTTCATCATTGAGGCTAAGATTTTTAAAGGCTTGCTCAAGAGAAGAGGTGGAAGACAATGGGGTATAGCCTAAACCGAAATGATCATGAGCGCCTCTATATGGGACATCCAATATATCATGCATCCCTTGCTCATGGGAACCTAGACCTTGACCCTGCCAGTTAACCATGTTAAAGTAGTGGGATGGAAACCCCTCCATATTAGGTATGTTGGCACGCCTAGGCTCTTTTGGTTCTTCGGGTGGGTTTTCTCTAGTTGAGCAATCCACCCCTCCATAAACAAAGTTAATGCTATTTGGAGCTGCGCTCATGTCATAAACAACACCTATGGTTAAAGGATGGTCTCGAGGACATCCAAAATCCTTAGCTGTGGGAATGGCTAGGGGTGTAATGGTGATGTCTTGGACCACGTACTCACCAATGCCAAGATTAGTGATGTGGACTTTGACTTGGGTTGATGAGGTGGATGGTGAGGGCTCGGGTGGTTCTGGATTGGTTATGGAGGTCGTTGGTGAATTAAATATTTCACAATCCGAGAGTTTGACTTGTGAAACATCAGCTGATGGAGTGGGGTTGGATGGCAACATGGAATTAGAGGGTGACAGATGGGGTAATGATGAAATAGAAGAAGTGGTTGTAGAAGAAGGGGTAGTTGTGATGTATGATGTGCTAATAGTAGATTGACCATGACCACATGTACAAGAAGAAATGGATGTTTGAGGAGGTGATGTGATGGGTAGCTCCTCTAAGATGGGAGCTTTAGAAGAATATGTAGATGGATTAGAAGAAGGTGGATTAGAAGACGATGTGGATGGATTCGATGATGGGGCCAAGAATAAATGGGTGGAAGGCAACATGGATTCATAAGGATTTGAAATGAAGTTGCAATACTTAAAAGGTTCTACATCTATGGGGATGCAATGGACTTGTCCATCATGAACGTATTTTAAGCATTGGTGGAGAATTGAAGGAACACATTTCATTTCCCTCATCCAAGGTCTACCAAGGAGTATATTATATGCCATGGCTCCTTCCAAGATGTGAAACATTATGTGCAACATTTTGGCCCCTACCTCTATAGGTAAAATGATAGTGCCAACTGTGGTACACAAAGCATCGTTAAATGCTTTGAGGGTGAATGATGATTTGGAGATGTGGGAAGGTGGCAATTGGAGATGGCTAAGGGTAGTGGTAGTTATGATATTGATGGATGAGCTGGTATCAATTAGAACTCTTTTGAATGGCTTCCTATCTATTAAGGCCATTATGTGCAATGGAGGGTCTACTGATTCTGAACTCATTGACTTTATCTCAAAGTCATAGAAGGTGATTGATGGCTCCATGCATGTCCTAACACTCCCTACAAAGTTGTTGAAGGCATTAGAGTCTTGAGATTCTAACTCAATTGACTTGAGTATTTCCATTAGAGCTTCTCTATGCCTAGGGGATTGTTGGATGAGCTCATATACAGAAAGCTTGGCTGACGCCATCTTCAAACTAGTTGTTAACCGACTAGTTAATGTTACCACTGGCCTTATGGGGTGAAGGATGGGTTGATTTGATGAGTTGGATAAGTTGATTGGTGGAGATGGATTTGGTGATGTTTGTATGGGCGGTGGATTCGAAGGTTGTTGGGCATTCTGTTGATTTTGTTGTTGCCCTCTAGTGACCACATGGACCGCTCCTACAAAGTTTTGGTACTATTGGACATGATTTACTTGGTTAGGAGGTGCTTGTTGATTGTTACCTCCTATATTATGTTGGACCTCCCCATGGTTAGGTAGAGGTGTTTGATATATGCCCAAGTTTTGGTTCTGTGGAGCTAAGGGGTTATCCATGTTAATGGCCCCTAGGTCTATGAGGTCTTGCACTATGTTCTTGAAAACATGGCAAGAGTTAATATCATGCCCATTTTGCCTATGGTATGGGCAAAACAAGTGCTCTCTATAATTTTTAGGCCTTTTAGTGGGGTCATCGGGCCTGATTTCTAGCAAGGCTAATTTATTAGTCTCATACAACCTTCGAAATAGGGATGAATACGACTCCGCTAAGGGAGTGTATTGTCATTGGGGTCGATTGTGTTGGCGACGGATGGGTTGATCCATAGTTGGCATTGTGTTTTGAACCGTAGGTGCTTGGGTTACTGATGGGACCGCATGATAGGTAATTGGTTGTTGCACCGACTGTTGAGCCACTACGGGCTGGCTCATCACCACTTGATTGACTTGATTAGTTGTGCTCACCGTTGAGGCTTGTGTTGACTTATTTTGGCCTGATTGATTATTGTGATATTGGCCCTTATTTTGCCATTCCTTTTTCTTCGACTTAATGACACCTTCTTGGATTTTTATCTCCTCGATGACACTAGCCTGTGCTAAAGCTTCTTCAAATGTTCTATAGGTATTTAGCTGTAGCATCCAAGAGATGGGTTTCAAGCAACTCTTGGTGAAAAGTTTTATGATCTCTTCCATTGGTAGGGAGAATGGCAATTTTGTTATGACTGCCCTCCAACGGTTTCCAAAATCATATATAGGCTCATCATCCCATTGTTTTAGTGAATAGATATCCGATAATGAAACCTTTTTTCTAACATTGAGGGCAAAGCGTTCAAAGAATAGGTCCTGTTGGTAATTTTGAGTTATTTTATGTTGTCATTGATGTCACATAGATCATTGATGTCACATGGATCATATTTGAGTTTTGGTGGCAAAAGCACTTCATAAAATATCATTTATGATATTTTGGAGAGCATGGATATATATAGGATTTTTGTGAAAACCAAGGCAGGAAAAATAAAAGGTTTTATTTAAAACCATGGATGGCAAATTTGAAATTGGGTTTTCTTAAAACCTAGGTTGGATTTTTGTTTCATCGAAAAATGTGCCTCGGTGATGGAGATATTTAATTTTAAATATTTAGTTTAAATTTTAAAATTAAAAATAAAATTATAGCACCGACGTCTAAAGAAAGGAGGAAAGGCATATATATATGCCACCAAAATTTTTGATAAATCCTTGTCCTCGATTTTCGAATGTATTCGAATTGATAATGTAATGCGAAAAGAGCCTGTGTGTTGAAGCATGTGTAAAGAGGCGTGTGAAGGGTTTACGAAATTTGGGTCCATTGAAGAATCGTTCACGAAGGATAACCAAACGCATAGGCACCTTTGGCCTAGTGGTTTGTGCACTGTGTAAGAAGCAGGAGGTCTTGCGATCGAGTCTCGTCGGGGATGCTTGTTGTGTTGAAATGCTCGAAGCATTTTTGAGTTTTCTAAGGGCGTAGAATATTGAGGTATTTGTTTTGGTTCATGCCCCTTTGAACACGTGAGGGCATGTGGCCCAACGACGACTTGCCCGCGGTTAAGGAAATGAGCGAGGAGGCGTCAAGGGATCGAATCCCGTCAGGGACAGAGGCAAGTTAATATTTTTTAATAGTTTATTTTTCTAAAGTTGCCCTAGGAGAAATAAGGGTTATGATGCACCTTAAGAAAAAGAGATATTTTTGGTGATTTTATTTTTGGAAGTACATCATATTATATATCGTTGAAAAGTTTATTTCGAGGGATATTTGATTAACTTGCTTAGAGGGAGAAATAAGGCGTGTGTAAAGAGATATTTATGATTTTGTAAAGAGGTTAAAAAGTGAAGGTTGTTTTATTCCTTTTCAAAGAGTATTAATTATTTCATGAGGGGACATGATGTATTTTATTGAGTAGGAGTAATAAGGTGTTATTTGGATATTATTGTTGTGTTATTAATCATGATCCCTAACCCTTATTGAAAGTTGAAAAAGAAAGTTTGTTGAGTGTGGCAGATTTAGTGGACAACTAATAAGGCATCAAAAAGGTATGAGAAATATTCTCCATTGACTTTGTTTATGGTGGTTGATTTCTAAAATATCATTGGAGAGAAAAGGATTGATTGTGGTTTCCATTTTGAAAGTGGTTGGTTGAATGCTTCAAGGTTTTCTGGTTTGAGAGTTGTGTTTAAACATTGTTTTATAAGCATTATTGTTGAAGCCATTAGTTGTGTGAAAAACCTGAGATAGGGTTTGAGAATAACATGAGTATCATTGTTATATGAAGAATGTTTTATAAACGTTGTTGTTGAAGCCCATTGATTATACAAAGAACTTGAACTTGAGTTAGAAACAACATGAGTATCATTGTTATGTGATATTTGTGGTTGAGCATTGTTGGAAACATTTGAGTTGGTTGATACTTGCTTGGACTAGGGTTTGTGAGAAAGAGTTGTTCCTTGTGGTGATTGGTTGAGTAGAGTTGTTTGAGCCTAGTCAAGTGATTGTGTAAAGTGGTTGTTCAAGTTCCATGAAACAAACTATTCTATATTCTGTTTTGAGTTGAGATCATTGTGGATCATTGTTGTCATCCATTGTAGAGTGCATTTCCATTCATTGTTGAGTTCATCATTGAGCCTTACCTTCATAGATTTATGGATGAGATTTAAGTGTTAATTGAGCATGATTGATTGAGCCTTTGAGAAGGCTTTTGGGATAGATTTATGGATAGATTTGTGGAAGCTTTTGTGCATGATTGATTGAGACTTTGAGAAGGCTTTTGGGATAGATTTTTGGATATATTTGTGGTATATTTTATGCATTATTGATTGAGCCTTTGAGAAGGCTTTTGGATAGATTTGTGGACATAGTTGTGGATAGATTTTGAGTAATTTCTTGGTGAGCTTGCTGAAGCATATTTGAGCAAGTTCTTGGCGAACTTGCTAGAGCAAATTTTGAGTAAGTTCTTGGTGAGCTTGCTGAAGCAGATTTTGAGCAAGTTCTTGGTGAACTTGCTAGAGCAAATTTTGAGTAAGTTCTTGGTGAGCTTGCTGAAGTAGATTTTGAGCAAGTTCTTGGTGAAGCTTGCTAGAGAAATTTTTGAGTAAGTTATTGGTGAGCTTGTTGAAGCAGATCAGTGGACTGCTTACCTGAGCAGGTCAGGATTGCCTTGCTGAGCAGATCAGTGGATTGCCTAGCTGAGCAAATCAGTGGATTGCCTAGCTGAGCAGATCAGTGGATTGCCTACCTAAGAAAATCAAGATTACCTACCTAAGCAGATCAATGGATAGCCTACCTGAGCAGATAAGGATTACCTACATGAGCATATCAATATTGCCTTACTGAGCAGATCGATGGATTGCCTAGCTAAGTAGATCAGTCGATTGCCTACCTGAGCAGATTAGTGGATTGCCTTGCTGAGTAGATCAGTGGATTTCCTGGTTGAGCAGATCAGTAGATTGCCTAGCTGAGCATATCAGTGGATTGCATTGCTGAGTAGATTAGTGGATAGCCTAGCTTTGAGTAGATCAAAGTAATCATTTGTATTGGGATAAGGATCCCTATTTCTTTATGAAATATTATAAGGAGATTATCTTGTGGAGTACCCCACATTGGGAGAACCACGTTAAATCTTGTGTCTCAATTGCGTGTGGTGATTTGTGCTCTTGCTTACTATTGCTATCTATGTCATTAATGCACATTGCTATATTTAGATATTGCAATTAAGGACACTAATTGATATTGGTTTGGAAAGAAAGTAAAAATTGGATGTTATACTGTTCACCCCCCTCTTAGTATAAGCTTATGTTATTCAATTGGTATTAGAGCGGGTTACTTCAAAAAGGCTAACATATTGAGGGTAGATTCTATAAAAACACAGATGGCTTCACAGAATGGATCATCTACAATTAAGGCTCCACTGTTTTACGATAACAATTATGCTTTCTAGAGCATGAGATTGAAGAACTACTTGATATCACAAGGATATGAGATATGGCAGATGGTTGAAAAAGAGTATAAGGTTGAAGGTGATCCCGAGGCAGATAAGACTATAAAAAAATTGGTTAATATCAATGCAAGGGCAATGAAATGTATTTTGAGTGGGCTACATGAGATAGGTTTTGCAAAGGTCATGGTATGTAATTCAGCTAATGAAATGTGGACCAAGTTGCAGAATACCTATGAAGGAGATTCCAAGGGTCACAAAAGAAAATAATAAGGAAAGCATAAGCATGACAAAGATGATAGGTTGATGTAGGAGCATCCGAGGGCAGCAGAGCAATCTAGCATCAACCAAATTTTTCTAAGTATTTTGCAAAGAAAAAAAAAAATATGTGTCGCGATATCGCGACACAAAAAAGTGTCGCGATATCGCGACCAAAACAGGAGATAGAGAAGCAGCGGACAGAATGTCACGAAATCGCGACCAAAGTAGGGAAGCAAAGGCACGGAGGACACAAGGTCGTGAAATCGTGACATGTCGCAAAATCGCGACCAAAGCAGGGAAGCAAAGGCGCAGAAGACACAAGGTCACAAAATCGTGACCAAAGCAGGGAAGCAAAGGCGCGGAAGACACAAGGTCACGAAATCGTGACCAAAGCAGGGAAGCAAAGGTGCGGAGGACCGAAGGTCACGAAATCATGACATGTCACGATTTCGCGACCAACACAGGGAAGCAAAGGCGCGAAGGACCGAAGGTCACAAAATCGCGACATGTCATGATTTCACGACCAACGCAGGGGGCAAAAGGCGCGGAGGACGAAAGGTCGTGAAATCGCGACATATCATGATTTCGTGACCGAAACTGAAGAACGGAGGCGTGATAGAAAAATGACTCGATATCGTGACAGGTCACGATATCGCGGCCAAAGCGAAAGCGAGAAGGCATGGAGGAAGGAATGTCACGATATCGTGACATGTCGCGATATCACGACCGGAATAGGAGAGAGAAAGCATAGAAAGGAATTGTCGTGATATCGTGACATGTCGCGATATCGCGACCAAAAGAAAAACATGCACTCCAGGCTTTCATAAATGCGTCCCTTCATGCATGACAAGTTAGCGGTAGTGAAGCAGCAGTTTCAGAGGAAGATTCCAACAAGAATGTTGGCCACTCGCGTAGGATATCTAGAGACGCATTTATAGAAACTAGAAGCAAAGCAGCAGTTCGAGAAGAAGATCCCGTTGGGTATGGCAACCAGTCACGCACCTCACCCGAGTCTCATCAATGCAACTTTCCAGTATTGTTCCAAGTGGCAATTGCGGATCGTGGGAAGTTTGAAAACATAGAGGATCGGGACCTCGATAAAAACCCAAGGATTGTAATGAGAAGGGGTTGGCAAAATGGCAGATTGCTGTATATTCTCTGTAAAATCTTTCTGAAGCTACTGAATAAGGAATTTGGCTCTTGTTATTCTTGTTTTCTGTCTTGTGCTAGATCTATTCTCCACCAAGTGGTATCAGAGCCGAAAGTTCTTGAGTGTGTAACAGATCGCCGGACGTGAGGCAGTTACACCAGGATCTGTGGGAGGGCTTGTGATTGAGTGAGCAGAATGCCTCCAAGAAGAAACCCTGTTGGTGGGAGAGGCATGGCGGCAGCGAAAGATGTTCGAGCTTTGCAGCGGAAAATGCAAGCCCTGCAAGAAGAGATGCGTAGAAGATTGGAGCCAAGAAGAGATGAAGGTAGTGAAGAGGAAGATGACGAAGAAGAAGGCCAGCTTGAGGAAGAAGAAGAAGTAGTAGATCCTGCTCAAGCCAGACTATACAAAGCCATATCCCAGATTGGGAAGAGGCCAAAGATGGAGGTTTCCACGTATTCTGGGAACCTTGATCCAGAGGAATTGATCGACTGGATCAATGATCTGGAAGAGTACTTTGAGTACGAAGAGGTTGAAGATCATGATAGGGTCAGATTCGCTAAGACCAAACTGAAAGGTCATGCCAGCATTTGGTGGAAGGGAGTGCAGTTGGAGCAAAATAAAAGGGGAAAAGAGAGAATAACAAAATGGGAACGGATGGCAGAAAAGTCGAAGAGGCAGTTCATCCCTGGTGATTATGAGTTAGACCTGCTAAAGAAAATGCAAGGGTTGAGGCAATCAAGTAAGTCTGTAAAAGAATACACAGAAGAGTTTCATAAAATTATGATCAGAACAGGCCACTCAGAGGCCAACAAGGAGAAGGTAGCCCGTTACATTAATGGGTTACGAGCAAGTATTCAAGAAGAATTAAGTCTGGTCCGGATGACCACCATAGAGGACGCTTATCAATTTGCCCTAAAGGTTGAAGAAAAGCTCAATAGGAGGTTTGAGAACAAGCAAAGAGGAAGAGGTCACGGCGGAAGAACCGACGGAAGGACCGGTGGAAGAAGAAATGAAGATTCTCAGAAGAATGGAGAAGGTAGCGATGAATCAGGAACAAAGGAGAGAAAATACCTACCGCCCCCGTAATCAAAATAATGATTACCGAGGGGGAAGGGGCGGAGCTGGACGTGGCCGGGGAAGAGGAAGATTCTGTGGAACTTGTTTCCAGTGTGGAGAAGAGGGACATCACCAATACGAGTGTCCACAACAACGAGAAAGGAATAATAGGAGGCCGAAAGGAAATGCCAAAGCCGTGGTCACTGATGAAGATGTTGGGTCTGAGCATTCTAAAGAAGCAGAGAGAGGAGAAGTCATGATCGCGAGGAGAGTCCTGCTGAATGAAGAGGGGGCCGCAGATCAGAGGAAAAGCTTATTCCGCACAAGGTGTAAATGCGCGGGTAAGATTTGCAATATTATTATTGACAACGGTAGCACGGATAACCTAGTTTTAGAGGGAATGGTTACAAAGCTACAACTGGAGAGGAAGAGACACCCGCATCCATATCGGATCGCGTGGTTGCAGAAAGACCATAAGGTTTTGGTCAGTGAACAGTGCCTGGTAAAATTTAGTATTGGGAATTACCGTGATGAGGTCCTGTGCGACATTCTGCCCATGGATGCGTGCCATTTGCTATTGGGAAGGCCATGGCAGTTTGACAGGTGTGCGGTTCATGATGGCCATGCCAACACCTATTTCGTGACAAAGAATGGAATGCGTCATAAACTGAAACCCCTGAAGGAGGTGGAAGAAAAGGTATGTGGCAGTGCCAAAATTTGCTTGGTTGATGGGAGAAAATTTTTAGATGATTTAAAGCATGAACATATGTGTTATGCATTAATTCCTAGAGTCAGGGATACAGAATGCAAAGATACCCCAGTAGAAGTCCTAGATCTGTTGGAGGAATTTCTAGATATTATATCTAATAATGTGCCTGAGGGTTTACCCCTAGTAAGGAAGATCGGTCACCATATCGATTTGGTGCCAGGATCAAGCTTGCCCAATAAAGTTGCACATAGAATGACGCCTGTAGAAACTGAAGAGCTAAACAGGCAGGTCCAGGAGTTGCTGGAGAAGGGACTGATTTGGGAAAGCTTAAGTCCATGTGCAGTACCTGCAGTGCTAGCGCCAAAGAAATATGGAGAGTGGAGAATGTGTACAGACTCTCGAGCCATCAACAAGATCACAATAAAATACAGATTTCCATTGCCAAGAATGGATGACATAATGGACTGTTTGAGTGGAGCCAAGTACTTCACCAAGATTGACCTCAAGAGTGGTTACCATCAGATCCGTGTCAGAGAAGGAGATGAGTGGAAGACAACCTTCAAGACCAGAGAGGGTTTGTATGAATGGTTGGTCATGCCATTTGGGCTGTCCAATGCACCAAGTACCTTCATGCGGCTGATGAATGAGGTACTCAAAGAGTTTTTAGGCAAATTTGTCATTGTCTATTTAGATGATATATTAATATTTAGCAAAACCCTGGAGGAACACCTGATGCATATCAGAAGGGTTTTTGAGAAGTTGTGGGAGGAGCAGTTATTAATCAATCTGAAAAAGTGTAATTTTGTAAAGAAGGAGTTAGTGTACCTGGGATTTGTCATCTCAGTAGAAGGTCTAAAAATGGACCCAGAAAAGGTGAGAGCTATCATCGAATGGCCTACCCCGAGAAGCACAACAGAGGTAAGATCATTTCATGGTCTAGCCAGCTTCTACAAAAAATTCATTAGAAATTTTAGCAGCATTTGTGCACCCCTCACAGAAACAATGAGAGGAGATAAGAAAGAGTTTAAGTGGACCTTAGGAGCAGATAGGAGCTTTGATCTGTTGAAGAAGAAGGTCATAGAACAACCTATTTTGGCACTCCCAGACTTTAACAAGGTATTTCAGGTAGATTGTGATGCCAGTGGTAGTGCAATAGGAGCTGTACTGAGTCAGGAAGGCAGGCCTGTTGCCTACTTTAGTGAGAAACTCAATGATGCTCGAAAAAAGTATTCAGTTTATGATCAAGAATTTTATGCAATAGTTCAGGCTCTAAAGAAGTGGAGGCATTATTTGTTGCCAAAAGAGTTTGTTCTATTCACTGATCATCAGGCCTTACAGTACATTAACAGCCAAACAAAACTGAATCAGAGGCACTTGAAGTGGGTTGAGTTTCTCCAAAGCTATACCTTTGTGTTAAAGCACAGAAGCGGAAAATCAAACAGAGTTGCAGACGCCTTAAGTAGAAGGCAAAATTTGTTGATTGAAATGACAGTGGAAGTGGTAGGATTCGAAGAACTAAAGGGTCTGTACCCTGATGATCCTGATTTTGCAGAGGCTTGGACGGCTTGCTTGGCACCTGTTACTGTGGACAGGACAAAGTGGTTGGATTTTCTAATCCAAGATGGAATGTTGTTCAAGGGAAGTAAATTATGCATTCCAAGGAGTTCCATGCGGGAGAACTTAATCAAGGAGAAGCACAGCGGGGGACTGGTTGGACATTTTGGTCGGGATAAGACCATTGCCCTGGTGAGTGAGAACTATTACTAGCCACAACTGTAGAAAGATGTGAAAAGGTTTGTGCAAAGTTGCAGAATATGCCAGATGGCAAAAGGCGTGAGGCAAAACACAGGATTATATCAGCCGTTACCTGTACTTGAGAGGCCATGGGAGGACATCAGCATGGATTTCATTCTTGGGTTGCCGAGAACACAGAGGGGAAATGACTCCATATTTGTGGTGGTTGAAAGATTCTCCAAGATGGCACATTTTATTCCCTTCCAGAAAACAAGTGACGCGGTTCACATTGCAGGGTTATTTTTCAAGGAAGTGGTACGACTTCACGGTCTACCAAAAAGCATAGTTTCTAACAGAGATACAAAGTTTGTTGGTTATTTCTGGAGAACATTGTGGAAGAAGTTGATAGACCTGAAGTTCAGTTCGCATACCACCCACAGATCGATGGATGGACAGAGGTGGTAAATAGAAGTCTGGGTAATTTATTAAGATGCTTGATAGCAGATAAACCCAAGGGATGGGATTTGGTTTTGCCGCAGGCAGAATTTGCATACAACAATTCTGTCAACAAGAGTACAAACAAGTCCCCATTCCAAGTCATATATGGAAACAGCCCAAGAAATGTTTTTGAGCTGAGGAAATTAGAGAAAGGGGAAAAGTGCAGTGCCGAGGCTGAAGAATTTGTGAAACAGATGAAAAGCCTGCATGAAGAAGTGAAGAAACAAATTGCAAAAATGAATACTCAGTATAAAATAAGAGCAGACCAAAAGCGGCGGTTCAAAGAGTTCGAAGTGGGAGATGAAGTCATGGTCCATCTCAGAAAAGAAATATTTCCAGCCAAAACTTATAACAAGTTGAAGATGAAGAAGTTTGGGCCATGCAGAATACTAGAAAAACGGGACTCAGGCAATGCATATGAAGTGGAATTGCCAAGTGGGCTTGACATTTCGCCTATTTTTAACATATCAGATTTAGTGGAATACCATGAAGGAAATAGTACAGAGGCACCAAGTACAGAATTGTGGAGCATTCCAACGTCTAACCCAACCACAGATGAGATCGAGGAAATATTAGATACTCGTGAAGGTAGAAGCACAAGGAACAAATAGTATTCTAAATATTTGATCAAGTGGAAGGGCAGACCTGTAGAAGATGCAACTTGGCTATCAAAAATAGAGGTTGACCGCCTGGGTCTTCCTCTCAAAGATCAGAAGTGAGGATCACTTCTCAATCCACCCCGGGTGTCTGATGCAGGAGCATCCGAGGGCAGCAGAGCAATCTAGCATCAACCAAATTTTTCTAAGTATTTTGCAAAGAAAAAAAAAAAATATGTGTCGCGATATCGCGACCAAAATAGGAGATAGAGAAGCGACAGACAAAATGTCGTGAAATCGTGACATGTCATGATTTCGCGAATGTCACGAAATCGCGACCAAAGCAGGGAAGCAAAGGCGCAGAGGACACAAGGTCACGAAATTGCGACATGTCACAAAATCATGACCAAAGCAGGGAAGCAAAGGCATGGAAGACACAAGGTCACGAAATCGTGACCAAAGCAAGGAAGCAAAGGCACGAAAGACACAAGGTCATGAAATCACGACCAAAGCAGGGAAGCAAAGGCGCGGAGGACCGAAGGTCACGAAATCATGACATGTCACGATATCGCGACCAACGCAGGGAAGCAAAGGCGCAGAGGATCGAAGGTCACGAAATCGTGACATGTCATGATTTCACGACCAATGCAGGGGGCAAAGGCGTGGAGGACGGAAGGTCACAAAATCATGACATGTCACGATTTCGCGATCGAAACTGAAGAACAGAGGCGCGATAGAAAAATGGCGCGATATCGCGACAGGTCACGATATCACGGCCAAAGCGAAAGCGAGAAGGCATGGAGGAAGGAATGTCGTGATATCGCGACCAGAACAAGAGAGAGAAAGCACAAAAAGGAATTGTCGTGATATCATGACCAAAAGAAAAACACGCACTCCAAGCTTTCATAAAGGCGTCCCTTCATGCACGGCAAGTTAGCGGTAGTGAAGCAACAGTTTCAGAGGAAGATTCCAACAAGCATGTTGGCCACTCGCGCAGGATATCTAGAGACACATTTATAGCAACTAGCAGCAAAGCAGCAGTTCGAGAAGAAGATCCCGTTGGGTATGGCAGCCAGCCACGCACCTCACCTAGAGTCTCATCAATGCAACTTTCCAGTATTGTTCCAGGTGGCAATTGCAGATCGTGGGAAGTTTGAAAACATAGAGGATCGGGACCTCGATAAAAACCCAAGGATTGTAATGAGAAGGGGTTGGCAAAATGGCAGATTGCTGTATATTCTCTGTAAAATCTTTCTGAAGCTACTGAATAAGGAATTTGGCTCTTGTTATTTTTGTTTTCTGTCTTGTGCTAGATCTGTTCTCCACCATAGGTACAAGCAAAGAAAGCATGAGAAGAAGAAAAGTTTTCATAGGACAAAGAAAAATTTATACATTGAATAAGTAAATGATATCGTACATCACAACAATAGAGACAAGTTAGATGATGAAAAAGAAGAACATCTATTCCTAGGAATAGAAGGTGAAAGAGAATAGTGCTTTGTGTGTGGTCAAAGAGATCACAGATCATGATATTGCAATGACTTCAATGATAATGAAGATGAAATGACACATCAAGGAAACATGCATGGTCAAAGAAATCATGAGAGTTTGTTTGCTATAGAAGATGATAATGATCTCAGTGACAGTGAAGATGAAGAAGGGTTTTTCTATGGGATAAAAGAAGTAGAAGAAGAACTTCCACTCCAAATAGAACACCTATTCCTAGGTATTAAAGTTAAATAAGAGGATATATCTATCGAATAACGACATTAAGAACTTGCTATAGCCATTGAGCAAGAAAATAGGTACAAGAAGGGTCTAAGAATACTAAAATGCTTCATATGCAGAGACTTTAGGCATTTATATGATGATTGCATGTACTACAACAATTGCAAAAAGAAAAGTTTATTTGTGGAAAAAGATAGCAGTAGTTATAGTAATAGTTCTAAAAGCAATTCTAGTGACAATTCTAGCAACAGTGATGTTGAAGAAGAGGAAGATTCAGATAAAGAAAAGGAGGAAGCCACTCTTAAGGAACTTGTTGAATTGAAAAGAGAAAATTCAAAATTGAAGGCTCAAATACAAGAAGATGAGAAATGTAAGACAAAGCTTCTACAAGATATATCTGACTTAAGAGATAAGGTTGAAAAGGCAAGAAGAGTTGAAAACGGTACGGTTGAACATTCAAAGGTAAAAGAGATAGAATGTGAAAGGCTTATGGTTAATCTTGAAGAATTAAGAGGGGAGAACTTAGATTAAGGGTTCAAGCTCAAGAAGGTGAAATAACAAAATCAAGGTTTTTACAGGAACTCACCAACTTCAAAATCAAAGTTGTAGAGACAAGGAAAATTGAAGAAGGTGTGGCCAAAAAATTAAAGACAAAATATATAGAGTGTGAAAGATTAGAGCATGAGATAGTTTCACTAAGGATGAAAGTAAAAGGTTCTAAGGACAAGCTACACAAATTTGAGGAAAATTCAAGGACTTTGGAAAGGACTATCAATGCACAAAGGTCATCAATCATCATAATAGGACTTAGTTCTAAAGAAGAACAAGGGAAACATGAAGTAGAAAAATGAGAGTCAAGCTCAAACACCAAAAAATAAGAAGAGTCAAAAGAAGTAAGTGAAAGAGAGAGTGATACTTCTAAGGATAATTTGGATAATAGAAAGTTCAACAAGGAAAGGAACAATGCACAAGTAAGAAACAAATGGAACAAGAAACAGGGAGAAGAGACTAAGAGACCAATGGGGTCTAGGCAAGGTTTCTTCAATGGAAGATGTTTTTCATGTCACAGGTTTGGGAACATGGCTTCACAGTGCAGGTCATATGAAAGACATGAAAATGGGAAAGGATAAATTTTCCATGGGTATTTCTACTCATGCAATGAGTATGGTCACAAGGCAATGAATTGCAGGATTCATGACAGAAGAGGATATGGCTTCACCATAAGATATCCTAAGACATTTGCACCTCCAAGGGATAATAACATTGAGTTTTTTAATTACAATAACTTTGGAAATATTGCAAAATGGTGTAGGACTCAATTCCAAACAGGTTCAAGGCAATAAGGTCAAGCGGTCTCAAGGAAAGAAGGTCAAACAAGTTCAAGACAAGAAGATCAAGTAATTCATCAAGAAAAGGATATCAAAAAAATATGGAAGGAAGTTGACAGAGGAAAGAAACAATGTAATATGAGAGTAAAAGTACTCCCACCCCAAAATTAATCACCTCAAGAGAGAAGGTGGTGAGGGGGCTAAGCTTAAGAGTCATATCTTTTAGCCCCATAGGTGTCCCTTTTGCCATTGATGTCAAAGGGAGAGAGATTTGAGTAAGGGGGAGAGCATTGAGTTAGGGGGAGTAGCCTCCAAAGAGAGTATTGAGTTAGGGGGAGTAGCCTCCAAAGAAAGTATTGAGTCAGGGGGAGCAACTTTGATTCTTAGAAATGGTTTTTGTAGTGATTACAATGATTTGGATTAGAGGTGTTGCCATCAATGACAAAGGGGGAGATTGTTGTAAATTTGAGTTATTTTATGTTGTCATTGATGTCACATGGATCATATTTGAGTTTTGGTGGTAAAAACACTTCATAAAATATCATTTATGATATTTTGGAGAGCATGGATATATACAAGGTTTTTGTGAAAACCAAGGCAGGCAAAATAAAAGGTTTTATTTAAAACCATGGATGGCATATTTGAACTAGTTTTTTCTTAAAACCCAGGTTGGCTTTTCGTTTCATCGAAAAAGGTGCCCCGGTGATGGAGATATTTAATTTTAAATATTTAGTTTAAATTTTAAATTATTTAAAATTTAAATTTAAATTTTAAAATTAAAAATAAAATTATAGCGCCGACGTCTAAAGAAAGGAGGAAAGGCATATATTAAAAATAATAGCGTCGACATCTAAAGAAAGAAGGAAAGGCATATATATATATATATATATATATATATATATATATATATATTTTTCCACCAAAATTTTCGATAAATCCTTGTCCTCGATTTTCGAATGTATTCGAATTGATAACGTAATGTGAAAAGAGCATGTGTAAAGAGGTGTGTGAAGGGTTTATGAAATTTGGGTCCTTTGAATAATCATTCACGGAGGATAACCAAATGCATGGCACCTTTGGCCTAGTGGTTTGTGCGTTGTGTAAGAAGCAAGAGGTCCTGTGATCAAGTCTCACCGATGATGCTTGTTGTGTTGAAATGCTCGAAGCATTTTTGTGTTTTCGAAGGGCACAAAATATTGAGGTATTTGTTTTGGTTCATGCCCCTTTGAACACGTGAGGGCATGTGGCCCAACGGTGGCTTGTCCACGATTAAGGCACTGAGCGAGGAGGCATCAAGGGATCAAATCCCGTGAGGGACAGAGGCAAGTTAATATTTTTTAATATTTTATTTTTCTAAAGTTGCCCTAGGAGAAATAAGGGTTATGATGCACCTTAAGAAAAAGAGAGATTTCTAATGATTTTATTTTTGGAAGTATATCATATTATATATCGTTGGAAAGCTTATTTCGAGGGCTATTTTATTAACTTGCTTAGAGGGAGAAATAAGGTGTGTGTAAAGAGATATTTCTTATTTTGTAAAGAGGTTCAAAAGTGAAGGTTGTTTTGTTCTTTTTCAAAGAGGATTAATTCTTTCATGAGGGGACATGATGTATTTTATTGAGTAGGAGTAATAAGGTGTTATTTGGATATTATTGTTGTGTTATTAATCATGATCCCTAACCCTTATTGAAAGTTGAAAAAGAAAGTTTGTTGAGTGTGGCAGATTTAGTGGACAACTAATAAGGCATCAAAAAGGTATGAGCAATACTCTCCATTGACTTTGTTTATGGTGGTTGATTTCTGAAATATCATTAGAGAGAAAAGGATTGATTGTGGTTTCCTTTTTGAAAGTGGTTGGTTGAATGCTTCAAGGTTTTCTGGTTTGAGAGTTGTGTTTAAACCTTGTTTTATAAGCATTGTTGTTGAATCCATTAGTTGTGTGAAAAACCTGAGATAGGGTTTGAGAAGAACATGAGTATCATTGTTATATGAAGAATATTTTATAAGAATTTTTGTTGAAGCCCATTGATTGTACAAAGAAATTGAATTTGAGTTAGAGAACAACATGAGTATCATTGTTATGTGATATTTGTGGTTGAGCATTGTTGGAAACATTTGAGTTGGTTGATACTTGCTTGGACCAGGGTTTGTGAGAAAGAGTTGTTCCTTGTGGTGATTGGTTAAGTAGAGTTGTTTGAGCCTAGTCAAGTGATTTTGTGAAGTGTTTGTTCAAGTTCCATGAAACAAACTATTCTATATTCTGATTTGAGTTGAAATCATTGTGGATCATTGTTGTCATCCATTGTAGAGTGCATTGCCATTCATTGTTGAGTTCATCATTGAGCCTTGCCTTCATAGATTTATGGATGAGATTTGAGTTCTACTTGAGCATGATTGATTGAGCCTTTGAGAAGGATTTTGGGATATATTTTTGGACAGATTTGTGGCAGATTTTGTGCATGTTGATTGAGCCTTTGAGAAGGCTTTTGGGATAGATTTCTGGACAGATTTATGGTAGCTTTTGTGCATGATTTATTGAGCCTTTGAGAAGGTTTTTGGATAGATTTATGGATAGATTTGTGGATAGATTTTGAGTAAGTTCTTGGTGAGCTTGCTGAAGCATATTTGAGCAAGTTCTTGGTGAACTTGCTAGAGCAAATTTTGAGTAAGTTCTTAGTGAGCTTGCTGAAGTAGATTTTGAGCAAGTTCTTGGTGAACTTGCTAGAGCAAATTTTGAGTAAGTTCTTGGTGAGCTTGTTGAAATAGATCAATGGATTTCTTACCTGAGGATATCAGGATTGCCTTACTAAGTAGATCAGTGGATTACCTAGTTGAGTAGATTAGTGGATTTCCTAGCTGAGTAGATTAGTGGATTGCCTACCTGAGAAGATCTGGATTGCCTACCTGAGTAGATCAGTGGATAGCCTACCTGAGTAGATCAGGATTGCCTACCTGAGTAGATCAAGATTGCCTTGCTAAGAAGATCAATGGATTACCTAGCTAAGCAGATAAGTGGATTGCCTACCTGAGTAGATTAGTGGATTGAATTACTAAGGAGATCAGTGGATTGCCTTGCTGAGTAGATTAGTGGATTGCCTAACTGAGCAGATCAGTGGATTGCCTTATTGAGTAGACCAGTG
Source organism: Wollemia nobilis (assembly GCA_028583015.1). Taxonomy (NCBI): domain Eukaryota; kingdom Viridiplantae; phylum Streptophyta; class Pinopsida; order Araucariales; family Araucariaceae; genus Wollemia; species Wollemia nobilis. Next base: position 8,712,788 of record JAQPPZ010016710.1, on the reverse strand, counting down.
GATAGCCTAGTTTTGAGCAGATCAAAGTAATAATTTGTATTGGGATAAGGATCCATATTTCTTTGTGAAATATTATAAGGATATTATCTTGTGGAGTACCCCACATTGGGGGAACCACGTTAAATCTTGTGTATCAATTGTGTGTGGTGATTTGTGCTCTTGCTTACTATTGCTATATATGTCATTAATGCACATTGTTATATTTGGATATTGCAATTAAGGACACTAATTGATATTGGTTTGGAAATAAAGTAAAAAGTGGGTGCTATATTGTTCACCCCCCCTCTCAGTATAAGCTTGTGTTCTTCAGGTCCATCAATTGGTCAAAAGTATAAATACTATGTGTAGGCAATTGATTATACCATTCTATGGCATCACCCCCTAATGTTTGAGGAAATTTTTGAAGCATGATAGCATTGTCGTATTAGATTCAAAAACATGAATGCATAAATAGACTCACATGCTCCTTGGGGTCCTTAGTTCCCCAAAACTTGTCAAACTTCGGTAACATGAATTTTTTTGGATATGGCAGCGATGGTACCGAAGGGTGAATTGGTTGATGGATCAGATGGCTCAAATTTAGCTTTTGGCTTGTCATGCCCGATGAGTTTTGCATCAATTGATCTATCTATTTTTGCATTTCTTGGAACCTAAGGTCCTCTGCTGTAATGTGAAAACCTTGGATCACTTGATAGTTGGGTGAAGGGATGGATGATAAATGTTGTGGTGTAACCATCATGATATTGTGAAATGGGTTGGGTTGGTGATGAGGTGAATATTGGTGGTTATGAGTTAGGGATTGTTGATGAGGGGGTTGATGGAAGGAATGGTTGTGTGGTTGGCTAGTAACAATGGTGATTGGTTGAGTTGGGTTGTGGATGTGAGGTGGATTAGGAATGGAGACTATGGAAGATTAGGGGACCCATGTTAGACTTTGGTTGGTGGTTGTAGGTTGGCTTGGAACTATGATGATCGACTGAGTTGGGTTGTGGATGTGAGGTGGATTAGGAATGGAGACTATGGAAGGTTGGGGGACCCATGCTGGACTTTGGTTGGTGGTTGTAGGTTGGCTTGGAACTATTTGGATCATAGGGTCTATATGGACTGGTTGTTTAGATTTTATTCACTATGAGAGCAATCTATTTATTAGACCTAATGTGTCCTTTAGTTCTTGATCTGACCAGGTGTCAAGGGATGTGGTTGTGGCTAGGTTAGATGATGGAGGTGTTGATGAAGAAGGATGGGAAGACATGGGCATGCAGCAAGTTGCATTTGATGTGACAACTTAGGGGTTGGGTACTTTTGAGGCAACATTGACATACTCCTCATACAAGGGGTTGGTATGGGTGGATGAAGGGTTTGGATTTTGATATGATGGGCTTGGGGATAAAGGCATACCATATTCATAAGCAGAATTATGATGTCCTTGGGTTGAGCAAGATGGAGCCAATTTAGTTTCTTCAAAACCCTCTTGGCTAAGGGGCTCTAAGACATAGTTGGAAGACATATAGGTGGCCTTCACCTTGTCCATGTTTATGTGTGTTGTGGGTGGTTCCACATTGTGTGGAAGGTATCCTACTTGTGGTAGGGATGGATATGGAGGTCTAGACAAAGTAGTCTGAATCCCACTGGATGGGTTTACCACCGAAGTAGCGAGATAATGGGGAATGTTTTTCACTAAACAATTTTGGTTTATTACTTTCTTTTGTTGTCTTGTTAAAACCATAAAGTATTTAAACCAAAAATTTAAAGCTTATCAAAATAACACAAACTGAAAACTTGTACAAAATTTGAAATAAAAGAAAACAATCAATGCTAAGTTTCATCGTGTGTGGCTTACCTTGTTCATTAATTATTTTCTTTATTTAATGTGAGATTCCTTTTAGAGTTATAGGCTTGTGTGTTTTGATGTATCCTAATATTTCTTAATAAAAATAATGGAAAAAAAACTATGGCTGCTGGGGCAACGAGATTCTTGTTGGTAATGACCTCCAAAAAGTTTGCTTGGGGGTATCCTAAGGTGTATAAGGTAGATATTGGTGGATGGAAATGACTTCCACCATCACCAAATATCAAGCAATGGCTGGTGATGAAATCCAGCCACTACTGTTTAAAAGTGCCACATGCAGTGTGTGATAAATTTTATTAAATTTCTTGTTTTTATTGTGTTAAAACAATGTTAAATATGACTAAATTTATTCATCTAAATTAGAAGCCAACATCAAGATGTAAATTTCACCTAAAGAGAGTGGAGTACACCGCTCAAAACCCCCTGCCTACAAATGATACCAAATGATATCAAAAGAGCAACTAGAGGGTTCGTCCACCTCTCTACCAAAGGGGCCAACCTAGGGAAGGATTACTTTATGCGTCTTAGTATTGTTCCTACTTAGATGTATAAAATAAAGTAATATTTAACTCCTAAAATAATGCAGAATCTAAGTAATGCCTTTTCTTTTTCAATGCAAACAAAATGCAAGCAATCACTCAAATTTGCAATTTTAGAACAAGAAATTAAATTTATGTGAAATGAATGCACACAAAAACCTAAATGCAACCTGATATGAATTCCTTCCCAGATTACTTAATTTGTGTTCATTTTATACTCAGAATTTGAAAGACATAGCAGAAAACTCAAAAAAACGTAAAGCAAAATGAGAAAACAAATGGCTGAACTTACAAAAAATCCTATATTTTTCGGAGGTCTTTTTGAGATCACTGCTACTATTATTGAAATGAAATTTTATGGAGACATTCCAGGATGTGTCATGAACCTGTCCTACCAATTTTAGCTCAATCCTACTCCGGATGAGTGAGATATGACCAAAACCATCAAGGTATGCTATGCAGGAAAATTGTACGTTTTTCGTCAGTATACGTTTTTCGTCCCTAAAAACCCCTGTAACAAATCAGCAAAATAAAGTTAGCAAAGTAAATAAAATCAGTAAATTAAACCCTTGTGGGGTCCCACCGTGATTGCCATTTGTGAAGCTAAAAGCACAACACTAAATAACAACAGAAAATGAACAGATCCAATAAGACAAATGTAATTGCACAAGAGATATTATTATTAAATAATAGGGGGGAGCTTAAAAACTCCTTTTGTACAATTATTCTGCCTTGACAGAACTGTTTTGATACAAAAATTATAGTTTTCTAGGGTTCTCCAAAACCCTAGCTATAATGAAGTAGTGTCTTCAACGTGCTTCGCTCCCAACAGAGTGAGTGGGCTTTAGGTATCTAATTTTGGGCCACTCCAGCTTCAGCAACTGTCCAATAATAGATAGAACCTGTAGATCTGCATATACACAAATAGAAAGAGAAATTAGTAACACCTATGAGGGCTCCACAATGTGAGACCCTCAGATATCAATAAAAACCCTAGCTGTGAATAAACAAAATGGCATATAAAAATCCATAGATTATGCAATAAAATAACACCAATGATGATTTACCTTGCTTACAATAATGATGCTTCAGTATTTGTTCGTTGATTTGATGCCCTAGCAGTAGCAACAGATTAACAGTGATGGGGATGATGACAATGGAGGATGGATAAATGGAATGGCTAGAAGTATGGGAGTCCTACGACAAGCGAAGGCTTTAGATCTATTATCACAAGTAGATTTTATGGTGGAAGTCCTCAGAACTTTGCAACATTCTGCTTCAGTGAGATCTCTTAAGGGCATAAAATAGTCGAGTCACCTTCCAGGGTTTGAGCATTATGAATGCTCTTATTTTATAATCTAACCTAGGGTTTTCTTAGGGTTTTAGCCTTACACTTTTAATTATGTGGCTAATATTAAATTAGATCCTAAGGTTGAGATTACACTTTAGATGTGGCATGGATTAATGAAGATGGACGGTGGAGATTAGATTGGATCGAAAGACTGTGGTTAATTGGGTTTATAAATACATATATTATAATAAATATATTATAATATAATATAAAATATTATATTAAATATAAAATAATATTAAAATAAGCCCAATTGGGTTAGAAAATGGTGGGAAAGGGCTAAAGTGGGCCTTTTGAAGGCGAGAAGGGCTAAAAGTGGCTAAATGGATGGTGGGAAAGGTGTATGGTGGACAAGTGGGTGGTGGGATGGTTAGGATGGAGGATTAATGGATGTAATTTGGTGTCTACAATTATAGGCCAAAAAATGTCCTCGTGATCAATCTCAATGAATCAAGGCAAGAGACTTGAATACATAAAAAAATTGGCTATACTTAAAGGTGTTCATAAATTTTTAGATTGGAAGCAGTGCAAAATGTGAAGATGGCTAAGTCTTGAAAATTTTTGGCAGTGCACAAGCTCAACATTGTTCAAAAATGTACCTAACACCAACTAAGAGTTCCAAGTGCACAAATATGAAATTGATCAAATCTAGACCTTTGAAATGAGCAATGCTAATAGGTGTGCAAAAAAGTTTAAAATTAGTCAACTGCCTACGCATAAAGTCGAAGATATCCCAGAGGCTTAGATTTGGTCCAAAAAGTTTGAAAATGTGTAAGCACACGTGGGATGGAATAAATTTAAATATTTCAAAGAGGAAGTAATGCAACTCTAGCATCAATAAAGAGACATCCCTCAACTCAAATATGGAGAGAAATGAAGCCAGATAATTCTAGATAATGACTTTAGCAATCCTACTCCAAAGCTTGAAAGTGCATGAGACCCAAAAGGATGAGACATCAACAAGGAATGGCATGAAACAAGAGTTTGATAGATGATGACATCATAGGGCCATCCCAAAGGTCAATATTAAAGCAACTAAAAGGCTCGATATGCACATGAGCCCAACTTTGGTCCACCAAACTTGAAAATATTTCACTCAGAGTTGTCATCACCTCAGTGCCCACTAGGTGTCCAAACCAATATCGGTTTCGCTTGAAAGTTATATTTTTAATAGAACAATTATAGTAGCTCAACCAATTGTAGGAGGTAGTTAAATATCTACAGGCCATATTATAAAGCACATTTGAATTCAAATGAAGGATAAAATTTGAGCTAACCACCTCAATAATACAAGCTTCTAAGAAGACATCTTCTAGGTTGTTTGTCTAACAAACCTATAATTGTAATTATTATACTGCAAGATTCAAAGAGTAGCTCATAAATAGGTCTAGACCTTAAAAGGGGTCAACTCTATAGCAATTTGCTTAGGTGCTCATTGTATAATTTATGCTAATTAATAGAAAAGTGAAAGTAGTTTGGCCTCCAATGTAATTGTGATCACAAGTTTTTATGTATGAATGATTATATTTTAAGTTATTTCTATTATATTTATTGTTAGGATCCCATCCTAACACTATGATGTAATAACCCTTGTTAAATGTGGGGGAGATCCATGATAATGTTTTGTAATATTTTGTAATAGTTGTGGCTCTAAAAGTACTTAGACAAGTGGTACCATTATATGTATTTGTTATCAAGAATGTAATTGTTTTGTAGGTAGGATATTGTAGCTTGAGTGACATTTTGCATGTAAGCCAATCTTGAGAATTAGGTGGTGGATGAAGTCTTTAAAACTGTAAGGGATAGAAAAAAATGTATCTTTTTACATAATTAAATAAAAGTATTGAAGGAGATTGCCCCCTCTAAGTGGCCTATGATTCTATGTTACTTTGTGAGATTGTTTCATTTTTGCACTTATATTTTGTATTGCAATAGTTTTTGTTTCAAGCATTTATGTATATTTGCAATGCTTGTGTGAATATTTTGATTTTAAACAAGTGGTATCAAAGCACTTTCTAGGACCATGTTCTACTATGACTGTGATAGTTTCTACCATTTTGACTATTAGGTATAAGATTTCATGTTTTGTTTTTTGCCAAGTTTCCTTATTAAAAAAATCCAACCTTTATTTTTTTGCATTAGTTATTTAGGTTAGAAACCCTATGTTGGGGGTTTTAAAATATCACAAAGGAGCTATCATTATTGGCTAAGCTAGATTACCCATAAAGCATCTAGTGAAGTGAGGGGCGATCAAGCTCCAATACCTAGGCCTCAAACAACACCCATCTACGGAATTGAGCTCCCATGTATCTTTGGGTATATTGGGAGACCACCTAGGATTAGGAGAGATCTTTAGCCCTTAGGAAGATTTTTGGTCTTGTATTATCCATAGTACATCGAACATAAAATTCAAGAATATAACTCTCTCATACTGACAGAGAGGTAGGTAGTGTGCTCAAGGCTATGCATGGAATCCTCCTTGAGTAATGTCCTAAAATATTGGTTTGATCACTATCATTCATCACTGTAGTATAACAGAGGGCCTATGGGTAGTACATACACCTTGACTTAGAATACCTTGTTATATTGATTATCAAACCTGCAACAAAAATCCTTGCAACAAAAAATTATGTTCTATGAATTTTGAACCTGTTACCATAACCTTATCACAAAAATACAACATACAAAGCAGAAATCCCTATTCTAGAATTCTTACATGAAAATAATCAAAAGAAATTACAGAAGAATATAACTGGTGGACATAAACCACCAGAGTCAAAAATAGTGGGAACATGGTAGTTAGTGTTAGTAATGATATTCATTCAGTAATAGTTAGTATAGAGTCATCAATTGTTAGTGTTAGAATAGTTACCTGTGAAAATCATAATTTAAAATAGAAAAGGAATATCTATGATAGAGTTAGACCAGGTAGGTGACAACATAGTGTTAAGAGTGATCATTAGTTAGAATAAACAATATAGAATGTCATAAGGGGTTGGTCAACACAAAACCTAACTTTTGAACCAAGTCTCTAGAGGGAAAACCGACCACACCAGCAACCTTGACAATAAATGAGTAATACTAAAAAACCAGTGTTGTAGTATATAGCTCATTGTGATCGTCTTCTTTAGATAATAATTTTGATATATAGCACCCAACCACTTTTTAGGATCCTTACTAAAAATAGTAACCCCTAAAATCATATTTCTATTTTTAGTATCACCAATAGGTCATAACTCTTAGAACATGGTTTCAAGTACTCGACAACAAGAATTAGAGTCATCTATTGCTAAACAAGTGGAGAGTATGAGCAAACAAATATGGTCCTCATTCACCAACACCTTATATGAGATAAAAATAACTCAAAAAATTCTTGTGGTCACAAATACATAAAGGGAAATTAAGGAAGAGTTGATAGTCATATCTCTATTGATTCTTTGGGTCATTAGGATCAACAGGATACAGGTACGAGTCACCACCAACAGAATTTACTAGATAATAATGGATTTAAATTATCAAAATCAGACTTCCAAAAATTTTATGGAAAATATCTAGAGGGGTGGATTTGTAAGGAATAACGATATTTCAATCTTCATAATATCCCATGCTACATGTGTTTGAAAATTACCTATTTCAATTTTAAATCAGATGCACTACATTAGTTTTAGTGGCTTAGGAAAGTCAAACTTGACCTCTCTTGGCAAGAATTTGAGTAGTGTCTACTCACTCTCTTTGGTCCTAGTGAGTTTGAAGATTTTATAGGAGATCTTTCTAAATTTAAACAAACCTCAATTGTTCAAGAGTATCAAACTCAATTTGAAAAACTTGCTAATCATACCACTGGTATAAATATTGACTTCTTTCAAAGTTATTTTGTGAGTGGTTTGAAGGATGACATTAGGGTTGAGGTTAAACTATTGAGATAAATTACAATAGGTAATACAATTGGCTATATTGGTAGAAGATAAATTCAAGGATCTAAGATGCACCTCTAAATTATCTCAATATCAACCATATTTTTTGTCTAAGCCTACGATAAGTCCTACCATTAAATATCCCACTATATAAAAAACTGACTTGTGAAGAGATGGAGAATAGAAGGGCACAAGGGCTATGTTATAATTGTGATAAAAATTATTCCATGAGGCACAAGTGTGTGTCAAAAATTGTATTTTCTGGATATGGATGAGGTAACAACCGCAAAATATTTAGAGGAAGAGAAGGATTATCAAGAGGGAAAAACCATAGATCAGGTAGCATATCCAAAGTAACCCCAATCAAAAATCCTAATACATGCTTTAGTTGGAGTATCCTCTCCAAAAATAATAAAAGTGATTGACTACTTCAAATGAAAATAGGTCATCATTCTTATTGACTCTAGTAATACACAACTTTATTGATCCATGTGTGGCCAAATAAGAAAACTGTTATATTACTACATGCAATTCCTTTGAAGTAATGATTGCTAAACCATGCAAAGGAAAATGTCATAATGTAAAAATTCAAATTGAGGATTATAATCTCAAGATAAACATGTTTTCCCTACCATTATGTGGGTGTGATATAGTTTTGGGAGCACAATGGTTGCAGGACTAGTTTTATGGGATTTTCTTGAGTTGTGGATGAAGTTTAGTCAAGCAAGGAATCAATATACTTTATGTGGTATGAAGGTTGGTGTGGCATAGTTTATTTATACCCATAAAATTGAAAAGTTAAAAAAATCTTCTCATGGAGTGGTGGCACAAATTTTTGCTATTAATACCCTCGAGGAAGAGGAACGAGACCGTCCAGTGCAATTACAAGGCTTATTAAACAAATATGCTCAAATATTTGAGAAACCCAAGGGACTACCTTGTCATCGCTCACATGACCATGCAATACAAATTTTTCCTGGTAGTCTTCCACCTAATGTCTGTCTGTACAAGTACCCTTATGCTAAAAATTGAAGATTAAGAAAATAGTGCAAGAACTTCATATTGTTGAGGTTATCCATTCTAGTGTTAGCCCCTATTCTTCATCGATGTTATTAGTACAAAAAAAGTATGGAACTTGGTGCTTGTGTGTGGATTATTGGGACCTCAATAAGATCACTATTAAAGATAAATTCCCTATTCTAGTGATCGATGAATTACTTGATGAGTTGCATGGGGCTCAATACTTTTCCAAGTTGGATTTGTGGTTAGGGTATCACCAAATTTGAATCAAGGATGAGGATATTCCAAAAAAAACTTTCAGAACTCATGAAGGGCATTATGAATTATTGGTTATGCCATTTGGATTAACCAATGCCCCTTCTACCTTCCAAAGTACAATGAATTCCATTTTTTATCCTTTCCTTAGAAAATTTATTCTAGTCTTTTTTGATGATATATTAATTTACAACCATTCACGGGAAGACCATCTTCAACACTTAGATCAAACACTTAAAATTTTGTCTGACCATCAACTCTATGCAAAGATATCCAAACGTTCTTTTGACCAATAAATGGTTAAATACTTAGGTCACATTGTCACTAAGGAAGGAGTTAAGGTTGACCCAAAGAAAATTTAGGTTATTCAATATTTGCTTAAGCATCACACCCTAAAGTGACTTCATAGCTTCTTGGGACTCAAAAGATATTACAGTAAATTTATGAAGAATTATGGCAGGATAACGACTCCCTTGATAACCATGCTGAGAAATAATTATTTTTTTTATATAGAACCGACTGAAAATACTTTCATCAATTTGAAGTATGCCATGAATACTACACTTGTGTTAGCAATGCTCGATTTCTCTAAATATTTTGTCATTGAAAGTGATGCATCAATAACTAGCATTGGGGTGGTTTTAATGCAAGAAGGTAGATATTTGGTTTTAACTCGCAAGACACTCTTAGGCTGGAATCTGGGAAAGCCTACTTATGAGAAGGAAATGCTTACCATTTTACATGTGATCAATCATTGGTGATCGTATCTCATTGGGAGATATTTTTCCATCAAGATTGATCATCAAAGTCTCAAATATTTCTTAGAACAAAGGGTGGCCACACCAAAACAACAAAAATAAGTTTTAAAATTGTTGGGTTATGATTATGACATAACCTATAAAAAGGATAAGGAGAATATGGTGGTGGATGTTTTGTCCCAAATACATGAAGAACAAGACATGCTACAAGGTATATCCACATCACATCCTCAATGGATTGATCAACTCCGTGAGGAACTGGTTAGGGAATCTTCTTTATAAAATTTCATCCACAAACTTCAAGTAGATCCTCATTCATGGCCTAACTATACTTGGGATGGCCAAGATTTATGGTACCATGATCGACTTGTGCCCCATCATTCACAAATAAAGGACCTCATCCTATAGGAGATGCATGTTTCCCCAATAGCTATCCATTCAGGGTTTCTCTTAAGTGTACTTTTTTTTGAGGGGTATGAAAAAGGATATTCATACTTTTATGGTTGAATGTGATCATTGCCAATGTATGAAAGGTGAAAATATGTGTTCCCTTGGTACCCTTCAATATTTGTTGATTCCTAAATTTTTTTGGATAGATATATCTATGGATTTCATTGAAGCATTACCTAAATCTAGAGGAAAATCAATTATTCTGGTGATAGTGGATTGTCTTACGAAGTATGCTCAATTATGTTCCCTATCCCATCCATACACTACATCCGTTGTTGCTCAAATATTCCTAGAATCTATATTTCATCTCCATGACATGCCTATATCCATTATCTTTGATAGATATCCTACCTTTACCAGTCACTTTTGGCAGGAATTGTTCCAGTTACAGGGAACACAACTCAAGATGAGATCAACCTATCATCCTTAAACTAATGGTAAAACCATAATTGTGAATAAATGCTTGGAAAAATATCTTCGTTGCTTCACCTCTGAACATCCTACACAATGGGCCAAGTGACTTCCTTTGGATGAATTGTGGTATAACACAATATATCACATTGCCACTAAGGTGAGTCCATTTGAAGCAGTCTATGGTTAGCCTCCACCAACACTTTCTTCTTACATTCCAAGCAATTCCAAGTTTCAAGTTGTGGATTCCACTCTCTGACAGTGTGATTACATTCTTTGCCAACTCAAGGTTATTTTGGACTTGTCTCAAAACCATATGAAACAAAAATATGATCAACACCACATAAAATATAGCTTTGATTTTGGAGGTATGGTTTTTATTTACTTACAACCATACAAAAAATTCTCTCTCCAGCTTCATGGTTATCAGAAACTTATCGCAAAATATTATGGTCCTTATCAGGTGTTGCAAAGGATTGAGTCAACATACAAACTAGCCCTTCCAGATAGTTCCAAAATTCATCCAATATTCCATGTATCTTCTCTCAAGCAAGTTATTGGTAACAAGGTCCAGGTGCTATCTACAGTTTTAGAGTTGGATGATGAAGGTTCCATCATTCTTGAATTTGAATGCATTCTAGACCACATATTGTGTACCCTTCGTCGGTATGTCATTTTTGATGATATTGTCCAAAGGCATGACTTACAACCTAAAGATGCTATGTGGGAACCTCTTAAATAGCTCCAAAAATAGTTTTCTCATCTTCAAATTTGAGGACAAAGCTTTTTGAAGGGGTAGGGTATGTTAGGATCCCATCCTAACACTATGATGTAATAACTCTTATTGAACATGGAGTACACCCATGATAATTTTTTGTAATATTTTGTAATAGTTGTGGCTCTAGAAGGGCCTAAACAAGTGGCACAATTATATGTAGCTATTATCAAGAATGTAATTATTTTGTAGCTAGAAGATTCTAGGTTAGATGGCATTTGCATGTAAGCTAACCTTGAGAGAACGTTATCAAGAATATTATTATGCTATACTTTGTCCATATTTTAGAAATTTTTTACAACCCTTACTCCTTTTGAACCCTTCTATTTCTCACTTTTAGATTAAACCCCTTTTTAATTTTATAATTATTATAAATATTCAAACATATCTAGAGGTTGAATTGAGAGAAATATTGTTCATCCAACATTGGCTAAAGTATAGGGCACTCTTAATAGACATAGGTAGATTTTACACCAATAGTTTTTGGCATGCCCTATGGGATAATTCTATCCATTTATCTCATCTACGTAGAGGATTCAATATTTGGTGAATAGTCTTAACATCATAAGCGGAGAATGCATGTTCACCTAGTGCATCCATTGACAAAAGAACTAGAGAAACCAATGGCTCCATTGGAAATTGAATCTAGGATCACCTAAATAAGAACTCCAGACATTAATATCACAAAGAGGTTCTCATCCAGTCAATCATGGCAAAACAATTCTATCTAGCTTGGGATAGCACCAGTCCTCTCAATATCCCAATCGTACATGAAATTTCTAAGGCCACTTTAAAGACTTTTCCTATTTACAATGGTAGTGAAAAGTGGTTTATGAGCACTTTCAATATGTACCACATTAGCCACCATATATAATATTATCTTTGAATATGTAATGGTTAGATTACTAGTTCAATCTCTTTGAGGTAGTGTTAACATGGTATAATTCTTTAGAATATAAAAGCACTAGAACCTAGGCAAAACTAGCTAAATATTTCATATCAGAGTTCAATAATCTCAAAGATCAATTTTTTCTACTCACCATATTTTCCTCTATAAAAAGAACTCCCCATGAAAGCATTACCAATTTTAATATCCAGTTCAAAAGAACTTGGAAAAGAATTCCTTGAGAAATTCAGCCATCCCATGCTCACGCATATGTTTACTATATCCATACCTTCAATCCTGAATTGAGTCTCTTAAGTTAGTAGTCCAAAGAAAAAATATTCCCATAAAATTTCAAAAAGCTATAACAATAAAAAATATGTTATCACAGCCATAAAGCTTCCGCCTAGAACAACCATATGGGAAAACTTTCAAGATCATATAAGTAGCCCACAAGTCCATTTTCTAAGCACACTTTGTCCATTGCACAATAAGATATTTGAGTCATATTCATTCCCTCTATCTATGATGAAGTCTACTTCCACCATAACTATGTCATAATCTTGGATGGAAAAAAAGCTAAAGGTCATAATTCATTGATTGACTAGAGAGCATAATAGAGTTAAAGGAAATGAAGATGAGGCAAAGATCATGACAAAATGTACAAGCAAGTATATCCTAGATGATTAGTTTATGTGTAGCAATGACATCAACAAACAAGATATTTTATGTTTTGGCTATGTGCAACTCTTCACTGTTCGACACAAGTTATGGAGATAAGAGTTAATGATCGTGTTTCCAATAAAAAATGACTCTAGTAATGGAATATGTGATAGCTCTTACAAAAAAATTATAATAATTCTTCCTAGAAGAAAAAATTCCCATAATTGATGCAACATATATAAATGAGGAGCACAATACTATCCCTGCACTATGTCATGATTGAAACATCAAAATATAGAAAAATGAAGAACAAAATGAAAGGAAAGAATTAGAACAAGCATTGAGTTCACAAAAGAGCCAATAAGAAGAAGAAAACATAGAGCCACGTGTTGGAACATAAAGTACAAGAATAGGACACTTAAATCAATAAAGGATTAAAGCCTACCAAAAGTTGTATTTTTTAGCCATGACCTAGGCAAAAAAAGTGAATGTAGTTAAACAATACCAAATTTTGTTCAAGTAATTAGTCCTAGAATTGAAATCATCAAAAGAAACAAGAAACAACCCTACAAGAAAATTAATAGGCCTAATAAGAGATTTATTGGTATCCAAGTGGGTATATTTGGTTTAATTGGCATTGAGAGAATCAAAATAAAAATACAATGCCTAGATCCTTGCAAGTAAGCAACCATTGTTAAGCATGGAAGAATATCAACCCCCCTTCTATTTATCTCTTTTCTTGGAAGGATGAATTTTGCATAATTGCATTATAGATCTAAAATTTGATATCACAGTTATACCACAAAAAATCTATGATAATATGGGCTTGGATTGCATTAGATTAGAGCCCATGCCTTTATATTTATATGGGATATGAATTAGGGTAGTCGGTCTCATAAAAAGGGCCTCAATACTATTACATGACTGTATAAAACTTGTAGTACTTCAAGATGTAGTAATTATAGATATGTCACCCTTGTTTGGGATTTGTTTATCCAAGGAATTTTTGAAGCAACTAGGAGAATATATACTCATAGATCATAGCCATATGGTCATTCCTTACATCTAAAAATTGGTCCAAATATTCAAAAAGGTATTGAACCATACCATATAGAAATATATGAGGAACAAAGGGCAAGTTCGGGAGAAAAAAATTTCACAAATGCACATGTAGAGATAGTTGATTGGCTAGAATAAATATAGAACAAGATGTGGCACAAATTGGCATTTAATAATAACAATTTTAGAATGAAATTATAAATTCTATAAAAACAATCAAATCCAAAATCCAATCATAAACCTTTACAAAGGCTAGAAAATCACAGGTTGCATTAAGCTTGGCTGGAATATCAAGGGAAGCCAATAAAAAGTTGGCATATAGTATAAAAACATGATATGATAGAGTTAAAACTGGTGATAGACATGCTTCTCAAAAATCTGCAAATGACTATTGTCATTCAACACACACGAATTTGAAGCTTTGTGATTTATTTCATACAAAATAATTTCTCATGATAATATTTAATATTATGTATCAATTAATCCTTAGAAATGAGTGATCCCTCGAGCCAAGTCAAAGTTGGGCTCTATTTGATATCAATCATGAGTTACAAGATATATACCAAAGGGAAAAACACAAATTTGACATTATTTGGTCTAGTCATTGAAGATATCGATGCAAGAGCTAAAAAACCAAGCACCACCGATGTGTAGAGATGCACCATAATTTTATGTAAATAGATCGATAGATAAATAAAAGCTAAATACAACTAGAGAATAAGAAAATTATCCTAGAAGATAGCAAAAATATTGGAAAGTATGCTAAGCATATCACATGGTGTAGCAAATTATGTAGAATGTTGATTCAGTTGCATGAATAAATATTCTTTCTAGGAAGCTAGATACAATTAATTTGCAAAAAAAAATGTTTGACATGGTAAATTAAGTGACAAATTATTAAGGAATAAGAGCCTGTATAAGAAGGCTCTCCTTTTTTGGCGCCAAATTACTCTTGAGGAATAGAACATCCTAAAGGTGCATGGTGGATAAGCCACTATAAAATTATGGATTAGGGAATAAGGAATGGTCCTAGGAAGAAGCTCTAGATAAGATTAAAAATTTCCATGCCTAGAGGAATTGTTAAAGCATTGGAGGAAAATGGTGATCAATATTAGCCTTCTTGGTGTTAACTAAGGTATACATTTTAATTGATGGAAGCCCAATAACAATCCTAATATTAGCTAAAATTATCTTGGAGTTTGTAATTGATAATGTTTGTACTCCTCTTGGCTCATTATGAAGTCTAGAAAAAACAACCATAATATTTTGGTAATTAGGTTTTGCTCTTTCTCAAAAACACCAAAATTATGCCAAGAAAGCAAAGTGTAAGGACAAAAGAAAAAGTAAAGAAGAGGGACAATTTGAGAGGTGGTAAGCCTGTCAAGAAAAAGTGAATACTCATAGACCTTTCTTCAATTTGTGGAGTTTGTCAAGACAGAGTAACGATGAGAAAGAAAAAAAATCTAGAACTCCCTCGATCAAGAGGGAGAAGCTTCACATTTTTTACCTTCTTGATGCATGAAGTCAATATAGAAAACAAAAATAAGGTAAAAAGGTAAAGCAAGTGTTGAAGTGTAATTGTGGGTGCCACCAAGAGAAGCCAAAGATATTTATTATGCAGTTATTGCTTTTCTCATATTTTATTTTCCTCTCCTCATATCCTTCCACCACCCTTCATGTTCCATTATTGTTCTTACTGCTCACCCCTTTGCCTTTGATAGTCCTAGATCACCGCATTTGTTCTTCACCACTATTTCTCAGTTATATCTTAATTTTTTTATCTTCCATTACCATTTTATGAATCCATAGCCTGGAGGATAAGACAGGTAGAGATGGTAGGCAACAAAAAGGTACTTGGATGCCATGATGAGGCATGTGACAAATCAAGTGATAAAACATAAATTATGCTACATGACATTTCATATTCTTAGTAATGAAGAGAGATGTAAAGTGACTAATTTAGAAGGGCTTGGATGGTAGTGAATCGTTAAATATGTGAAAAAAGAAGCATGCAAGGAAAATTTCCACACTATAGATTTTTTGAAAAAAGTGCTAGATCAAAATATGACATCATTTAATTATTACAGTGCATAACTAGCATAACTATACTCGACTTTATATAAAATGATACATGGTCAAACTAAAATATCAAGCTAGGCCATGTGTATCCTTGAAGCCTTGAGATATTGTGCAAATGCCCATGACAGGGAAGATAAATTTCTATGCAACTTTGTGAAGAAAAGAAAGGTGCAGGGCAATGAAAGGCTCTAGCCCTCGAGTGCCTAGAATATTTACCTAAGGAAATTTACTTGGATCTAAAGAAACTTTTAGTTGTGGTAGACTATGTTCATGGAGGTACCATTTTGCATGTGATACCAATAGATAGGTATCTCCACTTTATTTCCATTTTTCTTTCCTTCCCATATTTCTCTTTGTGCTATTTGTCCTCACCCTGTCTGCCTAAATACCTCTCCATCACCTTCGACCATTTTATCTTCTAGAACCCTTACATTTCTCACTTCTTATAGTCTTATTCCCCTAGATCCTTATCATGCAGTCCTCATACCTACTAGTATTATAAGCCATGCCATTCCTATAAATATCCATTTTTGTCAGCTTATCTTCTAGCTCCTTCCCCTCCTTGTGACACCTTACCATATAAATAAGGCTATCTAGGTTCATATTTTTGTGCAAACTGAAAACCCTTGGAGGCACCAAGAATGTAGGTCAAAAAATGCCCTCATGATCAATCTCAATGAATTAAGCCCAAAGACTTGAATACATCAAAATATTGGCTATAATCAAAGGCATTCATAACTTTTTAGCAAGCACAAAGATTGGAAGCAGTACAAATGGGAAGATGACTAAGTCTCAAAATGTTTAGATAGTGCACAAGCCCAGTATTGTTCAAAATCATACCTAATGCCAGTCGAAATATCTAAGTGCACAAATTCAAAATTGATCATCTCTAGACCTTTGAAATGAGCAACATTAGTAGGAGTGCAAAAAAATATGAAATTAGTCAACCAACTATGCACAAAGTTGGAGATATCCCAAAGGCTTGGATTTGATCTAAAAAGTTTAAAAAAGTGCAAGCACACGTAGGATGAAATAAAGTTAGACTTTGCAAAAAGAAACTAATGCAACTTTGACATCAATCAAGAGATATCACTCGACTTAAATATAGAGAGGAATGAAGTCAAACAAAATTTGCACGATGATGTCATAAAACCTACTCCAAAATCCAAAAATATATAAGATCATAGGGATGAGACATCAACAAGGAATGACACAAAATCGAAGCTTGATAGATGATGATGTCATATGACCTTTCCAAAGGCCCTAATTCAATTAGCTAAAAGGCTCGATATGCCCATGAGCCCAACTTTGGTCCACCAAACTTGGAAATATTTTACTCAGATTTGCAAATGTCTTAGTGCCCTCCAATTATCCAAACCAAGATTTGTTTGGCTTGAAAGTGATATTTTGGATGGAATAGTTACAACTTAGTCAATTACAAGAGGTAGTTGAAGATCTATAGGCCAAATTGTAGAGCACATTTAAGTTAAAATGAAAGGTAAAATATGAGTTGGCCACCTTAGCAACACAAGTTTCCAATAAGACCCTTTTCTAGGCTATTTGTCTAACAAACATATAACTATAAATATTACACTTCAAGATTCAAATAGCAACTTATAAATAGAAGGGCTAGACCATGAAAAATGGGTCGACTATATAACAATTTGGTTGGGTGCATGTTGTATAGTTTTTTCTAATTAATAGAAAAGTGAAAGTTGTTTGGCCTCCATTGCAATTGTGATCATAGGTTTTTATGTATGAATGATTATGTTTTAAGTCATTTTTGTTACACTTATGATGAGTTTATTCTATTAAAGTGGATTCTTCTCTTTGTATCATTTTTGTATTGCTTTGCATTAAGTCTTTGGAATGATTAAAATATAAAATTGTAGTTAAATGAATCATGTTATGCATTTGATAATGGATGATATATTAGGCTTCATGGGAAATTAATTAGATTATGTTTTATGTAGTAAGTGTCCAATATTGTTACACTATACCCCATCCATATTTTAGTAATTTCTTATAACCCTTACTCCTTTATAACCCTTCCATTTCTCACTTTTATCTTAAACCCTTGTTTTAATTTTGTAAGTATTTTAAGGAGTTGAGCTTCTCCAGTTGTTAAACTAAGAGAAATCTTGTTCATCCAATGTTGGCTAAAGTCTAGGGCACTCTTCATAGACTTAGGCATATTTTACACCAATAATAATGTTCTTTATTTCTATCTAACTTTTGTTCCTCCTATAAACTTGTTATGATTTTTTTCCTATTAAATGTCTTTATGTATATGTTATTATTTTGGCATTCATATAAGTTGATATTCCATTTTTTTATCCACTTATTATTTGACTTCATCCATATATTATTTATTTTATTGAGATCATCTTCTATTATGGACAAGAAATTGTAGGATGGAACAATAAATTGGTGAGAATCATAATTAAAGGGTATCAATCAACATATCCTTGCATCGCTCCATTAACTTCAAACTTCCTTACCTTTGCTTTAATGGTGTCAAGATTTATTACATCTACTTCGTTGAATTTGAGCTTCCTCAACTCTACTTTGCCCGTCCCCATTTAATTTTTTCCTTTTGGTTCCTCATTTCTCTAGTGGGATCTTAATTGGCATCTTTGATTCACCTATACATGATCCATAAATTCCTATCCTATTTGGTTTTGCCTCATTTTTTGTGATAGTTATGGGTGTGGATCTTTCAACTTAGCTTTATGGATCTTTCCCATGCTTGTTAGGATTTTTGGTCATTCAAAGTCTTATTTCATCATCTAGTAGCATTAGTGTCCCAATCCTCTTAATATTTCCCTTCTTGTTTTGAAATCTTAGCGACACATTCTACAAATCTCAGCTAACCATGTAGTAGCAAAACATCTTTGGTGTTTTTAGTCTTCCACCACCTACATTCGACTACCCCATAATGTTAGAAATATGTTGAATATTTTCCATGTTTTTCTGGTGGGGTTAACTCTAAAAGGTACTGGACATTCTCCATATATCCTCACTAGGGTTAAAATTTTAAGGGTTTATTAAGCTATTTTTAGACCCATATGGGTTGTTTAGGGTTAAAAAATTTGAACCCATGGTTTTTTTGCCCATGGTATTATAAAAATATGTTCTTGTGATATTTTTTAATTGCACTTGTATCAGGGTTTTAAGAGAGATAAGAGATGAATATTATTGTATTGAAAATGGTTAAGTTTATACAATAAGGAGATATTACTGTGTTGGGTTTTTTCTTGAAATGGTTTTTCAAGTGAAATACTATGTTATGTGTGTATCTATTATATTTTTCTTTTTTATTTAATTATGTATTTACTATTTTTCTAGATTTAGTTTATCGGGACCTTTTTTATAGAATAAATATGATGTTTTCAATAAATTTAAAGAGTTTAAGGCTCTTGTAGAAAATTAGATAGAGAAAAAGATAAAGGTTTTGAGAAGTGACAATGGTGGTGAGTATTGCTCTAATAAATTTGAGTAGTTTTGCAAGGATTGTGGAATAGAAACATAGAAAATAATTTCATATAATCCATAAAAAAATTGAGTTGCAGAATGGATAAATAGAACATTGATAGATAAGGACAAAAGCATTCTAAGTGGTGTAGGGTTAGAAAGACAATTATGGGTAGAAGTTGTGTTAACTGCTTGTTACCTCATCAATAGATCTCCTACCTCAGCTTTGGTGGATAGGACTCCATAGGAAGTGTGGACTAGTAAGAAATCCTCTCTCAATCATATAAGAGTTTTTGGTTGTGATGCTTATATGTATGTCCCAAAAGAGAAAATGACTAAGCTAGATTATAAATATGAAAAATGCATATTTATGGGTTATAGTATTGGTGTTAAAGAATATAAGTTGTGGAACCCAAAAACATAAAATATTGTTTATAGTCATAATGTGATATTTAGAGAAACAAAAGAGGTTCCAAAATAGAAAATGAAACCAAGCAAAGAAATTAGAATAGTTGAAGCAAAATTAGAACAAGAGGAAGAACTCGGGGTAGAACTTGGTGCTACAAAAGAATATGAACTATAGAGAGAGTTTGAAGAGGAACATTCAAAGGAAGAAGATGAGGAGGAAGCTGAAGATGCAAACTTGGAACTCCAAGTTTGAGAAGATCAAATTGAGTGAGAATACCCCTAGAAAGGTATAGCCCTCCAAATATTTATTTTGCATTTAATATATCAGCTACTGATTAAGAACCCAAGATGGTAAAGGAGGCATTTTAGTCAAGTGAGAACAAGTCTTGGAAAAGGGCCATGGAGGAAGAAATGGAGTCCTTGGATAAAAATAAGATGTGGGACTTGGTGAAATTACCTTTGGAAGAAAATATATTGGTTGTAAGTGGGTATTCAAGAAGAAGTACAATGTAAAAGGAAATTTGAAGAAGTACAAGGCTCACTTGGTAGTAAAAATATTTTCTCAAGTTGAGAGAATTGACTTTGGTAAGATTTTTTCTCTTGTGGCTAAACTAACTTCAATTATATTTCTATTGGCTATTCTACTACTTTTGATCTTGAATTAGAATAGATGGATGTAAAGACAACATTTATACATGGTGAAATTGATGAAGACATATATATGTCACAACTAGAATGCTTTAGGGTAAAAGGTAAGGAGGACTTGGTATGCAAGTTGAAAAAGTCTATTTACAACTTGAATCAATCTCCAAGAATGTGGAACCAAAAATTTGATAGGTTTGTTTTGATACTTGGGCTTGGAAAATGCAAAGTAGATCCACTTGTGTATTTTAAACAATATGGCAAATTTTTTTTTATCATTGTTTTGTATGTGGATGATGTGCTGTTAATTGGTAATAATAAGAAGATGATAAAGTTACTAAAATTCTAGTTATCTTTTGAATTTGACATGAAGGATTTCGGTGCTACAAAAGCTATTTTGGGTATGGAAACAATAAGGGATTATGCAAATAGAAAGTTAGTATAGAGGTTTAAGATGCATGATTGTAAACTACTATGTAAATGTTATTTGCTGAACAATGTCCTAAAATAGATGAAGAAATTAAAGAAATGCATCATGTTCCTTATGCTAGCGTTGTTGGTAGTCTAATGTTTGAAATGGTCTATAATAGACCTGATATTGCACTTGTAGTGGAAGCAGTTAGCAGATATATATCCAATCCAGGAAAGGAACATTGGACTACTGTCAAGAGGATCTTCAAATACTTGCATGGAACTTCAGACTATGCTATCCGTTACCAAGGAAAATATGGAGATAGTAATTTAGTAAATCTATAAGGTTTTATGGATGCTAATTGGACTAGGTATTTAGACAAGAGAAGATCCATGAGTGTTTATGTGTTCAAACTATGTGGAGGGGTAATAAGTTGGATGAATAAAAAGTAATTAGTGGTTATTTTATCCATAATAAAAGTAAAGTACATTGCAATAAATCATACCTATAAAGAAGTAGCGTGGCTATAGAGGGTGTGTTTAGCATTTGGTCATAAGAATAAGGTTGTGAGAATTGATAGTGATAGTCAGAGTGCAATATTTTTGGCTAATAATCATGGTTTTCATGATCGATCAAAATATATTGATATCAAGTACCATTTTGTGAGAGAGATGGTTGAAGGAAATTGGGTGATGCTAGAGAAAGTTGATATAGAGAATAATGTTATTGATTCATTAACAAAGGGTGTAACTGCTCAAAATATTTCTTGGTGTAGAAGATCTATGGGCATGGTTGCCCTTGATAGTTGACAATGATAGTTTTTGGCCCTTATGGAAAGTATTCAAAAACTAGAATATCGAAAATATGTTGAATATTTTTTATGTTATTTTGGTGAGGTTAGCTCTAAAAGGTACTAGACAATCTCCATGCATCCTCATCAGGGTTTGAAAGTTTTAGGGTTTCTTAAGCTACTTTAGATCCATATGGCCTATTTAGGGTTAAATATTTGAACCCAAGTTTTTAGCTTATGGTATTGTAAAAATCTATTCTTGTTCTATTGTTATTTAATTGCACTTGCATCAGGGTTTGAAGAGAGATGAGAGATGAACATTGTTGTATTGGAGATGGTTAAGTTTATACAATAAGGATATATTACTGTGATGGGTTTTTTCATAAGGATTTTCAAGGTAAAATACTATGTTATGTGTGTATTTATTATATTATTCTTATTTTTTTATTTAATTATGTATTTATTGTTTTTCTATATTTAGTTTATCATGGCCTTTTTATCTTCACATAATTATTGCATTCACAATCATCCCTTTTATTGATCCTAGTATCTACATTATTGAGTTGATGGACACTTTAGCTTACAATGCAACCAAATATATAAAGAGGTATGTATCCATCCTATGTTTGATGGGAGATTCATGGACCCCTTATTTGTTACATGACACCTATTAAATTAAGGTAAAACAAGTAGAATTTGAAGTAAAAAAAGTTGACTCAAAGTCAAAAGTAAGGACTAAGGATGAACCATCCATAGACACATTGTTGTAGAAACTAAATCATTATGTAAATTCCTTAGATTATTTCTTCTAGGGGTTTAGTTAGTAGAATTGTAAATTGCCAAAAATGAATTATTCTATTTTTATTCATGGTGTTCCCATTAAGCATGAATTTTACAAGTGGACAAATATTAATTAGGAAAATAACGGTTGGATGGTTGAGAAAATTAGGGGCTTACGAAAGGGTATATTGCATGTTAATTTAGCATAGAGAGCGAACATGGTCAATATTATTATTTGGTACCTAGGTAGGACATGTAGTAAAAATTTAGTACTTTGGACCGAATCCTCCTTAATTTGTTATTTAAATTATATCCTAGAGAAATCATAAGGGAATTAGATAAAGTTTGTTGTAAAAATGAAAGGGAACAATTTTGAGCTTTGAGTCCATCTTCAAGCATGCATAAAAATGGACTTGAATGGTGAGCTCCCTTAGTCTATTCACCTAGTTGGTCCAAAGTTTTATCATGAACATCATGTTGTATATATAAATCAGCATTGTGCTTGTTTCTAGTCCAAGTAGGCCACATGGAAAAGGATTGCCCTCATAACAGTGTTAATGTTAGATAATTTTTATGATTAACTAGAAAAATAAGGGAGTTTGGGAAGGTTAAAATTTAGGGATAGGTGGGATAAAGCCACAATTAATATAAGAATATTTTACTAGCATTGCCTGTGTCTAGTCCTTCAATATGTCATTACTTAAATTGAATGAGTCTCTCATTCCCTTAATGACACAAATCTTTGTTAAGAAAATATGTTAAAATTATCAACACTCAACATAAAATTCAAATTTGTGTGCAATGCCATTAGAATTAGATAACATATGTACACATTATCCCCATACTATCTATATTTGTAAAAAGAGCACTAAATACTAACTTTGTAGGTGGTGGAGAATACTGACCTATATATGGGATAGGGGTGGACTAGCTTTTTTTATCCTTAAGTAGGAGAACAACGATCCATGTTGGCCAATGTTTTTGGTTCCCTTTATTTAGTCATTTATCACTTTTATATCACCTTTCTTGATGTTTTATCTCCTAAATTTTTGAAAATCACAAAATAAATATAGATTCGTGATTAAGAGATATTTTGACATTTGTCCCTAAAGAACACATTCTAAAAATTATTGGCATCAAGACTACATTTTTAAGTGACAATCATAGTTATTGATTAAATTTTAATATTTTTAATATATGGTCATAATTCTAGCATGTTTTTACCCTTAGGGTTTGAATGACACATTGTTTGGACTGATGGTTAAGATTTTATGACCTAAAAAAAGAATAGAATTAGTCGTTGGAGCCAAAGGGGAAGTCATTTAACTTTATTTGCTATAAATACCCACTTCACATCATATATTTAGCTACCAAATCATTACCAAATATCTATAAAATATTTTATACTCTTGCTAACACTACTATCAACTCTATACCTCCACTACTATTGTAGCACACATTCTTTTCACTTTGTCACACTCTCTCACTCTTGTCCTTATAGGTACAACCAAATCCATTGACCACTAGTTCACTGCCTTCCATGGAGGAGGATAATATTCTCTACCAAGATTTGTAGTCAAATGCCTTTGATTACTGCTCAAGGACTAGTTTCCAAGGTAGTTCAAACCCTCTACAAACATCCCAAGTGTGACCTCTCCTTATTTATTGTGGTGATGTTGCAACAAAGTTAGAATAAGATTAAAAATTTTATTACACTTATTATGGATTATATGGTCCTTAATTCCCTAGGTGTCAAGTAATTTATTTTATTGCATTAGGGTTAGCTGTAGCTTTTAATTCTATGGATAATCTTAGTGTAGTTCACTTTTTATTGCTCTACTTTAATTATGCTTGGATTAATATTGTTTTCAATTTTCATTATGAATTTATTGTTATACTATCTTAATTTAAGCATATTTAGTTTATCTTGTATTAATTTGAGTAATTGTATGGTATTGTTAGCTTTTGATGGATATATAATAAAGGAAATGCAACCACAAGATGTAAGATAAGCAATCTAAGATGACTATGATAATGGCACTATAATATGCAGGAAAATAAAGAGATAAAAATCTGCAAATAACTCAAAAATATGCCATTAATGAAAGCTCACAAAAATAGTACAATGCAGTATGATGGAGGACATGAACACTCCATAAACTATTCTTAGGAGACTACATTGTACTCCTCTAACTAATCTATACTATGCACTCTCTATATTCTCTTCCCCCTCTCATTTCACTCACTATAAGGCCTATATATAGGAAGATAAGTTCCTTGGCCCTCACTCTACCTTTGACTCTATCTTATAACTCATGTACATGTGGACTACATGCACATTTACATCATTGCACATTCTAACACTTGTGCATTTATTACATTGCTTGAAGTAACTACTTAAATTTACTCTAAAGTAAACTCCTACTCTAGTAATGTACCAAAGGTGGTACATTGACATGTACCAAATAATGTAATATACTCTAACATCCCCTTGTATTATATTATTTAGGTATTGAAGACTTTAGTCTTCAATATGGATCTTCATTATGGTTCTAGAGTTTGTATTCTCCCTCTCTGTTGTTTGTATCCTATTAGTAGTTGTCTTATAAAATGCTATCTTTGTTGAGAGAGCTTTAACTTCATGTTCATCTGGTTCAATATTTGTGCTTTCTTTATTATACTCTCTATTTGTATCCAGATTAGGATCTTTGTCTTGTTCTCTTCTGCCATGTTTTCTCTTCCTCCTTCTTCTTCTTCATTTTTGCATTGTTACTAGAGGAATATCTGCTTCATGATGAGTTAGTCTATCTTCACAATAAAATTGACTTGGATTCAAAGATTCATTACTAGCATTTACTTTCTTTTGTTTCATTCCTCAAAAGAACTCAAAAGTTATTAATGAAAAATAGAACATTAAGAATTCTTCTAAAGAAAGAATAATCACATTTTGAGTATTCCACCAAGTCTTGAATAGAGTTTCATGAAGATATCCAATTAATGTTGTAAAGTTCTCTTCCTTTGCTTCCTTCAAAAATAAAGAGAATATTTCTTTCAACTTTGTAGACAAGAGTTTGAATCCATCAAAGTTTTCTATTAGATTTTGTGAATAGAACCTAAGTTCATGAAATATCATTTCACTATTTTCATTGAATGCATTCTTAATTATTTCCTCCATCTTACTTTAAATAATAAACCTTTTGATGTTTATGTATTTTTTATTACCTTTGAAGTTGGCTTCCTTATGTCTCCCTAGTTTAGAGTATGCTATAATCTTGATAAGGTGCTTAGCTACTATTAGTTCACCTTTTGAGTTGATTTTCTAATATTTTGAGAATGATAATAATCAACTCCTATTTCACCTTATTTCTCCTATTGAACTATGCACTTTTCAATTTGATGGAGTTCTCTATGGTTGGATTTATTTTGTCCCTTTAATGTGACTATGAGACAAGTATAAGCAATAAATTCCAACTCTTTCAAGCAAACAATAATTTTGCTTCTCTATCCTTAAATTTTCAATGGTTCAATTTTCTAAATTCCAATTAATTAAAGTTTGATGTAGTACTCCTTATATCTCCCTAATTTGGAATTTTAGAAATTGATGATATTTGCAATATAACAATAATTTCTTTTCCAAGTAGAAACCCTTATATCTCCTATGATATTGATTGCAACTATTAATATATTTGTATTTCAACTAATATGATTTGAAATACTATTTAAGGATATAAACTCCTATTGATTTACTTTCAAGTTTACTAAGGTTGAGTTTGCAATATCTTCAATGCAAATGATAATGATTTCAACCTTATATACTATGCCTTATCACTCCTTAATGAAAGCAAATATTATAATGTGTATATTTCTACTAGGGTACTTTTGAAATATCATTCAAGGAAATAAACTTTTAAGTTTTCTTTCTAATATCTAAGGTTGGAATTTGCCTATATCTTCAAGAAAATAATAAATAAACTCAACCTTAAATAATAAACCACCTTATAACTCCTTAATATCAAAGAAAGCAAATATAAAACTATATGAAACCTTTACCTTCCTATGAATGTTTTATGCTGCATTGTGATTGGCCCTTTGATTTGATTCTCTATCCAAACTTGAGCACTGAATTTGTTGGTCTCCTACGTATGGTAATGAGCAATTAATGCTCAACGTTTGAGCACTCCTCGTAAGATGGTTTTTCTCCTTTCTTTAGTGCACTTTGACCACTCTTGCTTGAATCACTCCTCTTCTGCACTTCTATGTGCCTTTCTAGTATTCAACTATTAAATATCACCTCCTTTTATGTGAATACCAAGTGGCATGTTCTTGCTAGCAATGTATGCTTTATGGAATTTTTGAGGCTATATTATTGGAATAATTATTTGGATGGTACCAAACTTTACTTGAGCATTGAATAATTATTAAAGATATGCTTCACCAACCTTAAGTGCTCATCTACCTAAGCGTAAGCGTTATGAGAGAATACGAATGCTCTCTCTTATATAGTGGCAAGTGGCACTTGATTACTGGTAGTGTTAAGATAAATGGAAGCACCTTATTTGCATGGAATCAAATAACTCAACATTAATTTTAACCTTGGAGCTTCTCTTGGCTTCTTTGTTTCCTTCAATGCCTATTCTCTCTAACTCCGTTCATAGGTTAGCTTGTATTCTTGACAATGGTTGTTCTCCAACATAGATGAATGACCATTCGAGTTCTTCTAGAACTTGGATAGCTCACCTTGTATTTGCCAACTATCTTGAGTTATTTCCAACTTCCACTATCAATGCTTGGGTTACCTTGCTATTCTCTTTTTTCTATAGGTTTTGCACTATGACATGTGTCCTTTGCAATGGCGCTACTCTTGTGTTGTTGTAGCACCGAGCTATGGTGTCCTTTAACTCCTTGATGAGGTAGATATTGAGCCCTTTGTATGGATATTCTCTTAATAACCTTGGGTTGTGCTTTTCCTTAATAACAATGGTCACTTGTAGACATACCAATGAGCTTCGTAGTGTGTCCTTGAGACACTTAAGCCTTTGTATTATTTTGGTGTAAAGTAGAAGACAAGTATGATGTTCTAAAAAACTCTATAATAACATGTAATAGATTACTTAATTGCACCTTAATCTAAGACTCTCCTAGTCTCATTTTGTAGCTCTTTTTCTTGATTTGAGATGGCAATTTTCTTCTCCACTCCTTGGAGGTATATCACCCTTTTAGGTGGCTTCTCTATGCCACAATAAGTTGCATGTTTTCTGCATTGAATAGTGTCTTTAGATACTTTGATATTATGCTGATTTGTGCACTTTGGTCTTCCACCTTAACTTAACAACCAATGCACTTTAATATCTCTTCAGAATAACTAGTATAATGCAATAATAATCTCACCTTATTTCTCCTTCAAAGTAACTTATAAGATGAACTATAATATTTACAACTTTCAATTAAGAGTAATGTCTTATTTTCTCCAACTAAAAAATAGGAATATGATATTTTTATTTCTTTCAAAATATATCTAACTCCTATTTTAATGTATAGGTATAAAACTTAAAAGAAACTATCTTCTGCACTCCCTTGAAGACTTTAATAAGAACCCTTCTCCTTGCAACTTTTAAACTCTAATAAGGTGCTTAATGAAACTTAGTAACGAACTAAGTATAAGTGTTCAAATAATTAATCCTTTACACCTAAGTTGCTTACCTTTAATGATCTCTGAAGATGAAGGATTACAAGGTGATTAGATTCACCTTATTAGTGCCTTTTACTGGATGAACTTGCAGCTCTTCTTGACTGTTCAAAATAGTTCTCTAACTCACCTATTTGCAGCTTTGAAACCCTCTAACTTGCTACCCTGAATCTATAGTAGGTGACTTTAACTCTCCTTCAGGATGCACCCTTGAAATTTGAAACTTAGCAACTATTGATGCTGCCCAAGTTGCTGCTTTATTGTTGTCCTCAAATATAAAAAATTTATATTACAAAGCAGTAAACATCTCCACTAAAATATTGTCCTTGAATCTCAAAACATTTGGTAGGGAACTCCTCCAAATTGTAGCTGAGATTTTCCTTCAAGAACCCTTTAGTTTTCTTCTATAGAAACTAGCAGATCTCCTTTATTTGAATGAGCCTTCTAGCCTTCAAAGGCAATCTTCAAACCTCTCAGGTTTGGTAGTAATATCTAGCTCCTTTCTCCTTGTCGAAATATGACTTCAATCTAGGCCTTCTTCTCAAGAATCTGAAAGTCTTGAGGTCTTCACCAATCTCCTCTATAATTTGGTAAGATTCTTGGCAAATCCTTCTCCCTTGGTCTTGTTGTCGGATGATGAAAATTATCCTAAGTTCTTCACTATAAGGAACTTCTCCTTGGTGGTAAATTTCTCCAATGAGTTCTCCTAGGAACTCCTTCAATGGCCTTCTTTGAATCTCCTTCAATGTGGCTCTCCAAGCCTTCTCCTCATTTCTCCTTGAGACCTCTCCTATAGGGTATTTTAATCATAACTTCTCAAGTCTTCTTAATGAGACCTTTCTTTCAACCCTCTAATGTGAAAATGTTACAATGATATCTCCATCTCATATCTCTGAAATATCCTACTACTAAAATTTGGAATAGGACCTTCTCTAGTCCTCTATCTCTTCCAAAATTTGAAGTTATTTAATGGATCTTTTTTGGGTCTCTTCAACTTCTTTAGAGTGAAGTATTAAATCTTAAATGGAGATCACCAATATCCTATCTTATTTGGGACTCTTCTCTAGAGTCTCTTCTCCCTCGAATCTACAACAAGGCTCCTATAGTCTTATCTTCTTCTACACTGTGCAGGTCTGCAATCTCTAGCAATGGGACCTTTTCTACAGGCCTCCAAATATTTGATATTTTATTTGTTGCTTCTGGTACTAGATTTATTCCAAAGAAGATATTATTCCTATCTCTATGTAGGAAGCTTCCCAAATTTCTTTGAATCTCCTTTTCCTACAACAAAGTATTAGGACCGTAATGGAAGAAACTCTAAATCTAGAGATAATCAATCTTCACTAGTTGATTTATCAATCTAGTGGAATCAACACTGAGTCATAATATTCACAAGTTTTTCTGCAACTCTATGGAAAGAATTTACCCAAATGAAATTTAATCTTCACAAGTTTTTCTGCAACTCTATGGAAAGAATTTACCATGTGCTCTAATACCATGATTATATTTTTATGGATATATAATAAAGGAAATGCAACCACAAGATGTAAGATAGGTAATATAAGATAATCATATGATAATGGAACAATAATATATAGGAAAATAAAGAGATAATCATCTGTAAATAAATTAGAAATATACAATTAATAAAAGCTCACAAAAATAGTACAATGCAATATGACGGAGGACATGAACACTCTAAAAATTGTTCTCAGGAGCTACATTGTACTTCTCTAACTAATATATACTATGCACTCTCTATATTCTCTATCCCTCTTATTTCACTCACTATAAGGCCTATATATATGAAGATAAGTTCCTTGGCCCTCACTCTACCTTTGACTCTATCCTATGACTTATGTACATGTGGACTACATGCACATTTACATCATTGCACATTCTAACACTTATGTATTTATTGCATTGCTTGAAGTAACTACTTAGCTTTACTCTAAAGTAAACTCCTACTCTAGTAATGTACCAAAGGTGGTACATTGACATGTACCAAATAATGTAATATACTCTAACAGGTATATCCCCCTTTTCTTGCAAACATGATGTGAAACTAGCTTTTGAGGTTTTTCTTTTTTAGTCCCTAGGGTTTAGTAGGTTTGCTACCATAGGTTTTTATAAGCTGAACAGTTTTATCATATTTTTATCTTAGGGCTACCCCAAAAATCTAATATTATTTTTCTGAGGTGTTTTTAGTAGTTTTCTTGCTTAAGGGTGGAAAATTTTGGTAAAACCCTAGTTGCTCTTGAGTAGATTTTATACTTACCCTTATGGCTCTTCCAACTTATGCTAAGGGTGTTGTAATGACTAGTAGGTATAAGAAGAAGAGAATTCTCAAGTTCTAAAAAATATAAGAGGATCTCCCACCATCCATTGATCATCAAAATTACATTGTTCATTCTTTTATGCTTAACCACGCCAATGATATTTAAAATAATGATTGGATGGATAGATATTTTAACTCTAAATTAAAAATACCCTAATATGGACTTGAAAAACCTTACAAATCTACTTTAGGATCTCAAAAAAATTAGGATCTTATGTGTTAGGTAGAAATAATGAAAACCATGCTGAATTAGAATCATACCTTAATGAGGCAATTGTGGCAAGACTAAGATCATTACTAAATATGGAAATCATGAAAAAATAGATACATGTACAAATGATGCATGCAAAACACCCTTTCTTGAAATCCCATACTCATTTTAAGCCTCATGAATAAAAAATAGCTATGTATATGACAACCCTTAGAGAATATTTGGCTTACTAGCTAGATAGTGATAGACATGATATTGGAAATCAAATAGAGGCTTCTAGGAAAGAAAAAATAAATAAATATATGATTTGATAACCAATATTACTCAACTTGTAAGTGCTAATATAAACCCTATAGTAAAATTTGTTATCCCTCCAATATTTGTAGACACGAAAAATTGACTCATTTTCCTTAGTTTTCCTCCTAGAAAAGTAAGGTCATATATGAAATTACTTTTACCTAAAAAAATACCCTCAAAATTTACTAAAACCTACACCATTGTATTGGGCTCAAAAAGAGCTTTCCAATGGTATATTATAGGTCCAATTTCGACACTGTTTGACCCCTCAAATTGTAAAAAAACTATGTACATATCTAACCTCTTGGCAAGATCGAATCACCCGATATGAGATCAGACCTAAATGTGCAAGATTAGATCACCCGATCTAATATTGAACCTAAATGTGCAAGATCGGATTGGTCAATCTAAGATTGGACCTAAATGTGTAAGATTGGATCACCTGATCTCGTCCAAAATTGAAAATTACCCTGTTTAGCAAGGCAACAAAAATGGTTGCAACTTCTTTGTTTTTACTTGGCCAACTACACGATGATTACGAGATTGGCTCAAATGATCTCATCTAGAATAGGGAAATTCGTAACCTTATTCATTTTTAGCCCAACATTTCAATTTATTCTAATCTATTTAATCCAGGCTCCTCTCCCTAGATTCCTCCTGGAAAAATTGCACACCTTTCATATGTTACTCCATACCTTTGCTGAGTTTTTGTAGGTTGGATTTGTGCATCGGCTAGATACATACAGGATAGGGCCACCCGATATCTATATAGGATCACTCGATCTTTGGATAGGATCACCCGATCTCTGGATAGGACCACCTGATCTCAGAGAAAACTATTCAATCGTGTTTGCATCAACAATTTTTGCTGCTAAGCTTCTTGGGGGTATCTAGACCTCATTGTTTGCATTTTCTCTCCTTGTTTCTCATGTCTTAGATCATATTCATTATTTGTTAGATCATTTTAAAATCTATTGCCATTGATACATTAGATCTTCCACTCATATTTTATCATTTTTCATGAATATCCATGTGTCTAGCTTAGATTTAGATTCACTCATTCAATCATTATCATTTTAGATTTATATTTTAATCCAATCCACCTTAACAAATGTATATTATTTTGTAAATATGCTATCTTCAATGTCAAATTATCGAACTATAGGTTTCTGCTCTGATCAGCTCGATCGATCTCTGATCGGGCCGATCGATCACCAGATCGTACCACCCAATATTGCCCTAAAATGATTGATCTTGACTGCATCAAGCAAAAAATTGTAGAAATCAACCATTTGAATTCAAGTTAGAATTTCAAATTATTTTATAAGCATTGCATTGTTCATTATTTCTTATTTTCTGTTGTTTGTTATCTTCATGTGAATTGAAATTGTATGTAGAATAACGTAGTTGCATATTTGAAGAACACAAGCTTATAATGAGAGGGGGTGAACAATATAAGACCACTTTTTACTTTTTATTCCAATTCAATATTATGTTGTGTATAGATAACAATATCAATAGCAGTAATCAAAGCAATGCACAAAATACCATACACAATAGAGACACCACAATTTACTTGGTTCACCCAATATGGGCTACTCCACGGAGAAAATTTGTTACTAAAACTTTCTCAATCAATATATTTGGGAATCACTCCCAATTACAATGTTTATGGATCTCTGTCCAAAGGAGATGCTGATCCCCTAAGTTCATGGATATCTTCCATAGGAGAACTCTTTCCACTTCTGCTCTGGCTATGTGATCTTATAGAAGACTCAGTCTCTCTACTGCACTAACTGGTGGACCTCTCTCCACTTGAAGACTCCTCACTCATATTTGTCTTCAACTGTTGCTGGCTATTGGATCTCTATCCACTTAGACTCTGTCCTCTGTACTCTATCACCTCCAAAGCTCTATCAATAGGATCACTAAGAACCTGCTCAATAGGCTCACACAAAACTTGCTTAACAAGCTCACACAGAACTTGTCAAATCTGCTCAAGCAAGCTCACCAAGAACTTGCCCAATTTTGCTCTAGAAAGCTCACCAAGAACTTGCCCAAATCTGCTCTAACAAGCTCACTAAGAACTTGTACAAATCTGCTCAAGCAAGCTCACCAAGAACTTGCCCAATTTTGCTCTAGCAAGCTCACCAAGAACTTGCCCAAATATGCTCTAACAAGCTCACTAAGAACTTGTCCAAATCTGCTCTAGCAAGCTCACCAAGAACTTGCCCAAAATCTATCCAACAAGCTCACCAATAACTTGTCCCAAATCTATCCATAAATTTATCCACAAATCTATCCACAAATCTATCCACGAAGCTATCCACAAAGCTATCCCAAAATTATCCACAAGGGCCTTTCCAAAGGCTCAATCAATCATACACAAATTACCACAAATCTGTCCAGAATTCTATCCCAAAGATCTTCTCAAAGACTCAACCAATCATGCTCAAGTAGCACTCAAAATTCATCCACAACTCTATCAAGGCAAAGCTCAAAGATGAACTCAACAATGAATGTCAATGTACTCTTCAATGGATAACAACAATGATCCACAATGATCTCAACTCAACTCAACTCAAATCAACTCATAGAAGCATAAAGAGAATTGTTAGAGACTTAATATGTTCTAATATCACTCTCAAATCAACTCAACTCAAATCAATCTCAACTCAACTCAACTCAACTCAAATCAATCTCAACTCAACTCAACTCAAATCAAATCAATATCAACTCAAATCAATCTCAACTCAACTCTAGTCAAAGTATGTATCAACCAACTCAAATGTTTCCAACAATGCTCAACCACAAATCTCACATAACAATGATACTCATGTTATTTTATAGTTTGTCACAACCAATGGGCTTCAACAACTATTCTTATAAAACAAGGTTTAAACACAACACTCAAACTAGAAAACGTTTAAGCATTCAACTAACCACTTTCGAAAAGGAAACCACAATCAATCCTTTTCACTCCAATGATATTTCAGAAATCAACCACCATAAAAAATAAATAGGAGAATGTGCTCATATATTTTTAATGCCAAGAAGTTATCCACAAAATCTGCCACACTAAACACAACTTTCCTTTTCCAATATTCACAAGGTTTAGTAGATCACAAAACAATCAACATTACTCCACTTCTCAATAATAATCACCAAGGCTTTTAATTTCACAACTTCCTTATCTCTCCTAAAACCACTTGTACCATAAAATAAAATAAATCAAAATATTGCATAACCTTATCACTCCCAAAACCACTTATACCTCAAAATAAAATAAATCACAATATTGCATACCTTGTCACCTCATGGAAGAATTAGTCCTCTTGAAAAAGAACCAGGAAAACTTCACTTTTGAAACCTATTTATAAAATCAGAAATCTCTCTTTACACACACCTTATTTCTTACTTTAGGCAGGTTAATAAAATAACCCTCGAAATAAGATTTCCAACGATATATAATATGATATACTTTCAAAAGGAAAACACCATAAATCTCTCTTTTTCTAACCATGCATCAAGCTCCTCTCAAATAATATCCAACACCATAGGATATTTAATTTCTTCCTCAAACAATATTCAAAATCATAAAACAAAGACCTTCCTCCAAAATATAATTGACATCAAAAAAATTCTAAGCATTTTCTCTCCATTACACTTTAATAAAACCAAAAAGATAATATTAACAAAACCAACTTTGGAAATACCATAGACAATGCAAAATATGTTTTATTCACTACCCTTCCGCATAAACTGGAGTTCATGAGCATACCTCTTACACCACTAAAAAGGGGATTCAGCGTGATTTTATCTGCCGTCTCCTTTAGCCAAGTAGCTTGGATAAACCGCATGGGCTATCCACGCCCACGTGAGGAAGGGAGAGGGGCCTCCCTCTTATCTTCGAACAAGTCTCTTCCTTGGCGCAAAAACCGAACCCTGTTCCCTCTTTGACCACAACGCAATCCATGCTCCTTTTACTTGCACAAAAACTGAGCTGCATGCATTAATCAAATTACCTTTTTCCACTTTCAATATTTTGGGGCTTCCTCCTTTTATACTCGAAGGAGTATTTTTCTTTTACGTCGACGAGGGAAGATTTTCGAATAATAAAGTTTATAAAAATAAACTTTATAAACCCTTCTTAGGGTTATAAATAAAATTAATTAATTTAAAATTAATTAAATAAATTAATCAATAATTAATTTAATTAACTTAGGAAGTTAATAAATTAATATTAAATTAATTTAAAAATTAATTAATAATTTAATTAAAATTATTTATCTACCACTAGTTTTTATAAAAATATTTAAAATTAAATTTCTCCATCATCGGGGCACCTTTTTCGATGAAACGAAATGCCAACTTGGGTTTTAAGAAAAACCCAGTTCAAATATGCTATCCATGGTTTTAAATAAAACCTTTTATTTTGCCTGCCTTGGTTTTCACAAAAACCCTGTATATATCCATGCTCTCCAAAAGATCATTTGGCCACCAAAACTCAATGTGATTTCAATGATCCATGTGACATCAATGACAACATAAAATAACTCAAATTACCAACAATATTGGCCAAACTAGGTGTATGTGAGACTATATAAAAGAATACATCAAACAAACTCCAAAACCTAGGCGTGGAAACTGCCATAAAATATTTCTTGGTGAACCCACCCAATTCGTCAAAAAATCACCAAAGAGGGCACGATCTCAAGTGCCTCTCCTCTGAGGTGTAGACCTACTATTCTCCCATTCCCCTTCGAGGCGCGGATCCATTAGCCTGAAGGAAAGGAGTGCAAGAATTTTAGAGCTACATTCTTTGGTGAACTCGACGTGAATAACATAGGCATCTTTCTGATTCATAAAAACATATAAAACAAAAAAAATAAAATATAATATATATTTATATTTACAATATATATATATATATATATATATATATATATATATATATATATATATATATATATATATATATATATATATATATATATATATATATATATATATCCCTGAAGCAAAACATCCTAAAACAAAATGCCTAGGATTTTGAGAAATGGAAAACAAATAGAATATGATGAACAAGATCAAGAAAACCTTGATGATAGGGTAATTATTGAAGATGATAAACTCATAGAACAAGGTGAGGATGATAATGAAGAAGAGGAAATAGAAGATCCTACCAAGCCTTTAGTAGACTCTGAAGGTAATGTTAGCTTTAAAAATGTTCAACATTTTACTGAGTTTTTAAAAGGTCATATAGATGAAATCAATCATGTGTTAAAGACAAAAGATTTACTCCCAATGGGAGATTATTCAATGGAGGCCGCTATAGAAGCTGCTTTCTAGTTGCATGCCAATCCGTTAACATATATAAATAGAACAAATCAAGATCAAGTTGGTCCATCTCAAAACAACAATCAAAATATAGATTTGAACACTCAAAAACTAGCAACACAATCAAATTCCAAACAAAAACAACATTCTTCTTCTTCTCAAGCTCCTAATCAACAAATAGCTACATCACAAAAAGCTAAGAAGATGCAAAATGCCAATCATCATCAACAAAAAATTCAACAAAATACAATTCCATATAAACTCCATAACACTGTTCCCACAAACACTTTACACAATAGTATTTCAACTGGAAATCCTTATATGACAACACAACCTTATTATCAAAGACACAACAACATGATACAACAAAATCAATTTGGTGGACAACCACAAGGACTTGAAGCCTTGGTTAAACAATTAGCTTCACGTCTAGATCAAATGGATCCCTACCATCCCTCATACAGTTATAGAGAGATGTGTAGTCAACCCTTGGATCCTATTGTGGTTGCTCAACCATACCCAAAACATTTCCCTATGCTTGTCCTCCCGATATATAAAGGAACCGAAGATCCTATTGAGCATCTTCGCATGTTTAGGATAGCATGTCATGATATTTCCTATGATGATTTGTTGTTACTAAAAATATTCCCTAAAAGTCTCGGAGGCATGGCCCTAGAATGGTATTATCAATTACCAATAAATTCTTTGAGAAACTTTGAAGAGATAGCAGAAATGTTTGTTCACCAATTTAGTGCATACATAGAAAGACATGTCACTATTAAAGATTTATACAATTTGAAACAAGGGAAAGATGAGAGCTTTGCTGAATTCCTAGCCAAATGGAGGCAACTTCTAGGAAAATTGCATTTTGCTTTACCTCACCGAGAGATGTTGGAAATATTCATTGGCAATTTACAAGAACAATTATCTTATGAACTTGCTACAACTACAGTGACCTCTTTTGATCAAGCTATAGACTTAGCAAGAAGGGTAGAAGATGCCCTTATCAGAAGAGGATAATTCAAGAAAAATGATGAGGATAAAACTTCCAAAAACCAATATAAGAATAAACAAGTAGTAGGTGATGGAGTCATTGATAGTAGAAACACCTCAAACATCAATACTACAGAAGCTGTAAAGAAGTTTTTGTTAAAAATTCCTGATAAACCTCCAAGAGAATTCACAAGACTGAATCAACCCTTAACCATGATTCTACCTCAATTATTAGAACAAGGTTTAATACGGTTGCCAGAGATAAGACAACCAGATACCACTGCAGCTGGATATAGGGCTGATTTACATTGTAATTTTCATCAAGTGGATGGACATTCAACTAATTATTGTAAACGGTTGAAACATATGATACAAGATTTGATTGATAAAGGTAAAATGGAAGTAGAACAATTTCCTTCAAACAATAATCCTCAAAATAATACCCAAAAACAACCAACTCAAAATGCAAATCAAACTTTAGATATTTTCCAACATCCTTTACCCAATCATGGTAAAGAGGTTGTGAATCAACTAGAACATCATAATGTTCCTCCTCCAACTCGATATGTAGGAACTATTAGCAATTTCTTACCACATCAAAATTTGCAAACTTCTTATGTGCCTACTCAATCTGTAGTCACAATTAGGCCCATACAATATTTTCAATCTTCATCTTCAGAAGACATAAAAAGTGACACAAAAAGTGAAATGGACATCACCTCAAATAATTCAAATAGTTCTGAAGATGAGTCAGATCAAATTCTTCCCATCATAGATTTATCAGTTCTAGAAGAACCATTCCCTAGAAGAATGACCACTCACCCTTCATCTCACCAAACACTTTCAATTGAACAAACAGTAAATGCTAGACCTCACTTTGGTCACTTACAAAATAATAACATTGTGGGCACTATTGGAGCCATCACTAGACAACAAGATCAAAATCAAAATTCTCAATCACAAACTCAAACAACTGATCAAGACATAGGGATCTTACAAAATCCCTTACCCAATCATCAACAATAGGAAAATAATCAATTGTCATATCATAATGTGCCTCATCACAACGATATTATTAGTTTAGTAGTAGAGACTACAACAAAGCAAGTTCTTGCCCAACTAAATTATCTTGACAAGCAAGAGATAAATTCTTCATCCAACCAACCTTCAAGACCTCTCTTAGTTTTGAAGAATAATCCAAAAGAAGATACAAGCATAGAAAACCCATCTTTAGTGTTGAAGTCTCAACCTAAAGTCTCCCTCAACATTCAACAACAATGGGACAATCATCCACATAAGATATCTCTTTTGGAACTTTTGTGAACCTCTCCTATTCATAGGGAATCTTTGTTCTTTATTCTCTCTTTCTTTATCATCACTACAACAAGTTCTCTATTATTTTCCTCTTTATCATCATTGCCACCTTTTTTCCATCACCTTTTATCCTTCATTCTCTCTTTCATTATTGTTATCACATCAAGTTCTCTATTCTTTTCCTCTTTATTATCATCGATGTCTTCTGTCCATCACTTTTCTTCATCTACATCTACTTATCATTCTTCATCACAACAATCTCAACTATCAACCAATCAGCTTCAATCACCTACACCACAACCAAATTGTCCTTCAAAACCTCCTTTGATTTTGAAGCCACCTTAGAAATGCTATACACAAATCACCTTGTATAATGTATATAGATCATCTTGTGTATATCACCAATTCCATCATCAAAAAAAAAAAAATCAAAAGTCAAATTACAAAACAACCAAAAAATAAAAAAAATGAAAAATTTCCAAAAATATTTTAAATTGTTATTAAGTTATCATTTTGCATTATTATTTGTTATCTTCCAAAATTTCAAGTTATATTTTATTTTCTTTCGGATAAACTCAAAATTTATCTTGAACCACTCACTTAATTTACATCTTTACTAAATTTTGATTTTGTCATTTTGATTATAAATCTCTCTTGTACCAAGATCACTATTACTT
The DNA here is from genome assembly GCA_028583015.1 of Wollemia nobilis. Taxonomy (NCBI): domain Eukaryota; kingdom Viridiplantae; phylum Streptophyta; class Pinopsida; order Araucariales; family Araucariaceae; genus Wollemia; species Wollemia nobilis. Next base: position 8,673,420 of record JAQPPZ010016710.1, on the reverse strand, counting down.
CACTAAATAAAATTTTGAGTTTTGGGAACTGGTCTTGCTACTTTTGAACCAAGAACACATTTTCACATCTTAAAATGATTTGTTGCAAATTCAAAAGAAGATACTACATAGTAGTCTTAGTTCCTTAAGCAAAAATTTTCCTTGCTATCCTATTATGTGCATGGTCTAGAATACTGAGAATTGGCAAAAGGACAAGCTCCCCCTACCCGAATAAAATCCCTTGCTCCTTGTCTAATCTGAGCAAGTATCCCAAAAAAAAAAAAAAATAGAAAAGAAAAAGTAGTTTTACTACAAAAAGCAATAAAATCCCCTTTGAATCCCTACTCAAAAAAATGAACAAGAATCCCTACTCAAAGAAATCAAAATAAAAGAAGGGGGTAATGAGCTTGAATCCCTGGAATTCCTTAGTTATTCAAACACCATGGGGTGATCCTCATTACAGGTTCGATGGCATCAATCCGACTTGGCAATGGTGTATCCTTTCGCGTGGTGACATGTCTGTCACATTAGCGACCTTATTTTGTACAGACCAATGTCCGCTTGTGGATTAGCTAGCTTTTGGTAACTTGACTTACATAGTAGTTCAGTACAATTGCATGCACAAAATCATGGTTAATGAATCTTTCACTTGCACACACATTGGTTCATAAAAGTTGGCTTGTATCATTACCTTACTCAAAATTGGTAAATTAATTTCACAAAGCACACACATTTGATCCTTGAGATATTTTGTATCATTATGACAATCAAAATGGATAATGAACTCACACATCACACACTGGTTCTCGATAAATTTGACTTTATCCTTGAAATAATTTAAAATATTTCTTTGATTTTTGCTAGAAAACATTAGTTTGTAACCACTTGCATTAATCCCCACAAATCACTTCATTTTAGCACCTACAATATATATATTATCTTCAAAATTTTCCAACATGTGACACAATGATTTATTTTCAAAATACAACTTGCATTTTCAAAATCATATATAATCATGCATTGCATTTTGACTTCGCGATGATGGTATAATTCCTAGTAATTATTCTCTCTCAAATTTCACACTAGGGATTCTATGCCTAGCGCAAGTCATCCTTCCCAATTTTTCATGCTTAAATCACTTTATATCCCTCACAAAAACAATCTTTATCAACCTATTTTCTCAAAATCAATTTCTTTTAAAATCAACATCTCCTTTCATCATCATAAGCCTCAAGGTTACTCTTGAGCCCTACAAAATTTCTTATTATTAGCAATACAAAACTTCCTCACAACAGGATCCGCTCCATGACCTAGCGAGCATTGATCTCCACCAACGGTCATATAACAACACAACATCCTTTGAGGTTCATTGCTAATCCATCAATTTTATCATCACACAAAAACATCTTTTTCAAAAACACACTTTACAAAAATAAAATCATTTCTTTTATGTTAAGCATGATCAAAATATTCAAAGCATGATTACAAGAAATTCAAACATTATAAGCAAATGCAATAAATCATACAAATAAATCATGCAATGTTGCATAAACAAAAAGGATCAATATATATATCTCAAAATATAAGTACAAAATGAAGCTAACTGGTATGCCACAATCTCCAAAATCGGTATACTCAGTCACTAGGGGGTATTACCTAAAATGAAGTAGTAAAATGAAAATAAGTTAGGTTTTACCCTAATTCTTCATTTTATTCACTTTTACCCTAAAATTCAAAAATTTTGAGTTTTCCACCAAACATAGAATTTGGCGCAAAAACTCGAGGGGGCATCCTAGTCAGTAAATTAGTAATTATTTTTCTAAAACATCAATTTCCCATGAACTATTCATTCTAAACCATCTACTCCTTTTTGCCCATGTCAATCATAATCACTTCTACTCAAGTGTCTACACTTTTCTTTGATGCATTTATTGTTCATAAATACGCCAAAGAGGGGGCAAAATGTAGACATGAAAAATTGACCCATTAAGATGAGTCATTTTCCTTAGTTTTCCTCCTAGAAAAATAAGGTCATATTTAGAGCTTAATTTTACCTAAACAAATCCCCTTCAAATTTCCTAAAACCTACACCATTGGATAGGGCTCAAAAAGAGCTTTCCAACGGTATATTATATGTCCAATTTCGACACTGTTTGACCCCTCAAATTGCAAAAAAACTATGTACATGTCTAACCTCCTGGTAAGATCGGATCACCCAATCTGATATCGGACCTAAATGTGCAAGATCAGATCACTCAATCTGAGATCGGACCTAAATATTCAAGATCGGATTACCCGATCTGAGATCAGACCTAAATATGCAAGATCAGATCGCTCGATCTCGTCCAAAACTAAAAATTGCCCTGTTTAGAAAGGCGAAAAAAATGGTTGCAACTTCTTTGTCCTTACCTGGCCAACTGCATGGCGGTTACGGGATCGGCTCAAACGATCTCATCTAGAATAGGGGAAGTTGTAACCTTCTTCATTTTTAGCCCAACCTCTCAACCTATTCTAATCTATTTAATCTAGGCTCCTCTCCCTGGATTCCCCCTAGAAAATTCGCATACCTTTGCTCTGTTACTTCATATCTTTACTATGTTTTTGCAGGTTGGATTTGTGCATCGGCTGGATACATACAGGATAGGACCGCCCGATCTCTGGATAGGATTTCTCGATCTCTGGATAGGACCACCTGATCTTAGAGAAAACTACCCGATCTTGTTTGCATCAATAATTTTTGCTGCTAAGCTGCTTGGGGGCATCCAGACCTCATTGTTTGCATTTTCTCTCCCTGTTTCTCATGTCTTAGATCAGATTCATTATCTGTTAGATCATTTAAAATCTATTGCCATTGATACATTAGATCTTCCACTCATATTTTATCATTTTTTCATGAATATCCATGTGTCTAGCTTAGATTTATATTCATTCATTCAATCATTATCATTTTAGGTTTATCATTTAATCTAATCCACCTTAACAAATGCACATTATTTTGTAAATCTGCTATCTTCTGTGTCAAATTGTTGAACTGCAAGTTTCTGCTCTGATCGGCTCGATCGATCACTAATCGGGCCGACCGATCACCAGATCGTACCACCCGATCTCGCCCTAAATTGACCGATCTTGTCTACATCAAGCAAAAAGTTGTAGAAATCAGCCATCCGGATCTGAGTTAGAATTTCAAATCACTTTATAAGCATTGCATTGTTCATTATTTCCTATTTTCTATTGTTTGTTATCTTCATGTGAATCGAAATTGCATGTAGAATAGTGTAGTTGCATATTGGCCAAACTAGGTGTATGTGAGACTATCTAAAAGAATACATCAAACAAACTCCAAAACCTAGGCATGGAAACTGCCATAAAATGTTTCCTGGTGAACCCACCCAATTCGTCAAAAAATCACCAAAGAGGGCATGACTTCAAGTGCCTCTCCTCTGAGGTGTAGACCTACTATTATCCCATTCCCCTTCAAGGCGTGGATCCATTAGCCTTGAGGAAAGGAGTGTGAGAATTTTAGAGCTACAATATTAAACCCTAATACTCCTTCATCTCCCCTAGCCAATCCTAAGGAGGCTTTACCTGCATCAACCAATCCAACTTCAAGGATTTATAAATTTAGGCTCTAGCCCCTAATGTGGAAGCTATAGACTTATCTGGGCATATAAATAAATTAGTTTAAGATGGGATAAATAAGACCCAAAAAATTATTGATATGTTTATATCATATTATAGGGATTGTTTACACAATAAAATTGATTTACTGAAATTGTTGACTAAGGATTTGGTAGGAAATGCTCTTCATTGGTTTGCATCCTTACCTAAAAATTTGTTTGATTCCCTAGATACTTTTACAAAAAAGTTAAAACAAGAATTTGATGATGATATTACTATAATTGAAGCAATGGATGTTATTTAAAATACATAACAAGCCCCTAATGAATATATTATTGACTTTCACAAAAGGTGAAAAGGGCTTAAATGTCCTCTGAATGTAGATTTAACTGAAGAGGCTACTTGTTGGACTAAAATATACTATTATTTTGGAAAGAATTGCACTTGATGATTATAGCCAAAGTATAGGATTGGATGAAATAAATATTCTTTATTTCAACCTTCAAAGAAGGCCAACCCTTTTTGATTAAATTTGGGAAAAGGGATAGAAAAGAGTAAGGGTTAGAGAAATGTAGGGAAAAGTGGACAAGATATAGTGTAACAAAATTGGATCTCACTGAGGAATATGTTTTTAAACTAATTACATGAAACTTAATAAACCAACCATTATCACCTAAAATTGTAGATTCATTCAGCTCATGATATTTATTCTAACCATTCCAAGGATTAAAATAATTAACAATCCAATAGGTAATTATTTGCTTTAATAGAATATACTAAGTGCTAAATGTAACAAAAATGATAAAAGAAATGTGTATAGGCTCTAATCATTCGAAGGAATTCAATTGGTAGCAATATAATAGGTAATCCAAATAGCAGAATTACTTTAATAGAATACACTAACAACTAAGTGTAACATAAATGACTTAAAGTAAAATTCATTTAAAAACTTGCAACCACGTAGTAATAAGGTCAAACAACTATCACTTCATTGATCAACAAAAATTACATAGTAATACAAGGCAAGGACTACAGAGTTGACCCTTATGATGAGGTATCTCTTCATATTTATAGGTTATAATTTTAAAATTCTCTATGGGAATACAACTGCATGGTCGTTTGAAAGATAGTCTAATAAGAAACCAAAAATATTGATGTGGCACCTTAAAACTCATCTTAAGCATAAATTTTAATTCAACCCGTTGATCTATAACTACCTTCTACAAGTGGTTGCATTATTGGAATCACTATTTTAATGCTTGACTATCATGATTTGGAACCAACCGACAAGCACCATATTAGTTGCAGGTTTGAAAATGACTATTAACTAAAAAGTTTACTTGAAACCATGCTCTTATGTTGCTTGCAGAGGTCTCTTGAGTGAAGTCACAATTTTAGTCCATCCTAAAATTGTGTACTTTTTCTCTTATGTTGTTCTTTCTTATTTCACATGGTCTTAAATTATAGCTCAGGAATGATGATATCACCAACTTGAATGGTCTAGCTTCAAGCAGTTTTGGATTTGTTCAATCACATTCCAATTTTAGGCACTTTGGACCTTCTTGAATGGTACTAGGCTTGGCCTAGATCTTTATTACATCATCATGAGGAGTCACATGGTCTTGAGCATGATGATCTCAGATAGTATTTAGAGTTTAAATTTTGTGTGATATTGACTTCAGGTATTTGATCAATGCATGGTCCCATACTCTACTGTGTTTGAGATGACAACATTTATTTAATGAGCACAATTTTGAACATCATGGACTCAAGCACTTGAATTTGCGTATTCCCGTGGTAATGAGAATTTGTGCTTACATATTTATTGACATATTCCCAATATTGAGCATCTTAGTTTTAGGCACTAAGCATCTGAGATTCTGAGATGACATCATTTTTTTAATGAGCACAATTTTGAATATCATGGGCTTAGGCACTTGAATTTGCATATTTTTGTGGTAATGAGGATTTGTGCTTACATATTTTTTGACATATTCCTAATCTTAAGCATCTTAGTTTTGAGCTTCTTGAGCATCCTAAATTATTTTAAACAATTAGCCAATCCTTTGACAAAGATAAACTTGATGCTTTAAAATTCAAATCGGGTCATGAATTTGACCTACATTCTTGGTGCCTCTTAGGATTTTTTGCTTGTAAAAAGAGAGGAACCTAGATGATCTTCCTTCTAGATTATGAAATTATGAAGAAGAGGAGCCAAAGGAGTTAGAAAATAAACTAATAAAGGGGAAGGTGACAAAGATAATAATATATCCGACACTTGCCATAATAGAGGAAAGGGAGATGTATTGTAGAAAGTGGAAGATAAGAGATGATGAAGAGATATATAGGTAAGTGGAAGAAGAAATAGTGGCACAAAGGGGAGTAACTAAAGAAAGGCAGGGGGACACTGTGCTATATGCAATTATTTTTTAGAAGAAATGATAAAAGTAGAAACTGAATAAGACAAACATGTGGAATTAATGAAGCAATATGCAAGTGAATAGAGGAAAACAAATATATGGAAAAAGGAGAAAGGAAAGTAAAGAGAGATAGTATAAGGGGACACCCCCAAGAAATATACCTCCATGAGCATACTCCACCATAGATAAAAGTTTCTTTAGGTCTAGGCAAGATACCTTAGGCAAATATTCTAGGGACTTGTAGGTCAAAATTCACCATCTCCATACTTTTTCTTCTTTTTCATGAAGTTGCACATGACGCTTCAATTCTATCTTCAAACTCATAATTACACTAAAGAGCATCTATCTTCTTGAATTTTGGGGGACATTAGATTTTTATAGAGCTCATATGATAGCTTTTTTAGCTAGTCTTTCTATAATGATTGCATTCTTGTGGTGTTTTTCCCAAAAAATTAGAGTTTGTGTGAACCACTTGCTCACATGATTCATTTAATGCTTTCATGCTAAGCTACTTTGGATTAGTTGTATTTCATTTGCTTGCATAACTCATAGGACAAAGTATCTTGTGACATGTATCTTGCCTCATTTATCAGTTTTGACCATGTCATATCCAGATTTTGAGTACTTTCCTACCACTTGTCCATTTTTCTTGTCTTGTCCATTGGGCTATGGATTCTAGAAAAATATGATGGGAAAGAAAAATGGCATATTACACTATGTGAAGGTTGATCAGAGACATAAATGAGGAGAGTGGAGTGATGATTATGATATTTACATGTTAAGTTGTGCAGGCTTACACAACTTCTTTTCTTCCTTCTACTAAAATATGTTCCTTAGTATGATTAAGCTTGAAGGATGTTCACTATAATAGCCTTGGAACCTACCTATGAACACCTTATTATATGTATATAAGGTTGCTAGATACTGCTAATTTGTTGTTTGTCTGCCTTATTTGATTAAGTTGTAGTGAAATTTTTATTTACGTATAGGTTATTTACACAAAAATATGGTGTGCTTGCCCACACCTAACCAAAATGATTTCTTGCACTCTATCCTGTGAATCTGCAATGTCCTAACCATATGGTGCCAAACTTGAGCTTCTCTTCATGATGTATTCTTGGGGTTTTACAACTAGCTTTTGAAATTTCTATATGCCAATCTATTTTTATTTTATTCTCAAGGAATTCTTGGTTCTGGACATATATAATAGCCATAGATAGTTGACTTGGAGTAAGATCTCTTTTTTTAAGTGTTTATCTTCCAAATATATTTTGTAGAATACCCAAAAGCATATCTATCATTGATTCACTTTCTATTTAATTTAACCTTCTTGATTTGTACCATTGTTCATAGATTCATTTTGATCAAGTGGCTAGAATTGTTGAGGCTTGTGATCCTTCATATTTTAGGGGGAAACACAACTGATGATTGAATATAACTATTCTTTTAGAGAAATATTGTGGACCATGATCATAGTATCACAAATTTTTCCATTTGATATTTGATTCTTCTTCTAGCTAGTCACAAAATTTTATCTTTGCATCCCAGGAAACTTTCCTTCATAGAGTTAATTTTAATTCTCTGTATTCTTCAATGTAGAAGGGGTACAAGCCCTAATAAGGTATTTTGACTATCTTTTCGATATAGGGGATAATCATGTGACTTAGATATGGGTCAAGCATCCTCCCATTTATTTTTTATTTTTTTTGGACAAGCACATACCAAATAGGGGAGGCACATCAACAATCACTATATCTTGTACTACCACAAGATTTGGGTATCCATGTATTATCAAAATTTTTTAAATACCAGTTCCTTTCATAGGTCTCCCTTTGAAATGCAACTATTTGAATTTTTTGAGTTGGGGATTAAACCCATGTTTTTGTAAATTTTTAGTGGCATAATAGTAATCTCAACTTCGATATGTACTACACAATTGTGTAATTTGCACTTTTTTGAGAAAAGAGATAGATACAATGGAGGGAATAAACTTATTTGTGGTTCTAAGAATATTCTTTTTGTTGCTTGATTACTAATTTTATTTGATTCTTTCAGACATAGCTCCACTAAATATACTTATTTAGCCACTAAGAGATCTTTTCTCATATCAGGAATTGACCTTGCAGGGATATTCTCTATTTTTTATGGAATTTTTTGTGTTGATGTAGAGGTTTCAAATAATTCTTGAAGTTGACTTGTTGCTTCCACCAGTTTTTTAAGGTCATAGCTAGGAAATATATCTTCTTATATAATTTGATTTTCTACTGAGTCAAGGACTTATCTAAAACTGACACCAATATATTAGATTACATATTTTTCTCTTCCCACCTTGTATGGCTGAATTCCAAATGTGCTCGAAGTCATCTACTAATTCTTGCTGATTGTTAATGAAAATTGTTCTTCTTGGGCATGTTTACTCTGATATTGATGTGAAATCCACCACATATTCCATCAATTGAGGTTTCTGCAAGCATATACGATGCAATCTCCTTTATTTGGCACAAATATTTATATGTGATAAATATTTACATATAGCCAGAATCTCAACTTTATTTTATATTTTATCATATAGACATTGCTCTATTTCTCCCTCTACAATATCCTTCATATCGATAGTATACTGATGTGACTATTGGGACTAAAAATCAAAGTTGTTTGAGCTACCAATTTTGGACTAAGAGAGTTCTTCCTCCATTATTTTAACATGTTCAGTCAATTTTTAATCATTAATTTCAATTCTTGCTCTGTTTGGAGTTGATTCTCCTATAAAGTGGGGATGACAATGTCAATGGAAACTTGGGGTGTACTAGACTTAGACTCTTCATAATATGATGTATAAGACATACCTTGGGAAGGGTCATGTGGGTATGTGAAATTTCTATAAGGAACTTACCTTGCTATGATGAGCATATTTTCAACAAGTATGGCTTCTTGAAAGGCCTGCACGAATATGTTTTTCTTACTGTTGGATCAAAATAATTAAGTCTAGATGGAAAGCATGTATGTAATACAAATATGCCTAGGCAGAAGAAGGTTGAAAATATTTGGGGATTCTCTTCCAAGTCCTTTTAAATCTAACATTGAAGTAAAAAATATTTTCATGTGAGGCTCTCCGGATAGAGGAAAAATGGGTAAATAATAGGAATGGATCCTCAAGGTCATCAAATTCATTGATAAGAGCTTTGACTAATTTGGCCCAAGTATTGATGCTCTTGTCTTCCAAGGATATATACCACAACAATAATTTTGAAGGATTGAATGAGTAATCTAATCATCACATATATAATAGCTAGGGAAGCTACATATTGACAATGCTCATAAGTGATTTTTTTCTTGGCCATCATAACTAGGTAGAAATTTTAGAAAAACCTTTGGTATTTCATGAAGAATTGAGACATTGAGGGGAACAGTATCATACCAAGGTGGACAATGTTGCCTAGCCATGGAAACAACATAAAATACTTACAAGTAATTTTGGGTTTGATTTTCAAGGGAGTGCCAACAATTATTGGTAATATGATAGGTATATTGATTTGATCTTATAATCATACGAATATGGGGTAAAACTGCACAGGTCAGGAAACAAAAATAGAACTGATATTTTTTTCATAATATAATTCTAGATTATATCTCTTGAGAGGATCCGCTAGATGAACATACATTCTTTTCAAATGAGATCAAGTTTTTCCATCTAATCTTGAATTATTTGGGAAAGTGAAATAAACTTGATTGTTGGGTCTCACCGAGCATGCCAAAAAATACTATACTACTGGAATACAATTTACCATTATTGTGGAAAGGCGTGCTTATAACCAAAGCATATAATTGGATGAAACAAAATATTTTTTTTTTCAACCTCTGGAGAAGGCTGACTCCTTTTGATTAAATTTGGGAAAAGAGATAGGAAAGATTAAGGGTTAGGGAAATGTAGGTAAAAGTGGATGGGATATAGTGTAACAACATTGAACCTTACTGAGTAATATGCTATTAAACCAGTTACATGACACTTAACAGACCAACCATTATCACCTACAATTGCAGATTCATTTATCTCATGATATTTACTCTAATCATTCTAAAGATTCAAATAATTAGCAATCCAATAGGTAAATTTTTACTTTAATAGAATAGACTCTAATCATTCTAAGTTTTGAATGTAATAGAAATGACTTAAAAGAAATATATATAGTCTCTAATCATTCCAAGGTCTTCAATCACTGGTACTCCAAATAACAAACTTACTTTAATAGAATAAACTAACAACTAAGTGCAATAGAAATAACTTAAAGCAAAATTCACATAAAAACCTACAACTACATAATAATGGAGGTCAAACAACTATCACTTAATTGATCAGTAGTAAACTTACAAAGTAATACTGGGAAGGACTAAAAATTTAACCCTTATAATGAGGTCTCTCTTCATATTTATATGTTACAATTTTGAAATTTCTAACGGGAATATAACTATATGGCCATTTGAAAGATAGTCTAGTAAGAATCCAGAAATGTTGATGTGGCAACTTTAAAATTCATCTTGAGCATAAATTTGAATTCAGCCCATTGATCTATAACTACATTTTGAACGTGGTTGTATTATTGGACCCACTATTTTCATGCTTGGCTATCATGATTTGGAACTAGCTAGTGAGCACCATGGTAGTTGCAGATCTAAAAATGATGGTTAACTAAAATATTTGCTAGAAACCAGGCTCTTATTTTTGCTTGTAGAGCTCTCTTGAGTGAAGTCATAGTTTTGGTCCATCCCAACCTTAGAAATTTTTTATCTTATGTTGTTCTTTCTTATTTTACATGATCTTAGACTCTAGCTTAGGAATGACGATGTCATCGACTTGAATGGTCTGGCTTCTAGCAGTTTTGACTTTGTTCACTCACATCCTAATTTCAAGTACTTTGGACCTTCTTGCATGGTATTGGGCTTGGTATAGAACTTTCTTACATCATAATGAGGAGTCACATGGTCTTGACCATTGTGGTCTTGAGTAGTCTTCAAAGTGATCCCAACTTTAGGCATTTGATCAATGCATGGTCTCATGCTCTACTGTGTCTGAGAAACATCATTTCTTCAATGATTAGAGTTTTGAACATCATAGGCTAAGGCTCTTGACTTTGTACATTCTCATGGTGATAAGGCTTTGTGCTTATATCTTTTTTGATATAGTTTAGATCTTGACCATGTTGATTTCAGACCATCTTAAAGCTTTTGCAACACTTAGCCAATCCTTTGCCAAAGATAAGTCTAGTGCTTTAAAAATAAAATAGGGTAATGAATTTGACCTATACTACTATGATAATGTTTGTAAATAAAATTAGGACCTCTTTTCAAGTAAAAATATAGGAACACAATCCTTGTGGTTTTTCTTACTTTGACAAAGTTTTGCATTTTGTTAAGATCCCTAAGCATTGGAAGAAGGAATCCCAAAAATACTTAAAATCTAAAAATCCTAACAAAAATACCATAGGCAATGGTGTTTACAATGTATTTATCCAAGATATGTCTCATGTGTTAGAGGTAATTGGAGCTCCTATGTATATGTTAGCCTAATTTAGGGGTGTTACAAACCTGAGAATATGATGCCTCAATAGACACATGAATATAGTCTCAAAATATGTCCACCACCTAACCTTAATAAATTTCACGTATATGACAGGTTTGAAGCACTTGTATGGCAATGATCCAAATTTTTTTTTCTTTTGGCATGGAAATTATAGTCATGAAAATTCTAAATGCATAAAATTATGCAAAAATTTTACCAAGCAATCATTTGTTCCTAACTTTAACATTGATCAAGTCAATAATGATGGGATTAGTTTATTTCATGAAAGAAAAAAGAGTCTCAAGAATAGGTTTAATCATCCTTTCTATCAAATTTTAGGTATCTATAATACCCCATTCCGTAACCATGACCAACAACCTCCCAATAAATAGAAAGGGGTGAATCAAAATCAAGTTGGCCATCAAAATTATCAAAATCAAGGATAAAATTCTAATCAAGGAAACCAAGGAAGGGGTTAAATTATCAAAATAAAAAATGTCTTTGCTCCCAACATCAAATTACTAGACCTAGCACTTCTTAGAATGTCTCTTAAGTTAACCAAATATTTTTCCAACCTAGATCTAGTGGAGAAAACATTAATAGTCAACCAAATGTGGCTCATTAATTTAACATTTTAGAGGTACAAATAGAAACAATTGCATCCTTGAAATAACAAATTGCTACTATTACTAGGAGTGCAACTTAATACAAAAGAAATAATCTTCTAGAGAGGAAAAAGAAAAGAAGAATTAAGGAAAAGAACCTATCCAAGCAATCGTTAATCTTGCCATTATTTATAAGATTCCAAAACCTCCTTTGGTTATTCAAGAATCTACTATAAACACAAAAACATATAAAACTACAATAAGCATTTCTAAGAAGTCCTCAACCTGGTCTACAAATCCTATTACTCCTATAAATGCTAAAATATTATGATTTCCACTTAAAGGGGAAATACTGGCATCCATGATAGAATATTGATAGGCTATCAACCAACCCAAGGAATCATTGCTAAAAGTAGTAATGAGTAAAACAAAAGGGTGGGGTATTGTTAAAGAATTATGTACAATCCATTGTAAGGTTCCATACTTGAAATTATTTAGGACATCTCCCTATCAAAAACAAAGGTTAAGATATTTACCAGATGATATAGATATTCCTGGACTAGGGATTGCTAACATTGTGCCCACCATTCTAGGGCCTTATGAAGTGCAATATATTCAATCCCATAGAGAAAATATTTGCATTGATGAACATACTAGCTCTGATTGGGATATAAAATTTCCCTTGATAAACATTACTTTGTTGAGTATTTAGCAAGGATTTATGACCTACATTGATGATAACCTTTGCTTACTATTGACTTTTAAGTCTCACTATCTCAAATTATCACAAGTCCCAACATAAATAAGCCATAATATTATAGGTCAAATATCAATAATCAAGAGTAATCAAATATATATATGTAGTCCAATATAATAATGAAATAACCTTCACTTATAATATCAAATATAAATGTAAATGACAAAAATCATTCATGTACATGCATCAAGAATACTTACAATATAAATTTCTCAAATATGTATACAAGCTTTATTATCAATGCTTGCTATGTGGTGATCGCTACAGATTGTTTGACCTTACATTGTATGCAAATATATCCATAATATAGGCATAGTAATGTGACTCTTCAATACTTGTATATTGCACTCCTCACATATCCTAGAGATGTAACCTTTCCTATTCTTGACCTTTGGCTTCTCATCTTGCCACTTATATACTAAACTCTTCACTCTCTTCTTACATGCATACTTGAATCTATGACACTTGCACACTTCTACATGACTCTTACTATCCTACATGCACTCCTAATACAAGACACTTATGCACATCCTCACATTACATATTTATACACTTACATACATGACACTTGTGCACATTCTCTCAATACACACTTGCACTCTTACTTACATGACACTTATGCATATCCTGCACATAGACACATAAAAGGGAAATATAAATAACTCATCTAAACTATAAACATAAAATTTAATCTATTACATATTTATATTTGTACCATAAAGGTACCATGGAGGTACATTTACATGTACCATATAGTTTAATATTATCCAACACATATTATGGTTTGTAGGGCTTTTTTTGTTGAAGGGAGTGGTATATGTGATTCCATTGTCCTTGATAGATAATATTTGGGGTAGGAAGTGATCCATTCACCTCCCTAGGCACTGTGACCTCTCATGATTATGGTATTTGAGGCTCAATCCTCCCTCTATGAAGATGCATCTAGTGCCTTGTGCCTCACATGGGAGGCACCTATCCTGGGAAGTCCAATAAAACATGGGATGCATCTCCTGTTGAATGATATTCAAGGTGTTTTACCCAATGCTGAATCCTTACATTTGAATGTGTTCTTTGACACTCATCCTTTTATAGTTTTCTAATCTACTCTTAGCCTAGTTTTTTTAAGGAAAACTGGGAAAGAAAGAAAGAATGAAATAAAGCATAAAGGTAAACTATAAAAAAAAAAACCTATCTAGCCTAAGGGTGGCGATGCACTAAAGAAAAGAATAAGACCCTTTTGCATTGTAGTGGGTTGAGTGAACACGTGCAATGATAAAGAGTGCATGAGGAACATAAGTCCCTCTAATAACATCAAATAAAGTAGAACATCCACACGATAACTAGGACATATATTTTACAAACAATCACAAATTCTTATTAATGTGAACTTCAAGTTACATACATGCAAATAGAGGAGGTTTAAAAACTACTCGACTAGTTGAACAAGTCTTGTTCTAGGTAGAGATGTGATAGGGAATGAAGAAAAGTACCCCTTAGGAGATGTATGGCTTTCAATTCTTTACAATGAGAAGAAGAGAGACATTTATAAGAATAAATGGGAGGGAAAAATCCCTGCAAAATCTATGCAGGACTTCAAAATTTGAATTCAAAATTTTCCTAGGTTGGATGACATTAATAATGAATGATCTGAAAGCTTTTGAGGTCTATAACTGTAAAAAATATCCATTATTATACCTTTACAATCATCCATCATTGATGTCTTGAATGTGCGTCACCCTTTGGGCTATCCTCCTTGTCGTTGCTTTAATGCTTTAGTTGTCATATGGGGAATTGTTTCCAGATGTAGGATGTTAGGAATGAGTTTGGATTGTCATTCCTTGCCCTTGTGTTAAATCACTTTAGGTTGGTTTGGAGTTCCAATGATTGAATATTGGTTTATCCATGCCCAAAATAGGTTTTCTTAGTGAATATGTCCTTCAATTATGGAGATAGCGATCACCACATTCCAAGCTGCTCTACTTATGGGGACTTATCTTCCACCATGTATTGCAAGGAGGTTGCTATGAGGTTAGAAAACCAAAATATTTAGAGGTAAATTTACTATTGAATGTATTTTGGGTTGCTCTGTTCTTCCATGACCTTTAGGTACCAATATCTCCCTTGGAAAAGGAGGAGTCTTACTTTGTCACCTCTTCACTTGGCCTCCTCGAATATTCCTTCCCTTTGATCAAGAGAAGGGCCTTAGTACTCAGTATCCATTGGTGGTATCAATTTAGAATTATATATAGGACTAAGGAGCCTCCTCAGCTAAGGGAAGGGACCAATATCAAGGAATTTTCTCTCTAAAAGCAAAAAAAGGTTGTGAGCTTCGGTCAAAGCAAGGCCTTGATAAAATAGTTTTCCTCTAGTCGTTACAAGAATGGATTGGAGGTTCCAAGTATTATCAAGTCCTGTTTTAGTAGCCATTGGAAAGACTTTTGAGTTATTTCTTGATTGTGGTTTGTTGGTTGGATTGAGGTTGTGGAGGAGAGAGCTTTAGGCTCATCATCAACTAGTGATAGTGGTTCCTCTTTGGTTTCATCCTCGATGGTCTTTTAGCTTTGACTACATTATAAGTAGTAGGGACATTGGGTCCCTTCATTTTGGCTTTAGGTAGGTCCTTCGGTCAAAATTACTTCTAGGAGCAAGATTTTCCCACTGTAGTGAATCTTCACTATAGATAAACTAAATATTCCTATAGAAAATGTCTACTCTAAATGGATATACATTGGCATAGAGGTCTACATTGAATGTTGAAGGAGAATACATGCACCACTAAATATCACAACTTGTCACACCTGACAAAGTGCTCATTTCTCACCAACATACCAGAAGAAAGAAATGCTCAATCCTTGAGCATTGGGTTAATTATTTGGAGGTTACAAAGGTATCTTTCTTAATGCAGGCAAGAGAGGCATTGCTAGTACCTAAAAAAACATTGAAGCTCACCTCATAGAGCGTTGAAATTACTCTAAGTAACCATGCACATTACTCTAAATATTGAGCCACATAGGAGTCTCTCAAAAGAGCCCAAAGCTACTTAAGTGCACACCCTACAACGAAGCATTATTGAAAGCATTGAAAAATGAAGAGCGACGTCCAAATACATAGTAAGGAGCATCTAAGAAGAGTGTGCTATTTTGGAGGCAGACAAGGTAGTAAAATATTATCATATACTAGCGTTGAAGAAGAACATTGAATGCTCAAATCTATAAGTAAAGACTAGCACTGTTGAAGAAGAAAATTGAGCACAACACAACTAAAGCAGAGATCAAACTATCATAAATTAGTGATGGTCAAGGAAGAGAAATAAAGCATTAAATGCTAATTTTCCACATCAATTCTACAACCCTTACCACCATCAAATCTGCCTACCTACGTACGTTGAAGAAAGGTAATACTCTACAACACATTATAATTATTTTCATCTAAAGTAGGAGCTATAAGGTATTTGGAAAATAATTATTATCACCCATAGAAGATAAGAAAGCAATTCAAATAATTTAAATTTCTTGATATTTACAAATAATATGGTAGGAGATATAAGGTTTCCAACCTTAAAAACCTGAAAGATTAATTTGCAAATATTGTTATTGTCATAATTTTATAATATTACAAAAGTACGGAGTTATAAGGTATGCTATACCAAATTATAATATTTTAGAATTAGAAAATTAAAGATTAAATTATTGAATTTAGGAGAAATAAGTGCATTAAAGCACCATATAGAGTTGGAACTAATTAGAGGGAAAGAAGGAATCCAACCTAAAGAAACTCCAAAATTGATAATTGCATTAGTTCAATAGGAGAAATAAGGATAAATAGAAGTTGATTACAAGACATTATAAAATCAATTCAATATTGAACTACTACTTCTAAAAGAACTTATAACTTATTTCTAACAACTAGGGAGACATAAGGATTCTACAAAATCCAAGTCTTGAACAAGGAGAATATAAGTATCACCATGACATCAAATAAGTTCTTCCTTAGAATCACAACTACTTAAAGGGCCAAACTATTTCTCATGGAATTTTTTTTTTTTGGAAAATCTTAATATTTGAAAAGCTTTGGTAGATTGTAAAAGGAGTAACCACTAAACCTAACTCAGGAGAAACAAATATTCAAAAAATTGAAGAGAAAAATGTAAAAGCTCTAATGATAATAAATTTTGCTATCACTGATGAAATACAACCCTACATTAGTTCAACGGGAACATCTAAAGAAGCATGGACTAGTTTAGAGAAAATATTTGAGGGAAAGAATAAAACCTCCATTCTAAATATTCAAACACAACTACATTTCTTGAAAATGAATAGTGGAGAAAGCATAGAACCATTCCTAAGGAAAGTAGCAGATATCAAAGAAAAATTATTCACCTTAGGGGAAGAGGTTTTAGATAAATTTCTTGCTCAAGTAACCATTAGAAGACTTCCATATAGCTATAAGCATATAGTAACATCTTTACAATTTCTAAGTAAAGATACTTCTTTTGATGAGTTAGTCAACATTATTCAAGAGTATGAGGATGAAAACACAATTAAAGATGAAATGACTAACATTGCTTTAGTGTCAAAAGATAATCCATAGGGAAAAATTTGTTCATCCTCAAAAGAATGAATACAAGTGAATAACATGTATTGTCATATATGCATGAGAAAAGGTCATAACACTTATTATTGCTGATTCAATCCAAGAAACCAGAATCAAGACAATCAAATAAACCATAAAATCCAATGAAATAAGTTATTCCAACCAAGGCAGTATCAAAATAATCCTCGATAGTAATCGTTTCAGCATCAAAATAATTATCCTCAATTGAAATATTGATAGAGGAACCGTAAAGGACATCTAGCTCAAAATATTGAAGAAATTGAAGAACTATAAGAACAAGCAGATACTTATAAAGTCAAAGCATTATAAAATATAGATAATATATTATGAAGATATAAAAGAAGATCCATATTGAATACTAAAGTCTTCAATACCCAAATAGTGTAATACATGGGGATGTTAGAGTATATTACATCATTTGGGTCATGTAAATGCACCACCCTTGGTACATTACTAGAGTATGAAGTTACTTGAGAGTAGAGTAAAGTAGTTGCTTGATGAAGAGGTAATAAATGCACGAGTGTAAATGTGCAAGTTGTAAATGTGCAAGGTGTCCACTTGTACATTAAGATAGAGTGTTGGCCAAGGAATCCATCTTCCTATATAAATGATCTCATAGTGTGTGTTAGATATAGAGCAGAGATAGTAGTAGTTGCTGTAGTAGTGCAGTAGATATATATTGGTGATGGAGTACAATATATTACTATAAGCATCAGTTATTGGAGTATCAATTTTCTCCATTATACTACATTGTAATATTTCTTATCATTTCTAGTTATAGTATATTTTAGTATTGTACAAGATCTCCATTATTTATCATCTAAGCATAGCTTAGATCTTGTGATTGATTACTCTTACACCATCAACAACTAATAGTGATCCCCTATTGTATCCACTCTTGCACCTAAGAGGGATCTCTATGTTGTCATAGGTATTCATATCATCATATCTCTACTTTGGTCATCCTATTGGTGCTAGACTTGACATCATGTCCCCCTCAACCTCATCCTTGGTCTCTACCCTATTTAGCCATGCCTTACCAAGGTCATGACGTTTGATGAAAAAAATAAGGTTTTGACTATGATCGTTGGCTTTGATTGTCACATTTTACCTACATCATTGGTTTTGGCTATGATTTCCCATTTTTTGAGGTGTTGACTATGACCATCCCTTTATGCATGAGTTCCATTTTAGACAACGATTCTCATTTTTTATAGTTTGCCAAAACTGCCCTGTTTGACCATGATTACCAAATTTTCAAAATTGGTGATTATGGTCTTCCTTAGGTTTTGAGCTTTTTAGGGCATCTTCTAGGATATTTTTGGATACCCTAGGTGGGCCCAACTACCTAGGTAATATGGTTGTCCTAATAGTGCTTCTTGCATCATCCTAGCTACTTCCTAGGTAGTCTAACTATGTTATCACTTATTTTTCTTGTTTTCTTAATTTTTGTTCATATTAGCTAAAAATTGAGAAAGATCATAAATAAGGGATGAGAAACCTACCTCGTCAACACCAACCCCCCATATCCTCATCATAGATTATTTATATGCTATAAATGGATGTCATACGAATACATTGTAGTCATAGTATGACTCGAAGATGAAATTGAAAATAAGATTTTGTATTCCCTGTATATTTTAATATTTTACTGCAAAAAAATGATTTTTTTGACAAGTTTTGGAGGGATAGCAAAGGGATGGTTCCTCTAGGGGTTTTGACATGCTTTGGAATTTCCTTTGCACTTTTATTTTGCTTATTTTGCATCCATATAGTATTTTTTAGTGCATTGAACATTTTTATAGGTAAATCCATTTTCTAGCCACATGAGTTGAGTAAAAATCAACTTCTTCTAACCAATTTTTTTGCTGTATGTATAGGTAAGTATAAAGTATATTCCATATAGTTTACATTTTTGGCTCTATGTTTCTACATTTTATAATGTTCATTTTAAAGTTTTTACATTTTGCATAGACAATAGAATAAAAAATCATAAAAATTTTATTTTGTTCCATAGCATAGAATTTTAATTTTTGTTGCTTTGGCTATCACATATTGGTCTTTTTATTTTTTATTTACCCTCAAGACTCATGATTGGCTATATCTTGTGGTGTCTCTCATTATTCTTAGGGATGGAAATATCTATTTATGAAAATATCATTAACAAATAACTTTACAAGTGGTGGAGAGTTCTATCCTCCTATATATAGGACAAGGGTGATTAACTTAATCCTTGGATAAGACTATAGCAAACCATGTTGGTCAATGGATTATGATTACTTTATTTGACCATTTGTAATTTTTATACCACCTTTCTTCATTTTTTTGCTAGCTAACTTTCCTAGAACCCTGAAATAAGGATAGAGTCACAATTAAAGGACATTTGAACATGCATCCCCCAAAGCATGTGTCCAAAAAAGTAATGATGCTTAAATTACCATTTTAAGTGGAATTCACGGTAATCCAATTAATTTTAGGGTTTAATGTCTAGTCATGATTTTAGCATGTTTTTATATCTAGTTTTTAAACAACATTTCATTTGGACTAACAATTATGATTTTATGACCCCAAAAAGGAAAAAAAAATCAACCATCAACTCCAAAGGAAAAGTTATTTTACCTAGTTCACACCATACATTTAGTTATCAAGATCAAATTATTTTTTTTGATCAGTTAAAAAAGTTAGATTATGAACGGGTTTTAGCAGGGTCCCAAAACCTGATTACAAAAAGGCTACATAAGCCAATAGACTAGAAAATTTTAGAATATGATGCCATCCATCAAAATTCCAATCCACCAAGGATGTCCTCAAAGAGTAGCCACTACAACAAGACTCATAATAGGAAAATATTAAATAGACCCAAAAACAACTGCAAATATATGCAGTATGCAACAAAAATATAGCCAAAAACCACCGACATAGGAACAAAACACTTAAGCCTCCTTATCAGGTTCAACAACTTCTTGGAATCCATCATTGGAAGTATCCATTTCAGCATCTTTACTCTTTCCAGGGACGTCCTCAAGAATAATAGGTATATTTAGATCTTTAGCAGGAGCACTGATCACACCATCAACAAAGGATTTCCTAAAGAACCATAGGTTTAGTGCATTACACAAATCAACAATTTGGGAGATGCAATTTGTGATAGAATTGATGATGAACATCTGCATGCAGTGGTTAGGGTTATCCTTTTCATCATCCTCAGACTCAATGATCAAGGATTATTTCTACTGGGCCTTATTCCTCAAAAGAACAGAGGAGCGTAAGGGTTTTAGCTCAGGCTCAAGTTCAGATTTAGGGGATTCACTACTGGGTATCTTCTTAGAAAATAGTATCAATTTTTTTTTTCTTCTTAGAAGAAAGATTGCGGGTGCTTGAGGATTGTGGCGTAGTTTGAGAAGAGCTAGGTTTTATGGGACTCAACTTGGGTTTGGGAGGGGGAGACACAACAATGCCCTAAGGATAATGAATTAACCAATGCTTATACAAGACATTGAACAATCCATGATGGATAGGTAATTCAGACCCATTCTTCAATCTATAGTGCTCAATGGTGTAGCCAATAGAATTAAGTAAAAATTGAGGAATGTTAACCGCACTAACATCACAAAAATGATTGAAGAAAACAAAATGGAAGCTACAAAGAGCCTTATCTAGGTCGTCAACTGTTACAAACTCCATTATAGGTTTTAAAACACTCCCCCAAGGAAAATGAAGCTCATCACGTTGAATCCCCACATGAGCTTTCCTGCAAATCTCCTTATATTTGACATCCTTCAACTTGACATCCCAGTTATGATTTTCTCTTCTTATGGATCATCCCTTAGCAGGATATCCAGTTAACTCAACCAAAACTTTGATGTCAACCTCATATGTCTTGTTATGGATGGTGACCCTACCATTATCCCACATCTCCATGAACACCATGGTAATTTTTGGGTCCTCCCCTTCAAATTTATGAAAAAAATAAAGGAAACCCTTGCACAAGAGGATCCCTTCAACAATGGAGTCCATACAAACCTTGGAAGGCTCAACAAAATTCATGATGAAAACACAGGAACAAGGACACCTTTGGATAAACAATTGAGGAATGCAACAATAGAAAAGATCCAAAGCTTGACCATTATAAAAAGAAACATCTAAGAAGGTGAAAATAGAAATATTCCAACGACAATCTCGACAGGTGTGCCGAATGGGATGGGGATGAGTAAAATTGCATGAACCAAGGTGTTCATGATAGAAAAGGTAATTCTAAATTCTTGAAAGAATCGTGTGAGAATCCGAACCAAAAACCCACATGGAGGAAAGACCAAATTATTACCAAATATCTATTAAATATTTGTATGCTCTTGCTCACACTGTTATTAGATCTATGTCTCTATTGCTATGATAACATGTAATGTTTTTGCTCCCTATATCTTGTCATTATATGTACAACCACAATGATTGCTTTCTAGTTTATTACATTCCATGCAGGAGGATGGGAAACTCTACCATGATTTACAACCAAAGACCATTGATTGTTGCTCAAGGACTAATTTCAAAGGTAAGTAAAATCCTCTATGAACATTCTAGTTATGATCTCTCCTTATTTACTATTGTGACATTGCAATCAAGTTGGAATATGAGTTAGAATTATATTATACTTATTATGGGATGCTATGGTACTTGATCCCCTAGGTGTCAAGTAATAAATTTAGTACATTAGGATTAGACCTAACTTTGTAATTTGTGTATAATATTAGTATAGTTTATTATTGATTACTTTGATTTGTGTTTGCTTGGATTAAGACAATTTTTAGTTTTGATTATGAATTTATTTTTATATTGTTATAGAAAATCATAAACTCATAGTATGACAACCTATGAGGTGAGATGTATGACATATTTTATATATGGTCCAATCCAACCTCATACAAATTTACCCATACTTGGGGAGTCATCCCATATCATAGCCACACCTACATCTAAGAGGACTCTCTATATCACCATAGGTGGTCATCTCTTCATATCTCTACTTTGGTAGTCCTTTTTGTGCTGGCCTTGACATCATATTATCCTTAGTTTCATCCTTAGCTCTTGCCTTGTCTTACCTCAACTTTTTAAGTTCATGTTGCTTGGTCAAAAAATTAGGGTTTGAATGTGACTACCAACTTTGATTATGGTTTCCAATTGGGGCTGCGATCAACCCTAACTTGTCAAGCCCATGGCTTCTTCCTTTTGATGTGTGACCTGATCATCATATTTTATCAAGATTATTATTTTTGACTATGATTAATAATTCTGTTAGGAATTGACCATGACTTCCCTTTTTTTGTGATTATTGCTTTGGGTTGCAATAATTATTTTTCATAGTTTACTAAAATAGCTCCATTTGACCATGATCACATAGTTTTCAAAATTATAAATCATGGTCTTCCTTGGAAATTCAATATTTTTTGGGCATCATGTGGGCCATTTTTGGTTACCTTGTGTAGGCCCCACTACATGGGTGACATGGTCATCCTATTAGTGATTTCTATGTCATCCTAGGTACTTCCTCTCTAGCCTAACTATGTAATAATTTATTTTCTTAATTTTTGTTTATTGTAGCCAAAATTAAGAAAATCATAAAGAAGGGAAATCTACCTCCCCAAAATCACCCCCACGTACGATTGCCATCAACTCTCTATATTATAAATGGAGGTCGTATGAATGCATGGTAGTTGTAGGAGGGCTTGGTGTGTGCCTGAAATTAAAATTAAAAATGAATTTTTTTACTTCCTATTTATATTTTAAATATTTTATGATGAAATTTTTGATTTTTTGATAACTTTTGTAGGGCTAGAAAAGTGATAGTACTTCTAGGAGATTTGAAATGCTCTGGAATTGCCTACACACTTCATATTATTCATTTCATATACAACTAATGCTTTTCATCACATTGAATATTTTTACAAATAAATCCATTTTCTTACCACCTGGGCAAGTTCAAATCAATTTATTTCAACCAAACGTTTCAGGGGTATGTATAGCTAAGTATTTGGTTGTCTGACAAGTGGCTTGATAATATGATTTATCCTTCACCCTCTTGTCATTTCATCAAAGCTACATTCTCTATTGAATTAAAAACTAGGTTTACCATTAAGAATTTAATAAATTTTTTAAAGCAATTGAAAATATACCTTGGTCCTCCCATCCCTATATTTATCAATACCCAATCAAATGATCACATTATCTCAAGGCTTAGGGGCAAGAGGTATGTAAAAGAATCAACAACCCAAATTTTTGATAATATCATAATTCTCCCATCATTGCCCAATGATGAGGCTATCCTATAATTCTTATATGCTATATACGAAAGAATCCCATGGAAATATCATAAGAGAGGGATTATTCAAGAACCCAATCCTAACTAGGGGAGACATAAGTGGTATAGTTTCATTTGCTAAGTCAATATTAGTTTTAAGTTAGAGAATCCCCCCTGCTCTAGACCATTTTGAATATAACAATGTCATGAATGTTGATCCTACTACCAATGTAACATAAGTACCCCAAGAAACCTTGCATGGATAAAAATTGGGCTAGTCTATCCACTAAAGAACAATCCACCTTTATTACCTTGCTTAAGGAGTACAAGGATGTCTTTGCCTAGGAATATTTTGATATACTTGGAACGCATAAAAATTTAATTGTCTACAACATTGTTACTTCTAAGGATGGTTCTCCCATCTAACAAAAACAAAAAAAAATCTCTCCTCTTATTCAAGACCTATACAAAATTAAAATTTAAGAGTTATATATTAAATTTATGAGACCTGTCGACTATTTAGGATGGGTTTCTAACATTATGACTATGAAAAAGAAAGAAAAAATGCTATTTGGAGTTGAAATGGTTTTAGAAACATCAACCTAGCTTGTCTTAATGATAAATTTTCTTTACCCTCAATTGATGCTATTGTTTATGTGGACAAGAAAATATGCCATTTCATTGAACATTTATTGATATTAAAACATAGATTTTCCAAATGCCTCTTGGGCTAAAAAAATGGTTTTCCAATGTGGAACCCTTTTCAATACAATCTATGGCATTCCTGATTTTATTGACCACATCAAGAGGGGTGGGCTTATGTATCACCATTGGTTGAGTAGGATATCCAAGCCTACAAAATTAAACCAATTGTTAGTAGAACCTGTTGGGTTCGCCTAAGTTGGACCCAAATTTATCAAAAGGTGTAAATAAAATAACCTAAGCTAATGCAATAAATAGAACTCAAAATGAGCTAGAATCACAATATACCTTACTATTCACCTCTATGAATGCTTTTCTATGATGTATCTAATTAGAATTTGGATTTTATAGAAATCGTCCCTATTGGGAAAGTTTTGGATATAAACCTTCCCTATTTGGATGGTTTTTGCTGTGTCAACTTTGGTGAAATTTTCTTTGATGGAAGCCTTTGGTAGGTTGTTAGGTAGTTTCTCTTTGAGTGGTGACTACTAGAATCTAGACCTAAAACTTGTTCATAGAAAAAAGGTACACAAAAATAAGCACCTAATGTTATCCATGGTATTGGCACTTTAAGAAAACTAACTTCTCACCATGTACACATGTGGGATCTGGAGTAATTTGCGTAGAGTTCCCTAAACATAATCTCATTATTTTTAATGAAAAGAAATGAGAGGCTATTTATAGTTTTTTTATCAAGAGGGGTAGTGGTGAGGTGGAGGTTACATGGCATACAAGTGGGTTGGATAGTCTAGGGGGCATGTGTGCACCATGTCTCATTAATGTATTTGGATGGAGAAAGCCCTCATCCCACCCATATGCATTAAATGGGGATAGAGGTGTGAAAATTTCACACCCAAAATGTATTAAATGGGCATGGGAGAAGTCGTCACCCCACCCATATGCATAAATGGTATGGGGGTGTGAAATCTTCACTCCACCCATACACATTAAATGGTATGTGTAGGTTAGGATGGTAGGTTAGGTTAGGATGGTAGGGTATACTAGGGTGATAGGGTAGACTAGGGTGATGGGGTAGACTAGGGTGGTGTGCACATAGGCTACGGAAGTGCGATAGTCATATGGTGACCATGGGCTAGGTGTAGGATGGGGCTTAGTGGGGCAAAGATTCTAATGTGGATAAATTAATGTTTTAAGGTAACAATACCAAATAATTGGATACTTTGGGATAACTGCAAAATAATTAAACATTAATATTAACCAAGAGATATCTACATTTACCCCTTTCTATATTGCATTGTGTGTAGACATGATGTAGTGCAAAAACACATGACATAGAAGGGTGGTTTATTATTATAAGAATGAACTTGACAATGGATGATAGTGGTTTATCATGGCTTTGAGCGCACTATATCGATATTTGAGGAAAGATATGTAAGGTTATCTCAAATATTAAATAATATAAGATGACCCAATTATAGAATGGATGAATATCCTTGAATATTTGCCTTTGAAAAAAAATTAAGCTTGCTCAATTAAGCAAGCTAACCAAACATAGGTATGTAGCCTTATGTTTCTATGATCAATTAGATAAGTGGGCTTAAGTTGCCACCTCAATGAAGTGAGTGTATGAGTAACCATACAACATTGGCATGGAGCGTACTAAATTTGGATTGGATTAGAGTTTAAGTTGAGAGAAGAAGAAGAATATAAATTTTACCTTTTGCCTCAAAAAAGGAGGGCTAATGATAGTCTCACACAAAGTTACTAGATAAATGTCATTCTAGGATTGAGTGTTTAGATATTAGACATGTTCAAGATGATATTGATGGGTAATATTGTTGGCAATTTTGGGTACCTTGGGTACATTGCCCTTGCTCAAGTGTTGATGTTGTCATTGATGTCAAGAAGCGGAAAGGTTTTTTTGTGAAAACCAAGGTAGTCAAAATAAAAGGTTTTATTTAAAACCATGGATAACAGATTTGAAATGGGTTTTTATTAAAACCCAAGTTGGCTCTTCGTTTCGTTGAAAAAGATGCCCCGGTAATGAAGATATTTAATTTTAAATATTTAGCTTAAATTTTATTTATTTAAAATTTAAATTAATATTTTAAATTAAAAATTAAAAGGGCCGACGTGTTTGGAAATGCATCTTAGTGCATATAAAAGGAGGCAATGGAACTCTTTAATGTGGTGGAATAGAATTCGATATTGATCGGTGAGCATTTCTCGATTTCGTCTTCGAAGCCCCGGTGCCAGCGAAGGAGGTAGACAATCGTCGCTGTATAAAAGTTTTAATTATTCGATGAGAAGGTGACGTTGTGGATAAGGCGTTTTTCGTATTCGCAATCGAACAGGGCACGCTCGCAGAAGTTTAGAGAATTCATATCTGCAATCGATAATTTTATGTATGCCATTGATAGATGCTTGAGGCCATTTTTGTTCTTGTCTGAATATAAGTTTTTGTTTCCAATTGAGATGAGGCTACCAGGAATCCTGTACAAGTCGAAAACATAGCCGCTATGTATTTGTGATGAAAGTTGCTTTCGCCAAAGGTTAAGAAAGATTTGTGATGAAAGTTTCTACTACCGAAGTCTAAGAAATATTTGTGACAATGTTGTTACTATCGGGGAGGCAGAAAGAGAGTGAACCAATTTATTCAAGGCACCGCATTTAGGGTTTAACGATTGAACAAAAATTAGACGCGAAAGTAGATATTTCGATGATGTGGCAACATACAAAGGGCATACAACTATTGAAAACAATGCTATCAAGGTTGCACAACAGCTAAAGCTTGGGGATGAAACTTAAGAATGACAGTGGTTGATGTTGCATAGCAGAGAGAGACTCGAGTTCAATTCTCGATGTTCATAATTTTGTGTGTTGATTTTTATTGTTCGTGATTGTACGCTCGATAAAGAAGAGTGGGTGTTTTGTAAAATCTAAGAGGGTGTGTAGCTCAAGTGGTTCCTAAGACAAAACTAAGGTGCTAGGAAAGGAGAGCACTCGTTTTCGAATTACGCGGATGCATTTTTTAGGTACGTCATAAAATGCTTGGTTATTAGTGTATTATGGAAGTTGAGGAGTTATAAGGTGAATTGAAATAAAATATATTTTTATTTGAATGTTTTATTTTACTTTTATGGTATAAGTGGTTTTGGGAGTTATAAGGTTATGCAATGTTGTGATTTATTTTATTTTATGGTACAAGTGGTTTTAGGAGAGATAAGGAAGTTGTGCAATTAAAGACTTTGGTGATGATTATTGAAAAGTGGAGTAATGTTGATTATTTTGTGATCTACTAACCTTTGTGAAGATTGGCAAAAGAACTTTGTGATTGTGGCAGATTTCCAAAGGGGTTCCTTCACTTCAATAAGGTATGGGCACATTCTTCTTATGAGTATGATTGGTGTATGTTTTCCTGAAATAAGATTGGAGTGAAAAGGTATTCAACAAGGTTTCCTTTGGTTGGGTGTAAGTCCTAGTTTCTGGTTTGTTGAAGACTACTTATGCATTGTTATCATTGATGAGAGTTTTGGAGAATGCATATTTCTGGTTTGGGGTAATGGAAGCATTGTGCACTAGGGTTTATGTTTGTTACTTGCATTGAGATGGTGAAACCCTTAGTTGGCTATTTTGACATTGATGGATGAGTTGCTTCCATAGAGGTTGTTTGATCAAGTAATTGCTTTTACTTGAGTCATGATATTGGGCTTACTCCATTGAGTTGATTTGAACAAGTTATTCTTTGCATTTGGTGATATTGTGTTGGTGGCTATTTTGTTCAAATATCTTTGGAGGGAAAAGGATTTCTACTTGTTTCCTTTTCTTGTGATGATTGGTTGAATGCTTCAAGGTTAATGTTGAGTTGAATGTTGTTGGTTAAACCTTGTCTATGAGCATTGTTGTTGAAGCCCAATTGGTTGAGAAAAGATATTGGTTTTGGAAAGAACATGAGTATCATTGTTATATAAGATATTGCATGGTTGGCAATTGTTGGGTTGTGTTTCATGTTCTTGAGAAAAGCATACTACATCTATCTTATTCTTTTGAGATTTGAGATTGAGTTGAGATTGAGATTGGGAGTTAAGTATAGAACATATTGAGTCTCTAACAATTCTCTTTATGCTTCTATGAGGTTGATGAATCATATTGAGTCTCTAACAATTCTCTTTATGCTTCTATGAGGTGGATGAATCACATTGGGTCTCTAACCATTCTCTTTGTGGATTCATGCCAAGCAAGTGTTCTTGATGAACTTGTGAGCAGGTTTTGGACAGGTTCCATTGGGGACTTGTAAGCGAGGTTGTGGACAGGTTTTGTTGAGGACTTGTGAGCAGATTTGGACAGGTCCTAGCAGAGGACTTGTGAAGCCGAGGTTGATAGTTCTATCAGAGAACTTGAGGACAGAGGTGCATTGGTTCTATGAGAAGAACCTGAGGACAGATTTGTACCAGACCGAAGGACTGTGTTTGGTGTAGATCAAAGACAGAGGACGAGGACATTTGTGCTAGACCGAAGGACTGTGTTTAGTGCAAATTCGAGGACCAGCTTTGAGGTGATAGAGTTGAGGACAGAGGTCTCCAGCCAGAGCAGGGAAGACAGGTGTCTTCTATGGATAGAGTTCCATTTTCTAAGGGCAGCGGAGGCGGAGGTCTTCTAGAGGATCACCAGCCAGAGCAGAGGTAGGGGAAGGTATCTCCTTTGAGCAGAGGCTCATAAATTCAGATTGGGGGAAGGTTTCTCCTTTGAGCCGAGGCTCATAAACATTGTAATTGGGAAGGTTTCCCAAAGAACTTTGAGATAACTTTTAGAGAAAAGTTTTGTGGATGAACCATGTAAATTGTTGTGTCACTTTGTGGATGGTTTTGTGCATTGCTTTGATATTGCTTTGGATATATTGCTTTACTATTTTGAAGTATAAAGGAAAAAGTAAAAAGAGGTCTTATACTGTTCACCCCCCCCTCTCAGTATAAGCTTGTGTTCTTCAATTGGTATCAGAGCAGGTTCCTTCGGAAAGGTTTAACAACTTGAAGGAAAAGCTAGTAAAGAACACAATGGATTATTCCAAAGGTAATCAACTTCAAGATAGTGATGAGTCTTCTAGTGATGAAGAGGTATATTACAACAAGAAAGGCAAGTTCTCTAGAAAGCACAAAAGTATGAAAAATGTAAGATATTTCAATTGTGGAAAGTTTGGTCATTATGCTACTAACTGTACTGTTGCCAAGGATGAAAGTGATGAAGATAAACAGGATTGTAAGAGCAAGGATTCTGAAAGGCATAGGCATCAAAGGAAGAACAAAGATGAGCACAACAATAAAGGAAAGAGGTATTCTCACAAGCACAAGAAGAGCTTCTACCTAGACAAAGCAAGTAAGTGTTCTAGTAGTGATAGTGAAAGTTCTTCAAGTGATAATGAAAATGAGATGTTGTTCATATCGGAAAAAGAGGAAGAACCAAAACATAGATTCATTATCATGAAATGTCTTAGATGTGGAAATTTTGGTCACCTTGAGGATGATTGCACAAATAATGATTTGGTTGCTAGTATGTATGAGGATGCTTCAGAAAATGATAAGGAAGATGCATGTATGGTTTTTGAAAAGGGTAGCACCTCTAGTGATAAGAAATCTGAAAAAGGCTTTGATGATTCTAAAAGCAAACATATAGAGGAAAGTGAAGTAGATCTTAAAGGTGAACTTATTAGTGCTCTTAGTGCTTTGAAAAAGGAAAGAAAGAAGAATGCTAGACTCAAGGATAAGTTAGATGAATGTTGTATGGAGAGAGATGAACTTATAGAAAGTCTTGATGTCTCTATGGCTAATGCACAAGAACTCAAGAATGAGTTAGAATCTAAGGTGCTTGAGTATAGTGAATTAGAACAGAAAATGGCTTCGTTGAAAGAGGAAAATAAAGAGTACAAGGATAAGCTGTACAAGTTTCAAGAAAGCTCCAAAAAGGTTAAGTCTCTCATCCAAAGTCAAAGAAATCCAACAGATAAAACAGGTCTTGGTTTTGTTAAGCCTCACAAGAAACAAGTTGGAGAGTCTAGTAAGAGATTCCAAAAGGAAGAGAGTTCTAATGAGGAAAGTATTTCAGATCATGAGTCCTTGAATGATAGATGCATAGAAACAGAAAACAGATTTTGGAATGAGAAGAAGGAGAAGTTTTCAGGACCTAAGAAGTCAAATAAAGGAAAGTTTCAAGGCAGATGTTTTGCTTGTCATAGATTTGGTCACATGGCTGTACATTGCATGGCTCAAGTGAAGAAGGTAAATGACAGTTTTAGAAGTGGTGATTTCTTTTATGGGTATTGCTACTCTTGCAATCGGTTTGGTCACAAGGCAGTTCATTGCAAGGCAAACAACAAGAACAGGTTTAGTCGGAATAGGTGGATTCAAAGAACAGGTATACCTCAAAGAAATAACATTGTTACTTGTTATAAGTGCAACAATGAAGGTCACACAATCAGACAGTGTAGAGCTGAAATTCCAGAATACAGGAACAAGAACAGTGGCATGATCAGGTCCAAGGATCAAAAAAATGACAGGAACAGGAATATGGAAAAAGAGTTCAAGAGAAGGCCCGACAAGGAAGTTATAGACGCTGATGATGATCAGTGCCTAATGGGAGTTTTACTCCCACCCCAGAATTAATCACCTCATCGGGAGGTGGGGGAGGGACTAAGCTAAGAGGCTCATTCTTAGTTCCGAGCCCCAAAGGTGGCCCTTTGCCATTGATGACAAAGGGGGAGAGATATGAGTAAGGGGGAGAGCTTCAAGTGAAGAGGAAAGCTTCAAGTCAGGGGGAGCAAAACTTCAAAGAGAGTGATTTCAGTTTTGGCTCTTGAAGATGTGTTTTTAGTAAAGTTTTGCCATCAATGACAAAGGGGGAGATTGTTGGCAATTTTGGGTACATTGGGTACATTGCCTTTGCTCAAGTGTTGATGTTGTCATTGATGTCAAGAAGCGGAAGGGTTTTTGTGAAAACCAAGGCAGACAAAATAAAAGGTTTTATTTAAAACCATGGACAACAGATTTGAAATGGGTTTTTCTTAAAACCCAAGTTGGCTCTTCGTTTCGTTGAAAAAGGTGCCCCGGTGATGAAGATATTTAATTTTAAATATTTAGTTTAAATTTTATTTATTTAAAATTTAAATTAATATTTTAAAATTAAATAAGTTAAGATTGGAAATGCCGACGTGTTTGGTAATGCATCGAAGTACATATAAAAGGTGGCAATGGAATTCATTAATGGGTGTGGAAAAGAATTTGATATTGATCGGCGAGCATTTCTCGATTTCGTCTTCGAAGCCCCGGTGCTAACGAAGGAGGTAGACAATGGGAAAAGTTTTAATTATCGATGAGAAGGTGACGTTGTGGATAAGGATTGATGCAATCGAAGGGGAGTGTAGAAGTTTAGAGAATGATATTGAATTGATAATTTTATGTATGCATTGAAGATGCGAGGCCATTTGTTTTGTCATATAATTTCCAATTGAGATGAGGCTAGGAACGACAAGTGAAAACATAGCATATGTATTTGTGATGAAAGTTGTTTGAAATTAAGAAATATTGTGATGAAAGTTTCATATGAAGTCAAGAAATAGGACAATGATTAAGGGGAGGTAGAAAGAGAGTGAACCAATTTATTCAAGGAATCGCATTTAGGGTTTAACGATTGAACAAAAATTAGACACGAAAGTAGATCTTTCGATGATGTGGAAATAAAAGGGATACAACTATGAAAACAAGGTATCAAGGTTGCACAAAATAAATTTGGGCATGAAACTTAAGAATGACAGTGGTTGATGTTTTGATAGCAGAGAGAGATAAGTTCAATTCATGTTAAATTGTGGTTGATTTTTATTGTTCACGATTGTAGTGATAAAGAAGAGTGGGTGTTTTTAAAATCTAAGAGGGTGGAGGAGTGGTTAACAACATAAGGTGTAGGAAAGGAGAGAGTAATAGGATAGGAGATAAAATGCTTGGTTATTAGTGTATTATGGAAGTTAAGGAGTTATAAGGTGATTGCAATAAAATTTTTTTGTTGGTGTTTTATTTTACTTAGGTATAAGTGGTTTTGGGAGTTATAAGGTTATGCAATGTTGTGATTTATTTTATTTTATGGTACAAGTGGTTTTAGGAGAGATAAGGAAGTTGTGCAATTAAAGACTTTGGTGATGATTATTGAAAAGTGGAGTAATGTTGATTATGTTGTGATCTACTAACCTTTGTGAAGATTGGCAAAAGAACTTTGTGATTGTGGCAGATTTCCAAAGGGGTTCCTTCACTTCAATAAGGTATGGGCACATTCTTCTTATGAGTATGATTGGTGTATGTTTTCCTGAAATAAGATTGGAGTGAAAAGGTATTCAACAAGGTTTCCTTTGGTTGGGTGTAAGTCCTAGTTTCTGGTTTGTTGAAGACTACTTATGCATTGTTATCATTGATGAGAGTTTTGGAGAATGCATATTTCTGGTTTGGGGTAATGGAAGCATTGTGCACTAGGGTTTATGTTTGTTACTTGCATTGAGATGGTGAAACCCTTAGTTGGCTATTTTGACATTGATGGATGAGTTGCTTCCATAGAGGTTGTTTGATCAAGTAATTGCTTTTACTTGAGTCATGATATTGGGCTTACTCCATTGAGTTGATTTGAACAAGTTATTCTTTGCATTTGGTGATATTGTGTTGGTGGCTGTTTTGTTCAAATATCTTTGGAGGGAAAAGGATTTCTACTTGTTTCCTTTTCTTGTGATGATTGGTTGAATGCTTCAAGGTTAATGTTGAGTTGAATGTTGTTGGTTAAACCTTGTCTATGAGCATTGTTGTTGAAGCCCAATTGGTTGAGAAAAGATATTGGTTTTGGAAAGAACATGAGTATCATTGTTATATAAGATATTGCATGGTTGGCAATTGTTGGGTTGTGTTTCATGTTCTTGAGAAAAGCATACTACATCTATCTTATTCTTTTGAGATTTGAGATTGAGTTGAGATTGAGATTGGGAGTTAAGTATAGAACATATTGAGTCTCTAACAATTCTCTTTATGCTTCTATGAGGTTGATGAATCATATTGAGTCTCTAACAATTCTCTTTATGCTTCTATGAGGTGGATGAATCACATTGGGTCTCTAACCATTCTCTTTGTGGATTCATGCCAAGCAAGTGTTCTTGATGAACTTGTGAGCAGGTTTTGGATAGGTTCCATTGGGGACTTGTAAGCAGGTTGTGGACAGGTTTTGTTGAGGACTTGTGAGCAGATTTGGACAGGTCCTAGCAGAGGACTTGTGAAGCTGAGGTTGATAGTTCTATCAGAGAACTTGAGGACAGAGGTGCATTGGTTCTATGAGAAGAACCTGAGGACAGATTTGTACCAGACCGAAGGACTATGTTTGGTGTAGATCAAAGACAAAGGACGTGGACATTTGTGCTAGACCGAAGGACTGTGTTTCATGTTCTTGAGAAAAGCATACTACATCTATCTTATTATTTTGAGATTTGAGATTGAGTTGAGATTGAGATTGGGAGTTAAGTATAGAACATATTGAGTCTCTAACAATTCTCTTTATGCTTCTATGAGGTTGATGAATCATATTGAGTCTCTAACAATTCTCTTTATGCTTCTATGAGGTGGATGAATCACATTGGGTCTCTAACCATTCTCTTTGTGGATTCATGCCAAGCAAGTGTTCTTGATGAACTTGTGAGCAGGTTTTGGATAGGTTCCATTGGGGACTTGTAAGCAGGTTGTGGACAGGTTTTGTTGAGGACTTGTGAGCAGATTTGGACAGGTCCTAGTAGAGGACTTGTGAGGCTGAGGTTGATAGTTCTATCAGAGAACTTAAGGATAGAGGTGCATTGGTTCTATGAGAAGAACCTAAGGACAGATTTGTACCAGACCGAAGGACTGTGTTTGGTGCAGATCAAAGACAGAGGATGAGGACATTTGTGCTAGATCGAAGGACTGTGTTTAGTGCAAATTCGAGGACCAGCTTTGAGGTGATAGAGTTGAGGACAGAGGTCTCCAGCCAGAGCAGGGAAGATAGGTGTCTTCTATGGATAGAGTTCCATTTGCTAAGGACAACGGAGGCAGAGGTCTTCTAGAGGATCACCAGCCAGAGCAAAGGTAGGGGAAGGTATCTCCTTTGAGTAGAGGCTCATAAATTCAAATTGGGGGAAAGTATCTCCTTTGGACCGAGGCTCATAAACATTGTAATTGGGAAGGTTTCCCAAAGAACTTTGAGATAACTTTTAGAGAAAATTTTTATGGATGTAAATTGTTGTGTCACCTTGTGGATGGTTTTGTGCATTGCTTTGATATTGCTTTGGGTATATTGCTTTACTATTTTGAAGTATAAAGGAAAAAGTAAAAAGCAGTCTTATACTATTCACCCCCCCTCTCAGTATAAGCTTGTGTTCTTCAAATATATTTCCCCTGAAGTGGTGAGTTGATGGGTGAAGAAACTAAAATCAACAATGAAATACTTGACTAAAGGTCACTGCATAATAAATGGAGTGGAAGGGTTACACAAGGGAGGCTAAGTGATTTGAGAGATAAAATTTTTGCAACCTATCAACGATTGTATAACTAGTCACTAACCATAAAATGAATCACTAACTAGGGTAAAATAAAAAGGGTGCATGAGAGGCATGTGAGTGCTCATTTGCATCATGCAATTTGGGAAAGCAGAGAGTGAAAGTGATATGTGAGGCTAAGAATTTGACACAAAGTGCTTCTAGAATTGACATGCAAAGGGATGAGATGGTAGATAATGGTGTGGAACCTAGATATAGCGGGAATGTAGTGCAATTTGGTTGATGTCTACTCTTGGTTATGGTTTTCAAGATAAAATAAACCCTAGGATCCATTTTTAGTGAAAATAAACCATAGAAGCCCAAGCTAGCATAGGAATAGGTAATGGAATGTTTTGGTTTATTTTTGGATTATGGGTTTTTATTTATTTTTTTGGAAGGTGATGGGGTATGAAAAATGGGATTTATGGATGGTATAATGGTAGGAGAGAGAAAAGTGACCATGACATAGGTTCAGGCCACTCTTGGAAAGGTTGAGGAAGGATTTGACTAAGTATGATTGGACATGGTTGGCAAGGATTGGATTTTGGGAAGTGGCTCAAATGGAGAAGGTACACGTCGATCAAGCATATATATTAACATTGATTAAGCATTAGGACTCCGACCATGGTACCTTCTATTTTACATAGGGTAAATGACCTTGATATTGGAGGCCGTGTTTAGGATATACTGACTACTAATGGAGGGAGCCATAGTGATAACACCAGATGCATCACAATAGGGGGTAGTGATGGGGTAAATTTTTGGAGAGGATTGGGATCAGGTTTCCATAAGAAGTTATGGGGTACTATATGAGACCTTTTATTTGGATGGGTTAGTCTCTATGAGGTAGACACTAGTGATGGTGTTGATATTGAGTGTCATCCTCCTTGAATCAGGTCCACAAATTTTATAGAAACTATTAGGGATAGTTTTAGATTTGGTGGAGGTATCGGTAGTGTATGCATAGGTACCGACCTTGCTAGTGTAGATATACAAAGAGCTATATGCATTGACTAGGATGATCATCATGGGATGAGTTGTAATTGTGGGAATGGGAGCATGTGGTGATTGAGTGGCCATAGGAATTATCAAATGATAGACATGGTTTGATAGGGGAGGACTTCCCATACACGTTGAGATGGCATATTGATATGAAGCCATGTGGGATGAGGGTCCATGAGGTACATTATGAGTTTTATCATAAAATATAGAAAATATTGAGGTCTTAGGATATTATTTTGTGACCATGGAGGGATGGCCCAATATGGTAGGAGTAGGCTATGTATCTATGTAGGGTGCAATGGGCTAGATGGTTGATTGGCTGAAATGCCACTTAGGTGGAGTACTTCTAGTTCAATTGAGTGTTGTGATAGTTTGGGCTTACATAGGGATGACCAAACCCACCTATGATATATCAAATGAGGAGAGATGAGGATAGAATTGCACCTTAGGTAGTGGCTATTGAGGATCATGTGGATGATGTGGTGCTAGTATGGATGATCATGTAGGATCTATTGTTAGATGGGAGAGAGTGTGATGATGGTGAGGATGGTGGTGAGGGAGGAGAGGAGGAGGTGCCACTCAAGTAGTGAGTACATCAATGAGTAGATGGAGTGGGTCCATCAAGTATAGTAGATGGAGAGATGACAAAAACAAATTTTGTGAGTGGGAGGACATCCAAATTTGATGATATTATGGAAATGAGTGGTTTGGTCATAAAATTCAAGGAGGTAAAGATTTGGGCATAACAATTGAAGGCCCAATTTTTAGAGCAAGAGGCAACATGGGCTCTAGAGAGGATAGGTCTATAGGGGTGATTTGATGTGATGACTATAGAGCAATATGTAGTTACTGTGGAGAGGGATGCCTTGTTGAGGGATAGAGATATGGTGACCATCGAGCAATATGGACTATAACATAAGGTGAATCATCTATAGGTGAGGGCACAACCACCACCAATAGAGAGTGGAGGATATGGATTTGACATGGTAGCCTTGCAACCTAAGATCACTAAACTACAACAAGATAGGGATGAATTTAGGGCTAGCTAGATGAGTGAGAGAGATAGAGCTCAACTATATAAGGATAGGATGATGATTGATGGTATTATAGTTCCATAATACTTAGTTTCTTAATCTTGATATAGTTTTAGGAGCACACCATCAGTGGCCCCATTAGTACCCCATTTTGTGGATCTAACAATGTCACAGGGGGTAGGACTAGCCACTTATTAGGTTACTAGGATGCACCCTAGTAGCAGTGATGATAGGCAGGAGGGAGAGGACCAAATGATAGATAGGATGGACAGGAGGGAAATGGAGAGACTCTAGTGGAGCAAAAATAATTATTTTGTTTTTGGTGTGGTGGATTGGCCATGATTGTGCAACATTTTTGATGAGATGATGTTGTATCAATGATTTTGAATTTATATGTATTGATGATGATTTGGATGTATATGAACATTGGATGTGCTTCATGGATTGTACTTATTATTTAATGGTGATGATTTGCATGTTATGGATGGATGGTGTGATGCATATTTTTAGGGTTTTTATTTGATTTGTATGATGAATATATCTATGTGATGAGATAGATATGACATGTTAGATGATATAGATGAAATGTGCTTATGTGATGTATGATGGTTCCTCTATTTAGTTACATGGTTTAGAATCACGTGTTTGTTTAATTACTTTTTGGATGCTCATGTATGAGGTTTACAATCTAAAATGGCTTAATGAATCAATGACAATTTACCAGTCATAATAAACACATTAACTTGACACACAAATACAAAATACAAGAGAACAAAAATGAACACAAGATAAGGAACACAATGTTAATAATGACAATTGGTAGAAATGTAGATAAAGTGAATTGATAATGAATTTAATAACACTAAATAATGAACATAAGGAAAAATACATCATGACAATTGAGACAATTAATGCATGCTTACTAATAACCTGCAAAAGAAAAATAATATTAGTATGCAACATAATTGACAATAAAACATGACAAGACAAAATAATAATTTAGACAAATGACAATGAGACATGCAAAATAGGAAAAAATATACAACACATAGATAAGAATAATATACACAACACATATATATCATTTATTATGTATGCCTATATTATTGGGGAACACATATTTGTGCGTCCAAAAGGTGACCAAATTATCACATTGTGAGTTTTACATTTATTTACGTACAAATATGATTAGTCAAAAAGGGTGAATTCACTAAAGGGGTGTCTAATTTATTTTTGGATTCAAATGAAATTAGGTAGGCATCAAAATAGGTAAAATCAAGCGAACGAAAGAGTCCACATGAGTACTTGAATATCCTCAATTTCTAGAAAAATGATAAATTGACATTTGAGAGTGATTGGGGATTTTTGCTGAATTTATTTCATTTGAAAAATTTTGAGGGTCAAATTTTTAGGGACACCCTTTATTTGACAATTTCAAAAAGTTGGTTGTAAAAGGGGCCAATATTTGTATGAATGCAATGTGAAGAATGATGAGAGATGAGTTCAAATAATTGGTGGCATCAACATGTATATATTAGAAGTGACAAAATTTTATTTGGAGACCCTGACATATTTATGGTGAATTGTTTTGAGTGACGATTGGGGTGATATTTGATTTTGTTTTGTTTCTAAAGAATGTCCAAGAATTATAGAGCATATTTAACATCATTACACATAGAAATCATGAATATGAAGAATATTAAGGGGCTCGAGCTCCTTAATACCTTCAATAGTGGTGAGCTTGGAGGTTTCATAATCAAACTTATGTTTGATGATGTAAGGACCTAGCCAATTGGGAGCAAAATTGTACTATAAATAGCATGGTTGGTTTGTGTTTTGTTGATTTTTTTTAGCATGATATATCCTACCTGGAATTCTTACTCATAGACCTTATTGTTGTATGTTCGTATAACATGATCTTGGTAAACACAAAGATGCTCAAGAGCATTGATTTGATGTTTATCAAGAAGGGTTAGTTGGTCTAAATGAGATTGGTGCATAGAGTCATCATCCATGAACTCATATACTGAGATTCAAAAAGATAAAATTTAAATTTTGAGGGGTATAATGGCCTCAACACCATAGACTAAGGAAAATAGAGTTGCTCCAATAGGTGCGTGGATGATTTTTTTTAGGCCTAGTGCTAAAGATTTTTGGGTATACCAATCTCATTGGGATTGTGCAATGGTCTTATGTAAGATCTTGCCAATGGTTTTGTTCATGGATTCAACTTGACCATTGCCTTGAGGATAATAAGGAGTAGAGAAGCTATGTTGGATGTGATACTTATTACAAAACACTTGAACCTCCTTATTATTGAAAGATAAATTTTTTTTAGAAATAATTTTAGATGGGATGTTAAAACAACAAATGATATGGTGCAAGAAGAACTTAGCAATTTTGGGACCCATTGTTTTGGGAAGAGGAAATAATTTAACCCACTTGGTGAAGTATTCAATAGCCGTTATGATGAAAATATATCTCCCAGATGAAGGTGGAGAGATCTTGCCCACAAGGTCAATACCCCATTCCAGAACATCTAGATAGGTTTCAAAGCTTATGAGGGCAAGTGGGTTAGATTGGCATGTTGTTTGCATTTGAGACATTTATTGACATACACACAATAAGAAATTTCCATGGTGGGCTAATAATAACCCATGCACAAGATGCACTTCATTATAGCCATTCCACTAAAATGGCCACCACAAGTACCATCATGATCTATGAATATGATAAAGTTAGCTTTGTGCAACTCAAGACATCGAAGGAGAATACCATAATATCTTCATCTATAGAGGATTTCATCCAAGCAGGTGTACCTCATGAAATTTTACTTAAAGGTTCACTTCTTAGAATGAGGTAAATAATGGGGAGGAATGCCAAGTTTAAGATAATATGACTTATGAAAATAAAAAATTATAAGGCTCGTCTTGGATAAAATGGATGTCCATTTCATCTAGAAAAATTTTATTGGAAATAGAATATCTATGGGAGTAGTAACATGTATGTGGGTGACTTTGTTATGTGTGTTTTGGTAATGAGATAATCAAGAGAGACCATTGTGTCACCAAAATGATTTATAGATCTTAATGAGGCTTCTATATCATACCACTCAAAGTGTGACAACAAATATTTTACAATTTGCTTGTATGCCTTTAGGACTTCACATTTACATTAGTAGATATACTTCACATGGTTAATGATGAGAAGGGAATCACCAATGATTTTGATTTGCTTGATGCACATGGAAATTGTATTTTTAAGTTCAAGAACAAGGGCTTCATATTCAACATTGTTGTTGGTATAGAGGAAGGTGAGTTTGAATGATAAGGGATGAGAGCTCCTTGTGGTGTAAAGAAAACAACTCCAACACCTCCCCCTTGCTCACACTTAGAACCATAAAAATACAATGTAAGGTTAGTTTGGTCTTCAGGTTTGACATACTCTTTGAGTTTAGTAATATTAAATATTGAGTCATAAGGAAGATCACTAAAAAAAGGTTTATCATCGATGAGTGGAGCTTCTGCAAGTTGGTCAACAATGAATTGATATTTTATGGATTTTTGGTTGATGAATTCAAGGTTGAATTCTGTTAAAAGCATAATTTATTTGGTGGTTTGACTATTATTGTATGTATGAACCATCATGTATCATAGGGGGTTTTATTTAGAAATAATGTAGGTGGTATTATTAACCATGTAATGGCAATTTTTCCTAGTAGAAAAGACTACTGCGAAGCATAAATTCTCCATATATGCATATCTGGTTTTATAACTCACCAAAGTGTGGCTAATGTAATTGATGTTCTACTCTCAATTGGCCTCATTATTTTGGGAAAACATGGTTCCTAAGGCAAAGTCAATGGTAAAAATTTATAAACAGAATAGGATATTATGTTTAGGGAACTCTACCCAAATTACTCCAGATCCCACATGTGTACATGGTGAGAAGCCAATTTTCTTAAAGTGCCAATACCATGAATAACATTAGGTGCTTCTTGTTTTGTAACTTTTTTCTATGAACAAGTTGTAGGTCTAGATTATAGTAATCACCATTCAAAGAGAAACTACCTAACAACCTACCAAAGGCTTCCATCAAAGGAAATTTCACCAAAGTTGACACAACAAAAACCATCCAAATAGAGAAGGTTTATAGCCAAAACTATCCCAATAGGGACGGTTCCTATCAAAGCCAAATTATAATTAGATACATCATAGAAAATCATTCATAGAGGTGAATAGTAAGGTATATTGTGATTCTAGCTCATTTTGAGTTCTATTATTGCATTAGCTTAGGTTATTTTATTTACACCTTTTGATAAATTTGGGTCCAACTTAGGTGAACCCAATGGGTGCTACTAAAAATTAGTTTAATTTGTAGGCTTGTATATTCTACTCAACCAATGGTGATACATAAGCCCACCCCTCTTGAGGTGGTCAAGAAAATCAGGAATGCCATAGATTGTATTGAAAAGGGTTCCACATTGGAAAACCATTTTTTTAGCCCAAGAGGCATTTGGAAAATCTATGTTTTAATATCAATAAATGTTCAATGAAATGGCACATTTTCTTGTCCACATAAACATTAGCATCAATTGAGGGTAAAGAAAAGTTATCCTTAAGACAAACTAGGTTGATGTTTCTAAAACTATTTCAAATCCAAATAACATTTTTTCTTTCTTTTTCATAGTCATAGTGTTAGAAACCCATCCTAAATAGTCATCAGGTCTTATAACTTTAACATATAACTCTTAAATTTTAATTTTGTATAGGTCTTGAATAAGAGGAGAGAACCTTGTTTTTTTTGGTTAGATGGGAGAAACATCCTTAGAAGTAACAATGTTGTAGACAATTAAATTTGGATGCATTCCAAGTATATCAAAATATTCCTAGGCAAAGACATCCTTGTACTCCTTAAGCAAGACAATAAAGGTGGATTGTTTTTTAGTGGATAGACTAGCCCCATTTTTGACCATGCAAGGTTTCTTGGGGTACCTATGTTACATTGATAGTAGGGTCAACATTCATGACATTGTTATCTTCAAACAGGTCTAGAGCAGGGGGGATTCTCTAACGTAAAACGAATATTGACTTAGCAAATGTAACTAGACCACTTATGTCTTCCCTAGTTAGGATTGGGTTCTTGAATAATCTCTCTCTTATGATATTTCCATGGGATTCTTTCCTATCTAGAATATAAGAATTATAGGATATCCTCATCATTAGGCAATGATGGGAGAATTATGATATTGTCAAAAATTTGGATTGTTGATTCTTTTACATACCTCTTGCCCCTAAGCCTTGAGAGAATGTGAGAATTTGATTCGGTATTGATAAATATAGGGATGGGAGGACCAAGGTATATTTTTAATTGCTTATAAAATTTTATTAAATTCTTAATGGCAACCCTAGTTTTTAATTCAATAGAGAATGTAGCTTTGATGAAATGACAAGAGGGTGAAGGATAAATCATATTATCAAGCCACTTGTCAGACAACCAAATAATTAGCTATACATACCCCTAAAACTTTTGGTTGAAATAAATTGATTTGAACTTGCCCAGGTGGTAAGGAAATGGATTTATTTGTAAAAACATCCAATGTGATAAAAATTATTATTTGGATATGAAATGAATAATATGAAGTGTGTAGGCAATTCTAGAGCATGTCAAATCTCCTAGAATCACTGTCACTTTTCTATCCCTACAAAAGTTGTCAAAAAATCAAAATTTAATCATAAAATATAAATCGAAAGTAAAAAAAATTATTTTTTATTTTATTTTCAAGCACACACCAAGCCCTCCTACAACTACCATGCATTCATACAACCTCCATTTACAATGTAGAGAGTCGATGGCAATCATACGTGGGGGTGATTTTGGGGAGGTAGATTTCCCTTATTTATGATTTTATTAATTTTAGCTACAATAAACAAAAATTAAGAAAATAAATTATTACATAGTTAGGCTAGATCTGAAGTACCTAGGATGACATAGAAGCCACTAATAGGATTACCATGTCACCCATGTGGTGGGGCCTACACAAGGTAACCGAAAATGATCCACATGATGCCCAAAAAATATTGAAACCCAAGGAAGACCATGATTTCTAATTTTGAAAACTTGGTGATCATGGTTAAATGGAGCTATTTTAGTAAACTATGAAACTAAGGATGAAACTAAGGATAATATGATGTCAATCTCAGCACAAATAGGACTACCAAAGTAGAGATATGGATATATGACCACCTATGGTGACATAGAGATCCCTCTTAGATGTAGGTGTGGCTATGATATGGGATGACTCCCCAAGTATGGGTAAAGTTGCATGAGGTTGGCTTGGACCATATAGAAAATATGCCATACATATCACCTCATAGTTTGTTATACTATGAGTTTATGTTTTCTACAACAATATAAAAATAAA
This sequence comes from Wollemia nobilis, assembly GCA_028583015.1. NCBI lineage: Eukaryota > Viridiplantae > Streptophyta > Pinopsida > Araucariales > Araucariaceae > Wollemia > Wollemia nobilis. The sequence goes on along the minus strand of JAQPPZ010016710.1, from coordinate 8,629,876 downwards.
TTCATAATCAAAGATAAAAATTGTCTTAATCCAAGCAAACACAAACCAGAGTAATCAATAATAAACTATACTAATATTATACACAAAATACAAAGTTAGATCTAATCCTAATGTACTAAATTTATTACTTGACACCTAGGGCATCAAGTACCATAGCATCCCATAATCAGTATAATACAATTCTCACTCATATTCCAACTTGATTGTAATGTCACAATAGTAAATAAGGAGAGATCATAACTAGAATGTTCATAGAGGATTTTACTTACCTTTTAAATTAGTCCTTGAGCAACAATCAATGGCCTTTAGTTGTAAATCATGGTAGAGTTTCCCATCCTCCTGCATGGAAGGTAACAAAATAGCAAGCAATCATTGTGGTTGTACATATAAGGACAAGACATAGGGAGCAAAATAATTACATGTTATCATAGCAATAGAGATATAGAGCAAATAATAGTGTGAGCAAGAGAATACAAATATTTAATAGAGATTTGGTAATAATTTAGTCTTTCCTTCATGTGGGTTTTTGGTTTAGATTCTCACACGATCCTTTCAAGCATTTGGAATTACCTTTTCTATCATGAACACCTTGGTTCATGTAGTTTTACTCATCCCCATCCCATTCAGCACACCTGTCAAGATTATCATTGGAATGTTTCTGTTTTCACCTTCTTAGATGTTTCTTTTTATAATGGTCAAGCTTTGGATCTTTTCTATTGCTGCATTCCTCAACTGTTTATCCAAAGGTGTCCTTGTTCCTATGTTGTCATCATGAATTTCATTGAGCCTTCCAGGGTTTGTATGGATTCGATTGCTGAAGGGATCCTATAGAGAAAGGGTTTCCTTTCTTTTTAAAAAAAAATTGAAGGGGAGGACCCAAAAATTACCATGGCATTCATGGAGACGTGGGATAATGACAGGGTCACCATCCATAACAAGATATATGAGGTTGACATTAAATTTCTGGTTGAGTTAACTAGCCAGCCTACTAAGGGATGATCCATAAGAAGAGAAAAGCATAACTGGGATGTCGAGTTGAAGGATGTCAAAGATAAGGAGATTTGTAGGAAAGCTCATGTGGGGATTCAACATGATGAGATTCCTTTTTCTTGGGGGAGTGTTTTAAAACCTATAATGGAGTTTGTAACAGGATATGACCCAGATAAGACTCTTTGTAGCTTCTATTTTTCTTTCTTCAATCATTTTTGTGATGTTAGTGCGGTTAACATTCCTTAATTTTTACTTAATTCTATTGGCTACACCATTGAGCATTGTAGATCAGAGAATGGGTCTGAATTACATATCCATCATGGGCTGTTCAATGTATTGTATAAGCATTGGTTAATTCATTATCCTCAGGGTATTGTTGTGTCTCCCCCTACCAAACCCAAGTTGAGTCCCATAAAACCTAGCTCTTCTCAAACTACGCCACAATCCTCAAGCACCCCTAGTATATTTTCTAAGAAGCAAAAAATTATTGATACTATATGCTAAGAAGAGGCCCAACAGTGAATCCCCTAAACCTGAACTTGATCCTGAGAAAAAACCCTTGCGCTCCTCTATTTGTATGAAGAATAAGGCCTAGCAGAAAGAATCCCTGATCATCGAGTCAAAGGATGATGAAAAGGATAACGTTGACCACTACATGCAGATGTTCATCATCAATTCTATCACAAATTGCATCTCCTAACTTGTTGATTTGTGTAATGCACTAAACCTATGGTTCTTCAGGAAATCCTTCATTGAAGGTGTTACCAGTGCTCCTGCTGAAGATCTAAAGATGCATGTTATTCCTGAGGACATCCTTGGCAAGAGTAAGTATGCTGAAATGGATACTTACAATGATGTATTCCAAGAAGTTGTTGAACCTGATAAGGAGGCTTAAGTGTTTCTTTCCTATGTCGGGTGGTTGTTGGCTACATTTTTGCTACATACTACATATGTCTATTGTTGTTTTTTGGGTCTATTTAAGATTTTCCTATTTTGAGTCTTGTTGTAGTGGCTGCTCCCTGAGGACAACCTTGGTGGATTGGAATTTTGATGGATGGCATCATGTTCTAAAATTTTCTAGTCTATTGGCTTATGTAGCCTTTTTGTAATCAGGTTTTGGGGCCTTGCTAAAACCCGTTCGTAATCTAACTTTTTTAACAGATCAAAAAAAATAATTTGGTCTTGATAAATAAATGTATGGTGTGAACTAGGTAAAATAAATTTTCCTTTGGAGTTGATGGTTGATTTATTTTCATTTTTGGGGTCATAAAATCATAATTGTTAGTCTAAATGACATGTTGTTCAAAACCTAGATATAAAAACATGGTAAAATCATGGCTAGACATTAAACCCTAAAATTAATTAGATTATCACGAATTCCACTTAAAATGGTAATTTAAGAATCATTAATTTTTTGGACACATGCTTTGGGGGATGCATGTCCAAATATCCTTTAATTGTGACTCTATCCTTATTTTAGGAATCTAGGAAAGTTAGCTAGCAAAAATATCAAGAAAGGTGGTATAAAATTTACAAATGGTCAAAGAAAGTAATCAGAATCCATTGACCAACATGGCTTTCTATAGTCTTATCTAAGGATTAAGTTAATCACAAAATGCTACCGACATAAGCGACTGATACACCACGACTGGCACAAGGTGACTGACACACCATGATAGTCACGACATGATTGACATACCACAACTGTCACAATATGACTGACACATCGTGACTGTCACAACGTGACTAACACATCGTGATTATCACTACACGACTGGCACACCGTGAGTATCATAAGGTGAATGTTGCAAGGTGACTGTATATCCATGACTATCACAAGGCGACCGTCCCACTGCGACTGTCACAGGGCGACTGACATACAGGGCCAACCATTTGTCGATAAGTTTTTATTATCAATTTTATTTCTTTTTTATACATTTTTGTTCATTGACGCTCAATAAGGAGGTTTGTGATGTGTCAGATATTGTGATGTCTTGAATAGTAGTTCTCTCTTTAACCAGTTATTTCCATTTTTCAAAATGATTTTCTTGTTACTCTTCTTTTTATATAGGTAAAATGTCACCTGTTGGCAGTGGAAAGAAGGGAGGCCAGTCTTCCAGTTCCGATAAAAGGAGTATCCTCAAATACTTTCGTAATATTTCGAATTCCAGTCAGCCACCAACATCTGCACAAATTGAAGGTATGAACGCCTTTACTTACTAACCAGTTAATTTTTGTTCATTGTTCATTTCATATATAATGTCTTCATTCATTAAGAAGGGTGATTTTTGGTGTATGGCTTTGTCCATTGTTTATCTGAATTTTTTAAAAGAAGGTATGCTTTTAACAGAATGTATGCTTTTAAAAAGAATAATGATAATGACCCTGGTATTGAGTATTGACCCTAGTATTATCTCTACAGAAAATAGTGTTGACCCTCGTATGAATCCACTTCCACATAACTACGATATTGAAAAGTCCACAGATGAAAATTTTCTTAAAGAAATGGAACAACAACATGAAGATATTCCTAAAACAAACATGCCAAATGGAAAACAAAGTAATAGTTCTTATGCAGTACCCACTTTCGGAGAATCTTCTTCTAAAAAACATAAACGTGCCAGGTCATCTAGATGGACAATTAACAGATCATTTCAGCCTGATTGGGTTTCAGATTTTCCATTTGTTGAGCCAGTGCTTCCAGAGAATAGTAATGAGGTAATAACAGAATTGAGATGCATAATTTGCAGCTGGAAACACGGAAAAGATCACAGATTGCAAGTTAAGAAAGATACAGTAGAAAAACATTGTGGAAAGGTTTATATAAAAAGAAAAGAAAGTGATGGACCAATACAAAAAAATTATAGGTGGAAGGATGCATCGAGTGTGCCCATATCAGATATGCACAAGAATATGATAAAGCAATGAAAGAAAAACAAACTTTGGTTGAGAAAGGTGCAACGATTCAAGCCCAATTTCAAAAAATGGAAAAGTTCACTTTAGCTTCAAAAAGTTTACAGTTTGTTGTTGTACTCACTATTCTTAAAAAGGGTAGACCTATGTCAGATTTCATTGATTATAAATCTCTATTTCGACTAGCTGATGTGCAAAATTTACCCAACGTCCATTGGTCAGATCGAAGTGGTTGGGAAATTGTAAAATGTCTGTCATTGGTTGAGCAGGATGACCTCAAAGAGAAAATTAAAAAGGCCAAATTCATATCACTTTCAATTGATGAGGTGACTGTTGTTGACAACACATCTTGGATTTGCATGCATGTTTACACATTGGAAAATCATTTAAGGCAACCTCATTTACTTGGACTATGCAAGATGGTGGAAAATTGCAATGCAGAAAACATCTACAATGTTGTTGTTTCTAGTTTAAAGGAAATAGCAGGAATGAATGAAATGGAAATAGCCACTAAGTTAATATGTGTCGGAGCCGATGGTGCTGCTACAATGCAAGGACATAGGAACGGTCTTTGTGTTAGACTACAAACATCTGTTACCCCATATTTGATCCCTATTCATTGCATGGCTCATAGAATTAATCTTGCATATAAAATTGTGGATACATTTACAAATGTAGCTAGAGTGGAAGACCTTGTCCATGAAATTCATGATTATTTTTCATGCAGTCCAAAAATATTTTTAGAGTTTCAACAGTTTGCACTTGGAGTTACTGATGGTAAAAAACTCTTAAAAGACGTGGATACTAGATGGATTTCAATGTATCAACCGACATATAGAGTTTTCAAAGAATATCAATCCTTGGCAGGGTTTATGTATGTAAACCGTAGGGCAGTTGATAAGGCTAAGGATTTGCTATTACGAATGACTGACTTTGAAACACTTCTCACATTGTGTGGTATTCTTCCAATGTTGGAAGAAATGAATACTTTGATCAAAATTGCACAAGAAAGATCGATTTATATTGTGGATTTCATCAGGGTGAGAAAACAAATTTGCTTACATATTGATACGATGTACGCATCTGGTGAAAGTTTTATGGATCCCATGTTTGAGAGTTGGAGAGCATTGACAAACATCAATGATCCTCAGAACTTTTTGAAGTTCAATATAAATGATCATCTTTGTATTAATGTCCATGGAAAGGAAATTCCTTTATATTGTTTTTCTCAATGAATGGATATTGCTACAAATGAAGTTGAACAAATGCCCATAACACACAACATATTTCATGTAGTTGTAACAGATACAAAAATTAAACTGAAACACATAGCAGAATCATTGACAAAAGAGATCAGAGACCATTTTCAAAGAGATGAATTGCTTGAGGCTATGGGTGTGGTTAACCCGATATTTTGGAATCCTTGTAATGAATACCAGAATATAATTGGTTTGTTTCAAAAATACATGGGCAATCTTGCTAGCCATTTCACTAAACCTATGGTATTCAATGGTATTGAAATCAATGGCATTCTCAACAAAGATCTTTTGACAAACCAATCAAACTATTTTGGAACAACAATGTCTGCTCAAGTTTCACAATTTGCTAATCACCATGAAAGGGGTTCTATTTCACGTTTCTGGAAACATTTATATCCCAGTAGTATCCTGCAACATAGTATGAGTGAATATTTTAATTTGTATGAATTATGCCAAACGATGATTTTAGGATCTGTTGAGGATGAAAGGGTATTTAGTGCATTATCATATGTAAAATCTAAAGTTCGGAATAGATTGGACAAAAATTTGGAAAATTGTTTGAGAGTATATGTGTCGACCTATGAGGTTGAGAAGTTTCCTTATGAAAGAGCTTTGTCATATTGGAAATATTTGGTAGAGAGAAGAGGTGTCATGAATACTCTGGATGATGAGGATAATGGTAACACTGATGACACTGTGATGACAATTTTTTTTGGAATGAGTGCAAAAGAATTTGCACAATCTGAAAAGAGTTTGTTCCAGATTTCACCATTATGATGCAAAGATGCTTTCATTTCCCAATATTATATTGGGATTTAATTCATTTATTTGATTTGATTTCAAATATGGAGATTTGATTATATTTTGAGACATGTTTTCATGTATTTTGGAATAGAATATTGATTATTGCATCACAGATATTACTATTTTTTACATGTATTTTGATTTCATATATTATGCTATCAATTGTCAACAGAATATGTGTATATTATGATTTCATGTATTTTGAAAAGTCCATGTATTGAAAAAACCATGTATTGAAAACTATGTATGGCAAACCATGTATTGAATAAACCATGTATTGAAAATAATGTATGGCAGACCATGTATTGAATAAACCATTTATGGCAAACAATGTATTGAATATACAATTTATTGAAAACAATGTATGGCAAACAATTTATTGAATATCAAATTGATTTTAAACCATGTATTGAAATCATGTATACAATACACCATGTATTGAAACCATGTATCAAATTGATTGAAACAATGTATTGAGTATACAATTTATTGAAAACAATGTATGACAAACCATGTATTGAATAAAGTATAGACCATGTATTGAAAACCATGTATTAAATAAACCATGTATTGAATAAATCATGTATTGAATACCATGTATTGAAAACAATGAGGGTAAACCATGTATTGAATAAACCATGTATTGAAATAAATGTATTGCAAACCATGTATTGAATAAACCATTTATGGCAAACAATGTATTGAATAAACCATGTATGGCAAACAATGTATTGAATATCAAATTGATTGAAACCATGTGTTGAAATCATGTATACAATTTAGTGAAAATAATGTATGACAAACCATGTATTGAAAATAATGTATGGCAAACAATGTATTGAATATCAAATTGACTGAAACCATGTATTGAAACCATGTATTGAAAACAATGTATGGCAAACCATGTATTGAAATCATGTATACAATTTAGTGAAAACAATGTATGACAAACCATGTATTGAAAACAATGTATGGCAAACAATGTATTGAATATCAAATTGATTGAAACCATGTATAAAACATGTATTGAAATCATGTATAAACCATGTATTGAAACCATGTATACAAACCATGTATTGAAAACAATGTATGGCAAACCATGTATAGCAAACTAGATATAGCAAACCATGTATAATAAACCGTTTATAGCAAACTAGATATTGGTGCTCCATTATTGCATCCACATAATTCAAAATTATTTATTGCATCCACACAACTGATCAAACCATTACAATATTGAAAGAAAATCTAAAAAGTAATATAAAATTTATATAATATAAAATATTATGTTTAAAAAGATGTTAAAATAGGAGTCTTTGAAACCATGTTTTTTCACCACAATGCCACATTCTAGAATCATCAAATAAGGAAACAACAGTTCTACTTTTCTATGTTTTCTTGTTGCAAAGTGCCTGAAGTGTCAACTGCATCTACCTCAATATCCTTTGCTTCCAATGCACCAGACCGTACCAAACTATCAGCTGTAGTGTTTATCCCCTTTAGCAATAAACCTTCTTCCTTCGTAGGATCTTCTTTAAATGGTGCATTCAACTCTTTCTCATTTTCTTTTATTGCAACATCCACATCCAGGCCCTTTTCTTTGATAAGCTTCTTCAGCCAATTGTTTTCTCGAACAGTGTTTTGTAGTCTCTTCTTCAATTCAATAGCATTAGTCACATTGATTTTTGCAGTCTTGATCCAGGTTTTCATGGCTGACACCTGCTGCTTTAAATGCTGATAATTAGACTGCAAAATACAAGAGAAAAATATTAATATTAATTAAAAAGTATATTAAAGAAAAAAATGATTTTCAGATATGTGTAAAACTTACATCTGTTGTAAGTCTTGCAGTTTTTGCCACTACTACTTTCTTCTTGTCTAGTTCCCATTCATTGAAATATGCTTGGGCTTCGGCATTCAGGTTCTCTAATCGGTCAAGTATAATGGCTAGAACTTCATCACTGCTTGTAGCATCGGCCTTGACGGTGCCAAATTGGGCTTTTAGTAATAGAGCATCGAGCTTTTGTGGCTCATTCTCTACCTTTGAAAACAACTCCTTTCTATGTCCGAAGTTCTTGTATCGACCATTTATTGCTTTGATCATAACCTTGGCTCGATATTCCCATTGTCTTAATGTATCAATGTCTACAAGAAGATTATTAGTAACATTAGCCCTACATCTGTTTGCTAGTAAAATATTTTCAGAAAAGTTTATTTTATCATCATCGATCGGATGATGATCGGTGTCGACATGCTGGTGGGGGGAAGAGGAAACATCGATGACATCTCCTTCAACATTCTCCTGTGCTTCATCACCTAACCCTAGACCATGAAGCAGATCACATGTTTTTAGTGGTAAATTCAAATTATTCATATCTTGATACATAAAATCATCTTCCAGATTGGCATCTGGAGGGGGCATCTGAGAAGCGCTCTCTACATTTGATAAATTATCAAGTGTTAAAATTGGGAACGGTGTCCTTGAAACAACATATTGACCCACAATCTGAGTCTGAGTCTGAGTCTGAAGTGGCTGACGTGACGGTGTGAGGAACTATTTCCCATGCATGCGAGATTGGTTCCTCACCGGTGGTGCTTGTTGTGGTGATTGTTGGACTTGCCGTAGATGAACTTGGCATTGATGGACTTGCGGTAGGACTGGCTGCTTTTCCTGTTGTGCACCTGGTGGAAGCATCTATTTTTTGAGTCTTGTAAATCGAGTCGGTCCCTCTACAAAATTTAACATGAAAATTATAAATTAAAACTAGTTTTAAAAACAATGCCATTAAAATATAATAATTTTAACTAAACATACCCGACTCAGACTCTACAGCCATTGTCGTTTCTGCTGCAATGGTTGTCCTTTGCTCTACCTCTAAAAATAGTTAAAATTTTTTCTCAAACTAAATATAATTGAATATTGTTAAAATACATTATTAAAATTAGAACTTTTGAAAAATATGTTTACCTTGTGAGGTGGAGGTTTCATCTTCAATGTTCACTGTAGCAGATGCATGTCCAGAAGTAAGAGGAGCAACACATGTATGTTGTCCATCAGGAGACCTCCTACGTTTACGGGTGGAAGGTACCGATGATGATTGCGACTACGAGTCAGAATCTCCAGATGCTTCTTGAATCCTGATGGCGGCATCCCTTTTACTGGACGAGTGAGCTGCTCTTCTCTGTTTTCAAAAGAAAATTAGAAAATAACAAGATTGATTGAAATTTGAAAAGATAGAAAAGAGAGACTATTCCAATATATAATTTTACCTGTATTTCATTCTCACTTAACCCAATACGCAACAAATCCGGGTGCAATGCAGTTGGAGGACTTTTTGTTTGAATATTGTAATAATCTTCATAAAAAAGAGAAAGAATATAGTTGTTGGAGGTTACCGTATACGTAGATTGAATTTTTTGCATAGAAAGGAGGTCCTATTTTAGGCGGTTAGAAATGAAAGTGGACCAATCATATCTCCCTCCATCAATACAATGAATCAACAATGACAAAGCCCAAAAGGGTATTTCTGTAGGTCGGCCCTACAGAATAAGCCTTCCCAAGAACAATTCAATACAACCATAAAGAAATTTATCTAAAACGTTGGAAATGTTCAAACCCCTTTTCGATTTTGAAGAATTAACTAAAAAATAGAGAGAACATTATTAGAGAATGGACATTGGAAACAACAATACATCAAAATTAAGGATAAACAAAAACAAATTTTAAAAAACTTACCTTTCAAATGGTCTGGATTCACGGTATATTTGGATGCCAACGTTGATTTGTCAGAATCAGTCAATGCGTACTGGTTGTTAACAAGGAGACCATCCAAAAATGGTAGTCCTGTTAATCGTTGGACATCCGAGGGGTTCACAGTAAAAACAACTTCCTTGTTATCAACTTGGATCTGTACAGTGGACACATCATGGTCATAGCAACTAACAATATGTTGCATCAGGGAGACGCTGACGTCCAACTGTGGCATCTTCATGACTCCAGCAAGTTCGGAGGTGTACAACCAGTTGGAATCTCTCCCAGGAATGTTAAAAATATTCTTGATGTTCGAGCAATAGTAACTCTTGAATGATACCTTGGTTGGGAGAGGAGAGGAACCGCTAGCCATTTCTGAAAACATTGGGAAAATGCCCTAAAAATGATCAAAAAATGCTCAAAAAACCGCTTGAAAAAGGTCTAAAAATACCTTGAAAATGATCAAAAAATGCTAAGAAAAATGCCTGGAAAAGGTCTAAAACTGTTGTAGAAAATGCACTAAAAATACTAGAAAAAGCTCTAAAATTGCTCTGGAAATCATCGTGCGAAAGGTGAAAATGATGTTGCTATTCTATTTATAGAAGTCTGCATGCCTAAAGTCGATGGATGCATGACACATGGCAAATGAGAGGACACATGGCAACATCTTATTGATGATATTTGGTGGTGGTATTCTTCCTATCACCATGTGACAGTCATAGTGTGATAGTCACAACTTGACAACCACCATGTGATAACCATCTTGTGGTAGTCACCTCATGATAGCCACCCCTGGACAATCACCACCTGATAGTCGCAACATGGCGATCGCATCTTGACAGTCGCAACATGCGAGTCACAACATGGCGGTCACCACTTGATAGTCGCCCTTGGCAGTCACCACTTGCCAATCGCATCTTGATAGTCACCCTTGGTAGTCGCCACTTTCTAGTTGTATCTTGATAGTCACCCTTGGCAGTCGCTTATTGATAGCCACCTTTTGTCAATCATCCTTGGTAGTCGCCTCTTGACAATCACATCTTGCTAGTCGCATTTTGGTAGTCACCACTTGATAGTCGCCTCTTGACAGTCACCGCTTGCCAGTCACCACTTGATAGTCGCTACCTGACAGTCACCTCTTGATAGTCGCCACTTGCCAGTCACCACTTGCCAGTCACCACTTGACAGTCACCTCTTGACAGTCGCCTCTTAATAGTTGTCAGGTTGTCAGTCACTTCTTTCTTGCCAGTCGCCACTTGACAGTCACTTTTGTCAGTCACATTTTTAGCCGCCACTTGACAGTCGCCTTTGGCGGTCACTCCTTGGTAGTCGCTCCTGGTAGTCGTGCCTTGAAAGTCACTTCTGTCAGTCGCCTTGTGTCAGTCACTTCTGTCAGTCACCATTTTTAAGGCTGAAAAATTTGTTGCATATTTTTCAAAAAATTACCACTATTTGATAATTTTTTTGCAAAAAATTGAAATATTCGCCCCGATGTCTATACACCTTAGGACTAGATTCACCCCGATTTTATAAATACACTTTGGGGCCGACCCCTTATGCATAACCCTAATGACAAGGTAATTGTGTGTTTGCTTGCTTGTATATGTTGCATAATGTCAAGTGTGTATATGCAAAGGGACTAAACTTGATTACAACTATATGAATACTATTTTAATGTGCACTATGCCTTACTTTAGTTATGCCACTTGTCTTGTTTGTAGTTGGAGTTCTCCAACTGGAATTATGTGTCTTCTGTATGATACTTGGAGTAGAGATTATGAAACTTGTCATATCCCCCTCATAGGCTTTATGCCTCTATATTGTAACATATGTGTGAATACATGTGTACCTTTTTGTTATGTCCCAACATTTGGTATCAGATCAGTGAGATCTGCCTATGGGACCATTAGGAGATTGAGTTGTGGGTTGAGTGAGTATGCTCTCCACTCATTGATTGGATCAAAAACCAGAAATCTCTCCCTCTACTAATTCTATTTTTTAGTCTCCTCATTTTGATATTTTAAAGAGTGTATTGTTGGAAAAGTTTCTAGGTTGTTTTAAAATATGTGAGATAAGATATCACAAGGATATGTGATTTTTCTTGGAGGTAGCATAGTCTGTGAAGAATATGTTGTCTTAGGTTCTATTCAGTATTTCCTGTAGTGGAGGTCGTACGCCCAAATATCACTCTATATTTTTGTATGCATCAAGAAGTCATGCATATCCTGAGAAGAGTGGCAGTGAATCCTACCTACATAACCTGAAGACCTAATCTGTTTTGAATCCAAAGAAAAGGCCTCCTATTTTTTGGTGGTGGAGTTCTTGTTGACACAAAAGTAAGGAGGACTTTTTTACCAGCATGCCTCCTGTTGCTACTCGTGATCCCATTTGTTGCTACATTTTCAAGAAGATTTTATTTATTTTTCATTTACATTTCTTTGATGTTGCCCTCAAACGTAGCGACTAATCTGTTTGGCTTCTCTGGCGAGATCTGCTCATCATCCACCTATTGCTAAGATTATTATTGCCGCTCCTCAATGTTGGGATTAAACAAATGAGATATATATTGATACAAAATGATTACAATATATAGGCATGAGGCCTACATAATAACATGACAAGTATCAAGGACACATGTCATAACTGATAGACAAAGTACACATTAACTCTAAAATTCCCCCTTAATGTGTACTTTTATAAAAATAAAATCCTAACATCCTCATTTATTACATGATTTGGTCTAGGTTCGTGCTCTTTGTGCTTGGATCTCCAACTATGAATAATGCAAGATCAATAGTGTATACATCTCGGTATGTTGCCTTAGGATCAACCACTTCCTTGGATCTATTGCCTCTGGGTCAACCATCTAAGTGCCTCAGGGTCATATTGGGTGCCTTAGGATCAGCCTCTTCTATTTTTGTTACCTCTGTAGGTCATCCTCTAGGTATGTTTCCTCTCGTAGGTCACTGACTAGGTTCACCATGAATAGCATTTTATCCCTCATGGTGAAACACAATCTAGAAGGTGTCGATCTCTGCCAAAAATGCATCTTAATACAAAAGAAATACAATTCATATAAGAGTGTCAATATCTACTGAAAATGCACTCAATGCAATAAAATGAACCGTAGAATCTAAATGTGGAGGAGAAAAAAAAAGAAATAAGAGAATAGAATCTTTTGAAGTGTCTTCGTTTGTAGTATTTAGAAGTAGATACGAAAAATTCCTCGGATAGAGTATAGGGTGTCTATGTATGTAGTCCCTAGAGTAAGTATCCTTATGGTAATCACCTAATTTTACTGGAATGCATGGGTAACCATATGTTGCATCCGCAAAGTGTGATAGAGGAGAATACTAGATACTAGGTTCACTTACATAGAGTGTCGGGTTCAACCAAAAATGCACTCTAGAATACAATAATATTGGAGGCTAAACATATATATATGGGACAACTTCAAAATTATAATTGGACATCATCAATGTGTCCATCTCAAAAATACCTTTTCAATGACTATAAATACCCCTATGTTCGTATCTTAATGGGGCCTTCATCTTGTAGAAAACACAACATACCTCTCTAGGTAGCAAATAGAAAGCATCTCTCAATGGTGGAATAAAAAACAATATATTAATTTTCCCTTGCAGGGAAATTACATGTACCATGTGGCCTTCCAATTTCAATTTAAAAAACTATAGTCCATTTGTTCACTGAAATACATCATTGGGCCCATATAATTTTAGAAAAGTGAACCCCTCCACTTTTAAAAATACCCCTTTTTAAAATTTAATTTAGGGCATGGGTGCTTAAATAAGCTGATGGAAGGCAGAGGGCTTCGAAGCCGTGCAACCCATAAAATATTTTAATTTTCTCCATGGTTAGACATAGTGAACCGACCACCATGTGGTAAGTGGCAGCTTAATCTAACAGGTACAGGGTCCCTGTTGCGGTGGCGCCTCCAATTGGCGCTTGGTGGAGGCCCCATTCAATAGCTTTCCTGACCACCCACCTAGTGGTCGATGAAAATAATGAGCCTTTTCTCATTTAAAGGCTACGGGTTCCCTCTCACTTTGCGTGTGGGACAAATGGAGCCCCGTAAAAAAAAACATACAATAAAAACCACTCAGCCCTCAAAATTCCACCACGAATGCCCAATTGACATCCTCAAACTGTTCCTTCTATAGTGACTGGAAATACACCCACCTACTATGATCTATTTTGTATATCCATCCATTACTCCTGTATACTTTACTTCTCAAACCATGTGTGTGAGAAGGATCCCATCCATGGCTGCTTCAATATTGTCATGCCTCATTGTGCATTTTCCTCCCCAGCAAACGCGTCTTCGAACAAATCTGCATAGAAATCAGGTACAACAAGCCACATCTTCGAAGGGGGTGAGATCTAAAAACTATAGTAAAAATATGCGAAACAAAATACTAGGTGATCCTCACTATCTAATTGTACATTTTCCTCCCTAAGCAGATGCATATTTGAACAAAAGCTCTACAAGAATCAGGTACAATGAGCCACATCTTTAAAAAACACCGTCTCCCTCATGGTTGCATGGATCTAGTGGATCATGTACAGAGCAATAGGGTAGATGATCTGCAAACATGTAGCATAGAGAATCTATTTGGTATTTGCACAAGAAAGCTTTGAATCATCGATAAAATAGGTGGTCAATCCCTAATTTCTTATAATGTCATTCTTATTTGATACCATTCACGATGATATGAAAATATTATTAACAAAAAAGCACTCTCCTTACCCGTGTGCATCTGACTGTTGGTATAATAGAGATAAGTGATCCCAAAATATCAACAAATATTGAATAGTCAACTTCTTTTTGATGTCACAAACAAGAATTACCAAAATATGTAACTTTTGCAATTTCTACAAGCGAGTTAATTTGCAATGTTGGATTTGCTTCATAATCGATGGCCAAAGAAGCGAATTCATTTTTACATTGACATGCAGAAAAACCCATTAGTAAACATAGGCCATTGGATTTGGAAAAAACAAAAATAGGAGACACCCTTGTGACTTGCCTCTGCTGCTGCAAGATAACCAGCCGTCTCCACCACCTCTTATTGCAAAAAATTACCTGTGACTTTCATAGCACACAATTTACCCATGAACAGGGAGAGGCAACAATAAAATGTGCATGAAGCCAAAATATGGAAAAAAAAAACTTAAAAAGCAGTGCACTCCTCCATTCTCATGGGAAAAATAAAGTTTTGGAAGCTCTAGTGGATTAGCCATCTGATCCCATGGTCAACTATGAAATCCATCCAAAAATAGTAGTAGGAGAACATCAAAAAGTGTGCACTATCGTTTACACTATAAAATTTTAAAATTTTAAACTCTCATCAAACTAGAAAGTATGGATCAGTTTTGCATCCTCCAAAATAAATGAATGCACTCTTCCTACAAGCTAGGTGTGTGCACTGATCTAGATGTTGTGGCAGAATATCCAATGCATGGAGCATAGGATCCTCTGGCCACGTAGCTCACAATAGCTACAAAAAAATCTCTGTGATGAGTGCCATATCCTAGAGTTTCACATATGGCACTGGATCTCCACTCAGGCTCGATCTGGGGATGAAGAATTGAATTGTAGTTGTATCACCGCAACATCATGATTAAATATTTATCGCATCCAAATTTGATTTAATGTCTTGAATAGCCAATTTAAACTCTTCCAAGTGGATTCCATCGCTCTATCTTTGCATGGAACTAGATGAAAATGAAAGAAACAACTGCACCATATGGAAGCAGAACGTAATACTGTTATAGTCATGACCTGCTATAGAGAATGATAGTGATAACCCGCCAGGTGCTACAGTAAGGTTGTATCCAAAAAAGTTATGCAGGCATAAGAAAAAATGGTCTGTTGTTGATATGCATCATGTGCAACCCCCATAAAATTATCGTTGGGCATGGTTTCATCTAGCTAAAAATCAATGTCAAGGCAGTAGAGCTCCCAACAAGGATTTATGTTGTTCCTCCATGCAACACAATGTCCACAACCAAAAGACTACTTTTGGGAAAACCAAAAACTTCCATATGTGTGCATTTCCCACCATTCATCCATGGAGATGAATTCTTGCATGGTGGAGATATTTCATAGGAAGGGCCAATTTCAAGGTGGGGAGGAGTTCATTTTTGAAGAATGTAACTAAAAAAATATCGAGGCTCGATACTTCATCAAGGGTACGTGAAAAGGATTGAAAATCCAACTAAGTGTTCTATTATTTACAATTCAATTTATAGGCTCTAATGGCCCAAAATACATAACCAAACCCATCAAATCATGGATTTGATCCAATATGCTTAACCATAAGCTAAAAAAGTGCAAAGGAGAATGCACGTAACTTTCTAAGCTAGGAGAAAGGAATAATGCTAACTATAAGATCCTTTTTAGCTATCTTGAAGTACACACTTCCTACTTTGAGTTCACATTTCCTAACTAACACTCCTAAATGACAACTAGAAGATAACTAGTGCCCACAAGTGCATGTGAGAAAGAGACTCACTTACAATATTAATTTGCAAGAAATAAACTATGCAAACCTAGCTAGGAACTACTAGAGGGGTCATATGAGTGATCAAACATCAATCCTCATCATGCCTCCCCACAATAGAAGCATTGGCCTCCAATGCTTTCAGAAGAGTAGGAAAGTCATGGGATATCTGATGAAAAGAAATCCAATGAGCCTGATGCGGCAGTTGTCCTCGCCAAGCCACAAGATATGAGGTGGTAGACCCCTGGTGAGTTTGTCGAATATTTGTGTCATAGATCTAATCAGAATCCAATGGTAACTGAGAATCAAGAACCACGTCCACAGGATGACTGATAGCTGGTGTTGTCTCCAATGTAGAGTCAAAATACAACTTCAAAATATCTACATTGACGACATCATGAATTCCCAAGTGTGCGAGAAGATCAAGGTGGAAAGCATTCTCGAAAACCTATTGAAGAATAGTATAAGGCCCATAGCGAATCGGTTTGATTTTACTATGAGTCTTATCAGAAAAATGTCGCTTGTCAAGATGCAACCAAACTTTGTCACCAACCTGAAATGGATGAGGAATTCGATGTCGATCCATGGCCTTTTTCTGCTACTACTGTGTCTTTTGCAAAATATCAACCACCTTTGATTGCAGATTGTGCAAATGCTGAATAAATGAGTGTGCTTTGTCTTGCTCCTTCTGAAGATGTGAAGTGACAGGAGAAGGCAAAGACAAAGGTAACTCATAAGGTGCCAAGGGCTGAAATACCATACAAACCTCAAAGGGTGAATGACCTGTAGAAGAATGTAGGGCCCTATTGTAGGCATGTTCAATATGAGTGAGACTCAAGTCCCACTTTGTTGGTGAAGCATGATGATAGATTCGTAAACTTTGCACAAGGGTACGATTTACCACTTCAGTATGCGCATATGACTGCGGATGATAGGCGGTGGAAAAGTTAAGGGAAACTCCCAAAATTTTCCACAAAGAATGCCAAAAGTGACCCACAAAGCGTGAATCACGATCCAATATAAGGCTGGTAGGTAGACCAAAGGAATGCCAAATGCTGTCAAAGAAAAATTGGGCTAAGTCTGCTACAGAACTTGTCTTGCGACATGGAATAAACTTAGCCATTTTACTGAATCTGTCAACCACCATGAACACACAATCATGTTGTCACACTGTCATAGGAAAACCACTAACCAAATCCATGGAAATGCTTTCCCAAGGATGGGAAGGAATGGGCAAAGGCATGCCTAAGCCAAACTTCTTGTTAGCTGGTTTTGAGCGACAACAAACTGCACACTGTTTGAGAAATCTCAACACATCCCTCTGCATTTTAGGCCAATAGAAAAATCTTTGCAAGTGATGAAGTGTTTTGTGTTTCCCAAAGTGACCACCATAAAGTGTAGAATGAGCTTCCTTAAGAAGTGACACTCTAGGCTCACAAGGAACACAAACCTTGTCCAATTTGTAAAGAAGTCCTTCTTTGATGTAGAAATCTTGGAAAGGACACAAATTGGAAGAAGGCTTACTCACTTGCTCAAATATTTTCCCAAAATCAGGATCCTGTGAATACTGATTAGGCCAAGTCTGAAATCCCAAGTGTGAAGTGGACATAACTATTAAGGCAAGAGCGGTAGGAGGCCTACTCAAACAATCAACAACAATATTACTCTTCCCCTTTTTGTACTTGATCACCAAGTGAAATTGTTGGAGGTAAGAGGCCCACTTCATATGTCTTGATTCTTCAATTTTACTTTGAGATTGTAAAAACTTGAGAGGCATATGATCAGTGTGTACTACTATATATTTTCCCAAAATATAATGTCTCCAGTACTTAATAGCTTGAAATAATGCATACAACTCCTTGTCATATGTAGAATAGTTCAACTTAGCAGCAGAAAAAGTTTTTGAATGATAAGCAACTGGATGACCATTCTGTTTGAGCATAGCTCCTAAGGCAACTTTAGAGGCATCCGTTTCAATCTCAAAAGGTTGATAGAGGTCAAAGTTTCTTTTTGAGTTTCTCAAAGGCAATCTCTTGGCTTTTCTCCCAATGAAATGGAACTTTAGACTTAGTGAGATAATGCAATGGAGCTGCAAGGGAGGAATATTGAGGAATGAACTTGCGATAAAAATTCGCAAGTCCTAGAAAACTCCTTAACTCGGTGAGAGTTGTAGGAGGGGACCACTTAAGTAAAACATCAACTTTTGTGGGATCTACCTGAATTCCACTTTCACTAATCACATAACCAAGGTAAGAAACTGAAGTATTGCCAAAAGAACACTTGGAAGAATTGGCATATAATTGATTCTTCGCAAGAAGATCAAGTGTATGATGGATATGCCTAAGGTATTCCTCCCAAGTCTTTGAGAATATTAATATATCATCAAGATATATTATTACAAATTTGTCAAGTACATCACGAAATACATCATTCATCAACCTCATGAAGGTTGCAGGAGCATTAGTAAGACCGAAGGGCATGACCAACCATTCAAAAAGGCCCATCTTCATCTTAAAAGCTATCTTCCATGTATCCTCAGCTTGGATACGCACTTGATGATATCCACTTTTGAGATCTATTTTTGAAAAGAACTTAGCTCCTTGAAGCTGATCTAATAAATCATCAATGTGTGGTAATGGATATCTATTCTTTACAGAAATTATGTTCAAAGCATGAAAATCAATGCACAATCTCCAAGTGCCATCTTTTTTAAGAACCAACAAAATAGGTGAGGCACAAGCAGAAGTACTTTCCTTAATGAAACCTTTAGACAACAAATCTTCTATTTGAATTTTTATTTCTTCATTTTGCAAAATAGATTGTCTATACATGGGTGCATTAGGTAGTGAAGAACCAGGAATGATTTCAATGCTATGATTAATTGTGCGAATTGGAGGAAGAGACTTTGGCTCCTGAAATATGTGTGAATAACTTTGCAATATTTTATCCATTGAAGAGTGTTTATTTGGAATGGATGTGGATGTAGAAGTCTTTTGAGAGCGAATGAAAATTAGAGCAACATCCCCACATTTTTTAATTACTCTTTTTGCTTGCTTGGAACTTAGAATGATGTTAGGAGTGTTGGTGCTTTTAATGAGAATGACCTTACCATATTTTTGAAGTGTGTAGGTTCTTTTGAAAGTGA
This sequence comes from Wollemia nobilis, assembly GCA_028583015.1. NCBI lineage: Eukaryota > Viridiplantae > Streptophyta > Pinopsida > Araucariales > Araucariaceae > Wollemia > Wollemia nobilis. The sequence continues at coordinate 8,610,490 of JAQPPZ010016710.1, read as the reverse complement.
TGCAGGAGCATCCGGTGGGGATGAAGCAATCTTGCATTTTCCAAAAATGTTCTTAAAATTTTCTAAGTTCCTAGCACTTGTTTTATTTTCGAAGTTTTATGAGCAAAGGGAAGGCAGAAGTGTTTTAAGACAGGTTGGGGAGGGGAGCCGTGAAATCGTGACATGTCACGATTTCGTGACATGTCGCGATATCGCGACTCCGAAGGCGAGTAGTGGGCGAGGGCCAAAATCGTCACGATATCGCGACGTCGCGATATCGCGACGTCGCGATATCGCGACGTCGAGATATCGTGACGTTTTGCGCAAAGCAAAGGCTGAGGCACGGGGGGCCGCGATACCGCGACATGTCGCGATATCGCGACATGTCACGATATCGCGGCCCATTTTGATTGCTGATGTTCGAAGGCATGGGGGGGTCGCGATACCGCGACATGTCGCGATATCGCGACATGTCGCGGTATCGCGGCTCGCGAAGACTACGGAGGTCCGAAGGCGTGGGGGGTCGCGATATCACGACATGTCGCGATGTCGCGGCCAATTAGAAGCTGCCACGTGGAGTAAAGTCGCGCGACTTAAAATTGAAGACAGACCGTTAAGAAAAGTTAAAAGCTGTCGCGTGGTTTGAATTGCGGTTGCCGAGAAAAAAAAAAAAAAAGACAGCTATGTGGAAGCAACACAGCCTATTGAAGACGGAGGCCGAAGTGAACACGCGGACGGTCGGACAGGGTGAAATAGACACGTGGTTGCCACGTGTCTTAAAGGCAACACGACCAGTGGGGGATAGAGTTAAATTTAACACGTGGAGACACACTTGTAACAAGATCATAAGGATGAGGGCCACGTAATCGGAGGAGAGAGATATAGATGTCGACCAAGTTTAAGTATCTTGGAATTTTGTTTCCGGAGAAACCGTAGTTACAGTGAAAGACTTAATGGCGGAGACAACAGTACTTAAAGACAATCGATTAAAACGGCGGGTGCAGGGTATGGGAAGCCATGAATGCAGGCTCGGACGGATCGGACGAGTTGCCATTTATGGCGAGAAAACAAAAGGAAAGGAAAATATTGAAATTTCAACGGAGGGAAGATGAAATTCGATTTGGTCTTTGGGCGGGAGCATTAATTGCAGGGAAGGCCGAGACCACATTAAAACGGGGAAAATTTGTATGGGAAAGGGATGGTGATTTCGGGATTTGGGAGGAGGAAGTGTGCTGAGAAAAACTGTAATGAGAGACCATATTAATGAAATTTACTGCAATTTGTGAGACTAGTGTGTTTTGAATCTTGACCTCGCCATCAAGTGGTATAAGAGCCCGTAGCTCCTGAGCGTACAACAGACCGTCGAAAGAGAGAGGTAGTTGTACCAGGACGTGTGGGAGGGCTTGAGTTCAGGTGAAGATGCCTCCGAGAAGAAACCCGATGGGTGGAAGAGGCATGGCAGCGGAAGATTTTCGGGCTTTGCAGCGGCAAGTCTAGGCCCTGCAAGAAGAGCTACGCAGAGGACGTGAGCCGAGAAGGGATGCAGACAGTGAGGATGAAGTGGAAGAGGAGAATGAGTTTGAAGAAGAGGAGGAAGATGTAGACCCGGCACAGGCCCGGCTATACAAGGCCATATCCCAGATCGGGAAGAGGCCGAAGTTAGAGGTTCCCACGTATTGCGGGAACTTGAACCCGAGAGGAATTGATAGACTGGGTGAATGAATTAGAAGAATACTTCGAATACGAAGAAGTTGAAGACCCTAACCGGGTCAGATTTGCTAAGACCCGACTGAAGGGTCATGCTAGCATTTGGTGGAAGGGGGTACAACTGGAGAGAAACCGAAGAGGAAAAGAATGGATTACCAGGTGGGACAGAATGGTGGAGAAATTAAAAAGACAGTTCATCCCTGTTGACTATGAGCTGGATCTGTTACGTAAAATGCAAAGCTTGAGGCAGATGAACAGAACAGTTCAAGAATATACGGAGGATTTTTATAAAATTTCCATCAGAACCGGACACTTAGAAGCCAGCAAAGAAAAGGTGGCCCGTTACATTAATGGGTTGAGACCGAGTGTGCAGGAGGAGTTGAGTTTGGTTCGGGTAAGCACCATTGAAGATGCTTACCAGTTTGCTTTAAAGGTGGAAGAAAAGCTGAACCGGAGGTTTGACAACAAGCAGAAAGTGAAAGAACCGGGAGGAAAGAACGGTGGAAAGAAAGAAGGAAAGGAAGAGAAGAAGGAAGAAGAGAGCAGCAACCGAGGTCAGAAAGAAGAAGATGAAGACCCAAAACCGCAAGTTCAGAATAATAACTACCCGAGAGGAAGAGGTAGATCTGGACGCGGGTATGGAAGAGAAATATTTCGTGGAACATGTTTCCATTGTGGAGAAGAAGGACACCGGGCATTTGAGTGCCCGCAACACCGAGAAAGGACAAACAAGAGGCCAGTGGGTCCTGCCAGAGCAGTTGTGGCAGTTGAAGATGCTGATTCAGAACATTCTGAAGAAGCTGAAAAGGGAGAAGCCATGATTGTGAGAAGGACCATGCTGGTGGAAGAAGACCAGTCTGAGCAAAGGAGAAGCCTATTTCGCACCCGATGCAAAAGTGTGGGCAAAGTTTGCAATGTGATCATCGACAATGGAAGTACAGACAACTTAGTTTTCGAGGAGATGGTTACTAAGTTGCAGTTGGAAAGAAGGAGACACCCGCATCCATATCGGATTGCGTGGTTGCGGAAGGACCACCGAGCTTGGGTCCGGGAACAGTGTTTAGTCACATTCCAGATTGGGAGATACCAGGATGAAGTCCTGTGTGATGTATTCCCTATGGATGCATGCCATTTGCTATTGGGCAGGCCATGGCAGTTTGATCGGAGTGCAGTGCATGATGGCCGTGCAAATACTTATTCCTTGGTGAAAGATGGAATGCGGCACAAGTTGAAGCCATTGCAGACCGAAGATGAGAAGGTGTGCAGTAATGCCAGAATTTTCCTGGTAGAGGGCAGAAAACTTTGCCAAGAAGCAGGATTTGAGCCGGATATAAAGGTTGATGAATGTTCGGAGATATTGCAAGGGACGCAGCCCGAACAACGTAGAAGTGAAGGTCACTTCTCCTTCTTACCCGGGGTGTCTGATGCAGGAGCATCCGGTGGGGATGAAGCAATCTTGCATTTTCCAGAAATGTTCTTAAAATTTTCTAAGTTCCTAGCACTTGTTTTATTTTCGAAGTTTTATGAGCAAAGGGAAGGCAGAAGTGTTTTAAGACAGGTTGGGGAGGGGAGCCGCGAAATCGCGACATGTCACGATTTCGTGACATGTCGCGATATCGCGACTCCGAAGGCGAGTAGTGGGCGAGGGCCAAAACCATCGCGATATCGCGACAGTTTTGCGCAAAGCAAAGGCTGAGGCGCGGGGGGCCGCGATACCGCGACATGTCGCGATATCGTGACATGTCGCGATATCGTGGCCCATTTTGATTGCTGATGTTCGAAGGCATGGGGGGGTCGCGATACCGCGACATGTCGCGATATCGCGACATGTCGCGGTATCGCGGCTCGCGAAGACTGCGGAGGTCCGAAGGCGTGGGGGGTCGTGATATCACGACATGTCGCGATGTCGCGGCCAATTAGAAGCTGCCACGTGGAGTAAAGTCGCGCGACTTAAAATTGAAGACAGACCGTTAAGAAAAGTTAAAAGCTGCCGCGTGGTTTGAATTGCGGTTGCCGAGAAAAACAAAAAAAGATAGCTATGTGGAAGCAACACAGCCTATTGAAGACGGAGGCCAAATATGGACACGTAGCCCAAGAAAAGGTCAAAATGAAGTGAACACGTGGACGGTCGGACAGGGTGAAATAGATACGTGGTTGCCACGTGTCTTAAAGGCAACACGACCAGTTGGGGATAGAGTTAAATTTAACACGTGGAGACACACTTGTAACAGATCATAAGGATGAGGGCCACGTAATCGGAGGAGAGAGATATAGATGTCGACCAAGTTTAATTATCTGGGAATATTGTTTCTGGAGAAACCGTAGTTACAAGTGAAAGACTTAATGGCGGAGACAATGGTACTTAAAGACAGTCAAATTAAAACGGCAGGTGCAGGGTATGGAAAGCCATGAATGCGGGCTGCGGACGGATCGGACAGTTGCCATTTATGGCGAGAAAACAAAAGGAAAGGAAAATCTTGAAATTTCAATGGAGGGAAGATGAAATTCGATTTGGTCTTTGGGCGGGAGCATTAATTGCAGGGAAGGCCGAGACCACATTAAAATGGGGAAAATTTGTATGGGAAAGGGATGGTGAGTTTGGGATTTGGGAGGAGGAAGTGTCGTTGAGAAAAAGCTCGTAACGAGACCATATTAATGAAATTTACTGTAATTTGTGAGACTGGTGTGTTCTGAATCTTGACCTCGCCATCAGAAAGCATCATAAACAGCTCTCCTATCATACTGAAAAGGTTGTCCAAGCAAAATCCCACAACAATCCATAGGAGTCACATCACAAGTGACTTGATCTATGAAATGTGGGCCAAGTGCAAATTTTAATGTGCAAGTGTGAGTGATTTCTGACCCTCTTCCACTATCCTTCCAACCCAAAGAATAAGGTTGAGGATGAGGCTCCATAGGTAACTTCAAACGCTTGACAATGGACCTCACAATTAGATTTTTTGCGAGCCATTATCCACTATACAATCTGTTGCAAAATTATGGAGCAAATGAGCTCGAGTGATGAACAAAGCATCACAAGTGCCCTCTGATGAACTTACATTTACCAAGGTAACCTCATTGAGCTTACCTCGTAATTTCATGTATACTCTACTCTCTCCTACTGACTCAAGGGGACCTTTAGAAGCATCCTCCTCTTGAGTAGTAATGACTAAACTTTTCTTCTTAAGCTTGAAACAATTAGCTTTTTCATGACCCTTTTTCTTACAATAGTTACAAAAATTTTTAGAAGAAGAAGAAGGTTTAGAAGAAGAAGAAGAAGAAGAAGGAGTAGAAGCGGAAGGAGAAGGAGAAGAAGGATATGGAGAAGAAACATTCTTCTTTTGAGCAAAATTCTTCTTTTGTGAGAAAGAATTATTCCCTTTTGATGAGTTTGCAACCACTTGAGGAGTAGGTGCGTGGAATGCCTGCGAGTGCGCTTTGAACTTGTCCTCCTCAAGTTGCGCTTGGTTGAAAATTGAATCCAATGTTTCCATAGAAATAAACATAATTTCTCTGTACAAGTGCTCTAACAAGCCACTTTGAAATTTGAGAATCAAAGCTGGAACATCATCCTCCACATTCACAAGTATCTTGTACCTTTTGAACTGAAAAATATATTCCTGTACAATCATATTAGTTCCTTGCCTAAACCGAAACCACCTAATTACCAAATCCTTAGAATAATTGGAAGGATAAAAATTGGTTTTTAGACAGTCTACAAGTTCATCCCAAGTAGTGAGTTCATCATGACCTCTTTTTATTTCTACAAGGACTTTAGCTAAACCAAAAAGTTTTAGCTTAGCATAAGGAACCACATCTTCATCTGAAAGCTGAGAGTAACAAAACCAAGAACTCATGTCAAGAATCCAACTATTCAAGACATCAGGGTTCCTAGATCCATCATAAAATGGAACTTCACAACGAAATCTCAGACGAGAATCATGAGTAGAAGTTGAAGCATTATGCACAGAAATGTCATTTACCTTCATGGCAAGATTGCCAAGGACTTCTGCCATGGTAGTATCATTAGATTTATCTGTTAAAACATTTACAACATGGGCAAGTTCGGCCACTTGGGCAGCCAAGTCAGAAGCCATGCTCAACCGGGTATAAGCCAGGAGTAAAAAAATAAGAAAGCACTAAATCAAGGGAAAAATGGAAATTTTCCTTGTTACAATGGAGTGCCTCTGAATTTTGAAAATTACTCCTAAGGCTCAAAATTTGAAATTTTAAACTAACATAAGGTGCAATTTATAATTTAATAATTTAAAAATAACTTAAGTAAAAATTAAATGTAATTAATCAAAGATTAATTAATTTTAATTAAGTTATTAAAAATAAAATTAATAAAAATAAAATTTAACATGCAACCTTAGAATAGTAAAAATTAAAAATTATAATAAATTACCCTGACTTACATGCAACTCCAAACTTCAGTGGCACTATTCCCGAGGCACTAATCTGCTAGCTAGTTGTAGTGGCACGGTTCCCGAGGATCTAATCCTGCAAAGTTTTTTGGACCAGGATCTAATCCACCTGACGGTTGGCCTGTCAGGCTCCAAGCCTGATAGTGGGTAATGCGGTGCGACCTCCAAGGTCGAGCACCCGTGCGATGACTACCTCTAAATGTTTCTCGGATGCTGACAACAGTCTGATAGCATAGCCAGGCCTCCTGCCTAACGATGAAATTGTCATGCCTAACAAAAAGTCAGGCGTTGGGTGGCCCCTGACACTGTAAGTCTGACAACAAGGTCAGGACAAAACACTAACCGCTCTGTTGTCAGACCTGATAGCAGAGTCAGGAAGCAGGCCTGACGCCAAGGCGTGACTCTCACCTGGTGTTGTCAGTGGCTATCAGCGATAGCGATGGCCGTGTCGCTGTCGCTCCTGACAGCGATGGCCACTGTCGTTGTCGCTCCTGAAAACGATGGCCACTGTCGCTATTGCTGTCATGCCGAACAACGACTGTCGACAGGAGTCGGTGAACGGTCGCACCGTGAGCTGCAAAAAAGGCACCGACGTTGCCAAAGGTAGCCGAAGCTTGTTGCAGCCTTCCGCTCTCCAAAAAAAATAAATATTATATATTTTTTTTTACAATAAAAACTAAATTAATATATTTAAACAAATATATATTAATTTAAAAATTTAAGTTTTTCGATAATAATGAAATTTTTTAAAAATTAACTAGGGGAGGCTAATTAAAAAAAATACAATGAAAACTTAAACTATAAAAATGTGAGCAACCAGATCCCTTCAGTAGCTTTCCTTTTAAGATCCAGTCGACACACGACCATCGTTTGAAAGGCAACCAGACCTAAGTCGACACACAACCTAGTTTTGATGATCTTCTGGAGCTCTTCAGTACTCAAAAATGGGGGGCAGTAGGGTTAAATGGCTCCCTAATCCTAATTGGACCGTAACTACGATCCAATCCCTTCCAAGGATCGCAATAGGAAGAACTCTGAGGCAAAATTTTCCTATACCTCTTCAGCATAAGCAAAAAGTTGGAACGAGGATTTTGACGCCTAAGGAACTTCCTCCTGCGTATGGTTTTCAAGCTCCCCTTGAGCTTGAACCGAGTCCTCAATGAGAAAATATTTCTCATAAAAAAAAATATCTCCTATCCTCTCACCTCACAAGCCCTAGTGCAAACATGAACTAGGCTCTGATACCAATAAAAAGGATTGAAAATCCAACTAAGTGTTCTATTATTTACAATTCAATTTATAGGCTCTAATGGCCTAAAATACATAACCAAACCTATCAAATCATGGATTTGATCCAATATGCTTAACCATAAGCTACAAAAGTGCAAAGGAGAATGCACGTAACTTTCTAAGCTAGGAGAAAGGAATAATGCTAACTATAAGATCCTTTTTGGCTATCTTGAAGTACACACTTCCTACTTTGAGTTCACACTTCCTAACTAACACTCCTAAATGACAACTAGAAGATAACTAGTGCCCACAAGTGCATGTGAGAAAGAGACTCACTTACAATATTAATTTGCAAGAAATAAACTATGCAAAACTAGCTAGGAACTACTAGAGGGGTCATATGAGTGATCAAACATCAATCCTCATCAATACGAAGCACGAGTAGGCCTGTTGAACCACACAAAAAAAAACCTGCACACAACAAAATAGTTCCTCATCGAGTGTTGCATCTTCTTGATTTGATGGAGTCAATGAATGCAAAACCTCTTACTTGCAAGGGCAACGATACCCATAAATTCTACGACATGGCAGATTCCAACATGCCAATTTTTCTTCTAGGCATAGGCCACGGGCACATTATATTCTTGAACTACGATTGCTAAATAAAAAAAATAAGTGACCCACTATTTTCCAATAGCTCAAATAAAATGACACTTACTCCACATAGATACAAACCATATTCAGGATGGTCAAACTGCAAAACTAAAAAAAAATTGTAGATAAAAAAATGAACCCAAAAAAATATTCAGATCTTGGAGTGTATCTTGTTTTTCATTTCTCCATGGAGAAATTACTTCTACAGACGGATACCTCCCAAAAAATCCTATCCTTCACAATAACTCAAAAATAGGTAGCCATTAATTTTTCAAGCTTCTAGTTTTTGATCCATCTTATGAATGGAGAACATACTCCCTAGCTTGAAAAAATGGGAAAAAATAGGGGACCAAAAAAATGAGGAAAAAAATGAGGGAGGGGAAAAAATGAGGGGGGGGGTTTCTATGAGGGAGATCCCCCCTTAAGATCACAATCTTAGTAGGGCGCCTGGGATATTTTACCAGATGTTGGGATTGAACATATGATATATATTAATACAAAATGATTACAATATATAAGCATGAGGCACATGTCATAACTGACAGACAAAGTACACATTAACTCTAACAAGTCTTTATGTCCAATCAACCCTATTAACAACCACAAATTTTGTTATAATATTTTCAAGTTCTCTATTTGTAACTTCTACTTGTCCATTAGCTTGAGGATGATATGGTGATGTATTCCTATGCTTTATTTGATATATCTTAACAAAATGTTCAATCACTTTGGAGAGAAATTGAGTTCCATGGTCTAAAACCAATTCCCTAGGTGCTCCAAAGCGTTGCATGATATGTGTGTAAAGAAAATCAACTATAGGTTCAACTTGTGCTCATGGTAAGGCTTTCACTTCAGCCCACTTGGTGACATAATATGTGCACACAAGTATATGTTTATTACCTTTACTTGGAGGATCTATTGGCCCAAAAAAATCAATTCCCCATTTCTCAAATGGTTCAAACATTATTTGTGGTACCAAAGGCATCTCCATGGTGGGTGTAGGTTTACTAGCCCTTTGACAAGCATCACATCTATCAATAAACATATGGGCATCCTTATGTATGGTAGGCCAAAAATAACCTGTTTGAAATATTTTACTAACTGTTCTTTGGGCGACATAATGACCTCCACAAGGTTCTTCATGTGCTGCCCGAATGATGTCATATACATCATCTTCTTGCACACATATCCTAATTATATGGTCAGGGCAAGACTTAAATAAAACTCCATTAATCCATGTATAAGGGATACTTTGATGCACTAACTTTCTACGCTCATACGGTGTGAAATTTTGTGGCATTTTTCCTCTTACCAAATAGTTTACAATATCAACATACCAAGGAGTAAAAATAGAAAGAGCAAACAAATGTTCATCTAGAAAATTATCAGGAATTAACTCATCATCATCAAATATATGCATACGAGATAAATGATCTGCAATGACATTATATTTACCTACTTTATCTACAATTGTGACATTAAATTCTTGCAATAAGAGAAGCCATCTAACCACTCTTCCTCCTACTATAGCTTTGTTCATTAAATATTTAATGGTAGAGTGATCAGTGTGAACAAATACTTCATATCCTATTATATAATGTTTGAACTTATTAATGGCATGAACTACAACTAAGAATTCTTTTTCAGTAATTGTATAGTTAAGTTCTACCCCATGTAAATTTTTTCTCACATAATAGATAGCATAAGGTATTTTGTTCTCAATTTGTTGAAGTATTGCTCCTATTGCATAACCTGAAGCATCACAATGTATATGAAAGGGAAATTCCCAATTTGGCCCCCTTAAAATAGGAGTGGTAGTCAATTTATCTTTTATGATTTCAAAGGCTTTTTGACATTCTTTTGTCCAATTAAATTCACTTTCCTTTGTTAAGAGCTTAAGCATAGGAGAGGCAAATTTACTGAAGTCCTTAATGAATCTATGATAATATCCTGCATGTCCCAAAAATCTCCTTACCTCAGTTTGTGTCTTTGGAGGTTGAAGGGATTGAATAACTTGGATCTTTGTAGGATCTACTTTAACACCTTCCTCAGATATGTAATGTCCTAAGACAATTCCTCCTCTCATCATCATGAAACACTTTTCATGACTCAAGGAGATATTTTATTCTTGGCATCTAACAAGAACTTTTTGTAAGCTCAACAAGGTTTCTTCAAAGGTGTTACCATAGACTATGAAGTCATCCATATAGACTTCTACACATTCATTAATTAAATCAACAAAAATAGCTAAAACAACCCTTTGAAAAGTAGCAGGTGCATTGCATAATCCAAAAGGTAAAACTTTGTAAGCATAGGTACCTATAGGACATGTGAAAGTTGTCTTTTCTTGATCTTCTTCTACTATTGAGACCTGATTGTACCCGCTAAAACCATCCAAAAAGCAAAAATATTTCTTTCTAGCCAAGGTATCAAGAACTTGATCAATAAAGGGTAAAGGAAAATAATCCTTCTTTGTTACCTTTTTTAATTACCTATAATCTACACAAATTCTCCACTTTCCATTCTTTTTGGGAACTATCACAAGTGGTGACACCCATTGGCTATCAAAAATTGGATATATAAATCCTACATTCAATAGCTTAATAATCTCATCTTGAACTATGTCTTTCATAGTTGGATTTAGTCTTCTTTGAGGTTGTCTCATTGGATGACAACCTTCTTGGATGAATATACGGTGGGTACAAATATTTGGATGTATTCCTTTCATATCCTCATAGTTCCATGCAAATGTTGTTTGATGTTTTCTAAGTACATCTATTAGTTGTGATTCTTGAATACTTGTAAGTGCATTATTAATGTTTAAAGTTTTTCTAGGTGTGATATCTATCTACTTGCAATTTTTAGTATTTGCATCTATTCCCATTATTTCATGTTCAAGAACATTTAATTGATAGTTATAAGGCACCAATTGATGAGATTGACTTGTACTTGCTTCATCATTAGATATGGAAAATTCAAGTGGACAACTAGTGTTTTGATCTTGGTCTTCTTCTTGCTCATATAGTAGTAGTGATAGTGGTCCTTCAATATCTTGTTGTAAATGTTCACTTAATACATTGATTGATATAGTTTGAATATCATCCAAGTCATTAGGAAAATCATACCAAAGTTATTTTGAAAAACCTTCATCTAATGTTGACTCAGGAAATAAGCTAAGATCTTTAGTGTGCTTACCATTGGAAATAGTCATATTTCTAGATCTACAACTAATGTAGGCATCAATTGTTGCAAGCCATGGGCATCCTAGAATCAAGGGATATCCCCCTAACTTCTTCTTTGGTTGTAAGACTACAAAGTCTACAGGATACTCCCATGAACTTATAGAAACTATAATATCCTCTAACTTTCCTTTTGGTTTAATGGTAGATCTATCTGCAAGTTGAAGCACTATAGAGGTTGGTTGTAATATGTGTACCCCTAAAGACTTTGTTGTTTCTTTGGTCATAACATTGATGGCAGCCCCTAAATCTACTAAGACATTATGCAAGGTTATATTACCAATATGAACTATGAGTATAGGTATTCCAGGATCTGTATATTTTGGTAGTACCTTTCCTCCAATCATTATCTCAGATAATTGTCCAATAACTTGGATGGTTTGAGATTCATTCTTATTTTTCCTTCCTGAATTTGTTGTGCACATACTCTTTATTAATTTAGAATAAATAGGAATATCCTTGATAGCTTGCAAAAGAGAAATTTTAATGGTAACATTTTCTAATTCTTGAAGGAAATTGAAAGTTGGTTTGGAGGGTTCTTTAGGTATTGCCAATATTTTAGGAAATGGGATTTCCATTTCTTTCCTTTGAGGGATTTGGACCTCTTTTTGTTTTGCTAGAACATTTTCTAGTGAGGTTTCTACCTCATCTTTAGGTTTTTCATCTTTGTCTACTTTTTCAAACAAATTTTGGGTGGGTTCCTCAATTTCTGTGAAAGTCACTTTACTATTGTCCAACACCTTTCCAGACCTTAGATGGATCTGTTGGTAAGGTACCACAAATATTGAACATGTTTCATTAGTTTCATAGACTTGTTGAACTATTTTGTTGTTATTAGGATTAGGTATTGGTTGAGTTGGTAAGGGTGGTTGCTTAGGAGGGTTGTTCATATTATTTGGAGGTGGGAGAAGTCTATTTTGAGGCTGATTTTGAGGGGCTTGTCCCCTAAATTAGTTTTGAAAATTTTGTTGTTGGGGTGGTCCTTGAGACCAGCTAGGTCCTCCTTGATTATATTGGCCATTCATATTCCAATTAGACATGTTTTGACCTGACATTCCTTGAGTCCATGGAGGTGGACTCCCATATGAATTGGCCATAAATTGGGCCCATGGAGGTATATTCCATTCTTGATTATTTGGGTAATTAGATGGGTTCCAATTTGTCCAATTTGATGCATTTGACCACTAGTTAGGTCTTTGTTGGTTGGAATAACTAGAATTTGACCAATTAGATGGACCATTGAATGGGCCACTTCTTATTTGGGCTATAAAATAAACATCTTCTACCTCCTCAACTTCAGGTTCTTTTATAGCATATTTCACAGCTGAAATATACTTGCAGTTTTTAGTACTATGATTCTTGTCACATATTTTACAACTAGCAAAAATGTTGGAGATATTTGTGATGTTAAGGGGGCATTCTCTTAGATTGTGTCTTTTCCTACATCTATGACAATATATCTCCTCAATATCTTTCTCTTTTGTTTTTCATCAATGTACTCAAAAAATTAGTCTTTAGAATCTCCAACATGTTACCAATTTTTGCTCTTGTCACTCATCCTGTAGATGAGTATTTGTTGTTCCTAAGATGCTTATTACTTAAATAGTTTCCACAAAGATTCACAATCACTTAAAATTATATTAGATGAATATATCCATTATCCATAAGGTTTAGTACATCAAGGACATCTTCTTTTAATTTTTTTAGAAAAATATCTTTTAATATTTCCTCATCTAGATTAATATTCACTCTAGATCCAACAAACCAAAATCTTTCAAGATAGTCTTCAAGGTATTCTTCTTCTCATTGGTTCATATGAAATAGCTTAGACTTCTTGTTTCTAACTCTATAGTAATCTTAATATCTTTCAAGGAATATATCCTTCAATCCATTATCTCCATCCCATTGGTTGTAAACACTTTCACCCAGACCCATGAACCACCTTAAAGCTGCATCCTTGAGTGTAGAGGGAAACAATATTAGATTTTTTTCATTAGTGGTGTAGAAATAGGCTTGGCATACCACTTCAAACTCAAAAAGAAAAGCATCAGGGTCCTCATGTGGTTTCCCATGGAAGGTAGGCAAAATAGCAACAGAGACCGACTTTGGTTCTCTTGTTAGCCTGTCTACTAGAGAAGAAATTGGAAAGGCAAAATTTTTTCTTTGCCTACTTCTCTAGTTTTCTTCTATTTCTCCATGATCACCATTCCTTTGCCTACTCCCCGATGAGGATTGATGTTAGATCTTTCATATGACCCCTCTAGTAGTTCCTAGCTAGGTTTGCATAGTTTATTTCTAGCAAATTCATATTGTAAGTGAGTCTCCTTCTCACATGCACTTGTGGGCACTAGTTGTCTTCTAGTTGTCATTTAGAGTGTTAGTTAGTAAGTGTGAACTCAAAGTAGGAAGTGTGTACTTCAAGATAGCTAAAATGGATCTTCTAGTTAGCAATATTCATTTCTCTTAACTTAGAAGTTTACGTGCATTCTCCTTTGCACCTTTGTAGCTTTTGGTTAAGCATATTGGATCAAATCCATGATTTCATGGGTTGGTTATGTATTTTGGGCCATTAGTGCCTATATATTGAATTGTAAATAATAGAACACTTAGTTGGATTTTCAATCCTTTTCATTGGTATCAGAGCCTAGTTCATGTTTGCACTAGGGCTTGTGAGGTGAGAGGATAGGAGATAGTATTATTATGAGAAATATTTTCTCATTGAGGACTCGGTTTAAGCCCAAAGGGAGCTTGAAAACCATTCGGAGAAGGAAGTTCCTTCGCCGACAAACCCCTCGTTCCAACTTTTTGCTTATGCTCAAGAGGTATAGGAAAAGTTTGCCCCAGAGTTCTTCATATACTGATCCATGGAAGGGATTGGATCGTAGCTACGGTCCAATTAGGATTAGGGAGCCATTTGACCCTGTTGCCCCCCCCATTTTTGAGTACTGAAGAGCTCCAGGAGGTCATCAAAGCTAGGTCGTGTGTCGACTTAGATCTGGGTGCCTTTCAAACGTTGGTCGTGTGTCGACCGGATCTTGAAAGGAGAGCTACTGGTGGGAGCTGGTTGCTCACATTTTTGCAAGTTAAGCTTTTCAAGTTTTGAAATTAACCCCCCTGGTTAATTTTTTTTATTTTTTTTTAATTCTTGTTAGAAAAGCTTTTATTGTAAGTTAATATATTATTTTAATATATTAATTCTTTTACTGCTGCATTGTAAAAAAAAAAAAAATTAGATTTTTTTTACAGCAGCCGAACCCTTGCAGCAGGTTCGGCTGCATTCGGCCGCATTCGGCAGCCTACGGCAGCATTCGGCACTGCTGCCGGGCTTGCCGTAGCCGATCGGCCGACTGCCGTCGGGCAGCAGCCGACGGCAATCGTTGTCCGCTGGACAGCGATCGCGGCGTCGCCTGACGTGTTGTCAGGGCTGACAACGAATCTGTTGTCGACCTAACAGCACTGAGCGCTAGCTACCGCTGACCGTCGTCGTCTGTTGACAATCGCGGCGCCGAGGCCGAGCCGAGCGGAGGCGGCGCTGACCGTCGGCCCGTCAACATGACATTTTGTCAGGCTGCGGCCCCGTGCGACGAGCCCAGCCATTGCGGCGCTGACGACTTTGTCGGGCGTCCGCAGGCTTAGGCTACTGCGACCACGACGACTGACGGCGGCTGCACGGCCTGCGGTCCATAGTGCCGAGCCGGCAGCGTCTGTCAGACGTCTGCCGGGCCTGCGGCCGGCAGTGCCTAGGGTCAGCCACAGTTCAGCTGCGGGCTTGGAGCCCGAAATTCTTAAAATTTTGTGCACAAATTTTTTAATTTGCACAGGAGTTTGTGCATGGCCAGGGTGCACAAAAATAAGTGCACAAGAATTTGGTGTCATTAAAAATTCTGCATGATTTTATTATTAAAATTTTCTGCACTTAACTGGATTTTGCTGTTGGATTATCTGCTCGGGAAGCGTGAACAGGAGTTTTGCCTCGGGAAGTGTGCCACAGTGGTAGCAGAATTTCATGCAGAATTTGGAAGGGTAACTTATTGTAATTATTTATTTAATTTTTACTATTTAAGGTTGCATGTTAAATTTAGTTTTTATTAATTTAATTTTTAATAACTTGATTAAATTCATTAATCTTGGATTAATTGAAATTTAATTTTTAATTAAGTTATTTTTAAATTAATAAATGTTAAATTGCACCTTATGGTAGTTTAAAATTTCAAAAAATTTCAGCCTTAGGAGTAAAAATTTTCAAATTTAGAAGCACTCCATTGTAACAAGGAAAAAGTTCCATTTTCTTTCCTTGATTAGTGCTGTCTCATTTTTACTCCTGGCTTATACCCGGGAACACATGGCTTCTGACTTGGCTGCCCAAGTGGCGAGAATTGGCCCATGTTGTAAACACTTTGGCAGATAAGGCTAATGACACTACCATGGCGAAGTCCTTGGCAATCTTGCCATGAAGGTAAATGACATTTCTTTGCATAATGCCTCAACTTCTGCTCATGATTCTCGTTTGAGAGTTCGTTGTGAAGTTCCATTGTATGATGGATCCGGGAACCCTGATGTCTTGAATAGTTGGATTCTTGACATGAGTTCTTGGTTTGCTTTCTCTCAACTTTCAGAAGATGATATAGTGCCTTATGCTAAGCTAAAACTTTATGGCTTAGCCAAAGTACTTGTGGAACGAAAACGAGGACAAGAACTCACTACATGGGATGAGCTTGTACAATGTCTTAAGACCAATTTCTATCCTTCAAACTATTCTAGGGAATTGGTTATTAAATGGTTTCGTTTTCGCCAAGGTACTAATATGTCTGTACAAGAATATATTTTCCAGTTTAACAGGTTCAGAATACTTGTGAATGTGGAGGATGATATTCCAGGTTTGATTCTCAAATTTCAAAGTGGCTTGTTGGAGCATTTGTACAGGGAACTAATGTTTGTTTCTATGGAAACTTTGGATCAAGTTTTCAACCAGGCGCAGCTTGCGGAGGACAAGTTTAAGGCGCAATCGCAGGCATTCCGCACACTTGTTACTCAAGTGGTTGCAAACTCATCAAAAGGGAATAATTCTTTCTCACAAAAGAAGAATTTTGCTCAAAAGAAGAATGTGTCTTCTCCATCTCCTTCTTCTCCTTCCCCTTCCGCTTCTACTCCTTCTTCTTCTTCTTCTTCTAAATCTTCTTCTTCTTCTTCTAAGAAATTCTGCAATTATTGTAAGAAGAAAGGGCATGAGAAAGCTGATTGCTTTAAGCTCAAAAAGAAGAGTTTAGTAATTACTACTCAAGAGGAGGATGCTTCCAAGGGTCCCCTTGAGTCTGTAGGAGAGAGTAGAGTATATACGGAATTACGAGGTAAGCTTAATGAAGTTACCTTAGTAAATGTAAGTTCTTCAGAAGGGGCTCGTGATGCTTTGTTCATCACTCGAGCCCACTTACTTCATAATTTTGCAACTGATTGTATAGTGGATAATGGCTCGGAGAAAAATCTAATTGCGAGGTCCATTGTCGAGCGTTTGAAGTTACCTATGGAGCCTCATCCTCAACCTTATTCTTTGGGTTGGAAGGATAGTGGAAGAGGCTCAGAAATCACCCACACTTGCACTTTAAAATTTGCACTTGGCCCACATTTCATAGATCAAGTCACTTGTGATGTGACTCCTATGGATTGTTGTGGGATTTTGCTTGGACAACCTTTTCGGTATGATAGGAGAGCTGTTTATGATGCTTTCAAAAGAACCTACACACTTCAAAAATATGGTAAGGTCTTTCTCATTAAAAGCACCAACACTCCTAATATCATTCTAAGTTCCAAGCAAACGAAAAGAGTAATTAAGAAAGGTGGTGATGTTGCTCTAATTTTCATTCGCTCTCAAAACACTTCTACATCTACATCCATTACAAAGCAACACTCTTCAATGGATAAAATATTGCAAAGTTATTCACACATATTTCAGGAGCCAAAGTCTCTTCCTCCAATTCGCACAATTAATCACAACATTGAAATAATTCCAGGTTCTTCTCTTCCTAATGCTCCCATGTATAGACAATCTATTTTGCAAAATGAAGAAATAAAAAGGCAAATAGAAGATTTGTTGTCTAAGGGTTTCATTAAGGAAAGTACTTCTACTTGTGCCTCACCTATTTTGTTAGTTCTTAAGAAAGATGGCACTTGGAGATTATGCATTGATTTTCGTGCTTTGAACAAAATTTCTGTGAAGAATAGATATCCCTTACCCCGCATTGATGATTTATTAGATCAGCTTCAAGGAGCTAAGTTCTTTTCAAAAATAGATCTCAAAAGTGGATATCATCAAGTGCGTATCCAAGCTGAGGATACATGGAAGACAACTTTCAAGACGAAGATGGGCCTCTTTGAATGGTTGGTCATGCCCTTCGGTCTTACTAATGCTCCTGCAACCTTCATGAGGTTGATGAATGATGTATTTCGTGAAGTCCTTGACAAATTTGTCATAATATATCTTGATGATATATTGATTTTCTCAAAAACTTGGGAGGAACACCTTAGGCATATCCAGCAAACCCTTGATCTTCTTGCGAAGAATCAATTATATGCCAATTCTTCCAAGTGTTCTTTTGGCAATACTTCAGTTTCTTACCTTGGCTATGTGATTAGTGAGAGTGGAATTCAGGTAGATCCCATAAAAGTTGATGTTTTACTTAAGTGGTCCCCTCCTACAACTCTCATTGAGTTAAGGAGTTTCCTAGGACTTGCGAATTTTTATCGCAAGTTCATTCCTCAATATTCCACCCTTGCAGCTCCATTGCATTATCTCACTAAGTCCAAAACTCCATTTCATTGGGAGAAAAGCCAAGAAGTTGCCTTTGAGAAACTCAAAAAGAAACTGTGTACAACACCTGTGTTAACTTTACCTGACCTTTCTCAACCTTTTGAGATTGAAACAGATGCCTCTAAAGTTGCCTTAGGAGCTGTGCTCAAACAGAATGGTCATCCAGTTGCTTATCATTCAGAAACTTTTTCTGCTGCTAAGTTGAACTATTCTACATATGACAAGGAGTTGTATGCTTTAGTTCAAGCTATTAAGTATTGGAGACACTATATTTTGGGAAAAGATACAGTAGTACACACTGATCATATGCCTCTCAAGTTTTTACAATCTCAAAGTAAAATTGAAGAATCAAGACATATGAAGTGGGCCTCTTACCTCCAACAATTTCACTTGGTGATCAAGTACAAAAAGGGGAAGAGTAATACTGTTGCTTATTGTTTGAGTAGGCCTCCAGCCGCTCTTGCCTTAACGAGTTATGTCCACTTCGCACTTGGGATTTCAGACTTGGCCTAATCAGTATTCTCAGGATCCTGATTTTGGAAAAATATTTGAGCAAGTGAGTAAGCCTTCTTCTTCCAATTTGCGTCCTTTCCAAGATTTCTACATCAAAGAAGGACTTCTTTACAAATTGGACAAGGTTTGTGTTCCTTGTGAGCCTAGAGTGTCACTTCTTAAGGAAGCTCATTCTACACTTTATGGTGGTCACTTTGGGAAGCATAAAACACTTCATCATTTGCAACGATTTTTCTATTGGCCTAAAATGCGAGAGGGATGTGTTGAGATTTCTCAAACGGTGTGCAGTTTGTTGTCGCTCAAAACCAGTTAATAGGAAGTTTGGCTTAGGCATGCCTTTGCCCATTCCTTCCCATCCTTGGGAAAGCATTTCCATGGATTTGGTTAGTGGTTTTCCTATGACAGTGCGCCAACATGATTGTGTGTTCGTGGTGGTTGACAGATTCAGCAAAATGGCTAAGTTTATTCCATGCCGCAAGACAAGTTCTGCATCAGACTTAGCTCAATTTTTCTTTGACAGCATTTGGCGTTCCTTTGGTCTACCTACCAGCATTATCTCGGATCGTGATTCACGCTTTGTGGGTCACTTTTGGCATTCTTTGTGGAAGATTTTGGGAGTTTCCCTTAACTTTTCTACCACCTATCATCCGCAGTCCGATGGGCAGACTGAAGTGGTAAACCGTACACTTGTGCAAAGTTTGTGAATCTATCATCACGCTTCACCAGCAAAGTGGGACTTGAGTCTCACGCATATTGAACATGCCTATAATAGGGCCCTACATTCTTCTATAGGTCATTCACCCTTTGAAGTTTGTATGGGATTTCAGCCCTTGGCACCTTATGAGTTACCTTTGTCTTTGCCTTCTCTTGTCACTTCACATCTTCAGAAGGAGCAAGACAAGGCCCACTCATTTGTTCAACACTTGCACAATCTTCAATCAAAGGTGGTTGATATTCTACAGCAGGAATATCAAGGTATTTCCACATATAGTCCCATTTTTTTCCAGATGACCTATGTCTTTGTTCAAAAAGTAGGTTGATTTCTTGTTCTAGGAATAATTTTTTGAGGTTTATTAATGCGGAATGAATGATACAACTTTCCACCATTACCAACGTATACTTCTCTTTTTTTTTTTTTACTTTTTAGTGATTTTGTTTCCTTTTTTATTTATTTTTTTGTTTTTGAGAAGAATGCAATTTCCAAAAATAATTTTTTTCAAACACAATAAATCTTACTGTATTAAGACCAAATCTGAAATACAACAGTCAATCTTAACACAACAAGGGAAAGTAAAATTACTACTCTAAAATAATCTTACTGCCATTAAAACCAGGTCTGAAATACAACAACCAATTTTAACACAACAAGGGAAAGTAAAATTACTATTCTAAAACAATCTTACTGCCACTAAAACTAGGTCTGAAATACAACAACCAATTTTAGCATAGCAAGGGAAAGTAAAGTGTTGTTGTTACTACTTGGTTTTAAGGAAAAATTCAGTATGATCTTATCGCATCTATTTCTTGTTTTACAAGTTAAAGAACCCAAACCTAAGTATGTAACAACCACACAGTGCTAAAAATAAATTTGTTGAAAACAAAAATGCTAAAATAAAGGCTAAATTTTACCAAAGTAAAGTGTTGTTCTTACTACTTGGTTTTAAGGAACACTTCGGTATGATATTGTAACACCTACTACTTGTTTTACAAGTTAAAGAAGCTAGACCTAAGTATGTAACAACCACATAGTGCTGATATTTAAATACTAACTAGAAAGTAGTAAAATTTAAACCTAAGAAAATGGAACTTGGCAATGCTTGAGATGAAGACACTTGTTGAAACTTCTTATGCCACTCTAACTTGCATGCACATTGGAACTTATTGTGCCACTATGACCACATAGGTAAGCCTCCCTCTCACATGATCCAGTAGTCTCCAATAAAAAATTATGGCATTTGTCTCCTCAACGACGGTGCCAAAATATCAAGCTATGATGTCTCACATTTAATTCGTCAATCAAGGTTAGATTTAAAGAACAATAATCCCATATAGATTATTCCCCAATTCTTAATTTTTGACTTTATTTTATTTTCTTAGTTTCATTTGTAAGAAATGAAAGTTTGTAATAAATGAAATTGAAATGAAATGATGCTTAATTTAAAGATGCAATTTATGATTTAGACTAGGTCTATGTGTGTGGATCCATGTTATGATCTAACAATGCATTATCTATTCAATATATTTTATAATTCTATATTATGCAATTTAATTAAATCTATGATCTAAAACTATTCTAAGTTCTGATTAATTCTACCCTATTTTTATGAGAAAGAGAGCAAGGGATTGACTATTTGGAGTGGGCCCTGCCTCTTACTGGTCAGTATTAATCTCTTCTCCTTTCTATTCTATTTTACTTTCAACAAATAATATTCATTTAAACTATCTTAATGCTATTTAATTTATGTGTATAGGAAAATAAAATGGAAGTTATTGTAACAAGTAAAACATGAAGAAATTACTAGATACAATTACCAAATTTATTGAAGAAAATGCTGCTACTTTATTGCTTGACTACAATCTTTAATGTTTTTTTTTGAAAAAATTGAAAAACTTGTATTAAAACAAAGAGCATATACAAGAGGGAGCGAAAACATCCCAACCAAGAACCAGGAAGCAAGAAGCCAAAACAAAGGGCAAGAGGGCAACACTTCCCAACTCAAAGCACAAGAAGAAAACCAGGCGCGAAATCACGACATGTCGCGAAATCGCGACATGTCGCGATATCGCGACAGTCAAGCCAGCCGAAGCCACATCCGAGCAACCGGTCGCGAAATCGCGACAGCCAAAGCCAGCAACCCCTGACCCCCAACAATGTCGCGATATCGCGACGGATTCTCCACAAAGCAGTCATCCCTCAAAAATGTCGCGATATCGCGACGCATTTTCCTTTTGCCACCTTTACGCCAGAAGTGTCGCGAAATCGCGACAAGATTGCCATTCTTCAACCAATCCTTCCAAGTGTCGCGAAATCGCGACGAATTATCCTCATGAGGCACAAGCTCCAAAATGGTCACGAAATCGCGACGTCTTTTCCAGAAGTCATCAGTTGGCCAAAAGGGTCACGAAATCGCGACAGTCGCGAAATCGCGATAGCCAAAGCCAGCAACCCCTGACCACCAACAATGTCGCGATATCGCGACGGATTCTCCACAAAGCAGTCATCCCTCAAAAATGTCGCGATATCGCGACGCATTTTCCTTTTGCCACCTTTACGCCAGAAGTGTCGCGAAATCGCGACAAGATTGCCATTCTTCAACCAATCCTCCCAAGTGTCGCGAAATCGCGACGAATTATCCTCATGAGGCACAAGCTCCAAAATGGTCGCGAAATCGCGACGTCTTTTCCAGAAGTCATCAGTTGGCCAAAAGGGTCGCGATATCGCGACAGCCAAAGCCAGCAACCCCTGACCACCAACAATGTCGCGATATCGCGACGGATTCTCCACAAAGCAGTCATCCCTCAAAAATGTCACGATATCGCGACGCATTTTCCTTTTGCCACCTTTACGCCAGAAGTGTCGCGAAATCGCGACAAGATTGCCATTCTTCAACCAATCCTCCCAAGTGTCGCGAAATCGCGACGAATTATCCTCATGAGGCACAAGCTCCAAAATGGTCGCGAAATCGCGACGTCTTTTCCAGAAGTCAGCAGTTCGCCAAAAATGTCGCGATATCGCGACAGTTCTTCTGTCTGGCTCCCAGTCATCAAAAACGTCGCGATATCGCGACGGTTTTTCCCCTTGTCTCCGAAACACAAAAACTGTCGCGATATCGCGACGGTTTTCCTCCTTGTTGCACTCAAAGCGTCGCGAAATCGCGACGGGAACCTTCCAAAGGCCGTGGCGACGAAACCTGTCGCGATATCGCGACAGTTTCCTGCCAAGGGCCGCGACAGCACAGCAAGTCACGAAAACGCGATGAAAATCACCCTTAGCACAAAAATTTCTCATTGGTTCAAGAATTTTGCAAGTCCCTGTCGAATCTCAGCATCTTCCACAGGCATGTCACTGTGCTGCTGAACTCCTACCTCCTTTTCCGCACCCATCTTTGCAAGGAAATCGGCCATCGAATTTAAGTCACGACTCACATGGATAGGGATCACATCTTCTAATTCCTTCCAAAGGTCCTTGATTTGAGAGACTAAAATCTGTATCTTCCAAGCTTTCAAAGCAAAGTTCCTCAAACAATCAAGAGCGCCAACTAGAATTTGAGAATCTGTCTCAAGGATTATCTTTCTGTATCCCTGATTGACGGCCCAGATGGAAGCAATTTTGATAGCATAGGCTTCGGCTTCATTATTGGTGGCTCTTCCCAGACCCTGTAGTTCCCAGTAAAGCACAGTTCCAGCATGATCACGGCACACAACACCAACTCCAGCATTGCCCGGATTGCCCTTTGCAGCTCCGTCTGTGTTAATTTTAACCCAGCCTGCTGGGGGGGTTTCCAACTGGCTATGTTCTTTCTAGCTTGAGCGACAGCTCTCTCTTCCTGTGGACCCAGCTCAGCCGAAATTTCCTCTTCAGCATATATGGCAACCGTCTCTGTGACTTTGCTCCAGATAACCTGCCAAATTCCATCTAGCGAGGAGAAAGTCTCTCTAAAGATTCGAGCGTTTCTTTCCAGCCACACTTGCCACCAGATGAAGGAAAGACCAAGATCCCACCCCAGTCGGAGGGCTTTAGATTTAAATCTACCTTTCTTCCATCTTTGCCAGATATTGTTCCGAGTCAGAGCACCATTACTCTGGAGTTTAAAATGAGAGAACCACCGATTCCAGATCTGACCTGTGAAAGAGCACTCAAACATCAAATGATCAGCAGTCTCCTCATTCTTATGACATAAAATACACTGAGAAGGACCAATGATTCCTCTGTTTCTGAGGTTGTCAAAGGTGAGAATGCCATTGTGCATAAACTGCCAGGCAAAGAAGTTCACTTTCGGCCAGCACTTGGAATGCCAAATCTTCTTCCAATTTTGAACCGAAAATAAATGCGGGGGAGGCTCTGGGAGGATCTGATCATATCCAGCCTTCACTGTATAAACCCCAAGGTTCCCATGGCCCCAAGCTAACTCATCCTCTTCATCTCTGCCCGTGAGAAACCTTGCTGTCAAGATGTTGGTCAAAATGGTTGCTAGCTCCGGAGGGATTGTGACTGGCCACTCCTCCAACCGCTTAAACTTCTTGAATTTATACTCACCCAATTGGCTAGTGTTGAAATAATTCTCAATAGTGACCCAGCCCTGGGATTCTATGGCAGTTTTAATTGGAAGCAATTCAGGATATTCAGCAATGATGGGTGGATACTGGTCCCATGAGTCAGTCCAGAAACGTGCCTTCTCCCCTCTTCCCACTTTCCAGAACAATTGGTCTTTAATAACTTGAGAACCCAACTTGAGAGCTTGCCAAACTAGGGATCCATTACCATCCAAAGGGAAGCGGCTTACTTCAAAGGGGTGAACTTGGCCCAAATATTTGCTGGTTAAGATTCTGTTGAATAATGATGATGGCTGGGAGATCCATCTCCAATACAATTTACCTGCTAAGGCTTTGTTGTTGAGTTTAGAGCTTCTCAACCCCAGCCCTCCTTTTTCTTTGGGCTGAGTAACTTTATCCCAGCCAACCAAGGCCCATTTCCTCTCACCTTTTGCTCCTTCCCATAAGAATCTTCTGGCCAATTTGTCCAGCTCTTTCCAAATAGAAGGTGGGGCAGCCAGGATAGAGAATTTATAAATTGGCATGGCTTGAATAACTGACTGTAAGAAGGTTAATCGGCCGCCATAGCTTAACCATTTATGAGACCAGTGGTTCATTCTGTCTTTGAAGCCATCCAAAAGATCTTTCCAAATGTCATTTTTCAATTTCTTGAAGTGCAAAGGAACCCCCAGGTAGACTATAGGAAGAGAAGTTCTAGTGAAGCCCAAAATCTCTATAATTCTGTCCTGTAGCCTATGGTCAAGGTTGAAAAAGACCACTTTGGATTTTTTGTCATTGATAACTTGATTGGAGGCCCTAAGGTAAACATTAAGAGATTCTCTGATTCCCCTGGCTTCCCTGAGACTGGCCACTCCAACCAGGCCAGTATCATCCACAAATTGTAAATGAGTCAGAATTTCTTCACCAACCTTAATACCAGTTATCAGGCCTTGATGTCTTCTTCTCAAGAAGAGTCTACCTAATCCTTCAGCTAGGATAAGGAATAGATAGGGAGAGCAAGGGTCCCCTTGTCGGAGACCACGAGAGGCTCCAAAAGGAGGCGAGGGAAGCCCCTTAATTAGAACGAGAATAAGAAGGCGTGGAAACACAGCTCATAACCCAGTCTATCCAGTCCTGGGAAAAACCAAAGGCAGCCAACATCCTTGACAGGAAGCCCCACTCCACTCTATCATAGGCCTTGGACATATCCAGTTTGATGAACATTCCTTTGTTGCCAGAGATTTGCATTGAATGAATAGCCTCCTGGGCAAGAACCACTCCATCCAAGATCTGTCTACCCTCCACAAATCCCCCTTGTTCTGAGGAGATGATGTTATGAAGGAGAGGTTTAAGACGTTCAGCTATTATCTTTGTGATAATTTTATAAATCACATTACATAAGGCAATAGGTCTGAAGTCAGAGATATGAACCCCTTCCTCCCCCTTTGGAATTAAAGTGATGAAGGTATGATTTAGTGCCTTAAGCATTCTCTTATTGGTTCCGGACTCCTCTATAACAGCCAAAACATCTTCCTCCAAGGTATCCCAAAAGGCCTGGAAAAACTCAATAGGAAAACCGTCTGGACCGAGAGATTTGCACTGTGCTCATTCCAAAGACCACACTCTTCAATTCATCTCTATCAATGGGTCTAAGGAGAGCCTGATTTTCTTCTTGAGTGATAATAGGGGGAATAACATCAAGAACTTCATTTTGAGCCCCCACATCTTGCTCCCTATTTTCTGCAAAAAGCTTGGAGAAATAATCCATTGAGTGGGAGTGCATACCAGGAAGAGTATCATAGGAGTGTCCATTCTCATCTTGTAGAACTGCCATGTTATTCATCTGTCTTCTAGCACAAGCTGATCGATGGAAAAATTTTGTATTTCTATCTCCTTCCAATAACCAAGAATTTCTAGCCCGCTGTTTCCAGTAAATTTCCTCTTGGTTATCAATGTCCTCAACAGCTTTGCGCAAGGCATCATCTTCAGTTTTAAGTTGTTCAGTAATTATTCCTTCCCTGAATTGTTTCTGCACCTCCTCCCCGCGGGCCATCAAGGGGGCTCTTTGCAGTTGGAAATCCGACTTATTGGCGTGCCTCCACTGTTTCAATTTACTTTTGACAAAATGAAGCTGTTTGTGGAATTTAAACATTGCTGTCCCAAAAGGTGGACGACCTTCTTCCCACCATTGCGGAATTTTCTCATGAAGGTCCTCCTTTTGTAGCCAAAAATTCTCAAATCTAAACGGTTTGTGGTGCTGCCCTGTCTGAGTCCCACCCTCCAGCAGGATGGGAGAATGATCGAAAACAGGGCCGTCCAAAATCTGGAATTTAACATTCCACTTAACAAATGCCTCCTCTGAGACCAGAAAGCGATCCAGCTTTACCTTCCTACAGTGAGGCTCCCTCCTCTTGTTAGTCCAAGTGAAAAAAGTTCCAGGGCCTTGGATATCCACTAAGTGAAAATCCTGGACCTGGGCAATCAGAATCCTGTCCCTCGGTCCAAAACAGGGGTTCCACCTTCCTGATCCCGAGCGAGATAATTTGGCATTAAAGTCTCCGGCAATGATCCGAGTCAAAAACTTGTCTTGAGGACCTCATGTTGTGAACAACTTTCCATTGGAGCCTCTGGGCATTAAGGCTTTGAGCCCCATAAAAATTTGTAATTAAAACATGCTCAGTTGTGACAATATTCCTGAAGTGAGATGTGAGAACACCCCTCCAGGCTATATGTTCTAAAGCGAGTCCATTCCAGGGGGTTCCAAAAAGTGACAATCCCCCCTGAGGCACCTTGGGCAGCCACATCCATATAACCAGCGCCCCTCCAAATCCTATTAACAGTTTTACTCATAAGATCTAGCGACATTTTTGTCTCCTGGATAAGCAAAAAATCTGTTTTATACTTCCCTAAGAGTCTTTGAACAACGGATTGATGGGTTCTACTTTTTAAACCCCTAACGTTCCAAGATTGTATAATCATTGAAAACCTTGGGAGCGGTAAGAATCAATTGACCTCACCGATCCTCCATTGATCGGCTTATCTCCTTGTGTTGTGAGTAATTCCTTATTGGATTTTCTTCCCGCTCCTTGAGAGTTACTATTTTTAGATCTCTTCTCCACCTGAGTGATCCCTAAAGCTGGCCTTTCTCTATTTTTATCTGCATTTCCCATGGTGACATCTTTAATAGCCGGCTGTGCTGGGGAGTGTATCACCAAAGCCCCTGGGTTCTCTAACTGCAGACTCTCAGAGGGTACAATCACCTGTTCGACTACAGGAGTGGATGAGGGAGAATCTTGAGAGTGAGTGTTATTAATCTCACCATTCCCATCCACTCCCTCCATGACTTGGTCTTCCAGATCCACTAATGACTTAAAAATTTCATACCGATTGTTTGGCTTGAGTTGCATCTGCTCCTTGCCATTTTTCTTTTTGTTTCTCCTTCGTTTCGGCTGTTCAAAGCCATCCTTATGAACATCAGGACCTGGAGAAGTATTGGAAGGTTCATTGACAGGGGTGGGCTTACCCTCTCTAGGGCGGCTTGGCATTCCAGTCGGAGCTTCCGCTTTTGTGCTCAAGGTGTTAGGACCAGAACCTTGCCAAATGGCCATGCTTATGGCACACTCTGCACCTGAAAGGTAGGGCCTCATAGTCTAACTGTTGGATCCAGGGTACTCCTGCCAACTCAAGTTCCACCTCAGCTGATAAAGGCTGGCTAATGTCCATTTCTACACAGATTCTGGCAAAAACAGCTGTATTTCCCTCTATGGTATCTTTAGAGACTCCTATATATCTGCCCAGGGAATTACCTATTATTTCTAAAACCTGCTCCCCCCAAAACTCCATCGGGAGAGCGTACAGTCGGATCCAGACCGGGACAGCCGTGGGTTCAATGCGAGGATCGAAGCCCACTCTCCGAGGGTTGAACAAATAACCCTGTTGGTCCGTGGTTTCTCTTTTCTGATTCAAATGCTCTGTTTCTATCTGCTAAAGAAGAGAAACTAATGATGAAATACCCATTGCTTATTGGCCATAAAGAGTACTCACCTTGTGGCTCCCAGTTCTGTCGAACCCAGGTATGCAAAAAATTCAGAGTAGGTCGGATGCCCATGAATTTGCAGATCAAGTCATGGTTAGCTCGGTAGACGATTGTATCCTCGACCGGCTTGGGTTCGATAACAATCTTAGGTGCAGAAGCGGATTGCGGGAGGCATCCATTAACGCGGTGAGCATTAGGGCCGTTGCCAGCATTCTTGAGTAGCGTTTGAAAAGCATTCCTCTGAGCTTCACCAGTGGAAGACGAGGGGTTCTCTTTCAACATCTCAGCATATGAACTCTTTCTCCCAGCAAGAGGGACTGGAGGAGACCCCATCGGGCCCTCCCGGAGCAACGAGCAAACCTTCAGAGTAGTTCAAAAACAAACCACCAAAGTCTCTGGTAAGATCTTTCGGGCCAGAAACCCTCGAGCATCGCCCGACGCCTGTTCAGAAGTTTTCCCGCCAAATCGCCAGAGCTCAAATTCCGATTTTCAACTACAATATTTAATGTTACAATGTAAATGCCATATTATTCAAACAATAAACTATTCAGATGGTAGACCCTTTCCAAGGTCTTTACATTGTATATATAGCTATTACACCACTCCTTCAATAGAATTCTTCAACTCCTTCTTGTTACATATCGAACAGTTGAAGATTTGGTAGCTAATACTACATAATAAAATAATCTAATATTAAGATAACCTAAAAACTACTTTTGAAATTATTATAAATAGATTTGTCCAAGTGGCGGAATACATAACAAAGACCTAATGTTTGAATAACGCACTAAAAAAATAAAACAACTTTTTTTCCTCTTCCTTAGGGAAGAGATAAATTAGGACTACATTTGGATTACGTAAATCTCTAACAACTAACAAATTAACAAATTACATTTTAATAATGAATTACATAACAAATATTGGATTACATTCCAAATATTAATGTCAACATGATAATGACCAGGTTTAGATTCTCTTATGTATCTTGCTAGTCTACCATATTCACTGAGGACTATGGGTTCACCCTATAATAGGGGTGAAGTTGTACACATTGGAACATGTACCTTTATTTTTGTTGGAGTCTCCCTTGAAGAAAATATCCATGCTAGCAATCCTTTTCCTATAGAACATTCTTTTTCCCATTGTTACCTATCCAATGATTACCCACTTCCCAAGAAAATTCTATACAGTATGGGACATATAGGTAAAGATTTGGGGCCATAATAAAAAGGTATTCAAGATCCTTTGGAGGTTGAGACTTGGTATAGGAGATATGGTGAGGCTACATCCCTAAAAAAACCAACTTTTACCCTTCAATAATGATGATCACCTTGTTACTTATGCTGAATATTTATATCATCAAGACTTGGAGTGGAGTGATGAGGATTAGGGCTCCCCTTATCCCTATGATATTCTATTTTACAATGTGGTAACTTTGGTGCATACTGGGTTAGTTGTGATCCTAGAGGATTACACTAAAGGGGATACCCCTTATGATAGAGATCATGAGGATATCCTCCACAACCACTTACTATTTGATGGGTTTATCCCTTGCATCATGCATGATGATTTTATAGCTCTGAAGGAGACCATGTTCCTCTATATCATGGAGACCTGGAAAAATTGGAAACCTCTTCCCATTTTATCAAAAAGGATGGCACAGTAAAAATTTATAATGACTTTCATGCAACAACTCCTAGAGAATATATTGTGTATTATCCTCTTTGTGATAGGAGTCATGAAGGTATCCTCCCTAACACCCCTTTCTTTGATGGGTTAGTTCCTTGCACTACCATCCTTTTTAATATAGGTGGCTCAATTAGATTTTATGCCAACTTTAAGAACTTAAAGCACTAATAAATGAACAAAAAAATAAAAATACTATGTAGGTCTCAATATTTTCATCTAGTTTAGTTTGCATATTGCATCCATTTTGCTTGATTCATACTGCATGATTGCTTGTCATATTTTACATGTTGTGCTTGAAATTCTATTCCACTTGCATTTTTCTTATCATACAATTGCATTTGTTGCTTGTTCATATTTGCATTCGATTGATCATATAGATTCTAGAGGATTTCATGACAATGGAAAGTGATGACATCTATTTAGGTCATATCTCATATGCATTGCAATCACACTAGGGCTATTATGCCTAGCGAATCCCCAACCTAGGGATCATTTTTATGCATTTTCATCATTGCATTCATCCACCCATATTCTCTTCTTCTTTTTTCTTCTCTTATATTCCTTGACCTTGAACATTTTTACTACCTCTATATCTCCAAGTCAAGGGATATAGTTCTTCCTTTGTATACATTAGCTTTTGATAATGTGAGCTATGGGAGAATGCAATCACATGATGCAAAATATGCAAAAATGTAAGATGTTAAAATATGCTATTAATGGAAAGTGATGAAAATGATACAATGCAGTATGGAGGAAATGAAAACTCCAGAACTGATGCTAAAGAACTACATTGTACTCCCTCACCAATCTATATGGTGATCTACCTAGTATACCTACTACTACCTACAATGATATATAATCACTCACTATGAGGCCCTTTATATAGAAATATGGATTGCTTGGCCAACACTCTACCTAGTTGTACAAGGGGACACCTTGCACATTTACAACTTGCACATAGACACTTGTGCATTTATTATATTACTTGAAGTAACTAGCTAACTACCCCCTAAAGTAATCTACTACTCTAGTTATGTACCAAGGGTGGTACATTTACATGACCCAAATGATGTAATATACTCTAACACCCCCCTGTATTACATTATTTGGGTATTGAAGACTTTAGTCTTCAATATGGATCTTCTTCTCTTGAATAGTCAAAATTGTATTCTTCTTCTTTGTTTACAAGAATCTATCCAAGTAAGTAGTTTGTATCTTCACACAAGATCGAGAATGCTTTGGCTGAAGACTCCTCCAATGCTTGAGTCTGAGTATGTCTATCTGGTTCTATCTTTGTGGTTTCTTCTTTGTTCATGTCTTCTTTGCTATGTTCTCTCTTAGTGTGCCTTTTCTTCCTCTTCCTCCTTCTCCTACGATTTTGTATTGACACTTGTGGAATTTCTGTTTCATGACGAGTTAGTCTATCATCACAGTAATATTGATTTGTATTGCTAGTTTGTTTCATGTGTTGGGCAAGTACAAAAACAATTAATGATAGGTAAATCATCAAACATTCCTATGATGTAAAAATGACCAATTTTTGTGAATTCCACCATGTTGTGAAGAGAACTTCATGAAGATATCCAATTAATGTTGCAAAGTTGCCCTCTTTTGCCTCCTTAAGGAATAATGAGAATCTCTCTTTATCGCTAGTAGATAGATACTCATATCCTTCAAGAGTATCTATTAGGTTTTGAGAGTAGAATTCTATTTCATGGAATAGTTCTTCATTATTAAAAGCATTTCTTAGTATTTCATCCATGTTTGATTGATCTAGAGATTTGAGAATATTTTGAGTAGTCTACCTTATAACTCCCTAGTTTAAGATATGTGAGCCAATTTGATAAACCTTTATAGAGCTTTAGGTTTTGTAGAATTCCTTATATCTCCCTAGTTAAGAGATGTGAACTAATTTGATAAAACCTCTCTTAGATTTAGGTTTTGTAGGCTTCCTTATGTCTCCCTAATAATTAGAATATGCTTAGTTCACCTTCTAAGTTGATTTTGTAATATTTTGAGAATAATCAACCTTTTAATTTTACCTTATCTTTCCCAATGAAGTATGCTTTAATGGTTGGATTTCTTTTTGTCTCCTTAGAATGAGTATGAGATAATTTTTACCAATTAATTCCAACTCTATATGTAGGCAATTGATTTGCTTCTCTTTCCAATAGATTAATTTTCTAAATTCCAATTATATGTATATAGTTTGAAGTAGTATGCCTTATATCTCCCTACTTTTTGGAATATTAGAAAATAATGGTATTTGCAATTTAATAATGATTTAATCAAGGTTGACAACCTTATATCTCCTACTTGATTATTGCAAATATTATATTATGTGTATGCACCTCAATAATTAATTTTCTGAAATATAAACTTGCTTTATTATCTACTAATGCTTGGTTGATTTGTATTATCCAATGCAATAGTAAACCTTATAAAAATCACCTTATAGCTCCTTTTAGATTTTAATAAAAGCAAGTAAATAACCTTATTGGTGCATGATATACCTTAGTATAGGCTTCCTTCAATGTACCTTTTGTAGCACTGTATTCATTGTCCAATGCTCCTTGAATGGACATTGTTATTGCTTGATGTCATTGAGCATTTAATGCTCCTTCATTAATGGATGCTTTATCTGAATCTTCCACCTCCTTGTGTGGAATTTTGACCTTGTTGGGTGTCTAATTCTAGTATTGAATCTTCGTGTCTTGAATGCACTCTTACACAATGCTTGCTATGAATGTGCTTCCACACCTTACAGACTTGACTGTGTGCCTTGAAATCTGTTGTCGTTCTCCAGGAATAGGCGCTATTAAATAGTGAAGATGCCTTCCTCCTTATGACAAGTGGTGCTTGGGAGTTACACCAAAGGTGAGCATTTGAGATATGAGCTCTTTTAATGCTCATTTTCCTATGCAATGATGGTTGGGCATTCGTAACCTCCCAATGATGGCTAAGCTTAAGTAACCTCCCAGTTTGTAATCGAAGATGCCTTTCTTAAACGTTCTTCTTTGAACGTACATTGAGCAATATGAGGGCACCAAGAAGGGATGTGCCAAGTGGTGCTTAGGGTTTTTGCATGTAAACCTTCTCCAATGTATTATTTCTTACCTCTTCTTTTGCCAACCAATGCTTTTGATATCTCGTCTCCAATGCCTTCTTCCAAGCCAACATATTTCCTGTATAGGTGGCTCCAGCTAAGATGATGAGCAATGCTATGATGGAGGTTCTATTGCACTCCAATGGTGGCTTCAGCTAGGATGATGAGCAATACTTCGATGGAGGTTTTGAGACACTCCAATGGTGGCTTTGAGCGCTCCTTTTGGATGAACATCTATCTCTTGGGTATTGCTCCCTTTGTTTATCCTTATGCTTTAATCTTCTCCTACTTTCAAGCTACTATTTTTCTACCTTTGTAGATGATAGCTCCTTCCTTGTGCTATGCTATGTATGCTTGCAGGTTGCTCATTGTGACTATCCAAAACCATGGGTGATGTGAGCTTCTTGAAGGCTCTTTTGACCTTGCTTGGATAGTGCTCCTCTACGACCACTTATGAGATGATCCTTGCTTGTGAAGGATGTGTCTTTATGACACTTAGACTCTATCCTTTTTTCTATGTAGGATAGGATATTATGGTGCAAAATAATGTAAATATGCTTATAATAGAATACCTTGCTTTTGCACCTTCTTTTGCAAGCTTCTTCTGATTTTTGTGGATTTTTTTGTACTAATCCTTGTAGGCAAGGGCTGATTTGATGTTGTCTTCTTTTCTAGACAACTCTCTCCTTTGCTTGGTTAATTTGGTAATGAATCCAAGCTAATAATCATGTAGATAGTATACTTTTGAAAGAGTAATTTCTACACTAATATTTTACCTGTAAAGAACTCTTAGTGCACCTCGAATCTGAGACTCACCAAGTCTCGATTTGTAGCTTCTATCATTGATTTAATGGTTGCCTTCTTCTTCTCCACTCCTTGGAGGAATTTTGATCTTCTTGGTGGCTTCTATAGGCCACAATATCTTGTAGGTATTGAGTTCTGAATAGTGTCTTTAGACACTTTGATTATTTGCAGATTTTTGTGCCTTTGATCTTAACAATCAATACATAAAATAACCCTTTGAGAGTAACTAGTTTAATGAACAACTAGTATAGTGCAATGAACCAATAATATTTCCAACTTAATGCACTTTAATAATCTCACCTTATTGCTCCTATTAATAATCTCTCAAAGTAGTTTCAAATGCACTAATGATCACTACAAATTTCTTAATGTAGTCCTCTTCTCAATAATTAGATAATAGGAAGAATGTATTTAACTCCTATTAATGTGCAAGTAATGAACCTTAATAGAAACTATCTTCTACACTTTCTTTGAGGACTTAAAATGCAACCTTCTATTTTACAACTTCTAAATTCTAATAAGGTGCTTAATGAAGTTAAGTAGTAATCCGAATTAAGTGTTCAAGTAATGAACCTTTTGCACCTAAGTTGCTTACCTTTGATGATGAATATCTTGATGAGTTGATTCACCAAATTTCTTGTCTGGAATGGTGGTTGCTTATAGTTATGAATGCTTCTAGTCTGCTACTCTAAAATTGTAGTAGATGATTTCAACTTCTCCTTCAGGATCTAGCCTGGAACTCTAAATTTTTGTAGCTAGTAATGCTATCTTGATTGCTGCCCTTTAGCAATCAATCTATTCACTAAAATGTGCCT
This sequence comes from Wollemia nobilis, assembly GCA_028583015.1. NCBI lineage: Eukaryota > Viridiplantae > Streptophyta > Pinopsida > Araucariales > Araucariaceae > Wollemia > Wollemia nobilis. The sequence goes on along the minus strand of JAQPPZ010016710.1, from coordinate 8,576,233 downwards.
TCTTAGCTATGAAGGACAATCTCCAAATCTTCTTGGATTTGGTAGGTTTCTTCTATCTGAGTTCTGACTTCAAACAGGGCTTTCTTCTCAAGAATCTAAAAATCTTGAGGTCTTCATGAATCTTCTCTCTAAAGTTTGACAAATTATTTGCCAAATATTTCTCCTTTGGGCTTGTTGTTGGATGGCGATAATTGTCCCAATTCTTTCACTATATTTTGTAGTGAATTTCTCCAATGAGTTCTCCTAGGAACTTCTTTGATGGCTTCTCCAATTTTTGCAATGAGGCTCTCCAAGCCTTCTCCTTGAGACCTCTCCAAGGTCTTTAGTCTTGTAGCTTCTCTGGTCTTCTTGATGAGACCTTTCCTTCAACCTTCAACTATGGAAGTGTTGGCAATGAGATCTTCTTCATGGATCTCTAGAATAGGACTTTTGATAGTCCTTCTCTATCTCTTCTAGGGATGGAAGTTCTTCAATGAGACCTTTGATGGGTCTCTTCAACTTCTTCTAGAGGAAGTCTTCTATCAGCAAAGGAGATCACCAATCTCCTATCTCTCATGGACTCTTCTCTAGAGTCTTCTTTGGTTCAATGACTCTTCTCTGGAGTCTTCTTCTGGCTCAAGAACTCTTCTCTAGAGTCTTCTTCAGGTTCAAGGCTTCTATGGCCTTTTCTTCTGGATCAAGGCTTCTATGGCCTTTTCTTCTGGATTAAGGCTTCTATGGCCTTTTCTTCTGCAACAAGGCTTCTATGGCCTTCTTTTTAGCAATGTGTAGGTCTACAACAGGACTCCCTTAGGTTCCTAGAATCTCCTCTTCTTTCGTTTGTTGCTTCTGGTGCTGGATTGATTCTAAGAAGATATTCTTCCTAGCTCTCTTGTAGGAAGCTTCCCAACTTTCTTGAATCTCCTTTTCCTACAACAAACTATTAGTATGATGAATCTAAATCTATCAATGATGAATCTTCACTAGTTGATTTGTCAATCTAGTGGAATGAATATTGAGTCCTAGTCTTCACGAGTTTTCTATAACTCTGTGGAAAGACTCTAGCCAAATGCAATCTCAAAAATTTTGGAACTGAGATTTGCTTTTCCTCTCTATCTCTCTTGTGATGGTGTTTGCATGCAACGGTGCACAATGGCAGATCCAGTTTGCAAATATGCAATAGAGTTCAGGCTTATAATAGCAATAGTGATCCCTTGTGGCTCTCCCTAATCCTATCGACCTACCATGGCTCTGATACCACTGTTAGCTTTTGATAATGTGAGCTATGGGAGAATGCAATCACAGGATGCAAAATATGCAAAAATGTAAGATGCTAAAATATGCTATTAATGGAAAGTGATAAAAATGATACAATGTAGTATGGAGGAAATGAACACTCCAGAACTGATGCTAAAGAACTACATTGTACTCCCTCACCAATCTATATGGTGATCTACCCAGTATACCTACTACTACCTACAACGATATATAATCACTCACTATGAGGCCCTTTATATAGAAATATGGATTGCTTGGCCAACACTCTACCTAGTTGTACAAGGGGACACCTTGCACATTTACAACTTGCACATAGACACTTGTGCATTTATTATATTACTTGAAGTAACTAGCTAACTACCCCCTAAAGTAATCTACTACTCTAGTTATGTACCAAGGGTGGTACATTTACATGACCCAAATGATGTAATATACTCTAACAATATATCCTTGTCCTTTGTATGTTTTCCTTTATTCCTTTCATCAATACAAGGATATATGTTCTTCTATTTTCTCATTTTTGCTTTCAAACTTCTTCCTTTATTTTTATGGCTAAGTGGTCCTTGTGGGATAGGGTAAATTTTGCATGGATATCACTTGTGGTATTCATATGCCCATTGACTATTTTACACACACTTCTTAACTATTGAAACTTCAAGATAGATAAACACACCACTCACCTCTTGTTTTTATTCATTGACTTTGCCTATACACATTCTTGCACACACCACATCCCTAATAGGTAGTACTTATTTTTGGAAAATCAATAAAATATTTCACCCCATACAAGATAGCTTCATGGTCATGAGTGAGGTACAACCTCTATTCAACCATTTGTGAGCATATATCCTAACGAGTATATATCTTCATCTTCAACCATTAGCGACACCACACCCATAGTGAATATCGCTCCACACTTGTGCTTATTTACGAGCATAACACCCTTGTAAGATAGGTTCATGGCCACAAGTGAGGGGTAGCCTCCATTCAGTCATTTGCAAGCACACATCCTTACAAGGGTTTTGCTCCTTTTTTATTTTTCTTTCATTTTGATATTTTAAAGCTTAGATTTATTTTTCCACATTTCTTTCTTTTATCGTCGTTTGTCTCTTTCTCCCTTCTCTTTTCTTTCTATTCTTTCTTCTTTTTGCCCGCTCACTCCCGCATGTCATTTTGCATTCATTTTAGCTTACATGTTAGATTACTTTTCCTCTAGTCAGATTCATTCATGCATTTCATTAGTTAATCTCATTTTGCATTCATTTAGCTAGGATCAGTTTACATTGCATTCATTATGTTTGTGATTATCATGCTAAAAAAAAAAAATTAAAAATGCAAGTAAAACCTAATCTTTCTTTTTTTTGTTTTTTTCTTTCTTCTTTATTTCTTTTGGCACCTTTTTGTTTTTTTGTTGTTGTTTATTGCTATATTTTCTTCTGAGTCTACCGTTTCGAGTTTCCTTAGAAATTTTACATTCCTTTCGAAACTCAAGGGGAACCCTGGAATAAGAGGCATTAATGTCCCTAATACATCGATTTATGTGCAAAATATTGAAGTGTCTAGAATGGCACCATTTTTGCACCATCCCTTTATTTTAAATTGACCACCCCTTTTTCCTTGCATTTGTTGTCATTTTTACCCATAGATTTCTACATCTTTCTTTGATGCATTTATTAGGCCATAAATGCATCAAAAGGGGGGGGGGTAAAATGTAGACACGAAAAATTGAACCACCCAAATGAGTCATTTTTTCTTAGGTTCCTTTGAGAGACTCTCAAAATTTCTAGGAGCAAGTTTTGCCCTTTGTTATTGTGTTTTGCCTTACTTTTATTAACCTTGATTGAATCCATGCTCAATAAATTATGGGGTGCAAATTCAAAAAAATAAGTTTTTTCTTAAAAAACCTAAATTTTAAGCTGATCTTTTGATGCATTAGTTTAATCAAGGTTAAATTTCATTTTGTCACCTTTTAGACCTTCGAAACCTATACAAATAAAGGGATTGTATCCCCTTTTTTCTCCTAGTTATCCCTAGTTAATCAAGCTATCCATCTAAGAAATTTCATGCAAAATAAGAATTCTTTTGGCTTCTTGTGCAATATTCTAGTGCTCTTGGTGCTTTGGTGTTTTATTTTTGGTGCATTCCTTGTGATCTACAAATGGAGAAAGCCTTGATGACAACTTTTCTTCTTGAAGGAGGAGAGGTCTTCCACCTTTTCTCTTGCTTCTTCCACAAGATCACCAGGTTGTTTCTTTGCATAAATTTTTTTATTTATTCATCTTATTATGTGTTTATTGCATTATTGGTATCTATTTTAGGGTTTCCCTTTCTTTGAATCTATGCTCCATATGCTACACGATGCGGATTCACTGAAAACTTTATTTTTACCTATTGGACACTCTACACCCAATTTTATTTCTATTATTGAATCCATGCTCAATAATTCATAGGGTGCATATTTGGTCTAGTTATATTTTGGGGTAGTTATTCATCCACAAATCCTAGGGTCTCGATTTACGTATCTTTTGCATACTATTTTATATTTGTTTACATCTTGTTCTAAGTGATATAATTATATTTTTCTTGCATTTCATATTACAATAGCTTGGGGGTAATTACTTATACCTAAAACCTAGGTTTCAAACTTTCATTATTGTTCAAGAATTATGCCCATTCTATTTATGTTTCATTTACTATTCCATGCTATCATATCTCGTTGTGTTTGTTACAAAAATCAAAAGCTCATTTTATTTTGAACAATCATCTAAAAGTATGAAGGTATTTTGACTGCTGCACCTCCAAGCTCAGGTTTACAGTGGCCTAAGAAGGCCCCCACATGTTGACCATAGTTTAAAGAGTTTTTGTGAAGCAATTTTGTATATTTTAAGCTATTGGATATCCTAGACACAAGACAAAGCTTGGATCAAACATTGGGTCAGATAAGTGCCCCAAGTAAAGCTTCTAGGTAGTGTGTTGTTTTCTTTTATTATTATTTTTCAAAACCTAGGTTATAAGTAAAAAGGAATGATATTTGATTCCTTTCTAGGCATTTAAAATAAAAAGGCATATAATTTTGCATCTAGGGTTTAATCATATTTGTGCATTCCCTTGGTCCCTTGCTCAAAGAAAAAGATTTCATTTCTTGCAACCTAGGGTTAGATATCATTGAATCAAAGAATCATATTAGGGTTAGTCATTGTCTTCTTGCATATTGTGTGTTTTGCATTATTCTTTCATTTCCATAGTTTAGTTTAGAAAGGCCAAACATAGGTGTTTGCTTAAATCACACATTAAACATTTCCACCATGAACTTGAAGCATGTCCTAAAACCATTCTTGGTGAACCCTTTCCTTGTTCCAAGAGCAGAGAATATACCACACCCCTACAGTCACCTCGGGTCCTAGTAGATCCAACTAAGAATCATACGTGACATGGTAGTTTTCCCCCTCTACACATACCTAGAATGCAAGGAAACAAATTCTATCATATGAAATGAAAGACAATTTTCTTTAAGGAAATGACAAGGAATGAAATCTATACTAGGAAAGGAAAATGTAATTGTACTAATCTAAGAAAGAAAAATTCTAGACTAACCAGATAAGTGTAGTTTTGAAAAAAAAATCTAAACTAAGAAAGCAACAACAAGTTCTTAATCTAATCAAACAAGCAAACAAACAAATCTAGGCTAATGGAAAAGAAAGTAAATCCCTATGCTAAGGTGAAATAAATAAATTCTCTTCTAATGAAAGCAAAGTGTGATACAGGAAAGCAAACCAAACTAAGGAAAGTAAATTACAAGATAAAAGTAAATCTACTCTAATAAAAAAATTAAGAAAACCTACTCTATGTAAAGCAAAGTGCAAAACAGGAAAGTAAAAATTGTGAAAGCAAAATTGATTCTATTGCAATCTATGAAAGTAAGGAAATTGCATAAAATAAAAACAAGACAAATTGGAAATTTGACCTAGGAATGAATCAAAAGCACCTATTTGAGGTCCACTTCTCTCTATATTTTGTATGGGGCTATTGCACAGGCTTTGTTTTCTTGAAACTTGTAGAGATTATTAGGGTTTTGATGATTTATAGTAAAAAATATTAGTTTTTTGATGATTTATAGCAAAAACTATCTATGTTATGATGATTTACAACAAAAACCATCTTGATAAAGATAATTTATGCTAAGATATATTTTAGGTCTCCCTCTCTATCGAGGTCTATTTTTTTCTATAGAGGAATGATTTTATGGTTTGCCATGCAAAACCAGAGAACCAAAGTGTTAGAATTTATCTTTCGACTTAAAATAAATACAAGAAATAAAAAAAACCTAACTAGATTAACACTAGGAGTGATTTTAAGCAACTAACATAATGAAAACAATAATATAAGCTACCAAAACATAAAATTTTTAGTAAAAGGGATTATAAAGACTAATTTTGGAGGAGTGATATGTGGGAAGGGGCACCTTTGAATGTCTCCAAATGTTATGTGTTGGCCTAAGGAGGAACTTGAATATGAGAATAATAAATTATAATTAGGAAAAATGATCCTACCTTATACCTCCTAAAACTATTGTGGCTACTGTGAAAACTAGTTACCTGATAGGATGGATCATAATTTTTGGCTCAGTAGGAACCATCCATGTTGAGATGATTTTTATTGTAAACTACAAAGGTTCTGATGATTCTAGCTATACACTATTAGGGTTATAACAATCATAGAAGGATAACTTAACTATGGGATAGCTTTGATGGATCCTAGTTTTGGATGGATTTTGATTAATTTGAGATTTGCAAACACAGACATAAAACACAGAAGTGAGCAAAATGATTAAAAAGATAACAAATAACACACAAGACAAAAGTGAGAGAGATTGGGTGAGAGAAAATCAAAATTTCACAACCTATAAACCATGTTTACCTATGTGTGGTATGGGATTTAAGGGTCCCATAGTGATTGTCAAAATATAGACAAGAAAACATGTCATTTTGCTAAACATTTATTGATATTACAACATAGATTTTCCAAATGCCTCTTGGGCTACAAAAATGGTTTTCTAATGTTGAACCCTTTTCAATACAATATTTGGCACTCCTAATTTTGTTGACCACCTCAAGAGGGGTGGGCATATGTACCATCATTGGTTGAGTAGAATCTTGAAGCCTACAAAACCAAACCAATTGTTAGTAGCACCTATTGAATTCATCTAAGTTGGACCTAAATTTATCAAAAAGGGTAAAAAAATAACCTAAGCTAATGCAATAAATAAAACTCCTAAAATAAAATTATACCTTACTACTCACCTATGTGAATGATTCATTGTGATGTATCTGACCGAAATTTGGCTTTGATAGGAATTGTCTCTATTGGGATAGTCTTGGCTATAAACCTTCCCTATTTATATGATTTTTGTTGTGTTGACTTTGGTAAAATTTCCTTCGATAGAGGCCTTTGGTGGGTTGTTAGGTAGTTGCTCTTTGAGTTTTGTAACTATTGGAATCCAAAATTGCAACCTATTCATAAAAAAAAATGTATAAAAAAAGAAGCACCTAATGCTATCCATGCACACAAGTGGGGTTTGGAGTAATTTTTGCAGAGTTTACCTAAGCATAATATCACTCTATTTTAATGAAAGGAAATGGGAGGCTATTTATATATTTTTATCAAGAGTGAGTGGGTGGTGAGGTGGAGGTGACATGGCAAAAAAGTGGGTTGGATAGTCAAAGGGGGCATGTGTGCACCATACCTCATTAATGTATATGGATGGATAAAGTCCTCACCCCACCCATATGCATTAAATGGTATGGGGGTGTGAAGTCTTCACTCCACCCATATGCATTAAATGGTATGGGTAGGCTAGGATGGTAGGGTAGACTAGGGTGATAGGGTAGACTAGGGTGATATGGTAGACTAGGATGGTGTGCACATAATCTAGGGGAGTGGGATAGTCACATGGTGACCATGGACTAGGTGTAGGATGGGGATTAATGGGGTGAAGGTGCTAAGGTGGGAAAATTAATGTTTTAAGGTAACAATACCAAATAATTGGATACTTTGGTGTAATTGCAAAATAATTAAAAATTAACATTGACCAAGGGATAATGTGATATTTTTAGGTGTCTAAAGTTGATTTTATTGAAATGTGAGAAATTTTATCCCTTATGGATGGCTATTCAAGATATAATTAAATATGGATTACCTCTAAGGATCAAACAAAAACAAAATTTTCTATGCTTTGTAGTACATTCTACTATGTTGTCATACCTTTTGGGTTGAAAAATATTGGTGTTAGTTATAAATGGGCTATGATAATGGTCTTTCATGACTTGATAGGAAAGATAGTGGAATATTATGTAGATGATCTCTTGGGTAATTCTAGAAAGTGAACTAACCACCTAGCTAACTTTCATATCAAATTTAAATGATTATGTTAGTATAAGGTTATACTTAATCCTAAGAAGTGTACATTTGGTGTTAGTATGGTAAGCTACTAGGATTTATGGTGTCTCATAGGGTCATAAATAAAAAAAGGACAAAATCAAATCTATTGATGCTATTCCTCCCTATTAGACAATTAAAGATATCAAATCCTTATTGGGGAAGCTTGAAGCCATTAGGAAATTCTTTCTTGAGTTATATTTTAAAGCTTATCCATTAAATTACATACTTAAAAAAGACTTTGAATTTAAATAGAATGATAGTTGCAACAAGACCTTCCTCGAATTCAATAAAATTCTTTTATGGCCCCAACATTTTTCACACCCAACTCATATATGTAATTTATATTGTATACCTCAACTACTTAGGTCTTCCTTGGAATGATCCTTAATAGGATGATAACAATAAAAAGATATTGTTGTACTATACTAGTCAAATAATACTTTTGGTAGAAAATGAGTTGCTATATTCCAAAAGACCATGAACTCATAACACAATGATCTATGAGGGCAGATGTATGATATCTTTGCTAAATGACCTAGGTCAACCTCATATGGCTTCATCTAAACCTAGGGAGTCATCCTTTATTGTAGCCACTCTTGCATCTACGATGGATATCTATGCCACCATAAGCACTCATCTCCCCATATCTCTATTCTCATAATACTGATAGTGTTGGTCTTGGAATCATGTCACTCTCAACCTCATCCTTAGCATCTATTCTATTTGACCTTTTCATACCAAGGTCATGTCACTCAAAAATAATAATAATAATTTGACTATGATCATCGAATTTGATTGTTGCCTTTTGTTGAGATTATGAATTTGACCATGACTGTCCATTTTTTGAGGCATTGAATATGATTATCTCTTTTTTCACAATTACCACTTTGGGTAGTGATTTTTGTGGTTTGCTAAAACTGCCCTATTTGACCATGATTGCCAATTTTTCAAAATTGGTGATTATGTTATTCCTCAAGTTTTGATATTTTTGAGGCATTTTCTAGGATATTTTCATCTACCTCATGCTAGCCTAACCACTTTGGTGACATAATTATCCTACTATTTCTTTTTGCACCATCTTAGCTAGCCTAACTATGTGATCATTCATTTTTCTTGTTTTCTTAAATTTTGCTCATTTTAGCCAAAAATTAAGAAAATAATAAGAAAGGAATGCAAAACCTACCTCCTCAACATCATCCCCATGTCTAATTTCAATCAACTATCTATGTGCTACAAATGGATGTCATAAGAACATGTGGTAGTCATTGTAGGTCTCGAAGGGTGCATGAAAATAAAATTAAAAATGGAGTTTCCACCCCTTATATATTTTTAAATAATTTATTGTACAAAAATGGTTTTTTAATAAGTTTTGTAGGGATAGTTATTGTAGGGGATTTGACACACTCTAGATTTTCTTGTACACTCCATTTTTGCTTATTTTATATCCAACTAGTATTTTTTGGTGCTTTAGGTGTTTTTATAAGTAAACCCATTTTCTAGCCACTTGGGGCAAGTAAAAATCAATTTCTTTTGACCAAAATTTTTAGGAGCACATACAAGTAACTATAAGGTATATTTACATTTAATTTTGAATTTTTTCCTAAGGTTTTTACATTTTCTAATTTTTATTTTAAAATTTCTTACACTTTGTATAAACAATAGAATAAAAAATCACAAAAAGTGGCTTTTATGTCATAACATAGAATTTTCATTTTTGTTTCTTTGGCTATTGCATATTGTTCATTTTTATTTCATGTTTTCCCAAAGGACTTATGATTTGCTATATCTTGTAGTGTCTCTCATGATCCTTAGGGATGGGAAATATGTTTTGTGAAAGAGCACTAATAGATGACTTTACAGGTGGTGGAGAGTCATATCCTCCAATATATATGTAATAAGGGTAAACTAACTTTGTTAATCCTCAGGTAGGAAAATATTAAGACATGGTGTCCAATGGTTTTCGTTCCCTTTCTTTGCTCATTTATTATGTTTTTATCACCTTTTTGGATAGCTAAATTTTTCAAAACGATGAAATAAGGATAAAATCATGATTAAGGAATATTTTGAGACAAGTCCTCCAAAGCATGTGTCCTAAAAATTGATGATGCCAAAATTACCACTTTAAGTGGTGATCATGATCATCTGATTAATTTTAGAGTTTTTAACAATCGTGATTACAACATATTTTTACAACTAGGGTTTGAATTACATTATTATAACTAGCAATTATGATTTTATTACCCCCAAAAGGAGAAAATTAGCTATCAACTCCAAAGGGAAAGTTATTTCATTTTATTTTCTATAAATACCCACTTCTCACCATACATTTAATTATCAATACTAAATCATTACCAAATATCTATAAAATATTTTTTATGCTCTTGTTAACACTGCTATCAACTCTCTACCTCTATTACTATCATACCACACAATGTTTTTGCCCCTCTCTCTCTCTCTCTCTCTCTTTCTCTCTATCTTTCTCTCTCTCTCTCTTGTCCTTGTAGTTACAACCACAACCATTGAATGCTAGTTTGTTCCCTTCCAAAAAGGAGGATTAAATGCTCCACTAGGATTTGTAACCAAATATCATTGATTTTTGCTTAGGGACCAATTTCCAAGGTAGGTCAAATCCTTTGTGAACATCCTAGGTGTGATCTCTCCTTATTTACTATGGTGACACTACAAGCAAGTTAGAATAGGAGTGAGAATTTTATTATGCTTATTATGGGATGATATGGTCCTTGATGCCCTAGGTACCAAATAATATATTTTACTACATTAGGATTAGCCTTAGCTTTACATTTTATGGATAATATTAGTATAGTTTATTCTTGATTGCTCTACTTTATGTTTGCTTGGATTAATATAGTTTTCAGCTTTGATTATGAATTTATTATTATATTATTATAGAAAACATGAACTTATAGTACAATAAACTATCACGTGAGATGTATGGTATCTCTGCTATATGGTCCAATCCAACCTTATGAAGCTCTTCCCATACTTGATGAGTCATTCCCTATCATAACCACTCTTGCATCCAAGAGGGCTCTCTATGCTACCATAGATAATCATCTCTTCATATCTCTACTTTGGTAGTCCTATTAGTGCTTACCTTGATATCATGCTTCCCTTAACTTTATTCTCAACCCCTGCCTCCTCCTGTATCACCTTGAGAGGGTCATGTAGAAAAAATATTTAACTACAACTACCAACTTTGATTGTAGTCATAAATTGGGGCTATGATTGACCTCGGCTTACCAAGCCTATGACCACCCACTTTTGACACATGACCTAATTGTCACATTTTATCAATATTATTGGTTTTGATCATGATCACCTTGTTATGGCACTTACAAAACACGTCCCAATCTACATGGACTAGAGACCCACTTTTTTATTTTAGAAAATTTTATTTTGTTTTCTTGGGTTTATGCATAATAGTCAACCATCCAAAAAACTCAAGTTCTTATTTGAAAGTCTCTAATCATGGATGCACAATTTTTACACACCTTGAGTTTTTCATGATACTTATTACTATCATTGTGTATGGTAAAGTTTTTAAAATAGAAAATAACTTGTCGTCTTAGAAGAGAATTGAAAAAATATTTTTGACAAGTACCAATATGCATGTGTTCCTATAGTTGTAGCACCCTAAAATTATTTAAATGTAGGCACTACAAACCTAGAAATACCCCTAGAAACATAGATGTTATTACTTTATGTGTATCTCAAAAATATATTTCCAAAAAATATAAACTTGTCTAGGTTATAAGAATAATTGACCTCCCAAATGGTTGATTTTCAACATATGGTCACATTGTCCTATTGACTGTGATGCCTGCCGTACTCACTTTTGGAACCTATATATCTTGAAATATTCAATAAAAATTTATGAAACCCCTCCACTAAATACAAATATAAAATATATTTCCAACCAATATTAATTTGCCTATGTTATGAGGAGGTTTGATGCCTAAAATTGCTTCTTTTTTGCATTATGCCCAAGTTGCTACACCCAAGATTTGCTAACTTCCCGATCTTAGAAAATAAATAAATCATGAAGATTTATGGGGAAATATAGATGTGGATGAGATTAATACCATAAATCAAATATTTATGGATAAATTAAAACCCTGCTAGCCCAAAACCCCAACCACAAAATATTTGCAGCGAAATAGAGATGCTAACAATATTGAAACCCTGCTAATTAAATATTTACAAGGAAATTTAAATCCCAATAGCTCGAAACCTTGACAATCAAAGTTTTGTGGAGAAATATATATGCCACCTACCTAAGATCCATAGCCCAAAATATAGAGGGAAATATAAATGTAGAGATAAATTCAAATGCAACTAATAAAATCAATAGCTCAATGAGAGTCAAAGGTTTGAGGAAAAAAACTTTAAGGGGAAAGCATTAAAAGGTCTGAAAATATTTGCCAACCATTCGATATTGGAAAATTAATGGCTCAAGGAAAGCCATAGGTTTGAAGAAAAAATTTAAATGGGAAAGCATTAAAAGGTTTGACAAACTTTTCCATCCATTTGATCTTGAAAAATAAATGATTCACAAATATTTATGGGGAAATATAATGTGAAACAAATTAAAAGCCATGGAGATTTGAGGAGAAAATAAAATATTGCTAGCTGAAAATATTGTCAACCCGAGATCCATGGGGAAATAGAAATGATAATAAGATCAAAACCCTGATAACTAAAGATTTGTAGGGAGATTAGAATCCTGTTAGCCTAGAACCCTACAAACCAATATTTTTTTTGGGAAATTAAAATCCTGTTAGATCGAAACCCTAATAATTAGAAACATAGTTATGAAAATCCCGATTAGATCATGAGTTGATCCGATTTTTTCTAATTCAGCCAAAATTGTAGTGGAAATTGATTTTTTGGAAAAATCGATGATTTTTATCATTTTTTTTACAAAAATTGGGAATCATAATTTTTTGACAAATTGCAATTCCTAAAGAAAAAATTGGTCACAACTACACAAGTAAAGAAAATTCTATAATTTTTGCATTTTGCTTCATTTTACCTATTCCTGTCTATAGGCTACCACACCAAACAAAACACACTAGTGCATCCTAAAAACCAATTTTTTGCAGTTTGAAGGAATCTAGTAGCCACCAATAACCACCCAAAGGATTCATTTGAGGTAAAATAAACTTTTACAATTTTTTTCCTTTTTCTAATTTAAGTATGTTTTTATTTTAATTTTTAAGATTAAAACCAAATGCAACAGCCACCCAACTATTGCATTTGAGTTAGAAATTTGAAAAACTAGGTCAAAGTTTGAGTTGTTTTTTTCCCTCTTTTAGTTTTATTTTTTTCTCATTTTAAGTAAATACTGCACCGTGATAACTATGTATGCAAGCCCATTTTTTTAGCTATCAATGTTTAAAGTTTAAAACCAAAATCCTAGTTTAAACTTTAAACTAGGGTTCAGGTTTAGTTTTTTTTTTAAGAAATAGTCTTTAACTTTGTTGTTACTGTTTCCATGTGTACAACCATTAAAAAACGTTGAAAAGAAATTGAACATAGAAATATGAAAAAGAAGGGGAAAAAAAGGAAAATTTTATCACAAATTTTATGGGTCTCCTTTTCATGAAGGTATATACTGCCTTAAATTCCATGTGGAAAAGATATCAAGGCAAAATATCAAGATATGCTCACAGGTGCCAAATGAAGTTATGAATGTATGTAATGACATACTCTCTAACAAAAAGGATGAAAAAGATCTCAAATGAAGAAAAATCAAGGCAATGTCAACTGCCCTTATTGAACTTACACAAACTATACTAGCAACACCTTTAGCCAATTTCATCATGAGAGTTTGAATCAATTAGTTGCACACCTAGGGAGTGGGATGGATGAGTCCCATACCAAGGGCACAACCCATGCTTGAAGGTATGGTAACATGGAACCAATAGAGACATAAGACAATGAGAATGACCATTTTTTGATCTTCTCTTCAATATTACAAGGTCTTCCTACTAGTAGTGCATGGTAGATGCCATCATAAGTTGTGGTGTGGGATTTAAGGCTCCAACTTATGATGACCTTAGAGGACCTCTCCTTCAATAATTCATCGAAAATATTCAAGTTGTGGATGAAGACCAATGCAAGGTGTGGAGAAAGAAATGTTGTAGTATCATGTTTGATGGTTGGATCAATAGGAGGGAAATAACCTTATTTTTTGATTGCTTGTATAGGAATAATAGTATTCCTCAGGTCAGTATATGCATCGACACAAGTTAAAAGTGTTGAAATTCTTACAAGGTTGTTGGGAGAGTTTGTGTTGGAGTTCATGAAGGAGAATGTTGTTCAAGTTATCATGGGCAATGGAATAAAATATCTACTAGCTAGTATCATTTTAAAGGAGGGATTTAAAATCATTATTTAGGTGTATCCCATTCTCTTTATTTTCTCCTTGAAGAAATTGAGAAATTACATTGGATGTTAGAGGTTGTACAAAAGTCTAAGGCTATCAAAAAATTCATCTACAACCATACATGGGTCCTTCAGCCCATGAGACAATTTATTGGTAGGAGGGATCTAGTGCGGGTTGGAGTTACATGCTTTACCATGAAATTTATAACATTAGAAAACATATATGATGTAAGAGGATTATTGAAGCAGATTTTTATAAGAAATGAGTGGAATTTTGAACAAGTTACTAGATATTGACTCTTTAGTGAGGGGTATAAGGTATATGAATGTTTGTTTAAGGAGTCATTTTGGATAGCCATAAATGAGGCCATCAAGGTACAAGACTAAGTATTTTAATTTATTTTTCCATTTGCAAATCTCGTATTGTAGTTTGTAAAAAACTTATATTACAAAATATTTTCATTTAAATTATTTTCCCCTTTTTTAGGTGTTATAACCTTTGGTGAGGGTTCTTTATCTTGTTGATGGAGAATAATTTGCAATGGCATAGGCATATAAGGCTATGGATAGAAAAAATAGGTAATTACCTCATTTTATGGACATGTCCATATCAAATACAGTCCCATTTGGGATATCATTGACAAACGATGGACATCTCAAATCCATAGCTCTCTTCATGCAACGGGGTACTACCTCAACCCCCATTTTTTTATTTTGATGCATTTGATTCTGACTATTAGGTGATGGCAAGCCTTTGACAATGCCTTGACTGCATGTGATATGATGTGGAAATATATAATAAGATATAGTCTAAGATGAAGGCTTATAAGCAGGGCATACTTTTTTCATCTGATCAATGTATGTGATCAAGGTCAAATTTAAAACAATGTAACCCTCATCGAATTATTCTTTATTTGATTTTGTTTTAAAAAATAATCTTAAATTATGATTTTAAATGTGAATTATTATTTTTGTTGTTTCTATATTTATGGTGGAAGAACGTTGGTGCATATACACCCAATCTATAACACTTGGCCATCAAAGTCTTATCTCAACCATGCAATACTTCATATTGTGAGTACAATTAAAATATGTTTGACCACATACACTCCAAGAAGTGCAATATGATTAAAAAAAAAAAGTTGAATGATCTTGTGTTTATTCATTACAATATTTGCCTCCACCATAAACAAATATATAAACAAATATTGAGGCCATTGACCTAAGTGAGATTGATCCATAAAGTTAATAAATAACGGATCCACAAAAAGAGCAATAGGAAAAGCCTCTCTTCTCCTTGGATGTATTACAAAACTTTGAAAACCTGGCTAAGGAGATAACAACCAAGTCAAAAAAAGAGGTACATGCACATCAAAAAAGAGAGACTAGAGCTTTTTCCAGGGCAAAGGGCAAAGGCATTCAATACATTGAGGCATTGTATTTGACAATTTGTCATAACTAATGACACATTTTGAATTTATACATTTTTTATATTATAAGCAATACAAGATGTATTTTATCATTTTCATGTGTAGTTTAAGCCTTTAAGTCTTAAATCTTGTATCACTTGCCACTTTCATACATATTTTAAGTTTGCATCACTTACACTATTAATATTTGAGTTACATA
Source organism: Wollemia nobilis (assembly GCA_028583015.1). NCBI lineage: Eukaryota > Viridiplantae > Streptophyta > Pinopsida > Araucariales > Araucariaceae > Wollemia > Wollemia nobilis. Next base: position 8,560,501 of record JAQPPZ010016710.1, on the reverse strand, counting down.
ATGTTAATTCATTGTGGCATGCATAAAAAAAGTTTTTTCAATAAATATTTACATTTTCTTTTGGGTTTTTTTCTCTTTTTTCCAAAATTTTCTCAATTCTTGATTTTTTTATTATTTTCAAGTTTGATTCTAATCCAATCCTGATATTCCTCAACTATGATTAGAAATTTGTAGAAAAATTAAAACCCATGATATTTGTAGAGAAACTAAAACCCCATTAGCCAAAAATCCTGTCAACCAAAGATCCATGGGGAAATATAAGTGTGGATGATAAAGATTAAAGTACCCATAGGGAATCTAAAAATATAAGGTAAAAGGAAATAAAAATGTGCAACTTGCAAGGAAATTTAAAAAATTAAGAGACAGGAAATAAAGATTAAAGTAACCATAGGGAATCTAAAAATATAAGTAACCATAGAAAAAACATACAATGTAACCAAAGGAAATCTAAAAATATAAAAATGCACAGCTTGCAAGGAAATTTTAAAAATTAAGAGACAAGAAATAAAGATTAAAGTAACCAAAGGGAATATAAAAATATAAGTAACCATATAAAAAACAAACAATTCCAATTAGTGTTGTCATCGTTTCATGGGGAAACAACAAAATTAAAAGTGTTACCAACAAGACTGAAAGCATTGTAAACCAAAAAATTTGTGAGGAAGTTAAAATATTGCTAGATTAGAACCCTAGTAAATTAAATCCTTGCTAGCTTGGAACCCCTCCAACCAAAAATTTATGGGAAAATTAAAAACTTCTCTAGTCCAAAACCCTATCAACTAGAATAATCCAAAAATACATATATAAATATAGGTGTATGGCCTACAGGGAAATAAATATTAAAGTGAAGCCAAAAAAATATTTTGCTTCTAGTTACCACTATTTTACATGCAATTCCACCTTAAAGTTTTCTTAGAGTTTTGGTTTTTGTCTTTTTGCAAGGAAAATTAGTGGAAGATGTAAAGAAAAACTAAAAAATACATAAAGTAAAAAAAAACATACAAAAATGACAGAAAAATGTAGAAATTACCAAAAAGGCAAAAAATTATAAGAAGATAACGAAAAATTATTGACAATGCAAAAAAAAAACTTTGAAAACACAAAACATTATAAAAATATAGAGATTGTTGGAAAAACATAGAAATAGAGAGGCATAAAGGATAAATATATAAATAATAATAGTAATAAATGGTAGTGTAGTGAATCCTTAATACACTATAAAGTTACCTTAAGTAAAACCTTAAGCGAGAAGAAGCAAACAAGACATAGAAGATAAAACATTGGGTAAAGCACAAACAAAATTTTTGATCAAATAAGATTCAAGAATTGCTTTCAATGGCGCAAAAGGTTTAAAATGATTGTGGTATGGTGGTTATAGGGGCGGACTGCACGAAGATTTGTGTGGCGGATTCCAAGGTGAACAACATAGAATACTATGGCGGCCATAAAATCTAGACAATCTATCCAAATTCATGGCGGCTACTTATTCCACCATGTAAATTAAAAATAAAAAATAAAGATTCAAGAATTGGAACATATTCCCATAAATATTGAAAGGCAGAAAAATAAATATTGGAATTGGTTGTTGGACAAAGTCAAGAAGAAAATTGGAAAGTGGACCAACAAGTGTCTTTCTTATGGGGGTAGAATCACCTTGGTAAAATCAGTCCTTCAAGATATTCCTATTTATGTTTCTTCCATTTTGAATATTCCAAAGGTTGTTCTTCGAGAATTGGATCAAATCAGTCATCATTTCCTTTGGAGTGGTACTAAGGAGAAAAGAAAATGGGCCTTGGTGAAATGGGATACTTTATGTCTTCCTAAGAGTGAAGGGGGGTTAGGTTTATGGTCTTAAATTAATAACAACAAAGCTTTAGCTGCTAAATTATATTGGAGGATGTTGCATAACCCCAATGCTCTTTGGGCCAATAATCTCTATGCTAAATATGTTGAGAACAAAAGTCCTAAAGACCTTGTTCGCTATCAACTTCCTACCAAAGGTTCTCCCATTTTAGCAGTTCTTAAGACTAGTGAGGATTTGATAAAGAAAAAATTATTTTAGATCATTCATAATGGTCAACATGCAAATTTTTGGATAGATTCTTGGGATGGTCACAAGCCTTTGATAACTCAATTTCTCGATTAGAGGCCTTGGATGGAGGAGCTTCACCGAGCTAATTGGATCAAGATGGCTAATTATTGTCGGTACCATACTGGTAATTCAAAGGTTGGTAGATATTGGATCCCTATTGAGTACTGGCCTATTCAAATCCCAGAAAGGCAAAGACAAGATATCCAAGGCATCCTTCATATGAGATCCCTCTCTTGGTCCCATGAAAAAGATTTTTTTGGATGGAACAACACTACTAAGGGTGAGTATTCAGTTGCTCAAGGTTATTTGACCTTATGCCATAATAATCCCAACCATTCTTCCGACATATTTTATCAATTGTGGGCTCAAAAGCTCCGGCCTAAGGTGAGGTTCTTTAATTGGCTTTTATTGCATCGTAGGGTGCTTACTTGGTGAGCAACTTATGAAGCATGGTTTTCATGGCCCTTTTAGATGTGAAATGTGTGAAGAGAATGTAGAAAATATCAACCATATTTTTATTGAGTGTACTTTAGCCTCTGAGATGTGGAGGAGAATGGCCACTTTACTTGGCTTACGAGTGGTCCAATTTTTTTACTTTTGAACAGACTTTGGAGGGATTGGCCTAATCAAGAGGGTGTTGATCATTTTATTAGGCAATTAGTTTGGATGGGTTCTACCATTCTTCTTTGGAATATTTGGAATGAAAGGAACAACCAAATTTTTAATCAAGATAGTAAGGATATTCACTATATTTGGCAAAAGACCATAGCCAACTTAGTTGAATCAGTCCATCATCTCCTTAATCACCCCCAAAACTCCCACAAAAAATGGGATCAAGTGATGCAAAGATTGAATATTAAACCTTCTAAGGGCAACCATCTTAAAGGGAATGTGAGTATTCGTAAATTGGATAGGAATAGAAATTGGCAACCTCCTCCTAAGGATTTTGGAAAATTCAATACTGATGGAGCCTCTAGAGGGAACCCTGGAAAAGCCAGTGTGGGAGGAATTGGTAGACTTTCAGATGGCTCCCTAGTTTTTACTTTTGCTGAGAATTTGGGTATTCTTTCCAATAACCTTGTTGAGGGGTATGGTATCCTTAGAGGTCTTCAGGAGGCTACTAAGGTTGGATGAGAAAAGGTGTTAGTTGAGTCTGATTCTCAACTTATGATTAATCTCTTGAAGAATCCTTCTAAGAATCATAAGGTGGATTGGAGAATAAAAAGAATTATTGAGAAGATTTGGTTAATCCGGATGGGATTTTTGAAAGTTGATTACAATCATGTGGTCAGAGATCAAAACAAGAGTGCTGATGCTTTAGCTAATTGGGCTTTGGACAAAGGTGATCTTACTTGTTATGGCCACCCTCCTATATGGTGGGCTTCTCAAATTAGGGAAGCTCTTATTTCTATCATTTCTTTGGATGGCTCTAGTTCTGAAGGTACCTAGTTTCTTCTTGTTTTTTTTTGCTTCTCTTTGGTTCATTCAGTTTTTTTTTAGTTCCCTAACTCATTCTATTCTTTATTTTGTTTCCTCTGTTGATTCTTGCATTAATAGTCTTCTGGTCTAGATAGGTCTTTGTTTTGTTCTTTTTTTATTTCTTTTTTCCTTTTTATTTTTTTTGTTTAGTTTTTTAAGGTGGGTGGGTTTTTTTATTTTGTTTTGTTTTTGTGTTCTTTGTGTTGTTTTTTGTTGTTCTTGTGTTTTTGTTGTTTTATTTTTATTTTTATGTTTTTTGTTATTGTTCTTGTGTTTTTTTTTTCGTTCTTGTTCTTGGGTTTCTCTTTGTTTGTGTTATTTCGTGTTTTTATGGGTGAGTGTTTTCTATATTTTTTATTTTTTTATTTTATTTTCTGTTGTTGGTTGTTTTTTATTTTTATTTTTGTTTTATTTTTTAATTTTTTAGGTTTTGGTTGTGTTTATTTTTCTTGTTTTTTTTTGGGTTATGTCTTTGTAGTGTTCTGTTGTTTTTGTCTTGTTTGTGTTTTGTTATGTGTTTCTTATGTTTTTCTATGTGGTTTGTGTTGTGGTTTCTTTTATCTTATTGTGTGTGTTTTGTTGTGCTTTTGTTTTTGACACACTCAAAGGAGCATGTTTTTTATTTTATTTTATTATTTTTGTTGTTATTTGCTTATTTTTAATTGGGTTTGTGTGTTTGTTTTCTCCTTGAGTGTGTCAAAGGTGGTAGGCCAGGTTCGAGTCCTGGGCATTTTTGGCAGAATGGATACCCCTACCTCCTTGGGTCTTACCTGAAAGTGGCATACCTTTTGGGATGTTTTCCACAAATTAAAAAAAAAGAAAGAATTGGAACATAAAAGGCCTGAAAAGTCAAAATTTATTGAAATTTTGACCAAGATACAAGACAAAAAGTCCTGATGCAATTCAAAGGTTAGATTAAAAAATGTTTAATATTGGAAGATGATGAACATGCCAAATTTAGCTAGTAAATACCAAGGACCGTTGGCACCCATTCCCCTAGTCATGATCACAACCTCAAACCTCATATATGGTACTGAGATATACAATATCTTGAAATAAATAGTTCTTATCTAATAAATAAGACATGGCAACCTAAGGGAGTAGTTGACACAATAAAAATAAAAATAATAAGAGCCATATTGGGAGAAAATCTTGAGCCAAGTGATATAAATTTCTCATTCTCATACTTAGGGAATTGCCAAAAAAGGTAGATGGCAATGATAGAGGTGAGAAAAGTATCCAAGGATTCAGAAATCACAACATTAATGATTCTAAATCCAAATATCTTAAAAGGATAATGAATCTAGTCAAGACATGACCTAAAACAGAGGAATAATAATTTTGAAATCTTTGCACAATTTTGGAGTGAAACTCTTTTTTATTATAATATATAATTAATAGTAGTCCTAGCTTTATAAAGGATTGATGAGTTTGCAATTGTATGTATTTGTAGGATTTCCTTTCATTTATTTGTTAAAACAGTTATGGTTCCTAGGTGGATTATGGGTAATCTCGAACCCCTTCTTCTGACACAATCTATGTAAAATATTGGTTGTATTTATATATACATGAGAGAATATATCTATTTTTGGCATTGCTTGCAAATCGTTGCTAGGTGTATCTATTTGTTTATAACCTTTTTCTTGAATAATAGGTTTTATTAAGTGTATGTGTGTGAGGAGCTTATGGTTATTTTTAAACCAAGTCACTTGCTTAGCTCTCCAATGGGACCCACGTTCTTATGCATGCATATAACTGGTAACTCCCATTTTTACTTTACTATGTCAAGAAGAGGAAGTGTTCACCACTAGCACATAACATTCAAGCCCTTTTTTGTTGGAAGATATTAGTGGATCTCTTGGTGCATCACCCCATTTTATTTTATTGAGTTTCTTTTTGTTTTACTTTTACTTTCTCGCACCTCTTTCCCTTTGTTGAGTAACAAGCGCATTGCAAATTACATCCTAAAAAGGATTCAACCTTGTAAAAGCTCTTGGAGGCTCCCATTTGAGTTGAACCCCATGTTATCAATCACAACATATTGTGTTGCTCCCTACAAGAAAAAAATGTTCTAGACAAGGACAATCAAAGACAACAACAATTTAATGACACAATTGGTAAGACCCTAGTGATACATCATTGGTCCCAAAATCACAACAAGGAGTAGTGTTGAGTCTTAGTGAGGATCTTAGTCTATTATCGCTTGTTGAAGAGCCTCTTTTCTCACCTAGTGAATCTACTCCAAAATAAACACCATAAGGAGTCACTGCTAAGGATACTAGGCCAAGGTTGGGGTGAAGATCTTTGTCTATTCACTTTCCAAAAGTAAGAAGCTGCATTCACCTAGAAAATCTACTACAATACAAAGGATCCATACACATTCAAGATGATTTCCTACCTAGGGAGACAAAATATTTTTGTGTCCTCCTAAGCCACTAGTCATTTGGAGAAAGCTTCCAGAATCACTATTGGAAATATTTCCAAAATACACTGGTGAATGAACATCAACCCCATTGGAGCACCTATGGGAAATGGTATTTATCTATCAAACACACTATGTCATAGAGAAATATGTGGCCCTCAAAATGTTGGTGGCCTTATTAAAATACAAGGCCCATCAAAGGTATGATTCTATTTTCCCACACTCCATTGTTAGCTGGTACTAACTTGCTACCCTTATAATGGGAGGGTTTGAAGAAAAAATAAATAAAGTAAAAGTCCAAGTCAATAAGGGGGGAGATAAAACCAATGATAAATACCAACAAGGGGCTTTGGTTTTGATTCCTTTGTAGCCAAACTTGGTGGACCCTGTTAAGGAAGCTTCTCTCACCCAAAAAAATAAGGAAGAGTCTACTGATGGTCGTGACCCATCTCTAGATGTGTATATCTTGTACATCCTCCTTGGAGAAAACTCTCTATCAGCCATGGTTGTCTTGAACCTAGGTCTAAGAATCAATTCTTAGGATAAAGATGAAACAATCATGATAACAAACAATTTGGATAACTCAAAAGTTTGGCTAGACAATGCAACAAAAATTAGAAGATAAACAATGAGACATCAAGGCAGATACATGACTAGTTGTGACTCTAAAAGCTTTTAGAAAATGACTGGGAAATCTTTGGACTACCTAGGAGAAATGATAAAGATGATGTGGAATCACATCAAACTAAGTTTACATTAAGAAACATATGCTTAAGTACGGATAAAGCAATACATGAATAATAAAATAACTAAACAAACTCTAACTATAACTAATCCTAACTTAGAGTTTGTTAATAAATACTAACAAAAGATTTTTGGCAATGAGTTAGATTGCAAACTCATGTTTACATGTAATAAGCTAGTTATTTAATAATTCTTACCAAATACTATGTCTACCCTTATCATTCCTCCCACCATAGAAGCATTGGAATCCAATGCTTTTATAAGAAAGTGGGAGAAAACATGGGAGTGTGCAAGTATCCAAAATACAATCCTTGAAATGATGAAGAATATGGAGACCCTTCGGAAGGCTCTTCTCTAAAGAGCAAATAATTACCTCAAAGAATCACTACTACTCCTACAAAGGGAGTACCCAAAGCAAACTATGCTCAAAGGGCCATGGTAGGAATTTTCTTCAGTCTTCTTCACAAAATGTTGCTTGCTCCTCACATCATTCATGCTTCAAAACTAGAAGCATGTACCTCAACTAGTAGCCTGTACTATCCTACCAAAGAGGCACCTCAAAACTGTAGTTGATTCACTATGGGGAAAATTGCAACAAAGAGAGAAAAACTTAACAAGGGCATACATCTTACAAGTGTTATTATAGTAATATGCTCATCCTACCGATTTGCATAGATAGCCAATCACAACAACCGCCAAGTTTACTAGAGTAGATCACTACTTATGAAGTTCATTTGAAATGTATGGAGTGTGGGGTACCATCGATCATGCACTCCATAAAACAACTCCACAAGGAAAAGTTCTTACAAAGCATAAAAAAGGCTTTAGAAAAAATAAAGTCCAAAATAGGACTTGATGCACCTTAATACAAAGGTTTTAAATTAATAATTTTGATATAATTAATTAAATAAAATATGCATTAAAATTTTAATAAAAAAATCCAATTAATTTGAATAAGGAAATTAATCAAATTAAAGGAGACTTTGAAAAATCAATTAAATTATAGAAAAGGCACCAATACCCTTCCTTTTTCCTTTAGTGGATTCAATGGTTAGCTTCCAAATACTAGTGGCTTAAACTACGCCAAGCGGTAACAATCTTGTTATCTCCCCTCCTATTAGAGGAGATGCCCAAACTAGATGTCTCACTATTACAACATTGACGTGATAGGTGGAACGCTCCCGCTTGGCATAGGATTCATGCATAGTCAACATGGCCAAAGTGGACTATAAGCACCACTTGATTTGAAAATCATGTGGATTTAAAAATCCAATGGTGCCAAGGGTAGAACCATGAGTAGGGCTCCATAAAATACCTGTACACATGATAAAGCTATATTAATCTCTACTTTTGTGGCTCATACCAGGGCATCATTGTTCGTGTTGAGTGGTACGCAAGTCCACAAGATGATTGTAGCCAATACACATTGAGCAACTTCTTACGACTCTCCACATGGAGAAATAACATTGGGTTGCAAACCAAAACTTGATAAACCTTTGTCAAATTGCTAGAAATACACATTGATTGTCATGCAAGAATTAGTCATCAATTTTTATAAAGTGGCAGGTAACCCGATCGTTGAACAATAGTGGTGTCCATAACATCGCAGTGGCATCAGGGTTTCCACATTATAATACTTAAATAAAACAAATGCTACCCATGTGTCTTCTATTGTTTCAATTAGAATGATATCAAGAATTTATGGGCGTACATCACAAAATGAAGATTGTGAAAGCCACAAAAGGGGAGGTCATGGTTATAGGAAAACTTAATTGGCCAATCAAAAATAGTTGAAAATCTTCCATGCTTTGGTAGAAATTATGAATGAATCTACTATAGATCATGAGATAAATACAAACTCTAGTGAATATGTCCTTCTTTAGGGCCACATTGGGGATAAGGAGTACACGTAGTTAGTGGTTCATTTTGGAGAAGTCGTTAGATTCCAAAAAAGAGTGGGATGGAAGCTAAATTCACCAACCAATGTTAACAACCTTTCCACATTGATGCCTTCATCATAGAAGGAGAGTTCAATTTACAAAATTTTAACATGCCATGTGACACTCAATATAAGTTTTCATCTAATAGTACAATTAGTTTTTAGCAGTCAAAAACTATTGTTTTCAATTTCGATTTCATGGAAATTGACCTAGTGATCTATACATCGATGTTTTCTATCCCTATTTTGTGTAACACTGCATTGGCATATATTTTTAGCTACATCATCCAAGATTATTCTTGGACCAGCCTTTTATGCAAGTCCTTAGATCCATAATAGGATATCACCACCTATGCATATGCATAATTTGAACCAGAGCTCACCACCACTAGCAAAATCACCCAATATAACGATAGCGATAGGCATCTTCTCTCCATTATATTTCACCTCACCTTCACCTAGGCACATAGCTTGTAGAGTTACTGAGATAACCCAACACAAGATTGACATTAATGTGGTTATCAGTGTAGTAGCAAATGATAAATGACATCGATGAGGAATGATATTGTGATGAGAAAAAGGTGACTATTGTTGATTACAATACATATGTAGATCATGTCCAAGTTAGCAAAGCATCCACATATATGCGAAGGGAGGTGAGATCATAGCTATCTATGATGGGGGCTAGAGAAGGTGGATGCTTCTACATTGGACCATGAACTAGAGGTAATGGTGTGATGAGGTCTGGGAGGCACAATAGAGTTTGAGCAATACAACAAGAAAGGAAAACATGATAGGTTATATTATGGTCCCATTCATAATCCCATTTCTAGATATCTTCTAAAAATTAACCCCTACAAAACATGATTAAATCTTAGAAAAATGATTCAATTAACTATCTCAAGCAGAGGTATAGAAATAAAATTTGCAAAAGGGGAGGGAAAATTTCCATAGGATGCACCTATGCTGATGTCAACTAATGTGGAATCACATCAAACTCAGTTTACATTAAGAAACATATGCTTAAATAATCATAAAGGAATACATGAATAATAAAAAAACTTAACAAACTCTAACTGGAACTTACCCTAACATAGAGGTTGTTAACAACTACTAACATAAGCTTCTTGGATATGAGTGGGGTTGCAAACTTACATTTGCATGTAAGAAGCTAAATATTTAATAATTCTTACTAAATCCTATGTCTATCCTTGTCAAAAAGGGTCACTGAAAAGTGATGGGTTACCCATGCCAACACATAATGATCATTCTAGCTTGGGGACTTATCACTCATCAAGGTGGACTAGCCAAGGGCCTTTGGAAATATCAAGTCACGTGTTCAAAAAGAAAAAAACATAAGGGAAGAAAAATATTAGATCACTATGGTCTATAAATTATTGATTTTAATGGAGTTGCACACAAGTCCCTTGGCATAGAAAAGCGTACCAAACTTTTGTATTGTACATAAGCGACTATTATGAATAAAGCTAATAAAACTATAGTAACTTATAAAATAGGAAGGTGGACCTAAATGTTCAAGAAGTGCACCAGGAGGCTTTAAAAAGAGAATACACAAATAAAATGAGTTGTAATATTGTCAAGAAAAATAGAATCAAATAAGAGCAATATAAAGATCTCATAATAAAAAATAAGGCTTAATAAATATAAGGAAGATAGCAAAAACTCCATGCATGTCATAGAAATTTTAGAGAGCAATTCTGACCCACAAATTAGAGTACTTCCAATTTTGTAAAAGCTACAAAAATTTGGAGTCTGATTCCCCCCACTTCTTCTTGACTTTATGCTCAATGGACAAGGCAACGTTTATTTTGGGTTCTTTGTCTTCATCAAGATGAAGATCTCCTGTAAGTCTTCAGAATTGTAGTGAATTATCAATACACTATAAAGTTACCTTAAGTAAAATATTAAGTGGGAAGAAGCAAGTGGGAAGCAGAAGATAGAACTTTGGGTAAAGCACAAACAAAAGTTTCGATCAAATAAGATCGAAGAATCAAAACATAAAAGATATAAAGAGTAAAAATTTATAAAACTTGGAAGATGATGCAGTTCAAAGTTTAAATAAAAAGATGTCCAAGATTGGAAGATGATGAACATGCCAAAGTTAGATAATAAATACCAAGAACCATTGGCACCCATTATTCCTAGCCATGTTCGCAACCCTAGACCTCATACATAGTATTGAGGTGTATAGTATTTTAAGACAAACAATTCTTCTCAAATAAATAAGGCATGACAATCCAATGGAGTAGTTGGTGCATTAAAAGTAGAAAGGACAAGAGCCATACTAGGAGAAAACCTCAAGCCAAGTGATATTACTTTTCCATTCTCAAACTCAAGGAATGCCCAAAAAAAGTAGATTAGGTAATGGTAGAGGCAAGAAAAGGATCCAAGGACTCAGAAATCACAATATTAATGATTCTAAATTTGAAGATCTTACAAGGACAATAAATAAAATCAAGATATGACCCAATTTTGAAGGGAAATTCTTTATGATTGTAATCTATAAATAATAGTAGTCTTAGCTTAGTAAAGGATCAACGAGTTTGCCATTGTATGCATTTGTAGTCTTTCCTTTTATTTATCTCTGTAAAAATAGTTTTGGTTCTTGAGCGACTTGTAGGAAATATTGAACTCCCACTTTTGGTATAATCTATATAAAATATTGCTTGTATTTATATACATGGGATCCTGTGTCTAGTTTTTGGCATTGCCTACAGATCCATTGTTTTGTGTATGTATTTGTTTGTAACCTTTTACCTAAATAATGGGTGTTATTAAGTGTATGTTTGAGAGGGGACTACACTGAATCGAAGGAAGTGAGGATACTTCTATTTCCATTTCATGTCACGTGCTTGGCTTTCCAAAAATACCCACCTTCTTATGCATGCATATAACTGGTAGTTCTTACTTGTACTTCACTATGTCAAGGAGAGGAAGTGTTCACCAATGGCACATAGTGTTTAGGCCTATTTTTATAGGAAGATCTTAGCAGATCTCTTGGTGCATCACCCCCTTTTATTTTGTTATTTTTTTTCTTTTACTTTTACTTTCTTGCACTCATTTTCTTTTTTTGAGTAACAAGAGCCTTTAAGATCATGTCCTAACAAGGATTCACCGTTGTAAAAACTCTCAAAGACCACCGATTGAGCCAAATTTCATGCTCTCGACTACAGCCCTTTGTGCCACTTTTCGTGATGGACGATTGTCTTGGGTAGGGACAATTGGATATGAGAAAATGAAACAACTACAATTTTTTACTTTGCCTCACATAAAATCTTCTCTTGCAAGATATTTGACATGGATTCTCAAAATTCAAAGACAATGGATGTCAAAGTTTTAATGCTAACCAGGAAAACACAAGTTTGTAGAACACAAAATCGATAAAAATTTAATTCATAATCCACTTGTTGTAGATGTAAGAGCAAAAGTTAGACCACTTGATACAAACCAAGCACAAGTAAGCCTAAGATATTGATGAGTTAAAATTTTAATACAATATGGTCAAAGTGCAACATAAGCGAACTTGAGATGCTTACATCACATATGGGAGGAAGAATAAAATATCAAATTTGACACACCCTATGGAAAGGAATATTAAAGTAATTAAAAATTATAAAGTGAGACTATGCAAGGAGCCAAAAAATTGTATAAATATTGGCTCCCTAGATAGCCATAAGGGTCTAGAAACCATTCATTAGCTGGCCAATTAAGCTTATCTTGTTCCTTATTTATTTATTGTTTTAGTTGGATGGGTTTTTCTAAACTAAGCCTCATGTTTCTCTTGAGATATGTTCTCATAATTCATTTAAGTGTGTAAATTTTAGGACATATGTGTTTCATGTCATATATTTCATAATAGAAGGCTTTGAAATTCTATGTTCAATATATAAATGATGATGGTAGTTACACTTAGTTTATTTCATGGTTTATTTTCCCTTTGAAGATCAGATTGTTTTGAACCTCAAATTGTATGAATACTGGTTGGGCCAAGATTGGGGTAATATTGGATTATTTATTTTATTTTCTTTTTACTTGTCCTTAAACCTTTATTTTTTTTGTGGAGCCTATTTAGATTAGGAATAGTTTAGTTTAAATTTACAACATTCAAACTAGATTTCTATGAAACATGGTTTAACTTTTCATTCAGTTGTATGTGATCGAGTATGAATACAATGAATGAATATTAAACTGGGTAATTATAATTTATTGAAACTTACAATTATTTCTACCTAATATAAAACACCACATGCCTATAGGTTTGTTTTTTAAGCTTGTTTCCTATTTCATAGAAATTTGATCATTGGATTTTTAAATTTTACTATCACTTTAATGGAACTTTTTAGACAATTAAGAATTTAATCTTAAGATATTGTGCTTAGGAAGCCTATCTCTCATAGTCATACTAGTAAAGGTTCCTTGAAGGAAAAACTACCATTGACCTTTGAGTTTATCCATGCTAACTAAGACTTGGCCATTCCAAATCCTTGGGGAAAATAAAATTCTCTTTCATGAGGGAACACAAATTTGTTCCAATTAAGTTGGCTTACCTTTGACCCACCAACCATTCGATTCTTACCTCTTCATGCCCAAAAAAACTAGCACTTAGGGGGTGTGACCACCAAAACGGCCTCACACCTATGCTTCCTACTACGTAAAATGAAATAAGAGAAACAAAGCAGATGCATGCAAAATTGACAACAAATGGGAAGAAGAAAAATACTTTTATTCCATTGTAAAGAAGCCAATTTCGATTACAATTACGTCCCTCTTAGGGATACCATTTTGATACTCTTCTTACAGTAGGAAAAAGTAAATTTTCCCTCTTAAGAGTAAATGTGAGTTTTAGGTCCTTTGGGGTGACACGAAATGCTCTAGGTTGGAGTTGACCCTCTTCTCCATGTTGAGGAAGGAATTGGATGGTTGAATCTCCTTTGAATCTGCTTCTTGCGATCAATAAACAACATAAAAGCATTAATAGCATAGGCAACCTCTCATGATGATGTCCTTTAAGGAATATGAACATAAAGATGCCATAACACTAATAAAATCAAGAAAACGAATAAAGCATGTTAAGCCTATGCAATACTTGAAAAGATTAATTGAAACATATAACTAGAAAGTACAACTATCTATCTAGTGGATTGATTGCATGAAATGAAGCATGCTAACATGAAAGTGAGCTAATTATGTCCAATTTATCATAATGAAGTAAACTTGATAAAAACCCTAATTCTATCAATCAGAGTCTCTAAAATGCTAAATAAACCACTAAGATGCTTAATCTAACATAGTGAAATATAATGCAAAAAGAACAGTAAGGAGATATTTCATCGATTGCAAACCACGACTCAAATGAGTGGTATGCACTGTACACCATGGCTTTCAGTCGTGGTGAGCAACAAAGTAGTTTTGCCCTCCAAATCTAAGGTTGTGGACTTGATCCTCCTTGTCAAATTGATGGTCAAGGGTCACCTTGGTGTCCTCTTATTGGTTTGATGGTTGACTTGCACAGTTGGGCCTCTGTTTACCCGAATTTGCATTTCTTGGCATTCTAGATCCTTAGGGCATCCATGGCACAAATTTACATGATGCTTGATGAATTGACAAATGAATGGCAACAAAAATCTCTCAGTACACTCAGGTGAGTCTACAATCCGATAGGAGTTCACTGATTTAATATCCAATACACACTTGATCTCTTTTTCCCTAATTTGAAGGGGTACTTATAGGATTACCCAAGGGCTAGTGGTGGCTTCATGGAGAAGCCAAGATCAAGAAGAGGTGGTTGGGACAGTTGGATTGGAAGCCTTTGTAATATTCCATCCTTCAACTACCTTCTTCTAGAACAAATGGTCATTCAAACCGATTTGGCTCGGATGAAGGCCAACTAAAATTTAGTTCTAGACCGTGAGTGACAACTATGATCTAACCTGTAAACCACGAGTGTCAGCAGTGGTTTAGACTGTAGACCGCAAGTCTTAATAGCGGTTTAATATGATTAGACCAAGGAGCCCAAATTGAGTGGTTAAAACCATTGCTCTATCTTGGAATCTTTCCAAGATCTTCTATATGGTCTTGTAGCATGTCCCATATGAGTAGTCACCATCAACATGATGCATTTTAGGTATCTACATATGCCTCTTTTGTGATGCGTTGTGAGATCGAACAATGCGTGAGCAAAAATACACCACCTAAAATGATGCTGAAGGTTGCATGATGATGATTGATTTGATCAAAATTAGATGCTTCAAGTCCAACAAAAGGACGCACATCCTAGAATCATTGCTTCCAACTGGGTGAAAGACTTAAATTTGAAGAAGTTTGCACTCGTCATCAGACATTCGGGTAGATTTGGTGCTACAATAGGAGTTAGGCCTATATAATTGAAATGAGGAGAGCTACAAACTAAACTGTCATAGTTGCTATTTACCCCAAGCAAAGGGGTAAGCTTATGATAGTCATTGACAATGATTCACAAGGACGAATGCAATTTGACAAGATCAAGGGATCTATGATCAAGGGATCTTCTGCTGATTTTGATTATGATTATGAAAGTATGACTACCCCCTCAAGCGATGATTCGATGAGGATAATGGTAATTGAATGAAGCAATGAGGTCACTTGACTACTATGAATGGTCTGAAAAAACTTAGAATTTAGCATTTAATTACTTGACTAGGCTTAGTTCAGCTTATGATTGCAACGATTAATAGTAATTGCATATTTCTATCCCATGGAGCGGTTGGGATGCAATAGCCTTATTAGAGAATCAAAATAATACAATTCCAATTAGATTTATGTTGAATCAATTTGTCGATGATCTGCTAAAAATATGTCATAGGATAAATGACATGAAACGCCTCATTCCCGTGGAGCGGCCCAGCCTCGAAGGCCTTCTTTAGAATTGAAAAGAAGCATATCAAATCAACGATGACAATTTTGCCCCAAATATCCTTATGGTTATTTACTCATCTTGTCGCATTGGATGGAGCATCAGTCACTGCAACCGCAAATTGTCTAGGGTAAATAACTGAATATGAGGTGCATTTGGATTTTGACTTATTTAATAAAATTTTGACTTTTTGAGTTTTTAATTGATCATAGTGCTTGAAAATCACCAAATTTTCTAAATTTATTGCTCTTATTGAGATTCTGATTTGTTAGGAATCATTAATTTATCATTTAAAACCTTCCCATGATGGTATTTTGGTGCATTTAATGCCAGTTGTGAACTGTGCGCATGGGCAGCAGTTGGAAATATCGAATTCGTGAACTGCGGCTCAAAATCGCGATCGAAAAACCTTAATTCTGGGACTATGATTGTTAGTTGTGGTCTGATGAAATTAAGAAAAGTATAAAATATTTTTCCATTTAAAAATTTCATTATTATTCCTTGAAAGCAATTGCAACTGGAGAGCTCTGAGAGGTGAGGAAGCAAAATTTGACACGAAGTGCTGCTGAAACAACTACCTATGACCTCCCACACATCCCTATGGCAGAACCTATGCAACCTTCATCCAGCAAAGGCATTGATGCAGGAAAGGTAATTTGAAACTAAATCCTCGTACTCCTTACCAGCTTAAAAAATGAACCACATTAAGTAATGGGTCAAATTAACTTCACTAAACTGCTGGTAAAGAACCTTACATTAGTTTAGGCTAGATTAGACTTTTAATTTTTGGGTGCTAGGCTAGGAAGTGACCCTAAAAGGGTTACGTTCCTAGATTGCAATTGGCAGATGTGACTCCCAATTGATAGATTGGGAACCGCAACTGTCAGCTACGGTGGGATTCAAATCCCAATGGTCAGATTTTAACCATTATGCGGACTGTAGGTTTGACTCGCAGTTCCAAGACTTTTGAAATTTTTTTAATTTTTATTTGATTTTTTTGATTTTTTATTGGCAATTAATACTATTTATTGCACTTTTGAGATGCATTTGGAATTTTTGATCACTTTTTGCATGTTTTTGTATTTTTAACAATTTTTTTTATTTGTTTGACATTTTTTAAGGTCGATTTTTAATTGTTTTTAGTTATTTTTAGTCACATTTTTCCCTTATGCATTGCATATTTTCATAAATTGACATCTAGAGCCAGGGAGTCGGATCTCCTTCCCACCCTCCGTAGATAGCTCACTGACCAGGAGCGGGAGTGGTTCAGTGTGGTTGGATTCAGATACATGCTTGATTTACCCATGATCAAGGTAGACCAGGCATACATAACTGCATTGGCCCGATGCTGGGATGCACAAACCAACACATTTCACCTACCCATAGGTGAAATGACTGTGATACTAGAGGATGTTTACCAGATATTCAGGATCTCGATCGATGGGAGCCCATCACCTCCACTCCATTCACTAGTAGAGGATCTATTTTTAATGCCATCTTCGATGGGTGTAGCGAGGATGCCTAGACTAGGATTTATCGTGGAGGCATCCATGTCAAATATTGGTAAGAGAATGGCGTCTTCTCAGTTTGAGAGGCCATTTTTATGCACTTTGTCATTTAGATTGTGCTTCCATATTCCTTGGGTGTGAGGATCCCCCAGAACCTCTTGGCCATCATCAGGAGAGTTACTCAGAGTTGTATGTAGTGGAATTTGATCCTAGCATGGGGGAGCACGTTGTTAGGTTAGCTATATCATGAGTTATATCAGGTTACCTATAGGAGTTGATTTAGCATTAGCTGCAACCTACTACTTTAGATCTGGGGATGACACCACATTTGGATCGAGTGGCCCATAGACCTGCCACTCAGAATTACTACTGTTCCTGTCTCATGCCAGTGCTATACGACATGCTAGACCTATGAGGAGGAGGGGTTTTGGAGTAGGTCTCACGCTAGGAACCTTGACCTCTACATTGCTAGATTTTCATAGCTTCGGGTGAATGATATAGAGTGGCATTCATACATTAATTTCCCCACATGGCAGGAGGCTGGAGAGCGGCTACACCAAGTGAGGAAGGATAGGTGGTTATTCGACCGCAAGATTAAGATTCATGAGTACTAGTACTACTCACATGTCCTATGCTAGTTTGGTCTTGTTCAGGATATTCTGACACTTCCTATTATCTACAGGAACCTAGTACTAGAGAGAGATCTACCATGGGTCCAGCTGACATCGCTAGGTAATGAGGATGACAACTTCCAGGAGTCAGATGTGGATAGGGCTGGCACCACCATAGCATATGACACTTAGTGGTCACTTTTATAGTGGCAGGGAGAGGGGCCCCTCGGTCAAATAGATAATGGAGCAGAGGCTGATCTAGATGGGCACAACATGCACCAGCATACCGAGGGTGGATGGGGTATAGATGCCACTGTAGGGGAAGCTACTCAGGTTGAGGTATATGAGGACACAGATGAGGAGGGCAAGGCACCTCCTAACAGTGATATTGGGTAGTTGAGAGCCTAGATTGTCAACCTCTAGATCTAGGTTGGGATACTACATACTCATATTTTGTAGCAGGATACATCTATCACCACTCTAGAAGTGAAGCTAACACATGGTGAGAGGCAATGGCAAGGATACGAGCATGAGAGAATAAATTTCTAGGCCTAGGCTATCGCTGCAGACACTCATATTGTACAACTCACTAGGCAGTAGGAGGTGGTACATGCATAACTAAGTGCCATGACTACTGAGAGGTACCTACTAAGAACAACAATGGGGGCCCCTCTGCTACACAGACTGTGATACCACCTATGGTAGCACCATCTTCTTTACTTCTAGTAGGTTGTGACCCCATAGTAGAGATCAGGAGGCTTCATTCCCCCATGGAGGAGGGTAATGATGAGATAAAGCATACATGACTTGCATATCCTAGTTGGAGGGCCATATAAAACTGATAAGTGGGGAGGTACCAGAGGACACCCACACTACAGGGTCCTAGCAGACTAGGACTAGGACCAGGGAGACAAGGCAATCTTCTACCAGCTCTAGCCATAGGATGCATGGGACTGAGAGGACTCATAGGTCCTCGAGTACTCATGTTGCTAGCTCACAGAGAACTCACAGGGATGGCAGAGGTGATGGTGGTGCCTCATAGACTAGGGGCATAGGCCCTTACTACAAATTTTCAAAGATACTTCTTGTACCATTTTTTAGTGTAAGGTCGAGGACCTACATAGTTGTAGCCTACGGGTATTTTGATATACCCCTGATGTACTCCTTTTGGACACACACACACACACACACACACACATATATATATATATATATATATATATGAGATTTATCATTTTGGCTCATTATGTGTACTTGTTTATTTTTGATTTTATATTTATGTTATGCACATGGATGCAGATGTTCATATTGATGCTATGCTTATATGATGTGATGTATGGTTGACATGCACTAGATAGCTATTTAATTTATGATGATTATGGTATGCAGTGATCTAGATGCTTAGATGTGCTATTTATGATGGATGCATATGGATGTGATGTTTACTTTTAAACACATATTTAATTTTGTTGTATTGTATGCATTTAATTTATGACGATGTCACGATATGTTGGTGCAATATACGTAATGCATTATTTACATGATGGTAATCTAATGTAAATGACCTGTATGCTTTAATCACTTAAAACATAAGGAATTAATGCGATATGTGTTTTAACAATCTAATGGACGACACCACAAAATGTGTAAAAATCATGAATGTAATTGAAAATCCTCATTACAAGAATTTAATCAATTAATCACCCATATATGAAATGCAATGATATGAAGTGGTATGATGCAAATGATATAGTATGTCACTCTATATTCCTTTTGCAATTTGAAAGCTATGCACAATATAGTTAGTGGCCATCTAAATATCATTTCTGATATCCATCTGGTATCTATCTTATATATTGAAAACTTTGTGCTCAATGTAATGATGTATCATGGATTCGATACTTTGAAATTTGATGATTGATTATCTTTTATTTTTAATGGCTTGTGATATTTGGTATTTGTTGCTATTTAGGGAAATTTTTGAGGTTTTCCATGAGACTCAAGCATACCCCAATGTCAGGCAGGATTAGTTCAGCCCATTGTTAAGATTGGGGGTTCGCATATGTTTACCCAATCCTAGGCTTAGATTTCAGTTGGACTAGACCACTAGGTGATACAAGACACCTAAAGCTAGCTCTTTCACATTCAAACATTGGTCTGCACACAAGCAAGATGCTTATGTATCAATAATATCGTCATGCGTAAGGTACAGTAGTGCTGACAATTCTAGTGATTCAAGTTCACTCCCTTCTTTTCTTCAATTTTTTGAGATACTTGCTCATATAGAGTGATAACAATCATTGTTTATTTTTGTACTTTAGTCACAATAATCACTGTTTATTTTGTACTTTCTTTTCTTTTTCTTGATCAAGGGATTTGATACTAATTTTTATTTCTTTGTACAATTTGTCTTTATTTGACTTGACTTTTTGGAATTTTACATTTGATAATTTGCTTCAAAAACTTCCTTTGGGGATTTGACTTTGGGGAACTATTTTTGGGATATCGTTTTTAGGATATCGATCTATGATATCAATATGGGATATAAATCTGGGATGTCGATCTATGATATCGATTTAGGGTATCAATCTGGAGGATTGATTTGGGATATCACTCTGGTATATTGTTCATTTAATGTAAGCAAGGGATTCTAGATAGGAAATAAACTTGTCCTTTTACCAATTGCCAAAAATTCTTGTATCGTCCGTATAGGGGGATAAGCGAGAATAACTCTTTTCACCTCAGGATACCTGGTCTTGCTTCGTGGCTTTCATATTCCCCTAGTCCTTATTAGGATTATTTAATTTGTTTATTAGTGATCGAATTCTGATATGCTAAGGGCTATACTAACTAAAACTCAACTACAAAAGCAAAGCAAGTTTTCTATCAACTCTTGAGAAGACCTCTAGGTATGGTTGAATGACCGAAAACCCCTAGTATATTCTTCATAGCAACATTTTGGGTTGTGTTGAAAAACACAATTACTCACAAGGGTGATAGATTATGATAAATGTAGAGGTGCATAATTGAAACACAAACGTGGCATCATTTGTAATACTGACATACACAATCCATTCTACTGCAGAATGCAACGGATGAAGAATACCTATGTGGGACATGAAATGCAATGATGCAAATGTTTTTAGATTTTATGATATTTTCCTAATTTTTATGGATTTTGAGCCTTTATATTTGACCAAACGACGAGTACATGCCTTTGGAGCCTTTTGGGATTGACCAAGTGGTTTTGAAACACCCTTGGAGCCTTTTAGGATTGACCGAGTGATTTCTATGGAAACCCTCGATGCCTTTAGGTTGACCAAAGGGATTATGAGAACCTTTGGAGCTTTTAGGGATGACCAAGTGGTTCTTAAGAACCCTTGGAGCCTTTTGGGATGATCGAGCAATTTTAAGCAAACCCTCGGAGCCTTTTGGGGTTGACCGAGCAGTTTCTTTGAAAACCCTTGGAGCCTTTTTGGATTGACCAAAGAGCTTACAAATGCCTTTGGAGATTTTTGATTGACCAAACTACTCACAAGAGAGCTTGGAGCCTTTTAGGATGACCGAGTGGTTTTTGGCAAACCCTCACGGTATTTAGGTTGACCAAAGGGATTATGAGCACCTTTGGAGCTTTTAGGGATGACCAAGCGGTTCTTAGGAACCCTTGGAGCCTTTTGCTACACTCTCAAGCATAGAATGCCTTAATATGGATGATGTTGAGAGGTTCAGACTCTTCAAAACCCCCTAGCAACATTAGGCGATAGGTACCTAGACCAATATTTTCAGATATGATATAGGGTCCTACCCAATTAGCCATAAATTTGTCTTGTATATCAGGCGGTAAATTAAAGTTTTGTTGGTTCTATTTCAGCACAAGATCCCAAAATTTAAAGATTCTTTGATAGAATTTGTTATTATAAGCTTATTTTAATCACGCTTGATAAATACGGAGATGCTCTAGGGCATTCACATGATGTTCATCAAGTAGCGTCAATTGATCCAGGTGAGCTTGCCATGCGGTGTCGTCATCAATGAACTCTTTCAATGTGACGTGGATCATTAGAATTTACATCTCTAAGCATATAATGGCCTCAATGCCATATACTAGTGAAAATAGAGTTGCCCCAGTGGGTGTCCGAATACTAGTCCTATAAGCCAATAATGCAAGGGGCAGCTGAATATGCCAATATTTGTGGTGTTCTTATACAATATTTTTAAATATGGAAACCATTGTATTATTTGAAGCTTCAGCTTGTCCGTTTGCTTGCAGATAATATGGAGTCATAAAACTATTCTTGATTCTATACTTAGACATTAAAGCTCTCACAATTTTATTCTTAAATGATGTTCCATTATCCAAAACTATCTTGGATGGAATCCCAAAATGACATATTATATGCTCGAGTATAAAATCTGCTATGTGAGCTCCAGTTGTTGTTGTTAAGGGTATTTATTCCACCCATTTTGTGAAATACCCAGTAGCCATAATAATAAATGTATGTCGGCTTTATGATGGGGGATAGATCTTCCCTATGAGATCCAATCCCCACTGAGAAAATGACCAAGCTGCTTGGATGGGCTGTAAGGCCTACGATGGCAAGTGCGTAAGATTAGCATGATGCTGATATTTGATGCATTTATTGATATAAACCTTGTAATCCTTCTCCATAGTGGGCCAATAGTAACCCATTCGAAGGATGCGCTTGAAGATGACCATGCTGCTGAAATGGCCATCGCACGTACCATCATGAGCTTGTGAAATCGCCCAATATGCCTCTTGGGGATCTAGATAATGAAGGAGAACTCCATCGTAGACTTGTCGGTAAAAAATATCTCCTAGAAAGACATATTTATCACTTTATGCTTGAATATGCATCTTACGACATGCAAAAATATCTCTAGGATCAAACCAAGTTTTAAGGAGTCTTGGAATTATGACATCCAACTCTTCTAAGCCTCATATTCAACTGCCAAGATGACTTTTTACCCCTGTGTATCTACATGTGCAAATGCATACTGGGAAATAACCTTGTGGTGAATGGTAGTACCACTCCCCGTCGGACTCTGAGAGGTTAATGACCCCCAGGGTGCCTTCTTCAGAAATTCTTTAGCTCTGTAGAACCATTCAAATTTTGGTTCCATGCTAATCATGTTGATTGAATCTTTATTATCAAAGGCTTCACGCTCCACCGCAAGATGCAAGAGCATTTTAACATGAATGGAATTGGCAGATGTATTCTAAATGATTAAGGATCCCAAAGACACCATGGTGTTTGCAAACCTATTTTAGGAATGAGGGATTGCCTCAATGTCATACCATTCAAACTTAGTCAAATATGTAACAATAATATCTTTATAAGATTTTAACACGGGACATCGGCACTAAAAAAGTCCCTTGACTTGGTTGACTATGAGCAAGGAGTCGCCAAAGATGTTTAATTTTTTAATGTTCATGGTGACGACTATGTGGAGGCCTAGAAGTAGGGATTTGTATTCAACATTATTGTTGGTGTAAGGAAAGTCTAATTTGAATGACAAGGGCATTGGAGCTCCTTGCAGCATGATAAGTATTATTCCTACACCACCCCCTTGCTCGCACTTTGAACCATCGAAGAACAGGTCATATCAACATTATTTTTTGGTTCTTCAGGTTCGGGAGCTTTGGATATGATGAAGACCACATCATCAGAAAGCTCAATGGTAAGAGGCATAATTTTGACAATAGTGCCTTAGCTAGCTGATAAGCTATGACTTGTCCTTTAATGGACTTTTGGCTTATGAATTCTAGATCAAATTCTTTCAGTAGCATGATATTATTCGTAGTACATGTATTATAATATGTCTTGCTCATGATATACTGCAAAGGATTTTGTTTTGATATTACATATATCGTATGACTTAGCATATAGTACCACAATTTCTTTATAGCGAACACTACTGCTAAACACAACTTCTTCACATATGCATATCCTAGCTCATAACTCACCAAGGTTTGGCTAATATAATATATGGCTTGCTCTTTGCCTTGCACATTATTTTGGGCTAACATGATCCCTAATGTAAAGTCAGTTGCCGATATATATATCAGAAACGATACATCTGGTCTTGGTGGAGGTAGCACTGGTGGCGTCACCAGGTATTACTTGATTTCAACAAAGGCTGCTCGACAGTCCTTGTCCCAATTGAATGGGACCCCCTTGTGTAGCAATTGATTCATGGGTTGATATTTATCCGATAATTGAGTGATAAATCACTTTATGGATGCTACTTTGCCCTGAAGGCTTCTTAATTCCTTGATATTTGTGAGGGGATGCATCTCTAGAATAACCTTAACCTTTGCTAGGTCAACTTCGATGCCTCATTTTGAAATGATGAATCATAAGAGCTTTCCTAAAGTTATACCAAATACACACTTCTTAGGATTCAACCTGACATTGTGGTCTATCAGGCGATCGAAGACCTTCCTCAAGACCTCTGCATGCTCAAAACGTAGTAATGACTTTGCCAACAAGTCATCCATATAATCTTCTAAAATTTTATGCATATAGTCATGAAAGATATATGTCATAGCCTGCTGATATGTGGCACCAGTGTTTTTAAGGCCAAATGACTTAAATTTATAGCAGAATGTCCCCCATGGCATTTTAAACATGATTTTATGTTGGTTTTCAGGCTTAATCTGAATTTGATTGTATCCACAAAAATTGTCCATTAGGGAGAGGATATCATGACCTATGGTTGTGTCTACAAGAGCATCAATATTCAGCAATGAAAATGAATCCTTCGGTGTTGCCTTATTCAGGTCTCTCAAATTCATATAAATACAGATCCTTCCATCAGGTTTTCCTACAATCACCATATTAGATACCCATTCTGGATAATCGATGGAGATGACAAAATCTACTTCCAACAACTTTTGCAATTCATCTTTCACCATTAAGGCTAC
Source organism: Wollemia nobilis (assembly GCA_028583015.1). Taxonomy (NCBI): domain Eukaryota; kingdom Viridiplantae; phylum Streptophyta; class Pinopsida; order Araucariales; family Araucariaceae; genus Wollemia; species Wollemia nobilis. The sequence goes on along the minus strand of JAQPPZ010016710.1, from coordinate 8,535,847 downwards.
TGTTGGATGTATCTTTCTAAGCTTCTGCTTGAGTGGCTTCTTTGACAGATCTAACGAAAGGTTATGGGTAACCAATTTTGGGTCTAGACCAGGCATATATTTGTAAGTCCAAGAAAAAAGATCATGTCTCTCTTTCAGTAGAGGGATGAGAGTGGAACGCTCATCGGGAGTGAGAATATATCCAAATTTAACATTCTTTAGATTGGTGGGATCATTACTGATATACACATCGAAGGTTTCCTCTACTGACATGTGTGATCCCTCCTCAAGATGATGAGGCATAGGGATCAATTGGATGTCATCTATTGGGTTTATAGGTTCCGCATTGGAAGCATCCTCAGCATGATAGACATCATAAGCATAGCCCAATGCAAAATGAAATGGTTGTAGCATTTCTTCCTTAGGGAAGAAATCTTCAGGCTCAACATACAAGTCAGTGTGAACCTAATCGATTGTATCTAAATTAAGATACAATGGTCTGGATGGATTGGTTGGATTGTGGAGTGGAGTGGGTAAATAAATGGAGACCATATTGATGGAATAGAATTGATCTCCAGGACCACATGGATAAACATCTACATCATAGATGCGACTCCCATACCCAAGATTTGGATCTAGCGACATGGGCACAAATGGGTCCTCTCTATGCATTGATTGCAAGATTGGATCATTTGGCTCAATGAGCTCCATGTACATAGGTGGGTCGAGAAACACCATGTGATAGATCACATCAAAGTTCAGTGGTCTTCCCCTAAGGCGAGGGTTGAGATTGATATCCTCTATGCATGTCATCAGCCGTATAAGGTGCATTGCGATAGCATAAGTAGGGAGGTCCTAAGTAGGCTCTCTCTGTCTCATCTTGTTCATCACTATCATAATACAGGCCTCCACCACTATCTCTACTAGAATGGGACACTTTGGAAAATATGGCTGCATATAGGTTTTCTCCTCATTGCTATCATCACTATCTGGTAGAACCAGATACGAGTGCCAAAAATACGAAGGTGCTAAGTAAAATAGCTTAGCTTCATCCTCAGATTTATCATTGTGTGAGGATAATTGAGCATCATCTATTCTAGAATTGTAGTCTGATCCATCACTTTCGATGATGGATACTGCATGGATGTCCTTAGAAGCAACTTCTGATGTGGTACTCATAACTATATCTAGATTTTGGAAGTGCGTACCAATATCGTTGGTAGCTCCATGGCTTTGATTATCCAAGTTGGCTCTTGGAATTTGTTCGGGACCGGCCCCCACCAAGATGTTTTCATGATATCTTTTGGGTGGTTCAATAGTGACATAGGACACTAACCATTTATCCCTCTAGAAGCTGGAAGGATTAGGATGATATGGGTTGAAATCCACATTGCCTACTAGACTAAGGTACAAGCGATCTAAAGATGATACAAGAAAATCATCTTGTCCTTGTATTTGAAACCCTAGCCTAAACCTATTAGTTTCCAAATGATAATGTAGCTCAAACAGAGTACTATGCCCTTTCTCAAAAATACCAAGGCCATACCCATGCCAATGATATAATTCAAAAATACACATGGAATATTTAGGGTTGGATAGGTAAAAAACATTCACTATGAATGGTTCATCATCATCTTCATCCATGGGCGTTCGGGTAGGAAGCTGATCTAGCCCATCGTAGATGAAGTTCATTTGATAGGGTGGCTCTCCCAATGGCACTACTGATCCAACCAGAAAACGATGAGCATGGAGTCAACCCATATCTTGTGCAATCTCTAGGATTGGTCCAAAGGTGACATTCTACACAATATACTCACCTAACCCTGTGTTGGCCAAATGAACAATCACCTGTGGTGCAGATGAGCCTACTGATGATGCAGACGAGGTAGGTTGAGGTACCTCCTCAGCTTTATCCTGGGATTCCTCTACTTCTATGGGAGTGGGAGCCTCATTGGTGACTAGTTTAGGCACATGCTCATTTTTCTATTTGCCCATTTTCACCTTTAGCTTCTTTTTGTCCTGAAGCATTACTGATGTAGTCGGTTTCAAATAAGTTATTGTAGTGTGCTCGGATCTGTGTGATATAGATGTTGATAGTTCAGCACACACTTTTTGTTTACCTCTTGTATTCTTAATCGATGACACTGATCATACATCTAGGTGCATTTATGGGAGTATGAAATCCCCTGGAAAGTCAGTTAGGTTCACGAATTTGAAGGGCTCTTCATCTAATGACACCATGTGAATCTGTCCCTCATGAATGTATTTTACAAATTGATGTAGTATGGAGGGAACACAATGCATTTCTTGAATCCAAGGCCTCCCCAGAAGGCTGTTATATTTCATGGTACCTTCGATCATGTGACACATCATAGGGATGGTATTTAGGCCCACCTAAATATGTAGGATGATTGTGCCAACCGTCAAGCATAGAGCATCGTTAAACGCTCTCAATGTGAATACGGTGGGCACAATATGTGACTTGGGTAGCTTTAAAGGACTTAATGCCTTGGTCATTATAATATTGATCGATGAACCAGTGTTGATCAAAACCCTCTTAAATGGCATGTGATTAACACATGCGATGATATGTAACAGCGGTTCAACCGTATCTGTAGGAACTATCCTGATTTCATGATCATAGAATTGGATCATAGGTTCCTGGCACTATTGTACGTGTCCCACAAAATTAGTGAATGCTTGAGCATCCTAGGACTGCACCTTGATGGACCTTAGAATGTCCATGAGCGTCTCCTTATGCCTAAGGGACTATTGTATCAGATCATAAATAGACAATGTCATAGGAGTTATCTGCAGGTTTTGAACCAACCTGCTTCATATGGTCACCATCGATCTAGTTGGTGGGCCTAGAATATTTTGAGCTGGTCGCTGATTCGGTGTAGCTTGTATCCTGATGGGAGTGCAAGGTTTATTTGGTTGTTCATACCTTCCATGTCTAGTAACAACATTAACCATACCTACGAAACCCTAGGTAGGTGGTTTAATGCGCACTTGGTTGACGTGGCCAACGTTTTTGCATGACACCTCATGGTTTGGTAATGGATTTTTATAAATCCCTATGTTTTGGCTGTCGACCACCTACGGATTATTCGACACTATAAGCTCACCTTTATCGATCATATTTTGCACTATATGTTTTAAGGACCAACACACTTCAATGTATTGGCCCTTCGCTCGATGGAAGATGCAAAATAGATCATTTCGATACCTCTTTGACTTGGGCTGGTTAGGATCAATCAATTTAATCTTAGGTAACTTGATTACCTTAGCCTCACACAATTTATGGAATATTGATGTCAATGATTCTGTCAAATGCATGAATTGGCGAGGTGGGTGTTGTTCCTTATTTTTACCCTTGTAATTATTCTTGCACTGCTCGTATTGCATAGGAGGAGGTTGGGCCTGATAGTTTTACTTTTTTTATCCCTTATCCTCTCTTTGGAGGTTTAAAATCACCTGATCGTATTTCCATATTCTATTATTGGATCATCATCGTGCTGAGCTAGCGTAGACATATCAGAAAGGTTAACTTGCTTCTTAATGCCAAAAGAAAAGCATTCATGAAAGATGTCAGCCAGTTGTTCAAAAATTATGATACTATGCTTCTTCATTTGATTAAACCACTCCAGGGCTAGGCCTGAGAGGGTTGTGATGAATGTACACAAACATAAGGCATCGTTGCTTGTAATCTGGAAGCATATGTCCAAAAATATTATGACATGCTCTTGTGTGTTTTCATAACCTTTGAATTTATCTAGCCTGGGCATGTCAAAATGCTCAGGATATGCTGGAGTAGGCACCAAGGGGTCCAAAGGCTCGTTATGAATCTTGCTCAATGTTGGATTTTGAAAAGTCGTGTCTTGCCTCTCGATTGCTTTCACTTTATCTACTAAGGCCTTATAGACCTGCTAGGATAGAAATTCCTCCTCCCTAAGATTATGTGGGGGTGGTCTTGGAGGTACATTCTTCCTCTACCAAGGTGGAGGACCTTGATCTTCCTCCTCCTCAACCTAGGAGCTTTAAGGATATCCATGATCGAATCCATCTACCTCTTCTTCCTCATATTGTCATAACCTCTGATCTTCGAATGATGGTGGTCATTCTCTTTTTGGGGCACTGACATGAGTGTGAGTGTCTTTGCGCTCCTGATGCATGTCGGCTTGTGAAAAAGCCTTCCTATGAATGCGTTCTCTATGTTCAACGTGAGTGAATAAACCAGCCTTGGCTGGCCTATCCTCTTGTTCTACATACTCCTTTTGGGTAAAGATGCATTCCTCACACATACGTTGCTCATATAATCTCTGTCTAATGAGCCTTTATGCTTGAAGATTCTTGTCTTCAATGCACTGCCTCTCTATGCGGGCATCCTCCAATTGATCTTGGAGGAGTTGTCGTCTCTGATCGGATATGAGTCTATGTGATCTATCAATGTGATCATCTGTAAGAGGCCTTTGGTATGTGTGCTCCATGTGAGTGACCTTATGAGTTCTGTACCCATTTGAAAGAATCGCTATGCTTTTGCCTTTGTTTGTGAAGACGGCATTGGCGTCATGCTGAGTCCTGTGCTGCCTACCACCATGCGTATATGGTGGATACGAACCATGAGGGTGCTTGGAAGCCTCCCTATGTTCTCTGGTGGTCCTAATAATGTTCTCACTATGCTCACTCAGGGCACGAGTGGGCAGAGATCAAGGCTTGTAGCCTAACTGCTCAAGGACGCTACCTAAACCATCCAACTGTCTGGATTGCCAACACTCATGTAGTGGTGTACCATTGGATCCCACCTTGGATATTTTGATAGTGATCTTGTGAGGTTCACTACGTGTGGGAGTGTGGATATGTATATGCTCGAAAGCAAGCCTATCTACATGCCCCTGAATGGGAAGATCTTGATCTCTTCTATACTATGAAGTTGGAGGCATGGAACCTTCGGTAGACCTAGTACGTAGGGGTACCAAATTGGCCCCCTGTATGACATACTAATCGACCAATCTTGTGGATTCACATGCACTGCAATCTCAATCTCAATAATGGCCTCTGAGTGGAGCACCCTCATGCTGAGAGGATACATGATCTATCCTATGTCTAGAAGAGTGCACAGAAGCTCCTCTATTAGGGGTACACTCAATGGTGTCCCATCATGCCAATTTGTCTCCTTTGATGCTCGTCGAGCAACATTCGAGAAGCACATATGGGTGAGGGTTTGACACATTTTGTTGTGAACCTAGTGGGGTTTGGTCAATGGCATCAGAATTTAGCCTTTGCCAACCACCCTGTGTCTCCATCATGGTGCACCTAGTGTCTAGATTTATCTTTTATTATGCAATCAAGGTATACAATGGTGATTATCTTAAATTAAATTTTAAATGTGAGCCCTGGACTATTTGATGTTGTTTCATGATTTTTTGTATTAGTATTAGAAACTCCTATCATGTTTGAAAGCTTGTTGGATGATAATCTTAGTTTAATTGGCTTTCACTTGTATACTCGTAGTTCGAAAACCTAGCTATGAACTCTAGTCTGCGTAATCCAACCTATAATATGTGGTAATTAAGACCACACACGGTCAGGGAGTACAGGTCCTTCTAGATCCTCACCCGTTTTCATCCAGTCAACATCATACCATTCAAAGAGGAGTATATGCAAATTTTCCAGGTTACGAAAGGTTCTCAGATCCAGTATTGGTCTAGAATATAAGTGTTGGAACCGATTCTTGCATCTGTAGGAAATCAATTGTCACGCTACAAGAACCTATTTGAAACCAACGAGCTATTACAGTCTCTGGTCGACCTGCTTCATGTTCTGTTAAACCTGAATATTGCTATAAAATATGGCAGAACGGGTAAGGAAACCCCAATGGCAATTCTATAATTAAACTTCTAATTTGCATGCTTTAGATTTATATTAAACTATAGCATTCTTATTAAAATGACCAAGCATGAAAACAACCAACTGTTATGCCTTATGTAGACTGGTGCCTAGATTCATTGTGTTGTTATAGCAATTTAACAACTACTTTAATCATGAACAAAAATAAGGGGAGAAGGAAATTAGCGTTATTGCTTTCATTCGAATATCGTAACAAAATCAAGAGTTAACTAACGAAATAAATGTGGATAATACATTCAAATAATGTAACCCATTATACAGATACACACAATACTGAGACAAATAAATGACAGGAATAAGATTCAGAATTATATTGATTTATGGAAAAATTACATGCAAAGTGGGCAGAATGCCTTTTAACTCTATTTTTCTAAAAATAATACAACAATACAATAGAGAAGACTCTGTTCAAATGATGTAAAAGGTAACTCCTATTCTTCTTATTCCAATATGGTAATAGAAGAATCTATGAATCCTAAGCTCAATAGACTAGAAATATTCTCAGCTTCTCGGGCACTTTACTATCATACGATCCTACACAGCAAGGGGAGGAAGAAAGAGTGAATAAGAGAAAATAGACACAAAGAAATACAATAGCACAACTAATAGGGCACTCAAGTATACCTCTTAGCAAAAATGTTATTCTCTAATTTCTTGATGCATAATTTGAACCTGCATGCTTTCTTTTATAGCTGCATGTTATTCTTGGTTCATTCTTGTCTATACACTTGTCAGCATCTGATTGAGGAGAGGGAAGAACTATCTGTTATCAGCTAAACAAATTTTCCTTGCCTTTGTCCATAGCTATTCCCATGGAGGTTGATCCTGTAACTGATTCATTAGCTAGTTTCTTAATTATCTCTATGTCATCAGTTGTGGCCCCCACAAATTCAGAAATATGAAGCCATACTTCCATGTGGATGATTCTTTGCTAAGAGACCCTATCCAAAATTTGCGAAGCCTTTATTTTGTTTTCTTTCAATATTGAGGTTTTGTCTTGAAAGAAATGGACCTGACTATGTACGTGTCCGACTTCAAAAAATAATTTGGCCACCAACTTATCATCATATTGCTCATCAAAGTTGACTTCTTTCAGATGTTTTATAATGGTCTGGATGAAAAAACCTTGGCCCATTAATGTGACTGGATCAATTCCTGACTATCTCATTGTGGCTGTCAGCTGTTGTTCAGCATTTTCTAGTTCTTTAATCATAAACTTATATTTGGATCTCTCATTGATGTAGTTGGTGATTTTTTCATGTTCATCCAAACAGCTTCGGCTTTGGCCATTGGTAGTTATTACTTCCTCGGTCCTAATCTTATCGTATCCAATTTTACACAAATCATATATGGGAAGTATAATGGCCATCTTCTTATCAAGGTCTGCTATCAAAGGCCTTATTTTCTTGTTAGCTCATATCAACTTCTTAGCCTCTTTGCAACAACCATTTGTTATCTCTGCGTTGTCATTGATCAAAGCAATAGCCTTTTCTCTGTATTTTTCAATCAAGGTCTCCTTGGACCCCGTGGTGCTAGAGGCTATTGCCTGTATTGGAGCTGAAGCAGCGGTAGCTTTCAACTTATCATTTTCTGCTTGTAGTTCTGTGACCTTGGATTTCCAAGTGGATATTTTTGATATTACGGCTTCTATAGTCTAAGAGTGAATGTTCACTCCTTGTATTACCATGGCAATGGTATCTCTTGTCGCTTCTGCTATTTTGGTCTTTGGATCGATCTATAGAGAAGTGATCCCTTGGGTTGACAAAGATATGGTCGTTTGACCATCTTCCTATGTTTGGACATCAAGGAGCTTCTCCACCCTTATCCATTCACAGATGGCATCCAACATAGTTTCTTGAGCTAGAGTGAATTCTGGTACTTCATTTATTTTGACCAAATGAAGGCATACTGTGCCTTCGACTCCTGTTTTGATCCGCAGCTTCTTGACAAGTGGTGTCTCGTCATCATCCATATCTTCCACCTGATAATTTTGGAAGATTTTTGCCAATCCACCACTCTCTTCAATGGCCTTCCAGGCCATTTTGGATATCTTGGCCTCTTTGTTATCATACTTGATGGCCACTGGAATGGCCCAAGAGGTGCCTGCAATAACCACATGTAAGTATATTGGTGCAAGTAAGGTGAGGGCAATGTTTCTTGGTTTTTATGGGCCTAAGGTTGAAGCCTCGAAAACAACCTGTTCTCCTCTTCTGGTGGGACTGCTAGCCTCGATACCAAGGACTTATAGTGTAGTTGCTTGTCCTACCTGAGCCACTATCTCTAGCTGCTTGGGAGCACTAGTAGTGATCTCTGCTAATGGGTCATTGAACTCTTTTGGAGGAATGACTGGTCGAGCTAGTGTAATCTTGTCCACAATGGTTTTCCTGACCAGCTTGAGTTTTGAGGAATACCGTCCCACCATGTCCAACTGAGTATAGGGCCTTTGCATGCTCTTATTTTTCCCATATAGCTTTCATCTCTGTTTCATCCTTGCTGGCCCATAGCAAAGATTTCTCATAATCATCCTTGCGATGTTTCATGGGATTCTTTTCTATCACGATGTCTCTGTACTTATCTTTAGGATCATAAGGCCTCCACACTATTTTAGTGAAACAATATTTATCCATTATGGATATGGATTCAATGAGGCTGGGATAGCCTCTGTATACAATATGGCCAGTATTCGCTGGTGCGGATACCAATGGAATTCTGGTCTATTTTCTCAAATATCATAGCCTCGCCTCCTCGGATGACTATCGTACTATCTCTAGTACTCCTACTGACTTTGGAAAATAGGTGGGTAAGGCCTTTGGGGGAATATTTGCCCCGTACGTTCGAATGAACGTAAAGTTCTCCATGAAAAATACGTCCCCAGCTTCTTTCTCTCTGAGGTAACCTGCAAAACCTGGGATTATTCTGGGAGGATGTTTATCGATCAGGACATGATACATGGTCGGAAGAAAATGACCATAAAACTCTGAGAATGAAGAAACGTTCTGGTGAATGACCAAAGGTCAGTCCTATATCATACAGTAGGGATTTCCTTCGAGTTGCGCTATTGCCTCTCTTCTGAATTGACCCATTATCAAGTGGATCAAAAAGGAATAGTAAGAGAATTGAGGCATTATATATTTATCCTATTTTAAATCCTCTTGGAGTTGCTTCAACTCCTTATCCATGGTGTTGCTCATTACTTCCTCCCATTGATAGCGAGGAAAGCATCATTTATTGCATTGAGCAATAACATACGTAACTAGCAAGCTCAACCAGTTAAGGTCCTCTATGCCTAAGGTGATATGAATCATGTTTGAGTAATATTTCACCCACCATTGTAGCAAGGAATTTGGGATAGGGAAGTTAGTTGATACTGGCCCTTTGAATAAAATGATGTAGAAAGAAGTCCCCAGCATGTGCTGAGCCTATAGTGCTACCACCTTTTCATCATATAGTAAATCTCCCTTGGTTAACTCAAACACCGTTTGAATCTGGTCAGGTGTGATGCGGTAGAGAACCTTTCCCTTATCATTCATAATGGAGTAGCTCCATGGATCATAAGATATTGTGAGCCATGACAATAGGTATGGAGAGAAGTGAACTTGAGGACACAATAACTTTGCCAAATTGGTGTTCCAAAAGTTGCTGGCAACATCCTTCTTATATTTTACCTCATAAGCCCTCAAAAAGACCATTTTTAATACATGATGGGGTCAGCTACGATCTTCCATGCTATCCTAAAAATGGAATTCAGCCAACTCCTCTTCATTCCAGACCTAGTGTCTGGGCTTCCTGGCTATCACATTTTTAAATGACACTCTCTCTTCAAAAGCCTCAATTTTTCCTTTCTTAACACTTGAACTCGAAGATGCCATTGCTCTCAATTACGTAAATTCCATCTTTATAAGCTCTCTGAAAAACCCTCGGCTCTCGCAAACTGCTCAATCACCGAATACTTCTATAAATACACTGGTAACAGTTTTATTTTGAAAATAGGGGGGGTTTTATGACCTTTCTTTGAGTCGAGGTCATTTAATGAGGGGAGCTGGTTGGTTTTTTATGACCATCCTAGGATTACTACCTTTTTGGTCTTTCACACATTCTATTTGAATGATGTGTCATTGATTTATTTCAAAAAACGTCCCTACATGGATCTGAGGATGATCCTTATGTGTCTCGGATCATTGGGATTGGATGAGAGTTCTGCCATCGGGATTTGCTCTTCAACGTAGATGCCTTGTCATTCTTACTCATTTCAAGACCACCTTGGTTAGTGGTCTGACTAAGCTTTTTGCTATGTCCTTTTAGGCGTGGAGGCTAGCTGACACCCGAATTTTGGCATGTGTAGCCATTTATTGCTCTCAACCCCTTATTTTTGCTTCTCTCTGATTCGTGCTAGCCGATGGCAGCAAATCCTCGGTCGATTGGCCTCATAAAGTTGCCTGCATAAGAAACCACTAATAAACAAAGTTAAATTAATTTGAAAGAATGGTTAGGCATACCTCATGCTTGGTTTGCATGCTAAGTTGATTTTTTGCATGATGGCTCCACTTATCAAGGCATCGGATATCAAAATTATCTGATCGATCGACTACTTTCTTTCCTGAGCCGATCGGTCACCAGTCTGGGAAGCTCGATCGAGTGATGTGTTGAAGGAGCTGATCGACTTCTATTTGTTACTTATTTACCAATTGGTTTCGACTCATAGATAACTTAGGGAACCGATCAAATTTCTCTTGTAATGTGTCAGCTGATGATCTTTTCGATGAGTGTTCGAACTTTTAGTCCATCCTTGTTACTTGGGAGTCGATCGGTTCCTTTCTTGTTTTCACCAGCTGAGAAGGATTCCTCCTTCGTCGGCTTATATTTTAAAGTTGGGAGTCGATTGGTCGGTATTTATTTCTCGAGAGTCGATCGGTCGGTGGACCCTTCAAGTGAACTGAATAGTTGATGGTCTTTTTGTCATCGGTGGAGCGGTTGACTAGTTGTAATCGATAGCCGATCTACTGGCCAGCCTTATTCAGGAGCCGATCGATCGGTTAGTGGATTTTGAGAGCCAATCGGTCAGCTAGTGTTCAAAGGTAGGGTGCATGCCCTTAGGTTTTAATTAATTATCATTTTATTTAACCTTAGGCTTTGGACTTTGAGACTATGGTGAATGCTTTAACCGACTTATGATTAAGGGATTTTATTAATCAGTTTTAGGCTTCAAGGAAAATATTATGAAGGTTAAATTTTGACTTGGGGAGTAAATAAAAATTATTTACCCTTACCACTTGAGCCATATTTGAAAAATGAAGCCCACATTATTAAGGCTAAGGTTTAGACTTTATCAACCAACCAATGAAAATTTGAATTACTCACAACTTTTTTTTTTAGGCAAAGACCAACAACACTAAAAATTTGATTGAAACCAAAAAATTTAAATTTGGGGATTTCAAAGTTGATTCAATTTTAGCTCTAACAATAAGGTACATGGGATTTGTGCCAAAATATGGAAATCACCTCCACCATCGTTGAAACCCTAATAGTCGTTGGACGTCACTTCCAACTCACTAGCGTTTAATTGAAATGTGGTGTGTGTGGTTCATTTTAATTGTTGCATGAAAGGAAAATACATAATATAGCATTCATGCTCATTTCCTATGTGGTATGCAGCGAAAGAAATTTTCAAATTCAGAAAATGCAAGCTACATCCTACATGCTCTTTTTGACAATGCACCTTACGATGTAAATGGCCACTGATTGGGCCTTAGACATGCAAACCAACACACAATTTAATCTAGCATGCTGGATCCTAGGGAGGACTAGAGTGAGAGGTCCACTTTTCCTAGCAGCACCTAGCTAAAACATAAAAAGAATTAAAACCCTAGGACCTAATCCATTTTCCTTTTCTTTCATGTGTCCTAATTAAATCTCCTCTTCACACAAACTGGAAAACACAGGTAGTAAAAACATAAATAGGGGTTAAAAATAGGACCTACCTCCGATCCTCATCTAATAAAGCTTTGAATCTATGTTGTCTATTGTGTCTACTGTAAACCACATCTCTGTTCCTGCATATTGAAGTCACGGGCCAACAATGAGATAATAACTGTCAACCGTGGTCTACACCTAATATCCAAAAATACAAAAAGGTCAAAAATCAGAGGCTAAAAATACGAAGTTCCACCATGATCACCTACTGTAACCACCAAAACAGCCTCACACCTATGCTTCGTACTGTGTAAAATGAAATAAGAGAAACAAAGCAGATGCATGCAAAATTGGCAACAAATGAGAATAAGAAAAACACTTTTATTCCATTGTAAAGAAGCCAATTCCAGTTACAGTTACGTACCTCTTAGGAATACCATTTTGATACTCTTATTACAATAGGAAAAAGAAAATGTTCCTTATTAAGGTTAAATGTGAGTTTTAGTTCCTTCAGGGTGACACGAACTGCTCTAGGGTGGAGTTGACCCTCTTCTCCGTGTTGAGGAAGGAATTGGATGGTTGAATCTCCTTTGAATCTACTTCCTACAGTCAATAAACAACATAAAAGAATTAATAGCATAGGCAGCCTCTCATGATGAGGCCCTTTAAGGAATATGAACATAAATATGCCATAACACTAATAAAATCAAGAAAACAAATAAAGCATGTTAAGCCTATGCAATACTTGAAAATATTAATTGAAACATATAACTATAAAGTACAACTATCTATCTAGTGGATTGATTGCATGAAATGAAGCATGATAACATGAAAGTGAGCTAATTATGTCATATTTACCATAATGAAGTAAACTTGATGAAAACCCTAATTCTATCAGCCATAGTCTCTAAAATGCTAAATAAACCACTAAGATGCTTAATATAACCTAGTGAAATATAATGCAAACATAACAGTAAGGAGATATTTCACCGATTGCAAACCACAACTCAAATGAGCAGTTTGCACTGTACACCGCTACTGTCAGCTGCGACGACAAAAAAGTAGTTTTTCCCTCCAAATCTAAGGTTGTGGACTTGATCCTCCTTGTCAAATTGATGGTCAAGGGTCGCTTTGGTGTCCTCTAATTGATTTAGTGGTTGTGTTGCATAATTGGGCCTCCGTTTTCTTGAATTTGCATTTCTTGGTGTTCTAGCTCCTTAGGGCATCCATGGCACAAATTTACATGATGCTTGATGAATTGGCAAATGAATGGCAACAAAATTTTCTTAGTAGTCTCAGGTGAGTCTACAATCCGACAGGGTTTCGCTACTTTAATCTCCAATGCACACTTGATCTCTTTTGCCCTAATTTGAAGGGGTACTTATAGGATTACCCAAGGGCTAGGGGTGGCTTCATGGAGAAGCCAATATCAAGAAGAGGTGGTTGGGACAGTTGGATTGGAAGCCTCTAGAATATTTCGTCCTTCAACTACCTTATTCTAGAACAAATGGTCGTTCAAACTAATTTGGCTCGGATGAAGGCCAACTGAACTTTAGTTCTATACCATGAGTGATATCTATGATCTAACCTATAAACTGCGGGTGTCAACAATGGTTCAAACTATAGACCGTAGGTCTCAACAGTGGTTTGAGCTGATTAGGCCAGGGATCCCAAATTGAGTGGTTAAAACCACTGCTCTATCTTGGAATCTATCCAAGATATTCCATATGGTCTTGTAGCATGTCCCATATGAGTAGTCACCATCAACATGATGCATTTTAGGTGTCTACAGGAGGAAGTCAAAGTGTGTCATTTGCATGCTAAAAAAATATGGTGATAGAAGGAGGGTCAAACTATTGATTCATTAATCCACCAAGCCCTTGTAATCAACATAAGTGGTGCTAGAAGGAGGGTCGAACTATTGATTTATCGATCCACCAAGCCCTTGTAATCAACATAAGTGGTGCTAGAATGAGGACATGTAGAATCTAAAAATTAATTTTCTCTTGGTATAGTGTTTATATTACACATATTTATTGTCAAGTTGGAACTAAATGTCATCATCACTAGGTTCAAGTCAATTGTAGGTGAAATTGAATCTTAACCTTTTCCCATATAAAATACCTAGATATGACAAAGGTAGACCCAATACTTAGAATGTTAATAGTTCTCCTAGAGCTATTATATCTTTTGTTGATATTTTCAACATTCCCAAGGTCCACCAGTGGTAGATCTTGCTCCATGGTTAGTAGTAAGTAGTACTTACACATGATATACCTAATAATGTCAAATGATATCTCCCTTGGTATAGACATGATGGAATAAGGTCAATTGAAGATCTGAGAATATGTTTAGGCATACAAATAAATCTTAATCTATTTACAATTTGAACATGAGGATGTTTCCTTCAAAATATTTCCACACACATTGGATGAGTTTACATATGATTGGTACATCAACTTACCTTTAGGTTCCATTATTTATTGGGCCTAACTAGAGATAGCATTTATCAACCATTTTATATTATCCATTAACCCAACTATGGTATATCATTAGTTTACCTATGCTTGAAGAGAACCTAATGAACCTATGAGACTATTTAACACTAGGTTTCATAAATTATATATTAGATTGTGGCACCTTACACCATCATAAAGGAAACAACCATCCAAATGTACTTCAGATCTTTGGATCCATTAATATTTGTGAGGAGATATCCTCAAATCACATAATTATCATTGGTATACAATGAGGCTCTGATTGTTGAACAATAATTAATACCTTAACCATTTGGTTTAGGTCAATGAGCTTCACTTGGATAACCAAGGTCTCATAATTAGATACCATTACTAAATTAGGCCCTTGCACAACACCTTCCCATAAAAAACACATTACCAAGTACCATGTATCCCAACAAAAACCAACCTTTCAATCCTATTCCACTAAATCAGGTGATGCCTATTGTAAGTAATCAACAGACCATTATGACATACTTGGATAATTAGGCAATATTAAACAATGTTCTCAATCATATACCTCCAAAAAACAATTAGCAAATCTTACCCTTATTCTTGAACACCTCGAAACCCATGAATAGTTCAATAGTTCAGTTGAGACTATGTCAACCTTATGCCTCAAAAATCAAGTTAGATAATATAGAAAGAATGGTTCAAAAATTAAGTAGTGATATGCTTAAACTAAAAAGATAAGTTTCTCAAATCCCACTTACATATAACATTAGAAACTTTCACTTTCAAAGAACTGACTGTCAATGAAATACTCATCCAAACAATAGAGTCCCAAATCCTATTAGCAACCAGAATCAATATAACAATAAACTAGACAGTTCAATAAATTTGGTTGATCTTGCTCTACTAAATTGGTGTACGGTCCATTCCATGGCTCAACATAGTAAAAATAATTGTTCAAAGTTTAAAATTACTTTGGATATTGTCTAGAAGGAGATGAAATTTTAGAGTTGTTTCCCACAAATGAGGACTATAGGACTCAAGTTAATCGAAACTCAAGGATGAAGAACATGGACTTATAGTGAGAGGGGGGGGTGAACAATATAAAACATTACCTCCAGCACATTCACATAAACATTAAGCATCAATAAAACAATTTCAAAGAAAATATGATAACTTAACCTTATACCTCCAGTGCATTCACAGTCACTATCCTTTTCACACCGCGACCAAAAGAAAATTACCCACGAAGAGAATCGAACTCGGCACCTCTGCCTACTAGCGCTTTCGCTTAAACGCCACCGCCGTTGGGTCACAAGTGCCCAATGAAGAAATACAATGTTGCCCTATGTTTTATCCTCCTTTGAAGCCAAGAATCTAGAAAACGTAAATGTCTTTCACAAGCCACATGCAAACTGGTGAGCGCTGTCCAAAACGTAACTTACTGGGCAACAAAAATAATCATCCACATAGTGCAAACATAAAACTGTTATCCTTCGTGCAATCCAATCAATCATAGGTGAAAGCAAACTATCGGATGTCAAAAAGCAAACTGAAAATGTAATTCGAGTGCAGTCCCAACAACTGTAGGTGAAGTGCAATCTGTTGGATGTCGAAGCGCAAACTGAAAATGCAAGAAATTACTTGGGCAAATCAACATCGATAATCAAATCTCAATGAAATACAACACTTTTTTGAAGATCATAGAGCTGCGATTTTCATCACTCGGAGTTACAATCACTTTAGAAAATCATCCCCACTTATATAGCCATTTCTCCTTAACTGTTTGACGTTCACGCTCCTCCAACGATGGCAACACATCGGCGAAAGAATTCTTTTTTTCTACGTCGCTTAAGGGTTGAAAGACCCTTTAATAATAATTAAAATAATAATAATAATTATTTTATTAATAATAAATTAAACTTAGACCCTTGTCAAAGGTTTGAGTTAATTTAATTATTAATAATAAACATGGACCTTCAAGGTTTTTCAAGAAGTAAAAACCTTTGCATTAAGTTAAGCTTGGTTTTAATAAAAACCCTTAATGAGTCCAAATGGTTTTAAGAAAAACCTTTAACCTTGTCACCATGGTTTTAATAAAAACCCTTTAACATTATGAAGCTTCTCAAGATATTTTTGACATCACACTCTTTTTGATATCAACACAAAAATGCCTTTTGACATCAATGACAACTTATACACTTGAGCAAAGGCAATGTACCCAAAGTACCCAAAATTGCCAAAAATCTCCCCCTTTGTCATTGATGGCAAACCTTTACTGAAAACACTTCTCAAGAGCCAAAAATGAAACCAACTGTGCTAACAACTGACCAAATGTGCCCACAACTGAGAATCTTCCTTTGAAGTTTTGCTCCCCCTGACTTGAAGCTTTCCTCTTCACTTTGAAACTCTCCCCCTTACTCATATCTATCCCCCTTTGTCATCAATGACAAAGGGCCACCTTTGGGGCTCGGGACTAAGAATGAGCCTCTTAGCTTAGTCCCTCCCCACCTCCTGATGAGGTGATTAATTCTGGGGTGGGAGTACAACTCCCAATTTCTCCCTTAGATACTCAAACGTATCTCGTGGAAGAGGTTTTGTGAAGATATCTACAATCTGCTCTTTAGTAGACACATACTCTACCTTGACCTGTTTGTCTTGCAATTTCTCCCTTAGAAAGTGATACTTGATGGAAATATGCTTTGTCCTTGAGTGCATTACCGGATTTTTGGAAATACTTATGGCACTTGTATTATCACAAAGTATGGATATGGGTTGTTCATGTTTGACTTTGAAATCCTCTAAGGTGGTTTTCATCCATAAAACCTGTGTGCACCCAGCCACTGCTGCTATGTATTCAACCTCTGCTGTAGATAAGGAAACTGAAGGTTGTTTCTTACTTAGCCAAGAAACCAAACTCTTTCCCAGAAAGAATGCTCCAACACTAGTGCTTTTCCTGTCATCAATACCACCTACCCAATCTGCATCTATATAAGCTGTGAGGGTGAAATCATCACCTTTGGGATACCAAAGCCCAAAGTCCATAGTGCCCTTCAGATATCTAAATATCCTCTTAACTGCCATAACATGAGAATATTTAGGAGCTGCCTAAAATCTTGCTACCAACCCAACTGCCTACATGATATCTAGTCTGGTAGCTGTAACATATAATAAACTGCCAATCATTGATCTGTACAACCTCTAATCTGTCGCTGGAGATTCATCATCTTTATTCATCTTGCATCCTATAATCATTGGAGTACATACTGGTTTGCTGTCCATCATCCCAAATTTCTTCAACATTTCTTTGATATACTTTCCTTGAGAGAGAAATACACCATATTTTGATTGAGAAATCTGAAGACCTAAAAAGAATGACAACTCTCCAATCATAGACATCTCAAATTCCTTCTGCATGGTGTTAGCAAAATCTTTGCACATCTGAGTATTATTTCCCCCAAAAATAATATCATCAACATAGACAACCATAATCAGCATATCATCACCTTCATCCTTAATATACAAATTGCTATCTGCCACATCTTTCCTGAAGCCTTGCTCATGAAGATACCTGTCAAGTCTTGAGTACCAAGCCCTAGGTGCTTGCTTTAACCCATACAAGGCATTTTTCAGTTTACACACATAGTTTGACTGTTCTGAGAGAGACACTCCTTATGGCTGTTCTATGTAGACTTCTTCTTCCAACACCCCATTTAGAAAAGTTGACTTTACATCCATTTGATACACCTTGAATGATTTGAAGCTTGAAAGGGCCAAAAACATTCTGATAGCTTCAAGACGAGCAACAGGAGCAAACATATCTTCGAAATCAACACCTTCTACTTGAGCATAACCTTTGCAGACTAACCTAGCTTTGTTTTTGACAATCTTTCCATCCTCATTGAGTTTATTTCTGAATATCCATTTTGTGCCAATGACATTCTTGTCCTTAGGTCTTGGAACCAATTCCCAAGTTTCACTTTTCTCTATTTGATTTAGCTCTTCATCCATTGCTTTTACCCAAAACTTATCTGCACATGCTTCACCGAAATCTTTTGGCTCAATTTGAGATAATAATGAAACATTTGTAGAATCATGTGAGGGAATGACTCTTCTTCTTGTTTGCCTCCTATTTGGATCACCAATGATAAAATCTTTGGGATGATGTTTCTGAACATATCATGGAGTTTTGGGAAGCAGTTGTCTTTCCTCTTCTTCATCTGAAACCTCTATGAATTCTTCTTGACAAATTTCATCACTGAGTTCCTGGATTGGTTCTCTTATCCCTGTCTTTTCATCAATAGTTACATTTATGTTCTCTACAACTGTATGAGTTCTTTTGTTGAAGCATTTGTAGGCCTTGCTTCTATTGGAATACCCAAGAAAGATTCCCTCATCACATCTAGGATCAAACTTACCCAAATTTTGATCTTCCCTTCTGATGAAGCACTTACTCCCAAACACTTTGAAGTATTTTACTGTAGCTGGTCTTCCTTTCCACAACTCATAAGGAGTTTTATGATGATTGACTCTAAGTTTAGCCCTAGTGATAATGTAGACTGCTGTACTAACTGCCTCTTTCCAAAATCCATCTAAAATTTTTGACTCATTCAACATAGCTCTAGCCATATTTTCAATAGTTCTGTTTTTCCTTTCAACTACTCCATTTTGTTGAGGATTTCTTGCTACTGAATATTCTCTTTTGATTCCTTGCTGCTCACAGTATTCCACAAACTCATTTGAAGTGAACTCTCCTCCTCTATCTGATCTTAAACATTTGATTCTCTTGTCAGTATCATTTTCAACCATTTCTTTGAAAGCTTTAAATTTTTCAAAAGCTTCAGATTTTTCTTTGAGAAAAGTAACCCAAGTCATTCTAGAATAATCATCTATAAAAAGCATGAAGTAGCTTTCTCCCTGAATGCTCTGAGTTCTGGTAGGGCCACATAAATCAGTATGAATAAGATCCAATGGTTTTGAAGAAGTATACCATTTTGATTTGAAACTGGTTTTGGTCTATTTTCCATGTTGACAAGGACCGCAAATGATGTTATGGGGCCTTTTTATTTTGGGCAAGTCTCTAACTGCTTCCTTGTTACTAATATTGACAAGATTATCAAAGCTCAAATGCCCCAATCTTTTATGCCATAACCAACTCTCATCTTCTTGAGTTAGAAAAAAATTTTCCTTTTTATCTCACTTAGCATGTAAAGATTGTTTGGAGTCCTTGTAGCACTAGCAATGAGTTTTCCATTTTTTTCTTTACTTATCTCACATCTATCTAAAAAG
Source organism: Wollemia nobilis (assembly GCA_028583015.1). NCBI lineage: Eukaryota > Viridiplantae > Streptophyta > Pinopsida > Araucariales > Araucariaceae > Wollemia > Wollemia nobilis. The sequence continues at coordinate 8,516,291 of JAQPPZ010016710.1, read as the reverse complement.
AAAGATACTATGTGCCCTTGATCACAAAGTTGACTCACACTTAGAAGATTATGTCTTAGGCCTTCTACATAAAGCACATTTTCTATTTTGGATTTCCCATCCAAACTAAGAGTCCCTTTACCACAGATTTTAGCTGACCTGTTATCTCCAAAACTGATTGTTCCTCTGTTTTTTTCTTTTAAGACCAAAATTTTTTCCTTTTCACCAGTCATATGTTTTGAATAACCACTATAAAGATACAATTTTTTTACTTTTTCTAGAGCATGAAAAGCAGTTTGAGCTATCATTGACTTAGATTTGATCTCATTTTTCTTTTTAGTGAACTCAAGGCTAGATCTATCCAAACTGCACATCTTAGCAATATGCCCAAAATTATTGCACTCGTAACACATGACATCTTTATTCATAAGAGGTGCAAAAGAGTTACCATTTTCCTTACTATGTCTATTCATAGACTTATTGCAATGCATAGCTTTGTGACCAAATTTCTTGTAGGAAAAACAATAGGCATGGAAAGTATTATGTAACCTGTTTTGATGCCTTGGATGATTATTCTTCTTGTGACCAGCTAGAATCCATCGCTCTTCAGGATGAAGATTGATCTTGCTCGAAGACCCTATTTCTTGAATGGTGATACCATCCTTCTTTTGCTTTTCACATAGAGTATTTTGTTTGAGAGCCAACTGTTCCAACTTCACTCTAAGAGACATAACTTCTTCTTCTAGTTTCTCGCAATCAACTTCCTTTCCTTTGAGAACCTCTGTCAGAACCTGTTCAACCTTCTTCCCTTCTTCAGCTAGAATTTTGAAGTCTATAACACTTTGAAACAATTATGATCTTTCTATCTTTTCTTCCTGATATTGATGCTTGAGAACAAAATTCTCTTTCGTGAATTTCTCAAGCTTTCTCAAAGCCAAGAAGAATTCACTTTTGAGATCAAACTCAACCTCTTCATATCTTTCTGAATCTGTATGATCCTCTGATAGATCCTTCTCGAAGCTCTTAGGCTCTTTTTGGAGAGACCCGCTCTGATACCAATTGAAGAACATGGACTTATACTGAGAGGGGGTGTGAACATTATAAGACTTAACCAATTAATATTTTTAACTTTAGATAGCAGTGGCATCAACACAACATTAATCAAGACAGAAAGCATCACACATTGAAAGCCCATTTTTAATGTGGTTCACCCAGAATGGCTAGGCTACGTCCATAAAAATTTTCTCTAAAAGTTATCTCAAATTTCTTTGGGAATCCTTCCTAATTACAATGTTTATGAGCCTCAGCCCAAAGGAGACACCTTCCTCTAATCTGAATTTATGAGCCTCTGCTCAAAGGAGATACCTTCCCCTCTGCTCTAGAAATGATCCCTCAGAAGATCAACTGCCTCTACCTCCTACCAGGACATGGAAATCCTTTCCACCGAAGACCTCCTATCCTCAGTGCTTAGCCTAAGAGACCTCTGACTTCTATGATCATGTCCACAGTAGCTCAGCTACCTATACCAAACACAGTCAGTCGATCTAGTACAAGTCTTCCTCTGTCTGTCAGATCTATCCAACTCTTGAACAAATCAATCCTTTGCATACAAGCCTTCTCAAAGACTTGCCAAATATGTCCTCAGGTTCTTCTCAAAGAACCAATGCACCTCTGTCCTCAAGTTCTCTGATAGAACTCTCAAACTCAGCTCATAAGTCCTCTGCTAGGACCTGTCCAAATATGCTCACAAGTCCCCACCGAAACCTGTCCAAAACCTGCTCACAAGTCCCCACAGAAACCTGTCTAAAACCTACTCACAAGTCCCCATCGAAACCTATCCAAAATCTCAGCAAGCTCACCAATAAAAACTTGCTTAGCATGAACCCACAAAGAGAATCGTTAGAGACCCAATGTGATTCATCAACCTCATAGAAGCATAAAGAGAATTGTTAGAGACTCAATATGTTCTATACTTAACTCCTAGTATCAATCTCAACTCAATCTCAATCTCAACAGAATAAGATAGATGTAGTATGCTTTTCTCAAGAATATGAAACACAACCCAACAATTTCCAACTATGCAATATCTCATATAACAATGATACTCATATTCTTTTCACCAACAACTAGGGTTTCATCATCTCAATGCAAGTAGCAAGACTTACTAACATAAACCCTAGTGCAAAAAATGCTTCCTCTTCCTCAACCAGAATTATGCATTCACCCAAAAACTCATCAATGATTTTAATGCATAAATAATCTTCAATATCCAAAAAATAAGATTTACACCAAAAATACCTAGTAGACAACCTTTTCACTCCAAACTCAATTTCAGTAAATATACCATCAACAATATACATGGAAGAAGTTGCCCATACCTTTACTTTGATGAAGAAGGAGAACTCAAAATCTGTCACAACACTAACTCTCAATTTGCCACCAATTAGAGTTAGCAACTATACAACAATATACAATAATAAAGATCCAAATTAACACCTTATTTCTCCAACTTAATAAAAATCACCAAAAGTATGATATACATACAAAATAAAACCTCTTTACACCTTATTACTCCACATAAACATTAAGCATCAATAAAACAATGTCAAAGCAAATATGATAACTTAACCTTATACCTCCAGTGCATTCACAGCCACTATCCTTTGCACACCGTGACCAAAAGAAAATTACCCATGAAGAGAATCGAACTCGGCACCTCTGCCTACTAGCGCTTTCGCTTAAACACCACCATCGTTCGGTCACAAGTGCCCAATGAAGAAATACAATGTTGCTTAAGGGTTGAGAGACCCTTTAATAATAATTAAAATAATAATAATAATTATTTTATTAATAATAAATTAAACTTAGACCCTTGTCAAAGGTTTGAGTTAATTTAATTATTAATAATAAACATGGACCTTCAAGGTTTTTCAAGAAGTAAAAACCTTTGCATTAAGTTAATCTTGGTTTTAATAAAAACCCTTAATGAGTCCAAATGGTTTTAAGAAAAACCTTTAACCTTGTCACCATGGTTTTAATAAAAACCCTTTAACATTATGAAGCTTCTCAAGATATTTTTGACATCACACTCTTTTTGATATCAACACAAAAATGCATTTTGACATCAATGACAACTTATACACTTGAGAAAAGGCAATGTACCCAAAGTACCCAAAATTGCCAACAAAGGATAACCCTAGTTTTAGAGACATATGAAATCTCAAGAGTGGATGAAGAGGAACCCAAAGAATACCTAGAAAAATAGGTGTAATCTTACTAATAGTTTTAGAGAGGTAACAACTATATTCTTTGGAGTAAAAGGAAAGCACCACTGACTTCTTCTACACCCCCCAACAAAACCTTCATCCCACGTGATGAACATACTAGGAAAATCCCAATCCCACCTAAGGATACCATAGTTATTATTAGCCAAAATTCAATTCATCATTACCATAGACAAAGAAAATATAAGAACAAAACAAGTTTGGATATAATATTATTGAAGACCTTAAGAAAACCAAGGTAAATATTTCTATATTTGAGGTAGCTCAGTTGATTGACTAGATATATTTGTTGTTTAAAACTCTCTTTGACCAAAATAAAAATAGATGAAAAAGGTTGTTAATGCCTAGGTGGTCATATACAAAGAAAAGGTAGAATCTCCAATGTTCCTCTTGATTATCAAAATTTTTGGTAAAAATTTACATAATTGTCTTGTAGATTTGGGTACTTTTGACAAGGTGATGTCATACATTGTTAGTAAAAACACTTACCCTTACTCTCTTAAATAAGAATATTATTCAGTTGTATAAGATAGAGGTAAATGTAATCGAGATACTGAATCAATTCCATATACAATTGGCTTCTCAACCCAAGATACAACAATTTATTGATACTTAGGTTGTAGATATCCTAGATGCATATGAGATGTTGATAAGTTGTAATTTGTTAAGAACACTGAATGACTACATACCTATTGATTTATCGTATATGTGGCTTATTTAGAGTGGCATATCAAAGTAGATAAGGATGAAAATGAAACCCAGGATGAAGGAGCTCATCACCGAGTACAAAGTTGTCAATGAAATTTTGTACATTGAGCCAAAATTAGGAGTATACATTGTAGTGGTGGAAAACCAACTTGAAGATAATACTATGATAGTATGGGCCCCATAAAGTAAACAAAAAATAACCGAAGAGAAGTTGTAGATCATATTATTTGATGAGTTAAAATTTAAACATGGCAATGGTGTTAGAATTGAATTGGTCAACCTTAGAGGTAAATCCTATCTATTGCTTACTGATTGCAATTTCCTTGCACCTATAATGTAATTGAGTATTAAGCATTGATTCATAGAGTATAGTTTTCCATCAATAAGGGAGTCAAATTTTTACATGTCTTGGAAGAATCAGATTTTATGATCACACAAGTATGAAACTAATATTCCTATCATGACAAGCATCTCTCAAATTATTGTAGTTGTATGTGGGACTTAGTAAAATTTTTTATGCGATTATTATCCAAACTATTTCGCACAAAAAGATATTTGAAAAGTACACCAGAATCGGTTTCTCATTCCAAAATAAATTGATTTTTAGTATAGTTAGTCACCACCTCCTCTATACGATATTTCAGTATTTGAAGATTTTTTTGTTAATTTAGTTATATTTGAAACACAAATGATAAACGAGAAATATATAAACTATGCATAGTTGGATGAAGAAGACAAATTAATCATGGAAACAAACATCATTCCCAAAGATATGATTTCTTTAGAATACCTATTTGATATGGATTATCATTACCACAAGTAGCAGACTACTTCATCTAAACTAGATTCATACGAAGCATACAATCTAGAAAATATTGATAATCCCCAAAATATCTTCCTAGGAAATTCCTACATTGATGAGAAGAAAAGATGACTAATTCAGGCCTTAAAAGATTACAAATATGTTACAACATGGAGTTATGAATATCTAAAGGTCTATTATGCATCCATTACCACCCATAAAATCCCCTTGAAGTATAAAATGAAACCTTTTTAGCAAAATCAAAGATCAAAGAATCCACTACTAGAACCTTTCATTCTTAAGGAGATACAAAAATTATTGGCATCCTGCATCATTTTCCTTGTAAGACATTCTACCTGGGTTGCAAATTTGGTACCAGTTTGTTACAAGAATAGATAAATATGCTTGTGTAGATTTTAGAAATATTAATAGAGCATTTGAGAAGGATAATTATACCCTTATTTCCTTTTATGAAGTACTATAAGTAGTGAATGGCTCTCAGATGATGCCCTTATTGAATGGTTACTCAGTATACAGTCAAATAATGTTAGACCCCAAGGATAGGATTAAAACTATGTTTACTAAAAAATAGGAAATGTTTACATATAGGAAGATGTTATTCAACCTAATTAATGTGAGAGAGAGTTATCAAAGAGCTATGGACATTATCCTCAAAGATCTCATTGGAAAATGCATCATGATTTATATGGATGACCTCATTGTATTTTCTAAAAAACATGTAAACAACGTGGAAGATTTAGAAAGGGTACTGCAAAGATGCCAAGGGCATGGAAACTCATTGAATCCTAAAAAAATGTATTTTTGGAGTTATAGAAGGAAAAAACTTGGGGTATGTTATTTTGGAAGCTGGTATTTCCATTGATTTAGAATGAGTTGAAGTAATTCAAAATATTACCCTTCTTGGAAGTAAAAATGAGCTGAAGTCCTTGGTAAAACTAATTTTGTAAGGAAATTTATTTGTTTATTTTCAAAAATAGTATGACCCCTAAACACAATGCTCAATAAGGACACTAAAATTATATGGAATAGGTAACTACAATTCACTTTTCAAGAAATTAAAAATGCAATGAAAATGCTCCTATATTAATTAGTTTAGTTATACTCAACCTTTCTACACTTACTCATTTGCATCGAAATATTGAATTGTTGGAGTTTTAAATTAGAGGAAAGAAGTTGGATATTAGAGACTAGTATATTTCATAATATCACCATTGAAGGATGGTCAACTCAGATCTTTGATAATTAACAAACAAGCCTTTGATCCCGAAGCAGACCTATCACGATTTTGCGACAAAAAAAGGCATTAGCGACCAAGGACCAAAATTGTCGCGATATCGCGACGTGTCGTCGTATTGCGGTCAAAGAAGAGCAGGAGAGGTCTTGACCAAATTTTGTCGCGATATCGCGACTTGTCGCCTTATCACGCCCAAAAGAAGCAGTGAGGAGCACAAAAGAAATTTGTCACGATATCACGACGTGTCACCATATCGCGGTCAAAGTAGAGCAAGAGAGGTGTTGACCAAAAATTGTCACGATATCGCGACATGTCACGTTATCGCGCCCAAAAGAAGCAGTGAAGAGCACAGAAGAAAATTGTCGCGATATTGCGGCATGTCGCATTTTCGCAACCTGTTGAGGTTTGCAATGTTCAATGCTGGAAAAAGTTAAGTATGGAAAGATGTCACGGTTTCACGACCGACAGTGTCAGAGGGGAGCACTCAGTAAGAATTTCGCGATTTCACGACGTGGAGGCGGCAACAAAGCAGAAGGCTGAAAGATGTCACGAAATCGTGACATGTCGCATTTTCGTGACTTGTCGTGAAATCGCGGAGATGATGAAAATGAAGCAGAAGGCAGAAAGATGTCGCAATTTTGTGACATGTTGCATTTTTGTGACTTATCACGAAATCACGGAGATGCTGGAAAATGTTGCTGAAGGCACAAAGATGTCACGAAATTGCGACATGTCTCAGTTTCGTGACTTGTCATGAAATCACGGAGATGTAGGAGAAAGCTGTAGGCAGAAAGGTGTCACGAATTCATGACATGTCGCATTTTCATGACTTGTCACGAATTCGCGGAGATGCATGAAGTCGATGCAGATGGCTGAAATATATAGCGAAATCACGACATGTCGCATTTTCGTGACTTGTCGCGAAATCGTGGAGGGGCTTGTTGACAAAGCAGAAGACAAAAAGATGTCACAAAATCATGACATGTCGCATTTTTGTGACTTGTCGCAAAATCGTGGAGATGCTGGAAAAGGAAGCAGATGGCAGATAGATGTAGCGAAATCGTGACATGTTGCATTTTTGTGACATGTCACATTTTCGCGACATGTCACATTTTCACGACTTGTCACAAAATTGCGGTGATGCTGGACAATGAAGCAGAAGGCAGATAGTTGTTGCAATTTTGCAACATGTCTCATTTTCGTGACTTGTCACGAAATCGCGGAGATGAGGGAAGTTGAAAGCAGAAGACAGAAACATGTCACGATTTTGCGACATGTCTCATTTTTGCGACTTGTTGCGAAACCGCGGAGGTGCGTGAAGACGAAACAGAAGGGGGCTTCAGATGGGTACTAGTAGCGAAGGACAGTCTGTTCCTATTGTGTTATTGATACGTAATAGCCCAGTGCTGATTCTTATAAAAGGTTTTGGGTCAACCTAGAAAACCCGATTGCAATGAATTTGTTCCTTAATTACCAAAAAAAAAAAAACAAGCCTTTGCTCTAATTAAAGTGAAGAAATTATGACACTATATCCTACACAATAAAGAGTTTGCAATAGTACTAGATTTTACTGTGAAAACAATATTGATACAAAATGAGCTAGGAGAATGCAGAGAAAAGTGGGTGACTATCTTATAAGAGTTTGATTTGGAAATACAACCTATGATAGTTGTTATAGAACAAATACTAAGTAAAATGTTAGTCGAAATTGACTCTCAAATCTCATGGCAGCATTATTTTGTGGAATTAATCACCAACGATGAGTGGTATCAAAACAATTTTTATATTTACTAAATAGAGTATGTCTTGGCTACTTAAGTTCTACCCAAAGAAGAGAATTACATCTTAAAAATTTGAACTTCATGATATAATAAAGCATTCTATATTATAAAAACCATGAGGGGATCTACTTGATATGTTTGAACAAACAAGTTGTTAAAGGCCTCAAATATTTTTACAATAAATATAGATTAGGAAATGCAACAATACATAAAATACTGAGAGCCAATTATTATTGGCCCTATGTATTTAAATATACACATGCACACACTCGATCATGCCATGTTTTCCAAATTATAGCTCATTGAGAAAGGAATTCTCCAATACCATTACAACTAGTGATTGAAGCTCACACATTTGCATAGTGGGACTAGAATTTGTTGGAGTTATCAGTCCTAACTTATCAAACAACTAAAATTCACCCTAAAAACCATAGATTACTACACCCACTAGAAAAAGGCCCAAGCATCTAAAAATTACACAACAGAGGTCATGATCCAATTTCTCAAAGATAACATTGTGACTAGGTTTGGGATGTTATATGCTCTAGTATGTGACAATGGCCTTGATTTTTCTTCCTTATAATTTATTGAATGAGCTTATGATAATAAGGTAACTCTAATTTTTTTCTAATTACTATCATCAAGGTAATGGAGTAGCTGAATCTTATAATGGAAACTTTCCTATAAAAAACAATTGGACAAAAATCCTAAGGATTGGCATAATATACGAAAGTACACATTCTAGTCAAATAGGAAAAATATAAAGTCTTCATTAGGAACATCCCCCTATATTTTAGTTTATGGTTAGGATATGATATTTTCCACAAATATCAAAATCCTTACCCTTCAATTCATAAAAATCTACTTAGAAATATATGATAGGAATGAAGTTGGGATATTTAATTTAATGTTTCTAGCTATGAGAAAAAGGAAGATGCAAAGCAACATTTTAGTAAACATCAAGGAATGATAAAATGATGGTTTGGTAAGAGAGCCAAAATAAAGACCTTTAGGATTGCAAATTTGGTGTTACTATGGGATAAGACCCATGAAAAGAAAGGTGACCATGGGAAATTTGATCCCCTTTGGATAGGTCCCTTCTATATATCAGGGATTCTATGAGAGAATACCTTCAGGTTAAAAATCCTAATTGAAGAGGATGTCCCATTACTAGTGAATAGGAAATTCCTCAAGCACTACTTTAGTGCCTAAGGGTATTCTACTACTACCTTTATAAAAAGCCTTGTACATAGCTTTATTTTTTTGAGATTTTGGTGTGTTGGTATTGTTTTATTTCATTTCTATTTTACTTTACATTTTATCTTTAATTATTTTTTGTCTTATGCTTTCCTCTTTGTGGCTTAGATCAATCAAGTACAACCAACTTCTGGTTACTCTAATGAGAAAATATTCTACATAGTTTGGAGATAAAAAGGTTCTATTATAAACTCAATGAAGTCAAGATTGGATTACTAAACTATTTAGGGTATATCCATGTCTTGGGGTTAATCAAGTCAATCTGGAAGTAATGCAAAAGGATGTTGCAACTTCATAATAAAAATACTTTAAAGAGATTTCAAATTATGAGGAATGAAACCATTATGGTTTGGTTATTAGACAAAAACTATTCAAATATTCACCCTCCTACTTGCCATAATGATACCCAATCTATAAATAGACACCAATGCTTGTAATTTGAGAAAAATAAATATATGTTCAACAAAAAAAGGAGAGGAGCACAATTTCCTTGGTGATTAAGACAAACCCTATCGAGGCTATAAACACTCGGTTGGTAGTAGAGAAAGGTATAGAGTGGGTTCAGAGATAACTTCATTAGGGTTATAAATATCAGGTTGGTAATGAAGCAAAATTTGATAGTTGGTGACATGTTTACCTAAGAGGAAATCTCATCATTAGTAGACCAATGTTCACTTAGGGTTGAACTAGCCTAATTTCCAAACTTTGATGGAGAATTTCAACTTATTTTAGAATAAAAATGAATTTATATGCACTCACTTTTTTTGAAACAAAATGGAGTATTTTATTAAGGTTTATTTCTTAACCCTATCCTTGGATGGATGCCAATTTTTTAATTTTTTTAGTCTTGTAGTTTTATTTTTTTAGAAGGGTTTATTATATTCCCAAAAATTCTCAAGAACATTTCCTAGTAAATTCGCTATTTGTTGTTGTGCTTGCACAACACAACCTAGTCTACATGGACCAGGGACCCACTTTTTTATTTTGGTGAATTTTCTTTTGTTTGTTTGGGCTTCTACATAATAGTCAAACATCCAAAAAACTCAGGTTCTCAGTTGAAAGTTTCTAATCATGGATACCCAATTTCTACGTACCTTGAGTTATCGTAATGCTTATTGTTATTCTTGTGTATGGTAAACTCTTTAAAATGGTAAATAAACTCTTCTATTAGAATATGATTGAATAATAATTTCCTACAAGTACCAATATGCTTATGTTACCATAGTTGTAGCACCCAAAACCTATTAAAATTTAGGCACTACAAACTTGTAAATACCCTTGGAAATATATATGGCATTACTTTCAAGGTCCATATTTGCTTCAAAAATCAATGAAATTTTACAAAACCACCTTCATTAAGTGCATCTCAGAAATATCATTTTCATGAATATAAAATTACCTAGGTTTTGAGAAGAATTGGCCTCTTGAATGGTTATTTTTTAACATGTGGTTATATTGCTCTCTTGATTGTAATGTTTCCATGATCACGTAGAACTCACTTTTAGGAACCATATCTCTTGTATTATTCAATGAAAATTTGTGAAAACACCTCCATTTGGTGTGGCTCGAAAATATATTTTAACCAAATATAAATTTTCTTATGTTTCAAGGAGGTTTAATGGTCGAAATCACTTGTTTTCTACATGATACCCAAGTTGTTGTGCCCAATCTTTGCTAACTGCATGATCTTGGCAAATAAACAACTCAAAAAATTATAGAAAAATATAGATGTGGATGAGATTAAAACCCAAAAATCAAATATTTGTAGTGAAATTAGAAACCTTCTAGCTCAAAACTCTGACAACTAAATATCCACAAGGAAATGGGGATGCTAAAAAGATCAAAACCATACCAACTAGATATTTGTAGGGAAATTAAAATCTTGATAGCTTAAAACCCTAACAATAGGAGTTTTGTGGGGAAATATATCTTCCACCTGCCTAAGATCAAAGGCTCAAAATGAAGAGGGAAATAAAAATATAGAGATAAATATAAATACAACTAATAAATTAATGACTCATTGAGAGTCAAAGGTTCAAAGAAAAAACTTAAAGGGAAAAGTATTAAAAGGTTCAACAATTTTTTCCAATCATTCGATATTGGAATATTAATGGCTCACAGAAAGTCATAAGCTTGAAGAAAAAATTAAAGGGGAAAATATTAAATGGTTCAACAATCTTTTCAAATTGTTTAATCTTGACAAATAACTAACTCATGAAGATTTATTATGAATATTTATGAAGAAATATAGATGCAAATGAAATTAAAAGCCATGAATATTTGTGAAGAAACTAAAATCCTAGTCTATCAAGCGAAGACCCATAAGGAAATAGAAATGCTAATAATATTGGAACCTTGATAACAAGATATTTGTTGGGAAATTAAAACCCCTCTAGCTTGGAACCTTGCCAACCAAAAAATTAAAAGAAAGTAAAGTCCCACTATATTGAAACCTTGATGATTGGAAATTTACAGGGAAATTAAAACCCACAGATATTTGCAAGGAAACTAAAACCTGGCTAGCCAGAAATATTGTCAACCAAATATCTATGGGGAAATATAAGTGAGAATGATAAAATTAGTGGCTTGGGAAAAATAAATACTAAAAGTATTGCTAAAAATATTAAAATCCCACTAACCAAGGATCCATGAGGAGATTTAAAAGTCATATAGCCTGAAACCCTATTAACTGGATATCCATAGTGAAATATAGGTACCAATGAGATTAGAACCTCGATAAATAAAGAGTTCAATGGGAGGTTAGCAAAGAGCAAGCCCAATAATATGTCTATTAAAGCATGAATTTAAAGGTGCTACCAGGTTTCGATAATGTGCATATTGGTCTCTCCTACCAAATTTTTGGTAATGTGTGTTGGGAAATTCAATTTGCCACCTACCCAAGATAAACGACTTGAAATGTAGATGGAAATTAAATACTGAGAAAAATATAACTGCATGATTCACAAGGTAAGAGTAGGAAAATAAAGATCAAAGTGAAGCCAACCAAAGGTAATCTAAAAACATAAGTAGCCATAGGGAAATCAAACAATAATTTCAGTTTTCATTGGCCTGCAGAGAAATAAAAAAAAATAAAAGTATTACCAATAAGTTTAAAAAAATTATAATCTAGAAAATTTGTGAGGAAGTTAAAATATTACTAGATTGGAACCCTAATAACTAGATATTTATGGGGAAATTAAAACCCTGCTAGCTTGGAACCCTAACAACAAAAAATTTATGGGTGAATTAAAAACTTTACTAGCTGAAAAACCCATCAACCAGAACAACCCAAAAATATCGAGAGAAACATAAGTGCATGGTTCATGAAAAAAATATTAAAGTGAAGCTAACAAGCCCTTTTACTTCTAGTTCTAGTTAGCGTTGTTTCGTGTGTAATGTCACTTTAAGGTTTATTTAAAGTTTTGGTTTTCATATTTTTGCAAGGGAAATTTGCAGAAGATCCAAAGAAAAACCAAAAAATACATAAATTATCGAAAAAATGTGAAAATTATAAAAAAGGTGCAAAAATTACCGAAAAGGAGGAGGGGAATATTGGAAGATGCAAAACAAATGTTGAAAATGCGAAAAAAAAAGTTGGAAAACACAAAAAATTGCTAAAAACAAATGCAAAGATTGTTGGAAAAATGCATAAAGAGAGAGAGGCATAAATAATAAAAAAATAAAAAAATAAAAAATATATAACAGTAATAATAATAATAAATGATAGTACCTACAATTTTTTACTTTGCCTCACCACATATTCTCTTGCAAGATATGTGACATGGCTACTCATAATTCAAAGACAATGGACACAGGAGTTTTAATGTTGATAGATTTACATAATACAAAAGCAATTAAAAATTAATACATAACCCGCTTGTTGTGGATGAAAGAGTAGAAGTTAAACCACTTGAGATAAAATAAGTATGACTAAGCCTGATATGCAGATGCATTAAAAATTTAATATGACATGTTTGAAGTGTAGAAGAAGCGATTTTGAGATGCTCATATCACACATGGGAGAGAGAATAAAATCTCAAATTCGATATGCCCAACAGGAAGAAATATTATAATAATTAAAAATTGTAAAGTGAGACAAGGTAAGGATCCAAAAAAATGTATAAATAATAGCTCAGTAAACAACCAAAAGAGCTAGGAAACCATCCATTAGCTGGCCAATTAGACTTAGCTTGTTCATTGTTTATTTGTTGTTTAAGTTGAATAGGATTTTCTGAACCAAGCCTCATGCTGCTCTTGAGCTTTGTTCTTGTAATTCATTGAAGTGTGTAAATTTAAGAATGTACGTGGGTCATTTCATATATTTCATAATAGAAGGCTTCAAAATTATGTGTTTAATCTATGCATTGTGATGGTGGTTGCACGTAGTTTATTTCATAGCTTGTTTTCCCTTTGAATATTGCACCATCTTGAATCGTAGGTTGTGTGAATACTAGTTAGATAAGGATTGGTTTTAAATTGGAATTGTTGCTTTACCGGATCAAAACCAAATTTAGGACAATATAAGCTTGTTTATTTTATTTTCTTTTCTCATGCCCTTAAACCTTTTATTTTTCTTTGGAGGTTGTTTAGATAAGGAATAGTTTAGTTTTAGTTTACAACATTTAAATTGGTTTTTTGGGATGCATGGTTTACATTTTTGTATAGTTGTATGTGATAAAGTATGAATATCATGAATGAATGTTAATTGGGTAGTTATAGTTTGCTTAGTTTAAATTTTATCTTATTTTTGCCTAATCTAGAATACCAAATGCCTATAGTTTTGATTTTTAAGCTTGTTCCCTATTTTATAGAAGGTTATCTTTAACATTTTATGTTGCACTATCACTACAAAGGAACTTTTTAGATAGTTAAGCATCTAATTTTCAGACATTGTACCTATATCTCTTAGAGTTGTACCAAAAATGACCCCTTGAAGGAACAACTACCATTGAGTTATGAGTTTATCCATGCTAGACAATACTTGGCCATACCAGAACCTTGGAGGAATATAAAATTTATTTTTAAGAGGTAACAAAATTCGATTCCAAGTAAGTTTACTTACCTTTGACCCACCAACCATTTGAATCTTACCTCTTCATGCCCAAAAAAATTGGCATTGATGGGAAAAATTAAAGTGTGTCACTTGCATGCTCAAAACACCTATTTTTTTAGGTATCAATATTTACTTTCCTTTTTGTACGATCATCACTTTGGATAGTAATCAATATTTTTATGGCTTCCTAAAACAACCTCATTTGACCATGATCACCAATTTTTTAAAATTGGTGATCATGGTCTTCCTTGAGTTTCAAGCTTTTGGGGGTATCATTTGGGCCATTTTTGGCTACCCTATGTGGGCACCATAACTTAGGATTTGTGGTCATCCTGTTGGCAATTCTTATGTCATCTTAGCTACTTCCTAGCTAGCCTAACTATGTGGTAATTTGTTATGCTTAATTTCTTAATTTTTATTCATTTTAACCAGAAATTGAGGAATATCATAAAGAAAGGATGGGAAATTTACCTCCCTAATTTGCCCTCATGTCAACTTGCCATGTGTTATAGTTGGAGGGATTTGAGTGCATGTGAAAATGAAATGTTTTAATCCCAATTTATTTTTAAATATTTACTGTGAAATTTTGATATTTTTAACAAGTTTTGTAGGGATAATGCTCCTAGGGGTTTTGGCATGCTCTAGACTCGCATACACACTCTATTTTTGTAATTTCACATTTAAATAATATTTTTCATCATGGGGCAAGTACAAATCAATTTATTTTGATCAAAATATTTAGGGGCACATATAGGTAAGTATCAGGTATGTTTCCTTCTACTTTTGCAATTTTGGCTGTGTTTTTGTATTTTATATTATTTATTTTAAATTGTATTTTTCATAGACAATAGTATCAAAAATCACTTTTTTATTTTTCCTATCACATAGAATTTTATTTCCATTTCTTCGTATATCCCATACTACTCTTTTTCTTTTCTTGTTTTCCCTAAGGACTCACAATTGGCTATCCCTTATAGTGTCACTCATGGTATGTAGGGAAGGGAAATATGTATTTATAAAAAGAGTGCTAACAAAAGAATTTGTAGGTAGTAAAAATTCTTACTTTCCTATATATGGGATAGATATGGACTAACTTTGTTAGTCCATTAGTAGGACAACAATGAGCCATGTTGGTCAATAATTTTGGTTCTCCTTCACTTGGTTATCACCTTTTTGCCTTCTTTCTTTATGTTTTTGTCTCCTAACTTTCCAAAACCCCAAAATAAGGATAGCGTCACATGATTAAGGGATATTTTAACACATGTCCATCAAAGGACACATCTTAAACATTGATAATGGCAAGAATGCTCCTTTAAGTGGCAATCATGGTTGGTTGAATTTTAGGGATTTTGATGAATTATCATAATTTTAGTTTATTTTTACACACAAGGTTTGAATGCCACATCCTTTGGACCGATGACTATGATTTTATGACCCCCGAAAGGGAGAAAATCAATTATCAAATCCAAAGGAAAAGTTATTTCATTTCATCTATTATATATAGCCACCTCACACCATAAATTTAATTACCAAATCATTATCAAACATCTATAAATATTTGTATGCTCTTGTTGACACTACTATCATCTCTCTACCTCTATTGTTACCATAATATGTAATATTTTACTCTTTCTATATATCTCTCTCTCTATATATATTATCCTTATATGTTCAACCAAAGCCATCGATTATTGGTTCACTACCTTCCAAGGAGGAGGATGGGATGCTCTACTAGTATTTGTATCCAAAGCTCACTAATTACTAATTGACGATTAGTTTCTAAGGTAGGTCAAACTATCTAAAAACATTCTAGGTATGATATATCCTTATTTATTATGGTGATGTTACAAGCAAGTTAAAATAGGAGTGAGAATTTTATTATGCTTATTGTGGGATGAAATGATGTCCTAGGTGTCAAGTGTAATCTATTTTAGTACTTTTGGATTAGCCTTAGATTTACATTTTATGGATAATATTACTATAGTTCATTATTTATTGGTCTACTTTATTTACGCTTGGATTAAGATAGTTTGTATCTCTAATTGTGAGTTTATAATTATATTGTCTTAGTCTAAGAATATTTGGTTTATCTTGTATTAATTTGAGTAATTGTATAAGATATCATCTTTTTTCCACAAACACCATCCTTAATTAAAAATATTCTTTTATAATAATTCCTTATACACATATCATGTTAAAGAATACCCCTTCAAATACCCTCAAGGTTTAAATCCTTTATGCTTTTTCCACCCTAGTGGGGATCACTAGTCATAATTTATTAGCTAATACACCAAGTAATTTTAGTATTTGCCACCATAATTACAATTTTTAGTGAGGATTTGCTAAGAAAATCATCAATCCATTTTTGGTTTGTCAATATGGCAAGGTTATTAATGAGGATCTATTTAATCAATGCATCAAGTATTCTTGAGTTGGATCATTAGTGAGGATCTAACAAATAGTGCATCAAGCAATTCTTTAAAAATTATGATATGATTGATTCAAAGTATAAAATATACTATATATTTTTGCAAGTAATTATTACTACCAACCATAAGAATAAATGTCAAACTAACCATGAATAATCTAACTACATACAATTTTTACCAAGTAGTCCACATAAATTTTAATTTTCCTAATAACATAATTCATGTCCTTTCTAAAGGTTAGGCTAGATCAATTATTTTTTCTAAAAGGAACACTTATTGAATATTAATGTTTAAAAATATTAACCCAAATATAGGATTGAGTTTGGAAAATATAAATTTTCATTTAAGAATTAATTAATGGGCATGTGACAGGGTGATCCGCTTTCCCCCATTCTCTTTATCATTTTGGTATAGAGCCTGGGAATTGCTATCAAGAATGTGTGTTCCAACAATCTGATATTGGGCATCAAAGCTGCCACTGGTCTCCAACCCTCAATCCATCAACAATTTGTGGATTATACCTTGTTGGCCATCAAAGCAGTAGTTTCTGACGCCAAAGGTATCAAAACTATTCTTAAACTCTACGAAGAGGCAGTTGGTTAGAAAGTTAACTATGTTAAAAGCAATTTGTTTTTCATTAACACCCCCCAAAAATACAACACAAGATCACACGTATTCTGGGTGTTCCATCACAGATTTCCTGACCACCTACTTTGGTCTCCCCATGTTTAAAGGAAGACCTCTCAAAGACACATGGAGGAATATCATCGACAAGATTCACAAAAAGATTTTAGGCTAGAAAGGTGCTCTCCTTTCTAGCGCTGTCAAGGAAACCTTGGTCAAGGCTGTGCTTCAGAGCATTCCCACCTATTTCTTGTCTATCTTCAAAATCCCAATGACAATGGGTGAGACCATCAAAAAAATCCAAAAATAGTTTTTGTGGTCAGGAAATGGCAACCAGAAGAAGTTCCACCTGGTTTCCTAGGACAAAGTCTATTACCCCAAGGGTTAGGGAGGCCTGGGGATGAGGCGCATCAATGTAACCAATTTAGCCCTCCCGGCTAAACAAGCATGGAAGGTAGTCTCCAATGCTAATCTCAAATGGGTGGATATAGTCAAGAGGAAGTATCTCCAGCAGTAATCCTTTTTTAGATGGACACACCTCACAACTGCTCTCACTTTTGGAAGTCCATATCCCTCACCCAAAATCTCTTGCACCAGGGATCTTGGTGGCAGTTGGGAGATGGCAAAGAGATCAAATTTTGGGAGGATGCCTGGGTCAGAAAAGATCCTCTTATAAGAGACCAAATGTTGGATACTATAAAGCATCTGGCATACAAAAAGTACGAGGCCCACATAGTAGATTTCATCACTTCAAAATAGGGTTTTAAAATGTAGAATAAGGTTTAGTTCAAGCTTAAGAATGACACTATCAACAATGCATTGACAGAGATCCATGCAATCATGAGGGTAAATTTCATCCCCCAAACCTAGAACAAAGATCAGTGATGATGGAAAGGCATGAGTGAAGGTAACTTCTCTGTGAAGTTTGCTTCCAAACTCATTGAGAGCACCACCAGAGGAGCCAGTCCCAACAAAGAGTAGAACTTAGCCAGAAGTGTGTGGCTTAAGGCCCTAATCCCAATGATAGCTCACTTCTACTGGATTTTCGTCCATAATAAACTCCTTACCACTAACAACATAATGCGTAGAGGGATCATTGTTCCCAAAAAATGGTACTTATGTGAGCAATCCTGGGAATTAACCTAACATATCCTCATGGATTTCCCATTCACAAGCACCCTATTTTTCCTAGTGGTCAATAAATTTTAGTTTTGATTGATTAGGCCAATAATGGTCAAGGACATGTTCATCCAATGGCCCAACACTTTTAAAAACCTAAGACTAAAATTTATGTGGAAATCCCTGGTTCATCATATTACTTGGCATATTTGGCTAGAATGCAATAGACATATTTTCAGTAAAGATATTAGATATCATGAAGCAATTGCGTCAAGAGCATTGACAATTGCAATAGAAAATAGCAGTCTCATCCCATACCCAGAAATTCCCTAGGATGGAACAAAAGGTCACCTATTTGTGGCTCTCAATATTCCTCAATACTGCTGCAAATCCAAAGAGTCTCACAAGGACAGAGCCGCAACTAAGTGGAATCCCCCCAAGGTTGGCTGAAGGCTAATTTTGACGGTGCCTCTAAAGGCAATCCGGGCAAAGTTGGAGCAGGAGGTGTGGTTAGGGACCACAACGGTAATCTCATCCGATATTTTTCCAAATATCTAGGTACCCAGACCAATAATTATGCTGAATCTAGAGCTCTCTAGATAACCATTGACATATGCAAATCCATGGCTAGCCCTATCATCTTTGAAGGTGATTCAGAAGTTATTATAGGCCTTGTTCAAAACAATTCTAAAGGTGATAAAAATATCCAGAGCATCATCTAGGACTGCTAGAAAGACTTCAATGACAAGGAACAAAATTGAATTAACCACATTTTTAGAGAGGCTAATCAGGTGGCCGATGCCTTAGCCAATAAGGCCATCCTTCAAACATCCTTGATGATTTGGGAAAACAGCTTCTCGAGTGAGATCACTGAGAAATTCAACCATGATGTAGGGAATCTCACTAATACATAGTCTCGGCTATGTGACCAATAATATTTCATCAATACCATTGAGGTACAAGCTTAACCCTCAGCACCATTCTAGTTCCAATAAAAATGGTGGTTGTTGCCACCCCAACGGTATCCTTATGACACCTAAGGGCCTCTGCACCACTAATAGTGGTTCTAACCACCACACCAATGAATTCCCACTCAGTAGGGTGTTTATTAACACTTTGCCCCATTGGTTCCAAGGCACCTTCACCATTTTCCAAATTGGCGAAGACTCTGAGGATAGCGAAAACTTCGTGGCCCATCCCTTCTACCCATTCAAACCCATGTGAAGGTATGTTCTCTCGTGCCTCTATCTGAAGCCCACTATCTATCTATCCTCATCCACCTTTCCTGCCAAGACCACCACTCCTATCTTGAGTTATTGTCATGCGTGGGTTTGTGGCCATAAGCTAGTTTTTCAGATTCCCACTCTTGTGACCTTCCTTTTTTGGGCATTTTTCCTCATTCACTTTATCTCCCTCGGTTTCTTAGTGTCGTTCCTATGTTTAACCTCAGCTTAATTTCCTCTTAGACCCTCTATCGTCACCTAGAACCCCTGTGAGACATGTGGAGGAATGTCATAAATAGGATTTAAAAAAATCTTTCAGGCTAGAAAGTTTCTCTCATTTCTACTGCTGGTAATGCAACCTTGGTCAAGGTTGTGCTTCAGAGCATTCCCATATTTTTTCTATCCATCTTCAAAATCTCGGTGGCAGTGGGTGAGACCATAAAAAAATCCAAAAATAGTTTTTGTGGTCGGGAAATGACAACCAGAAGAAGTTCCACCTGGTTTCCTAGGACAAATTTTGTTCCCCCAAGGATCAGGGAGGCCTGGGGATGAGGCGCATCAATGTAACCAATTTAGCCCTCCAAGCTAAACAAGCATGGAAGGTAGTCTCCAATGCTAATATCAAAGGGGTGGATATAGTCAAGAGGAAGTATCTCCAACAACAATACTTTTTTTAGACAGACAACCCTCACAACTGCTCTCACTTTTGGAAGTCCATATCCCTCACCCAAAATCTCTTGCACCAGGGCTCTTGGTGGTAGTTGGAATATGGTAAAGATATCAACTTTTGGGAGGATACCCAGGCCAAAAAAAGATCATCTTATAAGAGACCAAAGGTTGGCTGCTATAAAGCATCTAACAGACAATAAGTACGGAGCCCGCATAGCAGATTTCATCACTTCAAACTAGGGTTTCAAAATGTGGAAGAAGGTTCAATTCAGACTTAATAACGACACTATCATCAATGCAGTGACAAAGATCCATGCACTCATGAGAGAAAATTTTATCCCCTAAACCCAAAATAAATATTAGTGATGCTGAAAAGGCATGAGTGATGGTAAATTCTCTATGAATTCTGCTTTCCAAATCATTGAGAGCACCACTAGAGGAGTCAACCCCAACAAAGAGCAGACCTTAGCCATAATTATGTGGCTTAAGGCCCTAATCCCAAATATAGCTCACTTCTGCTGGATTGCCATCCATAATAAACTCCTTACCACTGACAACCTGATGCACAGAGGGATCATTGTTCCCAACAGATGCTACTTATGTGAGCAAGCCTGGGAATCAACCCAACATATCCTTATGGATTACCCATTTACAAGCATCGTGTTTTCCTTGGTGGTCAACAAGTTTTAGGTTTGTTGGATCAGGCCAAGAACGATCAATAACATGTTCATCCAATGGCCCAAAACTTTTAAAAACCTGAGACTAAACTTTCTATGGAAATCCCTGGTCCATCATATTACCTGGTAGATTTGACTGGAACACAATAGGCAAATTTTTAGTGAAGATCTCAAATATCATGAAGTAGTTGTGTTAAGAGCCTTGAAATTTGCAACAAAAAATAGCAGTCTCATCCCATGCCCAAAAATTCCCCAGGATGGAATAGAAGGTCACCTGTTTGTGGCTCTCAAGATTCCTCAAGACTACTGCAAAGCCAAAGAGTCTCACAAGGACAGAGCTGCAGCCAAGTGGACTCCTCCCCAAGGTTGGCTGAAGGCTAATTTTGATGATGCCTATAAAGGCAATCTGGGTAAAGCTAGAGCAGGTGGTGTGGTTAGGGACCACAATGGTAATATCATCCAAGATTTTAACAAAAATCTGAGCACCTAGACCAACAATTACGCTGAAGCTAGAGCTCTCTGGAGAACCATTGACATATGAAAATCCATGGCTAGCCCTATCATCTTTGAAAGTGATTCAGAAGTTATTTTGAGGCTGGTTCAAAACAATTCTAAAGGCAAGAAAAATATCTAGAGCATCATCCAGGACTACCAAAAATACTTCAATGACAAGGAATGAAATTGAATTAACCATGTTTTCAGAGAGTCTAATCAGGTGGTCAATGCCTTAGCCAATAAGGCCATCCTTAAAACCTCCTTAACGATTTGGGAAAATAGCTTCCTGAGTGAGATCACCAAGAAAGGCAACCATAATGTAGGTATTCTCACTAATACGTAGCCTCGGCTATGTGACCAATGGTATTTCATCAATGCCATCGAGGGACATGCTTAACCCTCAACACCATTCCAATTCCAATAACAACGATGGTTGTTACTACCCCAATAGTGTCCTTGTGACACCTAGGGGTCTCTGCGCCACTAACGGTGGTTCTAACCACCACACCAATGAATTCCCACTTAGTATGGTGTTTTTCAACACTTTGCCCCATTGGTTCCAAGGCACCTACATCATTTTACAAATTGGCGAAGACTCTGAGGATAGCATAAACTCTGTGGCCCATCCCTTTCGCCAATTCAAACCCAGGTGAAGGTCTATTCTCTTGTGCATTTTTTTGATGCCCACTACCTATATATCCTCGTCCAACTTTCTTGCCAAGACCACCACCCCTAGCTTAATTTATTGTTATGCCTGGGTTTGCGGCCATAAGCTAGTTGTTTGAATTCCCACTCCTGTGACCTTCCCTCTTTGGGCATTTTTCCTCATCCACTTTTCCTCCCCCAATTGCTTAGTGTCGTTCCTTTTTTTGAGCTCAGCATGCTTTCCTCTAAAACACTCTATCGGCACCTGAAACCCCTACAACACCATGGCCATAATTGAACCATCATATCTGCAGATCGACCCAGGCATCACTGCCCTTATCAATTCCAAGCATTTTGTGAATTTCTTTAGAATATTCAAAAGTGTGGACGATGAGGTAACAAAAGACTTCTTGGAGTCCTGGAACGATGGTGAGGTGTGAGTTCATGGCCTTAGCTTCATGGTAAGTCCTCAATACATTGCCCAAGTGTCTGGTCTTAGGTTTTCTGGTAGTATTGTTCATAGAGACAGACACAAATTTAAGGAAGAGATCGATCAATTTCTTGATAGGGGGAGCGAGTTAGTTTGGAAGAAAAATGGTATTGTGCAGTCATCCCTCCCTCGTCCCTGGGATACGATGATTATCCCCATCCTTAAATATATTTTTGTGGACAATTTTTATAAGCCTCTTAGTGCCTACAATTTAGCCTTTGTCAACCATCTGCATGATGTTCAACCCATCAATGTCCCAAAGTTTCTCTTTCGGTCCATCACCATATCTATCAATAACTTTAGAAGAAGTCTGTCTTCAAATCCCCCCTACCACCAAGGCCTGTTCCCAGTACTCTACAAGCAAGCCCATATCTCCCATCCCTTTTGCATCATCAGTTCTAGTAACCCCTCCTTTAATTGAAAACATGACTTTTCCTTGCCCAAGACCCCTGGTCGTGCCAGCCTGCCCATGCCCTAGCCTCAGGAATATGTCACTCCCTAGGGCAAGGGAAACCTCCCTATGGAAGAGATGCCTCGCACGGGTTTCCAAGAATCCATTGTTGATGAGAAGCCCAGGGTGGGCAAGAGGTTGTAGTCCAAGTAGAAGGTAACCAGACCTCCCCAACAAGAAGGGTGTTCAAGTGATTATCGGTGTCAACTTAGAGTGGCAATCGATCATTCCAGGACCTCACCAGTGATGACAAATAATCTCAATATGATATTCAGGAGGATATATAGGAAGAGTGATAGAAAAAGCCTCAGGGAGACAACCAAAAGGACCGAGATAGCAATTTCCTTGGCCAGGACATATTGCATACAGTGGCACTGACCTGCATCAATGAGGTAGTCAGACACTTCCAGACGGCGGCCAACGTCCAACGTGAAGGAAATAATATTATGTCCAGTGCCATCAAGGAGCTCAAAAGACTCCCCACCATTCTGGAAACCCTCCTGCCAAGTGGGGATAGTACCAGGAATGAAGTAAGCTGCAAGTCCCAGAATACTGGGAAATAAGGTTCCTGGTTAGTGTCTCGCGTGGGTCCCGTGGTGTGCATTTTTGTGTTTCTGTGTATTTGGGTCATAATGTATGTTTGTGGAAGGACATATATGAAGGAAGTTCATGAATATTTTTGGCTTGTTGGTTTTTGTTGTCGTATCCATACCCCCTGGGTAATGGACTGTGACCTTCCAGAAGTGGATGTTTTGAATGTAAAAAGGGGCAGGACCCTCCAACCCGTAAAGTAAATAAAATTACTTTTACCTACCAAAAAAAATTAATGGGCATGTGACATGTTTATTTACAACGACAAAAGTTTTCCAAGACATTGTTTATTATTTTGTAGACATGATTTTAAATTAGGTGTGTTACCTCTAAGTAAAAGTTCCTTTCAAGGGAACCTCTAGATTACATTACCCATTATGGGTGGACTACCTTACCTTACTTAGTATCTTCACTCTTTTTCTTACTTATATAAATAAAGTAGAAAAGAGTAATCTATTGTGAAAATGAAAAAGATAAATATTCAAGTTGATATACCCTTTGTAAATGTTCCATTGAAATAGATCTCAACAATAATACCCACTAGAATGAATCTATTTTATCTAGCATTTGAATAAAACTATCAACATTTGTGCAATGTGACCTTATTGGTGAAGGTCAACTTTATATCATGTAATCATGCATATACATATGGGCACTCAATATACAATGTACTTTATTATTATTTGTTGTAATTAAAATTATGAGACAATGGTTAAATCTTATTATGGTTAACCTTCACTAAAAATCCTTTATGCTTAATGTGTTATGGGAAAGGATTTATTAACTTCTATTTAATATTTAAGCCTTTATATTATGTCAACATAGGTTAATGTTTTATGTAATTATTTATTGTTGAGGTTTAGGTCTTTGGTATAAATAACCTCAATGACCTTGTTCATTGTATTGGTATGATATTATCTGATCATATATTCTTGATGATCAATAGCACTCATCCATTTGTGTTTATTACTCTCTCCTTTGGTCTTCTCTATTTCTTGCATAAAATTTGAGTTAATATTCTTATGTTTTAGAAAGTATTATAAAATCTATATGCTATCAAAGCCGATAAGAAGTGTCATTGCTTGGTAACATAATAAGTTTTTATAAGCCTCGTAATTTTTTATATAATCAATAGGGTGAATTATCTTCAACTATTTTACAAATTTTATTATAATATAAGAAGCAAGGCAAGAAACAAACAATTTTATAACCATTTTTTAGAAGTCCACATCCTTATGAGGGTAAAATATTTCTTCCCTTCTATCCTTATAAACATTTATTGTGTCTTTATATTTTTTATAAATATTGAAAAATTGATGTTGATGGTTTGGTAAATATCAAATCCTCTATAACCTAGTGTGATAATATTCTTGTAGACATATCTGATGATGGTTTTATTATTAGCACAAAAATTAATTCAAGGTTTCTTATGCGAAAAAAAGGAGGTGTTTCCATTTAGGAGAAATGGATGGGAAGTACATAAGGAAATTTCCCACAATCCCTTCAATTAGGCAAGTGTTAACCTATCTAGTGCAAAATAATTTAGGAATTTGCCTAAGAAAGGTTTCGAATCTAATCCTTCATGTATTATATTGGTATTGTACAAATATGCCAACACATATTTTGAAGTGTGGAATTAGCATGTTTACTTTTCTATCAGGAGAATGCATTATATAATATCTAGATAGCATAGTATTATTGGTTGTACCATAATTGATTGTATATTCCAAATGCACATCCTTTATTCCCCTAGTCTTTCAATGCATTATTTTCTCATAATCTAGACTTCACTAATGACATCAATGAAAATTTACTATCAAGAAGTTTGGCATGGTGACTCTAGGGTGTGTTTTGAATATTTGGATGTTATAGGTCAAGAATTTAAATCATTTTATTTCTTGGATGATGATATGTCTTGGTTGGAAAACAAAGGATGACTTGTGTTTTGTATGCTCTTCTTTGATCTCCAATGTAAGGAGTTAGAGCTTGACTAGCACAAATTATGTTTTAATATTTACTACCTTAGAGGTATGGATTTAATTCCCATCCCATTCATCCTTTACACTTATCATACTTTATGGATAATGAAGGTCAACATGGACTCTATGTGGTGATATATAAATACATACATATATACATATCAATAGATAGATATTTTTATATATGCATATACATATTTCTTTATATATAGAGGTAGTGACATGTCAATACCTTGGGAATCAAAAATATTGAAGGATATAAAATAATGAAATCATTTTAACAATACCTTCCAAGAGCCCTTCAACTTTGACTAAGTTCATGATAAGTGTTAGTTTGCTCAAAAAGTGTTTATTGGTTAAAAAATGACCCACTAGTAGAATGGATCGATTAGATCATAGAAGTAAAGTTTTCATGGATAGCTAGTAAATTAGTAGAAAAATCAAGTAATTTACTCACATCCTAGAGCAAATCACTTATCAATATATGGAAAGGTAAAAATAAAGGCAAATATTATAAGAAAAATCTTTGGAAAGTGATATTTTGGCATTTACTAGTTCCATAATTTTAGAAGTCTTCTAACACTTTTAGAGGCATGTAACATTTGTAGATGCATAATTTTGGGAAAGATACCTCCAAATTCTTACTATTACTAGAAGTAATAATTTCACACCCCAAGTAACTTATGGTTAAGCTCCTACAATAAATAGGATATTTGGGCTCTAATGTAAGCATATTTTGGCCATTAGAATTTAGAGCTATAATCTATGAAACCTACATTGTGCTTTGTAAATCATGAAATTGGGAGAAAATTGGTAATTTTTTTACTTTCCATGAGTGGCATTGCCCTCCTAGATTGTAGAATGCACAATGATTGAGACATGGTACTTTTGCCCATCTTGTCATTGATCTTACTATTTCATATTAATTGAATGGAATATTGTTGTTATTTGGATTCTCATGTGTTGATTGATTGCACACTTCCTTGTTATAGCTATTATCACATATTTATTTAAATACCTCATTTTATTAAAATTTTAAAATTTATTTTCATATTTTTTTCTTTTAATTTCATGCAATTTGAGTAGGTTAGATTAGGAATTTGCAAGCATAGTTGGGATTTGACCTAAATTAATAGGTTGGAAGAGGATATAAATTCTTCCATACAATAACTTATTGAAAGGATAGAATTGGGATGCATTATCAGTCAAATAAGAAGTCAAACTATTCTCCAATTCAACATTTTTTTTGGCATGTCCTATGGGACCCTAACTTTTTAGCTCATTATTTGGCTAAATTTCTTGACTTTGGTTCCATATATGCATTCTCCCATGGGTGGAGTATTAGTGCAAGATTGAAGGAATTTTGGCCAATTCTAAACATAGGTAATGAATCACTCTAAATTTGGAAAATTTATAAAGGAAATGATTTATAAGAAAAAGGTTGATATAAATTTAAGAGAATAATACTATTAAATTAAAGAATACTTTTTAAGTGAAGGAGAATAATTAATTTAAAGAATGTAAAAAAAATCTCAGGGAATATTTCAAAGGAGAAAGGATAAAAGAAGAAAGTTGGAAGGAAATTTATTAATTGAGAAGATTGCATTTGTTATATTGAACAACAATTCAAAGGAAATTTGTAAAGAGATATTTTTCAAAGCAAAGACATTGAAGACAAAGATAAGAATAGATTATTGAGCAAGCTCCAAAAAGGTATGAAATATTTTACTTTAGCTTACATTCTCCAAAGTTCATTGGAATATTGAAAGGAAAATAATTAGGGAGCCCAAAGAAATTCATAAGGAAATTATTTATTCAAATCCATAAAAGTGAGAGTCAAAGAAAAAGAAAAAGGAAACCTTGAAAATAAATTTATAAGAAAAAAAAAGTTCAAAGAATGAAAAATATTAGAAAAAATCCTCCTGAAAAATCCTATAAAAACTAAAGTGAATTAATTAGGGAGTCCAAGGTTTTCTACTTGATAATTAAAAGAAATTTTCAAACTTGCCATCATCCAAGAAAAATGCAAAAGAAATTAGATCATATTTTGCAAGTAATTCAAGAAGAAATTATTAGTGATTTAACTTTGAAAAATATTGTTCTAAACATGCCCTGGTAAATACAAAAATCTTCCTCTCAAAATCTCAATTACTAAAAGGAACAATTTTTATCCCATGGAAAAATAAAATGAAGTCAATACTTATTGTTGAAAATCATTGGGAAATAGTAACTAGAGATAAAAGCATTCCAAAGGATGCTACAAGTATATAGAAATATAAAGAAGAAGATGCAAAAGACATAATGCTAATAATATTTGGAATACCAAATGGAATACAAACACATATAAGTGAGGCCAAAACTTCACAAGAGACTTGAAACTATACACCATATTTGAGGAAAAGAATGAAGCCACTGTTCTACACATACAATCACAATTGTAATTACTAAAAGTTCAATATTGTGAAAGCATAGAACACTTTCTTAGAAGGATAACATATTTAAAATCAAAACCGCAACTATGGAAGATAAAGTAGAAGAAATATTTCTTGTCTCAGTTACACTTGTATCATTTCTAGAATCATTTAAAACATTGGTAACATCTCTCCAAGTGTCAAACAAAAAAGTATCGTTTGAGGAGTTAGTTAATATCCTTCAAGAATATGAAATAGAAATTGAAGTAAGAGATGAACTATCAAACATTACTTTAATTTTACCAAAAATATCACCAAGTAACATAATAAATTCTTCTGCTTCATCATCATAAAATTATCCAAAATAGAAAATAAAATATTCTCATATATGTAACAAAGAAGAACACATCACCAAATTTTGCAAATATAATTCACTCAACCAATGGAATCAAAATGCATAGACATTTACAAAGAAATCCAAAAAGATAATAAACCAAATCATCAATGATCTATGAACACAATAATATCTAAAACAGAAAAATAATAAAGGGTACATGGTGCAAGATATACACAAATTAGAATATTACTACGAGGAGGATTATGAATCAACTCACAAAGCACTTATGGCAAAATTTAAAGCAATTTTAACATCAAATATTTGTGAATAATATTTTAAAAAATAACAAGATGAAATAACTTGTAAACTCAAAGTGATAAATGAAAACCATGACACATGTGATCTACTTCAATATAACACGTGATTTTCATCAAAACAAAAATGAGTTGTGATGCTTGTGATTTGAGACCTATGGCAATAGATGTATGGGATATTATTTAGAGAACATACAACATATGACATAAGGGATTTGAACATGGTTTTTGAACACAAATAGTGTGAAAAAAAATATATATGTTAAATGTGTTGTAAATTGTGATGCATGTAGTGATCCTTCACAAAAAAATAGACATTAATGGTGGATGTGAATCAAAGAATTTTTATGCTAATCATGAAAAAAATGGTTTTTATGTAGACAAGATTAGTGATAGTAATGATGAGGCCATAATGAAAAAATATTGACAAAGATAACTCTAGATATGTTTCTCCAAAAAATTATGATTTGATACTTTTTAAATTTGATAGTGACAAAGATAGCTCTAGATATATTTCATAAGAATACTTGTACAAAGAAATGCTAGCTTTTATTGTGCAAAGTGTGTTGGTCAATATGTATGCAAAATAGTTAGAGTTGATGGGCATTGTGTTGTTAGTGATCTAAAGCCTTCAATTAGTGATAGGAATAATGATGATAAAAGCCATTTAGAATTTATCAGTAATGATCTAAGTTGTGATAACTATTCTAGTAATAAATTTTTGTATTCAAATAAGAACAATGATGAACTTAAAAGGTACACAAAAGTAGTTGGTACTAAATAGGGATATAATAAAATATGGTAAGGAATGAAAGAAATTAGCTCAAAATATGAAGACCTCAAATTTTTAGAACTAGCTAATGAGAGTGATTTTGTGACAATGAATGCTAATATTAGTTTTGTAATAGGGAATGTATGCACATGTGATATTGAATGCATAAATAATAATAAAAAGATAAAATTCATTAACAAAGAATAATAAAAAAGAAATATTTGTAATAGACACATGCATAAAATATAAAAGTGTTCGATCCTTTATTATTGTAAAATTTGTGGAGAAAATAATGAGTCTAAAATTTTTTGTCAATAAAAGAAAAACAAAATAGATGTGCACTATGTATGGATAAACATGAAAGAATAAAATAGGATAGTAGAAATGTTAAAATGTGTCTATGAAAGGAAAAATGCTTGATAAGCATAGGTTCATTAAAAAATGATGATATATTGATTGTGCTTGTAGGGGAAATAAAATTTAAACATGCAAGAAATAAAGAATATGATAGTTCAACAATTGATCCAGGAATAAAGTTCAAGCCAAAATTAGAAAGAAAAATAAAAAAGACAAGGTCCAGACTCAATGCTAGAACTAGAGCTAGAAAGAAAGTAAAAGCCAAAGTCAATACTAATTTCAGAGATAGAAAGTTAGAACCAAAATCAAAGATCAGCATACCGAAATATGTAATACAGGGGGTGTTGGAGTATATTATATTATTTGGTACCTTGTAAGTATCTTGTAAATACTTTATAAATATTTGGAGTTTAGAAGACTTATAAATATTTGTCATTTAGTAATTATTATATGTTTCTAATTAAGGAGTGAGTAAATATATTTCCCATATGAGAAATATAAAAAGTCATAACTCCTAGAATTTTGAGGATATGAAGAGATAGTTGAAGTTGAAATGTCAAGAGCCTCCTTGTAAAGGCTATTTGTAGGAGTTGCATCTAAGTGGTCTTGAAGAGAAGAAATTGCAATGCATATTCTTGTATTGTTATACTTTGTAACCTTGTCATCCTTTTGAATATAGTGTGATCATTTTACATTCAGTTATAGGTTGATTATATGTGATATTGAGTTCCATTATTCCATGAAAAATCCTTTAAATTTTGTATCTAAAGTTGATTAATAAATATAGAGAATTTTCTAACAAGTGGATCATTTGAAAAATCATAGTAAGTCCATTTCAAGGAGTATTTCACTCCATACTCTTGGTCATTTTATTTGAATCCATAAAACTTATATAAGTTGAATTTAGAGTGATTCGTCAAGGCCAAGGACTGTATTTATCAGGTCTAATCTTAAATTGATCTTAATTTTTATATTTTAAATTATTTGTACCTATTTTTGTAAGTGGTTTGCAAATGGTGACTGCTTTAAAAATTTCAAAATCTTAATTTTTGTATAAAGTAAGCAATTTAGATATAATCCAATCTGTAAGACACCTTTAAATTTGGTTACAATTTTATGTTTGCCATAGGTAGGGAGTATTTTGGTTACATTTTGAGAATTCTTTTCCAAATATCAAATTAGTTGGTGATTCACTATAGAACAATGAATTTTTTTTCAACTCAAACCTAAAAATCAATTCACTCAATTTTTTTTACTCAATACACTTAGTAATATAAATTGTTGAATGTACTATAGATTTGCTCTAGTTTACTAGCAAATTGCTCTATAGACCAAATTTTATAAATTTTCAAAATTTAATCTTGAAACTATGCCCATGTAGGTATGTATAGGACAATCTTATAAATGCACACTCAAAATCACAAATATTGGATAAAGAACATCAATCACCATAGCTAATTGTGTGCCATTGAAAGAATATGAAAGGAAAATGAAGGAATAAGTCATCACATGGGTACATCCAAATAGTAAGATCGAGGAGATTGATATGTCCAATCATGTTCTCTCAAAAGAAAAATGTATTGACCAATCTTGTTAGTCAAAATCCTACATCCCAAGAAATTGGGTTCCTTGGATATCAAATGAGTTATTTATTTTCTATCATAAACCAAAATTGGGCAAGTATTGGTCCTATATTGACACACACATATCATATTTAGGGAATGACCTTCAATATAAAAAATCCTAATAGTAATTCGTCTTTCATAAAATTCCCCAATGCACTTACCACAAACCTCCTTCTAGTGTAGTTCTCAAATCACAACTCTTACTAGTATGAATTCATCTTGAAGTCCACCTAGATCGATATTTACCACCATATCCAATCATCCTCCCAAACATCCTACATTTCCAAATATAATATATTTAGGAAAAATATTTCCTAATCAAAGCTAGGGATTTCCTCAAAACTTACAAATGTTAATCGGACAAGTGGAAACATAAGGTACACAAAGAAACCCCTAGGGACAAACATCACCTCCAACTTGTCAAATACTACAAAATACACAATAATTCCCACCTCCCCCAACAACAAGTTCTTCCACATGGCTTGTAGTATCCTCCTTCATTCCTAAATATGTAGCATCCTCAAAATAAAAAATGGGATTATTGGAATCCATCACTCCCTCCTTTCCAAATGCAAAATCCTCATTATTCTCTAACTTATTATAATTCATATCTATATCCTCAAATACCATTATACCATCCTCAAGGTTACATGATATATCCTTATCCATTATAGAAACAATATTATAGCCAACCTTTGTCCAATTATCTATTACCTCAACTACCTAGGCCTCAAAATGAACATTTTTTTTTTTAAATAAAGGGATAAAATTTATTGATAAAAAATCTGGATTACGGAGTACAACTGAGCTCCTAACCATGACTCAAATAAGCAACAAATAAGGCTAAAACCACCATACAAGGTCGAAAATCGAAGAAGACAACAAGAAAAAACCACATTAAATTTGAAAATTCTTGTGGATCAACTTCCAAAGGCATTGAGAGTCTCTAGATGGGAGACTCTCCCAATTATCAATAATCCAAGGATCCAACAGCTTAGAAGCCCTTTTGGCCAAGTAATCAACAACCCCATTCCATTACCTTGGAATGTGCACAAAGGATATAAATTCAAACTCTTCACTCATTCTAAGAATCTAAATGATCACATATACCAACTACCAATTAACATCCTCCACCCTTTTGTTGTTTAAAATATTAACCAAAATTTGAGTCAAACTCGTAGATAATCCTGCGTCATCCAAGATAAAACCCCCTTTGCAAGGCCTCGAGAATTGCAAGAGCTTCCATAAAATTGTTAGAGTGAACACCTTTATAATTAGAAAAGAAAAAATTGACCACGCTAGCAGAATCTCTCCCAACACCGCCAATTCCAGCATGTCCAAGATTACCCCTAGATGACCCATCAGGATTAATTTTTCTTAAAACAAACATATCGATTGAACCTATCAATGGCCATTAAACCTAGGATCATATTTCCATATACCACCTATTTCTATGTAAGCTTTACCTACCTTTGATAGAAGTGGAAATAATATAGTGGTGGATCACCTCAATGCGTTGTCTACACTTAAACTAGTTCATCGTACTTAGGAGCAAGATATAGTGGTAAATTTATTAATTTATTCTTTAAATGATAAAGTTGCATTATGGTATAAAGGTTTACTGATGATTTTGTTACTGGTTGGGAATTAATTATAGAACTATTTATCCATAGATTTGGTAGTGAGTTGTGGGAAATCTATTTTGATTCAATTGAATGCAATGTAAAGACATGCTCAATAAAATATATGTGATTATAGTATTATATTCTTGAGCACTTTAAATTTAATTTTATAAAATATTAAGCCAAATTATGAACAAGCATTGTCATATTATATCATAGGCTTACAATATAACCTAGTTTTGATGGTTTGAACTACCAACTACAACCACACTAGCCACAATATTTGAAGATGTGTCTTG
The DNA here is from genome assembly GCA_028583015.1 of Wollemia nobilis. Lineage (NCBI taxonomy): Eukaryota > Viridiplantae > Streptophyta > Pinopsida > Araucariales > Araucariaceae > Wollemia > Wollemia nobilis. The sequence continues at coordinate 8,483,043 of JAQPPZ010016710.1, read as the reverse complement.
AGTAGAGGATGTTATAATTAGGATAGGGAAATTACTACCTATCCCACCTATTGCCTATGTTACTTATGTTTCCCAAAACCAACAATTTCCTAGATCTATGTGTCTCATATTTCCTATACTAAATTTCCAATCAACTTCTAACCCAATGCCTTCTTCATACATTGTAACACATCCCAGTAAAACATCATTAACTACTATATTTTAGTCATAATAACTAGCCCTTCCTAGTCTACCAAAGTCTAATCATGATACCTTTATTAATATTGAAGTTGGAAGTGATAATAAGTGTCCTCTCTGATTGTTCTTAGGAAGAGAATAAGGACAATCATACCTCGTGTAGAGCAACAAATTAGGGCTACTCCTGAGAGTGCAAGATTTTGTTTAATTGGGGTTCTCCAAGAGTTTTTTTACAAGGTTGACTCCTTGTTAACATGTGATATTTAGGTGCACTTTCCTAATCTAACATCTTGTAGGAAAAAGTGTTAGAGAAAAAAGGAAAATCAAAGATAACAAAAAGGAAAAAGGAGTCCTAAAATAACAAAGCAACGATGCACCAGAGATCAAATAAAATCCCCCTGCATAAAAACTCTAGCTGTAATGTGCTGGTGTGAACACTTTCTCTCCTTGACATATATGATATCAAATGAGAATTACAGGCATACACATAGATAAAATATATGGGTGAGGGCATGGTTATGACATAGGGCTACTCAAAATAGACATGTAGGCCTCTAGTATACACACACATGCAAGTAAAACTCATGAATTAGGTAAAAATACACACACACATAAAAGAGATGAGTTAGAGCATGAGAACCACATATGGCTACCCAAAATAGATGTGTAGGTCTTCGATATATATATATATATATATATATATATATAGATATGCAATCTAGATAAATAGAGATTATGCCAAAAGTGAGGGTTTTCTTACCTGCAAGACCAACCAGAAATATGCTTACTATATACAAAGGTAAATGAAAGAAATGCTTTAAAAACTTGTCAATACTTTACAAAGCTAAGGCTACTACTATTTATAAATTACAAAGTGGAGAGTTTCCATCCATAATTGTATAGATATTTAAAAATGACTCTTGCTCCTGATGTTGGGTCATATCTTCATTTAAGATGTTTGTCTTTCTGAAGTCTTTGGATTTAGAATCATAAATGTAAAATAGTTGATTCTTTGGATGAGCATCTAACACCATTATTACCATCTACCCCCTTCTAGGGATTCTTGAAGTATGAGTGTACTAAATAAATGTCCCTTGGCTTGAGGCTTTCTTCTAGTATGGTTCCCATCATTTTTACCTTTAATGCATCAATTGCTTCCTTGGTTTGCCTCATATTCCTCATAGAAAAAGTATTATTTATCTCATAAGACTTTACATCTTAGCACAATGTGTGGGGTCTAGGATCGTGAACCCAACTGGGGTGTATGGGGGAGCCAATGATCCTCCATGAAAAGGGTTGGGTGCAAGAGCCCCTAAATAAAATTTAGTTTTCTAATATATTGAAGCATGAGTAACTTAACCCCCTGGATCTTTTCTTGGATATTTTGGCCTTAGAATTTTGACTATCATCCAACCTTGGAATTGTTAGATGTTTTATGTTAGTCAAAAAATTTCTTCCAATATTTAGACATCCTATGTGCTTTGAATATTATCGAAACTTTTATTCTTTCCTTTTTCTTAGACCTTTTAAAACTTTTGATCTTTGGAGTATCTCCTTTGTGCTTATTGAAAATTTTAATCTGAACTTCTGGCACCTCATATTTTGCTTCCCGATAATTTTACCTCTGCTTAGGCCATATTTCAAGCTTTTCCAAAGGCAAAATTTTTTAATTTAGTGAGAATTCACTATAATAAGAATGATAAATCATAATAATATTGAAAAGAGGCAATGAAAATAACCATAGAATTGGAAACCATGAAAGACCTCTTATCTCACTAAGAACCAAGTGCCTTATCAAAGTGCCAATTATGGTGCAAACCAAGTTCAAAATAACATGGTAAGTGTCAATTCAAATATCAGTTAATTATGGTATATTTTGTGCAATGTAGGGAATGATCCTATGGATTATGCAATGGCCATCAGATATTCCTAAACAAATAAATATAACCAACAATGTCAGGATGAACAAGTCACCATTTTAGGTCAAATGGAATCAACAATAAATCAATTTGTATACCGATCCTAAACACAATAGTCAATTCATGCTTTACAAAATTCTAAAACTAAAATCTTTTTCAATTTTAGCATTGTTGAAGCATATGGATATTCCACCTTTGAGGATGATGTTACACTTATAAATCAACAAGGGGTTGGAACCAAGGGAAAAAGAAAAGTATACGAGGAACACATCTTATCCTAGAAAAAAATATGAAGCAAACAAAGACACTATAATGTTTAGGAGAGGGAGGCCACCATTGCACCTAAAAGATAAAGGGCTGATATCTATGCAACAAGAAAAGTAAAAGGAAAATAATAGGAAGAGTCCTATAGATGCAACCCAAGTAGATGAACATGCCTATAAGGACAAATATGTGGATAAGGAAAAATAATGAAAAACTAAAAGGAGGAGTGCAAAGGGAATGGATAAGTCCACCAAAAGGATAAACTATAAAAATAGGGACCAACTTCAAAAGGAGGTAAAGTGATGTCTAAAATATTGTTCTCTCACAAGTGAAGGGTGCATAATGGCTACAAGGTAATATAGAAATTTTATTGTATGTAGTGAGAGTAGCTCGATCGAATTTAGATTTTATATCACTAAATAAATGAAAAATATTACTACTAAAGTAAGTATTTTGGAGGCACTAGCTCTGCTTGGTCAGTAAAATCTATTTCAAGAAGCTTAAAAGAGCAAGAAAGAAGCTATGCCAAAAATGGGAAACTAGAGATTGTTCAATCTAATATAGTTAGAAAAGAGAATATGATATCCAAAAACCTATTACACATCTAGGTCAATATAGTAAACATATTGAGGGAGATACAACCCTATTAAGTCAACCATCCAAAATAAGAGCAAATCACGTTTTCTAAAAAATGAAATTTGAAGATATTTGTCAATTTAGGTAAGCAAATTAGTTTGAGATTTTATTTTTGAGAAATCTCATTTTAGTAAACCCTAATGACATTGGAAAATATTTATTTTGGTTGAGGTCATTGAGTTGAAAAATTTCAAGAGATTGGTAGAAGGAAAAAATAAGGGTGATAGTGTGCAAGATGAGGGAACCACATATTTGGTGGTAGATAAACCAAATAGTGTTCACAAGAATTTGTTTGAATAGAAAAAAATATTGTATAGGTGTTGGTATTTTTGCCACATTGTTTTTGTTGTTACTGTTCATGTAAAAGAATGCACAAGTTGTAGAGATACTAATTCTTCTGTTTGTCCCTCCAAGCATTTTGAAAGGGAAAATACAAAAATCTCTATAAGTTTTGTGTTAGAGCAAAGTAACTGTAACATGTCGTGATATCGTGACATGTTGCAGTTTCGTGGCGTCAAATGCAGAAATCAACTGAGCAAAGAAAATGTCACGATATCACATGTTGCATTTTCGTGACCTGTCGTGTTTTCACGGTTAAAAATAGCCAACAGAAGCAAGAGAAAAACTGTCGCGATATCGCGACATGTTGGATTTTCGTGACATATAGTAGCCAAGGGGAGCGCCAATGAAACTTGTCGTGATATCGCGATAGAAAAATAGAAAAGGAGCAAATGGTACGGAATGGCGCGATATCGCGACATGTCGCGTTATCGCAGAAGGGCTGGAAATAAACACAAGGTGAAGAAAGATGTCGCGATATCACAACATTTTTGAAAATGAAGCCAAGCAAGAGGAACTTGTCATGATATCGCGACAGGAAGCGGCAACGACAAAGAAGGCAAGAAATTATCGTGATTTCATGACATGTTGGACAGGAAGTGCAAAGCATGGAGAAATGTGACGATTTCGTGACATGTCACGATTTCATGAGGAGAAAGTACAGAGGCAGCCAGATTGTATGAAATGTCATGATTTCGCGGCATGATGAATTTTTGCGGCCGAACAACATCAAAGTAGAAGAAGATAGAAACATGTCGCGATTTCACGACTTGTTGAAGATGAAATGACAAAACGGAGAAAACGTTGCGATATCGCGACATGTCACATTTTCGCGACTTGTCATGTTTTCATGGAATGAAAGCTGAGAAGTACAAGGCAGTAGAAAAGATGTTGCAATTTTGTGACATGTTTTATTTTCACGATAAGGAGCAGCGAAGAAGCCAAGAAAGAGGAGAATGTCGCGATTTCACGACATATCATGGGGATAAAGCTGAATGAAGAGAAGATGTCATGATTTTGTGACATGTCACATTTTCGCGATTGGTGGCAGAAGAGAAAGCAATAAGGTAAAAGTGTCACGATTTCGTGACATGTCGCATTTTCATGACCTATCACATTTTCACGACAGAAGCAACAACAAAGTCCCGATACGGTTCAGTCCACATTTTTCCTTCAGAATTGCATAGGATAACGTGAGGAGAAGATAAGGATCAAGTAAAAGCTTTCCAACTAATTTTTAGATCATGGTCAAAGAAGCTCCAAGATTAAATGTTGGTGATTACCGATGTGTGCTAGATGGAAGAACCTGAGGTAGTTTTCGACGCCACCAAAATTAAAGACACCTCCAATATTAAAAGTTCCTGTTTGAGATCTCCTAACAACTTCCAGCTTGCCCTGATAACAGTCATTTAATGAAGAAATATGGTCCCTTGTTTCTGTTTAATTTTTAGTTTTGATCCATTAAAATGGGGACTGTCATTTCTCTGAGGCAGATTAAGGGGATCGTTTCTTCAAAATCCATTTCATCTATTAAATGGTGGAATACGAAAGAAAGAGGAAAGACCTCTATAAATACCAATTTAAAATCTCAAGAAAAAGGAGGAGGACCTTTTTGCAAAAATTGAAATAGAAATCCTAGATGCATTTGCTTCTATTCTTAGTGTCTTCTGGAGTTGGTGATCCAAATTGTTGTTCATGTTTTGCTTTCTATCTGAGTCACTTCTATTAGTCTAGTGTTAATATAAGTTAAATTCTACTATTTTGGATTTGGCTGTATTTGCATTTGAACGTTTGGAGTACAATTGAAAGTGAACTTACGGCTAATGCGTGATCCAATTTCTGTATATGCATTCTAAGAGTCGATTGCTGCTTAGCTTTAGGATCTTGTTGAGGTTATTTGTTGTTTGAGGTTGTTCTCCCCATCAACTATCGGCTTAGGCCATATTTCCATCTCTTTATGTTATTTCCCTTTCTTTCAGCATTTCCCATTTCTTTCCTGCATCCTTATCTTGAAACAAGTTTAGACTAGTTTGGGAGCCAGCCCTCTCTGGAGATTGGCCCGAGAGACTTCTATTTCTCTTTGCATTTCAATGTTGGTCGAGTCTAAGGCGTGTTGGTCTGACTTTTATACACACCCTGTGAAGAATGAGCATGAAACTATGATAACACTTATAAGGGATAAATCCCACTCACTTTAGGATCTTGCTGGTTATCCAAGGTGTGAGTTACAGAGTTGGGTCGAATGTCTATTCACTCTTTTCCACTTCTGGAATAGTTTTCAAAATGGACTGTCTGTTACCTTACAATGGGTTCTGAACTTGTTCAATAATGTTTAGAAGTTGTTATCTTTTTTGACAATCGGATTTACAATCAGTTCTTTGATCTAGCTCTTTATGGGTCAAGATTTAAATAAAAGACAAATTTAAAAGAAAATAAAAATGGATCATTTCACGGTAAAACAGAGAGGGTAGGGTAAGGCAGAAAGAGAAGTTTATCAAACTTAGCTGTAAAACCAAAACTACCAATTTTATTTATACTATCAGCTTCACAATAGAACAAATCAAAGAAGAAGGTGTCCAGCTTTCTAAGATCACCTTCTACTAAGAGCATAAGGTAGAGATGGAACAGATCTGAAAGAAAATCATAAATAGAAGGGAAGTCGGTTAAAATTGGTATCATTCACCAGCAACACAGACTCACACAGGTGAGGATAGAGCAATTAGAACAGACTTGAACCTTAAATATATGGTTTTCCCTAGCATACAATAAAACAACTGAAGCCCAACAACATATTTAATCTTGATATCACGGATTTACAACATATATTTAATAAAATTTAATGAAACGGATAACAAAAGAAGATGAACTTATCACAATATGAAAGAGATTAGGCTCCTGGCCATGCTATCACAAAAAACAAAAGTCACATCCACTCCAAGTCTAGAATAAAGCATTTAACAAGATTTGCAAGAAATTGCTTCAATAGCCTTTTTTCTAAGTTTCCGCCTCCTACGATTACATTTAGAAGAAGTATTTATAGACTCAGGACAGACCCTGATCTTTTCAAAAATATCTTCTTCTCAAACCCTAAATCTTATCACCTTTAAACCCTACTACCCGGGTTTTACAATATAAAGCCTTTTTTTTTAAATAAAGTTTTGATAAAACTTAACCATTCTGCAAATCAGTGCAGTTACTTGCCATAAATGGAGAAGGCAGAATTCGAATGCCACTTGCATCCGCCCGCAACTGTGTGTAAATGTCCTCATTAATTCCCATGGGAAATTTGGATGAGTCACCACTTTTCTGACATTTCATCTCCGCAGAGCCATCCCTGAGTTGAAAATCTCTGCACGCCATTACTTCTGCCATAAATTTTCATTAAATGCATCCATCGGAAAATTTCGGTAATCGAGTGTAGATATTTTCATTTTTCGGCCAATTCTCGACATACTCCATTAAATGGGCAGCTACTTAGTCACCGTAAAGTCTCTTTGCGGCTAGATCTATAAAAATCTGGATGAACCAGCAATTCCCGGCATCTCTCATTTTAATATGACGGTCCTCGATTAATCTGCGCTTAACTTTGTCTTTCTAGCCATTTCTCCCATTATCATGCAAGTGCCAGATGGCTTTTTGCAAAAAAAAAGACAAAAGAAGGATTAGTACTTTAATTAAATCAGATTAAAACCTTAATGTTAAAATGAAACCCTAAAATTCATTATATGCGGGCTTGCTTTTGTGTTGACATGTGTCATAAAAATCGCAACACGTGTACGCTTCCAGCTGCCTTCTCATTTTGGCCACCTTCCTGTTCTATCGCGAAAATGCGACATGTCATGAAATCATGACTTGTTTCTGCCCTGGACGCCTTTTGGCTATCACAGCCGTGAAATCGCGACCTATTTTTGCGTTTGGCACCTTTCTGCCCCTATGGCCACGAAACCGCGACATGTCACGATTTCGTGACATGTCACGAAATCGTGACCCATTTTTGCGTTAGCTGCTATTTGCCTTTGGTTCCTCTTACTGCCCTTGGCGCTTTGCTCACTTTGCTTGGACCCGCCGTGAAACCGCGACATGTCGCGATTTCGTGACATGTCGTGAAATTGTGACGGTCCGTACCTTAGGCTCCCCTTTTGCTTGGCGTGTCACGATTTCGCGACACCCAAGGCTTCCTTTGCCTTCGGCATTGGCGTGTCACGATTTCACGACACCCAAGCCCTTCCTTTGCCTTCGACATTTTTGCTTTGGTTTTTGTTGCAACCCTCGGCTTCCCTTGCTGCCCTTGGCGCTTAACTCGTCGTGATTTTACGACGTCCCGAAGACGTCGTGATTTTGCTACACTTTTTGGGGCCTTTGCTTCCTGTGCCAAATTGTCGCGATTTCGCGACGTCTTGAAGACGTCGCGACTTCGCTACACTCCCGGGGCCTTTGCACTTCCTTTGGAACGTGTCACGATTTCGCGACATAATCCTGCCTTAGCTTCTTTCTATTTTGTGCGTTGCCCTTGGCTTCCCTTTGTTTCTGTTGCAACCCTTGGCTCATTTGAACTCCCGACCGTGTCACGATTTTGTGACATCGCAAAATCATGACGTCGCGATTTCGCGACACAGCCGGGCCCCAACATTTCTTTCCTCTGTTGTGTCACGATTTCGTGACACGGTGGTGCCTTACCTTGCCATCTCTCCACCATGTCGCGAAATCACGACATGGTGGCGCCTTACCTTGCCATCTCTGATTTGTGTCACGATTTCACGATGTCATGATTTCGTGACACTTTCCTGACTTGCGCTCTGGCTCTCCAATGTGTCGTGATTTCGCGACGTCGTGATTTCATGACACTTTCATGCCTTGGTCTTTTTGGGGCAGAAAGAAGATAAAAACTCGACGGGCCCAAAATTCGATGAAATTTTACAAGGATCTAAGCGAGGCTAAAGGGTGTCCGAACCTGCAAACAGAACTTTAAAATTGATCAGGGACTAAGGGAAAAAATGCATTAACATGAATCAATACATTTAGATGCAATCCTTCAAAAGTTTTAAATTGAAGACAATGCCTCATGCAAGCCTACTTAGATATTTTGATAAATGCACAACTTGAAGAAGGAGGCCAGCAAAATTTGGAATTTAAAACCTGGAAAACTCAAGAGGGTCCCTACTGCAAAAATGAAAGCTCAACATTTTCAAAGGATGGAAATTCATTTTTTAGTGGGGGTGTGTTGCTTCTCAACAAATGGTGATATCTGCGGGTAAAATAGTAGCACTATTTTAGAATCCAGGACTCTAGTTTCAAAACAACATAGACCATGTACCATGCCTTGCCACAGATATTCTTCAAAACAATTTAACTACTAGCTGATAGTTGTCAAAATTTCCCAAGGACATACTAGGCTGAATCATTTAAGGAAGATTTCTGATGTGTAATTACAAGCGTATAAAACTTTCTTCAAGAATGATTGGGCCTTCGAATGTTGAACTCTGGATTGATCAGCCTTTCTAGATTGTAAAAGGGGAAACCGAGTAGAGCTCTGTTTACTAGTTTAGCCTTTTACAGCCCCGACAAAGTTACCCTTTAGATTTACACGACCCAGATTCACAACTGTGAGGTAGTATCTATAACTTGGTAAAAGAAAACATCTTCTGAGACCTTGGCTACCTCTTTCATTACATAACTTTTTCCTTCTCTTCTTTTTTTTCTCTTTTTTTTTATATATATGAAATAACAGAGTGCCAATTCTATGTTGTCTTGCTCAACTTTCACCTTCTCTCTCTCTTCTTTGAAATATACCAGAGTCTGAAAAGCCTTAAAAAAGAACAACAATTTTTCTTTTAATATCTCATCAGTCTGGAACTGCTTCAGCCTGGGTACTGATAGCCTCTATGGATACTCAAATAATTTCACGAATCATAGTCCCCTCTTATGACCAACTTTTCTTGGATTCCCTAGGAGTTTCTCCAGCCAAACAGTATAGGAGTTTCTTTATAATTAAAATAACTGTGGCAAGCAAGGCACAAAATCCAATCATCTTTCTACTGTTGTTCTGACTAAAAAAATAGTTCCACTGTTCAGTTAAATCAGACTATCTCAATTAGAATAATGAATAGAATGGACACTGGATTTTGAACTTAGAAAAAAAAAACAATTTTAGAAGGCTGACTTTTCATTGATGCTCAGGAAAAACTTAAAAAATAGAATTTTAAAATAAAATAAACTGTACAAACTTAAAAAAAAAATAAACTAAAACTGCACAGACCTTTAAAACAAAATAAAATAAAACTGAAAAACACTGTACAGACTGAAAAACACTGTACAGACATTTAAAATAAAATAAAATAAAACTGAAAAACTCATTTACAATGTATACACATGTTACAACTTCTTTGTGACTCATTCAAATGATATATTGGATGGAACAACCGAGAAATAATGCTTTAAGTATTGACCATTAACAGGGAGGTCCAAAAAATTACCATCAAGGTCTTGTAAACGAAATGCGTTATTACCTAGAATCTCAGCAATCTGGTATGGCCCTATCCATAGCGGCTGCAACTTTGTATGCTTACCCTTATTTTCATGGGCCTTGTCCCATAGAAGCACCAGGTCTGCCAGTTTGAAAGCTTTCACTCTGGCTCTTTTGTCAAACCAACGCTTGACGGTTTCTTGGTGCCGACTGAAATGTTCCAGGGCTTGGAGTCTTTCATCCTGCAAATTAGTTAGATCCAAAACACGGGCCTCTGCATCTGCTTGATCCTCAAAATAGTCTAAGACAAATTGGTAAGTAGGTAATTTCAGAGAGATGGGAACAATGGGCTGAGTACCATACAACAAAGCAAATGGGGAAGTTTTGAGAGCCACTTTATATTTGATCCTGTCAGCCCAAAGTGCATATTTCAATAATGTATGCCATTGTCTGGGTTTATCTGCTGTAGATTTCTTAATGGCATTCATTAAATTCTTATTCGTGGACTCAGCTAGTCCATTACCCTGGGGATAATAGTTGGATGAAAATCTGATAACTATCCCCATCTGGTATGCCCATTCTGCAAACTCCAATGATTGGAAGGCTGGTCCATTATCACACACCAAATTCAGAGGAACCCCAAACCTGGTTATGACATTTGACTCTAGAAATTCGATCACTTCATGAGCTGTACTTCTTATGGTGGCTGCTGCTTTGACCCATCTTGTGCAGTAATCAGTAGCTGTTAGAACATACTTATGCCCTGCTAAAGAATTTGGGTTTATCACTCCCACAAAATCAAGTCCCCATTGCATAAAAGGTTTATTTATTACAACAGGTTGCAATGGTAGAGCCCGATTGGCCTCTTTGGCTGCAAAAGTTTGGCACTGATGGCAAGTTCTCACATGTTGATGGGCATCTTTAAATAACGTAGGCCAGTAATAGCCTACTCTCAATATTTTATGCGCAATAGCAGATCCTGAGGAATGCCCTGCCCCTAACTTTTCATGAAAACTGGACATGACTTCATTGACTTCACTCTAAGAAATGCATCTTAAGAAAATGCCAGCATAATTTTCTCTGTACAAATTACCTCCTTTGAGGAGATAATGAGCAACTTTCAGTTTTAGTGCTCTCCTTTGGGTTCTATTCAAGTGAGATGGGCAAATTCCAAATTGCAGTAGATGAATAATATCTCCATACCAGTCATCAGATTCAGAATTTAACTGATTAATTTCCTGCTGCACAGGTATTTCGGCAATGTGTCGGGATAAACCGAGTCCTCTGATTAATTTTGCAGGCCAAATTTCTAAGTCATATTCTTGCAGCCTTGTAACCCAATTACCTCTTAGTTCACCCAATTCATCCTGACTTAATAGGTATTTAACAGCTGGGTCCGGAACTATAGCATGAACTCTGCTTCTTAGTATGTAGTGCCTGAACTGCTTAACTGCTCTCACCAAGGCATAAGCTTGTTTGTCTAAATGAGAATATTTCAGCTCAGCCCCCTTTAAATTGGTACTCTTGAAAGCAATTGGATGCTCCCCCCTTTCTCTCCGTTGGGTCAGAACTGCAGCAAGTGTGTGTTCAGAAGAAAAGGTGTACAGATAAAAATCTGCACTGAAATCTGGGCTCACCAGAACTGGAGCTTGCTTGATGGCAGTCTTGATTTCTTGGAACGCTGTTTTAGCTTCTGTTGTCCAGACAATCTGAGCAGTTTCTTTTAGCATGTCATTCAGTGGCTTGACTATCTCTGTGAAGTCGGAGATGAACTTCCTGACAAAATTAATTTTTCCAAAGAAGGACCTCAACTCTTTCTTGGAGTTGGGAAAGGGTATGTCGGATATGGCTTCAACTCTGTCCGGATCCATGGAAATGCCATATTTTGTGATCAAGTGCCCAAGGATATTTCCTTCTGTTACACCAAAAATGCACTTCTTCGGATTCAAAGAAATGCCGAACTCCCTACATTTGTTGAACACAGACTCCAAGTGTTTTACATGGTCAAACCGAGATTTAGAGAAGACTGTTAAATCATCCATGTAAACAACAATGCATTTACCCATAAGGCCTTTGAAGGCATGATCCATTGCCCGTTGAAACGTAGCTCCGACATTTATTAATCCAAATGGCATCCTCTTGTAAGAAAAAGTTCCCCACTTAGTTGTGAAAGCAGTTTTCATCCTATCTTCCCTGTCAACCAATATCTGATTATACCCTGAGAAACCATCCAGGAAGGACATCATTTTTGAACCATTGACAATCTGTAACACCTCATCCATAGAAGGTAGAGGATAATTATCTTTCTCAGATGCCTTGTTTAAATTTCTAAAATCCACACACAAGCGGATCTCTCCATTTTTCTTTCTGATCGGCACCAAATTGGCCACCCAAGTAGAATGCCTAACGGGAAAAATTATGGTGGCACTCAATAATTTTTCTACCTCCTTCTGGATGAGGGGCTCTAGCAAAGCATTGACATGCCTCTATTTTTTCCTGAAAGGTTTGCAAAATTCTTTTAAAGGTATAACATGAGTGTAAACTTTCGGATCAAAAACTTTTAAGTCTTTGTAAGACCAAGCCATAACGTCTTTGGACCTGAGAAGAAAATCAATCATATTTCTTTTTATTTTTGGATCACAAATTTTAGCCAACTTGATGTGCCTGGGATCTTCTTCAGTCCCCACATTCAGGTTCTCGGTCTCACTGTCTGTTGCACCCACAAAATCCTCAAAACTCATCTTTTGCCTGATTTGGTCAACATCAAAGAGCCGCTCCGGTTCCACCATCCCCTTTGGAATTCTGTTATCTTTCAACCTTATTATTCCCCTATCATCATCTAACTGCTCCAGTGAGTATCCCTTTGTCCATCATCGATTATAGCATTTTCAAATGTGTTAGTACTCTGTAAAAAATTTATAATCTGCTGGTCATCAGAGAAAACCTGAAAATTATCCACATTATTTGGGACTGAAGGGCAAGGGACTAACTCAATCAAAAATTTGTTCCATTTGAAATCTTCTAGTGGTTTCAGGCTTGCGGCTGAAGAAGCCAAGACATCTACACATGAATTCTGCTCTCTAGGTACGTGTGTCAGATTAAAAGCATCAAAATCTTCTACAAGATCCCAAGCTCGGTGTTTGTATCCTTTTAAATAAGATGCTTTACACTGGAATTTACCTTTAACTTGATTAGCCACCAATTCTGAATCTGTAAAAACTCGGATATTTCTTACACTTCTATCCAAAGCAAATTTCAAACCTAATACCAGTGCTTCGTATTTCGCTAAATTATTTGTACAAGGGAACTATAGGCGATAAGACATAAAATATGTCTGATTCTCAGGCCCTTTAAGGACTGCCCCTATACCAGAACCCTGTTTAGATTTAGCCCCATCCACATGAAGCGTCCAGACTTCATTACTATGAATAGGATGAGCTTTACTAAACTTCTCATTTTGTCCCGTTGTTAAATTGTAAACTCCAATATCTACCTCAGCAATATTTACAGTCTCATTTTTTGCATTGTATTCAGTGATCGTATGTTTGTATCTGGGTTCTCTTTCAACCCTTAATTGATTTGCCACTCCTTTCCATGGCAACCACATGTGTGAAAAGTCGGTTGCCAAGTATCCGTTCAAAGATCTCGACCAATCCTTGCTCAAAAGCATCCCGTACCCCACGGGGATATCCACAACCTGAATTTCAATTCTATGTTGAGCCCTTGGCTCAGATGCTAACTGGATATGAATATTTTGAAGTTCTCCTACTACTTTAACCTCTGATTTGTCCAATTGGACAACTCTTCTTTCAGATTTCATTGGGGTCAAACCCAACTGCTGACAAATGGCCAAAGGCATAACATTAGCTGAAGCACCCGAATCTACCAGACAGTTGTGTAAGTTTTTCCCAAAAATACGTACAGTCAGTAGAAAAGGCGAAACCTCAGTTTTCTCTTTATACATGGCTACATTTGCATTTGCCATCTTCTTTCCCTTGTCCAAAGATTTTGTAGTAGGTCTAGAGTACGTTTTAATCAAGTTGTCCCTCTGTTCTGAAATTTGGGCCAACTCATGAAGAGTAATGTTGGCTTTGATCTTCTTCATGTCCTCCACTATGTTATATCCCTTATTGAGTGGAGGGACAAAAGCATCTGGTCCTCTCGGATTTCCTCCCTTGGGTGGAGATGGATTATTGCTTGAAGATGGATCTGGGGGAACATTGTGAGAGTTTTCCGGAGGGGTAGATGTAGTGTTGGGCTCCGGATTTCTATTTCTGAGGTTGTAGTTGTCCCTCCTGTATTGTTGAAAAGCCTGCACTTCATCCATAGGCATTTCAACTACATTCTCAGATTCCTCCAGGAAATTGAAAGAATCTAAGACCATAGCTGCACTATGGCTGGACGAACTTGGGCCATCCGTATTTCTCTGATGTTCAGGAGAAATCAACTCCCTAGACAAGGCTTCAAAGGCGTTACAAAATTCCAAACAATCCAACTCCCCGTGCTGAGAAGTAGCATGTATTCTACACCAGTTAGGCAAAGCCAAATCACAAATATTCACATCATGACCTTTACCTTTGTAATCTTTATTAGGTTCGTATGGGGGCCGATTGAATCTGTTCTGTTGATATGAATACCTGTTTGAGTTCTCCCCAGTAGAAACCTGCCTTTTAAAACTCAAAAAATCATTGGCCAACTTCTGGACTATTTTTGAGACTTCTTCAACTCTTGCATTATCAGCTTCTTTACCTGGGTTCTGTACATTCTCAGCAGGTGTTACAGCCAATGGATTTCCTGATGGTAGAGTCTGACACACTGGCAACATCATCTGATGTGGTATGGGATTGAAAACAGGGGCAGCTTGTGTGACCAGAGGAATTTGTTGAGCATTTAAAGGTTGGGGTCCCAACTGTCTTTCTAGAATCAAAGCTTCTTTGTAAGCCTTTGTTAAATTGGTAATAGAGGGATCTCTTTTCAAGAAAACAAAAGTCATTGGATCTAGAGAATTTCTAAAAATCTCTAATGCCAGGTCTGCATTTGGCACATAATAACCAATCAGTCTACCATAAGCCTTCGAAATCCGACATTGTAAGATCCGAAGATTCATTTAGTTCTCTTTTAATACCAAAAAACTGCTGATATAATATACTAGGATCTATTACCTCACCAAACTGTGACACAAAAACCTTTTCCAAGTCATTCCAACTGGTAATAGAATCGTTAGTGAGATTTAGAAACCAATCATAAGCTCCCTCCTGGAGAGTGAACGGGAACAATCTGCAAGCAACATCTTCATGCTGTACATTTAACAATTTCAAAGCATTCTTGAATGCAACTAGATGTTCTTCTACTGTCCTAGTCCCATCATGCTTGTATCTGGGAAGATATCTCTCAGGATTTTTGGGTAGGTCATGGGCTATACCCGGGATATTTAAGGTAGTGGAACCCAACCAATTTTCCATTACTACTTGATTGACGATGATATTCTGAGTTGTAGTTGGAGTAACTACCAGTGGTGATAAAACTGTTTCAGACAGAGACTTGGCCCTTTTGAGGCTACTTCTTCTTGGAGTTTCTAATTCAGGCACAAGGAGCTCTCCAGCTCTGGGGTGGGACCTTGTTACCCTGTATGTAGAATCTAGCTTTTCACAAGCAACTTATAATGTCACAATCCTTAACAGACTACTAAAATTGGCCCTCTTTTCTAGCAATTTTAAATATTGTACAGACAACTTACAATACTGAACGGAGTTTAGTGGGCCCTCCTTCTAGCGCCATTTTAAATGTTGGTCCGACTTTTATACACACCCTGTGAAGAATGAGCATGAAACTATGATAACACTTATAAGGGATAAATCCCACTCACTTTAGGATCTTGTTGGTTATCCAAGGTGTGAGTTACAGAGTTGGGTCGAATGTCTATTCACTCTTTTCCACTTCTGGAATAGTTTTCAAAATGGACTGTCTGTTACCTTACAATGGGTTCTGAACTTGTTCAATAATGTTTAGAAGTTGTTATCTTTGTTGACAATCGAATTTACAATCAGTTCTTTGATCTAGCTCTTTATGGGTTAGCAGATTTAAATAAAAGACAAATTTAAAGAAAATAAAAATGGATCATTTCACGGTAAAACAGAGAGGGTAGGGTAAGGCAGAAAGAGAAGTTTATCAAACTTAGTCGTAAAAACAAAACTACCAATTTTATTTATACTATCAGCTTCACAATAGAACAAATCAAAGAAGAAGGTGTCCAGATTTCTAAGATCACCTTCTACTAAGAGCATAAGGCAGAGATGGAACAGATCTGAAAGAAAATCATAAACAAAAGGGAAGTTGGTTAAAATTGGTATCATTCACCAGCAGCACAGCTCACACAGTGAGGACAGAGCAATTAGAACAGACTTGAACCTTAAATCTGTGGTTTTCCCTAGCATACAATAAAACAACTGAAGCCCAACAACATATTTAATCTTGATATCACGGATTTACAGCATATATTTAATAAACTTTAATGAAACGGATAACAAAAGAAGATGAACTTATCACAATCTGAAAGAGATTAGGCTCCCGGCCATGCTATCACAAAAAACAAAAGTCACATCCACTCCAAGTCCAGAATAAAGCATTTAACAAGATTTGCAAGAAATTGCTTCAATAGCCTTTTTTTCTAAGTTTTCGCCTCCTGCGATTACATTTAGAAGAAGTATTTATAGACTCAGGACAGACCCTGATCTTTTCAGAAATATCTTCTTCTCAAACCCTAAATCTTATCACCTTAAACCCTACTACCCGGGTTTTACAATATAAAGCCTTTTTTTTAAATAAAGTTTTGATAAAACTTAACCATTCTACAAATCAGTGCAGTTACTTGCCATAAATGGAGAAGGCAGAATTCGAATGCCACTTGCATCCGCCCGCAACTGTGTGTAAATGTCCTCATTAATTCCCACGGGAAATTTGGATGAGTCACCACTTTTTTGACATTTCATCTCCGTAGAGCCATCCCTGAGTTGAAAATCTCTGCACGCCATTACTTCTGCCATAAATTTTCATTAAATGCATCCATCGGAAAATTTCGGTAACCGAGTGTAGATATTTTCATTTTTCGGCCAATTCTCGACATACTCCATTAAATGGGCAGCTACTTAGTCACCGTAAATTCTCTTTGCGGCCAGATTTATAAAAATATGGATGAACCAGCAATTCTCGGCATCTCTCATTTTAATATGACTGTCCTCGATTAATTTGCGCTTAACTTTATCTTTCTGGCCATTTCTCTCGTTATCATGCAAGTGCTAGATGGCTTTCTACAAAAAAAAGACAAAAGAAGGATTAGTACTTTAATTAAATCAGATTAAAACCTTAATGTTAAAATGAAACCCTAAAATTCATTATATGTGGGCTTGCTTCTATGTTGACACGTGTCATAAAAATCGCAACACGTGTATGCTTCCAGCTGTCTTCTCATTTTGGCCACCTTCCTGTTCTGCCGTGAAAATGTGACATGTCACGATTTCGCGACATGTCATGAAATCGTGACCTATTTTTGCCCTGGACGCCTTTTGGCTGTCGCAGCCGCGAAACCGTGACATGTCACGATTTCGTGACATGTCACGAAATCGTGACCTATTTCTGCGTTTGGCACCTTTCTGCCCCTATGGCCGCGAAACCGCGACATGTCGCGATTTCGCGACATGTCACGAAATCGTGACCCATTTCTGCGTTAGCTGCTATTTGCCTTTGGTTCCTCTTGCTGCCCTTGGCGCTTTGCTCGCTTTGCTTGGACCCATCGTGAAATCACGACATGTCACGATTTCGTGACATGTCGCAAAATCGTGACGGTCCGTACCTTAGGCTCCCCTTTTGCTTGGCGTGTCGTGATTTCGTGACACCCAAGGCTTCCTTTGCCTTCGGCATTGGCGTGTCATGATTTCGCGACACCCAAGCCCTTCCTTTGCCTTCGGCGTTTTTGCTTTGGTTTTTGTTGCAACCCTCGGCTTCCCTTGCTGCCCTTGGCGCTTAACTCGTCGCGATTTTGTGACATCCCGAAGACGTCGCGATTTTGCTACACTTTTCGGGGCCTTTGCTTCCTGTGCCAAACTATCGCGATTTCGCGACGTCTCGAAGACGTCGCGACTTCGCTACACTCTCGGGGCCTTTGCACTTCCTTTGGAACGTGTCGCGATTTCATGACATAATCCTGCCTTAGCTTCTTTCTGTTTTGTGCGCTACCCTTGGCTTCCCTTTGTTTCTGTTGCAACCCTTGGCTCATTTGAACTCCCGACCGTGTCACGATTTCATGACACAGTCGGGCCCCAGCATTTCTTTCCTCCGCCGTGTCACGATTTCGTGACACGGTGGCGCCTTACCTTGCCATCTCTCCACCATGTCGCGAAATCGTGACATGGTGGCGCCTTACCTTGCCATCTCTGATTTGTGTCACGATTTTGTGACACTTTCTTGACTTGTGCTCTGGCTCTCCAATGTGTCGTGATTTCGCGACACTTTCATGCCTTGGTCTTTTTGGGGCAGAAAGAAGATAAAAACTCGACGGGCCCAGAATTCGATGAAATTTTACAAGGATCTAAGCGAGGCTAAAGGGTGTCCGAACCTGCAAACATAACTTTAAAATTGATCAGGGACTAAGGGAAAAAATGCATTAACATGAATCAATACATTTAGATGCAATCCTTCAAAAGTTTTAAATTGAAGACAATGCCTCATGCAAGCCTACTTAGATATTTTGATAAATGCACAACTTGAAGAAGGAGGCCAACAAAATTTGGAATTTAAAACTTGGAAAACTCAAGAGGGTCCCTACTGCAAAAATGAAAGCTCAACATTTTCAAAGGATGGAAATTCATTTTTCAGTGGGGGTGTGTTGCTTCTCAACAGGGCGCACAAGTGATGAAATCTTGTACTTAGGCAGATTTGTGTCCAACAGTTTTGGCACGCCCAGTGGGACAGACTATCTCTGTCTCAGAAAGATCCATAATCGATGGGACAAGTACTATTCCAAGTTGACAAACCCACCTGTGCCAACAGTTTTTAGCACGCTCAGTGGGATAGACTATTTCTATCTCAAAAAGATCCATAATCAATGGGACAAGTACTATTCCAAGTTGAAAAACCCACCTGTACCAATAGTTTTTGGCACGTCCGATGGGACAGACTGTTTCTGTCTCAGAAAGATCCATAATCGGTGGGACTCACAAGTCCCATTTTTTTTGACACCTAGAGGAATCAAGATTTTGATGAACTGTCTTGACCTCAAAGTGGAGATTGTAAGTTCATCTGGTGACTCTGTTGAAGGTGACTGTATAGTACCTGGAACTCTCTAATCCTGAAACTAGTGAAAATCTTTGCATATTTGCTTCATGATAATGAGATCAAGTGCCAAAGAATCAGAAGATCCAGTCGAATTCTTCAAGATTTATGTCCAGAACTGGAGGGAGCACTCAAGATTGGTAAGTCCTATGAACCTGTCATTTGCTATTTCTTCATAAGCAACGGGTCAGTTTGTGCCATCTTCGAATCCTCCCAATACTGCTACGAGCTTGCTACATCTAGATCCTGCAGTGCAAATGGATGATCAACAACCTCCTCCACGGCGAGTTCCTGCTTGGAACTATTCTGGAGCGTTGGACCTACTTTTTCAGAATCTAGTTCCTGTTGCAGCAATAAGAGCCTTGCCTACATACGATGGGAATGGAAAGTCAATGTACGAGCATGTTTCAGATGTGGCAACCTTGGCTTCAATTCATAATATCACAGATGAGGATGTCATGATCAAATTGCTTGTCCTGTCACTCCGAGGTAAGTTGTGCTGGTATAGATATTTGTCTCCCAACTCCATAACTTCATGGGATCAATTAGCAGAGATGCTAATCCAAGGGTTCAATGAGCAAGCAGACCCATTTTCTTTAGTGCATCAATTTAATAATATCAAGAGGCATCCTCAAGAGGATATAGTATATTTCAATGTTAGGTTTGCCCGAACTTGGCAGAGAGTTCCTGATGGTCTTTGCCCTCCTCATGAACAAGCGACATTGTATTTTCTTAGGGCTTTCCATTCATATATTGGTATGAATATTAGGATGTCTGGTGTTCAAACTTTTCTTGCACTGTATGCCTAGGCACAGAAGGCTGAGGCTGATATGATTGCCATTGGGAAATTGCCTCTTAAAATGACTATGCCTATTTTTCCCGAGCTCCCACAATACCAGAATACAGGTGCAGCCTCCATATCTTACACTGATCCATCCATGTACCCTTCATCTTCATGGAATCCTACCATACCCTCAGTACCTATGATTCCCATTTCACAGATAACCTCTCCACTTCTAACTCCTGCATTACCTTCTCCACCAGTTCCATTACCTCTACTTGCATCGCCTGTGTCCTCAAGCCCAGATCCTCAATTGGCTATTTTTCAAGAAATTCAATCGGCCATGAGAGCTCTCACTAACAAGGTGACATCTATGGAGTAGAGAGAGATGGAGAGGAACTATCAGCCACGAAGATTTTTTTGGCGGTAACTAGAGAGCAAGTTGCTCCTAGCAAGGCTATGGAGAAAGTACCTGAGAGGAACTTAGCGGTCTTGGTAAGTGAAGAGGTTGGCCCTTCTGAAGTTTCACATGAGTCTTCTTATTGGTGTTCTTCATGTAATGACCCACATGATGAGTCCACTTGCATGGTCCACAAAAATTATTTGCAATTTCGTGCAGGGAGCCATGTAAACATGATTCGAGAGGTGGATCTTAATTCCATGAAGTCCCTTGAGGAACACATAGCAGTCTTGACACGCAGCGACAAGAAACCAATGTTGGTAGATCTGGCTAAGATTGAGTCATTGAAAGTGCCTCCTACACAAACAACAAAGCAACAAATACCTGCAAAGACTCATGATTCTCCAGCTCCACAACAACCACCTGTTTTGCCGAAGGATCCTCTTTCACCACAAGCAAAAGAGAAGGAACAAACTTCTGTCTCTCACCCGCAAGCGAAAACAAAGGAACAAGCTAGAGAGACATTACGGTATCCATCATTGACTAAACGAAAATGAGTGGAGGCCACCCAAAAGTATAGAAACAAATTTGATTCTTGTAGTGGAGGGAAAGAGCAGATCTCGATGGAGTACAACATCGTTGAAGAACTCAAACGGATACCAGCTAAGGTAAGTCTGTATGACACCCTGCAGCTGCCTGGACAGGTAAATATTTTACAGGAATCCCTGAAAACCATACAAAGTAAGGGAAAAAATAGACCACCCCCATTTTATTTGTCACTCAGAATGGAGGGTTAGATAGTGCACAACTGCATGATTGATTCTGGTGCTGCGACAACTGTCATGCCAAAGGCAATTTGTGAAGCCATGGGTATGGAGTATACAAGAAGTAGCCCTGGTGTCTTGCAGTTGGACGGGACTTCCATGAAAATAGTGGGTGTAATCAAGGATGTTCCTATTGCTCTACATAGTATGCCTCAAATTACAGTAATTCAGGAGGTAGTTGTGGTTGATTTGGAACCGTATTTTAGTATGTGTTTGTCTAGAGAATTCACTGCCAAGCTGGGAGGCTAAATTTCTCTGGATTATTCTCACTTGGATATTCCTTTCAAAGGAAGAAGATTTCATATTGACAATCATAAGCCTTCTACTTTTCATATAGAGAAGATGGGAGAGGAAGAAAAGTCCAAACATTCTGTCAACATGATAACTGAGGAATTGGAAAAACCTGATTTAATGGAGGAAGTCCTGGATGAGATTTGCTTAGAGGATGAGTTTTCAATGCTCAATTTTAATGCCATGATGAAAACTGAGATTGGTTGTTACTCCATTACAAATCCTGAAGAGGTTGAAGTAGAGTTGCCTTCTGATCAAGTTGGTCAAGACTCTGTGCCAGATTAGCTCTATTTTGATGGAGCACGATGCAAAAATGGCGTTGGAACTGGGACTGTTCTAGTATTACCTTCTAGAATTCAACAATCCTATTCATACTAGTTGACCTGGAGCTGCACAAATAATATAGAAAAATATGAGGCTTTATGCCTAGGTCTCAAGACGGCTGAGAAACTTGGAGCGTGACAGTTGCAAATATTTGGTGACTCCGAGCTGATTATCAATCAGGAGACCAATAAATGTGTGTTCAAGGTCTAGGATCTAGGAGATCATAGAGCCATGTTTTGGTATGTGTCTCTCCTGAGAATTCACAGCTAAATTCGGGGGTTACCTTGTACATAGGGAAAAATAATAATAATAATAATAAAAAAGAAGAATTTTTTTTTTTGTTAACTTCAACTCCTTTTGCATGCGAGCCCGCAGGTATGTTTATTTATTTTTCTTTTTATTTTCCTTCCCAGCAGTTAGTGGCTTCCCCTCTACTTCTTTCTTCCACTTCCTTACTTCATTCCCTTCCTCTCCCTCTCCTTCTTTTTCTGTAAATAATCAAGCCACTACTGTTGTTTCTATTCCCCTCTCTGATGTTCCCTTTTCTTCACTTCCCCTTTCTTCTAATTCTTTGTCTTTTGAGAACTTCTCCACAGCCATAGTTCCTACCACCTTATCCATCCCATCCACTTCCATTTCCTTATCTGTTTCCCAGCAGCTGGTAGCACAGTCGCACCTTGTTGTTGTATCTACAGCTTCTACTCCTCCATTTCCACCATTCCATCATTCACCATTCTCGTTCCATGGCCTGCACATTTGTCGGTCATCATTCCATTCATTTCCATTTTTGCAACTCAGGTGCTTTTCACTACTACCATGGAGATCCTTTCACAGCACCTGGTGATTACCCAGCTCAACCAAGCTAGGCAAAGTGCAGTAGTTCTAAAGAAATAAAGGAAGTTCTGTTCTTCCATAAATTTTTGCTGAAAGTCCTATTTTTGAGTACCGAGTGCCAGCAAGAGCTTGTTGTAGCATCCCGCAGATGCGTCCAACATCAAACAGCACTCACTTTTTTTGCTCCTCCAGCTTCTTGACTCTGTTGCCCAATGGATAAAGGCCTGAGGTTCATGCATACAGCAGAACTGTATACCCCACGAGCCGCCAAGAATGTTGGCATTTTTGCCACATTGTTTTTGTTGTTACTGTTCATGTAAAAGAATGCACAAGTTGTAGAGATACTAATTCTTCTGTTTGTCCCTCCAAGCATTTTGAAAGGGAAAATACAAAAATCTCTATAAGTTTTGTGTTAGAGCAAAGTAACTGTAACATGTCGCGATATCGCGACATGTTCCAGTTTCGTGGTGTCAAATGCAGAAATCAGCTGAGCAAAGAAAATGTCGTGATATCACAACATGTCGCATTTTCACTACCTATCACATTTTTGCGATTAAAAATAGCCAACGGAAGCAAGAGTAAAACTGTCGCGATATCACGACATGTTGGAGTTTCACGAAATACAACAGCCAAAGGGAGCGCCAATGAAACTTGTCGCGATATCGTGATAGAAAAACAGAAAAGGAGCAAATGGTATGGAATGGCGCGATATCGTGACATGTCGCGTTATCGTGGAAGGGCTGGAAATAAACACAAGGTGGAGAAAGATGTCGTGATATCGCGACATTTTTGAAAATGAAGCCAAGCAAGAGGAACTTGTCGCGATATCACGATAGGAAGCGGCAACGACAGAGAAGGCAAGAAATTGTCACGATTTCGTGACATGTTGGACAGGAAGAGCAAAGCGTGGAGAAATGTCACGATTTCGTGACATGTCACATTTTTGCGAGGAGAAAGAATGGAGGCATCCAGATTGTACGGAATATCGCAATTTTGCGACATGATGAATTTTTGCGGCCGAACAACATCAAAGTAGAAGAAGATAGAAACATGTCACGATTTCGCGACTTGTTGAAGATGAAAGGACAAAACGGAGAAAACGTCACGATATCGTGACATGTCACATTTTTGTGACTTGCCACATTTTCGCGGAATGAAAGTTGAGAAGTACAAGGCAATAGAAAAGATGTCACGATTTCGTGACATGTTTCATTTTCGCGATAAGGAGCAGCGAACAAGCCAAGAAAGAGGAGAATGTCGCGATTTTGCGACATATCATGGAGACAAAGCTGAACGAAGAGAAGATGTCACGATTTCGTGACATGTCGCATTTTCACGACTGGTGGAGAAAGAGAAAGTAGTAAGGTAAAAGTATCACGATTTCGTGACATGTCGCATTTTCACGACCTGTCACATTTTCGCGATATAAGTAACAACAAAGGCCCGATACAGTTCAGTCCACATTTTTCCTTCAGAATTGCATAGGAGAACGTGAGGAGAAGATAAGGATCAAGTAAAAGCTCTCCAACTGATTTTCAGATCGTGGTCAAAGAAGCTCCAAGATTAAATGTTGGTGATTACTGATGTGCGCTAGATGGAAGAACCTGAGGCAGTTTTCGATGCCACCAAAATTAAAGATGCCTCCAATATTAAAAGTTCCTGTTCGAGATCTCCTAACAACTTCCAGCTTGCCCCGATAACGTTCATTTAATGAAGAAATATGGTCCCTTGTTTCTGTTTAATTTTTAGTTTTGATCCATTAAAACGGGGACTGTCATTTCTTCGAGGCAGATTAAGGGGATCGTTTCTTCAAAATATGTTTCATGTATTAAATGTTGTAATACAAAAGAAAGAGGAAAGACCTCTATAAATACCAATGTAAAATCTCAAGCAAAAGGAGGAGGACCTTTTTGCAGAAATTGAAATAGAAATCCTAGATGCATTTGCTTCTATTCTTAGTGTCTTTTGGAGTTGGTGATCCAAATTGTTGTTCATGTTTTGCTTTCTATCTGAGTCACTTCTGTTAGTCCAGTGTTAATATAAGTTAAATTCTGCTGTTCTGGATTTGGTTGTATTTGCATTTGAATGTTTGGAGTACAATCAAAAGCGAACTTACGGCTAATGCGTGATCCAATTTTTGTATATGCATTCTAAGAGTCGGTTGCTGCTTAGCTTTAGGATCTTGTTGAGGTTATTTGCTGTTTGAGGTTGTTCTCCCCATCAACTATCGGCTTCGGCCATATTTCCATCTCTTTCTGTTATTTCCCTTTCTTTCAGCATTTCCCATTTCTTTCCTGCATCCTTATCTTGAAACAAGTTTAGACTAGTTTGGGAGCCAGCCCTCTCTGGAGATTGGCCCAGGGGACTTCTCTTTCTCACGACCTTTCAATTTTGGCCGAGTCTAGGGCGCACAAGTGATGAAATATTGTACTTAGGTAGATTTGTGTCCAACAATAGGTTCATGGCTACATTTAAAAGAAAAATGTTAGTGTTTCTATAAACCCTAGTAGTAGATTTAATTTTATTAATATTTCTTTGGCTCAAATGTTGTAGGTTCAATCAACAAAAATTAAGGACGTACAACTTGAGGGTGAGAATGTTCAAATTTTAAATATTTGAAGATCAACATGGATAAATATGTTTTACATTAAAAATTTTATGCTAGTGAGATAGATGATGTGGACATTATTCTTGGTTTCCCTTGGTTGAATTCTTTGCAACTGTTAACATTATGTGTAAAAGAAGTTTATGAAGGTATGGTATAGAAAAAAAAAGATAATATTGTAGGATATTTCTTAGCACAAGGATAAAGAATCCAAGAAGAAGCAAGAAATAATTATGGTAGTAAAACAAGGTAACCAATAGAAGATTCAAAAGTGGAATCTATAGAAGAAACAACAATAGAGTCCATGGAAGAAGCAACAACAATAGAGTCCATAGAAGAAATAGAAACAAAGTTCAAGGAATCTCTAGAAAAATTAGCAACAAATTTCAAGGAAACTCTAAAAGGAATTAAACAAGAACTAGAAGAACCTAAAATAGAGGTAAAGGAGGTAATAATGGAAATCAAAGAAGAAGAAAAAGTAGAGTCCAAGGATGAACCAAAATATGGGAGCATTACATAAGAGCTTAAAAGATAAAAAACAAAATGTTGAAGAATAAAAGGTAACAAAACATCAGGTTAAGGTTACAAAATATTTCCACCTAAATCACTAGGAACAAAAACAATTTGTGGGGCATGACATATGGCACTGATATTATGGATCAACATGGAATAAGAAAGGCATCAAGAATGATCATGTTTTA
Organism: Wollemia nobilis; assembly: GCA_028583015.1. NCBI lineage: Eukaryota > Viridiplantae > Streptophyta > Pinopsida > Araucariales > Araucariaceae > Wollemia > Wollemia nobilis. The sequence continues at coordinate 8,457,158 of JAQPPZ010016710.1, read as the reverse complement.
TAGAAAAGCATACTAATTTTAGATTTTAGACTGGTGCAATATCATCAAGGAACATTAGGACCAGTCATTTGAAATACCAGAGTAGAGTAGCAGAAGCATGGAGCCAACATAGTAATTATGGAGGACCAATCTAGTTTCTTCTTATGTTTTGAGGATAAAACATTTTGTAAGGGGGTGGAATTTTAGGTACCTCGGGTGATGAATATGGGGATATAATATTATATAGTGTAGGGTATTATGGATAGTTGGTATGGGCCACACATAAACCAAGGTGGTATATATTTTAATATTTTATTATAATAAGGATGTAGAATGATTAATAATAATAATAATAATAATAATAATAATGAGTGGAAAAAGGTTTAGTAAGATGGGTATATAAAGAAGGAATATTGTCAATGAAATCAAGGAACCATACCAGTTATTCTTTGTAACAATCTTGGCTTGTGGAACGTATGTAGAGTGATTCCTTCCTTAAGGAGTATTATTAGTGTTGTCGTACCCTAAGGGTATTATCTATATATATGTCATATTGTGTGGATTGTTATTGTGGTTATTATTTGTGGATGAATATTTGTTGATGAGAATTGAGGTTCATAACATCCTCTATCCGAATGTTAAGGTTTTAACCTTTTTGAAGAAAAGAATCAAAACTATGTTAGATATTTGGGATCATTCTAATTGCACTTTGATCATTTGGAGCATTGCAAAAGAAAATTTTAACTTGTTATCACATTTGAAATATGTGTTTAAGAGAACTTGTGAATTTATTCCAAATGAAGTATATGTTAACATTTGTTGTTAATATCCTTGAGACAGGTGCTATCCAAACAAATATCACATACAAAATTATAAGTTAGGTATTTTTTACCCCTCCGCCCAATATGTTTTCGTACTTTTCCCTTGTAACTAGGATTAATAGTAAATGAAAAGTATCTTTTTCTAAATGGAAAAATGTTCATATTGCAAATCAAATAAGGAAAACTAAAGTTAAAGTCAAAATCCAAGTATTAGGTTGGTGTCTCCTCCATTTTAAGTTGCCAACATTTGCCCTTGCGCCTATTCTAAATTTTGCTAATAAATAAGATTTTTGCTTATCTTTTAGAGATTATACCTCATTTGTTATGGTTCTACAATTTTACTCAAAGAGTCTAGTCTTTCATTGGTCTTGTTTTTCCAAGTCTTTAAATCTTGTGGAAAAATTTCCTTCTAGGTTTTACCAATTTTGTATTTTAGAGTTCTCTATGGAAACCCTTTAGATTGATCACCCTTAAGCATGTTTGGAAGTAGAGATGTCAAGGTGTACTTACTAGTTTGGTGCCTCCCTGGGGGTTATTTTTGTTGAACACACTTTCTAATTTGATCTTATAGGTATCTACTTTTTTTTTGGATGTACACAACCTAGCCAAAATTATGGAAGCAAATGGTGAATAAGATTTGAATGTCTTTATCATTATATGCACTATCTCTTACATGCATAGGATGAAACAAGTTCAAAATTGGATGAACAACTAGAAAAACTCTACACTTTTGTTGCCAAAATACAATTAAATGTTGAACATGCAGACCATAAGTTGCCCATGATAGCTATAGTACTTAAGAATAAATATGCACAATTGATTGAGAGCCCCTAACAAATAATTGTTCTACTTAATTTTATTGTAAAATTAATATATAATATTGTCAGTTCAAAACCGGTTTAGCTTTTTTTTTGGATGGTGGAGAGTGACTTTTTATCAAAATTTGTAGTTGTATTGTTAAGTCTTTTTACTTTAAACAATAAAAGATGATTTTTATATATTTTTATATTGAAATTTCCTTCATTTTAATACCTCTTTCTCCATAGAATACATATGAGGTTTAAAAATAATTCTTTTTGTAAGGCAATTAAAAATAATTTGAACATTCGAATGAAAGAGGCATAATCAACTAGAGTAAAGGGGAAAATTACGGTAACCTTTAGTTCCAACCTCCTTGCATTGGCATCTTTGGGTTGCACTGAAAGAACATTTTCAACATTTTTAAGGCTTTTGGTCAAGAATATATTATGTTTCATGGTCAAAGATGACAACCTTCTCAATTAAGCACTTGTCCCCACCAGATTTGAATGACGTTACGCACAGAGTAAAATCGAGACAAATTCATATGCGGGATTTGAAGAAACTTGTAACCAAGGAAAGCCTATGTCAAAAGTGGCAGTCATTAGCATTTGAAAAGGTCATTCGCATGGGCAACTTTGAACTACCAAGTTACTAACGAAATATATATATATATATATATATATATATATATATATATATATTATTGGAACCAATAATTATATTCAATAAAAAATAAGAGAGGTTACAACAAAAATGGAGATGGAAAAATCATAGCTCGGGGTGCAAGGCCACCCAAACAATCAATATCGTAAAGACCTTAGGTCCAAAAAAAACCAGCCCCTAAAAGGGTGAATAAACAAAATAACTAAACAAAGGGAGCCACTCTAAGAGGAGATCGAGCCCTAGGGTGGGCACTGAATAAACAACCTGATGGTAAAAAATGTCACCCCCTCAACCTGCTATGTCGAGACCTCAAAGAAATAGAGGGACAGGCGAAGCCATGTTGATAGTGCACGGAGCCTCGTATAGAACCTGAAAATATTTATCAAAGGTGCCAACTCATGAGTTAACTTAGAAGCCTGCAAATGGAATTGAACAGTAACAACAAAAAATACTATAATTTTTCATGCAAGGAAAATTGACTAGAAATTGAATCTCCAGAATTGACAAAAACATTCCTAGCTTTCCAAATTTGAAACAAAATAATAGCACAAAAGAAATTCCATAGAGGAACAATATAGGTAGGCCAACAACTGTTATCTCAAAAAAGATCATCTGCCATATAAAAATTTTAGGATGAAAGGGCTTGAACAATAAGAGAATCCAGGACCAAGTAGACTGAGCACGAGGGCAAAACCAAAATAGATGTTTGAAAGTCTGAAAATGACCACAAGCTGGAAACTTAGGATTAGGAAGACCAACCCCACTAAGTCTCTTTTTCATAGGAATCCCTTGATAAATAAGAGACCAGAGAAGAAAGGTAATCTTGGGTTCAAGGTTAGACTACCATATATGGTTAAGATGAGCAATCCAAGTATAGGACGTAGAATGAATCTGCCATCTCTCATAAAGTTTATCAACACCATGGGAAACATGACTAAGAAGCTGATAAACCAAGGAAGAAGAGTAGTTCTTGAAAGGAGTATCCACATTCCAATGCCAATACCTCCACTAGGCACTTGGGGGTTGAAGACCGAGCTTATGAAGCATGACATCAGGTATGAGCTCTTGAATCTTAAGAATAAAATATCTAAATTCTAAAGATAAAATTTCCATTTGAAATTAGTCCAAGGAATCCAGTCTCGAGAGTGCACTAAATCATTAATATAGCATATGCTCTTGAGAAACAACATCAAAGCTTTAATCCCTAGCATATCAGAAAGAAGAACTAAATATTTAGAAAGAATAGGAGACCACCATATATTTTGAGAATTGAATGAAAGACCATTACGAAAACCATCACTAATCCAACGAAGATGAGGTTTCACCACCTCAAAAGCTCACCAAATACTTTTAACAACAAAGGAACCTTAAATCTTAACTGGAGTAGAAGTAATGATGAGAGTATGGAATCCAATATTAGCCCAAGCTTTGTACCCATAAGGTAGCCCTGAAGAAATACAACGACGAATCAAAACCTTCCAAGCTTTAGGGCCTTCAATAACTTTAACCACCCACTCAGCACACAAAGAGATGTTTTGCCTGTAAATGTCAATGATGCCCATCCCACCCTTATCAGTAGGTGTGCAACAAATATCCCAAGCAACTCAATGAAAACCATACAAATTTTTCCTTCTTGGCCCAAAGAAAATCCCTAAGTAGTCTGGCCAACTTATTATAAGAATTCTTAGAGGTGGCCCAATAGGAAGAGTAATAAACATGGGTGGTAGCAAGAATCTTTGTGCAAACCTGAAACTTACCGGCAAGAGAAAGGGGATGCAAGGCCCAACAAAAAATATTCTTTTTCAATTTGGTCAATGACATACTATCAAAGTTCAAAGGGCGAGTTGTCAAAAGCAAAGGGGATTCCTAAGAACTTAAAATGCTCACCCCTTTGAAGCCAATGCCATGAAAAATGTCTAAGCCAAGAAGGCATAGAAGAAGAAGCAAGGCAAAAACAAAGGGACTTAGACCATTTGATGTTGGATCTCGAGGCCTTACAAAAAGTGTCCAAACAAACCAAAGTAGTTGAAACTGAAACGTCATCCTTATTGGTAGTGAGAAAAGAATCATCCACAAAGTGCCCATTAATAAGTTGGGTGGACATATCAGGAAAACAAACATCTTTAATCAACCCCTTAGATGCTTGATTGGCAAGAAGATAACCAAAAGCTTCAACAACAAGGATGTAAAGCAAGGGGGCCAAAGGACAACCTTGCCGAATAGAACGAAACAAACCAAAATCCTCTGACCTAAGTTCTTTAATAGTAAGACAAGCTGAGGCATCAACAAAGAACATATTAACAACCTTGATAAAAAAAGGGCCAAAGCCAAGAGCTTGGAGCATGACAAGAACGAAAGACCACTCAATACGATCATAAGCTTTCCCAAAGTCTATTTTAAGGAAAATGGGCTTTTGGCTAGAGATACGAGCCCATTCTAAACCTTCCTAGATAGCAATAAGATTATCCAAGATGTAACACCCTTTAATGAAGCCTGTTTGCTCCAGTTTGATAATCACAAAGAATGTTGCGAATATAGAGAGATAAATCTTTAGCCAAAATATTGTAAGAGACATTAAGTAGAGTAATAGGTCGCTAACTGGTGATAAGCTCAGAATTGCTCGCTTTAGGAATAAATTTAATGTTTCCACAATTGATAATATTACCCAAAGAATTATCGGCTAACGCTTCATTGTAGACATTGAGCAGATCAAGTCTAGTAAACTTCCATGTGGCTTTATAAAATTCACATAGAAAGCCATCAAGACCAGGGGACTTGTCATGTGACATAGTCATAAGAGCATTATGAAGCTCATCAAGTGAAAGAGGAGTCTCACAAAGAAGTTTGTCACAAGCAGAAAACTTAGCAGGAGCAATATTAAGACGTTCGAGCACCATCTAACATTCTAGAGAATCATGTTGTGCTTGAAAAACAAGCTTATAATGATCCACAAAGGCTTAAGCAATATCAGGAAGAGAAGTCAGCCTACCATGAGATACTTGAATAGCCTTATTCTGAATCCTGGACTGCCTGGAATGAAGGGACTTGAAAAAGACTTTGGGTGGACGATCACCAACCCTCAGCTAGTGTAGACGAGCCCGAATATGAGCCCCTTGGCTTCATGGACTATAAGCTGGTGGTGAAGACCAACAACCCTGGTTTGCAACTGTCAATCATATGAATCATTTTCCAGCAACCGTAAATTTCGTTGATACTCCTTCGTAATAGCCAAATGAGCACACTTTCTGACATGTGCCACATGTTTGCCAAAATGCCACATGAAAGAGGTAGTACAGACAATTGCTTCATTCCACCAAGAAATCCAATTGACAGAGTGAGGAGGTCAAGGTAATAAATTCCAGTTTCGCTCAATCGCAACAATGGTGCCAGGGTGTTGCAATAAAGAAGTATTTAAATAAAATTGCTTGCACGGAAAATTAAAATGACGACCATTTCACTCAATCTGAAAGGAAATTGGAAAATGATCTAATAACAAGAATTGATCTCAGACTGTCACAATCTTGTTATTGATGGAGGAAAATAAAAATTGTTGCTCTAACATCATAACTCGATCAAGGCGCTTGCAAACTCTGTCATTACTCTCACAAAAATTAGAACAGGGGTGGAGGCGTGCAATTACACTAGCAAAAAAAAGGATCAAAAAGACCTCATCTACGTTTAAAAATAAACCAAGCCTCACACTCTCCACTACACCAACACATGAAGCGACCAACTTTATCTTCACCATGCTCAACCATATTAAAATCACCATAAAAAAATCCAAGAAAAAGAAAAAAAAAGAAAAATTGAATCTCTAAACCAATGCAAATGTAAGTAGGTATTCCTGCGTTGCGGTCTTTACACCGAAAGTAGTTGGACCGTTCTACATAACCATGGTCAACAACAAAACAAACCCAGGATTAAAATACTAATAAAGTATTATTCTCCTCTTTTATGGGCGGTGGGGACGAGATACGAAAAACAGCGTCATATTTTGGGTCTATTTTTAGAGTAGTGCGAGTGGTAGTTATGAATGTTTTAACAACGAAAGTCGATAGGAAGCTTTTTTTGGATTTTTTATTATCAAAGTTATAAGTAAAGCCAGACAGAGTAGATTTCGTAGGTCTATTTTTAGAGTAGTGTTAGTGGTAGTTATGGATGTTTTAGCAACGAAAGTCGATAGGATGCTTTTTTGGATTTTTTATTATCAAAGTTATAAGTAAAGCCCCACACAGTGGATTTCGTAAAATTACATTAAAAAACAAATGCGAAACAATAATAACGAGCTGTACGCCGGATTGTCTGGGCGTTGTCCAGTAGTGGTGATTCCCGCACAAACTTGTTCCCACACACTAAACATGACTTAACCTGCTTCCTTCCCGCGTTCAAATCCCTATTTAAAGAACCTTCCTTTCTCCAATCTTCTCATTGCAATTTCTCCTCAGGGCTCTGCTCTGCGAGTCGCTTTCAGTTTGGCTTCGTCGAAGTCTTGGTTGTAGGTGAGTTCGGGATCCTTCCCCAAAATGGCTGCTTTGGAGTGAAGTCTGCTCCCCAATTTATTCATTGTTGATAGCACTGCGAGTTTAAATAGTAATGCTCTTTCTTGTGAATTGCAGGAACTATGGCATTTGTAGAACTTTTCCTGCTGGGATTTTTCTCAATAGGGAGACTTGGATTTTCTTACGGTTGGACAAACGGTCATGCCACATTTTACGGGGGCAGTGATGCATCCGGCACAATGGGTAAGTGTCTAATTCTCTTGCATTGTCCACCAGAAGATGGAATTGAGTTCTTGCATTGTAACATGGGAAAATTGTTTCATATCATTCAGGAGGCGCCTGTGGGTATGGCAATCTATACAGCCAAGGATACGGCACCAACACCGCAGCTCTGAGCACTGCTCTTTTCAACAACGGCCTCAGCTGTGGAGCGTGCTATGAGATCAAATGCAACGACGATCCACAATGGTGCCTCCCCAGTACAATTGTGGTCACTGCCACCAACTTCTGCCCGCCCAACAATGCCCTGCCTAATGATGCTGGTGGTTGGTGTAATCCCCCACAAGAGCACTTTGATCTCTCACAGCCCGTCTTCCAGCACATTGCCAAGTACAAGGCAGGCATTGTCCCTGTTCTCTACCAAAGGTTTGAATCTCTCAATTTTTTCCTACACCAATGTTCACTTTTGTACATTTTTGGGAATTACTTTAGCTATTCCTGTCTAATTTCTTTCAAATTGTTTTTGTTGCAGAGTGCCCTGCCAGAGGAGAGGTGGAATCCGTTTCACCGTCAATGGGCACTCGTATTTTAATTTGGTGCTCATTACGAACGTTGGAGGAGCAGGGGACATCCAAACAGTTTCCATCAAGGGGTCAAGGACTGGTTGGCAGCCAATGTCGCGGAACTGGGGCCAGAATTGGCAGAGCAACAGCTACCTCAACGGGCAGAGCCTCTCCTTCAAAGTTACCACCAGTGACGGCAAGACAGTCACGTCCTACAATGTCGCTCCCAACGGCTGGCAATTTGGCCAGACTTTTAGCGGTGCTCAGATACAGTAACATAACAGCCTAGCGAGCATTGTATTATTATAAATTTGTGACCAAGGTGGTCACGTCTAGGGTTTACATATGCATGTAGCAATATGGCCAGCGAGATAGGCCTAGTTTTAGTCGGGCTGTGCTTGCTCGTGTCTATTTATGCTATTTATGCTGATTGTTTATCCTTCACCCGAGACGAAGCGCTGTGGCGGTGGCACTGACCATAGAAAGCTACGGCAGGTCTGTCTAAAGAGGTGACATTGATTTTTAGGAGATAAAGTGTATTTAGTGTATAGTAGAGGGCAAGGCAGAGGTGGATTATGGACACCCGCCCGTTCTGTGGTGTGATTCCTATAATTAGACGGTAATGGCTAATAGGGTATTGCAACAGGAGAGGAAGTCTTGTGTTCTGCAGAGGGACAAGTGTGCTTGGTGCAATTGTCTATTCTCAACTGTCATTATATGAAATAATAATTGTGATCTGGGATACCAGATTCTGGTGCCTTGGCTTAGTTTGGTGAGGCCGTCAGATCTAAATCTTCTATTTCAAAGAGTATGAACTTCGATATGTTATTGAGATTCTCTGGAATATCCTCTAGAAAGAAACCCATTATTGGTGATTACATGGAAGGGGTCAAATCGAAAAAATGATTTTTGTTTTTCCTTCCCAAGCATTTTCTTTTTTTTGGAGACAATGATCCCGCGTTACCTCTGGATAAGGAAATAAGCGAAGCGTTCTCGATATGTTGTTGTGGTTTTCATGGGGAAGCAGGGTATGCATTATGACGGCCAGTTGCTGTCATCGTCTTTTTATCGTCGGAGGCTTTGCGTTCCAAAAGTGAGCCGGGTATAGAAGATTCAGCTCCTTAGTCCCTTTCATGTGGTTGGTTTCTATTCTAATAACTAAAGAAGTAACTCATGGGGTTTGATAAAGTTCATTCCCTTTCATGTGGTTGGTTTCTATTCTAATAACTAAAGAAGTAACTCATGGGGTTTGATAAAGTTCATTCGTGACCCAAGAGCTTTAAAAGGGATGTTTTCCGAAGAATATAAAACTATAAAGAAAAAGGTAAAAAAGAAAATAATAATAGAAGTTTTCGGAAGCATATAGAAATGTAGAGAAAAGTTAAAAAAAAAAAATTAGAAGAAGTAAATATAAAAAATAAAAAATAAATATATATATATATATATGAGATAGAACGGTAGCAAGAGGAGACAAAAGACCATCGAAGCTTACAGTGAGAGAAGAAATACATGAAGAATCAAAGATTGTATGTTGTATGATGCCCTTTGAATTAATACAAAGATTCTAGTATTTGTTTTGTTTTATTGGTATGCTGTGTACTCTTTGTGATTAGCAGTAGGGTATATTTGTTTTGTTTTTCATAGTATGTGTTTGCATCAGTTTAGTATCAGAGCCAGGTTAGGTATTGCAGAGAGAAACTGTAATCAATAGACTTGGGTGAAAATGCCCAAGGTGAGGGTAGTGAGAGAAATTGATGGGGTAAGTGGCGAAAAAACACTTACAGGTGAAGTTGAGAGGAGAAGAAAACATTGCAGCAGTATGACGCATTAGGGCAAAGTCAGAAGAAGGGCACTAGGAAGAGAAGAATTGAATGAAATGGCGAGAACTTTCATAGCCAGATTAGATGCTATTGAGATGACACAACGTAGAGGAACACCTGTTGCAGAGGAAAGTGATGAGGAACCAAAATTTGAGGAAGTCCAAGGAGAGCAATTAGATAATGATAGTGAAAAATTAATTCGAGCCATAGCAAAAATTGGAGGTAAACCCATTGTTGAGGTCCCTAGCTATGAAGGAAGTTTTGACCCTGACAAATTAATCGACTGGATCAACGAAATGGATAGATATTTTGACTTGGAATCGATAAAAGATAACAAAAAAGTAAAATATGCAAGTTCAACGCTGAAAGGTCATGCGTTGTTGTGGTGGAATAGCGTCTAGGATGAGATGCAAAGGAAAGGAAAGGAGAAAATAAAAAATTGGGATAAGAAGGTGTCTAGGATGAAAGTCAAGTTTATGCTTGTTGATTACTAGGTGGGTCTATTTCGAAAACTATGAAATTTGAGGCAAAAAGAGATGAGTGTCCAAGATTACACAAAGGAGTTTTATAAATTATCCATAAGAGTTGGTCATGATGACTCAAATTCGAAAAAAGTGGCTTGGTACATTAATGGATTGTGGTATAGCATTCAAGATGAAATTAGTTTAAGGGACATTAACTCCGTAGAAATTGCATACCACTATGCGTTAAAGACGAAGGAGAAATTAGCGAGGAAAATGCAAAGTAGCTCTAGAGGAAGAGGTCAATTAATGAGAGGAAGATCTCAAGGAGGAGATAGTCAGAGATCCCAGCCAAGAGAGGAAGGTAGTAGTCAGAAATTTTAGGCAAGGGATGAAGGAACCAACCATGCACATTATCAAGATATCGGTAGAAGACGCAAATGTTTAGCTAGAGGAAGAGGATCTTATAATAAAGGGTCTTATAATAGAGGACAAGGCAGAAGCTTTAGAGGAAAATGTTTTAGTTGCAATCGGTTTGCTGGACATAGGTCATTTGAGTGTCCTAAAAATGTTGCATATGAGAAGAAGCATGAAGGTAAATTGCAGTGTACATCACTGAAGCATGGAGAATCATTAGTCATGAGGCAGATTTTAATGAAACCACCAGAAGAAAAGGAAGTTGAGTCTTCACAAAGGGGAAATTTATTTCAAACTATATGCAAGGTAGGGGAAAACGTTGTAAAGTGATCGTGGACAACGATAGTATGAATAATCTTATGTCCGAGGAGATGGTGACCAAGCTAGGATTGAAGAGGATGCCTCATCCTACACCCTACAAGGTGACGTGGCTACAAAAGGGACACCAATTGGTAGTCAAAGAACAATGTCTGGTGAGTTTTAAGATTGGTAATTATTATGATGAAATTTTATGTGATATTATACCTATGGATGCTTGCCACTTGTTTCTTGGAAGGCCTTGGCAGTATGATAGGTATGCTATCCATGATGGGAGAAAAAAATACTTGCACCCTATGGAAGGACATAACAAAATTTAAGTTGAAGCCATTGTAGGATAATCCCGAAGAGGTGGAACAGGAACACAAGGTAATGTTGATAACATGAAAGGAATTTCTACAGATAAAGGAAAATGAAGGGATGTGTTTGGATGTGGTAGTTAAACCAACAGATGTAAAGGGTGAAAAAAGGAAGGAAGAATATCTACAAGAGATCAAAAAATTATTGGAGAAGTATGCAGATGTTATGTTAGAAGATTTTCCAAGTGGATTTCCACCTATGAGGAAGATCAACCATCATATGGACCTAATTTCGGGTTCAAGCGTATCCAACAAGGTTGCATACAAGTTTATGCCATAGGAAAATGAAGAAATACGGAGACAAGTACAGGAGTTGCTAGATAGAGGTTTGATAAGAGAGAGTTTGAGTCCATGTGTACTTGCACCAAAGAAGGATGGAAAATGGAGAATGTGTATGGATTCAAGGGCAATCAATAAAATAACAATTATGTATAGGTTCTCATTGTCGAGAATGGATGATCTTATGGACTGTTTGGGTGGAGCTCGATACTTTACAAAGATTGATCTGAAGAGCGGATATCATTAGATCAAAATTAGAGAAGGGGATGAATGGAAAACCACATTCAAGACCAATGATGGATTGTACGAGTGGATGGTCATGCCTTTCGGATTGACAAATGCACCCAACACATTTATGATATTGATGAATGAGGTCCTAAAGCCATTCATAGGCAAATTTGTAATTGTTTATTTGGATGATATTTTTATTTTCAGTAAGATTAAAGAGGAGCATTTGGAGCATGTTAGGATGGTGTTAGATAGGCTAAGGCAGGAAAAAATTATTGATAAATTTAGAAAAATGTAGCTTCATGAAGGAGGAGCTGGTTTATTTGGGTTTTGTGATATCGAAGGATGGACTGAAAATGGATCTAGAAAAGGTGAAAGTGATTGCAGATTGGCCTTCACTAAGGAGTACATTCGAAGCTAGAAGTTTCCATGGTTTGGCTAGTTTTTACAGGAAGTTTATAAGAAATTTCAACGGAGTATGTGCACCTATTACGAAAAATTTGAAGGGAGGAAAACAATTTGTTTGGACAATTGAAGCAGAAATAAGTTTCCAGCATTTGAAGAGAAGGATTACAGAGCAACTTATATTGGCTTTACCAGATTTTAATAAAATATTTCAAGTAGATTGTGATGCAAGCGGTACAACTATTGGAGGTGTTTTAAGTCAAGAAGGTAGACCTATAACTTATTTCAGATAGAAGTTAAATGAAGCCAAGCGAAAGTATTCGGTATATGATAAAAAGTTTTATGCTATCATCCAAGCATAAATGGAGGCACTATTTTCTTCCCAAAGAATTTGTTTTATACACAGATCATCAAGCGCTACAATATATAAACAACCAAGGTAAGTTGAATCAGAGGCATTTAAAATGGGTTGAGTACATGCAAAATTTTACTTTTGTGTTGAAGCATAGGAGCGAAAAGTCAAATAAGGTAGCTGACGCATTGAGCAGAAGGAGTCTTTTGATGACTAAAATGATCTTAGAAGTGATTGTATTTGATGCAATCAAAGATTTGTATAATACTGATCCAAATTTTATGAGGGCATGGAAGGCATGTGAGAATTCTCTAACAGAGGATAGGACACTGTGGCTAGATTATTTTATCCAGGAAGGACTATTGTTCAAAGGGAAGCAACTATGTATGCCATAGAGTTCGATGAGGGAGAATTTATTGAAAGAAAAGCATGGCAAAGGAATTGCTAGTCATTTTGGCATAGATAAAACATTGGCCAAGCTGAGTGAAGATTATTATTGGCCTAAGATGACAGTTGATGTGAATATATATGTACATAGATGCCAAATATACCAACATGCAAAAGGAAGGAGTCAAAATACAGGGTTGTACAAACCATTGCCTATTCCGAAAAAACCATGGGAAGCTATAAGTATGGATTTTGTGCTTGGATTGCCTAGGATAGTGAAAGGTATGGACTCCATATTTGTTTTTGTTGATAGATTTAGCAAAATGGCACATTTTATGGCTTGTAGAAAATGTAATGGTGCCACACATATAGCTAATTTATTATTCAAAGAAGTAGTGAGATTGCACGGGTTGCCATTAAGCATTGTTTCAGATAGAGATACTAAATTTGTAAGTCACTTCTGGAGAATATTGTGGAAGAAATTGAGAATAAAGTTGAGTTTTAGTTCAGCTTATCACCCTCAAACGGATGGGCAAACAGAGGTTGTCAATAGGAGTTTGGGAAATCTATTGAGGTATCTTACAAGTGACAAACCAAAATAGTGGGATTTGGCATTAGCATAGGTTGAGTTTGCATACAATGATTTAGTAAACAAGAGCATCGAGAAAACACCATTTTAGATTATGTATGGATATAGCCCCAAAGGCGTTTGTGAATTGATGGATATAGCATATTTGAATAAAAGGAGTGCTGATGATGAGGAGTTTGCGGAGGTAATACATGAGATGCAGAACAAGGTAAGAAAGAGGCTACAAATAAGTATAAAAAAGTACAAACAACATGAATATTTGAAAAGAAGAGAATTCAGTTTTCAGGTTGGGGATGTGGTATATGCTTACCTCAAGAAGGAAAGGTTTTCGAAGGGGGAATATAATAAGTTGAAGTTAAAGAAAATTGGGTCGTGTAGAGTGCTGAAGAAATTTGGAGATAATGCTTATGAGATAGAATTACTGGATGGAATTGAGATTTCTCCAATATTCAATGTTGCATATTTGTATGCTTATCCAAACTTAGCTATAGATGATGACCACATAGAGCAAGCTAAAAAGGTCCATTGGGAGCAGTAGATGCCTAAACAACAAGAGGAAACAATCGAAGACGTAATAGATAAAAGAGTGTATAGGAAAACCAGGAAAAGAGAATATTTTGAATATTTAGTTAAGTGGAGTAACATGCCATTAGAGGATGCAACATAGATGAAACCAGATGAACTGGAAAATTTGGGCACATAGTTGAAGAATATCAAGCCTTGGCATGAGCAGGTGCTCATGCTAAAACGTTTCTTACCCTAGGATAATGATGCAGGAGCTTTAAAAGGGGAAGTTTCTGGAAGGATATAGAACTATAGAGAAAATAAAAAAGGAAAATAGTAGAAGTTTCCAAAAGGATATATAAATATAGAGAAAAGAAAAAATAAGCCTTTAGAGGAAGTAAAAATAAATAAATATATATATGAGATAGAGCAGTAGAAATAGGGGAGGCAGAAGACCACCGAAGCCTATAGTGAGAGAGGGAATACATGAAGAATCAAATATTGTATGTTGTACAATGCATTTTGAATTAATACAAAAATTCTAGTATTTTTTTTGTCTTGCTGGTATTTTGTGTACTCAGTGTGCTTAGCAGCAGGGTATAAACCCTATGTTTTGTTTGTCATAGTCTGTGCTTGCATCACTTATCCGTTTTGCTTTGACCATAGACAAGATTGCAGAAGGCATACATTTTTACATATGTTCTTAGATGATTATTATTATTTTTCTTTATACATGTTTACATCTTTTAGATTATTATTATTATTTCCCCTCAATTGGTATATTATGTGTTCTTACATTATTATTCTGTCACAGTTAATTGGTTTTTTTATTAGGTAGAACTAAACTCCGTTAAGCGTGACACTACATAAGTTGAGGTGATGTATATTAGTTTCCAAAGAATCAATTGTTTTGTTGAGATAATAATCTTATGATCTATTTTATTTGAAAAATGTTTATTTCAAAGATATCTAAAAGAGGTTTATTCAATTTAGCTGGAAAAAAAAAATTTCGAAGAGTTTTTAAGGTAAAGCACTTAACAATTTTTGCTATAATTTTATAGATTTAATTTTAAACTTTATTGGTTGAATAGAAAACCTTAGACAATAATAATGTTCCAAGGGCACCTCTAGATCTCATATAGACAAATTTTGGTGATAGATGTGTTGAAGGAGAATCCTCTAGATCTCAGATAGAGAAAGTTTGGTTATATATGTGTTGAAGGAGAAACCTCTAGATCTCAGGTATATAAAGTTTGGTTATAGATGTGTTGAAGGAGAAACCTCAAACAAATATTGAAGAAGCATGAAAAACAACACTATATTCTTTATGGTTATTAGAAAAATATTAGTGAACAAGAAGGTACCTCAAAGCATAAATGGATATTTTCTAAAGGATCATCATTGAGCAGAGTGTAGTAGAAGAAATAGTCCTATATAAAGCCAATCATGACCTAGTCTACAAATTTATTGGTTTTCATCCTACCTTGAACTTCTTGCATTCATGAGTTTGGTAGAACTGAGAGCCTCTTGGTGGGTATTCTTTGTCATCTATCACTAATGGATAATTAATTATTAGCCTTTTCTCAGTAGTTGACACATATAAGGTATTTGAATCAGAAAAGAGGAACCATGGATCGATGGGATTATTTATCCAACCCTAGAGAGTGGGATTTCATACCCAAATTGAACCCATTGTTGTCCCACTTTGGGTTTAATTGTATGCACTTACAATGGAGTTTTGAAGTGATTAGATATTGGAAACTATAGGTAACTTCCTTGGAAGGTATTTGGGTGTCTCTAGATACATAATAGAAGGAAAAACAATCGTTTATGCTAAAATATTTATTGATATGGATATCAACCAACCTCTCATGGCAGATGTGGAACTTGAAATTTTAGGACTATGTTGGATTCAACAACTATATTATAAAGTGTTGTCCTTCAAGGGCAATGCTTGCCATAAATACAGGTATTTGACATGGTCTATGATCATAGAAATGGAGGTCTCTTTGAGAACATCGAATCCTAATAAGGAGAATAATTTATAATCATTAAAGAAACAATTAGTAATTCTTAGGGAGAAGCAAAGGGAGATGATTTTGAACTCCCAAAAGGAAGCAAAAGAAAAAATATGTTGAGGAGCAAACCCAACCCAAACCCTCAAATAGGTATGATATCTTCAAGACACTAGTGGAACAAGAAGAACAACTTATGGAAGGAGTGGATGTGAATAATAAAAATAATAACACTCATGTGCATGTCCTCCCTTCAATAGTAACATTGTGCAATGAGTTACCACAAATAGAAATGGCACGGGTATTGGTAATGCATAACCAGGAGCAATAAATAGTAAGTGAGTTACCACAACCAACGATGGCAAAGGTATTGATAGTGCATAACCAAGAACAACCAACAGTAAACAATACAATCATGGGTGTGTCATAAAAGGTCATAGAGAAGCCAAATCTAGGGACCATCTAGGTGGAGAAGAGATCATGTAATAACAACTCTAGGGAAGTAGGTAGAAAATCAAACAAGGAATTAATAACATCCCACAAAGACAAACTAGTCATTAAGGGAAAGGTGAATAAAATAGAGTCATACTGGTCTAAAAGTAACCAATGATTATACATAATGGAATATTAGGGCTTTAAACAACAAAATCCATACATCTATTGTACAAATACTCTTAAATAAGAGTAAAATAGATTTATTGCTTATCTGGGAGACCAAAATGTCATTGGATCTCATATATAATATAATAAATAGACTTTGGAGGGGTGTTGGTCATATGGAAGTGGCTACCCAAGGGGCCTTAAGGAGGATAGTTACCTTTTAGAACTCTCTTGAATGAATAAATATAGAGTATATAGATTGGAGGCCTATCCTTACATCCCATTTTAGGAACAATGTGACAATTAAGTAGGTTTTAATCATAAATTTATATGGGGCTCAAAACCTACATGGATAAATTCATCAATGAAAAGTGGTCCATAATATGAGATTCTCGAGGGAGGACCTAGACAGGATTTTCACTAGGGAATTTAATGCTAAACTATCATCTAGAGATCAGGAAGGAGGAAATCAATTTAGACTCAAGGGATTGGCTCATGATTACCTAAGTCCATTCACTACACTTGGTGGATATTAAATGCCCTAGAACTAACTATATTTTGACTAGCAAGAGGAGGGAACCACATAGTAGGAAGGTGAATTTAGATTATTTTATGGTTTTTGAGGAGGCATTTGTGAAATGGGATCTAAAATTTAATATTTTGGAGGGTCCAATCTTATATCACTTCTATTTTTTGTTAGAGGGGAGATTAGGATGGGGCAACACCACAACCCGTTAAACTTCGAAAAATTTTGATTACAAAAGGAGGATCTTCAGAAGAAAATTTAATGGTGGGAAGAGGGAAATCCAAAATATGGAATAATAATGTATAACTTCCATAAGCAACTTTACTATGCCAAGGATCGACTAAAATGATGGAGGTGATCTAACAAGTTAGAATTTTAGGCCCAAAAATCTCCATTGGTGGTTAGATGGGATGAGGTGCAAAAACTCTTTAGGGAAGGAACAATTATGGAGCAACTCAAATAAGGGGATAATAAATTACGTAAAGTGATAGAGGATATTGACAACCAAGAGGAGATCTACTAGAAACAAAGAGCAAGAACTACTAGGTTATTAGAAGGGGATAGAAACATTAATTTTTTTCAATGGGCTACTTGTAATAGGAGAAAAATGAAAAAGATGGACTCTCTTCAGGATGAGAACAATATCTCCTTTGATATGATCCTAGGTATGCATTCCCATTAAATGGATTATTTTGCTAAATCATTTAAGAAAGGTCTAATGTAGGATGAAGAGGATAAAAAATAAGTTCTTGCTTCCATTCCATTTATCATATATAAATAACAAAAACAAATCCTAATTAAACCCACTGATAGAGAGGAGCTAAAGGAGGCGGTCTTTAGCATGAGTACAAAAAAAAAACCAGGTCCAGATGACTTCCCAAATCAAAATTTTCAGACCTTTTGGGACATTCTTAGAGAATGATGTAATGGTTATTATAGAGGAGTTCATGGAAAATAAAAGAATGCCTAAAGCATTAAATCAAACATTCATTGCCTTAATTTTGAAAGGGGAGGAGATGCATATTTCAAATTACAAACCTAACACCTTATGCAATGTCATACACAAAATAATCATGAAGGTAATGTATGAGTGACTAAAATTTCTCCTAAACAACATCATCTCCTTAGAAAAAGGAGGTTTTGTAGAGGGTAGTAAAATCTTGGATGATGTGGTTCTAGATCAATAGGTAATCCTCTCAATGCAAAAATTTGGCAAAGAAAAATGTTCATAAAATTAGAGATGTCAAAGGCTTATGATAGGGTGGAGTGGAGCTTCTTGTCAAGGATGATGGTGGCCTTTGAGTTTTCTTAGGATTGGATAGAGTGGGTCATGAGTTGTGTCTCTACAACAACATACTTAGTGTTTATGTATGGTCTTCTTGATGAGTGTCGTTGAGTCTCATCATTTAATCTCAATGATTTATCAATCCGGGGTGGTGTCCAAGGTTGTCTACGATAGAAGGTTAGGGCAGAGTACAATTCAGGCATTCAGATTTCAAGCAATTATTGGTGAAGCAGATTTTGGTTTAGCCTTTTGGTGTCACACTAAACCTAGTCTGAAGAATGGAAACTGAAATAAAGTACAAGAATTGAAAACTAAATCTAAGTTGCAAGAATTGAAATCTAACTACAATTGCATGAATTGAAATTGCTAAATTGAAATCCTAAGTTACTTTTGCAGAATTGAAATCTAGTTACTCTTGCATAATTGAAATTGCTAAATTGAAATCTAATCTACTTTTGTAGAATTGAAATCTAATCTACTTTTGCAGAATTGAAACTTATTCTAAAACACCTGTCAATGCCCTGCCACAAAAGGTCGTCAAGCTTCTGCTACAAGAATTGACAGCAAAATGAAATATGCTGAAAATGGAAAGTTGCTAAAATAGAAAGCAGGGAAAACATAAAGAAAAATGCTTAATATAATTTGTCAGCTGACATACACACAAATTCTGTACACAAACATAATAGGAAACATAAATCACACAATACAAAATAAAAACAAGAAAATGAAATCTGGCAAGCAATCTATTAATTCTGCTGCAACAAAATTACAGATTAAAACCTGCCATAAAATCCCTCCTTCTAGATCTGAAAGTGGGCCCATACTTCCTGATCTAGAAGGAGGTGAAAAGCACTCCTTAACTAATTAACACTCAGAACATAAAATGATAAAATACTGCACTTTTATTGATGACAAAACATGCTGAAAATTGTTACAAAAAATTACTGTATAGTCCTAATTGCTGCTACTGAAAACTCTCCTCTATTCTAATTCCTAACTGGCTCAACCAAGGAGGGAGCTGTGTTATTTATATAAATATTTACAATATATCCCATGCTCAAATCAGCCTATGTGCTATTTTACGAGTCATTTGCCAATAATTCTGGATCTGAAATAAATGCAAATCTGGACAGTTTGTGTTGCAACAGTAGTCATTGGCCCTTAGAAAGCATCTTCAGTGGTGGGAGTACATGGGAGGAGTCTAGAAATATCTCACACATCATTCTCCACTTCAGAATATGCCATTCCTATCTTGAAAACAACTTTCTATTATGCTACAGTTTTTCTGGGTTTATCCTAGAAGAGGATCTGAATTGATCTTTTCCATGAATGGTGGCTTTGGATGGCAAGGACGGCAAAATCAGATGGGAGATATTTTCCTTTACCTTTTCCAACCTTTATTTCCCTTTTTCCAGCTTCAAAAATCGGTCAATAAGTCAAAAAGCACATTCTATTTTCATTCCGAAGATAAGTGGCTTCATTCTGAAGACAATGCAATTCTCATTCCGAAGATCACTCATTTCGAAGATACTGCAATTCTCATTCCGAAGATACTGCAATTCTCATTTTGAAGATACTGCAATTCTCATTCTGAAGATCCGCTCATTTCAAAGATACTGCATTTCTCATTTCGAAGATGTCTGCTCATTTCGAAGACACTGTGTTTTCTCATTCTGAAGATATCTGTTCATTCCGAAGATACTTCGGAATGAACAAATGTGTACTTTTCAAGTGATTTCTTCTGCATCTCTCAGGTGGGTTATCTCCTAGGATCAGATTCCAATGGTCTTCATCTCTTTTCATATGTGAATTCCATGCCTTGTTGTTTATTTGTAGCTTGTTGGAATTTACATGGTAAATTACTGCATTTTCCAGTTCTGCTGCATAGTTGTAAAATATTGGCATTTCTTGCAAATTCAAACAAATTAGAACATGGAAAAATTATTCAAGTATCAACATGAAGGAGTACATCAAGTTGCTACTGAATTTATACACTTCATTCACCAAGTAACCATGCTTGAAATAGTGCAACAAGTCTTTGCACAATTGTCCTTGCTCTGTTATACCTCGTTGCTGCCTATTTAGATCATGTGGGAATGCTTCTAAATAGGTCAGATGTCTTCTGTAGTCCTTCTAAACTCATTCCATCCATATTCTCATGCTTTGCTTGACAACTTCAAGGTGTTCCTATAAAGTGACAGCTTGCTGATTTTTATATGGTTGTTTTTCTCAGATTTTCAGATTTATGACAGTCCTAAACTTTTGGCTTAAATGTGGATTTGAAACAAGTTGAAGGGCAGGAAAACATTCAAAAACCATTGAGAAGTTAATGGATATCAGCATACCACATTTGGTTAATTGAAATGCATGTTATTACTTGCTACTTAATCATGCAAAATCAGTCATAAAATGCTGAAAATAGTCAAAAACAGAGATATAGTATTCCTAACATAAAATCATGCAAACACTTAACAAATAGTATATTCTAGTCAACTATTTGGCAATTAACTTATCATATGGTAGTCAAACATTGTGCAATAATGAGTCAAACATTGTGCAATAATGAGGCATTTTTGGGCCTCATCATCCCCCCCAACTTGAACTGATGCATGCCCTCATGCATCTTAGTAGGCCATAGTAATATGCAGGTTTTATTCTTGTGAACAACATACTTTGCTACCCTCGCTAATCGAGAAATTCCTCCTTGCTGCACTATATCAAGTATTTTGCAATTAAGCACATGTATGACTTTTTTCTATTTTTCTACAAGTTTTAGTGCTGCAAGGTACCTCTTAAAGGCTTGATATCATATGATTCATCTTGCAATAGTCTTATTGTGGAACCGTATTTGGCAGATGCACTACTACTGATGGAATTTTCTGTTCTTAACAACATTTCAGCTTGAATGCTTATTTTTGTTGTTTGCACCTTTTGAACAAAATTGATAAAATATTTGATTTGAAATGCTTGAGGGATGTACTTACTTGTGGTAGAGCCTTATAAACCTCAATATTTGATGTACCCTACTCTTTTTGCTATTCTGTAGCATTTCCAACAATTCTGGTACAGTTTCTGCTCATTTCGAAGATACTGCATTTCTCATTTCGAAGATCTTCAAAAAATGCAGAAATGACCTCCTATGCAAAAGTTAGCTACAGATTCTATTGTGGGTCCATCTCTAGAGTGTATAAGCCTTCCATAACATCAAAAATCCCTTCTTCATCCTTTTGTTTAGATGTTATTCTTTGTTTTGTATGTTGTTGTTTTATTCCAGTAGTACTAAAATAGAACCTTCAGGTGCATTTTGTTGATTATCCTCCTTCAATTTATCAGACAATTGTGAGATATAAACTTGCAGTTCTTCTTCTAAAATTTGCCCTATAAATTGAAATAGAATTGCTGCCATGTCTGTCCCAAAATCAGGTTTTTGCATAGTTTTGGAATTTCCATGCAATTAATGGCATAAGGGGGTGTTTCTTGACATCTTGAACATGTTCCTTTTTCAACTTGTCACTATTGTATGAATAGTTTATGCCAAATACCGACTATCATACACTAAATGCTAAATGTTTACTATGAATTATATGCAAGAAACACATACCTTACTCGTCCTGAAAATTAGTCATGCACCTTACAAGCTGCTTTTGATGATTGTTAGCAGACTATCTGAAATCATAAACAAACATAATACATGTGTAGTGTGAGATTTGTACAATGGTGGAACAATGATGGGTAGATCAACAAGGCAATGCATGCCGAAAAATTGGTTTTCATGCAAGCCAACTCAGTAGCGCCTCCAAGAAGGTTTTCACTACTGAATTATTCATTTTTTATATATATTTTTTCATTTTTTTTTCATCTCTTTTTTTTTTCATTTTTTTCATCAGAAGAGGCTGCCATTTCTGGTTTTCAACCAACTTCTGTCCTCTTTTTTTTTTTTTCAAGTGCTTCAATCAGAGAGAACATATCTCACTCTTATTTGGATAAGACCAATCCTTATTCTGCAAAAACATGTCAATTGTTGTATGAAAACACCATCTCTTTCTCTTGAAACCTGCAACATTGATGCAACCTTCCTTACTAGATGACCAGTAAGAATCTTCTTACATCATCATTGCCTCCTTATTGCTGGAAATGAAGTATTGGCTCCATTGTTCCTCTTTCTTGCTGAAATTGATGCTTGTCCTCATGTATCCCCATTTTGTGGGACATGCCTTTGCTGCAAATTTTTTCTCTTTTTTTTTTTTTCAAATTTTCTTGTCTTGCTTGTACCCAAAAAGGAAGTTCACAAACAAGACTATTCTTCTTTTTTCTTTTCTTGTATTTTTTCCTTTTTTTTAGACTTTTTATCATCACTCTGAATCTGATATTGAAGAGAAATTCTCTTCCCTTATGTGTACATCCAATGGAATCTCCTTCAAGAACTCCTCCTTAGTTAATGGTGCATGGTATACCCGAAGGCAATGTCCATTCACCACTAGCATCCTCCATGAATTACCAATGGGAGAAAGAAGCACTGCTCCATATCTGAAAACTTCTTCAATCAAGTGTTGTCCATGGCTCCTAGTCTGCAAAATCTTGTCAATCTGTTCTTGAAACAATTAAATACCAATTCCCAAAATATGTTAAGTGCTTACATCAAGATAAAATCTTGATATACCCTTGTAATTCCATGTAAAGAGATTGAAATATTGTTTCAAAATAGCAACAATTTTGCTTTTTGTTTATAAGTCAGCTAGCTAATAATGTTCAAGAATTTTCTTGGCTGCACTTCAATTTGTTTCATTCCTAGGAGGACAGAATTTACCCCTTTGTAAAATGGAAGTAAATTTTCTATGTGCAGTTTTTCTAGTTTTTCTCCTTTATCCAAAGCTAATTTCTGTGTGTTTGGACTAAAGGTTTTCTGTGTATCTCCATTGATTTTTGTCTCTTCAAGCTCAGGTAAGTTCTTATTTTAGCACAGTTGGATGTTGCTGCAGTCAATAACATTTCTTGCAGGTTTTTCTTTTTATACCAGATTGAGCTACATAGACAAGGGTTGCCTATCCTGTATTATTCAGAATGATCACAGGTTGGGCTAAAAAAATATTTTTGGTTTGCACAATAAGACAAGAAGTGTACAACTTTAGCAGATCAACTACTTGTCAGGTAGGATCACCTCTAATGAGATCAACTATTGTCTGTGTAGGCTAAGAATTGCTAGGTTGCGGTTTAGCGCGGTAAAATCCAAACAATCTTTAAGTAATAATGAAAAACTCTAGGATCATCATTAAGTTGTAAACTCCTATTTTGATTGTGCAAAAGTTTTTGTGATTTTTTTTTTTAATAGATTCAGCTTACATAGACAGGGGTTGCTGTCCAGGTTGGGTTGAAGGTGGTGGTTGCTTGTTTTCTAAATGGACTGAAATGCAACTATCAATAATTATTATTTATACCAGCTATTACATTCAGATTTAACTCTGAACTTCATAACTTAGCACAATAATAATTATTTGACTGCTTTTACCCTCTAACAACACCATGTTCCCTGACAACGATGCCAAAATGATGAGTGTCATTGAGTCTCATCATTTAATCTCAATGATTTATCAATCCGGGGTGGTGTCCAAGGTTGTCTACGATAGAAGGTTAGGGCAGAGTACAATTTAGGCATTCAGATTTCAAGCAATTATTGGTGAAGCAAATTTTGGTTTAGCCTTTTGGTGTCACACTAAACCTAGTCTAAAGAATGGAAACTAAAATAAAGTACAAGAATTGAAAACTAAATCTAAGTTGCAAGAATTGAAATCTAACTACAATTGCATGAATTGAAATTGCTAAATTGAAATCCTAAGTTACTTTTGTAGAATTGAAATCTAGTTACTCTTGCATAATTGAAATTGCTAAATTGAAATCTAATCTACTTTTGTAGAATTGAAATCTAATCTACTTTTGCAAAATTGAAACTTATTCTAAAACACCTGTCAATGCCCTACCACAAAAGGTCGTCAAGCTTCTGCTACAGGAATTGACAGCAAAATGAAATATGCTGAAAATGGAAAGTTGCTAAAATAGAAAGCAGGGAAAACATAAAGGAAAATGCTTAATATAATTTGTCAGCTGACATACACACAAATTCTGTACACAAACATAATAGGAAACATAAATCACACAATACAAAATAAAAACAATAAAATGAAATCTGGCAAGCAATCTATTAATTCTACTGCAGCAAAATTACAGATTAAAACCTACCATAAAATCCCTCCTTCTAGATCTGAAAGTGGGCCCATACTTCCTGATCTAGAAGGAGGTGAAAAGCACTCCTTAACTAATTAACACTCAGAACATAAAATGATAAAATACCGCACTTTTATTGATGACAAAACATGCTGAAAACTGTTACAAAAAATTACTGTACAGTCCTAATTGCTGCTACTGAAAACTCTCCTCTATTCTAATTCCTAACTGGCTCAACCAAGGAGGGAGCTGTGTTATTTATATAAATATTTACAATATATCCCATGCTCAAATCAGCCTATGTGCTATTTTACAGTCATTTGCCAATAATTCTGGATCTGAAATAAATGCAAATCTGGACAGTTTGTGTTGCAAGCAGTAGTCATTGGCCCTTAGAAAGCATCTTCGGTGGTGGGAGTACGTGGGAGGAGTCTAGAAATATCTCACACATCATTCTCCACTTCAGAATATGCCATTCCTATCTTGAAAACAACTTTCTATTATGCTACAGTTTTTCTGGGTTTATCCTAGAAGAGGATCTGAATTGATCTTTTCCATGAATGGTGGCTTTGGACGGCAAGGACGGCAAAATCAGATGGGAGATATTTTCCTTTACCTTTTCCAACCTTTATTTCCCTTTTTCCAGCTTCAAAAATCGGTCAATAAGTCAAAAAGCACATTCTGTTTTCATTTCGAAGATAAGTGGCTTCATTCCGAAGACAATGCAATTCTCATTCCGAAGATCGCTCATTTCGAAGATACTGCAATTCTCATTTCGAAGATACTGCAATTCTCATTCCGAAGATACTGCAATTCTCATTCTGAAGATCCGCTCATTTCGAAGATACTGCATTTCTCATTTCGAAGATGTCTGCTCATTCCGAAGACACTATGTTTTCTCATTCCGAAGATATCTGTTCATTTCGAAGATACTTCGGAATGAACAAATGTGTACTTTTCAAGTGATTTCTTCTGCATCTCTCAGGTGGGTTATCTCCTAGGATCAGATTCCAATGGTCTTCATCTCTTTTCATATGTGAATTCCATGCCTTGCTGTTTATTTGTAGCTTGTTGGAATTTACATGGTAAATTACTGCATTTTCCAGTTCTGCTGCACAGTTGTAAAATATTGGCATTTCTTGCAAATTCAAACAAATTAGAACATGGAAAAATTATTCAAGTATCAACATGAAGGAGTACATCAAGTTGCTACTGAATTTATACACTTCATTCACCAAGTAACCATGCTTGAAATAGTGCAACAGTGCTGCACAATTGTTCCTGCTCTGTTATACCTCGTTGCTGCCTATTTAGATCATGTGGGAATGCTTCTAAATAGGTCAGATGTCTTCTGTAGTCCTTCTAAACTCATTCCATCCATATTCTCATGCTTTGCTTGACAACTTCAAGGTGTTCCTATAAAGTGACAGCTTGCTGATTTTTATATGGCTGTTTTTCTCAGATTTTCAGATTTATGACAGTCCTAAACTTTTGGCTTAAATGTGGATTTGAAACAAGTTGAAGGGCAGGAAAACATTCAAAAACCATTGAGAAGTTAATGGATATCAGCATACCACATTTGGTTAATTGAAATGCATGTTATTACTTGCTACTTAATCACGCAAAATCAGTCATAAAATGCTGAAAATAGTCAAAAACAGAGATATAGTATTCCTAACATAAAATCATGCAAACACTTAACAAATAGTATATTCTAGTCAACTATTTGGCAATTAACTTATCATATGGTAGTCAAACATTGTGCAATAATGAGTCAAACATTGTCCAATAATGAGGCATTTTTGGGCCTCATCACTTCCCTCGTAACTATTTGGAGCCACTAGAGGCCTTCGTTAGGGACATCCTTCTTACCCTTGTATTTTTCTCATTTTGGCTGAGGACTTGGGCAGACTTATCTTGAGGAGAAGACAACATGGTTTTATCATAGGTATTAAGGTGGGTGAGGAGGTGTTGATTCACCTACAGTTTTTGGATGACATGAAATTTATGGATGTGGCCAACCTCAAGGAAGCAAGAATGATCATAGGGCCACAAACCAAGTCATCAACAATAATAAATCTAAAGTGGTATTCTTAAATATTGACTGAAGGTTTTAGGATAAAATTATAGAGATATTGGGATTAATGAGGACTTCTCTCCCAATGGTCTATTTGGGGATTCATCTACACTTTAAAAAATTGAATATAATTATATGGAGGTATATTTTGGACTACATAAAAGAAATAATTAAGCGTTGGTCTCACAAGTGGTTAACCTTTATGGGTAGATATTGGTATAAAATCCATCTAAGTGGATGAGTTGCATCATTAAGACCTTAGCCAATATTGGAAGACCTAGCTAAACTAAACTAAAAATATTCTAAAGCAGATTGATTCCTATGGTACTAGCTAAACTAAAAATGGGGTTACAACTAAAGGAAGGAATGGAACATGTTATAATATATAAGTGAAATATGAACAAGATTTAGCCACAAAAAGAGACAATAGAGCATGAGAATATAGTTCTCTTAACTAAATTGAGATTCCTAATAGACCAATTGCCATCCAATATTATAGAGCATTAATAAAATAAGCACATATAATTCTAAGCATTCCAAGAATTGAACGTACAACAAATTAGAGAGATACCCAAATAATAGAATAACTTAAAAAAATGTATTATTCATTGAATGTTAACATAAGGCTTAACAATAAAATTAACATACATGTTCTACAACATTCTTAGACAGAGGCCAAACAAGACCTCAATTTTCATTAAGAGGTATATATCATTCAATCGTTAAAACCTAAAAATTCAACCCTAAAAAATGGGCTACATTAAAGTATATATATATATTTACATTGCATTCATATAGCTTGGAATGATTATGTGGAGACTCTACTATAGGCCTCTTAGGGATAGTACAAAGAGTGGGCATTGATTTTATATCATCTCAACTTAGTTGCTTATAACATGTCTCATTGATGTGTTTGACCCAAATTTATCCTGAGAATATGATGCACATGCTACACCATTAGATCTTGAGCATCTCCTCATAGCTCTAGTTTCTTCCATGTCTTTCTATTGCATTGAGCCAACTATGCAGGGATAGGTGTGTGATGGATGAGCCTTCGAATGTTAAGGTATCTAACAATCATGATTCAGGTGACTAGTTGACATGCACTAATTATTTTCATTAGTACATATTTAGATCCATTTTCCTAAAGCTAAAGATTTGAGAA
The DNA here is from genome assembly GCA_028583015.1 of Wollemia nobilis. Classification (NCBI taxonomy): domain Eukaryota; kingdom Viridiplantae; phylum Streptophyta; class Pinopsida; order Araucariales; family Araucariaceae; genus Wollemia; species Wollemia nobilis. The sequence goes on along the minus strand of JAQPPZ010016710.1, from coordinate 8,429,607 downwards.
CTTTATCAAATATTTGAATGTTCAACTTCTTTTGTGTTAAAATCTGTCTTAGTTGAATTTTGAGTCTGGTAACTGCATCTTAATACTGAATCCTTCTGCCTTGTTGATGATACCAAATTTATAATAAGTTTGGTCCTTGCTTGCTCTATATTTAAGTTACCTTTGAAATGTGCTTTATTAGGTGCCAAAGATGAGCTTTGAAATTCAATGCTTTCATGTCAGCTTTTATGCCTTAGAATTTTTTTAATCTAGCCTTGGCTTCTCTTTGTGCCAAATTTTTTATGTATTTTATGATGATATTAGCTCTTGGAAAATCTGACAATCCTTTGATACTAGGCCATATTTTACATTTGGTAGGGGGCTACCTTCATGTTGGACACTAAAACTGTGTTTGCATTGGATGACGTTGTGGGTGAGTTTTTACACCCACCTATTTTGTTCCATACGAAAGGGGGTAATTGTTTTAGAAAAATGGCTAAGGAAAAAGGATGGATGGAGGAATGGGTCACTTCTAGATCATTCACCATCCAGGAGTTTATCTAAAGAAAAGTAAGACAAATGAGTTCCCATGATGGAAGAATGGGCTGTGATCCCCATCATAGGCACTCCCAAAATTCCATCCAAAGGAAAAAGGAATTGGATGGATGATCAAGAGAATATTGAAAAGGAAAAGAGTCTCGAATTGCCTCCCAGGTGATAGGATCGTAGAGATAGAAAATTGGGAGGTAGATTCAGGAAGAGGCAGACCCAAAGTCTCATCCAAGGTTTGTTCGGTCATAATGAAGGTGAAAAGAATGGAAAGAAGAAGATGAACAAGGGCTTCCATTTCCCCATCCCAGAGGAATATAATCTAAATGTAGGAAGGGAGGCTAACCAAGGTGTGCATCCAATCCAAACCTCCATCCTATCCAACAATAAATGCATAAAGGTCCATCCATGTAGAAAGCTCCTCAAATTCAAATTTCCTCTTCCCACCAAGGTTGTTAGATTGTTGAGTCCAAGGATGTAGTAGATGGGTGAATTTAATGACTGATCAGATCAAGTACATAAGGTGGTAGCTAAGAAATTGATGTAGAGTGGCTACCTCAGTTCATAAAGAAATATTTGAAGGTAATGGTGGGATCAAATGTATTAATGAGAATAGGAAAGCCCATGCAGGGTATGTCAGTAGTTCTCATACAGACATAGTGGAGAATGTTTTATCCATGATAGAGCAATCATAGAGAAGATTAATTGAACAAGCTAAATAATGATATCCTGATCCACCATTAAAGTTGTATTAATTAAGATCTTTGAAATCCTGCTCTTGTAAGGGGCTGTATATACATGTTTGTAATGTATGATTTAGTGTCAGCTCTCCAGTCATTACAACCTCCATGTATAGTTTGATGCATACAACAATATAAGTGGATTACTGTCTGGCCTTCAATTGTTTTCATGTATGTATGATTTCACTCTACTGATTATTTCTACTATAGTTAAGTGAATGAACTAGCTTTAATTATGATATCTGGATTTCATGCTACTAGTTCCTTAATTCTAGAATTCTTGGTAGGGTAATGTGCATAATTGATTAATGAAATTAGTGGTTGGTATGTTAGGTAGTCCATGAATATTGTTCATGTTTTAGACTTATTAGGCATGTATCTTGATGCGATTGGATCTGCACCACTTTATGTTCTAGCTTTGTGTTTTCTTTAATATCTTTCCCTTCCCTTTTTCCCAAGCATTTAGTTAGAACTTCCAAGGAGCCAACCTTCTCCGAAGATTGACCCTAAGATCTCTGGTCTTGGGGCCATTCAAAGTTGGTCAAGGTCTATGGGCGCACAATCCTTACCATTAGACAAACTTTTGACCAATAGTTTTTGGCACACCCGGTGGGACCCCTTCCCACATTTTGGATAAACATAAGGGACTGGTGATACCCGAATTTCTCTAGATTCCCTTATTACTTGGTGACTCTATCAAAGACATACCTAAAAAGCCATATCAGCCCTATAGTTTTTTCATGATTACAAGACATAGGGCTAGTATTTCAGAAGAACCAGTTGAGTTCTGGAAGTTATCCTCTAGAAAGCAACAACCTGAGTTGATTATTGAGGCCTCTGGTCCCACTGAAGAACAAGAGCAAGATCATATTGATACTCAATTGGTACCCTTATCTCAAATATCCATTTCACATCAAATAATAATGGCCCAAAATCAAAACCCAGGAGTTCCCAACTGGAATCATATAGGACCTCTTAACCTGGCTGATCAACATGTGATTCCACAAGCAGCCTTGAAAGCCCTTCCAACCTATGATGGTATAGGAAAAATAGCGTATGAACATGTTCAGGATGTAGCATCGTTGGCTGCTATACATAACATCCAAGATGATGATGTGAGGTGTTTTGGTCATTTCTTTATTTCTCTAAAAGAAAAATTTCTTTATTGGTATAGAACTCTACCCAGTGGAAGTATAAACTCTTGGAATGCTCTGGCATCCAAATTAATAGAAGAGTTTAATGAGCAAGCATACCCCTTTTCTTTGCTCACTCAGTTCATAGTAATACAGAGGCATCCACAAGAAGATATTATGGATTTCAATATCAGGTTTAGTTGTACCTAGCAAAGAGTGCCTGATGGTCTTAGACCAACTCATGAGCAAGTTATCTATTATTATCTAAGAGCATTCAATTCAGATTTAGGACTAATGATAAGGTAATCAAATGTCCTTGCTTTTCCTCAGATATTCCAAGAAGTTGCAAAAGCGAAAAAATATCTTATTGCTATAGGTAGATTGCCTCCCAAGCCCGTGATGCCTATTTTCTCAAAGTTTCTTAATAGTCAACCATAGTCGGTTATTCCAGTGCCTACTTATGCAACACTACCACCTCCCATGGGCTTCTCTCAATGGCCCAACATACATGTAGTACCAGTACTACCTGCTACTCCTGTAATACCATCTCTCCCTGCTCCACCTACAGTACCTGCATTACCCACTCTAGATTCACAAGCGGCTACCTTGGGTGAGCTGTAGGATTTTATGAAAATTTTGTCCAATGAGGTTACTATGATGAAAAGGAGAGAAGCCGAAAGGAACTTCCAACCAAAAAGGTTCTCATATGTGACAAAATATCAATCTGCTTCCACTAATAGGCCATCGGAGAGAACTAATACAATTTTTATTAATGATAGAAGTGAGCCTTCAACTTCTATGTCTGATACAGACTATTGGTGTTCTACCTATAATGATCCTCATGGGGAAAATACCTGCATGATGCACTATAATTACATGCAAATAATGGTTGTTGAGAGAGTAGAAAGAGTTCAAAAGGGATAAATCAATATGGTTAGAACTAATGAACATAATTTCATGATGCCATAAGTAGAACAAGTCTCTATCTTGATGAGATTCGGAAAGATGTTGCTACAAGTGAACCCTAAAGAACTCAACCCCATGAAAATTGCTACTGATGATTCAGGAGAAAAGAAAGCTGAAAGTAATGCTCCTCAAAAGGTTCCCTTTAAAAAACCTCTACAACAACAAAAGGAAGATTCCAAGCCTAGTGAATCTCAATCAAAAGCAATGGAGATTCAAAATGAGGCTAGAGATGAGCTCAAATATTTGTCCCTGATGAAGTGTCAATAGATTGAAGCTACCCATGAGTATAGAAGTAAATTTGAAACCCCTCTAAAAGATAAATATAGGCAATCCGAAATCCCTGCCTTCAATATTGTGGAAGAATTAAAGAAGACTCCCTCAAAAGCTAGTATGTATGATGCATTACTCATCCCTGGATAGATTGACCTACTCCAAGCTTCCCTAAAAATAGTTAAGGACCAAAGCAAAGTCCAACCAAAATAAAATCTAGTTCAAAATAGCTCTATTATGGGGGACAAAAAAGAATAGTCCTTCACCATTTTATCTCTCTTTGGAAATGGAAGGATGGGTTGTGCATAATTGTATGATAGATTCAGGTGTTGCTACTACAGTCATGCCTAAAGCAGTGTGTGATGTCATGGGAATGGAATACACTAGAAGTTGTCCTAGTGTGTTGCAGTTGGATGGTACCCCAATAAAAATCATTGGAGTCATCAAGGATGTGCCTATGGTTCTTCATAGATTACCTTAGGTCACCGTTATACAAGAGATTGTGGTAGTAGACCTGGAACCATACTTTGGGATGTGCCTTTCTAGGGAATTCACTATCAAATTGGGGGGATACATTTCTCTTGACTACTCTCATATGGAAATCTCATGTAAAGGAAGAAGGGTGAAAATCCACTCAAAAAAACTCTTATTTACATATAGAAAGGATAGAGGAAGTGGACCAGCAAGCAGCCACAGTAAATGCTATTATTGAGGAGATATATCCCATAGAAGAAGCCTTAGAAGAACTGCAAATGGAAGATCAATTTTCTATGAAAAATGTCAATGCAATAATGGAAATAGGGGTTGGTACTTATACCATTGAAAAACCAAAAGTAAAAAGGTTGGAAGCCCAGGAAGAATCTCTGTCTCCATCCCATCAATTATGGAAACTATATTTTTATGGAGCAAGATGCAAAAATGGTGTAGGAGCCAGGATAGTCTTGATTTCTCCTAAAGGAGTCCAAAAGGTTTTCTCATATAGATTAACATGGAGTTGTACTAATAATGCAACAGAATATGAAGCCCTTTGTTTGGGACTAAAAAAGGTAGAGAAGTTGGGCATCAAGCAACTCCAAATATTTGGGGATTCTGAATTAGTGATTAATCAAATTATGAAAAAATGTATTAGCGAGCAACATTACTTAAAAGCCTACATGAATAGGGTATGGGACCTGTTAGAATCATTTGAAGCATTGAATATTAAAGTGATCCCTAGGGATCAAAATAGACATGTTGATATTTTGGCTTCCATAGGAGCAAATTTTTGTCCAGTGTCAAATACCATTCACAAAGCAAAATCAGTTAGGTTGGTATATAGACCCTTCGTCCCTGATAAGGACACCTTCTGGCAAGTATTTGAAAATTATGAACAGATAGTGGATTTTCTAATTCATGAAATGAATTGTTTAGTTGATGGGTCCTCCAAAACTAAAGATGATAAAGAAGAGGAAGGAGTTATCCAGCTCAAAAATGACCACATTCCAAAAGGACTAATCACCTTGGAAATCCTCTTTGATAACAGTGATCAACCAAAAGGTCACATAATGAAGATTGACTTCAAAGGATATAAGGAAGTCCAAATCTCAAAGGGAAAGGGTCTAAAGATAGGGGTAGACTACTCAAATGAGGAAGTCCACCCGATTCAAGAATTGTGTAAGAGATGATGATATTATTGTGTGGACATATGATGACCTCAAAGTATACAATAAGGATGTGATAAAACATACTATTAAATTAGAGCCTGATGCAAAGTCTTTTCGATAAAAATAGAGACCAATAAACCCAAAAATAGAAGCTCTGATGAAACAAGAGTTGTTGAAATTGTTAAATGTCAAAATGATTTATCCCATTAAGCATTCTACTTGGGTAGCTAACCTAGTTTCGATCAGAAATAAGAATGGAGATATTAGGCTCTACGTAGATTTTTGCAACCTAAATAAAGTCTCTCTGAAGGATCACTATCCTTTGCCACATATAGATCAAATATTACATACAATGGCAGGAGCAAAATGGTTCTCATTACTGGATGACTTTTTTGGATTCAATCAAGTTTGGATTAAATATGAAGAGCAACATAAGACAACATTCACCACTAAATGGGGAACATTTGCATATCAAAGGATGCCATTTGGATTATCTAATGTTGGTGTGACATTTCAAAGAGTAATGGATCTGGCGTTTGGTGAACTGGTCAATAAAGTAATTGTTATCTACTTAGATGACATGATTGTCTTTTCTCATAAAAGGTAGGATCATGTGGAGCATCTCCAACAAGTCTTTGAGAAGTGTAGAGAGTTTGGAATATCATTAAATCCAAGTAAATCAATCTTTACAATACAAGAAGGTAAAATCTTGGGACATGTTTTATCAAAAGTAGGGCTTGCCATAGACTCGGATAGGGTCAATGCTATTTTAGAGTTGCCAATACCCATGAACAAGAAGGCACTTTAGTATTTCTTTGGGCAGATCAACTTTGTATGAAAGTTTGTGTCTGAATTTACATAGATAGTCAAATGCTAAAGAAGAATGTTGAATTCAAATGGATGGATGACCAAAAATATGCTTTTAGGAATATTAAGGAAGCCATTTCACGGGCCCCAGTTCTCATTAACCCGAATTATTCTAAGGATTTCATTTTATATGCCTTTGGAGCAGAAGAAAGTTATGCGGTAGTACTAACGCAAAAGAGGGATGATGGTAATGAATGACCAATCACTTTTCTTAGCCAAACTCTGCATGATCATGAAGAAAGATACAATTTCATAGAAATACAAGTATGTTCCATTATAAAATCTCTCAAGAAATTTAGGCATTTTGTCTCACAAAGTAAAACAATGGTATATGTGGTACATCCAGATGTCAGGAGTTTCATAATCCAAGGAGAATGGTATGATCAAAGGGCTAGTTGGACAACAAAGATTCAAAAAATTGATGTGGAAATTTTACCAACAAAGTTGGTCAAGGGGTGAGCACTTTATCAGCATTTGGCAAAAGCAATAGTAAAAAATTTCATTATGTCTATAGAAGCAGTAGATAATCTAGAATCAACACAAACAAAGGTGTCATCTAACTCTTGGATCATCCATTTGACTTATTACTTTAACTCTAGCAAGTTCTCAAAAGGATTGACAACACCACAAAGACACAGATACAAGATGCAGGCTAGAAAATATACACTAGTCAATAACACTCTATCAAATTTTTTTGATGGTGTGTTGTCATGTTGCATACCTCAAGAAAAGGCAAGGGAGTTACTGGAAGAATTTCACTCTAGATTCTCAGGAGGTCACTATTCAACGCAAACCACTGTAGCCAAAATATTGAGGGTAGGATTTTACTGGCCTTCCATATTCTCAAATGCATTCAAGTTGGTTAGAAAGTGTGACAAGTGTCAAAGATTTTTTGGAAAGGAGAAGCACTATGCCATGCCTTTAAAGTCGATAATAGCAGAAGAACCTTTTCAATAGTGGGGGTTAGATTTTATTGGTGTCATAAACCCAAATTCATCAACCGGTCATAAATATATTCTTACAACAACAAATTACTTTACTAAGTGGACTGAGACTAAAGCAACTAAGCAGGCTGACCAACAGATAGTCATTGACTTCTTGGAAAGATTGATCACCAGATTTGGGGTCCTAGCCACTATTGTCTCAAACAATGGCTCTTCTTTCATAGGTGCTAAAATAATAGAATTTGCTAGAAGATACAGGATATATTAGAATGCAACCTCAAATTACTATCCACAAGGCAACGACTTAGCCGAATCTTCAAATAAGAATTTATTGAGAATTATTAAAAGAAACATTGAGCATAATTCTAGAAGTTGGCACCTTTTGCTAAATCAAGCGTTATGGGTAGATAGGATAACTCCAAAGAAATCTTTAAAGACATCCCCTTACTCTCTAATATATTGAAAAGAGGCTATCCTTCCTATTAATCTTGAACTTCCGACATTGAAGTTTCTACAACAAATAGATGATGAAGAGTTCCCTCCAATTGAAAAAATACTAGTGCAACTAATGTAACTAGAAGAGGAGTGAGAAAAGGTGTTTGATAATATAACCCAACATCAAATTTTGGTCAAGCAATGGTTTGATAAGAAAGCTAAATCAAAAGAATTTTACAAAGGTGATCTTGTACTTAGATGGGATGTAAATTTGGCCAAACCAGGGGCTCATGATAAGTTTGATTCATTATGGACGGGTCCATATCTCATTGAGGAATGCAAAACCTCAAATGCATACCAATTATGGGATTTGGAGGGCAAGCTACTACCAATCCCAGTGAATGACCAACATCTGAAACACTATGCCTGATCTACCTTGAGCAGTTGTATATGTATGTATATATTTTCTTTGTTTTACCTTGTACAAAAGTAGATTGTAATTTACCTTTTTTGTATAGTTAAGAGTCCTAAGCCTTTTTGGTCCCCCAAGATATTTCTTCAGACATGATATTCAAATCCAAAAGTGGATGAGAAAATGGGAAGCATTCAATTAAGGGAAGGATCCTGAAAGCCCATCTCAAGCAAGGACAGAAAAATGGGATTGGTATAAATGAAAAAGTGGACCCAAAATATCATCCGATCAGGAGAAAAGAAAGGGACTTGTGGCCTACAGTTGTCAATCATCAAGAAGAGGTGCACAAATGGTAATATAAGCTCCCCGATTCATCAGAAGGATTGATGATCAAATTGGAAGGAGTGCCCAGTAAACATAATTGCATGTGTACAAATGGCCAATGCTTCATCTCGATAAAATCAAGAGGAAGATCATGGGCACGTACATCAAGTGGCTCTAACATGCATAATGGCCAGAAAAGGGCATGGTCATCTAGTTGGCACCTATCAAAGAGGTGCATTAATGGAAAATGTGATGAAAGCACATTCTTTAGATGGATTTAAGCATGTGTAATAAATAAAAGAAGGATGAAGTCTGAAACAAGATCGGCCTGGAAAAATAGCAATCCAACTATTTTTAGAAGGATATATGCTCACCTAAATCATTTCATTGGCCCAATATCCGTAATCCAAGAAGGGTTGGTGGAGATAATCTAACAATAATTTTGCACTTCAATTGGATTTACCTCGAAGAAAGTGGGATTCTATGCAACAACTCTCGATCACCAATCCCATCAGCCCTACATTTATGATATTATAAAAGGGTGATACCAATAGAAGCTCCATGATTATGCAGTGTCTACTTAATATTGTTAATGCTCTTTAGAAGTGAGGTGTCCACCAGTTGATAAGCTTTGAACGTTTTGAATCTTGTAGTTCTTGAGAGCGAGAATAGAGCTGAGCAAAATGACCAAGGAAAAGCTAAAGAAGAAGTTGGAGGACTCATTTGAGGGAATTGTGGATACATGCATCACTCTAAAGGCCAAAGCAAAGCTATCTTGAATGGAAGTGGAGCAGAAGGTAAAATCAATTAACTCTAGTATCTCCGAGGCAGCTCCATGGAACATGCAATTGGTGATGTTCTTACCAATTGTTGTGCACTCTTATCCCGAGCTAGTGGACACTGTAGCTAAATTCTATGATGCTAGTATAGGGACAATCAGAGGGTAAGATGGATGACCTCTATTTCAAGTAACTACTCAAAATGTCAGAAGAGCATTCACAACCCTGGAGCCCTCTCTTGAAGATGTATCCATTAAACACCTTAGAGTTATTAAGGAAAAATACCAAAGAGGAAAGCTTGCAAAGGATGGCCCAAAAGCTTGGATGATGGAAGTCTTAAGCTTGAGAAGCTTACCTGAGGACTATTTAGAGAGGACCTACAAATTAGCAAAATTTAAGAAAGACATTCAACCTATCTTGAGCATGATAGCCATGTTGCATGGTTCTAAAATGGACAAGACCATATTCCTAGAGTAGATAGATTTAGCACACACTATATTAAGAGCTCACAGATTAATAAAGTTGGATTGGGCAAAAATTTTGACCAAGAATCTAAGAAAGCAATTGGTAGACTATTAGTAAAGCAAAGCAAGCTATTGTAGAAGAGATTAAGTATGGTCAACGAAGAAGAAAATAATTTTTTAGTTTCCTATATCATATAGCCCATTAGTAATCCCTTCAGATATCAGGCTACATATCTAAAGTTAGATAATAAGCTGTGTGCTTTAGATCTTGAAGTAATGCCTCCCAATGGCATTATGATCCTAATGGTGTCATTAAAAGAAAGGTCACCAACAATGTCAAACCCTGACCATTCGAGCATCAGGAGAATGAGGTAAATTTAGGTGTTCTATGATTCAAAAATCTCTCGAAGGATCAACTGGTCCCATTTACCCAGTTTGAATTCCATAAGTGCCCACCATGGAGTGCTCCATATCCATACAAGAGGGTATTTGACCTTGAAAGGAACCCTGATCAAAGAATAACAACCACTTTCTTTGAAAGAGTTGAGCAACATAAGGGTTGGGACAATGAAGAGAAGGTGGAACAATGGTGGATAATGAAGTGTGAGAAGGATGATCTCAGGGAAATCCTCCTGGGAGCAATAGACACTAAATTTCACATAATTTATGATTCACATTGACCAATGGTGAGAAAGAAAGGATGATAATATTTACCCAAAAGTATTAAAGAAATTTGATCCTGTGGAGCCTGCTGTAGGAGGAAGCAATGATGAGCAAGAGGGAGATCAGGAACTGGAGGGTCCAAGTTCTCAAGAAGAATCTGGTGATGTGGCCCATGGAGTGCAATTCGAACCAGAAGTCTCTTCCTCCCAGAAACCACAAAGTAGTAGGAGAATGAGGTCGAGTAAAACCCTTCAAGAGACTTGTCATTCATTCGGATCCTCTCCTCAAAAATTAGTACAAAGCAAAAATAAAAGGACCCACTCAAGTCTAGTTGTTCCAAAAGAGCAAGAGCCAGGGCACAAGCATCAGTGATTGTAGTCTAAGGTGGTGCAAGTAAAGAAATCAAGAGTGTCGATGCATCATTCCAAGGAGAGTCAAAATATTATGGAGCCCGAAGAAGAACAAGTTCCTTTGCAGGTACAACTCAATACCCCTTCTCCAAATCAAGATTCTCCTAGCAATCCACTGAATAATCCTCCCATTCTTAAAAGAATATTAGTTGTAAGGCCTATAATAGATAAGGATTTCCCTAAACCTTCATCATCACTTTTTCTGTATTCTGGTCCCTCACCTGATCTTCCTCCCAATCCATTGGAAGCATCCATCCCTATGTCCTTGTCCAATCCATTAGTCACTCCTACATTCTCTAGTCACCCCTCCACCTCCTTCACAAATATTACCCCAAAAATTCCACTCTTCATCGGTATTAGTCATTACCAAAATCGTGAGTCAGTCAACTGGTATAAACTAGGAGCAAGCATTGGCAACACTTTTTGTATCCCCATTGTCCTTTGTGATGTCTTTTCCACTTTTGTCTCAAGAGATAGAAGAAGAAGAACCAAAAATATTCAAGGTCATGCATGTGGTGAGAGACAACCAAAATAAATGGGTAGAAGAGCAACTGTAGTAGGAGCATCAAAGTTAGGAAGAGGCCACCATGATGGTTTTGCATGAGCTTGACCCAATTGAGGGAAGACAACATAAGGTGATCGCTAAGCCCAGAGTCAAGAAAGCGAAAGTGGACATGAAATATGATGACTGGGAGTTTGAGCACCTCACCAGGCACATTGATGATATCCCCTCTATTGAGGTATTGAAAGCATCACATGTGAACTCTGATACCTTGTATCTCAAAGTGAAAAATGCTAAAAATAAGATGAAGGCAATAGAGAAAAAGATATAAAACTTTGAGGCTCAGTATCATCGGGTACAATGTGAAATGAAAACCATCGAAAGTAGAAACAAGATGCTGAGTGATACCTTGAACAAAGCTCCCTCACCCGAGCTACTGCAACAAAAGGAGGAAGAGATTGTTAAACTCAAAAATGAGTTGTAGGTAATGAGTAGCAAGCTGGAGCAATGCAATGAAGAATTCAAATTGAAGATGCAATAGTAGGAGCTCCTGCTCAATGAATGCAGAGGTAATATGCAATGATAAGAGAATGAGTTTAATCATCTTCTCAAAGAGCTGCATAAGGAGAAGGAGAAGCCTACTAGGCCCACCATTTCAAAAGATAATTTAAGGAGAGTTAGGCTTATCCATTTGAGGAAAGTAAAGGAGGCAGCTTTGAAGATTGTTTCTCCTTTCACATTGGCAATAGAAAGCAGTCTTGAAATCTCGATGGTGGAAAAGGTTGAGTTCAGCAAAAGGAAGGGCATCATACATAATATGAGCCCACAAGTAGTTGCTTTGCACATAATGCTAAGCAATCACAATACTAGCCCCCACATTTGTTAGAGGCATGAGAGGGAATAATATGAAGTCATGATACAATAGGTTTTACACCTGAATTATTTGTATTATGAAGGCACCAAGCTTATGGATATACTAAAGAGGGAGCTGGGGGCAATGAATGAGTTTAATGAACAACTCAAAGCACTTGGGTCACCTGGATTTTGGGACAACAATCATCAGTTATATTTAGAGAAAAATCTTGAGAAGTTGTTCCAAGATCTTGAGGAAGATGAAAGTATGATCGCGGCTTTGCAAGAACCCATAACACTGGATCAAATTTTCAATTTGATCTCCAAGATATTTAGTCTCTCAATCATTTTTGATCAAATGGTTGAAAGATACAGTGACCCGCCCAACCAAGAAAGGTGCAGGCTCAAGTATATTATGGATCAAATGAAAAGTGCACATGTCCCTTCCATGGAGAACTGGATAGAAATGTGTAGCAAATTGCAGAGTGGAGCAGTTTCCCAAGCAGTAGTCCCTCATGTCGAGCCATATTAGATAGCAGTAGAGCAATCAAGAGACCCATCGAGTTTGGATTAAGTTGTGAGAAATGACTTTTCATATTTCATTTTTGAATCTCATTCTATTATTGTGGACTCCATGGTCCAATGGATGTGGCCAGAAGTTTTTGTTTGTTGTTTATTTTTGAAATTTTCATATGCAATGGGTAGTTGGGTTCTATGTCTTCTACCAAGTAAAATCTCCTTGAAAGTCATCAAGAATGTGGGTTAGTTTTTGCACCAACCTATTTTTAGGGGGAATTATTTTAGAAAAATGGCTAAGAAAAAAGGGTGGATAGAGGAATGGGTCACTTCTAAATCATTAAACATACAGGAGTTTCGTATGAAGAAAAGCAAGATGAAGGAGGCACCGATGGAAGAATGGGTTGTGATCCCCATCATAGGCACTCCCAAAATTTCATTTCACAAGAGAAAGGAATTGGATGAACGATCGAGAGAATATGAGAAAGGAAAAATAGTCCCGAATTGCCACCCAGGTGATAGGATCATAAAGATGGAAAATCGGGAGGTAGATTCAGGAAGGGGCAGACCCAAAGTTCCGCTCGAGGTTTGTTCGGCCACAATGAAAGTGAAAAGAATGGAAAGAAGAAGATGAACAAGGGCTCCCATTTATCCATCCGAGAGGAATATGATCCAAATGCAGGAAGGGAGGTGAACCAAGGTGTGCATTCAATCCAAACCTCTGTCCTATCCAACAATAAATGCATAAAGGCCCAGCCATGCAAAGGGATTCCCAAATTCAAATTTCCTCTTCCCGTTGAGCTTGTCAGATTATTGAGTCCAAGGATGCAGTAGATGGGTGAATTTAATAACTGATCAGATCAAGTACATAAGGTGGTAGCTGAGAAATTGATGCAGAGTGGCTACCTTAGTTCACAAAGAAATATTTGAAGGCAATGGCGACATCAAATGCATTAATTAGCAAAAGAAATACCAGGTAGGGTATGTCGGTGGTTCCCGTCCAGACACAGTGGAGAATGTTTTATTTGTGACAGAGAAATCATAGAGAATATCACTCGAACAAGTTGAATACTAACATCCTGATCCACCATTAATTTTGTATTAATTAAGATTTTTTGAAAGCCCGCTCTTGGAAGGGGCTATATATACATGTTTGTAATGTATATTTTAGTGTCAACTCTCCAGTCATTACAACCTCCATGTATAGTTTGATGCATACAACAATATAAGTGGATTACTGTCTGGCCTTCAATTATTTTCATGTATGTATGATTTCACTCTGTTGATTATTTTTGCTATAGTTAAGTGAATGAACTAGCTTTAATTTTGATATCTGGATTTCATGCTACTAGTTCCTTAATTCTAGAATTCTTGGTAGAGTAATGTGCGTAATTGATTAATGAAATCAGTGGCTGGTCTGTTAGGTAGTCCATGAATGTTGTTCATGTTTTAGACTTATTAGGCATGTATCTTGATGTGATTGGATCTGCACCACTTTGTGTTCTAGCTTTATATTTTCTTTAATCTCTTTCCCTTCCCTTTTCCCAAGCATTTAGTTAGAACTTCCGAGGAGTCAGGCCTTCTCCGGAGATTGACCCTGAGATCTCTGGTCTTGGGGCCATTCAAAGTTGGTCAAGGTCTGTGGGCACACAATCCTTACCATTAGATAAAATTCCAAAAAAAAGATGTTAACTTCTAGAAATTTTTATGAGCTCAATGTCCATACTTAGTTGAATTTTGGGTCTAACATTGTGAATGTCAACTATCAAACACTAGATATTTTTTACTATTGTGATGACTTCAACTGGTCTAGAAGTTTGACCACTTTCTGTGTGTCAGATGCCCATGTCTTAGTTTAAATTTCAATATGGTGATGTGATGAGTGCTAGATACATGAATTTTTCTATTGATATGCTTACCTTAGCTTTGTAAAAAGTCTAGGCCCTTACTCCTATGTATTGGGTTTCTATGCCTTAGTCAAATTCTTAATTCGTCACTTCTACATATTGTTGGGTTACTTTCCTTAGCCATTTTTTTGAATTTGGCTAAGCACTATTGGATATTGAGTTGATCAGAAATATTCCAACCTACCTTTTACTTCTACTTTGTAACTCAATTTTCATCATGAGCTTGATTCAATCTTCAACTTGTGCTTAGAAGATGTTTTGAGTCTAATTTTTGTGTTGATGCCTTAGCAAAATCATGATAAACTTGAATAAAATCATAATCTAGCTTATTGTGGATGTGGGTGGTGAAATCTATATATAGTAGACTAATGTTTTTACAATCAATCATTCATATCATGCTAATCTAAAAATTTTCTATCATGCCTACCCCACATACCATATGAAAAGAGTTGGACAAGATGGTTATAAAACTTGTATGAGGAGGAATAAAAGGAGAGATAAAATGAGCATTACTAGGTTGGGAGAAAATAAGCCAACCCAAGGCAAAGGAAGGCTTGGGCCTAAGGAGATCAAAGCTAAATAATAAAGCTTTGGATGAAAAGCTTTATTGTAGGTGGATCTCCCAACCAATTTATTTATTCAGTAAAGTTTAACTAGTAAATATTTGGGACATGTAAAATCAAATAAGGTTATTTGTTTACCTTTGGATGGTAATTGGCCCTAGTGTGGTAGGCACTACAACTAGGGTCTCAAGTAGTGAAAGATAGATTATTTTATAAAGCGATGAAAGGGGATAATGTACAATTTTAGATAGATTCATAGGATCAATATTCACCTATCATTGTTGAATTCTCAAAACTGCAACTAGTAAAAACAACCATGGAAAGCAGAGGTTGGATCAAGATTGAAAGTGATTTAAACACCAGCTAGTTGTGGGATTTTACATTTAAATAGTTTAAGAAGTTGTACGAGTGACCAATTCAAATCCCTCCAAAATTTAAAACCTATCATAACTAAAATATTTGCAAAAATATTTATTATAGGTAGTGTTAATGAATTTGAGTCTCTTGTTCAAATTTAATAACAATTGCACCAATTAGAAGAATATGGCAGTATGTGGTGGACAAGTTCATGCTGACAGCTAGCAGGAAGTTTTAAATAGTATTGTTGGTAGGCCTATCAATTTCTGGTAACTTGGTAGAGTTGGTTAGATAGCACCTATATCCTATATATGGTTCATATATCTCATCAACAAGTGCCTATATCCCATTTTTTGATGCCTATATCCCGTTAACAGACATCTATATCTTATTTCCTAGTGCCTATATCCTATCAATAAGAACCTATATCCCATTTCTCGGTATCTATATCCCATATATGGTGTGTATATCCCATTTCTTGGTGCCTATATCCTATTAGTAGGCACATATATCCCATTTCCTAGTGCCTACTTCCCAGTCAGCACATAGACTTTTTGATCGGAGACCTTCGTAGTTTTTTATGACAAAGAATATTTTAAAATTATATAAATATCATGTGACTTTTATTTAAATTATTATTTAAATCTTCCATTTTTGTGAGTTGTTTAGATTCTTTGACATGTAAAATATTACAAATTTAGATAGATGGTAGGGAATATTTGTAAAATCTGGTAAGCATGTAAAGTCATGTCATGTTATTAATGTCATGTGGATTGTCAAAGGAGAGGGTTTTGGTAGCATGATAGTGTTAACACGGTGGTGCAATACCAACTATCTTAAAGAGGGTTCATAATGTAAAGTGTAGCGTTGGTTGTACATGGATCGTTCGAAGACTTTAAGACTATTGGATTCGATGCAAATATGTGAGTATTGCTCAATTTATGTGGATGGGTGGTTAGGGACTAATAGAACCTGTATATAGCTATAAATGTGGCCATCTGCCACTTTGATATTAAGTTGTAAAATTGTGTAGGATATTTTTTTATTATTTGTAATCACCTTGATTGCATGCTCTATATAATAGCACTGCGTGTACATAGTAAACTTGGCTTTTGGTCCTTGGCATTTTTGAGCTTGAGATTTTGGCCCTGGTGGGCTGATTCACTGCCATATTTTGGCGAGGTTTTTAACATGGCAGATTTAATACATAAATGACTACTTCTGTGTATATTTAGTTTGGGAGAATTTCATGAGTATGCACCAATGTTACCTCCTGCAGTTGTTATGGCTAGGGTTATGCATAAGGGTTTGGCCCCAAAATGTATTTATAATTTTTTTGTGAATTAGTTTTAAAATCTAGGCAAATAGTATCTAAACGCATGTAGAAGGTTCACTATTATTAGGGGCAATGTTGGAAATTTAAACTTAAAATTGTCAAATTATTATAAAATTAGGGTGAATCGACCCAAAAAAAATTTGCACCCAAAAATTTTTGGCTAATGGGCCCTGGTCAAGGGTCCTAAATATTAGCCAATCCCAAATTTCAAAAATTATAATTTTAGTCAATTTGGTGATAAATAGTTGTTATGCATAACCTTGGTTATGGTATATATTTTGTTTTTAAGTGTGTTGCACTATGTGGGTGAATTTAATATAGAAATGGTTGCATCTATGTATATTTATTTTGGGAGAATTTCATGGGTTCACACCAACCTTACCTCCTGTAGTTGTTGTGGCATTTTTTTTACATTCCCCATCATGCTTCTCATGCATTTTTGGTGAATCAATAAACCATTTTTATGTTTGGTGTCATCACCTCTTTTTTATTTTTATTTTTCATCTGCTTTGTTGTTGCTGTGTTTTTTTAAATTTTCCTCTCCCCTTTTTCTTGTAAATTTAGTTTAGTTAGTTTTTATTTTTGTTTGCAATATTTGACTCTCTTCGGAGGTATTTTGCTCTCGGGTAGTCCCACACCAAAGGGAAATTCCCATGTTGATGTTGTATGCAAGTGTAGATGTAGGCGTATGTTTTTAGACATCAAAAATTAGGGATAATGAGGATGAATTAGATTGGGACTATGGAAGCCTTGGAGCCCACATGATGAAGGATGGATATGACAAAATCCTTCCAAAAGCTCCTCCTCATATTGATTAGGTTGAGGATTAAAGAAATATCTGGTAGTCCAATGGTTGGTTAAAGGTAAATTCCTTTACTTGGTAGTTCATGCATAACTAATATTTTACCTTTGATTTACGAAGCAGGAGAAACGTTGGCCTATACCAATGTATTTTATGCTATAAAAGTGAGGAAACATCTTACCACATGATGTTTGAGTGTGCCTATTCACACGTAAGATCTAGGAGAGATGGTTTTTAGCTTATAAATTTTGAGTCAATGGTGATCTTAAATTGAATTAATATTTGGGAAATATGGAAGAGGGGCAGATTTATATATGAAGATATTCATATTTAATGGAGGCTTAGATTAAACTTTATTTTAAGGAAATTTTGGCTGGATAGAAATGGTAGAATATCTAGATAATCCTTTTCATCCTTGGATAGCATCTAGCAGGTCATTAGAGCAAAGTCATGGAAATTATGACTGCGTATGATAAAGAGGAAACTCAAGCTGATATAAGAGACAATAGAGAAGGAAACTACAATGCAGTAGGGGTAAAACAAAGCTAGTTGGAAAACACCCTTGGATGCTTGGATTAAAATTAATATTGATGGAGCTTCTAAAGGCAATCCGAGTAGAGATGGAATTGGAGTGGTCTACATGAATCATGTTGGGATAATTCTCTATTAGGAACCGCAAGGGGTGGATAAGGACACAAATAATAAAGTAGAAGCCTTAGCTATCAAATTTGCTTCTATTTGGGTTGTAAGACAAAGGTTATAGGAGGATAATCATAGAATTATATTATTAAATATTATTAGGATCTTTGGATTGCATGAGGAAATTTGATTTGGAGATCTAGAGGTTGAGGATTCTTATCACCCAAATTAAGGAGTTATGAAGGAAATTTGATGATATGACATTGATTTATGTAGGTGGATCTTTGAATATAATTTTAGACTTTTTGGCTATGATAGGTATTGAGAAGGAGTTAGGGTTTAAATGAAATAGTGGCATGGCTATTAAGGATTAGAGGATTGGGAAAGTTAGTGAGTAAATCTAGTTTTGGCTAATTAGGGCATCCAATGCAAACATATGGTTTAGGATATTTGGATCCAATGTAGAACTTATTTTACTAATGTAACCAAAAGTGGTTAGTTTTTAAGATCTTGGGTTTTAGAGTCATGGAATATTTTTGGAAAGTTAAAAAGAGTAAATGGTTGCTCTTGTTGGCTAAGGTTGGAAGGAGTCTTGTTTCAACTTGTAAATAATTTTATTTTAATATAATGTTTTCAATTGGAGAGTGCGGACTTTGAAAGAAAAAACTAGGGCATCAGTTGGGTAGATGAAGTTCTTTATGGTTGCTACGATATTGAAGACAAGATTGTTGCCCTAAGAGGGTCCAATGGGGACACCTTCGGATCCTTTTTTAGAGAGACAAAGTTATTTTGCAGATTTGTTGAAGGAAAAATCTCTAGCAAAGACTAAAGAAGCACAAAAAACTACATTAATTTTTTTTTTTACAAATGCTAGAAAAATATCAACATCTCAAAGAGTTAGTGGATGCTTGCCACAGTCAAAATCAGGACAAAATATTGGCATTAAGCAAAGTATGGTAGAATAAATAGTCTTGTATAGAGCCAATCATGATATGATTTGTAAATTCATGGGTAGTCGCTAGGGTTATGCACAATGGCGAATATTCGCAAATTGGGCGAATATTATGATTTTTAAAATTGAAAAATGGTGAATATGAGGACCCTCAACGTCGGCCCATTCTCCTAAAATTTTGAGACTAATTTTTTCTTATGGCCAATTCACCACAATATATATCCAAACAGAGGAATATTTGTACTTGTTGGAAAACTCTTTTTGACCCTATTTTAATGGTGGTGTTTTTATGAAGTTATAAGGTGATTTAATAAGTAAAACGTTGTTCCAAATATGACATTACATTTTAGGAATTCAAATGCCCCAAATTTTGGTGTGAAGATGATTGATTTGATTTTCTTAGGATTCGCCTTGATTTACCTTGATTTTGATTAGGATTCACCATTTTTTTACAAGTACATTTTGAGTCCAATCCCTTATGCATAACCCTGGTAGTCGCTCTACCTTGAATTTTTTGCATTCTTGGTTTCGACAAAAATGGGAGCCTCTTGGTGAGTATTCTTTGTGGTTTATTAGTAAAGGATATTTTATTGTTAGTTTTTCCTCACTTACCAATAGAAATAGGGCTTTTGAATCAAAAAGGTAGAATCATGGTACGATAGGATTATTTGTTCAACTATGGAGAGTGGGATTTGATCCCCAAATTGAACCCACTACCATATTAGTTTGGACCCTTTTGAATGCACTTCCAATGGATTTTTAGAGTGAGCAAGTATTAGAAATCACCGATAATTCCCTTGGAAGCAAGGTTATGCATAGTGGCAAATATTCACAAATTGGGTGAATATTAGGATTTTAAAAATTAGAAATTTGTGAATATGAGGACCCTCGATGTTAGCCCATTCGCCTAACATTTTTATGATCAAGTTTTTCTTAGGGTGAATTCGCCACAATATATATAAAAAAATAGGCATATTTGTACTAGTTGGAAAGAGCTTTTCGATCCTGATCCAATGATGGCGTTTTTATGAAGTTATAAGGTGATATAATGGGATAAAATGCACCCCAAAGATGACCCTATATTTTAGGGCTTCAAATACTCCAAATTTTGGTGTGAAGATGATTGATTTCATTTGCTTAGGATTCGCCATTATTTACCTTGAGTTTGATTAGGATTCACAATTTTTTTACAAGTACATTTTGAGTCAAACCCCTTATGCATAACCCTACTTGGAAGATATTTGGGTGTTTCTAGAGATACAATGGAAGGAAACACAACAATTTATGCTAGATTATGTGTGGAAATGGATCTCATCCAACCTTTGTCGATAGAGGTTGAACTCGAATTTGTAAGCATTTATTGGATTCAACAACTAGATTGTGAGGCGTTGCCCTTTAGGTGTAGAGTTTACCACAAATATGGACATTTGGCTCAGTCCTACCCAAATAATATGAACACAAAAATGGAAGCTCCTCTAGGAATGTCAAATATTCCTAAGGAGGATAAGTCAAAAATCAATAAATAAACAACCAACATTTCTTAGGGTAGAGAAGCACAAGGATATGGGTTTGAAAAACCCAAAATAAGGAGAAGGCAACAAAAATAAGTTGACAATGTGCAAACCCAACTCAAGCCTTAAAATAGGTATGAGGTATTAAAGACACTAGTGGACCAGGAAGAAGAACAATTCTTGGAAGGAGTGGATGGAAATAATGAAAATTATAATAGTAATGTTCAAGCCCCTCTTTCAATTCCTCATAAACTAGAGCAGGTAATAGAGTATTGTGAGTTACCACAATCAAATATTGCAAGGGCATTAATAGTGCATAACCAAGAGCAACCGATAGTTAAGGATGTCATCATGGGTATAGCAAAAAAGAATAGAGAAAAACCAACTCTAGGTATAACTCAAATGGAAAATAGATCAAAGAATATCAACTCTCAAGGAGTGGGTAGAAAATCAAATAAATAATTGATAACAGTTCAAAGAGACAAATTGATGATTGGGGGATTGGTGAGGCCAATAGACTCTTACTGGTCTCAAGGTAACCAATGATAATATAATTATGGAATATTAGGGGCTTAAATAGTAGAACCCATAAATATGTTGTTCAAAGACTCTTAGAAAAAATAAAATAATTTTTTTGCTTATCCAGGAGACAAATACGTCGTTCGATCTTATGTGTAAAACAATTAATAGAATTTGGAGAGGTGCTTGTCATATGGAAGTGTCTAACCAAGGGACCTCAAGGGGGATAGTTACCTTTTGGAACTCTCTTGAATGGACGAAAATAGAACATATAGCTTGGAGGGGTGTCCTCACATCACATTTTAGGAACAATATGAAAATTGAGCAGATTTTAATCACAAATTTTTATGGGGCTCAAAACCTAGATAGTTAGATTTATCAATGGAAAGTTAGATTTATCAAAACCTTGAGGGAGGAGTTAGACTGGATTATTGCTAGGGATTTTAATGCTAAATTTTCATCTAGAGACCAGGAAGGGGGAACCCCAATTTTGGATGCAAAGGATTGAATTATGATTACCCAAGTCCATGTATTACACTTGGTAGATATTAAATGTCCCAGAACCAACTATACTTGAAATAATAAGAGGAGGAAGCCACACAACAACAAGGTGAAGTTATACCTTTTTTTGGTTTTAGAGGAGGTGATTATAAAATGGAATCTAAAATTTTAGATTATGGGGGGTCCAAATTCAGATCATTTTCCCATTCTATTGAAAGGGGGGATTAAGACAAGGCAACATCATAAACCATTCAGATTTGAAAATTGTTGGTCACAAAAAGAGGAAGACATGACAATCATTTGGAGCTACTCGAGGCCTTTGTTAAGAAGATCTTTGTTCCCCTTATATTTTTATCATATTGGTTGAAGGCTTGGTTAGATTCATCTTGAGGAGAAGATAACAATGTTTGCTAATAGGTAGCAAGGTAGATGAGGAAATTTTGATTCACTTACAGTTTGTGGATGACACAGGATTGGTGGGAGTGGCCAAATTCAAGGAAGCAAAAATGATTAGAGATACTCTTAATGTTTACCTTAGTGCCACAAACCAAGTCATCAATGATAAAAAATCCAAAGTGGTATTTTTCAATCGTGATTGAAGGCTTTACGATAGAATTTTAGAGATCTTAGGATTCATGAGGACTTCTCTCCCAATGGTATATTTGGGGGTCCCTTTGCATTTTTAAAAACTGAAAATAGATATCTGGAGGAATCTTTTGAATTGTATCAAAGAAAGAATTAATCATTGGTATAACAAATGGTTAAGCTATGGGGGTAGATTAACCTTTTTGTAATCAGTCACTTAGGCCATTCCAATATATAGATTTTCTATCCTTGCTGCTCCACATACCATATGGAAACAGTTAGACAATATGTCTAGACAATTTTTATGGGGAGGAATAAAAGGAGAGAGGAAATGGGTCTTAGAAGGTTGGCAGAAAGTAAGTCAACCCAAGGTAAAGGAGGTTCGAGACTGAGGAGATCCGAGTAAAATAATAATTTTATGGTTGGAAAGCTTTACTGGAGGTGGATTTCCCAACCAACTTATTTATTTAGTAGAGTTTTAACTAGTAAATATTTAGGACGGATGAATCCAAATGAGGTGATTCATTTCCATTTGGATGGTAATGGGTCCTTGGTGTGGCAAGCTCTAAAGTTAGGATCTTAGGTAGTGAAAGAATAATTATTTTGGAAAATGGTAAGATAGGAGAAAGCACAATTTTGGATAGATTCATGGGATCAATATCCACCTATCATTGTTAAATTTCCAAAACTGTAACCAGTAAAAAAACCATGGAAAGCAGGGGTTGGATCCATATTAAAAGTTATTTCAACACTAGTCAGCTGAGGTATTATAAGTTTAAGTAGTTTAAAAAGTTGGATGAGTGGTCAATTCCAATCCCTCCAAAATTGACACCCATCATGACTAAAATCTTGGCTAGAATATTTCTTACAGGTAGAGATGAGGAGGATGAATTAGCTTAGGGCTATGGGAGCCTTGGAGTCTTGATAGTGAAGGATGGATATGATAAAATCCTTCTAGAACCTCCTCATGCATATTAGGTTTATGATTGGAGAAAGATTTGGCAATCCAAGGGTTGGCCAAAAGTAAAATTTTTTGTCTAGTCATTCATGAACAATGAAATTCTTACTTTTGATAATCTAAGATGTAGGAGAATCCCTGGTCCATATCAATGTGTTTTATGCTACAAGAGCGAGGAAACATCTGACCACTTGATGTTTGAGTGCTCATTTACGTGTCATATCTGTAAGTGATGGTTTTTATCTTATATAATTCAAGCCAATGGTGATCTGAACCATATTAATATTTGGGAAAGATGAAAGGGGGGTAGATTTAAATCTAAATATCTTTGTATCATTTGGAAGCTTGGATTAAAATTCATTTGGTGGCAAGTGTGGTTGGAGAGAAATGAAAAAATTCTTAGAGAAACCTTTTCATCCTTAGATGGCGTTTGGTAGGTCATTTGGAGAAAAGTCACAAAAATTATGGTAATGTATGCTAAAGAGGAAACTTAGGCTGATATAGGGACGATGAAGGAGGAAGTTGAAGTGCAATAGGGGTAGGACAAAGCTAGTTGGAAACCAGCCCCAAAATATTGGATTAAAATTAATAGTGATGGAGCTGCAAAAGGTAATTCGGGTAGAGCTTGAATTGGAGTGATCTATAGGAATCATGTTGGGACAACGCTCTATTGGGAATTGCAAGGCCCAAGAAGGGTCATAAACAATGATGCAAAAGCCTTAGCTATCAAATTTGCTTCTCTATGGATGGTAAGACAAGGTTACAGGAGGATAATCCTAGAATCAGATTCTCAAATATTGGTAGGAGCTTTGGATTACATGAGGAACTTTGCTTTGAAGACATGGAGGTTGAGGATTCTTGTCATCCAAATTAAGGAATTGTGGAGGGAATTAGATGATGTGATTCCAGTTTATGTGAGTAGAGATCTAAATAAAGTGGTAGACTTCCTGGCTAATATGGGTACTAAGAAAGAGGTAGTGTTCAATAGCACAATGACATGACTATGAAGGATGAGAGGATTAGGCAGGTTGGTGAGCAAATCTAGTGTTTAACTAATTTGAACAACCATTATAATATGGTTTAAGAGATTTGGCACCAATACAGATCTTCTTTTACCATTCTAAACAGATGGGCAACCCTTGTAAAAATATGGATTAAGAGATTTGGCTCCAATGCAAATATTTTTTTATTGTTGTAAACAGGTGTTCTTGTCGATTAAAATTGAGAAGAGTCTCATTCCAACTTGTAAAGGATCTTATTTTAATATAAAAACTCAAACTCTTTTAAAAAAAAATAATGTTTGTTTTGTTTTGAACTTTCTTGTACTTACCAATAGGCCTGGGCACGCCGCCTAGCTTGAATATTTTTCCTTCGATAATTTGAAGAAAGAATTCACCAAAAGCACAGTAGTTGCAGAAGAGACAGGGCTAGGGACAGTCCACATGGATGCGTATGAGATTTAGTTAATGTGGGTCTTCTCCGGGCCTACGTGCCGACAGGGGGACGAGTAGCAATGGAATGAAGCGGGACGAAGAAAAGGGTGTGCCGTTTGTTGATTTATTTATTTTAAGAAAGTAGCTACTCAATGAATTACGTCTGACCTTTCCTCCTACAAAGTTTAAATATTGCAAATGCATTTGCCCCCCATGTGCCTGCCGAGCGCGGTGAACCGTTACATGTCAATTTCTTTCTATCTGCTCTTTATGATTTGAAACGCTAAAAGCTCTATAAATAAAATAAAAAAGGGAAAGCGAAACGGCGATTTGGATCCTTGTTGTCCCTTCATCATTTTAAGGATTTGGCTGCAAATTAGACGAGCACAAATGAACGAAGGCTTCTAAGATTTTTATTAATTTGCTGGAAGAAAGTGCGACTAAGGTTTGAATTTTTAATTGAGATGTTGGACGAAGAGGGCACATGTGGACTGCACGTGTTTCCGTTCGATTTCACAATAAGTCACGTCCACAGAGACTTTTCGCCCTCCTTCCATGACCTTCATTTTGGTCGTGCGTATAAATCATTAGTAGACATGGGAGTAGCTATGAAAGGTTCTCCTGCATTTGGAAGCCATGTGTTGCTCTTGTTTTCTTTTGAATTCATGTCTAATGTACTTGACTGACTCATAATCAATTAATACTGAACTTTACAAGTCTTACAAAAACACTATCTAGCAGTGGTGCATTTTACCAACACTGCGGTGTTGATATACTCATAAAGCCAAAGCACTGATCTCGTGTTGTGCTCTATTTTGCTTAAACTCAATGATCATTTGTTCACCGGAGGAAACAGAAATAAAGATCGTGGAGAGGGATCTTATCAAAACCGGGTGTTTATAGGAAAATAAAATCGCTTTAGAAGGGTTTTAAAAAGCCTTCATATCTCAAATAGAGAGGTTAGTCTTTTATTTATTTATTTTCCAGTTCATGACTGGAGCGACTATGATACGGAAGTCGATCTGAGGCAGGTGTTCAAATTTATTATGACATATCCACTTATAATTTAAAAGGCTCAATGGACCGTTTTGATTTATGATGTAGGAGCATTCAGTAGCACCTGATGCAGAAGCATCTGGTGGCTGGAGGGCTAAGAAAGAAGAAGAAGAAGCATAAGGCAAAGAGATGCACAGGAGAGAGAAAATGCCAGTAAGGAGGTCGCGATTTCGCGACGTGTCGTGAAATCGCGACCGTCGCGAAATCGCGACGTGTCGCGAAATCGCAAAATCGCGACGGTCGCGAAATCGCGGCAAGATTGAGCAGGAAGGGCAGGTGCTTGTGGAATGTCGCGATTTTGCGACATGTCGCGAAATCGCGACAAAGTGCAGCTAGAAGGGGGGAGCTATCGAGAATCTCGCGATTTTGCGACATGTCGCGAAATCGTGACAAGGTGCAGCCAAAAGGGGGGAGCCATCAAGAATGTCGCGAAATGTCGCGAAATCGCGACAAAGTGCAGCGAGAAGAGGGAGCAGTCAAGAGTGTCGCGATTTCATGACATGTCGCGAAATCGCGACCGTTGCGAAATCGCGACGCCGTGCAGCCGGAAGTAGCTACAGCAGACGAAGGGTAGCGAAATCGCGACGTCGCGATATCGCGACCAAAAAGCAAGGCAAGCGGTGCAGAGAAGGAGGATCGCGAAATCGCGACACAGACGAGGAGCGGAAGGCGTGAAGTAAAGAATGTCGCGATTTCGCGACATGTCGTAAAATCGCGACCGGGGCAGAGAAGCGGAGGCATTCGAAGGAAGATGTCGCGATATCGCGACATGTCACGATATCGCGACACGAAGGCGAGAAAGGAGGCAGAAAGGAGAAATGTCGCGATATCGTGACATGTCGCGATATCGCGACCCAAAGGCAAGAAAGGCAGCAGTGAAAGAAAACGTCGCGATATCGCGACATGTCACGATATCGCGACCAAAAGGGAAAGGAAGCACAGGAAAACCAAAATGTCGCGATATCGCGACATCGCGACAGGAGGAGAAGAAGACGCGACAGGAGGAGAAGAAGACGCGAAAGAAGGAGGAGACGTTGCGAAATCATGACAGGTTGCATTTTCAGGGACCGTTACAGGATGATGTCATTGAGCGACACGTGGCAGCACAAGAACAACACGTGGCATCAAGGTGCAGCGAAAGTAGGCAAAGACAAAGCGTCGTGCAAAAAATGTAACCATAAGCGGGAGTCGAATGACAGTTATAGAGGCCAATGCGGATTGCAGTTACGAAGACAAACAGTCGTGGCAAAAACGAATCGAAGGGCCACCAGTTGGAAGACAGAGAGTCACGCCAAAGTTATAAAAAGAGCAAGCCGAGCCATGCACGAGGGTTGGAAAACTTGCATTTGTAGTGGCACAATCGAGTTGCAAAAAAGAGGGCCGAGAGCCATTCTGAACCAATCTGGGTGCGTGTTCCTTCCAGAATTGCAGAGTGTGAGAACTACATTAGAGTGTGAGAACTGTGCTGCGCGCTAGTTATTGTAAAGCTTGCGGGCTATTATTGTAATCTTTGCAAGTTAATTAATGAAGCGTTGGGATTTCATTTTCTTGTAAAGCATGTGTTCCAATTTTCTACGTGAAAATTTAGATTTGGTAGGTGGCAATTTTTTCGTACCCCATCAAGAGGTATCAGAGCTAGAAGTTCCTGAGTGCGCAAGCAGATCACCGACCGTGAGGCAGTTTGCGTCAGGATCTATGGTAGGGTTCTGAGAGAGGAGAGAGAGTTTAGGATCCCTGAGCATGTTAGCAGAGCACCGAAAGTGAGGCAGCTACACCAGGATCGGTTGAGCTTTGTGAGTAAAGTGAAGAAAAATGCCTCCACGAAGAAGCCGTGGCGGTGAGAAAGATATGATGACAATGGAAGAGTTCGAGGTGTTGCAGAGGCAATTTAAAGCCCTACAAGAGGAGTGGCTCAGAATAAAATTGCAGAGGCAAGAGGAGCGACACAAAAAGCGTGAGGATAAATAGAAGTTAAAGTCGTTGAATGCTGCAGATGAGGAGGAGCACAGCTGTGCCAGAATCTTTCCGGTAGAAGACATAAATATATCTGGCCAGGAGACGGAGTTGAAGCGGTCTGCAGACAAGGAAGTGTGCAACAGTGGGAGAATCTGTCTGGAGGAAGGCAAAAGTTGTTTGGGCCAGGAGAAGGGGTTGGAACAGGCTACAAAGGCAGATGAATGTCTGGAGGTGTTGTAGAAGGCAGTAACCAGACAGTGCAGAAGTGAAGATCACTTCTCCACCAACCCCGGGTGTCTGATGCAGGAGCATCCAGCAGCACCTGATGCAGAAGCATCCGGTGGCAGGAGGGCTAAGGAAGAAGAAGAAGAAGCAGAAGGCAAGGAGAAAATGTAGAGAAAAAACTGTAGCAATTTCGTGTTGTTGCGAAATCATGACAGTCGATAGGAGAGAGAAAATGCCAGTATGGAGGTTGCGATTTCGCGACGTGTCGCGAAATCGTGATCGTTGTGATATCACGACGGGAGAGCAGCTAAGGGTCACAATTTCACGATGGTCATGAAATCGCGACTGTCACGAAATCGTGGCAAGATTGAGCAGGAAGGGCAGGCGCTTGTGGAATGTCACAAAATCACGACTGTCGCAAAATCATGACAAAGTGCAGCCAGAAGGGGGAGCTATCGAGAATGTCACAAAATCGCGATAGTCGTGAAATCGCGATAGTCACGAAATCATGACAAGGTGTAGCCAGAAGGGGGGAGCAGTCGAGAGTGTCACGATTTTGTGACATGTCGTGAAATCATGACAAAGTGCAACGAGAAGAGGGAGTAGTTGAGAGTGTCACGATTTTGTGACATGTCGTGAAATCGTGACCGTCACGAAATCGCGATGCAGTGCAACCGAAAGTAGCTATGACAGACGGAGGGTCGTGAAATCGCGACGTCGTGATATCGTGACCAAAAAGCAAGGCAGGCGGTGCAGAGGAGGAGGATCGCAAAATCGTGACACAGACGAGGAGCGGAAGGCGTGAAGTAAAGAATGTCGTGATTTCGTGACATGTCACAAAATCGTGATCAGGGCAGAGAAGCGAAGGCGTTCGAAGGAAGATGTCACGATATCGTGACACAAAGGTGAGAAAGGAAGCAGAAAGGAGAAATGTCGTGATATCGCGACATGTCGTGATATTGCGACCCAAAGGCAAGAAAGGCAGTGGTGAAAGAAAACATCATGATATCGCGACATGTCGTGATATCGCGACCAAAATGGAAAGGAAGCACAGGAAAACAAAAATGTCATGATATCGCGACATGTTGTGATATCGCGACAGGAGGAGAAGAAGACGCAGAAGGAGGAGACGTAAAATCGCGACAGGCTACATTTTTAGGGACCGTTACAGGATGACATCATTGAGCGACACGTGGCAGCACAAGAACAACACGTGGCATCAAGATGCAGCGAAAGTAGGCGAAGACAAAGCATCGTGCAAAAAATGTAACCGTAAGCGGGAGTCGAACGGCAGTTACAGAGGCCAATGCGGATTGCAGTTACGAAGACGAACAGTCATGGCAAAAATGAATCGAAGGGCCACTAGTTGGAAGACAGAGAGTCATGCCAAAGTTATAAAAAGAGCAAGCCGAGCCATGCACGAGGGTTGGAAAACCTGCATTTGCAGTGGCATAGTCGAGTTGCAGAAAAGAGGGCCGAGAGCCATTCTGAACCAAGCTGGGTGCATGTTCCTTCCAGAGTTGCAGATGTGAGATCTGCATTAGAGTGTGAGAACTGTGCTGCGCGCCAGTTATTGTAAAGCCTGCGGGCTGTTGTTGTAATCTTTGCAAGTTAATTAATGAAGCGTCGGGATTTCATTTTCTTGTAAAGCGTGTGTTCCAATTTTCTGCATGAAAATTCGAATTTGGTAGGTGGCGATTTTTTTGTACCCCATCAATTTAGGAAACAGTATTTCCCACCCGGCATAAAAAAAAACCATTTTTGGGTGTAAGGATATTACTCCATCTATATTTTAAGAAAAACTTAGATTATATTAATTTATTAATTAAAATATTATAATAATATAATATTAATATTTTTTTGGATTTGGTTATTGTGAAAAATTGGTTATGATCCATGTACAGGGTTGAGTCCATAACCCCTCCTAAATTCGAGAGCTATACTTATCAATAGAGAATTTAACACACAACCAAAGCCACCACACATCCACCTTTTACACACTCGCAAACTACTACGAGGGTTTGAACCTTCCTAAATAATATATATATATATATATATATATATATATATATATATATATTATTACAAAGATGAATTAGCTTCAACACAATATAATATTAATATTATTCATCAACTAAAAATAAAATAAAATAAAAAAAATTTAAAAATAAAAAAAAACATTCATATTTAAATGAAACCAAAATGCCATGCATGATTAATAAAACTTTAGTAGGTTATAGGTCTTCATCACATAGTTGGAATGCCACCTTAAATAAGGTGGAGGGAGATGACCAATTATCATTGAGCGTTATAATGTAACTTATCATAAATATAAATATAAATATAAATATATATATTTTATTACAAAGATGAATTAGCTTCAACACAATATAATATTAATATTATTCATCAAGTAAAAATAAAATAAAAAAAATTTAAAAATAAAAAAAAACATTCATATTTAAATGAAACCAAAATGCCATGCATGATTAATAAAACTTTAGTAGGTTATAGGTCTTCATAACATAGTTGGAATGCCACCTTAAATAAGGTAGAGGGAGATGACCAATTATCATTGAGCGTTATAATGTAACTTATCATAATTCTTAAGATTTTTTTAATGGCTTCAATAAGACATCTTTATATAGGCGGTCAAGGTTCAATCATAACAAGCTTTTAAGGGAATATCAAAAATAGAATAAAATATAAAATTTTTGTTTTTTCGGTTGTTAATATAAATATGCATCATTGTATTAAAACGAGTGATTTTTTTTTTTGTACACAAAAATCAAATTTCAAACCATATAAAATTACACATATATTAGAGTTTGAACCTTGAAATTCCTAAAAAAAGTTAAAGTCTTAGCCGTACTAAATATTTTAAGTCTACAAGCTAAAAGTAATTCATGAAACAAGAATTTAAAAAAAAAATTGTTAACCCTAAAATTTTATTATTATTATTATTATTATTTATCTATTTGATCTTTTGATATTGATTTTATAAAGCATTCTTTAATTTTATTTATTTTTATTTTTACAATAATTTTATTGTTAGATTATTGGCACACTTAGCTTAATATCACAATATGCTTTGCATTATTACATTCCAAAATATATACTTTTCTATCTCAATTGCTCAAAGTTAAAAAAGGTATATATCCTTTCATTCAATACCTCTTTTAGTCTCTTCCATATGTTTGTTTTTTTTTGTAAATTTTGAAAAAAAACTTGTAATAAGATATAGATCAATTACAATGTGGGAAGAGCCTCTTCCCAGCCGAGGTCCGAGAGGACACAGTCATACAATAGTAAAGGAAGAACTGCACCGGAGCCAATTTTCGTGAACCAAAAACTAGCTGCCATGGGGTCCCTCATCGTACTTTGTTTTTTCGAAGGTCATTAGCTCAAGGACCTTTCAAGACCCTGTCTAATCACCTCATCCTCAATATCCATGTCATTGTGCAACTGAACTCCAACCTCCTTTTCCGCACCCCTTCCATATGTTTGTTAATATTCACAATTTTTTCCATAAACGAATAAAAACAATCCAACCACTAAAATATTATACAAAAATGTAAAAAAAAAAGAGAAGATTCCCATAAATTTTGGGGCATCCATAGCCACCATAAATAACCACTATATTTATGGATACAATTACACAATACTTTGAAAATCAAATGAGGAGTGGAAGGGGGTATTTATATCAATACCAAAACTTCAATCACATATTAAAGCTTAACCTAAGCCAACATAACAAGAGTTTTTTAGGTTTACAAGGTATAAAGAAGGTTTAATCATAACAAGGTTAACTGTGGCCCATAGGGCTTATATAATAAAATATTATAATTAATTAATACATTGTATAATTAAATTCCCTTAGACCTATCCAATACATCATACAATGTTGGCCTTGACCATGAATCAAATTAAAATTTAACTTCCTATAATATGAATTGAGGGGCCAAGGAGAGAAGATATTAGTAACAATAATACCACTCCCCTTAATGGATGCTTTAATAGGCCTCCATATTTTAAGGTATACTCATTTGGATCTCCTCAACATATGAAATTTGTTGCTACAAAATATTTCTTACACAAGAGTCCTCTTAGGTTGGATTGTAGTCACCACTACCACTATTAAACATTCTCATAAACTTCCAAAAAACACTTCCACTAGAACTTCAAATAAAGAAGAGAAGTCAAAAGTATCACCTCCTTTAAGGATAAGCTCCTTCAATCTTCTATTCTGGCATAAGGTATGTCTTGAAGGTAAATATTTTTCTCTTACAACATAAATCACCCTTTTTGAAGACTTCCTCTTGCTCTTGGGCCACCCAATTTTAGTCATCAAAGGAGGTTTTGCATAAAATTGCTTAAAAGAAGAGTTGTAAAAACTTTCAAGTGTACCTAGACAAGAAATAAAAGAAGAAAGAGACTTGTGAAATTTTATGTCTTCATGAATAAGTTGAATCAATCACCCAAAGGAGGAAGAGGGATTGACTAAAACACATATTATATCCTTTTCCTACAAGCCTTTAAAAGACTAAAAATCTAATACAAAAATTAGGCCAAATATTTTGGTTACATAAAATATGATAAGTCTACCCTTTCAAAATAGGAAAATAGAAATCGAGGACTATTCCACACAATTTGACCCTAAACACTAAAATAAGTCTGTAGATTGATGCCACTAATGCATAAAGTTCAAAATATATGCAATGTGAAAAAAGGGGATAAAAATTCTTTTGTATGCAAAAGTGAAAACCTCAAAAAGCTTTTATTAATAACCCTCAAATAATAAAAAATTACAATCTCAAACCTTAGAAAAATATGCATAATTGCCTCCTACCACTTCATGTACTTTGATTCATTGGTATCATTTACTTATATTTCAATATATTAGCTCCAATAAAATCCAATAGATGTGATAGTTACCCTATTTTCATTGGTCAAGATGATTTAGATATGTAAAAATTGTGATTGCATGATACTAGACACATCCACACTAACCGAAAAGTGGGCCTATATTCAATATACTAGACACATCCACACTAACCGAAAGGATATTGAAAGCCTTTGGAGAGACTTGAACCAGAGTGTCCTCGATGTTAGGCCCATACTCTAACCATCTGTCTGCAAGAATTGAGGGGAATGAACGAGCAAGTCACCACTTGCGAATCACTTGATATCCACCTTAGAGGATGCAAAACATGGAAATATGAGGATCAAACATGAGATATTTCATTTCAAAGATAGCTTTATTGACCAATATGTCAAAGCATTTGTAAGTGACAATGAGCTAACACCTTTTATAAATAGACATGAGGCCAACTCCCTTTTGTAAAAAGTAGTAGCACGACTTGAATTGAACCCTCAAACTTTACATGCGTAACATAAACCTCCATACCCATGGTGGTTTCGAGATTGTAGTATAGCATTTAAAGACTATTGAAATCACATGATATCTAAGCAAAATAAATATATCATCCTTCAAAATAAATGACCACACATAACTTTACCCAAAATGAAGAGCTACGATCACTTCAACGCACCTTTCCATAGTCATAATAGCATCATTGATAGAAGAGTGGTGGTTTACCCCTTCCCCTTAGAGAAGGCATCATGCATCCCTCCAATGAATTATAACAAAAAAAAGTAGGTAAGGCACATGATTTCAAATTTAAAAATATGTGCAAAAACCTATTGAATCAGAGAACATCAATCCTTTTTCGAATATCATTTTTTTCTAATTCTATTTGTAGCATTACATAAAAGTATTATTTCTTAAAATGTATTCTAGAGGAACAAGGAATTTTCTAATTTCTAAGGCGTTTGAATAGATGGAAAAATAAACAATAAATTTGTCCTAGGATTTAGAATAAGAATTAGAGGTTTTGAATGATGTTTCTACATGACCAAGTAAGGTAACTTCATACTTGCTCTAATACCACATTGGAATTCACAATATTTTCTAGAAATGAACATAAGAAATTTAACCATTCAAATATTACACAAAAAATATAAAGGGATGAAAGAAGAGACACAAATTTGGGGACACCCATAGGCACCATAAATAATCACTATATTCATGGATAAAATTACCCCACTTTGATAAACAAATGAGGAGTGGAAGGGGGTATTGTTGGGATCAAGCATAGGTCAAGTAATTCTTTATACAAAAGGTATTATGGATATAGAATTGCTAATCATAAAGGTGTGTATAAAGAATTGCTAAATTTAAGATGTTGTGTCTTCTTAATTTAGCAATTATTTATACAAAAGCATAAGCTTCATAATAATGATTGTTGGGATCAAGCATAGGTCAACAGGTCTCACAGTCTTGAGTTTCTCTATATATTTGAACCTTTAACCACTTTATAGCTTAATGACTAGTATTGAACCCTTTTCTATCATTAAATGAGCCATTGAGGTGGGTAAAAATAATCAGGATCTTGCCTCCCCTAGTCTTAGATAATGTTCCCTTAAAGTGTATGTTGGGTATGGAGGAACATGGCTTGAATTAGTATCTACAAAGGGTTAGGTGGCCCAAGATCATTTTCCTATATGGATAATAGTGGATAAAAGGTAGGAGGATGGAATAATTAATTGGTGAGAAACATAATTAGAGTGTAGAAATCACCATATCCCTGCCTCAATCCATTGATATCAAACTTCCTTACCTCTGCTTTATTGGTGTTTAGCTTTCTTACCTCTACTTCATTGACACCAAGCTTCCTAAACTCTACTTTGCCCATCCCAATTTCATTTGTAACCTTTGGTTCCTCATTCCTCTAGTGGGATATTAATTGATATCTTTAAATTCACCTATCCATGATCCATACACTCCTCTCCTAATTGGTTTTACCTCATTGTTTGTCCTATTTATGGGTGTGGATATTTCAACTTAACTTTATGGTTTTTTCCCATGCTTACTAGGATTTTTAGTCATTCAAAGTCTTATTTCATCATCTAGTAGCATTGGTGTCCAACTCCTCTCTATAAATTTCTCTTGTTTTGAAAGTTTTATGACTCATTCTACAAAACTTAGCTAACCCTGTGGTAGCAAAACCTCTTATGCTTTTGTCCCACCACTACATATATCCGACTGCCCTATAATTCTTTCATCCACAATAACCCCTTTTCTTGACCCTATTATTTGTATTATTGAGTTTATGGGCACTTTAGCTTATTATGTGACAAAAAATATAAAGAGGTATGTCTTCATCCTATGTTTGATGGGATATTTATGGACCCCTTATGTGTCACATGACACCTCTTAACTTAAGGGAAAAATAAGTAGAATTGGAAGTAAACAAGAATTAATGTGATTTAAAAAGTAAGGACTAAGGGCATATCATCCATAGACACACTATTGTAGAAACTAAATCATTATGTAAAGTCCTCATATTCTCTCTTCTAGGGGTTTAATTAGTAGAATTATAAATTGCCAAAAAGGAATTGTTCTATTTTTCCTTCATGGTGTTCCCACTGAGCATTAATTTTACAAATAGATAAATATTAATTAGGAAAATAGGGGTTGGATGGTAGAGAAAATGAGGGTCTTAGGAAAGGGGTATATTGCATTTAAATTTAGTGTAGAGAGGCAACATAGTCAATATTATAATTTGGTACCTAGGTAGAACATCTAGGGAAAAGTTACAACTTTTTGTTGAATCCCCCTTCATTTGTTATTTAGACCATATCCTAGATAAATAACAAGGAAATTATATAAATTTTGCTGTAGAAATAAAAGGGATATGTTATTTTACTTTGAGTCCACCTTCGAGTAGAGCATGCATAAAAATGGACTTGAATGATGAGCTCTCTTAGTCTATTCACATAACTGGTCCAAGGTTTGTACTTGAACATCATGTTGCATATGTAAATCATCCTAGTTCTTGTTTCGAATACAAAAAAGTGGTCCATGTGGAAAAGGATTTTCCTCATAATATTGTTAATGTTATATAATTTTCATGATAAACTAGGAAAATAGGGGAGGTGGAGAAGGTTCAAATCTAGAGATGTATGGGATAAATCCATAATGAATGCAAGAGCATTTTACTAGCATTGCCCATGTCTAGTAATCCAATATGTCATTGCATAAATCAAATGAGTCTCTCATTCTCTTAATGACACATATATTTGTTCAAAAAAATTATTAAATTTATCAACACTCAACATAAAATCTAAATTTGTGTTTAATGCCATTAGAATTAGATGACATATGCTCACATTATCCCCATACAATATGTATTTGTAAAAATATAAGTAACAACTGACTTGGTAAGTGGTGGAGAGTCATATCCTATATATGGGATAAGGGTGGACATTTTTAGTCCTTGGATAGGATAATAGCAAGCCATGTTGGTCAATGGTTTTGTTTCCTTTATATAGCCATTTATCACTTTTCTATCACCATTTTTGTTGGAGAATATTACATTATTTGGTACATGCTAATGTACCCCTATGGTACCTATGGTACAAATGTAAATATTAGATTACGGTGTAATTTTATAGTTTAGGAATGTGAATTATATTTCCCCTTTATGTGTGTCTATGTTCAGGATGTGCACAAGTGCCATGTAATTTTATGTACAAGTGTGAGGAGTGATAAAGAGTGCAAGTGTCATGTAATACCGTGTGCATGTGTATAGATGTAGGAGTACACAATGTTTCATTAAGTGTGCAAGAGTAAAAAGAGAGTCAAGTGTCATGTATACAAATGGCAATATGAGAATCCAAAAGACATGTGAGGCTTATTTTATGTATGGAATAGTAAAATATACATCACCTAGATACATGAGGAGAGCAATAGAAAAAAAGTCCTAGAGTCACATTTTTAGGGTTATATTATAGAGACAAATATCCATGTAATGTATCGAAGAATATATGTATTTCAAACATAAAAATATAGAAGCTTGTATATAGTTTGAGCAATTCTACTATAAATTTTCTTCATGTTATTGCATGGATGGTATTGGACATTTTACTTTATATTATTATTATTTTTCTATGAATGTTTGTTTATTAATATTGGCCACATATATCTAATGCTTAGATATTGAATAATATATTGTGATCCTCAACATTGGGACCTATGATAATCTAGCAAAAAATCCAACATGTTGATGTTTTTCCTTTTCAAAACCCTAAAATAATCATAGAGTCATAATGAAAAGATGTTTTGACATGCATCCCTAAAGGACACATCCTAAATATTGGTGGTGCGAATACTAGCACTTTAAGTGGTGATCATGGTTGTCAATTAAAATTTAGGGTTTTTAATATATGGTCAAGATTCTAATAGGTTTTACATGTTGGAGTCAAATGACATGTCACTTGAACTGATGATTAAAATTTTATGAATTCAAAATAGATAGAATTAGTAATTGGATCCAAAGGGGAAGTCACTTAATTTAATATTTTATAAATACTCACTTCACACCATACATCTAGTTACCAAATCATTACCAAACATCTATGAGATATTTTTATACTCTTGCTAGCACTATTATTAGTCCTATATCCATGATGCTATTATGGCACACATTTTTTTATCTCTCTAACTCACTCTTTCTATTGTTCTTATAGGTACAACCAAAACCATAGATCACTAATTCACTACCTTCCATGGATAAGGAGAAGATAATCTACCATAATTTGTAGTTCTAGGACAGATTTCCAAGGTAGGTCAAACCCTCTACAAACATCTCAGGTGTAATCTCTTATTATATACTATGGTGATGTTGGAAGTAAATTATAATAGGATTGACAATTTTATTATGCTTATTATGGGATGATATGGTCTTTGATACCCTAGGTGTAAAGTAATTTATTTTACTGCATTAGGGTTAGTCCTAGATTTATATTTTATGGATAATCTTAGTGTAGTTCATTCTTGATTGCTTTGATTTATTTATGCTTGGATTAAGATAGATTTCAACATTGATTATGAATTTATTGTTATATTATCATAATTCAAGCACATTTAGTTTATCTTGTATTAATTCAAATAAAATTTTTGGTGAACCTTACGTGAAAATACCTTTTGAAGTTTTCTTTCTATATTAAGTCCTTAGCGTTTAATACGTTTGCTATGATAGGTTTTGTGTTAGTTACTACTTCTTATCATAATCCAAATAATACCATATTTTTTTCTCTTAAGGCTGTCCCACAAATCAAACATTATTTTGTTATGAATATTTTTTGAATAATTTGCTTGCTTAAGGGTGGAACGTTTTGGTAAAACCCTAATTACTCTTTAGTAGATTTTTTGCTTACCCATATGGCTCCTTCTACTTTTTCTAAGGTCATTGGAATGACTACTATGTCTAAGAAGAAGATAATTCTTAAGTATTGAGAAATAGAATATAATCTCCCACCATCCATTGCCCATCAAATTTACACTATTTATTTTTATGCTTAATCATAATAATAAAATTTAAATTAAGGACTGAATGGGCAAAGATTTTGATTCTAAAAACTAACTTTTACAACCCTTATATATATGGCATAAGATATTAAAAATATTTAGAAGCTTCTACGTTAAGTACCCATGATGAACACCATGTTGAATCAAGATCGTCCCTTAATGAGACAATTATGGAAAGATCAAGATCATTGATAAATGTTGTAATAATAGAAAATAGATGCACATACGGATGATGCATGCAAAACACCCTTTCTCATATGAGTGGTTTCAAAGAGAGAAAATTATAGTGCTTATTCTTGTATTGTAATATGTTGTAACTTTATCATCTTTATGAATATAATGTGATCATTTTACATTGAGTTATGGGTTGATTATATGTGAGATTGAGTTCCATTATTCTATGAGAAATTATTTAACCTTTGTATCCAAAGTTGATTAATAAATATATAACATTTGGTAACAAGTGAATCAATTGAAAAGTCATCCAAATTCCATTTTAAGGAGCATTTCACTCCATACTATTAGCAAATCACTTTGAATCCATCAACCTTATAAAAGTTGCATTTAGAGTGATTCATAAAGGTCAAGGACTAGATTTATAAAGCCTAGTCTCAAATTGATCTTAATTTTCATATTTTTATTATTGGTGCCTAATGTTTGTAGGTGCATTGCAAATAGTCACTCCTTTAAGAATTTTAAAATATTAATTTTTACAAAGAAATCAATTGAGATATCATCCAACCTACAATAAATTTTAAATCTAGTTACATATTTGTATCTTCCATAGGTAGGAAGTATTTTGGTCAAATTCTAAGAAAAGTTTACCAAATATCAAATTAGTTGGTGATTCACTCTAGAATAATTAATTTTCCTCAAATCGAACCTAAAAACAATTCGCTTAAATTATATGAAGGGATACACTAAAAATATAAGCTCTTCTTAACTTCTATTAGGAGAGTGATTCACTTCAAGTAATTTTATTGGACCCATACTTGTCAAAATTTTAAAGTTCAACTTTTCCTAGCAAATCACCTGAGTCTACTAGCGATTTGCTCCAATTTAAGAGCAAATTGTTCCATAGACCAAAATTTTCAATTTGACCCTAATGCCCATTTATGTAAGTATGCATATAAGGACAAGCATATAAATACAAACTCAAAATCACAAAGGTTGGATAAAGAACATAAATCACCAAGGTTAATTGTATATTATAGAAAGAATGTGAAAGGAAAAGGAAGGAATAATGTTGGAAATATTAAGCATATTGTGTTGTCATTGATGTCAAAGGATACATGAGGTAGAAATATTTTATGTCCAAGGTTTGATGATAAAAAGAGCATGGTATAAATGGAAAAAAGAAAGGAAGGCAAATATGTTAAGGAGTATAATATTTAAATATTATATTTAAATATTATAAAGAGGAATTAAAAATGCCTAAGGACAAAGGTTTATTCACATTAAATCAAAGTGGGCCACCAAAATTTTCATTCATTGCAAGGTCTTATAAAAGAGTTTCAAAGTTGGGCCACCAAAGGTTTTACCCAAGGCAAGGTTTTAACATTATAATATTTAAATTAAAATTTAAATATTATAACAAAGGATTGGTGCCAAAGTTCAAAAGATGGGTTACTTGCTTCTAGCATCGATGTCATCTAAATTAAAGGAGGGCACATATATATAAACCTAAAGTTTTCACCTTGGAAATTATCACATGAATCGTGCATCGAATATCATTCATCGAGAGTGCTAGAGAACGATAGAAGAGAGGCAACAAATTTCTCAATGAGCAAAGAGTGCAATAAATCCATCGAGCCTTCGATTGACATCATGCCTACTGGCATAGCCTAGTTGGTCACTAGTCGTGTGATAGAGCACTGTGGTAGAGGAGGTCTTGGGATCGAGTCCCCTCGATGATGGTTTTTGGGTAGAAGTGTTTTTGCTATTTTTGAGGTAGAGTTTGAAATATAAGGTGCGGGCCACCTTTTGGTGTCACCAAGCCATGGTAGCACAACTGGTCATTGGGCACTTTGGAAAGTGCTACTTCGCGCGAGGGCAGAGTTCGAATCACGGTAGAAATAAGAGGTATTTAATTTTTGGTTAAGCACAAAAATTAGGAGGCATAAGGTTTAAATTGTTTAATTTTTGCAAGGTGTTATAAGGTGTAAAAGTGGTAGTGTAGGGAGTCTTTCTGAAAGGTTTGGTTGAGTAAAGTGTTGTTGTGAAATTTTCTTATAGGAGGAATAAGGGTTGTGGAAATAATATTAGTAGTGTTGAATGTTTAAAGGGAGTCATAAGGTGTAATAAAGTTGTTTTAATTTGTAATGCTTGCATGAGATAAATTGACATTAAGGTGTTTAAGGGTATTGTATGAGAGTTGAGATATTGCATTCTTAGAAAGGAGAGAAAAGGGTGTACTTGTGATCATTATGCTTTGTAATTTTTGCACATCATAGAAAATAAGTTTAAGGATTCTACAAGCTTTATTTTTGTGAAACAAAAGGAGATACTAGAATATTATTTTCAGCCTTATTGTGCACATATTTTGAGAAGGTCTTCATGTGGATGATTTGAAAAAGTGCTTTGCTATCTAACCCTTGAAGTGGCACAAGAAAGATAAGTTATTTTGAGACAGGTTTTTGAGAGCACATCTTCATCAAGGCAGCTTTAGA
The DNA here is from genome assembly GCA_028583015.1 of Wollemia nobilis. Classification (NCBI taxonomy): domain Eukaryota; kingdom Viridiplantae; phylum Streptophyta; class Pinopsida; order Araucariales; family Araucariaceae; genus Wollemia; species Wollemia nobilis. The sequence continues at coordinate 8,388,758 of JAQPPZ010016710.1, read as the reverse complement.
GGTATGGTGATTTGATTTCTTTCTCAAGGTGGTTTTGCTTAAGGGAAATATTTTTGATGTCATAAGGTGGAGATATAAGGATCAATTTTATGTGCATTGTTGGAAATATATGAGTTAGGGTTTGAGAAAAATTTTGCATCATTGTTGAATAAAATTGGAAACACATGTGCTAGGGTTTGAGAACAAATTTATGCATCATTGTTGAATGAAATTGGAAACACATGTGCTAGGGTTTGAGAACAAATTTGTGCTTCATTGTTAACTAAAATTGGAGGTGAATGTGCAAGTGTTAGAAATCAGATTTATGAAGTAAATTTGTGTGTTGTTTATGTTTGGATTTAAGCATTGTTTGTATGCAAGAACCGAAAATGTTATGAGCAGATTTGAGTAGGTTTATGAGTAGGTTTTTATGAGCAGAATTGAGCAGGTTTATGAGTAGGTTTTATGAGCAATATTTGAGTAGAGTTGTGGTATGAGGGTTTGAGGGGTTTATGAGTAGGTTTTGTGAGTATATTTGAGTAGAGTTGTGAGTAGATTTGAGTAGAGTTGTGAGCAGAGTTGAGTAGGTTTTGTAAATAGATCAGAGTAGAGGGGATTGGTGTCTCCTGTGGATAGAGGTCCACAAACCATAGTAGAGGGGATTGAGGTCTCCTATGGATAGAGGTCCATGAACTTGAGCATAGGGGATTGGTGTCTCCTTTGGGTTGGTGCCCATAAACATTGTAATAGGGAATTGGTTCCCAAGAGATTGATTGAGGAAATTTATAAGAAATATTTTCTCCATGGACATAGCCCACATTGGGTGAACCATGTTAAATCTGTGTCTCTCATGTGTGTGATGATTTGTGCATTGTTTCATTTACTGCATTGATATTATTGCTGTTATCATTTGGAAAGAAAAGTAAAAGTTTTGATCTTATATTGTTCACCCTCCCTCTTAGTATAAGCTTGTGTTCTTCAATTGGTATTAGAGTGGGTTCCTTCATGAAAGCATAACAACTTGAAGGAAGATCATTTAAGAACACACATGGCCACTGAAGTGATAGAAGTTGCTCCTATGATTGAAACCAACAAAAGAGATTCAAAAAAGAAAAGGAAGTTTTGGTCGACATAGAGAAGGAACTTACCATTACTCTTGTAGAATTAAAAAGGGAGAGAAATAAGAATTCAAGACTGAAATCTCAAGTTCAAGAGGATGAGGAAACAAAGACAAAGTTTCTACAAGATCTCACAGACTTAAAAGTGAAAGTTGAAGAGACAAAGAGAATTGAAGAAGTAATGATTCAACGATTAAAGGTAAAAGAGTTGGAATGTGAAAAATTGGAACATGAGGTTGTCTCTCTAAGAAAGGAAGTTGAAAAATCTAAGAATAGATCACAAAAAAATATGGAGTTACAAAAGGAAGTATCAAGCTCAAAAGGGATGCCAAAGAAAGTAAGTAATAAAGAGCTCATGACTTATGTTGATGTATTAAAGAGTAAAAGCATCAAGGAGGAAGAGAGCAAAGAATCATCATGGACAAAATTCAATCATAGAAATGGCATGCAACCATATTATCCAAGGCAATCAAACTGGTTTCATGGTTATTGTTTTTCATGTAACAAATATGGTCATAAAGTTGTACATTGCATGGTCCATGTGAAAAATGATGTTGGTAGAAATTTTAATTCATTTGCACCTCTCATGGATAACAATGTCATTTGCTACAAATGTGATAATTTTGGGCACAAAGCTAAATGGTGTAAGATAGTGTTTCCTAAATTTCCTAAATCAAGCAAGAAGGAGAAAGATCAAACAACTCAGAAAGAGTTGTCCTTAAAAGTTTGGAAAAAGAAGGAACAAGGTAAAGAAAAATCCATGTTGGTACAAACAACTTTTCATGTGCAAAATGAAGGAAATCAGTGGTACATTGATAGTGGTTTCTCAAGTCATATGACAGGTGACAAAAGTAAATTTCTTTCTCTCAACAAAACAAATGGAGGAAAAGTGAAATTTGGTGATAATGCTTCCACCCAAATTGTTGGAAAAGGGACTTTGAGCTTGGATAATGGAAGGTCAAAAATAGAAAATGTGTTGTATGTTGAAGGATTGAAACACAATTTACTAAGTGTAAGTCAACTTTGTGATCAAGGGCACATTGTCACATTTCACCCAAATGGATGTGAGATTAGAAAATCCAAGACAGGAAAGCTTATTGCAGATGTCGATAGAACCACAAATAATCTCTATGTGTTGAGTGAGATAAAAGGAGAAAAATATTTTTTATCACGAGAAAATGAGAGTTGGTTATGGCATAGAAGAATGGGTCATCTGAACTTTGACAATATAGTAAAAATAAGCAACAAATAGGCAGTCAGAGATATGCCCAAAATAACAAAACCTTCAAACATGATTTGTGCACAATGTCAGTATGGCAAGCAAACAAGATCTAGTTTCAGATCAAAGGAATTTTCTTCATCCAAGCCTTTGGAACTAGTTCACACTGATTTATGTGGCCCTACAAGGACAAAAAGTTTACAAGGTGAGAGTTACTTCATGTTATTTATTGATGACTTCTCTAGAATGACTTGGGTAACATTCTTAAAGGAAAAATCAGAAGCATTTGAAAATTTCAAGGTATTCAAGGCACTAGTAGAAAATGAAATAGGTAGAAAGATCAAATGTCTAAGATCAGATAAAGGAGGAGAATTCACTTCAGGTGAATTTGTAGAATTCTATGAACAACATGGAATTAAGAGATAATACTCAATAGCAAGAACTCCACAACAAAATGGAGTGGTTGAAAGAAAAAATAGAATAGTTCAGGGTATGGCTAGGGCTATGTTAGATGAGTCTAAGATTTTTGATGGGTTTTGGAAAGAGGCAGTTCATACAACCATTTATATTATCAATAGAGCTCAAGTAAGAGTAAATCACCACAAAACCCCATATGAGCTTTGGAATGGAAGACCAACTACTATAAAGTACTTCAAAATTTTTGGAAGCAAATGCTACATTAGAAGAGAAGAGAAAATTTTGGGTAAATTTGATTCTAGGTGTGATGAGGGTATCTTCCTTGGATATTCCACTAAGAGCAAAGCCTATAGATGCTACAATAAAAAATCACATACAATTGTGGAAAGTGCAAATGTAAGGGTTGATGAAGAAATAGATCTAAGAGAACCAGATCAAGAAATTGTGTATCAAGAAGGAGAAAGTTGCAAAGAAGAAGAAGGTGAAGAAACTAAAGAAGATGAGACACAAAGGGCACCACCAAAGACACCATCCAGGTATGTGCAAAAGAATCATCTAAGAGAACAAATTATTGGAAATCTAGATGAGAGACAAACAAGGAGAAAGATAGTAGGAATAAGTGAACATGTAAATTTTTCCTTGCTATCCAAAGTTGAGCCCAAGGATTTCAATGAAGCAAGTGAAGACAAATACTAGATGAAAGCAATGGATGAAGAGTTAGACCAAATAGAAAAAAGTGAAACTTGGGAACTTGTCCCACGTCCAAAAGATAAGAATGTAATTGGCACCAAATGGGTCTATAGAAATAAGTTGAATGAAGATGGTCAGGTTGTCAAAAATAAAGCAAGACTTGTGTGCAAAGGTTATGCACAAGTTGAGGGGATTGAATTTGAAGAAACATTTTCTCTCATTGCATGTCTTGAAGCCATAAGGATGTTTTTAGCTTTCTCAAGCTTTAAAAACTTCAAGGTATATCAAATGGATGTAAAATCAGCTTTTCTGAATGGATACTTAGAGGAAGAGGTCTACATTGAGCAACCATATGGTTTCAGTTTGATAGATAAGTCGAACTACGTATGTAAATTAAAGAAGGCTCTCTATGGACTAAAGCAAGCCCCTAGAGCTTGGTATTCTAGGTTGGATAAGTATCTTCAAGAATAGGGTTTCATAAGAGGTATAGCTGATAGTAATCTATACATAAAAAATGAAGGAAATGACTTGTTGATTGTAGTAGTCTATGTGGATGATATCATATTTGGAGGTAGTAATGATAAGATGTGTTAGAAATTTGCAAAGAGTATGCAGAATGAATTTGAGATGTCAATGCTTGGAGAGTTGTCTTTCTTTCTTGGCTTGCAAATTTCACAATCAGATAGAGGTATATTTCTCTCTCAGACCAAGTATGTAAAAGAAATGTTAAAAAAAATTAGGATGGAGGATTGCAATCCTGTAAGTACCCCCATGGTTATAGGATGTAAGTTAAGTAGATATGATGAGTCTCCTGAGGTAAATCAGATATTGTATAGATCCATGATTGGGAGTTTACTGTATGTCATAGCTACAAGGCCAGATATAATGCAGGCAGTTGGAGTGGTGGCAAGATTTCAAGTTGCACCAAAAGAAACACATGTACATGTAGTTAAGAGAATATTTAAGTATTTGAAAGGTACTATGAACTTTGGACTATGGTACCCCAAGTGCAATAATTTCACTCTCACAACATATACATATGCGGATTGGGCAGGCAGTGTTGATGATAGAAAAAGCACAAGTGGAGGAGCATTCTTTCTTGGAGATTGTTTAGTCTCTTGGCTAAGCAAGAAATAAGCATCAATATCCTTATCTACTACAGAGGTAGAGTACATTGCAATAGTTTCTTGTTGTACATAGGTGTTATGGATGAAGCAGACCTTAAAGGATTTCAAAATAGAGCATGATCATCCTATCTCCATACTTTGTGACAATACAAGTGCCATCAATATCTCAAAGAATCCAGTGATGCATTCAAGGACCAAGCACATTCCAATAAAATATCATTTTTTGAGAGAGCAGGTGATGGATCAACAGGTTAAATTGGAATATGTTACTACAAAGGAACAAATTGCCGATATATTCACCAAGCCACTTCCAAAGGAAACTTTTGAATATCTCAGAGAAAAATTGGGAGTAGTTCTACTCCCATCCCAAAATTGATCACCTCAAGAAAAGGAGGTGGTATGGGGGCTATGCTAAATGTCTTATTTTTAGCCCCAAGGAGCCCTTTGCCATTGATGTCAAAGGGGGAGAGATTTCAATAAGGGGAGAGATTTCAGTAAGGGGGAGCAGCTTCTCAGGGGGAGCAGTTTTGGAATCCAGTTGAAGTTAAAGAATTTTTGTATAAGGGTTGCCATCAATGACAAAGGGGGAGATTGTTGGAAATATTAAGCATATTGTGTTGTCATTGATGTCAAAGGATACATGAGGTAGAAATATTTTATGTCCAAGGTTTGATGATAAAAAGAGCATGGTATAAATGGCAAAAATAAAGGAAGGCAAATATGTTAAGGAGTATAATATTTAAATATTATAAAGAGGAATTAAAAAGGCCTAAGGACAAAGGTTTATTCACATTAAATCAAAGTGGGCCACCAAAAGTTTCATTCATTGCAAGGTCTTATAAAAGAGTTTCAAAGTTGGGCCACCAAAGGTTTTACCCAAGGCAAGGTTTTAACATTATAATATTTAAATTTAAATTTAAATATTATAACAAAGGATTGGCGCCAAAGTTCAAAATATGGGTTACTTGCTTCTAGCATCGACATCATCTAAATTAAAGGAGGGCACATATATATAAACCTAAAGTTTTCACCTTGGAAATTATCACATGAATCGTGCATCGAATATCATTCATCGGGAGTGCTAGCGAATGGTAGAAGAGAGGCAACAAATTTCTCAGCGAGCAAAGAGTGCAATAAATCCATCGAGCCTTCGATTGATGTCACGCCTACTGGCATAGCCCAACTGGTCATTGGCCGTGTGATAGAGCACTACGAAGAGGAGGTCTTGGGGTCGAGTCCCCTCGATGATGGTTTTTGGGCAGAAGTGTTTTTGTTGTTTTCAAGGTAGAGTTTGAAATATAAGGTGTGGGCCACCTTTTGGTGTCACCAAGCCATGGTAGCATAGTTGGTCGTTGGGCGCTTTGGAAAGCACTGCTTCACATGAGGGCAAAGTTCGAATCATGACAAAAATAAGAGGTATTTAATTTTTGGTTAAGCACAAAAATTAGGAGGCATAAGGTTTAAATTGTTTAATTTTTGCAAGGTGTTATAAGGTGTAAAAGTGGTAGTGTAGGGAGTCTTTCTGAAAGGTTTGGTTGAGTAAAGTGTTGTTGTGAAATTTGCTTATAGGAGGAATAAGGGTTGTGGAAATAATATTAGTAGTGTTGAATGTTTAAAGGGAGTCATAAGGTGTAATAAAGTTGTTTTAATTTGTAATGCTTGCATGAGATAAATTGACATTAAGGTGTTTAAGGGTATTGTATGAGAGTTGAGATATTGCATTCTTAGAAAGGAGAGAAAAGGGTGTACTTGTGATCATTATGCTTTGTAATTTTTGCACATCATAGAAAATAAGTTTAAGGATTCTACAAGATTTATTTTTGTGAAACAAAAGGAGATACTAGAATATTATTTTCAGCCTTATTGTGCACATATTTTGAGAAGGTCTTCATGTGGATGATTTGAAAAAGTGCTTTGCTATCTAACCCTTGAAGTGGCACAAGAAAGATAAGTTATTTTGAGACAGGTTTTTGAGAGCACATCTTCATCAAGGCAAATTTAGAGGTATGGTGATTTGATTTCTTTCTCAAGGTGGTTGTGCTTAAGGGAAATATTTTTGATGTCATAAGGTGGAGATATAAGGATCAATTTTATGTGCATTGTTGGAAATAAATGTGCTAGGGTTTGAGAACAAATTTGTGCATCATTGTTGAATAAAATTGGAAACACATGTGCTAGGGTTTGAGAATAAATTTGTGCATCATTGTTGAATGAAATTGGAAACACATGTGCTAGGGTTTGAGAACAAAGTTGTGCTTCATTGTTAACTAAAATTGGAGGTGAATGTGCAAGTGTTAGAAATCAGATTTATGAAGTAAATTTGTGTGTTGTTTATGTTTGGATTTAAGCATTGTTTGTATGCAAGAACCGAAAATGTTATGAGCAGATTTGAGTATGTTTATGAGAAGGTTTTTATGAGCATATTTGAGCAGGTTTATGAGCATATTTGAGAAGGTTTATGTGTATATTTGAGTAGGTTTATGAGCATATTTGAGTAGAGTTGTGAGCATATTTGAGCAGAGTTGTGAGCAGATTTGAGTAGAGTTGTGAGCAAAGTTGAGCAGGTTTTGTAAACAGATCAGAGTAGAGGGTATTGGTGTCTCCTATGGATAGAGGTCCACAAACCATAGTAGAGGGGATTGAGGTCTCCTATGGATAGAGGTCCACAAACTTGAGCATAGGGGATTGGTGTCTCCTTTGGGTTGGTACCCATAAACATTGTAATAGGGAATTGGTTCCCAAGAGATTGATTGAGGAAATTTATAAGAAATATTTTCTCTATGGACGTAGCCCACATTGGGTGAACCACGTTAAATCTGTGTCTCTCATGTGTGTGATGATTTGTGCATTGTTTTATTTACTGCATTGATATTATTGTTGTTATCATTTGGAAAGAAAAGTAAAAGTTTTGATCTTATACTGTTCACCCCCTTCTCAGTATAAGCTTGTGTTCTTCAAATAATTCACCACATGGGTACATCCAAATTATGATACTGAGAAGATTATTATATACAATATTGCTCTCTAAAAAGGAAAAAATGGAATGCCCAATATCGTTAGCCAATATTCTACATCCCAAGAAATTGGGTCCCTTGGATATCAAATGTGTTGTTTATTTGATCTCACAAACCAAAATTGGGAAAGTATTGGTGTTATATTACTTCACAAAAATCCTCTTTATGTAATGAAATTCAATATAGATATTCCCAATAATAATTTTTCTTTCATGAAAATCCAAAATGCACTTACCACAAACTTACTTCTAGTGTCTAGTGCTCAAATCACAACTGCTACTAGTACAACTTCATATTAAATTGCACCTATATCTAGCTGATCCAAAACATCCAATCATAATCCAAAATAATATGTATAGCCAAATGTAGGATCTTTAGAAAAATATTTCCTAATAAAATCTAGGGACTTACTCAAAACTTGCAAGTGTTGACTAGACAAGTGGAAACATGAGGTACACAACTAAACCCATGGGGATAAACATCACCTTAAACTATTCATTTTTTATTCTTTTTTTAAAGTAGGGTTTTGAAAGGGTTGCCATTTATATTTTACATTGATTTAATCACATTGACCTATTTAGTGCCATCAATATTTGAACCTTGGTATGGACTACATTAACTATTTTTCCAAACCATTGAACCAATGATTTGTTGGGAGCAACTAGTCAAATACTACAAAATACACAATAATACCCACCTTCTCCAGATCAAAATGTTCTTCCACAAGGCTTGTAGTAGCCTTCTCAATTCCTAAATATTTATCCTCCTCAAAATCAATAATGGGCTTATTGGAATCCATCACTTCCTCTTTTAAAAATGTCAAATCCTCATTATTATCTAACTTATTATGCTTCATATCTATATACATAAATTATACCATACCAACCTCAAGGTCACATGATATATCCTTATCCATTATAGGACAATAGTATGGCCAACCTATATCAAATAATCCACTATCTCAAACACCAAGATCTCAACCAACTTCCTAATTGGACATATCAATAGCCATTAAACATAGGATACTCTTTCCCTATCCCACTTGTTGCTATGAATGCTTTATCTACCTTTGATAGAAGTGGAAAATAAAATAGTGGTGGAATACCTCAATGAGTTGTCTACACTTAAATTAATTCATCATATTTAAGAGGGATACATAGTGGTACATTTAATAATTTATTATTTACATGATAAATTTGCATTATGGTGCAAAGGTTTACCTAATAACTCTATTACTAGTTGGGCATTAATTGAAGAATTATTTATCCATATATTTGGTAGTGAGTACTAGACATTCTATTTTAATTCAATTGAATGCAATGTAAAAACATGCTAAATAAAATTTGATTTTATGAAATATTAGGTCAAATGAAGAACAAGAATTACCATATTATATAAAATATTTATAATCTAATATAGGTTTTTAGGTTTATAATGCCAAACACAACCAAACTAGCCACAATATTTAAAGATATAACTCGACTAGAGGATGCTCTAATTAGGGTAGGGAAATTACTACTTACCCCAACTATGGCCTATGCTACCCATGTTTTCCAAAACAAACAAGTCCTTAGATCTATTAATTCCACCTTGCCTATTCTAAATGTCAAACCAAATTCTAACCCTATGACTTATTTATACATAGTAACAAATCCCAATAAAAATTCATCAACTATTACCTTTCAGCTTCAATTGTCATCCCTTTCTACTCTACCAAAGTCTAATGATGATACCTCTATTAATATTGAGATGAGGGACATGTTGAAAGTGTTGAGAAGAATGATAAATCATAATAACATTGAAAAGTGGCAATGAAAATAACCATAGAATTGGAAACCATGAAAGACCCCTTATATCACTAAGGGCCAAGTGCCAATTAGGGTGTGAACCAAGTTCAAAATAATACAATAATTATCAATTCAAATATTATTCCATTATGGTGTTTTTTGTGCAATGTAGGGCATGATATTATGGATTGTGTGGTGTCCATAAAATATTCCTAAACAAATAAATATAACCAATAATGTTAGGCTCAACAAGCCACCATTTTAGATCAAATGGAACCAAGAATAAATCAATTGGTATACAAACAACCCCAAACACAATAGTCAATTTTTGATTTACCAAATCCTAAAACCATAATATTTTTCAATTTTAGCATTACTGAAGCATATGGAGATTCCACATTTGAGGATGATGCTATATTTATAAATCAACAACTAGAACTAGAGGAAAGAGAAATTATCTAGGAATAAACATTAGCCTAGAAACAAGATGAAGAAAACAAAGGCACTATAATTCTTAAAAGAGGGAGGCCACGATTGCTTCTAAAAGATAAAGGTCTAGTATCTACACAACACTAAAAATAAAAATAAAATAATGAGAAGGGTGTTGTAGATACAACCCAAGCAGATGCACATGCCAACAAGGACAAATAGTTGGATAGGGAAAACAAATAAAAAAACAAAAAATAGGAATGCAAACAAAATGGATAATTCCACCAAAATGATAAACTATAAGGATATGGAACAACTTTATAATGAGGTAAAGTGACGTCTAAAGTAACCTTCTCTGACAAGTGAAGGATGAAAAATGGCTACAAGATAATATAAATTTTTTTATTGCATATAGTGAGAGTAGCTCATTCAAATTTAGATTTTATATCACTAAATAAATGAATAACATGCCTACTAAAGTAAGCATTTTAGAGGCACTAACTCTGCTTGGTCAATAAAATCTACTTCAAGAAGCTCAAAAGAGCAAGAAAGAAGCTATGAAAAAAGTGGGAAACCAGATATAATTCAATATAATGTACATAAATAAAATAATATGATATAAAAAAACCTATTAGACACCTTGGACAATGTAGTAAACCTGTTGAGGGAGATACAACCCTATGAAATCAACCATCCAAAACAAGAGCAGTGCTGACATTTTCAAATCACTTTTTTTAGAAAATCTAAAACTAATTAAAGAAGAACTAGAATAACCTAAAATAGAGGTAAAGGAGGAGGTAATAGTAGAAATCGAAGAAGTAAAATTAATTTTCAAGGATGAACCAAAATATGGAAGCATGATAGAAGAGCATAAAAGAAAGGAATAAAATGTTGAAAAGAACATGAGGTTACGGTTGTATCTTATTTTCATCCACACAACTAGGAGTGACAACAGTCTTGGAGGTATGGCTAATGGTATCAATATTATGGATCAACATGGAAATAGAAAGGTAACAAGTATGTCTGTATTTGGCAGAAAAAGCATACTGAATCTAGATTTTAGAGTAGTGCAACAACATTAAGAAATTATAAGGTCAATAATTTGAAATACCAGAGTAGAGTTATAGAAGCATGGAGCCAAAAGAGTAATTATGGATACACAATGTCATATTCTCATCATCAAAGACAACCACTAATCAACATTTCACTTGGATGGAGGGATGATCAAGATTGGTAACAATTGCTAACATTGCTTAGGAAATCATATTTTCTAATTTCTTCTTATATTTCAAGGACAAAATATTTTGTAAGGGGGGTGGAATGTTGAGTACCTAGGGTGAGGAATATGGAGATATTATATTATATTATGTATGGGTGTTTTTGTCATCTCTGATTGTCATGGTCACCAAATGTGGGAAACTAGATTATTGAACGATCGATATGCCTCATGTGGAGCGACACAACATGGCAGCTATGAGAGCATAATAAGTGACTCGATTAGACTATCTCGAGAGTTTTTACAAAGATAGATCCTATTAATATGTGATATTTAGAAATCTAACCTAACCTACCAAGCTATCAAGTGCACAAAAAAAATGAAACATAAACCATAGGAAACAAAGACAATGAAAAGTAAAAACGATACTAAACTAATCTCAACTAATTGAGGTAATGTGTCAAGATCATAAGATTCCTCTGCACAATCATGGGATAAATGAGTGCGTGAATTATATTTAGATAGTGCATAAGTAGCACATTATTTTCTCGATATGTAGTGTTAAACATAGATTGCATATGTAATAAATGAGATAGAAAAAACCTAGTAGTCATGACTTATAGTATATATATATATATATATATATATATATATATATATATATATATATATATATATATATATATATATATTGGATATGAATGTTACAAATCATGCTAGAATTGAGGGCTGAAAATCATATATAGAAAATGATCCAAGGTTCAACTCTAGACTATTATACATAAGAAAATGAAAGGGAAGTTACATACAAGACCTGAGGCTTGAATAAGCAACTCATGCCTAAATAGCTAGTATTTATAGACAAAATGGGGAGATTTTCTCTACAAAAATTGTATAGGAGTCTTTAACAAAGCTTCTCTACTACTCCCTTGATATCATCCTCATTACACCACTTTTATCACATTAAGGTTTTTGGATCTTGAATCATCAATTTTGATTTATTGGATATTCAATTGCCACCCTAAGGATCCTAAAAACCAATTAGAAGTGCCTTATGTAATCAACATTGTTAGATTTAGAATTATTGTTATTATGAATACCATGCGCTTGATTTTAATAGGTCATCCATGTTTCTGACATTGTTGATCCCAATTGATGCCAGCATATGATCCTTAATATTTCTCAATAATGGATTATCAACTCAACTCATCTATCCTTTTGAGATCTTGTGCACTAGTATTGATGTCTTGCAACATGATCTTACCCTTCTTTCTTATTAGTAACTTTCTACATCATGCCTCATTTCCTAGAGTTATTTTATTATCTCTTTAGGTTTATTTTTTCTTCTTCGGTGATGCAAGCTATAATATGGTTGTTAGAACTTTTCCTTGTATTATTGCATCAAACTTTTATAAACTTTTGAGGTTGGGCTAAACTTTTTTTGGGCAGTGTTGGAGCCAAATTTGACTAAACTTTGAAACCCCCAAATTTAAATTTTTGGTTTCAATCAAAGTATCCATAATGCTGGTTGCTTCTTCAAATTAGTGTGAGTATCTAAGTTTCTCATTGAATTGGTTTGATGAGTTTTAATATTGGTCATTGATTAGGTAGACACCCTTTTTAATTGCTTAATTGTATTAATAATGGTTATGGCAAGTTTTATTAATAATTGACCTTCATAAGTAAAGCCCCCCTAAGGTCTAAATCCAATGTTAAAACATAAAGACATAAAATCCAAAATTATATCACTAAGGATTAAATAAATCATTATACCCTAAGGTCCAAATAGCTTTATACTTTAAAAGAGGGTCAAATAAATCATCGTGGTCTAAAAACCAAAATTCAAAAGCGCTAGCCTAAGGTTAAAATCAAAGTTTAATTGAAACTAAGGGTATGTGCCCCCTTTGCTAAAAAATGAGCAACATTATTAAAATCAAAGGTCGTGCCTTTACCGCTCCAAATCGAATGGTAGCACTTTAAGCAACCCACCATCATATAAGTCAAAAGGTCAATAAATTTATAACCTAAGATTATTCTTAATTAAAATCAATCAAGTTACCTTTGATCGAACTACAGTGCTTGCACCAAGCCAAATATGATGGCTATGCAATTTCCAAAGAGTCGAAACTTTAAAAAGAAGTCATAATTAAAAAGTGAGCAACTTCGACGGATCGAATGACAAAACTCAATAAAATTTAAAATCAATGGTCGTGCTTGTTTTAAATGAATCATGTTAGTCAGATCGGATGATAGCGCTCGATCATGATTCAATTCGATGGTGACGCTCCCATAAAAGATGCTTTTAAAAGGTAAAAATCCCCATAAGATTAATTGAGTTAAAATTAATTAATGAGGGTATAAGCACATTGGATAATCACCCCCATTTTGACTTAATTATGATTAAAACCATGTGTCCTTTGGTAACTGACTTGCAGTTTGATTAAAATCTATGGCTGTGCCAATAGCCATCTAAGATCCAACGATCGCACCAAAAATCATGGACGGTAAGATATCAAATGAGGACAAAGATAAAGGTGAAGTTAATCAAGTAATTATCAAAGGTCTAACACGTCAGCTAATTACCCCCCTTCGGCTTAAACTAGGATTAATCAACTCAAAAGATGCACCCTTTTGATTATTTAGTGTGCACCTTACAAGAAATCAATGACAATGCTCGAATGAGCTCAAAGATCAATGAATGCGATGGTCTGTGGCGGAGGCAAAAATATCACAAGCAAAACAAAAGTATACAATCAATTGGAGATCTGATGGCTACGCCCATCCCCGTACTAATCTAACGGTGGTGCATCAGTAAAAGTGATCAAGGTTTAATCTAAATGTTTTCTTTTGATTAATTAAATGCTTTATAATTTGTCCCTCCTATCTTAAGTTAAACTTGGCATATGATCAAAATGATCCAACGACAACGCTCTCATTGTAATATGATTTAATGGTGATCGCTCAGAGAAGTAAAAGTGTTGTATAAATGCCTAGGTTTAATACAATGAGTTTTAGGTGGTAATCATTAGGTTAACTTTGGTTAACTACGATTAATAAAGGATTAATACACCCCATTATTGGAGGATCAAACAAATAAGGGTATAGTCTTTAACCTTGAGTTTTTCAAAATGAATTATTACTAGACCTAATATTTTTGACCATATAAGCATGATTAACCAAATTAATCGAGTACATGTAGACTAACGATCGTGCAGGTCCCATGATATCAACAGTTGTGTTGACTCTACTTAGGAAAATCGACGGTAGTGCACGAACCAAAGAATTAAACGATGAATCAATTGGAAATAATCTAATGGTAGCGCTTCATCGAGATAAAAGAGATACAATGACCACCAAAGATTCAGAGTCAAAATGAAGAATGCAAAAGGGTTAAACAACGGGCATCTTCGATGAATCAAATGAATGTGCTCACCTACACTCAGATCCGACGGTAGCACTCGATCCAAAGGTAAACCAAAGGTAAGTTTAAAGAAAATGCTTGTTTAATTAAAGTTTTAAAACACATTTAACAAAAGGCCTTGACGCAATATCAATCATTACCTTTGGTTTATCGACATTAAAATTTTTGGGAGTATGTTCTTTTAGTTAATAAACTTACAGGTTATAAGAGAACCAAAGCAAAAATTGAACATAAATGGATCAAACAACTATACTCGATCAAACCTTCAGTCCAATAAATATGAAAATATCAGTAAGAATAAAATCACCATTGATCAACCTCTTCAGAGTTTTGGAAACTAACACTCTTGTAGGTTTAAAGAATATCAGAAGCAGCCATGATGGAACCTGTCAAGTTCACAAACCAACCAAATCAATGAAATCATCCGTAAGAAAGATTCGACAGACTAAGCTCCTAGAGAAGAACCATCGCCTCACAAAAATACCCTCAACATATATCGAGGTAGAGGTCAAATAAGTGACTTGTTCATAGCAAGGTACATTTAAAGACATAATGAAGATCAATAACCAAAGACGAAGTCAAGACAATACACATAAATGTCGTGAATCCGGAAGGATACCCAAGGAAGAAAATATTTGAGAAAATCAAAGTAAATCCCCTGGACGATACCTTGGTAAGGATAGATCAGACCAAACAAAATATAAATCTTAACACTCAAGCCTATAATCAGATCATGTATATATCATGGGAATAATAGTGTACCATAAAAATAAGACTACAAGGCATAGTCACGACTTATAAATAAGAGATAGTAAGGGAGAGCTAAAACACATTGACAAAGTGAAACTATGGAATACAAAGAATATAAATATATTCAGTTTCTGTTCTACAAATACTTAAGACGACAAAAACACATGAAGAAAAAGGTAGAATTTTGACTTACAAAAGGCCATTCAATCCGCGCTTCGACTAAATATAGTTATGAGGGAAACACTCCAACGAAGTATAGTTATGGAAGTAGCTTATAAATGCTTCTAGATCTCATTATCCATTCCCACATTCTTCCTACTTATCACTGCCTCCTTCCTTCTAGGCCTTCTTCCTTATCCATTCTAACATTTGTCCTCATGTTGTGCCATCTCATCGCCTTCCATTATGTTGAGCCACCCCCTTTCCTCTTTTCTCCCTTCACTCTATCGTGTGATCAGTGCAACTACATCTATTTGCCACTGGCATTCCACCCTTTTTCTTCACCATCACATCACGTCCCCCTCTATTCTTCATCTAGAATTCACGATGATAGCCTAGCCAGTCCTTAACAGCTGAGCATAGTGGCCAAGACAAGCAGAACAAAAAGGAAAAATATAGTGTTGAATCCTTAGTTTCTAGGGCCAACCAGAGAGCAAAAAAGCCAAATTAAAATAGCAAAGAGCTCCCTTCAGTCTAGATAAGAACCTTAATAGTCAGATTAGAGCCGCACTAGCTAGACAACATATAGAATAGGTTCAATCAAATGTTGACAAGTGTAAGGCCATAAATAAACCAAAAATAACAAAATCAAGAACCAGAGGCTATAAGAAGAGGCAGCTAAGGATAGATTATGCATCAAGCAATTAGAGAATAGCATTTTTGCTAAGAGGTATACTTGATTGCCCTGTTAGTTGTGATGTTGTATCCCCTTTTGTGTCTATTTTTCTTCTCATTCTTATTCTTCCCTTTGTTGTGTAGGATTGTAATAGGAAAGTTCTTAAGAAGCTAAGATTATTTCTTGTCCTATTGAGCCTGAGATTCAGAGATTCTGTTGTTACCAGATTGGAACAAGTAGAGTAGGAGAGACCTGTTACATTATTTGAACAAGATATTTTCATTATATTGATAACTTTTTCTTGAAAACAGAGTTAAAAGGCATCCCACCCACTCTGCATGTAAAAATTATTGAGATTAATACAATTATGAGTTTCATTTTTATTATATCTTTGTCTCGGTACTGTGTGTCACTGTATAATGGGTTACATTATTTGAATGCATTATATACGTTTCTCTCGTTGGTTAACTCTTGGTTTTATTACGATATTCAAATGAAGGTTTGAACGCCAATTTTCTTTTACCCATTCTCTCTATTCATAGTTAAAAATTGTTGTTAAATTGCTATAACAACCCAATGAATCTAGGAACCAGTATACATAGGGCATAACAGTTGGTTGTTTTCATGCTTGGTCATTTTAAAAAGAATAATTATAGCTTAATATAAATTTGGAGCATGTAATTAGAAGTTTAATCAAAGAATTACCGATGGGGTTTCCTTACCTATTCTACAGTATTATTTAGCAATATTCATGTTTAGCAAAACATGAGGCAGGCCGAACAGAGCCTGTAATAGCTTGTTGGTTTCAAACGAATTCTTGTAGCGTGACAATCGAAATCCTACGGATGCAAGAATCAGTTCCAATAGGCAGCTAGTAAAAATACTTTTCTCATCTTTTTTATTGCACTTTTCATGTCTATCTCTCAAAATTTTTATTTTTTCCACCCTCAGAAGTTTCTTGTGACTCATGGTTAGACATTTCAAAACTTTTCTTCTCTTTTATCCTTTGAAACTTTCTTAATTTTTTAACTTCAATTTTTTTTTCTTATGTCTATAGAAAATTTTGCCTTCCATCCTTGGTAAAATTTTTTTACCCATATTTGTTTGATGTCTCTTTCCTCACCTTCTACTAGCTTTGCCTTTGTTTTCATTATTCTTTCAAAAATCTACGTAAGGCAAAAATAATTGAGTGTAGTGAAAATTCACTATAATTCTAATAACTCATAGGGACCTTTTTATTGCAAAAGGTAATGAAACTAGGAAATAATACCTTATCTATTAGGTATTGAGATATTCAAAAGTATCTTTGATGATGAAAAAATGACCAACTCAACTAATGCAACAACTTTACCTTTATAAGAAAATGATTGAGAGATAGTCCATTTATAGCATTTCCCTTACGGTGGAAGCAACCACTTGCATTGAATTATCCTCATATGAATTGATGACCCCTAATTGATATCTTCTCACTTGACTTGAGCCTACCTCATTTTCATCAAGGTGATATGAGAAAATCTCTACTTTCTCCCTTTAGTGCTAGATTTGCATGATGTGAAGTTACTTTTCCTTCGTATTTATGTAGAGGAAAAGGGGGTATATTGCCACCTTTTGCATTAAATCCATATTAAATCACCGATATAATAATCCATAATTTTCTAGTGATAATCCTTAGGAGTCATACTTCTTAATACATCATACAACTCACCACCATTTTGAAGAACTACTTATTTGTGTGATTGTAGCTTACTCATACCATATTATGACTCATGATACAATGACTTATATCACTTTATATTTCACTTGAACTTTGGATTTCCTCCTAAAAATTCTCCATTTTGTTTTTGTAGCATAACCCATACTTTTCAATTTTGGGCAGGTTTTGTTTGATCGCCATTTTGAAATTTTGTTCTACCAATACAAAATTTGTTATAAAATATATATGTGCTTGTCACCCCCAACCATTTTTTAAGAGAGCTCAATGGTAGATATTTATATGAATATTATTATCTTGTATAAGGATAATTTCACCCTTTATGGTTTCAATCTTAAAGGACTTTTGGTCCTTGCAAGTAGCTATAATATATGTTCTAGTCCTAATCACCTCAAACTTGGTGTGATGACCTAGTTTGCTTCTATATTCATACGACTTAAGAACCAAATCACCAACCTAAAATTTATAAGGGTTGGATCTCTTATCAAGCCATATTTTTACCACTCCTTGATTTTTAAGTATTTTTTATTTGGTCTCTTTCCTCAGTTCTTCAAGCTTAAGTAATTATTTCATTTTTACAAACAACATTATTTTCCTAAATCTCTAGTTGATGCAATAACTTAAGCATAATAAATTCTATAGATATGGGTAGCATAGCCTCCTTACTATATACCAAGGTATAAGGAGAGAATGCAAAATATTTCTTTGGAGTGATGCAATCTGCCTATAAGGATCAACCCTTTTTAGGGTTCGTAACATATTTTTGTTTGTAAAGTTTACCAAACCATTGCCCTATAGGTAGTAATTTGATGATACCTTTAGATAAATGTAATGTTGAAAGGTAAATTGAGTAATAATAAGACCTATGAATGCCTTATAATTATCAATAACTATTGTGTTGAGGACACCAATCCTAGTAATGATATCTTCTAATAATTCTATGATAACCCACTCATTGGCTTCTTTTAGTGGGACCACTTCAACCCATATAGTAACATAGTCTTATGGTAATGAGAACCCATTTGTGACCTTCACTAGATGGTAGGTTGATCATTCTAATAAAATATAATTGCCACTAGGAAAATGGCTAATTTATAGTTATGGGTTTTAAATGTATAGGTACATTGTTGTTCCTTTCAATGAAGAACTTAAATCTATCACATTTCCTAACCCAATGATGGGCATCAATAAACATATATGGACAATAGTAACCAAATTTCATGATATTATTAGTTGTTGTTTGAGTTGAGAAATATCCACTTGAGAATCCTTGATGAAAATATTATAGTAGAGGTTGGGTTTATTATCTTTTTAATGCATTCGAGAAAGAATCCATCAAAATTTCTTCAAAAACAATCCCATCTATCAATGTGTAATAAACATTCTATAATTGGAAAACTCTTCTTTGAACTTTGTATAGATTAGGGGGATACTTGTCTATTTGAATATATTAAATCCTTTGCTCTACCTAGTCTGGTTCTTCATATTCGTTCACCCAACTCCTATCTAAATCTACTTCTTTGACAACATCTAGGTTTCCTTCTTCTTTGATAACATCTTCATACAACCTTTGGCATAGTGCCATTCCATTGACCAATTTTGTATGCTTAATTTCAACATCATATTCTAGGATTTTGGTAATCCATCTAGCCTTCTTTTTACTAATTTATCCACCCCTTATATATTCTCTAACACTTGGATGAATAACATGGGATATGACTTTGTTATTTGAAATCATGTGCTTGAAATTATTTAAACCTCTAACCAAAGCGTATACTTGTTTTTCAACAAAGTTATACTTCTCTTCGTATCCATTTAAATTTTGGCTGAAGAAAGTAATTGGGAATTTATGTTGGTTTTAATCTTTCTATGTTAGTAAACTTGTGATACTAAGATCTCCCCATATGCATGGATAATAAAGTCATTGTCAAAATTTGGGTTGACCAACATTGGAGCTTCTTCAATAATGTTTTTTTCCTCAAAGGTGTCCCTTCCTTTGTATGTACATATAAATGGTCGATCCTTCTTTAGCATGAATTTCATTAGCTAAAAATTCTAAGATGAACCTCCTAAAAAAATTTATGTGACCAAATAAATTTTGTAGTCCATTTTTTGGTCACGGAAGTGAAAGACTAGAAATAGTTTTGACTCTATTTAGGTCTATGGAAATACCATCTTTTGATACAATGTGAGCTAAAAATTTGCCTTGTAGGATATAAAAGATAGATTTTTTTAGAGTGAGGCATATCCCAAAGTCTTGACATCACTCAAATATGTTCTCTTAGTGTTCCAGATGATTATTTTTCTTAGAGAATACAATAAAATCATCCAAGAAGATTACTATCACTTTGTTGATTTAGTCTTGGAAATCAATTTCCATGGCTCTTTTGTTAGAATATATTATATCCTAAGTTATTACTAGGATAAGTTTTAGTGGCTGAGATATTTTAGTTAGTTATGATCTAATGGATCAGATTGTAAGCATTTGATATTTAAGAAAGGTTCTTTCAATTGAATAATATCAAGTCTTTTACTTTTCTAACATGGTATATATTAAGTTATTACTAGGATAAGTTTTAGTGGTGGAGATATTTTAGTTAGTTATGATCCAATGGATCATATTGTAAGCACTTGCTATTTAACCAAGGTCCTTTCAATTGAATAATATCAAGTCATTTAATTTTCTAACATCTTTGAAATATTGTCCTAACATTATATAGCCCAAAAAAATCTACTAATATGTGAATGTCCCCCATTTAGGGATTCCAATGTGATTAAGCCTCTCAAAAACTTGTTAGATTTTAATTGGATCATCTAATATCCATGTGTCTCTTCAATGTTTGGGACCATCTCTTCATCATATTCATCTATTTATTGAAGGAAAAAAATGATATGTTTATCTTTATTAAATACCTACACATTCACTTCATTATTAGGAATAGTTGGTCTAACTATCAATTTTACCAATTGATGATTATGGAGCAGACCATTGACTGGATCAAACTGTGATCTGATTACTGCCATACGATCAATGTCTAGATTTTGAATCCTTGGAATAACCTTAAAATTAATATCATCAAAGGTTCCAATAAAGTCCTAAACCCTATGTCTATAATATTTTTTTATCCTATTTTTCGCCAAATATTAAGATCTTATTTGCTTTTTCATAAATTCACTATCAAAAAATATTTGAAGTAGTTTAACACCTATTTTTTTACAATTTGGAGCCCAAGTATTGGAGCTTTGTATTCAACTAGGTTATTTGAATAGTTTAAATGAAATTGGTATGCTTGTAATAACTTTTTTCCCATTGGTGAGATAAAAAACACATAAATACTAGTCCCCTTTCTACTTCTAGCACCATCAAAGTATAATTTTTGCAGATAGGAAAAGGTAATTTTTCTTCTTGAATCAAATATATTCCTATACCAGTTTTCTCATAGACTTATGTGATCACTTGGTGAAGTAGAATAAATTTCTCTAGTAGATGCTTTGGCCTCTGATTATGCCTTTTCTATGGTATAAGATTGTTAAGCATCTAATTTGATCCAAGGAAATTTCCCTATATGATGAACATGAAGAGGTTCCATTGGTATATTTATCTTAGCATCACACTCCAAGGATAGGTAACTTCCTATTTTGGTAGTAAAATATCTCAATAAATAAATTTCAAAGGTGGCTAGGAGCTTAATATTGTTAGATCTTGATCAACAATTAAATTTGTACATTTGTGTAAAGTCAGAGGGAGGTTCCTAACCAATTCAATGGCATATATTGGTGTTCCGTCTAACTTAACTACACCTTGATTATCTAGCTCATAACTTATTACCAATGCATGAGCCACTCCCCTAGGTATGACCAAGGTACTTGCTCCTAAATCAACCAAACAATTATGGATCAATTTATTTCCATGGATTAGAGTCAAGTAGAATGGTATTGGTTTTATTTTGATTGTTTTAAGAGTAGATATTTTGAATATTGTGAGTGCTTTTTTATCATCTAAAGTTTTTTATTTTATTTTAATACCTATTCTATATGATAAATTTATCTAGACTTAGTGATCACTTCCTAGAGTGGCATGGTTATGGTATATTTCTTGAGATGCTCCACTATATTAAATGACCTTAAATATTGTACCTTTTGAGTAGTGACTTGTGCCCATAGGGATCATATTATTTCTACCGCATGTAGTTGATAAATACTTTCTTACATTGGCATGATCTCTTGTTGATTAGGTACCTTCTTTGAATATGCTTGCAGATTTAAGGTTTATACTACTACTAGAATAAAAATTTCAGTGGGATCTAGTAGCTTATCCTCTATATTAGTTTTCTCCTCTTCTTTCATTGCTTTATTTTTGGCCTAGGTCATATAATAAGTGTGCACATGAGGTCTTGCAACCCTATTTTTATCAGATTCAACATACATTTATTCTTCATCCCAATTTACTAAGGTTTATTCAGAAAATTTAGTGTCTATACTTGGAAAATAATTCTAGGCCAAGGTTTAAGAAGTAGATAGTTGTGGATAGGAGGGTTTTTTTGGTTTACCTTAGTGCAAGTATCAATATGACATGATTCATGGAAACACTAAGTTTCTAAATTTTCTAGATAGTCATTTTGTATGGGGGACAAAATTCTAATAGATTTTGAAAAAGGATTTTGATATTAGGTTTGTATGGAGGAATTCCAATGATTTGAAGTTGATGGATGACCTCAAATTTTGTTGGTATTATGATAGTCACTTATAGTATTTCTAAGTCCTTGTTTTTTTTTGGATGGAATGATGGGGTTGCTTTGACACTCATTCTACTATATCACACGGGCCAAAATTTCATTAAAAACTATTTTTAATAGATTGTTCATTACCTCCAAATCAGAGTTTTCCATAGTAGAAGAAGTTACAGTAGAAAGGGAAACATCGACTACAAGTATGACTAAAGTATATTGAGAGGTTATTGGTTGGATAACTTGAGGGGGGTAGTATGGAGATTAAACACTAGAAAATAGAGGTATTAGAGGCCTAGGAGTGAGACTTCAAATATGGATCAGGTCATGTTCATATAGATGGATAAACCATAGGAGTATACCAAAGAATTTTCTCTCTTGGTGTTAATCATCATGGATATCTTGGAATCTAAGGCCTTCAAATAGTAAATAAATACCATACCTAGGAAGGAAAAATATCATTAGGTATTATATTCCATGTCTAATGAAATAAAACATTGAAATTATCCATGGCCTCCATCGATGCTCTATTTATGGTTGAAAATTATTCTAAGCAAGACACGCCATCTACCTTCTGCCTAAATATTTTAACAAATAAAGTATTAAGTTGGTCCCAGTTAGTGATCAAGTGTAGTTGAAGTGAGACATACTACTCATGAGACTTTCCTTTGAATGACACTACCAATAACCTTAGAATAACATTTTTTTTTATCATATTATGAAGTGCACACAAGCTAACCATGTTTTAAAGGTGTTCAATTAGAGTTGGCATGTCTTCCTAGTATAGTATGGGAGATATTTTAGTGTAAACATAAAAATATTATCCCATATTGCTAGTAAAGTGGGGTCACAATTTTTAGCTTTTGAGGATATATGAAATGGAAAATATTTAACACAAGTCCTAATAAGATGCAACAAATATGAAAGAAAGTGAGTCTGCAATATGACTAAAATATACTATAAATAAAAACAACAAAATTACAATGTAGTATGGAGGAAATGGTCACTCCAGTACAAGTAGCTAAAGAGCTACATTATGCTCCATACAAGATCTCTACTATCTAGTACACTACACTAGATAAGAACTTGACTTTATACTAAATTGATCTATGAGGCCATTTATAGAGGAAGATAGATTCATTGGCCAACACTCTACCTAATTGTACAACGTAACACCTTGCACATTACAACCTGCACATTGCCACTTGTGCATTTATTACATTGCTTGAAGTAACTAGCTAACTTCCTCCTAAAGTAATCTCCTTCTCTAATTATGTACCTAAGGTGGTACATTTACATGAACCAAATGATGTAATATACTCTAACTGTAACACCCCTTGTATTACATTATTTGGGTATTGAAGATTTCAACCTTCAATATGGATCTTTATCTTCAGATGTTCTTCAGCTTGATCTGGTCCTCTTTAATTCACATTGCATTGTATGCATTATTGCATTGGTTCTTATTATTCTTATTCTTCTTTATTGGAGTCAGTACTTTCATAGGTGGATGTGTTGTCACCTGATTCTTGGAAAAAAAAATTATCTTTGCTTTTGTCCTTGTCATCACTCTTTGTGTTGTGTATAGAGAATTTTGAACATACACTTAGAGCATCATGATAATATTTTGAGTTAGTAGAACTTGAAGTACTAATATTGCATGAGGATTGAAATATCTTTACTAGTGATGATTCATCTAACTCTATTTTTAGCTTAAGTAATTCTATCAATCCTTTATGTTCTACATTTTCATCCTTATAACATTTGAATGTAAGTAGTGCCATGTATAGTATGCTTCCATATTCTAAAGGAATTTTAATGTCATTATTTTTATTGTTAATTGCTTCAGTGAGTCGAGTATGTAGATAGTGCTCCATAATTTCAAACCTATCTTTCAGGGCTTCATTCTGTATCCTTTTTGAAATAGGATCTAAGTTTCCTTTAGATTTTATAAGTGAATTCTTGATTCCATTTTTATGACACTTGCTCTTTCTTTTCTAATAGTGTTGTTCATGTCATTGTTTACTATATTACGTGAGGTGGACATATTTATGGCTTCTTGGAATGGAGTATAATGTGCTTGTATAATCTTCTAAAGTGTTATCCCTTGTGACTCCCCAGTTATGAAATTTTATTTGATAGAACATTTTAGTGCTTAGGCTTTGTAGGCTTCCTTATATATCCCTAGTTAAGAGATGTGAATTAGTGTACCTTATGATTCCCAAATGGATTGAGTACTTGATAAATTTTGAATGAATGCTATTATTATCAAGTCTTGTAGAATGCCTTATGTCTCCCTAGTAAGTATTTACAAAATCAACTTAAAAGTAAATAGAAAATATCAACTAATTATACCCCTTATTTCTCCTATTGAACTTAAGCACTTTCTAATTTGATGAGGTTCTATTTGTTGGAATTCTTTTGTACCTTTAATGTAAGTTTAAGACAAGTATAGTAATTAGTTTCCAACTCTTGATTTTCCTTGTACAACCTTCTTTTATAGCTTTGATAAATTGATATTTAATGTTTATAAATTACAACTACTTATTTTGGTGTAGTATTCCTTATAACTCCATAATATGGAATTTTAGAAAACAATGATATTTGCAATGTTAAATAATTAATCTATCCAGGTAGAAATCCTTATTTCCCCTATGCTTTAGATTGCAAATATTAGGCTATTATTTTCCTTGTAGAACCTTATTTTATAGCCTTTGATAATTTGATATTTAATGTTTCTAAATTCCAACTACCTATTTTTATGTAGTATTCCTTATAACTCCCTAATATGGAATTTTAGAAAACAATGATATTTGCAATGTTAGATAATTAATCTATCCAGGTAGAAATATTTATTTCTCCTATGCTTTAGATTGCAAATATTAGGCTATTTAATATATATATATATATATATATATATATATATATATATATTTCCTTTTTAATATTGCTTTCAAACATGGTTGATTTTTCTTAATATTTCAACCTTATATTATATCTTATATCTACCTATTAATAAAAGAAAATTGGAATAAGATATAGTCTTAACTCTGTGATGCCCCAAACCTCTATGTATCTGGTGCTGATTATTAGACATAGATGATAGAACTCTTTAGTGCTCTTTTGACCGTTATCTCCAACGTATGGGCATAGGATTTAACTTGGACGGTAAATGGTTTATTTGACAACATTGCTTGGACAATGGATGCTTCTCGTATGATCGCTTTGACTAGGAGTATTTAATTATCTCTTCCTATTGCTGCTATGTCATCGATGTTGCTGTGTAATTTTATCATGAGCTCATATTCTGATGCTTCTACAAAATTGACCTTCAATGCTCAACTTTGTTTTTAATTTGTTCTAATTTCATTCCGATACTTTCTCCAAGATGGGAAATTCTAAATAGAATGGAATCTTCCTCCTTTTGGACAAGTGGTGAATGGGAGTTATGAATTGAAATTATTTCAATGCTCATGCAAAGATAACGTACATAACCTCCTAAATATTCCTTATAACTCTTTAGGTTCCTAAATTTTCTTGAGCATTAGGAGTTCGGTTGACACTTTAGAATGTTTGTGCCAAGTGGTACTCAAGGTCTTTGCATGTAGACCTTTACTATAACACTCTAGAAATAGTGTTATAACTCCTCTTGCCCTTTCATATGCTTATTTATTGGCTTGCTTTATTTCTTGGATAACAAACAAACTCTTTATTTTATTTGTATTTTGATGAGGACATCAGATGGTGTTGGTTGTGATGCTCCTTGGTTCTATGGAGCTCTAAATGGTATTTTTGGTGCTTCTTTTGGTGGTTGTTCTTCTCCAATTTTGAGACCTCAGACATAACACCTTTTTCAATGAAATTTCTTTAATGATATATTTTATTGATCTCTTAAGTTCCTCATTGAAGAAAATATTTAAGTAGTAAAGGAGATCACCAATCTATTATTTCTTGGACTCTTCTCAGGAGTATTCTCTAGGAAATCCTTTCTGGAGTTTTCTTCTGAATCAAGAATTTATCTTCTGAATCAGGAAATATTATCTGGAGTAATATTCAGGAAATATTCTTTGGAGTATTCTTCTGAGTCAGGAATTTATCTTCTAAAATAGGAAATATTTAGGAAATTTTCTTTAAAGTATTCTTCTGAATCAGGAAATTTTTGCTAAAATGTTCTTAAAAAATTCTTCTTTGGAGTTTATTTTTGAATCAGGAATTCTTCTTCTAAATCAAGAATTTTTTTCTGAAATTTTCTTCACAATTAAGGCTTCTACGGACTTCTCTACTTCAAGGCTTCTCTAGCATTTTCTTCTTCAAGGCTTCTCTAGCATTTTCTTCTTCAAGGCTTCTTTGTCCTATTATTCTTATAGTATTCTTGTTGGCAATTTTAGTTGTTTTATGTTGTCATTGATGTCACATTAATATCACAAGGCAACATTGAGTTTTGATGACCAAAGCATTCATATTTCGGAGAGCATGGATATATACAGGGTTTTTGTGAAAACCAAAGCAGGTAAAATAAAATGTTTTATTTAAAACCATGAATGGTAGATTTGAAATGGGTTTTTCTTAAAACCCAGGTTGGATTTCTATTTCATTGAAAAAGGTGCCCCAAAGATGGAGATATTCAATTTTGATTATTTGGTTTAAATTTTATTATTTAAAATTAAAATTTAATTTTAAATTTTATTATTTAAAATTAAAATTTAATTTTAAATTTTAAAATTAAAATTACCTTAGCGTCGACATCATCATAAAAAATAAATTAATTTAAAAGCGCTGCTGACATTTGCAAATTAAAGGGAAGTTGCATATAAATGCAAAGGTTTTTATGTCAAAAGCCTTGGAATCGAATGCAGAGGAGATAAGATGAAAAGCGTCAAAATATTCGTGTGGTAGCGTGGTCCAACGACGAGCGAGGGGAGTGCAAAGGTTTTTTCTTTTGAAAGAGATGAGGTTCAATTCCCACGGGTTAGGGTTTCGAGAAATAGAATTGGCCCACATTTTTGTTGATCTGAGCAAGGGGAGAAGAACAAAAGTGCATTCTATGGTCTTCGTCCTATGCGAGCACGTAGCTCACGTGGTCTTTGGCACCATGATTGAAGATCATTTGGGCAGAGACAAGGGTTCGGTTCCCTCTAAGATGCAAGTAACATTTTTATTAATAATTTTTTTATTATCGCCTAATGTTGGAGGAATAAGGTGATGATGGCTGGTTGATTTTTATTGGAAGACAAGTTTAAATGCACTTTTAGAAAAGAAGATATTTTTGGTATTTTCTTTTTATAAAAGTATATCATATTATATATCGTTGGAAAAAGTATTTCGAGGGCTATTTGACTAACTAGTTTATAAGGAGAAATAAGTTGTATGTAGAGAGATATTTTTGTTTTTGTAAAGGGGTTCAAAAGTGAAGATTGTTGTGCTCTTTTCCAAAGTGTGTTGAGTGTGGCAAATTTCCAAAGGGGTTTCTTCACTTCATAAAAGGTATGGGCACATTATCCTATTGATTATTTATGGTGGTTGATTTCTATAATATCATTGGAGGGAAAATTATTATTTGTGGTTTCCTTTTAAAAAGTGGTTGGTTGAATGCATCAAGGTTTTTTGAATTGAGAGTTGTGTTTAAAACCTTGTGTTATAAGCATAGTGGTTGAAGCCCATTGGTTGTAAAAGAAATTGAGTTAGAAAAGGACATGAATATCATTGTTATGTGAGATTTGTGGTTGAGAATTATTGGAAATATTTGAGTTGGTTGATACATACTTGGACCAGGGTTGTGTGAGAAAGAGTTGTCCCTTGTGATGATTGGTTGAGTTGAGTTGATTGAGCCTAGTCAAGTGATGTGTGAAGTGATTGTTCAAGTTCTATGAAATAAACTATTCCATCATTCTTTATTGAGTTGAGATTGAGGTTATAACATATTGAGTCTCTAAAAATTCTCTTTATGGTTCTATAAGACTTGATTTGAGTTGAGGTTGACTTGAATTGAGTTGAGGTTGATTTGAGTTGAGAGTGAGATTAGAACATATTGAGTCTCTAACAATTCTTTTTATGCTTATATGAGTTTATTTGAGTTGAGTTTAGATTTATTTGGGTTGAGAGTGATATTAGAACATATTGAGTCTCTAAAAATTCTCTTTATGCTTCTATGAATTTGATTTGAGTTGATATTACCATTAATTGTTGAGTTCATTTTGAGTACTACTTGAGCATGATTGATTGAGCCTTTGAGAAGGCCTTTGGGACAGATTTGAGGACAGTGTTAGGACATATTTATGGATAGTTTTGGGGCAAGTTCTTGGTGATATTTCTAGAGCATATTTGGGCAAGTTCTTGGTGAGATTGCTAGAGAAGATTTGGGAAAATTTTTGGTGAGCTTGCTAGAGCAGATTTGGACAAGTTCTTGGTGATCTTGCTAGAGCAGATTTGGACAAGTTCTTAGTGAGCTTGTTAGAGTAGATTTGGACAGGTTCTATTTGAGCTTGTTATTTAGCATTGTACATGTTCTGTGTGAGCTTGTTATTCAACATTGGACAGGTTCTGTGTGAGCTTGTTATTTAGCATTGGATAGGTTCTATGTGAGCTTGTTATTCAACATTGGACAAGTTCTATGTGAGATTTTTAAGTAGGTTCTATGTGATCCTATTGAGCAGGTTCTTAGTGAGCCTATTGATAGATATTTGGATGTGACAGAGTATAGAGGATAGAGTATTAGTGGATAGAGATCCAACATCCAACACATTTGAAGACAGATCTGAGTGAGGAGTCTTCAAGTGGAGAGAGGTCCACCAGTAAGTGCAACATAGAGACAAATTCTTATAGAAGATCACATAGCCAGAGAAGAAGGGGAAAAAGTTATCCTTTGAATAGATATCCATAAACATTGTAATTGGGAGTGATTCCAAAATATATTGATTAAGAAATATTTAGTAAAAGATTTTCTCCGTGGAGTAGCCCACATTGGGTGAACCACGTAAATTGTTGTGTCTCAATTGTGTGGTGAATTGTACTCTTGCTTACTATTGCTATTTGAGTTATTAATGCACACTACTATATTTGGTTATTGCAATTAAGGACATTAATTGATATTAGTTTGGAAAGAAAGTAAAAAGTGGTCTTATACTTTTCACCCCCCCTCTCAGTATAAGCTTGTGTTCTACAATTCTCTAGTCGATTATTCTTCTAGGATTGTTTTGCCTATTCTTCTTCTACACTCTATAGGTATTAATCTTGAATGGAGATCACCAATCTCCTATCTCCTTCTACAAATCAACTTTTGGTGTCTCTTCTTTCTTGATTTTACTATAAGGTTTTTGTGGCCTTTTCTTTACTTCTACAATTTGTAGGATTGCATCTCTTGTAGTGGGACATTTATCAAGGTCTTTGAATTTTTTAGTATTCTCCTTGTTGTTGCAAGTGCTTGAATGATTCTAAGAAGATATTATTCCTAACTCTCTTGTAGGAAGCTTTCCAAACTTTTACAAAATCTACTTTTCTTACAACAAGCTATTAGAAACTGGAACAGAAGAACTTATAAATTTGGAGATAATATTCAATAGTTTATTTGTCAATCTAGTGGTATGAATGTTGAGTCCTAGTATTCACAAATTTTTTTGCAACTCTATGGAAATACTCTAGCCAAATATAATCTCAGAATTTTTGCAACTAAGATTTATTTTAGTCCTCACTTTTCTAATCTTGTTGACTAATGTGGCTATTTCTATCAATTGATTCCTAATGATATATTTTGCATGCAATGGTGCATATTGACAAATCTATTTTGCAAAGATGCATGCCAATAGTAGCAATGGTGACTCTTCCTATTCCTCTTCACCTATTGGAATTCTATTATAATTTATATAGGCCTATTGGTCATGAATCTACCTAGTTACAAGATCTATGCCTTGTGCACCCTAGACCCGACCAACATTGAAAGGCCGGAGGAAAGAAATGTCCTCCGGGCCAATCTCCAGAGAGGGTTGGCTCCCTTACTAATCCTACACTGGTTTTAAGCTTAGAGTTATAGGAAATAAATGGGAAATTATAAAAAGAGATGGGAAATATGGCTATAAGCCAGCAGTATAGGATGGGGATAGACTAACAACCAAAATTTCACCAAGCAATTAGCAACATGCAATAGAAACACAAGCGCAAAAACTTCTAATAGTTATGCAAGAAAATAACCCCAGAGTGCATTTCAGTGTTCACTCCCTCACTAGCAAAGACTAAATTCAGAAGCAGAATTCACTCACAACAAATAATGGAAATGAAAGCCTTCAAAAATTACACACAAAAAATTATCAAGTGCAAAAAACCACTCGAAGAACCAGAAGTCGAAGCATTTCTATTGATGCAGAAAACTTAGAGTGTTTTTCTGCAGAGTGTCCATCCTCCTTTTACAATGAAAAATGATTAGTATTTATAGAGGGATTGCACCTCTATCATTTAATGCATATACAACAAAATGTTGGTAGATCAAAAACCAACGTGCATATTTTCCTCCTCGGCATCGGTGATGTTTTCAGTCGAAACATTCTTCATGGAGGCAACGATCCTGCTTTGGTGGGAGAATCTCATGGGAAATTCATAGGATTAAATGTTGGAAGACACCTTCAAGCGTCGGTGCATTGGAAAGTAGCAAAATCATCTAAAAATTGGGAGCTTGACCTTTGAACTTGCTTCACCATTGTGCATTGGAAATCAACTTTTTCCAAGAGAGTCCACCATGTATTAATGCCATTTTGAAAAAATAGCACAGTCGGGTGGTGGTGCATTGGAAATGAACCCAAATGGTATTTAATCTTGCACCTTTGAGGTAGAAATCCTAGAAATGTAGCTTGTATAGCTTCAAAGATTAAATTTCATTGCCCCTTAATCTTTCCCAAGAGAATCAACAATAACAACACCTTGGAAAGTGGTGCCTCCGGGAGTAAATGAGTTTCACCCAAGAAGGAGGTGAAAAACCCTTTTTGGAGCACTGAGAGGCGACAACACAAGTCTGCTCATTTTGTTTGGGTGATTTCGCTTCATCATAAGCCTTCAACATTTTTTATTAATGTCACCCTTCTTGAAGGAGACAAGGACTTTCACCCCTTTCTGGAGGTGATTTCATCTTCAAATAATTTTTCTTTGAGGTGGCGCACGTCGTAACTTATTTCTACTCGAATATGATTTAAAAACCTTGTTTCACCCCCTGGAGATACGAAATCACCTAGCGCCTCCCAATAGGGGCGCCCTTGACTTTGACTGTACCTATCTTCTTTGTTTTGTTTCACCTTACTACGGCCGAAATGACTAGGGCAACAAAGGAGGGCCCCACGTCTCAATTTAAACTTTGCCTTATGGGAAATTTCATAAAATATGGACTTTCACCCCAAGGAGGGGTGATAAAGAGTTTCATCCCTCCTTGGAGGTGAAAGCACTTTGCTTCACTTAAAATTATTTATTATGCCTTTCACTCCTCTGTTTTGTTGGGGCACAGTTGTATATATTTTTTTTAGCAAGTGATGCTTCTAAAGTCAAAAATATGACTTTCACCCCAAAGAGGGGTGACATGGAGTTTCACCCCTCACTTGGGGTGAAAGCATCTTGCTTATCCTTCTACACCTTTTCATTATACCTTTCACTTCTCATTTCTACTCGGGCGATGTGGCATTCTTTTAATACGTTTCACCTCCAAGAGGGGCGAAAGGGATTTTTGCCCCTCAATTGGGGTGAAACTCTTTTTTCAACATTTTTGAACTTCTTTGTGTGGCTTCTAACCTTTGCCTCTTTAAAAGAGCGACACTACCTCTTTCACTAGGTTTCACCTCCAAGCGGGGCGATAATGACTTTCACCCCACTATTGGGGTGAAACTCTTTGGTTTTGCTTTGTAATTTCTTCTTCGAAATGCCACATGATTTTCATTGTCCTCTAGGGTGAAACCATTTAATTTGAACTTTGTTCTTGTCTACCAATATTTTTTGTACTTCGGGTGAACATCTTTTTACTGCACTTCACCCCTCAATTGGGGCAAAGTTAATCTTCTTTCTGTCGATGAAGTTGTTGCATTCCTCCATGAAACTTAACTTACAACTTTTATTAATTTCATCACAATGTTATTTTCAAAGTCAAAAAAAAAGTGTAAAGCAACAAAATAATTACAACATATTAAAACGGTAAAATTATGGCATCTCCCATCAATCATTTTGAAAATTTTACAATTGTAGTTCAACAAAAAATTCAATGTGGTAAAGTTTCAAAACTACCAATATTCTTGGTGGCTCATGGGGTATCTAGCTCGCATGGATGCAATCGACCCCAAGCCTTCATCCATTGGGCTTAAGAGTCAGCTCCACCAGGTGCATCAGGCTGCTTATCGCTCGCTCTAACATCTTGCTCCTCGACCTCTTTTTTGTAGCTTCTTCTTTTGAGAGAAACATGATTGTAGCCTCATACACTACAACAACATCGGACCAAGCCTCTCTAGTGATTATCTCTAGGCCATTAAGTGAATCCACTAGATACCTAAAAATCTCCACTTACCCCATATCAATGTAATTCACCCATTGACTGAGTTCCAGTAAACTAGAATCGATGCGTGTGAGCTTCCTCATCAGGGAACACATGGTCTTCGATAAGAGGCTCATCCCAATCATCAATTTTGGAGGCATCATCAACAAAGATCACCCAAACTACTTCTAGGTCCTCCTTTGATAGAATGTTCCCCTATCATCAGTGAAGCTAGGGAAACCATTATCAGCTACTACGTTAAAATAGGTTGTTGAAATTTTTCTCTCCTGCTCAAACATGTCGAGTAGCTTGCGGGCCTCCTTAACTTGATCCAGCCTAAAGAAATACTAGGCAAGTACAACTTTGGTGCTTGCCCAAGCTCGGGCCATATCACTCATGGGATGAAATCGGAGATCTGATCTAGCTAGCGCCTGCATCTACATTGCCTTTACCATAAGAGGTTCTAGGTGCTCTTCGCCATGCTCTACTATGTACTGACCATATGAGATGATAGTCTGTATTTCTTGAAGGTACATGAGGACCTGTGTCACCTTTGTCACCTAGGTCTTACAATGAACAAGCAACTAGCTACGTGCCTCCTTGAATTTTTCTTTCGTTAGGACTATGGCCTGTGTTGCTTTCATGGCTAGTTGATCCTACAAATTTTGGAGTTGGCTTTTCAATGCCTCAACCTATTGTTCTGCTCCTCCTTTGGCCTGCTGATGCTTCTGGATTATCTTCTCCAACTCTTCTACCCTTTTCTACCAATGAGTTACCTCTGACTATGTGGATTGCAACTATGCTTGACTTTTCTCTAGAGACTCCTCCAAGTCGATGATCTTAGCTTCAGCCTCAAAGAAGCGATTCTTATAGTGCTCACCATGTAGGAATAAGGAGC
Organism: Wollemia nobilis; assembly: GCA_028583015.1. Lineage (NCBI taxonomy): Eukaryota > Viridiplantae > Streptophyta > Pinopsida > Araucariales > Araucariaceae > Wollemia > Wollemia nobilis. The sequence continues at coordinate 8,354,928 of JAQPPZ010016710.1, read as the reverse complement.
TCATCTCTGCTTGAATGTTTCCCACTATCTCCATGGTGTCGAGCTTTGTGAGGTCCTTGGTGATGATCTCATAATTATAATCATTTGGCATCATCTCTCCCTGAGGCTTCTGGACCTGGGGAAACATCTTCATTGTATGGGCCTCCATGGCGTTGGGATCAAAGGAAACCTTCTTCAAGGGCTTCACTGGTGCCATAGCTTCTCTTCTTTTTTGACTCTTTAGCCACTATGATGAACTTAAGTGAGCTTGGATGATTTTTGTTGTAATGGGTTGTACTTGTATAATTGCTATCTTTGACTCGGGTAACACCTGTAGCTCCAAAAATGGGGTGAAATGGAAATGAGTCCTATGGATTTGGCTCAAGGGAAGTGGAAATTAGCATAGTGGAAATGGTGGTGGGAATGGAAATAGTGGTAGAAATGGAGGTAAGGGGTTCGACCATAGTCACACTCACTCGAGGAGGAGCTTGTGTACTTATAATGGTAATGGAGGTTACTTGGATGGATGATATGGGAAGTGAAAATGGATTTGGAGTGGAGGTGAAAGAACTGAAAGAAAGGGAAGTAGAAGAAGTGGGAATAGAAGAAGTAGGGAGTGTGGTGACCGATGGTTGGGAAATGGGAAGTGAAATTAAAGTGGAGGGTATGCCAAATGAAGGGGATATAGAAGTGGAAACTAGAGGAAGGGAAACAATAATCACCAATTGCTCAGGGAGAGAAGAAAGGGAAGAGAATGTACCTTCGGGCTCTAATGCTTTTTGAGCCGATGGGGATGTAGGTGGTTGTGACATCGGATCTTTCTCCACCTGGTCCTTTGGTTCTACTGTAATGTCCTCCTCAATATTGATAATATCGACACTCTGAACCAATGGCTCTTCCCGAACCAAAGGAATGGCTTCTAATAATTCTATCTATTCAACCAAAACCATAGGAGGAGGGTTTGATGAAACTACTTCGGTTCTTCGCTTCTTTGAAATTTTTATAATTGATAGCTTTTCCTGCTTGCTTTTTACCTTACGTTGCAATGGCTCTTCTGGCACTTGCTCTTCTTCCTCGGGCACAAGTGGCACTTCTTGGACCATGGGATGCTCTTCTTCAGCCATATTTTCCTCACTACTAGACTTTTGCAAACTCTGAGGTACAATACAAGTGAACGTAATCGATTGATAACTGGTGTAGAACTCATCATAAGTGTCCAAAAATATTTCATCCATTACTAGGCCATATGGTGACCCAATTTTTCTTCGATGAGCCCTCATGATCCACCAGTTTGTAATTTTTTCTTCGGACCAACTCGAAAGTTGCTCCTTCATCTGGCTAAATAACCCTGGTGGAGGAATCTGATTCTTATGTACTATAGGGTTATATTCAGCCTCCATTTCATAGAAATCATGCCAAGGTGGGAGTGACATCATGTTTTCCACGTGCCACTCCAAGTCATGCCCCTTCGAATTGTTTTGGTGCTTTTCAATATCTGGCCTCGAACAACAATGAAAGCTTTTGACCTTGATGTGCTCAGCAAAGTGACCCAAAGGATCATACTTCCATTATTGCGGTAACTCCACCATTTTGATGTCATAAAAGGTCTCAGTTATTAATTGGTTTTGGCCCACCTGGCTCACCTCAATGCCTCCAAAGTGAAAAGGCATATTGCACATGGTTTTCTTTCCATGCCCTACCCCATACACATCATTAATAAAATCATGTTTTCGAACAACCTCCAAAGCAAACAAGTACCCTATGGTAAAATATGGGAGCAAAACTGGCTTACCAGTATAGCCAAAAATGCGTAGCACAACACCTTGTGTCAATAAAAATATATCACCTCTTTGCTTTGAGATGATTTCTTCTCTCATTGCCCTTGGTACCCTCTCACTTTTGTAGAAAATCAACTCCAGGGTAGGACCCACAAACATACGATTGAAATTATAGAAAGACTCCTACCTTGACAAACTAGAAGTCCACAAATATATCGACAATTTTCTATTCTCCTTATCAACCTGCCTACTTGCAATGAAAGAAAACTTCTTGTGCAAGTGAAAGAAGAAATACCAAATTAGAAAGGATGTGTGCCTGAATACCTTCGTTCCTTCGCTCTACATTTTCTCTAGTTGGGAATGCATTCTTCTAGAAATATGATCGGCCTAATCAAATAAAATAGGATTCATCCTTTCTATCATTATCGTGGGGGCATAGAATTCAACCTGGGAGATGCATTGCACCAATGCTACCTACCACTTGTGCACTATTGAATCTTTTGGAAGACCCATGACCCAAGCCACCATAGAGAACAAATCTAGACTCTTGAAATCTATCAATGATTTTGGTAACATTGGTAGCTCACCATGTTGGGGTGTTTTTATCAATTGTGTCTCCATGAATCGATGTAGTGTCACTGTTGATTGATATCTTTCTTCCTATTCACCAATGTGTAATTTCTTGAAAATGAAGTCTGAGGGTGGTGTAATTCCACAAGCGAATGCCTCCCGGATATCTTCAACTGAGATGGTGAATAACACATCACCTTTTGCATTCTGCATCATCCTAGTTTTAGGATTATAAAATTTTGAAATAGCCTCCACCAATTTTGGGTAATAGTGAACTGGTGTGCATAGGTACTAGAAGATATGGGTATGGTATGCTATTGTGAGAGGACTCTCCGATGTTAACCCTTGTCGAACTGCAATATCTACATCCTGGCATAATTTTTCAATGCCCTTGTTGGTAATAATGCAGTCTCCCACCTGAGCCAGTGTATCAGAGTATGGATCCAAGTCGACATTTTCATGGTGCCTTGCTTTCTTGGATTTCTTTCCTCCCTTAGTCTTCTTCTTCACCTTCTTTGGCTCTTCGGTGCTAGCATATTCAGTAGTTCTTTTACCCATTTTCAATAATGCTCAAGCCTCCTGTAACTTCTGCACTCAATTCACCTTAATGCAACAATACTTTAGAGAATATAAAAAAATTTTACCTCCTCTTTGTGGGTGCACCAAATTTATAATTGTGCCTTCATCAACCGGATTAAATGCACATGCTGATTTTTGAAGGAGTTGGGTGAACGTGCATTTCGATCTTTGCATCGAGCATGATCTTTAATAATTTTTTAACTATCTTCAACCTCCCTTCACCCAAAATATTCCTCGATTCTTGTGCTTCTACCACCTCCAAACTTGAAAAGCGCTCCATGAATCTCAACGGGTGACCTCGAGAATGAAAACTACCAAGTGTCTACGAAGGGCATGCCTCGGGATGGAAACAAATCAACTTCGTAGCTTTAAATCTTCAAAACTGCATTCTAGGGTGAAACGAGCAAAATTCCACTTCTCTCGGGCGCTCTTAATTTTTAAAATGATGTCAAGGCACTTCGAAATCAGTCCTTGGTAAAAAATATCTTCAACAGGCATGCTTTACTTTATAAAAAATGTCTTCGAGTGAAAACAATCTGCACTTTGCTCTTTCTCCAACCATCCACGCTCCCGAAGTCTTCCTTCCTGTTGCTTGGTGAAAATAATAGCTTGAGTGCCCTTTTAAAATGTTCTTCCTCCTTGATTTAGCTTTGAAAAGCGCTTTCTTTAGAAAACTCAAGCTTTCCCTGCTTTTCTAGAAAAAACAAATTAAATCAATTTCACCCTTTTTGAAATAACTTTTAAAGAGCTTCTCCTTCCATGAGATTTTTCTTTTTTTTTTTTTTTTCTTTTAAATAAAATTTCACCCCGCTTTTTAAATAAACATGGTTAAAGCTTGGGAAATTTCTTTTTTTTTCGCCTTAGGAAGAGGTGAATATGACTTTCACCCCTTAATTGGGGTGAAAGTGTTTTTTTTTTTAAAATTTTTTTATATATTTTTTTAAAAAAATATACATCTAAGCATAACATATTTGAAAAATAAAAGGAGAAAATTGTACATATATACATACTTGAGCCCAAAATTTCAGTGATGGTAAGTCTTCAGATGAAGACCATTTACTGGGATCGGTAGCTCTCGACCATCCATGTCTCAAAGATAATAAGCATTAACTGAATTTGCTCCTGAGATCTGGAATGGGCCTTCCCAAATTACCTCAAACTTATGGTGTTTTCTAGGTTTCACTTTATCTGAGTTCCACTTCAACACCAAGTCATCAACTTTAAATGCCCTTTCAAATATTTTTTTCCAACCACTTCTGTGTTGTTCTGGCATGCTCCATGAAAGCATTATATGCTTTCTCTCTTTCTTCTTCAAGCTGCAAGAGTTGTGCTAGTCTCGCGCTCATAGGATCAATTTCATCACCCTCATCACTAAGCAACTGCAAAGTCTGGAGGATCGAAAGTTCAATATGGGTAGGCAATACTGCTTCCTTGCCATACACCAGGGAGTAGGGAGAAGTTTTAATCGACTTCTTCACTGATATGCGATCCGCCCATAGAGCTTGGTCTAGTAGTAGATGCCAACTTCTCTTATTGCTCCCAAGTGTTCTTTTCAATATCTAAAGTAGGTTCTTGTTTGTGGACTCAGCTAAGCCATTTCCCTATGGATAATAATTGGAAGATGCTTTCAAATAAATTCCATATCTTCTCATAAACTCAGTAATATTTGCTCTAGTGAAGGGAGTCCCATTATCAGTCACAATGGCATCTGGCACACCAAAATGGGTAATCAGCCCCTCAAGGAAAGAGATGATTATCGCTTGATCCACTTTCTTTGTTGGGATGGCCTCCGCCCACCGAGTAAAGTAGTCCATTGCTATCAAAATGTATTTATGCTCAATAGAAGAGTTAGGATCGATGACCCCAATGAAGTCTAAGCCCCACTATTGAAATGGAGCTTCTACCTGGATCGGATGTAGAGGTAAGGATGCCTTCTTACTCCTACCAACATATCTCTGACAATTATCACAACTTTGACTCACCTTATGTGTATCTATGAAAAGGGTGGGCCAAAAATATCTAGCTTGGATGATCTTCAAGGCCATAGGCCTTCCTACATAATGTCCACTAGACAAGCTAGAGTGGAACTCCTCCAAGATCTTCTACTTTTTAGACTCTTTCACACATCTGAGGAGTACTCCATCTATGTTTTTATGGAATAAACCATTTGATAATAGGATATATCTGAGCACCTGTAATCTAAATCTTCACCTTTGAGAGGAGTTGAGGTGAGGGGGACATCTTCCAGATGTGAAGAATTCGACAAGGTCCTCTGTCCAGTCATGATCACCTGCAACTTGGTTGGCAAGATTACTCTCATTGATAACTTCATCATGTAATGGTACTAGCGATTGAGAAGTTGCACTCTTAGCCAACTCTTGACAGAGTGCTCGATCATGAACCAATTTGGTCGATCGAATCTCCACATCATACTCTTGAATCTTTGAAACCCATCCTGCTCTTTTGTCACCAAGCTCTCCTTGAATAATAAAATTCTTAACATCTGGATGAATGACATAGACAATTATCTTGCTTTGAGAGATGAAATATCAAAATTTCTTTAGAGACTTCATAACCGCATAAACCTACTTTTCAATAAAATTATACTTTTCTTGGTGTGATTGAATAACTTGGCTTAGAAAAGTGATTGGTTGTTCCTCTCCATCATCTTGCTTTTGTGTAAGCACAATGACATAACTCTCCTGCTCACCTACTGCATAAAGGATAAAATCCTTAGAATAGTCTGGATTAATCAATACTGGTGCTTGAACTATTCTCTCTTTAATCTCTTGGAATGCCTACTTCCTTTTCTTCGTCCATTTGAAATCTACATTTTTCTTTAGGAGTTCAGTCATCGGCTTCACTACTTGAGCGAAGTCGACGATGAATTTTTGAATAAAGTTGATTTGGCCAAAAAATGATTGTAGGTCTTTTTTATTGGTTGGTAGTGGTAATTTTAAGAGAGCTTCAACTCTCGTAGGATCAATGGCTAATCCTTCCTTTGAGATCACGTGTCCCAAGAGCTTTCCCTCCTTGATAATAAAAATGGATTTCTTCGGGTTGATAGAGATACCAAATTCTTGACACTTTTCAAACACCTGTCTCAGATGAGATCCATGCTCTTCCCTACGATGTGAGAAAATAGTCATATCATCAAGGTATATCACAATTATTCGGTTCAACAACTCACCAAAAGTGACATCCATGGCTCTTTGAAAAGTGGCACCAACATTGGAAAGATCGAAAGGTATTCTTTGATAGGTGAAAGTGCCCCACTTTGTAGTAAATATCATTTTGTGTTGGTCCTCATCCTTTACCTAGATCTGGTTATAGTTGGAGAAACCATCAAGCAATGAAAATATTTGTGCTCTAGTGACAACGTGAAGAATCTGATCAATCTATGATAAGGGATAGTGATATTTCAAATATGCTTGGTTCAGATTATAAAAATCTATACATAGGCGAATATCTCCATTCTTCTTTCATACTGGAACCAAATTCACCACCCAAGTTGAGTGTTTGATGGGGTAAATGATTTTTACCTCCAATATTTTTAGTAGTTCTACTTTCATAAGCACTTCAATCTTTGGATTAATAGGGCTTTGCTTCTACTAAAAAGGCTTCACCCCTTCCTGCAATTCGATGGTGTGTTGGATCACATTTTTATCATATCCTTTCAAATCATGATAGCTCCATGCAACAATGTCAAGGAATTCATAGCATAGATTCTTAATTTCCTCGAGCTCTTCTAGAGAGCAATCTATCCTAACTTTGATGATCTTGTCTGGTCCTAACTTTAGCTCAGTATATTCCTTTTTGTCCACCTTGATCCTATGCTTTTCTGCTCTATCATTCTGATCAAAGAGACTTTCTAATGTAATCAATCCTTTTGGGATATGATTATTTTTGAGTTGGATCAAACCTTCAACTTCATCTTCATCTAGTGTTCTTCCCTCCACACTATCGACTTCTTTAATCAAAAAGTTTACAATTTGTTCATCATTATCAAAAACTTGCTAGTATATGTTCTTATCTAGGATTGAAGGTCTATAAATCATCCTTACAGTCTTGGGCTTTCACACCACACTCTCAATAGGAGAGAAGTTTGCACCAAGGGATGCTAGGAGATCTGCATGCTTATTTCATTCTCATAAAATCACTTGAATATTTAATGCATCAAATGATTCAAACAAATCCCATACCTTATTATGATACACCTTTAGGTAGTGCTACTTTGAAATGCACTTGTTGGTCACTTGGTTGACAATCAACTCAGAATCTCTAAAAATTTACAATTATTTAATCCTGAGCTTTTCTACTTTCTTCAGGCCCAAGCATAGTGCTTCGTACTCGATGGTATTATTTGTACAACTCTAGGTCAATCGGTATGAATATATTTTCTGGATTCTTGAAGGAGATATGAATACTACTCTAGCTCCAACCATTCTTGCATCTAGCACCATCGAAGTACATTTTCCATAATTGGTCAGGAGTAGAAATTAGATCATCAAACACCTTCTCTTCACCCTCCTCAGGCTTAGTGATGGTATAACAATTGATCTCAGTTTCCATCATCACATTGAAATCAAGCATAGAAAACTCATCCTCTAACTGAAGCTCATCCAAAGCTTCCTCCATCAGGTCCATCTCCTCTAGCTCTTCGGTCACCATGTTGATTGAGTCTACAACCTTTTCTTCCTCTTCAATCTTTTTGATATGATATGTGGAGGGCTTCTCATTATAAATGTGTATTCTCCTCCCTTTGAATGGAATCTCTAGGTGAGAATAGTCCAAAGATAGGTAACCTCCTAACTTAGCTGTGAACTCTCTAGATAGACACATGTTGAAGTATGGTTCCAAGTCTACCACAATGACTTCTTGTATGATAGTAATTTATGGTATGTTATGTAGAAAAATTGGGATATCTTTGATTACTCCTACTATTTTGATAGGAGTGCCATCCAACTGTAAGATACCTAGGCTACTTCTTGTATACTCCATTCCCATGATTTCACATACTACCTTTGGCATGATAGTTGTTGCTGCACTAGAGTCAATCATGCAATTGTGTATGATCCAACCCTCCATCCTGAGAGATAGATAGAATGGGGGAGGTCTATTTTTTCCCATGGTTGAAGTGGGTAGTGTCTGAGCTAGTACTATTTGCATAGGATTTTTCTTCTTATCCTTCATGAATTTCAATGATTCTTACAATAGATCTACTTGTCTAAGTAGTTGTAGTGCATCATAGAGACTCACCTTAGTGGGAATCTTCTTCAGTTATTCAATAATATTATATGACTATGCATTAGGCTCCTTTGATTCACCAACAACTTAATATTTGCTTCGGTACTATTGTGTAGCCTCTACTCTCTGATGCTTGGTCAAAGATGGGTACTTGAGCTTCTCCTTCACCTATTCTTTTGTTTTTGTCTGCACTTGTGTAGTGGAAGGTTGTGAAGTTGATGCTTTTGCTTGCATTCTATCCTTTTAGGGTAGGCAAAATATCTTTCAGTAAGATAGGCTCATCTACTTTAGATGTTGTGCAAGCGCTTTCGCTTGAGACTGCTTCTTTTCATTCTGCACCTTCTGCTCAGTGGGTACCTTCAATGGCTCCATCTCTACTAGATCAACAATGATAGGTTTCTTCCTAGATCTTGTGAGAACTAATACTTTCTCAATAGATGGAACCATGAAGTTGTGATCAATTTTTGTGATCATGTTAACTTGACCACTAGAAGTGCTTTCTACCAATGTCTGCACATAGTTCAAATGAACCATGCAGGTATCTTCACCATGAGGGTCATTATAGGTAGAGCACCAATATGTTCACTTTGATGTACCAACTTCTTCATTAACCAATACAGTTGTATTTCTCTCAGCACCTTTGCTAGTTGAAGCTGCTTGCTCTCTAGTAATCGATGGCGTTTGAAATCTTCTTGATCAAAATTCAGCTTCAACTTGCTTCTTCTTGATGGATGTGATTTCATTTGACATTGTCCTCACTATTGAATTAAGTGATTGCATCTCCTATAATAATTTCATGTGGGGATCAGGATTTGAGGGCATGGAGGTGTTGGCAAAGGTAAAGGTACTAGTGAAGAAGGCAATGTTAGGATAGAAGGAGGAGCAGGTAATTGTGGAATAGTTGGAGTAGGTAATTGTGGGATTGGAACTAGTGCAATTTGAGGTGGACTTGAGCTCCATGAAGGAACATGATACATAGAAGGCATGGGTTGTGAAAATGCACTAGAATATAGATGTTGTGGAAGATTAGGAAGAATAGGCATTGTTATCTTTGGAGGTAGCTTACCTATGGCAATCAGATACACTTTAGCTTTTTGTGCCTAGTGTACAAATATGGAAATGTATTGACATTGGCTTGTCGGATGACCATACCAATGTCAGAATTGAAAGCTCAAAGATAGTAAAATGTGGCTTGTTCATGGGTCGATCGAAGACCATCAGGGACTCTCTGCCAACTTTGAGTGAACCTGACATTGAAATCCACTATTTCCTCCTATGGATGTCTTTGGATATTTGTGAATTGATGTAGTAAGAAAAAAGGATCAACTTGCTCATGGAAATTCTTAATCAATAATTTGCTAACTGATCCCATGTGGTGATAGTAGTGGGTGGTAAGGATCGGTACTAGTACAACAACTTTCCTCTAAGGGACAACATAAGTAATCTTACCATAATGTCTTCATCTGTGATGCCATGTATTATCATCAAAGAAGCCACATCTTGGATATGCTCATAAGTAGTCTTACCTGTACCATCATAGGTGGGCAAAGCTTTCAATGTTGCTTGAGGGATTAGGTTTTGAGCTTGTAGATTCAAAGCTCTTGAGCTATTCCATGCTGGAAACTACCTTGGTGGTGGCTATTGTGGTGGTGGATTTTGAGCCATGTGGATTGGTGTGTGTGGTTGGGGAGGTGGAAAACTAGTAGTTGTACTAGCAGGACTTGAAGGAATGAAAAACACACTAGCTAACTGAGAGGATGTTGTAGTTGATGGGACAACTGGAGGAACTAACCTAGGGTGTTCTCCTAGCTCTTGGATGTCAAGTTCATAAAACTCAATAGGCTCTTCAAAATTTTTGGCCTTCGATCTTGTAATCATGAAGAAAGCTTTTGCTCACTTCATGTTCGGAGGCTTCTGGGTAGAGCTGAGTCACCAGATGTTCTAATCATATAGTACAAGGTGAACATCAAACCTTAATACTATTAAAAGTGGAACCTTTTGAGTGTCCCATCGAGGCATGCCAAAAATTGTTGGTCATGAATCTACCTAGTTACAAGATCTATGCCTTGTGCACCCTAGACCCGACCAACATTGAAAGGCTAGAGGAAAGAAATGTCCTCCGGGCCAATCTCTAGAGAGGGTTGGCTCCCTTACTAATCCTACATTGGGTATAAGCTTAGAGTAATAGGAAAGAAATGGGAAATGATAGAAAGAAATGGGAAATATGGCTATAAGCCAGCAATGTAGGATGGGGATAGACTAACAACTGAAATTTCACCAAGCAATTAGCAACATGCAATAGAAATACAAGCACAGAAACTTCTAATAGTTATGCAAGAAAATAACCCTCAGAGTGCATTTCAATGTTCACTCCCTCACAAGCAAAGACTAAATTCAGAAGCAAAATTCACTCACAACAAATAATGGAAATGAAAGCCTTCAAAAATTACACACAAAAAATTATCAAGTGCAAAACCACTCGAAGAACCAGAAGCTGAAGCGTTTCTATTGATGCAGAAAACTTAGAGTATTTTTCTGCAGAGTGTCCATCCTCCTTTTACAATGAAAAATGATTAGTATTTATAGAGGGATTTCACCTCTATCATTTAATGCATATACAACAAAATGCTGGTAGATCAAAAACCAACGTGCATATTTTCCTCCTCGGCATCAGTGATGTCTTCAGTCAAAACATTCTTCATGGAGGCAATGATCCTACTTTGGTGGGAGAATCTCATGGGAAATCCATAGGATTAAATGCTGGAAGACACCTTCAAGCATCGGTGCATTGGAAAGCAGCAAAATCATCTAAAAATCGAGAGCTTGACCTTTGAACTTGCTTCGCCATTGTGCATTGGAAATTGACTTTTGCCAAGAGAGTCCACCATGTATTAATGCCATTTTGAAAAACAACACAGTCGGGTGGTGGTGCATTGGAAATGAACCCAAATGGTATTTAATCTTGCACCTTTGAGGTAGAAATCTTGGAAATATAGCTTGTATAGCTTCAAAGATTAAATTTCATTGCCCCTTAATCTTTCTTGAGAGAATCAACAATAACAACACCTTGGAAAGTGGTGCCTCCGGGAGTAAATGAGTTTCACCCAAGAAGGAGGTGAAAAACCCTTTTCGGAGCACTAAGAGGTGACAACACAAGTCTGCTCATTTTGTTTGGGTGATTTTGCTTCATCAGAAGCCTTCAATATTTTTTATTAATGTCACCCTTCTTGAAGGAGACAGGGACTTTCTCCCCTTCGTGGAGGTGATTTCATCTTCAAATAATTTTTCTTTGAGGTGGTGCACATCGTAACTTGTTTCCACCTGAATATGATTTAAAAACCTTGTTTCACCCCCTAGAGATATGAAATCACCTGGCACCTCCCAACAGGGGTGCCTTTGACTTTGACTGCACCCATCTTCTTTGTTTTGTTTCACCTTACTATGACCGAAATGACCAGGGCGACAAAGGAGGGCCCCACGTCTCAATTTAAACTTTGCCTTATGGGAAATTTCATAAAATATGGACTTTCACCCCAAGGAGGGGCGACAAAGAGTTTCGCCCCTCCCTGGGGGTGAAAGCACTTTGCTTCACTTAAAATTCTTCATTATGCCTTTCGCTCCTTCTCTGTCTTGTTGGGGTGAAGTTGTATTTTTTAGCAAGTGACGCTTCTAAAGTCAAAAATATGACTTTCACCCCAAAGAGGGGCGACATGGAGTTTCACCCCTCACTTGGGGTGAAAGCATCTTGCTTATCCTTCTACACCTTTTCATTATACCTTTCACTTCTCATTTTTGCTTGGGCGATGTGGCATTCTTTTAATACGTTTCACCTCCAAGAGGGGCAAAAGGGATTTTCACCCCTCAATTGGGGCGAAACTCTTTTTTCAACATTTATGAACTTCTTTGCGTGGCTTTCGACCTTTGCCTCTTTAAAAGAGTGACACTGCCTCTTTCACTAGGTTTCACCTCCAAGCGGGGCGACAGTGACTTTCACCCCACTATTGGGGTGAAACTCTTTGGTTTTGCTTTGTAATTTCTTCTTTGAAATGCCACATGATCTTCATTGTCCTCTGGGGTGAAACCATTTAATTTGAACTTTGTTCTTGTCTACCAATATTTGTTGTACTTTGGGTGAACATATTTTTACTGCACTTCACCCCTCAACTTGGGCGAAGTTAATCTTCTTTCTGCCGATGAAGCTGCTGCATTCCTCCATGAAACTTAACTTACAACTTTTATTAATTTCATCACAATGTTATTTTCAAAGTCGAAAAAATAAGTGTAAAGCAACAAAATAATTACAACATATTAAAATGGCAAAATCATGGCGTCTCCCATCAATCATTTTGAAAATTTTACAATTGCAGTTCAACAAAAAATACTTCAATGTGGCAAAGTATCAAAACTGCCAACAAGGCCCTCCTATATCGATTCACCATGGCTCTGATACCACTATTATATTTTGAGGATATATGCAATGGAAGAGATTTAACACAAGTCCTAATAAGATGCAATAAATATGAAAGAAAGCGAGTCTGCAATATGACTAAAATATACTATAAATATAAATGATAAAATTATAGTGCAGTATGGAGGAAATGTTCACTCAAGTACAATAAGCTAAATAGCTACATTATGCTCCATACATGATCTCTACTATCTACTACACTGCACCAGATAAAACTTGACTTGATACTGATTTGATCTATGATGCCCTTAATATAGGAAGATATATTCCTTGGCCAAAACTCTACCTAGTTGTACAAGGGGACACCTTGCACATTACAACTTGCATATTTCCACTTGTGCATTTATTACATTGCTTGAAGTAACTAGCTAACTTCCCACTAAAGTAATATCCTACTCTAACTATGTACCTAAGGTGGTACATTTACATGACCTAAATGATGTAATATAACTCTAACAACAATGGACCTTTGTTATTCCAAGTAGGTAATGTTTTGTGTGGTTGGATTTTTATGTTTAAGCCTCTACCTCTACCTCTACTTCTTCTTGGAATTGTGTTAATTTATGGGAACAACACTTGAATATTGGAAGCAACACAGAATATAGTTCCAAGTCTTTTGTTCATAAAATTCCAAAGTATTTTTTTAGTGGAGTCACCAAGTGATTATTGCATTTTCTCTTTAAGCAAGTAGACTGATATCTTCACCAAAACCTCAATATGATATCTTTATTAATGACTACTTCTAAATATTCACCTTTGAATGAAGTTATCGAGTGAGATTTTTTAGATGCTTCAATCAAGCAGATAGGCAGGGATCATCACTAGGGTTTCAACCTGTTATAGTTCTTCTTAATAGTGAAACCAATTAGAATGAATCAGTTGGGTTCCATTGGACATGCCATTAAAATATTATTCTTTGTGATTATCGCAGTCACTATATGTGAGGAACTAGATAACCATACTATCATGCTTTGCATAGAGAGACATAATAGGGTATATCTTAGAGCATGATAAGTGGCTCAATTGGACTACCCCTAGAGTTTTTTATAAGACTAAATCCTTTTAAGATGTGATATTCAATGCTCTTTAACCTAACCTACCTAGCTATCAGGTGCATCGATAAAAAGAAAAAGAGAAACCATAGGAAACAAAGATAGTGAAAAGGAAAAAAGGTCTTAAGATAACCTAAGCTAACTAGGGGTAATACACCAAGATTATAAGATTCTTTTGCACAATTATGGGAAAAATGAACCCATGAATCATCAGTAGAAAATGCACAAGGAACACTTTCTCTTCTTGATACATAGATTTAAGCATAGATTGCACTTACCAGAATATAATAGAAATGAAGTAATAATGACCTCTTATACATGTGGATAATCATACATACACACAAGAAACTGGATAAAAATTCCAGTAGTCATGAATTCATATAGATATATGAATATTAATGTTACAAAGCATTCTATAAGTGAGGGATTGAAAGCATATATCCAAAAAAACTTAGGGTTTGGGTCCATACTAGAAGGAAATAAAGGGAAATTTACATACAAGGCCTAAGGCTCAAATAAGCAACTCATTGATCATTTACAATACCTAAAAAGCTACTATTTATAGAAAAATGGAGATAGTTTCCCTCCAAAACATGTATAGGAGTCTCTGACAAAGCTTCTCTATTGCTTCCTTGATCCAATCATCCTTACATCACTTTTATCCCTTCAAGGTAATTGGATTTGGAATCATCAATTTGAGCTATTGGATATTCAATTGCCACCCTAAGGACACTAAAAACTAATTAGAAGCACCTTCTACAATTGATTTTTGTCAAATTTAGGATTGTTGTTATTACATATTCCATGTTATTTGTTTTAATAGGCCATCCATTTTCCTTGGATTACTGAGCCAAATTAATTCCAGTAGGTGATCCTTAACGCTTTTCAATAATGGCTTATCATTTCAACTCATATGTTTATTTGGAAACTTGCACACTAGTATTGATGTCTTTGTTGGCAGTATTAAATTATTTGGTACCTTGAGTACCATTGTAAATATTTAGATTAGGATGTGCGTTTATTATTTAGTATATATAAAGGTATAAAATGTGTTTATCTATCATGTAATCAAAGTGTGAGTTATGAGTGAAAAGTGTTATGTGTGATGTGTCAACATTGGAAGTAGTAAGTTATGTAATCATGAGAAATTGTGTCATTATGTAAGAAATACATATGAAAGGCTATATTTCTCTTGAGGTTCAATAAAGCAAACATTAGGAGTATTAAAGAGTCTCAAATAAGGTTATATATCGATAATAAAGTTCTATGCAAGGTGATTCAAATGTAATAGATTATAAATAAATATTTTATTTTGTGCAATATTGGTGTTATTATAGAGTGAGATAATTCATATGTGATTATACAATCCTAGGAATTATAGACCTATGATATTTTGGGCTAAATTTTCTAACAATGGTATTAGATCTTCATTTATTAGAGTCACTATAGTTGAGGGAGACTGGTATGAGAAGTATTCTGGAGATTGATAGTTTTAGAGATTGGATATTATAGAAGAAGATTATAGGAGAGAAATAATAAGCTGAGAGAATGTGATATTTTTGAGGAGCTACTAGAGTTGAAAATTTGGAGGAATGATTTGAAAGAAAATGACATAATGAAATTGGAGGAATGATTTGAAAGGAGATAGCAAATTGAAATTGGAGGAACGATTTAAGAGGAGACAATATATTGAGAAAAAGATAATAAATTGAAGTTGCAGAGCAAAGTATTTGAGACAAGATGATCTTGGAGTAATGTACCATTAAAAGGAGATGATAAAATGTGATGTATTTTAGCAGCTACAGATATAAGAAACAACAATGTTTGAGAGGTTAAAGAGTACCTCATACAAAAAAAAGAGTGCTTGAGACAATTCGAAAGTGATTAGAAGTAGTATAAGGAAACCTAAGATGAAGGGATAGTGTTTGAGATAGTTGAAATAAGGATCGAGAGAAAAAAAAAGCAACGAACATGAGAGTAGTCATATATTAGAAGAGCACCTAAGATATCAACTTGAGAGATTGAAAGAGCAATGGATGAACATGAACCTAAGTGCACTTGGAATGTTTAAAAAAATTGTTGTGAGAATAGGAACTTGAAGTAGTTGATGTAGAGATAATGGCTTGGTTGCATAGTTAAAATTAGAAGTATAATGCCTTGGAAAGCATTGTTTTTGGATGCCTTAATACACAATGTGGAAAAAATTCATAGATGAATTAAAGGTATTTATCAAGGCACACCTTTGTGATTTTATTTAACTTAAATTTAATGATTTGGGAGACATAATATTTTACTTAATTTAATTAAATTATTGAAATGAATGGATTTATAAGGTGATAAATTAAATGGATGAATTAATTAAAGAATAGAGAGAAATTGAAATATGGATATATAAGAAGAAAATTGAAATCGATATTAATTGACTGGTTGAATGAAATTTTGAAGAAGAAAAATAAGAAGATTAATTTAAAATTGAAAAGGAAACTGATTTTTAGGAGATTAATGATTTGAATTAGTTCTATTATGACAAATATGAAGATTTTCATTTTTGAATCACAACTTTTTAAAGGACCAAATTTTACATCATGGAAAAATAAAATGAAATCAATTCTCATTGTTGAAAAACTTTGGGATATTGTAAATGGTAAAAAAAACATGTGAGAAGATGAAATTGGAAAACAAATGTTAAATTATAATGATGAAAAATCCCTTATGCTAATCATATTTGGCATAACAAATGAAATTCAGCCATATATAAGTGAAGGAAAGACTTAAAAATAATCTTGGGAAAAATTATGTAAAATATTTGAAGGAAGAAATGAAGCGACCGTTTTGCAATTGCAATCATAATTGTATTCTTTAAAGGTTCACAGTGGAGAGAGTATAGATTTTTTCTTCTTCGAAGGATAGCATAATAAAAAAAAATCTACAAACAATGGGATACAAAGTGGAATATAAGTTTCTTGTCCAAGTTATATTAAGAGCAGTCCCAAAAAGTCCCAAAAACATTCAAAATTTTTGTCAATTCTCTTCAGGTGCTAAATAAAATCATAACCTTTGATGAATTATTTAACACTCTTCAAGAATATGAAGTGGAAAATCTAGTAAAATATGAAATGACTAATAATTCTCTAATGTCAAACAAAATTATATCAAATAATATTGCTACATCATCTCAATCTCAACCTGAATGGAGAAAAAAATATTGTCACATATGCAATATAGAAGGTCATACCATAAGATAATATAGATATAATTATCTGACCAAAAGAAGAAAATCATAAGGTCATACCATAAGGTCATAGGTTCTAGCTAAGATAATATCAGTCTCTATATCCACCTATGCAACAACAATGACCAAAAGAAGAAAATCAAAAAGGAAACTTAGTTCAAGAAATTCAAGAAATAGAAAATGAGGGTGAAAATGAAATAAGAGCCCTTATGGGAAGGACTATAGACAATGAAGATATAGATAAAATTGAATGAATGTAACAATAATGATAATACAAATCATTCAAAAACTTCTAAAGACACTGATATTTCTTATAACAAAATGAAAGTTGCTAAAAGAGGTATAACAAGAACAAATGAAAGACGTGGATCAAAACAAAGAATATTTCAGAATTGTAAGATTTGTAAGAAGACCAAACCGAAAATATGTTACAAATAAAAAATTGAAGCACATTAAGGATGGATTACTAAATTAGGATGGGATTGAATCATGGACATGTTAAAATGTTTTTATGGACAAAAATAAAGTTTGATAAGCATTGCAAGGAACATGTTAATAGGACAATGCTAGAACTTCAAGCAACATAAGAGCCAAAGACAAATAACAAAGACAAGATTCATAGATTATGGCAAAAGTCTTCACACCAAATAATTTAATATGAGGTGGTGGAAGGGGGGTAAGGGAGTGTTGGTGATTTAGGATTATTGTAAATATTTAGATTATGATGTTAGTTTATCATTTAGCATGTGTCAAAGTGTGAAATGTGTTTATGTGTCATGTAATCAATTGTGAGTTATGAGTTAAAGGTGTCATATTTTCAAATCTGAGTTATGAGTGAAAGGTGTCATATGTGTAAGTGAAAAGTCACAAGTATGAAGTGTTATGTGTGTAAGTGAAGAGTCATGCATGATGTGCCAAAGATTGGAAGTAGGAAATTATGTAATAATGAGAGACTTTTTCATTATGTAAAAAAGACATATGAAAGGTTGCATAGCCCATGAGTTTAAGGAGATCAAAATTCATGATTATTGAAGAGTCTCATATAAGGTCATATATTGATGACAAAGCTTTATGCTAGGTGATTCAAATGTAATAGATTTTGGATTGTAATATTATCAATAAAGCTTTTTTTTGTGCAATATTTGTGTTATTATGAAATGAGATTATTTGCATGTGATTATACAATCTTGGGAATTATAGACCTCTGATATTTTGGGTTCATTTTGATAACAATCTTGCAAGTTAATCTAACCCTTCTTCCTTTTGGTCCTTTCTATATGATGACTACTTCTTGAAGCTCCCATGTTCTTTCTTTTGGTTTCTTTTATCTTTTGAGGTGATACAAGCTATCAAATTATTGTCAAAAAAATTTCTCATCTTTCTACATTGAATTTTTATAAAATTTCGAGGTCTGATTGAATTTTGTTGGGCGGTTAGTAGAATAATTTTTCCCTATATTTTTTTTGGAACTTTTGGATTTTTGTCTCTCAAAATTTTTATTTTGTCCACCCTCAAAATTTCCTTGTGAATCATGGTCAAAATTTTTAGAAATTTTCTTCTCACTTCTCCTTTAAACCTTTTTAAACTTCTAGCCTTCAAAAATATTGTTCTTCTTATGCTTATCAAAACTTCTCAATTGCTTTCTATATTTTTGAAACTTTTGCCTTCCCTCCTTGGTTGGAAATTTTATAAAATGGTGTTAGCCCTTTGATAAAAAAAAATTGCCTACATTGGTTCGATGTCTCTTTTATTTCCTTCCACCAACTTCGCCTTTGTTTCATTCTTCTCTAAAAAATTTGATTAAAGCAAAAATCATTGAGTGTAGTGAAAATTCACTATAGGTATTATGGATAGTTGGAATGGGCCACATAACCTAGAGTTGATTATATTTTAATATTTTATTATAATTATGAGTGGGAAAAGGGTCTATGAAGATGCGTATATAAAGAAAGAATATTGTCATTGTAATCAAGCAATCATATCAACTATTCTTTGTAATAGTCTTGGCTCATGGAATGGATGTGGAGTGATTCCTTACTTAAGGAGTATTATTGGCGATACCCTACTTTATGGGTATTATCTATATCTATGTATCATTATGTGAATTATTAATATGGCTATTATTTATGGATGAATGTTTATTATTTCACTAAATGATAGATGAATTATTTTGATGAAAATTGAGGCTCATAACATTCTCTATCCCAATTTTAAGGTTTTAACCTTTAAAAAAAAAAAATCAAAATTATGTTAGATCATTGGGATCATTATTTTTATACTTTGATCATTTATAGTTTTTCAAAAGTGACTTTTAACTTTTGAAATGTATGTTTAAGATAACTTGTGAACTTATTGCAAATGAAGTATATGTTAAATTAGGTTCATTTGTTGTTGATACCTTAATACTGGTGCTAGATAAACAAGTCTCACATCCAAAATTATAAGTTAGCTATTTTTTACCCCCTCCTCCAATATATTTTTGCCCTTTCCCTTGCAACTAGGATTAATAGTAAATGGTAAGTACCTTTTTAGAAATGGGAATAGGTTTATCTTTTAAATTAAATAGGGAAATCCAAAATTGAAGTCAAAAGTCAAATCTTAGTTTGGAATCTTCTCCATTTTAAACTACCAACATATTCCCTTGATCCTATTTTATATTGTGGTAATGAATATGTCTTTTTCTCATATTTAGAGACTATCCCTCATTTGTTATGATTCTACAATTTTACTCAAAGAGTCTAGTCTTTCATTGGTCTCGTTTTCCCAAGTATTCAAATCTTATGGAAAACATCCATTCTATATTTTACCATTTTTATCTTTTAGAGTATTGTATGGGAACCCTTTAGATTGATCACCCTTATGCGTATTTGGAAGTAGAGATGTCAAGGTGTGTTTTCTGGTTTTATACCTCCTTACAAGCTATTTTGGCTGAATTTAAAACTTTATAATTTGAGTTTAGGTATTTAGCATTTGTGGGGATGTATACAACCTAGCCAAAAATATGGAAGCAATGGCGAATAAAATTGAATATCATCATCATTAGGTGTACTATCTCTTACATGCACAAAATGAGGTGAGTTCAAAATTAATTGAACATTTGATAAAATTATTTACTTTTATTTCCAACATATAGACCAATGTTGAACATGTAGACCATAGGTTACCCATAATGGTTGTAGTGCTTATGAACAATAATACATAGGTTGGCTAAAAGGCCCTCTAATAAATGATATATATATATATATATATATATACATATATATATATATACATATATATATATATATATATATATATATATATATATATATATATATACATATATATATATATATATATATATATATATATATATATATATATATATATATATATATATATATATATATATATATATATATATATATATATATATATATATATGCATAGGAGAATCGGTAACACCTTTGCTAGATACCGAATCAATATTAGGCTTGAGCACCACCACTATAAACCTTAGCCCCTCTCACAAATGATAGTTATACTATATAGTATTGTAATAACAATAAATTTATTATCATTGATCGAACTAGGGTTTCAAAGGCTAGGGCAGAGGCTTGGAGAACATTTTCATACAAAAAACAC
Organism: Wollemia nobilis; assembly: GCA_028583015.1. Taxonomy (NCBI): domain Eukaryota; kingdom Viridiplantae; phylum Streptophyta; class Pinopsida; order Araucariales; family Araucariaceae; genus Wollemia; species Wollemia nobilis. Next base: position 8,334,399 of record JAQPPZ010016710.1, on the reverse strand, counting down.
CATCAAAGAGGATCAATCTTGTTGGAGGGTCTTTCAATAGTAAGGATCATGACCAAGAATGAGGGTCATAGGTACTTTGGTACTAGATCCTCCAAAATAAGAAATCTCATACCGAGATAAGCTATGTGGAACAAGATAGCTTCAATATATGTCAAACATAGGTAAGGATAATCATAAACACCATGGGGAAGTGATAAAAGGAGGATTATTTGCCTATAATGGTGACCAAATTTTTACCATAGGTAAAAGAAATACCAGTAATTGGATAGCTAAGGATATAGTTTATAAGATGAAATACAACCTAATCAGTAAATTCATGGGTTTCATATCATCCATGCACTTCCTCCACATGTGGATAAGGAAACAATGGCATATCGAAGGAGAATATAAAATTCTAATTCTCCTAAATGGGTATTTTTCTATATTTATATCAATGGAAGACCAACAAAAAATAGTTGAGGGAGGGTCGCCAACAGGACTATTCTTGCAACCATGGAAGATGAGATTTGATTTGAGGGTGGAACTGATTGTAGTACCAATATTGGTAATATTATTTGCCCTTCCCCTTCAATATTTGAAAGAGGATGTGCTTGAGGGTATAGGCAACTTACTAGGTCATTATCAAGGTAGATTAAGAGAAACAATTTTAGGAGGATCAACAACTTTTTCTAGGGTTTGTGTAGAAATAGACCTAAGTAAACCTCTTCCAACAAATACATGCCTAAAAATAGCGGATTTTAATTGTTATTAAAAATTGTATTATGAGGCTATTCCATTCATATGTTGAGTGTGCCACACTCATGGACATTTGGCTAGGATATGCCCAATAGCTAAGGATCATCAATTTGAACAAGAGGGGAAAAAAGTAAATATTAACATGGCAGATCAATATCTTTAGAAAAAATTAAATAAGAAGGAAGGTAAAGGTCCAATAGGCTCTAAGGGCTTCCAAAAAGTAATCAGAAGGCCAAACATAAGAAATTAACAAAGTAACCAAAGATAAGGAAAAAAAGTGGGAATAACAATCAATAGATATGAGATATTCAAACAACTAGGAAGCTTGGAAATAGAAGAGGATTTTCAAATGGAAGGATTAGAGGAGGTAATTAGTAGGTAAAAACATTTTATCAAGAACAATACTCCAATGTAGTGTCAAGGAACAAGCAAGGAACAGAACCAAATACAACCTCTCTCATAGAAGAGGAGATTCAACCCACGAGGGAGACCATAGGAGGGGAAATGGAGTAGGGGATAGTCCTAAATCAGATAATATATATGAAAGAAGTAAATAAGAACAAAGATGATCCTACTTTAAGGATTTATCAAGTGGAGAAGAAATAAAAACTTAACTAATCTATAGGGAGGAAGTCAAACAAGGGAAAGATGGAGGAACAAGGAAGAAATTTGAGCTAGAATGGAAATGTAAAATTGATGGCTGATTTTTTATCCCCCAATCCTCAATGATATTAATTATTTGGAATGTGAGGGGTTTAGGCAACTACCCTAGACAAAATGCAATAAAAAATAATATCATAGATATGAGTCTAGACATAATTTTGTTATAGGAAACCAAAATGCAAGGAGAATACTTTAAGGATTTATCAAGTGGAGAAGAAATAAATATGAACAAAGATATGAGTCTAGACATAATTTTGTTATAGATATATGAAAGAAGTAAATAAGAACAAAGATGATCCTACTTTAAGGATTTATCAAGTGGAGAAGAAATAAAAACTTAACTAATCTATAGGGAGGAAGTCAAACAAGGGAAAGATGGAGGAACAAGGAAGAAATTTGAGCTAGAATGGAAATGTAAAATTGATGGCTGATTTTTTATCCCCCAATCCTCAATGATATTAATTATTTGGAATGTGAGGGGTTTATGCAACTACCCTAGACAAAATGCAATAAAAAATAATATCATAGATATGAGTCTAGATATAATTTTGTTATAGGAAACCAAAATGCAAGGAGAATACTTACAAAAAATAAACAAGAGGATATGGAAAAAAGGAGAGATTCTTACTTAATCGACAAAGAGGAAATTAGGGGGATTGGCCACTATGTAGAATCACCAATTGTTCCTAGCTATAGGGGGCCTCCATGAGAGGGGTGTTGATGGTTGGGTTACAAAATAAGGAAAATGGGAAAAACTAGACTATAGTTAATTTCTATTGAGTATAAACAATTATATTATAGAGGGATTAATGGGTAACCATCCAGACTTTCAAAGACAACTACTCAGAGGACCAATGGATTATGGGAGGATATTTCAATGTAAATCTTAGAATAGAGGAACAACAAGGAGGCAAAGCCATATTGGAGGAAAAGGATAGGTTCTTCTTAGCAATAACATGTCAAATGAATCTAATAGATATCCCAACTATGGATATCTCCATGACCTAAACAAATAGAAGAAAGGAAGGGTAGTCAGTCAAATATTTCTTGGATTGTTTCTTCATGGGGGAGGAATTTTACCTGCATACCAAGCATCAAGCTAGGGTCATGTATAAGCTTTCTTAAGATCATTTTCCAGTAATCCTTACTATAGAAGAAGATAATCATAAATTTGCAAGAAATTTTATATTTGAGCTATGGTGGTTGAAATATGAGGAGTTGGAGGATCACATAAAGTAATGGCGGGAATTAGGGAAATCAAGATTTGGGATAGCCCAATTCAAACTCCACAAACAACTTAAATATGTAAGGACCTAACTAAAGGAGTGGAGTAAACATAAGAAGGAACTCACTAGAATCCAAAATAACAAAATAAAGGATCATAAGGAGAATATTGTTCAAGAGATAAGGCAAGGAACTATTATAGAAGATATTCTACAATGTGAGGAAAAAAATGTTATGAGAGAGGAAGCTTTAAAGGAACAAGAAGAGATCTATTGGAGGAAAAGAGCCTAAGTTATATGGTTAAAAAAGGGGGATCAAAACACAATTTTCTTCCATAAGACAACAATAAATAGAAGATAAAAAATATAATTAAAGGTCTTACAAATATTATGGGTTAGGTAAAATCCAATGGAAGTGAAATGAAAACTATAACAAATCAGTACTTTCATACCCTATTCAGTAGCAATAAAAATTTAAATGCAACATGATAGGAGAAGATACTAGAGCCAATTCCATAATTAGTCAAACTTGAACACAATAAATTATTAATGGAGGAAATATATTTGGAAGAAACATCGCATATCATACAAAAAATGCAAACATGAAAGACCTCGGGACTAGATGGGTTCCCCATTGAATTTTATCAAAATTTTTGAAAAATTGTGGGTCAAGCAGTGGTGGAGGCACTAGAGGAAATAAAACATAGTATGCAAATGTTAAAGCCTTGAATCATACTTTTATTACTTTAATTCCTAAGGGCCCACCTACTAAGATTTTTAATAATTATAGGCTTATTTCACTATGTAATGCAGTATGCAAGATATTAACAAATATTATGGTGGAGAGGTTAATTTTTTTTTAACCAAATCCGATTTCAAGTGACCAAGGTGGTTTTGTTGAAGGTAGATAAATTCTAGATGGAATAGTAGTGGCCTAAGAGGTGATACACACAATGTCCAAGCAAAAGGACTCAGGTATGTTTATTAAATTAGATCTTTCTAAAGCCTATGATAGAGTATACTGGACCTTTATGCAAAGAATTTTAGAAAAATGGGCTTTGCAGAGGGTTGGAGAGACTGGGTAAAAGCATGTACATAGACCATATTATTATTAGTTTTAGTAAATGTTATTCCCTATCCCATGTTCATAGTAGGATGGGGGATGAGACAAGGGGATCCTCTTTACCCTTACATTTTTAACATTTATGTAGAGAGTCTAGGGAGATTGTTAAAAAAAGGGAGACAAGAGGGGAGGCTAAGGGGTCTTAAAATAAGTTCTCAAATTGAGGTAAATCAACTCTAGTTTATGTATGATACTACTCTTATTATTCAAGCCAATATCCTAGTAGCAAGAGACAAAAGAATTTTTAGATGGATATACTCAAGCTACTGGGAAAATTTTAATAAAGAAATTCTTAAATAGTTTTTTCAATACAATGAAGAGGGTGAGAGACAAAATTATCCAAATTGTTGAACTTCATGGAAACTCCTTTACCCATACAATATTTAGAAGTACCTTTATTTGCAAAGAAAACAAAAAGCAAGGAGTGGAAAGGGTTGATTGACAAACTACAAGATAAGTTAAGCAACTGGACACACAAATGGCTAAGCTTGGGAGGAAGGCTTACAATGATTAAAGTTGTGCTACAAGCCCTCCTAGTTTATGAATTTTCCATGTTTTAGGATCCAAAGGGAATTATAAAAGATATTGACAAATACACAATATTTTTTTTATGGTTAGGGGCAAGGGGAGAAAAAAAATCAGCACTAGTTGGGTGGGAGAAGATATGCCAACAAAAAAATTAGGATTGGGGATAAGATCAATATCCTAAAATAAAAAGACACTAGCAGGAAATCTATACTAGAGATGGATTGCAAATACTAGGGGCTTATGGAGTAGACTATTACAAGCCAACTATTATCTATAAGTGGGTGAGAAAAACATCCCAAGACTCAGAGTGGAAGGAGAGGGATCTACAATATGGATAACAATGGAAGTAGGATAGGAGTTAATAAAGTCATACCTATATTAGAAGTTAGGGGATGGAAAGGATGCTTTATTTTTGGAGGATCATGGAATCAATCCCAACCAATTATTCATATATTCCTAGAGATGGAGAGTTGGAAAGCAGAGCTCTAGAAGACAGGGTGGTGGAAAGCCTCTTACTATATGAAATCATGGAATCAACATGTGCTAAACTTAGTACAATGGAAAAATCTCCAAGAATGGCTAGTGAGGAAGATAGAGAAGCTAATCGAAATATTGTGGAGACATCTCCAAAGACACCTAATTCTATATTTTTCTAAGAGGGATATACTTGGATGTGGAGGAAGCAAGTTGAGAATCTATAAGGCAAAGGAGGGATACAAGGTAGCCTGTGGATATGAGATTGTTGCAACACCACTTCCATGGATATTTATTTGGAAAAAGGAAGGATGACCAAAAATTAACATTTTCTCATAGCTGATTAACCATAGAAAGTGTATGACATTTGATAATTTGAGAAAAAGGGAGTTCTACAGGCCTTCCAAATGTGTTATGTGTGGAAAGGTAGAGGAGACCTTGAATCACCTATTTTTTGGGTATTCTTTTTCCAAAGACATATGGATTATTTGGTTGGAGCAAATGAGACAGCATTGGGAAATATTTGAGAGCTTGGAAAGCTTTTATCAGAAATGGAAACATTGCAATTTTAAGACTAAAACAACGAAAATGGCATGGAAGTTAGGACCTAGCTTCATATGGTGGTAGTTCTGGCTAGAATGAAATACATGTATATTTAGATCAAAGCATAAAACAAGGGATCAAGCATGGGAGAGGATTATTAGTAAGGTAATGGAAACACTATATATTATATTATAGGAGGAAATAAAAATAGAAATGGAGGACATGACTATTCTAAGGAGCTTTGGAATAACTGTAAAAGAAAAATAACTAAGGGTTGGATGTGTAGGTGAGATCTCCTTGAATGACATATAGTGGAGACCACCTCTTAGAGAGTGGGTGAAGGCTAACACAGATAGGGCTTCTACTAAAAACCATGGAAAAATTAGTTTTGACTTTATCATAAGGAAATAGAAATGAGAACATGTGTACTAGAGAGCATAAGGTATGAAGAGACAACAAATAATGGAGCAGAAAGATAGATGATCTTGTCAGCATTAATGATAGCTGTAAATCTATATTTACATAAGCTATGGATAAAGACAGACTCTCAGGTATGGGCTAGAATATTGGATCCTATTTGACCCTTCCAGGTGTTGGTAATTGGGGAAACAAGGAAGGTGGAAGCAGTTCAAAATATTTAGAAGGTTTTTCAAGATGTTTTTATTACACATATCAAGTGAGAGGGAAATAGTGTGGTAGATTATTTAGCAAAATGGGATAAATAATCGAAAGAAGAGCAATATGTGGACTCTTATATGGAAAATTAGATAAGATAATGCCAAACAATCCAAGGGGTTCAAGAGGTGGTACAAGAAGATAGCAGAATAGAAAGAGCATATAGTGATTCTAATGAATCTATCATAGTTAATGTAGGAAGCAATGGCCAAGAAGAAAACAAATGATAAGTTGTCCTAGTTTTAGGCTGGGTAAGCAAGGTTCTTGGTTGATTGTCATGGGCTCTTGTATCTTCCTCATCAGGCTACAATTGCTCTACTATATGACATTACTTCTAGTAGGCTCAGAGTGGTCAAGGTGGATGATTTTTAAAAATAGAACACGCATAGCCATAAATATTTTATTGAGTATGTCTAGATTAAGAGAAAAGAAGCCTCCACCCCACATAACAATAGATATGTCAAACATATTCAAGATGCCAATAATGAATTTAAAACTATATGAATATAGATGGATGGTCTACAAATGGATTGAATCCTGCAAGTGGTTGAAATTCCTGCATTTTTTTAAGATTTGTGTAATGAATATTCAAATGGATTGAATATTTCCTTGCAAACTGCACAACTCTTTCAGATTTTTTGGAGGTGGTATCTTGATGATGGCCTTGATCTTATCAGGGTCCACTTCAATGCCTCACTTAGAGATAATTAATCCTATAAGTTTACCTGATGTGACTTTGAATATACACTTCTTAAGATTTAACCTTTGTGTTCAAGCAATCGATCAAAAAATTTTTCTAGTACTTCAATGTGCTCAAGATGTGTTTTGGATTTTACGATAAGATCATCCACATAGTCTTCAATGATTTTGTGCATATAGTCATGGAAGATATACATCATGGCACATTTATAAGTTGCTCCTACATTCTTAAGACCAAAGGGCATCACCTTGTAACAAAAATTCCTCCAAGGTGTAGTGAATGTTTTTTTGTGTTGGTCCTTAGGATTAATTCAAATATGATTGTATCCTAAAAAACCATCCATTAAAGAAAGTATTTCATTTCCTGTGCAAGAGTCTACAAGTTGATCAATGTTTGGTAGCAACAAATCATCCTTGGGGTATGCTTTATTTAAATCTTGAAATTTTGTGCATATGCGTACCCTCCCATTTGAATTACGAATGGGTACCATTTTAGAGAGCCACTCTACATAATCAATGGGTACTATCAAACCTACATCTAATAATTTTTGTAGCTCTTCCTTAACGATGAGTGCAATGGTAGGATGAAGTTTTCAAATGAATGAGGAAAATTGGGATTCAACTTCAGTAATGTTGATGTGTATGGATAACTGCATTATGGTGGCCTTAGGTGATGTTTTCAACAAACACACACATATAATATTTTTATAGGTAGTTTTTGAGCCAAGAGGGATTGGAAGAGGCTTTTATTTTTCCCTTGTTTTCAGTCCAACTCATTTTACTTTGTAATACAACTTCTATTAATATAATCTATTATTAAATTTATCAAAATAAATAGATTTATTATATTTTTGTTAGTTTTATTTTAAAATTAATCTATGATATTGTTAATTTAAAGTTGGTTTACCTTTTTCTTTTTCTTTTTTATAGTTGTATATATATATATATATATATATATATACATAATACCACACAAAATATCATTATATATATATATATATATATATATATATATCAAGATTACATATAAAAATTAAAACCAGAGGTTCACCAAGATGAACTCTCAATGGCTTTAATAGAGAATACTTAATCTACAAACATAGCAGACTCTAAGAATTTCTGATCTACCAGATCAAGACCAATGTCTCGCAGGCAGAGAGCATACTCTTCACTTCCTAAGACTTTGACTTCTATCAACCTGACTCTCTTTTATTTTGAGAGTCTTATTTATACTAAATTGAGATCTCTTTTAGAACTTAATCACTTTTTATGACAAGATATAATTAGGATAAAATTTTCTTAAAGTAATACACAAGAGATTCCTTTTAAATATGAAAGGACTAAGAAATATTTATACTATAGCTATTACACGGGAGATTCCTTTTTTAAAGGAAAGGACTCCGACAAACCTTTTTACAAGCATGTGGGTATGGTCCACCATTGTCTTCCGTATTAATCATCATAGTCATAGTCATACTTGTGGAAGCCTTGGGATCCATCAGAATAATGCCCATCCCTTTCATCATCAGAAGATGAGTTGGAAGGATGAATATAGGGACCAAAGTAAGTACTATCATGAGGTCATCCATGTACAATAATCCATTGTTTGAATATCCTATATGAAATATCTCCAAATAAATATACATATGGAATTAATTTAAAATATTTTATAATCTAGGGTACTCCATAATTAATATATCTGGTTATCATTTCATCATTGGTTTATCCCGCTTCATTTTATCTTGGAGAAAGCCTATGAAACCATTATTTTAAATGTAAAGGAAAATAGTCTGGATAAAAGAAATTAGTATCAATATTATAAATTAGTGGCCATTCATAGGAAGCTTGACAATTTTAGGTCTAGTTTAGCCTAAGAATCATTTTGTTGTAGGCTTATGTAACAAATATTGTTTCATCAGGATCAAGGTATTAATAATAATTGATATATCCCAAGAAATTTTGAAGGTCCTTTTTATTAGTAATGATGTCAGGAAATGCATCAATCCTTTTGAGTGCATGTTCTTGCATCTTAAAGTTTCCATTAGAAATTTCAACACCAGGGAACTTAATTTTATTAGCAACCATTTCCATTTTTTGGGGGCTAAGAACGATAACATTATTGATGCAAATATCTTTAAATATTTTAAATTTTCTATTTTTGTGGGGTTAAGAATGATACCATTATTGATACAAATATCTTTAAATATTTTCAAATGTTTCGTTGCTGAGGATATTTTGAAAATATAAAAATGCCATCAATATAAACACAGATAAAAGATTTGTATTCATAAAACAATTTATCCATGGTCTTCTGAAATATTGAAGGAGCATTTTTAAGCCCAAAAGGTAATACTTTTCATTAATAATGACCACCAGGCACTATAATTTTTTTTTTATATCTATCATTTGGATGAATGCTAACCTTCCAAAATATTAATTTAACTTAGAATAAAGATTAGATCCTTGAATTCTCTTGATTTTATCATCTTTTGCAGGAATTGGATATTGGTTGGGAATAACATATTTGTTAAGAGAAATGTAATTAATTACTAATATTTTCATTCCTCTAATGTATTTTGCTCTTTTGTTAACATAAAATGCTTCACATCCCTGCAAGATTCCATCAGGCCTTTAGTAAGCAATTCTTTAACTTCCCTTTGACATTATTCATTTAGAGAAGAGGACATATGAGAGTGATGAGCTTTGAATTTTGTTCTTCTGTTTTTCCATATTTTCCTTTTTTCCTTTTTTAATTAGATTTTGCAATGAGGATTTCTTATTATATTTCTTATATCCTCAGTACAATATTTTTGCTTGATTTCTTAAATCACTTCATTAAATGCATTAGCACAAGTATATATCTATCTATCAATCCATCTATTATCCTTTTCTTTCTGGACCGATTTTTGTAATGAAAATTTGACAAAATTTGTATTTTATTTTGAGAGGAATCAAATCATAGAGATTTTTAAAAAATCATTTTCTATATATAATGGATACAGATATTCTAATACTTCAGATCCAATCATCATATCATAATTTTTATTTCATAGTGAGAAAATTTGATCCCAAATTTTTGACTAAACTTTATTGGTATATCTGCTATCTAGGTAGATTATTATTTCTTACCATTGAAGCCTAAAGTATGGTACCCTAGCTTCTATAGATCCACTAGAATGGTAGTTTTCCTACATAAGCTCATTGTTGAACCCGTGTCAAGAAGACAATAAACAAAATATGATTTACAGTAAGGAATGTTAACTTGAACTTCAACTACTGGTAATTCAGTAGTCTTGATCATATTATATTCTGTTGAACTGGTTCTAATGATGATTGACCTTGCTCTTCAGATGGTTGCAAGCCATATTCATCAAGAATTAGTTCATAACCTTCTTCTTCCTTTTTCTTATCATTTTCTTCTTTAAGGAGTTCTATGAAATCTTTCTGTGCTTTGTCAATGGCTGTTTTTAGGAGCTTAAGTCTTTCTTTTCTCCATTCTGCTCTCCTTGGATCATTTTTTCTAGGAGCTATATGAGAAGTTTTACTAAACTGTGGAGGTTTTATCTGTACTTCATAATTTCTCTAAATTTCACCTTGTTGGTTGTATTTTTTTCATTTTTGTGCTTCAAGTGTTTGCAAGGTTTCTCTTTGCAACTGATTCTGCCATGAAACTGTCGTCTTGAATTTTCCTTTGTAGAAACATGATTTTTGAAACATCATATAATGGACATTGATTGTATTCTTCTTGAGCTCTAAGAAGTTCAGATTCCAAATATTTTGCAGTTTTCATCCCTATATGAATCATATGAATTTGAAAATCTATTGATGAATCAATATTACTTTCATATTCTGATTCTTGAGCATAATTTTCATCTTGAAGATATACCTCATAATATTGAATCAGAATATCAGATTCATACTTAGAATATTCTTCAACATATACATATTCTTCTTATTGAAAGACAGTTTATATTTGTAGAAGATGTTTTTAGGACACTTGTTTGTATAATTATTTCCTTTGCAAATATCACATTTTACATAAACATTTGGAGCTTTGTACTTCTTCTCGAAAAATCTTTTTTTTTTTTTATGTGAAAGTTTTTGATAGGATTTTGGATAAAATCCTTTTGCCTTTTTTTATAGTTTTAAAATATTTTTTCTTTGTGCAATGACATAAATTGTTACCATTACAGCCATACATTGCAGAGATGTCTGTTAGTAAAATTTTCCTAAGGCCATTTCTTGCCTTTTTAATTCTTTTTTCTTTTCCTTTTCCAAACATAAAGCTTGATGTGTCTTCTTGATTTCTTGAACTATTTTGGCAAAAGATAATATTTCAAATGGAATGCCCATTAGCCTTCTTTTATATTGTGACACAAAATAGGAAGGAAAAGATTCAACAAAACAAAATTTAAGAGTTCAATTATGAATTGCACACAAGTTGTAGTAATGTTTTTCCATATCTTTGATGTACTTATCCATCTTGCTTAAATCACAGATCCTTGCTTTTAGAAATTCTGTTATGTGATAAATAGCATCTTCTTCTAGATCACCAATGAATTTTGGAGATTTGCATCTATTGCATCCCACCAAGGCTATTTTAGATATTTGTATCTATTGCATCCCACCAAGATCTAAGAATACCAATAAAGCCATTGGTAATTGATCTTGCAACATCTCTAGGATCTTTATGTAGTGCTGTAATTTGATTGTCAGCCCAGCCAACTATAGCATGAATGATTTTCTTTCTTTCTTCTATAGTTTTTCCTCCTATATCATACATGGATGGTTGCAGGTTTTGAGTTCTGACAGAGGTTTCTAATGGCTGATGAGTTGAAGATGCTTCTTCATCAAATATAGTAGATGAATGTTCTGGATCTGCCATAAAGATACTTTTACTAGGAGACCCTACCTCCTGTTTTTCTTTTTGTTCCTTAATTAATTTTTGAATTTCCTTCATAGAAGGAAGAGGTGGAGTGTCTGGAATTTTCTTTCCTGATCTAACTGGTTTTGGAGCAAAAATATTTTCTTCTGAGATTTAGACCATTTTTTCAATTTATTGTTCTACTTTAGAAACATCCTTAACTAGATTTGAAACTTGATTTCTAAGCAGAAAAACTTCAGTATTATACTGACTTTTGTGTCTATTTGACTGAACCCTGAAATTACTTCTGCTAACTGATCATGAAGTTCAGGCATATAGATCTTATTCCATTCTTGGAATTTCTTTGCGGCTTCAAAATATTCTTTCATTTCATATATGACCTGGTCTATCTTTCTGTTTAAACAATCTGTAGCTAAATTTCCCCAATTCTGTAGTTTGACTGTTTCACTTTGTTCAACATCTCTAGATGTGACTCTATTATGCTGGAACTGACTTTTATTCAGACCATCGATGCTATATTTCTCAAAGTCTGAATGTTTTGGGAAATCACCTTCTTGGTATGCTTCATCTCCCTGTGGAGTCTTGTAAACATGTTCTTTACCAGTAGAGGTAGAATGAATCATATTTATCTGTTTTACTGGGGCTTCAAAAGCTTTTTGAAGAATGGCTTTGCATTCTTTACAGGTTATATGTTGAAGTTGTGGATCATGCACAATAGATGAATGAAGACAAGACGATAAGGTTGATTCAAGGGACTCTTATCAGGAATATGGTATAGACAATTGTTTTCCATAACGATTGGCTTCATATAATTGTGTCTGACTTCTCTAGTAACTTTATTTTATTGTAGGTCTCATGGAATGGCTTCTTTAAAAACAAATAACAAATTGACCAGATTTTTCTTCTATTGCACCAGAAATTCTAAATGGTTCTTGGACTACTTTTGACTTATCAGTAGTATCTAATACCCAAGACTTGGGAAACTTAACATCTTCCCATCTTATAGTTTTTGGTTCTATTTTTTGGTTTTTCTCATCAGTATGGATCACCACGCTACTAACTTTTGCATATGTATAAAGGATGACATGTTGCAAAGTATTAACATATCTAAACATGACTCTGTGAAGGACTTGAAGATGAGAGGATCTTATCTTCATATTGAGACCAGAAGTTGCAATTTTTAATTGCAAAACCTTATCAATGTGTTCATCCCAGATTGAAACAGGGTAATTGGAAAAGATATTGAAATACATAGGACAACATGTAGATTTGTTTGTACTGAGGTTGTTTAAGCATCCTTAAATGTATTATGACAATTGTCTAGCAAACATGCAAGCACAGTAGCCTTTAAACCTTACCAAAATAGAGGTCGAATACCAATCTGGACAACATCTATATGGATAAACTTGTATTTGTTTTCTTTTATAAGAGTTTTGATATGATTGATATAAAAAAACTAAAGGAAATGCTGATCTATATGAAGTTTATTAATATACAGACTATCTTCAACTACTTTGATTTGGTTTTTTCCTTATAGCTTAAACACAGAGAGACCATCATACACATCCTTTTTATGTAAAAATGACAACTTTCATTCAATCATAGGTTCTTCTTCATTAATAAAAACATTTGCAGAGTTACAGGTAGTAAAATATTTGAGACTTACAAAGTCTTCGCATAAATCCTGTGTACCAGGTGAAATAGATCACATCACCTATTCATTGTCCTCCATTGCCATGTTTCTCGACCGCCTTACTGCCCTAAAAATGCTTGTTCGTCTACTAAGTGCTGTGGCGGTGGCACTGGCCATGGAAGGCTGCTGCAGTTCTGTATTGTATTTCCACGATTGGTAATCAGTAGAATGAAACTCTGTTAAGCGTGATACTACATTATTTGAGGTTATTAGTTAAAAAAGAAACCAATTGTTTTTTTCTAAATACTATTTTTATGGTCTATTCCCTTTGAAAAATGTCTTTTTGGAAGATGTTTGAAGGTAAAGCACGTAAAGCACTTATTATAGGTACAGTTTAAAACTATAAATTGTAATAAGTTTTTAATATATAATTTTATAAAATATTAAAATATTTCTAATGTTATTGTAATTCAAATGGTACAGAATATAGTTGGGTAAAGGAAATGTTTCAATTCTTTTAACTAGCTTAACCTATCTCTATGGGCTATATAAAATCTAATTTTCAAATTAGATTTAAATTGAAATTTGTATATAATTTAATTTAATATTAAAAAAATAAAATTAATTTAAGAAAATTAATTTTTGGAAATATATGTGTATATATATTTAAAATACGTTGAAAATTTGGGTATGTTGGGGTTATCTTTCCTATAAAATAAAATTTAAATTTTCATTAAGAAAGCTAATACGTTTTGTCATTGTGGTGTACTTGTTAAAACAAAATCTCAGTTTTTTACATACAAATAAAAAAGTTTAAAATATATTAAAAAAAATTAAAATAAAACCTTTAATGTTATTAGTCAGTTAAAAAATATTAAAATACATATAAATCAAAATTATATATTTTTTAATAATAAAAAATATTTAATAATTTAAACTTTTCAATCATGAAATAATTTTAGTTAGAATAAAATATTAATGTTTATTAAAAGAAAACATTTTTGAATGGAATCAATTAGAACTTTCTTTTTAAAAGTAACATCAAGTTAGAGGAAAAGTCTTATCATTTTCACAGACAATTATATTGTTTTATAGTAAAATTCCATAAAAAAAATTAAAAATTAAAACTTAAATGATAATATATACTTCAATGATAAGGAAGGAATAAGCATTTTTTGCAAGAGGAAGAATTTGTGCACAAGAATATTGAAGGCCTTGATATTTTCAGATTAGAAATTGTTAGAATCATTGCATACATGGGGAAGGTGGAAATGAGAGGAGGAAAGATTGTGCATAAGAAGATTGAAGGTCTAAGTGTGTCAAGATTAGGAATTGTTCGAAACACTGTGTGCATGGGAAGTTGGAGATAGAAGATTAAGAATTGTTCGAATCACTGTGTGCATGGGAAGTTGGAGATAGGACAGACAAATAACAATGGAGATTAGTAAGATGAGTTGGTGGAGTTACAGGAATTTGCAATTGCTACTAGAAATGAAAATCTTGTAAATGCGGTTTCAAAAAGATATGGGGTGTACAAGGAAAATGAATCCATGGTTGTGTCTTATTTGTAGTTTTGAAGAGTCATCTTCTAAAATGTTGTTCAATGATTAGATGTAGCAATGTTTTTTGTGTAATTTTTATCTATTCTTTAATTGAACATTTAACCTTCATGGAATTATAGTCATGTATATTTAAAAGCACTTCCAAAACATACATAAATTTTAACTAGTAATATAAAATGATATTAGCTTACTCAATTAAATTCCTCAAAAATTTAAAGAAACCTAAAATTTTGTCAAATAATACATACATAATTGTTAAGTTATTGTAGTACTATATAATCATGATGCAATAAGTCTTGTGGTTTGAACCCTACACTTGGCAGTTACTAAAAATAGTGTGGATGTGTCCCACGGGGACAATGCAATGGTTTGAGCTTTGAATCTTCTTCGAAAGGTCCAAGGTTCAAACCGCGACGTGGGCATGTGTGAGGGGGTGAGTATATGTTAAATTTCCTATTGATAAGCATAACTCTCAACTTTAGTTTACGAGGGGTCATTGTTGGGAGGAGATTGCTGACCCATGTGTGTTGGTCACATCAGTTTCTCACACTAACCACATATATATATAGATATTTTGGATGTAACCAACTTCTCTGTATCCAAAAAATGATACAATAATTCTTTTCAATTTTATATAACTAATTAAAAAAATAACTAATAACAATTTGTTTTTTTAGTAATACTTCTTATACACATCCACCGGGGATTGAACCCGGGTCACATCACCGATAATGCAAGTGGCATCCTTGTCGGTAGACCACAAAAAATGATATAATAATTCTTTTCAATTTTATATAACTAATTAAAAAAATGACTAATACCAGATTGTTAAAAACATTCAACTAATTAATTAATATTGACCAAGCTAATTGTATTTTTATCCCTATGTCACGTTTTAAATGTTATATTATTAATATTAATGTAAAAAATATAATAAAACATTGATTTATTTATTTTGATTTAGGTAGTGTGATAAATCCCTATGACTTAAGCATAGGGTTGAGGAGTCTCCTCCCAACCATGATCCATCGTAAAGCCGAGAGCTACATTTATCAATAGAAAATTTAACACACAACCATCACACACACTCTCTCACACTCTCCCACGCTCTGATTTGAACCTTGAATCTCTTAAATAAGATAACTCTCTCTATATATAACCATCACACACACTTTCTCACACTCTCCAATGCTCTGATTTGAACCTTGAATCTCTTAAAGAAGATATATCTCTCTCTATATAAATAATATTATATTATATTATAGTGAGAAACCCCTACCTCTACAATGGACATCCAAGTAGGGCTGGGCATCTTTATCCCAACCATGACCTCTCATAAAGATGAGAGTTGAGCTTAAATAAGGGCCAAAACACACAACCATACACACTCATCCACAAGTTGGTTTGAAAGTTGGTCCTTCCGAAAAAGAAAAATTTATTTGGGTGGTGTGATAAACCCTTAAGACCAACACATAGGACTGAACGGTCTCCTCCCAACCATGACCCCTTGTAAACCTAAAAGCTACGCTTATTAGTAAAGAATTAACATATAATCAAACATTACAATTTGAAATATAAATAAATAAATAAATAAATAAATAAATAAATAAATATATATATATATATATATATATATATATATATATATATATATATATATATATATTATATTAATTTATTTTATTTTATTTTATTGTGAGAAACCCCTACCCTACAATAGTCATTCAACCCTGGCCAGACATCCTCATCCCAACCACGACCTCTCATAAAGATGAGAGTTGAGCTTAAATAAGGGCCAAACACAACTATACACACCCACCCCTTTACACACTCATCCACACAGTGGTTTGAAAGTTGGTCCTTCCGAAAAAGAAAACTTCATTTGGGTGGTGTGACAAACCCCTATGACCAATACATAGGACTAAACGGTCTCCTCCCAACCATGACCCCTTTTAAATCTAAAAGCTAGGTTTATTAGTAAAGAATTAACATATAATCAAATATTACAATTTGAATCTTGAACTTTAAAAGTATCAAACCCTAAACCGTTTCTTGTTCAACGATTAATATTAATTAACAAATTATTATTAATAATATAACATTTAAAATGTGACGTGAGGTAAACATGCATTTGACTTGGAATATGAAAACATGCTTTAGTTCCTCCTAGCCTTCATATGACATTGCTATTTTCCCTTTGAAACTCCTCTTTCAAAATAAAGGAGACAGGTAGCGATGGGATTAAGGCAGAATGAAGATAAGGGTGTGTCGTTATGTAGTTGATTTTTTTTTTTAATAGAGTAGCTATTACGTTCTGACTTTTCCTCCTACAATGGGTGAACGGTGACATGTCGTTTTCTTTCAATCTGATCTTTATGATTTGATAGGCTACAATCTGTAATGAAAAGAAAGTAAAGCGAAAATGCGATTTGGATCCTTCTTGTCCGGTAATCAAATTACGAGGACATTACGTAAAGTTTGGTGTAAAAATGAAAGGGAGAAATTCTTGAGCTTTAAGTCCATCTTTTAGCATGTATAAAAATGGACGTGAATGGTGAGCTCCCTTAGTAATTGGTCCAAGGTTTGAGCATGAACATCATGATGTTATATCTAAATCAGTCAAGTGTTTGTTTCTAGTGTAAAGAAGTGGGCTTCGTCGAAAAGGATTGCCCTCAAAAGAGTCTCAATGTTATGCAATTTTCATGATAAACAACGAAAACAAGGAAGGTGGGAAGGCTTAAATTTTGGGATAGGTGGGATATATCCACAATGAATATAGAATTATTTTAGAGTTTTTTAATGTGTTATTGTATAAATTGAATGAGTCTCCCATTCTCTTAATATAGAAATCTTTGTTAAAAATATTATTAAATTTATTAAAATGTAAAAATTAAATATATATCTAATATAATTAATTAATTTTTTATTTTTTTGGTAAATTAAGAGAAGAGGGTTTTGAAAGGGCTTCAAAATCTTTTATAATTGAAAGAAAAGAGCAAACCAAGACAGTACACTTCAACATTTAAACAGAAGAGTACATAAACTGTACTACAACACTAACCAAAACAAAACAATAACTACATAAACCAACACCACAAACCTTAGGATCCAAAGGGTCAGGAGATTCGAGAAGACCTATGAGAGAGCCGAGGTAGTTCTACAACACAACATCTAACTCTGATATAATCCCACCAGATATTTGAGCCGCATCCCAACAGTCCTTAATAGATAATCACTTCCCAAGGTAGGCAGACGAACCAAGGCAAAAACATATTCTTGATTCCCGCTCCCCATTTTCGAAATAATTCCCGCTCCTCATTTTCAAAATAATTCTCGCTTCTCATATTCGAAATAATTCCTGCTTCTTTTTTTGAAATTAATTGGGTATTTAAAATACCTTCATTAATGACCTTCATTAATGAATTAAATGGGGTATTAAAAATACCTTCATTAAGGACCAATAATTAATAAATTGATTGGGTATTTAAAATACCTTCATTAATGAATTAAATGGGGTATTTAAAATACCTTCATTAATGACCCATAATTAATAAATTGATTGGGTATTTAAAAATACCTTCATTAATGACCATTGATTAATAAATTGATTGGGTATTTAAAAATACCTTCATAAATGAATAAACTTGGTATTTAAAATATCGTTTCTTTCTGTCCAGGAATACAAGGAAAATACAAGCCACATAACTGGCAAAGAGATACAACTATCCCACCTCTTTAAAAATTGCACCAAATATTTTAACCAAGTGAACTACCACCACCCGAGACCAATTAATCAACATCAAAATGAATACAGTTGATGAGGTCCTGTGGAAAGTCCCCATGCCATACCCTATATCAATGAAGATTCACTCAAATATTCATCATCATGTCAACAACAACATTTCCCTCCCTAATATAATTAAAATTAGATGATATGTTTGTAAAATATTTTTATATTATTTGTTTTTGTTAAAAAATAATTAATAATGAGCTTTTAGGAGGTGGAGAGTCCTATCCTATATATGGAATAGGGGTAGACTATCTTTGTTAGTCCTTAAGTAGGATAATAGTGAATCATATTGATCAATGGTTTTGTTTCCCTTAGTTATTTATCACCACCTTTCTTAATGTTTTTGACTCCTAACTTTTCTAAAAGCCCAAAATAGGCATATAGTCATAATTTTTGACATGCATCTCTAAAGCACACATCCTAAAAATTGATGGTACCAAGACTAGTACTTTAACTGGTGAATATAGTTGTCTTTTGAATTTTAAAATTTTTAATTTATGATCATGATTCCAATATATTTTTTAACCTAATATTTGAGTGGTATGTTTTTTGGACTGATGGTTAAGATTTTAAAACCTCAAAAAGGGATATAATTAGTAGTCAGATCCAAAGGAGAAATAATTTCATTTTATTTGCTATAAATAACCACTTCACACCATACATTTAGTTACCAAATCATTATGAAACATCCATAGGATATTTTTATGCTCTTCTTAACATTGTTAGCAACTCTCTACCCATGTTGCTATTATAGTATACAATCTTTTTACTCTCTCTCTCTCATGCCATTATACATACAACCAAATCCATTGACCACTAGTTCACTACCTTCTATGGAGGAGGACGAGATGCTTTAACAATATTTACAGCCAAATATCACTGATTACTACTTGAGGACTAGTTTCTAAGGTAGGTCAAACCCCCTACAAACATCTTAGGTGTGATATCTCCTTATTTACTATGACGATATTGCAAGCAAGTTATAATAGGATTGGGAATTTTATTACGTTATTAAGGGATGATATGGTCCTTGATGCCCTAGGTGTAAAGTAATTTATTTTACCACATTAGAGTTAGCCCTAGCTTTTCATTTTATGGATAATTTTAGTGTAGTTTATTCTTGATTACTCTACTTTATTTATTCTTGGATTAAGATAGTTTTCCGATTTGATTATGAAATTACTATTATATTATCTTAATTTAAGCATCTTTATTTTATCTTGTATTAATTTGAGTAAAATTGTATGATATATCCCCATTTCCTTGTAAACATTTTGTGAACCTGATATGAAACTACCTTTAGAGGTTTTTCTTTCTATTTTCAATCCCTAGGGTTTAGTATGTTTGTTATCGTAATTTTTTTTTTTAGTTATCACTTGTTTTTGTAAGTTAAATAACCCTATCATAATTTTTCTCTTAGGGATACCTCAAAAATCTAATATTTTCTAATATGAGAGCTTTTTCGTAGTTTGCTTGCTTAAGGATGGAATATTTTTGTAAAAATCTAGTTGATCTTGAGTAGGTTGTTTTCCTATTCTTCTGGCTTCGCTTACTTCTTCTAAAGGCATTTGAATGACTACTAAGTCTAAGAAGAAGAGAATTGCTGAGTCTTGAAAAATAGATCTCCCATAGTCCATTGCCCATCAAAGTTATAGTTTTCATTATTTTATGCTTAATAATGACAATAAACTTTAAATTAAGGACTAGATGGATAAATTTTTTTTATTCTAACAAAAAAATACCCTAATATTGACTTTGATGAACCTTAAATATTTGCCATAGGGCCCCAAAAAGCATTAGGAGCTTATGTGTTAGGTAGTAATGATGAATATCATTATGAATTAGTTTCATCTCTTAATAAGGATATTGTGGAAAGACCAAGATCATTCCTAAATGTGACAATCATGAAAAAACAAAAGCATGTGTGAATATCGCACATATGACACCCTTTCTTGAAATCCAATACTCATGTTGCACCTCATGATGGAAAATTAGTTATGTATATGACAACCCATAGAGAATATTTGGTTTACTATCTATATAGTGATAAACATGATATTGAAAAGCAAATGGAGACTTCTAGGAGAAAAATTTAGGCTTTTAGGAGAAAAACAACCAAACAAATGTAGGAGTTGATAACCAATATTACTCAGCTTTTAAGTGCTAATGGAAACCTTGTAGTACAAGTTGATATCCCTCCTTCATTCTTAAACCCTAATACCCTTCCTTCAACTTCTCAAGCCAACCCTGGAGAGGCTTTACTTGCACCAACCAGTCCAACTTTGAGGAATTATAAAATTCAATCTCTATACCTTGATGTGGAAGCTATAGACTTACCTAGGCATATTACTAAAGCATATTATGCTGGGATAAATAAAGTCTAAATATTCATTGATAAGTTTACATCATATTATAGGTATTGGATACACAATAAAAATGTTTTACTAAAATTTATGACTAGAAATTTTGTAGGAAATGCTCTTGATTGGTTTGCATCCTTACCTAAACATTCGATCTATTCCATAGATACTTTTTCAAAAATATTAAAACAAGAATTTGATGATGATATGATTGTAATGGATGCTTTTGTAAACACAAAAAAAGGTCCTAATGAATCTATTACTAACTTTCATAAAATTTGGCAAAGGTTTAAATGTCATGCAAACATAAATTTAATAAAGAGACTACTATATTAATGTTTCTAAACAAACTTAGGCCCTATTTTCAAGAAAAAATCCAAGAATACAATCCTTTTGGTTTGCCTTCCCTTGAAAAAGTTATACATTTTGTTAGATCCTTAAGGATTGAAAAATGAAGGAAGGCCAAAAATCCTTGAAACCTTAAATTCCTAACAAAAATGCCATAGGAGTTGGGATTTTCAATCATGTTGTCCAAGATACCTCTTATGAGTTCTAGATAGTTGGTGCTCCTGTGTATATGTTAACCAGATCTAGAGGTGGTCCAAAACCTAAGAATATAATCTATCAATAAACACACAAAGATATTTTCAAAATATGTCCACCACCTTAGCTTAAGGACTATCACATCAATGATAATATTGAAGCATATGTATGGTAATTATCCTAATAAATTCTTCTTTTGGTATAGAACTTATAGTCATGATAATTATACATGCACATACTTGCATAATTATTTTTGTAAGCAAGTCTTTGGTCCTAACTTTAACAATGATCAAGTCAACAATGATAGGATTAGTTTATTTCATGAAAGGAAAAAGAGTCTATAGAAGAGGTTTAATCACCCTCACAATTAAATGTTAGGTATCTATAATTCCCCATTCATCAACCACGAACTACAAGCTCCAAATCAACAACAATGGGTGAATAAATAATTAGGGTGACCAAAAAAAGTATCAAAACTAGGGACACAATTCTAATCAAGGCAACCAAGGACGAAGTCAAAATTATTAAAATAATAATGTTAATTGCTCCAAACGTCAAAATACTATACCTAGCAATTTTTAGAATACCTCTATAATGGAAAACCACAAGATCCTGTAGGGTGCATTTGGTTTTTAGATTTAGCTGGACCTAAATAAGTTAGAATAATGTTTATGGTTTTTTACTTTTAAACTAATTATAACATGCTATTAGGTAGAACTTGGACTAGTGATATGAGAGTCATATCTTCCTTTGCTTGTTAGGTGGTAATGTATGTCTATGATGATAAAGTTTTTACTATAGGAGGTGAATTAGACTCTTGGGGGTCTCATCCTCCAAGATATACCAGTTGTTTTATCCATTCTATAGATGAAACACATGAGCTTCCAATATATGAACATGAGCCTCAATGGACATCTAGAAGAAAGTTATACAAGGGTATCCTAAATTTTGCTTTAAATAACCTCAAGATAGGCATGAATTGTAGATGATAAACCTGACATGGTTGCTATTAAACCACTTCCTCAAGTGGTAGTTTATAAATTGCCACCATTTTTAAAACCCAAATAAATAAAATATCATATTATTTTACCAAAGGTTGACCAAGTGTCATAAATCCCACGAGGATGTTGCAAAATTGAAAAAATAACATTTTCATAAATAATGATAGCATGGAGGAGGAAACTGATAATGATACAAATAATGATTTTAATAAATCCTTTAACATTGAAGATATGAATTATCCTTCTACTAATTCTATTTCTAAGATGGATGTGGGGCATTATCAAGTATGTTTAATGAAATTTCCTATTTTAGATTATGATTCTAATGAAGTTGGTATATTTTTTTATGAAATGGATAATAGTAATTTCTTTGCCTATAGCATGCTTAGGAATGTTGAATGCAATCATTACAAATCTAGAATATATAAGCATAAAACAACTAATTTTATGTTATCTCTACATCAAAACCTTTGCATAGGCTAAGTGAAACAAGAATTATTCCCTTGCATAGGCATTTAATAAAGGCTAAAATCTATCAAATTTAAAATTGCTATGAAGATAGACTAATGGGTTTCTCTGTGTCTACAAATGTTAATTCATATACTATATTAACTTATCCTAAACAAAAATTCACTATTGGTTCACCTTTTATTAAGGTTTCGTCAATAGCACCAAGACCACCATTTAAAGAGGTGACCCAATTAGTGCTATTATTTTAGCAATATTTGGGCCTATTCCTATTGTTTTAATAGTCCATGATGATCTTTTCAAATGTAAGAACTTTGTTGTGCCTAGATAGTTTGATATTTCTAATGAAATTTATTTGTAGTTGAGATTAGCCCTTAATGTGGTGATCCTGGTTCCTATAAATTCCTAGGAAATAGTGAACTTCCATGTGTTTCCTACTATTCCTATTGGCCTATTTTATTATTTTGGAAATGTTTTCCTACTAAGATAGATTTTATGACAAGTGGGTTGATAAATTTATGGATCCTTTACTCGCATTATATCATAACTAAGTTCTCTATTGAATCAAAAACCAAATTTGTCATTAATACTTTAATGAAAGTTTATAAGAAATTAAAATCATACCTTGAAATTCACATCTCTATATTTATCAATATTCAATCAAATGCTCACATTATATCTAGGCTTAGGTAAAAAGGGTATGCATAAGAACCAAAAATCCAACTTCTAATGTTATATTTCTCCCATATTTGTCCAATGATGAGGCTATCCTAGAATTATTATATGCTAGAGGAAAGAATCCCCTAGCAATATCATAAGAGAGATTTTATTCAAGAAATCAATTCTAATTGAGACATAAATGGCCTGATTATGTCTACCATCTCAAAATTAATTTTAAGTTAGAATCCTCCCCATGGTCTAGACCATTTTGAAAATGGTAATTTCATGAATTCCAAGCCTACTATTGATGTAAAATAGGTACCCCAAGCAACCATGAATAGCCATAATTTGGGCTAGCCTATTTTTTGAAGAGAAAGCCACCTTTACTACCTTGTTTAAGGATTACAAATATGTCTTTGCCTAGGAACATTCTAACATTCCTAGGATGGATGAGGATTTTGTTGTCTACAACATTGTTACTTATGGTAATGTCGCTCCCATCTAACAAAAACAAATAAGGCTCTCTCCTCTCCTTCAAGACATGTAAAATAAAAAGATGTCAAATTTATAAGACATGTGGACTATTTAGGTTTGGTTTCTAACATTATGCATGTGAGAAATAAAGAAAATAATGTTATCTAGATTTACTTTAATTTTAGAAACATCAGTTCGAAGAATAAATTTATTTTACCCTTAATTAATATTATCATTGATTCTACCACAAGGTATGAAATATTGTCCTTATAACAAAATCTAGTTTACCCCTAAGGATCAAGAAAAAAAAATTACTACACCTTGGGGTATATTCTACTATCTTTTCATGCCTTTTGGGTTGAAAAATGTTAATGTTACTTATCAATGGGCTATGACAATGGTATTTTATAACTTTATGGGATATATTGGAATCTTATGTAAATGGCCTCTTGGGTAAATCTAGAAAGTGGGTTGACTACCTAATTTATCTTCATGTAATATTTGAATAATTACATCACTATATAATTATACTTAATACTAAGAAGTGCATGTTTGGGGCTAGCCTACTGTAGACATGAAAAATTGACCCACTAAGGTAAGTCATTTTTCCTAGATCCCTTGTTTTCTCCTTAGCTAAAAAGGGTCATATTTGATCCAAATTTTCCCCTACCCAATATTCTTCTTTCTCCTCAAATATTATAGCATTGGATCAGACTTGGAAAGAGCTTTCCAAGGTATATGATTTATCTCGTTATGACTATGTTTTATCCTTCAAAGTACATTAAAACTACACATGGGTCTTGCTATTATGAAATCGTGGTCCACTTTTGAGGGACATGATTTTACATTCCTAAGGTTTTCTAGTTGTTGCAAAATCGTGGTCAGCCCTTGTGGGTGTGATTTTGTATTTCTAGGGTTTTATCTTAAGAAAACCCTAATTTTCAAAGTTGATGTTATTTTACATCGGCTTGTCTTGGTTTTTTCCACCAATTCTTATTTCAAATCCACTATAAAAAGAGGGTTTGAAGTCTAATTTTTTTCCCAAGTAATTTCCCAAAACCATATTTTGGATGATTATTCTCACAAGTTCTTTGAATTCTAAGTGATCTATTTTCTTCTTTTGCAAGTAAGTTGACTCACAAGTGTGAAATATATTCTATTGAAAATCTATTTTCTATTGCATTGGATTATGTGTTGCAAATATTTGGTGGACAAGTGTTGAAGCCTTAAGGAGATATCAACTATTTGGAAGTCTTAACCCTTTTACCTACTTTTTTTCTATCTACTAGGTGTTTTCGTTTATATACATCTACATTTTAATTAGTTTGTATTACGCATCGATTAAATTACACATTTTTTTATTTTTATCTTCACTTTTGCAAAATCATGCTTGCTCATTTTGAGGCATGATTTTGTCAATCTAAAAAATTGAGGTCACTCCATGCAAGGGATGATTTCTCACAAACAGTATTTGGGGGTAACTTACTACCCCCAAAATCTATATCTATATTATACACTGCATTTAGGCCATATTATTGCATTTTATGCTTTGTTTTATCAATATCTTCTATTGTATTTCATTGTGCATAGGTCAAATTTTGCTTCTAGTTTCAAAGGTTAGCTAAAAGGACCTATGGAGATTTAATTATTGTAATCCAAGCATTGCTATACAATGGCCTAAGCAGGCCCCCTAATGCTAATTATATTTTTCAAGTGTTTGCCAAGTTATTTTGCAAGAATAAAGATCATTGGATATCACTAGATAAAAGATAAAAGCTAGGATCAACTGTCAGATGAGATAAGTGTCGTAATTAATATTTGGGTTATTTGTTGTGTGATTTCTATTTCTATAATAAACCTAGGTCATAAATAAAAGGGGTAAATATTTTATTTAAGCTTCTAGGCATTGAAATGATAAAAGCATATAGTGTGCACTTAGGGTTTTAAAATTGTTTGTGCATTCTCTCTTGAACTCTTACTCAAAAGGATTTCATTTTGCAACCCTAGGTTAGGAATCATTCAAGAAAGGAATCAATCTAGGGTTAGCTCTTGTATTATGTATTTTTGTATTTCTGCATTGTCCTTTATCTTTCATAGCTTAAATCTAGAAAGACCAAAAATAGGTGATTGTCTTGAAACTGAGTACATTAAACATTCTTAAACCACCCTGGACTTGAAGCAAGTCCTCAATCCATTCTTAGTGAACCCTTCCTCCATTTTTTACATTAAGGTGTAGAGAAAAACATACCCTCGTGGTTACCTTGGATTCTTAGTGGATCCAACCAAGAATCGTATGCGGTAGGGCAGTTTTCCCCCTCTACACATTTAGGTGAACCTAATGTGAACATCTCCTTTGCTTTGGAAAAATCTAAACAAGATCACTAATATTGTTTGTTTAGATCAAGAAACATTTAACAACTATCTTAAAATATTTTACTTATTTTCATTGGTCTTTGGTCTCCTCCCTTTCCACTTCACCCTTCTTTCCTTTTCTAATGACTTTCAACCTTGGGAATGGACAAAGGCTTTTAAGGTTTGATGATATTTTCCAAGAGAATGATCAGATTGATAGAGAAAATCATAATCTTGAGGAAGAGAAAAATGAAGATATTAGTAATAGGCCTGATCCTATTAAGGGATCCAATGGAAACCTTACCTTCAAATATTTTGAACATATGTGGAGCTTTTACAAGTATCATAAGCATGCTTTGGATATGGCTCTCGAAGAGGAATCCCTACTCGAGGATGTTAGAACATCTAAACATAAAATTATCCCTCCTCAAGATGTTCATAATAAGTCCTTGGGTGAATATTTGAATCATGGTAATCCTATCTATCATCCAACTTATGCCACTACTATAACCACCAATGTTGGAAGGAATCTGCAAGATCCTCCAACTAGTATTGTCACTCAAAATTGTATTCAATTTCCTCCTCAATCCACTTATCTCAACAATTTTGCCTATGTTCAACCATTTATTAATTATCCTCTTTATTAAGATGCCACTTATCACAATAGTATCAATACTTCCAACTTGGTCCAAGTATCCCTTCAACAGCCCCCCCTAGAAAATATGGGAGCACTACATAGAAATGATCTAGAGGTGAAAGACTTGATAAATATGGTAAAAAAGTTAGTTTCAAAAGTAGATATGATTCAACACTTTTATTCCACTTACAATTATAAAGATATGTGTAATCAACCATTGCATCCCATTGTTTCTACTAGGCCCTATCCTAAGCACTTTCTTATGCCAGTTTTACCTATATATAAGGGAAACAAATATCTGATAGATCATTTAAGAAGATTTCAAACATACCATGATCTCATATATGATGACATATTTTTACTAAAAACATTCCCTAAAAGTCTTGGTGGCATGGCATTGGAGTGGTACTATCGATTACCAAATTATTCCTTAAGGAATTTTGAAGAAACAACATGGTTATTTGTTCAACAATTTAATGTTTATGTTGATAAGGATGTGATCATGAAAAATTCTTATACTTTGAAACAAGATAAAGAAGAAAGTTTTTCAAAATTTCTATCTCGTTGGAGAAGTCTAGTTGGATGCTTAAGATATACTTTACCTCCTCGAGATATGCTTGATATATTTATTATAAATTTGCAAGAACTGTTATCCTATGGACTAGAAACAACTACTATCACATCCTTTGAACAAGCAGCTGAATTAGTAAGAAAAGTGGAACAGGCTCTCATCAAAAATGGATAGCTCAAAGTAAAATAAGAAAAATATACTAAGTCATAGTATAAGAATAAGCATTTGGTAGGTGATGGTGTAATGGATAGTAGGCCTATTAATAGCATTGCTAACAATCTACAAAAGATAATACTTCAAAAACCTTTACAAAGGAATTTCACAAGGCTTGCACACCCATGGAAGTAGTTCCATGACAAATTTTGGAAGCTAATATGATTGAGTTACCCCATATAAGATAACCAAATACTACATTTAACTGGTACAAGGTAGTTCACAACTGTACATACCACATAGTAGGACATTGGATAAATTCTTGTAAAAAGTTGAAGCTTGCGATTCAAGATTTGATTGATGCAGGACATATTGATGTAGGAATTTCTTAATATTGATCCATAAAAATGATTCATTTCCCATTAGAATCCCTAAGGAGTCCCTCAAAGTTTCTAAGTGCAAATTTAGGATTCTTTCCTCTCATTTTCTTTGATTTTTCTCCTAGCGTTGTTGAAATTGTGATCATCACAAGATGGGGTGCGAATTCGACAATTTTAGGATTTTTCTATTGAAAAGACCAAGTTTTTGGTCAACCTTTGTGGTGTCACTCCTTCCAAGATTATTTTTTATTTTCCTACCTAAACACCTCCAAACCTCCTATAAATATAAGGATTGCACTCCCTTTTTTAATCAAAACAAGAAGATAACCTTAGATCTATCCACTATTAATTAATGTTTTCAATATTTGATTCTAATGCCCTGCATCCTTTTGGTATCCTTTATGATTTTTTATTGTAGATGAGCATATGGAGAAGCTTTTATGATATATTGATCACATAATTTTTCTTCTAAGGAGAAAGGGTCTTCCACTTTGGTTGCTACCTCTACTCTTTATTTTTATATAGGCTTATCAGGTTTTACTTGTGTATTTATTAGCTCTTAGATCATTAGTTATTAGTGATATATTAAATTTTGTATTTTTAAAATTATATTTGAAGAACTTTTGTGTGAATTCATTCCCTGCCCTTACAAGACATGAATTCAGTGAAACCATTGGTTTCACCATCTTTTCTTTTTTTTCAATTTCGTACTCACTAATTATGGGTCTTGAATTCGGTCACAATAGCTTAGGGAAAATAGTTTGCTTCCAAAACCCTAGGCTATCATTTGCATATTTATTTTTCATTACATCCATTCTATTTGCACTTTGATTTCATTGATTTGTGTTGGTTATATCTTGTTTTACTTGTTACCAAAGGTCAACAATCATTTTCATTTTTGAATAGTTAGATAAAAGGATCAAGAAGGATTGACTGCTATGCCTCCAAGGTTATTCACATAGGGGCCTAAGTAGGCCCCTAAACACTAATCAAATTTTTTAATATTTTAAAGTTGTTTTGCAAGTTTAACCGAATTCATGATCGGGATTTATAGGGGGTGAATTTAGCTAATATCAACCAACAAGTAAAGTAAATGCTTTGTTAGATCTTTTAGGTTGTCTGTTGAGTGTCTATAATATTTTTTCTTTATGTAGCCAAATAAAATAACATAATTTTGATAGATTAGAAAATTATATTTTGGTTTTCATTTCTAGGCATTGAAAGAGAAAATCATAGAATTTGCATATAGGATAATATTTTCTATATGTTATCTTGATCTCTTGCTTGAAAAGAATTAAATATTTACTTTCTTGAAAAATTAGGGATAGTCATCATTCAACCAAAGAATCATTCTAGGAATATCTCCTTGTTTTCTTGCATTGCTGTTTATTTGCATTGTTATTCTTTAATTTTTTGTAGTTTAAATCTTAGTAAAACCAAACTCAAGTTCTTGTTCAATAAATGCATTAAAAATTCCATATTGGACTTAATGCGAGTCCTTAAACCATTCTTGGTAAACCCTTTGATCCTCCAATACCTTGAGTGTAGAGGAAACACAATGGGCCCATGGTCACCTTGGCTCCCAATGGATCCATTGAGAATCATATGTGGTGGGTGGTTTCGCCCCTCTACATATTTGGTCAACTTATTGTTAATATAGGAACCAAGGAAAGCCCTAGAATCCTTAAGCTAGGAAATCCTTGTCCATGGATGAACAAGAGCAATTGACCAAATTATTGATAGAATTTCAATTTAGTTTTTCTTGATCATATGTCAACATACAAGGGCTTTATCCCTCCCTAGTTATGCATCACCTAGTAGTTAGACCTAATGCCAAACTCAGTAAGCAAAATATTAGGAATATGCATCCTAAGGTCACCCTCTTAGTCAAGGAGGAGATCCAAAAACTCCTTTATATTGGTTTTATCAAAGCTATTGACTATTCTAATTGGATATCCAACATCATTCTTATGGCTAAGAAGGAAGGGATAATTAGAGTATATACCCATTTTCAAGAAATTAACTTAGCATGTCCCATAAATGAACTTTTCCTCCCCAACATAGACATGATCGTAGATTTTACCACTCGATGTGAAATGCTACCACTCATGGATGATTTCTTGGGATACAATAAAATCAAGATTACCACCAAAGACTATTCCAAGACAACTTTCACAACTCCATGTGGTACCTTTTGTTATAAATAAATATCTTTTGGATTAAAGAACACTGGTGCCACATACCAAAGGGCCATGACATACATTTTTCATGACATAATGCATGATATTATTAAAGACTATATGGATGATCTTCTTGGTCACTCCATAAATAGAGAGACTCATGTTCAATATTTAAGACGTATATTTGAAAGACTTTGAGAATACAAATTTTATCTTAAACCCTCTAAGTGTGTGTTTGAAGTCACATCTGGCAAGATTTTAGGTTTCATAGTGTCTAGGCAAGGCATTTAAGTGTATCCTACTAAGATAGTAGTTATCACTGACATGCCTCCTCCTTTTAACCTAACTGAGTTACATAGCTTGTAAGGAAAAAATCCAGCTGTCCACTGCTTCATATCCTATTTACCCAATAAGTGTCAACCATTTATTAAGATTATTAAGAAATATGTAGTGTTTCAATGGGATACTGAGTGTCAAAAAGCCTTTGATGAGCTCAAAAAGTATCTCACGTCCCCACTTGTCCTAGTTCCCCTAGACCAAATAAGCATTTGATGCTTTACATAGTAGCCACAACCCATGCTTTGGGTCTATTCTTGCTCAACATGATCAACAAAACAAAGAGTGAGCTATCTACTATATTAGTAGAACCTTGGTTAGGTATGAAACCTGATACACTCCCTTAGAGAAGCTTTTCCTTGTACTATATGCTTCTCAAAAGTTATAACACTACATGTAAAGCCATAAGATATTAGTAATCATAAATTTTTATCCTCTTCACTACTTAATATTGAAGTCCAACCTTTTAGGTTGAGCTGTTAAGTGGGTCCTAGACCTTATTGAATTTGATTTAACCTTTATAGGTCAGAAGACTATAAAATGTAAGGTGATTGTTGAATAGCTAGCCGCTACTCCCCTATATTATGTCCATCCCTTAGTCATCGAGTTTCTTGATGAGTACCTTAGCTTAGAAGTAGAAAAGCATGAGTCTTGGACTTTGTCTTTTGATGGAGTTTGATGCTTAAAGGAAACTAGTGTTGGAATCATTCTAATTACTCCAAAAAAATAGCACATCCCGCTTTCTTTCAAGATTTGTTTCTCTTAACACTGTATAGTACAAAGCCTTGATCCTAGATATTAGGGTGACAGCAGCCTCAAATGTCAGATTCCTTTTCATATTTGGTGACTCTCAACTTGTGGTTAATCATATCTATATTATTTATCAAACTAGAGATGATAAACTAAAACCTTACAAGAAGATTATCACTAAGCTTTTTTTAGCCTTTGATAGGGTAACCATAAAGTTTATCCCTAGATCCTCCAACCACCATGTCGATTCCATGGCCATTGCGACATCCCTTACCCCCTTGGAGTTAGAATATGATGAAACAACAATTATTATTTATCAACTCCAAGAGCCCACATCTATTATTTCTAGCATTGTTCCTTTAAATGTCCTAAACATTGGAGTTTCTCAATCTGAACCTTGGTACACATACATATTTAAATTCCTTAAGGTTGGTTCAATATCTGATGGCTTAGATTGAAACTACCAAAATATTTTACAAAAAAGAGCGTATCAATTTATGGTAATTGACAATACTTTATATCAATGTTCTTTTAAAGCCATCCTCTTACGACGCTTTAACTTCGATGAAGTCTAACTAGCCCTTAGTGAAGATCATGAAGGATCATATGGAGGCCATATTAGCAACAATTCCATTCCCAAGAAGCTCATTTGGATTGAATACTATTGGTCTTCCATGGATAAATATGCATGTGACTATGTTTGATCCTGCGACAAGTGTCAACACCATGACAACCTTGTTCATGCTCCTCAAAACCTTCGAGTTATTTCTTCCTCTTGGTTATTCTCCATGTGGATATTGGACATTATTGGTAATATTAACCCCATGTCAACTAATATTCATAAGTTTATCATTATGGTGATAGAGTACTTCACCAAGTGGTTTGAAGCCATGCATCTAGTTATGATGATTGGAGCTCAAGTCTCCAAGTTCATATTCAATCAGATCCTTTGTAGGTATGTGATTCCTTCGATAATCATCTCTAACAATGGAACTCCTTTTAATAACAAGGGCATCCTTAAACTTTTTTCCAAGTACAAGATTCAACACAAATGGTCAACTCCTTACTACCGTAAAGGTAATGGTCAATCTGAAGCATCCAATAAGTCCTTAGTTAAGATCCTTAAGAAGCTAGTAAGCAAGACTGGTTATGATTGGTATATCCAGTTGTATCCTACCTTGTGGGCCTATCATACTAGTGTGCAAACTCCTACAAGTGCAACCCCATATATATTTATCTACAACACCGAGGATATCTTTCCCTTCAAGCTAGAGGTTACATAATTTCTTATCTTGTTGAAAGATACCATGGTTGGTGATGAGTACTATTTATATAATTTAAACTAATTGGATTTTTTGAATGAGAAGTGTATCCATACCTTAGAGCATATTCAATCCTATCATAATAGGATCAAACAATCTCACTCTAATAAAGTTTACACTTGGTCATTTGAGGTTGGGAACCTTGTTCTCAAGGAAAACTAGAAGAACACAAATGCTTGTACATATCTTAAAGGTAAGTTTCATCCCAACTGGCTAGGTCCCTTTGTCATAACAACTAATGAAGAGAAATAGAGTGCCCCGATAAACTATATCAAAAAATTGGTAATAAAAAAATCAAAAGAAGAAAATTGAGGATTCACACAATACACAATATTTATCCTAGAAACCCTCAACTAGGAAAAAATAGCATAGTATTATATTATTATTGCATTAACTTGATCATATTCAATACAATAATATTTTTCTTCTATCTCATCAAACCCTAATGTAAGTGTGATATATATTACAAAGGCACATGCATGGATTTTTATAATATCATGGGCAAAAAAGTGTGGGTTCAAATATAGTAACTCTAAAAGCCCATATGGGTCTAAAAATAACTTAAACCCTAAAAAATTTGGTTGGGGGCTACCACCCTTGAAACCATAATTTTTCGAGGGCTACTGCCCTCGAACCTCGGTGAGTATAGGTACAGAGTGTCTAATACCTTTTAGTGTTAGCCCCACCAGAATAACATGGAAAATATTTAAGATATTTCGAACATTCTTCCACTTGTTATATACTTTCCATAGGGGCCAAAAACTGCCATTGTTAATTGTCAAGGGCAACCATGCCCATAGATATTATACACCAAGAAAAATTCTTAGTAGGTACAACCTTTGTTAACAAATCATTGTATTCTTCTTTGTATCAAATTTCTCCAATATCACCTAGTTCTCTTCAACCATCTCTCGTACTTGATATCAATATGTTTTGATCGATCATGAAAACCAAAATTATTGGCCAAAAAAAATAAACTTTTATTGTCACTATTAATTTTGATAGTATTTTATTTAAGACCAATTGTTGAACACAACCTATATAGCCATACTAATTCTTTATAGGTATGAGTTGCTACAATGTGCTCTACTTATGTAGTGGATAAATTAACAATTGATTACTTTTTACTCATCCAACTTACTTCCCCTACAAATAGCCTGATCACAAGCACTCATGGATATTCTCTTGTCAAGATATTCACTCTAGTCAACATCCACAAAATCTTGTAGATTTACAATATCATTACTTCTAGAATTTCGTCCATAATAGATAGCATACCTTGTAGTTCCACACAAGTATATGAAGATCCTCTTCACAATAGTCCAATGTTCCTTTCTTATATTTGACATATATCTACTAACTACTCCCACTACATGTGCAATATCAGGTCTAGTATAGACCATTGCATACATCAGGCTTCCCAAAATACTAGCATTAGGAATAAGATGCATTTCTTCAATTTCATCATTTGTTTTAGGACACTATTCAATAGATAATTTTTGACCAATAGAATATGGAGTACATATTGGTTTACAATCATGCATCCTAAACTTTTGTAGTATCAAATCAATATAATTTCTTTTATTTAAACATAAATTTCTATTTTCATGATCCCTTATTATTTTTATACCTAAAATAAATTTTACAACACCCAAATACTTCATGTCAAACTCAGAAGATAACTAATATTTTAGTAACTTATCATATCCTTACTATTACCAATTAACAACATGTCATCCATGTTGGGCAAAACATTGGTTATTTTTTCTATGGTTCAATTAATTACCTCCATTTAATTGTCAACCCATGGTAGCTCGTAGTCTTGTGAGCAGCTATGCAAAATATATGCTTGCAATTCCTCCTTCGAATATGAGTCCCTTGGATTATGGTTTTGGGGGGTGTTTAATGTTCGATGAAGTTTATGTTCAAACCCACAATCCTATGCTAAGTCTAAGAAATAGGACTGAAAACATAAAAACTCTAAATAAATACTTTTCTGGAAATTATAGATTACAAGAAAAATGCTGGAAATAAATTAATCTATGAAAATAATTACATAAAAATAGGGAAATAGGGAAGAAATATATTGCAAGTGGGTCCATGCTTCCAGTAGGTTTTGTCCATGGTAGAATATTCATTGAACACTTAGAGAATACTTTTACAAGAGAAATGCAGGGATTTTTATTAACAGCTTACAATTGGGAAATTACATAACAAGTCCGAGGGATTTTCTTCAGGGGTGGCCTGCATATTTATAAAGTATACAACCAACCTTGTTATAATTTTAGAACAAATCAATGCATGATTCTATTTTACAACTATTTTCTTGAATCAGGTAAAATATCAGAATATCTCAATGTATTCTATTTTCAAAATACATTGATATTTGATTTTCTTGATTTACAAAATAAATTTATGTAACAATTGCAACATATGTGACAAATCACCTTTGACATTATCCCTTGTTCAGTTATGATGCTAAAAATCCTTTCAAGCTATTTGCTGACACGTTCGCTCTATTCTACTGACCACAAAGTCATGCTAAAGTTTGATGCTAACATGAATCAGACACCGCGGTTGAAGAAGTTGGAAAGTAGGCACCTTTCGTTCGCATGACAGAAAGTAGATGCCTTCCATCGTACAATGGGAAGTATGTGCCTTTCGTCATATAATCAGGAAACAAGTGCCTTCCACCATATAATGGGAAGCATACACCTTCCACCATACAATAAAAAGCAAGTTTTTAATGGGAATCAGGCACCTAACAATTAGACGTCGAATGAAATTCAGGCACTTCAAAGGACTTGGTGCCTAACTTCATGCATTTTACCGATACTCTACAGATGTTTTCCCTTCATTAAATTTCAAGTGATAGGTCTAAGTTGGACCTTGATGAAAACATGTCAAAATGCAATGATTTCCACTAAATCTACACAAATTACACTTAAAGATAAATATTAGAAAACATACAAAATAAATTGTCAGTTATATATATAATTTCCATAAAACATTTATATCTACAAGAATATATGTCGTACATTAAGGGGAAAAGAGTACAAAAAATGAGAAATTTTGTGGCTCATCATCCCCCCATGCTTAAGGGGTAGCACATCCCTATGCCACTTTGAACTAGTAATTACCAATTATGTTCACCTCATCCCAATAGGCCCAATTGGTCTATGTTCTCTTTCTCTTAGCAGCCTTGGATTTCTCTTTATTTTGGGGCTTTCACCCCTTTGGTGCTATGGGAGTTGCTATCTCCTATCCTTGCTACTTCTGGTTTTTTCTATACCGGAGTTGTTCACTTGGACCTTCCCTCGTCTTGGGTGGTTCTCTGGTCTATGCCACCTTGCCCTTATCAAAATTGATATAAAAACTAGTGAAGCTGGTGGCATATTTCTAGAATGCAGGTTTAGCCATTTTCTAGTACTCATGGTGAAGTGGCAACTTCTCACCCTCAGGAAATGATTCCTTATCTCCAAATGGGGTGTTGGATTCTTTAGAAACCCTAGTTGTGGGTAAATCTCCTCATGTTGGGTCAAGCTCAGGTTCAACTTCAAC
This sequence comes from Wollemia nobilis, assembly GCA_028583015.1. Lineage (NCBI taxonomy): Eukaryota > Viridiplantae > Streptophyta > Pinopsida > Araucariales > Araucariaceae > Wollemia > Wollemia nobilis. Next base: position 8,298,118 of record JAQPPZ010016710.1, on the reverse strand, counting down.
CTCTATTTTTGGTATAGGGGGATTTCTACTGCTTGAAGCTAGATCCTATTTCTATACAGGGCCTAGAAATCCCATCTACTTAAAATAATCCTGCATCCTAGAGGATATTTAGACCCATAAAAATGCCTTAACTACTTAGTTTGAGCAATTGGAATATTCTTTCAAGGTTTACTAGATTATTTTTTGGCTTCATTTTCTATTTCCTTGAGGTCTTTCTTGGAGGACTTATTCCAGTTCTTATTGTCTGCTTTAATTTCCTCCTGGAGATCGTCAAATTTCTATTTCCAGGAAGAAAATTATGTCTTTGTTGCCTCCCATTCCTCATCGAAATCCAACTCAGATTCTGTGTTAGATTCAAGGCCCAAGGCCTTCAACTCTATAAATCTTTTTCTAGTTACGGATCAGCACTAAGATGGTCTTACAACTTTTTGTTTTGATCTTAGCTTGATATTCTGTACCTTAGGGTATGTTGGTGCAACTGGTATTTCTTGGTGTATAGGGGATGCAGTTTGTTGAACCTCCTAGTCCTCTACAACTACTTACTGCACATCAAGGACTATTTACTTTTCCTCTAACTTCTTGCTACACATTGGGGATTGATCCTTCTTCCTTTGTAACTTCTTGCTACATATTGGGGAGTTCTACTTCTTGAGGCTGAGTTGCCCCTGTATTAATTGGATAGTGCTCTACCTCTCCTTCTCTATCTATAATTTGAGGCTCTTTGAACTCCATATCCTTTTCTCCATCTTCTCCCCCATTTTTTGGATGATCTGTATTTTGAGGTTCTTCAACTTCAACCTCATCCTCCTGAATGATTTGATCAAAAGAGGGGGATGTAGAGCAGGGCTTCTCTACTTCCATTGTAGCATTATCTCCCTATTCTAGTTCCTTATCAGCATAGGGCACTTCTATTTTCCCATCAATCTACACTGCTATATCAACCCTAGTTAGTTTTTTTGCTACTACTGGTCTACCCTACAACTGTAATTTCATTTATAGTTGCCAATTTTTTGATACAATTCATGTATTTTGAGGGTGACCTCCTTTCTGGACTCTTCATACAGAGTCTATTCCTTTGTGAATTTGGCTTCCCATGTAGAAGCCTACTCTTTCAGAACCTGCAGTTGTTGTTGTAGATCTTCCACCTAGACCTATGATGGTACATCTGCCATGGCCACCTCTTGTTGAGGATTTGACCCATAGAAAATATCCTATGAAAATATGAACCATATACTCCTCCCTGTTGAGCTCATCAGTGGGTGTCTCCTCATTGGATGAAATTGAAACCACCTTTGGTGCCCTCATTCTTCTAGTTCGCATCTTTGTGGAGATAGGCATGGAATCTTACACTGCCTCCTATTCAAATTGGGGCACATAAGGGGATGGAACCTACCTTGTTTTCTTCCAAAATTAGGGAAAATTAGAGGATGAGGTTTGTCTTGCTTCCACTATACTTATTGTAGGATAGGATGCAATCGTCATCATTTATTGTTTTGTCACCTCCTGAGCCAATTTTTCATTCTAAGTGGGCACCTCCTCCTCTCCTTGTGTCCCTACTACTGCACTAGTGCCTACATATTCCTAATTTATCATATTTGTATGTAACTCTGCATATCTCACCAAGGTAGAAATCAATCCATGGTGATCTAGGGCAAAAATGGTACCTGCATGGTATTGTCTGGCTCATCTTTCAAGGCATATGCAAGGTAGTGGGGGACATTTATTTTATCCCCATGCAAAATATTATTGAGAAAACAAAAGTGGTTAGCATTCATGTGGGAGTACATGTTGACACTTTTTGTCACATTATACAACAATTTTGACCCTCCCTGTCGCCCCTTTTATAAAATGAAAAAAGAAAGAGCTTCGCTACCAAACAAGCCAAGGAAAATTGCTTCTTCAAAAGAAAAGGAGGAGAATGTGAAAAGAGCTTCGGGCCCGAAGCACTTCAAATCACAACTTCGGGAGAAAACCCTACAAAGTAATTTCACCAAAGAAAATACAAAGATAATGCTTTGCACCCAATTTTGGCAGCCGCTTCGGGCAAAAGTTTTGCAAAGCAGCATCCAAGCGACTTCGCCGAAGGAGGAGAGCATAATCCAAATCATCTAAGGTAAGGGAACTACTTCGGGCCCGAAGTATTCCCAACACCTACTTTGGCTAGTTTTCACCTGAAGCAGTGGTGCATGAAGCAAAATGACAATGTGTCAAAAATGGAAGAAGTGCTTCAGGAGGATATTCCCCGAACCATAGTTTTGATAAAGAATCAGGCCGAAACATTTTCTAGCCGAAGCAGTTTCGCCAGAAAAGGACAAAAGGCCCCATTTCAAAGATGGAATTCGCTCGGCACTCGACATCCCCGAAGTAGTTTCTACAAAGCATTACTTTGTGAAGAACAAATCAAGGAGAATCTACTTCGGCCCAAGGATTTGGCAAGGCGGAGATGTAGCGAAGCACTTTTTGGGCCCATGTTCCAAGGTAGGCAGCTTCCCAAGGTGATCAAAGGCCCTTTATAAATACCTCCTTTCTTTCTTGATAAGCCCGCTGACCATTTCTGGAAAACGAAAGGGACGTAACAGTCCTCGAAGTAAAACACGACGGGCGTAACGATCACTCAAGCATAGCATCTAGAATCCAGGGACACTCAAGCAACGCATTAAATGAATGTTTCCATGGTTGACCCAGTCACAGTTGCTAGTTTTGGCAACCGATTTGAAAGATCATCCGCAGCAGCAGCGAGGAGCTGATTTCTCAAAGCCCGAGGGTGTACTCTGTCATTTTTTTAATAATGATTCAGAGGGTCGGGTCCTCTATAAAAACCCAGGCTTTGCAATGTAAAAGGGGGGGAACTTTCTGCTAGAAAGCTGTTGTAACTTGATGTTCTATGTTTAATACTAAAGACTTTTGTGCTCTATTTCTCTCTTTTATGCTACCTTCTGTGCTTAATTCTTTTGTCTTTTCTCATTCACGTACTGAGACTCTGAATATTGAATCCGGTGCGCGATCAGGGAATGAACCCCTAAAATTCACCCTGAAGGATACATAGGAGAGGAAAAACGTCTTGTCGTTTTCCTTTATGCTGCTTGGTGGATCGAGGTTTTTGTTATTCCCTTATCTCAATCACTGTTACTCTGAACCCTGAATTCCAACGAGAGAGAAAGGAGAACCTTGCGAACCCATCCAGAGGATACATAAGAAGTTCAACATTTCATTTCTTTCATGTTGTTCTTGGTATTTCTTGCTGCTATTCGAGTTGTTAGCGAGTAATCGTGCTTCCTATTATCTCCCACCTTAAATCATCATCTCTAACCCTTACACCTTTTTATTTCTTTTCCTAACCTTTACTCTGTTTATTTCTTTCCTACACTCTTGTATTAAACCCCAAAAGTAGATTAGTATAGGAGCCGACCTTTCTCCGAAGATCGGCACGAGGGGCATCTCTTCCCCTCGGCCTTTCAATGTTGGTTGCAGGTCTAGGGTGCGCAAACCCACCGAAAGTCCTTTCCTATGCGGATTTGATGACCAACAATTTTTGGCATGCACGATGGGACCCAAGGTCCCATGTTTGAGAAAATTTCTAGCCCGTCTTCATCGGAGCCAATAGTTCTAACAAGTTCCCAGTGAGACTCGATCAGTATCATCTTTTGAGTAGTAGTGAGAATCAATGCCCTCATTACCAAAAGACTCTTAGCATCTGGAAACTCTATTTTAACTAAGAATCTATGAAGTCGTGGAGGCCAGTACCTAAACCTGGTTTTCATAACCAGGAGCCCCCATGTTTTGAGAAGGTCCGATTTTGGTGAATCTCTGGCCTGTATTTATTTGATAAAATCACCTAGCGACTCGATTGAGCTGAAGACCCAAATTTATTGATCGTAGGTGCCTTTCAAATTTGAAAGAAGATATCCTAGAGGAACCAAGGTTCGATGAGCAGCCTTGACCTCATAAGCGGAGAAAGAATGTCCACCTAACAACTCCGACTTAGCAGAAATAACCGTGATCTCTGTAGACCGCTGCTATAATGGCAGGGATAAGTTTTCCTAGCTGGGATGATTGAGGCTCCTTGAATATTCAAAGCTACCACAAGATTCCCGAGATCACCTTGAAGGAATTGATAATATATGATGGCGCCATAAGAATGGCCCGAGAGCACCTTGAAGTTGTTGCTGCTTTAGCGTTCCTCTACGACATAATCCACAAAGATGTCATGGTCTAACTTCTGGCTACATCCCTAGAAGGGAGGGTGCTATGGTGGTATAGACTGCTCGGGTCTAAAAGCATCTGTTCATGGGATGACTTGGCGAGGGCACTATTCAAAACATTTGATGGCTCTTAGGATCCCTTCCAACTTCTGATGTACTTCTCCATCATCAAGAAAACACCCTTGGAGAGCGTCTTGGACTTCAATGTTTGATTCTGTAGAACTTGGAAGAAATTTCCAGGGGAGATTCAACCAACGCCCGCCCAAGCCCACCTCTACTATGTTCGGGATTTTCACTCGGACATAGGCCTCCTCTTGCTGCGATCAGGCGAACAAAGATTCCCTCAAATTTTTGAGGAAGTAGTATGAGCGGAGCAGTTTCTATCGGGAAAGTGGTAGTGGGGAGAAGCCCCATCACTTTCTTTGATAATCGCTTCTCCTGTCTGCCCAACGCAGTATTCTTCATGGCAGACTCCTCATACTAAGCAGAAGCCTAAAATGCAGTAATGTGGAGCTCAAGAGGCAGATCCCATCCAAGTCCAACCATGGCAATTTACGAGCTTTGCCCCGACGATGAACAATATGGGTGCTTGCAATCTCCATCAAATGACAAGCCAAGAAGAGAAACAAGCTCAAGTGGTAGCGCCTAAGAATGAAGAGGGGACATTTTTGAACCATTTTTGTATCCCAGAGCATGGCACACAGGTGTTCGGCCAGAATCCATCAGGCTTACCTCAAGAGGCTGAACCTGAGGAGATCATAGAAGTTTGCTCTTTTCTGGAAGAGCCCTATTACAACATCAAGGAGATGGAAGAACTTGTACTCAGTCCACAGTTACTAAACTCTTTGGTATTCTGGTTCCAGCCATCACTACAACCATTACCCCAAGAAGGTCCTCACATGGCGAACTGCTTCACCACATCCTACATCAGCAACATAGGTACTGGTAGGAGCGACGAGCTATTGTATTGCTTTTTGTTCGTAGCATGGAGAACTTCGAGGAGGAGCCATCCGAACTTCAAGAATAAACTAAAGTTCAATCTGATCTGGTTTGGGCATTGCAGATTCATCGGATAAATATCCAAAGCTGAGTTTGTGGTTGCGGCATGCCTATTATACCGCAAGCCTATGTGAATATTGTAAAAAGTTCAGCTATTAAATAAAAAGCTACTCAGAAACTCAGGTTGAGCTTTACCTCGACAGCTATACTCAAAAAAAAAAAAATCCTTTGGGAACTTGGCTTGCAAAGTAGTGGATGCGAAGTGGTTCATAGTGAAGTACGATTGGCCAAGCAATGTTCCAACTAAGGTATGAAAAATGTTCACCTAATAATAGTCTGAGCGAGCTGCTTTTAAAAGGGGGAAACAAGCTTCGCGAGCAGCCTCGCATAAGAGAAATCACATCGGGCCTGAAGCATAAAGGATTAACTAGCATGAAAGGTTCATCGTGAAGTATGTCAGCTTCGATTTCGGCTTCACTGACCCAAAAGACGCACAAGGCAAAAGCATTTATTTCTCGCCTAGAGGAGCATGTCAACAGCCATCTTCAATAGGTGTCCAAAATAGGTGAGTTAAATAAAATGGCATCGGGTACATCCTCAGGGGACTCGGCTGAGAGAAAAGTCTACCCCTAGGTACCGGGTGGCAGATGACTGCATTCCCTAAGCAGCCGCAATCGTCACAGTGCATGGCCCTGTGTACTATGCCACCGTGTGACCAATCTGATGAACCAATGATCTCCCAGATGAGAAGCACAAAATTAATTGTGGCACATGCCATAAATGTGGGTATTTGTCTTTGGTGGCTATATAACGCAGACTCCAAGTAGCCAAAGGATTACTCGCTCAATGACTCATATAGACCCTACTGCCAACCTGTAAACTTTTCCACTTCGCACTCTAAAGCTTCGATGCCAATTTTCTCCATACTGCAAACTTCGTCGCCCTAAGCATCAACAATGGAAAGTTCCAAGGAGAAGGGAAAAGGGCTAGAAGTAGTAGCCCTCGAAAAACCAAATGTAAAAGGCCATGGAAAAATGTCAAAGCCAAGGCTCGTTGATTCGGGTCTTTGCCTAGATAAACGTGTCTTGGAAGAAAGGGAGGATTTCGAGGACAAGCAACCCTTAGAACCACCAATCGATAGGTGGGAAAGAATCAGTGATACGGAGCTGTTAAAGAGCATAGCTAAACTCAGAAGCACCATTGAGCTCATGAGAAGTAGGCTCTTGACAGAGAGCATGTGAGTTGCAACCTACTACTCCGAGATATACTGGTATCTGATGCCCCCTACTCACCATTGTCCTGAGCTGATCAATGCCATCATGCAGAATTACCAGCCCGCCACCAGACAGGTGTTAGACACATCTGGTCGAAAGTTATTTTCAATTTTGAAAGAAGATGTGCAGGCAGATTTTGCGCCATAGCAGGGTCCACCCAAGGGATGTATGGTTCGCAACATTGTTTTAAGCAAACAAACGGAGAGGTTCATGTTTGCTAACTACATGGTCAAATTTTTGTAGCAAAGCCTCAAAAGCAGGCTCCCTTTGGGAAAATTGCCCCAAATGCCCCGTCCCTTGGAGGATTTTAAAAATGCCGACCTCTTCTCCATCATTGCATGGGTGGCAGGCCTATGTACTGATGCTTTGGTATATCCATGGTAGGTGTCCCTGGCCGAGTGCATTTCTAGAGGAGAGTTCAATGCCCCCGATACTTCAAAACCTAGCAACAACCTAGTCTTTATTTACTGGGTAGAATGGGTGGCCAGGGGCTTACATGCACAACTCACCAGCATGAAGAATGCTGGGACTAGCCAGCACTTCAGGCCCTGCTCCTTTCTTGTTTGGCTATTTTCTTTCATGTTCATAATAGTTTTCCTCATATTGCCATTACGGCAAGCGGCGAGGTTGGAAGTCCTTTGCTAGTATATCAGTGGAGTCCCCTACTGTTGACATCAGAGTCCTACTATCCATTTAATCAACAATTCTTGGGACCCGCCATGTGTATGTTAATAGGGTCCTCCCCGCGAGTCCCCCTCGGATTGAGAAACAAAGTAGTCCGAGAGAATATGGGAGACATTTTTTGACTAACGTAGGGGCTGGTGATTCGCATCTTTGACTTCATAGGGAAGCCCTTCTTACTACCAGTTTACCCCTTCGAGTATCAATTCATGATGGAAGTCATGAGGTAGAGTGATGCAACTAATGCCATCTATGAAAAGGGTTAGAAATGGGCCCACACTTGTGACTTCCCTATCAGGATAGGAGTTATCGAAGTGTTCACCCTGAATCAGAACGTCTTCTTGGAAGAAAAGCTTACCAAGTTTGTCCTGCTCCAAATTCCCCAACAATGGCTCTATGATCCTTTGGGAGTGATGAGGGACCACATACGGGTCAAGAGCTTCCATGTTTGCCCCTATCCCAAAATCATGAAACAAAGAAATAATCCTCAGGGAAAGGATCCGGAGTGGCATCTGGAGAGGATGGAATCCTTGCCTCCCTGGCATGAATTCTACCCAATGGAGGTCTCATATGACCCAGATCAACATTCACTCCCGAGCCCCAAATCCACCTTCTGGAAGAAAGTGAAAGATGACTTGAAGGAGGGAGTAAAGGATTGGGACGCAGATCAACTAAGAGAATGGTGGATAATGAGGGTCCACCAGCATAAAACAAACTCTTATGGATTCTTGGCAATGAACAGGGACTTCGTAGAAATCTATGAAGCCAACGCTGGAAAGTGGAAGCCTTCGTCCTTTGCCACCCTCATCCCTATAGCGATCCCAAGCTCGGGCGAAAGCCCAAAAAGAGATGATACTACTTTGAGAAAGGAAACGGCCCAAGTTACACCTCCAAGATCACCTCAGGGGCCTGTAGGTGGCCACGAATTGAGCACTAAAGGGTCAAAATAGCCGCTGGTGAGGAGGAAAAGGAAAAAGCAAGAATAGACCCTGGTGCCCCCAAAACACCCAAAGCAACCTCGCACAGGACTTGTAGGCCCCTCCACTGGGCGATCAATATCAGACCCATCCAAAGCAAATGTCGAGGTCGTAGCCCTGCTAAGTTTCAAAACCAAGAAAAAAAAAGATGCAACTGCATCAAAAGTCACCACTGCCACAAAGCTAGGTGGGCACGCAGGTACACATTCTTCATCCCTTGCCCTAGTGTCACACATTTTTTTTGAAACTCTAGCTGAGAGTTCTCACCAGTCTCCTCTGAATAGCCCATCACCCCCTCACACATCACCGATTGCTGGTCCGGACTCATCCCATGATTATGACGAGGGTAAGACCATTGAACCTACTTCGCCCTTCCACACTGCCATTCCCCTGGTCACTAGCAGAAGTAGGGGTCCCACTTCAACGTCGAGTCCCACCACATCTATCATCGAGCCTTCTGGTGAGGCATCCCCTACACATTCTTTATATTTTTTTACTCCCTCGGCTGGAGATCTAGCCTTGTCTAAATCATAGATGTCCTTAATTAAGGACCGCCCCCTTGCCGAGAAGCTATTGCAAGCATGAAAAAACACTGAGCAAATACTAAGGGAGGCACGAAAAAGAAGATGGCGCTTGACGACATCAGTTGAAAAATGTGCCATTTTTTATTTAGAGGTCGGAAAGGTGCATAAAATCAAGAAGGTCCCCAAGGTGCAGAAACCTCTAGATGAAATGACTCCAACGGACTGATTATCAAGAGACACCTAAGGACCTGGAACACCTGAATGTTGACAATGAATCAGCCTCTATGCATGTCTGAATCAATACTTTTTAGGCACATGCAACCATTGCTAACTAGTGCAGGTTTGTAGCAGAGGCCACCGATGTCAAGTTAGAGGAAAACCTAGCAAAGGTTCGCTCTGAATTAGTAGAAGCTGAGGAGCAATGCAAATTGATGAAGAAGGAGACACTCGACCTAAAACATCAGGTTCAACAACTCTAGTCTATAGTCGAGAGTCAAGCGCATAAGTAGGCTTAGAGTGATCTGAAGGCCAAAGAGCTGGAGGATAAAATCACGCAGATGCAAGCTCCACTGTATGCAAAAGAGGGTCCAATGCTGTTTGATAGGGACATAATTAAGGAGATTCACGCGCACCTACTAAAAAAATTTCGGTCTCGATGCGCTAGTGCTTTTTCAATTTTGACGTATGTCACCGAAGCATAGCAAGCTATTGCCGAGGGAGGACCAGTCATCGACGAGGTCGCGTAGAAATCCAGGAGTTGACTCAAGGTAGCGTTAGATGTCTAGAATGCTAGATATCAAGACCTGCAGGTCACTGCAATGACCCAGACAGCAAGGGACTGGTCCATGGCCTAGGCTACAGTTCGCACTTTTTTCTCCAAGGTGCAAAAAGCTTAGAAAGCCAGAAGCCTCTAGGAAATTTTTGACAATGAGCAGAGTGCCACAATGAATATTTCTTCCTTGGGTTTCCCAAGTTTCATGGATGATGACAGAATTATTCTTAGCAAGGATGAACTCAAACCAGTCTAGCTGCAGTTTGAGAATGATGTCTTAGAGATTGATGGCTGGGAAGAACCAATTGCAGAAGGGCAGGTGATAGATTTCATCCTCAGATACTATAAGATCATGGCTTGCATCGATGACCTATTCAATAGGGCTAAGAATGCTGACATTGGGCAAATCAATCGATTTCATGACTTAGTCAAAGCGCTATAGGATCGAGAGCCATTCCAAAAGGGTGCTTGGTCCCATGTCCGAAGAACGATGAAGCCCATCCATGACCACCTCGAACCATCACCACAGCCAGAGGCCACGCCAGAGGAAGAAGAAGAAGAAGAGGAACAAGAAGAGGGACAGACCATAGAAGCAGAATTCGGGGGGAACCAGTGACCCCGCAGCCCAATGGACCAGAGCTAAAAGGTTCTTTTGCCAAGGCGAGCTCAGATCCACCAAGAATGTTGACACTTGTTGAAAGTTTTCTTTTATTTTAAGTTACAGCAATTTTGACCCTCCCTGTCGCCCCTTTTATAAAATGAAAAAATAAAGAGCTTCGCTACCAAATAAGCCAAGGAAAATTGCTTCGCCGAAAGAAAAGGAGGAGAATGTGAAAAGAGCTTTGGGTCCGAAGCACTTCAAATCACCACTTCGGGTGAAAACCTTGCGAAGTAATTTAATCAAAGAAAATACAAAGATAACGCTTCGCACCCAAAACATTTTTGGCAGCCGCTTCAGGCAAAAGTTTTGCGAAGCAGCATCCAAGTGAATTCATCGAAGGAGGAGAGCATAATCCAAATCAGCTAAGGTAAGGGAACTACTTCGGGCCCGAAGTATTCCTGACACCTACTTCGGCCAGTTTTCACCCGAAGCAGTGGTGCCCAAAGCAAAATGACAATGTGTCAAAAATGAAAGAAGTGCTTTGGGAGGATATTCCCTGAACCATAGTTTTGAGAAAGAATCAGGCTGAAACATTTTCCAGTCGAAGCAGTTTCGCCAGCAAAGGACAAAAGGCCCCATTTCAAATATGGAATTCGCTCGGCACTCGACATCCCCGAAGTAGTTTCTGCGAAGCATTACTTTGCAAAGAACAAATAAAGGAGAATCTACTTCGGCCCAAGGCTTTGGCGAGGCAGAGATGTAGCGAAGCACTTTTTGGGCCCATGTTCCAAGGTAGGCAACTTCCCAAGGTGATCGAATGCCCCTTATAAATACCTCCTTTCTTTCCCGATAAGCCCGCTGACCATTTTTGGCAAACGAAAGGGAAATAATAGTCCTCGAAGTAAAACACGACGGGCATAACGATCACTCAAGCACAGCATCCAAAAGTCAAGGACACTCGGGCAATGCATTAAATGAACATTTCCGTGGTTGACCCAGTCATAGTTGCTAGTTTTGGAAACCAATTTGAAAGATCATCCGCAACAGCAGCGAGGAGCCGATTTCTCAGGGCTCGAGGGTGTACTCCATCATTTTTGTAATAATGATTCAGAGGGTCGGGTCCTCTATAAAAACCTAGGCTTTGCAATGTAAAATGGGGGGGAACTTTCTGCTAGAAAGCTATTGTAACTTGATGTCCTGCATTTAATACTAAAGACTTTTGTGCTCTATTTCTCTCTTTTATGTTGCCTTCTATGCTTAATTCTTTTGTCTTTTCTCGTTCACGTACTGAGACTCTGAATCTTGAATTCAGTGCACGATTGGGGACTGAACCCCTAAAATTCACCCTAAAGGATACATAGGAGAGGAAAAACGTCTTGTCACTTTCCTTTATGCTGCATGGTGGATCGAGGTTTATATTATTCCCTTATCTCAATCACTGTTACTCTGAACCCTGAATTCTAGTGAGAGAGAAAGGAGAACCCTGCGAACCCATCCAGAGGATACATAGGAAGTTTGACATTTCATTTCTTTCATGTTGTTCTTGGTATTTCTTGCTGCTATTTGAGTTGTTAGCGAGTAATCGTGCTTCCTGTTCTCTTCCACTTTAAATCATCATCTCTAACCCTTACCCCTTTTAATTTCTTTTCCTAACCCTTACTTTGTTTATTTCTTTCCTGCACTCGTCTTAAACCCCAAAAGTAGATTAGTATAGGAGCTGACATTTCTTTAGAGATCAGCATGAGGGGCATCTCTTCCCCTCGGAATTTCAATGTTGGTCATAGGTCCAGGGTGCGCAAACCCATTGAAAGTCCTTTCCTATGCGGATTTTATGACCAATAGTACCTACAAGAGCATGTGAAGAAATGAGTGATTTGTTTGAAAATGACCCTCTAGAGCTTGGTAATGTGCTATTTCAGTAATTCAGTGCATGTCAGATGCTTTGTTGTTACTCCAAAGAATATTTACGCATAGAGGGTAAGGTTATCCTCCTTGTGTGTGTGCTCTCCTATAAGAGGGAGGCCCATAACTCTGGTGATGAAGTCCTCCATGATTGGGATCTCTTGCCCCCACATGTGCACGACCCATTTCCTTTTCGACACCACAAATTCATTCACTACTACCGCATCTTGGCCTTGACTGACTAGTCGACAGTAGTCCATCAATTCTACAATGTCCAACTGTGTTTGGACGTCTACAGAAATGCCTAAGGAATCAATTGGCTCACTCTTCTTCAGGTCATGATTTTTTGACTTTCCCTCCATGTTTTGCCTCCGATTCATAATTCACTCAACAATTTTATTTTTTCCCCTTCAAATTACCATTGTGTTTCAATGTTTTGCATTTTTATTACTAAAATTGGTTGCACAATATATGGTAATAAACTTTTTAAAATAGTTGCATTTATGCATGTAGGTAGTTAATTTACCATGATCAACAAAATTATGGTTATCTACAATAAATTTCCTTCAAGCATGTGCCTGATTGTGCAGAGGTAATAACCATAAACTATCAACCAATCATAGGCGTGCCATGCAACAATATGCCAAGTGGATTTTTTCAAGTGGTTAAAGGAATAATGGGGGGTTGTGCTGACATATTTCCATAGACACACATTTTCATGAAAATAATATAGAATAGAAATATAAAATTTAAACATGCACCTAAATTTATTTTGTGGGTGCATATATCTAAATGCTCGTGGTGCATCACTATTGGCTGGAGTGTGATGATGGGACAAACCACAACATACAATGATGACCATGGTTCCCATGTAGTAAATTTATTTGTATGTGATTGGTTCTTAGTAGTTGCACTATGGGTTATTCAGGAAATCTTGCAAAAATTAAAATAAAAATTAGAAAAAACATAGCACCTTGAGACGACAAACATCCCCTCATTGGAAATTGGTAGACATCAAATTTTAATTTTGTTCATGGTGGAGTTGACTTTGCACATGTAGGGGGAGATGACGTGGCTCGAGCCACATCCCAAGGCTGATGTGCTACTTTTTCAAGGAAGAAAATGGCCACAATCAACAAAAATTAGACACCTTTTCGTATGGAAATCAGTCGCCTTCTTTTTGAGTTATGGTACATAGGTACCTTGTAAAATAGAAATAGGAACCATAGGAATAGGGTGCTTTGCATACATGGGAAGCAGACACCTTAGAAATCAAGTGCTCTACTGAACACAGGAAGTAGACACCTTAGCAATCAAACACTTATATCTATTGTAGAAAGTAGACACCTTTTTTCTAATTGTCAGGTGTCGTACATAAAAATAAACTTTATACAATTTTTTTTTACATACGCTAAGAAGATATGGTGTCAGTTTCCTAGAAATTGGTAGTTGATCGTTCTCTAAAAAATTGGGAGTCAAGCATTGAACTTTCAGCAAAGATGATGCAAGCATCATATTCGTAACATACTAGGAGTTAGGCACCATGAATATTACAATAGGAAGTAGGTGCTTTGTACCATACAACGGAAATAAGGTACCTTCCATCGTACAATGGGAAGCAAGTGCCTTCCATCATACAACAGAAAGCAGACACATTTTCTAATAACTGGAAGCAAACGCCTCCCCATAAAATACAAATACATGGAAAATTTCTTTTATTCAATAGGTGTTGACTTGTCCTTGTATATGCACTATCAGGTTGATCAGGAATTTCTAGTACTACTAATTGAAAAATAGGTACAAGGTTAACATCTGCCCCTGAACCAGTAGTTGAGTGTTTTATTTTCCAAAAAGACAAATATAAACACTCTTGTGTAGGTTCAGGTTTAGTATTCCCATTTATGAATGGGGACTAACTACTCCTACTACAAATAAATTCTCCTAGAAATCTTGTAAAGTGTAGGTTTGTGGATCCTGTGCTTGTTAGGCCTAGGTATCCCAGGCTGCCTAATAGTTGCACAAAGGGCATTGTTCCTAGAAAACAAAAACACAACTAAAAAAGAAAAAAATTAAAAGAATAATTATATTTGGGACTATGTGGACTAGGTCCACATCTCACTAACTCAAGATAAAATTAGAATCAACTAGGGTCTCCCCCATGCCTAATCTAGACTCAATCATGTATGCTTCTGACATATAGTATGGACGCAGACAGTGGCCATTGACTGTCAGTATAATTTTGCTCCCATATATTGTTCTAACTCTTACAACCCCATTATTGATGATTTTAAATACTTCATATGGCTCCATCCAATGTTGCATAAACTTACCATTCCTTTCCTGGAATTAGGAATCATAGAGTAATGCTCATTCTCCCACTTTAAGCTATTTTTGCCTAGTGTGGCAGTCATGCCAGTTGGCCCTTTGTTTTTGAATGATATTTATTTTCTACAGATCCTCAAGGTGGTATTCATCTAGATGATTAAGCTACTAAATTCTATATTTTTGTGCTTCATCCATATTGACATTCAATTCTACAGTAGTCCTAAGTATTTTAACTTCAAACTCTATGGGAATCATGGCTATTTTTCCATAAACTAGCTGAAATTGTGTAAAACAAGTAGTAGTCTTCCAGGTGGTCCTGTAGACCCACACTACTTTTGGTAATCTAGTAGCCCAGTCCTTCCTGTATTGTTGCACTATCTTTGTCAAGATATTATCCAATTCTCTATTGGTCAAAAGTACATGTGGATGGTAGGGAGGAGTTTTGTTATGCCTGATTTTGTATTGTTGCATGAGTTCTTGGATCATACTTATAGTATACTGAGTCCCTTGATCTGTTGTGATCTCCATTGGGACCCCAAATCTTGTAAAAATTGTTGAATACAAGAAGTCTACTACAATTTTCTCCTTTGAATCATGCAAAGCCTATACTTCAACCCATTTTGTCACATAATCAGTACAAACTAGAATATACCTCTTACCTCCTGACTATAGATTAATAGGTCCTACAAAGTCCATACCCCATTTATCAAATGGTTCAATGTGAACATGTGGTTGGAGTGGCATCTCATCTCTGAGAGTAGGTTTGCCCATCCTCTAACATTGATCACACTGACTCACATGTTTGGTTGTATCTTTGAATAGTGAAGGCTAATAATAACCATCCTGCAACACTTTATATGCAGTCCTTTTTCCTGTAAAATGACCACCATAAGGTTCATCATGACAAGCCTTTAGTATTTCAATTATTTTTTCTCCAGAAACACATCTCCTCATGATTTAATCAGGTCCTGTATTAAACATGCACCTATCAATCCATGAGAAATATGCACTTTTATTAATTAAAGTCTATTTTTTATGAGGTAAAAGTGCAAGGGATACTCTACCAGTGGCTAAATAATTAGCCATATCTGCATACCAAGGTATCTAATTATTTAGAGCAAACAAATGCTCATCTGTAAATTGGTCTTCTATAGCTAGATAGTCTTGAGGTGTCAATATGGAGAAGAAATCAGCTACCACATTGTATTTCCCTGGCTTGTCTACTATTGTCACATCAAATTCTTGCAAGAGCAACAACCATCTAATAATTCTATCACTAATCCCAAGTTTTTTTGTCAAGTATCTAATTGCTGAATGGTCAGTGTGCATAAATACCTGATAACCTATAATGTAATGACAAATTTTGTTAAAAGAATGTATTACTGCAATAAACTCTTTCTTTGTGACAGTATAATTCAATTCAGCACCTATAAGGTTTTTGCTAACATAATAGATGGCATAAAAATCATCACCATATTTATCCCAATATTGAGCCTATTGCATTGTTAGATGCATCATCATATATGTGAAAAGGTATGGTCCAATTTGTACCTCTCAATATAGGAGCAGTAATCATTTTTTCCTTTAGGGTGTTGAATGCTTATTCACATTCTTCAGTCCAGACAAACTCTGCATATTTTGTTAACAATGTGGTAAGAGGTTTAACAGTTTTGCTAAAGTATGATATAAACCTCCTATAGTAAACAATTGATCCTAGGAAACTACAAATGTCCTTTTGTGTTTTGGGAGTAGGCAGAGTTTATATGACTTTAATTTTCTTTCTGTTTACTTTAATCCCATCTATAAAAATGTGATGTCCTAAAACTATCCCTTCCTGCATCAACATATAACATTTCTCATTTCTTGAGGAGAGGTTAGTTTCCTCACAATGTTTAAGTGTTTTTTCTAGATTTTCTGTGGTAATTTCAAAAGTTTCACCATATACAATAAAATCATCCATGTATACTTCCATAGTCTCTCCAGTCATATCTGAAAAAATACTAAGAACTACCCTCTGAAAGGTGGCAGGTGCATTGCATTGGCCAAATGGTAAGAATCGATAAGAAAATGTCCTGCATGGACAAGTGAATATGGTTTTATCTTGATATGTCTCCCCTATTTGGATATGATTGTATCCACTAAACCCATCCAAGAAATAAAAGTACTTCTTGCATGCTAAGGTATCAAGGACCTGATCTATAAATGGTAAGGGAAAGTGGTCCTTTTTGGTTGCTTTGTTCAGCAACCTATAATCAATGCAAATTTTCCACTTTCCATTTTTCTTGGAAACCACCACTAATGGTGATACCTACTCACTATCTGAAATGGGGTAGATGAATCCAACTGGGAGGAGTTTTTGTAACTTTGTTTTAACAATTTCTTTCATGGCTGGGTTCATTCTCCTTTGCGGTTATCTTACTGGTTTGACCTAGTCTTCCAGATATATTCTATACATACGGGTCTCAAGAGATATTCCTCTCATGTTAGAATAATCCCAAGCAAAGGCATCTTGATATTTTTCCAATGTTTATTTCAGTTTAGTCTCTTTTTTGGTTGTCAACTTGTTATCTATATTCAACATTCTCCCAAGTGCAACTTCTATTTGTTGAATATGGTGGTCTTTTACTCCTACTCATGGTAACTTAGGAGGAGGACAAAAATGTTCTCCCTAAAAAAAGTGATATATAATCCTATTCTCATCATTTTCATCTTCCAACTCTTCAAGTGTCATCATAGGTTGGAGCATTGATAGACCATCAATATTTTAATTTTCTTTTTTTTGTTCTCCCAACCAATCTATAGATTGTACAGGTGGATGTATGATCAGTTTCTTTATATTTTGACCATCTAAAATGAAAATTTACCCATCTTTGCAACTTATGTAGGCATTAGTTTTTTCCATCCAAGGTCTTCCTAAGATTAATGGGTATCCACCTAGTCTAAACTTAGATTGCAATACTAAAAAATTTACTGGATACTCCCATGCATCTACTGCAATAGTGATATCTTCCAGTATTCAATCAGGAAGTACTGTAGACCTGTTTGTCAATTGCAACATAGTTTTGGTGGGCTTTAGGTTGGTCAATTTCAATTTTTGTATGGTTTCCTAGGGTATGACATTGATGGAAGCCCCCAAATACTAGTGTGTTGGGTAAAATACAACCTTCTATTTTTATATTTATCATAGGGCTTCATGGATCTGAATAATTTTGGTTGTAGGTATTTCCTAGCATAAGTTCAGATAACCAATACCAAATTGATTGATTTAGTTGTTTTCCTCCCTAGTTTCTTGAGTCACAACTCTCTTATGACCTTCTCATAAATAGGTATATCTCTTATGGCCTGAAAGAGAGGAATTGTAACTGTTAAGTTACTTAAACTGGAGAGGATATCAAAATCTATTTGTATTGGTTTCTTGGGTTCCTACAAAATTTTTGGAAAAGGTGGAATCTCCTATTTTTTATGTACAGGTGTTGATATTCTTCTACCTCTTCTATAAGGGGTGATCCCCTTTCTCTATTTCTATTGGTTCCTCTTCTTCTACAAGAGGAGTGACTTATACACCTAATTTATTTCCTGACCTTAACTGAATACTATCGCAAACTATACATAGGGTACATCTCATTTTCCATATGATAGGTTGGTTGCTTGTTGTTTGGGTTTGTTGTTGGCTATGTTGGTAACTGAGGAGTCCTTGGAGAAGGTAAAGTTGGTAGACTTGCTTGTAGTGGATCTGGAGTAGTATGTTGTGGATACTGATTCCAAGCATTCTGATTTCTCCACTACTGATCAGGTTGTTGATATTAGTTCCAAGGATAAGGGTTGTAAGGATTTACTCCTTGGGGAAATGGATTCCAAGGTTGTTGACCATACCAACCCATGTTGGATAGTTGGTTTTGACCTTGATTCTGGTAATTATTACCCCCATAGGATGACATTCTTGATTACATATTATTACCCATAGGAGACTATTGCCAGTTCCTCCTATTACCCATGAAGTATGTGTTAGGTACTTCAGGTTCCTCTTTTGATTTCATTAATTGTGGACATAACTTTATTTTATGATCCTTCATACAAATAGCACATACATGAACTTTTTTTTATGGGCACTCATTTCTAGGGTGTTTGCCTTTGTATTTAGGATAGAAGTAGGCCAATGTTGCCTCATTATCCTACTTCTTTCTTTGAAGTAGAAGAGTATCCATTTGAAGAGCCAGAGATAATAACATCTCACTCTTAAGGTCTTATAACATGTTGCCTATTTTTGTTTTAGTGACAGTGGCTGACTGCTTAACATTTTTAGAGGTTAATTTACCATTTCTTCTTGAGAAATTTTGAAAAAACTTCCAAATATCATCCATTTGGTGTTGGTAAACATCTCTCCCATAGATCATGTTCAAAGCTTCCAAGAATTCATTTGTCAGTCCTTTTAGAAAAATACTTCTTAGGGACCTATATCCTAGTATTTAATGGGGTGATATTTACAAATTGAAGCTAAACCTACCCCAGTATTCTTCAACGAAATCCCCTTCCTTTTGGGTCATGTCTAGGACTTCCTCTATTACATCTCTTGCTCTGCCAAAATCCTGATATTGATCTAGGAAAAGTTTCTTCAACTGTTCCCAAGTAGTTATCCATTTATCTCCCATGCTGATGAACTAGTGCAAAGCTGAGTCATATAAGGTGGAAGGGAATAATTTTAGTTTTTTAGGATCTGTGGTGTAATCCACAGATCTACATAAAACATCAAATTTAAATAAAAACAGGTCTGGATCTTCTATTGGTAGTCCTCTAAAATTTTGAAGGTGGGTAGGAGAGATGTATTTCATCTTGTGATCTCCTCCTGCCTCTCCTATTGGAAAACTAAAACTAGGAGATGTTTCTTATGGTGCCATTCTACCTACTACTGGTGTTTCTACCCCTACTTCATTCAAATCAGCTGTCAATGCTTCTAATTCATTTTTTTATCATTCAAAAGGAGGGATAAGTCAGTGTTTGAGATAGTTTTGTCTAAAACTGCTTGCAAATATTCAACATTCAGTAGATCCTCTTCAGATTGAAATCTACTTATCTCTAATCCTTCTCTAGGATTATAATGAATTATTTTAGAAACATCCAATGCAAATAGTGGGTGTTACCGCTAATGCATAGGTGGATATTGATATGGTGAGAGTTCAGTCTCAGGTTGAGGTTCTACTAAAGTAGAAGGATTTTTAGAAATGACTTCTTTGTTTTTGACAAAATGACTGTTTGGTCCCCTGTTCTTAGGTGGACTCATACAAAGTTTTAGATGAAGGTTTTTGAAGAAAACACTCTAAAATACTATAACTAAGCTTTCTTCATAACATGAAATTACAATGGCTACTCTCCGACAATGAAACCAAAATGTTGGGCAAAACATTGATTATTTTTTCTATGGTTCAATTAATTACCTCCATTTAATTATCAACCTGAGGTAGCTTGTAGTCTTGTGAACAACCATGCAAAATATATGCTTAAAATTCCTCCTTTGGAGATGAGTCCCTTCGATTATGGTTTGGGGGGTGTTTAATATTCATTGAAGTTTATGTTTAAACCCATATTCCTATGCTAAGTCTAAGAAACAGGACTGGAAACATAAAAACTCTAAATAACTACTTTACTAGAAATTACAAAAAATAGGGAAAATGGCATAAATAAGTTAATCTATGAAAATAATTACAAAAAAATAGGGAAATAGGGAAGAACTCTATTGCAAGTGTGCCCACGCTTCCAAAAGGTTCTTCTCATGGTAGAATTTTCACCAGATGCTTAGAGAATACTTTTTACAAGAGAAATGCAAGGATTTTCATTAACCGTTTGCAACTAGGAAATTACATAATAATTCTCTCTTGTTCTTATGTGGTGAAGTTCCCTTTTTGCATTGATCGCTTGTGCTTCTACTTCATATTCGCTATTTAATTTTTGTTGTGCTAAGGTACTATTGTGAAGCATTTTTTTCTTTTTTAATATATTATTACCAATATGAGACTATTGTCAGTTCCTCCTATTACCCATGAAGTATGTGTTACGTACTTCAGGTTCGTCTTTTTATTTTATTAATTGGGGACACAACTTCATTTTATGATCCTTCATACAAATAGCACATACACGGACTTTATTTTATGGGCACTCATTTCTAGGGTGTTTACATTTGCATTTAGGATAGAAGTAGGCCAATGCTGCCTCATTATCCTACTTATTTCTTTGAAGTAGAAGAGTATCCATTTGAAGAGCTAGAGATAATAACATATCGCTCTTAAGGTATTCTAACATGTCTATTTTTGTTTTAGTGACAGTGGCTAACTGCTTAACATTTCTAGAGGTTAATTTTCTCTTTCTTCTTGAGATATTTTGACACAACTATCGAATATCATCCATTTTGTGTTGGTAAATGTCTCCCCCAGAGATCATGTTCAAAGATTCCAAGGATTAATTTGTCAGTCCTTTTATAAAATACTTCTTAGGGACCTATCTCCTAGTATTGAATGGGGTGATATTTGTAAATTGAAGCTAAACCTATCCCATTATTCTTCAACGAACTCTCCTTCCTTTTGGGTCATGTTTAGGACTTCCTCTCTTACATATCTTGCTCTGCAAAAATCCTAATACTGATCTAGGAAAAGTTTCTTCAATTGTTCCCAGATAGTTATCCATTTATCCCCCAGGTTGATGAACCAACACAAACCTGAATCATCTAAGGTGGAAGGGAATAATTTTAGTATTTGAGGATCTATGGTGTAATCTATAGATCTACATAAAACATCAAATTTAAACAAAAGCAGGTCTAAATCTTCTATTGGGAGTCCTATAAAATTTGGAAGGTGGGCAAGAGAGATGTGTTTCATCTTGTGATCTCCTCTTGCCTCTCCTATTGGAAAACTAAAACTAGTAGATGTTTCCTCTGGATTTTCTACCATTCTACCTACTACTGGTGTTTCTACCCCTACTTCATTCAAAGCAGCTATCAATGCTTCTCATTCATTTTTTATCCTTTAGAAGGAGCGATAAGTCAACGTTTGAGATAGTTTTGTCTAACACTGCTTGCAAACATTCAAAATTCAGTAGATCCTCCTCAGATTGAACTCTACTTATCTCTGATCCTTTTCAAGGATTCTAATGAATTATTTCAAAAGGATCCTATGAAAATAGTGGGTGTTACTGCTAATGCACGGGTGGAGATTAATATGGTGAGAGTTTAGTCTCAGGTTGAGGTTCTACTAAAGCAGAAGGATTTTTAGAAATGACTTCTTTGTTTTTTAAAAAATGACCATCTGGTCCCCTGTTCTTAGGTGGACTCATACAAAGTTTCAGATGAATGTTTCTAAAGAAAACACTCTAAAATAATTGTAACTAAGATTTCTTCAGAACTTGAAATTTTAATAGCTACTATTCGACAACGCACAAAAATTTTGGGCAAAACATTGGTTATTTTTTCTATGGTTCAATTAATTACCTCCATTTAATTTTCAACCTGAGGTAGCTCGTAGTCTTGTGAGAAACCATGCAAAATCTATGCTTGCAATTCCTCCTTTGGATATGAGTCCCTTGGATTATGGTTTGGGGGGATGTTTAATGTTCATTGAAGTTTATGTTTAAACTCATAATCCTATGCTAAGTCTAAGAAACTGGACTGAAAACATAAAAACTCTAAAAAACTACTTTACTGGAAATTACAAAAAATAGGGAAAATACTGGAAATAAATTAATCTATGAAAATAATTTAAAATATAGGGAAATAGGGAAGAAATCTATTGCAAGTGGGCCCACGCTTCCAATGGGTTTTTACCGTGGTAGAATATTCACCGAACGCTTAGAGAATACTTTTTACAAGAGAAATGCAAGGATTTTTATTAAGAGTTTGCAACTAGGAAATTACATAATATGTTTGGGGGGTTTTCTACAAGGGTGGCTTGCATATTTATAAAGTATGTAGCCAACCCTATTACAATTTTAGAATAAATCAATGCATGATTCACTGTTACAGTTGTTTTCTTGAATCAAACAAAATATCAGAATATCTCAATGTATTATGTTTCCAAAATACGTTGATATTTGATTTACTTGATTTACAAAATAAATTTATGTAAGAACTGCAACATAGGTGATGAATCACCTTTGACATTATCCCTTGTTTAGTTATATTACTAAAAATACTTTTAAGCTAGTTGTCGATTCATTCGCTCTGTTCTACCAACCAAAAATTCATGTTGAAGTTTGATGCTAACGAGAATCAGACATCGCGGTTGAAGAAGTCAAAAAGTAGGTGCCTTTCATTCACATGAGGAAAGTAGGCACCTTTTGTCGTACAACGAGAAGTAGGTTCCTTTCAACATACAATAAAGAAATAAGCACCTTTCGTCATACAATGGGAAGCAGGCACCTTATGTCGTACAATGGAAAGTAAGCACTTAACAAAAATTATGTGCCTATTAGTTAGATGTCGAATGGAAGTTAGGCGATTCAAAGGACTTGGCACCTGACTTTGTACCTTTTACCGATACTCTATAAATGTTTTTCCTTCATTAGTTTGCAGGTGCCAGGTCTGAGTTGGACCTTGACGAAAACATGCCAAAATGCAACGATTTCCACTAAATCTACATAAATTACACTTAAAGACAAAAAAATGCAAAATAAATTGTCAATTATATATATAATTTCATAAAAAAAATTTATCTACAAGAATATATGCCGCACATTATGGGGAAAATAGTACAAAAAATGAGCAATTATGTGGTTCATCAATCCACATACAATACAATGATAACAAAATTTCCACCTTCTTTTTTGAAATATACACATGGATTTGCTTTACCTTTTCCAAGCCCAAGTGTCAAGACAAACATATCAAATTTTTGGTTCTATATCCTTGTAGACTGCTTCAACCCATAAAGAGACTTTTTCAGCTTGCATACTAGGTCCTCCTTACCTTTTACCTTAAAGAAATTTGGTTCTGATATATATATATATCTTCATCAAGTTTACCATGTAGAAAAGTTGTCTTTTCATCCATCTATTCTTTTTCAAAATAAAAAGTAGATAAAATAGCCAACATAAATATGATTTAAGTTAGTTTAGCCATAGGAGAAAAAATCTCACCAAAGTCAATTCCCTCAACCTAAGAAAATCCTTTTGCTACCAAGCGAACCTTTTACTTCTACAAATTTCCTTCTACATTATACTTCTTCTTGAATAACCACTTACAACCAACAAGTTTTCTACCAAGAGGTAATTTCACCAAGTCCCATGTCTTATTTTTATCCAAGGACTCCATTTCTTCTTCCATAGCCCTTTTCCAAGACTTATTCTCACTTGATTGAAGTGCCTCCTTTATAGTCTTGGGTTCTTATCAGTAAATGATAAATTAAATGAAGAATAAAAATTTGAAGAACTATACCTATCTGGAAGTCTTCTCTCTCGAACTAATCTCCTCAAAATTAGAGGTCTAGGTTCTACATCTTCAGCTTCCTCCTTAGCTTATTTTCTTAAATATTCCTCTTCAGACTCTCTTTGTAATTCAAGTTCTACCACAGGTTCTTCTTCTTGTTCCAATTTTACCTGCACTATTTTTAGTTCTTTGCTTGGTTGCATTTCCTATTTTAAAACCCCTTTTGTTTCTCTAAATATCACATTACAACTGTAAACAACCTTTTGTTTTTTTGGATTTCACAACTTATATCCTTTAACACTAGTACTATAACCCAAAAATATGCATTTTTTAGATTTATAGTGGAGCTTAGTCATTTTATCTTTTGGGGCATACATATAAGCATCACAAAAAAAAATCCTTAGATGTCTGATAGAGGGTTTCTTACTAGTCCATATTTCCTATGGAGTCTTGTCCACAAAATATGAGGTAGGAGATCTATTTATGAGATAACAAGTTGTTAACACAACTTTTGTCTAGAATTTATTTTCTAACCTTGCACCACTTAGCATACTTCTAGCCTTATCCATCAATGCCCTATTCATACATTTTGCAACCCCACTCTATTGTGGAGTATATAGATTTTTTCTCTACCTTTATATTCCACAGTCCTTGCAAACTTGCTCAAATTCATTAGAGCAATACTCACCACCATTATCACTTCTCAAAACCTTTATCTTTTTATCTATCTAATTTTCTACAAAAACCTTAAACTCTTTAAATTTATTAAAAACCTCAGATTTGTTTCGTAGAAAATATACCCAAGTATTTCTTGAGAAGACATATATAAATATAACAAAATAGATAAATTTACCTAATTATGGTACTTTTGCATATCCAAACACATCATTGTGAACTAGATGTAGAATTCCTTCAGACCTTGTAGCACTACTTAGAAACTTGACTCTAGTTTGTTTCCCAAAAACACAGTGCTCAAAAAAATTAAAATTTAATGGGCAATTAGAAAGTCCTTCAGCCATACCTTTCATTTTTAATGTTTGAAGTCCTTTCTCATCAATATTCCTCGTGCATTGATTCCACAACATTGTCTTCACTATAGGAATACTCAGAGTCATTTTAGCCTTATTATTTTCTTGTAAAATTGAAGATTTATTGTAATTAATACTCGTAGTGCTAGCCTCAAGTCTAAACAAAGTTCTTGTGCAAAATCCTATTTCCAACATCAAGGATCCACAAAACATCTTCCAGCTATCCTTATTGAATACCACATTCACACTTGCATCATTCATCTTACTCATAAATATCAGATTCCCTGCCAAACCCAAAATATGGAACACACCAGGAAGGTTTTTAATTATTCCATATTTTAGCATTAGCTTGACTCTTCCTCGACCTATTATTTTATATGTCGATTTATATCCCAGAAAGACTTTACCTCCATCTATCTTTTTATATTCATGAAACCCTTCCCTATGAGGAGTCATATGAAAAGAAGCACCGAAGTCAATCAACCATGAGTCATCACATTCACTTGAGCATGTTACAATTAAGAATAAGTCCCCTAAATATTAATTTGTGGTATTCATTTATGTAGAAGTTCCTTCATCAGATGATCAATTATTATCAGGCTTTTTTATATTTCCAATCTCTTTTATAATGCCCTGCTTTACCACAATTTCAACATTTCCTCTTTTCCAGGGCAACATATTTACCCATATATTTGGATTTATGTTTGCTTTCTTGAGAATGACCTCTCACAAACAAGGATTTCTTTTGATGATAATCCTTAGAATATTTTTGTCTCATATCCTTAGAAAGCAAAGTTCCTACTATATCCTCTACTTTTAATGTAGATGTAGTATTGGTGATAGCCAGAACAAGGTTATCCCATGAATCAGGTAATGATCAAAGTAAAGTAATACACTTTTTATATTCATCTATTTTTACTTCTTTAGAGGTTAATTAACTTACCATAGTGTTAAACACATTTAGATGTTTAGCTACATAGTCACCATCATTCATCCAAACTGAATACAACTTCTTTCTGACAAATATTTTATTTACTAGTGATTTTGTTTGATACAATGTTTCTAGCTTCTCCCATAACAACTTTGCCATGGTCTCTGTAGATAGATTCAATAATACTGAATCATATAAGAACAATCTGATAGATCCTTACCTTCTTATCAATTTTTAGCCAATCCTCATATGTCATTGATGTTAGTTTTACTCCTGAGACCGCAGTCCACTAATATATATCAACCAACAAATCCTCCATCTTGAGTTTTCACAACTCAAAATTTTATCCATTAAATTTTTAATCTCTATTCATGTACTTCCCATATTTCTCCTTTGCCTAGATCCTTTCACGTACGACTCCCACTCAAGAGTTAATTTATCATAGGGTTGAAACCCTTACTCCTTGAACAAATATTGAACCTAGCTTTGATACCAAATAAAAATAAATAGAGTGCCCCAATAAACTAAATCAGAAAAGAAGTAATAACATAATCAAAATAAGAAAATCACTGATTCACACAATACACAATATTTATCCTGGAAACCCTTAACCAGGAAAAATATTATAAAGGCACATGCATAAATTTTTATTATATCATGGGTGAAAAAGCATGGGTTCAAATATAGTAACCTTAAAAGCCCATATGGGTCTAAAAATAACTTAAACCCAAACCCAAACGAGTATAGGTACAAAGTGTTTAGTACCTTTTAGTGTTAGCTCCACCAGAATAACATAGAAAATATTCAACATATTTCCAACAACTAAGTTTGGATTAGGAGGCTATAGCTGGACAACATTAGATGGTAAGAAACTTAAAGAACCAATGAACATAATGCACCTAAAATGATATAATGCATGATTTCACATTCTTCTTCATCGTAAATTTGGTTTACATACTCATATTGCATAACTACTTGTCATACTTTGCATAATTTACTTTACATTTTGCTCCATTATGCATATTTACTTGTCATATAGATATTTTTTCTTGATCATAATTGCATTTGACTACTTGAGCATATAGATTTTTTGGGAATCATAATGAGACAAGTGATGAAGCCTAGTTAGGTTTTAGATCATATGCATTGCACTCATACTAGGTCACTGATGCTTAGCGAACCCCCAACCTAAGGTATGTCTCCATGCATTTTTATTATCATTGCATTTGTTGTTGTCAATCATTCTTTTCTTATCCTCTCGTTTCACATATTATTGGACCTTGAAATTTTAAATAATCATAAAAAAATTCTCCAAGTAAAAATATATAGTTCTTCATGTCTTGTATATTTGTTTTTCTTTGAAAGTTTTCAATCATTTCTTCTCTTCTCTAAGAAAAAGGATATACATTACTTCTTTTATCTATGTATCTTGGTTTTTCTCACACTCTTTCCTTCTTGATATTTCAATTGTTAAGGGATCCTCATGGGATAGGGTAGATACCACATGATTATCATTTATGGAGTTCATACGACCACTGATTATATTACGCACATCTCTTAGCTACTAAAATTTTTAAAATAACCCCCACACACACACACTATTGTTTTCTTCATGCTTCTTTCATTCTTATATATTTCTTCTATCACATTCACACACATCCACAATATTTTATCATGATTTTATTTGCTCATCCAACTACTGCACACACCACACCCCTATCAAGTTACACTCCTTTTGGTAAATCAATCAAATATTATATCCCATATAGGATAGCATCATGTCCACCAAGTGATTAGTAGCCTCCAAATTAGGCAATTTGTGATCATACATCCTAGTAGGTATCTCTGCACATGCAACCATTAGCGATAATCACACCCATAGTAAGTATTGCTCCACACTTATTATTTTTAGTGAGAATAACACCTTTACAGGATAGATTCATGGTCACTCACAAGAACTACACCCATAGTTGTTTTCACTCCATCCTTAACCATTTGCAAGCATACATCCTCACAAGGTTCCACTCCATATATATATTTTTTCTTAGCTTATGATCATTTGATTACATTAACCCCTTGCAGTCTACACTGATTCAAATATCATGATCTAAGCATCATTTTGCCTTCTTTGACTTTTTGTTGATATTTTTCTTCTTCATTTGATTTTTCTTATCTTT
Source organism: Wollemia nobilis (assembly GCA_028583015.1). Lineage (NCBI taxonomy): Eukaryota > Viridiplantae > Streptophyta > Pinopsida > Araucariales > Araucariaceae > Wollemia > Wollemia nobilis. The sequence continues at coordinate 8,270,319 of JAQPPZ010016710.1, read as the reverse complement.
CTTTTCCTTATCTTTTTCTTTTTACAAATTTGCACCCTATCCTTATGGGGAACGAATTCACTCAGATGAATTTACAGTCCATTTTTATGGGGCACGAATTTGGCTAGAGTGTATTTTTTTCCTTGTTTTTATTCTTTTCTTTCTTCCATCCTACTTTTTTGTCTTCATTTCACTTCTCTGATCATTTTTTCATGCATTTCATTTATTTAGATGCATTCATTAGATAAGTTTATTTTGTATTTATTAGTTAAATTTAATTCATCTTGCATTTATATTCATTCATCATATTTGTGGATAGTCATGTGTAAACAAAAAGTAACAACACATAATCAAATACACATTTAAATAAGCAAGAAACATGATATATTACTCAAAAGTGGTGGGTACATGTTAAGCTGAATCGATGTGCCATAGTCCAATCCCAACACACTTGATCCTCCCTTAGGATGCATGCCACACTCAAAATTGACATGTCACCCTAATCCCTACCCTAGTCTTGTGAGCTAGACTCTCTTGCCCTTCCTATTGGAGGTGGTCCTGGTGGAAGTATGTTCATGGATCATGAGATAAACCATGTCTATGATTAGCTTCTTGATTGTAAGGAGGATGGTAGAGGAGCCCTTTGATCTATGGGTATTTACTGATAGTACATCATCTAGTAGTAGTTCTCCCTCCATGATAATTTATGCAAGTCCTCCATCACCCTCTGTAGCTCCTCTTGTAGTAGTCATATATCCTCTTTCTATTGCCTAAAAGTGATGATAACCATTAACTCTACCTAGGTCTACTATTGTTCCTACTATAGTCGATCCATATCTCCCTTGAGGTGGTATTCCTCCATCCTCATCACGTATCTCTCTGATGCTATCATATCCTATGCAATAAATATCCATTCTCACTCTAAAAGTGTTATGTTCAAGGCACCCTGCATACCCTCTAGCCTCTTGGGCATATTTTGGAGTAGGTCCATCTCCCTTTGCATGGTCACCATCCTAGCCTACAACACCTATGCCTACCTCATTGGGTCATCCTGACCCATTGTACTACTTGGTACTACTACTACCACTATAAAGGCACCTCCCATTACCTTGCTTGACCTTATATGTGTAGCTATGGGGACAACTCTAGATGTCCTCCCTCTTCCTAAACTAGAGAGAGTGATAGTGGTCCTCATGGCTATCACCATCTCTATTTGAACCTATACCTATACCTACCTAGGTGGTTTTGTGCCCCTTTATCACCAATTAATAGTGTATTGGGTGGCATCTCAAGAACCAACTGCACCCATCAAGTCATGACCTGGTGCCTCTACATTGACACTAATGGGAATATCCTCAAGGGTATGATACTGGTGTACCATCTTCGATATCCAAATGCTACCCCAACATCATTCACTTTAAGTTCCACAAAGAGTAGGTCATCTAGATCATCTTCCATGGACCTCCCCACATCAATGCCCCATTCAATACCTTATGGGTCCCATGGCACCCACCTAAACTAGTAGTATCCCAAGTCTAGTATCTCTTGGAGGATGTTGAACTACCACTGGACTCGATTGAACCTATAGAGCTCCAACTCCTCCCTTTATATTACCACCCACTTTATCCTCTATACTCTCATCAACTCCTCCCCATACTCAAGCCATTTAGGGTGTAGATACCATGGTTACCATATAATATGGTGCTCCTACAACTCATCTACCACCCACCTCCCTAATGATAAGATTACAATATACATCCTATAGAATCACTTAAAGTATTGGGTCTACCTATATGCTATTGGTCACTCTTGGTTGATTAGTGGTTTTAGTAGTGCATGTAGTATTTGAATAGCTATGTGCTTCCAACACCACACTTGGAGCAATGTAACACAGAGTAGCCTTGTTTATTGCTTGCACACAATATTGTATAATTTCTTGTATAAGCAGGCCAACATATATGGTCCCCATGCAAACCTAACCTGGTGGTCTCGCATGTCTACCACTACCCCTACTAATACCCATGGTAAGTTTTTATTACTTCTGTGGCACACTAGGAACTCAACCACTACCTCGTAGATCACCGTCATCAATGCATTGACTCCATATCATGTGGTAATCTCATCTATATGGAGTCCACTCTACTAGACCTCATAAGTTAGCCTTCCCAATAATCATTGTAATGTTTCCTAATGTTACTATGCTCTGTAAACTACTCTCACCCTAATGGGAATGCGTAAGATCCACCACATGCCCTTTAATATGATAGTCATCTCTCCTATCAGTAACCAAAATTTCAATGATTTTGGATACCATCTCTCTGCTAGTGTTGTCAATTTCACTCTATCAACCTCAACCTAGGGTATACCTTCTAGGTATAGTAGCCCCATTGCCTATAAAGTGTCCTATGTTATCATGAGATATCCTAATGCCTCCTCTAAGGATATTGGCCACCACTCTCTACTTTCAAGTACACAATGATGCAAAATAATATTAACAATAATATTCATCAATTTTGTTATTAAAAAATGTCACAAGAACATCTAGCTCTTCATTTTTCTCCTCTCTCTCTCTCTCTCTCTCTCTCTCTCTCCTTATATGAATTAATGCATTGAAATTCTAAGATATAAATTTGACCATCATCAGATTTATGACCAAATTCATATTCGATCTCTAAATTCACACCAGACACCCATGCTACAAATTTCCTCTTAAAATGATACAAAAAATTATCAAAACTCTAATCTAACCTAGTCTAGAAGTTGAGTTTTGGTCCTTACCCATGCTTGCTTCACTGTTGTTCTAGTCTTATCCCTTATAATAGTTGAATAGTGTGTGGGAAGCATCATTTTATTTTTCTTTGGAGCTCTTTTCTATTTCTTCACGTGGTGAAAATGAATGCATTTTTACCCTCCCTCCCTATTTATCCCTCCTTTTCTCTCTCCTCTTTTTTTCTTCTTTTGTTTGCTTCTTTCATGCCTACCATTTTGAGTTTATTTAGAAATTTGGTATTCCTTCTAAAACTTAAGTGGCTACCCCAAACTTGAGGGCATTAATGTTATTAATGCCTCGAGAAGCATGCAAAATTTTAAAGTGTCTAGAATGACATCATCTTTGCATTTTCCCTTCATCTAAAGTAGCCACCCATTTTTGTGTTAATTTTTTTTCTCCTGTAGGAGTCTATATATTTATTTGACATAGTTATTAGGCCATAAATACGTCAAAGAGGGGGTAAAATATAGACACAAAAAATTGACCCATAAAAACAAGTAATGTTTACTTAGAATCCCTAAGAAGTTCTTCAAAGTTTCTACGTGCAAATTTGTGCTTCTTTCCCCTCATTTTATTTGTTTTTTCTCCTAGCCTTGCCAAATTCACGGTCATCCAATATGGGGCATGAATTCGACAATTTTAGGATTTTTCTCTTAAAAAGACCAAGTTTTTGGTCAAACTTTGTGGCGTTGACTCTTGGGCAAGTTTTTTTTTTTCCCACCTAAACCCCTCCCAACCTACTATAAATTGAAGGATTGGACTCTCTTTTTAATCATAATAAGAATATAACCTTAGATTATCCATTATCAATTTATGTTTTCAAAATTTTATGCTAATTCCTTTCTTCCTTTTGGTGTCCTTTATGATTTGTTGTTTTGGATAAGCAAGTGTAGAAGCTTTGATGACAGATTAATCACATCATTTATCTTATGAAGAGAAAGGGTCTTCCAATTTGGTTGTCACCTCTAATATTACTTCTTCTATAGGATTATCAGGATTTCTCTTTGCATTTATTAGCTCTTAGATCATTAGTTCTTAGTATTAGATTGCAATTTGTATTTCTCAAACTAGCTCTTAAGCACTCTTGTGTGAATTGGTAACCCATTCTTATGGGGCACAAATTTGATTAAACCATTGGTTTTGCCATCTTTTATTTATTTTTAAATTCATGCTCACTAATTACAAGGTGCAAATTAGGTCACAATAACTTGGGGGAAAATGTTTACTCCCAAAACCCTAGTCCATCATTTGCATACCTATTTTTTATTGTCGATTTTGTTTGCACTTTTATTTCATTGATTCATGTTGTTATATCTCATTTTACTTTTTACCAAAGGTCAATAATTATTTTATATTTTCTAATAATCAGCTAAAAGGACCAAGGGGGCTTGATTGCTATGCCTCCAAGATTAGTCACATAGTGGCCTAATCAGGCCCCTACATACTAATCAAGTTTTTCAAGGTTTTAAAGTTATGTTATAGGTTTGATCAAATTCACAATCGAGATTTATAATGCACAAATTTGGCTAGGATCAACCACCAGGTCAAGTACATGTTTTGTTAGATATTTAAGGCTATTTGTTAAGTTTCTATGATAATTTTTCTTTCTCTAGTCAAAGAAAATAACATAAATTTGATAGATTATAAAATTATATTTTGGTTTTAATTTCTACGCATCAAAAGAGAAAGCATATAGTTTGCATCTAGGCTAATCTTATCTATTAATTCTCTTGGTTTTTTTATTGAAAAGAATTAAAGATTTAATTTCTAAAAAAATTAGGGATAGTCCTCATTCAACCAAAGAATCATTCTAGGAATAGCTCCTTGTTTGCTTACATCATTGTTTGTCCTACATTATTGTTCTTTAATTCTTTGTAGTTTAAATATTAGTAAGGTCAAAATTTGGTGCTTGTTCAATATACGCATTAAACCTTCCATCCTAGACTTGGAGTGAGTCCTAAACTATTCTTGGTGAACCTTTCTATCCCCCAACCCCTCGAGTGTAGAGAAAATACTATGACCCTGCAGTCACCTCGAATCCCAACAAATCCATTGAGAATCGTACGTAGTGGGCTATTTTCACCCCTTTATAGTAGGGATCATGCTTCTAAGGGATTTGACACACTTTGGATTTGTTTGTACACTTTGTTTTTACATATTTTATACCCAACTAGTATTTCATAATTTTTTAGCCATATGGGGCAGGTAAAAATCAACTTCTTTAGATATAACATTTTAGAAGCACATACAGGTATAAGACATATTTCCATCTAATTTTACATTTTTGGATCTATGTTTTTGCATTTTCTAATTTTTATTTTAAAATATTCACATTTTTTATAAATAGTACAATAAAATTTCATAATTTTTTTTCTTTTGTTACATAGCATAGAATTTTTATTTTTGTTTCTTTGGCTATTACATATTATTCTTTTTATTTTATTGTTTTCCATAATGACTCATGATTGGATATCTCTTGCAGTGTCTCTCATGATCCTTAGGGAGGGAAAATATGTGTTTGTGAAAATAGCACTAATAGATGAATTTATAGGTGGTGGAGAGTCCTATCCTTCTATATATAAGCGATAAGAGTAGACTAACTTTGTTAATCCTTAGGTAGGACGATAGTAAGCTATTTTGGCCAATGTTTTTTGTTCCCTTTCTTAGCCCATTTATTACTTTTTTACCATGTTTATTGATATTTTTGCTTGCTAAATTTTCCAAAACCATTAAATAAGGATAGACTCCTAATTAAGAAATATTTTGAGATAAGTTCCCCAAAGCATGTATCCTAAAAATTGATGATGAAAAAATTACCACTTTAACTGGTGATCACGATCATCTAATTAATTTTAGAGTTTTTGACAATCATGATCCCAACATGTTTGTACATCTACACATTATTTGGAAAAATAATTATGATTTTATGACCTCCAAAATGGAGGAAATTAGCTATCAACTCTAAAGGAAAAGTAATTTTATTTTATTTTCTATAAATACCCACTTCACACCACACATTTAGTTATCAAAACTAAATCATTACTATATATCTATAGGATATTTGTATCTCTTTTAACATTTTTATTAGCTCTCTAACTTTATTACTATCATAGAACACAATGTTTTTCCCTCTCTTTCTCTCTCTTTCTCTCTCTCTCTCTCTTGACCTTGTAGTAACAACCACAACCATTGATTGCTAGTTTGTTGCCTTCCAAAAAGGAGGACGAGATGCTCTGCCATGATTTATAACCAAATATAATTGATATTTTTTCAAGGGATGACTTCCAATGCAGTTCAAATTCTTAGTGAACATCCTAGTTGTGATCTCCCCTTCTTTACTATGGTGACACTTCAAGCAAGTTAGAATAGAATTGAGAATTTTATTTTTCTTATTATGAAATGATATGGTTCTTGATGCCTTAGGTATCAAGTAATATGTTTTAATACATTAGTATTAGCCTTAGATTTATATTTTGTGCATAATCCTAGTATAGTTTATTCTTGATTGTCCTACTTTATGTTTGTTTGGATTAATATAGTTTTCAACTTTGATTGTGAATTTACTATTATATTGTTATAGAAAAATTTGAACTCATAGTACAACAAAATATTAGGTGAGATGTATGGCATATCTGCTATGTGGTCCAATCCAACCTCACATTGCTCTTCCCATACTCGAGGATTCATCCCCTATCACAACCACTCTTTCATCCAACATGTCTCTCTATGTTGCCATAGGCAATCATATCTCCATATATTTACTCTAATATTTGTAAGGAAATTAATATTTGTGAGGAAATATATATTCCAACTTCCCAAGATTAATAGCTCAAAATATAGATGGAAATGCAAATGTAAAGAGAAATATAAATATAACTAATAAAACCAATGACTCATTGAGAATCAAAGGGTTGAGAAAAATACTTAAAGGAGAAAGCATTAAAAGTTTCAAGAAGCTTTGCCAGCCATTTTATATTGGAAAATGATTGGCTCAAGGAAAGTCATAGTTTTGAAGGAAAAACTTAAGAGGAAAAGTATTAAAATTTTCAACAAGCTTTTCCAATTGTTTGATCTTGAAAAATTTATGATTCATGAAGATTTATGGTGAATATGCGGTAGAAATTAAAACCCATGGATATTTGAGGAGAAACTAAAATTCCACTAATTGAAAATACCATCAACCAAAAATCCATAGGGAAATAATAATTCCAATAAGATCAAAACCTCAGAAATTAAATATTTATAGGGAACTTAGAACCTCATTAGCCTAGAACCCTACCAACCAAAATTTTGTGAGAAATCAAAATCCCTCTAGATCAAAACCCTAGTGATTGGAAACATAGTTATGAAAATCTTGATTAGATCATGAGCCAATCCTTTTTTTTTATTCAGTTAGAATTGCGATTCAAATTACAACAGGAAATATTTTTTTGGAAAAATTAGCGGATTTTGCCAAAATTTTCCAAAAAATTGGGAATCATTATTTTTTCAAAAAATTTCAATTTCCAAAGAAAAAATTGGTTGTAGCTACATGAATAGATAAAATGCTATAATTATTTTTATTTTGCTTTAATTTTACCTCTTCTAAACTAGAGAAAAGGGTTTGTCTATGTGTTGGCGCACCAAACAAAACACACTAGTGCATCCTAACAACCATTTTTTTGCAATTTGAAGGAATCCAACAACCACCAATAGCCACTCAAAGGATTCATATAAGGTAAAAAATATTTTGCAAACTCTTTTCCTTTTCCTAAATTAAGCATGTTTTTTTTTTAAGATTAAAACCAAATGCAATAGCCACCCAACTATTGCATTTGAGTTAGAAATTTGAAAAACTAGGCCAAAGTTTGAGTTATTTTTTTCCATATTTTAGCTATATATTTTTCTTTTAAGTAAATATTTCTACCTAATAATTATGTATGCAAGCCCCTTTTTTAGATATCAATGTTTAAAGTTTAAACCCAAAACCCTATTTTTAACTTTAAACTAGGGTTCAAGGTTTAGGATTTTTTTAAAGTAATTATTTGTAACTTGGTTGTTACTCATTTACATATGTGCAACCATAAAAAAATGTTGAAAAGATATCTAACATATAAGTATGCAAAGAAAATGAGAAAATAAAGAGAAATTTTATTTCATTTTATACGGGTCTCTTATTCATGAAGGCATATACCACGTCAAATTCCATTTGGAAAACATATCAGGGCAAAATGTCAAGTGATGCTCACATGTGCTAGATGAATTTATGAGTGTATGTAATGTCATACTCTCTAATACAGAGAAGAAAAAGACCTAAAATTAAGACAAATCAAGGCCATGTCAACCTTCCTTCTCGACCTCATATAAATTGTATTAGTCACACCTTTAGTTGACTTCACCATGAGAGTGGGACAAATAAGTCCCATTCTAGGGGCATAACCTACACTTAAAGGTATGGCTACATGGAACCAAGATAGGCACAAGGTAATGAAGATTAACATTTCCCATTTTGGTTATTTTTTGACCTTCCCTTCAATGTGGCAAGGTCTTCATACTAGTAGTACATGGTAGATACCATTGCAAGTTGAGATGTAGGACTTAAGGTACCAACTTATGATGACATTTAGGGACCTCCCCTTCAATAATCCTTGGAAAATATTAAGGTTGTGCTTGAATACCAATGCAGGGTGTGGAGGAAGAAGGATTGTAGTATCATGTTTTATGGTTGGACCAATGGGATGGGAAGAACCTTAATTAATTTTTTGGTTGCTTCTATAGGAGGAATTGCATCCTCAATTTAGTAGATACGTCAATACAAGTTAAAGTGTTTAAATGATTGCAAGGTTGTTGGGGGGGGGGTTGTGTTGGAGGTTAGGGATCAAAATGTCATCCAAGTCATCATGGACAATGCAATAGTGTATGTAGCAGTTGGTAGGATTTTGAAGGAGAGATTTTACATAATTTTTTGGATCCCATGTGTAGCCCATTATCTTGATTTTCTTATTGAATACATTTCAAAATTACATTAGGTGTTAGAGGTACAAAAGTCTAGGGTTATCACAAAATTCATCTACAACCATACATAGGTCCTCCAACTCACGAGATAATTTATCGGTGGGATGGAGCTAGTATGGGCTAGAGTTACATGCTTTACCATAAATTTTGTGATACTATAGAGAATATATGATGCAAGAGGATCATTGAAGTAGATGTTTGTGAGTGATGAGTGGAATTTTAAACAAGTTTCTATATATCGACTCTCCAATGAGGGGCAAAAGCTATATGACTATTTTTTGAGGAGCCCTTCTAGATAGCCATGAATGAGGACATCAAGGTACAAGAATAAGTAATTTTTTTCCCATTTGCAAATCTTCTGTTGTAATTTGTAAAAAAAAATTGTTGTAAAATATTTCTATTTAAATTATTTTCTCTATTTTTCATGTGTTAGAGCCTTTGGTGAGGGTTCTCTATATTTTTTATGGAGAAAAATCTGCAAAGGTATATGTATATGAGACTATGGATAGGGAAAAAGAGGCAATTGCCTCATTTTATGGATATTTATAGGCAAAATATGGTCCCATTTGGGATATTATTGATAGACAATGGACATATTAGATCCACAGCTCTCTTGATGCAAAGGTACTATCTCAACTCTCATTTTTTTTTGATACATTTGATGCCAACTATGAGATGATGGTAAGCCTTTGATATTTTCTTACGTGTACCTTGATGTAGAAATGATCAATAAGATATAGTCTGGGATGCAGGCATATAAGCAATGTCAAGGTATCCTTTTTCCATTCAATTGATGCATGCAATCATAGCCATCATCAAATTAATTTTTTTTTTAAATAATCTCAATTTATGATTTTACATGTGAATTATTAATTTTGTTGTTGTTTCTAGATTTATGGTGGAAGAACTTTAGTGCATATACGCCCAATTTGTAGCACTTTGCCATCAAAGTATTATCTCAACTTGTAATGCTTTAGGTTGTAAGTGTAATTAGAGTATGTTTGAGTACATACACTCCAAGAAGTGCAATAGGATTACACAATAAAAGTTGAATGATCTTGTGTTTTTCATTACAACCTTTGCCTCCACCATAAATATTTTTTATAGAAACAAGTATCAAGGCCATTAACCTAAGTGAGATTGATCCATCATCTAAATGGATCACATATCCATAGTAGAAGCAATAGGAAAATCCTATCTTCTCCATATATGTATTACAAAAAATTGAAAACCTAGCAGATGAGATAGCAACCAAGGCATAAGAAGAGGCATAAACACATCAACAAAGAGAGACTAGACCTTTTTCTAGGGAAAATGATAAAGGTATTCAATGACATCAAGGCATTGTATTTGACAATATGTCATGACTAATGACACATTTTATAATTTGTACCTTTTATATAAAAAGCAATACAATATGTATTTTACCACTTTCATGTGTACTCTACGCTTGTATCACTTGCCACTTTCATGCAGTTTAAGCTTGTATCGCTTGCCACTTTCATGTGTAATTTAAGCTTGTATGACTTACACTATTAATATTTTATTTTCATAATGTTAACTAATTGTGATATGCATGAGAAAAGTTTTATTTTCAATAAAAAATATATTTTCTTTGGGATTTTTACTGTCAATGTTTTCCTAATTTTTCTTGATTCTCAAATTTTCTCTATTATTTTTTTATTCTAATCCAGTTTAAATATTTTTAACTATGATTAGAAATTTGTAGGAAAATTAAAACCCATGGATATTATCAAGAAAACCAAAATCCCACTAGCCATAAATCCTATCAACAAAAGATCCATGGGGAAATATAAGTGTGGATAATAAAATCAATGTATTACAAGAAAATAAAGATTAAAAGTGCTACCAAATAGATTAAAACCTTGATAACCAAAGATACACAAGGAAATTAAAATCCCATTAGCTTGAAAACTAGATCAACCAAATGTCTATTGTAAAATATAGATGCCAATGAGATCAAAACCTTGATTAAAAAAAAATTCAAATAGAGGTCAACACGGAGCAAGCCCAATAGGATGTCCAGTAAAGCACAAATTGGTAGGTGATATGAGAGTTTTATTAATGCACACATTGACCACTCCTACTAGAGTTCTATTAATATGCATAGGAGAATTAATCTACCACCTATCATATATTAACAACCCAAAAATGTAGAAGGAAATAAAAAAGTAGAAAAATATAAAATGTGTGGCTTATGGGGAAATTAAAAAAAAATAAGAGACAGGAAATAATGATTAAAATGAAGCCAACCAAAGAGAATATAAAAATATAAGTAACCATAGAAAAATCAAAAAACAATTTCAATTAATATTGTCATAAGCTCATTGGAGAAATAAAAAAATTATAAGTGTTGCCAACAAGATTAAAAACACTATAAACTAAAAAAATATGAGGGAGTTGAAATCCTACTAGATTGGAACCCTAGTAATTGGAGATTTAGAAGGAAATTAAAACCTTGGTTTGAAATCCCACCAAATTAAAAATTTATAAGAGAATTAAAATCTCTACTAGCCCAAAACCCTAACAACTAGAATAGCCCAAAAATCTAGAGATAAATATAAGTGTGTGGCCCGTAGGAAAATAAAGATTAAAGTAAAGCCAACAAGTCCTTTTGCTTCCAGTGACCACTATTTTGCATGCAATGCCACTTTAAATTTTTCTTGGAGTTTTGGTTTTTTTCTTTTTGTAGGGAAAATTATTGGAAGATGCAAAAAAAGCCTAAAAATTACATAAATTACCAAAAAATTACAAAAATCATCTAAAAGTGTAGAAATTGCCCAAAAAGGAAGGGAAATTATTAGAAGATGCAAAAAAAATATTGAAAATGTAGAAAGAAGCTAGAAAACATATAAACTTATTAAAAAATGTAGAAAGAGAGAGGCAAAGAGGATAAATATATAAATAATAATAATAATAACAAATGGCAACACCTGTAATTTTTTACTTTGGCTTACACCAAATCTTCTCTTGCAATATATTTGATATGGTTGCTTGGAATAAAAAGACAACAGGTGTGAGAGTTATAATGTTAACTAGACAAACACAAATTTGTAGAACATGCAATTGGCAAAAAAATAATGTATAACCCACTTGATATAGATGGAAGAGTAGAAGTCAAAACACTTGAGACAAACCAAGCATGAATAAGCCTAAGATGTCGATGAGTTAAAATTTTAAAACTACATGGTCAAAGTGCAATAGAAGTGATCTCGAGATGATCACATCACATATTGGAGGAAGGATAAAATCTCTAATTTGATACATCCCATGGAAAGAAATATTATATTAATTAAAATTTGTAAATTAAGACTACGTGAGGAGCCAAAAATTTGTATAAATACCAACTCACTAAAAAACTAGAAGGATCATAAACCATCCATTAGCTAACCACTTAGGCTTAGCTTGTTCCTTATTTATTTATTATTTTAGTTGGATGGGATTTTATGAACTAAGCCTCATGTTGCTCTTGAGATTTGTTCTTGTAATTCATTTAAGTGTGTAAATTTGAGGACATATGTGTTTCATGTCATATAATTTATAATAAAAGGCTTTGAAATTCTATGTTCAATCTATACATGATGATGATGGTTGCACTTATATTATTTCATAGTTTATTTTCCTTGTGTAGATCGCACTATCTTGGAACTAAAACTATGTGAATATGGGTTGGCCCAATATTGGTTTTAAATTAGATTTATTTCTTTACCAAATTCGAACAAAATTTAGGGTAATATAGGCTTCTTCATTTTATTTTATTTTCTCTTGCCTTTAAAACTTTGATTTTTCTTTAAAGTCTATTTAGATAAGGAATGGTTTAGTTTTAGTTTATAATATTCAAATTGGATTTTTGTGATACATGATCTAAATTTTTGTATAGTTGTGTATGATAAAGTAGGAATATAATGAATTAATGTTAATTGGATAACTATAATTTGTTGAAACTTACCATTCTTTTTTTCCAATCTAAAATACTACATGCTTGTATATTTATTGTTGAAGCTTGTTTCCTATTTCATAGAAATTCAATCATTGGCATTTTATGTTTCATTATCACTATAATGGAAAATTTTAGAAAATTAAGAATTTAATGTTCAAAAATTGTGCCTAGGAAACCTATCTCTTAGAGTCATACCAGCAAAGGCCCCTTGAAGGAACAACTACCATTGACCTCTAAGTTTATCCATGTCGACCAAGACCTAGCCCTACCAAAACCTTGGGAGAAAATAAAATTTCATTTCATGAGGAAACACAAATTTGTTCTAAGTAAATTGGCTTGCCTTTGAACCACCAACAATTTTACTCTTACCTCTTCACACCCAACAAAACTAGAACTCATGGGAAAGTCAAAGTGTATCAATTGCATTCTCAACAAAATTGGTGCTAGGAGGGTCAAACTATTGATTCATTAATCCACCAGGCCTTTGCACTCAATATAAGTGGTGCTAGAATTAGGGCATGTAAACTCTAAAAATAATTTTCCATTGGTATAGTGTTTATATTACACATATTAATTGTCATCACTAGGTCTAAATTGGTTGTAAGTGAAATTGAATTTCCCAGCCTTTTCCCATAAAAAATACCTAGAGCTAACAAAGGTAGACCCAATACTTATACTACTAATAGTTCTCTTAGAGCTATTATACATTTTGTTGATATTTTCAACATCCCCAAGGTCCACCGATGGTATCTCCTACTCCATGGTTTGTAAGAAGTAGTCCTTCGAATATACCATATCTTGCACATGATATGCCTAAGAATGTTGAATGATATCTCCCTTAGTATAGACATGATGGAATGAGGTTGGTTGAATAAAAAATTTAGGAATACAAAGATGTCTTAATCTATTTACATATTGAACATGAGGATGTTGCCTTTAGAATGTTTCCACACATGTTAGATTAGTTTGCATATGATTAATATATTAGCTTACCTTCAGGTTCCATTACTTCTTGGACCTAACTAGAGGTAGTATTTATTAGCTACTTTAGATTATCCATTGACCCAACTATGGTATATCATCAATTCACCTCTTCCCCAAGAGAACCTAATGAATCTATGAGACTATTCAATACTAGGTTTCATAATCTATACACTAGATTGGTGGCACCTCACACCCTCATAGAGGAAGCAACCATAAAATTGTACTTTAGATATTTTGATCAATTAACTTCCATGTTTGTGAGGAGAGCTCCTCAAATTAAATCCCTTCCACTAGCATACAATTAGGCTTTAAATGTTGAACAATAATTAATACCTCAACCTTTTGTTTTAGGTTAATAAAATTTTCTTGGACAACCAAGGGCTCATAATTAGATACCATTAATAAATTAGGCCCTTACAGAACACCTTTCCATATTGAAAATGTTACCAAGTACCATTAATCCTATAGTTATAAATCACTATAGCCTAGTTAAAATGTGCTTCAAATATGGTGTAAGATCGAGGTTATTACAATCTCCAAGAAAATTCAAATCAACATCAGCAACTAAAAAGATGATAGGGACCAGCAAAAGGGGGTAACAAGGAAGCATTATTGGCATAAAATGTGTTGATAAGAATTTTATAAACCAAATACTAATTATGTGAGTCACACAAAGTTCTAGAAGTAAGGTTATGCATAGCGATGCATCATCATTAATTCATGAATATTAGGATTTTTAAAATTTGAATTTGGTGAATATGGAGACCCTTGACCAAGGACCATTCACCCATAATTTCCAAGTCATTTTTTTTGGGGTTGGCTCATTCCATGTTGATAATAATTTTTTTCATTTTTTAAATCACCAACACTTCCACCTAAATCATGGACCTTTTCGCCTTGAAATTATAAATTCTATATTTATCTCACCAAATTTACCTCTTATACTAGTATATATACCTAATGTGACAACCATACCCATACAACTAAAACATTCATTCTTATCAAAAAATAACGTATAGTAGAAAAAATAATAATTAGTTGTAGAAAGAAGAACGAATGATCAATTGAGGAAAATAATAATTTTTTATAAAGGAGTAGTGGTTCAATAAAAGAGCAATGGAAAAAAATAATTAGTTGTAGAGGAGTGCATTTCAACTACATTTTTGTAGTTAGACTGCACTCGATTGCAAAAGTGTGGTTCAACTACAAAAGTGCGATCTGACTGTACTTTTGCTATCGAGTGCATTTTGACTACAAAAAATGCAATCAGATACGGTTCAATTGCACTTTTATGGTCAGATGCAATTTAACTACACTTTTGCAATTAGACTACATTCAACTACAAAAGTGCAGTCGAACCACACTTTTGTAGTTGAACATTTTATAGTTGAATGTGGTTTGACTATACTTTTATAGTCAGATCGCACTCGACTGCATATGATTAGTAAAGAACCTCCTAGGATGCGTAACTTTTGATCTACAAATTTATTTTTAAAATTTTTTAAGACCACCTAGCTCAATGAGATATATGCTTTAAATGGATCTATGATCAATTTGGCACTTGGTAAATTCCTCAAAAGAACACTCAAAATACCTCTAAAATGAGCTCTAAAGTTTCTAAAGTGTGATACCTCAGAAAAACAAGTAGATATCTAGTAAGGATAATGTGTAGAAACCCTTAAAGTATGCTAGATCTAGGTAACCTAAAATGATGGATTTGGTAAATATTATTGTCTTATCAGAAGAATATATGAAAAATGAGTGGTAGTAAATTTTTTTAATTGATTCACCTTATTTTTATACTTTATGGTAGAAAATAAAGGTAATCCACCCTATGTTGGACATGATTCACCTCGATTTATAAATATATTTTGGGCTTGAACCCTTATGCATAACCCTATCTAGAAGTATACTTAGATAAAATTAAAAGAAAAGTTACCATACCAACAAATAAAGAGCAGATATCAAAGTTTAAAGCATGAGAATTATATAATCAAAGGTTTTGACAAGACTCATAGCAAGTTCTGATAAAAAGGACCAACGTAATGAATTATTAGAATCTACAAAAAATCTAAGAAAGAAGACCAATATAAGTCATGATGGTGTGGATAAAAAACTTGATGTCATGGAAAGGGAGTTCAAGAAAAATTCCTAAAAAGGTATACAAATCTAAAGGAAGAATGAGCACACCAATACCAAGGGGAAGTTAGATAACTACACAAATTTCTAAAAATAAAATAAAAGAAGATAGTGTGTCACTATTAAGAAATGATGGGCTATCTACCAAGAATGCTTTGGCTCTACAAATTAAGTAAAGGTAGGTGAGCTATTAAATACAAAGGAATGGGGACTTGCAACCACAACAACTACATTTTGACAACAATGGGTAAGGATAACCTCATTCAATATTCAAAATCACCAACAAAAGGATGGCAAAAAAGTCAAAGCATCCTACAAATTTTGGAGGGAAATATATAAATAGCTATAGTATAGGCTATAAAAAATATAGACAAGTTTGCAATTTTATCCATTATGTAAGTTTTCCCTTCATTTATTTTTGTAAAAATAGTTAGCTCCTGAGATGCTTTTGGGTAACCTTGAACCCCTAATTCTGGAACATTTTTTGTAAAATATTGTTTGCATATATATATTTTCTATGTGTATGTATTTGTTTACAATATTTTACCTATTCCTTGAGTTTTATTAAGTATATATGTGTGTGAGGGGCCTACATCTATTTTCAAACTTGTCACTTATTTAGCTCTCTTGTGAGACTTGCTTGCTCTTGCTTGCTCATGCTTGCATAAAACTGGTAGATATCACATGTGCTTCACTGTGTCTAGGAGAGGAAGTGTTCACCGCTAGCACATAATGTGCAGGCCTATATTTAAAATAAGATATTTGTGGGTCTCTTAGAACATTGCCCCCATTTTATTTTTTTTAGTTGTTTTATTTTCATCTCTCACATCCCTTTCCATTTATAGAGCACAAGTGTGCCTTGAAGATCACATCCTAACAAGAATCCAACCTTGTAAAAAAATCTTAGAGGCCCCTAATTTATCCAAATCCTATGCTTTTGACCACAAACCCATTGTGTCACTCCCTACAATTCATAATTACCCTTCCAAGGATAATCAAATATGATAACCATTTAATGGCATACCCGATGGGACAACAATGAAACATCATTGGTCCCAAATTTGCAATAAGGAGTAGGACTTAGAATTTATGAGGATCTTTGTTTATTTTTGTTTGTTGAAGTGTCTCCTCACTCACCTGGTGACTTTTATCTAGAATGAAAATCAAAATAAGTCATTGTTGTAGATATCAGACCAAGGTTTGGGTGAAGACTATATTCTATCTTCTTTCTAGAAGAAAAAAATTGTATTCACTTAGTGACTCAACCCAAAAAAAAGAACCCAAAAGTAGTAATATGAAGAATAGATGATTAGATTTTTGTCTACCAAATATCATAAAATTTATTTTCACCACTTGCAACCATTTAGCAAAGAATAAAACCACATTCTATAATATGACTCTCTTGCCTCCACCACCACTTCTCAGAGTGTTCCCTTCTTGGACTGATAAAGGTCCATTGGCACCACTAGCACCAAGTGAGGTATAGGAGGAGATATCTCAATCTAATTTGAAGTTTCTCATTTATTTTATAGGGGAATATCTCCCCTAAGTCACTCATTTCCAATTCATTAAACAGGGCTCTCTTAAACTAATTTAACAAGAAATTAGCAGTGCTAAAAAAGATAATGTCATAAACATAAATGCAAACAATGATGAAATCATTACCTTCAACTTTGTTATACATCGTGCTCTCCATTCTGCATCTCTAATAACCATGTTGCCTAATATAGCCATTAATCCGAGCATACCAAGCTCGGGGTGTCTACTTCAAACCATAGAGAGCCTTCTTCAAGCGGTATACCTTGTGTTGTTGTCCAGCCACCGTTAACCCTTCTGGTTGCTCCACAAAGACTTCTTCTTTCAAGTAGCCATTCAAGAAGGTAGAATTGACATCCATTTGATAAACCTTCAAACCAAAATGAGATGCAAGTTCCAAGAGAGAACGAACAGTCTCCAAGTGAGCTACTAGAGCAAATATTTCATCATAGTCAAGTCCCTCTTTCTGAGCATAGCCTTTAGAAACAAGACATACCTTGCATTTGGCAACTTTCCCATTATCATTATGCTTTGTCTTATAGATCCATTTTACACCAATTACATTTATATTATTGCGATCATTAACTAGTTCCCAAGATTCATTCTTTTGGATCTGTGTTATCTCTTCTTCCATGGCCCTTTTCCAAACATCATGAGCAGCAACTTCTTGAAATGATGAAGGCTCAAAAAATGAATGAGATATAAGAGCATATGTGATATTTACCTCTTTATTAACCCCTCTAGTTTGATATTGAGTCCTTCTCTTGTTGAAATCTTCATCCATCATAAGTGACAGAGGATGATATCGCTTGCTAATCTATTTATTCATAACCGATGGGAATGTAGGAGAAGCAGGGGGACTATTTGGTTGGGCTCGTTGTGGTGAGGTGGTGGCCTATGTGGGAGGTGATGAAGGCTGAGGTTGCAAGACCGAATCAACAACATCATCATAAAATATAAATGTAGGAGGATTGTCAACAGTAGTGTCCTCCCACTTCTTGTAGACTCCCCCTTCATGGAAAATCACATCCCTGCTAATATGTAACTTGCCAGTAACAAGATCGAAGCACCTATATGCCTTAGACTCATCAGAGTATCAAAAAATATGCATTTTATGGATTTTACATAAATTTTCTTCTTGTTATCTTTGGGTACATGAACGTAGCAAGTGGATCCAAAAATCCAGAGGTGGGAGATGTTTGGTCTCTGTCCAAACCAAGATTCATATGGAGTGGAATTTGTGAGAACTTGAGTAGGACAGTGGTTAAGAATATATATCACAATATGAACAACCTCACCCAAAATATTGTTATGAAGATGCATTTCATTGATCATGCATCAAGCCATCTCCAAAATAGTTTGGTTCTTTCACTCAGAAACACCATTTTGTTGTGGTGTGTAAGAAACTGTGTACTGCCTCTAAATCCCATGTTTGATATAATATTTTTTAAATTCATTGGATATAAACTCTTCCCCTTTGTTAGTCCTAAAATTCTTAATGAAATAACCATATTGCTTCTCAACATAATCTCTAAACTTAATGAAGCAATCAAAATCATCTAATTTAGTTTGTAGCAAATAACACTAGTTCATTATGGAGTGGTCATCAATGAAGATTAGCATATATCTGAACTTACCTCCAAGAGTAGGAGTCTGCATTGGTCCACATAGATCAGCATGCACTAGCTCAATAGGATACTTTGCCCTATAATTATGCTTTGGAAAGGACTCCCTGTGTTTTTTACCAGCAATGCAACTTTCACACAAAGTATGAGAGGGATGGGAAAAGGTGGGTAAACATTTAACTAGCTTTTGCAAACTAGTCAAGGATTTAAATTTGATATGACCTAACAATTTGTGACACAGATGGTTGCATCCTCAACATGTGCATTCTATTCTCAAACATGATAATAGTAGCAATCACCCTATGATTTGTCTAATCCATGATCTTGCAGCTACTCTTTTCAAAGATAGCCTTGTAGTTTTTATGGTAGAGTTGTCCAATGCTAAGAAGATAATGCTTTAGACCAAGAACATAGTAGGAGTCATGCATATACATAATCTGACCGGATCTTTCTCTAAAAGCAATTGTTCCTTTGTCAACAATCGTTACTTGGTTGTTATCTGCAAACTTGACATGACCACCAACCATTTCCTCAAGTTTGACAAACAGGTTTCTATTTCCAGATATGTGATTAGAAAAACCACTATCAAGGTACCAAATATAGTCATCTACAACTTCAAAGTTGTTATGACTAAGCAAGAAAATAATTTGGTTACCTTCTCCTTCAGTGTAGTGGGTTGACTGCTGTGTTTTATTCTTCTTCCAGTAGTATTGTTCAGTGTGGCCATCCTTACCACAAAAATCACAATGTCGGGTAGTCAAGCTTTGAGATCTGCCACCAGCAGAACATCCTCCCCCATGACATATACCATAGGATCTTACACACCCATATCTTCCATGACCTCTAGAGGAATATGAAGAACTAGAGGGAGGAGCTTCGTTTCCTGATGTAGATCCCTGATCACTAAAATGAAGCTTTCCCTAAAATTCTTGATTGAGGAACTCAGCTCTATCACGAATTTTGTGCTCATAGGTAGTCAAACTACCAAGCAACTCTACTACGGTTAGCTAAGAAAGATCTTTCAATTCCTCAATAGCTATGGTGATGGGGTCAAATCTTCTGGGTAGACTACGTAGTACCTTTTCAATGATCTTGGTGTTGCCCAGCTCCTCTCCATGAGAGTGTATAGCATTGACCAAGTCTTGAACCTTTGCAAAGAAACCATCAATGGTCTCCTCCTCAGACATGCAAAGAGATTCAAAATCCCTACGCAACATTTGCAATTTAGCCATGCAAACTTTGGTTGATCCCTTGTAAGAAGCTTCAAGGGTATCCCAGGATTCCTTAGAAACCCTGCACTCTACAATATTGGGAAAGATAGCAACATCAATCCCGCTCTGGATAGTAAAAAGAGCCTTAGCATCCTTTTTTTGGGTCTCCAGGAGCTCCTTCTTCTCATCCACAGTCATAATAGCAAAGTCAACTGCATCCACCTCAGTATAGCCCTGTGAAACCAAATCCCATAGGTCTTGAGATATCAAGAGGGTCCTCATATGAATACTCTAGTATTCATAATGATCTCCACTGAACATGGGTATTTGCAGCTACAGAGAACTAGGTTTTACTTCCATTTAACCCTACAGATCGAGTTGCTCTGATACCAAATGAAATATTTTCAGAAAATAAAGGCACACACACCCAAAAAAATATTGATTGTAGAGAAAAAAAACAGAGTTACAAGGAAAAAAATAGATTTTTTTTTTTACATTGAAGTTTTTTTTTAAAAGCTACTAAGAAAAACAAAGCCACTGGATTTATTGAAGACAAAAAAAAAAACTATACAAAAAAAGCAAAAAAACTTCCAAAAAATAGTTGGAGTTCATGAAGTTATCTCCAACGCCCTCCTTATCCTTCCACTGCTGGCAAATCTATTTTTTTTTCCTTATCTTTCTATTCCTGGCAGTTTGCTTTGTCATTGCTTTTCACCATGCTTATCCGGAAAAAGTACACCCATGAGATCAAACAATTTTTTTAGATCTTACCACCCCCATTGAGCACCTCAAACATATGGTGAGCCTATGTACAATCCATAATATATCATAATAAAACATGGCTTTATACTAGCCACATATTTTAGAGGAAAATCTCAAGAATGGTATATCTTACTCCAACGTAGATCAATCACATGTTGGGACTAGATTGATAATATTTTATAAGGCAATTCAAATAAAAATTTGATGGGGTGTCACTCCTATAAGAATTAGCGACAACCAAAAGAGCTCCCATGGAGGTAGTGGAGGGCTTCAACCTCAGATTTTATAAGACTTGACATAGAATACCTAAAGAAATATGTCCCCCACTAGGTATGGCACTCATATACTATTTGAAAGCTTTGGGTTTTGATATTTCAATAATGATTAATTCTAGAGGATGAAACTACCTACCAAAAGCATATGATTTGTTCATTCAAGAAAAACATGATTTAATTTAGATTAAAATATTGGTCCTTATGCCTCCTATGCCTCTATACCCTAATTTGCACCTTTGAATCTAATTACTTATCCAAAAACCTCTCATTCACACTCTCATCCATCCTTTGTTGTTGTATCTACATAGACTTTAGCCACATCAACCCCTAAAATCCCAAAAAATGATTCATCCCACAAACTTCTTACCCTTATAGATAATGAAATGCTAGTTATAAGGGAGATAAATACCCCAATATATCCCTACTAGAAAAACTATAGACCTTCCTTTCCACAAGGAAACCAAGGTTATATGAACCCATTCACTAGATATACTAGGCCCTAGTTCAAAAATAGTTAGGAGCATGGTTATGCATAAGGGGTCAGGCCCATAATTTATTTATTTGGTAAATCAAGTTCAAAATCTAGGTGAATAGTTTCCAAATGCATGTAGAAGGTTCACTATTATAAGAGGTAATGTTGGAAATTTAAACTTAAAATAGTCAAATTATTATAAAATTTGGGCGAATCGACCCAAAAATAATTGCGCCTAGAAATTTTTGGCTAATGGGCCCTGGTCAAGGGTCCCAAATATTTTCTGATTCCAAATTTTGAAAATCCAAATTTTAGACAATTTGGTGATAAATAGCCACTATGCATAACCCTGGTTAGGAGAATGGCTGGCCTCAATCTCATCATCTTAAAATAGTTTAGGTGGTGATCCCTCTGCAAACAAAACTTCCTAACCATGCTAGGGAATTAGTCCCTATACAAAATAATTATATAGAGGATCTTTCCACATGGTATTACACACATCCCAAAAGTTCCCTTAATCAAGTCAATATAGGAGAAACATCACAACTTTTTGTCACTTCAACACATGAAATGATACCACCTAACTCATTCAAAATCTAAAGGCTAGGTTCCTGAGCATATTTTTTTGTCTTCCACCACAAATATTGGCTACGTTTTCCAATATTGAATCTTAGCAACATGGGATGAAGGAAAGGGATACAAGTAGTTCACTAACCCTTGGTAGTTAGCACAAGTCAACCCAAGTATAGGGTTGTGCATAGTGGGGTGAATTATCATTAATTCATGAATATTAGCATTTTTAAAATTGGAAATTGACAAATTTGGGGACCCTAGACTGGGGCCCATTCATTAAATTTTTTGGCTCAAAAATATTTTTAGGGGTCAGCTCACCCCACATTGATAATAATTTTAAAATTTTTATTTTAAATCTCTAACACTCTTGCCTAAATTGTGGACCTTTTTCACATTGAAATTATAAAAAAAAATTCTATCCTACTAAATTTACCTCTTATACCACTAGTGTATATACTTAATGTGATAGTGATACTTCTTGCAAAACATTCAAACTCTTTGAAAAATAAGTTGTAGTAGTGAAAACCTTCCAACAAAAAAATAAGACCTAAAATTGATCGATAGAGGTCTGTTGATAACTGATTAGTTGTAGAGACCTATCAATAACATATCAGTTGCAAAGACCTTTGATAATGGACTGGTTGTAGAAACCAAACAATCATGAATCAATTTTAGAAACAATCTATCATTGATCGAGTATAGAAACTAGTTGATTAGGTGTAGATTTTTGTTGATCTTTGATCGAGCAAAGAATTTAGTTGATCTAAGGTTAGATGCAAAAAAATCCAATCTATGGACATGTGTAAAAACTAGTTGATCTTTGACTGGGTGCACAAACTAGTTGGATCAATTTAGAAACTTAATCGATCATCGATTGGGTTTAGAAAATAGTATTTTAGGTGTAAATTTCTATTTATCTCTAGTCAAGCACATATTTAGCCAATATAAGGGTAGGTGTAGAAATAATTGATCTTTGGTTGAGTGTAAAAACTAGCTGATCATCAATTAGGTGCAAATCCAGTCTCTGACCAGGTACACAAGTTTGTTGAGAGTGATTAGTTGTAGTAGAAATTGTTTGCAGAATCAACACAATTGCATAAAATTAGCTAAAAATTGGTATATTGTAATTTATGTCATAATATAGATGAATCCTATATTTATTATTTTTAGAATATGAGTTCAATGAGTTGCAATAGTACGATCTGGCATTTTTTGTAGATTTGAATCTCTAAATTTATTTCTAAGCGATATAGGTACCTTTTTTGCAAACTTCTATAAATTTTTGTACTTGCATTATGTTCATTATCTAATTCGGTATGTTCATTTTTCCATAAGTTGAATAAATGCAAATGCAAAAAAATTAATCCTCTATTCTTATATTTATAATATGAGTTAAAGGACTTGTTCTTACTGCCATTTGTGAAGATTTGAGTCTATAATTGTGTTTATAAGCCATATATATTATTTTCAACCTAAAGTTAATCAAAATTTTCTACTTTTATTCTACTCATCTTATGATTCTTTATCTTCATTTATACTGTCGCCTAAATAAATACAAATGTAAAAAAAAAATGTATCACCAAAAAAGAGGGAGATATTAGAAATAGAGAGATTCAAGCTCCAAAAATCATGATAATGGTTGACTGCAAATTGGTATGTTCTGTGTTCTAGTTAGACTTTGAGTTTGAGGCCTTGTAGTAGTAAGATCTAACATTTTCTCTAGATTTGAATCACTAAGTGTATTTCTAAGCTATATAATATTATCTACTTTTATTTTGTTCATCATAGGAATCTATATCTTCATTTTGTTTGTCAGCTGAAGAAATACAAAAGCAAAAAATTGTTTATCATCTAAAAAGAGGGAAGTGAGCAGGGACACAAAAATTTGATCTAAAAAATCATGATAATGATTACCTGCAAATTGATATGTTTAGCATATTCTTCAATGGTACATGGTGCTTATCAATTCTCTGTCTATTACACTAAGCCTATGATTTTGGGTCTATTTAGTAGTAAATTTGATATTGTTCCACATTTGAATCTCTAATTATATTTTGCATCCATATATGTTCATTTTTTAAAATTGTAGAAATTCTTGTACTTTGCTCTAGATTTGATTCTGTATATATATTTTGTTTGTCAGCTGAATAAATTCAAGAGCAAAAAAGTATCTATCTCCAAAAAAGAGAGGAGTGGAATACACTATAAAAATCACGATAAAACCTGATTGAAAATTGGTATGTATTTTCTATTAACCAATCCTCTATTTATTCTAGTTACAATATGATTTTGAGGCCTTATAGTAGTAAGATATGTTCAACAATTTATTATTTTTCTAAAACAATTTTTTTTACAAGTGGAATTGCACCTACTAGAGATGGAAAGAAGGGAGGCTAATATTTTACTAAAAATAGTATACTCAAATATTTTAGTCATATATTGAAATCCAATTAGCCATCAACATATGCACAAATTCAAGGTACATTAAATAGATTGTGTGTTGCTCTAAATATATATATTTTTTGTAAAAATGTGTTCTCTTACATCACAAAATAATAAAAAATATCATTGTATGCAAAAAAATACTATTGACCCTGATATACATCCACTTGAAGATATTCCTCACCAAGAGATGCCTCCACATGAAATTTCTCTTAGCAATGACATCCATAAAACACTCGAAGATATTCTTCAAAATGACATACCACAAGAAAAATAAAATTATAATTCAAATACAATCAACATTATGCGTAAGCACAAATCATTGCAAATTGGCTATATTTAGGATTTTTAAAATTTTAAATTTGCTAATTTTAGGACCTTTCACTAGGGCCCATTCACTCAAAATTGTTGGGGTGGAATTTTTTTGGGGGTTGATTTACCCGACGTTGATAATAGTTATCCTATTTTAATTTTAATTTTCCAATCACTTTCACCCAATTCCACAGACAATTTGCCTTCAAATTATAAATAATTTTATTTTTCCCGCCCAATTTACCACATATACTACCCGTATAAATACTGAAGGGGATACCGATAAACATACATCTAAAAAACTCTAACTCAAAAATAGCTCTGAAGAAATGAAACACCTATTATCAGTCAACATATTTATTGATTGGTTGTAGGGTATTATAATTGAAAGTCACCAATCGGTTCCACAAAATTGACAATATTACAGAGGAATGCTTCTCAACATAAACTGATCTGTTGTAGAGGTGTGTCAATCGGCATATACAGATTGGTTGTAAAAACCTAAAAAGGTGAATCGGTTTCAAAGGATAACTTCTCGATATAAATTGATCTGTTGTAGAGGAGTGTCAGTCGGCATATGCCAATAGATTGCAAAAACCTAGGTGAATCAATTTTAGAGGATAGCCTCTCGACATAAAACAATCTATTGTAGAGGAGTATCAATTGACATATATCGATTGGTTGTAGAGTATAAATTGATATAATCCGATCAATTTTAGAGGAGTTTAAATCAACATAAGTCGATCAGTTGTAGAGGAGTGTCAATCGACATAAGTTGATTGGTTGTATAGAAGTGTCAATTGGTGTAAGTTGATTGGTTGTAAAGGCATGCCAATAGACATAAGTCTATCAATTATAGAGGATTTTCAATCGACATAGGTTGATCGATTGCAAAGGAGTGTCAATCAACATAAGTTGATAGGTTATAAATAGGACTATCACATTCACATAATTATCAATCGACAATTGATGATCGATTACAAATATTTTGATAGTGATTATATATTGTAGAGGACTACCCCTCGACACATACCAATTGGTTGTAGTGAATTTTCAATCATAAAAAATGGTCAGTTGTAGATATTTTGATAGTGTGATGATGTATTGTAGAGGACAATCTATTGTAAAGCATTGTAAATCAGTCATGATCGATTGGTTGCAATAACATTAAAGTGACTATCAGTGACTAAAATTTGTGACAATTGTGACAATAGGTAAATGGAAAGCTTTCAAAAATAAATGTGTTTATTTTGTTTTGGATAATCTCTAGAAATAAATTTTGAATTAATGTCTACTTGTTTTTGTAGTCTTGTTACTTATTTTTTAACCGTTGTTAGTTTCTTTAGAATTTCTAGGTAGAGTATTCTTCTTACACAACTTTTTTGTCCAATTTTTTTTCTTCAGTTTCATAGGTAGCGTAGATGCACTATCTACAATTGTGGTAGAAAAGTATCCATGTCATATTGTTGTGTGTTAGGAGCATTTTTGTTGTCAAAGACTGCTTCTTGTCTGTTAGAGTATGTTTTCTTAGTGTTGTTTTGATTTGTTGCTATTCTATGAGCACATAGGTAGAGGTCATTCTAGAGGGTAGCGTAAATTTGTTTTAAGACTCATAGACTCTTTATGTAATTATAGTTTAACCTTGGTTACATAGAAATGCAAATTATTATTGGGGGAAGTATGCAATTTTTCTTCAATTTCATATTCATTTCCTAAAATCTAAAGGTTTTTTCTTTACAAAAAATGTCACCTACTCAATATGGAAAGAACGAAGGCCAGTATTCTGGTAAAAATACAATTTTAAAATATTTTACACAAATATCAAAATGTAGTGAGGCATCCACATTTGCACAACATGGAGGTACAAACACCTTTTACCATCAAATCACTATTTTTTCTATATGTTATTCTTAAATATAAAGCCTTTATTTATTAATAAAATGGTTTTCTACTATCTACCTCTTTTTAAATGCTTTGTAGAATTATATTTTGTTAATTCTTTAGCCTTTTTACATCCAAAAATGATATAGAACACGAAACATTTAACGTAGTAAACACTGTTGACCCTGATATGTGTCCACTCGAATATATTCTAGCGGATGAGATGGAACCACATGATAATTTTCCTAATAATGACATTCAACAACCACTTCATGAGATTCCTAATATAGACACATCGATCGAAAAAAAAAATAATATTACAATTAAAATGTAGACCTCTGGGGAATCTTGTAGTCAAAAATCTAAATGTCAAAAGATCCTAAATAGACTATTGGAAGAAATTTTAAAAATAAATGGGTACAGTTATACCCATTTATTGATAGAGATGAGATAAATAAAATGTGTAGATGTGTTATTTATAGTTGGAAACTAGGAAAGGATCATTTGTTGTAAAATAAGAAAGACACAATAGAAAAACACTATGGAAAAGTTTATATCAAAGAAATACAAAGTGATGGAACAATTAAGAAATCTCATAGGTGGAAGGATGCATCAAAATATGTGCATGTTAGATATGCACTTGAATACAAAAAAGTAATGAAACACCAACAAACTCTCGTTGAGAAGGATGGAATAATCCAGGTCCATTTTCAAAAATTAATAAGAATGTATTATCCTCAAAACATTTGTAGTTTTATGTTGTACACATTATTCTAAAAAAGGATCGACCCATGTTTTATTTTGCTAATTATAAGCAACTATTTTAACTAGCCGATGTATAGAACCTTACCAGTTCCCATTGGTCAAATTGAAGTAATTAGAAAATGGTAAAATTTCTATCACTAGTTGAGGAGGACTTGAAAGAGAATGTAAAACAAGCCAAATTTATTTTACTTTCCATTTATGAGGTAACGATTGTTGATAACACATTGGATTTGCATACATGTTTACATATTCCAAAATCATTTGAGACAACCTCATTTACTAGCACTACATAAGATGATAAAAAATTGTAATATGAAAAACATTTACAATGTTGTTGTAATGAGTTTAAAGGATATTACTGGAATGGATGAAAAATATATTATCACAAAGTTAATTTGTGTTGGAGCTAATGGTGTAGCTACAATGCAAGGACAAATGAATGGTCTTTGTGTTAGACTTCAAACATCAATTTTTGTATATTTGATTCCCATTCGTTGCATGGCTCATCGAATGAATCTTACATACAAAATTGTGAGCACATTTGAAAATGTAGTCAGAGTGGAAGATATCATCCATGAAATACACTCTTACTTTTCATGTAGTACAAAAATATTTGCAGAGTTTGAATAGTTTTATATAGGTGTAACTGAAGGAAGAAAATTATTAAAATATGTGGACACCAAGTGGATTTCACTATTTCTTCCTACAAAAAAGGTTTTTTTAGAATATCAATCCATATTGGGTTTTATGTATGCACATCGTAGAGATGTTGACAAGGCAAAATATTTGCTATTTCATATGACTGACTTGGAAACTTTTCTCACATTATGTGATATTATTCCATTGTTGCAAGAAATGAATTATTTGATTAAACTCGCATAGGAAAGAGAAATTTATATTATCGATTTCATTAGGATGAGAAAACAAATATGTATGCTTATTAATAAAATTTACTTGTTCGGATAAAGGATATTTTGTTTGATAGTTGAAATATGTTAGTTCAATTCAATGATCCTAATAGCTTTTTAAAGTTCAACATCAATGATAATATTTGTATTGCTATCCATGGAAAGATGATTCCTTTATATCATTATGAAAAGTAGTTAGATACAATTATAGATGATGTTGAACAAGTGCCCATAACACATTACGATTTTGATGAGGTTTTGGATAGTACTAAGAATAAATTGAAAAGAATTGCAAGAACATTAAAAAGTGAAATAAGAGATCATTTTCATAGAGATGAGTTGCTTGAGACCATGAATATTGTTAATCCCATGTTCTGAAATCCTTGTCTTGACCACAATAGTAAAAGTGAGTTGTTTTTACAATAAATGGGCTCTTATAACACATTTATCTAAATGTGTGGAAGTAAATGACATTCAAATCAATGGTATTATAAATTAAAAAAATTTAAGAGAAAAATCAACCAATTTTAGAATAACAATGGTTAATCAAATTGCACATTTCAAAAACCCACATGAGATTGGTTCCATCATGTGTTTATGGCAAAAATTGTATCCAAGTAGTGTCTTACAAGAACCTATGAGTGAATACTTTATTTTATATGAATTATATCAGATAATGATTTTGGGGTTTGTTGAAGACAAAAGGGTTTTCAGTGCACTATCTTTTGTTACATCTAAAGTTCATAATAGGTTGGACAAAAATTTGGAAAATTGTTTGAGAATAAATATGTCATTGTACGAGTTGGATAAGTTTTCCTATGACATAGATTTGACATATTAGAAGTCCCTAGCAAATAGAAGAGGTATTACTAGATAATGAGGATAATGAGTCAGCTTGTAGTGATGAGATTATGAAAATAAAAAATCCACAAAATATTCTCGATTCTTTTGGAGAAATCGATAAGACTTTGTTTCAACTTCTAGCAGTGTAAAATTTCAATGAGTTAAACAAATTCATATAATCAATAGTTTTTTGGATTTGATATCATTTGTAAAATTTTAATGATTTAAAAAAATTTATATAATCAATGATTTTTCGTATTTGATATCATTTTTAAAATTACAATGATTTAAAAAAAATCTATAATCAATTATTTCCAGTATTTTCTTTTTAATGTTATTGATTGTCTATGTTGATAAAATTTTATGATTTATGCTTAATCTTGAGTAAACTAGAAATTTTAAAACCATGCATGCATACATAATTAGTAAATATTTCTTTTACAAAGTGTTGTATGTAGTCTAAAATAGTAGAAATCATAAAGCAAATAACATAAATATCAAGTTACGGAAACAACTATACAATATAAATGGAAATATCATGAAATACAAGCTATGGAAATAGCACAAGATAACTCTCATTATTATATCATAGCTTTGTTATTGAATTAACTGTCTATATTAGTAAAATATTATAATTTATGCTTTGACTTTGAATAAATTGAAAATTTTCAAACCATGGATGTATGTATGTATCATTAGTAAATATTTATTTTAAAAGGTGTTGTATGTACTCTAGAAGTCAAAATGCAAATAGCAAATTAATATAGATATGGAAATATAAAAATGATATTGCATAATACACAAGACAATACTCATTTTTATATCATAACAATATTGAATTTGAATAAAATGAAAATTTAAACCTATGCATAGATATATCCTTCATAGACGCAAGCATAATTGAAACAACATAATACTCAAGTGATGAAAATAACACATAAATATAAATGTAAATAGTATAATACTCAAGTAATAATAACAAATGTCTTGTTTTCAAATGAAAACATATCATAAAATTGTATTTTTGATAAAATCAAAATTTTAAAAGCACTAATACAACTAGACTATCCTTTTCATTCCTTAGATGGGAGGCTAGAGGTAATTTCAGATTATTTTCCCTTTTCGTTGCTTCCACATTCTACAATTCAAGGGATCCTCCCTTGGGCTAGTTATGTTGGACATTTTGAGTCCCTAAGCTAAGATTTGTCATTGATGTCAAAAGGATCTATGTAAGTAAGCACTATGTTTGTGTTTCACAAAGAGCTTCATGAGAAGCAAAGGTTTTTAATCAAAGGTTCAAGAAGGGATGCATGGAATTTGGTTCCAAAATGAGCTTCAAGGGAAGCTTTGCAAAAGGTTTTTATTTAAAACCATGGATGGCAGATTTGAAATGGGTTTTTCTTAAAACCCAAGTTGGCTTTTAGTTTCATCAAAAAAGGTGCCCCGATGATGGAGAAATTTAATTTTAAAATTTTTATTAAAACTATGGATGGTAGATTTGAAATGGGTTTTTCTTAAAACCCAAGTTGTCTTTTCGTTTCATCGAAAAAGGTGCCCCTATGATGGAGATATTTAATTTTAAAGATTTAGGTTAAATTTTAATTTATTTAAAATTAAAATTTAAATTTTAAAATTAAAATTAAAATTTTATCCACCGACGATGTTTCCAAAGCAAAAGGAAGGCATATAAATATGCCATTGAATTTTTTAATTCATTCATCCTTGCTCGTTGATATTTGTGCTTGGTATTTGCAAAGAAAAAGAGCTCGTGTTTTTCGTTTCAGTGACGCAGTGAACATTAAAGGGAGACAACGACCACTTCCTAAAATGAATTGGGCAGCGTGGCCTAGTGGCAGCTTGGATTGTGCAAAGGTGTTGGTGACAAGGCAGTTGTGTGTTCAATTTTTGCAAGCATCATTTTTGGCTTTGTTCTGTTGAGGTGCCCAAGGTGCATACTTTTCGCTTGGTGGAAGAGGGTGAAGGATAAGAAGCGGGTGGTGCTTCTTTTTCACCAATGAGCCCGTAGCTGGTGTGGAAGCTTGGCCATGGCTAGGGCATTCACGTTGGGGCAATACGAGGGTTCGATTCTCCTCGAGGAATGTATTAAGGTTTTTATTATTCTTTTGTTTAGATTTCCTAAGGTGGAGTGATAAGGGGTAAAGGTGCTTCGTTAGTTGATTTGTTGAGTAACCTTAGGGAATAAGGTCATGGTGGCTATTTGAGTTGTGAATTATTTTTAATTGTGACTTTTGAAATTGTTAGGAGTAATAAGGGTTTTTGATAAAGTTCTTTTTAGTGAAAGTTATTTTGAGTAAGCGTTTTTTTTCTAAAAGAACTTTGGTGGATGTTAAAATAAAGTAGGAATAATAAGGTGTTATTTGGATATTATTGTTGTGTTATTACTCAAGATATCTAACCCTTGTTAAGATTTGAAAAATAAAGTTTGTTGAGTGTGATAGATTTAGTGGACAATTCATAAGGAATCAAAAAGGTATGAGTAATGCTCTCCATTGATTTTATTTAGGTGGTTGATTTTTGAAATATCATTGAAGTGAAAAGGATTGATTGTGGTTTCCTTTTTGAAAGTGTTTGAGTTAATGCTTCAAGGTTTTCTGGATTGTGAGTTGTGATTAAACATTTTTTGATAAGCTTTTTTGTTTAGACCATTGGTTGAATGAAGTACTTTGATTTTATGCTTCAAAGTTTTCTGGATTGTGAGTTGTGATTAAACCTTGTCTGATAAGCATTATTGTTTAGACCATTGGTTGAGTGAAGTACTTTGAGTTTATGCTTCAAGGCTTTCTGAATTGAAATTTGTGATTAAAACTTTGTCTTATTAGCATTGTTGTTGAATACAATGGGTGATGCAAAGAACTTTAACTTGAGTTAGAAAATAACATGGGTATCATTGTTATATAATATTTTTTGTTGAGCATTATCAGAAACATTTTGAGTTAGTTGATTCTTGTTTGGACTAGGGTTTGTGAGAAAGAGTTATTTTTTGAAGTGATTGGTTGAGTAGAGTTGATTGAGCCTAGTCAAGTGGTTGAATGAAGTGGTTTTCAAGTTCCATGAAACAAAATATTCTATATTATGATTGAGTTGAGATTGAGCCTTGAGAATAGAACATATTGAGTCTCTAAAAATTCTCTTTATGCTTCTATGAGATTGTGTTTATATTGAGTTGAGTTGAAATCACTTTGAGTTGAGATTAGAATTTGAGTATAGAATATATTGAGTCTCTAAAAATTCTCTTTATGCTTCTATAAGGTTGAGCTGAGTTGAGATTACTTTGAATTGAGATTGGGATTTGAGTATAGAACATATTGAGTCTCTAAAAATTCTCTTTATGCTTCTATGAGATTGAGTTGAGATTTTGTTGATCTGATTTGAGGCAAGTCTTTAAGAAAGCTTGTGGACTGTTTTTGTGTAAGCTTTTGCGAAAGCTTACTATGCATATTTGAGTAAGTCCTAGAGAGGACTTATTGAGCAAATTGTGACAAGTTCTATGTGAGCTTGTTGAGTAGATTTGAGCAGGTTCTGAGTGAACCTATTGAGCATATTTGAGCAGGTTCTGAGTGAGCCTATTGAGAAGACTTGAGTAGGTTCTGAGTGAGCCTATTGAGCATATTTGAGCAGGTTTTGAGTGAGCCTATTGAGTAGATTTGAGTAGGTTATGAGTGAGCCTATTGAGCAGATTTGAGCAGGTTCTAAGTAAGCCTATTGAGTATATTTGAGTAGGTTTTGAGTGAGCCTATTGAGAAAATTTGAGCAGTTTTTGAGTGATCCTATTGAGAAAATTTGAGGAGGTTTTGAGTGAACCTATTGACAAAGCTTTGGAGGTGACAGAGTACAGAGGACAAAGTCTCAGTGGATAGAGATCCAAAAACCAGGATAATTGAAGATATATCTAAGTGAGGTGTCTTCAAGTGGAGAGAGATCCACCAGTCAGTGCAACAGAGAGACAGGGTCTTCTATAAGATCACTAGCCAGAGAAAAAGGGGAAAGAGTTCTCCTATGGAAGAGATACATGAACTTGAGATTAGGGGATCAACATATCCTTTGGAAAGAGGTCCATAAGTATTGTAATTGGGAAGGATTCCCAAGATATTGATTGAGAAAGTTTTAGAAAAATATTTTCTTCATGGAGTAGCCCGCATTGGTTGAACCACATAAATTATTGTGTCATTTTTGTGGATGGTGTTTTGTGCATTGCTTTGATTACTGCTATCTATACACTGCATAATATTGAATTGAAAAGAAATGTAAAAAGTGGTCTTATACTATTCACCCCTATCTCAGTATAAGCTTGTGTTCTTCAAGTTATCATTCCTCTCCATGTCTCTAGAACTGATAAGGATATTCTCTACACTTTTCAAGCCTTCGAGCGGGGTGTTTTTCTATTTTCCAACATCTTCGAATATTGGTGCAAGAAATTATTTACCATTATCCTTAATCAGAACATCAGGATCCAATCCATTTTGAATAATGATCTTCCTAAAAGCGTTGTTTTCTTGAAATTCTTATTGAGCTCTTTTTTTCATTGCCATAGAAGCCATTAAGAAATCCTCTACCATATGGATATAGTCTTCCAGGTTTTGAACCTGCTTCCTCAGATTATTAAAATTTATCTGCAAAATGAAAATTAGAAGCACTAAACATACATTTACATTTTTTAAAATAGAACAAAAAAAATTTAGAACATATTAGTCTAACCTCAACGACATTCCTTACAGCTACAGCAAGAGCAACCATTTTCTTATCACATGCCCATTCATTAAAATAAGCTTGGTCTTAAACATTTAAGTTCTCTAATATGTTCAACATAATGCTTAAAATTTCATAATTATAAGATGTTGTAACCTTCACCATGCCAGATTTAGCTTGATGTAGTAGATCATCAAGCTTTTTCGGTTCATTTTCAACTAAAGAGAAAATTTTTCTTTTTGAAATTTTTTTGAATTGGTAATTTATTTTCTTTATCACAAATTTATCTCGATACTCCCATTGTTTCATTTCTTTTACATCTAGAATTAAATAATATTTAATGGTTTCTTGAACATTATCATAGACTAATTTATTTAAAAAAAAACACATGCTTATACTGAGAGCGGGGTGAACAATATAAGATAAAACTTTTCCTTCTAAACAATAACTACAATAATATGAATGCAATATTAAACTAATGCACAAAATCCACACACATAAGAGACAATATTTTTACATGGAACACCCTTTCAGGAGAAAACCATAGAAAAATATTGCTTATAGTTATTCAATAAAATTCATGGGCATCAACCCATAGGAGAAATCAATCCCCTTGTACAAGTTCATTAGCACCAACCCACAAGAGACACCAATATCCTTGTTCAAGTTCATGGGCATCAACCCACATGAGACACCAATCTCCTTGTTCAAGTTCATGGGAACCAACCCATAGGAGACATGAATCTCCTTGTTACAATAATGTAGGCACCAAACTATGGGAGACACCAACCTCACTTAATTCTGCTCCAAATAATTTGATAAAAAACACTACTTAGGTCTTCTCCCAAATTTTATCACTAATGGCATCAACTTCTACTCATAAATCTGAGAAAATACCAAGCCTCAATGACCTTAGATCTATACATATCCAACTATCAACAATGTCTAGGAGCTCATATGTTTTTGTATCGCTCCAAATTTTTTGCATCCCTACCTTCAGGCTATTGGATCCGCGCCCGAAAGGAGGATGGGAAAAGGATGTCGTGGTACCTCGGACTGAGAGGACTTTGCAAAGGTCCCGCCTCTCAAGGGAGGTGTATTTTGATGATTTTTCGATGGATGGTGGGTTCACCAGGAAACATTTAACGACAGCTTCCACGCCTAGGTTTTGGAATGTGTTTTAGTGTGTTCATTTTTAACCTTAAGCATTCATATCCTAGGTTTGGCCGAATGAATCTAGATTAATCTATATGAAAATGCAAATTCCATGAATACAGAAAACAAGTTTAAAGACAGAAAATAGAGAGATTACAAAATGCAAATGAGGAATACCTGATCCGGATGTCTGAAGAAGATTTTGATGTTGAAGCAGTCTGGATCGTCTGAGATTTCGATAGAATCATCTGCAATCAGACAAGATCATCTGAGATCTGACGAATTCATCAGACGAATTCGTCAGACGAATTCGTCAGAGACCTGCAAAACCAAAAATAGATGCAAAATACAAAAATTACTACAGTGCTAGCAGAGGGAAATGATATAAAATGGCAGCAATGTTATCAAACTAAAACTTAAACACAGAGACAGAAATGAATCATGCTAATTAGATGATAATTAGGATTTAATTATGCACTTAATCTAAATGGGTGAACTCCAAATGCAAAATAACATAAAACACTGAATAGACTATCTAATTTGCAGAATAAAATGACAGAGAAAAGGTTGAGAAAGGCAAACTTTAGGCACTGATTGCCTTAATATGGACTGTAGTCGAGATTGTCTCACATCAGTATGAAACCGCCTCGAATTCGACAGGTTCACCTCTGATCTGAACAGGTTCATCGATGACGATAGGTGCTGGCTTCGGCTGAAGAATAGTGATGTACCTGCAACAAAATTGATATGGAACTAGTGCAAATGAAGAATAGGGATGATTTAACGTGAATGGAGTTAACTTGCAGAGAATTTCGGCTAGGGGGGTGCTAAAGGAATAGTTTAGGATTAAATAGGCTTAGGGGAGTAGTTAGGAGGTTGGATATCATCCCAATTTGGGATATCTCCAACGGGGGAGGGTCCCAATGGCACAGACATGCTTCTGCCTAGATTGGAGACCCGTTGGAATAGAATCCAACTTTGCAAAATCAGTTTTGCGACAAGATCGTCTGGACGTCCTAGTCCAGATGAAATCGTCAAATCTGGGGCGATATTTTCTGATCGGCGATGATATCGTCAAACGGTCAAAACAACCTCTAAAAATGGTGTGGAAAAGGGGGAAACAGATTTCTCGACGGTTAACGGGCGGTTTGGGAGGTTAAATTTGAATTTTAAATTATTTACTAAGGTGAATGTAATTATTGTAATTTTACTGCGCCAATTTTAGGGTGCTACATTTTGCCCCCTCTTTAGCGAATTTTTTGAAGAAAATGCGTTAAAGATGAGTTCTTCTCAATCTACGAGAAAGCAAAAATTATTCCCATTTTTAGGCGACGATTCTTGGTCGAATCGTACGACAGCTTACTATGGTGCCCCCTCCGTGTTTTTACCCAAATCGAACGTTTGAGGTAACTGGGTTTTTGGAGCTCTAAAGCAAAAATGGTGGAGACGACGCACAGATCGACAGAGGTCCGACACGGTCTACGGGTAAGAGTCCAGACTGATCTATGATGCTTTAATTTAACTTTACATGCTTTGTAGGTAATTTTTAGATGATTTTTTAGCATTGCGGCCATTTTTGGGCCGTCGACATCGTCGGGACGAAATCGTCCCGATTTCGACGAAATCGTCTCAATTTCGGCAATTTCGCCCGAGGGCGAAATCGTCGAAAGGGGGACGATTTCATCAAATTAGGGACGATTTCGAACTACGAAATCGAAGACGATTATGCTCAAATTTGGGACGATATCATCCAATAGTGGGCGATATCATCAATTGTACAAAATTGAACTTTTAACTTGCATTATTGATTACTTGAATTGTTTATTAATGATTACTTGTTTTTTTGTTGTTTATGTTTGCAGAGAGGATTACTAAAGAGCAGAGAATGGAAATACGACGGGTTGAGAGATGACTTGGCCGCTCTTACACAGGCAGAGCGGGATCAGCTAGCACAGGTCGGCTTACTGCATGTGGCAAAAATGCCACAAGTTTCTAAAGACATGGGGCTATTGACAGCCCTAGCAGAGAGGTGGTATCCAGGGTCTTCATGTTTCCGTCTACCTACAGGGGAGATGACTCCCACTTTGGAGGATGTATGGAGTATTATGATAATCCCCATACAAGGACGGCTGATTACTCCTGTGGCCAATCAGGGCCGCGCTATGGGACGGCTGTGCGGTGACCCGAGCTTCACCCTAGAGAAGGGCAGAGTTAACATCGAGGCACTGCGCTAGATTCTTGGGGCATCTACACTCACACGGGTTCTAGCTGGAGTAGTTGGTGGACTTCTGATGTGCCACCAGAGCAAGTGCAGGGTGTCGTGGATGCTCGCAGATGTGATCTATGATATGCGGGACCACGGGTATAGTTCTCATGGGGCAATTTTGTACTATGTCGATTGTACAGGATCCTGTATGGGGTCGTGTACAAGGGCGATCGATGTCTAGTTATGACATCGCTACTACAGGTTTGGTGCTGGGAGCACATTATAGTGCGGATGTCGATAGGGCTTCCTCTGATAGGGGTTGATATAGAGAGGCCCCAAGTCTTCTACTGGTGGCTCTAGAGAGGGGCACAGTGACGGATCGACCTGTCGATGTCCTGAAGGCTATTAAATGACCTAGTCCCGGATTAGATCACCTGGAGGCCATGGAGGGAGAATCTAGGGTGGCTAGAGGACGGACAAGAGTTGGCTCGTGTTAGGCGAGTTTGTTGGCTGAGGATGGAGAGAGGAGAGGTGGAGCTCCATAGGTATGATCAAGTTTTGAGGCAGTTCGATCTACAGCAGGGGATCCCATCCCTCAGAGATTACGAGTTTTCCCAAACCGTCTGGGATAACACTACAGTTAGCGGGGCTCTCGACATGCAGTGGTTCTGGAGCCAAGACACAGATGATGCCCCCATCCAGCCCGGTGGATGGGGATGACGCAGGAGTAGCCGATGGCTACGATGCCTGGTACGTAGGCATCCGCTCTCCTCGGATGACGAGGGCATAGGGTCCGATCCATGTGGTTGTGCATCGGATAGGGAGGCGATGCCAGGCGACGATGGAGGCAACCTAGGGTCACAATGGGAGAGAGGCGAGGAGGCCACAGGCACAGGAGCGACCGTGGTAGAGAGATAGGGAGAGGAGGGAGGTGAGACCCCCATCTCCATAGAGGCCACCATCGCTCGATAAGGGCAAGGGTGTGGACACAGGAGAGAGTAGCAAGATGGCTACTCTTTGAGTGGAGAGAGATTGTCTACAGGCCCAGGTGCAGATGCTACAGGATGCGGCTGCATGACACCGGGCTGAGGTGTCATAGCTACGGGATGAGATTGCATGCCTCAAGGCACGGGGTAGAGGGGCGAGCTCTAGGGAGTTGACACAGGCTATCGCCCAGCTGAAATTTTACCAGACATTATACTTTTAGCTAGTGCTAGAGGCGGATAGACTACCCCTGCCAGCTAACATCGCAGATCCAATCAGGATCGGGTCATTGAGGACCACGTCCCGATCGAGGATGAGGACTACACAGACGATGATGGGGCCACCTCGTCCACCTCAGGGTGGGGGAGGAGATGAGGTAGAGAGCTCAAGGGGCTCTCAAGGCTAGAGGGCTGGACACTGACATTGTATTATATTTGTTTTTGTTGATAGAGTATTGAGTATGTCGAGGTACAAATTGTGGCATACCAATCCAGTTTTGATGATGTACATATATTTGTGATATATATAGATGAGATATTTTTGATCATATGACTTGTCTTATGTATTTTTATGATGCTTTTAATGTTTTGATTGATTGATTTGATAATTGGATGTAATTATGTCATTGGAAATATTATAATTTGAATGTCATGTGTGTAATATTTTAAATGAAATAATCTGATATAACAATTTGATTTGTTGTAATGAAATGTAAAAATAAAAAGAGACTTCTAACAATAATTTCAAAGGACATTGTCGCTATTATAGACCATTTCATGGAGTCGCTGCTCACTCGGTCATCAAGCTAGTCCCATTTATAGAAATATTGTTAAAAAGTAAAAGAGTGCTTAAGAAACTGTCTTAAGACTTTGGTGCAATAGTGCAAATGGTGATGATGATGGTTTGTTTTAAGATTTTTATAAAAAATATTTGTGTATGAAATAATGTTTTAAAATGATTTTTGCTAGGCATAAATTCCTAAGTATGATAAATTTTTTGGATAATTCTTTAGGAATTATACCATCATTGCAAAATTGAAGGTTGACATAATGACATGAAAATGTGTTTGCTTTTGAAAAGCATAATTTGTGTAACATAATGAATTAAGTCATATGGTTTTCATGATTTTTAATAAATGCGGAATAAAATTGTTACAATGGTTTGCGCTAGGCATATAATATGTAGGTATAGACTCATACCATCATCGCAAAAATCCAAAAAAGATAGTTTTATTGCATGGTTGATTTTTGATGAATAGAAAATATGAAAATGAGGACTTGCGCTAGGCATAAAATTCCAATTTTTGTTTTGAAACTATACCATCGTCGCGAAAAGTCAACCAGATATATATGTATATGTTTTTTATTGTATATTTTGAAAGAAATTTTTGATTTTTGTATTATATAGTTGTCTGTATGGTAAACAACTGTACTTGATTTATTCCAAACAAGTTGCAAAAAATAATATTTCAAATTATTTTGAAGATAAAAGTTAGATTTATAAGGAATCCCAGGTGCATATGTGAATTCATTTATGATCTTGATTTATCATAATGATACACAAAATCTCTCAAATACAAATGTGTGTGCAATTGCATTGTTCTTTTACCAGTTTTGAGCAAGGTACTATGATACAAGTGATTTGAAGAAACCAAATAAGTGTTCATTATCCATGATGTAGATGCATATAACCATACTAGGCTACTATGTAGGTCGGATTATCAAGAGCTAGCTAATCCATAAGCAGACATAGGTCTGTACAAAAGAAGGTCGCTAATGTGATAGACATATCACCACGCTAGGAGTTACCCAAGGCCAAGCAGGTTGGGCACAAACCACCTGTTATGGGGCTTACCTCACAGTTTTTGAATAATTGAGAATTCCAGGGATTCAAGCTCATCAACCCTTCTTTTCTTTTCAATGGGTAGGGAAAGGGATTTTATTTCTTTTGCTTGTTTTTCTTTCTTTGCTTTTCTCTTTTTTTTTGTATTTCTTTTGCTTGATAATGCTTGGAACATTGTTGAAATAACATTTTTCTTTTCTCTTATCTTTTTCTTGAACTTTTCTTTTCTTTTTCTTTGCTAGGGATACTTGCTCGGATTAGCTGTAGAGCAAGGGATTTTTATTTCGGGTAGGGGTGAGCTTGTCCTTTTGCCAATTCTCAAAGATTCTAGACCATGTGCATGATAGGATAGCAGGGGAAACTTTTCGCTCAAGAAATCAGTTCTACTATGTAGCAAAACATGGAAATTACAAATATAATCATTTTATTGTGAAAAGATGTGCTTGGTTTAAGTAAATAACAAGATCAATTCTCTATGCTCAAACTTTATTTAATTGAATTTTGTGAACTTTGATATAAGAGAGATTAGTAATCATGCCAGATAACATCAAGATATTTATTGTTATGAGTGTGCAAGTGAGGGATTCCAAATAAATGCTAATTTATCCCAAAATAATTTGAAACATACAACTGCAATGATTGTAAGAAAATATATATAAATGATTTTTTTTTGAGAAAGTTTTGAGAATATTGACTCTCTCTTTCTTCTTTATTTTATTTGGGTTTCGAAAGAGTCAAGCATATAGTTGTTATTATATTTTTATCATTATTTTGATTTTTGGTTTTATTTTTGTTTTTTAGCATAAAAAAATTAACAAGTGCTTTAAATAAATGCAATAGATAGTTTTGAAGATTATGAATATTTTTGATGTTTTTGGATTTTTATAAATTTGAAAGAAATATAAAAAATTTTGAAAACAAATATATACAAGGATGAAGAATGACCAAATTTATGCATAGTAACGTTTAAGATGCAAAATATTCATGGGTTCTTTAAGTTCTTTACCATCTAAGGTAGATAATTTATATGCTCCTGATTCAAATTTAGCAGTAATAATGTATGGTCCAAGCCAATTGGGCTCAAACTTACCTTTAAGGTCCTTAGTTGCATTAGTATTTTTTTGAAGATTTTGAGGATTTTGATTTTTTTTTTGTATTTTGATTTTAATTTATGAATTGAAATTGGTGATATATACAAGATGATCTATATACACTATACAAGGTTATGTGAGTATAGCATGTCTAAGGTTGTTTCAAAATCAAAGGAGGTTTTGAAGGATAATCTAGTTGAGGTGAAGGTAAGAATAGAAGATGATGAATAAAATGTAGTGATAACAAAAGCTTTGTTATAATGTAGAATAATGTAGCAAAATATTTGACTTTTATATGTGGAAAATTAATCATGTTACAAAATAAAATATCAGAAATATAAGAAAGTTCTTCATTCTTATTATTATATTCCAAGTTTTGATAAGATGGAGAAAGTATATGTGAGAGATATGCATGAATGTTATTTGATAAACAAGGATGATCATATATGAATAAAAAAAAGTGATGGATAGAAGAGAATTGTGATAATAAATAATATATAGAACTTGATGTTTCAATCGTTAAATATTCTTCAAATGGTTTTGGGTCACCCTGTATGGTAACAATTTTATTTGCAAGTTCAAAATTCAAACATTGGTGAAGAGTGGAAGGGAAAACCCTCATCGTATGAATCCAAGGACTCTGGAGAAATAGGTTGTAAGGTGAAGGACAATATCCTACATAGAATAAAATATCCAGGATCTTGGATCCAATATTAAAGGGAAGAATTATAGTACCTTGAGCTTCTTGAATTTCATTGTTAAAATATTTTATAATAACATTTGATTCATTAAGATCTTGTTCCTTTGTTTTGAAAGGTTATGATGCATTCACGTCGGGTTCACCAAAATATATCGCTCCAAATTTTTTGCATCCCTACCTTCAAGCTATTGGATCCACGCCTGGAAGGAGGATGGGAAAAGGATGTCATGGTACCTCGGACTGAGAGGACTTTGCGAAGGTCCCGCCTCTCAAGGGAGGTGTATTTTGATGATTTTTCGATGAATGGTGGGTTCACCAGGAAACATTTAATGACAGCTTCCACGCCTAGGTTTTGGAATGTGTTTTAGTGTGTTCATTTTTAACCTTAAGCATTCATATCCTAGGTTTGGCCGAATGAATCTAGATTAATCTATATGAAAATGTAAATTCCATGAATACATAAAACAAGTTTAAAGATAGAAAACAGAGAGATTATAGAATGCAAATGAGGAATACCTAATCCGGATGTTTGAAGAAGATTCTGATGTTGAAGCAGTTTGGATCGTCTGAGATTTTGATAGAATCATCTGCAATCAGACAAGATCATCT
Organism: Wollemia nobilis; assembly: GCA_028583015.1. Lineage (NCBI taxonomy): Eukaryota > Viridiplantae > Streptophyta > Pinopsida > Araucariales > Araucariaceae > Wollemia > Wollemia nobilis. The sequence goes on along the minus strand of JAQPPZ010016710.1, from coordinate 8,227,593 downwards.
GAGATCTGACGAATTCGTCAGACAAATTCGTCAGAGACCTACAAAACCGAAAACAGATGCAAAATACAAAAAGTACTACAGTGCTAATATAGGGAAATGATATAAAATGGCAACAATGTTATCAAACTAAAACTTAAACACAGAGACAGAAATGAATCGTGCTAATTAGATGATAATTAGGATTTAATTATGCACTTAATCTAAATGGGTGAACTCCAAATGCAAAATAACATAAAACACTGAATAGACTATCTAATTTGCGGAATAAAATGACAGAGAAAAGGTTGAGAAAGGCAAACTTCAGGCACTGATTTCCTTAATACGGACTGCAGTTGAGATCGTCTCGCATCAGTACGAAATCACCTCGAATTTGATAGGTTCGCCTCCGATCTGAATAGGTTCGTCGATGATGATAGGTGCTGGCTCCAGCTAAAGAACAGTGATGTACCTACAACAAAATTGATATGGAACTAGTGCAAATGAAGAATAGGGATGATTTAATGTGAATGGAGTTAACTTGTAGAGAATTTCGGCTAGGGGGTTGCTAAAGGAATAGTTTAGGATTAAATACGCTTAGGGGAGTAGTTAGGAGGTTGGAGATCATACCAATTTGGGATATCTCCAATGGGGGAGGGTCCCAACGGTGCAGACATGCTTCTACCCAGATTGGAGACCCGTTGGAACAAAATCCAACTTCGCAAAATCAATTTTGCGACAAGATCGTCTGGACGTCCTAGTCCAGACGAAATCGTCAAATCTGGGGCGATATCGTCTGATCGGCGACGATATCGTCAAATGGTCAAAAAAACCTCTAAAAATGACACAGAAAAGGGGGAAACGGATTTCCCGACGGTTAAAGGGCGGTTTGGGAGGTTAAATTTGAATTTTAAATTATTTACTAAGGTGAATGTAATTATTGTAATTTTACTGCGCCAATTTAGGGTGCTATAGTTTTCATGCATGCTCACTCCAAATTTGTAACATCACTAAATTCCAACCTACATTGCCTTTAAAGCTACAACATATGCACTATGCACAATACTCCCTTTTACATATTTTGTAACCAAAAGGAATAGCTTTATATGTTTACAAACTCAAAATTAGAATCATAAATAACAACCAAAAATCTTGATCTGATATGCAGCATGAGCCAAAATGAAATATTAATGTACTTACATAGATATGAAACTTAAATCAAATGGAGGAAAATGTAACACTTGTTGTTCCTTGGTTTTATTCTTTCAGAAGATCCAATCTGATTCCACCAATCTCCACCAACTTGTGAAATCCTCTGTTCGATGAGTTTGTATTATTTAATGTGTGTGCATCTATAGTATTATCCTCAATCACCTTTCCAATATTCAAGATTTCTTAAAAGACCACGATAATGAGTAGACTGAATCTCTCCTTAGAATATTTTGTAAAATGTAGCACTTTAGCTATTCCTATGTGAGAACCATCTATAGCTAATTAACTACGCTCTTGCTTGACTCGCAGTCTAACTATGCATTCTCTTCTTGAGTGATTTGGTTACCATCAGGTACAAAATTATTAGTATACCTTGCAACCAAATACACAAAAGTATTTTTGATGGCATCACTCTCCTTTGCATGCAATGACCTCTCTCAACAACAAAATGATTTCTCCACCACACATTTTGCAATAACTGTAGCTCCTATTTGATTTCTATGTGCACAAATGTCAGCATCCTTTGTCAATGGAATATACTACAATCCAAAAATATATTTGTGTTAGTCACCTCCTGACATTGATTTTATTTGTGCAAACCAATCTAGCTACAATAATTATGGAGAACTTCCTATACAGATGATCTCAAGATTTAGCTGCAAACCTTGAAATCATCTATGTTCCACTTGTTCGATCAATGCCACAAAATTCCTTTTGTGATCCAGATAAAAGAACACCCTAATGATTCCATCACAATGTATGAATTTACACGCCTATAATGAATGTATTTGATTCACCTTGATAGCTATAAATCACCAAAGGGACTACAACGTTCCACTTGACTACACCAATTTTTAGTATTACAAGTATCTACACTTCTCTGTAAATCTACACATACATTCTCTATTAAACTCCAAAAACTATAATCCAAACTTATTTTGCTTGTTTGGCTTAATAAATTTTTTTGCTCACAAGGATGGATGTCTATTCCCCTTCAAATATTTTGATATATCTCAATGATGTGGAGATTATATCCATGATTATGCTTTTACACAGAGAAACAATGTTCGATGCCTCGTTAGAATTTTTGCATTCGATTTTTAATCTTCACGAATTGGTTTATCTCCTCAAAATATTTGGCACAACATAGTTGTGAGGCAATTTGCTTCTATCAATATTTGAAGAGTGTGCTTGTCTTTGTCTTGCTCGTATATATCATGCAAATCGAAGGTGATAAAATATATATCATCAATGTTTTAATACTTCGTGCTATGATTTCTTATATTCAAACCCCATGTGATGGACATAATGCTAACAACTTCAAATTATGATGAAATGGGCTAATATCCAATCCACATGTTCTTTGAAGCCCTTCGACATGTTCTTTGAAGCCCTCCTTTCAATGTTAGCCGCTCAAAATAATATTTATGCCATCGATGCTCCCAAAGCCTCCAAACTCACTATGCTCTCCAACCACACTAAGGCTCTTCAACCACTCAATTCTATGAACAACATTATATATTTACCGAAGAATTTCCATGACTCTCCAATTCTTTTAAAATGAAATTTGGCCTCCTATTTATATCCATCCTTTCACTTTTTATCTTAGGTGCCAAAGTAGTCAGCCCATGCAAACATAACATCAATATTTAAATTTTTTAATTTTTAAATATTTCAAATTTTTCCCATTGCACACATTAGAAATATTTAAATTTTTAATTTAAATATTTCAACCATTGCCCATTGCACACATTATAAATATTTAGATATTTAATTTAAATATTTCAACCTTTGATATTACATCACCTTTAAAGAAAATATATTTGCCTTGAATAATTTTTCCATTGTTTGCTATCAACCAAATCAACCTTTGACATCAATGTCAACTCAATAATTCTAACAATATCTCCCTTTGTCATTGATGGTAACCTTGCAAAGAAACTATACTATACTGCAACCAGATCATAAGATGCTCCCCTTGACAAGCTACTCCCCCTTATTAAAATTACAAACTAATCCTCCATACTGAAATTCTACCCCTTTGACATCAATGGCAAAGGCTTCTTGGGGATTAAATTATAAGACACTTGACAATGCCCCCTTACTAACTACTCTTAATTGATATATTCAATGATGATATGCGAGTGAAAATACTCCCAACTTACTATGCTCCTTTTCTTGTTCCATTTTATTTTTCCAAAATTTGGACATATCCTTTTGAACAGTTTGACCATCCTCCTTCTTACTTGATTTCAGAAGTTCAGGGAACACCGTTCTACACTATTTAGCTCTATGCCCAAAATTATTACATTTGCAAAAAATAATGTTGTAGTCCATGAGAGGTGCAAATGAATTGAAATTCCTCTTGGTGAAGCCAAAATTATTCTTAGCATAGACCCTAAATTTTACAACTTTATGACCAAATTTATTGCATGAAAAATAATAACCATGAAAGAAATATTGAAACTTGTCAGATTACCTTGGAGGATATGGCCACATGGTTCTCTCATTGTTGTTTCTGTGATGGACCTTGTTCCTTGAGAATTTTTTGTTTTCTTCCTTCTTGATGCTTCCACTTATTAACACATCAACATAGGTCTTAGGCTCTTATTTAATTATTTTCTTTGATGCCTTATTCCTTTTGATCTTGACTCTCCCTTTTTTTTCTTTTGAATTTCTTCAAAATCAAGTCCAGTATTTATAACTGAATATCTCTGTGCTTTGATAATATCATCCAATATTTTTGTGCTTTTCTAAAATCTCAAATTTTGCTATATCTCATCATTGGATTTTTCAACTTCCTTCCTCAAAGAGACAATCTCATGTTCCAGTTTTTCACATTCCAACTCTTTTGCCTTTAAATGCTCAATCATAACTTCTTCAATTTTCTTTACCTCTTTAGGTTTAACTTTTAAGTCGAAGAGATCCTATGAAATCTTTTCTTTTGTCTTTTCATCCTCTTGTACTTGAGTCTTCAATCTTGAGTTCTTCTTTCTAAGCCTCTTCACCTCTTCAAGAGCACAAATAATTTCCTCTTCTATGTCAACTATGGCTTCCTCTTCAAATTTTGGATCTTTTTCCTCTTCTTGTTTTTCAACAACATGAGCATCTTCTTTTACCTCCATAGCCATAAATAGGATTTCTTCTTTTTCACTATCGGAGAGACTTTCATTACTACTATTGGAATAATTGCTTGCTTCTTCAACATAAAAAATCTTCTTGTGCCTTTGATAGATCTTCTTCTCATGCTTGCTTTGATCGTGCCTCTTTTTCTTTTCATGATAAAATTTTCTTTCATTCTTTCTCTTGTATTCCTCTTCTTCTTCACTACAACTGATTCCATATTGTGGGCAATGATCTGCATAATGCCCAATGTTACCACAATTAAAACATTTCATACTATGCTTACCTTTGTGTTTTCTTGATCCCTTCTTATTTCTTCACACAAAATTGGCTTCTTATTCGTTGCTCGATCCTTAACTTGACTCTAGTTCTTTATTCTTTGTATTCTTTGAAGCTTTAAATGTGGCCTCCCATTTGGATGTTTGATATTTTTTAGTCCTCATATCATAGAATGTAATAATTCCATGTATATCATCCATGCTTAAGGTTTTTAAGATCCTTCATTTCCTCAATCGTCAAGACCTTTGCATCAAACCTCATGAAAAGTGACCTTAATATTTTATAAACAATATGAGAGTCATCAATATTTTCTCCAAGTCCACAAATGGTGTTGATAATTTCATCAATGTGGAGTAGATATTTGGTAATATCTTCCTCATATTTCATCTTTAAGTCTTCGAACATCCTCCTGTGGGTTTGATGTTTTTCCATTTTAACCTTGTTGTCTCATTAATATGTTCTTTGTAACTTGTCCCATAATTATTTTACTATGGTGCATTGCATGAATTTCATAAACTCTGATTCACATTACCCACTTAATATTGCATTCATTGCCTTGGCATTGTTTTCAAATGGTTTTTTACCATATTTATCTATGGGAGGGGTTGTAGGTTGTGTGAACCCATCCATGAGGATTGCCATATATCATAGACATGTGCCATCAAATAGGTTTGCATCCTTAAAATCCAAAAAGTATAGTTAGTCCCATCAAACAATGGAGCCCTAATTAATGAAAAACCTTCTTGGTAAGCCATGTGTGTTCTTGTAAGATCTTCCTTCAAGTGGTTAGGCTTTCACGAAGGAACCCACTCTAATACCAATTGAAGAAACACATGCTTATACTAAGATGAGGGTGAAAATATAAGATACAAATTTTCCTTCTAAACAATAATTACAATAATATGAATGCAATTTTAAATCAATGCACAAAATCCACACACATAAGAGACAAGATTTTTACATGGAAACACCCTTTCAGGAGAAAACCACGATAAAATATTGCTTATATTTCTTCAATAAAATTTTTGGGCACCAACCCATAGGAGACACCAATCCCCTTGTACAATTTTGTGGGCACCAACCCATAGGAGGCACCAATATCCTTGTTCAAGTTTGTGGGTACCAAGCCATAGAAGACACCAATATCCTTGTTCAAGTTCATGGGCACCAACCCACAAGAGACACCAATATCCTTGTTATAATAATGTAGGCACCAACCTACAAGAGACACCAATATCCTTAAGGTACCATCCTCACTTCATTCTTCTCCATAGAACATGATAAAAAATACTGCTTAGATCTGCTCCCAAATATTATCACTAATGGCATCAACTTCTACTCATAAATATGAAAAAACACCATCTCACTAACCTTAGATCTATACATGTCCAACTATCAACAATGTCTAGGAGCTCATCCTTTTTCATACACACTCACTCCAAATTTGTAGCATCACTGACTTCCAACCTACACTACCTTTAAAGCTACAACAGATAGACTATGTACAATACTCCCTTTTACAAATTTTATAACCGAAAGGAATAAATTAATACATTTACGAACTCGAGATCAGAATCATAAATAACAACTAAAAACCTTGATCTAACATGCAACATGAGACAAAATGAAATATTAATGTACTTAAGCAAATATGAAACTTAAAGCAAATGGAAGCAAATGTAAAACTTTTTGTTCCTTGCTTTTATTCTTTTAGAAGCTCCAATTTGATTCCATTGATCTCCACTAACTTGCAAAATCCTATGTTCAGTGATTTTGTATTATTCACTGTGTGTGCATCTACAATCTCATTCTCGATCACCTTTCCAATCTTTAATATTTCTTGAAAGACCATGATAATGAGTAGACTAAATATCTCCTTAGAATATTTTGTACAATGCAAAACTTTAGATGTTCCTGTGTGAGAACCATCTATGGATAATTGATTGTGCTCTTGCTTGACTCGTAGTCTAATTATGCATTTTCTTCTTGAGTGCTTTGGTTACCATCGAGTAAAAAATGATTAGTCTACCTTGCAACCAAATCCACAAAAGGAATTTTGATGGTGTCACTCTCCTTCGCATGCAACGACCTCTATCAACATAAAAATAATTTCTCCATTGCATAGTTTACAAGAAAAATAGCTCCTCATTTGCTTTCAATTTGCATAGATGTCAGCATCCTATGCCAACAAAATATACTACGGTCCACAAAGATGTTTGTATTAGTCACCTCCTGGAATTGCTTTTGTTTACGTAAACCAAGTTGGATACAATAATGACAGAGCACTTTATGTATATTTGGTATCAATATTTAGTTACAAAACTCAAAGTCATTCGCATTCCACTTGTTCGATCAATGCCATAAACTTCCCTCTATGATCCAGGTAAAAGCACACCCCAATGACACCACCACCACTTGCGAAGTCACACACCTGAAATGAATGTATTCGATTCATCTTGATAGCTAGAAATAATTAAAGGGACCATAACCTTCCCTTTGATTGCACAAATTTTTAGTATTACAAGTATCTACACTTCTCTATCAATTTGCACATACATTCTCTGTTAAACTTCAAAAACTATAATCTAATCTTATTTTGCTTGTTTGTCTTAATGAATTTCTATGATCATAGGAATGGACATCTATTCTAATTCAACTCTTCATATTTATTTATGATGTGGATCTTATATCCACAACGATGCTTTTACATAGAGAAATAATGTTCATTATCTTGTTAGAATTTTTGCGATCGATTATTTATCTTCACAGCCTGTTTTATCTCCTTGAAATATCTAGTGTAACATAGTTACGAGACAGTTTGCCTTTGTTAATATTTGAATATATGATGTAAATCCAGTTGCAAGAGGTCAAAAAAATACCTCCCATTCTGCGGTAAATGAAAATAATATTTAAAACCCTCCATTTACATAAAAACTGCAATAAATGAAAATAATTAGTAAAACCCTCCATTCACATAAAAACTGCAATAAATGAAAATAATTAGTAAAACCCTTCACATAAAAACTACAGTACATGGAAATAAACCAATAAATAATTTATTTTCTCATTCTTGGATTCACTTCCCCTTTTACAATGCAATACCAAGGGAATATATATCCTCAAATAAACCCTAAAACTTAAAACCCTAGAAATAAAAAAATTATTATTTTTGGCAAATTATTTTTTTATAAAAATTTATTTTTTTAGTAATTACCATTTTAAGAAAATTATATTTTGCATCAAATAATTCCATTTTGAGTAATAAAAAATTACTTTAAAACTTATTTTTAAAAAAACCCTCTAAAGATAGGCTCTTGCATCATTCTCCTTTGGTTGAAAAGAACTCTGCTCCTACGAGTTCCTCTGATCAAACTCATAATCACTCTCCATAGAGTGTCACACATCTGCAAGTACTCCTCAAAGTACCAATATCCTTTTGAGGTTTTATATCTCAAACCTCCTACAAGCACTACACATAGTGTCAATTTATTCCTTCGAGGTTTTAAAATAGCAAACCTCCTGCAAGCACTATACAAAGTGCCAATTCTTCCCTCTAAGGTTTTTAATGAAAAAAAACCTCCTACAAGCACTACATAAAGTGTCAATTTATTTTTTTAAGATTTTACAAACCTTCTGTAAGCACTACACAAAGTGTCAATTCCTCCTTTTGAGGTTTTATATGAAAAAAACCTCCTGCAAGCACTTACACAAAGTGCCAATTTATTTCTCTAAGGTTTTACAAACCTTCTGCAAGCACTACACAAAGTGCCAATATCTTTCTTTGAGGATTTTACATAAAAAAAACCTCCTGCAAGAACTTACACAGAGTGCCAATTTTTGTCTCCAAGGTTTTACAAACCTTCTACAAGCATTGCATAGAGTGCCAATTTTTTTTTTTTTGAGTCTCTTTGCTCTCCTCTCATCTTTTTTTTTTTTCTCTTCTATTTTCTCCTCCCAACAAGATCCAACTTGCTCTGATACCAAATGATGTAAATCTAGCTGCAAGAGGTCAAAAAAAATACCTCCCATTAGATAAAAACTATGGTAAATGAAAATAATAAGTAAAACCCTCCATTCACATAAAAACTACAGTACATGGAAATAAACCAATAAATAATTTATTTTCTCATTCTTGGATTCACTTCCCCCTTTACAATGCAATACCAAGGTAATATATATCCCCAAAAAAACCCTAATATAAAACCCTAAAACTTCAAGCCCTAAAAGAAAACCCTAAAACTTAAAACCCTAGAAATAAAAAAATTATTATTTTCGAAAAATTATTTTTTCATAAAAATTTATCTTTTTAGTAATTACCATTTTTGGTAAATTATATTTTGCGTCAAATAATTCCATTTTGAGTAATAAAATAATTACTTTTAAACTTCTTTTTAAAAAAACCCTCTAAAGATAGGCTCCTACATCAAGATAGTGCATTTGTCTCCATCTTGCTCATATATCTTACACAAATCAAAGGTGATAAAATATGTGTTGTCACTATTTTAACACTTTGTTTTATGATTTCTTATATCCAAATCTCAGGTGATGGACATAATGCCAACAACTTCAAACTATGATGTAATGGGATGATATCTGGTCCACCTATTCTTTGAAGCCCTTTGGCATGTTATTTGAAGCCCTTTGGCATGTTATTTCGCTTAAAATAATATCTATGTCATCGATGCTCCCATGTCTCTAAACTTGTCATGCTCTCCAACCATGCTAAGGCTCTTCAACCACTCAATTCTATGAACGACGTTATATATTTATCAAAGACTTTCCATGACTCTCCAATTCTTTTAAAATGAACTTTGGCCTCCTATTTATATCCATCCTTTCACTTTTTATCTTAGGTGCCAAAGCAGTCGACCCATGCAAGCATAATGCGAATATTGAAATCTTTTAATTTTTAAATATTTCAACTTTTACCCATTGGACACATTAGAAATATTTAAATTATTAATTTAAATATTTCAACCTTTGCTCATTGCACACATTAGAAATATTTAAATATTTAATTTAAATATTTCAACCTTTGATATTACATCACCCTTGAAGAAAATATATTTGCCTTGAATAATTCATCCACTATTTGCTATCAACCAAGTTGAACTTTGACATCAATGACAACTCAATAATTATAGCAATTTACAGAAAATTTTACTTTTTCATCCTTTGGTAGAGGATGAGCCTGAGAGGTATCAGTTTCCTTAAGAGGATATGGACTTGAATATTTGGCTCCTGCTTCATTTTGAGGATATCGAATCAGATCTATTACTTGAAAAACAATGGATATGTTTCCTTTTTGAAATAAATCCTGATCAAGTGGAGGATTATCTAACCCAACACCAAAAGCTTCTTGTACACCTGTAAAATTATCAAAAGATATATTTTTGAATCCTAAAAATTGCTTGGATGTTGTTCCCTGTGGCCTAGATGGAAGAAAATATTTTCCACCCTAGAACCATTATTGACCTCTCATTTGAGTTTGGCATGGTGGAGGAGGGGATGGCATCGAATGTTATTTTCCATGATGAAATTGTTGTTGAGGACCTTAAAAAATCAAAATAAATTTTGGTTACAAAATTTGTGAAAGTAGGCTATAAAATTTACTGTTGATTTATAATACTTATTGGCTGAAAATGAAACCTCTTGCACAACCAAAACTACAAATAGAATGTGGGTGTGTTATACATATAAAAAAAAATTATAAAAATAATAAAAAATATAGTAAAATTGGGTAACAAATTTTGTGAAGGTAGACTATAAAACTTACTTGCAGAAGATGAGACCTCTTGCGCAATTACACCAGTTGGCAGTGGACGTGCAGGTGGAGGTTATTGAGGATTAGAAGAATTAGAATTTATGTATTTCCTAGTTATTTTTCTTAGTGGTGGCATTGTTTCCTCCACAGGTGTTTTGGAGTCTCTTGATTACTCTGGATTATAACCTCTAAAAGAAACATACCACTTTGAAGAGGAAGAGGATGCCATTTTCTATATTTTGTATCGTTAAAATTATAAAAATAAAAAAATATTAAATATAAAAAATTGTTAATATTAGTTTTATATTACCTGCATCTATTGTTATATCATGGTTGTAGTGTCTAGGTCTGGATTCCAAGAAGTTGGTACTACAGTATTCTGTAAATTATAATACAATTCATAAAAAAACCAAAAATGTAGTTGCATGTGTTGATTATTAGAGGTGAAGAAGCATGGGTTTTCACATTTAAGATATCCATTTTGATGTGATGTGAGACATAGGTGGACCAATCAAATTATTTGTGTGCAATACAAAAAACCAAATATACCAACATCCACATCAAAATTTCTATCAGTCTTCCTTGCAAAACAAATCTAGCTATGAAGAATTTGCAACATGCTTGAAGAAACTTATTTTGAATAATTGGTATAGTCAAACCCCTTCTAGATTTGGTAGCGGTAACTGCAAAGGAAACAAATCAGTAATTGTAAAATCCTAGAATTTAAATTTGATTTAATATTAAAATATGTAGTTATACCTTGAAATTTTTTTGACTGGATATTGAAGGTGGTATCTAGGTAGATTTTATCATCATCAGTTAAAGTGAATTTTGATGTGATAGGATCAAAACTGGTGTGAGGTAATCCTATAAATCTAGAGACGTTTGAGGCTATGAAAGAAATGTAACTTTTTTGTTTTCAATGACAACATTTACCATGGCTAAATAAATGATGTAACCTGCAATTATCCTCTCTAGTAGTTTTATATTTGTGTCAATCTATGATATCAAAACTAGATCCTAAATACTAGAGTCTTGGAACCATGAAACTGGAACCAATTATTCAAAAAGAAGAATTGGTACCTCAATTTGGTGAGATAAGGAGGAAACAATTCCATATAAGGTTTGTAGATGGAATTAGAAGGCTTGAGGAAGAATATGATAGAGGGATTTCTCTAAGGGAAAGAAGAAATCTAGAGAATCAAGGGATGATGTATTTGTAGTTGGAGTATAATGAATTACCCCAACCATTGAAATATCGAAGAATAATGAGACTAACAATTCAATATACGATCGAGATGGATAACTTTGATATGGAATCTCTAGAAGAGATAAGAGGTGATACCATGGAAGAAGAACTCATCGAAATCTATACATTGGCTCAGATAGGATGATTGCAATAGAGGACCTAACACCAAATATAGCAGTTGTAAGAGGAGTATGAAACATTACAAGGTCACACTATAATACTCCAAGAATAAACTATCCAAGACTTGTATGGTACAATGCAAATGATGGAGGAGCAAATAACAGTGAGGCCATAATAAATAGAAGGCAAGGGGAAAAGATATGATGGTGCAAGTATGATGGTGCAAGTATGAGTAGTTCACGATATGAGTAGTTCACGATATGATGGTGCAAGTATGAGTGAAGGAGAAAACTCACATAGAGCACCTCATGGAATGCCCAATGTCCCATCCATAGCAAAAGAAGAGAAGGATATATCTTGGTGAGATATTGAATAAGACATTCCACCACCTCGACCACAAGGTAGTATACATGAGTATTCAAGTGAATCTAGTGACGGGGAGTTATCTTGGCCAGTAGAAGAAGAAAGTTTTGATATTGGTGATGATGACTTCTTAGAACTACTAATACCTCATGGGTGTCTTGACCCTAATACCTATGCAATCGCCTATCAACAATTGAGACAACAAATGAGAGAAGTGTGGAGACTCAAAATATTAATGACCTTACTAGTAAATTTGTTCGAACAAACAGATGATGACCATAATGATTCTAGTTTTGAGTCTAATTTATTTTAACCATATAGGTAGAATCTAGAAAATGTATCTCCACAATGATGTTTGGAGAAAATGCGATGGACACATCGACTATTACATGCAGACCAAAGAGTGAGAGCACTATAATAGTTGTCACCTATAACACAAGGAAATGAAGGTTACTTGGCCAATATAGAATTGGTGGATATAACCCTTGTAAGAAATCAATAAGAACCCCCAAGACAACAAAAAGGTCATTGAGGGGAAGGACATCCACTAAATACTGGTAGGGGTAAAGGAGAGTTTCCACCTAGAGGAGGTAGAGGATGAGGAAGGATTCGACCCCCTACTCCTAAATGGCTGAGAGATACCTTTTTATCCTACTTGAATTATAACAGGAACTTGCAAGGCATCCCCTAGTTGAGAGGGATTGTATCCAACCTATGAGGAAGACAACCATGGGGATGACCTCCACTAACCTAACCCGAACCAAGAAGAGTGGAAATCAAAAGAGTATGGGGCTAGGAAAGGGAAGTTCTAGGAAATGTTTACATAGGTCCTGTATTAAGAGGACGCATTCGGGGAAGACCTATGCCAGGAAGAGGCCTTGTTGATAAAGGAAGAGCATGCTTTACTGATTAAAGGAGTCAAGCATTACAAAGAATAGATTCATCGAGCTTAGAAGATGATTTGATATGAGGATATAGGTAGAGAAGTCACTCTAATGAAAATGGATCAGAAATATCAACCTTACCTCATGGTCCATAAATAAAACGATGAGAAGTATTGCCAAGAGGGAGTTCTGCATATTGTAATTGCATGATTCCAAACTGTACACATGTCAATAAGAGAGAAAGAAATTAAATAGAGGACTAGTTGGCACCTAATGATGTGATCATATGTAATATAGAAGTAGGCAACCCAAATGACAAGTTAACAAATGGTATCGTACAAGTGAATGTCAGTATATGATTTCTATGATGGTAAGCATCAAAATAAGTCATTGAAATATATATATATATATAGAAAAATATCTTAATTGTGAAAATTCTTCATGATGCAATTAAGATGGAAGGGGTTGAAAACTGAAAAACAATGGTCCCTTTTGGAAAAATAAAAAAATAAAAGAGAAAAATAAATTATCTTAATTGTGAAAATTCTTTGGGACACAATTAAGATGGAGGGTGGTTGAAATTCGGTAAATGGCGGCCCACTCTAGAAGAAAAAGAGGCAAGAAAAGGATAAAATAGGGGAAAAGACAAAATTGCATGCACTAATGTGTCGAGTTTTCAATCATCAACATGCAGAGGAGCTAAGGTGGTGGAATTTAGGAATTAAGACGTTAGGGTTTGAAAAATTATATAAAGCAAGTGCCATGCAAAAAATTTCTTTCTTGTTCACATATCATACAAGGCAAAATTTGAATTTCAGAGAATTGAAGGCAAAAAGAGTGCAACTAAAAAAAAATTATATATGGGTAGTGGAAATTCACCAACTAAATCCATTATTTTATGACCTCATTTAATTATGCACCACAAGTATTTTTGTTTTCAGTGAAGCAACCCATTTGGAGAAAGAAGCTATTGAATTAGAGTTTTACTCCAAAGAAAACAATATTTTTTTTTTTAGAAATTGAGTTATAGATAAATAATATTAGTTTTACGAGTGATGGTTTGATTAAAGGAAGAACCCAGTAAACCCTTAGTGCATAAAAGTAGAGCTAGGGTTTGAATTTCTAAGAATAGAGAAATGGGAAGTTGCATGGAGATAAAAATAAGCAAACCCAGAAGAAAAAATTTACCATAAAAGTAGGGAAATGATTTTTTAAAATTTGCATGTGTGAATAAGTTGGAAGGGATGGTCGTACAATGCTGCCATACTATGGAAAAAATCCATTTTGGAAGAACATTGCGCCAAAGGAAGGAGAAATTGCATGATTTGCCCTAAAATTGGATGAAACAAGGAGATTGAAGGATTATAGCAAATGGGTTTCACATATTTCACACTTGGGAAATAAAAACGAGGGTTTATGGACAAGTGACAATTTTTAATGCCGTATGTACAATTTGTAGTAGTCATGGTAAGATTGTAAAACATATTATATGGATTTTAGGCTCCTGGAGACCCATTTTATGCAGTTTTGAGGACTTTGTATAGAAGTTTTCCTAGTGGTATAGGCCCTAGTGAGGTTTTACAAAAGGGAGGTACCCCTGTGTGATTGGGTATACATTGCTATGATTTTGGATTGTAGATGTATGATTTTATGTGCTAGTTGTGAGATTTGCTACAAGTGTATGAAATCAGGTGTGATTGAACATATATAGTTGGAGTTGTATTATATGGGTGGGATTGTATGATTTGAAAGTGTACATGTATGACTTAGTTGAGGCTTTGTATGATCCTAAAATTTTTATATATTTTTGAGATAATCGTACGAAATTTTGTAATGATTTTGTGTAATCTTATTCTAAATTATCAAATCAAGGAAAAGGTGCACAAATGAGGGTTTCACTCAACAATGGCATAAGTATGAGCTCATGACAAGAATATCAGACTCATGATGATCATATTATGGCATATAGAGTATATATATCACCAAGAACATTGCACCAAAGAGAATCATGACCTAGGTGATCTCCCCTAGTTTACCCCAATCGAGACTAAGGACAACGATTTCAATCACCCAAGGGCGTGGTAATAATCCTTGGAGAGGGAGAGGAGGAAGGCCATGGAGGGGTTAGAGGCAATGGCATGGTGGTAATAAAATATCACCACTACAATATAGGATGGAATAAATGGAACCACCTTGGGCACCCAGAACAGAACTTCATAGTGAAGTTCATCGAGAAAAGTCTCCATAATAACAAGAGGATATACCTAGTGAAGTAGAGGAGGAGCAAGTAGACATCAAGGATGTCACTTTTGGGAAGCCAATGGGAGAATTTTATAAAAATTTATGGGCAAATTTTGACACCAAGCATCCATTGAGGAAGGCAGTAAATAAGGTTGAAGTGAGTATTTTAGCACAGATCCCACCCCAAGATAAGGTATTCTTCAATGAATACATGTTGTAAATTCTCTAGTCATAAGAACTTTATGAGAATTGCATGGTGGTACGAGTGGTTAAAAAATATGTTAAGGTGGAGTTCACGATAGAGGTATTCCTATGGATATTTGTATTTCCCACGAAAGGAGAACCAATTGTGAAAATAATAGTTGATCCCAAAGAGATGCAAAGGTTGATCACGACACTCACATCTGTGAAGTTACCTATGGATGCCAAGATTTTAGGTACTAACACCCATGGAATTAAATAAATTTAGTTAAATATGGATGAGTTGGCTTACGTGATGAATGTTGTTATGGCATGATTGTCTAGAGAATTATGAGACTAAGATATATCAATCTGGATGGCACAATATGTGGAAGATGTCTACAAGGGCATGAAGTATAATTGGGGAGTATACTTGCAGGAATAGATGCAACAATCAATAACAATGAGGAGGAATATGTTCACCATGACATTTCATGCCATTGCACTTTTATTGGATGTAGTATCATGAATGAGAATTCATTTTTTGGGTAGGACCCAACCGAGAAAAATAGCACTTGGTCAACCTACCATACTGCAATGGGTAAATAATGTACCCTTACTAAAAGCCACTCCAAATAAAAATAAGGTTAATAAAAGTACAAAGCAACCAAAACCACCAATGCAGGATGAGTCTGAGACTGTAAGTGATGAAGTTGTCCATCCAAAGAGAAAGAGAAGGAGATAGTTGAAACCAGCCTTAGAACAATAGTACCAAGTCCACAAGCTGTGGGAGTATCCTAGCTCTTTTGAAGAGGATGATAAAGTAGAGAAGAAATCTTGACCTATACATATTTACATGCAACAATAAAGGGAGAAAAAAGTGAAGTTTGTATATAAAGTACAACTTGAGTCAGCACTAGAGGAAAGGTACTTTGATTCAGAGGGGGTAGATCTACTGAATTTGAATATACTAGGTCTAGAAGGAATGAGAAAGCAATGGGATCCCCAAAATTATTCCATACCTCTAATTTTGAACTTCTATATTCATATAGATACTTTACCATAATGATAATAGCACCACCAATTGCAAAAGAAAAAGCCATGCTAGAGGTGTCATTGGAAGCATCTAAGGAGATAAAGAAAATAAAAATTATGATGAGAGGTAGTCACAGCCAGCAGGAGCAGATAAATGCATAGGTACAAAAAGAAGAGCCTACTACACACTAGAAAGTTGCAACTCAAAGGGGAGTGCACCCAAACTTGCAAGAAGAAGGGTTGACACAAGGGCAGCAGGAGGACTTGCCTGAGTTACAATAGGAAGTCCAAAACTTGGTGGAAGAGAAACAATATTAAAAAGAAATTATTAATGTTAAAGAGATGCAATCATAATCAAGAGAAGAGATGAATAATTTGGTAGCACACAACCCTCTACCAGAGAGAAAAATAATCAACATGACTAAGGAAGTCAGAGGAAGTTCTCATCCACAAGGAGAAGAAGAAGGACAGACCCCAGAATAAGATAACATTGAGGAGCTTCATACAAGCTTCCTAGTGGAAGTACCTCACTTTGATCAGGTGGAGGATGTGGGTGAAAATACATATGAGCAAGTGGAACACTTCTTCTGATAGGCTAGTGAATTATTTTCTAGCACCAAATTACAATTTTGTATTGGCAGTATTGGGTAATTAAAACAATTGAGGAAGCAAAATTTCATGAAATTAGAAAATATTGTGGAGTGGGTGTGCAATGAGGATCATACGAGGTAGGTAGCACACATCCATTCATAAAATCCATGGTTATTATCGAGAGGATAAGTAACCATGATGTTTAGAAGATAGAAGTTACTAAAGGGAGTGAAGACCAATTACCACACAACTCCATGAGTGTATTTGCATAGGACATGTTAGACCTATCCATTGAATACAGGAGGTATAAAATTTTGAAGAGTACCTTGGGAGTTTGCCTTCACCATGAGGAAATTGAATTTCCTAGCATATTGGATAGAGTGGCTCAGTTTGGATTTTGAATAGATTTACCAAGCTAAAGAAACACAATGAGAGGAGGTAGAAGCTACTCAAAGGAATATGGTTGCAATGGAGGAAGAACTAACACATAATAATAACCATGACTGAGGAAAGAATAAATAAAGTAAAAATAGGGTTATCAAGCATGAAATAGGCTTACGCAGATTAGCTCCATTTATAGGAAGTAGAAAAATATCTTGTGATCCAATAGGTAGAAGAGTGTACAAAGTAGTTGGAAGCTCAACTGGAAGCATAGAATAAATAGTTGGACAACCAGGCTAATAATTTGAAGGTGGTAGGGGAACAACTGTAGGAAAAGAACAACAAAATTGAAGATATGGAAAAGGATACCACATGCCATAGTAAAATTATTATGGATCATAAGACTATGCTAAAGGCTAAATATGAGACTCTGGTAGCATATGAATATGACCTTCATCAGCATCTAAAGGTTATTACTAATAATAACAAGGAGTTAGCCATATCAACCCAAATGGAAGCCACGTAGATGGAAAAGCTATGCAAGAGAGCATTCGAGCATGAAAATAAGCTAGTAATATTACTATCTATTGCATAAGAGAAGGCTAATGAGTATGGGTTGAAATCCTTGGAAGTTAGTCAATACGCAACTCTCTTGAAGGATGAGCATACTACCTTGCAAATTTTGCTAGCTAATTACCACAAACAAGTATCATATAAGACAAAGGAGAATGATACGGTGAGGGCACTGCCTGATTTAAAGGGAAGGGAAGATGTAGGCAGCAAATCCACCTCCCAAAAGAAGAGAAAGTGATCCATGGATTTGCATAGTTTTGTTGAGTTTTGCTCAATTTTTATTAAAGTTTATGAGAGTAAAAACATACAAGAAGAGAGAAAAATATACAAGGTTGCACATGTATGATGTGAAATGAAATGAAATTAAGTTGAAATGTGCATTTTGGGTTAATTTGATAAAAATAAAATTAGACCTTAATAAACCTTGTAAAAAGAAATATTTTGGAAATTCGTTGGGAATAGAAGTTGTAAATTATGTGATGCTTTAAAAACCATTTTGGAATGGTCTGGGCATGCATTATATAGCCCTTCTTATTCATTTTTTGGTTGTTCATTCATGTTCATTAATTGTTTACTATTGAAGTATTAATATAGAATTCATGGAGTATGGATTGTGGAGTAGAATTTTTGGTCATTGTTGAGATGGTAATGAATTATGAAATGATACTAATAATCTAAATATGATAGTAATGTTCCTCAATTCCTTTTCCTTATGAATACCACCATATGTTCTGGTTGTTGTAGGTTGTGTAGTTATTGTTTGGTACATAACTTGCCATATATGGATGGAACTGCATTGTGAATGATCTTGGTTAACCTACAGACTTGGTGTGAAGCATGAAATGGAATATAATATGAGTTACAGTCGTATTCTAATGTTTTTCAACAATTTTATGATTTCTAGAATCATCCATGGTAAATATAATTTATTGCTAGTGAATTAGGGTTTGCATGTTATGAATAATTGGAGCAATTGAGACATAGAAACTTTTCAAAATCTATCTTGGAAGGATTGATGATGCAAGGTGATAGATATAAATATTAGTTGCAGCAAGGATTCATACAAATCGTACAATCATAGTGCCAAATCGTACAAACTATTTAATTACCTAATTTGGTAATAAAAGTTGCAATCCAATTCTGCTAAAAAAGGAATTATTACTAGTTTGAGGAAATTGATTACAAAAATGATCTATTTGACTTACAAAACCTATTCCTGTTAGTTGGTTGAATACCAAATTGTACCATTCATAGTGTTGTATAATTTGTATTGTACAACTATACAATTTGGTGACTGTACAAGCTGTTTTGGCAAGTTGAACTATTGTACGATGAAGACCGTATAGGCTATATGACTTGTGCAAGTTAGGGTTTGAGATATTTTGGATAATTTCCATAGCTTATAAAATACATCCCATTAGGAATACTACACTGCTACCATCTACAATTATATTTGAATCATCATAAATTGAAAAGTAGCACAAAAATATAAATAGAAATAACCATCGAATTATAGAAGACACCTATTTAGTAAATGTCTTTTTCATTATTTGAATTGAAAAATATTACATTATACAAAATTGTTGACTGCAATACAACAAAATTTATTGTCAACTAATAAACAATTTACAATTTCTTAATTTTGATATAGGGGGTTTGAGGTAATTTTGATCACTCCTTAAGTATCTGGATCAACTTGAGTTTGAGATTCTCCTAGAGGTGCAGGTTTGTTTCCCATATCTCCTTCATAAACATCCTACACTAGTAGTGCTCCAATTCTAATGAGGTCTTCCTCATCCTTCTATAGGCTCCCCAGAATATCTCTTTCTTCTTTGGTTGGATCTTCTTGCACTATAGAAAGTATTTCTTTATTCTTCTACTTAAGCAAGATATCTGGATCCATTTTGTGTTCCTTTATAATATTGTTTAAATAATTATTATCTCTGACCTTGTCTCGTAATTTTTCTTTCATATTTATCACACATTCAAGGGTTTTCTTCGCCATGCAGATATTAAGTTCCACAATTTTAACTTGTTTCTTTAAATTATCAAAAGTTGACCGCAAAAAATAAAATAAAACATAAGTCAGTTGAGAGTTATATAATAAAAAAAAACAATAAAAATTATTGCAACTAAAGTCTCACCTCAGCCACATCCCTTGCAGCCTTAGCAACTACAATTTTCTTCTTATCATAAGCCCATTGGGTGAAATATGCTTGGGATTTAGTATTAATGTTCTCCAATCTATTCAAAAGAATATTTAAAACTTCAATATTATACAAATAAATAGAATTCACTAAGCTTGATTTAGATTAAAGTAGCAGGCCACCAAGATTTTCTAGTTCATTTTCGACTAGAGGAAAATATATTTCCTTTTAAAAAAAAAAATTATATTGGGTATTTATCTTCTTGATAAGGACCTTGGTCAAAAATTCTCAATCCCTCATTTTTGCTAAATCTTGAAGCATCATTTCTTTGATTCTTGTGTCACAATTATCAACCATTAAAATATCTTTAGAAAATTTATGTAGACACCCAAAATTTGCACATTGTCCCTTTCCTCATCTTCATGGTCAATCAATTTGCAAAACCCTCAAAATTTGCATAAATTGGCTAAAAACACTATTCATTTATCAAAATCACTATTCATCATCCTTAGCCCCCTTGGGCTAGCTAAGCCCCTTCCTATGCTTAACTCTAGGTCCTCATGTGACCTCATTCATAACTCAACTAAGGTTGAATTCTCCACCATGGTCAAAAAGCACTTTATGGTCAAAAGTCAACATTTTTGGTCAAAGTATGCTTTATGGCTAAACACATGCTTAATTAGATCTATTCTTGATTTAAGTTAAGCCTGCCACCTCACCTAGTCTACTTTGACTAGCCTAGCCTAGCCCTGCCACCTCTCACCTAGATATTTCTCCACCTCACATTCCTTTGGGTCATAAATGAAATATGGAGACTTTTTCACACAAAAAGCAATATTGAATTAAAATATATTTCCAAAAAGGTACTAATAAATGTCAAATGAAGATTTTTATCTAGGTCATCATGAATTGTGTATGGGTGAGGGATTCTCTCACCCAATATTATTTATGAACTAGGACACCTTAGGGGACATCTCACATGGGGATACCTCATACCCTCCCCTCACCTTGACCAAGTCTATAAGTAGAAGGTCATTTCCACCATTTTAGAGAGATCAAATTTAGCTTACAAAAACTTTGCAAAAATTACTCCAAACACTTAGCATCCATCATACATCCATCACACATCCATCACACTCATATTGCAACAATAGTTTAGTCATTTTCATAACATTACTTGCAATCTATACAAGTTATCATCATCAAAGATAAATCATAAGTGACCCACCAAGTTTCCCAAGGAGCAATCACATCAAAAAGCTCAAAAATCACATCTTGCAAGTTTGGCTAGAAAAATATAGGTTCACACCCCCGTGTGAACCTCCCGATTCATACCAGGTTCACACCCCCAATGTGAACCTCTACTACAACAAGACATAATCACCCAGACAAAGACGTATGGTCTAGTTTAGTTTTTTATGCTATTTTTAGCAAGTTATTTCATGTTTTGATTTTATTTAAGAGTTTTTTGTCTTCATGAACATGGGGTTTGACTAAGGCAGACCCCTTAATGCACTAATAATATTTTGTAGGTCTAATAGGTACACATAACACATCAAACCAATAATGGACCATGCACAAGAATCCCATCTGCACTAAGGAACATAAATAAGACATATCTCACTGCCTTTGGACACATCTAAAAGGGTTTCCTTAGGGAAGACCCAATTGTAGTATTCAAGGCAAGAATTTTAACAAAAAAATAATTTCACTCTGTAACCTCCTTTTTTATTTCAATAACAAAATCAGTGGATTCTACAATATTTAATGAAGGTTGTAGTATCTTTTTGTTGATTTCATTTTGGCACACCCGGTGGGACCCCCACCAAGCACAATATTAATTGCCATCTAACACACCTTGTGGATTATTTATGTATGGTAGGTAGTTGTCATATTTGAAAGAAAACCAAATCAAAATGCCCTAAAAAACATCTTAGGACACACCACAAAAGTTTTTTGGTGCACTTGTGAGCTTCAAAGAGGTTAGAGAGTACACACTTTGGTGTGTGAAATTCCCAATCTACCTCAAAATTGATACTTGAATTATAGGTATTGGTTTCAAACACCCCAAAAATTGTCAAAATAAGTCAACGGAGATTAAAAGCCTCATGTTACTAGGTATTGCATGCCCCCATACCTAGACCCCAAACCGCCTCTCACCATGGTGTATGCAAGGTGAAATCATTCCTTGTATTTTTGTGCGACACCTAGTTAGCTTTACTTTTTAGTAATTTTATTATTTCAGGTATATGCATGGTATCTTAAGGTTTTGTGTTCTCTTATCATGTTCACATTTGATTTTTAGACATTTTTGTGCAGGTAACTATCTTAGGACCATCTCGAAGCTTTAAAATCATAACTAGGACCACGAAACCTATCAGTCTAGTTCGGTAATAGGTTTACACAGGCCCATGTGAAATTCCCTGTAGAGAACAGGTTCGCACCCCGGGGTGTGAACTTGCTACATAGACACAAATTTGGAGAGGAGAGAGAACCAAAATATTTTGTATACACTTGGACGTAGGTATTTTGCTAATACGATGGTTATCTTTACATTCTGAGGTAAATATTATTATTTGGGTCGACAATTGACCTAGCACATATGATTGTTTGTTCTAATTAGTTTTGCCATTGCTTTCTAGTCTAGATTTGAATACCCTGCATTTAAACTAGATTTGAATTCTAGGAAATTAACTAGATTCTTATTTCAAAAGCATTAGCCTAGCTTTGATTTCATGAGGAAGCACTTAATCTAAATTTCCATTTCAAAAGCATTAGCCTAGCTTTTATTTTATGAGGAAGCACTTAATAGAGATTTCTATTACAAAAGCATCTAGTTAAATTTTCAATTCCAAAAGGTATTAGAATAGATTCAGTTTTTTGAGGATGCATTTAATCTAGATTTCAATTTCACAAGAAATTAATTAGATTTCAATTTCAAAAGCATCTAATTAGATTTCAATTTCAAAAGCATTTAATTATATTTATTTCAAAAAGGCATCTTAGCATAGATTTATTTCAAAAAGGCACTTAGGATAGTTTTGCTTCTTAAATAGTTGCTCAAAACAAACACCACACACTCACATTCCAACAAAAATAGTGTAAGGATTGGCTTTCATCTCCAATCTGAATTGGATTTCATCACCAATTCAACACTTGAGTTTGGTGAGGTCGGAGTTCTACCCTCCATCGGCTCACCCCCTATTTAGTCACCATAGTATCCCCCCAGGAGTGGTTGGTCGGACTTCATCACCGGATGATACCCTACTCTTGAGATATGGTTATATAGATTTAATCACTAGAATATACCTTCAAATTAGGTAGTTTTAGAAATCCCCTTTATTGCAGGGCTTTTAAAAATAATTAGTGGGTGCAACTGATCGTTACTGTGCATGCCTTAAATGCGAGGGTTAAGAAAAAGCCTTGATTAGGGCTGGTAGGAACAAATTGATAGTGCAAACTCTCTTCATGAGAGTATATTGGCTCATTTTAGCATCTTGAGTCCCTCATTTTGGATACCATTTTACTGTATCAAATTCCATCTAAGTAGCCATTCTCCCATTGGAAACATAGTTCTATTTTGCATACCCTTGGGTGTTGTAGGAGGTTATATGCTATGAAATACCTATTTCAAGTAGCATTCACCCATTACCATGATTTTTTCTCAGGATGGATACAATACTCTCATCAAAACACACAAAAAATAAAATAAAAACATTTTCTTATTGTTGAGTCTTGAAAAAGTGGTTACAAAAACATATTAAAATTGCTATAACTCACTAGTTAGTTGTTCCACAGTTGTATTTTCATGAAAAACATTGTATAGTCTATTTTTTGGTAGTTCGCACCCCGTGAAAATTTCTTGAACTAAGATAAATTGACACCCCCTCATGTGGACCTAGCTTCTAGGCTACAAAACTACATAAAAAATATCCACATAGAACACATAGGATATCCACAGTAGAAATCCATCCTTTATCCCTATTTCTTGAGGTTTGCACGACCCTATGCGAACACTTGGTTATAGAAGACATTCACACCCCCCCATGCAAAACTAATTTGTAGGTCATAAAGTAACATCATATCTTTCTCACAACACATAGACACTCTATAGAGCACCTATCTATCATTTGTTCCTATTTTCTAAGGTTTGCATCCCACTTGTGTGAATTTTTGATTACAGGAGAGGCTCGCACCTTGTCATGCAAATCTATGTTTTTTGGAACAAAAGTGTTAAAGTCAATCACAAACACCCTCAGATCCTAAATTTTATATATTTTGACTATTCCTGCACTACCACACACACCACCATACCAGTTACGCATAGTTAGACATGTGAAGCCCTTCACTATGCCATTGATACCACTCATCAGACCATCATGATTATAGGTGCCGTTTCTTCTTAGACCACTGATCCACCTACTAATTCTGAGAAGGTTGCTTCTGTTGTTCCACCTAATATGTTGACAAGGCCCTCAACCCCTAGGGCTATTCTTATATCTCATGCTACATTTTTTGCTCCATCTCATACCTTGGATGAGACCTATGATAAGACTTATCCTCTAGATGATCTCTCATCCCCTAATCCCCCATACACTTATTACCAATATGTCATCTACACCCCTCTTAGTTATCCTATTTATGTACTCATTTATGATGATTTCACTCCACCTCTTTCACCATCTGCCACCCATATCTTTCTAGATAATTCATCTCATCCATTTTTGGGGGATGACTATAATATCATCATTTCCCAAATCATGCCTAATGTCATCACTACTATCCAGATCATAGGTATAATATCTACATATCCTTCTTCCACACCAACCCTTACCACATCCTCATATTAAATAATGCCTTCACAATAGGCTTCATCGAGTTTACAACCCCCATCCCAACCATCATCATCATTTCCACCTTCACATTCCAATATCCACCTCAATACTTTTAGATACTGGTATAATGTTCATCTCATCCTTCACAGGAATTTCAACAGTAATTGGTCACCCCATATCCACATCCACCTCCATTCAATCCACATTTTGCTACACATATCCCTACCAGATACACACCATTCTCATCATATGGACCTCCATTGGAACTCTTCATCATTTTGCTTACCTCCACCACCTCATTTTTTACCCTCATCATTGAATCCATCCTATCTTGCCAATCCACCTCAATTTTGGTCTAGCCTAAATCCTTGCTTGCCATTCCTTCTGTACCACTCTAGTTCTCATCTATCACTATCCCATATTCAAACAAATTCTCTTTCACCACACCCTCATATCTTGCATCCCCATATTCTACACCACCCACTTGGTCCTCTACCACCATATCTTAGGCGCAACCAACTTTCCATACATAGCAATAGTAGGTGCCCATGCCTAACCAACAATTCTTGGATATTATGATCAGTAGAAATCACCAACAATCCAATATTCATATATTTCACCACATCCATATTAGGTTCCTTTCCCATAATATCAAGCTATGTTGATGTTTGATCCACAATAGGTTGCTTACTACAACCAATAGGAGGATAAACAGTTACAATATCCACTACATCTGGGTTATTTGTAGGTATCATCACAACCATTGCCTCCATATTCTTCTTCACATCCATTTTTAGCTCCACCAAATACCACCATGATTCTCTCTAGTGAACTTCAAGCTATGCAAGAACATATCCGTACATTGGATTTGTGCACGATTGGTTATGGGCCTTAAAAAAACACATATGATGAGTTGAGCAATGAACCAATTCACCCATTTGTTACCATGCATATTTATCCTTACTGGTTTGAGATCCCTAAATTTGACAAATTTAAAGTTAAATATCTTAGAGAGAATCTTAAAAATTACCATTTTTCATGTTACCAACTTCATGGTAGTGACCCCCTTATGATCTGCACATTTGTACTTTCTCTTGGGGGACAAGCATTAGATTGGTACAATAATTTGCCTTGTCATAGATTATTCACATTTGAACAATTGGTCAATCTCTTTCTTGAGCATTTTCTGATCAACATCAAAACCAAGACTATATTATTATATTTCTATGCTTTACACCAATTTGATGATGAGCCCATTACTAATTTTATCTCTCATTAGAGAGTGGTAATTCATGATCTCACTTTTACTCTCCCACCTTTAGAGCTCATCAAACTATTTTCCAAGATTTGTCACAAGAAAATATCTCAAACACTACAAATCCATAAGATTTGCACATTTGAGGAAGCTATTTCCCAAGCTAAGGTTATTGAGGGCATCAAGGTCCACACAACTAAGATCAAGCTCCATTTAGAGCAACCTTATCCATCCAATTACCACTACAATCACAATCCATATGTACCACCCAATTCCAAACCACCTCAAACCAATCAAGTGCTCCTTGCTTCTTCATATCCGCCATCTAAAGTTGCATAATCTCAACCCCTATAATCAACACCATATTGACCTCCACAAAATGCATACCAAGTCAAATCTCTACCACCTTCTAATCCATACTAGGGTTGTAATCCTTGCCCCACTCATCCAACATGCAATTGGACACCTTTGCCTAAGCTCATACCCACCTTATTTAGTCGATTATATGGTGAAGGTCTCATCGCTTTTCCTAACATCCACCCTAATGATCCAAATCATTTGCTCCCTCAGGACCACAATCCATAGGCATTTTATGATTTTCATCACCAACATGGTCATTCTCTTGATACATACCACATTTTTTGCCATATTGTGCAAGATCTTATCGATTGTGGCACCATTCAAGTTTCTAATCCTCTCGCATCTTAAAATTAAAACTTGAGGATCTATCAAAATCCATTGCTCAAACATGGGGGTAATCCACCTCAATCTGATCCTTGCCAGGTCAATCATGCCAATCGAAGTCCTTATTAGTAGGGGTTTGTGGGTATGATCAACATTGCTATCTATAATAAATGTTATCCACCTCCTACTGAATCCCAACATACTTCTACTTATATTCCCATACCTTCTTCAAACCAAACAATACCTCCACCAGTTCCTCCTCCTACACCACAAAATTTCATCACTATCCATGGTATTATTTCCCATCAACTTTGCATCACCCCTACAAGGTTATCTATATATGATCTCTTGCAACAATCCTAACCTCATTGTGAGGCCCTCAATTTCATTCTACACTCTCTCGATATTGAGACCCATGATACCGATGCCTTTGCCAACTTTGTTGGTAATGTTTGGATATGCTTAGAACCTTCTATCAGCTTCCATGACCATGATATTACTGAATTTGTAGGTGAGGGAGTAGATCCACCATTGCATATTCAATATTTCATCAATTTCATAACTTATAAGTGTGTCCTTATTAACACAAACTCCTCCATCAAAATTATTTCTACTACCACCCTTGGTCATATTCACCTTCCTCCTTCCCACTTTTCTACTCCTTTTATGGACCTTCGATATTTTAATGGCTCTATGCACCCTACCATTGGCACCATCGTCCTTCCCATTAAGGTTGGGTCCAAAACCATTTACACCCTCTTCCATGTCATTAAAGGTGATATTTAGTATAATATCCTTTTGGGATACCTATGGATTTGAGACATGCAGTGTATCCCCTTCCATACTACATTATTGTATCAAATATGTTCACAATGGATTGATCCATTGCATTCCCGCTTATGGTGACCCATTTGAATTTTGTAACATTATCAACCTTCCACCAAGTCTGCCCTTATCATCTACACAGTTCACTCCCACTCCACATCATTCTTTGGATACCACCTATCCATCATCCTCACCTTCACATCCCACACCTAATTTGAGCAACATTGCATCATCTTCATCACATCCACCTCAGGCTCCTAATCCTCTCACTATTTCTACATTCTCACATATTCCATCATCTTTATCTACACCATTTCCTCCATTCACATTTTTTGCTACACCTCCTCTCACTTCTGCCTCCAAAAACCCTCCAATTCTTCCTACCCCATATCCATATTCTTGTTTCTTTGTGCCCTAATTCACACAGGTACATGTGCTTTTCAACCCACCAGCCACATCTTCTATTCCAACCTCTCATTTCATCCATGTGAATCATCCTACTATCAGAACCCTTACTTAATGCTGAGTGGGTACAACATGTCGCTTAACTTGATGACCAATGGTCCAATTAGTTCAATTGGATCCTCCTACCTCATCCAATTCACCTCCCACCCCATATACACCCATCCCATTGCCATATTTTATACCTAGAGAATTCTCACCCCAACCTGAGCATCAGGTCCCTCCTCACTTATCTATCCTTATGACCACACCTGGTCCTGATGAGTATCATATATGCAATTCTCATGTTATTTCACCTACAATCCAGTCCACCCATGATTTTTTTTGATATCATGATGTACCCTTGATTATTTGGGTTTTTGGTCCTCTTGGTTCACCCGATAATTGCACAAATTTCATATATGGGGGACTTGACTCATCTATGGAACCTCATACAACCCCACCCCCACAAACCAAATTTTGTCGTAACCTTGATCATATGTCAAATCCTAATTTTTCCTAGAATTATATTTGCATGTACAACTAGCATGGTTATGATCTAGGGATATAGGAACAAGGGTGTTGCACCCTCATCAATCCTCCCTTACACCAATCTATCAAATAATCTGGAATTGGTTACCATCCTACAAAAATCAATACCCTTGAGAATGATTTATACAATATTAATCTTGATCCCTTCGAGTTCCTTATCGATGATGAATTTGAGCTTAATGTTTCAATCAACAGTTCATCCCATCATTCTACAATCGATATTCCATATGCTTTATTTCATCCATATCCACCCCATGACCCACTCTCTTCTTCTGAGGTTGAAGCTCTTGCTGATCAATTCACCAACCTATCACTTGATCCATCGTTACCAGTTGATACATCTTCTTCACCCTTTCCATCTATCTTGTTTATCCCTTACCATCAAAGCACACCTGATCAAGGCTCACATTCATGTTCTCCCTCTTCACCTATTGTTTTTATCCCTATTCATCACCAACCATTTCCTAATTCATTACTATCCTCAAATTCTTCCCCACCTTCATCTCCCACCTCCACCATATCTAATGTATCTATTAACATGATCTTTGTTGACTTATATGCACGACTCTGATACCCAAACCATCCCAATTACATCCCACACCTAATTACTAACTTTGTCAATTTTGATGATATTTCCTCCACACATTCATCCATGGAGTTCCTCCCATCAACTCAATTGTTGCAATCCACTAATGCACATTTGCCCTCCATTATACCTCATATGCCATGGATTAGTCATATAAATATTTATCTAGATGATGAATTCCAGCTCCCTAATGCCATTTATGACCTTCATCTCATCCCAACAACCACTCAACTCCATGATGGTTCTCACATTCTTGTCGAGGACACTATCAAAGTTGACATTGATAATGATCCTGATCACCCTCACATTGTGCATCTTGTTGCTAGCCTTTTCAATGACAAATGCATCATTTTCACCAATTTTATTTGGCACTACATAAATATATTTGCATGGTCATACATGGATATTCCAGGCCTTGATCCATCATTAGTCATACATAACTTAGTCCTCGATGACAATGCCAAACCTGTCTAACAAAATTTGCATTGAATGCACCCTATAGTTGCTCTTATGGTCAAAAAGGAGTTACAAAAACTTCTCAATGTTGACTTCATACAACCTATCAATTACCCTGAGTGGGTTTCAAACATGGTTCCCATCAAATAACCCAAGGGGGTATCTATATCTGCACTGATTTCAGGAATATTAACAAAGCTTATCCTGAAAATAAATTTTCACACCCTAATATTGATACATTGGTTGATGCCACAACCGGATACAAAATTCTATCACTCATCAATTGTTTTTCAGGTTACAATCAAATTTGTGTCAACCTAGATGATCAACACAAGACCTCTTTCACAACCCCTTGGGGGAAATTGTGTTACAAGGTCATGCCCTTTGGCCTTAAGAACATTAGGGCAACATATCAAGATGCAATGACATACATTTTTCATGACCTCATGCACAAAACCATCAAAGACTATGTTGATGATCTCATTGCTAAATCTAAAACCCATGGTCAACATTTTGAGGACCTTCACCAAATATTTGATCACGTCTTGGAACATAATGTCTGATTAAATCCAAAAAAAATGTGTCTTCAGTGTTACCTCAGGAAAAATCTTGGGTTTTATTGTTTCACAAAGAGGTATCAAGGTATACCCCTAAAAAATCCAAGCTATCATTGATATGCCTCCCCCTACGAAGCTCAAACAGCTATGAAACTTGCAAGGAAGACTCTAATCCATCAGACGATTCATTGTCCAGCTCTATGACAAGTGTCGACCATTCAACCATATTCTTCAAAAGAGGGTCCCTTTCATATGGGACAATCAGTGCCAAATTGCTTTTGATACTATCAAATCATACCTTACATCTCCACCGACTCTCTCACCACCCCATATAGATCGATATTTCCATCTCTACATTTTCACAATTGATTTTGCATTGGGCATGCTCCTCGTACAAAAGAATGAAATAAACCAGGAACAGACTGTATACTACATCAGTCATACATTAATCAGTTATAAGACATGGTATTACTACATGTAAAAACTTTGTCTTGCCATTGTCTTTGCCACACAGATATGCGGTATTACATGATTAACCACACTACTTACATTGTAGCCCATGATAATCCACTTTGTTACATGATGGGTAAGAGCTACTATAATAGTCACACGGCCAAATGGATCATGCTTCTCATATAATTTGATCTCAAGTTCATTAGTCAAGAATCCATCAAAGGTTAGGTCATTGCTAATCATTTAGCTGAAGAACATTTAACAAGTGATGCCCCACTACTCATTTAGCTTTCTAACGATTTTGTATTTCATACTACTAAAGTTGAAGAATTTATGGAACCTGAATCAACCATTGATTTAAATATCTTTTTTGATGGCTCCCATTGTGAGCATGGAGGGGGTGCAAGTATAGTATTTTTCACATCACAAGGCGATCCCCCCTCATTTTCCTTCAATTTAGGCTTTCCTTGCACTAATAATAATGTTGAGTACAAAGCTCTCATCCTTGGCTTGAAACAAGCAATTTTATTGCATATTGAGCATTTGGACATATATGGTGACTCCCTCCTCATTTTGAATCAAATTAAAGGAGAATGGCAATGCCATTGCCTAGTCCTTCAATAGTACAAATAGGTCACTAAACATTTTCTTGCCTAATTAGAATGGTATAACATCACTGCCACTCCGCATTCTACCAATCATTTTGCAGACACTATGGATTATCTAGGATCACTCATTTCAAAAAATCTACTTTTCAACACAAATCATGTGTCCATTCACACCCTCTTCCATTATACCATTCTATAGACATGCATTTTCATGATGATGGCATCAATATCATCAAAACTAAAATTCATAACCAATATTTTATCAAGTCAAATATTACATTAAGCTTGGTATTATCCCATATGGTCTAAATCACACTCACAAACAAGCTTTCAAACTATGCGTAATTTGCTATACATTGATCGATGATATCCTTTACAAGTGAATTTATGATGAAATCTTCTTGTGTTGTCTTGAACCATACGAAGCTCGACGTGTTATCCAAGAGGCTCATGCTGGCACTTATGGAAGCCACTTCATTGGTATAACCATTACCAAATGCATTTTAAGAATGGGTTACATGACTATTGTGATTATGTCAAAAAGTTTGTCAAATGCCAACACCATACCAATCTTACACATTTTCCTTCTTAGGCTCTTCAACCCATTCAATCAATTTGGCCCTTTTCATAATGGGGTTTGGATCTTATCGATAAAATCACTCTCACCTCATTTGGAAATCATAAGTTCATCATTATAGCAACCAAATATTTCATGAAATAGGTTGAAGCCATCTATTTAATGGTCTTATAATTGTTGACTTCATCACACAACATATCATTTGTCATTTCAAAATCCTATCTAATATCCTAACTAACATAGGCAAAAAGCACGCACCTATCTACTGTATTAATCTATAGTCATCATAAAAGCATAAAAAGCTTGACACATTGCATAAATTCAACAAAATTATATTTATTATATTTATTATGAATGAATCTCTATTACAAATATGCCCCTCTTAGGGTCACTTGAATTATTATACAATTAATACAATTGCCAATGCCCTCAATAGGGTAGGTGCATTAATATTGCCCTTTGACTAGTCGTAAACTGCCTTAGGGTGTATTTGACCCCCTTATTCGCGATGTGGAAGAATTATGATATGGACTCCTCTTGCACCTGTCTTCCTATGATAAATAAGCAATAGCACACGATCAAAAAGATAGATAACCTCTCATAATGAGGCCCTTTAAGGAAATATTCATGATAATGTCATTTAAACTAATAATCAAAGCATAGGTCCATAAAATAGAAGTATATAGGTCCATAAAAGATCCATAAATGTCCTAAATAATGCAAAGCATGAACTATCTATTCTAAGCTAATTCCTATGGTCAAAATTCTTCTAAACTGCAATTAAATCAAAGAAATTATTAATCTAACCTATTTATCTAGACAAAAATGAAAAGAGTAAGGTGATATGCCACCTGTTGCAAACCGCAACTTTGTTGAGTGGTCTGCACTGTGAACCATGGTTGACAACCACTGTTTGACCTCTGAGAGGTTTACCCTCAAAATCAGGGGCAGTGGGCTTGATATCCTTGTCCAAATTGATGTTCAAGGATCGCCTTTGTTGTCCTCAGATTGATTTTGTGGTCAATTCAATGTGAAGGCCCTTTGTTTTCTTGGATTTGCACTTCTTGATCCTCCTAGGCACCTAGGGCATACATAATGTAATTCATCATGAATATTAGTAAAAGGGTCGGGTATTAAGTGTAATAGTTCCATATCTTAGTATACTCAAGTACAATTCGCTAGGGATTCATTGCTCAAATATCCAATGCTTGCTTCTCTTTTTTTCCCCATTTTTAGGGGGTATTTATAGCATGCCCCTAGGGCTAGGGGTGGCTTCATGGAGAAGCCAATACCAAGAAGGGTGGTTAGGACAGTTGGGATGGAAGCCTTTGGAATATTTTGTCCTTCAATTGCCTTCTTCTAGATATTTTGGTCATTCCAACCAATTTGTCTTAAATGGAAGGTCTAACTGAACTTTAGTTAAGACCGCAGGTCATAGTTGCAATCCAGACTGTAGACTGTAGGTGTCAACCATGGTTTAGACTAGAGACCATAGGTCTGGGCTGTGGTTCAGACTGATTAGGCCAAAATGCATAAATTGAGTGGTTAGAACCACTACTCTATCTTGGATTCTGTCCAAGATCCTCCATATGGTCTTGTAGCATGTCCATATGAGTAGTCGCCCTCAACATGATGCATTTTAGGTGTCTACATATACCCCTTTTGAGATGCGTTGTGAGATTGAACAACGCTGAGAAAAAATATACATCCTAAAATGATGCCTAAGGTTATATGATGATCATTAGTTGGATCAACATTAGATGCCCTAGGTCCATCAAAAGGACATGAATCTTAGAATAATTGCTTCCAACTCATGAAAGGCTTATATTTTGACAAGTTTGCACTCATCATCAGACGTTTGGATAGCATCAATGCCAAGTATGGGTATATTCTGACCCATAAATCTGAAGGATGATAGTTACAAACCAATTATCATATTTGTTGTTTACCCCAAGCAAAGGGGGAAGCTTATGATAGCCGTTGACAATGATTCATAAGAAAGAACACAATTTTGACAAGATCAGGGGATCTATTATCTTAGGGATCTTCTATTGACTTTGATTATGATTATGAAATTATGAATACCCCCTCAAGCGATGAGTCGATGAGGGTAATGACAATGTATGAAGCGACAAAATCGCTTGACCATAATGAATGATTCTAAAAAAATTTAGATTCAATCCTTTTAATGCCTTGGCTAGGCCTAGTTCAGCTTATGATTGCAACTCTTAGTATTATTTGCACATTTCTATCCCATGGGGCAGTCAGGCTACAATAGTTGTCTTAAGGAATCAAAATGATACAAATACAATTAGACTTGTGTTGAATCATATTTGTTGATGATTTGCTAAAAGATGTGATAAAAGAAATAACAATTTTTTCCCAAATGTCCTAATGGTGATTTAATCATCTTGCCAGATTGCATGGATCGCAAATCACTACAACCGCCAAGTGTATAGGATAAATTACTGAATACGAGGCGCATTTGGTTTTTAATTATTTGATTTTTTTTGTTTTAATTTTGTATTTATTTTATTGATCCTGGTGCTTTTAAATTCATCAAATTTGCAATTTTAATCATTGATTTTGAATTTTTATCCAATGGGAGTCATTAATTTGCTCTTTTAGACCTTCCCACGGTGGGTTTTGAGTGCATTTAATGCTAGCTACGGACCGCGGGTACGGTCTACGATTTAATTTTTCAAAATTTGGGAACCACGGGTTAGACCTACGGGTAGAAAACCCTAGTTCTAGAACTCCAGGTGTTAGCTATGGTTCACCGAGACTAGGAGAACCTATAAATTGAATTCCCATTTGAAATTTGTTATTATTTTCTTGCAAGCACTAGTAATTTGAGAGCTTTGAGAGTGAGAGAACCTTCCCTGATCCTAAATGCTACCACACTCTATCGTAATTACACTCATCTACCTTTATGGTAGATCCTGATCAACCATCTACTAGTCGAGGCCAGGGTGTGGGCAAGGTAACTCAAAATCGAGACCTCACACTCAATACCAGTAAAATGAACCACATTAAGTAAAACGAATAACGAACCTCACTAAACTGCTGGTAATGAACCCCACTAGTCTAGGTTAGCTTAGGATTTAATTTTGTGACTTAGTGGACTATGAGGGTATCTAAAATGGGTGCCTCTCCTAAATCGCAACTGGTAGTTGCAGTTTCCAATTGGCAAATTGGGGACTGCAGGTTTTAGCTACAGTTTTTTTTTTGTCATTTTTAGCATTGTTTTTAGCTTTGTTTAGCTAGATTTTTTTTTACATTATGATTTTTATTTCATAGGTTGACTTCTAGATCCTGAGAGCCTGACATTTTGAAGACTCTCCGTGAGCCTCTGTCTGATGATGACTAAGATTGGTTATGAGCTATCAGGTTTAGCTATGTCATGGATCTGCCCATGATTAGGGTAGATCAAGCCTACCTGACTACGTTGGCCCGATGATAGAATGCACAGACCAAAAAATTTCACCTGCCTATAGGTGAAATGACTATTACTTTGGAGGATGTGTATAAGATCTTTAGGATCCCCATTGATGGCAAGGCCATCATCTCCTCTACCTCTAGGGTAAAGGAGGCTATTTTTGATTCTATCTTCAGTGACTAGAGCGAGGATGCTTAGGATGCGATTGACCACAAAGGGGTGAAAATCGATGAGTGGTATCACAAGGATGTCTTCTCTAAATGGGAAGCCCTCTTCATGCACCTCATAGTACAAATTGTCCTTCCAGACTCCTTAGGCATGAGGATTCCTTGGAACCTCGTGTCCATTGCATAGAGGGTTCTTCAGAGTTCTATAGAGGATCTCTTACTTCTATCATGGGAGAGCACCCTGCTATATCAGCTCTACAGGGAGCTATATTATATTAATGAGCATAGTCATAAGGGCCTCAATTGTAGTGTTTTGATGTAGATCTAGGGGTGGTAGCACATCCAGATCGAGCATCCTACAGAGCTTCCACTGTGCATCACTTCTATTGTTGATGAGCATCAGTGTTATATCGCCTGTTGGAATCAAGATGAGGAGGGTACTCATAGTCATATCCATGCTGGTGACATCCAACATTACATCACTTAGTTTGTGGCACTTGGCCCAAACAATGTTTAGTGGTGGCCCTATATGGATTACCCAACGTGGCTAGAGGAGGGTCAGTGGTTGAGATAGGCATGTCATGATAGATGGCTGATCAGTCGTAAGGCCAAGATTCAAGAGTACCAATTCTACTCTCAGGTCCTATGATAGTTTGGGCTCATACAGGATATTCTAGATATCCCACTCAGATACAGATGCTTGGTCGTGAAGCACATTCTACAGTCGATTGTTCCTGAGCCTCTAGGAGATGCTGCTGATGACTACTAGGAGACTAGAGTTGAGACTTATAGGACCACTCCAGAGTATGATGGATGGTGGCCCATGTTTAGATGGTACAACACAAGGCTTCTAGGTCAAGAGCCAGATCAGGAAGAGGTAGAGGTGGATCCCAACAGGCGCAGGGTGTGCCAGTAGATAGAGGGCGACTGGGGCAAAAATGCCACTACTAAGGAAGCTCCAAAGATTGACCTAGATGAGGAGGATATAGAGGAGGGTGAGGTCCCTCTCGATAGTGTAGAGGGTCTGCTATTAGCTCTGGTGGTTGACTTGCAAAGTCAGCTCGGATGATTCCATACACATCAGCTAGAGCGAGATACTACTATCGCCACTCTAGAGGTGAGAGTAGCTAACAAGGATAGGCACCTAACTAAGGTGTAGTTGCAAATATAGGATCTTACTACATGGGCTATAGATGTAGAGGCCTAGTTTTAGAGATTTCATACTACACTAGAGTTAGCCCAAGCATAGTAGACTATAGTAGAGGTAGATAGGGATCTCTTTCGAGTATCGAGGGGGGCTCTGCCACCTTCTTAGGTTACTATGGGGCCTATGACAGCACCAACGATAGCTCCAATAGGTTTTTAGGATCTGATGGCTGAGGTAGAGTTATTACGTAGCATTTTCATGAGGACCAATGAGATGCATGCATCCTAGCTTACTTGAGTTGATCAGCTAGTCGACTACATTGAGATACACGGGCTATAGGTTCCTGAGGATATTCTCACTTTAGAGTCTTAGTGGACCAGGTATAGGACCTCGAGGTAGTCTATGGTGATATCGAGTCACAGGACTTATAGGACTGAGAGGACACACAGGTCCTCTAGCTCACATGGTGCGACATCGCATTCTAGGCCTAGAGATACAAGGTAGACTACAAGAGCCACCGGTCAGAGGATTAGCCTACTACAGTTACTAGTTTCTCATGTGTTGGGTGCCTTAGGATTTGAATACATGCAGGATCCACAATAGGACCCATAATAGGTGCCAAAGCAGACAGGAGAGTAGGCTACAGAGCATAGTGCTGAGGGAGGGGGTGAGAGCTCTGATACAAGGGGAGAAGACTAGATTTGGGATTTGTCAAATGTAGACTATATTTTTGATATGCCACATTTATTTTGGGTGTAAGGTCGAGGACCTACACACTTTTTAGCCTACGGGAATTTTGATACACTCCCTATGTACTTTTTTTGACACATATATACATATGACTTGATCATTTATGTCTCATTATGTGTATCGATTATTTATTTTTGATTTTATGTGTATTTGATACACATGGATGCAATGCTTATGTTGATGCTATTTTTATATGATGCAATGTATGGATGACATGCACTAGATAGCTATCTTATTTATGATGATGTTGATGAAATGCAGTGATCTAGATGATTAGATGTGCCATGTATGATGCATGCATATGGATGCACTATTTATTTTGAACGCATATTTGTTTTTGCTTTGTGGGCATGCGTTCATTTTTATGAAGTTATGGTATGCTATGCAATGTATGGTAATGCATTATGTAATCTAATGGGAATGAACCTGTATGTTTTAATCACTTAAATCATAAAGAATGAATGTAAACTGTGTATATCAATTTTAAAATACGACACCAAAAAACGTATAACAATCATGCAAATTAATTGATCATTTTCATTACAAAAACTTAATCAATTAATCACCCATTTATGAAATGTAGTGAAATGAATTTGTATAATGCTAATGAATGAATATGTCATTCTATATATTTTTCTTTGCTGCACTATATAGTTAGTGGTCGTCTAAACATCATTTCTAATATTCATGAGGTATCTATCCTATATGTTTGATTGTGCTTTGTAAAATGCATTATGATAAATGAATGACTCACATTTTTTATGTCTAATGACATTTGGTGTTTTGTTGCTATTGGAGAACTTTTTGAGGTTTTCCATGAGACTCAAACACCTAAGTAGACTTCTCAAAAAATCACATACTAACTATACAAGGCTTTGATTGGACCAAGCTTTTGTCATGACTGATTCAACTATTCATTATCCCTATGTGTGCATGTGAGTATTTTTAGATAGACCATAAGCATACCCCGTATGTCAATCGGGACTCTTTCAACCCATATGTGAGATAGGGTTCCTCATACAATCGTACCATCCTTGTTTCAGATTTGATTAGACTTATATATCTAGACAAACCTAGGCACCTAGAGCTAGCTCATATTGCAAATTGATCAAGGCTACCCATCCAAATGCAGGCGGGAATCTTTCAACCCATTTCTATGTTTGGGGATCATCCAATAGAACTACCCATCTGATTGCAAGTGGGACTCTTCCAACCCATTTTTGCAATCGGGGATCACTCTATGGCTTTCAAAATATGGACAATCTAGGGATTCAAGTTCTCACCCTTCTTACTTGCTCATATGTAGTGATAAAAATCATTGTTAGTCCACATGTTACCATTTTATTTGAGCAAGGGATTTTTATAATGCTTTTGATTAACTATGTCACTTTTTATAATGCTTTTGATTCACTATGTCACTTTAAATTTGATTTGAACTTTGTATTTTGAAATTTGCACTTTGTAACTTGGGATTTAAACTTTGTAACTTTAGGATTTATAGGGGAAATTCTTGTCCTTTTGCCAAAGTTCACCACTATAGACCGACCTATTTGCAAGATAAGCATGTCGTGAAACCCATCTCTCTAGATACCTAATATTGCTTTCGTAGCTTTCATCATCTCTTGTCTTAGCAGGATTTTATATTATTTTGCTTAGTGACGGGATCCTGATATGTTGAAGCATTATCCCAACTAATGACCTCATCTTAACATCAAAAAAAGCTTTCTACAATATTGAAGAAACCACTAGGTATGTTTGAATGACTGGAAAACTTAATATACATACATATTTCTCTACAACAGGTATCGTGTATGAATGCAATGAATTATGATAAATGCAAGGGTGCATGATTGAAACACAAACGTGTGACCGTTTGTAAGATTTTGATAGACACATTACACTCTATTGTGGAATGCAATGAATGACAAAAGCCTAAATGCAATATGATGAGGTGAATCCATGTATGAAAATGCAAACTACAAAAGCAAATGTTTTTGGATTTTATGCTTTACCAATATTTTTGGAATTTTATATATTTCCAAATTTTTATGATTTTTTGAGCTTTCATATTTGATCAAACGATGAGTATATATGCCTTTGAAGATTTTTGGGGTTGACCGAGCGATTTTTAGAAATCCTTGGAGCTTTTTGGATTGAGCAAAGGGCTTACAAACACCTTTGGAACCTTTTAGTTGACTAAAATCTTAGCAAGAGAGATTGAAACCTTTTAGGATGACCGAGAAGGTATAGGAACTCTTGGAGCCTTTGGGTTGGCCAAGTGATTTTTAGAAATCATTGTTGCCTTTTTGGGATGATCGAGTGGCTTTAAGCAACCCTCGGAGCCTTTGGATTGACCAAGAAATTTTAAAAAAACCTTGGTGCCTTTTTGACTGACCAAAGGGCTTACAGATGCCTTTGGAGATTTTTATGACATGACCAAATCACTCGATTGAGAGCTTGGAGCATTTTGGGATGACCGAGTAGTTATAGGAACTCTTGAAGCCTTTGGGTTGACCAACCAATTTTTAGAAATTCTTGGTGCCTTTTTGACTAACCAAAGGGCTTACAGATGTCTTTGGAGATTTTTCTAACATGAAAAAATCACTCGAATGAGAGTTTGGAGCCTTTTAGTATGACCGAGTAGTTATAGGGACTCTAAGAGCCTTTGGGTTGACCAAGCATTTTGAGAAATCCTTGGAGCCTTTTTGACTGACCAAAGGGCTTACAAATGTCTTTGGAGCTTTTTATGCTACACTCTCTAAGCATAGAATGCCTTAAGATGGATGATGTTGAGAGGTTCAGTCTCTTCAACACCCCCTAGAAATGTCAGGCGATAGGTACCCGAACCAATATTTTTAGATATGATACAGGGTCCTAGCCAATTAGCCACAAATTTGTCTCGCATATCGAGCAACAAATTTGAGTTCTATTGGTTTTATTTTAGCACAAGATCCCCAAATTCAAAGTCTCTCTGGTGGATTTTAATATTGTAAGATCGTTTTAATCGCTCTTGATAGACGCGAAGATGCTCTAGGGCATTCACGCGATGTTCATCCAATAGTGTCAATTAGTCTAGTTTAGCTTGACGTGCAGTGTCTTCATCGATGAACTCTTTCAATGCAATGTGTAGCATTGGAATTTCCAACTCTAAGGGAATAATGGCCTCAATGCCATATACTAGTGAAAAGGGAGCCCTAGTGGGAGTCCGAATGCTAGTCCTATAAGCCCATAATGCAAGGGGCAATTGTATATGCCAATCCTTGTGGTTTTCTTGAACTGTATTTTTCAATATGGCTACCACAGTCTTGTTTGAGACCTCAGCTTACCCATTTTCCTGTGGATAGTATGGAGTTGCAAAATTGTGTTTGATACGATGCTTATATGTTAAATCTCGTACAATTTTGTTCTTAAAAGAAGTTCCATTATACAAAACTATTTTGGATGGTATCCCAAAATGACTTATGATATGCTCCATTATGAACTTGCTATGCGATCTCCAGTGGTCATTGTTAAGGGAATGGCCTCCACCCACTTTGTAAAATACTCAGTAGCTATAATAATGAAGGTATGTCAGCCTGATGATGGAAGAGAGATCTTGCCAATTAGATCAAACTCCCACTGAGTAAATGGACAAGCCGCTTGTATGGGTTGTAAGGCCTATGATGGTAGGTGCGTAAGATTAGCATGATGCTAAAATTTGATGCATTTCCTGACATATAAATTGCAATACTTCTCCATAGTGGGCCAATAAATGTGCTTGAATATGGCCACGCTGCTGAAATTGCCACTACATGTACCGTCATGAGCTTATGAAATTTTCCAAGATGACTCTTGGGGCTCAAGACAACGAAGGAGAACTCCATCATAACTTTGACGGTAAAAAATATCTTCTACCAAGACATATTTAGTCACTTTTTGTTTAAATTTACGTCTTGCGGCATGTGACAAGCCCTCTAGGACGAAACCAAGTCTTAGAAAGTCTTGAATCTATGACATCCAATTCTGATGAGCCTCAACTTTGACTGCTAAGATAACCTTTACCCCCTACATATTTACTTTTGTAAATGCAGAATGGGAAACAACCTGGTGTTGAATGGTGGTGCCACCCCCCACAGGACTCTAGGAGGTTAAAGACCCCTAGGGTGCTTTCTTGAGAAAGTCTTCAGCTTTGTAGAACCAATCAGCTTTTGGTTCCACACTAATCATGTTGAATTATTCTTTGTTATCAAAGGTTGCATGCTCTACTACAAGATGTGATAGCATATTGACATGGATGGTAGTGAAGTCGTTATACAAATTTTAAGGGATCAAGGATCCCAAAGATGCCATGGTTTCTGCGAACCTATTTTATGAATGAGGGACTGCCTTGATGTCGTACCATTCCAGTTTAGCCAGATATGTGGCAACAAGATCTTTGTAGGCTTTCAGTACCAAAAATTGACCCTAAAATAGTCCCTTCACTTGGCTAATTATGAGCAATAAATTACCAAATATGTTTAGTCTCTTGATATTCATGGCGATGGCTATATGGAGGCCCAAAAGTAGGGCTTCATATTCAACGTTATTGTTGGTGCATGGGAAGTCTAGTTTGAATGACAAGGGCATTGGAGCTCCTTGCGACATGAAAAACACTATCCTTGTGCTAGCTCCTTGCTCGCACTTTGAACCGTCAAAGAACAGAGTCATATCAGCATTTTTCTGTGGTTCTTCGGGTTTGAGAGCTTTGGATATTACAAACACTACATCATCCAAAAGCTCGATTGTTAGAGGCCTACTGTTGGATAGTGGCACCTCAGCTAACTAATTTGCTATGACCTGTCCCTTAATGGACTTCTAGCTTATGAATTCTAGATTGAATTATGTCAATAGCATGATCCACTTTGCAGTACATGTATTATGATATGTCTTGCTCATAATATACTGCAAAGGATTTTGTTTTGATATCACATATGTCATGTGACTTAACATGTAGTGCCGTAATTTCTTAGTAGCTAACACTACTACTAAACATAGTCTTTCCACATATGCATATCCTAGCTTGTAACTCACCAAGATTAAGTTAATATAATATATGGATTACTCTTTGCCTTGTGCGTTCTTTTGGGCCAACATGGTCCCTAATGCAAAGTTTGTTGTTGATATATATAGCAAAAAAGGCTCTTCTAGCCTTGGTGGAGCTAACACTGGTGGGGTCACCAGGTAATGTTTTATCTTAGTGAAGGATGCCTTGCAGTCCTCATCCCAGTTGAATGGGACACCCTTATGCAGTAGTCGATTCATGGGTTGACATTTAATCGATAGTTGGGCAATAAATCGCTTTATCAAGGCTACCTTACCTTGAAGGTTCCTTAATTCCTTAATATTTGTGGGAGGACGCATTTCCAAAATGGCCTTGACCTTCGCTGGGTCTACTTAGATGCCTCTCTTGGAGATGATGAAACCTAGTAATTTTCTAGAAGTTACGCCAAATACGCACTTCTTGGGATTCAGCCTGACATTGTGCTCTATCAAGTGGTCGAAGACTTTTCTTAAGACATCTGCATGCTCTTCTCATAGCAATGACTTGGCTAGAAAATAATTGATATAATCTTCAATCATTTTGTGTATATAGTCATGAAAAATGTATGTCATGGCCCGCTGGTAGGTGGCACCAACATTTTTGAGACCAAATAACTTTTTAGAAAAATGTTCCCCATGGCATTATAAACATGGTTTTGTGCTAGTATTTGGGCTTAATTTGAATTTGATTGTAACTAGAAAAACTGTTCATTAAGGAGAGCATTTCATGACCAGTAGTAGAGTCTACTAGAGCATCGATATTGGGAAATGAAAATGAATCTTTGGGTGTTGCCTTGTTGAGATCTCTAAAATCCATACAAATATGGATCCTTCCATCTACTTTTTCTACAGGCACCATATTGGATACCCAATCTGGATAGTCAATGGAAGTGACAAATTATACATCCAACAATTTATGTAATTCGTCTTTCACCATTAAGGCTACTTTTGAATGCATCTTTCTGAGCTTCTGCTTGATGGGATTCTTGGACGGGTCTAATGAAAGGTTATGAGTAACCAAATTTGGGTCTAGACCAGGCATATATTTGTATGTCCAAAGGTCAAGTCTCTCTTTCAGTAGAGGTATGATGCTAGCACACTCATTTGGAGTGAGACTCATTCCAAATTTAACCTTCATTGGATTTGTGGGGTCATTACCGATATCCACTTCAAAGGTTTCCTCTACTAACATATGGGATCCCTCCTCAAGATGATGAGGCATAGGGATCAAATGGATGTCATCAGCTGGATTTATATGTTCTTCATCGAAAGCATGTTCAACATGATAGACATCATAGGCACAGCCTGGTCCAAAATGAAATGGTTGCAACATCTCTTTGTTCGAAAAGAAGTCTTCAAGCTCTACTAGCGAATCAACATGATTCCAATCGATAGCATCCATGTTTAGATGCAATGTTTTGGATGGATTTTCTGGATTGTAGAGTGGAGTGGTCAAATTAATGGAGAACCATGTTGATGGAATGGAATTGATCTCTAGGACCACACATACTAAACTCTACATCATATATGTAGCTTCCATACCCAAGATCTGGCTCAGATGGTACAGGGACGAACGGGTCCTCCTTGTGGAATGCCCAAACAATTAGATCCTCTCAATGCACTAACTATAAAATGGGATCTCTCGAATCAAGTAGCTCAGAATAAGTAGGCATATGGGGAAAGAGTTTGATATTCCTCTTCCAAATTTATTCTTTCCTTGAGGTGGCGTTGGAGATTAATCTCTCAACATAAACCTGCAAATATAATAGGTGGTAGACCTTGAGGTGGATTATGATTATGTAGGTGATGAGGCCCCAAATATACCATCTCCAATGAATCCTCATCATCACTATACAAATATAATCCTTCACTTCCCCACTTATGCAATGGGTGATCTGCCATATGTGGTCCCATGTATCTTATTTTGCGGTCACTATCATCATTATCTAGATAAACCAAATAAAACAATCGTATATACGACACCAACACAAAAATTGGCTATGCTTCCTCTTCAGAGTGATAAGTGTTAAGAGGAACCTCTTCTATAAC
This sequence comes from Wollemia nobilis, assembly GCA_028583015.1. Taxonomy (NCBI): domain Eukaryota; kingdom Viridiplantae; phylum Streptophyta; class Pinopsida; order Araucariales; family Araucariaceae; genus Wollemia; species Wollemia nobilis. The sequence goes on along the minus strand of JAQPPZ010016710.1, from coordinate 8,183,036 downwards.
ATACTTCAACTCTGCAGACAATAGATGTAGTGGATATACTATCCTCATATCGATCATCTCAACCTCATCACTATGATTTCTACTATGAGCAAACCACTCTATCGTGTCCACAAATATTGGGAGATTAGTTGTACGAGGCCTTAAGTAGACCTACTATATCTCATATTCATAATCATTATCGACTATGAAGTGCTCTTATATCTCATATAATTGCTCTCTAGGTAGAAAATGGCATAGAAATAACAGAACAACGAAGGCTCGGCCAATTTCGTCTTTAGATTGATCATTATTTGAGGACTCGCCATCTGCATCATAACTCGGTCTACTTATTTCAAAGGTGGACTCCTCTCCGTATTCACTACAAAGATCTCCTGACTTGAGATCGTCTAGAATGGTGAGGTTGTACCCCTGCATGCTAGTATCATCGGTTGTGATACATTTTTGATGACCCAGGTTGCTTCTGGGGTTTCTCTCTGAGAACTCTTCATGTTCAAGCTTCGATATCTTGATGGTGATTACTAAAACCATTGGGTTTTTTCCCCAAAGACTAGACATATTAGGATGATATGGATTAAAATCCACGTAGTCCCCCAAATTCAGGTATAAACAATCCAATGATGCAGCGAGTAAATCATCGTGTCCTTGAATCTGCAATCCCAATCTAAACCTATCAGTTGTCAACTGATAACGTAGTTCAATAGAGGTTCTTCGTCCTTGTTCAAAAAGACCAAGGACGTATCCATGCCAATGATAAAGTTCAAAAATGTGCATGGCATACTCTGGGTTGGACAAGTATCGAATGTTCACCATGAACTGTTCCTCATCATCCATCTCCATGGGTGCTCACACTAGAACTTGATCCAACCTGACATAGATGAAGTTTGTTTGGTTGGGTGGCTCACCCAACAACACTACAGATCCAACTGGGTATTGATGGGCTATCGATCGGACCATGTCTCGTGTAGTCTCTAAAATAGGATCAAAGGTCACATTTTGCACAAGATATTCACCCACACCTGTACTGGCTAGGTGAACAGTCACCCACAGTGTGGATGACCCTACTGATGATGCAGGAGAAGCAGGATGAGGTGCCTCCTCAAATTGATCTTGGGATTCCTCCACATCCATGGGAGTGGCAACCTTAGCGATGACTGGTTATAGTGCATTATTTATTTCTTTCCTACATTGTCCCGATGTATTGTTGATGCACTCAGTCTCATAGAAGTTGCAGTGGTATGTTTAGATCTATTTGATACAAATACCAATGGTTGAACATGCACCGCCTATTTGCCTCTTGGAACCCTTACCGACGATGTGGGTCGTATGTCCAAGTATGTTGATGGGAGTACGAAGCCCCTTGGAAAATCTGCTAAGTTCATGAACTTGAATGATTCTTCATCTGATGAAACCATGTGAACTTGTACCCCATGTATATACATGACACATTGATGCAATATCAAGGGAACACAATGCATTTCATGAATCCAAGGCCTCCCCAACAGGATGTTATACTACAATGTGCCCTCTATCATGTGAAACATTATGGGAATGGTCTTTAGTCCAACCTAAATAGGTAGGACAATCATGCCAATCATAGAGCATAGTGCATTGTTAAATGCTCTCAATGTAAATGTGATTGGTACGATGATTTATTTAGGCAATTTCAAACGGTGTAGTGCCTTAGTCATGATTATATTGATCGATTAACCAATGTCAATCAAGACCCTTTTGAATGACACATGGTTAACACATGCAATGATATGTAGTGGCAGGTTAGCCATACTTGCAGAAACCATTTTCACTTTGTGATCGTAGAATTGGATCATTGGTTCCTAGCACTATTGCACGTGCCCCACAAATTTTGTGAATGCCTGTGCATCTTGGGACTGTACCTCAATGGACCTTAGAATGTCCATAAGAGTATCCCTGTGCCTTGGGGACTGCTATATAAGCTCATATATTGACAACTTCATAGGAGTCATCTACAGGTTTTGAACTAGCCTGCTCCTAATGGTCACCATCGATCTCGTTGGTGGGCCTAGAATATTTTATGGCTACCAATGCTGGGACATGGCATGTATTTGAATGGGAGAACGAGGTTGATTCGGTCATTTGTACCTCCCATGTATGGTAACACCATTGACCATGCTGACAAACCCTTGGGTAGGTGGTTCAAATCGCACTTGATTGAAGTGGCCAGTGTGGTTATGGGGTGTCTCATGGTTTGTTAATGAATTTTTAAAAATCCCCATATTTTGGTTGTTCAGTGCCTGGGGATTTCATAGTACCACAAGCTCTCTCATTTCTATCATATTTTACATAATATGTTTGAAATACCAGCATACCTTGATGTCAAGGCCTTTCACTCTATGAAATATGCAAAATAGATCTTCCTAATAATATTTGGGCTTGGGATGATTAGGATAAACCATCTTGAATTCAGGTAATCTTATTGCCTTGGCCTTGTAGAGCTGATGAAAAATCAATGTCAATGATTCCATCAATGGTGTGAATCTGTGAGGTGGGCGTTGCTCTTTTTTCTTGCCCTTGTAGTTATTCCTACGCTGGTCATATTGTGTAGGAGGAGGATGGGCTTGATAATTCTATTTATTTTGGCCCTTATCCTCATTTTTGAGATTTAGTACCACCTGATTCACATGGGCCTGCTTGCCCTGTTACTTTGAGGTACTCTTCCTATATCCCTATTTCCTAGTTTTGAGCTTCAAGTTGCCCTCCTACAACTTGATGTCCTTAATTACCTTGGCTTGCGCCAAAGCTTCTTTGAATATAGCATACTTTTGTAGATACAATAGTAGCGATATGTGCTTGGTACAACTCTTTGTAAACATTCAGGTTAATTCTGTGGCAGGAATAGAAAATGACAACTTTGCCATTAATATCCTCCACCTCTTCTCATACTGTTCTATTGGCTCGTCCTCATGCTGAGCTAGCACAACCAAATCAGAAAGGTTGGCCTATTTCTTGATGTCGAAGGAATAGCATTCAATAAAGGCATCAACTAATTGCCCAAAATTTTTTATTAGGTGTTTCTTTAGCTGATTAAACCACTCTTGAGATGGCCTAGAGAGTGTCATGACAAACGTACGCAATAACAATGCATAATTGTTTTCTATCTGGAAGTAAGCATACATAAAGCTTGTGACATGTTCTTACGCCTCTTAATCACCCTTAAATTTGTCTAACCTGGGCATCTCAAAATTCTTAGGGTATGGATTCATAGGCACCGAGGGATCTAAAGGTTCATTGTGAATTTTCCTCAGTGTCAGATTTTTTACAGTCGTACCTTGTTTCTTAATTACTTTGACTTTCTCGACCAAATATTTGTACGCCTCAGAAGATAAAAAGTCCTCCTCCCTAAGTCGATGCAAAGGTGGTCTGGGAGGTACACTCATATTCTGTCAAGGTGGATGGCATTGCTCTTCCTCCTCCTCAGCTCGAGAACTCTCAAGATATTCTTGGTTGCATCTGTTCCCCTCTTGTTCCTCATAATGTTGCTACCTTTGATTTTCAACCAAGGGTGGTCCCTCTCTTTGATGGGCAGTGATATTAGTGTGAACACTTACGCACTCATAATGCATGTCGACTTGCGAAAGAGCTTTCTTGTGCACCTAATATCTATGCTCATCTTGAGAATATAGGCCGACCCTAGCCAACCTATCTTCTTGCTCTACATGCTCCTTCTAGACAAGGATGCACTTCTCACACAAGAATTGCTCATACAACCTCTATCTAGTGAGCCTTTGTGCTTCAAGATCTTCATCTTCAATGCGCTACCTCTCTAGGCGAGTATCCTCTAATTTATATTGGAGGAGTTGTCATTTTTGTTCAAAGGCCAGTTGATATGATCTTTCGACCTAGTCAACCATCGAAGGCCTTTGGTATGCTTGCTCTGTTCGAGCAACCTTGTGGGTTCTGTACCCATCAAACTGATGTGTTTTACCTTTGCCTCTGTCTGTGAAGATGACATTGACATCATGTTGTATCTTGTGCTACATGCTACCATGCGTGGATGGTGTACATGAGACATGAGGGAACTTAGAAGCCTCTCCATGCTCTCTAGTAGTTCTAATGGTGCTCCCGCTATGCTCACTTGAAGTACGAGTGGGCAAAGCCAAAGGTTTGCAGCCTAGCTGCTCTAACACACTACCTAGACCATCTAGCTGTCTAGAACTCCACTTATCATAGGGTGGTATTCCATTAGCTCCCATATTTGACATATCAATGGTGATCTTGCATGCTATAGTATGCATGGGAGTATGGGTAGAATTGCGCTCAGCAGGGAGCCCATCTACTTGCACCTGAATGGGTGGATATGTATTCCTTCTATACTCAGAATGTGGGCGTATAGTACATCCTATAGACTTAGTGTGAATGGGTACCAATCTGGTCCCCTACATGACATACTCTTCGATCGATCCCATGGACATGCATGCACTACGATCTCGATAATGGATTTTGAGTGGAGCACCCTCAAGCTAAGAAGCTTCATGCTCTAATCTACGTCTAACAAAATGCAATGATGCTAGTATATCAGGGGTACACTCAATGGGATCCCCTCATATCAAGTTGTCTCCTCTAGTGCTCACTGAATGTCATTCGATTTTCTCATGTGGTTGAGGACTAGACACGTGTATTTGTGAATCGGTTGGGGCTTGGTCATTGGCTTCAGGCCTGTGCCTTTTTTGACCATATCGTGTACCACCATAGTGTACCTAACGTCTAGATGTATCTTTTATAATAAAATAAGGTATACAATGATGCTTATATTATTTTTAAATTTTGAAATGAGCCCTAAATTGTTTGATGTTGTTTCAAAATGTGTTGTATCAGTATGGGAAACTCTCACATGTTTTGTAAAATCGTTGGATTTTTTTCTCAATTTAATTGGCTTTCACCTATATACTCACACAAGCTGAATATGGGAATGAAGTTCATACTCAATGAGATAGCATACGTACTACCAACCCTCATCCAGCACACCGTGTGCAATGATACACTCTTCTAAATATGAGTGCATGCTATTTTGCATGGATAGGAATGTTCTTGGGTTGGCCTTGGCAATGAGCAATTCCTGATAATACAATTTCAAATGAGCCAACCAAATGGCAATGACATCCACTGTTGGTCTTAATAAAATAGGTTGGATGTGAGAGACCAATGCCATTGATGTTTAAATGAAACATGGTGTGTGTGGTTCATTTTACTTTGCATAAAGAAAAATTCATATGATCATTCCTACATGATATACATAAAAATAAAAGGAACATTTCAAATTCAAAAAGCTATGCATGCTATGTCCTACATGATGTTATGAAAATGTGATTACGATGACCTAGCCTCTAATTGGGCCTCAAGCATGCAAATGACCACTCAATTTTTATCAAGGTCATTGTATTCTAGGGTGGACTACAATCAAAGGTTCGTTGTTCCTAGAAGTGCCTTTCTAATGGAAGGAATGCGAAATAAAACTAGGATTATTCATTCACCTATTTTTTTTAGTGTACCTAATTTGCAATCAATTTAAAGCTCACTGTAAAAACACAAAGTAGAAAATACAGAACAAAGAATAAAAATAGAGACTACCTCAGCTCCTGATCTGATGCCAAGTGGTTTCTCTGCTGTCTACTACTTTTGTTGTAAATCGCAGCTCTGGTCTATGGGCTGTAGTGTGAATCACAGGTGAAAGCTACGGGCCAAAAAATAACCATAGTTGTTAGCTATGGTTAGCACTTGAGATAAGCAAACTCAAAAATGTTAGCACTTAGGGGCTACAAATGCAGAGTTTCACTGTGATCACCTTCTGACATAGGCAAAAAGCATGCACCTATCTACTGTATTAATCTATAATCATAAGAAAAGTGTAAAAATATTGATACATAGCATAAATTCAACAAAATTATATTTCTTATATTTATTATGAATGAATCTCTATTAAAAATATGCCCCTCTTAGGATCACTTGAATGATGATACAGTTAATAAAATTGCCAATGCCCTCAATAGGGTAGGTGCATTAATATTATCCTTTGACTAGTTGCAAACTGCCTTGGGGTGGATTTGACCCCCTTATTCATGATGTGGAAGGATTATGATATGGAATCCTCTTGTACCTGTCTTCCTACGATCAAGAAACAACAACACACAATCAAAAAGATAGATAGCCTCTCATAATGAGGCCCTTTAAGGAAACATACATGATAATGCCATTTAAACTAATAATCAAGAAAACATAAATAAAAACTTTAAACTATACTAATTGAATCAATATTTGTAATATAGCATAAAGGATATTGTTAGAAAAATAATGCATGGATCAGATAACAAAATAGAAACATAGAGGTGCATAAAAGATCCACAAATTTCCTAATTAATGTAAAGCATGAACTATCTATTCTAAGCTAATTCCTATGGTCATAATTCTTCTAAACTATTATTAAACCTAAGAAATGATTAATATAACCTATTTATATGGACAAAAATGAAAAGAGTAAGGTGATTTGTCACTTATTGCAAACCACAACTCTGGTGAGTGGTCTGCATTATGAATCATGGTTGACAATCATGGTTTGACCTCTAATAGGTTTACCCTCAATATTAGGGATAGTGGGCTTGATCTCCTTGTCCAAATTGATGTTCAAGGGTCGCCTTTGTTGTCCTCATACTCAAGGGCATTTGTTTGCCTGGATTTGCATTTCTTGATCCTCCTAGGCACCTAGGGCATCCATAATGCAATTCATAATGAATTTTGGCAAAAGGGTCGGGGATTAAGTGTAATAGCTCTATCTCTTAGTATACTCAGTTTGACTGTATAATTTTCTAGGACTTTGCTGCTCAAATCCTCAATGCTTGCTTCTCTTTTTATTCCCATTTGGAGGGGGTATTTATAGCATGCCCCTAGGTCTAGGGGTGGTTTCATGGAGAAGCCAAGACCAAGAAGGGTGGTTAGGACAGTTGGGATGGAAGCCTTTGGAATATTCTATCCTTCAACTACCTTCTTCTAGATATTTTGTCCATTCCAACCAATTTTTCTCGGATGGAAGGCCTAACTGAACTTTAGTTAAGACCGTAGGTCATAGTTGTGGTCCATATTACAGACCGTAGGTGTCAACCACAGTTTAGACTGGAGACCGTAGGTTTGGGTTGCAGTTCAGACTGATTAGGCCAAAATACCTAAATTGAGTGGTTAGAACCATTGCTTTATCTTGGATTTTGTCCAATATCCTCCATATGGTCTTGTAGCATGTCCATATGAGTAGTCGCCCTTGGCATGACACATTTTAAGTGTCTACACTAACAATGGTACCCCATTCAAGAACAAGAATGTTCATGCCTTATGTGAGAAATTCAATATTCAACATAGCTTTTCTACTCCATACTAGCCACAAGGTAATGGGTAAGTAGAAGAAATAAATAAAACCATTTACACCATTCTTCACAAGACCATTGTAGAATCACATAGTGATTGGCATAATCAAATGCCCCTAGCCTTATGGGCCTATTCGTACTCCAATTGGGGCAACCCCATTTTCTCTTGTATATGGCACTAAAGCCATTATGCCCTTGGAGCTTGAAATTCCATCCTTATGGGTATCTATGCAAGAATTCATTGATGATGACACTACTAATCAAGCTATATTAGATTAGTTGAACCTGTTGGATGAACATCACATTCATGCTATTGAACATACACGTGTTTATTACAAATGAGAATTTCAAGTTGGCAATTTAGTCCTCAAGGAGAACCAACAAATTACTAGTCAACCACATCATCTTCATGATAAATTTACACCCAATTGGCTAGGCCCTTACATGGTTGCTCAAAATTTAAGATCTGGGGCATATCACCTTGCCACGTTGGAAGGTATTGTTGAACTTGAGCCCATTAATATTTTTCATCTTCGAACATTTTATGCCTAAGTTTTGGCATTACAATTCATCATTCTTTGTACATATCATCATGATTAACAAAAAAAATACAAATAAAAAAAACACAAAAACAAACACAATACCTTTTTGGCATTTTGTAACATTAGATCAAATTGCATTTACATTAGAATCTACTTCATCTGCATCTTTTCCTTCCTATTTCTCCTCCCCTTATTATGTAAAGAATGTTGTATGGTCATGCTTTGAGCAGCTACATACCTTTCATTCTCCTTCTTATCTTCATTCCCTTCTTCTCCTTTCTCTTCTTTCTTATTGTTACTCATCAATGTTGTATGGTCACGCTTCAAGCAGCTACATACCTTTGATTGATTTCATTTATTCTCTTCTCTTCTAATTCTTCTTTTCCCTCCCCTTATTATCCTCTTATTCTATACTTATTTCTTTTCTATTATTTCCTCTTCATCTACCCATCCACTTCATCGCATCATTTCATTGCACATAATACTGGGGCAACCTTGTACATAAATTTCTATTTTTCCTTCATTTGCAACATCCCATCATTTTCTTCACACTTTGCCTCACCTTCACACATTTTCACATCCTCATACATTGTGCTCATGCATGCATATGTACATAGTCATTGTGAATACCATACTTGGAGAATTAAATACACACATGCTTGCATAACAGTTTTGGTGCCCAATCTCATTTTTATGATACAAGATTATTGAAACGTTTTAACTGATTCACCCATATACAATTATTTTAATCAATCACCATCCAAAGTTGGAAAATTTCAAAATCAATTCAAGAGTTCCCTTGGTTGACTTGCTCTCATTCATGAATTAAATTGTACGTCCTACACACTAAGCAAATTTTGAGAATAGGACTGGAAACACTATATGCATATTGATCACCTAGTGAAAGTCACCTTGCTCATCATATCATTTACATGAGCTATATCAAACTTAAGGATTGAAAAAAGGACAAGCTCAAAAGAAAAAGGAAAAAAGGGGTAGAAAACAAAAGCCAATGCCCACAAAGAGAAATATCAAATGTTACAAAAAAAAGATACAATAAAGGGACAGAAAACAAAAGCCAACGCCCACAAAGAGCACTATCAAATGTTACAAAAAATATATATAATATAGGGGTAGAAAACTAAAGGAAAAGCCTTGAGAGTATTATCAAAAATATTGAATCCCTACTATCCTCAGGTCTACATTGATGAGCTATCTTACAAGCTAAGTTACCATGCATTTGAAACCATCCTTTTTCAAAATGGTCAAATGAAAACACTTCACATACACTAATTCATGCTTGAGGTCTTTTTTATTAAGATATCCTATATTTTTCAAAGAAATTTTGCTCAGTTATTAAATGTGTTTGATTACTTAAATTTGTAATGTTCAAATATTTTTAATAACATATTCATATCCAACTTCTTAAAAAAATAGAATGGATTACACTATCTTATTTTTACAAATATGCAAATACTTTCTCCAAGCATTACTTTTCGTCACTTGTATTCTAATGTCATACATATTCATTTCACATTATTTCATTCATTATTTCTCATTTGTTTATTCATTCAACATTCCATGTATATACGAATCTATCACATACTCCTCATGCATACTTATACACAACTATACTCTACCAAAAACACATCACTCATACTCATACATATTCAAAAGTAGAAACAAACATGTACATCAATGCAATATCATACTAATGCCATAGAATATCATGTATATATTTGTATATATCTCAAAAGTGTCATCAGGCTATAATAAAGTGTGTGCGCCCTTGCGGGTACACAACCACATGTCCATATCATGTATATATCTATCTATCAAAAAGTCCATACTACTATAATAAGGTGTGTAACCCTACGGGTACACCACCACAAAAATCAACTCATCATCTGTGCATACATTGAAATACAAAATGGTGGATCAACCCTCCATCACTACCCTCACTACTCTATCATGTGCACTATCCCACGGGAGTCTCTCCACTCCCCTCATCTATTGGCACTTTCTCTACTACCTCTTATGTTGACTATGCATTCCCCATATCTAGTGTCATTGATGCCTCCATTCGTACTGATGGTACCAACCCCACTTCCTGTGACATTGTAGGTGCCATAATTTTCTAGCTTCTCCAAGCTATTGATAGCAAACTTTTGTGGCTCTGATGTGAGTGAGCCTATGACAATGACACTGATCCTAAATATGAAGGAACATGTATCCCACGTATCAGTAGCTTCTCTTTGCACTTAGCCCTATTCACAACCTCTTTCATGTGGGTTGCTACTAATCCTGCATTTACCTACTGCAAACATCCCACCACCACCCATGCCTACTCAAACTATGCTACCATAAATTCCAAACCCTCAATCTCCTTGTCCACCCATATCTCAGTAGCCTACATGTCATGCACATGCTACTCTAGCTCCATAATCCTTACTAGATGTTGACATTCACAACCTCTATCTCTACCCTTGCCTCATCCAAAATCCCCTACAACCACTTAGAAAACTCAATCATCTCATCCCTATCTATCCTCGTAGTATCTCATTCACCTATGAGTGTATCTCACTCACCAATGAGTGCATCTATCTCACTCCTTAGTGCATCCCTCTCCTCAGTCACCTGCTGCAATCTCAGCCTCACCTCATCTCACTCCCCTAGGATGATCACCAACTTTACCTCCACTCGTGTTTCTCCTCTAACGTTGAATGATTCATTTCCCAATCTAACTCTATATCTAGAAGCTTACCCTTAAGCTTCTTAACTTCCAATCGTAGCTACTACATCTCATCCTCTATTGCCATCATCTCCTACAACCCTACCATAAAGTCAAAATCCACTGGCTCTACCATTGTATCCCCACCAACATCACCGTCCTCCATCAAGGGTAACTCGTTTGACCCTGCTATACCCTCATCATCTAATTAATCATTAGTAATATCCATCAATGGCACATCCTCCATTGTTGTTTCATCTTCTGCCATCCCCTCACCACCCTCTACCAATGGTAATATGCTTCTATCACTCACCAAGTGACACCGATCACCATGACATGGTTTCACCTACCTAATACTAATCCAAATCTACCTCCTCCTCACCAAGCTCAAAGTGATCCCTCATCCCTACATCCTCCCACATGTCCTGGTGACACTATCCTTACCTCATCTAGAAATACCCTAACTGGAAATACTCCTATTGCCTCACCCCATCTATTCACCACCTCGAGCATAGGCTCCCATCGCTACTAGGACCACCATAATTCATACTCTAGTGTGATCCCTGTATTGTCCATATTAGGAACAACTATCAGCTCATTAGGTATTAAGTTAAGTGATGGTACCACTAGCTTTGGCCTTAGATCACCTGCCAATTTGTAGATCACCATAAGTGGATTTGGTTGTCCCTATAATAACCCAAACTATCACAACACCTATGAGAATGGAAAATACTCTATATACCATAGGTATTTCCCCACCATCCATCACCATTTTTTGATGCAAACTAGTTGCTCTACATTCTCAAACCACTTAGGTGCTCCTTACCAAGGTCTCCATCTCACCTGATCCATCCTTAAGCCTTCCAACTCCTCTCGATGATACATAAAATCACCCTTGTGCAATCTCTTAACTTTATTCTCCATGTTTTCCCTCCATCTCATCACAATTGGCACATCGTGATCATCTAATCCATGTGCATCATTCGGTAGCTTCGTTGGTCATAAAATCGTGATATGCTCCCAAGCCCACACCTGCAATAGTAGACTAACATTATTTCCCATCCGCTTCGTCCTCACCACTCCATGGATATATCTATATACCTATGCTAGTAAAGTGGGTGCCCATGCATATACAATCTTGCGCTCAACCATGTCACACACTATCCCCATCATATTCTAGGGGAATCTCATCCTTGAAGTATCTAGCAAAGCATGGTTGGTTATCATCAACATCACCATTGCATGGTGATTAGATAGGAACTTCTTCAACAAATATTTCACATAGTCCACTCCACCCTCCTCCACCTATTCCAAAAACCATCTACAAGATGCCATATTGTGCATATTTCTCCGCAATTATCATCGTAATCCCTTCTATCAACAACAAATACATGTGATATATGTCCTCCAAAATTACTGTCATCTCCTGTGTTGGTAGGTGGAAAGTGTTCCTGTTAGGATCCCACCTCTCGCATAGCATAGATATATATGTGTGGTTCACATACACCTCACACATCTCCCACACACCATAAAGCCCTACGACGTGCAGTCAATCTCCATCCTCTATGCACTAAACATCCTACAGTGTCGGTTTGAATTTTTGTAGCCAATATCGAGAAACTATATTCTTTACCTACCATAGATCGCATACCACATGTCAAATACCAATCACAAGTTCTAAAATACCATTGTAAATAGCATACATTCATGCATTTTATTTTCTTATTCACATACGTAAATTTCGTCATTTGTACATTGCTACATCACAATGTAAATATGCTCACTCCATACATTACATTTTATTTTTCAAATTGTACAAATTTACATACAAAAAAAGAGCAAAAATGTGTTTTCACACAACCTTGTGCAAATCGATCCATTTGCATGCCCTCGTGTGAACCACTCAATTCACACTACCTCATGCAAACATTCCATTTTCAAAAGTATTCACATGTATTTTTGCCTCTCATCACACAGTTCAAAAATACATTTTACACGCATGAAAAACATCAAACATGAACTCAATCATACAAAAACATGCACAACTCCATCCACACATGCACACAAAACAAGATCATCAATCAACAGTCAAACAAACACAAATATGGATACCCATTTGGCCCAATAACATTATTCACTTAGTTTTCACATGCATGCATTTTTACATCCAAAAATGCACACCTCATTCACACTTTCAAATAGTAAAAAATACTCGCATACAAAAATAGGCAGCATCCTGGGATACCCATTTGGATTTTTTAAAACAAAGTGTACACATTTCACCTCTATCTCACATACAAGAATAATCCATTCCATTTCAAGCACATGCAACATTTATTTACCCTAGAAATCCACACACATTTCAAGATAGTGTAATTTGCTTACCTCTAGTGTCACTGCCCCTGCACTCGTATTCAATGGCGTACTCGCTATTTTTTCCTATCTGATCCATAAGTCGGTACCACCTCACTTCCACCTTTTCTCCTCCACTACTACTTCTCCTTCATCCTTCGCATGCAAATGACATAAAAACGTCGTTTTCACCTTATAAAATATGCTCTGCATATATTCTCACCCCACATATGTGAATTGATAAATTTGCACACCCCTGTGCGAACCACACCCATTCGCACAACCTCATGCAAACCTATTTTTCCATGTCAAATTTTTGGCTTCCACATCAAACTCCTCTTGGATTCCTCCCAATTATCATTTTTTATCATTTTGCCATTCAAATTTTTACCATTCTTTCTCATCATTATCAATCGTCTCGCTATCGATTTTCATCTCGTCCATCACCAACTCATCGCTTGAGGGGGTAGTCATCCAACACATTAAAAGCTACCAAGCATATGATCAAACGATCAAACATCGAATCATGGAGACAAAAAATGCCTAAGAAATTTTTTTCTAAAGATTATCTCAAGTCCTCTTGCTAGGACACATACAAAAGTGACACTTATCTTCTCAATCAAAAGTCCAATCCAAAATAAATCAATATTTGATAAATCTCAAAATGCATCTGCCATCTCATGGATTCCTCTCTTCATTGTAGTAGTCGTAAGACCACTCTCAAATGAAGCTCTTGAAAGTTCTACCTTACAACTCTAAGGGTTTGTCAAATATTGTTAAAAGAGCTCATCAATCAATCAAAAAGCAAAAATTAGCAAAGATATTTGTTTCCTCCACAATGGAAACATCTCAAGTTGATCATAATGCAAGGCAATCTTACGTCTTCTCTTAAAGAAATTATTACGATATTGCAAAGTGTTGTCCTCAATCACAAATCATCTTTCTATTTTTATCAATGCATCTCTCTCGCAATCATCCACAAATTCTTTGCCTTCCAATCATTCCATCAATTCATATCATCAATTTTTGTACTAAATCATATTTTCACACAATCCAGTACAAAAGGGGCAAAATGAAGACACCCAAAAGTTGCACATTGTCCCTTTTCTCATCTTCATTGTCAATCAATTTGTAAAACCCTCAAAAATTGCGTAAATTAGCTAAAAACACTATTCATTTATCAAAATCACAATTCATCATCGGTCAAAAAACACTTTATGGTCAAAATTCAACATTTTTGGTCAAAGTATGCTTTATGGCTAAACACATGCTTAATTAGATCTAATATTTGATTTAAGCTATGTGTGCCACCTCACCTAGTCTACTTTGACTAGACTAGCCTAGCCCTGCCACCTCTCACCCAAATATTTCTCCACATCACATTCCCCTGGGTCATAAATGAAATATGGATACTTTTGCACACAAAAAGCAATTTAAAATTAAAAGATATTTCCAAAAATGTGCTAGTAAATGCCAAATGAAGATTTTTATCTAGGTCATCATAACTTATGGATGGGTGAGGGATTCTCTCACCTAATCTCATTTATGATCTAGGACACCTCTTAGGTGGAAACCTCACCACACACACCTCACATGGGGACACATCATCCCCTCCCCTCACCTTGGCCAAGTCTATAAGTAGAAGGTCATTTCCACCATTTTAGAGAGATCAAATTTATCTTACAAAAACTCAGCAAAAATTACTCTAGATACTTAGCATCCATCATACATCCATCACACATCCATCAAACTCATATTGCAATAGTAGTTTAGTCATTTTCAAAACATTCCTTATGATGTAGATAATTTATCATCATCAAAGACAATATCTGAAGGTGACCTGTCAAGTTTTCCAAGGAGCAATCACATCAAAAAGCTCAAAAATTGCATCTTGCAAGTTTGGCTAGAAAAAGACAAGTTTGCATCCCCCGTGCGAACCTATCATTTTAAACCAGGTTCACCCTCCCCTATGCAAACCTCCGCTACAACAAGACAAAATTACCCGAACAAGTAAGTATGATCTAATTTAGTGTTTTATGCTATTTTTAGCAAGTTAATTCATGTTTTGATTTGATATAAGTCTTTTGTCTTCATAAATACAGGGTTTGACTAAGGTATACCCCTTAACGAACTAATAATATTTTGTAGGTCTAATAGGTACATAGAACACATCAAACCAGTGGTGGCCTACACGCAAGAAGCCCATCTACACTGAGGAAACTCAAGAAGATAGATCCCACTACCTTTGGACACATCTAAAGGGGTTTCCTTAGGGAAGACCCAATTGTAGCCTTCAGGGCAAGAATTGTAACAAAAAAATAATTTCACTCTGTAACCTCCTATTTTATTTCTATAACAAAAGCAGTGCATTCTAAAATTTTTAATGAAGGTTGTCATATTTTTGTGTTTGTTTCAAGTTAACTTTATCATCCTTAGTTAAAGGACCAGGATTGGTTTGTGGAGCTATAGGGAGTTCTTGTGTTTTTTGGCTTCTCTGTGTGGATCTTGAAGCACATTTGTCACTTTGAACCCTAAAATGTTGCCCTATAATAGAAAATCCTTATCTAGTGTAGGATTATCTAATCCTACACTCAAAATTTATTGTATTGTAATATTTGTTCTAAATGAAATATTTTTAAAGTCAAACAAATTCTAGCTTAGTGTCCCCCATGATCTCACTAGAAAAAATGTTTTCCACCCCTACATTGACCTCTCATTAATTATTGTCATTGTAGAGGGGGTGACGACATCATCTACTACCTTCTTATAGTGAATTGTGGGGAGGCACCTAAAAACATTACAATAAGATTTTGTTAAAAAAATAAATTGAATAAAGTAAATATAAATTAATTTAAAAAAATACACTTACTTGACAATGATAAAATGTGTTATGTCTCTACAACCTATAAAGGCATGTCGGTGTGAGACATAATACTAAAAACATAAGAAAAAAGAAATAAAAATTGTTGTAATTTCAACTAAACAAATATATATAAATAAGCTCAAAATAGTAGAATTACTTGTCATAGGGGTTGCCTCACTAGATATACATTGCACATTATGTGTAGACTGATGTGGATGAGAAACTTTAGGAGAAGAAGCATGTCTCAAATATTTTAGAGGTCTCTAGAAGGGTGTTGCTTTTGACTGTGTGTCAGAAGAATCACTAATGGCTTCTGGAATATAACCCATTACAACAATATCTCATTTGGTTGTGGTAGTGGCTTCCCTTATTTACATTTAGGTGTAAATTTAAAATTAAAAAATGAAAACTGCTTGTATTATAAAAATTTATTTTTTGGTGAAATATGGAATTATTACCTTCACCTCTTGGGTTGACATGGCAATGCTCACTAGGGTTGGGTGCAACACAATCAATAAATTTGTATTCTATACATTGTGAAAACATTCATAATAGAATCCAAGAATATAATTGCACATCATCACAGTTGTTATTGTGTTCATTTGGATGTTATGTAGTTCTGATTTGATGTGCTACAAAATATATGTACACCAATTGAATTTTTGGTGGTGAAGACACCAAACTAGATAGGTCAATCTCCAAAATAGAATGTTTATTGATCTTACTTGTAAAATGATTCTTGCTTGGAAGACTTTGATAATCGCTTTAAGAAGTTTAACTTCAACATATGAATTGGTTAAGCCCCTTCTAGACGTAGAGGCAGAAACTACAAAAAATAATCATTAGTTGAGAAATCATAAATTGTACATTTTAAACTTTAAATAATATCAAGAATTATACGTGGCAACAATTCTAAAGAGATATTGAAGTTGACCTCTAGGAATTTTTTGTCATCTACCGATAGTGAGAACTTCACAATGATGAGATCAACATACCTATGAGGGAGACCTATCAATATCTTCGTGTCTAAGGGTTTGATAGTAATACATATCTTCTTATTATGGATTGTAAACTTAATGGTCATTATATCATTATCATGCATGTCTATAATATTCTCCAATATATGGTTATATGTTCTAAACTACAACATGGAAACTAAACCCTGAAAGCCTACATCATTGACCCAGAAAATGTTGTATTTGAGTGTGGTTAACATTTCTAAAATATTGGGGTAGATAAGGTTTTTTAAGACATTTTTAGAAGCAGGGGCAAAAATGGTGGTCATTGTTGGAAGTGGTGGAAGTAGGGTAAATTTTTTAGAGAGTAGGGTTTAGGGTATTATCTGCCTAGGGTTTGTTGTAATGATATACAAAAGAAAAAATGTCAAAAATGTTTGTAGATATCTTTTTATAGATAATTACATGCAAAAATTGAATGTGGATGAACACGTGGTAGCATGTAATTCAACATGCATAGGTGAGTGATCGATCATTTGACACATGGCATTTTAACCTCTTATGCAATCGATCTAGAGTTGGACACCATTTTACAACTGATTCAAAATTGGATACTATTGTACAACCAATCCAAATTTGGATAGTCTTTTGCAACTAATTCAAAGTTGATCACTATTTTGCCATCGATCTAGAGTTGATAAGAGTTTTACTACTAGATTAAAATCGATCATTGTTTTGCAACTGGGCTAGAGTCAAACTATAATTTGCAATCGATCAGATGTCAGATACTATTTTGCCATTGATCTAGAGTTAGCTAGTCTTTTGCAACTGATCTATAGTTGGTCATTGTTTTACCACTAATCTAGAGTCAGTTAGAGTTTTGCTATCAAGATGGAGTCGATCATAGTTTTACAACTAGGATAGAGTCAAACTATTATTTGCAACTGATCCAAAGTTGACTAGTTATTTGCTACCAGTTGATGGTTGAACATTCATTTGCTATCGATCGATAATCAAGTTATCATTTGTAACCGATCGATAGTTGAGCAGTCATTTACAATTAGTCGATAATTGAGCTGTCATTTGTAATATTTTGAAACCAATTGATAATCAAGTAGTCATTTGTAACTAGTCGATAGTCGAGTAGTCATTTCCAACTAATTTTTAGTTGAGCAATCATTTGCAACTGACCATCAATTAAATTTATTTTGCAAGCGACCAACAATCAATTTTATATCGTCGATCATCAAAATTGTAAAATTCACCTTAGTTTTATAATTTTTGGTGAAAATAAAGGTAATTCACCATGTATCCTACATGAATTTGACCAATATTTACCTTTATTTTGAATATGATTTACCCTTATTTTATAAATAGATTTTGGATTTGATCCCTTATGCATAATCCTACCCAAGTAGACCAATATCCTTTGACCACAATACAACAATGGTCAATGACACCTATGCCTCCTACCTTTCAACAACCAAGCAACCTAAGGGCCCCAAGAAGTCAAGCTAGGGTAGCCAAAAATGGCTTGAAACTGTCAACAACTATACCACCAAAATTTTTAACATTCACAAAGTAAAATACCCCAAAAATCCCAAGGTAGCAATCAATATTACTAGAACCAACCAAGGATATTTGTCCAACCCAAGAGAGACCACACTTTATTCCTTGAGTGCAATATATTTGGGATATTTTAGCATAGTAGATCAATTGGAAAAATCCACTAAACTAGTTCTAATATGGGAAATACTAGCCATTCCAATACAAATATAACAATTACAAAGACCCCGAAAGAAAAAGAAAGGAAGGAAAATTAGAACCCCTAACAAACTGATATTTTATTACAATTTTTAGCCCACAAATCAAGCACAAAAAAACCCATATTCTATCTCTTTCTCATATATGGAGGAAAAATAATTCATGATTGTATAGTGGATTCAAAGATCAATACAAAAATTATGCCCCAAAAATTGCAAATGCATTGGATATTAATTATCATCTTATAAAAAATAAAGTAATACAACGATACAGTATCCTAACTCAAGTCTTAGGAGAAATAAGGAAACTACCACTGGCCCTAAATAATTGTCAAAACTTTTGTTCTTTCCCTTTCCTCAAACCTTTCAAAACTTTTGATCTTCAATGTATCTCCTTTGTGCTTATCAAAACTTTTGATCTAAACTTTTGGCATCTCATCTTTTTCTTCCTGATTATTTTACCTCTGCTTAGATCATCCTTCAAGTTTTTCTAAAGGCAAAATTTTTTAATGTAGTGAGAATTCACTACAAGAAGAATGATAAGTCATAATAACAATGAAAATAGATAATAGAAATAACCATAGAATTGAAAACCATGAAAGACCTCTTATATCACTAAGGACCAAGTGCCTCAACAAAGTGCCAATCAGAGTGTAAACTAATTTTAAAATAACATGGTAAGTATCAATTCAAATGTCAATATGTTATGATGTTTTTGGTGCAATGTAGGGAATAATCCTATGGATTATGTGGTGCCCATCAGATATTCCTAGGCAAACGAATATAACTAGCAATGTCAAGCTCAACAAGCCACTAGTTTAGATCAAATGGAACCAACAATAAATCAATATGTATGCCAATAACCCTACAAACAAAATCTTTTCCAATTTTAGCATTGTTGAAATATATGTATATTTCACATTTGAGTATGATGTTATATTTATACATGAACAAGGGGTTAGAATCATGGGAAAGAGAAAAACATACAAGGAATAAAATTTATCCTAGAAACAAGATGAACTAAACAAAGGTACTACAATTCTTAGGGGAGGGAGACCACCATTGCACCTAAAATATAAGGGGTCAATATCTACACAACAATAAAAATAAAGAAAAACAATGGGAAGAGTCCTATAGATACAACCCAAGTAGATGCACATGCCAATAAAAACAAATAGGTGGATAGTAACAAATAATAAAAAAATAAAAAGAGGAGTGCAAAGGGAATGGCTAAGTCCACAAAAAGAATAAACTATGAGGATAAGGACCAACTTCAAAAGGAGGTAAAGTAACGTTTAAAATATCATTCTCTTACAAGTGAAGAATGTACAATGGATACAAGATAATATAGAAATTTTACCATATGTAGTGAGAGTAGCTCAATCAAATTTGGATTTTATATCACTAAATAAATGAAGAATATGCCTACTAAAGTAAGCATTTTGGAAGCACTAGCTTTGCTTGGTTGGTAAAGTCTACTTCAAAAAAATTAAAAGAGCAAGAAAGAAGCTATGCCAAAAATGGAAAACCAAATATAGTTGAATCTAATATAGTTGGACAAAAAAATATGATATCCAAAAGCCTATTAGACATCTAGGTCAATGTAGTAAACATATTGAGAGAGATACAACCCTATGAAGTCAACAATCCAAAACAAAAGCAAATCACATTTTTTAGAAAATAAAATCTAAAGATATATGTTAATTTAGGTAAGCAAATTAGTTGTTTATTTTAATTAGAAGAAAATATGCAAATCTAATGTTTTATATAAAGGAATATATGAGATTTGAGAAAATTAATTTTTGATAAATCCCAGTTTAATAAACCCTAATGATATTGGAAAATATTTTTTTTGGTTGAGGTTATTGAGTCGGATATTACAAGAAATTGGTAGAAGTAAAGGATAAGGGTGATAGTGTGCAAGTTGAGGGAACCACATCTTTGGTGGTAGATAGACCAAACAGTGTTCACAAGTGTTTGTTTGAATCAAAAAATCTATTTTGTAGATTCATGGCCACAATCAAAAGAAAAAAGTTGGTATTTCTATAAACCCTAGTAGCAGATTTAATTTTATTAATATTGCTTTGGCTCAAATGTTGTAGGTTCAAGCAAAAAATATTAAGGACAAACAACTTGAGGGTGAGAATGTTCAAATTTTTGAATATTTGAAGATCACCATGGATAGATATTTTTTACATTCAAATTTTTATGCTATTGAGATGGATGATGTGGACATTGTTCTTGGTTGCCCTTGGTTGGATTCTTTGGGTATTGTTAACATTAATATGTAAAAGAAGTTTATGAAGTTATGGTACAAAAAAAAAAGATAACATTGCAAGATATTTCTTAGCATAAGAATGAAGGATCCAAGAAGAAGCAAGAAGCAATTATGGTAGCAAAACAAGCTAAAGAACCAATATAAGAATCAAAAGTGGAATCTACAAAAGTAGCAATAGTAGAGTCCATAGAAGAAGCAATAACAATAGAAACCCTAGAAGAAATAGCAACAAAGTTCAAGAAAGCTCTAGAAAAAACAATAGCAAATTTTAAGGAAACTCTAAAATTAATTAAACAAGAACTAGAAGAACCTAAAATAAACACAAAGGAGGATGTAATAGTGAAAATAAAAGAAAAAGTAAAAGTGGAGTCCAAGAATGAACCAAAATATGGGAGCCTGACATAAGACCATACAAGAGAAGTAAAAAATATTAAAGAATAAAAGGTATCAAAACATCAAGTCAAGGTTGCAACATATTGCCACCCACACCACTAAGAGCAACAATGATTTGGGAGGCATGGCTTACACTATCAATATTATGGATCAAAATGGAATTAAAAAGGCATAAAGTATGGTCATGGTCAATAGAAAAAGCTTATTGATTGTGGATTTTAGTATGGTGCAACATCGTCAAGGAACAACAAGACCAATCATTTGAAATATTAGAGTACAACAATAGAAGCATGGAGCCAACATAGTAATTATGGAGGCAAATGGTAACTTGGTACAATCACATACCACCACCAATCAAGATTTCACTTAGATGGAGGGATGTTCAAGATTGGTATTGGTTTCTAGCATTGCTTAGCAAATCATATTATCTAGTTTCTTCCTGTATTTTGAGGATGAAACATTTTGTAAAGCGTGTGGAATTTTAGGTACCTAGGGTGATGGATATGGGGATATAATATTATATAGTGTAGGGTATTATGGATAGGTGGTATGGGCCACACATAACCTAAGGTTGGTTATGTTTTAGCATTTTACTATAATAATGAGTGGAAAAAAAGGTTTAGGAATATGGGTATATAAAGAAGAAATATTGTCAATGAAATCAAGGAATCATATCAATTTTTTTTTGTAACAATATTGACTCATGGAACAAATATGGAGTGATTCATTTCTTAAGGAGTATTATTAGTGTTGCCCTACCCTAATCGTATTATCTATATCCGTGTCTCACTGTGTGGATTGTTATTGTGGTTATTATTTGCAGATGAATGCTTGTTGATGAGAATTGAGATTCATAACATGCTCTATCCCAATTTTAAGGTTTTAATATTTTTGAAGAAAAGAATCAAAACTATGTTAGATCTTTGGGATCATTCTAATATCACTTTGATCATTTGGAGGATTGCAAAAGCGAGTTTTAATTTTGCCATCATATTTGAAATATGTGTTTGAGAGAACTTGTGAACTTATTCCAAATGAAGTATATGTTGAATTATTTACATTTGTTGTTGATATCCTTGAGACTGGTGCTAGCCAAACAGATCTCACATCAAAAATTATAAGTTAGGTTTGTTTACCCCTCCCCCCAATTTGTTTTTGTTCCTTTCCCTTGTAACTAGGATTCATAGTTAGTGACAAGTATATTTTTTTCTAAATGGGAAAAGGTTCATCTTGCAAATCAAATAGGAAAAACAAAATTTGAAGGTAATATTCAAGTCTTGGGTTGGCATCTCCTCCATTTTAAGCTTCCAACATTTTCCCTTGCATATATTCTAGATTGTGCTAATAAATGTGATTTTTGTTCATCTTTTAAAGACCATCCCTCATTTGTTATGGTTATCCAATTTTACTTACAAAGTATAGTTTTTATTGGTCTTGTTTTTCCAAGTCTTCAAATCTAGTGGAAAACTTTCCTTTTAAGTTTTATCAAATTTTTATTTTAAAGTTCTCTATGAAAACCCTTGAAATTGATCACCTAAGCATGTTTGGAAATAAAGATGTCAAGATGCACTTACTAGTTTGGTGCCTCCTTGAAAGCTATTTACAAGGAACATACTTTCTAATTTAGTCTTATAGGTATCTAGCATCTGTTGAGATGTACACAACCCAGCCAAAACTGTGGAAACAAATGGTCATCGTTAGATGCACTATCTCTTACATGCATAGAATGAAACGAGTTCAAAATTCATTAAACAACTAATTCATTAAACAACTATTTAAACTCTACATTTTTGTTGTCAACATACAATCAAATATTAAACATATAGACTATAGGTTGCCCACGATAGCTGTAGTATTTAAGAACAACGATACACATTTGATTGAGAGCCCCTCTAACAAATAATTATTATACTACAACAAAGACTTGTTATGTTTTTCTTAGTTTTATT
The DNA here is from genome assembly GCA_028583015.1 of Wollemia nobilis. Taxonomy (NCBI): domain Eukaryota; kingdom Viridiplantae; phylum Streptophyta; class Pinopsida; order Araucariales; family Araucariaceae; genus Wollemia; species Wollemia nobilis. The sequence goes on along the minus strand of JAQPPZ010016710.1, from coordinate 8,159,824 downwards.
TTAATATTTTCAATTTAAAACCGGTTTTCCTTTCTCTTTTTATTTATTTTTGGACGGCGGAGGGTGACTTTCTATTAAAAATTGTATTTGACTTGTTATGTTTTTGTTAGTTTTATTTTAATATTTTCAATTTAAAACCGGTTTTCCTTTTTCTTTTTATTTATTTTTGGACGGCGGAGGGTGACTTTCTATTAAAATTTGTATTTGTATTGTTGAGTCAGTTATTCTTCTCCAAATAATACATATGAGGTTTATTAAAAAAAAATCATCAGTTGACGGGTCAATTTTTGCAACCCAATTAAATCTAATTTGAACATTCAAATGAAACAGGCGTAATCAACCCGAGTAAGGGGAAAATTACAGTAACGTTTAGTGCCAACGTGCTTGCATTGGCATCTTTGGGTTGCACTGAGAGAACGTCTTCGACCTTTTATTTAGGGTTATGGCCAAGAATAACCCTAAATTTACGGTTATGTTTCATCGTCAAAGATGGTAAGCTTATCAATTGAGCACTTATCCGCACCGAAATTGAATGACTTTACGCACAAGAGTGAGAGCCCACATATTTGTGGGCTCTTTCTAGTAAATAAGGAAAATCGATTACATGAATAGATATTAATGTGGAATGGAAAAATAAAAGAAGAAAAAACGAATCCCTACACCGATGCAAATGTAAGTAGATACTCTTATGCTCTGCGTTGCAATTTTTATACCGAAAGTCCTTGGAGCGTTCCACGTAACCAGGCAAAGCAAACTCAGGCTTAAAATAGTAATGAAAAAAAAAATTCTCCTGTATTATGGGCGGTCCGAACGAGATACGAAAAACAGTGTCATCTTTTGGGTCTATTTTTAGAGTAGTGTTAGTAGTAGTTATGGATATTTTAACAACGAAAGTCGATAGGAAGCTTTTTTTATTTTTTATTTATTTTCAAAGTTAAAAGTAGAGCCAGACACAGTGGATTTCGTAAAATTACATTAAAAAATAAATGCGAAACAATACTAACGAGCTGTCCGCCGGATTGCTTGGGTGTTGTCCAGTAGGGGCGATTCCCACACTCTAAACATGACTTAACCTGCTTCCTTGCCGCGTTAAAATCTCTATTTAATGAACCTTCCTTTCTCCCACTTTCTCATTGCAATTTCTCCTCCTCTGGGCTCTGCTCTGTGAGTCTCTTTCAGTTTGGCGTCGGCGAAGTCTTGGTTGTGGGTGAGTTCGGGATCCATCCCCAAAATGGCTGCTTTGAATTGAAGTGTGCTCCCCAATTTATTCATTGTTGATAGCATCGTGAGTTTAAATAGTAATGTTGTTTCTTGTGAATTGCAGAAACTATGGCATTTGTAGAACTTTTCCTTCTGGGATTTTTCTCAATAGGTAGATTTGGATTTGCTTACGGCTGGACAAGCGCTCATGCCACATTTTATGGGGGTAGTGATGAATCCGCAACAATGGGTAAGTGTCTAATTCTCTCGCATTGTCCACAAGAAGATGGAATGGAGCTCATGCATTGTAACATGGGAAAATTGTTTCATATGATGCAGGGGGCGCCTGTGGGTATGGCAATCTATACAGCCAAGGATACGGCACCAACACTGCAGCTCTCAGCACCGCTCTCTTTAACAACGGCCTCAGCTGTGGAGCGTGCTATGAGATCAAATGCAACGACGATCCACAATGGTGCCTCCCCAGTACAATTGTGGTCACTGCCACCAATTTCTGCCCGCCCAACAATGCCCTGCCTAATGATGCTGGGGGCTGGTGTAATCCCCCACTACAGCACTTCGATCTCTCACAGCTTGTATTCCAGCAGATCGCCAAGTACAAGGCCGGCATTGTCCCTGTTCTCTACCAAAGGTCCGTCCTCCAATTTCTGGCTGATTATACATCTGCTTCTCTGATTTCGTTGTATTACCAGAGGGACTAGTCACTGTGCTATATCCACCCGCTTCTCTTTATTTCAATGTGTTGTATTGCAGGGTACCCTGTGACAGAAAAGGCGGAATCCGATTTACCATCAATGGGCATTCTTACTTCAATTTGGTGCTGGTCACAAACGTTGGCGGAGCAGGGGACGTGCAGGCAGTGTGGATAAAGGGGTCAAGGACTGGGTGGCAGCCAATGTCGCGGAACTGGGGCCAGAATTGGCAGAGCAACAGCTACCTCAACGGGCAGAGCCTCTCATTCAAGGTTACCACCAGTGACGGCAAGACAGTCACGTCCTACGAGGTCGCTCCCAGCGGCTGGCAATTTGGCCAGACTTTTAACGGTGCTCAGATACAGTAACATAACATAACCATAACAGCCTGGCAAGCATGGTATTATTATAATTTTGTGACCAAGAAGGTCTTGTCTAGTGTTTGCATATACATGTAGCAATATGGCCAGCGAGATCGGCCTAGTTTTAGTCGGGCTGTCTATTGATGCTGATTGTTTATCTTTCACCCGAGACGAAGCGCTGTGGCGGTGGCACTGACCATAGAAAGCTACGACAGTTCTGTCTAAAGAGGTGATATTGATTTTTAGGAGATAAAGTGTATTTAGTGTATAGTAGAGGGCAAGGCAGAGGTGGATTATGGACACCCGCCCGTTCTGTGGTGTGATTCCTATAATTAGACGGTAATAGCTAATAGGGTATAGGGTATTGCAAGAGGAAAGGAAGTCTTGTGTTCTGCAGAGGGACCAGCATGTTTGGTGCAATTGTCTATACTCAACTGTCATTTGTTTATAATAATAATTGTGGTCTTCGATATCACAATAATAGTAATTGTGTTCTTCAATCCTAGATTCTAGTGCCTTAAGTTAGTTTGGTGATGCCGTCGTATTTAAATTTTTTATGTCATAGAGTATGAACTTCGATATCTTATTCAGATTCTCCGGAAAGAAACCCATATGGATGGGTCAAAATGAAAAATGTTTTTTTGTTTTTTTTGAGACCATGATCCCGCGTTTCCTCTTGATAAGAAAATAAACGAAGCGTTCTCGATATGTTGTTTTAGTTTTCAATGGGAAGCAGGATATATATTATAACGGCCAGTTGCTGTAATTGTCTTCGAAATCGTCGGTCGCTTTACATTCCAAAGTGACAGCCGGGTATAGTAGATTCAGCTCCTCAGTCCCTTTCATTTGGTTGGTTCCAATTCGAATGACTAAAGAAGTAACTTACGGGGTTTGATAAAATGCCTTCACCGTTTTGCATTGACCAGAGACAGGATTGCAAAACGCATAATTTTTTACATCTGTTCATAGATTATTATTATTATTTTCCCTTAATTGTTATATAACAGCTAAGCTAATTGGTTTTTTTAATCAGGTAAAATTAAACTCCGTTAAGCGTGACACTACATATTTTGAGGTGCTGTATATTAGTTTCCAAAGAAACCAACTGTTTTTGTTTAAATAATATTTTTATGATCTATTTCTTTTGAAAAATGTTTCTTTCGAAGATATTTAAAGGAGGTCTATTCACTTTACGGGGAAATTTTTTTTGTTTAAATCAAACAGATTTAAAGGTAAAACAATTAAAAATGTTTGCTAGGACTTTGTTGGTTTAATTTTTAATTTTTAATGTATACTAGAAGAATTGCTAACACTAACTCGTTATATTTTTAGTTATATTTTTAATTGCATCTTCGTGGGTTTAAATTCTGGGTTTGAATCTTGCTTCTTATTGCCACTATAACCTCGGATAAACTTTTGATAAACTTTTTAATGTACGTGACGACAATTTATAGGTTTAACTAAAAACCTTAGAAGAGAATGTTGTCCTAGTAGGGTTTAATAGGGACACCTACATATCCTCTTTTAAATAGAAAAAGTCCATTCGTTTGTAGATTTGTTGAAGGAGAAACCTTGAACAAAGTTTAAAGAAACATAGAAAAACAACACTCAATGAACAAGGAGGTGCCTCAAAGGGTAAATGGATGTTTTCCATAATCTAAATCGAGATCAAAGATAGCAAAGTATAATAGAAGAAATGCTCTTGTATAGAGCCAATCATGATTTGATCTGCAAATTCATGGGTACTCCTGCCTTGAACTTTTTGCATTTATGGGTTTGGTAGAACTAAGAGCCTCTTGGTGAATATTCCTTGTGGTTTATTAGTAATGGATATTTTATTGTTAGTTTTTCTATGCTAGCCAATAGAAATATGGTATTTGAATAAAAAAGGGGAACCATGACCCGACAAGATTATTTGTCCAACATTAGAGACTAGGATTTAATCCCTAAATTGAACCAATTATTGTCCCAGTTTGGGTTCAATTGTATGCACTTCCAATGGAGTTTAAGATGTTGGACATTTTGAGTCCCTAAGTCAAAGTTGTCATTGATGTCACCATTGATGCCACCAGAAGGAGTCATCATTAATTCCAAATATTTCAGAAGGAAATAAAGGCGACAAATATGGTCATTTGATATTCAACAAGAAGGCAGAAGTTCGAGTGAAATAGTGCAAAAGATAGAAGTTAAAAAGGAGTGATAATATTTATTTTATAAATTATTTAAATTCAGGATGAATTTAAATTTTATAAATAAATATTAAAAGGAACTTTATCAAAGGTGAAATATTATAATGGTTAGAAGTGCCATGGTGAAAACCCAAATAAAATATTTGTAATTTTCATTACAATATTTTATATTGCAAAAGTGGGTTTACAAAGTCTAAAAATATTTTAATAAACCCAAAGGTTGGGTTAAAGGTTGAAGACCAAAGCATATTTTAAATAAATCCAAAGGTTGGATTTAAACAAGGCAAAGCTTATTTCCACCGACGTCGTAGAAGACAAGGGAAGCACCAACGTTTTTAATATAATGGGAATGCATATTAATACCATGCCAAAGTTAAGTTTCGAATTACCCTTGCTCGATTTGAAAGAGAAGCACATAGAATTTAATGCAGAGCTCGTGATAGTGTTGTGCAAATTTCATGGTTTGACTTGATGGCGAAAGGGACAAAAGCAAGCACATTGATTGTTTGGAAGCCAACAAGGCACTTTGGCCTAGTGGCAAGTGGGCTGCAAGCATACGTTTTGGTGTGCATGGTGGTTAGTGTTCGAATCCCATGAAAGCTTTTGGTGGATGCGTTGAAGGCGCCAATCATAGGCGCATACATTTTTGCAAGGCTAGGAAGGAGTCTTGAAGCACGTGGTGCTTCTTCCTTCCCAATGAGCTTGTAAGCTCGTGTGGTGGTTTGCACCATGGGCAAAGACGTTGTGAGGGCTGCGTTGAGAGTTCAAAACTCTCCAAAGGCAAAGGTACATTTTTAATGTTTTATTTTATTAATGCCTAAGTTGGAGGTATAAGGTATTTGGTGGTTGAAGTCTTTGCATTGTGATAAAGGTTGGTAGTTGAGAAATATTATTAGGAGGTATAAGGAGAATTCTATTTTTATTTTCAAGTCTTAAATTTTGCTATTGTGGAATATTGAAAGGTTAAGACTTTGTGAGTTGTATGTTATTTTGAATAAAGGGTTTTGTGATTATTGTGAGGATATTGCTTATTGTTTAAGTTGGAGTGATAAGGTGTAATTGTGATATTATTTTTGTGATATAAAAATTATCCTCTAACCCTTATTGAGTTTGTCAAAGAAGTAATTGTGAGTGTGGCAGATTTGTAAGGACAACTACTCTTCAAGAAAATGTATGGGCAAAATTCTTCTTTGTTGAGTTAGATGGTTGGCTTGATTGAAAATTAAGTTTGGAGTGAAAAGGATTTGATTAGGGTTTCCTTTTCAAAAGTGGTTGAGTTAATGCTTCAAGGTTTTTTGGATTGTGAGTTGTGATTAAACCTTGTTTGATAAGCATTGTTGTTTAGACCATTGGTTGAGTGAAGTACTTTGAGTTTATGCTTCAAGGTTTTTTGAATTGAGAGTTGTGATTAAAACCTTGTCTTATTAGCATTGTTGTTGAAGCCAATGGGTGATGCAAAGAACTTGAACTTGAGTTAGAAAAGAACATGAGTATCATTGTTATGTGAGATTTGTTGTTGAGCATTGTTGGAAATATTTTGAGTTGGTTGATACATGCTTGGACTAGGGTTTGTGAGAAAGGGTTGTTCCTTGAGGTGATTGGTTGAGTAGAGTTGATTAAGCCTAGTCAAGTGGATGCATGAAGTGGTTGTTCAAGTTCCATGAAACAAAATATTCTATATTCTAATTGAGTTGAGATTGAGCTTTGAGAATAGAACATATTGAGTCTCTAACAATTCTCTTTATGCTCCTATGCGATTGAGTTGAGATTGAGCTTTGAGAATAGAACATATCTCTAAAAATTCTCTTTATGCTTCTATGAGATTGAGTTGAGAAAGTGATTGAGCATTGAGTATAGAACATATTGAGTCTCTAACAATTCTCTTTATGATTCTATGAGATTGGAACAAGTTCGTGTGGACTTGTTAAGCTGATTTGAGGTAAGTCTTTGAGAAGGCTTGTGGATTTTGTGTGAGCTTTTGTGGAAGCTTGCAATCAGATTTGACAAGTCCTAGAGAGGACTTATTGAGATATTTGAAATTGTTGTTAGTTTGAGTTTGGTTGTTGAGAGATTTAGATAGGTTCTGAGTGGAGCTTGTTGAGATATTTGAGCAGGTTCTGAGTGGACCTATTGAGCATATTTGAGCAGGTTCTGAGTGGACCTGTTGAGTATATTTGAGCAGGTTCTAAGTGGACCTATTGAGCATATTTGAGCAGGTTCTGAGTGGACCTATTGAGAATATTTGATAGGTTCTGAGTGGACCTATTGAGCAGATTTGAGCAGGTTCTGAGTGGACCTGTTGAGTATATTTGAGAAGGTTCTGAGTGAACCTATTGAGCAGAGCTTTGGAGGTGATAGAGTAGAGAGGACATAGTCTCTAGTGGATAGAGATCCATCAGCCAGGACATTGAGGATAGGTCTTCTGAGTGAGGACAAGAGTCTTCAAGTGGAGAGAGATCCATAGTCAGTGTAGTGGAGGTAGTGTCTTCTAGAGGATCACCAGCCAGAGCAGAGGAGAAGGAGTTCTCCTATGGATAGAGATCCACAAACCAGATTTAGGGGATCAACATCTCCTTTGGACTGAGGTCCATAAACATTGTAATAGGGAAAGGATTCCCATGATATTATTTGAGAAATATTTAGAAGAAATATTTTCTCCGTGGAGGTAGCCATCTTTGGGTGAACCACGTTAAATCTGTGTCTCTATTGTGTGTGATGATTTATGCATTGCTTTGGTTATTGCTATTGATATTGCCATTGATTATATTGATTAATACTATTTGGGAAAGAAAAGTAAAAAGTGGTCTTATATTGTTCACCCCCCTCTCAGTATAAGCTTGTGTTCTTCAATTGGTATCAGAGCCGGTTCCTTCGAAAGAAGTTTAACAGCTTGAAGGAAGATCCTACAAGAACACAAATGGCAAAGAAAGGCAAGAGTAGAAGCATGAGACACAAGAAGAAAAGAACACCTATGGTCATGAAAGAAAAGGAAGATGAGTTTAATATTGTTGTGTTGGGAGGACAAATGGAAATAGATTCAAGAGATGAATCAAGTAATGGAGAAATATCTAGACTGATAAAGTTTTGTACCAGATGTGGGAACACAGGTCACCATGCAACTTATTGTCCACAAGAATGTTTTGTTTGTGGTCAACTTGGCCATGATGCAAGATATTGTAATGGGTTTAGTAGCAGTGAAGATGAAGATGATATTCTCAAAAATGAAATTCTAGAGATTGGTTCAAGAAAGGATAATAGGGACAATCAAAATAGGTATGAAGAAGAAACTCTACTTTCAGTAATAGAAGAAAAAGAAGATGCTTCAGAAAAAGAAAAATGGAAAGCCACTCTTAAGGAGCTTATTGAATTGAAAAGAGAGAATTTAGAATTGAAGGCTCAAATACAAGAAGATGAGAAATGTAAGACAAAGCTTCTACAGGATATCTCTGACTTGAGAGATAAGGTTGAAAAAGCAAGAAGAGTTGAAGAAGGTATGATTAAACAGTCAAAGGTAAAAGAGATAGAATGTGAAAGGCTTATGATTACTCTTGAAGAATTAAAAAGGGAGAACTCAGGATTAAGGGTTCAAGCTCAAGAAGATGAGAAAGAAAAAGCAAGGTTTCTATAGGAACTCACTAACTTCAAAATCAAAGTTGAAGAGACAAGAAAAATTGAAGAAGGTATGGCCAAAAAATTAAAAATAAAAGATCTAGAGTGTGAAAGATTAGAGCATGAGATAGTTTCACTAAGGATGGAAGTAAAAGGTTCTAAGGACAAGCTACACAAGTTTGAGGAAAATTCAAAGACCTTGGAAAGGACTATCAATGCACAAAGGTCATCAATCACCATAACAGGACTTAGTTCTAAAGAAGAACAAGGGAAACAGGAAGCAAAAAAAGGAGAGTCAAGCTCAAACACCAGAAAAGAAGAAGAGTCAAAAGAAGTAAGTAAAAGAGAGAGTGAGACTTCTAAGGATAAGTTGGACAATAGAAAGTTCAACAAGGAAAGGAACAATGCACAAGTAAGGAACAGATGGAACAAGAAACAGGTAGAAGAGACTAAGAGACCAATGGGGTCTAGGCAAGGTTTCTTCAATGGAAGATGTTTTTCATGTCACAGGTTTGGGCACATGGCTTCACAGTGTAGGACACATGAAAGACATGAATATGGGAAAGGACAACTTTTCCATGGGTATTGCTACTCATGTAATGAGTTTGGTCACAAGGCAATGAATTGCAAGATTCATGATAGAAGAGGATATGGCTTCACTAGGAGAAATCCTAAGATAGTTGCACCTCCAAGGAATAATAACATTAAGTGTTATAAGTGCAATAATGATGGTCACACAACAAGATGGTGTAGAGCAAATATTCCAAAAACATGCATGAACATGAATAGTAATATGAATAGAAATAGGAACATGGATGAGAACAAGAACAAGAATAGGAATAGGAGTGATGATAGGAACAGGGATGATGACTTGGAAAGAAATAGTCATAGGATTCAGAAAACTCAGAAAAGAAGAGAAAAATATAAAGGTAAAGAACAGTGCTTTTGAGGAGTAGAAATACTCCCACCCTAGAATTAACCACCTCATGTGGAGGTGGGGGAGGGGCTAAGCTAAGAGGCTCATTCTTAGCCCCGAGCCCCAAAGGTGACCCTTTGCCATTGATGTCAAAGGGGGAGAGATTTGTGTATTGGGGAGAGATTTGATATGGGGAGAGATTTGATATTTGAGAGAGCATTGAGCCAGGGGGAGCAATGTCCTAGGGGGAGCAGAAGAAAAAGAAAGGTCAGGTTTCAGTAAAAGGATATGGGTTGCCATCAATGACAAAGGGGGAGATTGTTGGACATTTTGAGTCCCTAAGTCAAAGTTGTCATTGATGTCACCATTGATGCCACTAGAAGGAGTCATCATTAATACCAAAGATTTCAGCAGGAAATAAAGGCGACAAAGATGGTCATTTGATATTCAGCAAGAAGGCAGAAGTTCGAGTGAAACAGTGCAAAAGACAGAAGTTAAAAAGGAGTGATAATATTTATTTTATAAATTATTTAAATTCAGGATGAATTTAAATTTTATAAATAAATATTAAAAGGTACTTTATCAAAGGTGAAATATTATAATGGTTAGAAGTGCCATGGTGAAAACCCAAATAAAATATTTGTAATTTTCATTACAATATTTTATATTGCAAAAGTGGGTTTACAAAGTCTAAAAATATTTTAATAAACCCAAAGGTTGGGTTAAAGGTTGAAGACCAAAGCATATTTTAAATAAATCCAAAGGTTGGATTTAAACAAGGCAAAGCTTATTTCCGTCGATGTCGTAGAAGACAAGGGAAGCGCCAACGTTTTTAATATAATGGGAATGCATATTAATACCATGCCAAAGTTAAGTTTCGAATTACCCTTGCTCGATTTGAAAGAGAAGTGCATCAAATTTAATGCAGAGCTCGTGATAGTGTTGTGCGAATTTCGTGGTTTGACTTGATGGCGAAAGGGACAAAAGCAAGCGCATTGATTGTTTGGAAGCCAACAAGGCACTTTGGCCTAGTGGCAAGTGGGCTGCAAGCGTACGTTTTGGTGTGCATGGTGGTTAGTGTTCGAATCCCGTGGAAGCTTTTGGTGGACGTGTTGAAGGCGCCAATCAATAGGCGCATACATTTTGCAAGGCTAGGAAGGAGTCTTGAAGCACGTGGTGCTTCTTCCTTCCCAACGAGCTTGTAAGCTCATGTGGTGTTTGCACCGTGGGCAAAGACGTTGTGAGGGCTGCATTGAGAGTTCGAAACTCTCCAAAGGCAAAGGTACATTTTTAATGTTTTATTTTATTAATGCCTAAGTTGGAGGTATAAGGTATTTGGTGGTTGAAGTCTTTGCATTGTGATAAAGGTTGGTAGTTGAGAAATATTATTAGGAGGTATAAGGAGAATTTTATTTTTATTTTCAAGTCTTAAGTTTTGCTATTGTGGAATATTGAAAGGTTAAGACTTTGTGGGTTGTGTGTTATTTCCAATAAAGGGTTTTGTGATTATTGTGAGGATATTGCTTATTGTTTAAGTTGGAGTGATAAGGTGTAATTGTGATATTATTTTTGTGATATAAAAATTATCCTCTAACCCTTATTGAGTTTGTCAAAGAAGTAATTGTGAGTGTGGCAGATTTGTAAGGACAACTACTCTTCAAGAAAAGGTATGGGTAAAATTCTTCTTTGTTGAGTTAGATGGTTGGCTTGATTGAAAATTAAGTTTGGAGTGAAAAGGATTTGATTAGGGTTTCCTTTTCAAAAGTGGTTGAGTTAATGCTTCAAGGTTTTCTGGATTGTGAGTTGTGATTAAACCTTGTTTGATAAGCATTGTTGTTTAGACCATTGGTTGAGTGAAGTACTTTGAGTTTATGCTTCAAGGTTTTCTGAATTGAGAGTTGTGATTAAAACCTTGTCTTATTAGCATTGTTGTTGAAGCCAATGGGTGATGCAAAGAACTTGAACTTGAGTTAGAAAAGAACATGAGTATCATTGTTATGTGAGATTTGTTGTTGAGCATTGTTGGAAATATTTTGAGTTGGTTGATACATGCTTGGACTAGGGTTTGTGAGAAAGGGTTGTTCCTTGAGGTGATTGGTTGAGTAGAGTTGATTAAGCCTAGTCAAGTGGATGCATGAAGTGGTTGTTCAAGTTCCATGAAACAAAATATTCTATATTCTGATTGAGTTGAGATTGAGCTTTGAGAATAGAACATATTGAGTCTCTAACAATTCTCTTTATGCTTCTATGAGATTGAGTTGAGATTGAGCATTGAGTATAGAACATATTGAGTCTCTAACAATTATCTTTATGCTTCTATGAGATTGAGTTGAGATTGAGCTTTGAGAATAGAACATATTGAGTCTCTAACAATTCTCTTTATGCTTCTATGAGATTGAGTTGAGAAAGTGATTGAGCATTGAGTATAGGACATATTGAGTCTCTAACAATTCTCTTTATGATTCTATGAGATTGAACAAGTTCTGTGTGGACTTGTTAAGCTGATTTGAGGTAAGTCTTTGAGAAGGCTTGTGGACTAATTTTGTGTGAGATTTTGTGGAAGCTTGCAATGAGATTTGAGCAAGTCCTAGAGAGGACTTATTGAGAAGATTTGAGAGTTTGGAAAGTTTGGGAGCTTGTTGAGATATTTAGACATAGGTTTGAGTGTTGTTGAGAAGTTGGATGAGATTTGAGGTAGGTTTGTGTGGACTTGTTGAGAATATTTGAGCAGGTTCTGAGTGGACCTATTGAGAATATTTGAGTAGGTTTTGAGTGGACCTATTGAGCATATTTGAGAGGTTTTGAGTGGACCTATTGAGTAAATTTGAGTAGGTAATGAGTGGACCTATTGAGCATATTTGAGAAGGTTCTGAGTGAACCTATTGAGAAGAGCTTTGGAGGTGATAGAGTAGAGAGGATAGAGTCTCCAATGGATAGAGATCCATCAGCCAGGACATTGAGGACAGGTCTTCTGAGTGAGGACAAGAGTCTTCAAGTGGAGAGAGATCCACAGTCAGTGCAGTGGAGGCAGTGTCTTCTAGAGGATCACCAACCAGAGCAGAGGAGAAGGAGTTCTCCTATGGATAGAGATCCACAAACCAGATTTAGGGGATCAACATCTCCTTTGGACAGAGGTCCATAAACATTGTAATAGGGAAAGGATTCCCATGAGATTATTTGAGAAATATTTAGAAGAAATATTTTCTCCGTGGAGGTAGCCATATTTGGGTGAACCACGTTAAATTTGTGTCTCTATTGTGTGTGATGATTTGTGCATTGCTTTGGTTATTGCTATTGATATTGCCATTGATTATATTGATTAATACTGTTTGGGAAAGAAAAGTAAAAAGTGGTCTTATACTGTTCACCCCCCCTCTCAATATAAGCTTGTGTTCTTCATAAGAGTGAGCAAGTATTAAAAACCATAGGTAGAACTGAGAGCCTCTTGGTGAATATTCCTTGTGGTTTATTAGTAATGGATATTTTATTGTTAGTTTTTCTATTCTAGCCAATAGAAATATGGAATTTGAATAAAAAAGAGGAACCATGACCCGAAAATATTATTTGTCCAACACTAGAGAGTGGGATTTGATCCCTAAATTGAACCAATTGTTGTCCCAATTTGGGTTTGATTGTATGCGCTTCCAATGGAGTTTAAGAGTGAGCAAGTATTAAAAATCATAACTTCCTTGGAAGGTATATGAATTTCTCTAGAGACACAATAGAAGGAAACATAGTCATTTATGCTAGAATGTGTTGAAATGGATCTTATCCAACCTATTTCAATAAAGGTGGAACTCAAACTTGTAGGACTATGTTGGATTCAAGATATGGAATATTAAGTGTTGCCCTTCACGTTAAAATTTTGCCACAAATATGGGCATTTGTTTTGGTCCTACCCAAACACCATGATCATACAAACAAAGGACTATTTAAGAACATCAAATCCTCAAGAGAGTAAGTTTACAATCATTAAAGGAGCAACCAATAATTCTCAGGGAGGAAGAAAGGGAGATCGTTTTGAACAGCTCAAAAGGAGGTAAAATAAAAAATATATCAAGGAGAAAACTCAAACTAAGCCCTAAAATAGGTATGAGATCTTCAAGACACTGGTGGAACAAGAAGAACTTAGGGAATGTGTGAATGGGAATAATAAAAATAGTAACACTCATGTTCAAGCCCTTCCTTCAATAGTAATAGAGTACAGTGAGGATGGAAGGGGTATTGAAAGTGCATAACCAGGAGCAAACAATAGTGAGTTACCATAGCTAGAGATGGTAGGGGAACTAATAGTGCATAAATAGGAGAAACCAATAGTAAACAATATCATCATGAGTATGGAAAAAAGATCACAGAGAAGCCAACTCTAGGGATTATCCAGGTGGAGAAGTGATCACATAATAAAAACTCTAAGGGGGTGGGTAGAAAATCAAACAAGTAATTAATAACATCCCAAGAAGATAAAATGGTCAATGAGATATTGATGAGGACAATAGAATCTTGTTGGTATCAAGGTAACCAATGATTATACAATCATGGAATATTAAGGTTTTACATAGCAAAATCCATCAATATATTGTACTAAGACTCTTGGAGAAGAGTAAAACATATTTTTTGCTTATCCAAGAGACCAAAATGTCACTAAATCTCATGTGTAATACAATAAATAGACTTTGGAGGGGTGTTGGTCATATGGATATGGCTACCCATGGGGTCTTGGGGGACATAGTTACCTTTTAGAACTCTCTTGAATGGACGACTATAGAGAATATAGATTGTAGGGATGTCCTTACATCCCATTTTAGGAACAATGTGATAACTGAGAAATTTTTAATCACAAATTTCTATAGGGCTCAAAACTTAGATGGATAATTTTATCAATGGAGAGCAACATAGTATGATATTATTGAGGGATGATCTAGATTGGATTGTCATTGAGGATTTTAATGCTAACCTATCATCTAGATATTAGGAAGGCAAAAATCCAATTTTAGACTCAAGGGAATGGCTCATGATTGCCTAGATCCATGCATTACACATCGAGGATATTAAATACCTTGGAACTAGCTAAAATTTGACTAACAAGAGGAGGGAGCCACATAGTAGAAAGGTAAAATTAGATCATTTCTGGGTTTATTAGGAGGAATTTGTGAAATGGAATCTAAAATTTAATATTTTAGAGGGTCTAGTATTGGATCACTTTCTCTTTTCATTGGAGAGGGGGATCAAGATGGGGTAACACCAAAAAATATTCAAATTTGAAAACTTTTGGTTATAAGAGGAGAAACTTTAAAAGAAACATTAACAATGGTGCGAAGAGGGATATCTAAATGCGGGACAATAATATTTAGCTTCCATAAATAATTTCATTATTTCTAGGATCAACTAAAATAGTGGAGGTGCTCTAACAAGTTGGACTTCTAGGTCCAAACAACTCCATTGGTGGCCATATGGGATGAGGCACATAAAATATTCAAGGACAAAACAATTACGGAGCAACTCAAAGAAGAGGATGATGAATTGTGTAAAGTGGTAGAGGAAATTGAAAACAAATAGGATATCTACTAAATATAAAGAGTAAGAACTACATGGTTACTAGGTGGGGACATAAACACTCAATTTTTTCATCGAGTTGCTTGTTTTAGGAGATAGATGAACAAGATGGAAGCTCTTCAGGATAAGAATAGGCTCTCCTTTGATACGATCCTATGTATGCATTCCCATTCAATTGATTATTTTTCTAAATTGTTTAAGGATTGGAGTAGGATGAAGAGGCTAAAATATAATTTCTTGCTACCATTCCCTCTATCATATCTGAAGAACAAAACCAAGCCCTGCTTAAACCCATTGATAGAGAGGAGCTGGAGGAGGTAGTATTTGGCATGAATATAGAAAACATGTTAGGTCTAGATGACTTCCCAATCAATTTTTTTTTAATATTTTGGGACATCTTGGAGGAGGATGTAATGGTTTTCATAGAGGAGTCTAGGGGTAGTAAAAGAATGCTTAAAGCATTAAATCAAACATGCATTATCTTAATTCCAAAAGGGGAGGAGGGGTGCATATTTTAGATTATATACCTACCACATTATGTAATATCATATACAAAATAATCATGAAGGTAATGGATGAGTGGCTAAAACCTCTCCTAAACAATATTATCTCCATAGAATAATGGGGTTTTGTAGAGGGTAGGTAGATCTTGAATGGTGTGGTTCTAGCTCAGGAGGCAACAATCCACTTAGTGCAAAAAATTTTACAATAGAGGAATGCTCATAAAATTGGATATATCAAAGGCTTATGCTAGGGTGAAGTGAAGCTTATTTTCAATAATGATGGCATCCTTTGGCTTCTCTCAATATTGGATAGAGTGGGTCATGAGTTTTGCCTCTACTACAATATACTTAGTGGGTCATAACTATTTTGAGCCATTAGAGACCTCTGTTAGGGAGATACTTGTTCCCCTTATCGTTTTATCATATTGGTTAAAGGCTTGGGTAAAATTATCTTAAGGAGAAGACAATAGGGTTTTCCCACATGTATTAAGGTGGGTGAGGAGGTGTTCATTCACCTACAGTTTATGGATGACACATGATTTATAGGAGTGGCCAATCTCAAGGAAGCAAGAATGATCAAAGATACTCTTAATATTTATCTTAGGGCCATAACCAAGTCATCAAATATAAGAAATCAAAAGAGGTCTTCTTCAATCTTGGCCAAAGGCTTCAGGATAAAATTCTAGATATCTTGGAATTCATGAGGACTTCTCTCCCAATGGTCTATTTGGGAGCCCCTCTACATCTAGAAAAAATAAATTTAGTATTATGGAGGAATATTTTAACCATGTCAAAGAAAGAATTAACCTGGGTCTCACAAATGGTTAACCTTTGGGGTTAGATAAGAAATTTCATAATTAGTCATTCAGGCTATCCCAATCGACAAATTTTCTATCATGGTTGTTCCACATACCATATGGAAAGAGTTGGACAAGATGACCATAAAATTTTTATGGGGAGGATTAAAATAAGAGAGGAAATGAGCATTATTAGGTTGGGAGAAAGTAATCTATCCTAAGTCAAAAGTAGGTTTGGGCCTAAGGAGATCAAAGATAAATAATAAAGCTTTGGATGGAAAGATTTACTAGAGGTAGGTTTCTCAACCAACTTTTTCATTTAGTAGAATTTTAACTTGTAAATATTTGGGACATGTGAACTTGAATAAGGTTATTCATTTACCTTTGGATGTTAATGGGTCCCTAGTGTGGCAGGTGCTAAAGATAAGATCTTAGGTAGTGAAATATGGATTATTTAGGAAAGTGAGGAAAGGGGAAAAGGTGCGATTTTGGAGAGATTCATGGGATCAATAACCACCTATCATTGTTGAATTCCCAAAACTACAAGTAAAAAAACCATGGGAAATAGGGGTTGGATCAATATTAAAAGTTATTTCAACACACCCTAGTTAGAGTATTATACATTTAAATAGTTTAAGAAGTTGTACGAGTGGCCAAGTCCAATCCCTCGAGAATTAGCACTTCTCATGACTAAAGTCCTGGAACAAAAATTTCTCACATGTAGGGACGAGGAGGATGAATTAGTATGGGGTTATGGGAGCCTTGGAGTCTACATGGCGAAGTATGGATATGAAAAATCCTTTCAAAACCTCCTTCTTATGCTTATTAGGTTGAGGATTGGAGAAATATCTAGTAGTACAAGGGTTGGTGGAAGGTAAACTTCTTTTCCTGGTAGTTCATGCACAATGAAATTCTTACCTTTTAGAATATAAGACATAAGAGAATCGTTGACCCATCCTCATATGTTTTATGTTGTAAACATCACAAAACATTTGACCACTTGATGTCTGAGTGCCCCTTCACATACCAAATATCAAAGAGATGGTTTTTAGCTTATAAAATTAGAGTCAACAATGATATGGACTTGATTCATATTTGGAAAATATGGAATAAGAGAAAATTTAAATTTGAGGTTCTTCATATCAGGTGGAAGCTTGGATTAAACAAGAGATTTATTGGTAAAATAATTAAAAATGTTTGCTAGGACTTTATTGGTTTAATTTTTAATTTTTAATTTTAATTTTTGGTGTATATTAGAAGAATTGGTAACACTAATTCGTTATATTTTTAATTGACTCTTAGTGGGTTAAATTCTGGGTTTGAATCTTGCTTTGTACTACCACTATAACCTTGAGCTAGAGAAACTTTCGCTTTTTAATGTACGCAACCACATTTTATAGGTTTAATTTTACACTTTATTGGTTGAACTTAAAACCTTAGAAGAGAATGTTGTCCTAGTAGGGTTTAATAGGGACACCTACATATCCTCTTTTAAATAGATAAAGTTCATTCGTTTGTAGATTTGTTGAAGGAGAAACCTTGAACAAAGTTTAAATAAACATAGAAAAACAAAACTAAAAATATTTTTTGTGGTTGCTAAAAAAATCAATGAACAAGGAGGTACCTCAAAGGATAAGTGGATGTTTTCCATAGTCTAAATCAAGATCAAATAGCATCATTAAGCAGAGTATAATAGAATAAATGTTGTTGTATAAAGCCAATCATGATTTGAACTACAAATTCATGGGTACTTCTACCTTGAACTTTTTGCATTTATGGGTTTGGTAGAACTAAGAGCCTCTTGGTGAATATTCCTTGTGGTTTATTAGTAATGGATATTCTATTGTTAGTTTTTCTATGCCAACCAATCGAAATATGACATTTTAATAAAAAAGAGGAACCATGACCCGACAAGATTATTTGTCCAACACTTGAGAGTGGGATTTGATCCCTAAATTAAACTAATTGTTGTCCTAGTTTGGGTTCGATTGTATGACCTTCCAATGGATTTAAGAGTGAGCAAGTATTAAAAACCATAGGTAACTTCCTTGGAAGGTATATGGATATATCTAGAGACACAATATAAGAAAACATAGTCGTTTATGCTAGAATGTGTTGAAATGGATCTTAGCCAACCTCTTTCAATAAAGGTGAAACTCAAACTTGTAGGACTATGTTGGATTCAACATATGGATTATGAAGTGTTGCCCTTCAGGTTCAAATTTTACCACAAATATGGGTATTTGTTCTATTCCTACCTAAACACCAAGATCATACAAACAAATGCCCCTTTAAGAATATCAAATCCTCAACGGAGTAAGTCTACAGTCATTAAAGGAGCAACCAATACTTCTCAGGGAGGAAGAAAGGGAGATCATTTTGAATAGCTCAAAATGAGGTAAAAAATAGATAGCAAGGAGAAAACCAAATCGAAGCCCTAAAATAGGTATGAGATACTTTACATTTCTTGGTGATATACTTTACAAGCGAAGTTACGACGACATCCTATTGTGTTGTTTTGAACCATACAAAGCTCGATGTGTTATCCAAGAGGCTCATGATGGCACTTGTGGCATCCACTTCATTGGTATGTCCATTACTAAATGTATTTTATGAATGGGTTTCTTTTGGTCCACAATGGAACATGACTATTGTGATTATGTCAAAAAGTGTGTCAAATGCCAACACCATGCTAATATTACGCATTTGCCTTCTTAGGCTCTTCAACCCATTCAATCAATGTGGCCCTTTTCACAATGGAGTTTGGATCTTATTGAAAAAATCACTCTCACCTCATCTGGAAATCATAATTTCATAATTACAGAAACCAAATACTTCACAAAATGGGTTGAATCCATCTCTTTAATCCAAACAACTTGTATTAAAATTGTTGACTTCATCACACAACATATCATTTGTCATTTCAAAATCCTATCTAATATAATCTCTAACAATGGTACCCAATTCAAGAACAAGAATGTTCATGCCTTATGTGAGAAATTCAATATTCAACATAGCTTTTCTACTCCATACTACCCATAGGTTAATGGGCAAGCAGAAGCTACAAATAAAACCATTTATGTCATTCTTCACAAGACCATTGTAGAATAACATTGCGATTGGCATAATCAAATTCCCATAGTCTTATTGGCCTATTGCACAAGCATTCTTACTCCAATTGGGGCAACCCCATTTTATCTTACATATGGCATTGAAGCCATTATACCCTTAGAGCTTGAAATTCCATCCTTACGGGTCTATATGTAAGAATTCATTGATGATGACACAACTCATCAAGATATGTTAGATTAGTTGTTCCTATTGGATGAACATTGCATTCAGGATATAAAACATAAACGCGTATATCACCAATGAGAATTTCAATTTGGCAATTTAGTCCTCAAGGAGAACCAAAAAATTACTAGTCAATCACATCATATTCACGATAAATTTGCACCTAATTGGCTAGGCCCTTACATGGTTTCTCAAAATTTAAGGTCTGGGGCATATCACCTTGCCACGTTGGAAGGTATTGCTAAGCTTGAGCCCATTAAAAATTTTCATCTTCGAGCATTTTATGCCTAAGTGTTGGCATTACAGCTCATCATTATTCATACATATCATCATGATTAACAAAAAAATACAAACAACAAAAACAAAAAAACAAACACAATACCTTTTTAGCATTTTGTAACATTAGATCAAATTGCATTTACATCAACATCTACTTCATATGCATCTTTTCCTTCCTCTTTCTCCTCCCTTTATTTTGTAAATAATGTTGTATGGTCATGCTTTGAGAGGCTAAATACCTTTCATTCTTCTTCTTCTCTTCATTCCCTTCTTCTCCTCTCTCTTCTTTCTTATTGTTACTCATCAATGTTGTATGGTCACGCTTTGAGAAACTACATACCTTTGATTGGTTTCATTTCTTCTCTTCTGTTCTTATTCTTATTTTTCCTCTCTTTCTCCTCTTCTTCTATAATTATTTATTTTATATTCTTTCCCCTTCATCTCACCATCCACTTCATCGCCTCATTTCATTGCACATAATTATTGGGAAACCTTGTACATAAATTTCCACTTTTCCTTCATTTACAACATCCCATCATGTGCTTCACACTTTACCTCACCTTCACATATTTTCACATCCTCATACATTATGCTCATGCATGCATATGTACATAGTCATTGTGAATACCATACTTGGAGAATTAAATACACACATTCTTGCATAACAGTTTTGGTGCCCAATCCCATTTTCATGAGACATGATTATTGAAATGTTTTAAGTGCTTCACCCATATACAATTATTTTAATCCATTACCATCCAAAGTTGGCAAATTCCAAAAGCATTTCAAGAGTTCCCTTGGTTGAATTGCTCTCATTCATGGATTAAATTGCATATCCTACACATTAAGAAAAATTTGAGAATAGGACTGGCAACACTGTATGCATATTGATCGCCTAGTGAAAGTCACCTTGCTCATTATATAATTTACATGATATATATCAAACCTAAGGATTAAAAAAAGGATACACTCAAAAGAAAAATGAAAAAAAGGGTAGAAAACAAAATCTAATGTCCACAAAGAGCACTATCAAATGTTACAAAAAAAAGATACAATAATGGGATAGAAAACAAAAGCCAACACCCACAAAGAGCACTATCAAATGTTACAAAAATATATATAATACAGGGGCAAAAAATAAAAGGAAAATCCTTTAAAGTAATATAAAAAATATTGAATCCCTGCGATCCTCAGGTCTATATTGATGAGCTAGATTATAGGCTAAGTTACCATGTAGTTGAAACCATCCTTTTTCAAAATGGTAAAATAAACATCACTTCACATACACTAATCCATGCTTGAGGTCTTGTTTACTAAGATAGCCTAGATTTGTCAAAGAAATTTTGCTCAAGTATTCAATGGGTTTGATTATTTAAGATTATAATGTTAAATATCTTTAATAACATCTTCATATCCAACTTCTTAAAAAAAATGGAATGGATTACACTATCTGATATTTGCAAATATGCAAACGCTTTCTCCAAGCATTAATTTTCATCACTTGCATTTTCATGTCATACATATTCATTTCACATTATTTCATGCATTATTTCTCATTTGTTTATTCATTCAACATTCCATGTATATACGAATCTATCGCATACTCCCCATGCATACTTATACACAAATATACTCTACAACAAACACATCACTCATACTCATACATAATAAAAAGTAGAAACAAACATGTACATAAATGCAATCTCATACAAATGGCACAGAATATCATGTATATATTTATATATATCTCAAAAGTGCCATTAGGCTACAATAAAGTGTGTGCGCCCTTGTGGGTACATCACCACATGTCCATATCATGTATATATATCTATAAAAAAGGCCATAATAATACAATAAGGTGTGTACCCCTACGGGTACACCACAACAAAAATCAACTCATCATATATGCATCCATCAAAATACAAAATGGTGGATCGACCCTCCATCACTACCCTCACTACTCTATCATGTGCACTGTCCCACGAGAGTCTCTCCACTCCCCTCATATACTAGCACTCACTCTAATACCCCTTATAATTACTATGCATTCCCTATATTTGGTGTCGTTTATACCTCCATTCGCACCGTTGGTTCCAACCCCACTACCTGTGACATTATAGGTGACACCATTTGCTAGCTCCTCCATGATACTGATAGCAAACTCTGTTGGCTCTGATGTGAGTGAGACTATGACAATGACATTGATCCTGAATATGAAGGAACATGTATTTCATGCATCAGTAGATCCCATTTGCACTTAGCCCTCTTCACAACCTCCTTCATGTGGATTGCTACTAATACTACATTTTCCTACTACAAAAATCCCACCACCACCTGTGCCTGCTCAAACTATAGCACCATCACTCCCAAAATTTTAGTCTCCTTGGCTGCCCATCTCTCATTAGCCTACATATCATGCACATGCTATTACAACTCTAAAATCCTTGCTAGATGTTAGCCTTCATGACCTCTATCTCTACCATTACTGCATCCACTTAGTAAACTCAATAATCTCATCCCTCTCTGTCCTCACAGCATATCGCTCACCTATGAGTGTATCTCGCTCACCAATGAGTGCATCCATATCACTCCTCAATGCATCCCTCTCCTCAGTCACCTATTGCAATCTTAGACTCACATCATATCGCTCCCCTAGGGTGATCTCCAACTTTACCTCCACCTCATGCTTCTCCTCCTCTAATGCTATCCTCCTCTAACACTGAGCATTTCATTGCCCAATCCAACTTTATATCTAGAAGCTTATCCTTAAGATTCTTCACCTCCATTCATAACTACTATGTCTCATCCTCTGCTGCCATCATCTCCTACAACCCTACCATAAAGTCAAAATCTGCTAGCTCTACCATATTGTCCCCACCAACATCACCCTCCTCCATTAGGGGTGACTCATCTAACCCTGTTATGCCCTCATAATCTAATGAATCATTAGTAATATCCATAAATGGCACATCATCCATTGTTGTTGCATCCTATGCCATCCCCTCACCACCCTATGCCAATGGTCCTACGCTGCTATCACTCACCAAGCAATATCGATCATCGTGATATGGTTTCACCTACCTAATACTAATCCAACTATACGTCATCTTCCTCACTAGGCTCAAGTGATCCCTCATCCCTACATCCTCCCACATGTCCTAGTGATGCTAGCTTTGCGCCACCTAGCAATACCCTAACTAGAAATACTTCTGCTGCCTCACCCCACCCAACCACCAACCCAAGCATAGGCTTCCATCGCTACTAGGACCATCATAATTCATACTCTGGTGTGGTCCCCATATTGTCCACATTAGGAACAACTATTGTCTCATTAGTTATCAATTCAAGTGATGACACCATTGGCTCTGGCCTTGGATCACTTGCCACTCTGTATATTACCATGAGTGTATTTGGTTGTCCCTATCGTAACTCAAACTATCGCAACACCTGTGATAATGGAAAATACTCTATCTACCATAGGTATTTTCCCACCACCCATCGCCCTTATTTGATTCAAACTAGTTGCTCTACATCCTTAACCCACTCAGGTGCTCTTTGCTAAGGTGTCCATCTCACCTGATCCATCCTCAAGCCTTCCAACTTCTATCGATGATACATCAAATCACCCTTGTGCACTCTCTTCACTTTATTCTCTATGTTTTCCCTACATATCATCACATAAGGTACATCACGATCATCTAATACATGTGCATTATGCAGTAGATTCATTGGCCATAAAATTGTGATATGCTCGCAAGCCCACACCTGCAATAATGGACTAACACTGATGCTCGTCTACTCCTTCCTCACCACTCCATGGAGCTCTCTATATACTTGTGCTAGTAAAGTGGGTGTCCATGCATATAAAATATTATGCTCAACCATGTCACACACTATCCCCATCATATTCTAGGGATATCTCACCCTTGAAGTATCTACAAAAGCATGGTTGGTTATCATCAACATCACCATTACATGGTGATTATATAGGAACTTCTTCAGCCAATACTTCACATAGTCCACTTCACCCTCCTCCATTTATGCCCAAAAACCCTCTGCAAGATGCCATCTTGTGCATATTTCTCCATAATTATCATCGTAATCCCTTCTATCGACAATATATAGATGTGATATATGTCCTTCAAGATCACTATCATCTCCCATGTTGGTAGGTGGAAGGTGTTCTTGTTAGGATCCCACCTCTCGCATAGTGTAGATACATACACGTGGTTCACATACACCTTGTGCATATCCCACACACCATAAAGCCCTACGACGCACAACCACTCTCCATCCTCTATGCACCATACATCCTACAGTATCATTTTTAATTTTCGTAGTCGATATCGAGCAAATATCTTCTTTACCTACCATAGATCACATACCACATGTCAAATACCAATCACAAGTTCTAAAATACCATTGTAAATAACATAAATTCATGCATTTTATTTTCTAAATCACATACATAAATTTTATCATTTGCACATTGCTACATCACATCCTAAATATGCTCACTCCATACATTACATTTTATTTTTCAAATTGTACAAATTTACATACAAAAAAAAGAGCAAAAACGTGCATTCGCATAACCCTGTGCAAACCGGTCCATTTGCATCCTCCCATGTGAACCACTCAGTTCGCACGACCCCGTGCGAACCTTCCATTTTCAAAAATATTCACACTTATTTTTTCCTCTCATCACACAGTTCAAAAATACATTTTACATGCATGAAAATAATCAAACACAAACTCAATCACATAAAAACATACACAACTCCATCCACACATGCATGCAAAACAAGATCATCAACCGACGATTAAACAAACATAGATCTGGATACCCATTTGGCCCAATAGTATTATTCACCTGTCAGTTTTCATATGCATGCATTTTTACATCCAAAACTGCACATCACACCTCATTCACACTTTCAAACAGTAAAAAATACTTACATACAAAAAAAAGTAGCATCCTGTGATACCCATTTGGATTTTTTGACACAAAGTGTACATATTTCACTTTTATCTCACATATAAGAATAATTCATTCCATTTCAAGCACATGCAACATTTATTTGCCCTAGCAATCCACACACATTTTAAGATAGTGGAATTCACTTACCTCCAGCGTCACCACCCCTGCACTCATACTCGCTGGCGTACTCTCCATTTTGTCCTATCTGATCGATAAGTTAGTACCATCTCACTTCCACATTTTCTCCTCCACTACTACTTCTCCTTTGTCCTTCACATGCAAATAATGTCAAAACATTGTTTTCACCTTATAAAATCCACTTTGCATAGATTCTCACCCCACATATGTGAACCGATAGATTTACATGCCCCCGTATGAACAACCCACGTTCGCATGATCTCATGCAAACCTATTTTTCATGTCAAATTCGTAGCTTCCACATCAAAATATTCTTGGATTACTCCCAATTCTCATTTTTTTATCATTTTTCCATTCAAATTTTTACCATTCTTTCTCATCATTAAGTTAGGATCCCATACAAACGTTATTTTGTAATTCTCATTATTACGTAATGACCCACTTCCAACATGAGGGAACACCTATATAATGTTATTTTGAAATGTATGTGACATGTTATGCTCCTAGGCAAGTGGGGCCATTTGATGTAACCATTATAAATATTGTAATCGACATTTGGTAGAAGATTCTACCTTGAGTGGCATTTTGCATGTAAGCCAACTCTTGAGCCTAGGGTTAGGGTTTGCATGAAGTATTTCTTTAAAAATCTATGAAGCCATGTACAAATCATCCTTTTGCAAGTTAATGAAATATTGAAGGAGGTTGCCCCCTCGAAAATGCCTGCAATTCTAAGTTTTTTTGTGAGATTGTTCAATTCTACAATTACTTTTTGCATAGTATTATTATGTCATTGCATGTATTTCAGTTATATTTCAGTTTTTTGTGTGTGTGAGCTTTATTTCAATAGTAGGTTCCTAAAAAGTGGTATTAGAGCACTTTCCAAGGCTGATTTCTACTGCAACTGCGATGATTCTTGCCATCCATTCTATTTTTTAGGTATAATTTTCTATGTATCTTTTGTTCTGTTTTTCCTTTATTAAAAATCTAAAAACAATATAGTTCATTTTTTTACTAGCAAATCTAGAAAATACAAAAAAAAATACAGTTTCTATTTTAGTAGTTGTGTAGGTTAGAAACCTTGTGCTAGGGGTTTTAAAATATCACGAAGGAGATTTCATGTTTGGCTAAGATAGATAGCCCATAAAGTATCTAGTGAAGTGAGGGGCTATCAGGCTCCAATATCTAGGCCTTAGACATCACTCGTGCACGGAATCAAGCTCCCATGCATCTTTGGGTGTATCGAGAGACCATTCTAGGGTGAACAAAATTTTATCCAATAGGAATATTTTTGGCCTTGTATCATCCATAGTCCATGGGACAAAACATATTAGATGATTATCCTCCCGTACTGTCAAATAAACAAATAGTGTGCTCAAGGGTATGTGTGGAATCCTCCTTGGGTAGAGGCCTAAAATATTGGTAAAAGCACTATTGTTCGTCACTAAGATATAACAGAGGGCCTATAGATTTTACATAATCCTTTACCTAGCATACCCTAGTTCTATTAAATACTTCCTCCTGTAAAAAACACACATCTTCCTGTTCTATTAAACCTACATTCACAATCCCAAAAAGTGAGCATACGACGAAGGATTTCCCTCTCACAAAATATTACACCTTACATGCACTAGCAGTTAGGATAGAGTTCACAAGTGTCTCTAATAGTATGCAATATTCCAGTAATAGTCAAGTCAGTGATAGTAACAGTTCGGTCAGTGATAGTAATAGTCGAAACAGTAACAATCAACTGTAATAGTTACAAAATATAGGTGGTCTAGGTCAGAAGCAAAATCGTAATTATCTGTAACTGCAGTACAAGTGATGGGATAGTGACAAGGTGATCATTTGATAGATCTGATACAGTTGATTCAGTTTTCCCACTTGTGAACTAGAGCCAAAAAAAAAACCTAGTAGACAATTCTACACTCTATTCTAGACAAAATTATCCTTGGCAGGCCCTAGTCAAATTTTGCACCCATTTTCCAAAAATAGCAATTTTTTATTATTCTTGCTAAGGCCTTAAATTTTCAATGGTCAATCAAATTGATCCAAAATTTTGGGAATATAATCTACTTTTTATTCTCCACCAAAGACCTTCAAGGACTCACTGGTGAAATTTTAAGTCCAAGTGGAGGAAATTACCTTGACATCGCCTTGCAACCAACCGAAACTCACAAAAAGTCAAAAAATTTAGTATATCTCCTCATTGAGTGCTCAGATCAAACAACCACCGAAGTGGACCCTAGCCTCAAATCAATGTTGCAATCCATTTCCCGATTAAATTTTGGACCCTTACTAAAAATAGTAACTCTTGAAATCCCACATCTATTTTTAGTAAATGAGTAAAAAAGTTCAAGGCTATCTCAAATGGCAAGTGGCACTCGTGAACATCAAAAATGGGTAGAAAAAAACACTGCTTCAATGTTAGATACCCTAGTAAGTGTTGTTACTAGCTTGCAAAAAACAATTGAACACTTGACAACATAATTTTAAACTTTCAGAGTTGCCCAAGATACCTCTAAAATTCACATACAAGAACACCTAGCAGATGTTGAGCCTAAAATACAAGGTGGTCCAAGCAAGTCTGAGTTTCGTCACCAAATGGGAATAGATGACTCTCACCTTCACTTTGATAGTGATACTCCCTTCAAGATGCCAAAACTAGACTTTCCTAAGTTTAATGGGAAGGATTTTGATGGATGGTTATGTTGTGTTGCTCAATTATTTAGACTCCATGATGTCCCCATTTATCATAGAATTCAAATGACTTATTTCAATTTAGAATCTGAAGCCTTACAGTGGTACCAATGGTTGTAGAAAACTATCCCTGATCCTTCTTGGGTAGAATTTGAGTCCCAGTTACTCACTCGCTTTGGCTCTAGTGAGTATGATGATTTTACAGGATAGTTGACAAAGATGAAACAAACTTCGATAGTTCGAGATTACCAAATACAATTTGAGAGATTGGCCAAAAAAACTATAGGAATTAATGAAGGGTTCTTTATGAGTTGTTTTGTTAGTGGTTTGCGGGAAGATCTCCAAGCTGAGGTCATAATGTTTAGACCATAATCCATGATGCAGGCTATCTAGTTGGATCATTTGACTGAGTCCAAATTTATAGCTCAGAGGTGGTTCTCTAAATTTCCACAGGCTAAACCCTCTTTTCCTCCTAGATTCCACAATCAACATGAAAAAAAACCTATTGCACCCACTGTTGCACCCAAATGTTTGACCACTACTAAAATGGATGCGTGATGCACCCAAGGGTTGTGCTATAATTGTGATGAAAAGTTTTCTCATGGGCATAGGTGCACCCAAAATAAATTATTCCTCATCGATGTTGATGAGCTTGACACCAACGACCATAGTGATGATGACATTGAATCAATAGAAGAACCACCGAAACTAGAGGATGAAAACCCAGATGAATCACAGGCAAAAATTTATGTCATGCTCTTTTTGGCATTACTACGCCCCAAACCATGAAAGTTGTGGGTTATTTCAAAGGCTTGCGACTTACCATCTTGATTGATTTTGGCAGTACACATAATTTTATTGATCCTTGCATCGCCAAGCAGGAAAATTATTATGTACACACATGTAATTCCTTTGAGGTTATGGTAGCAAATGGTGGGACTTTACCTTACAAGGGAAAATTTTGTAATGTTAAGGTCAATATTGGGGACTATGAGCTCAAACAAGATATGTTTGCACTTCAATTAGGGGGATGTGATATTGTGTTGGTATCTCAATGGTTGGGCACATTGGTAGTCATATCTTGGCACTTTGGTGAGATTTAGATGCAATTCTCACAGAATGGACAATCCTACACTCTCCATGGCTTAAAAGCATGGTCATCATAGATTATCAGTTCCAACCGAATGGAGAAGTTAAAAAAATCATCTTGGGGTGTCATAGCTCAGATTTTTGCGATCCAACCACATTATCCAAAGGAGGATTATGTTCCTGAAGAACTACAACTTATTTTGACCAAGCACAACTCTATTTTTGCTGAGCCAATAGAATTACCACCTCGTCACTCTCATGACCATGGTATTCCCTTGTTACCTAGTAATGCACCACCCAATATTAGACCATATAGGTATCCTCATGCTATTAAGTCAAAAATTAAGAAGTTAGTACATGAATTATTAAAATCCGATGTCATTCGGCCAAGCAACAATCCTTACTCTTCTCCAGTTTTATTGGTACGTAAGAAATATGGGTCTTGGCGGTTGTGTATCAATTATTGAGAGCTCAATAAACTCACCATCAAGGATAAGTTTTCTATTCTGATGGTGGATGAATTACTAGATGAACTTCATGGGACTATGTATTTTTTCAAATTTGACCTTCGCTCAGGGTACCATCAAATTCGTCTCAAAGAGGGGATATTCCTAAGACTACCTTTCATACTCATGAAGGTCACTATGAGTTTTTGGTAATGGCATTCAGCTTGACTAATACCCCTTCCACCTTCTAGAGCCTCATGAACAATAATTTTCATCCATTCCTTTGAAAGTTCATTCTAGTCTTCTTTGATGACATTCTAGTGTATAGTCGCTCATGGGAAGAGCATCTTACTCATGTGAATCAGACTCTTCATCTGTTGGTACAACATCAACTCTATGCTAAGTGTTCCAAGTGTTCTTTTGGGTTGATAGAAGTAGAATATTTGGGACACATTATCACTAAGGAGGGTATTAAATTTGATCCCAAGAAAGTCCCAAGTTGTTCAGGAATGGCAAAAATCTCACACTCTCAAAGGTCTTAGAGGATTTTTAGGGATTACAGGTTATTACCATAAATTTATTTGTAACTACGATAAAATTGTAGCTCCCCTCACTTCCATGCTAAATAAAGACTCTTTTACTTGGACAGGGCCCACTGAATAGGCTTTCCAAGAATTGAAGCATGCCATGACCACGAAACCTGTCTTAGCCATGCCGAATTTCTACAAATATTTTGTTATTGAAAGTGATGCTTCAAGTCATGGTATTAGGGAAGTGTTGATGCAAGAAGGGTGACCCTTGGGGTTCACTAGTAATGCTCTCTCCAGCCATAATTTAGGAAAATCAACTTATGCCAAGGAAATTATGGCAATTCTGCATACCGTAACCCATTTTCGACTATATCTCATTGTACATTATTTATCCATTAAAGCAGATCATCAAAATATCAAATACTTTTTGGAGCAATGTGTTGCCACCCTTAAACAACAAAAATGGGTCTCTAAACTCATTGGCTATGATTATGATATCACCTATAAGAAGGAAAAGGAGAATGTTGTAGCCGATGCTCTCTCTTGCCAATTTGAAGCTCTCAATATGTTGTGTGCTATTTCTTTTCCGATCCTCCAATGGATCGATTCTTTACGCTAGGAGGTGCTTGAGGATTCTGAATTACAGACGTTGGTTGCTTCCATAACCACTGAGCCTACTTCATGTCCAGGATACACTTGGTATGGCCAGTATTTACGTTACCATCAACGCCTTGTTGTTCCCCTCCAGTCCTCACTATGGGAACTTCTCATGACAGAACTGCATGCTACTCCATATTTTGGCCATTCAGGATTTCTCAAAACATATAAACGACTCAAACACACTTTTTTTAGAAGGTTATGAAAAAGGATATTCATGAATTTATGGAACCTTGTGATACCTATTAGTGGATGAAAGGTGAAACAGTGCGTTCTCCAGGCACTATTCAACCCTTGCCCATTCCATACCAGGTCTGGACAAATATTTCTATGGATTTTATTGAAGTCTTACCTAAGTCGGGTGGAAAATATATTATATTCATGGTAGTGGATCATATTTTGAAGTATGCACACTTATTTCCCCTCTCCCATCATTACACAACCTCCATTATTTTCCAAATTTTCCTTGATTCTATATTTTGCCTTCATGGTCTACCCTTCTCCATCATGTTCGATTGTGACCCAACCTTCACTAGTAACTTATGGAAATAATTGTTTAAGTTGTAGGGAACTCAACTCAAGATGAGTTCAGCGTATCATCGATAAACGAATGGCCAGACAGAGATTGTCAATAAATTTTTGGAAACCTACCTTCGTTGCTTTTCCTCAGATCATCCTATGCACTGGATGATATGGCTTCCTTTGGCCAAGTGGTGGTACAACACTTCCTATCACACAACCACCAAGGTTACCCCTTTTGATGTGGTTTATGGGCACCCTCCATCGATGTCTTCCTCCTACATTCTAGGTAGCTCCAAGGTCCATGCAATCGACACTACTCTTAGTCAGCATGCTGATATTCTCCATAAATTGAAGATGAATTTGGAGGTAGCTTAGAATCGGATGAGTCAACAAGCTGATCAACATAGTTTTGGGAGTAGTTTTGATGTGGGTGATATGGTATTCCTTCACTTGCAATCGTACAAATAGTTGTCCCTCCAGATTCGTAGATTCCAGAAGAATGATGTAAAGTACTATGTGCCCTATCAGGTATTACAACGGATTGGTGCCATAGCCAACAAATTTGCCCTTCCACCTACATCTAAGATCCATCATGTTTTTCATGTTTCTCCTCTCAAAAAGGTGATGGGAAATCAGGTACAAGTTCAATTTGCACTCCCAGAGTTAGATGAAGAAGGTTCTATCTTGCTTGAACCTGAATAACTATTGGATCATCGAACTCACACTCTTCACAATCACACCATTATTGAAGTTCTTGTGCAGTGGTGTGGACTCCAACCGAAATATGCTACAAGGGAATATCTCCATCAGCTCCAATACCAGTTTCCTCACCTTCAGCTTTGAGAACAAATATTTTTTAAGGGGAAGGACATGTTAGGATCCCATCCTAATGTTATTTTGTAATTCTCATTATTATGTAATGACCCACTTCCAATGTGGGGGATCCCATATATAATGTTATTTTGTAATGTACGTGGCATGTTATACTCCTAGGAAAGTGGGGCCATTTTATGTAACCGTTATAAATATTGTAATCGACATTTGGTAGAATATTCTAGCTCGAGTGGCATTTTTCATGTACGCAAAATCTTGAACCTAGGGTTAGCGTTTGTATGAAGTATTTCTTTAAAAATCTATGAAGCCATGTACGAATCATCCTTTTACAAGTTAATGAAATATTGAAGGAGGTTTCCCCCTCGAAGAGGCCTGCGATTCTGAGTTCTTTTGTGATATTGTTCAATTCTGCAATTACTTTTTGCATAGTATTATTATGTTATTGCATGTATTTTAGTTATATTTTAGTATTTTGTGTGTGTGAGATTTATTTCAATAGTAGGTTCCTAACACATTATCAATTGTCTCATTGTCGATTTTTGTCTCCTCCATCGCCAACTCATCACTTGAGGGGGTAGTCATCCAACACATTAAAAGCTGCCAAGCATATGATCAAACAATCAAACATCCAATCATGGATACAACAAATACCTAAGAAATTTTTTGTTGAAGATTATCTCAAGTTCTCATGCTAGGAAAGATACAAAAATGAAATTTCTCGTCTCAATTAAAACTCCAATCCAAAATAAATTAATATTTGATAAATATCAAAATGCATCTGACATCTCATGGATTCCTCTCTTCATTTTTGTAGTTGTAAGACCACTCTCGAATGAAGCTCCTGAAAGTTCTACCCTATGGCTCTAACAATTTGTCAAATATTGTTAAAAGAGCTCATCAGTTAATCAAAAAGAAAAATTAGCAAAGATATGTGTTTCCTCCACAATGGAAACATCTCAAGTTGACCATAATACAAGATAATATTACGTCTTCCCTCAAAGCAATCATTACAATACTACAAAGTGTTGTCCTCAATCACAAATCATCTTTCTATTTTTATCAATGTGTCTCTCTCACAATCATCCACAAGTCATCAATCACAAATTATTTGCCTTCCAATCATTCCATCAATTTATATCATCAGTTTTTGTACTAAATCATATTTTCACATAATCCAGTACAAAAGGGGTAAAATGTAGACACCCAAAATTCACACATTGTCCCTTTCCTCATCTTCATAGTCAATCAATTTGTAAAACCCTAGAAATTTGCATAAATTAGCTAAAAACACTATTCATTTATCAAAATCACTATTCATCATCCTTAGCCCCCTTGGGCTAGCTAAGGCCCTTCCTACACTTAAATATAGGTCCTCATGTGACCTCATTCATAACTCAACTAAGGTTGAATTCTCCACCATGGTCAAAAAATACTTTATGATCAAAAGTCAACATTTTTGGTCAAAGTATACTTTATGGCTAAATACATGCTTAATTAGATCTAATCTTGATTTAAGCTAAGCCTGCCACCTCACCTAGTCTACTTTGACTAGCCTAGCCTAGCCTTGCCACCTCTCACCCAGATATTTCTCCACCTCACATTCCCTTGGGTCATAAATGAAATATGGATACTTTTGCACACAAAAAACAATTTAAAATTAAATGATATTTCCAAAAAGGTGCTAATAAATGCCAAATGAAGATTTTTATCTAGGTCATCATAACTTGTGTATGGATGAGGGATTCTCTCACCCAATCTCATTTATGAGCTAGGAAACCTCAAGGGACACCTCTTAGGTGGACACCTCACCACACACACCTCACATGGGGATACCTCATCCCCTCCCCTCACCTTGGCCAAGTCTATAAGTAGAAGGTCATTTCCACAATTTTAGAGAGATCAACTTCAGCTTACAAAACTCTACAAAAATTACTCCATACACTTAGATTCCATCATACATCCATCACACATCAATCACACTCATATTGCAACAATAGTTTAGTCATTTTCATAACATTCATTACGATCTAGATAGGTTATTGTTGGTCAAATATCTGTCTAATCAACAAACATTGTGTTTGTGCACCCTAGATATAACCAAAATTGAAATGCCAGAGGAAAGAAATGTCCTATGTGCCAATCTCTAGAGAGGTCTGGTTCCCAAAATAAATCCTACACTGGTAGAAGACTAGGAATGCAGGAAAGAAATTGGAAAATGCAACAAAAATAGGAAATATGGCCATAGGCCGAAGTGCAAAATTCGGGGCAGACTAACAGCAGGAAATTCATCTAAACATGAAATAGCATTTAACAGAGGAAAAACAACATAATTTACTTGCAAATTTGTAGTAATAACCTCCAAAATAATAATCCAGCATTCACTCCCTCACTGGCAATATTTAAATCCAAATGCAAAATTTAAATTTAACAGCAAACAAGAAAGATAAAT
This sequence comes from Wollemia nobilis, assembly GCA_028583015.1. NCBI lineage: Eukaryota > Viridiplantae > Streptophyta > Pinopsida > Araucariales > Araucariaceae > Wollemia > Wollemia nobilis. The sequence goes on along the minus strand of JAQPPZ010016710.1, from coordinate 8,126,066 downwards.
GTAAAATAAAAGTGCACAATACAGAAAGAAAGTACACACAAGATCACTTGCAAATTTAGAATCTTGATGCCTTGTATTAATGTAGAGAACTTGGATATTATTCTCGTAAAATGTCTCATCTCCTCTTACAATAGAAACTTGATTAGTATTTATAGAGGTTTTCACCTCTTTCATTAAATGCTCAAGATAACAAAATAATCCCAGATCATGAACCATAGTGAGAAAATTTCTTGTTAGAATCATTGAAAATTTTCTCCTTAGAGATAGTGATCCATTTTTTAGGGAATAATTCCCAAGAAACCAGCAGCTTGGGTGTCGGTGCACAAATAATTTGAAAAATATTAAATATCTCGAAAATGTCCTCACGCCTTGGAAATCATATAGATTCTTCTGCTCTACCTGCACAACTTCTTCTATGCTCGAGATCCATGATATGAGTTACTTAATGCCACCATTATTCAATGCTCACAAATCTAGCACCCTTGAAAATTTGACCATAATTCTTCTCCTTTCATCCAAAAATTGTGTTCATCTCAAACAAAACCACCTCGCCTGATTTTACCTTTGTGCACGTGTGAGCCTTCATTTTAAAATGCATTCACCTCTCATGGTTCGTTCACCCATGGGAGGGGTGAATGGGACATTCACCCCACCTTTGAGGCAAATGCAATTACAAGGTGTTCCCAAGGTACATTCACCCATGGGAGGGGCGAACAGGATGTTTGCCCCACCTTCGAGGTGAATGTGAATTGTAGTTCATTTTGGGTGATCATGATTTCATTTTGGTACGGGGCGCGTTTGCCATATAAGGAGTGAATGACATGTTCACCCCACAATAGGGGCAAAAACAAATGCTTATATCTTCACCCAAGATTTGAAGTTTTGCACTCTTTTGAAATTTTGTTCGCCATTTCATACGATGATTGGGGCGTTTGACCCACCTCTAGGGCGAATGTAAATACATTTTCAAGTCCATCAAGTTTCTAACTAGGCCTTTCATTACTTTATTTTCTATTTTTTACAAGTTTTAAATATGCCTTCATTTTTAGAGTATTCATAGTGGGGAAAACTTGAATCAACACAAAAATAAATACAACACACATGTAAAGAAATTAGGAACATATGAAATTGTCTTCAAAATAATGCCACCATAATCAACATATTGTATCAAAAATATTCCAATAAAACTCCCAATGTGGAAAAATGCAAAATTTCCAATATTTTTGGTGACTCATGGGGTATCTAGCTCGCATGGATGCAAGCGATCCCAGGCATTCATTCATTGGGTAACAGGGTATTTAGTCGATGCACTCATCTATACTGTGGATGGTTTCTTATATGCTTCTTCCTCTACACTTTCCTTTTGCTCTGCCTCTTCTGCTACTCTAAGTACTTCAGCTCGCTTCACTTCTTCTATTGTTTTTGTTGCTATCGCGTGCTCTACCACTACCTGCTCCTTGTGCTCTTGGATTATTTCAGAGTTAACCTCATAAGCACGAACATCCTCTCTCCAATAATGACTATTAAAAAGGCATGGCACATTGAGAGACTCATAAAAAAAGTGAATATTCTTAACATCTATCAAACTAAGGTGCTTCACTTGTTGGGACAATTCGTATAATGGTAGTTCTAAGCATGTATATTTTTGCATCAAGGGCAACACCTGCACTTCTGCTAGAGGCTCCTCCCAAGCATCAATTTCGAAAGTATCTTCAATAAAATTATTCTAGAGCACTTCTAGTTGTTCTATGGGAAGAGGTTCACTCCAATTATCTATAAAGGTCAAAAATCCCAACTCATCAACGGTATCAAAATGAGACATGGAAATAGTGTGCTCACGTTCGATGGTGTTGAGGATATCCCGTCCTTCGCATACCAGGCCCATTCACTAGAAGTAACTTTGCAATGTAATTTTTGCCTTCGACCAAGTATAATCCATCTCGATGAGGGGACGAATGTGTAAATTGGTATTAATCATAGTCTGTATCTTTACTGCCATCTCCATATAGGGCGACAACATCTCCTATGTGGTATCAATCAGTTGCTACCCAAGCTAGATCTGTATTTGTGCCTCCCATAAATATTGTAGCACCTTAACAACTTAAGTGACCAACTTTTCACAATTATGTGCAGAGCGAAGGCAGGTTCCCTTGATGCTATCACATGAAAATCCTATGGCTGGTGCCACTTCCTTCTCATATAACTATTGCTTTACTTATTCAAGCTACTTCTGAAGCTTGTGCATCTCAATCTTGATGATGTCATGCTCCTTCAAGTGGACCTTTACCTACTAGTGCAAGTAGTCATTTTCAGTGGTCTTCTCTTCTTGGGCTCGACTTTTCGCTAGGGCATTCTCAGGCTCGATTATCTTGTTTTTACTTTAAAAATATTTCTCCTTAAAATGCTCACCATGAAGATACACTAAGCTCATATCTACTTGAATGTTACCCATATTCTCCATTGGATATACCACGTAAGGTCTTCTATTATAGTCTCAGAAATAAGATCACCTGACAACAACTCTCCTTGGGGATTCTGGACCAATGATGTGATTGTTGTAATATGAGCTTCCATTGTGATGGGGTCAAAAGCAACCTTCTTAATTTGTTGATCAAGAGCCAAGGCCTATTTGCATCACATAATATTCAACCACTGCAAAGAGCTCATATGTTCCTGATTGATCTTCTCTATGTCGGGTTGCTTACAGGCCACCTATATGTCTGGAAATATATGCAACTCCAAGAATGGGGTGAATGGAACTAAAATATATGAGCGACTGGGCCCAGCTGGAATAGAGGACATGGTTAGAAGAGGCATAATGGAAATGGCATTTTTGGTGGAGGAAGATGGTTTGACTGCTGTTATGATTACTCTTGGAGGATCTTGCGTACTAACAACCTCCATGGTGGTGGAGGCAGGGACGGAAGGGGAAGGGCATGAAAATGGATTCGACACTGACGTATATAAACTAAAAGAAATAGAAGATAAAGGAATGGAAATAGAAGAAGGGGCAGTAGTGACTTCAAGAATGAAATAATATGGAAGTGAGGTGGACATGGATGTCATACCGAAGGGTGGAGAAACAGAGACTAAAGATGAAAAAAATGGAATAGATGGTAGTGAAGTAGAAATCACTGCTTGCTCCAAGGAAGATAAAGAGGGAGGAAGAGACGTACCTTCAGGCATAAGCACCGTGTGTTTTGGGGATGGAGGTGGATGTGAAACTGCTTCTTCCTATACTTCGACCCTTTCCCTAATGTTTTCATCCATAAAATCAACATGGGAGCTCTCTCACTGATGGTCTTTCACCAATGACTACATCATCAGAAATACTTTTATGACTTTGGTCGGGGGCTCTTCCACAGACAAAGAATTTACCATGGTCGTTGACACATTAGTAACCATAGGGATAGTTACAACTATCATTGTAGAAATGGTGGTGGCAAAAACTATTGGAGCCTCAATTATAGAGGTATTAACTATACTCATTCTTTGTCGTTTCACCATATTTGGAAATGGAGGCACCTTCGATAAATTTTGCTTTTTGTGCTTGGGTGTTCCCTCTAGTTACCGCTTCATTTGCTGAGACCTCCTCTTAAATATGTATTATTGTTCCTCTTCTTCTGGAGTCTCATCTTCAACTATTGGACGCTCTTATTCAGTTTCGCCTTCGCCACTATCTGAGTGCTAAAAATTCTACAACAAAATTTTAGCAAAGGCGACAGGCTGATACGAGTCTACAAACTCGTCGTAAGCATCATAAAACTACTCATCCAATTTCAACTCGTACGGAGCAGTTGGATTTCTAGGATGAATACGCATAATCCACTAGTTCATTATTTTTTCTTCCATCCAGTTGGGTTTGTCTTCCTTGACAGAATCAAATAAACCCGATGGAGGAATTTGAGTTTTATACTTGGCAAGATTATACTTTGTCTCCTCGTATTAATCATGCCATGGCAAAAGGGTCATCATTTTATCAATATGTTTATTCATGTCTGACCCATCATAATTATTCCTCCTCTTCTAGATATCAATTCGAGGACAGTAATGGAACGATTTGGCCTTCACAATAGCAAAGAACTTACCTAGAGGGTCATATTTCCAGTGTTGTGGCAGTTTAGTCAAACCTAAATCCTGTAGCACCACCATTAAGAGTCTATTTTCCCAACATGGCTCGCTTCTATGTCGTCGAGTTTGAATGGCATGTTACATGTAGTCTTTTTTTCATGCCCATATCTATAAATATTGTTCACATGATTAGTCTGGTGCACGACATCCATGGCAAAAATGTGCTCTGTGGTGAAATACAACAACAAAAATGGCTTACCCGTGAAGCCAAAAATTCGTACAACTACGCCTTGGGTAAGCAAACAAATTTTGCCCTTATCTTGTCCAATGACTTCATCCCTCAAATTTTGTGGTACACTCTCACAAGTACCACAAAGAAACTCAATTGCTGGCCCCAGAAACCAATTGTTGAAGATATATATAGACTCCCTCCTTTTCAAAACTGGAATCTACATATAAACTGGTAGAGGCTCATATTTTTTGCCTACCTATGTTACTGCAATAAATGAGAAGCGCCTCTACAATTGGAAGAAGAAAAACCACACCAAAAATGATGTGTGTCAAAAATATCTAGATGCAAGTTTGTATCCTTTCTAATTAAAAGTTAATTCTTTGGGAAATATACTCAACCTATTCGAAGAAGATGGGGTTACCACCCTGCCTCATGACTGTAGGAGAATAAAATTCAACCTTACAAATACATTGTGCCATAGTAACTTGCCATTTATGCACTATCTCATCCGAAGGCAACCCAACAACCCAAGCTAACATAGAGTATATATCTTGGCTTTTAAATTCTAAGAGTGGCTTGGGCAAACTAGGGAGTTGCCCCATTTGTGGCTCTTTAACCAGTTGCATCTCCATAAACTGGCGCATCGTCATTGTGGAGACGTACCTATCTTCTTGCTCATCTGTATGTAGCTTTTTATTAACTGCATAGGAGGGAGCCTCTAATCCGTAGGCAAATGCCTCATGAATCTCATCTGGAGTGATGGTGAATAAAATATCCCTTTTGGCATTTATAACCGCCTTCGTAAATGGATCATAGAATTCAGCTACAAGCTGCACCAACTCAGGACAGGAATGCACAGGCGGACATAAATACCAGAATAACTATGAATTATAGGGCACTGTGAGCCAGTTGTTATATGATACACCTTGACTCACTGTTGCTTCTACGTCCTACCTTAACTTCTGAATTCCCTTGTGAGTGATAAGGCAGTCTCCAATTTTTGCCATAGTATCTTCGTATGGATCCAGATCTACGTAATCATTTTTTTGAGCCCTTTTGGCTCTAGAGCCTCCTTCCATTTTCTTTGATTTCTTAGGCTTTGAGGCCTTTGCAATGTCTTTGGGCTGTTTACTATGTTTCTCCATTTTTCTCTCTGACAAATTCTCTAAGCAACGTCTAAAATTACTAAAATGCAAGATGCAGCGATAAAAATTTAAAAATAGAAAATAAACTCCAATATTTTACTTAATGCCATCATTATTCAATGCTCACAGATCTAGAACCTTTGAAACTTTGACCATAATTCTTCTTCTTTTACCCAAAAATTGCATTTGCCCCAAATAAAACCACATCGCATAATTTTTCCTTTGTGCGCACGTGAGCCTTCGTTTTAAAATGTGTTTATCGCTCATGGTTCGTTCACCCATGGGAGCGGCGATGGGACGTTCACCCCACCTTTGGGGCAAATGCGATTACAAGGTGTTCCCAAGGTACGTTCGCCCATGGGAGGGGCGAACAGGATGTTTACCCTACCTTCGAGGTGAAAGCAAATTGTAGTTCATTTCAGGCAATCATGATTTCATTCTGGTACTGGGCACGTTCACCCATAGAAGGAGCGAATGGCACGTTTGCCCCACAATAGGGGTGAACGCAAATGCTTATATCTTCACCCAAGCTTTGAAGTTTTGCACCCTTTTAAAATTTCATTCACCCTTTCATAGGGCGATCGAGGCATTTTCCCCACCTCTAGGGTGAATGTAAATACATTTTTCAAGTCCATCAAGTGTCTAACTAGGCCTTTCATTACTTTATTTTCTATTTTTCACAAGTTTTAAAGACGCCTTCATTTTTAGAGTATTCATAGTGGGGAAAACCCGAATCAACACAAAAATAAATATAACACATGTAAAGAAATTAGGAACATATGAAATTGTCTTCGAAATAATACTGCAATAATCAACATATTGTATCAAAAATATTCCAATAAAACTCCCAATGTGGCAAAATACTAAATTTCCAATAGTTATCATCATCAAAGACAAAATCTGAAGGTGACCTATTAAGTTTTCCAAGGATCAATCACATCAAAAAGCTCAAAAATCGCATCTTGCAAGTTTGACTAGAAAAATATAGGTTAGCAGCCCCCCATGCAAACCTCTCAGTTCAAACCAGATTCATCCACCCCATGTGAACCTCTGCTATAGTAAGATAGAATCACCCGAATAAGTAAGTATGGTCTAATTTTTTATGCTATTTTTAGCAAGTTATTTCATATTTTAATTTGATATAAGTCTTTTATCTTCATAAATACGGGGTTTGACTAATGCAGACCCCTTAATGAACTAATAATATTTTGTATGTCTAATAGGTACATAGAACACATCAAACCAGTGGTGGCCCACACACAAGAAGCCCATTTGCACTAAGGAACATCAAGAAGATATATCCCATTGCATTTGGATACATCTAAAAAGGTTTCCTTAGGGAAGACCCAATTGTAGCCTTTAGGGCAAGAATTGTAACAAAAAAAGGATTTCACTATGTAACCTCCTATTTTATTTCAATAACAAAAGCAGTGCATTCTAAAAATTTTAATGAAGGTTGTAGTATCTTTTTTTTGGTTTCACTTTGTCATCCTTAGTTAAAGGACCAGGATTGGTTTGTGGAGCTACAGGGAGTTCCTGTGTTTTTTGGCTTATCTGTGTGGATCTTGAAGCACATTTGTCACTTTGAACCCTAAAATGTTGCCCTATAATAGAAAATCCTCATCTAGTGTAGGATTATCTAATCCTACACTCGAAATTTCTTGCATTATAATATTTGTTCTAAATGAAATATTTGTAAAGTTAAATAGATCTAGCTTAGTGTCCCCCATGATCTCACTAGAAAAAAAAAAAATTCCACCCCTGCATTGACATCTCATTTATTATTGTCATTGTAGAGGAGGTGATCACATCATCTGCTGCCTTCTTATAGTGAATTGTGGGGAGGAACCTAAAAACATTATAATAATATTTTGTTAAAAAAATTAAATTGAATAACGTAAATATAAATTAATTAAAAAAAATACACTTAATTGAAAATGATGAAATGTGTTGTTCCTCTATAGCCTGTAAAGGCATGTTGGTGTGAGGCATAGCAGTAAAAACATAAAAAAAAGAAATAATTTTTTTTGTAATTGTAACTAAACAAATATATATAAAGAAGCTCAAAATAGTAAGTTTACTTGTCATAGGGGTGACCTCACTAGATACACATTGCACATTATGTGCAGGCTGATGTGGATGAGAAACTCTAGGAGAAGAAGCATGTCTCAAATATTTTAGAGGTCTCTAGAAGGGTGTTTCTTCTAACTGTGTGTCAGAAGAATCACTAATGTCTTCTAGCATATAACCCCTTACAACAATATCTTATTTTGTTGTGGTAGTTACTTCCCTTCATTACATTTAGGTGTAAATTTAAAATTAAAAAACGAAAACCTGTTGTACTATAAAAATTTATTTCTTGGTGAAATATGGAATTATTACCTTCACCTCTTGGGTTGACATGGCAATGCTCACTAGGGTTGGGTGCAACACAATCAATACATTTATATTCTATACATTGTGAAAACATTCATAATAGAATCCAAGAATATAATTACACGTCATCATAGTTGTTATTGTGTTCGTTTTGATGCACTACAAAATATATGTACACCAATTGAATTTATGGTGGTGAAGACACCAAACTAGATAGGTCAATCTCCAAAATAGAATGTTTATTGATCTTCCTTGTAAAATGATTCTTGCTTGGAAGACTTTGATAATCGTTTTAAGAAGTTTATCTTCAAAAAATGAATTGGTTAAGCCCCTTATAGACTTAGAGGCAGAAACTACAAAAAGAATCATTAGTTGAGAAATCATAAATAGTAAATTTTAAAATTTAAAGAATATCAAGAGTTATACGTGACAATAATTCTAAAGAGATATTGAATTTGACCTCTAGGAATGCTTTGTCATCTACCGATAGCGAGAACTTCACAATGATGAGATCAGCATCCTTATGAGGGAGACCTATAAATATCTCCATGTCTAAGCGTTTGATAGTAATACATATCTTCTTCTTACGGATTGTCAAATTGAACGCATCATTGACCCAAAAAATGTTGTATTCGAGTGTGGTTAACATTTCTAAAATGTTGGGGTAGACAAGGTTTTTCAAGACACTTTTAGAAGCAGGTTTGAAAGTGGTGGTCATTGTTGGAAGTGGTGAAAGTAGCATAAATATTTGAGAGAGTAGGGTTTAGTGTATTATACACCTAGGTTTTGCTCTAATGATCTACAAAATAAAAAAGGTCAAAAATGATTGTAGATGCTTTTTTATAGACAATTGCATGCTAAAATTGAATGTGGATGGACACGTGGTAGCATGTAATTCAACATGCATAGGTGAGTTATTGATAATTTTATACATGGCAGTTTAACATCTTATGCAATCGATCTGGAGTTGGACACCATTTTATAATTGATTCAACATCGAATACTTTTGTACAAACAATCCAAATTTGGACAGTCTTTTGCAACTAATTCAGATTTTATCACTATTTTGCCATTGTTCTAGAGTTGATAAGATTTTTACTACTAGGTTGAAATCGATCATTGTTTTGCAACTGGTCCAGAGTCAAACTATCATTTGCAATCGATCAAATGTCAGATACTATTTTGCTATCAAGATAAAGTCGATCATATTTTTACAACTAGGATAGAGTCAAACTATTATTTGCAACTGATCCAAAGTTGACTAGTTATTTGCTACCAGTTGATGGTTGAGCATTCATTTGCTATTAATTGATAATCAAGTTATCATTTGTAACCAACCGATAGTTGAGCAGTCATTTGCAGTCTTTTGAAACCAATTGATAATCAAGTAGTCATTTGTAACTAGTTGATAATCGAGTAGTCATTTGCAACTGATTGCTAGTTGAGAAATCATTTGCAACTGACCATCAGTTGAATTTATTTTGCAAGCGACCAACAATCAATTTTATATCATTGATCATCAAAATTATAAAATTCACCTCAGTTTTATAATTTTTGATGAAAATAAAGGTAATTCACCATGTATCCTACATGAATTTTACTAAGATTTGCCTTTATTTTGAATAAGATTTACTCTTATTTTATAAATAGATTTTGGATTTGACCCCTTATGCATAACCCAATTGCAGTGTTTGGAGAACTAGCAGCTCAATATGTGTGGGGAGAACAACTTATTTTCCATAAACCAAAGCATACAAAGAAGTCTTGATATATTTATTTATTGAGATGTGATCCACCTAGAGTGCTTGGTTCAACTATAAATTCCAGCTTCTCTTGTTACTACCCATTATTCTTTTCAAGATGCGTAGCAAATTCTTGTTAGTATATTCTGCCAACCCATTCCCCTACGGGTAATAGTTGGATGATGTCTTCAAATAAATGTCGTATTTACTAGCAAACTCTATAATTTTGGCTCTAATGAATGAACAGGGTTGGCCAATAATAACCAGCTTGGATAATTTTTAAAGCCATGGGTTTTCCTGCATAAGGACCTCCCGAAATCCCAGAATGAAACTCCTCAAAAATCTTCTCCTTTTCGAACGCTTTTACACACCTGAGAAGAACTTCGTTAATGTTCTTATGATATAAGCCAATAGGAAACAATACATATTTAAGTTCTTACAGTATGAACCCATGACACTGTGAGGCATCGAGATGAGTTGGGCATCTCCCAAAATCAAAATAGTCGATGAGCTCTTCTATCCAATCATGGTCACTTGTATGATTTATGCAAATTGTTTCACCTATATCTTCCTTGTGAATCACATCTAATGCCTCGGTGGTAGCACTCTTAGCTAACTCTTGACATAAGACATGCCCATGAAATAGCCTTATCGATCGGATCTCCACATCGTACTCTTGAATTTTGGAAACCCATATTGGCATTTTATTGCCTAATTCATCTTGCAATATAAAGTTTCGAATGTCAGGATGAATCACATAAACAACAATCTTGCTCTGAGAAATGAAATGTCAGAACTTTTTTAATGATTTCATTATTGTGTAGACCTACTTCTCAATAAAATTGTACTTCTCCTGATGTGGTGAAATAACTTGGCTTAAGAAAGTGATGGGCTTTTCTTCTCCATCTTCTAGTTTCTGAGTCAACACTGCAACATAACTTTTGTGCTCCCCTACTACATAGAGAATGAAGTCTTTCAAATAGTTAGGATTAATTAACACTGGAGCCTAAGTAATTTCTTTCTTTGACTTATTGAAAATATTGTCTCCTGACTTTTGTCCATTTAAATTCATCATTATTTTTCAAAAGATCGGTCATGGGCTTAACAACTTGGTATAAATCACAAATAAACTTGCAGATGAAGTTTATTTGACCAAATAAGGACTGCAAGTATTTCTTATTAGTGGGCAGTGGTAATTTCATGAACACTTAAGCTCTTGCAAGATCTATTGCCAACCCCTTTTATGAGATTATTTGACCTAACAATTTCCCTTGATGAAAAATATCGACTTTTTTGGATTGATGGAGATATTGAACTCATGTCACTTCTCAAACACTTGCCTCAAATGAGCAACATGATCTTCTCTACGATACGAAAACACAGTCATATCATCAAGATATATTACAATTATTCTATTTAGAAACTCACCAAAGATGATGTCCATGGCTCTTTGGAAGGTGGTGCCAATATTTGAGAGCCCAAATGGCATCTGCTGGTAGGCGAACGTGCCCCACTTTGTAGTGAATGTTGTTTTGTATTGATCCTCACCCTTCACCTAGATTTGATTATACCCATAAAAGCCATCTAATAATGAGAATATCTAAACGCCAACTACCACATGAAGAATTTGATCAATTTGAGGTAGTGGGAAATGATATTTGAGCGATACTTGGTTCAGGTTGCAAAAATCTACGAACAACCGTATGTCTCCATTCTTCTTTATTACAGGTTCCAGGTTCAACACCTAGGTTGAATGCTTAATCGGATAAATAATTTTTACCTCCAGCATCTTCAATAATTTTGCCTTCATGAGTGCTTCAATATTAGGATTAATAGGACGTTACTTTTGATGAAAAGGTTTTACCCCCTCCTGCAGTTCTATGGTATGTTGAATCACATCTTTTTCATATCATTTTAAATCTTGATAACTCCACGCCATAATGTCGGGGTACTCATAGCACATATTCTTAATGCCTTCAAGCTCTTCTAATACACCATCAGTCCCAATCTTGATAATATTTTTCGGTTCCAACTACAATTATTTATACTTCTTGGCATCTACCTTAGTCCTGTGCTTATCAGCCCTATCATTTTGATCAAATAATATTTCTAGCGAGATTAAACCCATGGGGATGTGATTATTCTTTAACTGAATATCGCTTCCTTCTCCTCCTCTACAAGTATTATGTCATTCACGCTAGCGGCCTAGCTAAGCAAAAATTTTATTATTTGTTCATCATTGTCAAATACTTGCCAATAAAGATTATTATATGGGATTGAAGGTCTATAAATCACCCTAACACTCTTGGGATTTCAAACCACTTGCTTCATGGGGGAATAATTTGCACCAAGGAAATATAAGATATCAACATGTCTATTCTGCTCTCGAGGAATCTCTTGAATGTTCAGAGCTATGAAAGCCTCAAGAAAATTCCAAATCCTATTGTGATAAGATTTTAGATAGTGTTGCTTCGATACACATTTATTAGTGTCCTGGTTGCAAATAAGCTCAGAGTCACCAAAAATTTGTATTTATTTAATGTCTAATTTTGTAGCCTTTTTCAACCCAAGGCACAATGCTTCATAGTCGACTGCATTGTTAGTATAGCTCCAAGTCAACCTGTAAGAATAAATCTTTTGTATACCTTTAGGAGAGATCAATACAACACCAAACCCTACACCATTATTACATCTAGTGCCATCAAAATATAGTTTCCATAATTGATTCATGTTAGAACCCTATGAATCGAGAGCTTGCTTTTCAGCTCGCTCTGGTTTAGTTATTGTGTAACAACCGATGTCAATTCTGATTATTGCATTGAAATCTATGAGCAAAAAATCATCCTCCAAATGAATCTCACCCAATGCCTCTCCCACCAAGTCAACTTCCTCTAGTTCTTTAGTCACCATTTTCACTGCACTTGGATACTGTTATTCCTCTTTGAACCTTTCAATGTGAAAAGGTGAAGATTTTTCATTATGGATATGAGCCCATTTTCCCTTGAATGGTATCTCCAAATGTGAATAGTCCAAGGAAATATATCCTCCCAACTTAGCTGTGAACTCCCTTGACAGGAACATGCTGAAGTATGGCTTTAAATCTACTACTACAATTTTTTTTCCAAAAAAACTCCCAATGTGGAAAAATGCAAAATTACCAACAGTTATCATCATCAAATACAAAATCTGAAGGTGACTTGTCAAGTTTTCCAAGGAGCAATCACATCAAAATCTCAAAAATCGCATCTTCCAAGTTTGGCTAGAAAAATACAGGTTTGCACCCCCCCATGCGAACCTCCTGGTTCAAACCAGGTTCACCCTCCCCCATGCGAAACTCTGCTACATCAATATAGAATCACTCGAATAATTAAGTATGGTCTAATTTAGTGTTTTATGCAATTTTTAGCAAGTTATTACATGTTTTAATTTGATATAAGTCTTTTGTCTTCATAAATATGGGGTTTGACTAAGGCAAACCCCTTAATGAACTAATAAGATTTTGTAGGTCTAACAGGTACATAGAACACACCAGTGGTGGCCTACATGCAAGAAGCCCATTTGCACTAAGGAACATTAAGAAGATATATCCCATGACCTTTGGACACATCTAAAAAGGTTTCCTCAGGGAAGACCCAATTGTAGCCTTTAGGGCAAGAATTGTAACAAAAAAAGAATTTCACTCTGTAACCTCCTATTTTATTTCAATAACAAAAGCAGTGCATTCTAAAATTTTTAATGAGGGTTGTAGTATTTTTTTGTTGGTTTCAAGTTAAATTTGTCATCCTTATTTAAAGGACTAGGATTGGTTTGTAGAGCTACAAGGAGTTCTAGTTTTTTTTGGCTTCTATGTGTGGATAGTGAAGAACATTTGTCACTTTGAACCCTAAAATGTTGCCTTATAATTGAAAATCCTCATCTAGTGTAGGATTATCTAATCCTGCACTCGAAATTTCTTGCATTATAATATTTGTTCTAAATGAAATATTTGCAAATTCGAGCAGAGTCTAGCTTAGTGTCCCCCATTATCTCACTAGAAAAAAATATTTTCCACCCCTACATTGACCTCTCATTTTTTATTGTCATTATAGAGGGGGTGCTGACATCATCTGTTGCCTTCTTATAGTGAATTGTGGGGAGGCACCTAAAAACATTACAATAAGATTTTGTTAAAAAAATTAAATTGAATAAAGTAAATATAAACTAATTAAAAAAATACACTTACTTGAAAATGATGAAATGTGTTGTGCCTCTACAGCCTGTAAAGGCATGTCAGTGTGAGGCATAACACTAAAAACATAAGAAAAATAAATAAAAATTGTTGTAATTTTAACTAAACAAATATATATAAAGAAGCTCAAAATAGTAAATTTACTTGTCATAGGCATGGCCTCACTAGATACACATTGCACATTATGTGCAAGCTGATGTGGATGAGAAAATCTAGGAGAAGAAGCATGTCTTAAATATTTTAGAGGTCTCTAGAAGGGTGTTTCTTCTAACTATATGTCAGAAGAATCACTAATGGCTTCTAGAATATAACTCCTTAAAACAATATCTCATTTGGTTGTGGTAGTGGCTTCCCTTATTTACATTTAGGTGTAAATTTAAAATTAAAAAATGAAAACTGCTTGTATTATAAAAATTTATTTTTTGGTGAAATATGGAATTATTACCTTCACCTCTTGGGTTGACATGGCAATGCTCACTAGGGTTGGGTGCAACACAATCAATACATTTGTATTATATGCATTGTGAAAACATTCATAATAGAATCCAATAATATAATTACACATCATCATAGTTGTTGTTGTGTTCATTTGGATGTTATGTAGTTCTACTTTGATGCGCTACAAAATATATGTACACCAATTGAATTTTTGGTGGTGAATACACCAAACTAGATAGGTCAATCTCCAAAATAGAATGGTTATTGATCTTCCTTGTAAAATTATTCTTGCTTGGAAGACTTTGATAATCGCTTTAAGAAGTTTATCTTCAATAGATGAATTGGTTAAGCCCATTCTAGACTTAGAGGCAGAAACTACAAAAAAGAATTATTAGTTGAGAAATCATAAATTTTAAATTTTAAAATTTAAAGAATATCAAGAATTATACATGACAATAATTCTAAAGAAATACTTAATTTGACCTCTAGGAATGCTTTTTCATCTACCGATAGCGAGAACTTCACAATGATGATATAAACATACCTACGAGGGATACCTATCAATATCTTCGTGTGTAAGGGTTTGATAGTAATACATATCTTCTTATTCTAGATTGTCAAATTGATGGTCATTATATCATTATCATACACACCTATAATATTCTCCAAGATATGGTTATATGTTCTAAAATACAACATAAAAACTAAAGACTGCAAGCATGCATCATTGACCCAAAAACTGTTGTATTCGAGTGTGGTTAAGATTTCTAAAATTTTGGGGTAGACAAGGTTTTTCAAGACAATTTTAGAAGCAGGGGCGAAAGTGGTGGTCATTGTTGGAAGTGGTGAAAGTAGGGTAAATTTTTTACGAAGTAGGGTTTAGGGTATTATCCGCCTAGGTTTTTCTCTAATGATCTACAAAATAAAAAAGGTCAAAAATGATTGTAGATACCTTTTTATAGACAATTGCATGCTAAAATTGAGTGTGGATGGACACGTGGTATCATGTAATTCAACATGCATAGGTGAGTGATTGATCATTTGATACATGGCAGTTTAACCTCTTATGCAATTGATCTAGAGTTGGACACCATTTTACAATTGATTCAACATCGGATACTATTGTAAAACCAATCCAAATTTGGATAGTCTTTTACAACTAATTTAGAGTTTATCACTATTTTGCAATTGATCTAGATTTGATAAGAGTTTTAATACTAGGTTAAAATCGATCATTATTTTGCAACTGGTCCAAAGTCAAACTATCAGTTGCAATTGATCAGATGTCAGATACTATTTTGCCATTGATCTAGATTTAGCTAGTATTTTGCAACTGATCTAGAGTTGGTCATTGATTTACCACTAATCTAGAGTCGGTTAGAATTTTGCTATCAAGATGAAGTCGATCATAGTTTTACAACTAGGATAGAGTCAAACTATTATTTGCAACTGATCCCAAGTTGACTAGTTATTTGCTACTAGTTGATGGTTGAGCATTCAATTACTATCGATCGATAATCAAGATATCATTTGTAATCGACTGATAGTTGAGCAATCATTTACAATTAGTCGATAATTGAGTAGTCATTTGCAATATTTTGAAACCAATTGATAATCAAGTAGTCATTTGTAACTAGTCGATAATCGAGTAGTCATTTGCAACTTATTTTTAGTCGAGTAATCATTTGCAACTGACCATCAATTGAATTTATTTTACAAGCAACCAACAATTGATTTTATTTTACAAGCGACCAACAATTGATTTTATAACGTTGATCATCAAAATTGTAAAATTCACCTCAATTTTATAATTTTTGGTGAAGATAAAGGTAATTCACCATGTATCCAACATGAATTTGACCAATATTTGCCTTTATTTTCAATATGATTTACCCTTATTTTATAAATATATTTTGGATTTGACCCCTTATGCATAACCCTACCCAAGTAGACCAATAACCTTTGACCACAATACAACAATGGTCAATGACACCTATGCCTCCTACATTTCAACAACCAAGCAACCTAAGGGTCCCAAGCAATCAAGTTAGGGTAGCCAAAAATGGCTTGACACTGTCAACAACTATACCACCAAAAATTTTAAAATTCAAAAAGCAAAATACCCCAAAAATCTTAAGGTAGCAATAAATGTTACTAGAACCAACCAAGGATATTTGGCCAACCCAAGAGAGACCACACTTTATTCCTTAGAGTGCAATATCTTTGGGATATTTTAATATAGTATATCAATTGGAAAAATCCACTAAACTAGTTCTAATATGAAAAATACTAGCCATTCCAAGACAAATATAACACTTACAAAAGACCCTGAAAGAAAAAGAAATGAAATAAAATTAGAAGCCCTAACAAACTGACATTTTCTTACAATTTTTAGCCCACAGATCAAGCACAACAAAACCCCTATTCTATCTCTTTCTTATATATGGGGGAAAAATAATTCATGATTGTATAGTGGATTCATAGATCAATACAAAAATTATGCCCCAAAAATTGCAAATGCATTGGATATTAATTATCATCCTATCAACAAGAAATTAATACAACCAAAAAATATCCTAACTCAAGTCTTAGGATAAATAAGGAAACTACCACTGGCCCTAAATACTTGTCAAAATTTTTGTTCTTTTCCTTTCCTCGAACCTTTCAAAACTTTTGATCTTCAAAGTATCTTCTTTCTGCTTATCAAAACTTTTGATCTAAACTTTTGGCACCTTATATTTTTCTTCTTGATTATTTTACCTCTGCTTAGATCATCTTTCAAGTTTTTTTAAAGCCAACATTTTTTAATGTAGTGATAATTCACTACAAGAAGAATGATAAGTCGTAATAAAAATGAAAACATATAATGGAAATAACCATAGAATTAGAAACCATGAAAGACCCCTTATATCACTAAGGACCAAGTGCCCCAAAAAAGTGACAATCAAGGTGTAAAATAAGTTTAAAATAACATGGTAAGTATCAATTCAAAGATCAATCTGTTATGATGTTTTTGGTGCAATATAGGGAATAATCCTATGGACTATGTAGTGCCCATCAAATATTCCTAGGTAAACGAATATAACTAGAAATGTCAGGCTCAACAAGCCACTAGTTTAGATCAAATGGAACCAAAAATAAATCAATCTGTATACCAATAACCCTACAAACAAAATCTTTTCCAATTTTAGCATTGTTGAAATATATGAAGATTTCACATTTGAGGATGATGCTATATTTATACATCAACAAGGGGTTGGAATCATGGAAAAGAGAAAAGCATATGAGGAAAAAACCTTATCCTATAAACAAGATGAATTAAACAAAGGTACTACAATTCTTAGGAGAGGGAGACCACCATTGCACCTAAAATATAAGGGGTCAATATCTACACAACAATAAAAATAAAGAAAAACAATGGGAAGAGTCCTATAGATACAACCCAAGTAGATGCACATGCCAATAAAGATAAATATGTAGATAATAACAAATAATGAAAAACAAAAAAGAGGAGTGCAAAGGGAATGGATAAGTCCACAAAAAGGATAAACTATGAGGATAAGGAACGACTTCAAAAGGAGGTAAAGTAACGTTTAAAATATCATTCTCTTACAAGTGAAGAATGCACAATGGCTACAAGATAATATAGAAAGTTTACCATATGTAGTGAGAGTAGCTCAATCAAATTTGGATTTTATATCACTAAATAAATGAAGAATATGCCTACTAAAGTAAGCATTTTGGAAGCACTAGCTTTTCTTGGTTGGTAAAATCTACTTCAAGAAACTTAAAAGAGCAAGAAAGAAGCTATGCCAAAAATGGAAAACAAAAGATAGTTGAATCTAATATAGTTGGACCAAAAAATATGATACCCAAAAAACTATTAAACATCTAGGTCAATGTAGTAAACATATTGAGAGAGATATAACCCTATGAAGTCAACAATCCAAAACAAAAGAAAATCACATTTAAAAAAAAATAAAATTTAAAGATATATGTTAGTTTAGGTAAGCAAATTAGTTGTTTATTTTAATTAGAAGAAAAATTGCAAATCTAATGGTTTATAGAAAGGAATATATGAGATTTGAGAAAATTATTTTTTGGTAAATCCTAGTTTAATAAACCCTAATGATATTGGAAAATATTTTTTTTGGTTGAGGTTATTGAGTTGGAAATGTCAAGAAATTGGCAAAAGGAAAGGATAAGGGTGATAGTGTGCAAGTTGAGGGAACCACATCTTTGGTGGTAGATAGACCAAACAGTGTTCACAAGTGTTTGTTTGAATCAAAAAATATATTTTGCAGGTTCATGGCTACAATCAAAAGAAAAAAGTTGGTATTTCTATAAACCCTAGTAGCAGATTTAATTTTATTAATATTTCTTTGGCTCAAATGTTGTAGGTTCAAGCAACAAATATTAAGGACATACAACTTGAGGGTGAGAATGTTCAATTTTTTGAAGATTTGAAGATCACCATGGATAGACAAGTTTTACATTCAAATTTTTATGCTATTGAGATGGATGATGTGGACATTGTTCTTGGTTGGCCTTGGTTGGATTCTTTGGGTATTGTTAACATTAATGTGTTAAAAAAGTTTATGAAGTTATGGTACATAAAAAAGATAATATTGCAAGATATTTCTTAGCAAAAGAATCAAGGATCCAAGAAGAAGCAAGAATCAATTATGGTAGCAAAACAAGCTAAGGAACCAATATAAGAATCAAAAGTGGAATCTACAAAAGTAGCAATAGTAGAGTCCATGGAAGAAGCAATAACAATAGAAACCCTAGAAGAAATAGCAACAAATTTCAAGAAAGCTCTAGAAAAAACAATAGCAAATTTTAAGGAAACTCTAAAATTAATTAAACAATAACTTGAAGAACCTAAAATAGACTCAAATGAGGAGGTAATAGCGAAAAAAAGAAGAAGTAAAAGTAGAGTCCAAGGATGAACCAAAATATGGGAGCATGACATAAGACCATAAAAGAGAAGTAAAAAATATTAAAGAATAAAAGGTATCAAAACATCAAGTTAAGGTTGCAACATATTGCCACCCACACCACTAAGAGCAACAATGATTTGGGAGGCATGGCTTACACTATCAATATTATGGATCAAAATGAAATTAGAAAGGCATAAATTATGGTCATGGTCAATAGAAAAATCTTATTAATTGTGGATTTTAGAATGGTGAAACATCATCAAGGAACAACAAGACCAATCATTTGAAATATTAGAGTACATCAATAGAAGCATGGAGCCAACATAGTAATTATGGAGGCAAATGGTAACTTGGTACAATCACATACCACCACCAATCAAAATTTCACTTAGATGGAGGGATGGCCAAGATTGGTGTTGGTTGCTAGCATTGCTTACCGAATCATATTATCTAGTTTCTTCTTGTATTTTGAGGATGAAACATTTTGTAAATGGGATGGAATTTTAGGTACCTACCGTGATGGATATGGGGATATAATATTATATAGTGTAGGGGATTATGGATAGGTGGTATGGGCCACACATAACCTAGGGTTGGTTATGTTTTAGTATTTTACTATAATAATGAGTGGAAAAAAGGTTTAGGAAAATGGGTATATAAAGAAGAAATATTGTCAATGAAATCAAGGAATCATATCAATTATTTTTTGTAACAATCTTGACTCATGGAACAAATATGGAGTGATTCCTTTCTTAAGGAGTATTATTAGTGTTGTCCTACCCTAATCGTATTATCTATATCTGAGTCTCATTGTGTGGATTGTTATTGTGGTTATTATTTGTAGATGAATGTTTGTTGATGAGAATTGAGATTCACAACATCCTCTATCCCAATTTTAAGGTTTTAATATTTTTGAAGAAAAGAATCAAAACTATGTTAGATCTTTGGAATCATTCTAATATCACTTTGATCATTTGGAGGATTGCAAAATCGACTTTTAAATTTGCCATCATATTTAAAATATGTGTTTAAGAAAACTTGTGAACTTATTCCAAATGAAGTATATGTTAAATTATTTATATTTTTTTTGTTGAGATCCTTGAGACTGGTGCTAGCCAAATATTTAAAATGTGTATGTGTATTTGTATTGTTAAGTGATTTATTCTTCTCCATTAAGAAAAAATCATCCGTTGACGGGTCAATTTTTGCAACCCAATTAAATCTAATTTGAACATTCAAATGAAACAGGCGTAATCAACCCGACTAAGGGGAAAATTACACTAATGTGTAGTGCCAACGTGCTTGAATTGGCATCTTTGGGTTGCACTGAGAGAACATCTTCAACCTTTTATTTAGGGTTATGGCCAAGAATAACCCTAAATTTACGGTTATGTTTCATGGTCAAAGATGGTAAGCTTCTCAATTGAGCACTCATCCGCACCGAAATTGAATGACTTTACGCACAGAGTGAGAGCGAGACATATTTGTGGGCTCTTTCCAGTAAACAAGGAAAGTTTATTACAGATATTAATGTAGAATGGACAATCATGTTAATAGTTCACCCTCGCCCGGCTGAAAGTTTTCGCTGAAGGAAAAGCGAATCCCTAAACCGATGCAAATGTAAGTAGAAAAAGCGAATCCCTAAACCGATGCAAATGTAAGTAGATACTCTTATGCCCTGCGTTGCAATTTTTATACCGAAAGTCGTTGGACCGTTCCACGTAACCAGGCAAAGCAAACCCAGGCTTAAAATAGTAATAAAAAAAAATTCTCCTGTTCTATGGGCGGTCGGAACGAGATACGAAAAACAGTGTCATATTTTGGGTCTATTTTTAGAGTAGTGTTAGTAGTAGTTATGGATATTTTAACAACGAAAGTCGATAGCAAGCTTTTTTAATTTTTAATTTTCAAAGTTAAAAGTAATGCCCCACACAGTGGATTTCGTAAAATTACATTAAAAAATAAATGCGAAACAATAATAACGAGCTGTACGCCGGATTGTTTGGGTGTTGTCCAGCAGGGGCGATTCCCGCACAAACTTGTTCCCACACTCTAAACATGACTTAACCTGCTTACTTGCCGCGTTAAAATCTCTATTTAATGAACCTTCCTTTCTCCCACTTTCTCATTGCAATTTCTCCTCCTCTTCCGGGCTCTGCTCTGTGAGTCTCTTTCAGTTTGGCGTCGGCGAAGTCTCGGTTGTAGGTGAGTTCGGGATCCATCTCCAAAATGGCTGCTTTGGAGTGAAGTGTGCTCCCCAATTTATTCATTGTTGATAGCACCGTGAGTTTAAATAGTAATGTTGTTTCTTGTGAATTGCAGAAACTATGGCATTTGTACAACTTTTCCTTCTGGGATTTTTCTCAATAGGTAGATTTGGATTTGCTTACGGCTGGACAAGCGCTCATGCCACATTTTATGGGGGTAGTGATGCATCCGGCACAATGGGTAAGTGTCTAATTCTCTCGCATTGTCCACAAGAAGATGGAATGGAGCTCATGCATTGTAACATGGGAAAATTGTTTCATATGATGCAGGGGGCGCCTGTGGGTATGGCAATCTATACAGCCAAGGATACGGCACCAACACTGCAGCTCTCAGCACCGCTCTCTTTAACAACGGCCTCAGCTGTGGAGCGTGCTATGAGATCAAATGCAACGACGATCCACAATGGTGCCTCCCCAGTACAATTGTGGTCACTGCCACCAATTTCTGCCCGCCCAACAATGCCCTGCCTAATGATGCTGGGGGCTGGTGTAACTCCCCACTACAGCACTTCGATCTCTCACAGCTTGTATTCCAGCAGATTGCCAAGTACAAGGCCGGCATTGTCCCTGTTCTCTACCAAAGGTCCGTCCTCCGATTTCTGGCTGATTATACATCTGCTTCTCTGATTTCGTTGTATTACCAGAGGGACTAGTCACTGTGCTATATCCACCCGCTTCTCTTTTTAAGTTAGTTGATTTATTTCAACGTGTTGTATTGCAGGGTACCCTGTGACAGAAAAGGCGGAATCCGATTTACCATCAATGGGCATTCCTACTTCAATTTGGTGCTGGTCACAAACGTTGGCGGAGCAGGGGACGTGCAGGCAGTGTGGATAAAGGGGTCAAGGACTGGGTGGCAGCCAATGTCGCGGAACTGGGGCCAGAATTGGCAGAGCAACAGCTACCTCAACGGGCAGAGCCTCTCATTCAAGGTTACCACCAGTGACGGCAAGACAGTCACGTCCTACGAGGTCGCTCCCAGCGACTGGCAATTTGGCCAGACTTTTAGCGGTGCTCAGATACAGTAAGATAACATAACCATAACAGCCTGGCAAGCATAGTATTATTATAATTTTGTGACCAAGAAGGTCTTGTCTAGTGTTTGCATATACATGTAGCAATATGGCCAGCGAGATTGGCCTAGTTTTAGTCGGGCTGTCTATTGAAGCTGATTGTAGACGAAGCGCTGTGGCGGTGGCACTGACCATAGAAAGCTACGGCAGTTCTGTCTAAAGACGTGATATTGATTTTTAGGAGATAAAGTGTATTTGGTGTATAGTGGTGGAGGGCAAGGCAGAGGTGGATTATAGACACCCGCCCGTTCTGTGGTGTGATTCCTATTATTAGACGGTAATAGCTAATAGGGTATTGCAAGAGGAGAGGAGGTCTTCTGTTCTGCAGAGGGACAAGTGTGCTTCATGCAATTGTCTATACTCAACTGTCATTGTTTATAATAATAATTGTGGTCTTCGATACCACAATAATAATAATTGTGTTCTTCAATCCTAGATTCTGGTGCGTTAAGTTAGTTTGGTGATGCCGTCAGATTTAAAATTTTTTATGTCATAGAGTATGAACTTCGATATGTTATTCAGATTCTCCGGAAAGAAACCCATATGGATGGGTCAAAATGAAAAATGTTTTTTGTTTTGTTTTTTTTCGAGACCATGATCCCGTGATTCCGCGTTCCCTCTTGATAAGAAAATAAGCGAGCGTTCTCGATATGTTGTTTTAGTTTTCATTGGGAAGCAGGGTATACATTATGACGGCCAGTTGCTGTCATTGTCTTCGAAATCGTCGGTCGCTTTACATTCCAAAGTGACAGCCGGGTATAGTAGATTCAGCTCCTAAGTCCCTTTCATTTGGATGGTTCCAATTCGAATGACTAAAGAAGTAACTTACGGGGTTTGATAAAATGCCTTCACCGTTTTGCATTGACCAGAGACAGGATTGCAGAACGCATAATTTTTTACAACTGTTTCATAGATTATTATTATATTTTCCCTCCATTGTTATATAACAGCTAAGCTAATTGGTTTTTTTAATCAGGTAAATTAAACTCCGTTAAGCGTGACACTACATATTTTGAGGTGCTGTATATTAGTTTCCAAAGAAACCAATTGTTCTTGTTTAAATAATATTTTTATGATCTATTTCCTTTGAAAAATGTTTATTTCTAAGACATTTAAAGGAGGTCTATTCACTTTACCGGGAAAAAAATTTGTTTAAATCAAAGAGATTTAAAGGTAAAACAATTAAAAATGTTTGCTAGAATTTTATTGGTTTAATTTTTAATTTTTATTTTTGGTGTATACTAGAAGAATTGGTAACACCAATTCGTTCAAATTTTTAATTGCCTTTACGTGGGTTTAAACTCTGGATTTGAATTTTGCTTCTTACTGCCACTATAACCTCGAGCTGGATAAACTTATAATAAACTTTTTAATGTACGCGGCGACATTTTATAGGTTTAATTTTAAACTTTATTGGTTGAACTAAAAACCTTAGAAGAGAATGTTGTCCTAGTAGGGTTTAATAGGGACACCTACATATCCTTTTTTAAATAGATAAAGTTTATTCGTTTGTAGATTTGTTGAAGGAGAAACAAAGTTTAAAGAAACGTAGAAAAACAACACTAAAAATATTTTTTGTGGTTGCTAAAAAAATCAATGAACAAGGAGGTACCTCAAAGGATAAATGGATGTTTTTCATAGTCTAAATCAAGATCAAAGATAGCAGAGTATAATAGAATAAATGCTCTTGTATAGAGCCAATCATGATTTGATCTGCAAATTCATGGGTACTTCTGCCTTGAACTTTTTACATTTATGGGTTTGGTAGAACTAAGAGCCTCTTGGTGAATATTCCTTGTGGTTTATTAGTATTGGATATTTTGTTGTTAGTTTTTCTATGCTAGCCAATAGAAATATGGCATTTGAACAAAAAAGAGGAACCATGACCCGACAAAATTATTTATCCAACACTAGAGAGTGGGATTTGATCCCTAAATTAAACCAATTGTTGTCCCAGTTTGGATTCGATTGTATGCACTTCCAATGGAGTTTAAGAGTGAGCAAGTATTAAAAACCATAGGTAACTTCCTTGGAAGGTATATGGATGTCTCTAGAGACACAATAGAAGGAAACATAGTCATTTATGCTAGAATGTGTTGAAATGGATCTTAGCCAACCTATTTCAATAAAGGTGGAACTCAAACTTGTAGGACTATGTTGTATTCAACATATGGATTATGAAGTGTTTCCCTTGGGGTTCAAAATTTTGCCACAAATATGGGCATTTGTTCTGGTCCTACACAAACACCATGATTATACAAACAAAGGCCCCTTTAAGAACATCAAATCCTCAAGAGAGTAATTCTACAGTCATTAAAGGAGCAACCAATACTTCTCAAGGAGGAAGAAAGGGAGATCGTTTTGAATAGCTCAAAAGGAGGTAAAAGAAAAAATATAGCAAGGATAAAACCCAACCCAAGCCCTAAAATAGGTATGAGATCTTCAAGACATTGGTGGAACAAGAAAAACTTAGGGAAGGAGTGAAAGGGAATAATTAAAATAGTAACACTCATGTTCAAGTCCTTCCTTCAACAGTAATAGAGTGTAGTGAGGATGGAAGGGGTATTGAAAGTGCATAACTAGGAGCAAACAATAGTGAGTTACCATATCTAGAGATGGTAGGGGCACTGATAGTGCATAAATAGGAGAAACCAATAATAAACGACGTCATCATGAGTATGGAAAAAAAAATCACAGAGAAGCCAACTCTAGGGATTATCTAGGTGGAGAAGAGATCACATAATAACAACTCTAAGGGAGTGGGTAGAAAATCAAACAAAGAATTAATAACATCCCAAGAAGACAAATTGGTCAATGAGAGATCGATGAGTATAATAGAATCTTATTGGTCTCAAGGTAACCAATGATTATACAATCATGGAATATTAGGGTTTTAAATAGCAAAATCCATCAACCTATTGTACTAAGACTCTTAGAGAAGATTAAAACATATTTTTTGCTTATCCAAGAGACCAAAATATAATTAAATTCATGTGTAATACAATAAATAGACTCTAGAGGGGTGTCTGTCATATGGATGTGGCTGCCCAAGGGGTCTTGGGGGACATAGTTACCTTTTGGAATTATTTTGAATGGACGACTATAGAGCATATAGCTTGTAGGGGTGTCCTTACATCCCATTTTAGGAACAATGTGATAACTGAGCAGGTTTTAATCATAAATTTCTATAGGGCTCAAAAACTAGATGGATAATTTTATCAATGGAGAGCAACACATAATATGAGAGTCTTGAGGGAGGAGCTAGATTGGATTGTCATTGGGGATTTTAATGCTAACCTATCATATAGAGATTAGGAAGGGGGAACTCCAATTTTAGACTCAAGGGACTGGATCATGATTGTCTAGCTCCATGCATTACACATTGTGGATATTAAATGCCTTGGAACTAGCTAGAATTTGACTAATAAGAGGAGGGAGCCACATAGTAGAAAGGTAAAATTAGATCATTTTTGGATTTATTAGGAGGAATTTGTGAAATGGAATCTAGAATTTATATTTTAGAGGGTCTAGTCTTGGATCACTTCCTATTTTAGTTATAGAGGGGGATCAAGATGGGGTAGCACCAAAAAACATTTAAATTTGAAAATTTTTTGTTATAAAAGGAGAAAATTTGAAAGAAACATTGACAATGGTGCGAAGAGGGACATCCAAAATATGGGACAACAATATTTAGCTTCCAAATTTCATTATGTCTAGGATCAACTAAAATAGTGGAGGTGATCTAACAAGTTGGACTTCTAGGTCCAAACAACTCCATTGGTGGCCATATGGGATGAGGCACATACAATCTTCAAGGAAAAAACAATTATAGAGAAACTCAAAGAAGAGAATGATGAATTGTGTAAAGTGGTAGAGGATATTGACAACCAAGAGGAGATCTACTAAAAATAAAGAGCAAGAACTACTTATTTACTAGGTGGGGACATAAACACTAAATTTTTTCATCGAGTCACTTGTTCTAGGAGATAGATGAACAAGATGGAAGCTCTTCAGGATGAGAATAGGCTCTCCTTTGATATGATCCTAGGTATGCATTCCCATTCAATGGATTATTTTTCTAAATTGTTTAAGGTTTGGTGTAGGATGAAGAGGCTAAAAGAGAATGTCTTGCTACCATTCCCTCTATCATCTCTAAAGAACAAAACCAAGCCTTGCTTAAAACTATTGATAGAGAGGAGATGGAGGAGGTAGTATTTGGCATGAATATAGGAAAAATGCTAGGTCTAGATGACTTCCCAGTCGAGTTTTTTTAAATATTTTGGGACATATTGGAGGAGGATGTAATGGTTGTCATAGAGGAGTCTAAGGGCAGTAAAAGAATGCTTAAAGAATTAAATCAAACATTCATTGCCTTAATTTCAAAAGGGGAGGAGGGGTTGCATATTTTAGATTATATACCTACCATCTTATGTAATATCATATACAAAATAATCATGAAGGTAAGGATGAATGGCTAAAACTTCTCCTAGATAATATTATCTCCATATAACAAGGGGGTTTTGTAGAGGGTAGGTAGATCTTGAATGACGTGGTTCTAGCTCAGGAGGCAATCCACTTAATGCAAACATTTGGCAATAAATGAATGCTAATAAAATTGGATATGTCAAAGGCTTATGCTAGGGTGAAGTGGAGCTTCTTTTCAAGAATGATGGCATCCTTCGGCTTCTTTCAAGATAGGATAGAGTGGGTCATGAGTTGTGCCTATACTACAATATACTTAGTGTTAATCAATGGCCTTTCCTCATAACTATTTTGAGCCATTAGAGGCCTCTGTTAGGGATATACTTGTTCCCCTTATATTTTTATCATATTGTTTAAAGACTTGGGTAAACATATCTTAAGGAGAAGACAACAGGGTTTGTCCACATGTATTAAGGTGGGTGAGGAGGTGTTGATTCACCTACAGTTTATGGATGACACAGGATTGATAAGAGTGGCCAACCTCAAGGAAGCAATAATGATCAAAGATACTCTTAATATTTATCTTAGGGCTATAACCAAGTCATCAATGATAAGAAATCAAAAGGGGTCTTCTTCAATCTTGGCCAAAGGCTTCAGGATAAAATTTTAGATATCTTGGGATTCATGAGGACTTCTCTCCCAATGGTCTATTTGGGAGCCCCTTTGCATTTATAAAAATTAAATATAGTATTATGGAGGAATATTTTTAACCATATCAAAGAAAGAATTAACCTGGGTCTCACAAATGGTTAACCTTTGGAGGTAGATAAGCATTTTTGAAATTATTCATTCAGGCTATCCCAATTGATAAATTTTCTATCATGGCTGTTCCACATACCATATGGAAAGAGTTGGACAAGATGACCATAACATTTTTATGGGGAGGATTAAAATGGGAGAGGAAATGAGCATTAGTAGGTTGGAAGAAAGTAATATTTCCTAAGGCAAAAGGAGGTTTGGGCCTAAGGAGATCAAAGATAAATAATAAAGCTTTGGATGGAAAGCTTTACTAGAGGTGGGTCTCCCAACCAACTTTTTAATTTTGTAGAATTTTAACTAGTAAATATTTGGGACATGTGAAGTCGAATAAGGTGAGTCATTTACCTTTGGATGGTAGTGGGTCCCTAGTGTGGTAGGTGCTAAAGCTAAGATCTTAGGTAGTGAAAGATGGATTATTTTAGAAGTTAGGAGAGCGGAAAAGGTGCGATTTTGGAGAGATTCATGGGATCAATACCATCTATCATTGTTGAATTCCCAAAACTACAAGTAAAATCAACCATGGTAAGCAAGGGTTGGATCAAGATTAAAATGTATTTCAACATCCCCTAGTCGAAGGATTATACATTTAAATAGGTTAAGAAGTTTTACGAGTGGCCATGTCCAATCCCTCAAGAATTAGCACTCATCATGACTAAAGTCCTGGAAAAAAAATTTCTCATAGGTAAGGATGAGAAGGATGAATTAGTGTGGGGTTATGGGAGCCTTGGAGTCTACATGGCGAAGGATGGATATGAAAAATCCTTCCAAAACCTCCTTCTCATGCTTATTAGGTTGAGGATTGGAGAAATATCTAGTAGTCCAAGGGTTGGTGGAAGGTAAACTTCTTTTCCTGGTAGTTCATGCACAATGGAATTCTTACCTTTGATAATCTAAGACATAAGATAATCGTTGACCCATCCTCATATGTTTTATGTTGTAAACATGACAAAACATTTGACCACCTGATGTTCGAGTGCCCCTTCACATACCAAATCTCAAAGAGATGGTTTTTAGATTATAAAATTTGATTCAACGATGATATGGACTTAGATTCATATTTGGAAAAGATGGAAGAAGAGAAAATTTAAATTTGAGGTTCTTTGTATCAGGTGGAAGCTTGGATTAAACTTTATTTGGTGGCAACTGTGGTTGGAGAGAAATGGTAGAATATTTAGAGAAACCTTTTCATCCTTCGATGGTGTCTGGTAGGTCATTTGGAGCAAAGTCACATAAATTATAACAGTGTATTCTAAAGAGAAAACTCATCCTAATATTAAGGACATTGGAGAAGGAAGTTGCAATGTAGGAGGGGACAAGACAAAACTAATTGGAAAGCATCCTCAAAACACTGAATTAAAATTAATATTGATGGAGCTGCAAAAGGCAATACAAGCAAAGCTAGAATTGTACGGGTCTATCTGAATCATGTTGGGACAATTCTCTATTGGGAACTGCAAGGCTTGGATAAGGCCACACATAATGAAGCATAAGTCTTAGCTATCAAATTTGCTTCTTTTTAGGCGATAAGACAAGGTTATAGGAGGGTAATCATAGAATCAAATTCTCAAATCTTGGTAGGAGCTTTGGATTACATGAGGAACTTTGCTTTGGAGACATGGAGGTTGAGGATTCTTATCACCTAAAATTAAGGAGTTATGAGGGAAATTGGATGATGTGACCCTGATTTATGTGGATATAGCTTTGAATATAGTGGTGGACTTTCTGGTTAAGATGGGTATCGAGAAGGAAGTAGGGCTTCAATGGCACAATTACATGATTACTAATGGCACAATGACATGGCTACTAAAGATAAGAGAATTTAACAAGTTAATAAGCAAAACTAGTGTTTGGCTGATTTTTTAATTAATTAATTTTTTTATATCTTCACTTATACATAATTTGCCATGGTTTAAATCTATATATCTTGAAAAAATCTCGAAATCCTACCTTCCACATCGTGTACAAACTAAATTTAAAGATTTAAAAAATCTTTTATAAGAATTTAATATTCTAGTTTTTTTTTTTTTTTTTTATAGGACGACATACAATATAATCTAGTCAATTTTTTTTTTTTTTTTTCGTTTCTAAGACATACTAAACAAGCTACCTATATTCTTAAAACATTTAATCTACCGAAAAAAATAAATAAACTAATTGGTGAATATTTGGCCGTCAAACGCTAAAGTTGAAACATTTGTTAATGTGCCATTAATCACATAATCATTAGAATGGCTTCGATAAGACATCATTATATAAGCGGTCAAGGTTCAATCATAACGAGCCTTCGTGGGAATAAACAGAATAGAATAAACTATAAGATTTTTAAGTCTACATGTTAAAAGTGATACATGAAATAAGGATAAAAAAAAACTCTACTTTATAAAAAAAAAATTATTATTATTATTATAATTTTGGTTTTTGTTATTGATTTTAATAATTTTTTATTTTATTTTATTTTTATTTTTTAAATAATTTTATTGTTATATATATATATATATATATATATATATATATATATATATATTTCTTTTTATCCAATATTTCTTTTAGTCTCTTCCATCTACTTGTTAGAATTCACAATATTTTAAACAAACAAAAGCAATCTAACCATTTAAATTTTATAAAAGAACAAAAGAAGAGACATATAGATTTGGGGGCACCCATAGCCACCATAAATAACCACTATTTTTATGGATAAAATTTCACAATACTCTCAAAATCAAATGAGGAGTGGAAGGGGGTATTTATACCAATAACAAACTCTAATTACATATTAAATTTTAACCCAAGCCGACATAACAAGAGGGCTTTAGGTTTACAAGGTATAAAGAGGGTTTAACCATAACAAGGTTAATCGTGACACATAAGGCTTACAAAAATAAAATATTATCACTAATTAATACATTGTACAATGAAATGCCCTTAGGCCTATCCAATACATCATACAATATTGGCCTTGGCTATAAATCAGATTAAAATTTTAACATCCTCACATAATCTAAACTGCGGGGCCAAGGAGAGAAGATTTTTTTTATTTTTTTTAAGCGAAAAACCCCTTGCGGAGCCGCCTTGGTCTGAGATACCACGAACAGGGGGTTCTACACCGTCAAAGTCACCCGGGGGTCGCACCCGACCCTACTCGCACCAACATTATCAATTGGATTTTGGATACCCAATTCAACTTTTTGGTAGGGTGGAGATTTGAACCTAGGACCTCCCTTGGAGGATTGCCCTCTTATCTCCAACTCACCTACAACACCTGGGTTTCTCTTAAAGTGAAAAACCCCTTGTGGGGCCACCTTGGTCTGAGAGACCACGAACAGGGGGTTCTACACCGTCAAAGTCACCCGGGAGTCGCACCCGACCCTGCCCACACCAACATTATCAATTGGATTTTGGATACCCAATTTAGCTTCTTGGTAGGGTGGAGATTTGAACCTGGGACCTCCCTTGGAGGATTGCCCTCTCCTCTCCAACTCACCTACAACACCTGGGTAAGGAGAGAAGATATTAGTAACAATAATATTACCCCTCATAATGGATGCTCTAGTGGGCCTTTGCATTTTGAGGTAGACTCATCTAGATCCCCCATCATATAAAATTTGTTTCTACAAAAATATTTTCACTACCACTATTAAACATTCCCATACACATCCAAAAAACACTTCCACTAGGACTTCAAATGAAAAAGAGAAGTCAAAATTACCACCTCCTTTATAGATAAGCTCCTTCAATCTTCCATTGTAACATAAGTTATGTCTTGAAGGAACAACTTTTGCCCTTAGGCCACCCAATTTTAGTCATAAAAATAGGCTTTGCATGAACCTGCTTTAAAGAAGAGTTGTAACAAACTTCCAAGTGTACCTAGACAAGAAATAGAAGAAGAAAGACTCATGAAATTTTAGATCTTGATGAATAAGCTGAATAAATCACCCAAAGGAGGAAAAAGGATTGACTAAAGCACATCCTAAATCCTTTTTCAACAAGCCTTCAAAATAATCGAAATCTACTACAATTGTCACAAATCCATCTATATCTTCTAAAACAAATTAGGCCAAAGATTATGATACCTAAAATATGATAAGTCTACCATTTCAAAATAGGGAAATAGATATTGAGGACTATTCCACACAATTTGATTGTAAATACTAAAACAAGTTTGTAAACTAATGTCACCAATGCATAGAGCTCAAAAAAATGTGTATAGGGAAGGTAATAAGGTGGCTGACATGCTGGCTAACAAAGGTGTCATGAAGCAATCCTTCTGTGTATGGTGAAACAAATTTCCACCAGGGCTGATGAATTATAGCAGTGGAGATAAAATTTGTCTTCTCTAAAATGGTTAGTAATCATGGTCAGCTATGTAGGACCACTAGCCATCCAAATAAGCTCCATGTCTTTCCCTCACTTCTAGGAAGGTGTGGCAACTTAGATCATCTTGGTAGTTTTCAAAATCGAAAATCCAACTCATCAAATTCATCAAATTCTAGGGCCATTTTAAAGAAAAATCAAATTCCCAAATTACAAATTCAAATTGCTCTTGAATTACCCAATCCCCATATTTCGCCTAATTTCGGTATGCCTAGAAATATTATCCATATTTTTGCGAGTTCAAATGCTCATAACAAGTCTCACTCCAGGTGGAAAATATTATGTGGTGTCCTTTACTCTGTTAACTATGCCATCAAGGAATTTCCTAACCTTAGACAAATCACTTATCAATCTTTGCCATGGGTTACCTATGTTCTGCCAACGTCAAGCCTTTGGAAACTAAATACCCATACCAATATTTGTGTGAGTTCCATTGTCCTTCACGTGGCTTCCCTTTGGCATCATAATCCCGAGTGGGGTAGCATGAGAATATGGAATACCTATATCCACATTATTTGTCTTTGCAGAGTCATTCCAATCCAGTTGAGTGTAGACGCAATCAAAGCTCTCTTCCCTATTTTCCTTGGTAGGTTCATTCCTTCTAGGATGGCTTTGATTGAACCCAACACCCTTTTCTTAGACACTGATATTGAAACCATTCTAGAAAAACATGGATTATTGAACTTTCTAAGGAAATTTAATGGGCATGGTGAGGAAATTTCTCAAGAACTCATCAGTTCTTGGGATAATGGATTAGTTGTTATCAAAGGACCGAGATTCACTGTGGATGTTCATCTTCTTACTAAAATAACTAAGCTCCCTAATTATGGAGAAATTATTAGGAGGGACAAACATTCAATGGCTGAGGAGCTGAAGTATTTTACAGATAAGGTAAGAAAGCTAGGAAGAGAAGACAGGGATATTGTGAGAGAAGGGATCTCAAATGCATGGTGTAGAGTCATAATCCCCATAATGTAATACTTCACCATCGATGGAATTGATAAGCCCTTCTGAAGTTTTCACTTATCTTTCCTGAACCACCTGAGAGATGTCAAGGAGATTAACATGCCAGATTATATGGTGAGGTCAATTTTGATCTCCATGGAAGCAATCAGTAAAAACACCATGGTGAAACTGAAGCACAAAGGTTGCCATGTTGTTATATTTAAGTATATGATCCAAAAAGAAGCCCACAAAGTTGTTGGCTCTACCCTTTAGAAGGGGTTTCACTCCTTGACAACCCCAGGGTGATGGTTTGCGAGGATGATGAGTATTTTTCAACTACCAAAATAAAAAGGAAAACTTCGATGAATCTTCGATGTTGGTTATCCATATCCTTTGTAGCTAAGTGAAATCTAACTAAGAATGTTCTCAAGGATAGATCTCCTAGTTTGGAGGTGAGCCCTCCCACCTCTTCGCATAATGCTAATATTATTGGAGCAACTCCTCGTCATACTTCAATCATTCTTACTGAGATGTTGGAAAATACTTTTTTAATATTCTCAAAAGTGTAGACCATTCTCCAACATAGCATCCACATGTCCAAAATAATCAAATCCTATCATGGTGGCAGCGATGAAGAGGAAAATGTTAATCCTGATTAGATGGTGTAAGTCTCCTGGATCTTGTTTTTAGGTTTCTATATTACAATATCAATTTAGTTTTTGGATGTTTGCCTTCTAGGGAGGTGCGCTGGGAGTGTTTTCCCCTTGTTCATTTGTTGTTCGGTTGAGCTAGGTTTCTAACCTTTTGGTTTTTGTTCCTTTTGGTGATCCTTGTTGGATTATCAGTTTTTCTCTGTAAAAGGTTTTGGGTCCTTTCAAAACCCCTCCATCAATCAAAAAATGTGTAGTTTTAAAAACAAGACTCAAAATGATTCTATATGCAAAAGTTACAACCTTTGAAATTTTTTTCTTAATAACCTTCAAAAAAGAAAAAATTACAATCTCAAACCTTATAAAAATATGCACAATTTCCTACTACCACTTGGCATCCTTTTATTTTTTAGTATCATCTACTTATATTTCACCGTATTAGCTCCTCTAAAATTCCACTGATGTGATAGTTGCTCTCTTTTCATTGGTCAATATGATTTAATTATGAAAATTTGTGATTGCGTGGCACTAAACACAACCACAATGACAAAAAAGTGGGTCTATATTATACCTTGAGTGGAAAACATGTTAAAAGCCATTGGAGAGACTTGAATCAGAGTGTCCTTTATGTTAGGTCCCATCCACTAACCACTTGTCTACAAGAACTAATAAGAATGAAAGATCAATTCACCACTTGTGAATCACTTGATATCTACCTTAAAGGTTAAAAAACATGAAAATTTATGGATCAAACATGGGACCTTGCATTCTAAAGATAGCTTCACTGACCAACATGTCAAATCCTTTGTAAGTGACAATGAGCTAGCACCTTCCATAAATAGACATGAGGTCAACTTCATTTTTTAAAAAGTAGTGATGCAACTTGAATTAGATCCTCCAACTGTCAATGCATAGCACAACCCTCCATTCTAATGGTGGTTTTATGATTTTAGTAGACCCTTTAAATATTGTTGTATTCACATGATCTCCAAGAAAAAGGAACAATATATTTTCCTTCAAAAAAATAGACCACACATGACTAAAACTAAAAATATAGAGCTACGATCACCTAAACACATCCTTCCATATTCATAATAACATCATTGATAGAGGAATGGTGGTATACCCCTTCCCCTTGGATAAGGGCATCATGCACACCTCCAAAAAATGACACCAACCCAAAGCAAGGAATGCACATGCTTTTAAATTTTAAAATACGTGCAAAGCCTTAATAAATCACGAATTATCCTTCCCTTTCTAGATCTCCTCTTTTGATAAGTTTTTTTGTAGCATGATACCAAAGTATAATTTCTAAAAATGTATTTTGTAGGAACAAGGATATTGCTATTTCCAAGGCTTTTAAAAATATGAAAAAAAATACAATAAATTTATCCTTGGATTTAGAATAAGAATCATAGGCTCCAAATGACATTTCTGCTTGACCAAGTAAGGTAACTTTATACTTGATCTAATAGCATGTTGGAATTCATAACATTTCTCAAAAATGAATAAAATTAATTCAACCATTTAAATCTTATACAAAAAGCATAAAAGGATGAAAGAAGAGACACAAATTTGGGGGAACCCATAGGCACTATAAATAATCACCATATTCATGGACACAATCACCCCACTCTAATAATGAAATGAGGTGTAGAAGGGGGTATTTATACCAATACCAAAACCTCAATTACATAATAAAGTTTAACCTAAGACAACATACCACGAAGGATTTAGGTTAATTACAAGTTATAAAGATGGTTTAACCACAATAAGGTTAACTATGGACCATAGGAATTATATAATAAAATATTTTATTAAATAATGTACAATGAAATTCTCGTAGGCCTATCCTAATCCAATACGTCATACAATGGTGGCCTTGGCCATGAATCATATTACAATTTCAACAATATCTATTTCACATCTAAATTGGTTTGATTTCGTCCTTAGTTGGGCCATGAGCATCTTTGCTCTCAAATTGACATTTTTTATTAGATAGATCTTTTGGTGATTGATCATATGTAGGGTTAAAATAAACAAGATAATTTTATTTTTTCTTCCTAACTTCTTTTCTTCCCATAAAATTGCTATAATTGTTTTTTCTAGTAAATATCTCTATGCATTCATCCAAGTTAATATTCCATTTGTTCATCCACTTATTGTTTAACTTCATCCATATTTTCTTTCTTTTGTTCAAATAATATTCTATTATAACTTATATGCTTGATTGTTTAAAAATATCTTAGAAGGTATATGTTTAAGCTAGAATAATTTTATATGGTTTTAGAAACTACAAGTAAAATATTTTAATTTAAATATAATAGTTTTATTAAGTGAGAAAAAGTATAATATTGTAAATTAAATATATATTTTTTATTAAAAAATACATGTGTGTGTGTCCAAATAAGATAATTCAAATCAAAACTCCATCTAAGTTTATAATGATTTACTATCCAACTCAACCTTAACATTTTGTGTCTTCTTAAATTAACAATTCTTTATACAAAAACATAAGCTTCATAAAAATGATTATTGGAGTCAAGCATAGGTCAACAAGTCTCATAGTCTTGAGGTTCTCTATATATTTAAACCTTTAGCCACTAATTAACATAAATAATGGTATTTAACCCTTTGTTATCATTAAATGAGCCATTGAGATGGGAGAGAATAATCAGGCTCTTGCCTTACCTAGTGCTAGGTAATGTCCCCTTGAGGTGTATGTTTGGTATGAAGGAACATGTTTGGAATTAGTATCGAGGAAGGATTAGATTGCCCAAGCTCACTTCCCCATATGGATAGGAGTGGACAAGATGTAGTAGGATAGAATAATCAATTTGTGAGAAACATAATTAAAGGGTAGAAACAGGGTTTATGCATAAGGGGTTGGACTCAAAATGTAGTTGTAAAAAAATGGTGAATCCTAATCAAAATCAAGGTGAATCATGGAGAATCCTAAGCAAATAAAATCGAGCATCTTCATACCAAAATTTGGGGTATTTGAAGCCCTAAAATATAAGGTCAAATTTGGGCCCATTTTGACCTATTAAATCATCTTATAACTTCATAAAAACACCACCATTAGATCAGGCTTGAAAAGAGCTTTCCAACGAGTACAAATATGTCTATGTTTGGATATATATTATGGTAAATTGACCCTAAGAAAACATTGGTCTTGAAAATTTTAGGCGAATAGGCCGACGTCGAGGGTCCTCATATTCACCAATTTCCAATTTTGGAAATCCTAATATTCGCCCAATTTGTGAATATTCACCACTATGCATAACCCTGGGTAGAAATAATCATATCCTTGCATCACTCCATTGAAATAAAACTTCCTTACCTATACTTTACTAGTGTTAAGCTTTCTTACCTCTACTTCATTGACACTAAGCTTCCTCAACTCTCCTTTACCCATCCCCATTTCATTTGGGCCTTTTTGGTTCTTCATACCTCTAGTGGGATCTTAAATAGTATATTTAAATTCACCTATCCATGATCCATTCACTCCTATCCTAGTTATGGGTGTGGATATTTCAACTTAGTTTTATGGTTCTTTCCCATGTTTGCTAGGAATTTTAGTCATTCAAAGTCTTAAATCATCATCTAGTAGCATTAATGTCTATCTCCTCTTAATATTTTCCCTCTTATTTGAAATATTTGTGACTCATTCTACAAAACTTAGCTAACCCTCTAATCAAAACCCTTTCTACTTTTGGCCCACGACTAGATATATTTGATTGTTCCTTAATTATTTCATCCAAGATCACCTCTTTTCCTATCTACATTATTGAGTTGATGGAAAATTTAGCTTATGACATGATAAAATATATAAAGAGGTATGTCTTCCTCTTATGTTTTATAGGAGATTCATGGATCCCTTATGCGTTACATGTCACCTCTTAACTTAAGGGGAAAAGAAGTAGAGTTAGAAGTAAACAATAATTGACTCAACATTAAAAGTAAGGACCACGGGCATACCATCCATAGACACCCTATTGTAGAGACTAAATCATCATGTCAAGTCCTAAAATTATTTCTTCTAGGGTTTAATTAGTAGTATTGTAAATTGCAAAAAATGAATTGTTTTATTTTTTCCTTCATGGTGTTCCCATTGAGTAGGAATTTTACAAGTGGATAAATATTAATTAGGAAAATAGGGGTTAAGTGGTTGAGAAAATGAGGGGCTTAGGAAAGGGGTATATTTAATTCAATTTATTGGAAAGGAAACATAGTCAATATTGTAATTTGATACCTAGGGTGAACGTCTAGGGGAAAGTTATCACTTTGGGTTGAATCCTCCTTTATTTGTTATTTAGACTATATCCTAGAGAAATTAAAAGGATACTATGGAAATTTTGGTCTGAAAATAAAAGAGAGAAATTCTTGAGATTTGTGTCCATCTTTGAGCATGCATAACATGGACCTAATGGTGAGCTCCCTCAGTCTATTCACCTAATTGGTCCAAGGTTTGAGCATGAACATCATGTTGTATATCAAAATCAGCCTAGTGCTTGTGCAAAGATGTGGGTTACATGGAAAAGGATTTTCCTTATAAGATTATTAATGTTACACAATTTTCATGAAAACTAAGAAAATAGTGGAGGTGGGAAAGGTTCAATTTTAGGGATAGGTGGGATAAATCCACAATGAATACAAGAGTATTTGACCAACATTACTTGTGTCTAGTAATGCAATATGTCATTACATAAATTTAACGAGTCTCTCATTCCATTAATGATACAAATGTTAATAAAATTTATTAAATTTATCAACACCCAATAAATAATTCAAACTTATTTTTAATTCCATTAGAATTAGATGACATATGTGCACATTATCCCCATGCCATATGTATTTCTAAAAAGCACTAACAACTAATTTAGTAAATGGTGTAGAGTCTTGTTCTATATATGGGATAGGGGTGGACTAACTTTGTTAGTTCTTGGGTAGGTCAATAGCAAGCCATGTTGGTCGATGGTTTTGGTTCCCTTTCTATAGATATTTATCACCTTTCTATCATATTTCTTGAAGTTGTTCTTTTCCAAAATCCTAAAATAATCATAGAGTCATAATTAAGAGATATTTTAACATGACTCCTTAAATCACACATCCTAAAATTGGTGGTTCTAATACTAGCACTTTAAGTGGTGATAATGGTTGTCAATTGAATTTTAGGATTTTTCAATATATGGTTATGATTCTAATGGGTTTTTACATGTAGGGGTTGAATGAAATATCATTTGGATTAATGATTAACATTTTATAACCTTTCAAATGGATATAATTAGTCGTCAAATCCAAAGAGAAAGTAATTTTATTTTCTATAAATACCCGCTTCACCCCATACATTTAGCAACCAAATTATTACAAAATATCTATGAGAAGATTCTATACTCTTGCTAACACTGCTATCAACTATATGCCTATGATGCTATCATAACACATAAACTTCTCTCTCTCATCGTTATAGGAGAACCAATGCCATTGTTCAATAGTTCACTACCTTCCATTGATGAGGATAAAATTCTCTATGAGGATTTGTTGCTCTAGGACCAGTTTCCAAAGTAGGTAAAACCCTCTACAAACATCATATGTGTGATCTCTTCTTATTTACTATGATGATTTTGCAAGCAAGTTATAATAGAATTGATAATTTTACTATGCTTATTATGGGATGATATGGTCCTTGATGCCCTAGGTGTCAAGTAATTTATTTTACTACATTCAAGTTACGCTAGCTTTACAATTTATGGATAATCTTAGTGTAGTTTATTATTGATTGGTCTACTTTATTTATGCTTAGATTAAGATATTTTTCATATTTGAGTATAGATTTATTGTTATATTGTCATAATTTAAGAATCTTTAGTTTATCTTGAATTAATTTGAGTAAACATTTTGGTAAACCTGACGTGAAACTACTTTTCAAGGCTTTTCTTTCTATTTCGAGTACCTGGGATTTAGCAAGTTTGCTATCATAGGTTTTATGTTAGTTAGTGCTTTTTATTGTAAATTGAACTACTATAATAGTTTTTATATTAGGGCTACCCCAAAAAATCAAATATTATTTTGATATGAGGGATTTTTAGTAGTTTGCTTTCTTAAGTATGGAATATTTTGGTAAAACCCTAGTTGCCCTTTAGTAGATTTTTGCTTACCCTTATGGCTCCTCCTACTTCTTCTAAGGGCATTGGAATGACTACTATGTCTAAGGATAGAATCACTGAGTCTTGAGGAATAGAAGATCTCCCACCATCCATTGCCCATCAAATTTACACTATTCATTCTTTTATGCTTAATTGTAATAGTGAACTTCAAATTAAGGACTAGATGGAAAAATATTTGGGTTTTAAATAAAAAAGAACCTAAGATTGACTTTGAGAAAGCTTAAAAATATGACATAGGATCTTAAAAATATGTAGAAGCTTCTGTGTTAGGTATCGATGATGAAAGCCATGCTAAATTAGTATGTCTCTTTGATGAGGTGATTTTGGAAAGACCAAGATCATTGCTAAATGTAGAAATCATGAAAATAGATGCACATACAAATGATGCATGAAAAACTCTTTTTTAAAATGTAATACTCATTTTAAGCCTCGTGATGAAAAATTAGCTATGTATGTGAAAACCCTTAGGAAATATTTGGTTTACTAGGTAGATAGTGATAGGCATGATATTGAAAAGTAAATGGAGGCTTCTAGGAGAGAAATAGAGACTTCTATGAGAGAAACAACCAAACAAATGCAAGATTTAATAACCAATGTTACTCAACTTTTTGTTGGAAATTTGAGCAAGTTTTGTTGTCATTGATGTCAAGAGATTGTTGTTTCAGTTTCATCATCATTAATGTCATCAGATGGTTTTTCCAAAAGGCAAGGAAGGTTTTAAAAGGAATAGGATATAATATTTATTTTTAATATTATATGCCTAAAGAGGCCTAAAAGGTTGAAGACCCAAGGAAGGAGAAGCAGGTTTAAAAGGCAATAATAATATTATAATATTTCGGACAAAAGGATGAGGTGAAGAAAACGAGGTCCAAGGAATTATTAAAAATAATTTATCCTTCAAAAGACCCATTGAGCAGTTTGCAAAGGATTTAATTTAATTTATTTAAATTAAAATATTTTAACCTAAAGGTTAAAATTTTAATTTAAATAAATTTGGGCGCCAAAGTTAAAGGTTAAAAAATTAAATTTATAATTTGAATTTCTAAATATGAATTTGGGCCGACGTCGAGCGCAAAAGGTAAAGTATATATAAAGGGGAATTAATTTTAATTTACCCCCATCCATGCATTCGAATTCCAAATTTTATGCTAATATTGTGCGTTGCTTTGTTGAGAGGAAGAAGAGGCTTTTCACGTTGTTTAAAGCTTTTGAGGGCAGGCGACTGGTTAAATGCATGTGGCGCAACCCAAGCATCTCATAATGCTGGTTAGCACAATTGGTGGCCAAGGGAGTGTTAAGACATTCATAGGGCAGAGGTTGGGGTTTCAAATCCTCGCGCGATCATTTTGAGAAGGTAGGAGGTTTTGTTTTCATTCACCAAAACCTACAGAGGCAATAAGGAGGATAGCGCTCGTGTTAGTGCTTGTGTGGGCGTGTGGCCCAACGGCTACCTAGCTTTGGCTAGAGCATAGCAATGGTAGTTGGTCACGGGTTCAAAGCGAAACCAAGGCGTGCATGCTATTGTTTTTGCAACGTGGGCCAAGGTGTATAAGGTAAGCATTATATTTTTTATTTAAGTTTTAAATTGTGCCAAGGTTGGGAAGCACATACGTTTAGGCCACGTGATATTTTAAATAGCGCCTTGGTAAGAGTAAGGGAGTCATAAGGGTATTTGGATATTTTATATTATTTTGTGCTTAGAAAAAATAATTAAAGGTTGGAGTAATAAGGGTTGAATAAGGGTTTAATTTTTGAATATTATTTTTGGGAGTTTATAAGGTGTTATAAAGGAACTTGGTCTTCTAATTGATTTTTATGTGTTGAGTGATATTTTAAGAAGTTTGGAGATAATAAGGTGTACTTGAGACTTGTTAATTTTTGTAAGGGTGAATTAATTTTGAGGAGGATATTTGTGGAGATTCTGAGATAGGTTGTTTCTATCTAACCTTG
Organism: Wollemia nobilis; assembly: GCA_028583015.1. Taxonomy (NCBI): domain Eukaryota; kingdom Viridiplantae; phylum Streptophyta; class Pinopsida; order Araucariales; family Araucariaceae; genus Wollemia; species Wollemia nobilis. The sequence goes on along the minus strand of JAQPPZ010016710.1, from coordinate 8,084,224 downwards.
AATTTGGAAAAGAAGATTTGATTGTGATTAAGACAGGTTTTGAAGACATATCTCCATCAAAACAAAAGGTATGGGCACATCTTCCTTGTGAGTGAAATATTGTTGGATTGAATGTTGTGAAATGCAAAGTTGGAGTGAAAAGGATTGTTTGATAAGCATTGTTGGAAATGTTGAGTGAGTTTTAATGTGCATGATTTGTGGATGTTGAAAGACCATGAGTATCATTGTTATGTGAGATTGAGAACTATCTTGAACTAGGGTTTGTGAAATATCATGAGTATCATTGTTATGTGAGATTGAGAACTATCTTGAGCTAGGGTTTGTGAAAGATCATGAGTATCATTGTTATGTGAAATTGAGAACTATCTTGAATTCCATAGTGTGAGTTATTGAAAGTATAGTGAAACACTTGGTTAGGGTTTGTAAGCAAGTTTTTGTTTCATTGAGTGGATGGTTGAGTGAAGTTGATTGAGCATTATTGATTGAGAGCATTGGAGTGATAGTTCAATATTTATGAAACAAATTATTCTTTATTTTTGAATTGATTTGAAAGTGAGTTTGAAAGTGATTGAGTGATTTGTGAGTGTGAAATATATTGAGTCTCTAATCATTCTCTATATGTTTCTATGGTTAAACAAGATTCTGAGTGAAACTTGTTTGTGGTATTGAAGAGGTTTTCTGTAAGAGATTAAGTTGAGTTTTGTATGCAAGTTTTGCAATTGATTTGAATAAGATTTTGTGAAAGCTTGTGAGAAGATTTGAGTAAGTCCTAGAGGGGACTTAAGGACAAAATTAAGCAAGCTTTTGTGAAATATTATGAGCAGATTTGAGTAAGTCCTAAAGGGGGAGACTTAAGGATAGAATTGAGTAAGCTTTTGTGAAAGCTTAAGGACAGATTTGTGTGAGATTTTGTGGAAGCTTACAAGCATATTTGAGGTAAGTCTTGGTGAAGACTTGTTGAGTAGATTGGACAAGTTCTAGAGAGGACTTGTTGATCATATTTGAGATAAGTCTTTTAAGACTTGTTGAGCATATTTGAGGTAAGTCTTTGTGAATACTTGTTGAGCAGATTGGACAAGTTCTAGGGAGGACTTGTTGAGTAGATTTGAGGTAAGTCTTAGTGAAGACTTGAGAGGATATTAAGACAAGTTCTTGAGAGGACTTGTGGATAAATTTGAGGTAAGTCTTTGAGAAGACTTGAGAGCAGAGTTGATTGATTGATTTGTTCAAGCTTTGAGTTAAGGCTTGGAGCAGATCTAGCAGAGTTGATTTGTGATTGAATCAAGATTTGTGTTAAGGCTTGAGGATAGATTTGAGGATAGAGTTTGGTGCAGATTTGAGGGTAGATTTATGCTAGACCAGAGATAAACTTGTGAGCAGATTTGTGCTAGACCGAAGGATAGTGTTTAGTGTAGATTTGAGATAAATATTGAGAGCAAGCTTTGGAGGTGATAGAGTAGAGGATAGTAGTCTCTAGTGGATAGAGATCCATTAGCTAGGGTAGTGAGGATAGAGGTCTTCTGAGTGAGGACAGAGGTCTTTCATGGAGAGAGATCCACAAGCCAATGTAGTGGAGGTAGTAGTCTTCTAGAGGGTCACCATCCAGAGCAGAGGAGAAGGAGTTCTCTTGTGGATAGAGATCCATGAACCAGATTAAGGGGAATGAGTTCTCCTGTGGATAGAGATCCATAAACTTGATTAGGGTATTGGTGTCTCCTTTGGACAGAGGTCCATAAACATTGTAATAGGGAAGGATTCCCAAGAGATTTGTTGAGAAAATTTTAGTGAAATATTTTCTTCGTGGAGTAGCCCACATTGGGTGAACCACGTTAAATTGGTGTCTCTAATGTGTGTGATGATTTGTGCATTGCTTTGATTACTGCTATTGATATTGCCATTGATTATATTGGATAATATTATTTGAGAAAGAAAATGTAAAAAGTGGTCTTATACTGTTCACCCACCCTCTCAGTATAAGCTTGTGTTCTTCAATTGGTATCAGAGCGGGTTCCTTCGAAATAGTTTAACAGCTTGAAGGAAAATCTTATAGGAACATAGATGGATTCTTAGAGTGGATCTTTAGGGAATAAGGCACCATTGTTCGATGGGAACAATTATGCATTCTAGAGTGTGAGAATGAATATTTTTCTAATGGCACTAGGAAATGATATATGGCAAGCAGTTGAGGATGGGTACACACCACTAGCTACTCCACCTACATATAAATATGGTAAGCTCCTACAACTGAATAATTCAAAGGCAATGAATGGAATATTAAATGGTTTATGTGAAATAGAGTTTGTAAAATTTATGCATTGCACATCAGCAAAAGAAATTTGGGATAAGTTGTAGAAAATATATATGAGGGAGACAAAAAGGTCAAGATGGCAAAATTGCAAAATCACAAGAAAACATTTGAAGACCTAAATATGAAGGATGAGGAAGACATCTCTACATACTTACTTCGTGTGGATGAGGTTGTTAACTCCATGCAAGGACTTGGGTTTAAAGTTGAAGAAATAGATGTTTGTCAAAAGGTTTTAAGGTCACTCCCTAAGAGATATAGTGAAAAGGTTTCAGCCATAGAAGAGTCAAAATATATTGAAACTTTGACAAGGGATGAGCTACATGGAACTCTCACAGCTTTTGAGATGAGAATAAAAGAGGATTCTATCCCCCAGAAAGAAGCAACATTTAAAGTTACAAAGAAGACAAAGGATAAGAATTCAGATTCAAGTAATGAGTTATCCAATGATGAAGAAGCAAACTATGACAGAAGAAACAAGGACACAAGAAAGTATAAAGGTACAAAATCATTTAAGTGTTTCAAATATGGTAAATATGGTCACTATTTACCATAAGCTGGAAATAGTAGTGGTGATGAGAAACAGGATCATAAGAACAAGGAAGCAGGAAAATACAGGTATCAAAAGAAAAATAGGGATGGACAAGGCAAGCAAGGAAAGAAGTTTTTCCAAAGGCATAAGAAGATTTTTTATGCAGATAAGGTAGGCAAGAGTTCAAGTGATAGTGATGATAGGTCCTCAGATAATGAAGAAGAAGAAATTCTATTTCTGACAATAGAAAAAGAAGATGTTAGAAAAAGGGCACCAATAATTCTCAAGTGTTTTAGGTGTGGTAACTTTGGTCATCTTGAAGATCAGTGCACAAGGAATGAATTCAGTTTCAGTGAAGATGAATATGAAGATGCTCTTGAAGGACTAGAAGAAGAAAGTCTTCTTATGGCAATAGAAGAAGAAGGAAGTGCTTCTAGTGGAAATAAATCAGAAAATAATGAAGATGATCTTGATGATAAAAGGGTAGAGGAAGAATAAGAAAATGAAGAGGAAGGAGAAGTTGATCTTGAAGGTGAGCTTATTTATGCTCTTAAGGAATTAAGAAAGGTAAGAAAGTAGAACTCAAAACTCAAGATTCAATTTCAAGAATGTGATGAAGAAAAAGGAAAGCTTATAGAAGATCTAACCAACTCAATAGCTAAGACAAGGAGATTTAAAGAAAGGTTAGAGGCAAAAGTCTTAGAATGTGAGAGATTAGAGCATGAGGTAGCTTCACTAAGGAAGGAAGTAAAAGAGTCTAAAGACAAGCTACACAAGTTTGGGAGAAGCTCAAAGAACTTGGATAAGATTATCAAGGTACAAAGATCTTCATCAAACAAGACAGGACTTGGTTTTGAGAAAGAATATAGAGGATGAGGAGAGGAGTCAATCTCAAGCTCCAAAGAAGAAGAAGCTTTAGAAGAAGAGAGTGAAAGAGAAAGTGAGACTTCTAAGGATGAGTTGGAAAATAGAAATTCAACAAGGAAAGGAACAATGCACAAATGAGGAACAAATGGAATAGGAAACATCATAGGGAAGAAGAGACTAAGAGACCAATGGGGTCAAGGCAAGGTTTCTTCAATGGATGATGCTTCTCATGTCACAGGTTTGGTCACAAGGCTTCACAGTGTAGGACACATGAAAGACAGGGCTATGGTTTCACCAATAGAAATTTCAAAAATGGGCATCTCTTTCAAGGGTATTGCTACTCTTGTAATCAGTTTGGTCATAAGGCAGTTAATTGCAGGGTTCATGACATGAATGGATATGGCTTCACCAGGAGGAACTACAAGATATTTGCACCTTCAAGGAACCACAACATTAAGTGTTATAAGTGCAATAATTTTGGGCATATAGCTAAGTGGTGTAGAGTAGAATTTCCAGAGACAAGTAGGAATATGAACATTCATAGGAATCAGAAGGATCAGTTGAGGAAGAAGGTGGACAAAGGTAAAGAGCAGTGTATGCTAGGAGTAGAGATACTCCCACCCCAAAATTAACCACCTCAAAGAGAGGAGGTGGGGGAGGGGCTAAGCTAAGAGTCTTATCTTTAGCCCCAAGCCCCAAAGGTGGCCCTTTGCCATTGATGTCAAAGGGGGAGATATTTGAGTTAGGGGGAGAGCATTTAGTCAGGGGGAGAGTTTCAGGGGAGATTTCAAGGGGAGCAGTTTCTTAGGGGGAGCGGTTTAAAAAAAGGGAAAAAGTAAATGGTTAAAGGAAAAAGGGTTGCCATCAATGACAAAGGGGGATATTGTTGGAAATTTGAGCAAGTTTTGTTGTCATTGATGTCAAGAGATTGTTGTTTAGTTTCATCATCATTAATGTCATCAGGTGGTTTTCCAAAGGCAAGGAAGGTTTTAAAAGGAATAGGATATAATATTTATTTTTAATATTATATGCCTAAAGAGGCCTAAAAGGTTGAAGACCCAAGGAAGGAGAAGCAGGTTTAAAATGCAATAATAATATTATAATATTCCAAAAAAAAGGATGAGGTGAAGAAAACGAGGTCCAAGGATTTATTAAAAATAATTTATCCTTCAAAAGACCCATTGAGCAGTTTGCAAAGGATTTAATTTAATTTATTTAAATTAAAATATTTTAACCTAAAGGTTAAAATTTTAATTTAAATAAATTTGGGCGCCAAAGTTAAAGGTTAAAAATTAAATTTATAATTCGAATTTCTAAATTTGAATTTGGGCCGACGTCGAGCGCAAAAGGTAAAGTATATATAAAGGGGAATTAATTTTTAATTTATCCCCATCCATGCATTCGAATTCCAAAGTTTATGCTAAAAAATTATGCGCTGCTTTGTTGAGAGGAAGAAGAGGCTTTCGCATTGTTTAAAGCTTTGGAGGGCAGGCGACTGGTTAAATGCATGTGGTGCAACCCAAGCATCTCATAACGTTGGTTAGCATAGTTGGTGGCCAAGGGAGTGTTAAGATATTCATAGGGCAGAGGTTGGGGTTTCAAATCCCCATGTGATCGTTTTGAGAAGGCAGGAGGTTTTGTTTTTGTTCGTCAAAACCTGCGGAGGTAATAAGGAGGAGAGCACTCATGTTAGTGCTTGTGTGGGCATGTGGTCCAATGGCTGCCTAGCTTTGGCTAGAGCGCAACAACAATAGTTGGTCATGGGTTCAAAGCGCAGCCAAGGTGTGCGCTATTATTTTTGCAACATGGGCCAAGGTGTATAAGGTAAGCATTATATTTTTTATTTAAGTTTTAAATTGCACCAAGGTTGGGAAGCGCATACGTTTAGGCCACATGATATTTTAAATAGCGCCTTGGTAAGAGTAAGGGAGTCATAAGGGTATTTGGATATTTTATATTATTTTGTGCTTAGAAAAAATAATTAAAGGTTGGAGTAATAAGGGTTGAATAAGGGTTTAATTTTTGAATATTATTTTTGGGATTTTATAAGGTGTTATAAAGGAACTTGGTCTTCTATGCATTGATTTGAATTTAACAAAGGAAATTGATTTTTATGTGTTGAGTGATATTTTAAGAAGTTTGGAGATAATAAGGTGTACTTGAGACTTGTTAATTTTTGTAAGGGTGAATTAATTTTGAGGAGGATATTTGTGGAGATTCTGAGATAGGTTGTTTCTATCTAACCTTGAATTTGGCAAAGAAGATTTGATTGTGATTAAGATAGGTTTTGAAGACATATCTCCATAAAAACAAAAGGTATGGGCACATCTTCCTTGTGAGTGAAATATTGTTGGATTGAATGTTGTGAAATGCAAAGTTGGAGTGAAAAGGATTGTTTGATAAGCATTGTTGGAAATGTTGAGTGAGTTTTAATGTGCATGATTTGTGGATGTTGAAAGACCATGAGTATCATTGTTATGTGAGATTGAGAACTATCTTGAACTAGGGTTTGTGAAAGATCATGAGTATCATTGTTATGTGAAGTTGAGAACTATCTTGAACTAGGGTTTGTGAAATATCATGAGTATCATTGTTATGTGAAATTGAGAACTATTGAGAGTTCCATAGTGTGAGTTATTGGAAGTATAGTGAAACACTTGGTTAGGGTTTGTAAGTAAGTTGTGTTTCATTGAGTGGATGGTTGAGTGAAGTTGATTGAGCATTATTGATTGAGAGCATTGGAGTGATAGTTCAAGATTTGTGAAACAAATTATACTTTATTTCTGAATTGATTTGAAAGAGATTTTGAAAGTGATTGAGTGATTTGTGAGTGTGAAACATATTGAGTCTCTAATAATTCTCTATATGTTTCTATGGTTAAACAAGATTATGAGTGAAACTTGTTTGTGGTATTGAAGAGGTTTTCTGTAAGAGATTAAGTTGAGTTTTGTATGCAAGTTTTGCAATTGATTTGAATAAGCTTTTGTGAAAGCTTATGGGTAGATTTGAGTAAGTCCTAGAAGGGACTTAAGGATAGAGTTATGTAAGCTTTTGTGAAAGCTTGTAAGTAGATTAGAGGTAAGTCCTAGAGGGGACTTAAGAACAAATTTGAGTAAGCTTTTGTGAAAGCTTAAGGACATATTTGTGTGAGCTTTTGTGGAATCTTACAAGAAGATTTGAGGTAAGTCTTAGTGAAGACTTATTGAGAAGATTGGACAAGTTCTAGAGAGGACTTGTTGAGCAGATTTGAGGTAAGTCTTGGTGAAGACTTGTTGAGCAGATTAGACAAGTTCTAGGGAGGACTTGTTGAGAAGATTTGAGGTAAGTCTTAGAGAAGACTTGAGAGCAGATTGAGCAAGTTCTAGGGAGGACTTGTGGAGCAGATTTGAGGTAAGTCTTTGAGAAGACTTGAGAGCAGAGTTGATTGATTGATTTGTTCAAGCTTTGAGTTAAGGCTTGGGGAAGATCTAGCAGAGTTGATTTGTGATTGAATCAAGCTTTGTGTTAAGGCTTGAGGATAAATTTGAGGATAGATTTTGGTGCATATTTGAGGGTAGATTTATGCTAGACCAGAGACAAACTTGTGAGTAGATTTGTGCTAGATCGAAGGACAATTTTTAGTGCAAATTTGAGATAGAGATAAGAGTAAGCTTTGGAGGTGATAGAGCAGAGGATAGTAGTCTCCAGTGGATAGAGATCCATTAGTCTAGGAAAATGAGGACAAAGGTCTTTTGAGTGAGGATAGAGGTCTTCCATGGAGAGAGATCCACAAGCCAGTGTAGTGGAGGCAGTAGTCTTCTAGAGGATCACCAACTAGAGCAGAAGGAGTTCTCCTGTGGATAGAGATCCATGAACCAACAGAGGGAAAATGAGTTCTCCTATGGATAGATATCCATGAAATTAATTAGGGGATTGGTGTCTCCTTTGGACAGAGGTCCATAAACATTGTAATAAGGAAGGATTCCCAAGAGATTTGTTGAGAAAATTTTAGTGAAATATTTTCTCCATGGAGTAGCCCACATTGGGTGAACCACGTAAAATTGGTGTCTCTATTGTGTGTGATGATTTGTGCATTGCTTTGATTACTACTACTGATATTGCCATTGATTATATTGGATAATATTATTTGAGAAAGAAAAAGTAAAAATTGGTCTTATATTGTTCACCCCCCTCTCGATATAAGCTTGTGTTCTTCACTTTTAAGTTTTAATAGAAACCAAGTAGTACAAGTTGTTATTGCTCCTTCAATATTTAACCCTAATACTCCTGCTCCACCTCCCCTATCCAATATTAGGAAGGCTTTACCTACATCAACAAATTTAAATTTGAGAAAATAAAAAATTTAATCTCTAGCTTCTGATGTGGAAGTTGTAGACTTACGTGGGCATATGACTAAATTATTTTATAATGGGATAAATAAAGCCTAAACATTTATTTATAAGCTTATGTTATTACATGGATTGGTTACATATTGTTGAACAAATATGTACAACCCCTTCCAAGGTTTCATACTTTAAATTACTTAGGATATCTCCCTATCAATAGAAAAGGTTAAGAAATTTACTAGATGAGATGGAGATACCTAGAAAAATAATTGCTAACATTATGCCCACCATTATAGGGTCTTATAAAGTGTAATATATTAAATTCCATAGATAAAGTCTTTGTATTGATAAAAATACTAGCCTTGATTTGGTTATAAAATTTTCCTTGAAAAACATGATTGTTGCTCATTTTTTAGAAAGGGATGATGATTTACCATTGATGATAACAATTGTTTACAATAATATGGTGGTTTATAGGGATATTTTTGATGAAATGAGTGTATATGTATTATACCATTGTCCTTGATAAATAAACTAAATATTCCTAGAGAAAATATCCTCTATATTAGAAGTTGTTGTAATGCTTATAATGGAAAGCCATAAGATCCTGTAGGGTGCATTTGGTTTCCAATTAGCTAGGCCTAAAAAATTAAGCGTAAAATTTATGACTTTTATACCAACTATAACATGCTATTAGGTAGACCATAGACTAGTGATATGAGAGCCATAGCTTCCTCTGCTTGTTAGGTGGTTAAGTATGCCTATGATGATAACATTTTTACTATAAATGAGACTTAGATCCTCGAGGACTTCATCCTCCAGGACATGAAATCTATTTTATGCCTTCTATAGATCAAACATAGAAGCATCCAACCTATGAACATGAGCATCATTGGACTTCTAGAATGAATTTATACAAGAGGTATCTTGAATTTTACTTAAAATGCCTTCAAGATAGGTATGAATATAAATATGATCAACATGATATGGATGTTATTACCCCCTTACTCAAGAGGTAGTTAACTTTATACCATCAATAAAATCCAAATAGAGAAAAGATCCTATTTTACTTTACCAAGGGTTGGTCAAGTTACATAAAGCCCATGAGGATGTTGCCAAAATGAAATAGGTAACATTTTTAAAGATAATGATTGCATGGAGGATAAAATTAATAGTGATACAAATATTTATTTTAATAAAGCCTTTAACATTGAAAATAACAATGCTCCTTAAAATAATCCTATTTTAAATTAACAAATAGTGATACAAATAGTGATTTTAATCAAGCCTTTAATTAAGCAGGTTAAAAGGAAGTTCCTATTTTAGATGATGATGCTAATAAAGTTGGTATAATATTTTATAAAATGGATAACACTAGGTTTTTTACCTTTTGCATTCTTAGCAATGTTGAATGAAATAAAATACAAAGCTAGGATAGATAGGAATAGAACAATTAATGTTTCTATTATCTCTATATTGGAACCTTTTCTTAGGCTAAGTGAAAAAGGAATAATTCCCTTGCATAGATATTTAACAAAGGTTAAATATATCAATTTTAAAATTGCTATAAAGACAAACAAATAGGTTGCTATTTTTTTGCAAATGTTAATTCTTCTGCTGTCTTAACCTATCCTAAACCAAAATCCATAATTGGTTCACCTTCTATTAAAGTTTCTTCAATAGTACTAGGATCGACACTTAAAGAGGTGATCCTAGTTAGTGTTGATATTTCAACACCTTTTGAGCCTATTCTTGTTCTTTTGATAGTCCCTAGTGGCTATCTAATATGTGAGACCTTTTTTGTACCTAGATTGTTTGATATTTCCAATGAAATTTATTTTTACCTAAGACCACCTATTAATATGGTTAACCTAGTTTCTACAAATTCCTAGGAAATAGTAAATGCCCAAACATTCCCTATTATCCCTACTAGCCTATTTACTTATTTAGAAAAGTTTTCTTGCTAAGATAGATTGTATGACAAGTGGCTTAAAAACTTTATTAACCCTTCACCATCTTGTTCATCAAGACATTTAATCAAAGCTAAGTTCTCTATTGAATTAAAAACCAGGGTTGTCATCAAGGCTTTAATGAAAATTTATAAGAAATTAAAATATTACCCTTGTCCTCCCATGCCTATCTTTATCAATATCCAATAAAATGCTCACATCCTCTCTAGGCTTAAGGGAAAGGGGTATGGATAAGAACCAACAATCCAAAATTATGATAATGTCATATTTCTCCCATCATTGCCCAATGATGATGCTATCCTAGAATTCTTCTATGCTAGATAGAAAATAATCCCCTATCAACATCATAAGATAGGTTTTTTTTAATAACCCAATCCTAACTAGGGGAGACATAAGTGGTATAATTATTCCTTCTAGACCAAAACTAAGTTATAAAATATTCCTCTTGCTCTATACCATTTTGAATATGGTAAGGTCATGAATGACGAGGCTACTATTGATGTAACATATGCACCCTAAGAAACCATGTATAGCCAACTTTGGGGCTAGCCTATCGCCTAAATATCAAGCTACATTTATTACCTCACTTAAGCAGTATAAGGATGTATTTGCCTAGGAATTAAACTTACCTAGAATAGATAAGGATTTGGTTATGTACAACATTATTACTTCTGATGATGCCACTCCTATCTAACAAAAGCAAATAAGATTATCTCATCTCATTTAATACCTATGCAAAATCAGAATTTAAAAGTTGTTAGATACCATATTTATAAGACGTGTGGCCTAATAAGGTTGAATTTCTAACATTATGCCTATGAAAAAGAAAGAAAATAATGTTATCTAGATTTTCTATGATTTTAAGAACATCAATCTAGATTGTCCTAAGGATAAATTTTTATTGCCCTCAATTGAAGCTATCATTGATTCTACGAGAATGTATGAAATGTTGTCCCTTATGGATGACTATTCAAGATATAACCAAATATGGTTTACCCCTAAGGATCAAATAAAAACTTTTACTATACCTTGGGGTACATTCTACTTTATTGTCATGCATTTTGATCTGAAAAATATTATTGTTACTTACCAATGGGCTATGATAAATATCTTTCATGACTTGATGGCAAAGATAGTGGAATCTTATGTAGATGAACTCTTGGGTAAGTGTAGAAAGTGGGATGACCACTCAATTGATCTTCGTGTCATATTTGAATGGCTACATCACTATAAGGTTATACTTGATCCTAAGAAGTATGTGTTTGTGTTACTAGTAGTAAGCTATTAGGATTTTTGGTGTCTCATAGGGGAATATATGTCAAATAGAACAAGTTCAAATATATTGATGCTATGCCTCTCTCTAAAAAAGTTAAATATATCAAATAATTATTGGGGATGCTTGGAGTCCTTATTCAGTTCATTCTTAAGTTAGATTTTAAAGCTTAAACATTGAATTACATACTTAAAAATATTTTGAATTCAGATAACATGAAAGTTACAATAAGGCCTTCCTTGAATTCAAGAAAATTATTTTATGATTGTCAACTCTTTGCCCATCCAACTTAGATAATCCATTTATAGTGTATTCTTCAATTACTTAGGTCTTCTTAGGAGCGATTCTTAATACGATAATAAAAATAAGGAGTATGTTGTGTACTATATTAGTCAAACAAAGCTTCTAGTAGAAACTTGGTTGTTGTGTTCCATAGGAGCATGAACTCATTACATAGTGACCAATAAGGGTAGATTTATGGCATATCCGCTATAGGATCTAGGTCAACCTCACGTAGCTTTATCAGAACCTAGGGTGTCATCCCATAATGTAGCCACTATTGCATCTAGGAGGGATATCTATGTTTCCATGGAAAGTCATCTCCCCATATCTTTGCTTTGGTAGTATCACTGGTGTTATCCTCAACATCATGCCACCCTCAACCTCATCCTTGAAATATTCTAATTCAAACTTACCCTACTAGGGTCATGTCTCTCAATAAATATAATATAAAATTTAGATATTGACTATGATCACTGGCTTTGATTGTTTCATTTTGTAGATATCATCAATTTTTGCTATAATTACCCATTTTTTTAGGACTTCCACATTGGGTAGTAATTGCTACTTTTTGCAATTTATCAAAGTTTCTCTAAATAACCATGATTGTTAATTTTTTAAAATCGGTGATTATGGTCTTCCCTAGGGTTTGATATTTTTGGGGCATCTTCTAAGATACTTTTGGATACCCAATGTAGTCCCAACCATTGTTAGCAAGTAATATTTTATTAGATTTATTACATTAAAAGCATATTTAAAATAATGTGCACATAGGCGCTAGAGTGGTTAGGCAACCACCCGGTTGGTTCCTAAACCACCATTGTAACCTATTTAAGCATATGAGAAATTCAAGAAACATTGCTTCATAATTCGCAATATGGTATCAGAGCCAAGTCGCGGGGACAAGCAAGCAAGGCGGTTAAAACAACTTTTTTTTCATAGCCCAAGAAAGCTCGACGTGAGGCCAGGTGAAGCGGACAAGCAAGACTACACGCTGGGCAGTGGACAAACCAGACTGAATGCTGGGTGACAGATAAGCAAGACTACACGTTGGGTGATGGATGAACCAGATTGAACTCTGGATGGCGGACAAGCAAGACTACACATTGGGTGGTGAACAAACCAAAGTGAAGTGGACAAGCAAGGATAGAACACTGCATGGAAAATGAGGCTATGCACGTGGGAGGCTAGAGAACGTAGTCCGAGGCAAAACGAGGGTGAACCGGGGAGCGGTCACCCAAAGGCAACCGAGTGCATAGGTGGCACTCGTGCCATTTATACCCACACACTGCTCTCACATAGCAGATGTGGGATATTTTTATTTTTTTCCTTTCATAAAGCCAAAATAGCTTCTTTAAACAGTGCTTTCATTGTTCATTGCGTTGAGCGCTATGGCTCACGTGGTCCATGGTAAGCTTTGTGTGACCAAGGTCATGGGTTCGATTCGCTTGGTTGCCATTTGATGCCCTCGGGGTATTTTTTTGATGGTCAAGAAGTGATTTGACACCCGGAGAGACATTGTGACGCTCGGTGGGTATTTTTTGATTCCCAGAGAGGCGTGATGATGCCCTTGATGGCCTAAAAAGAGATTGTTAAACACATTTTGGGGCATCAGAAGGATACTTGAGCAAAGCAATTATTTTTAGGTATTCTTTTATACCTACTCTCCTTTCCATTCAAGTTTTATTTGGAGAGATAAGTAGTTGTTCATTGGAATTCATTTTTTTTCCTCACTTTCTTTATTTTGCACTCCTTACTTGCACGATTATAAGACAAAGGGGGGAATACAAAATTTGGAACCTAAGATTGTAAAACAAAGGAGGAGACATAAAATATCAAAGGTGCATTTTTTATTTTACTCGACACCTTCATTGGCAAATTAGGTGCATTTTCGGTTGCATCCGACACCTAAGTGATAAGAATTTTGTGGGCATGCTTGTTTGATTATTGCATTTTTTTTTGCAATTATAAGTCATAAAATCAAGCATACACTAAAAACCCCAAACATTTCACAAATTTGTGTAAATCATTGCACAGGTTTAAAACCAACATTCACTTGATATTCTCTCATAAATCAACTAATTCACTCTTATTTGTTTTGGCTTAATTTCCTCCAACTGATTATTCCTCTTCAAGAAGATTTTCAGGCAGGTGCCATTACAATATCTGTTTGAGTGAATTTTTACCCCAATCGCTCTTGTGTTTAGGCGTAAATCCTGACGAACGTTCTGAAATCCAAAGTGTTTAGGGGAAGTTATGCCCCATGCATGAGGATTGATGACTTTCTAAGGTAGGTGCCATCAACAAGGTGATTCCTTTTTCGTACCGCCTATGTTCCACGTATCGTTCTGATCTCTAAAATACCTACAGTATCCCTCACGTAAGGGTGGGTATTTTTTTGACACAGTTCGGTATAATGGCCTGGAAAAGGTATATAGAAAAGGGGACCATTTGGTGCAATAAGGAACCCTCACAATGGCTACTATTCACAAGTATCTCTCAGATTCATAGTTGCTAAAAGGGCCGAATTTTGTTCCATGGAAGACAAATATGCGAGCAATTCTTCAGGTAGAAGATTTATGGGATGTAGTGAATGGCACTACAAAACGTCCCCTCACAGCAGGGGCAGATCAAGATGCATTTGATAAGAAGGACAAGAAGGGCCTTATGTTTCTTTTGCTTGCAACCACAGATGAGGTCCAACCTCATATCTGTGATGCTAAGACCAGTAATGATGCTTGGGCTGCATTGACTACTGTGTACGAAGGAAAGAATACATCCACTATACTTCGACTTCAAACTCAACTTCACACTCTCAGTATGAATTCTGGAGAAACTGTTGATCTTTTTCTCTGCAGAGTGGCATAATTGAAAGCCAAACTCAATGCTATGGGGAAACCAGTGGATGATGATGTCTTGAATTCTATCATTTTGAGAGCACTACCATATTCTTACAAGATGTTGATCACTTCCCTCAACGTTTTTGGTAGAACAATGTCTTTTGTAGAGTTAGTAAATTTGCTTCAAACTGAAGAAGCAAATCAGGTTCAGAAAGATGATGAGCCTGATAATGCCCTTTCCACCCAGTAGAAGGGTAAGCAACAAGGGCAGTTCCAAAGGGGAGGATCCTCTTCCAAGGGAAAAGGGAAGCCAAATCTACAAAGGGATAAATATTGCAAGATTTGTGACATGAACAACCATGACACCAACAGGTGTTGGTTCAAGAACAAACAACAAAATGACAACTCACAGAAAAATAAAGGACACGAGAAGCAAAAGAATAAAAAGAAACATACACAACCTAAGGGGCATGTTGCTTATGCTGACTCCAACTCAGATGCCTCTGAATCCGATTCAGATTTTGATTTTGAAAGAGCACACAAGGTGCTCATGACCCATACGTCATCTTCCCAGATCGATGTTGTATGGTACATTGATTTCGGAGCTAGTAAACACATGACTGGGGACAAATCATGGTTTGAGACCTTCGAAGAGAAAGAAGGTAAGCCAGTCACTATTGCTGACAATCAAGTTTATCAAGTGAAAGGTGAAGGAGATGTTACAGTCACTCTCCCTGATGGTCAATGTAAGATAGAGAAAGTTCTCTATGTTCCTGGTTTAGCCAACAATCTTCTATCTGTTCCTCAGATGTTAGATAGAAATATGGATGTGATCTTCAAAGTTGCAAAAGGCAAGAAGAGATGTTTTATCAGTCACAAGGGTAAACATGTTGCAACTGGATCATACAAACATGGGTTGTTCATCTTGGATGCCATTTCCACACCTCATGTTGCCTTGGCAGCAACTACAAAAGAGGCTACTTCTCTATGGCATAAGAGATATGGGCATCTCAGTTCTGGGTATCTACTCGAATTGAGCAAATACGACATGGTGAGAGGACTCCCTCACCTCTCATCCACCCTACCAGTATGCTCAGATTGTTTAGCAGGGAAGCAACACCGAGTTCCATTCGAGACAAGTTCTTCTCGCTCTAAGAAACCTTTGGAGTTAATAAACGTAGATCTGTGTGGTCCATTCCCAACCAGCCATGGTGGAAAGAAATATTTTTAGCTATTTTTTTATGACTACTCCCAAAAAATATGGGTTTTCTTTCTTGCACTGAAGTCAGAAGCTCTCCTCTACTTTCGTCAATTCAAGAAACAAGTTGAGAAGGAAACAGGTTGTTTCATACAAACCCTCCGCTCAGATCGAGGGGGAATACACTTCCAAGGATTTTTCATCATTTTTGGAAGAACATGGGATTAAGAGGCAACTAACTACTGCATATACACCCCAACAAAATGGAGTTGCAGAAAGGAGAAATCGCTCCATAGTGGAAATGGTTCGGTGTATGATAAAGGGAGCAAATCTAGAAAAACAATACTGGGCAGAGGTAGTGAACACAACATCTTACCTTCTAAATAGAGCACCCACAAGGGCTCTATAGGGAAAAACTCCACAAGAAGCTTGGAGTGGTAAGAAACCCTCCATATCTCATCTAAAGGTTTTTGGATGCAAAGCTTTCATGCATATCCCAAAACAGAAAAGAAGGAAGCTAGATGAGAAAACTTTGAAATGTATCTTTCTTGGCTATGATGAGTACTCAAAAGGATATCGATTGATTGATCCTATAACCAAGAAAACACATATAAGTAGAGATGTGGTATTTGATGAAACTTTCACATCAAATAACACATTTGTATACCTTGAGGAAGATGAGCCTAAGAAAGAAATAGTATCTCCTCAGAACAAGATTCCTAAGTGGTATACCAGTACATTGAGAGATTCAAAACTGACAACACTTCCAGATCTAACTCTAGATCGACCCTGTACTCGCAGCATGACTCAACAAAAAAGAGAAGAAGAAGAGACATCAATTGCAGATGTTGATGATCTTTGTCAACAATTTGATGAATTATCTATCGATGCAGAAGATGATAAGGATATGAATGTGGAAGATGAAAGGGTTTATCTGACAACACTAGATGAAAATGAACCCACAATAGTTTTAGATGCACTTAGTAAAACTCAATGGAAAGCTGCTATGGAAGCAGAACATACATCTCTTATGAGGAATCAAACTTGGAAGCTAGTAAATCTGCCTTCAGGAAAGAAACCCATTGGTTGCAAATGGGTATTCAAAGTGAAATATAAGGCAGATGGTGCTATAGATAAACATAAATCCCGACTTGTTGCAAAGGGCTATGCACAAAAAGAAGGCATAGATTATGAAGAGACTTTTGCCCCTACTACAAAAATGACCACCATTCGAGTACTATGTGCCATGGCAGCTCAGTTTGGGTGGAAGTTACATCAGATGGATGTAAAGAGTGCTTTCTTAAATGGTGACCTACAGGAAGAAGTGTATATGGTCCAACCTGAAGGTTTTGTGATTAAAGGACAGGAACAGAAAGTTTGTAAGTTAATCAAATCCCTATATGGACTAAAACAAGCTCCTAGAGCTTGGTACATCAAAATTGACAGTCACCTAGTGCAACATGGTTTCAGAAGAAGTCCTTCAGATGCAAATCTATATATAAAGAACAATGGTTCTAATATAGTAATTTTAGTACTATATGTAGATGATCTGATCATAACAGGAGTTCAGAGAGTATGGTAGAAATAGTGAAAAATGATCTAAATACATCTTTTGAAATGACAGATCTTGGACTTCTACACTATTGTCTTGGTTTAGAAGTAACTCAACAGGAACATTGTATACGAGTTACCCAAAAGAAATATGCCAAGACATTGATCGATAAATATCGAATGACTGACTGCAAGCCTAAAGCTACACCAATGGAAGTAGGACTTAAGTTATCTCGATTCGATCAATCACCATAGGTAGATAGTACTCTCTATCATCAACTGATCGAGAGTCTCATATACCTCACAAACACCAGGCCAGATCTCAGTTTTGTTGTGGGTTATCTTTCATGATTCATGCAGGATCCTAAAGTTAGCCACTGGAAAGCAGCAAAAATAATTCTTCATTATGTCCGTGGTACAACAGATTTTGGCTTGGAATATAAGAGGAACAACAAATTCTATCTTCAAGGGTACACAGACTCTGATTATGCTGGATCCATAGATGATCAAAAGTCAACTTCAGGATACATTTTTCA
The DNA here is from genome assembly GCA_028583015.1 of Wollemia nobilis. NCBI lineage: Eukaryota > Viridiplantae > Streptophyta > Pinopsida > Araucariales > Araucariaceae > Wollemia > Wollemia nobilis. Next base: position 8,066,548 of record JAQPPZ010016710.1, on the reverse strand, counting down.
CCTTGGATCTGGTCCTATCTCTTGGCATAGCAAGAAGCAGTAGGTTGTTGCTATCTCTTCTACTGAGGCAGAATATCGAGCAGCTAGTGGAGCAGTCTGTGAGATAATATGGTTACGTCGCATCCTCATGAACATGGGCCTTCCAAAGAATCTTCCTCTTCATCTATTCTGCGACAATCAAGGTGTTATGAATCTTGTCAAAAATCCCATCTTTCATGATCGCACCAAACACATTGACACTAGGTGTCATTTCATTCGGGATGAGGTTCCAAAACATCGTATACAGCTCCACTACATTCCCACTGACGAGCAAATAGCAGACATCTTCACCAAAGCACTTGCTCGAGTCAAATTTGAATTGTTTCGTAATGCTATCTGCAGTTGCCATTAATGTAATAAGGGGGGATGTTAGCAAGTAATATTTTATTAGATTTATTACATTAAAATCATATTTAAAATAATGCGCACGTAGGCGCTAGAGTGGTTAGGCAACCACCCGGTTGGTTCCTAAACCACCATTGTAACCTATTTAAGCATATGAGAAATTCAAGAAACATTGCTTCGTAATTCTCAATAACCATAGGATGATATGGTCATCCTATTTTTGCTTCTTGTTGTCCTAGCTACTTCTTAGCTAGCCTAACTTTGTGATCACTCATTTTCTCATTTTTTAAAATTTTATTCATTTTGACCAAAAGTTGAGAAAGATCATAAATAAGGGATGGAAAACCTACCTCCCCAATATAACCCCTATGTCCAATCACCATCAACTATCTCTATATTACAAATGGAAGTTGTACGAACATGTGGTAGTCATAGTAGGGCGCAATGTGCACATGAAAATAAATTTTTTTACCCCCTATATATAAATATTTTATTGCAAAAAAATGATATTTTGACAATTTTTGTAGGGATAGCAAAGGGATAGTGCTTATAGGGACTTTGACATGCTATGGACTTGCCTATGCACTCTATTTTTGCTTATTTTACACCTAACTAGCATTTATAGTGCTTAGTTTTTTTATAGGTAAATCCATTTCTAGCTACATGGGGCAAGTAAAAATCAACTTCTTATGAACAAAATTTTTAGGGGCATGTATATGTAAGTTTAAGGTATATTTTCCTCTAATTTTGCATTTTTGGTTCTATGTTCCTAGATTTTCTAATGTTCATTTTAAAAAAAATACATTTTGCATAGATAGTAGAATCAAAAATCACAAAAAAAATGTTTTTGTTTCATATCATAGGATTTTTACTTTTGTTGCTTTGACTATTGCATATTGCTCTTTTTTTTTTTTAAATTTCCCTAAGGACTTATGATTGGCTATCTGTTGTGGTGTCTATAATGATCCTTAGGGAGGGGAAATATGTATTTTTGAAAAGAGAACTAATATATGAATTTATAGGTAGTGGAGAGTCTTATCTTCCTATATATGGGATAGGGGTCGACTAACTTTGTTAATCCTTGTGTAGGACAATAAAAAGCCAAGTTGGTTGACGATTTTGGATTTTTTTATTTTCGCATTTGTCATGTTTCTACTATCTTTCTTGATATTTTGACATGCATCCTACAAAGCATGTGTCCTAAAAAATTAATGATGCCAAAATTACCACTTTAAGTGGTGATCAATAACATCTAATTAATTTTATGGTTTTATTATATGTTCATTATTATAGCATGTTTTACAACTAGGGTTTGAACAACACATCATCTAGACTAATGGTTATGATTTTATGACTCCAAAAATAGAGAAAATCAACCATCAACTTCAAAGATAAGTTATTTCATTTCATATACTATAAATATCTATTTCACATTACACATTTAGTTATCAAGATCAAATCATTACCAAATATCTATAAAATATTTTTATGCTCTTGTTAACACTGCCACCAACTCTCTACTTATGTTACTACTTAGCATGTAATATTTTTGTTCCCTCTCTCTCTTATCCTTGTAGGTATAACCACATACATCAACTACTAGTATGTTACCTTCCATTGATGAGGATATGATTCTCTACCATGATTTGCAATCAAAGGTTTTTGATTGCTACTCAAGAACTAGTTTCCATGGTAGGTCAAACCCTCTACAAACATCCTACTTGTGATATCTCTTTATTTACTATGGTGATATTACAAAAAAATTAGAATAGAAGTGAGAATGGGATGATATGGTCCTTGTTGCCCTAGGTGTCAAGTGATATATTTAGTATATTTAGATTATTTATATCTTTTTATTTTATGGATAATATTAATATATTTCATTCTTGTTTTCTCTACTTTGTGTTTGTTTGGATTAAGATAATTTTAAGCTCTAATTATGAATTTATTGATATATTATTATACAAAAACATAAAATCATGGTAGAACGACCTATGAGGCAAGATGTATAGCATCTTTACTATGTGGTCCAATTCAACCTCATGCACATTTGCTCATACTTGTGGATTCATCCCCTATCACAACCACTCTTGCATCCACAAGGGCTCTCTATGCCACCATTAATAGTCATCTCTCTATCTCTCTACTTTACCAATTCCATTGATGTTGATATTGATATTATGTTGCCCTCAACTTCATCTTTAGCCATTGTCTTGTCCTACCTTACCCTTATAGGATCATGTTCCTTGGTAAAAAATTTAGAGTTTGACTATGATTGCCAACTTTGACTATGGTTTCCAATCCAGGCTACAATAAATCCTATCTTGTCAATACTATGACTATCCCCTTTCGACATGCGACCTGATCATCACCTTTGATCAAGATCATTGGTTTTAACTATGATTACCTATTTTTTGAAGTATTGACTATGGATTACCTCTTTTTGGTGATCATCAATATGGGTAGCAATCATTTTTTTCATATTTTATCAAAATAGCCACATTTGACCATGATTACAAATTTTTAAAATTTGATAATCATGATTATCCTTAGATTTCAAGATTTTTGGGGAATTTTTTGGGTTATTTCTGGCTACCTCTTGTGGGACACACCACCTAGGTTACATGGTCATCCTATTGGCAACTCTTATGTCATCCTAACTACTTCCTAGCTACCCTAACTATGTGAACATTTATTTTTTTATTTTATTAATTTTTATTTTAACCTAAAATTGAGAAAATTATAAAGAAGGGATAGAAAACCTACCTCCCCAACATTGCCTACATGTCCAATCATCATTTAAATGTCTATGTGATCTATTATAAACATATTTTGATAATTAGAATTTAGATGTATACTCTATGAAACTCACATTGTGCTTTGTAAATCATGACATTGAGAGGAAATTGATAATTCTTTTACTTTCTATGAGTGACACTACCCTCATGGATTATACAATGCATATCAATTAAGACATACCTTTTTACCATCTTGCCATTCATCTTACCATTTCATATTAATTTAATGGAAATATGGTTGTTATTTATATTCTCATGTGTTGACTGATTGCACACTTCCTTACTATAGCTATTATCGAATATTTATTTAAATCCCTCACATTGTTAAACTTTAGAATTTACTTTTTATGTTTTTTTTTTTCATTTTAATTTCATGCAATTTGAGTAGGTTAGATTAGAAATTTGCAAGCATAGTGGGAATTTGACCTAAATCCATAGGTTGGGAGAGGCTACAAACCATTCCATACAATAACCTATCGAAATGATAAAATTTGACCTCTACATCCTAGTTCTGGCTAACCAGATGGCAAAACCACATTACGACATCGAATTGTATCCGTACATCCTCATTGATGCTTGAAAAATTTGTAGGATCTCTTTTTCAATAGGTGGTTGGTAAATTTTTCCCCCATGTCAAAGTTCAAATTTCTCTCAGCTCTAAATTTTTCTTACAACAATTTCTCACACTTTGGTTTCTATCACCTGCAACTCTATTATTTTCTTGCATAGAGTTTTGCCAATGCATGGTTTAAATTACCTACATTCGTGAACGCGGGCACATGATTATCGTAATTAGAAATAATTATGGTTATCTATGAGAAATATTAAAGCATGTGCTAGAATTTTTGTAGAGGATGACCATGAGTGTTTTCCCCAATCAGAGCAGTGACACGTGAAAAAATGCCAAGTGGAGAGAAATGGGTGGTTGGTAATTCTACGGGGGTTGTGCCGACATTATTTTCTATGACCATGTGCCTATAAAAATAATATATACATAAAACAAAAAATTATGCACGTATCCATATTATTTTTTGTGCATGTATAATGTGCAAACATACGTGGTGCACTGATATTGGTTGTTTGATGATGACTAGGTATTCTAGAACAAATAATGATAGGCATATTTCCCATGCGGTGAATTTCTCTCCATTTTAACTGGTTCTTAGTTGCTGCAATTTGATACCTTTGAGAAAATCTGCACATTTTCAAGAAAAATTTAGAAAAAAAATGCCTTCTTGGGATGACAAACATCCCCTCCTCAAAAATTGTTCACTGATGACTTTGGAATGTGCACAAATATTCAACAAAAAATTAAAATAATTTTATCCATTGAAGTTTGACTTATGCACGTGAGTGAAATGCTGACATGGCTCGAGCCACTTCCTAATATTGAAGATTATTTATATGAGGCACAAACACCCATGAAAATAGAAAGCAAGCACCTTTTTTTGTGGAGATCAGGTGCCTTCTTTTGAATCAAGGCATACAGGTGCTTGGAAAATAGAAAGCATGCACCTTAGCAAGCGGGCACATGCTAAACATTGAAAGCAGACACATTTTTTTGGCAATCGGGCATAGTACCTAAAGAAAAATTTATATGAAACTCAAAATTTATACAAAACCTTTTTTTTTTAATATAATATGTCCATGAAATTAGGTGTCGCTTTCCTAAAAAATGGAATTCAAGCACCATCTCCTTGGAAAAATAGGAATTAGGCATTGATCTTCCAGAAAATGGGATGCAAGTACCTTTTCTTTGACATACTGGGAGTTAGGCACCTTTTACTGCACAAAATAAAATCAATCACCACCTTACCAAAATATTGGAATTAGACACCTTCTTTCATAAAACAGGAATCAAGAAACATTTTCTCTAAAACCAGATCAAGCGCCTTTCTCACTAGAAAATGAAAAGCAGGTGCTCCTCCTTTATTTTAACATCTACTTATATGTCCACTAGTGTACGATTTCAGTTGATCAACATTCTGGTTTTGAAAAATAGGGATAAAATTAGCATCCACTTCCTGAACCAGCATTCAGACATTTTTTTATGAAGATAAAAAACAAATACCCAAACACTTGTTCAGAAATGGTTTTCCACATCTAAATGGCGATGAGCTAATTCTACTATAATTTAATCTCCTAGAAATTTGGGATTGCACAGGTTCATATATCCTATGCTTGCTAGGCCTAGGTTTCCCAGGATGCCTAACATTTGCACTCAGAGCATCGTTCCTACAAAACAAAAATACAACTAAAGAAAAAAAAAATACAAAATTTTTTAAAAGAATAATTAATTTTGGACCATTTGGAATACGTCCACATATTACTGACTCATTTTAAAACTAGAATAAACTAGGGTCTCTCCCCCATGCCTAATCTAGACTTCATCATATAAGTCTCAAACACATGATATGGCTACAATTGATGACCATTGACTATTAATGTAATGTTACTGCCATCAATTGTTCTGACCCTAACAACTCCATTGTTGATGACTTTAGTCACTTCATATGGCCCCATCCAACATTGCATGAGTTTACCTTTCATTTCCTAGAACTGAGAGTCATACAATAATCCCCACTCTCCCACATTTAACTACTTTGGTCTGGTGTTATGATCATGCCACTTGACCCTCTATTTTTGGATGACCTCTGTTCACTGCAAAGCATCAAGGTGGTATTCATCTAGTTGGTTAAGCTATTGAATCCATTCCTTTTGTGCTTCATCCAGATTCATATTTAACTCTACTATAGTTCTAAGAGTTATAATCTTGAATTCTATGGGCATCATAGAATTTTTCCATATACTAGCTGGAATGGTGTAAAACTAGTAGTAGTCTTATAGATGGTTCTGTAAGCCCACACTGCTTCTGATAATCTTGTGGTCCAATCCTTCCTATGCTATTGTACCATCTTTGTGATAATGTTCTCAATTTCATGGTTGGTTACCTCTACTTGCCCATTTGTCTGTGGATGGTAAGGAGTGATTTTGTTATGCCTAATTTTATATTGCTGCATGAGCTCCTAAATCATATTTGAAGTAAATTGAGGCCCTTGATCAGTTGTGATCTCCCTTGGAACCCCAAACTGGTGAAATATATGAATATAGGAATTCTGCTACAGTCTTCTCTTTAGAATCACGTAATGCCTGCAATTCAACCCATTTGGTCATATAATCAGTGCAAACTAAGATATAACTCTTACCTCTTGACTATGGATTAATAGGTCCTATGAAGTTCATATCCCATTTATCAAATGGCTCTATGTGAATATGTGGTTAGAGTGGAATTTCATATTTGAGAGTAGGTCTGCCCATCCTTTGACATTGATCACATTGTCTCACATGATTGGCTACATTCTTAAATAGTGAAGGCTAGTAATAACCAAACTGCAAAACTTTGAATGCAGTCCTTTTTCCTACAAAATGGCCACCACAGGGTTCATTATGGCAAGCCTTCGGTGTTTAGTCAATCTCATTATTAGAAACATGTATTCTCATGATCTAATCAGGCATTATTTTAAATAGGCACCTATAAATCCATGAGAAGTCTGCACTTATCTGTATTAAAGTTTGTTTCTCACATCGTGAAAGAGTAGGGGATACTTTACCAGTGGCTAAATAATTAGCTATATCTACGTACCATGGTATCTATTCATTTAAATAAAATAAATGCTCATCTGGAAATTTGTCATCTATAGCGGTATGATTTGGAGGTGTCAACCTGGATAAAAAATTAGATACCACATTGTCCTTTCTTGGTTTATCTACGATTATCACATTAAAATCCTATAGAAGTAATAGCTATTTGATAATCCTACCACTAATTCCAAATTTTTTTTTCAGGTATCTGATAGATGAGTGATCAGTGTGCACAAAAACCTGATATCCTATAATATAATGGTGAAATTTGTTAAGAGCATGTATAACTACAATAAATTCCTTTTTTTGTGATAGTATAATTGAATTCAACACCTTTGAGATGTTTACTGACATAATATATGGCATAAAAATCATCACCATCCTTTTGTCCCAATACTGACCCTATTGTATTGTTAGATTCACCAGCATATATGTGAAAGGGTATGGTCCAATTTGGACCTCTCAGAACTAGAGCAGGTATCGATTTTTAATTCAAAGTGTTAAATGCTTATTCATAGTATTTTGTCCAGAAAAATTCTATATCTTTTGATAACAATGTGCTTAGGGGTTTAGCAGTTTTGCTAAAATCTGCTATAAACCTCCTATAGTAACCAAATGATCCAAGGAAGCTATGAATATCTTTATGAGTTTTGGGTGTAGGTAGGTTTTATATAACTTCTATATTTTCCTATCTAACTTGATCCCATAAACAGATATATGATGTCCTAGAACTATCCCTTCCTGGACTAGCATATAATATTTCTCATTACTCAAGGATAGATTAGTTTCCTCACATCGCTGAAGAGTTTTCTCCAATTTTTTTGTGGCTTTTTTAAATGTTTCACCATAAATGGTGAAATAATCCATATATACCTCCACAATTTCTCCAATTATATCAAATAAAATGCTCAAAACTGCCCTCTAGAATATGGTAGGTGCATTGCATATACCAAAGGACAGAACTCGATAAGCAAAGGTTCCCCATGGGTAAGTGAATGTAATATTTTCTTTATCCACTTCTCCTATCTGAATCTAGTTATATCCACTGAACCCATCCAGGAAATAAAAGTACTTCTTACCTGATAAGGTGTCAAGAACCTGGTCTATAAAGGGTAGGGGGAAGTGGTATTTTTTGGTTGCTTTATTCAACAACCTATAATCAACATAGATTCTCCACTTGCCATTCTTCTTGGGTACCACCATCAAAGGTGATACCCACTCACTATCTGAAATTGGGTAGATGAACCCAACTATGAGGAGTTTCTAAAATTCAGCTTTGACAACCTCCTTCATAGCTGGATTCATTCTTTGCTATGGTTGTCTTACCAATTTTATTTCATCTTCCAGATATATTTGATGAATACAGGTTTTAGGAGTTATTCCTCTCATGTATGAATACTCCAAAGAAAAGGCACCTTGATGTTTGACTAATATTTTTCTCAGTTCAATCTATTATTCAGATGTAAACCTATCATTTATGTTTAATACTCTCCCAGGTGCAACTTCTATTTGTTGAATATTTTGATCCTTACCTCCCACTAATGGTAATTCTGGAGGAGGACAAGAGGGTTCTCCTTGGAAAAAGTTTAATATTACCCTATCCTCATCATTCTCATCCTCAAATTTATCAAGTGCCATGATGGATTGAATCATTGATAAACCACTCATATTCTGGTTCTCACATTCATGTTCTCCTAATAAATCTATAGACTATGCAGATGGATGGATGATCAGATTTTTTACATTTTGACCATCAAAAATGGTCATTTTACCATTTCTAAAACTTATGTAGGCATCAACTATTTCCAACCAAGGACTACCTAATATGAGTGGATAACCACCCAATCTAGACTTGTATTTTAACACTAAGAAATTTTTTGGGTACTCCCATGCATCTACTAAGACAATTATGTCTTCTAGTATTCCTTCAGGGAGTACTATGGACCTATCTGCCAACTGAAGGATAATTTTAGTTGGTTTCAGATTAGGTAAATTGAGTTTTTCCATGGTTTACTTGGGTATGGTATTAATTATAGCCCCAATATCTACTAACATATTGGGTAAAACATAGCCTCCAATTTTTATAGTTAAAACAAGGCTTCCTAGGTCTAAATATTTTTAGCTATAGGTATTTCCTAGCATAAGATTAGCTAGGTGTCCGACCAAATTAATTGTTTGTGCTGGTTTTCTCAAACACATATCTCTTATGGAATTTTTGTAAATAAGAATGTCTCTTATGGCCTAAAAGAGAGGTATTGTGACTGTCAGGTTATTCAAACTGGAGAGAATGTCAAATTTTGGTTGTATAAACTTCTTGGGTTCCTGCAACCTTTTTGGAAAATGTGGAAACCCTTATCTATTATGTATAGTTGTTGATTCTATAAGAGGTGATTCCTCTTTTTCTAATTATATGCTTTCCTCCTCTTCTACTATAGGAGACTCTCATACACCTACCTTTCTACTTGACCTTAATTGTATTGGACTGCAATATACTTTGATATTATACATGGGGTACATCTCATTCTCCATCTGGTATACTGGATATGATCTATTTTTTGGATTAGAAGTAGGTTGTGATGGCAGTTGAGCAAGTCTCAAAGCAGGGGAAGCTAGCAAACTTGGCTATAGTGGGGTTGGTGCAAGATGTTGTGGATATTGACTCCATGCATTTTTATTTCTCCACTACTATCCAAGATGTTGGTATGGCATCCATGGGTAGATATTATAAGGATTTGCTCCTTGGAGAAATTTATTCCAAGGTTGTTGTCCCCACAAAACCATTTTGGATGGCTGAACTTGACCTTGGTTCTGATAATTGCTATCCCCATAGGATGGCATTCCTAGTGGAATGTTGTTTCCCATAGGAGAATATTGTCAGTTTCTCCTATTACCCATGAAGTATGCTTCCATTACTTTAGGTTCATCTCTAGATTTTGATAACTATGGACACAAATTAGTTTTATGATATTTTTGACATACGATGCACACTCTAACTTTGTTCTCAAGACATTCATTTCTAGGGTGCTTTCCCCTGCATTTTGGATATAAATAGGCTAATGCTACCTCTTTTTCCTGCTTCTTTTTTTAAGCAGGAGGGTGTCCATTTGGAGTTCTAGAGATGACAACATCTCACTTTTTAGGTCTTCAACCATATTCCCTATTTCTATTTTAATGGCAGTGGCTGATTATTTAATATTTTTGGGGATTAACTTACCCTTTCTTATTGAAAAGTTTTGACACAACTGCCCGATATTTTTCATTTGGTGTTGATAAATTTCCCCACCAGAAATCAAGTTTAATTTTTCAAGAGATTCATTTTTAATCCCTTTTAAGAAGATACTTCATAGGGACCTATCTCCTAGTCTTGCATGGGGAGATCTTTGCAAATTGAATCTAAACCTATCCCAATACTCCTCTAATGATTATCCTTCCTTTCGTGTCATTACATGACTTCTTCCTTAGAATCCCTTGCTCTACCAAAGTCCTGATACTAATCTAGGAAATTTTTTTTCTTGTCTTCCCAGGAAGTTATTTGTTTATTCTCTAAATTGATGAACCAACACAAAGTTGAATCATCAAGAGTGGAGGGAAAAAACTTTAGTTTTTGAGCATTGGTTGTATATTCTATCGACCTGCATAGAACATCAAATTTGAAAAGGAACAGGTTGGTATATTTTGTTGGAAGTCCTCTAAATATTGGAAGGTGGGCAGGAGAGATATGTTTCATCCTGTGTTCTCTTACCTATTCTATAGGGAATTTAAAAATAGTTGATGCTTCTTCTCCTATTTTTGCCATCTTGTAACCTATCAAGGTTTCTACACCTATTGTGTTTATGGTAAATTTCAAGGCTTCGATCTCATTTCTATTATCCTTTAGAAGGATTACTAAATCATTGGTTGAAATAGTCCCTTCCTCAACTGCTTTCCAACGTTGAAGGTTCAGTAAATCTTCCTCATACTAAACTCTTTCTATCTCAGGTCCTTAACTAAGGTTTTACTAGACTATTCCAGAAATATCATGTGCAAACAATCGATGTTGAATCCAATGCACAGGTGGATATGGTGGTGGAGATGTTTTAGTATCAAGCTCTGGTACAACTAGAATAGGGGTTTTTTGAGAAACTACATTTGTGTTCTTGATGAAACGATCGTCCGATACTCTAATTCTAGGTAGACTCATACAAAACTTAATGGAGGTTCTATAGAAAGTAACCTAAAATATTTCTAACATACTTTCTTTAGAACGGGAAAATTACAGTTGGCTACTCCTCAACAATGGTGCCAAAATCTTGGGCAAAACATTGGTTAGTTTTCTATGGTTCAAATCATTACCTCCATTTAATTTATCAACCTAGGAAAAATCATAAACTTGTGAGTAACCCTGCACAGTATATGCTTGTAATCTCCCTTTAATCATATGAGTCCCTTAGATCCTATGGTTTGGGGGGGTGTGTTGTTTTTTCATTGGAGTTCTTGTTAATATTCCAAACCACTTAATCTAATTTGCACTGTCAAAGAAATAACTGAAATGCTTTAAAATCCAAAACTACACACTTGATGGAAATTGATAGAAAATAGGGGAAATTACAGCTTTAAATTAAACTATAGAAAATAGGTAAATAAACTAAAATTATAGAAAATTAGGAAAATAAGGAAGGAATACTATTGAGAGTGAACCCATGCTTCCAAAAAATTATGCCCTTATTCATTCTTACACCGGATGCTAGTTGAATTTAATTAGAAAAATAAAATGTATTTTATTGAAATGTGTAGCAAGAATTTACAGAGAAAATCTGGGATCTATTTTTCATGGGTGGCTTGCATATTTATAAGATATGCAACCATGCCCTGTTACATTTTAAAAGTAAATAAATTTCCAATTTTTTGTTACAACAATACACAGGAATAAAGGAGATTAAAGCAAGATATTAACTCATAATTTATTCAGTGTATTTTGTATTAGAATAGAATACATCTGATATTTTTCTTTACTCGATTACAATAAGTTTTACGTGATTACTAAAAAATATATGACATGGTCATTGACATTGTCCTTAGTCCACATACATTGCTTAAATCACATCTGTATTCATCACTAAAATAACCTTTTTGTTATTCTAATAATAGAGTATAGTGCTATAATTCTATGTCAATGGTAATTAGGTTCCTTATCTGTAGAAGTGGATAAGCAGGCACTCAAACAAGAGTCAGGTTCCTAATGGGAATTAGGCACTTAATAGTCAAGCACCAAATGGGAATCAAGAGCTTGATAGTTAAGCGCTAAACAAGAGTTATATGCCTAAACAAGAGTCAGACACTTGACTTAGCGCTTCATAATTGTTTTGTTGTAGATATTTTTACCTTCAATTATTCATCATAAATGGAAAGTGCTAGGTCCAAGTGGTACCTCAACGTAATCATGCCAAAATACCATAAAATCCACTACATTACACATAATCCACTAAAAAATGAATATTAGACAACATACGTAATATAGTGTTAAATACATATAAAATTTGCATAGAAACACATATTTCTATTAAAATAAATGCCACAATATATATGGAAAGTTTGTACAAAAATGAGCATTTTTAGAGCTCATCATCAAGTTCAAAAAGCTACCATTTTAGATCAAATCAAATCAACAATAAATCAATTAGTATGCCAAAAATCCCAAACACAATAGTCAATTCTTCCTTTATCAAATCATAAAATCGAGATCTTTCCCATTTTAGCATTTTTGAAAAATATAAAAATTTCACATCAGGGTTATGCATAAGGGGTCAGTCCCAAAATGTATTTATAAAAATTTGGTGAATTAGTTTCAAAATCCAGGCGAATAGTGTCCATACGCATGTAAAAGGTTAAACTATTATTAGGGGTAATGTTGGAAATTTAAACTTAAAATTGTCAAATTATTATAAAATTGGGGTGAATCGACCCCCAAAAAAATTGCACCCAAAATTTTTTGGCTAATGGGCCTTAGTCAAGGGTCCCAAATATTAGCCAATTCTAAATTTCAAAAATCCTAATTTTAGCCAATTGGTTATAAATAGCCGCTATGCATAACCCTATTCCACATTTGAGGATGATTCTATATTTATAAATCAAGGGGTTAGAACCAAGGGCAAGACAAATAATTTGAGTAAAAAACATTAGCCTAGAAAAAATATGAAGAAAATAAAGACACTATAATACTTATAAGAGAGAGGCTACCATTGCTCCTAAAAGATAAGGGGCTAATATCTATAAAAAAAAAAACTAAAAGGAAAATAGTGGAAAGAGTGTTGTAGATACAACCCAAGTAGATGCACATGCCAATAAGGACAAATAGGTGGATAGGAAAAAAGAAACATTAGAAGGAGGTAAAGTGACATCTAAAATATCCTTCTCTCACTAGTGAAGGATGCACAATTGCTACAAGATAATATAGAAAGTTTATTGTATGTAGTGAGAGTAGCTCGGTTAAAATTTATATTTTATATCACTAAATAAAAAAAGAAGATGTATACTAAAGTAAGAATTTTAAAGGCACTAGGTTTGCTTGGTCAGTAAAATCTACTTCAAGAATCTCAAAAGAGCAAGAAATAAGCCATGCCAAAATTGGGATTCCAAATATAGTTCAATCTAATGTAGTTGAACAAAAGAATATTGTTGGGGAATATTACATTATTTGGTACATGCAAATGTACCCCCATGGTACCTTTATGGTACAAATGTAAATATGTAATAGAATAGGGTTTTAGTCTATAGTTTAGGTGACTAATTTATATTTCTTTTTATGTAAATATCTATGTGCATGATATGCACAAGTGTCATGTAAGTAAGAGTGCAAGTGTGTAATAAGAGAAAGTTCACAAGTGTCATCTATGTAAGTGTGCAAATATGTAATGTGAGGATGTGCACAAGTGCATGTAGGAGAGTAAGTATCATGTAGAAGTGTGCAAGTGTCATAGATTTAAGTGTGCATGTAAGTAGAGAGTGAAGAGTCTTGTATACAGGTAGCAAGATGAGAAGCCAAAGGACATGAGAGTCTTGTATTATGTAAATAATAGGAAAGGTTGCAACTCCCGGATATGTGAGGAGTGCAAAAATAAAGTATTGAAGATTCACCTTCTATGTCTAGATTATGGAGATAGATCCATACAATGTATTGGAAAAGCATTCTATAAATTATCACCATAGCAAGCATTTTATAATATTGAAGCTTGTATATAGATTTTGAGAAATATTATTGTAAGTATTTTTTATGCTAGTACGTGAATGATTTTGGCCATTTACATTCATATTTGATGTTACAGTGAATGTTATTATAATTTATATTGGCCAATATATACTTTGATTGTTATTATATGTAATTATACTCTTGATTTATTATATTAAGAACTGGGATATTGTTACTTAATTATACTGGACTTAGATAGTTTGGCTTAAAAGCCAACAAATATGATTTCAAAAACCTATTCAAAATCTAGGTAAATTTAGTAAACATAATGAGGGAGATACAACCAAAGTGAAATCAACAATCCAAAACAAGAGTAGTGACAACTTTTTCAAATCATTTTTTCAGAAAATAAAAATTTAAAATATCTATCAGTTTAGGTAAGTAAATTAGTTGTAGTTTATTTTGTTTTGAAGAAAATTTATAGATCTAGTGGTTTATATAAAGGAATAGATGAGATTTGAGAAATTTTATTTTTGAGAAATCCTAGTTTAATAAACCATAATGAGTTTAGGAAAGTTGTTTTTTGTTTTTTGAGGTCATTAAGTTAAATTTTTTAAAGAAAAAGGAAGAAGGAAAAGATAAGGCTGAGAGTGTGTAGGTTGAGGGAATGGTAGATAGGTCAAATACTATTCATAAGGATTTGTTTGAATTAAAAAAATATTTTCGTAGGTTCATGGTTGCATTCAAAATAAAAAAGCTATTATTTATATAAACTCTAATAGTAGATATAATTTTATAAATATTAATTTGGCTCAAATATTGTAGATTCAAGCAACAAAAATGAAGGTATACAATTTGAGGGTGAGAATGTTTAAAATTTTTAATATTTGAAGGTCACCATGGATAAATATGTTTTACATTCGATATGGATGATGTGTACATTGTTCTCAGTTGGCCTTGGATGGATTATTTGGATACTATTAAAATTAATGTGTAAAAGAAGATGTTTATGAAGTTATGGTACAAAAGAAGAAGATAATATTGTAGGATATTTATTATCATAAGGATAAATGATCCAAGAAGATCAAGAAGCAGTTATGGTAGGGGAAATAGCTAAGGAACTGACAAAATAATCAAAAGTGGAATCTATAGAAGCAACATCAATAGAGTCCATGGAATAAGCAATATCAATAGTCAAGCAAGCTCTAGAAAACTTAGAAACAAATTTCAAGGAAAATCTAAAACTAATTGAATAAGAACTAGAAGAACCTAAAATAGAGGCAAATGAGGAGGCAATAAAAAAATCAAAGAAGAAAAATAAAATCCCAAGGATGAACAAAAATATGGAAGCATGATGAAGTATCACAAAAGAGAAGAAAAAAATATTGAATAATCAAATGTAATAGAACATCAGGTTAAGGTTGCAACATATTGCCACTCACACCACCAAGAGAAAAAACAATCTTGGAGGCATGGCTTAGGGCATATATATTATGGATCAACATGGAATAAAAATTGCAACACGTATAGTCATGTTTGGTAAAAAAATCATAGTGATTATAAATTTTAGAGTATTGCAACAACATTAGGAACAATACGACCAATCATTTAAAATACAAGAGTAGAGAAACGGAAGCATGGAGCCAAAAAAGTAATTATGGAGGCACAATGGTAGCTTGTCATCATATCATAGACCACCACCAATCAATATTTTACTTGGATGGAGGGATGATCAAGATTGGTACTAGTTGCTAACATTGCTTAGCAAATCATATTATCTAGTTTCTTCTTATGTTTTGAGGATAAAACACTTTGTAAGGGGGTTGGAATGTTAGATACCAAGGGTGAATAATATGAGAATATAATATTATATTGTATATGGGTATTTTTGTCCTCTTTGATTTTTGTAGTCACCAGATGTGGAAAACTAGATGATCAAATGATCGTGCATTATGTGGAGTGATATAATAGGATAATTTTGAGAGCACAATAAGCGACTTGATCAAACTACCTTTGGTATTTTTAACAAATTTGGATCATAAGATGTGATTTTTATCACTCTCTAACCTAACCTAGCTAGATATCAAGTGCATAGAGGAAAAGAGAAAGATAAATTACATGAAACAAATATAGAAGAATGGAAATTACATACAAGGCATGTAACTTGAATAAGAAAGTCATTAATCATTTACAATGCCTAAATAACTACTATTTATAGACAAAATGGGGAGATTTTCTCTTCAAATCTTGTATAGGATATTTTGAAAAAGCTTCTCCACTACTCCCTTGATCTAATCCTCCTTACTTAAATTTTATGTCTTTGAGGTCTTTAGATCTGGAATCATCAATTATGAGCTATTGGATATTCAACTACCACCCTAGGGATCCTAAAAACTAGTTAGAAGCACCTTCTACAATCAATATTGTCAAATTTAGAACTGCTAATATTATGAATACCATCATATTACCTTTAATAATCCATCCAATTTCCTTAGATTATTAAGCCCTATTGATGCCACTAGGTGATCCTTAACTTTTCTCAATAATGACTTATTAGTTTAACTCATCTACCCTTTTGAGAGCTTGTACAATAGTATTGATGTCTTGCAATTTGATCTAACTCTTTTCCCTTGTTGGCCACTTTCTACATCATGCCTCACTTCCTAGAGTTATTTTATTCTCTCTTCATGTTTATTTTGTCTTCCAAGGTGATGCAAGCAATCAGATGGCTGTGAGAAATTTTCCTTGTCTTCTAGCATCAAAATTTTATAAACGTTTGAGGTCCAAGATGAACTTTTGTTGGGTAGTTAGCAAAGAAATTATCCCCTATATTTTTTTTTGGATCTTTAATATGTCTTGCTAAGAAATTTTATTTCATCCACCCTTAGAATTTTCTTGTGACTCATGGTCATACTTTCTCCTTTCTCCTTTGAAACTTTCTTAACTTTCAACCTTCAAAAACTTTGTTTTTCTTGCCTATCAAAACTTTGCCACCGCTTTTTACCTTCCTTCCTTGGTCAAATATGGTTTCATCCCTTTGATCAATTTTTTTTTCCCACATTTGATTAATGTATCTTTCCTCACCTTTATCTAGATTTTCCTCTATTTCATTCTTCTTTAAAAAATATACCTAAGGTAAAACTAATTGAGTGTAGTGAAAGTTCACTATCATTATAGCAATTCACAAGGGCCTTATATATTTGGAATAGAGTCATTCAAAAGCCTTATCTATTAGGAATGAAGTCATTCAAAGGATTCTCTAGTGATGAACAAATGGTAAACTCAACTAATGCATCAACTTTACTTTTGTGATAAAATGACTGAGGTAGTCCTTTTATAGTATTTCTCTTGTGATGGAAACAACTACTTGCATTGAGTTCTCCTCATATGAATTCATACCCTCCACTTGATATATTTTTACTTGACTTGAGCCTACCTCATTTTCATTAGGGTGAAATAAGAAATTTTGTACTTTCTTGTTGGGATATCTAAGATATCTACTATTACATTATTTAATGTTTATGAATAGTGTATGGTGGGTGGCATAGTCATGCCACTATCCTAGTGGACTAATATTTTATTAGTCACTATTATAGGTCCATAAGCCTATATATATATGTATCAGTTCTAACATATTATAACATAGAAACTACATTTATTTCCATCAATGGCATGAGGGAAAAATTTATTTTCAATGAGACATTGTTTCTCAAATATTGAGGCTAAATTTCATGCTTATCGAGTATAGCAGTGTTTATACTCATTGGAAAGCATTTTTCAAGCACAATTCAGTGGAGATATCAAAATCCACATTTGTAAAAGTATTTTATGAATTAGTTCTCAATACAAAGTTACATAAGCATCGTGAGCTGAACCACATTAACCAGAACATGTATTGTGAGCTGAACCACATTAACCAACATCTAGGGACTATAGAATTGTACTATTGTAAACAACATATACCTAAGCTATTGCATCAATTAGATAAATATTTAAAGCACTAAATAAATATAACAATGAATTTGACAATAAAAGAGAAATTTTTTTATATTAATGTAATGCAACTCGATTACAATTTTGTGCCTCTTAGGGATACCAAATCCATGATACAATTAATACAATTAATGATGCCCCACAATGGGGTTGGTATAGTTCATAGACTACTCACAATAGACATGAACTACTCAAGGCAAAATATAGCCTTCTTCTCATGCGATTGGAGGAATATGTTGTCAAGAACACCTTGAAATGCTCAGATCATGTAAACCTACGTTCAAGAAACAACATAAAAGGGGTTAATAACAAAGGAGGCATCTCTTGATGAGGCAATTGATAGAAAAATACATAAATGGTGAAAAAGATAACAAGAAAGCATGTAAACTAGTTAATATGTGCATGAAATCTCTATATTACTATAAATCTTGTAAATAAAGCAGGAAATCTAGCAATTAGGCAACCTAATTAACCATTAAAACTTGAAATGCATCAAATTCAATGAAACTAGTCTATATTGACAAATGCAAAGAAAATGGAAGTAAATTTAACTCTAATTTCTAATTTTAACCATACAAATGCATGAAGGAAATCTAATCTATGTTAGATCTACCTAAATACATGTTTGAAAAAGGAAATATACGACTAAAAAAAAGGAAATCAGAGATCAAACCCTCACCGCACGTTTGAAGCGTAGTTGGCACTGTTAGTCGTGGCTGAGACAAAAGTATTCTTGCTCTTGTAATCAGGGCTTGGATCTTCAATTTCCTCCATGGAATTGATGATCAAGGTTCATATTTGTGTTCTTGCATGGATTTGTGATGTGAATTATTTGAATTGGCTATGGAAGAGGCTCAATTAGGATGATTGATCTCCTTAGACTCTTGAATCCTCCATAGCTTTGAATGTAATCATTGATTTCCAAATTTGCAACATATAGGCACTCCTAGAAATTTAAAAATGGCTCTCCAATATGGGAGGGCTTCATTGCATGCAAATTGATACTCTTTATACTTTTACCCAATTTGAAGGGGGGTCTTATAGCCTTATCAAGTCCTTGGTATAGCTTCATGGAGAAGCCAAGATCAAGAACCAGGAGGTTAGAATAGTTGGGAGGAAGGTTCTAGACACTTCCTCACGTAAAACCTCTTGAAATCCATTACCATAGCCATTGTAACTGCATTTGGCTTCGCTCAAGAATTCAAAACAATTTAAAGGCTAGTTGCGACTCTGAGGCACAACTAGCTCTGTTAGCCCATGGGTGTCAGCTGCGACTAAGGCTGAGTATGCAAAATTTACCCAAATTGAGTGGTGAAAACCACTAATTTGTCTTGGAATTGTCCAAGATCATTCATATGGTCTGTTAGGATACCCATATCAGTAGTCCCCTGCACATGAAGTGTTTTAGGTATCTACAAATGCCCCTTTTGGGATGCACTGTGAGAAAGAATAACACTGAGAAAAATAGACCTCCTAAAACCATGTTGTAGGTCGAATTATGACCATTGATGTGATCACCATTAGATGGCACAATCTTACAAAAGGACGTGCATCTTAGAATCACTACTTCTAACTAAGGGAAGGCTTAATTTGCAAAGTGTTTGCAAGCTCCATGGTGATTGGGTAGTCAGCGCTACAATCATTATGATAGGCGGAGAGCTACTAGATTAACTATCATAGTTGTTTTTTCCCCAACAAAGGGTAATATTATGATAGTTGTTGGCAATTATTCATAATACAAATAACATTTTGACAAGATCAAGTGATATCCTATTGAATTTGATTATGATTATTGATATTATGACTACCCCCTCAAGCGATGAGTCGATGAGGGTAGGACATTGAATGAAGTGATGAGTCACTTGACCACGATGAATAATTTTAACAATTGAAGACTTTTACACTATGATATTACTTGGCAAGGCCTAATTCAATCGTTATTTCAATTGTGAATAGTAATTGTACATCTCTATCCCATGGAGTAGTCTAGTCGTAATGGCCTTCTTAGGGAATAAAGATGATAGCAATTCCAATTAAGCTTATGTTGAATCACTATGTTCGATGATCTACTAAAAATATCAGAGAAGAATTGAGATAAATCCTCATTCCCATGGGGTAGTTTGACCGTTGTGGCCTTCTTCGAGATTGAAGTTTTAATGCTAGGAATAGAGAATCATTGGTTCTCCATCATGGCATGCAACATCCTTTCAATGCCATTCCATGTGCATGTGGAATGATGTACTGGACTAAAGCATATTAATTTGATTAATGACTTATTTTACCCCAAATATCCTTATGGTGATTTATTCATCTTGTCGTATTGCATGGCTCACAAGTTGTTGCAACCGCAAAGTGTATAGAATAATTGATTGAGTACGAGGCAAATTTGAATTTTGAATTATGTTAATGCTTTTGTTATTTTTAAATTTTTTGAGGTTTTGAACCATTGAATACTTTTGATTTTGCATTTTAAAACCTCTCATGGTTACATTTTGAGTGTTTTTATTACTGGATACTTGTCATGGTTGTTAGACGTAGATAATTTTTGAAAATTCCTTAGTTGTGGCTCTGACCCGTGGTCGAAAAACTCTAATTCGATGCCCACGAATGTCAACCATGGTGACGAAAAAATTTGAAAATATAAAATAAAAATATATCATTTTCAATTCATTATTTTCCAATTACCAGCTGCTTACTAAAGATCTTTGAGAGGTGAGGTTAAAAACTTGAACTGGAATGCTACCAAAACTTCCACCCAAACCCAATGGCAGATCAACCAGAGGCATCCACTAGTGGCATAGCCGGTGCTACGAAGGTAGCCCTCTGAACATCACTCATTGAATTACCAACTTAAAATGAAAAAAATTAATTAATGAGTAAAATAAACTCACTAAATTATTGGCAATGAACCTCACCCTAGTTAAGTTTAGACTAGGTTAGATTAGTTGGGGAGGGTTTAATTTTTGGGTTTCTATGTTGCATGGGATGGGAAATGACCCCAAAAAATGTATTTTCTATAGCCGCGAGTGGCAACCACGGTTCCTAATTGGAAAATTGGGAGTTGCGAATGACTTCAAATTTAAATGATCAAAAAATTGATCATTGCCATTGATCGCGGGTCAAAGCCGTGGTTGAGCAACCTTAGATTTTTTTTATTTTTCGATTTTTTATTGTTTTATGGATTTAATTGATTTTTTAAAAATTTTCCAAGTGATATTTTGATTTTTTTGAATGTTTGGAATGCATTTATGATTGTTTTTCCCTTTTTGAAGGATTTTTTGAATTTTTTTGCATTTTTAAGTGCATTTTTTATGTTTTTGGAATTTTGAATGATTTTATTATTATCACTCATTAGAGGTTAAATACCAGAGCGAGGGAGTCAGACATCCTTTGTGAGATCCATGATAGACTAACTAATCTTGAGCGATATTAGTTCAGGGTCATAGGCTTCAGCATGTGTTACAACTACCATCCATCCGAGCCAATCAGTCCTACCTAACTGCTTTGGCCCACCACTGGGATGCGTAGACCAACACCTTTCACCTACTGACAGGTGAGATTACTGTGACCCTGGAGGATGTCTATCACATATTCTATATCCCCATCGATTGTGAGGCCATAACATATTTGCCCACCATGGCAAAGGATGCTATTTTTGAGAGGATATTTTGTGCAAGGAGTGATGAGGTACAGTTGGAATTAGAGCACGGTAGAGTGCACATTGAGTACTGGTACCATGAGAATGTCTTCTCATAGTGAGTGGTCATAATGATGCAATTAATTGCGCATATCATGTTGCTTGACACTTATGAAGTAAGGTTCCCTTGGAACCTCCTGGTCAGGACACAAGACCTTCTAGCCAGCACTACATAAGAGCCTTTGATTCTATCTTGGGGGAGTGCTCTACTTACGTAGCTCTATGAAAAGCTATATCATATCATCCAATGAAGTCGTGTGGGAGTCGATTGTAGTATACTGCTCCAAAAATAGGATTGGGAGCACATTACCATTGACCACCCTGGGGAACTACCACTAGAGATTGGTGACATATATGAGGAGTGCCAGTGCTATGTTGCATACTAGCCTAAGGAGACTAAGGGCTTCAAGAGTAGGTCTTGCATAGGGGATCTCTAGTACTATATGGATCAGCTGACTAGACTATGGTTAGAGCATGTGATATGGTGACCCTAGATGGATTATCTTGCATGGGAGGAGGCATACCACTATATGAGGTGGGCATGACACGAGAGATGACTTCTCAAGTGTAAGCTTGAGATACGCAAGTTCTTCTATTTCTTGTGCATTGCTAGGCAGTTTGGTATCTGCTAGGGCATCCTAAATGAGCTTGTCATTTACCATCACCTTAAAGCAGATAGGGGCTTGGCATAGCCTATGATGACTCCATTGGGGGATGAGGATGACACCTTCCAAGACTTAGAGCTCACATATGCAAGGACTATAGTAGAGTATGATGCTTGATGGACTACTGGGTTGTGACGGGGTGGTGGCCCACTAGGCAGAGCTAGATCTAGAGCAACCATAAATTTAGTAGTGGTAGCAGATCTTGAGGGATGATGAGTTTTCTAGAGTACTGAGGATGGATTGGAAGAGGCTACAACATAGGAGGATCCCAAGGTTGAGGAAGATGGTGATGAGGAGCTAGATGATGAGGTGTCACAACTTTGAGCCCAGGTGGCTAGCTTAGAGTCATGGATACAGATGACGAGGACCTAGATCCTAGAGAGAGATACATTCATGGCTACCCTATAGGCACAATTGAGAGTAGTGTGGGCCCATCTGGTAGAGGGAAAAGTGTAGTAGAAGGGATTCAAGAGGGAGAGAACAACTCTCTAGGCATAGATTGCCATTGCAGATACAAAGATACAGAAGATCATTGGGCAACGTGATCTTCTCCAGGATTAGTTGGATATTGTGACCACATAGTGAGACTTGCTTTGATCTATGAGATTATGTCCCTTGACTTCTTAGGTTGCTTCTACCACTCCAACTATACTGGGAATAACAAGTTTGGATGTGGGTACAAATATTTAGATATTGCATGCGCTCATCCAGGAGGGTAGTATGCAACACTCCTCTGATGTGGCCCGCATCACTATCCTAGAGGAAGATATCAGACTACTTGGAGGTGAGGTGCTAGAGAGGACTACTACTACAGGGACACAACAGACCAGGACACGGGAGATAGGGCAGTTATCAGCATAGCCTAGTCACAAGGCTCATAGGTTAGAGATGTCCAAAGGTACCAGCTCTAGGTGGACTCATCGGGAGGGAGGAGACAATGGGGGAGACTCTCAAGAAATGGGTGCAAGCCCTAGTTAGTATATATATTATCAGATGTATGTACCATTTTTGAGTGTAAGGTCTGAGGACCTACATAATTGTAACCTACAGGTATTTTGGACACATGTCTATGTACTCTTTTTGATACACACACACACACACACACATATATATATGATCTGACTTTATGAGACTTATTATATGTGTACATTTTTTGTCTTATATTTATGAGATGCATATGGATGCAATGTTTATATGTGATATTGATTTGATCTTATATGATGTGATGTATGAGTTACATGCACTAGCTAGATGATGGATGTATGACTAGATATTATGATATAGATATGTAGATGGACTACTATGATGTATGCATATGGATGCAATTTTAGATGTTAAATGCACATTTGATTTGATTTACTTGTATGCATTTAATTTATGATATGATGAATGCAATGTATGTAATGCATTATCTAATATAAATGAACATGTATGTTTTAATCACTTAAAACATAAGGAATAAATGTAAAATGAGTTAACAATCTAATGGATGATACCACATAATGTATAACAATCATGAATGTAATTGATAAATCATATGAGAATTAATCAATTAAACACCCATATGTGATATGAAATAATGTATTGTCTCTCTTCATAAGCTTTTGTAAATTAAAAGATATGCTCAAAATATTCAATGACCATCTAAATATCATTGCTGATATTTATTCAGTATATGTTCTATGTTATGAACACCCCTTAATAAATAAAATCTCATAAAAATAAATTTATGATTGATGGGTTGATTTAATTTGTTGCTATTTGGGAATTTTTGAGGTTTTCCATGAAACTCAAACACCCTAGTTGACTTATCAAAAGTTGTATAATGACTATACTAGAATTCTGAAAATAAAGTTTTTGCTATGAAATACCAAGCTATTCATTATCCCTGTGTGTGCAAATGAATATATTAGATGAGACATAAGACTACCTCATTTCTATGGGATTCGTTCAACCCATTACTGTAATGAGGATCACCACATTCTCACCTGATCCTAGGTTTGGACTTAGTTGGACTAGACCACTAGGCAATACAAGGCACCTAAAGCTAGCTCATTTGTAAATTTCTTAGACCTACCCCAATGTTAGGTGGGATTCATTCAGGCCATTGCTGTATTGGAGATCACTCTATTATTTTTGAGTATTGACCATTCTAGGGATTCAAGCTCTTCACCCTATTCTTTTCTTCAATTTTATTGGGATTTTTGCTCATATATAGTGATCAAAATTACTGTTTATTTTGTATTTTATTTTTATTTTGTTTTGAGAAAGGGATTTTATTTGATTTTGGGATTTTTCTCCTTTTATTTAGCAAGGGATTTCTTGGTTAGGAGGAACTTGTCCTTTTGCCAATGACCACTACTCTAGAAAATTGTGCCTCACAAATGAGTAAGTAACAAAACATTTTACTTAAGGTGACTAGGACCACTTTGCAGTGTTCATATTTCCTTATCCTAATTAGGATTGTTAATGTGTTTTATTAGTGATGGGATTCTGATATGCTAAGTGCTATAAAAAATATACCTCATCTACAAAAGCAAAGCAAGATTTCTAAAAACTTTTGAGAAGACCACTAGGTATGGCTAAATGAACGAAAAATCCTAGTATATTCTTCATAGTAACAAGAGGGGATGTGTTGAGAAATACAATTACTCACAAGGGTGATGGATGATGATGATGCATAGATGCATGATTGAAATACAAATGTGGTGTCATTTGTAATATTGCAAACACAACCTATCCTAATGCAAGTGCGATGGATGAAAATGCCTAAATGCAATGCAATTAAATGAAATGCCTGTGTAAAATGAAAATGCATGATGGAAATATTTGTATTTTGAAATTTTATGTTTTGCAATATTTTTAGCTTTTATTGTTTTTATTTTTTATTTTTATGGATTTTGAAATTTTCTATGTTTTTGAACTTTTGAATTATTATGTATAGAACGCCTTAAGATGAAGAATGTTGAGAGGTACAAGCTCTTCAACACCTTCAAGTGATGTTAGGTGATACGTTCCAGGTCAGTCGATGAGGCCTAGAAATGCCTCAATCATAGCATGTTTTGAACATTGAAACTACCTAAAAACTCTTGTGTTTAATCTGATATGCTAGTTAAGTTGATTTAATATGTTGTGTATTAACTATTTGCATGATCAATGTGTTAGAAATACTATATTATGATTTTTACAGTTTTTGCATAGTTTTATGTTACTTTGTCATGACTTGCTAAATGAGAAGTATGCTTAGGTTGATAGCAGCACTTCACTAGTTTTTTTTTATGTGTTTCAAGCATTTATTTATCTAAATCTAGCAAATAGTGCAAGAAAACTATTACTGTGCAGTAGAAACTAGTTTTCCAATGTAAATTTCATCCAGCTGCCAATGAATGGCAAGACATGGAATTCACACATGGAGAGAGATGAAGGCTATTGCAATCTAATCCTGAGATCTAACCCACCTAAGAAATGCAAATGAAATCACTTAAAGAGCACACAATTATTCATTCAAAAGATATTCAGAATGATCAGACATATTTGAAATGAGAAATACAGTCTCTTCGGAATGAGCGGACATCTTCGAAATGAGAAATATAGTCTCTTTAGAATGAGCCACTTATCTTCAGAATGAGAACAAAAATCACTTTTTGACTTATTAACTTATTTTTGACGATGGAAAAATGGAAAGAAGGTTGAAAAGGTTAAAGGAAAATATCTCCCATCTGACTTTGTCGTCCTTGCTGTCCAAAGCCACCATTCATGGAAAAGATCAATTATGATCCTCTTCTAGGATAAACCCAGGAAATGTTGCAACATAATAGGAATAGATCTGTAAGATAGGAATGAGATATTCTCATTTTGTAAATATATTTTAGGATATATATAAATAGATAGCTCTCGTCCAGGTTGAGCTAAGTAGAGGGAAATAAGCAAGAAGTATAATAATAAGAAAATAGCAGAAAAGTGACTTTTACAGTCCTATAACAGGGTTTTTAGCAGCAATACTGTAATTATGTTTTTGAATCAATAAAGTGCACTACTTTTTCTATTCATGTTGTTGTGAATGAGTGTGAGTAATATCTAGAGAGATAAAAACTCATACCTTCTTCTGGACAAGGAGGCTGGCCACTTCCAGACCTTGGAGGAGGACTAACAACAAGTTTTTATTCTAATTTTGCTGCAGGAGAATAGGTTGTAAAACTTGTCATTTAATTTCCTTGTAAACAACTAACAGTATTTGCAATCTTAGTTTATTTCATGATTAGGATGATCTTGTGATTAATGATAGGTTTGGTTGTAATCTCCATTTTTAGCAAGTTTTCAAATTACTACAGATTGTCATTTCCAGAATTTACTATTTTCTACAATTTACTGCATTTTGTGTTTTGTTGTCAACCCTTGCATAGAAGATTGATAACCTTCTATTACAGAGCATTGACAGGACTTAATTTCAGGTTTCCATTACTATAAAAGTAAATAGACTTCCTTTATGCAATCATAATTATATTTCTAATTCTACAACTGTAACTAGGGAGTTATTTCTGCAACATAATTAGATTTCATTCTGTAATTGTAAATAGGATTTCATTTATGTAGTTAATAATTAGTTTCCATTCTTGAAATTAGATTAAAGTTCAATTTATGCAATTTAGAGATAAAAATATCCTAAATCCCCCACATAATTGGTTTCACCAATAAGACCTGTTGCTCCCAAATGACCTAAGTTATAGCCCTATTCACTCCTTCTACAAATAGCCTTGTACACTACCCTGGATTGACAAATTCATTGAGAATTAATTATGTGCATAATGACAACGCATCATTTTGATGTCGTTTCCAAGGAATAGTGTTCTTAGAAGGTGACAACAGTCCAATAGCTATTAATTAGACTGAGTTGTGAAAATTTAGGATAAAATATGAATATAACAGCTAGTTAAAGTAACAACTATTGACCTATAATTTATGTCATTCAAGAGTAAACATGAATGAGTAAGCCTAGGGATGAAAAAGGTAGAATTACTCAAAAGGATCCCTGGCTTGTTCCATTAAGAAGATATTCATGCCTAAGGGGTGAATCACCTATGTTTGAACTACCAAAAAAATTGAAACAAAAATCACCAGCTTCATCATCATTAGAACATCCTGAGAAAGAAAAATCATCATACTCATCATCAACAAAGGATTCTAGACCTCTTAAGAGTGAAATTTGGATAGGTTTAACTGTTCCCAAGGAACATGAAACTATGGCAGAGAGAGGTAATATAGATGGGGATGGCCAACATGGTTGTGTCCATAATGAAGGAAATGATCAGGATATGCCCCAACCTTCTAGAACATTTGAATATCCTATCTATTTGAATCCAAAACAAAAATCCCCCATGAAAACCATTTCACCTTCAGTACTTCCAACCTTTCGAGGTGTTTTATCTGAAGATCCTGATCAGTTTTTTTTTGAATTCAAAGGAGTGTGTCAAACCTATGACTATGTAAATGACAATCAGAAACTTAAGGTTTTTCTCTCAACACTCAAGGACTCAAAATTACGCTGGTTCATGAGCTTAGAGCCAAATTCCATTTGAACCTGGGATCAAACAGAAACTATGTTTTTAGAAAAATATCAGGAGTATTATCATGTAAGTAACATGAAAGATGAGTTATTCAGGATTAAGTAGGAATATTATGAAACATTAGAAGACTATCTTGATAGGTTCTCCTTTGTTCAAAGGATATGTGGACTTGTAGAACCTGAGTTATGCAAAACCATATTTTTGATAGGATTACAAGATGAATCCGGAGAAGTATTGGATTTTATGGGAAAAGGGGATGTAAATACTCTCAGTAATGAGGAAATTGTCGATATGTGCAGGAATTACTCTCACACTAAGCAGGGAAGAAAAAAAAAGAGTACAAATGGCACTGATGTGAAGGACCTAATAGAGGAACTTACAAATTTTAAAACTGATATTCTGGTGCAATTGAACACAACTTTGGGAGAAATATCTGCAAAAGAAACAACCACATAACCTTTGGCAATTTATTGCCTAAGATGTAGAAATAAACATGCTTTGCAGGAGTGTCCTTTGAATAAAACTTCTATCTCAGCCATTTGTAGTATCTATTCGAAGAAACATTTGACTGATAAATGCCACCTGCTATCATAACTCAAAACTATGTTAGAGAGTCAGACTGAGGAACTCAACTATGTTGGACCAAAACAAGGGGGAAATTTCTCTCAGTACCAAAATCCCCCTTGTTTTCCTACAAATTGGTAGCATAATCCTTGGACTATTCCTTGGGTACAATCATAACCATCCCAACGTCCTTGGAATTATTCTCAATGGACAAATTCCCAAGAATGGCCACAAAAAAGTTGGAGTAATCCAGCTTGGAATCAAAATTAGAATAACCCATCATGGAATCAAAAAAACCCACCCTGGAATTAGAATCATACTAATCCACATTGGATGCAAAATCAACCATAGTGGAGTCAACAATACCAGTCCTATCCAAGGCAACAAAGAAATCAAGGTCAAACTTAGCATTTGTTGCCTGCACCTAATCAAAATTTTCAAGAAAAATAGAACCAACCACAAAAAACACAATAGGTGAAACAACCTCAACTTCCAACTCAACCAGTCACTAATCCAAACAACATGAGACAGACATCCCCTGTCTATGTGGCTGAAGCTAAAGAAAATGCTGAAATAAAAGTTCTTGATTGTAGTAACATCCAACTTCATTCAGGAAAAGTTGTACCTGAAACTATTTCAACTAAAATCAAGGATAATGAAAAGCAAGAACCTTTGAAACCATTTAGAGTTAAACAAAAAATAGAGAAAGAAGAATAAAAAATAGAACCATAGGCAGAACAGTTACCTTCATCAAGGATAATTCCATATCCTGAAAGATTCAATACCATAGCAAAAAATTATGAGTCAGACTTGGTCAAGGAACTTAGAAAGTTAACTATATCATTGCCCTTATTGCAAGATATTAAGGATATACCAGTGATTAAAATTATTGTTCAATATTTGTGCATTAGAAGAGCAGGAAGAAAAAAGAAAGCATTTCCCAAGACTATTTAGGTTGAAGGAAAGATAGTTGATCTCTTATCCGAAAAACTAGTACCTCCAAAGTATAGTGACCTAGGGAGTCCAGTTATCATAGTTACCATAGGCTTAGTACCAATATCAAATGTATTAGTAGATCTAGGAGCTGCAATAAATGTCATGACCAAGGATATAATGGAATAATTACAGCTCAAACATCTCAGTCCCACATTTACAGTTTTAGAAATGGCTGATAGGTCAGTTGCAAAACCTGAAGGTATCATTGAAGATGTCCCTATAGAAGTCTCTTCTTGGGAATTCCCTATAGTTGTTTTGGTTTTACAGCCAAGAAATTCAGCACATGGATATCCCATCATTCTAGTAAGACCTTGGCTTGCAACTGTAGCAACCTTCATAGACTACAGATCTGGAAAAATGACCATTTCAAATGGTATTTATCTAAAATAGATTTCTTTGTATCCTCTTGCAAGACCCTCCAACAATTTTTTAGGTCAGTTATGGTTTCCTGACTTAGATGAAGAACCAGAAGAGGTTATTTCCACACTAGCCACCTTGGTAGTAAGGGAACACACAGAAGACCTCCATGACACAGAAACTTTAGAGAATGAAACTATCCTAATGAATGTTCTACATGAACAAGGGTTAGAAGAGGAAGTAGTAAATATCCATCAGTTTTTAGGGAATGAGGAGAACCAAAATTTTGAAGGTGAGCCATCTATACTATCACAAGAAACATCTATTTCACTACCACATGGGTGGCACCATCACCTAATTTTCCCTTCTCACTGTTCCATACAGGATATGCTTCCATTAGAAATCAATGAAACAAAAACTTCTTATTTCCTCCCATATCATCATTGCCCTCTTAACTCCCTAATAACCAAGTATGAATAAGTGAATTCATTCCTTCCAAATACAAAACAAATAGAAGTCCAGCTAGGCAAATTTTTGAACATTAACAGTTGGCTTACTAGGGAAGAGGATAAAAAATTGATAACTATTTTGTAGAAGCATGATCATGATTTTGCTTGGGACTACAAAGATATGTCAGGGATTCACCCTGATATATGCACCCATAGGATTTATACTGAAGAAGTCAAGCTAGTAAGACAACCCCAGAGAGGACTGAATCCTACCTTGAGGGATATTGTAAAGGAAGAAATTGAAAAACTTCTGGAGGTAGGATTCATTTACCTAATTTATGATAGCCAGTGGGTCTCTCCATTGGTTATAGTTCCTAAGAAAAATGGAAAATTGAGAGTATGTGTAGACTATAGAGAGTTGAACAAAGTGACATACAAATGCCATTTTCCATTACCTTTCATAGATTAGGTGTTAGATACCCTTGCTGGAAAGAAATACTTTTTTTTCCTTGATGGATTTAGTGGGTATAATCAAATTCATGTTGCACCTGAAGATCAAGAGAAAACAACCTTTACTTGTCCATGGAAAATTTGCCTATAGGGTTTTACCTTTTGGTTTGTGTAATACCCCAGCAATATTTTAGCGAGCAGTTTTAGCAATTTTTTCTGATCTGATACCAATAGTGTTGAGATATACATGGATGATTTCACATTATGTGGATAGACTTTTGACTTTACATTTGAAAACCTTGACAGATTTTTAACTCGTTGTGAAACATACCAGTTATCCTTGAATCCAGACAAATGTTTTATAATTATGGAGGAAGGAATAGTTCTTGGTCATCACATCTCTCTTCAAGGGATCCAAGTTGATCTAAAGAAGGTGGAAATTATCAAGAATCTTCTTCCTCCTAAAACTCATACTGATGTCAGAAGCTTCCTGGGACACATTGGTTTTTATCATAGGTTTATTCCTAGCTTTAGCATAATAGCCAATCCCATGTTTGCCCTATTGACTAAATATTATGAATTCTCCTAGACTGCAAGGTGTCAAGAATCATTTGAAGCTCTGAAAGAGAAATTAGCAACTCCACCTGTGTTAAGAGGACCTAATTGAACATTACCATTTTACATATAGGTTGATGCTTCCAATACTACAATTGGAGCAACATTAGGATAAATTGACAATGGTGAACACTATGCCATCTACTACATTAGCAAGAATTTGACAAGAGCTAAGAAAAATTATACCACAACTGAGAAGAAATTCTTTGCAGTAATTTATGCCATCAAAAAATTTAGGCATTACATCACAGGTTATCAAATATTCATTCACACAGATCACACAACCATTAATTATTTTATGAATAAGCCTATGGTAAGTGCAAGAATTATTCATTGGTTATTGTTGCTACAAGAATTTGATATCACAATAATCAACAAACCAAGAAAAGCTAATGTTGTAGCAGATTTCTTGTCCAGGTTGCAGAACACAAAGGAAGAGAAATTAGTTGAGGACACTTTTCTTGATGAAAAATTATTTGCTATATCTGTCCAATCACCTTGGTTTGTAGATATAGCCAATTATTTGGTCACAAGGAAATTTCCTCCACATTTCACTTCAAAACATAAAAAAAATTGATCAAACAGAGTTCTTCCTTTGAGTGGATTAAGGGTATACTTTTTAAGTGCAGTCTTGACCATGTGTTACGTAGGTGCATCCAAAAGGATGAGGTATATGATATCCTTAGGGATTTTCATGATGAACCCTCAGGTGGACACTATTCTGTAAAAAGCACAATTAAAAAAATTTTAGGGACAAGATATTATTGGCCATCTCTTCACAAGGATGTGAAAAAGTACATCAGGCATTGTGATGCATTCCAAAGAATGGGGAAACCCACTCATACAAATGAAATGTCACTATAGCCTCAATTGGTTTTAGAACCATTTGAGATGTGGGGGCTTGATTTTGTAGGACCTATTGATCCACCTTCTCAAGGAAAGGTGCATATTCTAGTATGCACTGATTACCTAAAAAATTGGGTAGAGGTGTGTGCTTTCAAACATGCTCATGAAGAGAAGGTCACCGATTTCTTGTATACTCAAATTTTTCAGAGATTTGGAGCTCCACGGTCTATCACCATAGACCAAGGACCCCAATTTGCATCTAAATTCATTGAGGCTTTTATAGA
The DNA here is from genome assembly GCA_028583015.1 of Wollemia nobilis. NCBI lineage: Eukaryota > Viridiplantae > Streptophyta > Pinopsida > Araucariales > Araucariaceae > Wollemia > Wollemia nobilis. The sequence goes on along the minus strand of JAQPPZ010016710.1, from coordinate 8,034,079 downwards.
ATTATATGAAATCAAACATAGGAAATCATCACCTTACCACCCATAAGAAAATGGCCAGGTTGAGGTAACAAATAGGGAACTGGAATGAATCTTGACAAAAATAGTAGCTTTTCATCGGAGAAACTGGCTAGATAAATTATTTGAAGCAGTTTGGGCTTACAGTACTACTTGGAAATCCACAACTAGATTCACACCTTATGAAGTAGTTTTTGATAAAAATCCCCTCATACCTATTGAATTTGGGCTACTAACATTGCACACAGCATTGGAAATTGGGATTGAATTGTCACAGGCACAGACATACAAGATTTTGTAGCTGAATACATTGGATGAACTTTGGTTGGATGCTCTACACCAAACTGAAGTAATTCAGGAGCAGAGGAAGCTATGGCATGATAGTCACATTCAACAGAGGAAATTTTAGCAAGGATATTGGGCTTTGCTATTTGATTCTTGCTATGAGGACTTCCTTGGAAAGCTGAGAACTAGATGGCTTGGACCTTACCAGATTGAAGAGGTATTTGACAATGGAGTAGCTCATCTATCTCCTATTGATGGGTCACGGAGAAAGTTGGTAGTGAATGGACATCGCCTCAAGGTGTACCATATACCTCTGACTAAAGAGGAATTCTTGCAGTAGCTTGATATTTTGAATGCACAACAGGTGGAAGAGATACCCTCTTCCACTTCAATAAAATCAACATGATCATGGATTTCAAGAAAAGCAGAAAAATAATAAAATAAAAAAAATCAAAAAACAAAAAGATGAATAAATTTTGATTGTGAATTCCTTCATGGGCATTATTTTAAGGAAATCATGAATTCCTTCATGGGCATAATCAGAATAAAAAAAAAACAGAGAGAAAAGGAGAGGTAAAAAAAAAAAAAAAAAAAAAAGAGAAAAATGAATAGCTCAGTAGTGAAAACCTTTCCTAAGGCACTACTGAGTTGGTATGCGTGAAAACTAGTAATTTGGCATGCATAACCTTGAAAATTTCTGAATCATAATTGTACAAATTCACCAACTACACTTGTTTTGAAATATTGCAGAAAATCTCAGTAGAACATCAACAGAAGCAGTCATTCTTCAAAAATTGCATTAACTTGTTTTAATCAGGTATATATTTCTTACATTTCTTCATTGTAAATTATTGGTATATAGTATATAATAATTAACCATTAGCATAAAAGGTATCCATAAGAGTTGGCATACTTAAAACATGTTTTGAGAAGGAGAATATTGGTTTCTGCCTAATCTTCGGAATGAGAATACCAAAAACAATTCCTGCTATCTTCTTTAGAATGACTATTGTATTGTCTTCGGATTGAAGTTTTCTTCAGATTAACTGTTGTATTGTCTTCGGATTGAAATTATCTTTAGAATGAATGTTGCACTTTGTCTTTGAAATGAAATTGTCTTTAGAATGACTGTTGCACTTTGTCTTCGAAATGAGGAATTGTCTTCAGAATGAAGCTTTGTCTTCGGAATGAGGAATTGTCTTTGCAATGAAGCATGATCTTCGAAATGAGGACTTGTCTTCGGAATGAAAATTTATCTTCGAAATGAGGAATTTTTTTTGCAATGAAGCATAGTCTTCGGAATGAGCATTCAACATGATATTTCCACGTGGCATCCAAGGAGGGGGGAAATATACGATCAGTAAAATTATTTGATTGCATATGATAAATGACACGTGTCAATTGAGATGTGATTTGTCTTATATTGCACCCATTAAGGAAGTACCAGAATCATGGGGAAGTGACCAACAACATGCCACCATTGTTCGATGCTGATAACCATGCACATGAGAAATCTATGGGTAAAACAGATGAGCTAAAAACAAGTGAGGTGGATCTGATAGTAAGGACATATATGCAATCATTAACGGATAGGTGTTCGAAGAAAAAATAGAGATGTGTGCCACCCTTCCTTCTGAAGACATAATTACTAACACAAAATTATTACGAGGTATAGTGCCAATATTGCAATTCATTTCGAAGAAGACAAAAAAGGCAATTGAAAACCTGAAAACAAACCCTGCAAGTCTGCAAGAACTAGAAACCAGTGATCTAGCGGAAGAGTAGCAGCAGAGGTGAGTAGTTTTTAACATACCAAAATAGGAAAATGGGATGAAAGACAAATATGGAACCAGTAGATACCACCCACCTTCGAGAAAATCCAGAAGTGCTGCAAATTTTTGAAGATGAAGGGCTTATGCCATTTTTGGACAAATTTGATGGGTCCTCTAAATATTTGGCTGGCATGTTCGTTCACACATTAAGAAATAACCGGGCACACATTAATGACATGAAAATTGAGGTAACCCCTGAAGTTTTAAGTCAAATTACTGAGCTTCCATTAGAGGGTCTTCAAATTTCTAGAACTGGCAAAAATACACTGGCAAATATAGTTAGTCAATTTTTGGAAGAAAATGATAGAGAGCCAGAATACTTAATACACAACAACGCATGCAAGGGGGTAAAAAGAGCCAGAATACAAGAACATTGGAATGAAGTGGCCACATGGGTAGTAAAATTTTTAACCTGTGAAGGGCAATATGTACTTTTATCAGGGCATCATTTCAAAATTTTGAACCAATTAAGACATGGTAGGCAACAGCCAAAAGTTAGGGTAAATCTTCCCCTATATCTGCACCAGGAGTTGAAAAATATGGCAAAATGATATCAGAAAGGAAAAGGGAGCCCTCGCCACCATGGTATTATTAAATTAGTTTGCCAATATCATTTTAGAGGAAACCTAGAAGCTTTGATAGGTTTTATTCTCCTCTAAATGGTGTAGTTTTTGGAAGAGAGGATGAGGAGGAAGAAGAAACAGATGCTATTACAGAGGAGGAAATACACCCAGCAGAATCAATAGAGCACCTTTCTCCATAACCTTCAACCTCACAAGCTAAGAAACAAAAGAAGAGAGGGCCTGGAATCGACAGTCAAAAAGAAAAATAGAAGAAAGTTCATTTTTATGAATATGTTGCTGATATTTTAGAACAGGGGAGTGAAGTGCCTAGAAAAATAGGGGAAGATACAATAAGGGAAAAAAAAGCACTCCCACCAGAATCTAAAACTATCCCCACAGCCCCTGTTACCACCAGAAAATAGTTCAAGAAGAAAAAATTTGCATCAGGAACTAGGAGGTCTACAAGACTTCACTTGAGAGAAATAGAAGAATAGGTGATAGAAGAAGAAGGTTGACAATACAATCCGAATGTTACAAAATTTCAACCAACCCCTAAATATTTTTCAAAATTCCCTAAACAAATGATTGAGGAAGAGACTGGGCAAGACATTTTTGAAGTTGCTACCATTCAACAAGCCATAGAAGATGTGGATGCAATCATAGATAGTTTTATGGAACCTCCTGAACAAGAGCAGACATCTGAAGCAGAAGATGAGATAGTTGTTGAGCAACCAACTATAGATGATTTGTCTACATCAGATTCTGAATTAGAAACAGAGGATGTGGACATCACAGAATAGCTAAGAGCAAAAAAAAGTGTTATCAAAACACAAACTAAATGGATTGAAGAAAAATAAAATATCATTGAAATACAGGAAAAGAAGATTGCAAAATTACAGCAGGAAGTGATAGAATTGAGGAAGAGGCTATCACAGTCTGAAGAACAGCCAACTATATCTATTTATGAGGATAATTTGGCTCAGTTACTTATAATATTATCTAGGGCAGATGACTTTTTTACTTTGATTGATGCATCTAAAACTTTGACTAAAGACATAGGTGCTCATTCTGAAGTAGCGCCCTTTCATTCTGAAGAAGTGCCCTTTCATTATGAAGCATTGCCTTCTCATTCCAAAGATGCTCCAGAATTGATAAAAAGCATAGAAAAGAATATTAGAGATGATTCACAACAGGAAACACCAACATAGGAGTAGTTTAAACAACAACATGCAATTGTTCAAGTAAGTACTCCTTCAAATGAGATTTCTGTATTTAAAACTATTATATCTTCAATAAAAGTAGAGGATAAGGGGGTACAAGTTGAATTGTTGTCTGATGACCAACTAGTGGAAATAACAGAAAAAGGGATACAAGTAGAATTATTATAAGATGACCAACCAATGGAAGTAGCAGAAAAAGAGGTTCAAGTAGATATGGTACCCATATTTCCATCTATAGTTAGACCACCCATTACTGTATCCCTAGAGAAATATAATATAGACATAGCTAGTTGGGTGATCATATATGAAAAACTTGACACTAAATTTAAAAAATTTAAATTGGAAGGTAAACAGTTAGAAACAAAAGAAACATAAATCAAGGCATTGAATAAAAAAGTGACTGATTTATGTCAGATTGCTGAGTTTTTGGTCCAATTCAGATGGCCGGAAAAATTTTACAGTCTCATTCTGAAGGAGAAATATCTCAAATGGTAGGTCATGAGGATTAGCTCAGGTCTCCCATATAAATTGGACACAACTATAGATTTCTTAGAAGCCTATTTTGACAGCCCTATAGAACAAAAAAATCTCTTATGTGAATTATTTTTACACAGCTTCTTTATTCCAGAAGAGGTAGAGTTTCACCCTCAAATTTACATAGGAGATGTTCAACTAAGAGCATTCATGTCCACTTTACAAAATTAGTTTTACTGGGACCAAGAGAAAAGACAAAATAAAGAAATTGAATTAAGAGTTGAATTATTAGTCAGAGCAATTCAGCCAAATCATCCACTTATCACCAGACAACATTTCACCATGATGAATAGGAAAGATGTAAAAAGGATGTACTTGAGCAATTTGAGGGACTGTGTGACCAAATTCTAGAATTTTTATGATGATAGTTTTGTTCCAGCATTATCATTTTGCAAAAATAGATGGGCATAACTTTCCATTTCTTTACAGAAAAGGGAACCTATCTCCCCTATTAACCTAGAATGGTCCAGAAGAAGGGCAGAAGGATTGATACAGCTGATTGAAATCATGCAACATCACTGGATAGGTCTCATATTTAGACCTCAAACCATCATTTCTCCAGTTCCCTTCCATTTTGAAGAAGATTCTCAACCTGATGATCAGTTTGAAGAATGGATCAGAAACCTTCAGGAGAACAAGGGATATTATATAGGCACCAAATTGTTCTATAGATCATGGAATTTGAATATGGATATATGTGATTCTATAGCCCAACATAATGCATGAGGACATGCATTAATATAAGTTGGGGGGAAATGATGAGGCTTGGAAATGCCTCAATCATAGCATATTTTGAACATTGAAACTACCTAAAAAATCTTGTGTTTAATTTGATATGCTAGTTAAGTTGATTTAATATGCTGTGTATTAACTGTTTGCATGATCAATGTGTTAGAAATACTATATTATGATTTTTACAATTTTTGCATAGTTTTATGTTACTTTGTCATGACTTGCTAAATGAGAAGTATGCTTAGGTTGATAGCAACACTTCACTAGTTTTGTTTTGATGTGTTTCAAGCATTTATTTATCTAAATATAGCAAATAGTGCAAGCAAACTATTACTGTGCAGTAGAAACTGGTTTTCCAATGTAAACTCCAGCCAGCTGCCAATGAATGGCAAGGCATGGGATTCACTAATGGAGAGAGATGAAGGATATTGCAATTTTATCCTGAGAGCTAACCCACCTGAGAAATGTAGATGAAATCACTTGAAGAGCACACAATTGTTCATTTCTAAGATCTTAAAAATGAGAAGACATCTTCGGAATGAGAAATACAGTCTCTTCAAAATGAGTGAACATGTTCGGAATGAGAAATACTGTCTCTTCGAAATGAGCCACTTATCTTCGAAATGAGAAAAGAAAGTGCTTTTTGACTTATTGACTAATTTATGATGATGAAAAAGGGAAATAAGGTTGAAAAGGTTAAAGGAAAATATCTCCCATCTGACTTTGTCGTCTTTGCAGTCCAAAGCCACCATTCATGGAAAAGATCAATTTTGATCCTCTTCTAGGATAAACCCAGGAAATGCTCCAGCATAATAGCAATAGATCTATAAGATAGGAATGAGATATTCTCAGTTTGTAAATAGATTTTAGGATATCTATAAATAGATAGCTCCCGTCCAGGTTGAGCTAAGTAGGGGAAAATAAGTAAGAAGTATAATAATAAGAAAATAGCATAAAAGTGACTGTCATAGTCCTGTAACAGGGTTTTTAGCAGCAATACTGTAATTATATTTTTGAATCAATAAAGTGCACTACTTTTTCTATTCATGTTGTTGTGAATGAGTGTGAGTAATATCTAGAGAGAGATAAAGACTCATACCTTCTTCTATACAAGGAGGTTGGCCACTTCCAGACCTAGGAGGAGGACTAACAGTGGGTTTTTATTTTGATTTTGTTGTAGCAGAATAAGTTGTAAAACTTGTCATTTCATTTCCTTGTAAATAGCTAACAGTCTTTGCAATATTAGTTTATTTCATGATTAGTATGATCTTGTGATTAATGATAGGTTTGGTTGTAATCTCCATTTTCAGCAAGCTTTCAAATTATTGTAGATTGTCATTTCCAAAATTTACTATTTTTTGCAATTTATTGCATTTTGTGTTTTGTTGTCAACCCCTACATAGAATATTGACAACCTTCTGTTACAGAGCATTGACAGGACTTAATTTCCATGTTATAATCAGGTTTTCATTACTATAAAAGTAAATAGACTTCCTTTTTGTAATCATAATTAGATTTCTAATTCTGCAACTGTAACTAGGGAGTTATTTTTGTAACATAATTAGATTTCATTCTGTAATTGTAACTAGGATTTCATTTCTGTAGTTAGTAATTAGTTTCCATTCCTGCAATTAGATTAAAGTTCAATTTATGCAATTTAGAGATAAAAATGTCCTAAATCCCCCACATAATCGGTTTCACCAATAAGACCTATTGCTCCCAAATGACCTAAGTTATAGCCATGTTCACTCCTTCCGTAAATAGCCTTGTACATTGCCCTGGATTGACAAATTCATTGAGAATTAATGATGTGCATAACAACAATGCATCACATTATTCTCAGAGATGATATGGACCTAACCAGTTAGCCATAAATTTATCTCACAAGTGCGGTGGCAGGTTTGAAATCTGTTGGTTCTCCTTCAACACAAGATTGCCAACTTTAAAGTATATCATATGGACTTTATTATTATAATATCATTTTAATCACTCTTTTTAAACACTAAGATGCTCAAGGGCATTCATGCAACGTTCATCAAGAAGCATCAGTTGATCGAGGTGAGATTGCTGTGTAGTGTTGTAATCAATGAACTCTTTCAATACGATGCACAGTGTTGGAATTTCCAACTCTAAGGGTATAATGGCCTCAATGCCATATACTAGCAAAAATAGGGCTACTCCAGTGGGCATCCGTATGCTATTCCTATAAGCCTATAATGCAAGGGGCAGTTGGATGTGCCAATATTTGTGGTTTTCTTGTACCATATTTTTCAATATGGCTACCACTATCTTGTTTGAATCCTCAACTTTCTCATTTGCCTGCAGATAACATGCAATCATAAATGTTGTATATTATACTTAGATGTAAAATCCCTCACAATTTTGTTCTTGAATGACGTTCCATTATCCAAAATTATCTTGGACGGTATCCCAAAATGACTAATTATATTGTGAAGTATAAACTCCGTGATACTTGCTCCAATTATCATTGTTAAAGGGATTGCTTTCATCCACTTTATAAAATACTCAGTAGCTATTATAATAAATGTGTATCAGTCTGATGATGGAGGAGATATCTTACCAATTAGATCTAAACCCCACTGATCAAATGGCAAAACCACTTTAATGGGCTATAAAGCCTATTATGGCAAGTGTAATATTAGCATGATGCTGACATTTGATGCATTTCTTGATATACACAATGTAATACTTCTCCATAGTGGGCCAATAATACCCCATTCAAAATATGTGCTTGACGATGGCCATGCCGCTGAAATGACCATCGTATGTACCATCATGAGCTTGCAAAATTACCCAATATGATTCTTGGGGCTCAAGACAATGAAGGAGAAATCCATCTTAGCTTTGATGGTACACGATGTCTCCTAGCAATACATACTTTGTCACTTTTTATCTGAATGTGTGCTTCACAGTATGCAAAAATCCCTAAGGGATTAAAAAAATCTTTAGGAAGTCATGTAATTGTGACATCCAATCTTGATAAGCTTCTACCTTAAATTACAAGATGACTTGTTCCCCTTGCGGTTCACCATGTGTGAATGTAGACTGGGACAGAACCTTATTGTGAATGGTGGTGCCATTCCCTGTAGGACCTTGCAAGATCAAAGACCCCCAGGGTGCCTTCTTGAGAAAGTATCTGGCTTTATAGAACCACTCATGGTTTGGTTCTAGATGAATCATGTTGACTAATTCTTTATTATCAAAATACTCACATTGTATCGTAGCACACGATAACATATTTACATGAATGTTAGTAAAATCGATAGATGGATTTTGAGGGATTAAAGATCCCAAATATTCCATAGTGTCTATGAATCTATTCGATGTACGAGGGATTGAATTGATGTTGTACCACTCTAGCTAGGATATATAAGTGTCAACAAGAGACTTATAAGATTTCAAGATAGGAAACCTACATTGAAAAAGTCCCTTCACTTGATTGACTATGAGAAGGGAATCATCAAATATGTTTAACCTTTTAATCTTCATGGTGATAGCTATTTGGAGACCCAAGATTAGGACCTTGTATTCAACATTATTATTGGTACAAGGGAAGTCTAGCTTAAGAGACAAGACAATTAGAGCACCTTATGGCATGAAGAAGATAATTCCTACACCACCCCCTTGCTCACACTTCAAACCATCGAAGAATAAATTCATGTTAGCTTTCTTATCTGGTTCTTTGGGTTTGGGTGATTCTGATAACGCAAAGACTGCATCATCAAGAATATCTATGACAATGGGCCAACTATCTTCAATAGGTGCCTCTACCAGCTGATCAACTATGACCTATCCCTTGATGGACTTTTGGCTAATGAATTCCAAGTCAAATTCTATCAATAGCATGATCCACTTTGCAGTACATGTATTATGATATGTCTTACTTATTATATACTGCAAAGGATTTTATTTGGATATCACATAGGTTGTATGACTTAGCATATAATGATGTAACTTCTTTGTTGCAAACACTATTTCTAAACACATATTTTCCACATATGCATATCCTAGCTCGTAACTCACCAAGGTGTGACTGATGTAATATATCGCTTGCTCTTTATCTTACACGTTCTTTTGGGCCAACATGGTTCCTAATGCAAATTTAGTAGCAAATATATATAATAAGAAAGGCACATCTGGTCTTGGTGGAGCTAGCACTGGTGGCATTGCTAGGTATTACTTAATTTTAGCAAAGGCCACATGAGATTTCTCATCCCAATTGACTGGGACCCCCTTGTGTAGCAGTCGATTCATGGGTCAAAATTTATCCAATAATTATACGATAAATCACTTTATGGATATTACTTTGCCTTGTAGGCTTCTTAGTTTTTTTATATTTGTGGGAGGATGTATTTCTAGTATGGCCTTGATATTTGTTGGGTTGAATTCGATCCCTCATTTAGAAACTATGAATCCCAAGAGCTTTTCTAAAGTTACGCCAAATATGCACTTCTTGGAATTCAACTTGACATTATTCTCTATCAGGTGATTGAAGACCTTCCTCAGGACCTCTACATGCTCTGAATGCAGCACTGACTTTGCCAATAAGTCATCAATGTAATATTCTAATATTTTATGCATATATTCATGGAATATGTATGTCATGTCTCACTGATAGGTGGCACCAACATTTTTAAGGCTGAATGGCATTAATTTATAACATAATACTTCCCATGGCATTGTGAACAAGTTTTTGTGCTGGTATTTGGCTTTAATCTGAATTTGGTTGTAACCAAAAAAATCATCCATAAGGGAGAGCATCTCATGACCTGTAGTTGCATCTATAAGAGCATCTATGTTGGGCAACGAGAATGAATTCTTTGGTGTTGCCTTGTTGAGGTCTCTAAAATTTGTACAAGTATGGATCCTTCCATCAGGTTTTCCTACAGGTACCATGTTTGATACCCATTGTGGATAGGCAATGGAGATAATGAATTCTACATCCAACAACTTCTACAACTTGTCTTCAACCATTAAAGCGATGGTTGGATGCATCTTCTTGAGTTTCTAATTGACAGGTCTTTTAGAGGGTTCTAGCGAAAGGTTATGAGTAACCATTTTTGGATCTAGTCTCAGCATATCCTTGTATATCCAAGCAAAGATATTAGGTCTCTCTTTTAGTAGAGGTATAAGGTTGGAACGCTCATCAGGAGATAGACTCTCTCCAAATTTAACCTTCTTAGGATTAGTGGGATCAACACTAATATCCACATCGAAGGTTTCCTCTATTGACATATGTGATCCCTCCTCAAGTTGGTGAGGCGTAGGAATCAAGTGGATGTCATTAACTGGGTTTAAGGGTCTTGCATCAAAATTTACCTTAGCATGATAAACATCATGTACATAACCTGGTGCAAAATGGAAAGTTTGCAACATTTATTTTTTAGGGAAGAAATATTTAGGCTCTAGTGGTGAATCAGCACAATCCCAATCAATAACATCTAGATTAAGACACAATGGTTTGGAAGGATCAGCTAGGTTGTGACATGGAGTGGTCATATCAATGGAGATATTGATGGAATGGATTAGATTTCTAGGACCACATGTGTGCAATTCTACCTTATCTGTTCTATTCACATACCCAATATGTGGCTCTAGGGGTATGGGGATATCCATATTTGATCTATGAACAGACTAGAAAGCGAGATCGCTTAGCTCAAGGTTGCATGTATGTTGGTGTATCAGGGAAGACTATATGATAAATTATATCTAAATTGGGTGGTCTCCCTCTAAGGCACGGGCTAGGATAGACTCTTAGATACATCTCATAGATATCAACCAGCTCATGACAATGATACAAATAGTGAGACCTGAGATAGGCTCTCTTGGTCTCATCCTTTTCATCGCTATCATATATGAGTCCTTCACCCCGGTCGACTGGAATAAGGTAATTGGCAAGATGAGGCCCAAGGTAGGTGCACTCTTCATGGCCATTATCATCAATGATGGATCTCTCATTCTCACCCACTATATCCATGGGTAATATATGACATAAATGTAGAGGACCTAAGTAATCCAACTCAGTATCGTCCTCATATCATTCATTGTTTAGGGATTTATCCTCATCATTATTCCAAAATTGCAATTTGGTCCATCACTTTCGATAATGGACTCTGCTTCAACTTATTTAGAAGCAACTTATAATTCAGTTTCTATTACTATATCCATATTCTAGATCTACATACCAGTGTCGTTGACAGCTTCACGAATTTCAATATCCAAATCTGCTCTTAGAATATCTATTGGATTGACCTCTACCATGATGTTATCATGATAGATCATAGGTGGCTCAATAGAAATGTAGGTCACTAGCCTATTACCCCTTCATATGTAGGAAGGGTTAGGGTGATAAGGATTCCAATCCATATCATCCCCCAAAATAAGGTTTATATGATTGAGAGATGCTGCTAAAAGCTCATATTGTCCTCTTATATGGTAGCCTAACCTGAACCTATTAGTTGGTAGATGATATTGTGGTTCATAGGGAGTTCGACACCCTTGCTTGAATAATCCTAGATTGTAACCATGCCAATGGTAACATTCAAAATAGCACAATGTGAACTCAGGGTTAGACAAGTAATGAACATTCATCGATAGTGGTTCATCATCATCCTCATCTATGGGAGTGTGATTTGTAAGTTGGTAAAACCCTCCATAGATGAAATTTGTTTGGTTGGGTGGCACCCCCAGTGGTACCACCATCCCTATGAGAAAGTTATGGGCTTGAGGTTGACCCATGTCCTATGTAGTTTCGATAAAAGGTATGAATGTCATGTTCTACACTATATATTATTCTAGCCTAGGATTAACCAAATGGATGGTCACCTAGGGTACATATGACCCTACTGAAGAAGCAGGTGATGCAGGTTGAAGTGCCTCCTCGACTTGATTTTGAGCGTTCCATTCATCCATGGGACTAGACACCTCGACAATTGCTACCTTGGGTGCTTTCTTTGGCTCTTTTTCATCCATAAATACCTTAAGATTATTTTCATTCCTAAGCATTGTGGATGTCATAGGCTTTGTTAAAGCTGATGTTGTATGCTTTGATAGTTGTGGTGCTACCATGGAAGAACCTACATGCACTTATTTGAGTTTACCTTCTAGATGTTTTATGGGCAATGTTAGCCGTATATCTAGGTGCATTGAGGGGAGAATTAAATCTCCAGGTAAATCTGCTAGGATCACATATTTGAATGGATCTTCATAAGAAGGAACCATGTGAACTTGTCCCTCATGTATATTTAATTCATTGATGTAAAATCGAGGGAACGCAATGCATATCTATAATATAAGGCCTCCCTAGGATGATGTTATATTTCATGGTACCTTCTATCATGTGACACATCACAGGGATGGTCTTTAGTCCAACATGAATCGAAAGAACTATAGTACCTACCGTTGAGCATAGCACATCGTTAAATGCTCTCAAGGTGAAGGTAGAAGGTACAATGTGTGATTTTGGCAATTTTAGATATGCCAATCCCTTGGTAGTAATAATGTTGATTGATGACCCTATGTCAATCAAAACCCATTTAAATGGTGGGTGGTTAACACATGCAATTATATGCAGTGATGGGTCTACTATAATAGTAGAGATCATTTTAATCTCGTGATCATGGAATTGAATCACTAGCTCACTACACTATTGCACATGTCCCAAAAAATTCATAAATGCTTAAGGTTCCTAGGATTGAACTTCGATAGACCTTAGGATGTCCATGAGAATATCCCTATGCTTAGGAGACTATTGAATCAGTTCATATATCGACAACTTCACTGGATTTATCTATAGGATTTGAACTAGCCTACTCCTGATGGTCACCATCAGTCTAGTTGGTGGGCCTAGAATATTTTATGCTGGCCTTTATGGGGGTGCATCTTGAACCCTAATGGGAGCTGGAGGTGGATTTTGTGGCTCATACCTCCCTTGTATTGTGACAATATTTACCATATCGATGAATCCTTGAGTTGGAAGTTCCACCCACACTTGATTCACATGACCAACATTGTTTCTTGACAGCTTGTGATTTGGTAAGGGGTTATTAAAGATCCCCATATTTTGGTTTTTCAAAGCCTGAGGGTTATCCATAATTAGCTCACCATTTTTTATCATGTTTTGTACCACGTGTTTGAAACTATAACATCCTTCGATGTAATGTCCCTTCATTTTGTGGTAAGTGCAATACAAATCGTACCTATACCCTTTTGTTTTGGGTTGGTTAGGGTCTTGCAATTTGATCTCTGGTAAGTTGATGGTATTAGCATCAACAGTTTATGGAAGATCGATGTCATCGAGTCCAAAAAAGGTGTAAATTGGTGAGGTGGATGTTGCTATTTATTCTTATCCTTCTTGTTATTATTTCATTGGTTGCATCATGCAAGAGGAGTTTGGGCCTGATAGTTCTGTTGTTATCCCTTATCCCCTTTCTAAAGGTTTAACACCACTTGGTTCACATGGGTCAGCTTGGCCTGGTGATTCTGATTGTGGGTGTTCTTCTTGTTCCACCCCTTATATTGGAGCTTCAAGTTACCCTCATGTAACTTTATATCCTCAATTACCTTAGCTTGCGCCAAGGCCTCCTCAAATGTTTGCTTCTATTACAATTGTAGTAGTAGCGATATGTGCTTCTCATAAATATTTGTAAAAATTCAAGTTAGTTATATGGTTGGAATGGAAAATGGTAACTTTACCATTAAATTTCTCCATATTTTCCCATAATCCATGATCGGATCATCGTCATGTTGCATTAGAGCAACTAGATCGGATAGGTTTACCTTCTTCTTGATAACGAAGGAGAAATATTCAAGAAATGCATTAGCCAGTTTTTCAAAGTTGGTTATGATATGCATCTTAAGTTGGTTGAACCACTCTTGGATAGGGCCTAAAAGGGTTGTGATGAAAGTTATCAACAACAAAGCATCATTGCTTTCTATTTGAAAACACATATCCATAAAGCTCGTGACATGTTCTTGAGAATATTCCTCTCCTTGAAATTTCTCCAGCTTTGGCATCTTGAAGTGATCGGGATACGTTGGAATGGTCACTAAAGGACATAAAGGCTCATTGTATATTTTTTTCAAGTTTAGCTTTTTATAAGCCATATATTATTTCTCTATTGCTCTAACCTTGTCTACCAAGGCCTTATAGGCCTTTGAAGATAGAATTTCCACTTCTCTGAGAGGTCTTTGAGGAGCCCTTGGAGGTAAACACTTCTTTGGTCGAGGTGGAGGACTAGGCTCATCCTCCATGTCCACTAAGGAGATCTTAGGATATTCCTATTCTTGTTCGTCTCCTACTATTTCTTTGTACTACATATGTCCATGATGTTAAAGCGCTTGGCACTGCATCGTATTTTGGGTCATGTGTCGAGTACAAGTTTTAATGTGTTCAAGGAACAATTCAAGCTGTGAAGTAGCTTTTCTATGAGTGCACTCCTTGTATTCACTCTAAGGGGATAAATTGGCATGAGCCAATTGATCCTCTCTCTTAGCACACTTTGTTTGATCAAGGATGCATTGCTCATGCATGTGTTGCTCAAAAAGACATTGCCTTAGGAACCTCTCTCTTTGAGCATCCTCATTTTCAAGATGCTCACACTCTATTTGTATGTCTTTCAATTGATCTTGGAAGATCTACTGCCTTTGTTCTGACACTAGTTTTTGTGATCGATCTATAATATCGGTCATATGTGGTCTCTGGTAGATTTGTTCTTTTCAGGAAAATTTTTTGGTATGACCCCCAATAGAATTTTTTTCCACGCTCTTGCCTTTGTCTGTATAGACAATATTTGCATTTTGGTGTTGTTTGTGATCTATGCCCGCGTGGGTCAATGGGGAAAGTACACTTTGAGAATGCTTAGAGAATTCTCCAGGTTATCTAATAGTCCTATGTGTTCTATCACTATGATAACTCACAAAATGAGAGTGAGCAACCAAGGTTTTATACCCTAATTGCCCTAGGACTCTATCAAGACCATCCATTTGCCTAGTGTGCCATGGCTCATGTGGTGGTGTACCATTAAATCCAACTTTAGATATATCAAATGTGAACTTACCAAGTTTATTATTGTTTGGAGTTTGATCAGGACTATGCTTTGAAGCAGCCCTCTCTTCCTACCCCTAAATGGGTGGATTTTCTACTTGTCTATTTTGAATTGGCGAGGGCCTTGAGCCACCCTTAGCTCAAGTATGAATGGGAAAAAAATTGGTTATAGTTCCTTACTCCATGATGTACTCTTTAGCGTATACAGTAGATCCATGAGGTGTATGATCGTGATATATGCTCCCATGCTTGAATACCCCATTTTGGGATCTTCCATACTCAAATCTATCTCACAAGGAGTGTATATTACCTCTTCTAGGTGGGGTATTATGATGAGAACCCCGACACATAGAGTTATTCCCTCTAATACTCACTGAATATCATTTAGGAGGATCTTGTGATTGAGGGTTCGATGAATTATGTTGTGCATTAAGTGGAGGTTTGGTGTCAATCTCAGTTCTACATTGAGATTGGCCTCTTCGTGTGATAACCATGATGTGTATTATCTCATATGTAGATTTTAAAGCAAACAAAGAAAATATGAATGATTATCTATTTTAAAAGTTTCTTTGTGAGCCCTACACTGGTTTGATGTGTTTGAAATTTATTGAAAATATAAACTACTCTCATCGTGTTTGAAATTATTGATGTAATGCTCAAATAGTTTAAGGTTTTCACCTGTATGCTCACAAATCGACAACTAGCAATGAAAGTCACGATCACGTAAACCCCCTAAAATGTGGAGATGAAATCCACACCCAGGCAGGGAGCATAGGTCATGTCGATCCTCACCTAGCACCCTGTGCACAGTGATACACCCCTACTAAGAGGAATGCATGCTATTTTGTATGGTTAGGATAGATCTTGGAGTCGGTATTGGCCAATAGAACAATGTTTGTGGGAGTTGAGCCAAAGGATGGAAATAACCGCTATCGTAATTGAATTCTACTAGTGGTTGGATATGAATTTTGACTCAATAGCATTTAAATGTTACATGGTGTGTGTGTGTTCATTTTATATTTGTGTAAAAAGGAAAATGTAACACCAAGCATACATGCTCTTTCTTACATACCTAATTATAGAAACATTTAAAATTAAGAAATATGTATGTAATTTATATAAATAAATTTCATAGAATGCAACTTAAATGTTCTAATTGGCCTCTAATTGGGCCACAATAGGTAAACTCTACAAACAATTTCTAACTTTTAGCCATGGTACATAATTGTAGGTAACAGTGTTGATCGCAGGACAAAGCCGCAGGCCAAGAACTTAGCCGCATTTAACAAGCACAACCAAAAGTGCTAGCTACGACTGCCAGTCGCGGCTAACAGATAACATAATATTTTCATTGAATTTCTCTCTTACTATTTCTCCATATGAGTTAATTACCTAATGCAAACCAAAAATAGTAAAAATAAAAAACATTGAGGACCCGAATTACCTAGAATCCTCGTTTGATGGAGAGACAGACTACTAATTGTCTACTTTCTACTCTGTTGCTCCTCATGGATGTCAAGCACAATGAAGACTATGCACCATGGCTATCAAGTGCGACTGACACCTGCAACAAAAAATAGTCAAGAATCCATTAGGTATCACACATTTTGTGGGGTTTTTCCATGATCACCATCTATACTATTGTAAACAACATATACCTAAGCTATTGCATCAATTAGATAAAGATTTAAAGCACCAAATCAAGATAACAATGAATTTGAAAAGAAAAAAGGAATTTATTTATATTAACATAATGCAACCCGATTAAAATTTCATCCCTCTTAGGGATACCAAATCCATGAAACAATTGATATAATTAATGATGCCCCACAACGGGGTTTGTATAATTCATAGACTATTCACAATAGACACGAACTGCTCAAGGCAAAAGATAGCCTTATTATCACATGATTGGAGGAATATATTTCCAATAATGCATTGAAATGCTCAGATACTATAAACCTACATTCAAAAAATAACATAAAAGGGGTTAATAACAAAGGAGGCCTCTCTTGATGAGGTACTTGATAGACAATTGCATAAATGGTGAAAAAGATAGCAAGAAAGAATGTAAACTAGTAAATATGTGCATGAAATCTCTAGATTATTATAAAGCTTGTAAAGAAAGCAATAAATCTAGCAATTAGGCAACCTAATTAACCATTAAAACTTGAAATGCATCAAATTCAATGAAACTAGTCTATATTGATAAATGCAAGGAAAATGGAAGCAAATTTACATCTAATTCCTAAATTTAACCATACAAATGCATGAAGGAAAGCTAATATATGTTAGATCTACCTAAATACATGTTTGGAAAAGGAAATATATGACTAAAACAAAGTAAATCAGAGATCAAACCCTCACCATAGGTCTAAAGTGCAGTTGGCATTGTTAACCGTGACTGACATCCGCGATTGAGCCGAAAGTATTCTTACTCTTGTAATCAGGGCTTGGATCTTCAATTTCCTCAATGGAATTGATGATCAAGGGTTGCCTTTGTGTTCTTGCATGGATTTGTAATGTTAATTATCTGAATTGGTTGTGGAAGAGGCTCAATTAGGATGATTGATTGTAAGAACCCTCCAAAACTCTATTTTCTTATACACATAATTTGTCTGTAAGGATGAGATACTACTAATGTATATGTAGTTGTAGGAGACAAGTAATTGTTACTAGCAGGGCAATGGAAAGGAAAGAGGTCTCCTCAATAGAAAAAAATATTATTTCGGTGCAAGGTGTTTTATAAACATATGCAGTTGATAGGGTCAATGAACTGTTGGACATTTTGAGTCCCTAAGCTGAAATGTTGTCATTGATGTCAATAGAGCAATAAATGTCAAAAGGATCTATGAAGGGTTTTTGTGAAAACCAAGGTAGGGAAAATAAAAGGTTTTATTTAAAACCATGGACAACATATTTGATCTAGGTTTTTCTTAAAACCCACATTGGGCTTTCGTTTCATCGAAAAAGGTGCCCCGATGATGGAGTTATTTGAGTTTTAATGTTTGGTTTAAATTTTAATTATTTAAAATTTAAATTAAAATTTAAATGGAAATTTTCCCACCAACGTCATCATGCAAATACAATTTTAATATTTTTGTCGACATATTCAAAGTGTTATTAAACACTATATAAAGGGGTGGCAATTAAATCAAATAATCATCCTTGCTCTCATGTGTCATTTACCTTGGAATTCAAAAGAGCTCAAGCGAATTGTTGAAAAGGAAGCAGCGAAGAAAGTGCAACGATTTGGAAATATCAAACGTGGTATGAGGCGTGGCGTATTGGCGTATCGATTTTGCTAAGACTATGGGCAGCGTAAATATTAGGGATCGAATCCCATTGATTGTAGCGTGTGGTAAGTGCTTTGGTGATTTGTCCTTTGTGGAAGGCAGAGGAAGATTAAAGGCCTTTTTGGCCTTTGCTTTTCCAACGAGCACTTTGGCTCGGTTGGAATCTTAGCTACGGCTAAGATGCTCGTGGTGTGTGGAAGACGAGGTTTTGAATCCCCTTGAGAGGTATTTACGTTTTTGCCTTTAATAATTTTTATTAGCCCTAAATTTTGGAGTTATAAGGTATTTAATGGGAATTAAATTTTATCATTAGGGCTGTGATTATTATTGCAAAAGCATATTTGATTTATGTTTTATTTTTATGGAAATGGAGAATTGATTTTAGAAGAAATAAGAAGTTGTTGTTAAAGTTATTTTGAGAGATTTATTGTGGGTTATTCTTAATAAGGGTTTTTATTAAAATAGACTTTGGTGGATGTGTTTATGAAGTTGGAGTGAAAAGGGTGTAAATTAAGTTATGCTTTTATCGTGATTATTTAAAGACCACTAACCCTTATAAATATTGAAGAGGAAAGTTATGATTAAGTGTGGCAAATTTTGTGGACAACTTATTGGCATCAAAAATGTATGGGCACATTCTCCTATTGATTGTTTGTGGTGGTTGATTTCTGAAATATCATTGGAGTGAAAAGGATTAATTGAATTTTCCTTTGTGAAGATGGTGGGTTGAATGCTTCAAGGTTTTTCTGATTTGTGAGTTGTGTTTAAACCTTGTTTCATTAGCATTGTTGTTGAATGCCATCGATGATGAAATGAACTTGAACATGATCTAGAAAAGAACATGAGTATCATTGTTATGTGAGACTTGAGATAAAGCATTGTTGGAAACATTTTGAGTTGGTTTATACATGCTTGAACTAGGGTTTGTGAGAAAGGGTTGTTCCTTGATGTGATTGGTTGAGTTAAGTTGGTTAAGGCTAGTCAAGTGGATGTGTGAAATGGTTGTTCAAGTTAAATAAAATAAACTATTGTATATTATTATTTGATTTGATATTGAGATTGTAGAATAGGACATATTGAGTCTATAACAATTCTCTTTATGCTTCTATTGAGTTGAGATTGGGATTTGAGTATAGAGAGTCTCTAAAAATTCTCTTTATGCTTATATGAGATTGATTTGAGTTGAGATTGAGATTTAAGAATAGGACATATTGAGTCTCTAACAATTCTCTTTATGCTTCTATTGAGTTGAGATTAGGATTTGAGTATAGAACATATAGTCTCTAACAATTCTCTTTATGATTCTATGAGATTGAATTGAGATATTGATTGTACTTTGAGATTAGAACATATTGAGTCTCTAAAAATTCTCTTTATGATTCTATGAGATTGAACAAGTTCTGTGTAAGCTTGTTAAGAAAATTTGAGACAAGTCTTTAAGAAGGCTTGTGGACTGTTTTGAGTTAAGATTTTGTGAAATCTTGCTTGAAAATATTTGAGAAAGTCCAAGAGAGGACTTATTGAGCATATTTGAGCAAGTCCAAGAGAGGACTTATTGAGCATATTTGAGCAAGTCCAAGAGAGGACTTATTGAGCAGATTTGAGCAAGTCCAAGAGAGGACTTATTGAGTAGATTTGAGCAAGTCCAAGAGAGGACTTATTGAGCATATTTGAGCAAGTCCTAAAGAGGATTTGTTGAGCATATTTAGATAGGTTTTGTGTGAAACTATTGAACAGATTTAGAAAATTTTTTGGGTGAACATGTTGAGCATATTTGAGCAGGTTTTGAGTGAACCTATTGAGCAGAATTGTACTAGATTGACTGTACTATATTTAGTGTAAGAGAATGAGCTGAACTGTGCTAGACCGACTAAACTGTGTTTGGTACAGTATTGAGATAGAGATTTGGAAGTGATAGAGTATAGAGGACGGAGTCTCAATGGATAGATATCTAGCAGCCAGGACAATTGAAGACAAGATCTGAGTGAGAAGTCTTCAAGTGGAGAGAGATCCACCAGTCAGTGCAGCATAAAGACAAAGTCTTCTAGAAGATCACTAGCCAGAGTAGAAGTGGAAAGAGTTCTCCTATGGAAGAGATCCACGAACTTGAGATTAGGGGATAAATATCTCCTTTGGACAAAATTTCATAAGCATTGTAATTTTGGAAGGATTCCCAAGAGATTGATTGAGAAAGTTTTAGTAAAATATTTTCTCTGTGGAGGTAGCCAAAATGGGGTGAACCACGTTAAAATGGTGTCTCTTATGTGTGTGATTATTTATGTGATGTTTATGGTTTCATTAATGCTGATTCTTCTATTTGGAAAAAAGTTTTATGTTATATTGTTCACCCCCCTCTCAGTATAAGCACATGTTCTTCAATTGGTATCAGAGCCAGTCTCTCCACAAAGAGTTTAACAACTTGGATATGGATCCATAAATATCACACATGTGCTCAGGGAGTGAAGAAATTATAGACTTTGAATAAGTGCTCTCCAAGTGTCTCCAAGATCTTGAAAGGATTCAAGAAGAAAATGCACAACTACGGGAATAAATTTGAGATTTTAAATCAGCAAGAATTGAGCTTTTGCAAGGGCTAATAGAACTCAAAATGGAAGCGAAAGAAATAAGAGAAATTGAACATCAATTAAAAGTTATATTGGAAGCTAAAGAAGTAGGACTTGAGAGAGTGGCAGCAGAAATTGTTATGTTAAAATGCAGAACTAAAATAAACAAGAGATTAAGTCAGCAAGAGGCAAAAACATCAAGCAAAAATAAGGTACCCCACCATATCTCCAGAAAATAATATCACAAAGGAAAGAATACTAGATTGAGTCCTCATCAAAATAGGTTACAAAATTTCTTCCATGGACATTGTTTCTCTTGCAATAAATATGGTCATAAAGTTGTGCATTGCATTAATAGAGACTATGATAGTAGTAGTATGGATTCTCTTGTATCATATATGGATGATGATGTTGAGTCTATAAATGCAATAACTTTGGGCATATATATAGAAGATGCAATCTAGAAAATTCTAAGTCTAGTAGAAAGACCACAACTCAAACTACTAGGAAAGAAGAAAAAAGAAAAGGAAAACTAAAATATTTGCTAGTTTAAATAGCATTGCATGCTCAGGATAAAGAAGAGAAATAGTTTCTAGATGGTGGGTGCTCTAGACACATGACAAGAGAAAAATAAAAATTTATAACTTTGAAAGAAGGAAATAGAGGGTCAGTAAACTTTGGGGACAATGGTTTAGCAAAAATCAATGTAAAAGGAACTCTAAGTATAGGCAATGGGAAACCAAAAACTGAAAATGTTCTATATGTGGAAGGCTTGAAACACAATCTCTTGAGAATTAGTCAACTTTGTGATCAAGGTAATATGGTAACCTTTCATCAAGATCGATGTGAAGTAAGAAATTCTAAAACTGGAAAACTGGTTGTAAGTGCTATAAGAGAAATAAATCTTTATGTACTCAATGAGATCGAGAGGGAAAAATGTCATTTATCCAAAGAGAATGAGGATCGATATCAAAACATAATATTGGGTCCAAATGAGAATCTTATTATGGTTTTGGAAGATAAATAATTGAGTGATCCTATAGAAAGCAAGTCAAAAGAAAGAAATGATATGGACAAAGGCAAACAAATAGGGGAATACTCAATAAAGAATGGTTATGATCTCAAAGGTGAACTTATCTATGCTCTTGAAATAGTGAAGAAGGTAAAAAAGCAACACTCTAAGCTTAAAAGTCAATTTCAAGAATGTGAAGAAGAAATATTATTGCTCATAGAGGACTTAGAGAAGTCAAATGCCAAGGCAAGTAAGTTTAGAGAAAATTTAGAAGCAAAAATCTTGGAATGTGAGAAGTTAGCACAAGAAGTGGCTACTCTAAAGAAATATTTATAGGACTCCAAAATCAAGATGAAGAGTTTCACAAATAGCTCTAAGAACTTGGATAAGTTCATTCATGGACAAAAAATAACATCATGTTCAATAGGTCTAGGTTTTGGAAAGAAACAGGAAAAGGCAAAGTCTACTTCAAGTCTTGAAGAAGAAGAAAAAACATCAGAAGAAAATACTTTAGAAGAGGGATTCTTAGATGTGAGTGAAAGTGAAACTTCTAAGGATGAGTTAGATTGCAGTGGGCCTAACAGGAACAATGGGCAAAGAAGATACAGATGGAACAACAATCAGAATAGAAGACCAATGAGGTCTAGGTAAGGAAGCTTCAATGGGAGATGCTTATCATGTCATAGGTTTGGGCACATGGCTTCACAGTGCAGGACACATGAAAGACATGTATATGGAAGAGAACAAATTTTCCAAGGATATTTTTATTCATGTAATGAGTTTGTTCATAAGGCAATAAATTGTAGGATTCATGATAGAAGAAGATATGGCTTCACCAGGAGAAATAGTAAGACCATTGCACATCCAAGGAATAATAACATTAAGTGTTATAAGTGCAATAATGATGGTCCAATAGCAATATGGTGTAGAGAAAATATTCTAGAAATAGGTATGAACAGGAACAAGAATATGAACATGAACACGAACAAGAATATGAACAGGAACATGAACATGAACAGGAACATGAACATGAAAATAAACAAAAATAAGAAGATGAACAGGAACAAAGACTCAGAAAAGAAAAGAGACTCATAAAAGAATGAGAACAAGAACATGTACAATAAAATGAACATGGATGAAAACAAGAACATGAACAAGAGCAGGGATGATGACTCAAAAAGAAATAGTGAGAGAATTCAATAAAAATAAAAAGGAAAAGACAAAGGCAGAGAATAGTGCTTTCATGGAGTAGAAATACTACCACCCTATAATTAACCACATCATGTGGAGGTGGTGGAGGGGCTAAGCTAAGAGGATTATTTCTTAGCCCCGAGCCCCAAAGGTGACCCTTTGCCATTGATGTCAAAGGGGGAGAGATTTGTGTATTATGGGGAGAGTTTTTGGATATGAGGAGAGATTTGATATCTAAGAGAGCATTGAGCCAGGGGGAGTAGAAAAGAAGGTCAGAATTTAGTAAAAGGATTTGGGTTGCCATCAATGACAAAGGGGGATATTGTTGAATATTTTGAGTCCCTAAGCTGAAATGTTGTCATTGATGTCAATAGAGCTATAAGTGTCAAAAGGATCTATGAAGGGTTTTTGTGAAAAACAAGGCAAGGAAAATAAAATGTTTTATTTAAAACCATGAACAACAAATTTGATCTGGGTTTTTCTTAAAACCCCCTTTGGGATTTCATTTCGTCGAAAAATGTGCCCCGGTGATGGAGTTATTTGAGTTTTAATGTTTGGTTTAAATTTTAATTATTTAAAATTTAAATTCAAATTTATATGGAAAGTTTCCTACCGACATCATCATGCAAATAAAATTTTAATATTTCTGCTGACGTATTCAAAGTGTTATTAAACACTTTACAAAGGGGTGGCAATTAAACCAAATAATCATCCTTGCTCTCGTGTGTTAATTGCCATGGAATTCGAAAGAGCTCATGCGAATTGTTGAAAAGGAAGCAATGAAGAAAGTGCAACGATTTGGAAATATCAAACGTGGTATGAGGCATGGCGTATTGGCATATCGATTTTGCTAAGACTATGGGCAGCATAAATATTAGGGATTGAATCCCCTTGATGGTAGTGTGTGGGAAGTACTTTGGTGCTTTGTCCTTTGTGGAAGGTAGAGGAATATTAAAGGCCTTTTTGGCCTTTGCTTTTCCAACGAGAACTTTGGATCCGTTGGAATCTTAGATGTGGCTAAGACACTCGCGGTGTGTGGAATACGGGGGTTTGAATAACCTTGAGAGGTAATTACATTTTTGCCTTTAATACTTTTTATTAGCCCTAAAGTTTGGAGTTATAAGGTATTTAATGGGAATTAAATTTTATCATTAGGGCTGTGATTATTATTGCAAAAGCATATTTGATTTATGTTTTATTTTTATGGAAATGGAGAATTGATTTTAGGAGAAATAAGGAGTTGTTGTTAAAGTGATTTTGAGAGATTTATTGTGGGTTATTCTTAATAAGGGTTTTTATTAAAATATACTTTGGTGGATGTGTTTATGAAGTTGGAGCGAAAAGGGTGTAAATTAAGTTATGCTTTTATTGTGATTATTTAAAGACCACCAACCCTTATAAATCTTGAAGAGGAAAGTTATGATTAAGTGTGGCAGATTTTGTGGACAACTTATTGACATCAAAAATGTATGGGCACATTCTCCTATTGATTTTTTGTGGTGGTTGATTTCTGAAATATCATTGGAGTGAAAAGGATTAATTGAATTTTCCTTTGTGAAGATGGTGGGTTGAATGCTTCAAGGTTTTTCTGATTTGTGAGTTGTGTTTAAACCTTGTTTCATTAGCATTGTTGTTGAATCCCATTGATGATGAAATGAACTTGAACATGATCTAGAAAAGAACATGGGTATCATTGTTATGTGAGACTTGAGATAAAGCATTGTTGGAAACATTTTGAGTTGGTTGATACATGCTTGAACTAGGTTTTGTGAGAAAGGGTTGTTCCTTGATGTGATTGGTTGAGTTGAGTTGGTTAAGCCTAGTCAAGTGGATGTGTGAAATGGTTGTTCAAGTTAAATAAAACAAACTATTCTATATTATGATTTGAGTTGATATTGAGACTGAATAATAGGACATATTGAGTCTATAACAATTCTTTTTATGCTTCTATTAAGTTGAGATTGGGATTTGAGTATAAAGAGTCTCTAAAAATTCTCTTTATGCTTATATGAGATTGATTTGAGTTGAGATTGAGATTTAAGAATATGACATATTGAGTCTCTAACAATTATGTTTATGCGTCTATTGAGTTGAGATTAATATTTGAGTATAGAACATATAGAGTCTCTAACAATTCTCTTTATGCTTCTATGAGATTGAATTGAGATATTGATTGTACTTTGAGCTTAGAACATATTGAGTCTCTAACAATTCTCTTTATGATTCTATGAGATTGAACAAGTTATGTGTAAGATTTTTAAGCAGATTTGAGACAATTTTTGAGTTAAGCTTTTGTGAAAGCTTGCTTGAGCATATTTGAGCAAGTCTAAGAGAGGAATTATTGAGAAGATTTGAGCAAGTCCAAGAGAGGACTTATTGAGCAGATTTGAGCAAGTCCAAGAGAGGACTTATTGAGCATATTTGAGCAAGTCCATGAGAGGACTTATTGATTAGATTTGAACAAGTCCTAGAGAGGATTTGTTGAGAAGATTTAGATAGGTTTTGTGTGAACCTGTTGAGAAAATTTAGATAGGTTTTTAAGTGAACTTGTTGAGCATATTTGAGCAGGTTCTGAGTGAACCAATTGAGCATAATTATACTAGACTTACTGTACTGTGTTTAGTGCAAGAGATTGAGCAAAACTGTGCTAGACAGATTGAACTGTGTTTGGTATAGTATTGATACAGAGCTTTGGAGGTGACATAGTATAGAGGAAAAAGTCTTAGTGGATAGAGATATAGTAGCCAGGACAATTGAAGATAATATCTGAGTGAGAAGTCTTCAGGTGGAGAGAGATCCAGTAGTTAGTGCAGCATAGAGACATAGTCTTCTATAAGATCGCTACCCAGAGCAGAAGGGGAAAGAGTTCTCCTGTGGAAGAGATCCACAAACTTGAGATTAGGGGATCAACATCTCCTTTGGACAGAATCCCATAAACATTGTAATTTGGAAAGGATTCCCAAGATATTGATTGAGAAAGTTTTAGTAAAATATTTTCTCTGTGGAGGTAGCCCACATTGGGTGAACCATGTTAAAATGGTGTCTCTTATGTGTGTGATGCTTTGTGTGATGTTTATGGTTTCATTAATGTTGATGCTTCTATTTGGGAAAAAGTTATATGTTATACTGTTCATCCCCCTCTTAGTATAAGCACATGCTCTTCAAGAACCCTATAGGCGATGCATTCACCAGTGGTCCATGTAGAATGCATATCATGTAGCTGCATTTGTAGGGGTGTTTGATGTTTGATAATTTGTGAATTGTGTTGTTTGTATGGCAATGAAAGTGCTTAATGCATGGGAGCCATAGTTTAAATTATTGGAAGGCAATGAAAGTGCTTAATGCATAAGAGTCATAGTTTAAAATTAATGAAATAAATCTAGAACAAAAAAAAAAGTAGTAGTATTCAGAGTTTTAAAAAGGAACATGTGTGTTTTGTTTTGGAAATTGACTTATTTAAAATTGATATATATATATATATATATATATATATATATTTACTTTATAAAAAATATACTAATTGCATAAATATTAATATATAATTGCATTGAAGCAAATAAACCTTAATGTTCTATGGATGCTTTGGAGGCAAGGAAAATAAAGGAATTTAAATAAGTGTCATATTAAAATTATAAAATAAAATAGTACGTAGACCATAGAAGTATTGTTGAGGCACTCTTTGAAGAAGGCAAATAGGGAATTGTCGACATTATTTTTATGGAGGTTTTTAAGGTTGTTGAACGTGGTGAAGTGGATTCCACCTGGCATTTTATTAGAATGGACATACTTTAAACCAATGCCAGCTTTTGTGTGTGAAGAGGAGTGGGGAAAAACCATCTCTAGATGGTGGACACAGAGAGAAAAAGGGGTGCGCAGAATGGTATGCATGGTGTCTTTTGGCGAAGAGGGAACCAAGCATTGGAGGAGGAGAGATCAGAGCGGGTGAGCTAGGCGTTAGAGGAGAAGAGAACAAAATGTGGCAAAAGAAGAACAAGTGTTGTTTGCATGGAGAAAATAGTAAGCCCATTCTGATTTAAAAATCTTAAGGAAAAGCCAATGGAAAATAAAATTTGTTTGTATGGTAAAAAAAAACATTATGATGGTGCTCTGTGTGCATTCCTAGAATAGCATATGTATTATAGAAAACTAAAAAAAATTATTATACCCTGTGTGAATTGGATATGCTTATATTGCATGCGTTCATTGGAGTGTTGTGTGATTGGTTGGCTGTGAACCAAGGCCGATATTATCCTTCTTTAAATCATCTGTTGTTGTATGCCATGTTAATATTAAGCACCAATGTGTTACTGGGTGTCTGGTTGGTTGTGAACCAAGACCGAGTTCTTCCATTTTGGAAATATTTGATGTTGCATGCTGAGTTAAATTATGCTGGGATATTGTGATTTGTGTTGGAAAATATTTGAAGCTCTACATGCTGAATTAAATATGGAAATGATGTATGCATTCTAGGGTTAGATGCACTTCATTGTAGATGACCGTTCTGACCCTTGGATAACACCGGATAATCTGTGTAAGGAGGAAGACTATTGTTGAACACTGCAAAAAAAAACAATGCATGCTGTCTTTTAATGATTTCGACAACGTTCAGGTTCAAGATCTGCACATAGAAATGAAAGAGAAATGTTGTATATTCTGCGTACTTTGTAACTCTACTCAGGGGTATATTGAGGCCTGAGACATAAGAGAGTTATAGCTAAAATGTTACATGCAGTAGTAATAGAATATATAGTTCTTTGGATATACACAGAGCAAAGTTGTAAACTTTACATTGACTATTGAAACATAGCTTTGGAAAACATGAATGGTTGAATTCTGGATACAAGATGTAAATCATGTAAATTGCAATTTTAAATGGGTATGTTGCTACTTTCATTTATAACTCACTGATTGAAATGGAGTGCAATATTGTGTTATATGTTTAGAAGAGCTATTGCTTTGTATGTAACTTTGTGGCAATCAATGAAAGTTTAATTCCTCCGAAGTCAAGTTGAGCCTGTGTTCAATAGCATCGAGTATGGCTATTTTGAATTATGAACTTTATTAAATTAAAATGTGGTCACCTGTTTATGGAAGCCTTGAAGCATAGGATATGATTGTCTTAAACATGAATCAGTAATTAAGTGGTGATTGTTCTCATTAATGGGGATTTCTTTTACTTTAGTTATAAAATATGGTTCCTAAACTTAATATGAAACCATACAATTGCATGCAATGAATATAGTCTTTAACTTTATCTCTTCGGGTACGTATCTTGCCTAGGGTTCATGATAGCTCATCTGAATGTTAGTATAGTTCATATGTAAAATGTTTAAGCTTAAAAACACCCTGATTAGTTGAGATGGTGAGTAATTCGCTATGTATATAAAACGGGTCTGATTTTGATAACTAGTTTAAAATTTTATTATGCATGTTTTAAACCGAGTTTAGAATGTGAAACGTAGAAGCAAATTAGTAGGATAGTCATAACATAGTTAGTAATTAAAGCTTTATCCTCAGTATTAAAGAACATCCAACTTTAACCAAGATTAGGTCCGAGAGATATTTGGGAAAACGTAGCTAGTGATACCACCGCATAAGTTTGAAGAAGTCGATGGATGGAGACATTTGTATGAAAATTATATGTCAACTTTACTTCAAAGTGTTCGTTGTGCAGTGTCTTACATGAAATATGGATGGCACTATTCTTCTTATTTATAACAGAATGAACTAAACTTCTTTTAGTTTAAATAATATGGAGCCTTGACCACAACACCTATTCTGACTAAAGCAGACCGTTTAACCCTTTATTTATGTAGCCTAAATTTTGTGGAGTTTTGATTAATAGAAAATGTCTTCCTTTTACTTATTTGAGAGGTAGCTTCTATTTGTTTAATTAAATAATTAAAAAGGAATCTTAAATAAAATTGTATGGCAGATTTATAGATCTTTTAACATTGATTACAACGTTTCCAATGTTTAGTGATTTCTATTCAGCTTTAGTGGTAAACCTATATTACAGAAAGGTGGAAACTAGATAACTTGTGTTACTTTACTAAATATCGAAATCATTAGAAAATGGAGTTTGCTTAACCTTTGACTAGTCAAAAACTGCTTTAGACAATTCAAACCGTAGCTAAGTAAATATTAAAAAAATACTATTAAGATTGTGGGATAGGCAATCTTAAATCGCAACCTAAGGTTGTGGGCAGGACAACCTTGATTGAAATTCAAGATTGTGGGTAGACAATCTGATGAAACAAATATTGATGATGTTTACGGGAAGGCAATCATCATGGAACAGGGCTCTAACTGTACTTCTAATAGAAAAAGGTCAGAATGGGAGGTAACGAAGAGTTGTATGGGCATCTCTTCTAGGTTATCCCTGCTAGTGATGAGTGGTGATTTGTGTTAGACTAGGTGAAACCGACAACATGATGGTATGGGACATCATGTTGGTTAATCTATACAAGTCATCGGGTGGTTACCAGGGCATTGGTAAGACCCTAGACGATGCTCCATAAAGAATGGTTGATCGTCTAGCTCGAGCATGTATGCGCTAAGTCTTACATGATTTAATTATAAGATATGAATTCATGTATTCATGTAAAGACATGGGAAAGTTATGCGTCACACCTCTAGGTGTTATGGGCCCTAGAGGAAAAGAAACCCACTGCCTGAACTTGGAATCTCGGGTGGAGAGTGAAGTTCAAAATAGGCAACTATACGGGATTTGGCCAATCTCGATCTCATGAGTATTTCGACTGCAGTGGAATGGCACTCATGAAGATGAATTTAACATGCTCATACTAGAAAATGAAACAAGAGATAAATAAAAAAAAATGTTCTCATAATGATACCTCTGACATTAGACAACCAAGTGGGAAGACTTGGTGTGATTAGACAACCAAGTGGGCTGACTTGGGGTGTTACATTTGGTATCAGAGCCAAGGTTGCAAATATTTTAAGTGATAAAATTTTAGAAAATCTATGACAAGTCTAATTTAAAGCTACCAATGTGTTCACCTAAGACTCAAAAACCTGACAAGGCTCTTGTTTTGCTGGGTAGGCAATGGCATCTGAACAAAAAGCTAGTTCCTCAAAAAGAACTATGGCGGTTCAGTGGGAAGGGCTGACCGAGAACCCTAGAAGGGTCATTCAAAAAGTCATGCAGATTGGGGCATCTGAGGAAGCCATAGAACATCCTCGGGAAAAGAGGAAGGAAAAAGAACCAGTTAACAAAGAGGATAAAATGGTCTGGATGGTGCAATTATTGCGGGAGCAAGTGAGCCAATAGAAAGAGCAAATGGAGCAACAAAGTGCTCAAATAGCTGAACACATGGCACAACAAAATGCTCAAATGATAGAGCATATGGAGCAACAAAA
The DNA here is from genome assembly GCA_028583015.1 of Wollemia nobilis. Taxonomy (NCBI): domain Eukaryota; kingdom Viridiplantae; phylum Streptophyta; class Pinopsida; order Araucariales; family Araucariaceae; genus Wollemia; species Wollemia nobilis. Next base: position 8,003,386 of record JAQPPZ010016710.1, on the reverse strand, counting down.
AGCTCAGCTGGCTCAACAACAAGAAATGATTTCCCATCAATAGAAAACAATAGAAAATTTGTCCAAAGGAAAAGAAACGGTAATAGTTGAGGATGAGATAACTATTGACCCAGGAAGGAAACAAGTAGGTTCAGAGTTGGACAAGGATATGAGAAAAATTGATATAGCCAAATTTGATGGCAAAGGTGATGGGGAAGAAGCTGAAAGATGGTTGAATAGTGTGGAAGCATACTTTGCGGTTAGGACCCTTTCATCTAAATCGAAAACCTCATGGGCAGTCTTTCGATTGACTAGAGCTACCGCTGACTAGTGGGATACATATAGAAAAACTCACAATGTGGAGGCTGTCGATGTTCATTGGGACACATTTGTTTTGGCATTTAAGGATAGGTTCCTAACACCACAATTTTACCTTGAAAGGACTACGAAATTTTCAAGGTTGACATAGGGTAATATGTCCGTAATTGAGTACTACCAGCGATTTGTGCAATTTCTCAAATACATGCCCGAATATGAGCAGCGAAATGAAATTAAAATTCAAAAATTTCTCCTAGGGTTACATCCAAAAATTGGGCACCTAATTCTTATGTTAAAACCTGCCACCCTAACTGCTGCTTGTGACTTGGCTCGACAAGAAGAAGATAATTTTAAGGCCAAGAAAGCTTATTATCAACAATATTCGGAAAAGGAAGAACCACAGAAGAAGAAAAATGTGGGTCCAACCAAAGGAGATAGAGGTTGGAACAAGAATCATGGAAATGGAAACAAAAATAGGTTTGACAAGAATAAGAATAGGTACCAAGGAAACAGGGGAAATCAAAATTATCGAGGTGGCCAGAGAAATTTTTGGGATAGGTATGAACAAAGAGCTAATGCACCAAAAGCTGGTACACATGAAGATAATGAGGGAAATGTGAAAGAGAGGGCACCATGGACTGGTTGCTGGATTTGTAAAGAACCTCATTATGCTGATAAATATCCTTTGTGAGTAGATAAGAGAAAAGAACCTATGGAACCTGCTCATAAGATATATGCAACAATAGGTAACTCTAAACTCAATGGTCAAGCAACACCTTTTCTATTGAAAGGTAAAATTTATAATAGAAATGTTTATATTTTGGTTGATTTCGAGCAACTGATAGTTTTGTTTCACCAAATATTTTGAGGGACATACCGAAAACACCTGGATTTATGGCTAATGGGTGGAAAGTCGAGTATGGGTCTGGGAAAACCTATACAGTTAACCAATGTCTATTTGATCCTCAAATAATGTTACCTCAAGGGCAAACCCATTGGCACTTATACGTAGCTCCTTTACATACCTTCGATATAATTTTAGGTATGGACTGGCTCAAGGCACATAAAGCATTGTTAAATTTTGAAGAAAGATGGATGGAATTCACTGATGACACCAAGCAAAGGATTCGGGTTCACTACGAATGTGAATCAGTGGAACCACATATTTTGACTGCAATGCAAGTTAAAAGAACTTTGAGGAAGGGTAGTAGAGTCTTTGTGGTTAAACTTAATAAAAAGGAAGAAAATGAATCCGGAGTGAGTCTTTTCCAAACATATCCAGTGTTAAATGACTTTCGAGATGTTTTTCCTAAAGAATTACCTAGTCTTCCACCCCAAAGGGAGTTTGATTTTACTATAGAACTTTTTCCAGGAGCAACGCCAATAGCTCGAGCACCTTATAGGATGACCACAATAGAGCTGCAAGAACTTAAGACTCAACTTCAGGAACTTTTAGAAAAAGGACATATTAGACCTAGTGTTTCACCATGGGGTGCACTAGTGTTGTTTGTGAAAAAGAAATATGGGACACTAAGATTATGTATTGATTACATAATGTTAAATAAGATGACTATTAAGAATAAGTACTCTCTACCCAGAATAGATGATTTGTTTGATCAATTGAAAGGAGCCACAATTTTCTCCAAAATTGATCTTAGATCTGGTTATCATCAGTTGAGAATTCGAGAGGAAGATACCCACAAAACTACTTTCCAAACCAGATATGGTCATTATGAATTCACAGTGTTGCCTTTTGGGTTGACCAATGCTCCAACAACTTTTATGAATTTGATGAATAGTGTGTTTCAAGAACAATTAGATCGATTTGTGTTGATATTCTTGGATGACATATTGATCTATTCCAAAAGCAAAGAAGAGCATGATCTACATATGAGGACTGTTCTTGAGATACTTAGAAAGAATCAATTATATGGAAAAATGTCCAAATGTGAGTTTTATGCAACCTAGGTACAGTATTTGGGACATGTAATTTTAGTTGAAGGGGTATCTGTTGATCCAAGGAAGATTGAGGCTATCATTGATTGGCCTGCTCCCACAAATGTTTCTGAGGTGAGAAGTTTTATGGGGATGGTCGGATATTATCATCATTTTATTCAAAATTTTTCTAAGATAGCTTATCCAATAACCAATCTCCAAAAGAAAGGAAAAGCTTTTAAATGGATAGAACGATGTGAAGAAGCTTTCAAAATTCTTAAAGAAAAGCTAACGACAACACCTATTCTCAAAATAGCAGATCCTAAGCAACCATTTATTGTATGTACTGATGCTTCTTTGGAAGGATTAGGTGGGGTTCTCATGCAAGAAGATGGTGTTATTGCTTATGAGTCCCAAAAACTTAAGAAACATGAAGTAAACTATGCCACACATGACCTAGAATTGGTTGCGGTTGTGCATGCTCTAAAAATGTGGCATCATTATCTACTCGATAAATATTTTGAGCTCAAAACAGATCATCAAAGTCTAAGATATATTTTTACTCAGCCAATGCTCAATGCTAGACAAAGGCATTGGATGGAGTTTCTAGTGGAATATGATTTTGGCATAGAGTACATTAAGGGAAAAGAAAATAAATTAGTAGATGCTTTAAGTAGAAGAAGACATATCAATGCTATGTCACATTGTCAATCTGCTATAATTGAAAAAATAAGAAAATTATAAATTCAATATGAATATTCTCAGAAGTATCGAGAATTAGTTCAACAAGAATCTGATAAAGCGAAGGAATTTAGAATCTGGAAGGATACATTGTTCTTCAAAAATAGGATAGTGGTACCTGATGATCAGGGACTGAGAAATGTGATCTTGCAAGAAGCACATAGTGCTCCATATTCTGCTCATCCAGGCTATGTGAAGATGTATAAAAATTTGAAAAAAGAATATTACTAGCCGAGAATGAAAAAGGATATTGTTGAATTTGTGGCTAAATGTTTAGAATGTCAAAAGGTGAAAGCGGAACATCTACATCCAGTTGGATGCTTATTTTTACATGACATTCCACAATACAAATGGTAGGTTGTAACTATGGATTTTATTGTTGGACTGCCTAAGAATCATTTTCAACATGATGCCATTTTTTTTTTTTGTTGGGTTGGGTTTGGGGGGGGGGGGAATTACAAGGAAGCCTCGGATCGACAAAAGAGTTATGTGGACCTAAAGAGAACACCAAGGGAATTCACTATGGGAGATAGAGTATTCCTAAGAGTTAAACCTACTAAAAGTTCTATCAAATCCTCTAAGCTTAGTCCACGATTTGTAGGACCTTTTGAAATTGTTGAAAAACTAAACCCAATTTGTCAAAAATTCATGATACGTTCCATGTGTCCCTTCTCAAGAAATATGTTCTTGACCCCTCACATGTTTGGAATATTGATCAATTGTAGATGGATGATCCCTTGTGCATTGAAGTGCGACCAGTTAGGATCCTTGGATATCGTACAAAATAGTTGAGAAAAAGGAACATTGAATAGTGCAAGGTCCAATGGGACCAGTTTTCAGAAAATAGTGCCACGTGGGAAGATGTGGCCATCATGAAAAGATAGTTTTCATTCTTGTTTGAATAGTATTTGGACATTGATATCATCATGACATAGTTTTATTTTGGTTGAACAGTAACAATATCATATCTTGGTTTGTGAAGTATGATACGTATACTTGATATTTGTGCATGTTTCATGTCATGGTTTTATTTTGAATATTATCATATCTTGGTTTGTGAAGAATGATACATGTATTTAATATCTATGCATGTTTTGGATGATGAATCAGATTGAGAAGAATGTAAATTTGATGATGTGTTGAATTGATTTTCTATTATCATGGCATTATTTTTTTTTTTATGCTTTTGATGGTAAATGCAAACACAGGGATTGTGTTTAATCTTAGGGGGGTTTTTAAAACCTCCACCTCAAAATTTTTTTTCTTAAGCATAATTTTCTGTAAGGATGAGATACTGCTAATGTATCTGTGGTTGCAGGAGATAGGTAATTGTTACTGGCAGGGCAATGCAAAGGAAAGAGGTCTCCTCAATAGGCAAAAGGATTATTCCGGTGCAAGGTAAGTCAAGGGAGATGATGAGCGGTGGTGTATTCACCAGTTGATAGGGGTAAAGAACCCTATAGGTGATGCATTCGCCAATGGTCCATGTAGAATGCATATCATGTAGTTGCATTTGTAGGGGTGTTTGATGTTTGATAATTTGTGAATTGTGTTGTTTGTATGGCAATGAAAGTGCTTAATGCATGGGAGCCATAGTTTAAATTATTGGAAGGCAATGAAAGTGCTTAATGCATAAGAGTCATAGTTTAAAATTAATGAAATAAATCTAGAACAAAAAAATAAATAAGTAGTAGTATTCAGAGTTTTTAAAAGGAACATGTGTGTTTTGTTCTGGAAATTGACTTATTTAAAATTGATATATATATATATATATAAATATACTAATTGCATAAATATTAATATATAATTGCATTGAAGCAAATAAACCTTAATGTTCTATGGATGCTTTGGAGGCAAGGAAAATAAAGGAATTTAAATAAGTGTCATATTAAAATTATAAAATAAAATAGTACGTAGACCATAGAAGTATTGTTGAGGCACTCTTTGAAGAAGGCAAATAGGAAATTATCGGCATTATTTTTATGGAGGTTTTTAAGGTTGTTGAACGTGGTGAAGTGGATTCCACCTGGCATTTTATTAGAATGGATAGACTTTAAACCAATGTCGACTTTTGTGTGCGAAGAGGAGTGGGGAAAAACCATCTCTAGATGGTGGACATAGAGAGAAAAAGGGGTGCACATAATGGTATGCATGGTGTCTTTCGGTGAAGAGGGAACCAAGCGTTGGAGGAGGAGAGAACAGAGTGGGTGAGCTAGGCGTTAGAGGAGAAGAGAACAAAACATGGCAAAAGAAGAACAAGTGTTGTTTGCATGGAGAAAACAGTAAGCCCATTCTGATTTAAAAATCTTAAGGAAAAGCCAATGGAAAATAAAATCTATTTGTATGGTAAAAAAACATTATGATGGTGCTCTGTGTGCATTCCCAGAATAGCATACGTATTATAGAAAACTAAAAAAATTATTATACCCTATGTGAATTGGATATGCTTATATTGCATGCGTTCGTTGGAGTGTTGTGTGACTGGTTGGTTGTGAACCAAGGCCGATATTATCCTTCTTTAAATCATTTGTTGTTGTATGCCATGTTAATATTAAGCACCAATGTGTTACTAGGTGTCTGGTTGGTTGTGAACCAAGACCGAGTTCTTCCATTTTGGAAATATTTGATGTTGCATGTTGAGTTAAATTATGTTGGGATATTGTGATTTGTGTTGGAAAATATTTGAAGCTCTGCATGTTGAATTAAATATGGAAATGATGTATGCATTCTAGGGTTAGATGCACTTCATTGTAGATGACCATTCTGACCCTTGGATAACATCGAATAATCTGTGTAAGGAGGAAGACTATTGTTGAACACTACAAAAAAATAATGCATGTTATCTTTTAATGATTTCGACAGTGTTCGGGTTCAAGATCTGCACATAGAAATGAAAGAGAAATGTTGTATATTCTGCGTACTTTGTAACTCTACTCAGGGGTATATTGAGGCCTGAGACATAAGAGAGTTATAGCTAAACTGTTACATGCAGTAGTAATAGAATATATAGTTCTTTGGATATACGTAGAGCAAAGTTGTAAACTTTACATTGACTATTGAAACATAGCTTTGGAAAACATGAATGGTTGAATTCTGGATACAAGATGTAAATTGTGTAAATTGCAATTTTAAATGGGTATGTTGCTACTTTCATTTATAACTCACTGATTGAAATGGAGTGCAATATTGTGTTATATGTTTAGAAGAGCTATTGCTTTGTATGTAACTTTACGGTAATCAATGAAAGTTTAATTCCTCCGAAGTCAAGTTGAGCCTGTGTTCAATAGCATCGAGTATGGCTATTTTGAATTATGAAATTTATTAAATTAAAATGTGGTCACCTGTTTACGGAAGCCTTGAAGCATAGGATATGATTGTCTTAAACACGAATCAGTAATTAAGTGGTGATTGTTCTCATTAATGGGGATTTCTTTTACTTTAGTTATAAAATCTGGTTCCTAAACTTAATCTGAAACCATACAATTGCATGCAACGAATATAGTCTTTAACTTTATCTCTTCGGGTACGTATCTTGCCTAGGGTTCATGATAGCTCATCTGAATGTTAGTACAGTTCATATGTAAAATGTTTAAGCTTAAAAACACCCTGATTAGTTGAGATGGCGAGTAATTCATTGTGTATATAAAATGGGTCTGATTTTGATAACTAGTTTAAGATTTTATTATGCCTGTTTGCATGCTTTAAACCGAGTTTAGAATGTGAAACGTAGAAGCAAATTAGTAGGATAGTCATAACATAGTTAGTAATTAAAGCTTTATCCTCAGGATTAAAGAACATCCAACTTTAACCAAGATTAGGTCCAAGAGATATTTGGGAAAACGTAGCTAATGATACCGCCGCATAAGTTTGAAGAAGTCGATGGACGGAGACATTTGTATGAAAATTATATGTCAAATTTACTTCAAAGTGTTCGTTGTGCAGTGTCTTACATGAAATATGGATGGCACTATTCTTCTTATTTATAACAGAATGAACTAAACTTCTTTTAGTTTAAATAATATGGAGCCTTGACCACAACACCTATTCTGACTAAAGCAGACCGTTTAACCCTTTATTTATGTAGCCTAAATTTTGTGGAGTTTTGATTAATAGAAAATGTCTTCCTTTTACTTATTTGAGAGGTAGCTTCTATTTGTTTAATTAAAGAATTAAAAAGGAATCTTAATAAAATTGTATGGCAGATTTATAGATCTTTTAACATTGATTACAACGTTTCCAATGTTTAGTGATTTCTATTCAGCTTTAGTGGTAAACCTATATTACAGAAAGGTGGAAACTAGATAACTTGTGTTACTTTACTAAATATCAAAATCATTAGAAAATGGAGAATGCTTAACCTTTGACTAGTCAAAAACTGCTTTAGACAATTCAAACCGTAGCTAAGTAAATATTAAAAAAATACTATTAAGATTGTGGGATAGGTAATCTTAAATCGCAACCTAAGGTTGTGGGCAGGACAACCTTGATTGAAATTCAAGATTGTGGGTAGACAATCTGATGAAACAAATATTGATGATGTATGCGAGAAGGCAATCATCATGGAACAGGGCTCTAACTGTACTTCTAACAAAAAAGGTCAGAACGGGAGGTAACAAAGAGTTGTATGGGCATCTCTTCTAGGTTATCCCTGCTAGTGATGAGTGGTGATTTGTGTTAGACTAGGTGAAACCGACAACATGATGGTATGGGACATCATGTTGGTTAATCTATACAAGTCGTCGGGTGGTTACCAGGGCATTGGTAAGACCCTAGATGATGCTCCATAAAGAATGGTTGATCGTCTAGCTCGAGCATGTATGCGCTAAGTCTTACATGATTTAATTATAAGATATGAATTCATGTATTCATGTAAAGACACGAGAAAGTTATGCGTCACACCTCTAGGTGTTATGGGCCCTAGAGGAAAAGAAACCCACTGCCTGAACTTGGAATCTCGGGTGGAGAGTGAAGTTCAAAATAGGCAACTATACGGGATTTGGCCAATCTCGATCTCATGAGTATTTTGACTGCAGTGGAATGACACTCATGAAGATGAATTTAACATGCTCATACTAGAAAATGAAACAAGAGATAAAAAAAAATGTTCTCATAATGATACCTCTGACATTAGACAACCAAGTGGGAAGACTTGGTGTGATTAGACAACCAAGTGGGCTGACTTGGGGTGTTACATTGATCTCCTTAGACTCTTGAATCCTCCATAGCTTTGAATGCAATCATTTATTTCCAAATTGATAGCATATAGATACTCATAGAATTTTTTAAATGGCTCTCCAATATGGTAGGGCTTCGCTGCATGCAAATTGATACTCTCTTCATACTTTTCCCCAATTTGAAGGGGGGTCTTATAGCCTTCTCAAGTCCTTGGTATATCTTCATGGAGAAGCCAAGATCAAGAAACAGGAGGTTAGAATAGTTGGGAGGAAGGTTTTGGATGCTTACTCACCTAAAACTGCTTGAAATCCGTTGTCATGGCCGTTGTAACTACATTTGTCTTGGATCATAAATTCAAAATAGTTTCAAGGCTAGCCGCGTCTCTGAGGCATAGCTAGATTTGTTAACCACAAGTGTCAGCCATGGCTAAGGCTAAGTATGCCAACTCTACCCAAATTGAGTGGTTAAAACCACTACTTTGTCTTGGAATGGTCCAAGATCATTCATATGGTCTGTTAGGATGCCCATATGAGTAGTCCCCTACACATGATGTATTTTAGATTTCTATAAGAATCTAGACACCCTAGATTTCATCTGAAGACTACAAAATCTTGATACTTTAGATACCTCACCAACTTCTGAAGACTACAGACGAAGACACTTCAGGAGCTTCTTCTTCTTATTCTTCTTTCTTTCACATACTCTATTTTAGGATTCTAATGGCTCAATTTTTCTCAATATCGTTGTATGGAGTGCATTTTTGATAAAGTATAACACTTATCAACACTATAAGTGTACCTCATAAACACACTTAATGGCTCAAATAGTCTTGTAAAGGTGCAATTTCAACGTAGACCGACACCTGCATACATGAGATGAGTTTTACCCTGAGGGGGAACATACCTAACAACAAAGTGAACCTCATATGTAGTGATCTACTCTATCACATTTTGCAGATGTAGTGACTAGTTATCCATACATTTTGGCAGTATGAGGTGGTCACAATAAGGACACTGATAGTTTTTAAAGCAAAGTGACGACACTCCCGCTTTTTCTTAAGTACTCAAGAAGTACTTATTTTTGCTTAGATCCAAAGAACATTCCAAAAATGACAATCGCAGAGGCGACAGACCTAGAGGCAATAGTACCAAAGGTGATAGACCTAGAGGTGAACCTAGAGATATTTACCTAAGAAAGAGCATATAGATCCCAAAGCTAGAGTAGCTCAACCATCAACCAAGAAAAAAGAACCAAGAGCCATAGCACAAAAGAGTAAGATCCAAGACATTTTCCCAAATAATGTAATAAGGGGGGATGTTGGGATATCTAGGATATCTACTATTACATTATTTAATATTTATGAATAGTGTATGGTGGGTGGCATAGTCATGCCACTATCCTAGTGGACTAATATTTTATTAGTCACTATTATAGACACATAAGCCTATGTATATGTATTAGTTATAACATAGTATAACATAGAAACTACATTTATTTCCATAATTTTCCCCTTTAGTGTTGGATTTGTATAATGAGAAGTTACTTTTCCTTCATGTTTAGCCAAAGGAAAAAGAATATTATTCTCACCTTTTTTATTAACTCCATATTATGTCATTGATCAAATAGTCCCTAATTGTCTAGTGATAATCCTTATGAGCCATCCTTCTTAATATATCAAATAGCTTATCACTCTTTTGAAGAACTGTTTGTTTGTGTGATTGTAACTTATGCTATGTTATGACTCACAATCCAATGAATTACATTAGTTTATATTTCACCTAAATTTTTTATTTACTCCTAAAAATTATCCTTTTTATTGTTGTAGCATAATCCATTATTTTCATAGAGCAAATTTTGACTAATCACACGTTCTAAAATTTTATCCTACCAAGACAATTTTTTTTAGAGAAATATATAAAATATATTTGTTCTTGTCTCCCCCTTTTTCTAAGAGATATCAACGATAGCTCTTAAAATTAATCTCATTGAATGGTATTGGGAGAATTTCACCCTCCATGGTTTCAAGCTCAAATATTTTTTGGTCCTTGCAAGAAGCTACAATATATGTCCTACTTATGATCACATCAAACTTGGTGTGATGACTTGATTTGCTTTTGTATTTATCCTACTTAAGAACCAGATCATCAACCTCAAATTTTTGAGGTATGGATCTCTTATCAACCATATTTTGACCACTCCTTGATGTTTTAGAAACTATTCTCTGGTCTCTTGCCATAGTTCTTCAAGATTCAGTAATTATTTCATTCCTTTAGATATATCATTATTTTCCTAAAGCTCTAGTTGATGCAATAATTGAAGCATAGGAAATTCTATAGATATAAGTATCTTAGCCTCCTTACTATATACCAAGGCATAAGGAAAAAATAAAAAATATTTATTTTAAGTGATGCAATCTGCCCATAAGGCTATTTTAAGATGAAGGTGCTATTGCTATTGATTTTTTGAGCCAATCCTTTTTAGGATTCACAAAAAAAAATTGTTTGTAGATTTTTCCAAATCATTGCCCAATAGGTAGTATTTTGAAGAGGCCTTAAAATAAATATCATGTTGAAAGGTAAATTGAGTAATATTATAACCTATGAGTGGCTTAGCATTATTGGTAATTATTGTGTTGGGGATATTAAACCTAATAATGATATCTTCCAATAATTCTATGATCACCTGCTTAGTGGTCTCTTTTAGTGGGACCACTTCAACCCATCTGGTAAAATAGTTTGTGATGATAATAATCCATTTGTGACCTTTAGTATATGGCAATTTGGTTATTCTTATAAAATATAATCACCAGTGGAAAAATGGCTCATCTATAGCTAAGGGTTTCAAAGGCATAAATACATTCCTCTTTATTTTGATGGATAACTTGTATTTGTCACTTTTTCTAACCTAATTATGGGCATCATTAAACATATTTGGCCAATAGTAACCATATTTCATGATCTTATTGGTTGTTTTTTGAGCTGAGAAATGCCCACCCAAGAATTCTTGATGGAATTATTGTAGTAGAGGTTGAGTGTGTTTCCTTTTAATGCATCTAAGAAAGACTCCATAAAAATTTATTTGAAATTAAATTCCATCTATCAGTGTATAACAAAAAATTTACAATTGGAAGGATTTTCTTTGACCTTTGTCTAGATTAAGGGGATACCATCATGTTTGTAAATATTCAATCATTTTCTCTACCCACTTTGATTCCTCTTCATCTTCATTCACCCAAAACCTATATGAGTTTAATTTTTCTTTGACAACATTTGGGTTTGTTTCTTATTTGATAACATATTTAGCCAACCTTTGGCATAGTTACCTTACTCTAACTAGTTTTATAGGGTTAAATTCAACATCATATTCTAAGATTTTGGTAATACATCTAGCCCTTTTTCACTTATTTCTCTATCCATTGCATATTCTTTGAAACTTGGATGAATAACATAGGAGATGACTATTGGAGAATATTAAATTATTTGATACATGCTAATGTACCCCCATGATACCTATGGTACAATTTAAATATTAGAATAGGGTTTGAGTCTATATTTTAGGAGTGTGATTTATGTTTTCCCTTTTATGTAAGTGTCTATGTGTAGGATATGCACAAGTTTCATGTAATTAAGTGTGCAAATATGTAATGTAAAAAAGTGCACATATAATGTATTAGGTGTGCATGTAGAGCTGTGTAAGTGTCATATAGAAGTGTGCAAGCATCATAGAGTTAAGTATGCATGTATATAGAGATTCAAGAGTCATGTATACAAGTGGCAAGATAATATACCAAAAGGATATGAGAGATTTGACTTATGTATGGAATAGGACAGGTTACAACTCCCAAATATGTGAGGAGTGAAAAAATCCAAGAGTCACCTTTCCAAGGTTATATTATGGAGGCAAAGCTCCATGAATGATAAGAAATAATATCTATAAATTGTATGAAACATTCAAGCATGAATATTGAGGCTAGTATGCATATTTAGAACAATTCTACTGTAAGTTTTCTTCATGTTATTACATGAATGAATTTGGTGAGTTATATTTATATTTTTCATTTTCATGAATATTATTATTAATTATGTTGGTTATATTATATATTGATTAATCTTATATTTGAGTCTAGTCAAGATCCAAAATAGGACCTAAGATAATATATCTTAAAATCCAATAGTGGTATCATAGCTACTTTGAGTAGACTCTATTGCTAGCATCGAAGAAAGTCTTTGGTGTGAATTTATATTAAGATTCATATGAAGAAAAAATAAACACATATTTATACAAATTTTAAAATTTTAGATTGATATATGATGAAGGTCCAATTAATTTTAAAATATTTTTAAGAAACATTTCATTATATGTTGGAGTCTATCCACTCTAAAAATAAGTGAAGACTAGGACTTGGCTTGAAGAATTAGTTGAGAGGATAAATTAAAAGTCACCCTCATTTTTTGGATTCTCTTTGAAGAAAGAGAACCATATATTGAGTGACCATAGCCACATAAAATAAAATAGAGTGCTATACATTTTGGCATATTTAACACTAATAAGATTGCACACATATAAGGTAACAATCTTGAAAGAACATAGAAGAACTTAGGCAAGAACCTAAGAAGAAGATAGAACTTAGCAAAGTACCTGATAAGAAGATAGAACTCAGGAAAGCACCTATGAAGAAGATAGAATAACTCATGCAAGCACCTGAGAAAGGAAAATAAGATAGATAAACTCAGGAAAGAACTTAAGAAAAAGAAGAGAAATATAGAAAATCTCAGACAAGATCTTGAGAAGAAAATAAAGAAGAGGAGAAAGTATTACAACTTTCTAAAGAATATTTTGAAGGATAAAATTAAAGCAGAAAAGTAGAGAAGCATATTTGAAGAATAAAATTGAAGCTAAAAAGTAGAGAAAGAACAATCTATCTAGCCAAAGCATTTGAGTGGGACAAGAAAGTCAAGCTAGAGCCCCAATGATGTCTATGTAAATTAGTTCATCAAGAGACCTTAGTGACACAAGCTAGATTTCCAAAGAGCATCATATCTTGAGTAAATCACTTCAGCCAGAGCACAAGATAGAGTTCCAAGAGTGTTATTATTTAGAGGAAGAAAACAAAGATCCAACATGAGCATCTTTTCTTTATGACTCTTTTGAGTCCCTGTTGCTAAATTTAGAGATATTAACACTTAGGTGGCATAGACAACATAAGGTGAAATATTTGCATGAACATTACACAAGAGTGTAATATCTATTAAAGAGTGTTGTACTCATTATCCTTTTAAAGTTTGGTTAAAGAAAAAATTTGAGCATTTATGCTAGTTTTCATATTTTTGTGTGAACAAAGTTGGGATACTACGCTCTCCTTCATATGCATGGATAGTAAAATACTTTTCAAAAATTGGATTGATTAACATTGGAGCTCCTACAATGACCTTTTTTTTTCTCAGAGGCTTCCCTTCCTTTGTCTATCCATATAAATGGTTGGTCCCTATTTAGCATGAGTGTTATTGGTCTAACAATAGTTGCAAATTATAATATGAACCTTTTAATAAAATTTGTGTGACCAAAGAAATATTATATTCCATTTTTATGTTGAGAAAGTTAAAGGCTAGTAATAGCATTGAATCTATCTAGGTCTATACCAGTACCATCTTTTGATACAATGTGACCTAATAGTTTACATTCCAAGATACATAAAATACATTTTCTAGATTAAGGTATATCCCAAATTATTGACATCACTTAAAGATGTTATCTAAGTCTTCTAGATGTTTCTTTTTTCTTAGAGAATATAATAAGATCATCCAAGTATATTAGTATCACTTTGCTAATTTAGTATTTGAAAGCAATACATATGGATCTTTGAAATGTTGCCCTAGAATTGAATAGCTCAAAATGCATCCACTAAAATCTGAAGGTTCCCCATTTAATCATAATTTTGTTTTTGTGTTGATTTTCATATTTCATCCATATTCGATTGAAATTAGAGGATCCATATAATAACAAGAATATTTTTAAGCCTGCAACAATTTAGAGAATCTGATCCATGGAACGTAGGGGTAGTATTAATTTAATGATGTTTTATTTAGATCTTTGAAGTCAATGCACAACCTGATTTCACCATTCTTATTTCTTATAGGAACCAAATTAGATACCCATATGGTGTGTTTAAGTGGATATATGATCTTTGAATCAATCAATTTGCACAATTATTTCCACATGAGAGGCTCAATTTTTGGATTCAACAACCTCTATTTTTGTCTCACAATCTTGAATTTAGGATCTAAGATAAATTGTATGTTGGATTATCTCCTTATTATATCCTTCAACGTATTCATAATTCTAGGACATTACTTTCTTATATTCTTGAAATAATTTGTTAAGGGACTCACTTTCTACTTCAATAACCACTTTGCCAATTTTTAGTGCTTTTCTTGGGGCCACGTCTATTTCTTGGTAGTCCTTATTATTCATGGTGATTCCTATTTTCTCTTTGAATATTTCATCTAGGCTAAAACAAAATTCCAATGTGATTAATCCATTTGGTAGCTTGTTCAATTTTAACTAGATGATTTGATCTCCATATTTTTCTTTGATTTTTGGGGCCATCTCTTCAACATATTCATCTAATATGGTGAAGATATGCTATGAATATTTTGAAGATATTAGATGCCCAACATGTTCATCATATACAACAGGTTCCTTGGATCATATTAGATGCTCAAAAAATACTTACCAATTCACTTCCTTATCAAGAGTAGCTAGTCTAACTATCAATTTTACCAATTGATGATTATCGAGCAAATCATCGATTAGATCATACTATGATCTGATTACTACCATACCATCAATGTATAGATTTTGAATCAAAGGTTCTAACCAGGTGCCAAAACCTATGTCTATAGGATTTCATCAACTTATTTTTTTCCAAATATGAAGATCTTATTTTCTATATCATCAAATAATTATCACCAAAGACCTAAAACTATTTAACACCTCTTTTTTTTCTGTGATTTGGAGCCCAAGTATCAAAGATTCATATTCAAACATGTTATTTGAAAAATTAAATTATGATCGGTATGCATGTAATAAAGTTTTTCTCTCAAGTGAGATAAAAAACACACCAACACCAACCCCATTTCTGCTTCTAGCACCATCAACGTACAATTTCCATAAGCTAGGTAGTTGCTTCTCCTTTATGATTTAAGGAACAAGCAAAGTTTATTCCTAATCAAATATGTCCCTATGATAGATTTCTCACAGACTTCATATGGATCTGAATTTTGCATGTCATCATCCTACTCACTTATGTGATCATTTTATGAAGCAAAATGAATTTCTCTAGCATATGATTTTACCTCAAATTATATATTTTATATGGTATAATATTATTTTGCATTTAATTTGATCCAAGGAACTTGCTCTATATGATGAACGTGAAGAGGTTCTATTGGAATATTTATCTTAGCACTGTACTTCAAGGATAGGCAACCTCCTATTTTGGTAGTAAAATCTCTTGATAGATAGATTTCAAAGGTGGCTAGGAGCTCAATTACTACTAGTCCTAATGAACAATTAGTTTTGGATATGCTTTTAGAGTCGGAGAGAGGTTCTTAACCAATTCAAGGGCCTATATTGGTGTTTCATCTAACTAAACTACACCTTGATTATTTGGCTCATTACTTATTACCAATGCATCAACCACTTCCTTAGGTATGACCAATATACTTGCTTCTATATTGACCAAACAATTATAGATCGATTTATTGTCATGGATGAGAGTTAGGTAGAATGACATTGGCTTTGTTTTTGTTGTTTTAGGGGAAGATATTATCAAGACTATTGCTGCTTTTCTATCATTTGAAGTTATTTGTTCTTTTAATATTTATTTTAAATGCTTTATTTGTCCAGGCACAATGACCATTTCCTAGAGCGATATGGTTATGGTAGATTTCTTAAGATTCTCCATTATATAAAATTACCTTAGAGACTATACCTTTTGAGTAATTATTTGTGCCTATAGGGGTCAAGTTATTTCTATTGTATGTAGCTAAGGAACACTTGCTTACATTGGCATGATCTCTTGCTAGTCAGGTACCTTATTTGATTGTGCTAGCACTTTCGAGGTTTGTGCTACTATCAAAGTAAAACTTTCCCTATGATCTAGTAGCTTCTCCTCGATATTATTTTTTTCCTCATATTTTATTGCTTTTCTTCTAGCTCATGTCATATAATAATTGTGTGCATGAGGTCTTGCACCTCTATTTCATCATATACAACATACATTTCTTATTCATCCCAAGTTACTAAGGTTTGTTTAGGAAAGTTAGTATCTATACATGGGAAAGCATTCTCGGCCAAAGTTTGAGAAGCATAATGTTGTGGACAAGAGGGTTATTTTAGTTTGCCTTAGTGCAAGTATCAAGAGGATATGAGTCAAGGAAAAACCCATTTTCTAAAAAAATTATATAGATATTTTGTATGGGGGATAAACTTCTAATAGAGTTTTTAAAAGTCTTTTGAGATCAAGTTTATATAGGGGTATTCCACTAATTTTAAGTTGATGGCTGCCCTAGGTTTTTATTGGGATTATCATAGTCACTTGTAATATTCTTGAATCCTTGGTTATTTTGTTGGATAGAAGGGAAGGGGTTGCTTTTGTTGAAGGTATTACATTATTTGGTACCTTGAGTACCATTGTAAATATTTAGATTAGGAAGTGTGTTTATTATTTGTGTTAATAGTATGTGTTAATTTGTGAAGTGTGTTTATGTATCATGTAATCAAGTGTGAGTTATGAGTGAAAGGTATCATGTGCGGAAGTGAATAGTTATGAGTGTGAGGTATCTTATGTATAAGTGAGAGTTACAAGTGTGAAGTATTGAATTTAGGAGTAAGGATTTATAAGTAATCATGAGAAAAATTTTCATTATGTATTATATAATTTTTAAGGAAAATATGAAAGGTAACATTTCCCATGATTTTGAGGAGAGCAAAGGTCGAGATTTGGGTTCTTTTAAGAGTCTTTTGTAAATATATAATTAAATACAAAGCTTTGTGTTATATAATGAATTAAGAATCAAAGAAGCATGCTATATGCATAATTTTGTAGATGAATTATTTCAATAAATATTTTTTTTGTGCAATATTATTATGATTAAATGATTTTGTCATGTATGAGATTATTTGATCCTGAGAATTATTAATCTATGTCTTATTTAGACCCATTTTCTAATAGTGGTATTAGATCCACCTTGTTGGTCAAAGCCATGTAGCAACATGGAAGGACATGAGAGGTGTGATATATGTATAAGGGAGGAAGGATTATTATTTAAGAGGAAGCACTAGAGAAGATATTTGCTAAATGATTATTCAAATAGAATCATTGGATATAATTATTATTGTAATATTAATGGAGGATACAAGAGATAGTGGACTGGTGGTCCAAGTTGTATTTGGAGGAAAATATCTGAAGGAGGAGGATGATGCTCCAAGTAGATAAGAGAAGCTAGCACCAAGTGAGAAAGAGCAAAGGTGACATGAGATAAGATAAAGATAACTTTATTTGTTTCCTATGGTTTCTCTTTTTCTTTTCCTCTATGCACCCAATATCTAGGTAGGTTAGGTTAGGGAGCATTAAAAATTACATCTTAAAATGAACCAACCTTGCAAAAAACCTTAGAGGTAGTCTAATCAAGCCATTTATCATGCTTTCAGATCTGCCTTGCTATGTTGCTCTATGCAAAGTGTGATCATTTAGCCATATGGTTCCTCTCATTTGGTGACCACAACAATCATAGAGGATAACAATTTAATGGCACACATAGTGGAACCCAATTAATCCATTCTAATTAGTCCTGCTATCAAGAAGAAATATAATAGGCTAAGATAGATCCATGCCTATCTGCTTTATTGAAGCATCTAAAAAATCTCACTTGACAACTTTTATTGAAGGTGAATATTTAGATATAGTCATTTAGAAAGATACCAAATTGAGGTTTCAATGAATATCTCAGTCTATCTACTTAAAGAGCAAATGCAATATTCACCTAACGACTCTACTAAAAAAAGAATCTATACATTTATGAACGAAATACCTGCAACCAAATCCTTTGTTGCTTCCAATATTCAAGCATTGTTTCCATCAATTAACACCATTATGAGAAGAAGAAGAGGTGGAGGCGAAAACATGGTGGCTCAACCACCCAAAATATTACCTACTGGAAACAACAAAGGTCCATTGTGCCCCCTACTATACCTATAATATGGGATGATATTCTAATATTTATAAGAAAATATCTTCCATTATACATCGATAAGACATGAAAACTTTGATTGAGCAACTGGAGAACATGGTTAGATTATGTGTGCTTCATATTGTGATAAAATAAAATGTATATCTAAGGTTGTTGGTAGTGTCATTTAGAGGTAAGGATTGTGAGTGGCATGTCTCACTTCAACCATACTTGATTGCTAGCTAGGACTAGCTTGCTTCTTTATTTATTGAAATATTCAAGTATAAGGTAGATGGAGTGTCTCTCTTGGAACAACTATAAACCATAAAGAAAGCACCAATGGATACCATGGATAATTTCAATTTTTGATTTCACAAGACATGACATAGAATACCTAATGAGATTTATCCCTCCTAGTTATGGAATTTATTTATTATTTGAAGGCCTTAGATTTTGAGATATCCATAATGATTAATTCCAAGGGATAAAATTCTCTACCAAACTCCAATGATTTAGCCATATAGGATAAACATGACTTAATCCAAAGTATAAGGCTATCTCCTAGGACCCTATGCCTCTATTTCCCAGTGTTTAATCTCCATACTACCCCCTTGAAGCATCCAACCAATAAAATCTTAGCATAATTTGGTCATACTTGAAGTCTTTGTTTCCCTTGTTGAAATTCTTTCTACTATGGACAACTCTTAGTTGGAGGCAATGAAAAATTTATTTAAAATAGTTTCTAATGAAACATCAACCCATGTGAGATAATAGAATGAGTGTCAAAGTTTTTAGCAAATAGGACCAAATAATTATCAAGATCGAATAATCTCACGCATGACAAACTCGTTGAATCACAACAATATTGCATACAAAAAATAAATAGTTATTAAAATAATTCATCTACAAAATCATGCATATAGCAATGCTTCTTCGATTATTAATTCATTATATAACAAGGAGATTTATCTTTAATATATAGATTTACATGAGACTCTTCAATGAACATGAATCTTGACCCTTTCTTTCCTAAAACTCACAAGATATGCAACCTTTCATATTTTCATCAAATATCACATAATACATAATGAAAAATTCTCTCATGATTACTCATGAGTCTCTACTCTAAATATTAACACTTCACACTCATAACTTTCACTTATACATAAAAATGTGTCACACTCAAAACTCTTCACTTCCACACATGACACCTTCAGTCATAACTCTTTACTTACACACATGACACCTTTCATTCATAAATCCCACTTGATTACATGACACATAAATACACTTCACAACTTGACACAAATAATAAACATATATCCTAATCTAAAGATTTACAATGGTACTCAAGGTAACAAAATAATGTAATACCTCCAACACCCCCCGTATTACATTATTTGATAGGAAGGATTTTTTTCTTCAATCTCTAACTCCTGTCTTCATTCTTCAACTTTGGATTTTGTATTTCTTGAAATTATAGAATTTTTCTCTTAAATTGTTCCTTGCAATGCTTGTCAGACTTTCTTTTTTTCTATAAATTTTTTTAAACGTGTATGTGATTATGTTCCATTATGATTTACTATTCTATCTGCAATGTATTTTGATTTTATTTTCATGACATGTCTTTGGTTTGACCCTTTTGTAGATCTTACAATTCTGAAGCATTTTGTGTTTTCGTTCATGCCTTTTGTTTGTTCCTTTTATCCTTTTTTCAACAACTATTATTTTACTATCATAAACATCAGTGCCATTAGAAATTTTTGAATGTTCTGTATTTTTATTGTTGGTACATTTTTTTTTCAATTTGGTCCATACTATAATTATCTATAGTTCTTCCCATAAGGGCTCTTATTTCATTTTCATCCTCATTTTTTGTTTCTTGAATTTCTTGAACTAAGTTTCCTTTCTGATTTTCTTCTTTGGATTGTTGTTGCATAGGTGGATATCAAGACTAATATTATCTTGGTTGGAACCTTTGAAAAGGTCTATTCATTTTATTCCTTTGGTTCAGAGAATTATATCTACAATAGCTTGTGGTATGACCTTCCATATTGCATATGTGATAATATCTTCTCCTCCATTCAGGTTGAGATTGATATGATGCAACAATATTATTTGATACATTTTTCTTTAACATCAAAGCATTATTAGTCATTTCATCTCTAACTAGATTTCCACTTCATATTATTGAATAATGTTGACTAATTCATCAAATAATATGGTTTTATTTAGCACTTGAAGAAAAGTGACTAAATTTTTTTATGTATCTAGGAGTGCTCTAAATGTAACTTAGACAAGAAACTTGTCTTCCAATTTTTTCTCCCATAGTTTGTAATTTAGCTTTTAATTATAATATCCTTCGAATAAAATGCTCTATACTTTGTCCACTATGAACATTTAAAGAATATATTAGTGATTTTTAGTGTTAAATGGTTGCTTCATTCCTTAAAAAATTTTACATAATTTTTTCCAAACATCTTTTGAAGTCTCTGCTTCACTTATATATACCTGAATTTCATCTACTATACCAAATGTGACTAGCATAAAATATTGTGCATCACCATAGTTAAATGTTTATTTTCTAATTTCATCTTCTAGCATGTCCTTTTAACCATTTACTATATCCCAAAGTTTTTTAGAAATGAGTATTTATTTTATTTTATTTTATTTTTCCATGATATAAAATTAGATCCTTTCAAAAATTGTGATTCAAAATGAAAAATATTTGTATTTTCGATAATAGTACTAATTCAAATCTCCAATATCCAACCTCCTCAAATTCAAATTAATTTTCTTTAATTTATTTTTCAATTTCAAATTTTACTCCTTTTAATTAACCATTCATCAAATTCATTCAATCGATTTTAAGATTTCTTATATCTCTTTGATTTTAAATTTCAATTACTTCCTCCTAATTTCAGTTCTTCAAAAAATTAATTCTCCAATTCAAAAATCAATTATATATTTTCCTTATGTCTCTCATTCATATCAATCTTTTAATTAGTTAAAGAATACCTTCTTATATCTCTAAAACACTTTTAAAAAAACTTACTTTCCAAAAGTAAAATAGTGCCCAATAATCCAACTAATATGAAGGAAAAAATATACCTTCAGTTTTGCTTAATGCCAACACATATGCCATTCTCTCCTTAGGTATTATTTCGTTATCATTCTAGAATCAACGTTCCTCTAAAATGTTGTGTATTCAATAATTTTTAGTGTTATTTGTGCAATGTAGTCATCCAATGTTTACCTCCATTTTTTTAATCTAATTTTCTTAGGTCAAATTACTTTCTTCTACATCTAGTTTGCTCAAGCCAAATGAACGTTTCTTCTTCAACCAACACTACTCCTCAACACAATGTGCTATTCAAAATCGTACTACTATTGCATCTTCTCACAAAAAAGGAAAAATATCCTAAGCTAACTAGGGACAATGCAACAAGATGGTAGGATTCTTTTGCACAATGGTGGGATAAATGAACATGTGAATCATCCATAGAAAATGCACAAGGAACACTTTTTCTTCTCGATACATAGAGATAAGCACATATTACACATACAAAATACAAGATAAAAATGAAGTAGTCACGACCTCTTATACATGCACATAATCATACATACACACAAAAAGCTAGATAAAAAATTCTAGTAGTCACAACTTTTGGTATATATATGAATATGAATGTTAAACATATCTACAAAATGACCCAAGATCTGGTTCCATATTGTTATTAAAAAAATGAAAGAAAAGTTACATACAAGGCTTGAGGCTCAAATAAGCAACTCATCGATCCTTTACAATGCTTGGAAATATACTATTTATAGATAAAATAGGGAGATTTTCCCTCTAAAATTTGTATGGGAGTCTTTGAAAAATCTTCTCTATTTCTCCTTTGATCTAATTCTCCTACATCACTTTTAATCCTTCAAGGTATTTAGATCTAGAATCATCAATTTTGAGCTAGTGGATATTCAACTGCCACCCTAGGGATCCTAAAAATTGATTAAAAAAACACTTTTTACAATCAATGTTGTCAGATTTAGGATTTTTGTTATTAATTCTAATATAATCTTACCTTTAATAAGACAACCAATTTCCTTGGATTATTGATCATAATTAATTCCAGTAGGTGATCCTTAACTTTTCTCAATAATGGCCTATAAATTCAACTCATTTGTTCTTTTGGGAGCTTGTGCACTAGTACTGATGTCTTGCAAGCCGATCTAACCCTTATTCCTTGTTGGTACTTTTTGCATCATGCCAAAATTCCTAAAGTGTTTATATTCTCTATTCATGTTGCTTTTATATTTTGAGCTATCAAATCATTTTCAAATTGTTTCCTCGTATTTCTGCATCAAACTTTTATAAACTTTTGAAGTTAGGATGAACTTTCGTTGGGTGGTTAGCGAAAGACTTTTCCTTATATTTTTGTCAGGCCTTTTGAATGTTTATCTCTTAGAACTTTTATTTTTTCCATCCTTGAAAATTTATTTTGAATCATGGTTAGACTTTTTGAAACTTTTCTTCTCCTTTCTCCTTCAAAAATTTCTTAACTTTTGACCTTCAAAAATTTTGTTCTTCTTAACTTCTCATTTACTTTTTCTCTTATTGGAACTTTTGCCTTCCCTCCTTGGTTTAAAATTTTATAAAATGGTGCCAACCCTTTGATTGAAACTTCTTTTCTGTATTGGTCTAATGTCTCTTTTCTTACCTTTTCCTAGCTTTGCCTCTTTAAGTGTAGTGAAAACTCACTACAAGTATTATGGATAGTTGGCATGGGCCACACATAATCCATGGTTGATTACATTTTAATATTTTTATAATAATTAGTGGAAAAATGTTTTATGTATATGGGTATATAGAGAAGGAATATTGTCATTGTAATCAAGGAATCATATCAATTATTCTTTGTAATAGTCTTGGCTCGTGAAATGAATGTGGAATGATTTCTTCCTTAAGAAGTATTATTGGTGTTGCCCTACCCTAAGGGTATTGTCTATATATGTGTCTCTTTATGTGGATTATTATTGTGGTTATTATTTGTTGATGAATTTTTATTGTTTCATTAAATGGTGGATGAATTTTGTTGATGAGAATTGAGGTTCATTACATCCTCTATCCTAATTTGAAGGTTTTAACCTTTTTGAAGAAAATAATCAAAACTATGTAAATTCTTTGGGATAATTCTATTTGCATTTTGATCATTTGGAGGATTGCAAAAACAAGTTTTAACTTGCAATCACATTTGAAATATGTGTTTCAGAGAACTTTTGAACTTATTCCAAATGAAATGTATGTTAAATTAGGTACATTATTTTTTTATATCCTTGAGACTGGTGCTAGCCAAACAAATATCACATCCAAAATTATAAGTTAGGTATTGTTTACCCCCTCTTCCCTAATCGATTTTTGTCCTTCTCACTTGCAAATAGAATTAATAGTAAATGACAAATATCTTTTTCTAAATGTGACTAGGTTCATCTTGGAAATCAAATAGGAAAAACCAATTTTGAAGTCAAAAGTCAAGTCTTAGGTTGGCATCTCTTCCATTTTAAACTTCCAACATTTTCCCTAGCTCCTATTCTATATTGTGCTAATAAATATATTTTTTGCTCATATTTTAGAGGCTATTCCCCATTTGTTATGCTTCTACAATTTTACTCAAGGAGGCTAGTCTTTCATTAGTCATATTTTCCCAAGTCATTAAATCTCATGGAAAACTTCCCTTCTAGGTTTTACTAATTTTATCTTTTAGAGTCCTCTATGGGAACCCTTTAGATTGTTCCTCCTTAAGCATGTTTGGAAGTAGATATGTCAAGGTGTTCTTATTGGTTTGATGCCTTCTTGTAGGCTATTTTTGTTAAACTTATTTTCTAATTTGATCTTATAGGTATCTAGTATCTCTTACATGAATAAGATGATGCGAGATCAAAATTAATTGAATAACTAGCAAACTCCATATTTTTTTGCCAATATATAGTCAAATGTTGAACATGTAGACCATAGGTTTCCCATAATGGTTACAGTGCTTAACAATAATGATACACAATTAGCTAAAAACCTCTAACAAATAATTAATATACTATAAGGTATTGTAATAACAACTAAGACTACTTATGTAATTAAGTTTTATTTTGAAATTAATTTATGATATTGTTAATTTAAAGTTCGTTTTTATTTTTATTTTCCATTCTAGAGTGACTTTTTATTCAAATTTGTACTTGTATTGTTAAGTTTTTTTACTTACAACGATAAAAGATGATATCAGTCATTCTTCTCCAAAGAATACATATGAGGCTTTTTATTTATATATATCCCATTGACGGGTCAATTTTTTAAATAGAATTAAATCTAATTTGAATGCATGAAGCAAAGCCAGTGAATTTTCAAATGAAAGAGGCGTAATCAACCCCAGTGAAGAGGAAAGTTACAATCATGTGCCAATGTGCTTACAATGGCATCTTTGAATTGTAGTGAAAAAACATCTCTAACCTTTTTTAGGCTTATGGCCAAGAATATATTATGTTTCATGGTCAATGATGGTAAGCTTCTCAATTTAGCACTCATCCCCACTAAACTTGAAGGACTTACACACAAAGTAAAAGAGAGACAAATCTATTTATGGGCTCTGGAGAAACTTGTAAGTGGAGGCCATCCACCGTCCACATTTGAAAAGGTTGCTCGCCTACGAATTATATTGGAAAAATAAAACAAGACAAATTGAATCCCTAAGCTGATGCAAATGTAAGTTGGTACTCTTATGTGTTAGAAATATTAATCCTAATTTCACGCCTTCGCCAAAATTTGCTTCGAACTTGGGTGAAGCCAGACTGCACTCGTGCAGTCGGGGATCCCGAAAAAACTTTTGACTTGATGTCGCACATTCCTTTTGAAAGATGTGACGTCTGACAAATCCGATCATTGCAGAAGTTAATGCCAGTTCGACGATTGGTCAGAAACCCTAGTTCAGGGTCTGTCAGAACCTGTCTAAGGATAACCTCTATTTTCATCTCCCCACGGTTATATAAGACAGTTCAGGTCGTCAAAAAAATTAGAGAGCAGAGTCGAGAGAGAGGAGAGTGGGGGAAACTTGAAAAAAAGTCATTCGCAGAGTAGCGGACGAGATCGTTTCAGTGAGTAGTGTAGCTCATCTGTTTAATGTCTGAGTAGTAGACTCGACATTTGTTTTCCCTCTTAGTTTATCCTGCAGATTTATTCTATAGATGTTTATTTTTCCTCAGTTGAGGACTTTTGTAACCCTCATCTTATATGAATAAAATTTGTTGTTGTTTAAGGCATCTGTAGGGTTTGTAGTTATCTCTGTGTGCTAAAATCTATTGTTGTTCTCTGTACAAATCGCCTTAGAGTGATTTCTTTTGGGTTCTATAAGTTTGAGCTCAGATTTGAAACATTGCACTCAGATTCGGTGTTTCTCTCCTCTCGTACAGTTCTTGCCAAGCCAAACAAACCAACGTCGAAGCCGTGCAAGCCTTCGAACAACAAAAGTTTGCAAGGCAGAAATTTGGCTAAGTATGGAGCTATCCACTCGACTGCACAGCGAAGTCGAACTTCGCTGCCTTTGACCAGCGTAGTCGGGTGTTGACCAACAGCCTCCCGGACTTAGCATTTTTCTCCATTCGCATCTTGATTGCGCACATCCTCTGTGCACAACCCGACTGCACACCTTCTCCGTGTGCAACCCGACTATGCTTGTGCAGCCCGATTGTGCAAGTTTTGGGAGCGCAACCCAACTGCGCTTGCGTAATCGCGCAACCCGAATGCGCTTGCACAGCCTGATTGCACAACCCGACTTCGGGCCCTCCCTCCTTCACACTTTGCTCTCGCTCCCGGACTTCGACAAAAATAAATTTAATTTCTTCCAATTGGTATCAGAGCCACTGATACCTTGACGCGGAGACCGAAGCAAAATGGCTTCCAGTAGCAACAAATTGCAATTGTAGATCACACACTTCAACGAGAAGAATTACGATTACTGGAGCATCCAGATGAAGATCCTGTTCGAATATCAGGAGTTATGGTAGTTAGTCGAGAACGATTACCCATAACTAGAAGATGCAGCAGCACTGGCCGCCCTCTCTCAAGACGATAAGGACCGATTGAAAGAGAATACAAAGAAGAACCAAAAGTCCCTCTTCTGCATCATGCAAGCGTTCGAGGAGTCCATATTCCCGTGGATCACATCAGGCACCAAGGCGAAGCAGGCCTAGGAGATTTTGGCCAGCTTGTACGAGGGCACCAATAAGGTAAAGTTGGTGAAGCTGCAGATGCTCAGGAGGGAGTTTGAAAATATGTAGATGAGTGAGTTCGATTCCGTGAGTGATTTCTTCACCTAGACGATGAACATTATCAACCAGATGTGGTTGAACGGAGAAATCGTGCAGAGCCAGAGAATCATGGAGAAAATTCTTAGAATTCTGCTTGCCAAGTTTGACTTGGTTGTGATAGAAATCAAAGAGTCGAGGGATCTAACAACCCTATCGACCGATGATCTCATGGGTTCATTGCAAAAACATGAACAGAGGCTAAGCCGTTCATCATAGACCTCTTTGGAGCAAGCATTCATGGCTCAGGTCTCATTCCGAGACAACGACAGACAAGATTCCCACCATGGTGCCTCTAGTTCTCACGGAGCAAGAGGCAGAGGCAGGCATGGAAAAGGCAACAAGAAAGAAGGACGGTCAAACCCTAGGAAAGGAGAGACCAACTGTAATTTCCATCAGCAAGGTGGAAGAGGCAGTTCAAAAAATCAACAAGCTGGATCTGGTCAGAAGGACATGTCAAAGGTCCAGTGCTATTTCTACAAGAAGTTTGGTCATTACATCTCATAGTGCAGAAAATGGATGGCCAAGGAGAACCAACAACAAGCCAATTACACGGATGAAACCGAAAATGCGACAGGAGGAAACATGCTATTGACTTGCAACATTGAGGAGGAGTGCCAGAAGAATGTCTAGTATTTAGATAGTGGGTGCAACAACCACATGATAGGGAACAAAGAGATGTTCTCCCAACCGGATGAAATAGTCTAGTCTGAGGTGAATATGGGGAACAACAACAAGGTTCCTATAATGGGGAAAGGAAAGATCCTCATTCGCACCAAGCACGATGAACGAAAGAAAATCTGTGACGTCTACTATGTGCCTAGCCTGAAGCATAACCTACTGAGCGTTGGACAACTCGTGCAGAAGGGACATACAGTCCAGTTCAAAGATAGAGCTTACACCATCAGAGACAAGTTGCATGGGCAGATTGGTACAGTGTCCATGATGAAGAATAAAATGTTTTCGTTGCAAATTCAAAATGAATCATTGATGTCTCTGAGTGTAGTTGTTAAAGATGCTACCTATTTGTGGCATGTCAGATTTGGTCACCTGAACTTCAGTGGCCTGAATCAACTGCACAAGAAGCAGATGGTGAAGGGTTTACCCCTAATAGAGCAACAAAATCAAGTTTGTGAGGGCTGCTTAGTCAAAAAACAACATAGGGATTCGTTCCCTTCCGGTCAGTCTTGGAGAGCATCACAACCATTGGAGCTGGTGCACTCAGACATTTGCGGTCCAATGTAGACCAACACGTTTGTCGGTAACAAATACTTCTTAATGTTCATAGATGACTTCAGCCGGAAGACTTGGATCTATGCCATCAAGCTGAAGTCAGAAGCATTTGCCAGATTCAAGGAGTTTAAGGCTCTGGTGGAGAAACAAAGTGGATATCATATCAAGACTCTTAGGACAGATGGCGAAGGTGAATACATCTCCAATGAATTCCATAACTACTACAAGCAACATGGAATTTGAAGGGAGTTCACTGCCAGATACACACCACAACAGAATGGCGTAGCTGAGAGGAAGAACCGGACCATCATGGAGATGACACAAGGCATGATGAAGACGAAGGGATTGTTGCATAAATTTTGGGCAGAGGCTGTAACATGTGTAGTCTACCTGCTGAATAGATGTCCCACAAAAAGCGTGAAGGACAAAATCCCTCAGGAGGCTTGGAGTGGTGTGAAGCCAAGTGTGGCTCACTTGCGTGTGTTCGGGTGCATTGCATATACACATGTTCCAGAAGAGAAGCGGCAGAAGTTGCATGATAGAGCTAAGAAGTGCATTTTCACAGGGTACAGTGAGTAGGCAAAGACATATAGGCTGTACAACCCTATGACAAAGAAGTTCATCATCAGCCGTGATGTGAAGTTTCTTGAAGATGAAGCCTGGAACTGGAAGTTGAATACTGGCCAGTCAGAGCCAGTAGTAGTAGAGTCTGTTGACTTGGAAGAAGGAAGTGTGCAACCACATGCAACCTCCAGCAGCAGCAACGGTGCTAGTAGTAGCACAACCACTCCATCTCGGTCACCTCCATGTGCAAGTAGAATCTAGAACCTGGTGACGCCAGCGAAGACAAGGAGCTTGCAAGAAATCTATGAGGCAACCCAAATCCATGTAGATGAAGAGTACTTTGACTTTGCATTCTTTACTGAAGTTGATCCAGTAGAGTTCAAAGACACAAGTCAAAATCAGAAGTGGGTGCAGGCTATGGACGAGGAGATTGAAGCCATTGAAAAGAATGATACATGGCAACTGACAGATCTTCTAGTAGGGAAGAAGACCATTGGGGTCAAGTGGGTGCATAAGACACAGTTCGACGCCCAAGGAGACATTGACAAGCATAAAGCCAGACTGGTGGCGAAGGGTTACAAGAAGAAGTCAGACATTGATTACCATGAGGTTTATGTGCCTGTAGCCCAACTTGACACAGTCAAAATGATCCTAGCATTGGCAGCCCAACAGGGTTGGAAGATGTACCAGATGGATGTCAAGTCAGCCTTCCTCAATAGAGTGTTGGAGGAATAGTTATATATAGACCAGCCACCAGGTTATGAAATTGAAGGCAAGGAGGGCAAAGTCCTGAAGCTAAAGAAGGCCCTATATGGTTTAAAGCAGGCACCCCAGGCTTGGTACAGCCAGATTGATAGTTATTTTCAAGAAAATGGGTTTGTCAAATGCCCATATGAGCACACCTTGTACATGAAGACAATTGAAGTAGGTGAGCTCATAATCGTCTGCCTGTATGTGGATGATTTAATTTACACTGGCAACAACACAACACTGTTTACCCAGTTCAGAACAGCCATGAAGAAGAAGTTCGAGATGACGGACTTAGGGCTGATGAAGTATTTTCTCGGCATTGAAGTTGACCAATCGGTAGATGGCATCTTCATTTCTCAGGGCAAGTATGCGAAGGATGTCCTGAAGTGGTTCAATATGGAGGATAGCAAACCTGCCATCACACCTGTAGCCACAGGTTTGAAGCTGAGCAAGCTAGATTCAAGGAGGAATGTAGATCCAATGCTGTTTAAGAGGCTAGTTGGCAGTCTGATGTATTTGACTGTAACTCGGCCAGATCTAATTTTCGGAGTCAGTCTGATCAGCCATTTTATGGAGACTCTGAAGGACACGCACTGGCAACAAGGCAAGAGGATCTTGCGCTATGTCAACAAGACACGAAAACAATGGCCTATTTTACGCTAGACAGGACCAGTTGGAACTGGTGGGCTTCACAAACAGTGATTGGGCTGGTAGCACCAACGATCAGAAGAGCAGTCTCATGGGCATCCAAGAAGCAACCCATCGTCGCGTTGTCCACAGCTGAAGCAGAATATGTCGTCGCCATGTCAGCCGCATGCCAGGCAGTTTGGCTGCGAAGAGTTTTGAGTGAACTAAACTATCTTTCGGAAGGCGTGACAACAATTTTTTGTGATAACAATTCGACCATTGCATTGTCTAAAGATCCCGTGTTCCATGGCCGGGCGAAGCACATCGATATTTGTTATCACTTCATCAGAGAGTTGGTGAAGTCTAGAGAAATTTGACTGCAGTTTTGAAGATCCAAGGAGCAGTTGGCAGAAATTTTCACGAAGCCTTTGAAGGAGGAAGACTTCAGCAGATTGCGAGAGCAGCTTGGAGTCAAAGTGCTCGTGAAATCAGGCTTAAAGGAGGGTGTTAGAAATATTAATCCCGATTTCACGCCTCTGCCAAACTTCGCTCCAAACTTGGGTGAAGCCGGACTGCGCTTGCGTAGTCGGGGATCCCGACAAAACTTTTGACTTGACGTCGCACGTGCCTTCTGACAGATGTGACGTTTAACAGATTCGATCGTCGCAAAAGTTAATTCTAGTTTGGTGATTTAATGCCAGTTCGGCGATTGGTCAGAAACCCTAGTTCAGGGTCTGTCAGAACCTGTCAGAGGATAACCTCTATTTTCCTCTCCCCGTGGCTATATAAGGTAGTTCGGGTCTTCAGACAAATTAGAGAGTAGAGTCGAGAGAGGAGAGTGGGGGAAACTTGAAAAATAGTCATTCGCAGAGTAGCAGACGAGATCGTTTTAGTGAGCAGTGTAGCTCATCTGTTTAATGTCTGAGCAGCAGACTCGACACTTGTTTTCCCTCTTAGTTTATCCCGCAACTTTAGTCTACAGATGTTTGTTTTTTCTTAGTTGAGGACTTTTGTAACCCTCGTCTTATATGAATAGAATTTGCTGTTGTTTAAGGCAACTGTAGGCTTTGCAATTATCTCTGTGTGCTAAAATCTATTGTTGTTCTCTGTACAAATCACCTCAGAGCGATTTCTTTCGGGTTCTATAAGTTTGAGCTCAGATCTGAAACATTGCACTCAGATTTGGTGTTTCTCTCCTCTCGTACAGTTCTTGCCAAGCCAGGCAAACCAACGCCGAAGCCGCGCAAGCCTCCGGACAACAAAAGTCTGCAAGGCAAAAAGATTTCGCAAGGCAGAAATTTGGCTAAGTCTGGAGCTATCCACCCGACTGCGCAGCGAAGTCGGACTTCGCTGCCTTTGACCAGCGCAGTCGGGCGTTGACCAGCGGCTTCCCGAACTTAGCATTTTTCTTCGTGCACAGCCCGATTGCGCACATCCTCCGTGCGCAACCCGACTGCGCACTTTCCCCGTGCGCAACCCGACTGCGCTTGCACAACCCGATTGCGCAAGTTTTGGGAGCGCAGCCCCACTACGCTTGCGGAGCGCAACCCGACTGCGCTTGCGCAGCCCGATTGCGCAACCCGACTTCGGGCCCTCCCTCCTTCGCACTTCGCTCCCGCTCCCGCTCCCGCTCCCGCTCCCGGACTTCGGCAAAAATAAATTTAATTTCTTCATTATGTCCGGCGTTGCAGTCTTTGCACCGAAAGTCTTTGGGGCCTTCTACGTAACCATGGTTAACAACAAAACAGACCAAACCCAGGCTTAAAATACTACAAAAAAAAAAAAATTCTCCTCTTTTATCGGCGAGAGTTATGGGCGGTCGCGACGAGATACGAAAAGCAGTGTCATATTCAGAACCTGCGAGTCTATTTTTAGAGTAGTGTAATTGTTTGTTATTGATATTTAAACAACGAGCTTTTTGTTTTTTTTTTTAATATTCGAAGTTAGCGATTCTAGAAGGAAAGCCAGACGAAACGGATTTCTTAAAATTCCATTGAAAATAAATGCGAAACAAGAATAATGACCTGTACGCGGGATTGTTTGGGTGTTGTAGAGAAGTGGCGATTTCGGCACAAAATTGTTCCAACACTCTACTGATGACTTAATGAGCTTCCCTGTTTCCTTGCCGCGTTCAAATTTCTATTTAATGAACCTTCCTTTCTCCCACTTTCTCATTGCAATTTCTCCTCCTCCTCTGGGCTCTGCTTTGTGAGTCGCTTTCAGTTTGGCGTCGTCGAAGTCTTTGTTGTAGGTGAGTACGGGATCCATCCCCAAAATGGCTGCTTTGGAGTGAAGACTGCTCCCGAGTTTAATCATTAATAGCACTCTGAGTTTAAATAGTAATGTTGTTTCTTGTGAATTGCAGGAGCTATGGCATTTGTAGAACTTTTATTACTGGGATTTTTCTCAATAGGTAAATTTGGATGTGCTTACGGCTGGACAAGCGCTCATGCCACATTCTATGGGGGCAGTGATGCATCCGGCACAATGGGTAAGTGTCTAATTCTCTTGCATTGTCCACCAGAAGATGGAATTGAGCTCTTGCATTGTAACATGGGAAAATTGTTTTATATCACGCAGGGGGCGCCTGTGGGTATGGCAATCTATACAGCCAAGGATACGGCATCAACACTGCAGCTCTGAGTACCGCTCTCTTCAACAACGGCCTCAGCTGTGGAGCGTGCTATAAGATAAAATGCAACGACGATCCACAATGGTGCCTCCCCGGTAAAATTGTGGTCACTGCCACTAACTTCTGCCCGCCCAACTATGCCCTGCCTAGTGATGCTGGAGGCTGGTGTAACCCCCCACTACAGCACTTCGATCTCTCACAGCCTATATTCCTGCAGATTGCCAAGTACAAGGCCGGCATTGTCCCTGTTCTCTACAAAAGGTCCGTCCTCCGATTTCTGGTTGATTATACATCTGCTTCTCTGATTTCGTTGTATTAGCAGATGGACTAGTCACTGTACTATATCCGCTTATCTTTCTACGTTAGTTGATTATTTCAATGTATGTAATTGCAGGGTACCCTGTCACAGAAGAGGCGGAATCCGATTTACCATCAATGGGCATTCCTACTTCAATTTGGTGCTGCTCACAAACGTTGGCGGCGCAGGGGACGTGCAGGCAGTGTGGATAAAGGGGTCAATGACTGGGTGGCAGCCAATGTCGCGGAACTGGGGCCAGAATTGGCAGAGCAACAGCTACCTCAACGGGCAAAGCCTCTCCTTCCAGGTTACCACAAGTGACGGCAAGACAGTCACATCGTACAATGTCGCTCCCAGCGACTGGCAATTTGGCCAAACTTTTAGCGGTGCTAAGATATAATAACATAATATAAACCATAACAGCGAGGATTGTATTATTATAGTATACTGGCAAGGATCGTATTATTATAATTTTGGTCATTTTGTGACCAAGGTGGTCTCGTCTAGAGTTTGCATATACATGTAGCAATATGGCCATCGAGATAGGCCTAGTTTTAGTCGGGCTGTGCTCGCTTGTATCTATTGATATTGATTGTTTATTTTTCATCCGAGACGAAGCGCTGTGGCGGTGGCATGGAAGGCTGCTTCAGTTTTGTCTAACGAGGTGACTTTGATTTTTAGGAGATAAAGTGTATTTATTGTAAAGTAGTCATAGTGGGGGCATGGAGAGGAAGACTTGTGTTCTGCAGAGGGACAATTGTGCTTGGTGCAATTGTCTATACTCACCTGTCATTATATATAATAATAATAAGTGTGGTGTTCCATCCCAGATTCTGGTGCCATGAGTTAGTTTGGTGAGGCCGTCAGATTTAAATCTTCTATTTTGGAGTATGAACTTCCATTTGTGATTTGGATTATCCGGAATATCTTCCATAAAGAAATCCTTTATTGTTGATTACATGGAAGAAGCCAAAAAGGTGAAAATGATTAACTCAATTTAAAATTTTCAATTTTCAATAATATAACAATTGTATAAATTTTTAAATTTTATATAATTAATTAAAAATCAATTAATAATACATTATTAATAAGATTTATAATTTTTTAAAATAATTATAAAATAGAAAATTATGTATTTTTTATATATAAAATTATATATATTGATAAAAAAATCAATTATAAATTTTTAAATTAATATTAATTAGATAATATTTAAAATATGATATTAGATAAAAATACAATTGACCTGGTATGAAAGCATGCTTTAGTTCCTCGTAGCCTTCATATGACATTGTCATTTTTCTTTCCAAACTTTTATTGAAAATTACAGTATTTAAATATATATTATTAATTAAAAAAATTATTATAAATGTATTTAAAAAAAACTAATGTACTGGATTGACTCATTACCAATTAATGCTGAACTTCACAAGTCCAACAAAAACACTATCTAGCAGTGGTGTCTCCTATTTTTTTTTTTTTAATAAAATCACGTTCAAAAAATTAGATTTTGTGTTTAGAGTTTTTTTTTTTTTTTTTTTAAAGTTACTTGGGAGTTGCACTCAGTTTCATTCACGCTAGCTGGTTTAACGAACAATTCATTGAGCTTTTTAACATTTGAACTTGAAACCTCTCTTTTTCAACTTGAAAGTTTAAATTTACCCACTTTGTTATCCTTCTACTAAAACCAACCTGAACTACTAAAACCAATCATAAAGGAGATGTATGATTCCAACATAAGTAAGGTAGAGGGAGATGATCATTTATCATTTAAGCGTTATAATGTAACGCCTCATTTTTTATATAGATAAGTATTGCAAATAAGTCGAAGCATATAACCTATCATTATTCTTAAGATTTTTTTAATGGTTCAATCGTAACGAACCTTCATGGGAGTAAAAAGAATAGAATAAAATATAAGATTTTCAAGTCTGCAAGTTAAAAGTAATTCACGAAATAAGAATTAAAAAAAAAAAATCCAAACTTTAATTTATTTCTTATTATTATTATTTTTATATTAAAATATTTATTTATTATTATTATTATTTTTTATTTATTTTATAAAATATTTTAAAATTGTATTTATTTATTTATTTTAGTAATTTTTATAATAATTTTATTTTTAGATTATTGGAATACTTAGTTTGAATATCAGAATATGTTTTATATTTCTACATTCCAAAATAAATATTTTCTATCTCAACTACCTCCAAAGTAAAAAATATATATTATTTATTCAATATCTATTTTAGTCTCCTTCATTTGCTTGTTAGAATTCACATTTTCTTTCCATAAACAAATAGAAAAAATACAACTACTCAAATATTATATAAAAAACATAAAAAATAAAAAAAGAGATACATATTTGAGGTCACCCATATCGACCATAAATAACCATTATATTTATGGATACAATTACACAATACTTTGAAAATCAAAAGAGTGGAAGGAGGTACTTACACCAATACCAAAACTCCAATCATATATTAAAGTTTAACCTAAGTTAACATAACAAGAGGATTTCAGGTTTACAAGGTAGAAAGAGGGTTTAACCATAAAATGGTTAATTGCGACCTATAGGGCTTATATAATAGAATATTATAATTAATTAATACATTGTATAATGAAAAGCCTTAGGCCTATCCAATACATCATACAATGTTGACCTTGACCATGAATAAAATCAAATGAATCAAATTAAAATTTTAACATCCTTATGAGGGACCAAGGAGAGAAGATATTAGTAACAATAATATCACCCCCCATAATTGATGTTCTAATGGGCCTCCACATTTTGAGGTAGACTCATATGGATCTTCCCATCATCTAAAATATGTTGATGCAAACTATTTCCTACACAATAGTCCCCTTAGGTTGGATTGTAGTCACCATTACCACTATTAAACATTTTGATACACATAAAAAAACATTTCCACTAGGATATAAAATGAAGAAAAAAAATCAAAATTACTACCTCCTTTTTAGATAAGCTCCTTCAATCTTCCATTGTGGCATAAGGTATGTCTTTAAGATAAAATTTTCCTCTTACAACATACATCATCTTTTTGAAGACTTCCTCTTGCCCTTGGGCCACCCAATTTTAGTCATCAAAAGAGGCTTTGCATGAACTTGCTTAAAATAAGAGTTGTGACAAACTTTCAAGTTTACCTAGAAAATAAATAGAAGAAGAAAGAGACTAATAAAATGTTAGATCTTCATGAATAAGCTACCAAAAGGAGAAGAGGGATTGACTAAAGCACACCCTAAATCCTTTTCCTACAACCCTTCAAAAGACTCAAAATATATTACAACTATCATAAATCCGTCTATGTGTTCCAAACAATTAGGCCAAAGATTTTGACTACATAAAATATGATAAGTCTACCTTTTAAAATAGGAAAATTGCTTTTGTAAGTGACAATGAGCTAGCACCTTTCATAATTAAACATGAGATAAACTCTCTTTTGTAAAAAGTAGTGGCACAACTTGTAAGTGACAATGAGCTAGCACCTTCCATAAATAAACATGAGGTCAAATAGTTTTTGTAAAAAGTAGTGGCACAACTTGAACTAAACCCTCTAACTCTCCATGAATAGCACAAACCTCCATGCCAATGGTGGTTTTGAGAATGTAGTAGTTAAAGATTGTTGTATCTACATGATCGCTAAGAAAAATATATATCTTATCCTTCAAAACAAATCATCACACATGACTCAAATCCAAAATGTATAGCTATTATCACCTCAATTCACCCTTCCATAGTTGTAATAGCATCATTGATAAAGGAGTGGTGGTGTACCCCTTCTCCTTGGATAAGGGCATCATGTGCCCCTCCAATGAATGATATCAATTGAAAGTAGAAAAGGTATTTAAAAATTCATGCAAAATCCTATTGAATTACAGAGCATCCTTCCCTTTTCAAATCTCCTCTTTTGATAATTCTTTTTGCAATATTAGACCAAAGTATGATTTCTTAAATTTTCCTCTAAAGAAACAAGGATTTTTTATTTTCAAAGCTTTTGAAAACATGAAAAAATAGATAGTAAATCTATCCTAGGATTCAGAAGAATAATTAGAGGTTCCAAATGATTTTTCTACATGACCAAGTAGGGCAACTTCATACTTGCTCTAATACCACATTGAAATTCATAATATGTTCTAGAAATGAACATAAGCAATTCAACAACTCAAATATTACACAAAAAACATAAAAGGATGAAATAAGAGACATTGATTTGGGGACACCCATAGATGCCATAATAATAACTATATTCATGGATAAAATTATTGCACTTTGATAATCAAATGAGGAGTGGAATATACCAAAATTTCAATTATATAATAAATTTTAACCTAAGACAACATAACAAGAGGAATTTAGGTTAATTACAAGTTATAAAGAGGGTTTAACCATGACAAGGTTAATCGTGACCCATATGGCTTACATAATAAAATATTATAATTAATTAATACATTGTATAATGAAATATCCTTAGGCCTATCCAATACATCATACAATGTTGGCCTTGGCCATGAACCAAATTGTAATTTTAACACTGCCTATTTCATATCTAAATTGGTTTGATTTGGTCCTTAGTTGGTCCATGAGCATCTTTGCTCTCCAATTGACGTTTTCCTTTATATAGGTCTTTTGGTGAATGATCATATGTAGGGTTAAACTAAACAAGATAATGCTTTTTTTTCTTCCTAACTTATTTTCCTCCCATACAATTAATATGAATTGTGTACTACTAAATATATTCATGCATTTATTATTCTTTGGGCATTCATCCAAGTTGATAGTCCATTTGTTCATCCACTTATTTTTTTAACTTCATCCATATTTTGTTTCTTTTGTTCAAATCATCTTCTATTACAGTTTTAGGTGATTTTTTTTAATTTTTTTTTTCTACATTTCTTAGAAGGTATATGTTTTAGCTAGAAATGGTTTTAAAAACTACAAGTAAAATATTTTAATTTAAACTTAATAATTTTATTAAGTAAGAAAAATTATAAGATTATAAATTAAATCTATTTATTTTATTAAAGGATATATGTGTGTATGACAAAATGTGATAATTCAAATCAAAACCACATCTAATTTGATGACGATTTAATATCGAAGTCAACCTTTAAGATTATGTGTCTTCTTAAATTAACAATTTTTTATACAAAATCATAAGCTTCATAAAAATTATTGTTGGGATCAAGCATTGGTCAACAGGTCTCATAGTCTTGAGGTTCTCCATATATTTGAACCTTTATCCACTAATTACCATAAAATTGGTATTGAACCCTTTGCTATTGTCAAATGAGCCATTGAGGTGGGTAAGAATAATCAGGCTCTTGCCTTACCTAGTCTTAGGTAATGTCCCCTTGAAGCATATGTTTAGTATGGAGGAACATGACTTGAGTTAGTATTTAGGAAGGGTTAGGTGGCCCAGTCTCATTTCCCCATATGGATTAGAGTGGACAAGAGATAGTAGCATAGAATAATCAATTGGTAAAAAACATAATTAGAGGGTAGAAATAACCATATTCTTGTCTCACTCCATTGACATCAAAATTTCTTACCTTTGCTTTACTAGTATCAAACATTCTTATCTCTACTTCATTGACACTAAGTTTTTTTAACTCTATTTTGCACATCACCATTTCATTTAGTCCATTTGGTTCCTCATTCCTCTAGTGGGATATAATTGATATCTTTGAATTCATCTAAATAGGATCCATCCACTCCTATCCTAATTGGTTTTACCTCATTTTTTATCCTAGTTATAGGTGTGGATATTTCAACTTAACTTTATGGTTTTTCCCATGCTTGTTAGGATTTCTAGTCATTCAAAATCTAATTTCATCATCTAGTAGCATTGGTTTTCAATACCTCTCAATATTTCCTCTCTTTTTTTGAAATATTTGTGACTCATTCTACAAAACTTAGCTAACCTTGTAGTAGCAAAACCCCTTCTACTTTTGGCCCACCAACACATATATTTGATTACCCCAAAATTCTTTCATCCATAATCACCATTTTTCTTGATCCTATTATTTACATTATTGAGTTGATGGGCACTTTAGCTTAAGATGAGACAAAACATATAAAGAGGTCTATATTCCTTCTATGTTTGATGGGAGATTCGTGGATCCCTTAAATGTTATATAACCTCTTAACTTAAGGGTAAAAGAAGTAGAATTGGAAGTAAACAATAATTGATACAAATTCAAAAGTAAGGACTATGAGCATACCATCTATAGACACATTATTGTACAAACTAAATAATTATGTAAAGTCCTCATATTATTTCTTCTAGGGGTTTAATTAGTAGAATTGTAAATTGCCAAGAAGGAAATTTTCTATTTTTTCCTTAATGGTGTTCCCCTTGAGCATGAATTTTACAAGTGGATAAATATTAATTAATAAAATAGGGGTTGGGTGGTTGAGAAAATGAGAGGCTTAGGAAATAGGTATATTGCATTTCAATTTAGTGTAGAGAGGTAACATAGTCAATATTGTAATTTGGTACCTAGGTAGAACATCTAGGGAAAATTTACTACTTTGGGTGGAATCTCCCTTCCTTTATTTGTTATTTAGACCATATCCTAGAGAAATTACAAAGAAATTAGATAATGGTTAGTGTAAAAATAAAAGGGAGACATTCTTTTGCTTTGAGTCCACCTTCTAGCATGCATAAAAATGGACCTAAATGGTGAGCTCCCTTAGTCTATTCACCTAATTATCCATTTTTAAGCATGAACATCATGTTGCACATATAAAACATCCTAGCACTTGTTTCTAGTGCAAATAAGAGGGCCATGTGGAAAATTATTGCCCTCATAAAAGTGCTAATGTTATAAAATTTTCATGACAAACTAGGAAAATAGAGGAGGTGGAGAAGGTTCAAATTTATAGATATATGGGATAAATACACAATGAGTGTAAGAGTATTTTACCAACATCGGTTGTGTCTAGTCATTCAATGTGTCATTGTATAAATTGAATGAGTCTCTCATTATCTTAATGTCACAATTATTCATTCAAAAAAATTATTAAATTTATCAACACTCAACATAAAATTAAATTTTTGTTTATTAGAATTAGATGATATTTGTTCACATTATCATCATACCATATGTATTTGTAAAAAGAGCACTAAATACTGACTTAGTAGGTGGTGGTGAATCTTGTCCTATATATGGGACAAGGGTGGACTAACATTTTTAGTCCTTGCGTTAAAAAGCCATGTTGGTCAATGGTTTTGGTCCCATATATGTAGCTATTTATCACTTTTTTATCACCTTTCTTGTGTTGAAGAACATTACATTATTTAGTACATGCTAATGCTCTCCTATGGTACATATAGTACAAATATAAATATTATATTAGGATGAGAGTCTATAGTTTAGGAGTGTGATTTATATTTCCCCTTTATGTGTATGTCTATATGTAGGATGTGCATAAGTGTCATGTAATTATGTGTGCAAGTGTGAGGAGTGAGAAAGTGTGCAAGTGTCATGTAATAAAGTGTGCATGTGTATAGATGTAGGAGTGTGAAATATGTCATAGAGTAAAATATGCAAGAATAAATAGAGAGTCAAGAGTCATATATGCAAGTGCCAAGATGAGAAGCCAAAAGACATGAGAGGCTTATCTTATGTATGGAACAGGAAAAGATACATCCCCTAGATATGTGAGGAGAGCAATAGACAAAGAATACAAGAGTCACATTTCTAAGGCTATATTATGGAGACAAACTCCATGTAACACATCAAAGAATATATGTACTTCAAGAATAAAAAATATAGAAGCTTGTATACAATTTGAGCAATTTTACTGTAAGTTGTATTTATGTTATTGCATGAACGATATTGGCCATTTTACTTCATATTATTGTTATTTTTATATGATTTTTTGTTTATTAATATTGAATGCTCAAATATTGAATAATATATTGTGATCCTAAACATTGAAAGATGTGATAATATGGCTAAAAATCCAACATCTTGATGTTTTGCCTATTCAAAATAATAAAATAAACATAGAGTCATGATCAAGAGATATTTTGACATGCATCGCAAAGTACACATCCTAAAAATTGGTGGTGCCTCCACTAGCACTTGAAGTGGCAATCATGATTGCCAATTGAATTTTAGGGTTTTCAATATATGGTTATGATTCTAATAGGTTGTTACATGTAGGAGTCAAATGACACATACTTTGGGCTAATGATTAACATTTTATGACTTTAAAAATGAACAAAATTAGTTGTTAGATCCAAAGGGAAAGTCATTTCATTTCATTTTCTATAAATACCCACCTCACACCATATATTTAGTTACCAAATGATTACCAAATATCTATGAGATATTTTATACTCTTGCTAAAATTGTTATTAGTCTTCTACCTTTGATGCTATCATAGCAAGCAAACTTTTCGCTCTCTCTCTTTCTCTCTCTCTCTCTTGTCTCTATAGGTACAACCAAATCCTGTTGGGAATGAGAAAATATGAGATAATATTGATACAAAAAATAGTACAATATATAGGCATAAGCCTATGAAAACATGACAAGTGTCAAGAGAACATGACAAGTGTCAAACTTAAAGTAGGCATAGTGCACATTATAATATTCTAACATTCCTCCTTAATGTGCACTATCCTAACTATAGAAAAAAATAAGTCAACATTAGGTAACATTCCTCCTTAATGTTGACTTCTCTAAAAGAACCCTATCATCCTCATTTATTACATGATTTGGTATAGGCTTGTGCTCTTTGCACTTGGACCTCCAAATATGAATAATGCTAGATCAATAGTGTATACATATCGGTGTATTACCATAGGGTTAGCCACTTCCTTGGATCCGTTGCCTCTGGGTCGATTGTCTAAGTGCCTTAGGGTCATCTTGGGTGCCTCAGGGTCAGCCACTTCCATGGGTCTGTTGCCTCTATAGGTCATCCTCTAGGTATGTTGCCTCTCGTAGGTCACTGACTAGATTGACCATAGATATCAAATCCCCCCTTATGGTGAACTCAATCTAGAAGGTGTCGGTCTCTACTGAAAAATGCATCTTAATACAAAAGAAATACGAGCCATGAAATACAATAAATGAGCCATAGAATCCAAATTTGGAGGAGAAGAAGAAATAAGAGAATATAATCTTCTGAAGTGTCTTCATCTGTAGTCTTCAAAATTTGATCCAAAAAATTCCTCGGATAGAGTCTAGGGTGTCTATGTTTATAGTCCCTAGAGTAGGTGTCCTTATGGTGACCATATCATCCCATCGGAATGCATGGGTAACCACTCATTGCATCCGCTAGGTGCTATAGAGAAGGTGACTAGATACTAGGATCACTTACATAGAGTGTCGGGTTCAATCAAAAATGCACTCTAGAATACAACAATGTTTGAGGCTAAAAATAATCTTGCCAAACTACCTCAAAACTAAAAAAGGATACGACCACTATGTTCGTCTTGGAAAAACTTTCGAACGACTATAAATATCCCTATGTTTGGGTCTCAATGGAGCCTTCATTATGTGGAAAAACAATATGGCTCTAGGCACTAAAACATTAGGAATATTCTTGACATCGCACTCAAGCGAAATACAAATAAGTTCTTCAATTTTCCCTTGCAGGGGAATTACATGGGCCTTTGTAGGTCGTCATTTGTTTGAAATAAAAAGCCCCCTTTCTATTTATAACTTGAAATATATAAAAAAAAATGAGCCCATTATGGTTGTGCATTTGCTCCTCTAGTTTTAAAATAAAAGATGCCCCTCTTTAAAATATTCATTTAAATTTTTTTTATGTCTGGCTTGAAAAATATGCATGGATCCCACCCACACTTCAATATTTTATGATTGGCCCTCTTTCCTTTTAACCGGTTAATGTGATGATGCAAGTCTAATGACATATTCCATGATTGGAATTTCGTTCCAGGTTAATACCTAGATATAATTACCACAAGTAAACGGACGACGACTACAACCGTGCATCATCCAGGTGGAGAGCTTCGTAGCCGATGCTGTGCCATGTGGCTGCCAGTTTGGGGACCTCCTTTGCTCTGCCGTGTGTTAGGGCCACGCTCTCTGAGTGCACCGCATTGGAGGGACTGAAACAAAATGGAAATCGCACCCTAAAGCAGGCAGCAAGAGTGCAGTTTTGAGTTGTTTTAGGCGGCTTCATGTGCAGGCAACTGTAGATCAGTCCGCAAGGTGTGTCTACATAAGAAATTGGTGGTTGGTCTCTATAACGCTAGAAACATAGCAAACAATATTGGAAATTCGACCCCATTGATAGAAACTGCGCAAGCAGGTCATCTTCATTTTCGGTGACATTTCCACAGCTCGAGAGTCCAGATTCTTCTTCCCCCTCGAAGCTCAAAATATCGTCAAGCTCCGGCATAAAAACAAATACTAAAACAATGTTAGTCGTAGTCACCGTCTACTTCCCTGCACACAGTAACAGGCAAAAATACACAGTAAGATGTAGGCATTGGCTTCTGGGTAGGCAAAATGCGGACTCCAAAAAACATCGATCTCCTCTTCAACCCATCCCAAGTTAACGTCAACCCATCCTGTTGCTTTGCTTCTATGTGAAACAGAGTCGCATCAATCAAATCGCCGGTGTCAAACAGTCTGAATGCAGCACGGAGTCAAACTTGCAAATCTCGCTGAAATTCATCTCCGCTTGAACTTGGAAGTCAATGTTCCCAACCAGCAGGTTAGAGTTCCACATCATGATGCCTTCTAGCGTGCTCTCCATAGACAGTAGCTTTAGGTCGTCGCTCTCAGCACAGGGCCACAGGCTGAAGTCTAAACATCTTAAATGAAGCCATTGAAGCCATGACAAGCTGACCTATAACTCACTTCCAAAAAACATAGAAAAACAAATTCTTTTCGATCCGTCTAG
The DNA here is from genome assembly GCA_028583015.1 of Wollemia nobilis. Lineage (NCBI taxonomy): Eukaryota > Viridiplantae > Streptophyta > Pinopsida > Araucariales > Araucariaceae > Wollemia > Wollemia nobilis. The sequence goes on along the minus strand of JAQPPZ010016710.1, from coordinate 7,959,644 downwards.
TAGTGGTGAAAAATTGTACCATTGCCAACCCGTCAAGATTAAAGTGGCCCACGATAGAATGCTTTATTACTCTCTCAATCTCAGCATCGGTGCTCAGTGAATAATGAATAACAACCGAATAACTGCCATCCTATGCGCATGCCAAGTGTTCCAACGGCCAGACCGTGAGCTCCCCGTTCGTATGATCGTTGTGGTGCACTATGAAAAATAGGAAAATGGAACTTGAAAATTTTTCCATCATCTACAGCAAAATATTTGAATTTTTTTAAAATGCGGCAATCGGTTATCACGCAGAGGTACAGACCACCGGAATTACAGTGGGGATTGAGATGCTCTTCATGATGCCGAGCGCTGACTTGATGTTTAGCTACACAGATTAACACCAACAACATCTCCGATTCCAACAAGGGGCCCTCGATATCTTCATTGGCTGTAAAAAAATGAGAACGGCTTTCGTCCGACGGCCCTCTATCCTCTGTTCCTTTTCCAACAAATATTTTTCATAGCCAAAAAATAATTTTCTAGGCTGGATTCCACTGTGGTGGATGCGTATAAAATGGGTCTTCATTCAACTGGATAGTGTCTATATCTCCTCCCACCACGCAGCTGCCCTCCTCCTTTTATTCGCTATGGCATGATGCAAACAGTATGCTCTTTGTCTCTTCTGCTGATATCGAATGCTCGCTGCGCACAAAACGCGAGCTCATCACCACTGTCGCGTCCAAAAATTGTTCTCTGGTAAACGTCAAAATCGTTGGAAGCAGAGATAGCGGGGTACAGCTGGACAGGAGCGCTTTCAAAGTTTAGGCAAATCCAACTGATCCAGAGAATTTTCCATCTACAAAGGAGGACAAAAACTATAAGGAAGATCAAATCGTTGGCATTTTCATTTGTTCCACTACAGCTCTACTGAATGTACCTGCAAAAAAATAAACCATAAAACTGTGTCCTCACGGGAAAATTACAAATGAAAATGAAAGAGGCGTAATCAACCCCAGTAAAGCGGAAAATTACAATCACTTCTAGTGCCAATGTGCTTGCAATGGCATCTTTGAATTGCAGTGAAAGAACATTTTTAACCTTTTTTAGGCTTATGGCCAAGAATATTTTATTTTTTCATGGTCAATGATGGTAAGCTTCTCAATTTAGCACTCATCCCCACTAAACTTGAAGGGCTTTACGCAGAGAGTAAAAGCGAGACAAATTTATTTATGGGTTCTGGAGAAACTTGTAAGTGGCGGCCGTCCACCGTCCACATTTGAAAAGGGTGCTCGCCTACGAACTATATTGGAAAAATAAAAGAAGAAAAATTGAATCCCTAAGCCGATGCAAATGTAAGTTGGTACTCTTATGTCCGGCGTTGCAGTCTTTGCACCGAAAGTCTTTGGGGCCTTCTACGTAACCATGGTTAACAACAAAACAGACCAAACCCAGGCTTAAAATACTAAAAAACAAAAAATTATCCTCTTTTATCGGCTAGAGTTATGGGCAGTCGCGACGATAACCTTCCTTTCTCCCACTTTCTCATTGCAATTTCTCCTCCTCCGGTCTCAGCTTTGTGAGTCGCTTTCAGTTTGGCGTCGTCGAAGTCTTGGTTGTAGGTGAGTCCGGGATCCATCCCTAAAATGGCTGCTTTGGAGTGAAGACTGCTCCCGAGTTTAATCATTATTAATAGCACTTTGAGTTTAAATAGTAAATGTTGTTTCTTGTGAATTGCAGGAGCTATGGCATTTGTAGAACTTTTATTACTAGGATTTTTCTCAATAGGTAGATTTGGATGTACTTACGGCTGGACAAACGCTCATGCCACAGTCTATGGGGGCAGTGATGCATCCGGCACAATGGGTAAGTGTCTAATAATTCTCTTGCGTTGTTCACCAGAAGATGGAATTGAGCTCTTGCATTGTAACATGGGAAAATTGTTTTATATCATGCAGGGGGCGCCTGTGGGTAGGCAATCTATACAGCCAAGGATACGGCATCAACACTGCAGCTCTGAGTACCGCTCTCTTCAACAACGGCCTCACCTGTGGAGCGTGCTATAAGATAAAATGCAACGACGATCCACAATGGTGCCTCCCCGTTAAAATTGTGGTCACTGCCACCAACTTCTGCCCGCCCAACTATGCCCTGCCTAAAAAACAAACCAACACCAACCCCCTTTCTGCTTGTAGCACCATCAAAGTACAATTTCCATAGGCTAGGTAGTTGCTCCTCCTTTATGATTTTAGGAACAAGCAAATTTTCTTCCTATATAAATATGCCCCTATGCTAGTTTGCTCACAGACTTCATAAGGATCTATATTTTGTATATCATCATCCTATTCACTTATGTGATCATTTGGTGAACCAGAATGAATTTCTCCAGCATATGCTTTTACCTCAAATTATATCTTTCCTATGGTATAATATTATTTTGCATTTAATTTGATCCAAGGAACTTGATATATATGATAAACATGAATAGGTTCTACTAGAATATTTATCTTAGCACTGCACTTCAAGGATAGGTAACCTCCTATTTTGGTAGTAAAATCTCTTGATAGATAGATTTCAAAGGTGGCTAGGAGCTCAATTATTACTAGTCCTAATGAACAATTAAAGTTAGATATGCTTTTAGAGTCAGAGGAAGATTCTTAACCAATTCAAGGAATAAGATTGGTGTTCCATCTAACTAAACTACACCTTTATTATCTGGCTCATTACTTATTACCAATGTATTAGCCACTCCCTTAGGTATGACCAATATACTTGCTCCCAAATTGACCAAACAATTATGGATCAATTTATTGTCATGGATGAGAGTTAGGTAGAATGGCATTGGCTTTGTTTTGGTAGATATTGTCAAGACTATTGTTGCTTTTCTATCATTTGAAGTTCTTTGTTCTTTTAATAGTTATTCTAAATGCTTTATTTGTCCAGGCACAATGACCATTTCCTAGAGCGATATGGTTATGGTAGATTTCTTAAGATGCTCCATTATATAAAATTACCTTAGAGACTATACCTTTTGAGTAATGAGTTATGCCTATAGGGGTCAAGTTCTTTCTATTGTATGTAGCTAAGGAACACTTGCTTACATTGGCATGATCTCTTGCTAGTCAGGTACCTTATTTGATTATGCTAGCACTTTCGAGGTTTGTGCTACTATCAAAGTAAAACTTTCCCTGTGATCTAGTAGCTTCTCCTAGATATTATTGTTTTCCTCATATTTTATTGCTTTTCTTTTGGCTCATGTTATATAATAATTGTGCGCATGAGGTATTGCAACTCTATTTAATAATATACAACATACATTTCTTATTCATCCCAAGTTACTAAGGTTTGTTCAGGAAAGTTAGTATCTATACTTGGGAAAGCATTCTCGACCAAAGTTTGAGAAGCAAATAGTTTTGGACAAGAGGGTTATTTTGGTTTGCCTTAGTGCAAGTATCAAGAGGATATGAGTCAAGGAAACACCCATTTTCTAAAAAAATTGAATAGTTATTTTGTATGGGGGATAAAATTCTCATAGAGTTTTTAAAAGTCTTTTGAGATCAGGTTTATATAGGGGCATTCCACTAATTTGAAGTTGATGGCTGCCCTAGGTTTCTATTGGGATTATCATAGTCACTTGTAATATTCATGATTCCTTGGTTATTTTTTTGGATAGAAGGGAAGGGGTTGCTTTTGTTGAAGGTATTACATTATTTTGTACCTTGAGTACCATTGTAAATATTTAGATTAGGTTGTGTGTTTATTATTTGTATCAATAGTATGTGTCAAGTTGTGAAGTGTGTTTATGTATCATATAATAAATTGGGAGTTATGATTGAAAGGTGTCATGTGTGGAAGAGAATAGTTATGAGTGTGAGGTATCTTATGTATAAGTGAGAGTTACAAGTGTGAAATATCAAATTTAGAAGTAAGAAGTTATTATGTATTTTATAAGTTCTAAGGGAAATATGAAAGATAGCATCTCCCATGAGTTTGAGGAGAGGAAAGGTCAAGAGTTGGGTTCATCGAAGAGTATTTTGTAAATCTATAATTGAAGATAAAGCTTTGTGTTGTGTAATAAATTAAGAATCACATAAATATGCTATATGCATAATTTTGTAGATGAATTATTTCAATAATTTTTTTTTGCAATATTATCGTGATTAAATGAGTTTGTCATGTATAAGATTATTTGATCCTAAATAATTTTAATCTATGAATTCTTTGGGCCCATTTGCTAACGGTGGTATTAGATCTACCTTGTTGGTCAAAGCCATGTAGCAACATGGAAGGATGTGAGAGGTGTGAGATATGTATAAGAGAAGAAGTATTATTGAAGGATGATTATTGAAGACGAAGCACTAGAGAAGATATTTGCTAAAGGATTATTGAAATAGAAGCAATGGAGAGAACAATTATTGTAAGATTAATGGAGGATACGATAGATAGTGTACTGGTGGTCCAAGTTATATTTGGAGGAAAATATCTAAGGAGAAGGATGATACTCCAAGTAGATAAGAGAATCTAGTACCAAGTGAGAAAGATAAAAGGTTACATGAGAGAATATGAAGACAACTTCATGTGAAAAGGTGCAACAGTAGTACGGTTTTGAATAGCACATTGTGTTGAGGAGTAGTTTTGGTTGTAGAAGAAATATTTATTTGGCTTGAGCAAATCATATGTAGAAGAAAGGAATTTGACCTAAGAAAATTAGATAAAAAAATTGGAGGTAAATATTGGATGACTACATTGCACAAATAACACTAAGAATTGTTGAATATGAAATGTTCTAGAGGAACATTGATTCTAGAATGATAGTGAAATAATTCTTAAGGAGACAATGGCATATGTGTTGGCAGTAAGTTTAATTGAGTATATTTTTTCTTTCATATTAGTTGGATTATTGGGCACTATTTTACTTTTGGAAATTGTTGTGGTTGTTCCACAACTAGCCCCAAAATTGGGGACCCCTTTTTTAATTTTATGTTTTAAGCCTTTTGAGGTACCCTTGGAGAAATAATTTTGATTGATTCCATCCTTGATAGTTTGCATTTCAATCCCAAGGTTCCTCCTTGTGCAATGTCTTTGGTCTTCGGTGGTCTTCCTTCGGAATGTTGATCTCAGAGTATTTTATGTTTTGGCTTTAAGATTCCTTCTGGGCTTTTTGTTTTATGGTTAGATTGTTAGAGTTGCTTTTAGTTTTAGTTTTTAATGTTTGTTTTAGTGTTTCCCTTTATGGGATTTTGTTCTAGTAATTAGGTAAGGTTGTTTGATGATTAGATTAATAAAAAAATAAATAAATAAACAAATGTTTATTAATAATAATAATAAAAAGATTTTTTTTTTTGATAATTTAACTTCGAGCCTTCGTAACCTTTCAATGTGTTTAAAGCACGTTCCTTTGTTTGAAAGTTTCTAAAAATTTAATTTATGATTTGAATTGCTCCCATATTAATACTTCTATGTCTATGATAGGTAGCTCTAGACACGACGCCAGGACCACTGTGGAGGACATTGACATGGACCAACAAGGAGTAGACCACAATCGAAGCGGAAAAATGTGTGTTGCTTTGGCTCCGTCGGTGATGGCATGGCCGTCGGAGAGGGATTTCGAGGTTGGCAATATGGTCGTTGTTATTGCTGAAGCAGCAGGAAGTAGCTAGGTTTTAGTTGATGGTCGTGGAGGATACGTCGAACCTAATTTGCATGACGTCCAACCAAAATAACAATCATAGGCCCCACTATAGTTGACGTGGACAGTGGGTCCACACGCGGCCACGACAGTGGTTAGTTGGAAACAATTAATGGGAGAGTATTCAGGACATCGATGGACCCCATGCAACACCATATTAGCATCCACAATGGGGCTAACACATCTCGATGGTAGTGGTTAGCGTCTGATAGGTCATTTGGGGTGTTCGTTACCTCCATTAAAAAGTGAGCATCGAAAAAGGAATGCAATGAATAAGTCGTTAACAACGTCTCATGTGGTAGTAAAAGTCGGTGATATTATACGATATGATGAAAGCATGTGTAACAACGTGGAGGTGTACAAGGTTTGAATGCATAGAGGACTAATGGGTCCCACTTTATTTAAGTAACATAATTAGGTGTCACCTAGAATAGCAATCAGATAGGGGTGCAACACATGCAAAAAATAAATGCCACAGAGTCTTTATGATATTAGGCAGCCAATGTCGATGGCAAACAGACAACAAGACATTGCATTACTAGTAGAGGAGGTTTATTTCATGGTAGAAGGTGATGCCATGATGTGGTGTGCATAGGATACCTTGGATGACCACTCGGCAAACGAAGCACGATAATATTCAAGAACTTGATGGGAACAATCGATAAGGTTCATGAAAATTTAATTCAAGCATGTGATAAAGCTAGGCTCAGCATATGGGTGAAGCGATGACAGTGTTGACCAACAATGATATACATACCCGAAAGGTGAACGAATGGTAATCACTAGAGAATGGCTTGGTGTGAATGATGATAGCGTTGATGGCATGAATTAGCATCAATTACACAAAATGTAAATCCCATAGCGCAATAGCAGTCAATGAACGTAATTTAGTACTACAAAGCATCTATCAGATTTGGGTAGAAGGGAATTAGAGCCAAGAAACCTAACCCTAATTGTTGTACTTAGTATGGCACTGAGAGGGGGGGTGAATCAGTGTGGCATTCCAAAACATGAATTAACAGCTCTAAAAACCACAACAATTAAAACTTATAAACAAATATAATAAGTACAGTAAGAGAACATCACACAACATAGATTTTTAACGAGGTTCACCAAAATGGCTACTCCTCAAAAAGAATGGTTGCTTGGACTACCATCCAAATCCAGCCTCTTGCAAAGCACCAACTTTACAATTTGTTTACCAGCACCAACTAGAAGGAACACCAACCCCTTATTTATCTGCACCAACAGAAAGGAGCACCAACCCCTAATTTTCCAGCACCAACTGGACTTCAATTTTGAATGAAAATGTTTGAAAAATACCTTTGTTATTGTAAGACTCTAACTGATCTACTTCACCTTTGCAATCTATGCACACTCTGCTCTTTCTTACGCAATCTCTTCACACAATCTGCTACACTGCTACAGCCAAACTTTGCAATCAACTTTGCCCTTTGCGCTCTCTGCACATTCTGCTTTCTCTGCTCACATGCTTCGCACACTCTATGTCATTCCACACTCTGCTCTCTGTGTGCATTCACATTATGCACTTCACTATCATCTCACCGATTCTATGCTATCTGCGCTTTTACGATCGCATCTCACACTTCAACATTCACCCGATGGATACCTAAATCTCCAAACATCCCCGCTTATATACTTGAGATTTTGAGATGAAAACCCTAATAGTAGTCGGCTGATTATGCAAATGCAAACCCTAATCTTGGTCGGCTGCAAACCCTAAACATGGTCGGCTGCAAACCCTAAATGTGGTCGATTTTTGCTCTGTAATGCAAACAACATCTACATATACATCTTGAATATTCTCAACAGACTTGAACCTACTGACAGTTGTTTGTCTTTCTCTGCAGTGAGAATCTAGCAGACTACCTCAATTCTTTATAAAAGCACCTCAAACATTCATCACCAGGCTAGAAATCATCTGGCTGCACATTATAAACTTTTTCTTCAATCTTCCCATTCAACATGCTGATTTCACTTCTATCAACAGAATTGACAAGTGACTCACATCCGTACCAATTTTTGTCCAAGACCTGCAATTTTACTACCAACTCTTACTTTCAACTGTGCATGTCGAAAGAAGACATTTTGTCAAACACTTTATGGCCAACCATAGTGCACCTTACTCAGCCTCAAAATTATTATCCTTGAATTGGCATTATATTAAAAGTTAAAACAAAACTGTCTGTGAATTAAATATATTCACCAAGGTGTAATGAAAGATCTGACAATCTTCACATCAAGTGTCGAACAAAAACACGTTTCTATTATCGAAACACAAATACGCAGTTGGGCAAGCATTCTTTCAATAAACAAAAACAATCCGAATCATTATAATCCATAGTTATAATCAGTGGCAGTAAGAACCATCAACAAAACAACAATGACATAAGCAATACTACCAATGGTGAAGATTCTCAATGCAAACACTACCCTTCATGGCACTTCCACACATAACTAAATGAATAGCCAACACACTTGACAATTATACCACAAAAGCCCAACTGTTGGTCTTTCATCCTCAGATACCTGAGACAAATATACAAAAGCATTAAAATAAAACCTTTTTCAAAATGCTCCCCCTGAGGATGTGTTACCTAGAGTTGCTTAGTGCAGTAGAAGAGCAGTCTCCTTTAGTTCAAGGAGACACGATTTCCTCTCTTCTTTCTTTCTCCAAACTTTCTTGACCTCGGGCTTGGATTTTTCACCTGCGTCCCTATTTTTCATCATTGCATGAACTTGAATATCTCTCTGGTGTGGTTTTCTCTTATGCATCCATGATGAATGATTATTTTCCTTTCTTCTATGAACCTGATTTATTTCCTGTCTATGTTGTGTTCTTTGCGTCTTATGAAATCTACTGTTTTGCCTTAGATTTGATACATAAGCGCTTGGACAAAACCTTACTATGTGCCCATGACCATTGCATTGAAAACATTGTACAAAGTGTTCACTCAGATATGCAGATGTATTTCGACCAGCATAACTCTTTGATTTATTATTTAATCCACAATAAGTTGCCTTGTGACCATACTGGTTACATCTGAAACAATAGCCATTAAAAGTGTTAGTATGAAAAAAGTGAGAGTGGTAGAACCTCTTTTGTTGTGGCTGCTTTGCTATAAATCTCCTTTGATATTTTATTTCTTTTGAAGATATAGCTTTAACCTTTTCTTGCTCGGACCCTTCAACAGTGAACTTCTTCTTCTCTGCAAAATTGGAAGATACAGGTTGTTTAGCTTCATATCCAAGACCATGCTTAATCGTGGAGCTTCTCTGATGACTTATCATTTTATCTAGCAATTTTGTGCTCTTCTCAAATTTAAGATTTGTATTGGCCTCTTCTAGTTGTTTCTTCAATGAAACAATCTCTTCTTCTTGTTTGCGACAAATAATCTCTTTCTCATTGATCTGCGACCTGAGAGTTTCCTCAATCCTTTTAGACTCTTCTACTTGTAGCTTTAGATTACTAACTACTTTGTTAGAATCCTCTTCATGTTTGTTACACACATTGACTTTATCATTCAGATGTGACTTCAAGTCTTCTTCTATTTTCTTGGCCTGTTGGAATTGTAAGAACAAATTTTCAATCTCATCCCCATATTCTTCCAATTTCTTGGATAGTCTTTTATTATTTTTCTTTTCTATACTAAACTCTTCAAGAGTAGAGATCAACTCACCTTCCCAGTCTACTTCAGCATTGAGGTTTTTATTATCTGCTTCAGTGTTCACCCCTTCTGCCTTTTTTGGTTCAATTTCCTCTACCACAGAAACTGAAACTGGTTGAGATGTCCTTTTGAAGGAGGTTCTATTCTTCTTACTTGGAGCTGTAATTTGATCTTCATTCCAATTTGCTTCTACATTCATTTCTTCTTTATTACATTCCTGTTCTGATTCTATTTCTTCTTCATCTTCACTGCTACTAAACCCATAACACTGACGTTCATTATGCCGAAGTTGATCAAAACATTCTGAACCTTGAGAACCTGCATTATGACCGAGTTGACTCTTGGCCTTTTCTCCATTGTTTGATTCATCTCTTGAATCTATAGCAATAATGAATTTATCTTTATTTTCTTTTATGACCCTGTGTGATCTTTTCTTCTTGTGTCTCATGGTTCCATTCTTGCCTTTCTTTGCCATTAGAGTATTAATCCAAGATCAACCCTAGCTGATTTAGCCTTTAAAGGGAACTTGGATCTGATACCAATTGTTGTACTTAGTATGGCACTAAGAGGGGGGTGAATCAGTATGGCATTCCAAAACATGAATTAACAGCTCTAAAAACCACAACAATTAAAACTTATAAACAAATATAATAAGTACAGCAAGAGAACATCACACAACATAGATTTTTAATGAGGTTCACCAAAATGGCTACTCCTCAAAAAGAACGACTGCTTGGACACCATCCAAATCCAACCTCTTGCAAAGCACCAACTTTACAATTTGTTTACCAGCACCAACTGGAAGGAGCACCAACCCCTTATTTATCTACACCAACAGAAAGGAGCACCAACCCCTAATTTGCCAGCACCAACTGGACTTCAATTTTGAATGAAAATGTTTGACAAATACCTTTGTTATTGCAAGACTCTAATTGATCTACTTCACCTTTGCAATCTCTGCACACTCTACTCTTTCTTGCGTAATCTCTTCACATAATCTGCTGCACTGCTATAGCCAAACTTTGCAATCAACTTTGCCCTTTGCGCTCTCTGCACATTCTACTTTCTCTACTCACATGCTTCGCACACTCTGTGTCATTCCACACTCTGCTCTCTGTGTGCATTCACATTATGCACTTTGCTATCATCTCATCGATTCTATGCTATCTGTGCTTTTACGACCGCATATCACACTTCAACATTCACCCGATGGATACCTAAATCTCCAAATAGCCCCGCTTATATACTTGAGATTTTGAGATGAAAACCCTAATAGTAGTCGGCTGATTATGCAAATGCAAACCCTAATCTTGGTCGGTTGCAAACCCTAAACATGGTCGGTTGCAAACCCTAAATGTGGTCAATTGCAAACCCTAAAATATGTCAGCCTGCATTGAATGACTTCTGAACTGCCTGTCCACTGCATTATTAGATCTAACTGCCTGAGTTGACAACAATGAAAAAACTCTTGCAACACCTTGCTCAACACTAATTGCCAAAGTAAGTTATTTAAAATCATGTTGCTACTAGATATCGTCATATTTTTTTTAGACGCTAGAAGAAAACATTAGTGGGCTTGTCAGATGTAGAGTCCAGAATGCATACGCAGTCGAAAACACACCCATAGTCAAGGTTAAAGACAAAATGTTTACTTTCATTATATATTAGGTTAAGTTAGAGTTGCGCTCTGGTCATTCATGCTAAGATTGCATATTTCTGTCGAGAGTGTTTTAAGGGCATAAATTGATTTATTTTGTTATATAGTTGGACCTTGGTTTTTTTTCATTTTATTAAAGGTTCAATGAAGGTCTAGCTTTCTTATGCCCTAAGTATTCACCATGGCCTTTGGGCTATGTTATTTTAAATATGGAAAGGATATAAAGGAAAGGGAGATATTAGGGAATTCAAATGGATTATTATTGTAGGATGGGAGTTATAAGTTATAAGGCCCCTTGTAATATTTGTGATGAGTGTCGTCAATCACACCATTTAATCATTATAATTGTCAATCCAGGGTGGTGTCCAAGGCTATATACAAAAGGAGATATAGGCAGCTTGAAAATCAACTCATTTAGAAAATAGGCTTTATTGGTGGGACAAGTTAACCTTGGGGGTTTCTAGTGTCACCACTAGTCTTATGAACTAAATTAGAATCTTAATTACATTTGTTGAAGAAGAAGTGCAAAAATGGAAAGGTTGCAAAAAACTAAAACTAATTACCCTTGCAAAATCTAAAATAATAGGAATAAAACCTATTTACGCTTTGCAAAATGAAAATGAAAGAAATAACAACTTTGCAAAAATTTAATTCTAATGGCACTAGCAAAATGGAAATAACAAAAATGAAAATAATTGCATAATTGAAATGCACACTCAACTAATTAATCACACAATGGAGAATATCAAAATTTTGGAAATAACTGATGAAAACAGGAAAACAACTTATGCTAGGTGGCCAGCTACCATGCACACACATCTACTAAAAATATGACTTGTATTTACTAAAACACAGTTAATAATAGAAAATAAAATATGACAAGTCTCTACTTAATCTACTGTAGCAAAAGTTATAGAAAAACCTATCATCAATAAGTCTTCTTCTAAACCTAGAAGTGGCCCTTGATCCCCTGTTCCAGAAGAAGGCAAAAAAACTCTCTCTTAACTACTTAAACACTCAGACATTTAATGGGACAAAATATGAATGAGGAATCCTGTACTTTATTTAGTTTTAAACAACATTACAATATTTGCAAGAAAACCTACTAAAAATTGCAATTTGCCATAGATCTACTTTCTTACCACAAGTCCTATCCTTATTCTCTACTTCTCTACTTCTCTACCTCTCTACCTGGCTCAACCAACATGGGAGCCTATTATTTATAACATTCTATTACATATGCCAATTCGTTCAGTTGCTGCCTTTCAAGGATTTAGCAACTGTTCTAAATAAGTCTTCCTGAAATGTAACAAATTGTTATGCTACATCATATCCATTTTCCTTGTGTGTCATCCATTGGGAGAAATACATTGGAAGGGGTGAGAAGACTCCTCATATAGCTAGATCCATCTTCATATCGCTATTTACCACCTTTTTGACCATTTTGTTTATAGTTTTGACCAAAACTAGTCCTATTCTACTCATTCCAGAGCTGCTCTGGAATATTAGGTAGTGTAACAGTTTTGCACTTATCCATGCATCAGATGTGTAAGAAAGTGGTTTTGACTGACTAAACAGTCATCCTTTGTTTCTAGAAGACCAATTCTATAGATTTTACATACTGGAATTGACAAATTCCAAGCCATGCTATTTATTGATAGCTGGATGGAATTTGTATGACTGTTTTTAGATTTCCTGCAATTCAATATTTTGACTGGTTGCTCCTATTTGGATCATGTGAAAGTGTTGGCAAGTGAAAAAATAGTCACTCCTAGCCTCCCTCATCTGTTTCCAAGTTTTTTATGCATATTTAATTGACAAATTCCATGCCTTCCTTCATAGTGACAGGTGGATGGAATTTGTATGGACTGTCACCTATTTTTTTACAGCAGTCAAAACATGCCCAACTGCCCTTTTGGAGTGCTTATTACTTTTGCCTCGTAACTTCGATGTACACCAAATTTTACCCACATGTTCTTGGCTGTATGAATTAAATCTGGTTCAAATTTCAGCTCTTAAATCCTCTATAATTACTCCCAACATTGCTGTCAAGTTGGCATCTAACACAAATTTTTACCAGAATTTCCAGCAGTCAAAAAGTGTGAAACTATAATTTTGTGGGCCCCATAACTTCCATATTATTTGTCCATATTCCTTCAAATTTGGGTCATGTGTTCTATCCATTATGAAATATAATTGGTATGAATTGGGTTCCTTAAATTGCTTTGTATAATTCCTAGTAGATCTGCCAATATGCCCCTTAACGTAGATTTGCACCTGTTAACAACTCAAAAAAACTAAGGCATGAGCTCCAAAATGATGTAACCTTCATAAATTTTTATCTACAGCTCGGATTGACTTGCTTCAAAAATTAAAGTTGTAGTTCTCGATGAGAGGAATCCATATATGTCATCATAATGTAATTTTACTATAGTATGACATCAGAATTGACATGATACTCATTTTTGACCTTTTACAAGTAAAATGTTTAAAATAGTCAAAACAAGGGTATAATATTTCTAACATAAAATCATGTAAAAAATTAACAATTAATATATTGTAATAAACTATTTGGAAATTTAACTTTGTATGTTTAATAATATGGCTCTTTTTATATGTTAACCATAGTGTAAAATGAGGCATTTCTAGGCCTCATCATTCCCCCCAACTTGAACTGATGCATGCCCTCATGCATCCTAGTAGGCCTAGAAATATGCAGGTTTTATCCTGTTAAATATATTTTGCCACTTGAGAATTTATTCTTGTTGTACTAAACATTTTCAATTAGCACAGGTATTTTATTTTTTTTGTATACAAGCTTGCAATTTTTAAACCATTTTTTTTCCTTTTTTTCTCTTTTTTTTTCTTGTTTTTATGATGCTCCTTAATTTTTTTCCTTTGAAATTTCTAATGTGCCCTACTGTTTTGCAATATTTTCAAGAATTTCTGGCACACTTTGTCACGGTTTGAATCCTGCTTTAGAATGAGACTGTTGTTTTGAAGATGCTTCAAAATTTATTGTAGTAGGAGTAAAACAAAATCTTCAGGTGTTGAATTTTCCATGCAACTAAGGGCAGAAGGGGGTGTTTCTTGATATTTTTAACTTGCCAATATTATATGAATAGTTTATGCCAAATACCAATTATTATATATTAAATGCTAAATGCTTACTATGACTGAATGCAAGAAACACATACCTTACTATCCTGAAAATTTATCATGCACCTTACAAGCTGCTTCTAATGATTGTTGGCAAGATATCTAAAAACATAAACATAACACATGTGCAGTGTGAAATTTGTACAATGGTGGAACAATGATGGGTGGATCAACAAGGCAATGCACGTCGAAAAATTGGTTTTCATGTAAGCCAATTTAGCAACGCCTCTGAGAAGGTTTTCACTACCAAATTATTCATTTTTTTCATTTTTTCTTTCTTTTTTTTTCCTTTTTTCCTTTTTTTTTCATTTTTTTTCATTTTTTTATCAGAAGAGGCTGCCATTTCTGGTTTTCAACCATCTTCCATCTTTTCAAGGGCTTCAATGAGATAGAATGTATCTCATGAGGCTTCAAGGTGAGAGAATTTCTCTCATTCTTAATAAGAACAATACTTTTTTTTTACATGGTGGAATCGGTAGCCGCCACGAATCCGGGCAGGCTATCCAGCTTTTATGGCCGCCACAGTATTCTGCATTGTCCACCCCAGAAGCTGCCACACAGATCTTCGTGTAGTTTACCTCTATAACCGCCATGCCACAATAATTTTAAATATTTTACGCCGTTGAAAGCACCAGGAAAGTGACAAGCGTTCAATCCGACGAGGCCCGAGATTTGAACCTTGGACCTCCTCCCCCATTATGGGGTTTGGATGAACCAATTGGTCTACATCTCGGACCTAATAAGAACAATACTTATTCTGCAAAAAACATGTCAATTTTTCTGTATGAAAACATCTTTTTTAGCTAAAAGCTTACAACAATGATGCAACCTTCCTTCCATACATGTAGTAATAATCTTCTTGTGTCATCATTGTCTCTGTATTTTTGGAAATGAAGTATTGACCTCATTAATTATTCTCTCTACTGAAATTGATGCATATCCTCATGTATCTTCATTTTGTGGGACATGCCTTATGTTGCAATTTTTCTTTTTTCTTTTGTTTTTCCTCTTTTTTTATTTCATTTTTTTTTCTTTTCCCCCTTTTTTTTTCATTTTTTTGTTTTTTTTTGTTTTTTCAATATTCAAAGATATGATCATTTGGAATCTTTGTCATAAGAGGAAACCTCTTCTACCTTATGCAAATGTAACTTTGTGAAATATTGAGCAAACTCCACCTTTGTTAGTGGTTGATGGTACACCTGTAAAAGATGTCCATTCACCACTAATGTCCTCCTTAAATCATCAATCGAAGAAAGTTGAACAACTTCATTCTCAAACTCCTTTGATTCATCCTTGTTGCTTTTAATGTGATCATCATGCCATATTTTCCAGTTTTGTTGAGTGAACTCTATTTGGTGAAGTGCTTCCAACCAAAGTTCATCAAATGCATTCAACTACAAAATCTATTTTTTTTGTACCTACAACAACTCAATACCAATTGCTAAAGATGCATAAAGTGTTAGTAAAGCATCATGATGACATCCATGAAGAAAATTGTTTTGTACTGGAATGGGTGACAATTTTTCAAAATTCTGCTTTTCATCATTCCATAATAATTTTTGAACAGTAGTTGGTTCATTTTTAATATTTGAAATATGAACATTTTTAGAAAAATAAAATTTTTGGATGAATCCAACTCTTCTTCATTACCCTTTACAACTATGGAGCCCAAAATCAAAATATTCTTTTCATTTTCCTTATGTGATTCAAGAAACAATGAACTTCCTAGACAATCATACTTGGGTGGAGTAAGTTTTCCTGCAAGTAAGTCTACTGATTTTCCACCTATTTGTATGGTTTTAGGATATACTTTCTTTTTTCTTGGTTTCTTAAAACACATTTCTTGAACAATATTATTAATTATTGGTACATATTTAATAGCTTGAAGTAAAGGGATGTTAACAATTAAATGTGTTAATTACTTTATCTAATATGATTGTGAAGATGTCAATTTTGATATTTCAAACTGTTCAAGACATGGTACTTTCTTTGATGAGTCATATTTTTCTTTTTCTTCTTCTTATTTTAGTGCAGATTTGCTTTCATGCTCATTCCTTTTAGCTCCTATTTCTACACTGGTAAGTGGAATATTTTCAAGAAGTGGTTTTGAACACAACTGAGTTTTATCAGTCACAAGCATTTATTATGGCTTTATTTTCTGATTCAACCATAGATACAGGGGTTACTTGTTTAACGTTGTTAGGATTGGCCACCGTTTGAGCTGAAATCAGAGGTTGTTTTTCCTTTTGTTGTTGTTTTCCATGAGAGAAACTATGGGTATGAGTGGGCAACAAATTTGATTTTTGTTTTTGATAATGTTGTTGCCCTTTGTATAGTTTTTGTTGTTGTACCCATTGATATCCCTATAGTTTTGGCTTCAACCATGGTGATGGTTGTTGATTCCATTATTGTTTCATCCGTTCGTGTTGAGACCACTCTTGGGAATATGCCCATGGTGGTTGACTCCAACATTGTTGAAGTGGACCTGTAGAAGACCATGGCATATACCAAGGATTATTTTACCAATGTGTAGAAAATTGAGAAGCATTCTAATATGGAAACTTAAGAAAATTATCTACTTGTCTTTATCCTACAAAGTTGTATTCTTTCATAGGTTGAGACTATTTTTCAAAGATACTTTTAAGTTTTGGTAACAAACTAAATTGATTTGTGGGGTGTATTTTTTGAAAAATGCTACAAGTAGCAGGTATAAATGTTTTTTCCAAAGCACAATCATGAAGAGAGTGTTGCTTCTCTTTACAAGTTTGAAAAATAGATGATTGAAGGTTCAACAAATTCATTTTTTTCATTTACTGCTTTATCAAGATGTACTAAAATATCAATCTCTTTCATGTATTTTTTCAGATCATTTGTGTTACTACCAGTTTTGTTTTTTCTATAACTTGAATGAGAATAATTTTACAAAGTTTAATGATTTCCTGAAATTCAAGTGCATTTACATATCCTTTCCCTAATATATCCAATGCATCCCTAAATTTATCTTGCAGTCCTCTTAAGAATATGACTTTTCAAATTTCAGGTTCAACACTTCCACATCTCTTATTAATAAAAGAAAAATTGTCTAAATAGTCTTCTAATATTTAATTTTCCTCTTATTTCATTGTAAAAAATTCATCATTTTGATTCTTGACTTGACAATATTCTTGGTATCTCTCCAAGAATATGTTTTCCATATCATCCCAAGTTCTAATTGAATTAGGTGCTAAGGTGATAAACCATCGTAGAGATGACTCTTTAAGAGTGGAAGGAAATAGTTTGAGCTTTTGATTATCATTAGTGTAATCATGAGCTTGACATACAATTTTAAACTCAAACAAAAACATATTAGGATCTTCATATGTAGTTCTTTTGAAAGTTGGTAACACTGAAGGTGAAATGGCCTTCATGGGAGCATATTGATTAAGATCTAATTGAATGGGATTTTGAAAAGTTCTGGCAGGTGCACTAGTTGTACTAGGATAGAACATATTACTAACTCTCCCTAGATTCTCTTGTGACATTTCCATTATAGTTTCCCAAAAACAATTATAAATCTTGTCAAATTTTCCTGAGTGTATGGATTTGTCAAAAGAAAATGGTGTTGAACTATTGATTTATTTCTTGTAATAATTTCTCAAAGGATCCTGCAGTTCTTGAAGTGGATGATTGTGATTCTTTGAAAATTCCAACATTTTTAGAAATAAGAAATTTACACAATTTTGACATAATTTCAACCTCTTGTGAAAAATTTTCTTCTTGTGGTTTCTTGCTTATTTTCTAAATGGGCTGAAATGCAATTTATGAAAAATTATTACTTATACCAGTCATTTATCCAGATTTCACTCTAAATTTCACAACTTAGCATAATTAACAATTATTGGGCTGCTTTTACCTTCTAACAACACCGTGTTCCCCGACAACGGTGCCAAAAATGATGAGTGTCATCAATCACACCATTTAATCATTATAATTGTCAATCTAGGGTGGTGTCCAAGGCTATATATGAAAGGAGATATAGGCAGCTTGAAAATTAGCTCATTCAAAAAATAGGCTTTATTGGTGGGACAAGTTAACCTTGGGGGTTTCTGGTGTCACCACTAGTCTTATAAACTGAATCAGAATATTAATTACATTTGCTGAAGAAGAAGTGCAAAAATGGAAAGGTTGCAGAAAACTAAAACTAATTACCCTTGCAAAATCTAAAATAATAGGAATAAAACTTATTTACTCTTTGTAAAATGAAAATGACATAAATAACAACTTTGCAAAAATTTAATTCTAATGGCACTAGCAGAATGGAAATAATAGAAATGAAAAGAATTGCAGAATTGAAATGCACACTCAACTAATTAATCACACAATGGAGAATATCAAAATGTTGGAAATAACTGAGGAAAATAGGAAAAAAACTTATGCTAGGTGGTCAGCTGCCATGCACACACATATACTACTAAAAATATGACTTGCATTTACTAAAAAATAGTTAAGAACAGAAAATAAAATATGACAAGTCTCTGCTTAATCTGTTGTAGCAAAAGTTATAAAAAAACCTGTCACCAATAAGCCTTCTTCTAAACCTGGAAGTGGCCCTTGCTCCCTTGTTCCAAAAGAAGGTAGAAAATTTTTCTTAACTACTTAAACACTCAGACATTTAATGGGATAAAATATGAATGAGAAATCATGTATTTTATTTAGTCTCAAACAACATTATAATATTTACAGGACAACCTGCTAAAAATTACAATTTGCCACAGATCTACTTTCTTACCACAAGTCCTATCCTTATTCTCTACTTCTCTACTTCTCTACCTCTCTACCTAGCTCAACCGACATGGGAGCCTATTATTTATAACATTCTATTACATATGCCAATTCGTTCAGTTGCTGCCTTTCACGGATTTAGCAACTGTTCTAAATAAGTCTTCATGAAATGTAACAAATTGTTATGCTACATCATATCCATTTTCCTTGTTGTGTGTCATCCATTGGGAGAAATACATTGGAATGGGTGAGAAGACTCCTCATATAGCTAGATCCATATTCATATCGCTATTTACCACCTTTTTGACCATTTTGTTTATAGTTTTGACCAAAACTAGTCCTATTCTACTCATTCCAGAGCTGCTCCGAAATATTGGGTAGTGTAACAATTTTACACGTATCCATGCATCAGATGTGTAAGAAAGTGGTTTTGACTGACTAAACAGTCTTCCTTCGTTCCCAGAAGACCAATTCCATAGATTTTACATGTTGGAATTAACAAATTCCAAGCCATGCTATTTATTGATAGTTGGCTGGAATTTGTATGACTGTTTCCATATTTTTTGAAATTCAATATTTTGACTGGTTTCTCCTATTTGGATCACGTGGAAGTGTTGGCAAGTGGAGAAAGAGTCACTCCTAGCCTCCCTCATTTGTTTCCAAGTGTTTCCTACATATTTAATTGACAAATTCCATGCCTTCCTTCATAGTGACAAGTGGCTGGAATTTGTATGGACTGTCACCTATTTTTTTACAGCAGTCAAAACATGCCCAACTGCCCTTTTGGCTGTATGAATTACATCTGCTTCAAATTTCAACTCTTAAATCCTCTAGAATTACTCCTAGCATTGTTGTTAAGTTGGCATCTAACACAGATTTTTACCAGAATTTTCAGTAGTCAAAAAGTGTGAACCTGTCATTTTGTGGGCCCCATAACTTCCATATTATTTGTCTATATTCCTTAAAATTTGGGTCATGTGTTATATCCATTATGAACTATAATTTTCATGAATTTTGTTCCTGAACTTGCTTTGGATCATTCCTAGTAGATCTGCCAATATGCCCCTTAAGGCATGAGCTCCAAAATGATGCAACCTTCATAACTTTTTATCTACAACTCGGATTGACTTGCTTCAAAAATTAAAGATGTAGTTCTCAAGGAGAGGAATATATCCACACCATAAGAATGTAATTTTATTGTAGTATGATATCATAATTGACATAATACTCATTTTTGACCTTTTACAAGTAAAATGCTTAAAATAGTCAAAACAAGGGTATAATGTTTCTAACATAAAATCATGTAAACAATTAAAAATTAATATATTATAATAAACTATTTGGAAATTTAAATTTTTATATTTAATAATATGGCAATTTTTATATGTTAACCATAGTGCAAAATGAGGCATTTCTAGGCCCCATCAATTTGTTCATGATTTCATTATAATATGTAAAAGGGGAATATAAATCGAACCCTTTGATTTTATTGGGTTGTTATGATGTTAGATGGGGTATTTACAATAAAATATAAATTTTATTTTTATATTTTATTTCTTTTGTTATTCTAACATTATAAAGAAGGGAGTTACAAGGAGTGGAAGTGAACAAGTTGTTTTGAAGAGCTTTAAAAGCCCAATGAGGCCATTGTATAGGGGCTGGAAATTTTGTAACCAAGGAGATTTTCGAAAATACAAGCCTTTCATTTTGGTAATAGCAACTTTTGTGTGCAAAACCAAAGGGAGATTACGTCTAAAGCTATGGTTTATTGTCTATCTTTTTCTGCATTGTTTTTGCTTATATCTATTTGTTGATGCCATGAAATGGGTTGCAATAGGTGAATGCTTAAAATAATGTAAATTTTATTTTTCCTTTGAGTCTCGCACTTGGTCTAATATGATTGTGCTTATGTTGCAGGTCCGTTAGGTCATGTTGTTTTAGATTCATCTCACAACTTGGGGTTTTGCAGGGAGGGGATTGCTAACCAAATTTGATATTATTTGTTTTTTTTTCCAGCTAACCTTGTAGATTTGTTTTCTATTTTCTGCATTTAGAGTAAATCTTCAATATTTATTTTATTTGCACATTTCTATTCTGGTCCATTCCAAAATTTCTGTTTTGTTTCATTCTGGTCCTTCCAGAATTTTTGTCATTTATTTTCCATTCTGGTCCTTCCAGAATTTTTGTTTAAGCATTTCCATTCTGGTCTTTCCAAAATTTTTGTTCGTTTTCATTTCTTTTATTTTTCCATTCTGGTCCATTTTCCAGAATTTCTCGTTCATTTGTTTCTATTCTGGTCCTTATCCAGAATTTCTGCACCTCCAAATACATCAATTTAATTTTTAGATAAAATGTTGGTTTAGGAGGGCTACTAACGCCAAATTCACACTAAGGCAGATAAAACAAATGAACGCTGACATGCTAACTTACTAACTCTTACTAACACCAAATTCTAACATAGGGATAGTGGAACAATTACAATGAAGATAAAATGAATCCACTAACTTTAAAATGAACCACACATTAAAGGCATGGATTTTAAAATGAAGTGGACTATTCCACGCACTTTTGCATTTGGAACCTTTCTAATCTGAAGATAAAAGAGTCTACTAATTGGGGTTCAGGGTAGACTATTTTAACATCAAGAGCACTAAAAATAAATCAATATTTTGCAGTTTGAAGGTTTTAAGATCATAATTGCTAAAGCATTGTTTGAACTATTCAAGGCCCCTTGTTAACTGTCACTTGCATAGTTGAGTTTATTCTGGTATACATTTACTTCCATCTTAATTTTTCATTGATTATACAGAAATGTATGCTTATCGGAACCTTGGAGAACTAAGTGGTTTCACTTAATTTCTTTGCAAGAGAGAGTTTTCAAATTAATACTCTATTTGTGGTGATCATTTTGCGATAGGGTAAAATATTCACTCAACATTTTGGTGCTAGAAGGAGGGCCTTCTTTATTGCTTTGCGATTTAGATCTTGCTAACGGTTAACGTGGTCAGTTTTGTTTCCACCTTA
The DNA here is from genome assembly GCA_028583015.1 of Wollemia nobilis. Classification (NCBI taxonomy): domain Eukaryota; kingdom Viridiplantae; phylum Streptophyta; class Pinopsida; order Araucariales; family Araucariaceae; genus Wollemia; species Wollemia nobilis. The sequence continues at coordinate 7,937,686 of JAQPPZ010016710.1, read as the reverse complement.
TTGTGCTTGTAGGTACAACATTATTTCAGTTTATTTTGAGTTGTTTGTGAGAAGCCTTGTTAGGATAGTTAAGTTTCCCAAGCTGGACCCATCTGAGCATATTGCTACTAGGTCTAAAACTACTAGGGAAACTATCTTTCAAAGTCTTACTCCCAATTACAGGAAACCAAAAAATAAAACTCAAGAGATCGAAATCCCACCTAGCATACTTGATCTAGGGTCACCTTTAGGTTCAAGTACACCTAGTGGGTCTCCACCCATTGTTTCCATTACGACAGCCACACCAAGTGTATCTGTCCCCATCACTTCAATAGTTTCAACTATTCTCGTAGGGTCGTTATCATTGCTTAATATGGCCCAACAACAACAACAACCCGCTCTTTGGTGCGGTGTGCAAAGCTCTCCCTTGAATATACCTAGGGATGTCCATGACTTGCCTAGGCATATTGAAAGATCGCTACCCAAGTTCATACATGATGGTCCCATTACTGCTGAAGAGCATGTCCAAATTTACAAAGACTACATGTTTAGACATGGGGTCACTCATGAAGACGTTGCATGTCGAGTATTTCCTAATAGTTTGGACCATGTGGCTAATGAGTGGTACAAAAATCTACCCGCAGGGTCCATTACTTCATGGGCCCAATTGGAAGCTGCCTTCATTAGCCAATTTTGATTGTTGCTAGATCCTTCCATCATCTATAATCTGTTTGTGTCCTATAAATGGTTACCCAATGAGCCTATTAGGACGTTCAATGCTAGGTTCCAAAAGCTATACATGAATGTAACTCGCCACTTCATGGTAGATGCCATTGTGGCCCTTCAATTATATTTTGGAGCTTTAGATCCGGTAACATCCTTGTTTTCCCGAAGAAATGCTCAGGTCACAACCCTTGCTTTGGCTTATGCCGAAACCATGACCCTTGAGCAACAAATGAACTCACCAGGAGGGGGTTATCTCAATGGCCTGGGATGGGACAATATGGTCCATACAGTCAATTCGCCATGATGAATCAGGTAATGGCACCACAGGTCCCAATAATGAACAATTTCCAACAACCGGGTCCATTGATGCAAGCGTATTCACCATTTCCCGCTTTGCCTAACACATCCATTCCACCACCAACCATATTGCCAAACAATCATATGACCATGCCAGGGTTCAGCATGCTTAACAATCAGTTGACCATGCCTGGATTTAGTGCAATTAATACCCAAAGCCCAATAGCTTATCCTTCGATCACACCACTTCATAGTGTGAATATTGTATGGAACAAAAATACTCAAATTTAAGCCATTGTGCCTATTCTAGAAGTGGCTAATGCAGGAAAGGCATTTGGACCCAAAATCACAGTGCCCCAACCACAAGGGCCTGAAGCTAGGATGGATAAGTTGGAAGAACAAGTGACCAAGTTGACAATTAGCATGGGAAACATGAATAAAATTCTGGCACAATCCTTCGGACATAACCGACCTCACAACCACAGAGGAAATGGGCCATACAACACTCACCCCAATAATGGGTGCATGTACCCAACCCAGTAGCCAATCAGGCAGATGTTTCGGAAGATTACGGTGAGTTAGAACCCTGTGATGATGAATTGCCCCATTGTTGCCAAGGGAAGCAAGAGACGTTGTTAACTGAAGTTGTCCACATCCAAGAAAGTGAGGAAGAGGAGGATATTGAGGTTTTAGGAGAAGAATATGAAGAGACTTTGGAGGTCCAAGCTACTAGACGTTTTGGGAAAGGAAATCATCGATATTATACAAGAAGTTCTAAGGATCCCAAAACTTCCTCTACTCCTCCAAACAACCCATTACTTCCTCCTGATACAAAAGGTGAGGTTAATCCACCTCCTCCACCGATTGTAGAGATGTCCAAGCCAGTGAAAAAGAGGATGATTTCAGAAAAACTCACTTATGACTTAGAAGAAGACATGAAGAAAAATAAGGCTAATATCTCATTGTTCGAAGTAGCTAAACTTTTGGGTCATGAGATAGGTTCACCAAAAAACCCACCTAGTCAAGCCCATGAAGCTAATGGTGTCGAGTCTCAACTGGTTCTAAAAAGGGAAAGAAGAGAAGTACCTCCCTTTCTCATAACCATTAGAATTGCAGGCAAAAATTTACACAATTGTCTGATAGATTCAGGTGCTTCGACCAACATCATGTCCCTGGAGGTTTGCCAAAAGTTAGGACTCACACCAATCCCTTCCAAGAGTAAAGTGGTGCAATTGGATAGATCTATTATGGATGCGGTTGGAAGTCTAAATGATGTCCTTATTCAGATTAACTCAGAACCTAGAGTTCAAAATCACATAGATATATTGGTGCTTAATATTCCTACTAAGTATGGAATGGTATTGGGAAGAGATTGGAGTAAAAACTTGAATGGGTATATTGTAACAGATTCTTCCCATATGTGGTTGCCTTGGAGAGGAGTAGCAAATCAAATTCGGGTGGATAGTGAACCTAGACTCAAGGAGATGATAACTGAATACAACAAACCCAACGAAATCCAATATGTCAAAACCGAGTTAGGGGCCTATAGTTTGGACATAGAAGAAGCTACCGAAGAACCTCAAAAAGAGAATGTTTCTTGTAACACTTTGGAAGAGGATAATTTGGTTTGGACTCTAAGATTTGATGGATCTAGGTCAAAACAAGGTGCTGGAGCTGGAATTGAGCTTACATGTCCTGGTAGCAAGCCTATACTTGCTGCCTATAGACTACAATTCCCAGCCACCAACAATGTGGTAGAATATGAAGCACTTATTTTTGGACTTCAATTAGCCCTCAGGAAGAAAGTCAAATGTCTCAAAGTGTTGGGAGACTCGGAGTTGGTGGTCAAACAAGTTAAAGGGCAATATACTTGTCGGGATAAAATATTAAGCCTTTACAGAACCAGAGTTAAGGATTTGATAGATGAATTTGATGCGTTCAATATATCCCTTATCTCTAGGAAAAATAATCGCATGGCAGATTCTTTAGTCGTAGCTGCAAGTATGCTTAAACTTGTGGACCATAAAAAGTGCAAGAAATTCTCAATCGAATTAGTGCCTTGCCCTTCGATACCAGATAATGTTACGAATTTTCAAGTATTCGATAGTGACAGACATGTGTTCAATTTTGTCACTAATTCTGGAATTTTTGAAAATCAGGTAATAGATGAAGAAAAGAGAGGGCAAGAAGAAATGGAATCACAATGTGAGGCAACCAGAGTGTGGAATGATATGCCGAATGGTATGGCTTCGTTAGAGAAAATATTTGACATTGGATACCAAGCGAAAAGAGGAAGGAAGGTACCACCCCCTAAAGAATCTTGTGATTTGATCAATTTAGGGAGTGCAGAAAATCCACGAGAGGTACTTATTGCTAAGGCATGTACAAGGCAAGAAAGGGAGTCTATCGCTCATGCATTAAAGGAATATATTGATTGCATAGCATGGAGCTATAAGGATTTGAAAACTTATGATCAAAATGTGATAACTCATACGATTCCATTAAAACCTGACTCCAAGCCTTTCAGATAGAGACAAAGAACGGTCAACCCAATATTAGAACCCTTAATAGAGAAAGAGGTCAAGAGATTGCTAGAAGCAAAAATCATCTTTCCTGTTAGACATTCCACGTGGGTGGCCAATCTTGTCCCGGTAAGAAAGAAGAATGGAGAGATAAGGTTATGCATAGATTTCAGGAATCTGAACAAGGCTTGCCAAAAGGATAATTACCCATTGCCTACTATTGATGAGATTCTTCAAAAGGTGAATGGGTCAGAAATGATGTCATTCTTGGATGGTTATTCAGGATATAATCAAATTTTAATTCATCCAAATGATAGAATGAAGACAACCTTCACGACTAAGTGGGGAACATTCGCATATAGGAGAATGTCATTTGGGTTATTGAATGCAGGTGCAACTTTCCAATGAGCCATGGATTTTACGTTCAAAGGGCTCATTGGTAAGTGTATTATTGTCTATGTTGATGACATTCCTGTCTTCTCCAAGAAAAGGGAAGATCATGTCAGGGACTTGAGAAAAGTACTTCAAAGATGTAGGGAACATGGGATCTCCCTTAATCCAAAAAAATGCATCTTTGGAGTAACATAAGGTAAGCTATTAGGACATGTCATTTCCAAGGATGGGATTGCTATTGATCCAGAAATAATCTCAGCTATACTAGCCATCCCTCCACCTAATAGCAAGAAAGAGTTAAGATCCTTTTTCGGTAAGATTAACTTTGTAAGAAAATTTATTTCAGGTTTTGCCGAAATTGCCAAGCCTTTGAATGACATGCTAAAGAAGGATGTTCAGATCAAATGGACAAATGAAAATAGGGAAGCTTTCAAAAGCATCAAGGATGCTATCTCTAAAGCCCCTGTTTTAATTAGTCCAGATTATTCTAAGTCGTTCTATGTCTATACTTTTGCTTCAGATCATTCTTTTGCGAGTGTCTTAACCCAAAAGAGCGAGGGTAGCATTGAAAATCCCATAGCCTTCTTGAGTTCTCCATTGAAGGATGCACAGCTAAGATATTCTATCTTAGACAAACAAATGTATGCCCTATTCAAGACCATCAAGAAATTTAGGCATTATCTAGTTCATAGTAAATTTTTTGCGGTAGTTCCTGACCCGACCGTTAAGTCTATGTTTTTGCAAAATGAACTAGGTGAAAGATGGGGAAAATGGATTTCGACCCTTCAAGAATTCGATTTGGAAATCCGGCCCATGAAAATAGTTCGTGGACAAGGTTTGGTCAAGGCAATTGCAGAAATTGATCCATTGATATCATGCCAACATTACGAGGTAGATGACATAACCAAAGATGAGTGGTATGTTGATATTGTATATTTATTGTTGCATGGTAAGTGCCCATTACATTTAAATTCCACTCAACGCAGAGCTTTGCATTTGAAATCTATGAATTTTCTGATTAAATCTGGTGTTTTGTATAGGAAGAACCATGAAGGGATTTACCTTCGTTGTGTTAATCGAGAAGAAGCGACCCAAGTACTTAAGGATTTCCATGGTAAGTATGGAACTGGACATGGGTCAGCCAATGCTACAACTCATCAAATCCTAAGGGTTGGATACTATTGGCCCCATATTTTCAAGGATGCACATGCTCATGTGAGATCATGCCACATATGCCAAGTGGCGGCCAATAGAGAAAGAAATGTTGCAATGCCACTACAATCTGTGGTAGAGGCAAGGCCTTTTGCACAATGGGGATTAGATTTTGTTGGGATCATCAATCCTAACTCATTCGATTCTCATAAATATATCCTTACTGCCACATATTACTGCACAAGGTGGACTGAAGCTATTCCTACTAAGCATGCCACTTCAGAGGTTGTCATTAAGTTTTTAGAGGATAACATTGTTACTCATTTTGGAATGCCCAATGCAATTGTAAGTGATAATGGCTCTGCCTTTTCTTCTTTGGAGTTTGCAAATTGGGCATATGATAATATGGTAAGCTTGAAATTCTCCTCAAATTATTACCCATAAGGTAATGGTTTAGCGGAATCCTCTAACAAGAACTTGTTGTGTGTGATAAAAATGTTACTTGAAAAGAACCCTAGGGATTGGCATAGCAAGTTAAAGTTTACCCTTTGGGCTGATAGGATCAGAACCAAAGAATCAATAGGAACATCTCCGTATCATTTAGTCTATGGGCAGGATCCTATCTTTCCCATAAATTTAAGGTTACAAACATTACATTTCATGAAGGAATATGTTGGGACTAGTGATAAACTTGAAGCTAGGCTAACGCAGTTAATGCATCTTGATGAGAAAAGAGATGAGGCTATGCTTCATTTTAGCAAACATCAGGATGTAGTGAAAATATGGTTTGATAAGAAATCCAAAATCAAAACATTTAAAATTTTAGACCTAGTTTTACTGTGGGATAAAGGTCATGAAAAGAAAGGAGATCATCAAAATTTTGATTGTTTATGGTTGGGTCCATATCAAATTGCTGAAATCCTAGGTGAAAATAGTTTCAGATTAAAAACCTTGGATGGAAATGATTTGGCTTTGCCTGTTAACGGGCTACATTTGAAGCACTACTTTCAGGCCTGAAAAGGCAAAGATCTTGTATTATATGTAAATATGTTTGTGTTTGATGATGTTGAGTCTAATTGTGTTTGTATTCATTCACTTCCAATTTTTAGTATCTTGTATATAACTTGGGTGTGTTGGTTTCTACTTGTTTTGGGTTTTGGATGTGTGGTGTTTTGTCTTCATTTATTTTAATTTTTGGTGTCTACAGTGTGTTCTTGAGAGTGAGATGTCAGCTCATGTCCTCATGAATGTTTAATAAGATCAAGAGAATGTGAAACATCAAAATTGTATTGCAGAAGGCTCCACAATTATCACAAACACATTAAAGTATATCGTTTGAAACTTGTGATGCATGAAGTTGTCAATTTTGCAAATTAGGGTGAAATATTTTACATGCTCCATCTCATTTAGCCTCATTTCATGGTACATTTCATATTGCATTGCATCTCACTTGCATCTACATTTCAAAGACAATCACCGAAAATATGTCAAATTCTCTTAGGATCATTGCACAATATACACTAAGAAGATCTTGAGATTGGGAACTGATGTCGAAACTGTCTTGAACCAAACACGATTTGCACATATTAAAAACATCTTGGGTAAAATGGTCAAAACCATCCTTGGGAGAAAATGCGAGGTGAAAAGAGTCATTCTTGTCTGTCCTATCATGCAACATAGTCCATAAAATAATGGTTTTCACCACTTCCACAATACTTGAAAACCCAAAATCAGAGTAGTAAGGATAGGGTCAAATTCTCATCATACTTAGGTTGAGAATCCGATTCCCCAAAGCTCTGATTCTGCCTCCATCACACCATTGACTATTGGGTTGTAAGGATCGTACTACATATCCCTTAGAAGGATGGGTAGTCATCCCCAAGATTCAAGAAATCCAAAGTAAAATGTTCACCATTCCACTTCCATCACACCACCGACTATTGAGTTGTAAGGATCGTACTACATGTCCCTCAGAAGGATGGGTAGTCATCCCCAAGATTCAAGAAATCAAAATCTAAATCATGGACTATGGGGCTAACCTCCACCGGGGCTATAGACGCTTGATTGGTAGTGGAGTATGCTCATGCGTGGCGACATGTCTCGTTTAAAAGTGAGACCTCTAACCGCTCACATGGACAGGCTAGCCTTGTGGTTTCATCCATAATAGGTTTAATTATTTTGGTCAAGATGAGGTAATAAACTCAGATCATAGTAGTAAGGATAGGGTCAAATTCTCATCATACTTAGGTTGAGAATCCGATTCCCCAAAGCTCTGAGTCCACTTGCACACACCGGTTCGGGATGGTAGCGGTTCATAACCGAGCTCTTGATCTGGTAAATGAATTCACTGCACACACATTTGGTCCTAAGAGGGTTAGACAGTTTTAGTGTGTTTGTTTCATTAGAATGTTGAGTCTTTGCAAAATAGGTTGTTCATAGCATCCTTTTAGTCTATATTCACTCTCGCATAAATCATTCTTAACCTATCATATGCATCCATGTGAAACTGACGATGGAATGTTGAATGGTTTCAGACGATAAGGAATGAATCACTTTGCACACACTGAGCTGATGCTGAATAATTCTGATGGTTCATGTCTTTTTGGTCTACTTTCATTCTCTGGATATTTGTTGATGCTTGTAATTTTAATTTTTGGGTTTTGTGTGTTTTTAGAGTTTGGGTTCTCACCGAAATGCTAAGGAGCATTTCCCAGTAGAGTCACCATTTGTTGTGGCTGCTCCACAACTAGCCCCAAAACTTGGGGACCCACTTTTTAATTTTATGTTTTAAGCCTTTTGGGGTACCCTTGGAGAAATAATTTTGATTGGTCCCATCCTTGATAGTTTGCAATTCAATCCCAAGGTTCCTCCTTGTGCAATGTCTTTGGTCTTCGGTGGTCTTCCTTCGGAATGTTGATCTCAAAGTATTTTATGTTTTGGTTTTAAGATTCCTTCTGGGATTCTTGTTTTATGGTTAGATTGTTAGAGTTGCTTTTAGTTTTAGTCTTTAATGTTTGTTTTAGTGTTTCCCTTTATGGGATTTTGCTGTAGTAATTAGGTAAGGTTTTTTTATGATTAGATTAATAAAATATATATATAATATATATATATATATATATATATATATATATATATATATATAAATAAATGTTTATTATTATTAATATTAATAATAATAATAATAATAATAATAATAATAAAGATGTAATAATAAAAAGAATTTTTTTTTGACAATTTAACTTCGGGCCTTCGTAACCTTTCAATGTGTTTAAAGCACATTCATTTTTTTGAAAGTTTCTAAAAAATTAATTTATGATTTGAATTGCTCCCATATTAATACTTCTATGTATATGACATGTATCTCTAGACACGACGCCAGGACCACCGTGGAGTATGTCTATGTGGACCAACAAGGAGTATACCACAACAGAAGCGACAAAACGTGTGTTGCTTTGGCTTCGTCGATGATGATGTGGCCACCGAAGAGGGATTTTGAGGTCGTAAATATGATCGTTGTTATTGTTGATGCAATAGGAAGTAGCCAGGTTTTAGTTGAGGGTCATGGAGGATACGTCGAACCTAATTTGCACAACGTTCAACCAAAATAACAGTCGTAGGCCCCACTGTAATTGACGTGGATAGTGGGTCCACATGAGGCCATGACGGCGGTTAGTTGGCAACAATTAATGGTATAGTATTCAGGATGTTGATGGACCCCACGCAGCACCAGCTTGACATCCACAATGGGGCTAACACATATCGATTGTAGTGGCCAGCATCCAACGGGCCATTTAGGGTGTTCGTTACCTTCACTAAAAAGTGAGCGCCAAAAAAGGAATGCAGTGAATAAGTTGGTAACGACATCTCAGGTGGTGACAAAATTTGATGATATTATACGATCTAACAGAAGCATGTGTGACAGCATGGAGGTGTACAAGGTTTGAATGCACAAAGGAAAAATGGGTCCCACTTGATTTAAGCGGCATAATGAGGTGTCACCTAGAATAGAAATTAAACAAGGGTGCAACACATGCAAAAAATAAATGCCAGAGAGTCGTTGTGATACCAGGAGGCCAATGTCAATGAAAAATAGATAGCAAGATGTTGCATTGCCAGTAGAAGTGGTTGATTTCATGGCAGAAGGCAACGCCATGAGATGGTGTGCGTAAGACACCTTGGATGACCACTCAGTAAACGAAGCACGATAATATTTGAGAACTTGACAGGAATGGTCGATGAGATTCATGAAAATTTAATTCAAGCATGTGACAAAGCTAGGCTCGACATATGGGTGAAGCGATGACAACGCTAACCAATAGTGATATACATGCCCGAAAGGTGAATTAATGGTAATCATGAGAGAATGGCTTGGTGCAAATGATCATAGCGTTGATGGCATGAATTAACATCAGTTACACAACAGGTAAATCTTGTAGCGCAACAGTAGTCAGTGAACATAACATAGCAGTGCAGAGCATCTATCATATTTGGGTAGAAGGGAGTTAGAGCCAAGAAACCTAACCCTAATTTCCAAAGTGAGTTCTTTAAAATCATGTTGCTGCTAGATATCATCATTTTTTTTTAGTCGTTGGAAGAAAACATCAATGGGCTCGTCAGAGGCAGAGTCCAAAATGCATATGCTGTCAAAAACACACCCATAGTCAAGGTGAAAGATAACATGTTTACTTTCATTACATATTAGTTTAATTCAAAGTTGTGCTCTAGTCATTCATGCCACGATTGCATATTTCTGTCGAGAGTGTTTTAAGGGCATAAATTGATTTATTTTGTTATATAGTTGGACCTTGGTTTTTTTTATTATTAAAGGTTCAATGAAGGTCTAGCTTTCTTATGCCCTAAGTATTCACCATGGCATTTGGGCCATGTTATTTAAAATATGGAAAGGATATAAAGGAAAGGGAGATATAAGGGAATTCAAATGAATTATTATTGTAGGATGGGAGTTATAAGTTACAAGGCCCCTTGTAATATTTGTTCATGATTTCATTATAATATGTAAAAGGGGAATATAAATCGAACCCTTTGATTTTATTGGGTTGTTATGATGTTAGATGGGGTATGTAAAATAAAATATAAATTTGATTTTTATATTTTATTTCTTTTGTTATTCTAACATTATAAAGAAGGGAGTTACAAGAAGTGGAAGCGAACAGGTTGTTTTGAAGAGCTTTAAAAGCCCAATGATGGCCATGGTTTAGGGGCTAGAAATTTTGTAACCAAGGAGATTTTTGGAAATACAAGCCTTTCATTTTGGTAATAACAAATTTTGTGTGCAAAACCAAAGGGAGATTACGTCTAAAGCTATGGTTTATTGTCTATATTTTTCTACATTGTTTTTGCTTATATCTATTTGTAGATTCCATGAAATGGGTTGCAATAGGTGAAGGTTTCAAATAATGCAAATTTTATTTCTTCTTTGAGTCTCGCACTTGGCCTAATCTGATTGTTCTTATGTTGCAGGTCCGTTAGGTCATGTTGTTTTAGATTCATATCACAACTTGGGATTTTGCAGGGAGGGGATTGCTAACCAAATTTGATATTATTTTCTTCTTCTTTTTTCCAGCTAACCTTTTAGATTTGTTTTTTTTTCTATATTTAGAGTAAATATTCAATATTATTTATTTTCACAATTCTATTTTCGTCCAGTCCAAAATTTCTATTTTGTTTCATTCTGGTCCTTCCAGAATTTTTGTCACTTATTTTTCATTCTGGTCCTTCCAGAATTTCCATTTAAGCATTTCTATTCTGGTATTTCCAGAATATTTGTTCATTTTCATTTCTTTTATTTTTCCATTTTGGTCCATTTTCTAGAATTTCTCGTTCATTTGTTTCTATTCTGGTCCTTATCCAGAACTTCTGCACCCCCAAATACATCAATTTAATTTTAAGATAAAATGCTAGTTTAGGAGGGCTACTGATGCCAAATTCACACTAAGGTAGATAAAATAAATGAACGTTGACATGCTAACTTACTAACTCTCACTAACACCAAATTCTAACATAGGGATAGTGGAACAATTACAATGAATATAAAATGAATCCACCAACTTTAAAATGAACCACACATTAAAGACAAGGATTTTAGAATGAAGTGGATTATGCCACACACTTTTGCATTTGGAATCTTTCTAATCTAAAGATAAAAGAGTCTACTAATTGGGGTTTAGGGTAGACTATTTTAACATCAAGAGTACTCAATATTTTGTAGTTTGAAGGTTTTAAGATCATAATTGCTAAACCATTATTTGAAGTATTCAAGGCCCCTTGTTAATGGTCACTTGCATAGTTGAGTTTATTCTGGTATACATTTACTTTCATCTTAATTTTTCATTGATTATATAGAAATGTATGCTTATCGGAACCTTGGAGAACTAAGTGGTTTCACTTAATTTCTTTGCAAGAGAGAGTTTTCAAATTAATACTCTATTTGTGGTGATCATTTTGTGATAGGGCAAAATATTCACTCAACATAAAGTAAGTTGATTTTGAAGTATTTGAGAGATATAAGAAAGTATTCTTTAATTAATTAAAATATTGATATGAATGAGAGACATAATAAAATTAGATAATTGATTTTTGAATTGGAGAATTAATTATTTTGAAGAATTGAAATTAGGAGGAAGTAATTGAAATTGGAAATCAAGGAGATATAAGAAATATTAAAATCAAGGAGAATGAATTTGATGAATGGTTAATTAAAAGGATTAAAATTTGAAATTGAAAAATAAATTGAAGAAAATTAATTTGAATTTGAGGAGGTTGGATATTGTAGATTTTAATTAGATATATTATGGAAAATATAAATATTTTCCTTTCTGAATCACAATTTTTGAAAGGATCAAATTTTACATCATGGAAACATAAAATATCAATACTCATTTCTGAAATTTTTTTGGGATATAGTAAATGATAAAAAGGACATGCTAGAAGATGAAATTGAAAAATAAAAATTTAAATATGGTGATGCAAAATCTCTTATGCTAGTCACATTTGGTGTAGCAGATGAAATTCAGGCATATATAAGTGAAGCAAAGACTTCAAAAGATGTTTGGAAAAAAATTATGCAAAATTTTTGAAGGAAGGAATGAAGCAACCATTTAACACTTAAAATCACAATTATATTATTTAAAGGTTCATAGTTGAGAAAGTATATAGCATTTTATTCAAAGGATATTATAATTAAAAGCTAAATTACAAACTATGGGAGAAAAATTGGAAGACAAGTTTCTTGTCCAAGTTACATTAAGAGCACTCCTAGAAACATAAAATAATTTAGTCACTTCTCTTCAAGTGCTAAATAAAACCATATCCTTTGATGAATTAGTCAACATTCTTCAAGAATATGAAGTGGAAAATCTAGTCAGATATGAAATGACTAATAATGCTTTGATGTCAAAGAAAAATGTATCAAATAATATTGTTGCATCATCTCAATCTCAACCTGAATGGAGGAGAAGATATTGTCACATATGCAATATGGAAGGTCATACCACAAGCTATTGTAGATATAATTTTCTGAACCAAAGGAATCAAATGAATAGACCTTTTCAACAGTTCCAACCAAGATAACATCAATCTTTATATCCACCTATGCAACAACAACGTCCATAAAAATAAAATCAAAAAGTAAACTTAGTTCAAGAAATTCAAGAAATTAAAAAATGAGGATGAAAATGAAATAAGAGCCCTTATGGTAATAACTATAGATAATGATGGTATGGACCAAATTGAGAAAACATGTACCAAGAATGATAATACAGAACATTCAAAAAAATTTAATGGCACTGATGTTTATGATAACAAAACAAATTTTTTTGAAAAAAAGGATAAAAGGAAGAGATGAAAGATATGAACCAAAACACAAAATGCTTCAAAATTGTAAGATCTACAATAGGTTCAAACCAAAGACATGTCAGGAAAATAAAATCAAAATACATTGCATATAAAATAATAAATCATAATGAAACATAATCACAGACATATTTAAACAATTTTATAGAAAAAAAAAAGAAAATTTGACAAGCATTGCAAGGAACAATTTAATAGAACAATGCTAGAATTTAAAGCAATACAAAATCCAAAGTTGAATAATGAAGACAAGAGTCAAAGATCAAAGTAAAATATCCTTCCTATCAAATAATGTAATACGGGGGTGTTGGAGGTATTACATTATTTGGTACCTTGAGTACCATTGTAAATATTTAGATTAGGATATATGTTTATTATTTGTGTCAAGTTTTAAAATGTATTTATGTGTCATGTAATCAAGTGGGAGTTATGAATGAAAGGTTTCATGTGTGTAAGTAAAGAGTTATGAGTGAAATATGTCATGTGTGGAAGTGAAGAGTTATGAGTGTGATATTTTTTTATGTATAAGTGAAAGTTATGAGTGTGAAGTGTTAAGATTTAGAGTAGGGACTCATGAGTAATAATAAGAGACTTTATCATTATATATTATGTGATATTTGATGAAAATATGAAAGGTTTCATCTCTTGTGAGTTTGAAGAAAGCAAAGGTCAAGAGTCATGTTCATTGAAGAGTCTCATGTAAATATATATATTAAAGATAAAGCTCCTTGTTATATAATGAATTAATAATCGAATAAGCATTGCTATATGCATGATTTTGTAGATGATTTATTTTAATAACTATTTATTTTTGGTATGCAAATTTGTTGTGATTAAATGAGTTTGTCATGTGTGAGATTATTCAATCCTGAGAATTATTAATCTATGAATTCTTTGGTCCCGTTTGCTAAAAACTTTGACACTCATTCTATTATCTCACATGGGTTGATGTTTCATTAGAAACTATTTTTAATAAATTTTTCATTACCTTCAACTAAGATTTTTCCATAGTAGAAGGAATTTCAACAATAAGGGAAATAAAGACTTCAAGTATGACAAAATTATGCTAAGAGGTTATCGGTTGGATGACTTAAAGAGGGTAGTATGGAGATTAAACACTAATAAATAGAGGCATAGGGTCCTAGGATATAGCCTTCCAATTTGGATTAAGTCATGTTTATCCTAGATGGCTAAACCATAGGATTCTGGTAGAGAATTTTATCTTTTGGATTTAATCATCATGGATATCTCAAAATCTAAGGCCTTCAAATAATAAATAAATGCCATAACTAGGAGGGACAAATCTCATCAGGTATTATATGCCATGTCTTGTGAATTCAAACATTGAAATTGTCCATGGTCTCCATTGGTTCTTTCTTTATGGTTGACAGTTGTTCCAAGAGAGTGCCTTCTACTTGAATCTTTCAATAAATAAAGTAAGAAGCTAGTCCTAGTTAGCAATAAAGTATGGTTGAAGTGATACATGCCACTCACAATCCTTTCCTCTAAATGACACTACCAAAAACCTTATATCTACATTTTGTTTTATCACAATATGAAGCACACATAATCTAGCCATGTTCTCCAGTTGCTCAATCAAAGTTGTCATGTCTTCTTGATGTAGTATGGGAGAGATTTTAGTATAAATGTTAGAATATCATCCTATATTGTAGGTAGAGCAGTGGTTACAATGGAATTTTTTTCTTTCAAGTAGGTAATATTTTAGGTGGTTGAGCCACCATGTTTTGGCCTCTACATCTTGTTCTTCTCAAAATGGTGTTAATTGATGGAAACAATGTTTGAAGATTGGAAGCAACAAAGGATTTGATTGCAGGTTTTTCGTTCATAAACATATAGATTAATTTTTTTAGTAGAGTCTTTAGGTGAATATTGCATTTGCTCTTTAAGTAGGTAGACTAATATCTTCACTAAAACCTCAATTTGGTATCTTTATAAATGACTATATATAAATATTCACCTTTAAGAAAAGTTGTCAAGTGAGATTTTTTAGATGCTTCAATCAAGCAGATAGGCATGGATCTATATTAGCCTATTATAGTTCTTCTTGATAGTGGGACTAATTAGAATGAATCAATTGGGTTCCACTATGTGTGCCACTAAATTGTTGTTCTCTGATTTTTGTGGTCACCAAATAATAGGAACCATATGACTAAATGATTACGCTTTGCATAGAACAACATAGCAAGGTAGATCTGAGAGCATGATAAATGGCTCGATTATACTACCTCTAAGGTTTTTTGTAAGTTTGGATCCTTTTAAGGTGTTATTTTTAGTGCTCCCTAACCTAACCTTCCTAGCTATCGAGTGCATAGAGGAAAAAAAAGAGAAATCATAGGAAACAAAGATAGCAAAAAGGAAAAATATCCTAATCCAACTAGGGACAACGCAACAAAATTGTAAGGTTCTTTTTCACAATGGTGGGATAAATGAACGTGTGAATCAACCATAGAAAATGCACAAGGAACACTTTTTTCTCAATACATAGAGTTAATAACATATTACACATACATAATACAAGATAAAAATGAAGTAGTCATGACCTCTTATACATACACATAAGTATACATACACACAAAAAACTAGATAAACAAATTTTAGTATTCACAAATTTTGGTATATATATATATATATGAATATGAATGTTATAAATTAAGCCAAAAGTGAGGGCTCAAAAACATATCTACAAAATTACCCAATATCTAGGTCCATATTGTTATACAAAAAAATGAAAGGGAAGTTACATGCAAGGCTTGAGGCTTAAATAAGCAACTCATCGATCCTTTACAATGCTTGGAAAGCTACTATTTATAAATAAAATAGGGAGATTTTTCCTCCAACATTTGTATGGGAGCCTTTGACAAAGCTTCTATGTTGCTTCTTTGATCTAATCCTCCTTACATCACTTTTAATCCTTCAAGGTATATAGATCTAGAATCATCAATTTTGAGCTATTGGATATTCACTGCCACCCTAGGGATCCTAAAAATTGATTAAAAGCACCTTTTACAATCAATGTTGTCATATTTAGGATTTTTTGCATGTCTACCATACTATTACCTTTAATAAGCCGCCCACTTTCCTTCGATTATTGATCACAATTAATGCCAGTAGGTGATCCTTAACTTTTCTCAATATGGCTTATCAACTCAACTCATTTGTTCTTTTGGGAGCTTGTGCACTAGTACTAATGTCTTGCAAGTCGATCTAACCCTTCTTCCTTGTCGGTAATTTTTGCATCATGCTCAAATTCCTAAAGCATTTATGTTTTCTGTTCAGGTTGCTTTTATCTTTCGAGCCATCAAATCGTTGTCAAATTTTTCCCTCATCTTTTTGCATCAAAATTTTATAAACTTTTGAGGTTAGGTTGAACTTTCATTGGGTGGTTAGCGAAATACATTTCCTTGTATTTTTGTTAGACATTTTGGATGTTTGTCTCTCAGAACTTTTATTTTGTCCATCCTTGAATTTTTTTTTTTGAATCATGGTTATAATTTTTGAAATTTTTCTTCTCCTTTCTCCTTCAAATATTTCTTAAATTCTAACCTTCAAATTTTTTTTTTCTTCTTAAACTTATCGAAACTTCTCATTTGCTTTTTGTCTTATTGGAACTTTTGCCTTCCCTCCTTGGTCTGAATTTTTATAAAATGGTGCCAACCCTTTGATTAAAACCTTTTATCATTTGATTTTTGTCTTATTGGAACTTTTGCCTTCCCTCCTTGGTTTGAAATTTTATAAAATGGTGCCAACTCTTTGATTAAAACTTTTTGTCTATATTGGTCTAATGTCTCTTTTCTTGCCTTCTCCTGGCTTTGCCTCATTAAGTGTAGTGAAAACTCACTACAAGTATTATGGATAGTTGGCATGGGCCACACATAACCCATGGTTGATTACATTTTAATATTTTTTATAATAATTAGTGGAGAAAAGATTTACGAATATGGGTATATAGAGAACGAATATTGTCATTGTAATCAAGGAATCATATCAATTATTATTTGTAACAATTTTGGCTCGTGAAATGAATATGGAGTGATTTCTTCCTTAATAAGTATTATTGGTGTTGCCCTACCCTAAGGGTATTGTGTATATATGCATCTCTTTATGTGGATTATTATTGTGGTTATTATTTGTTGATGAATGTTTACTATTTCATTAAATGGTGGATGAATTTTGTTGATGAGAATTGAGGTTCATAACATCCTCTATCCTAATTTGAAGGTTTTAACCTTTTTGAAGAAAATAATCAAACCTATGTAAATTCTTTGGGATCATTCTATTTGCATTTTGACCATTTGGAGGATTGCAAAAACAAGTTTTAACTTGCCATTACATTTGAAATATGTGTTTAAGAGAACTTATAAATTTATTGCAAATGAAGTGTATATTAAATTAGGTACATTTTTTTGTTGATATCCTTGAGATTGGTGCTAGCCAAACAAATATCACATCCAAAATTATAAGTTAGGTATTTTTTACCCCCTCCCCCCTAATAGATTTTTTCTTTCTCACTTGCACCTAGAATTAATAGTAAATGACAAGTATCTTTTTCTAAATGTGAATAGGTTCATCTTGGAAATCAAATAAGGAAAGCCAATTTTGAAGTCAAAAGTCAAGTCTTAGATTGGCATCTCCTCCATTTAAACTTCCAACATTTTCCCTAGCTCCTATTCTAGATTGTGCTAATAAATATGCTTTTTGCTCATCTTGTAGAGGTTATCCCCATTTGTTATGGTTCTACAATTTTACTCAAAGAGGCTAGTCTTTCATTGGTCATCTTTTCCCAAGTCTTTAAATCTCATGGAAAAATTCCCTTCTAGGTTTTACTAATTTTATCTTTTAGAGTCCTCTGTGGGAACCCTTTACATTGATCGTCCTTAAGCATGTTTGGAAGTAGAGATGTCAAGATGTGCTTATTGGTTTTGTGCCTTCTTGTAGGCTATTTTTGTTAAAATTATTTTCTAATTTGATCTTATAGGTATCTAGTATCTCTTACGTGAATAAGATGAGACAAGTTCAAAATTAGTTGAATAACTAGTAAAACTCCATACTTTTGTTGCCAATATATAGTCAAATGTTGAACATGTAGACCATAGGTTGCCCATAATTGCTTAAGAATAATGATACATAATTGGCTAAAAACCCTCTAAGAAATAATTAACTTACTGTAAGGTATTGTAATAACAACTAAGACTACTTATGGTTTTTTTAAGTATTATTTTTTAAATTAATTTATGATATTGTTAGTTTAAAGTTATTTTTTTTAATTTTCCGTTCTGGAGTTACTTTTTATTCAAATTTGTAGTTGTATTGTTATGTTTTTTTACTTCGAACAATAAAATATGATATCAGTCATTCGTCTCCAAAGAATACATACGAGGCTTTATATATATATATATCTATCTTCGGTTGACGGGTCAATTTTTTAAACAGAATTAAATCTAATTTGAATGCACGGAGCAAAGCCAGTGAATTTTCAAATGAAAGAGGCGTAATCAACCCGAATAAAGAGAAAAATTACAATCACTTATAGTGCCAACGTGCTTGCAATGACATCTTTGAATTGCAGTGAAAGAACATCTTTAACCTTTTTTAGGCTTATGGCCAAGAATATATTATGTTTCATGGTCAATGATTGTAAGCTTCTCAATTTAGCACTCATCCCCACTAAACTTGAAGGACTTACGCACACAGTAAAAGCGAGACAAATCTATTTATGGGATCTGAAGAAACTTGTAAGTGGCGGCCGTCCACCGTCCACCGTCCACGTTTGAAAAGGTCGCTCGCCTACGAACTATATTGGAAAAATAAAAGAAGAAAAATTGAATCCCTAAGCCGATGCAAATGTAAGTTGGTACTCTTATGTCCTGCGTTGCAGTCTTTGCACCGAAAGTCTTTGGGGGCGTTCTACGTAACCATGGTTAACAACAAAACAGACCAAACCCAGGCTTAAAATACTGAAAAGGTATTTTCCTCCTCTTTTATCGGCGAGAGTTATGGGCGCTCGCGACGAGATACGAAAAGCAGTGTCATATTCAGAAGCTGCGAGTCTATTTTTAGAGTAGTGTTATTGTTTGTTATTGATATTTAAACAACGAGCGTTTTGTTTTTTTTTTAATATTCGAAGTTAGCGATTCTAGAAGTAAAGCCAGACGAAACGGATTTCTTAAAATTCCATTGAAAATAAATGCGAAACAAGAATAATGACCTGTAAGCGAGATTGTTTGGGTGTTGTCGAGAAGTGGCGATTCCCGCACAAAATTGTTCCAACACTCTACTGATGACTTAATGAGCTTTCCTTGCCGTGTTCAAATTTCTATTTAATGAACCTTCCTTTCTCCCACTTTCTCATTGCAATT
Organism: Wollemia nobilis; assembly: GCA_028583015.1. Classification (NCBI taxonomy): domain Eukaryota; kingdom Viridiplantae; phylum Streptophyta; class Pinopsida; order Araucariales; family Araucariaceae; genus Wollemia; species Wollemia nobilis. Next base: position 7,918,371 of record JAQPPZ010016710.1, on the reverse strand, counting down.
TCTCCTCCGGTCTCTGATTTGTGAGTCGCTTTCAGTTTGGCGTCGTCGAAGTCTTTGTTGTAGGTGAGTCTGGGATCCATCCCTAAAATGGCTGCTTTGGAGTGAAGACTGCTCCCGAGTTTAATCATTGTTGATAGCACTTTGAGTTTAATTAGTAATGTTTTTTCTTGTGAATTGCAGGAGCTATGGCATTTGTAGAACTTTTATTACTGGGATTTTTCTCAATAGGTAGATTTGGATGTGCTTACGGCTGGACAAGCGCTCATGCCACATTCTATGGTGGCAGTGATGCATCCGGCACAATGGGTAAGTGTCTAATTCTCTTGCATTGTCCACCAGACGATGGAATTGAGCTCTTGCATTGTAACATGGGAAAATTGTTTTATATCATGCAGGGGGCGCCTGTGGGTATGGCAATCTATACAGCCAAGGATATGGCATCAACACTGCAGCTCTGAGTACCGCTCTCTTCAACAACGGCCTCAGCTGTGGAGCGTGCTATAAGATAAAATGCAACGACGATCCACAATGGTGCCTCCCCGGTAAAATTGTGGTCACTGCCACCAACTTCTGCCCGCCCAACTATGCCCTGCCTAATGATGCTGGGGGCTGGTGTAACCCCCCACTACAGCACTTCGATCTCTCACAGCCTATATTCCTGCAGATTGCCAAGTACAAGGCCGGCATTGTCCCTGTTCTCTACAAAAGGTCCGTCCTCCGGTTTCTGGTTGATTATACATCTGCTTCTCTGATTTCGTTGTATTAGCAGATGGACTAGTCCCTGTACTATATCCGCTTCTCTTTCTACGTTAGTTGATTTATTTCAATGTGTGTAATTGCAGGGTACCCTGTCACAGAAGAGGCGGAATCCGATTTACCATCAATGGGCATTCCTACTTCAATTTGGTGCTGCTCACAAACGTTGGCGGAGCAGGGGACGTGGAGGCAGTGTGGATAAAGGGGTCAAGGACTGGGTGGCAGCCAATGTCGCGGAACTGGGGCCAGAATTGGCAGAGCAACAGCTACCTCAACGGGCAGAGCCTCTCCTTCAAAGTTACCACCAGTGACGGCAAGACAGTCACATCGTACAATGTCGCTCCCAGCGACTGGCAATTTGGCCAGACTTTTAGCGGTGCTAAGATATAGTAATATAATATAAACCATAACAGCGAGGATTGTATTATTATAGTATACTGGCAAGGATCGTATTATTATTATTTTGTGACCAAGGTGGTCTCGTCTAGAGTTTGCATATACATGTAGCAATATGGCCATCGACGTTGGCCTAGTTTTAGTCGGGCTGTGCTCGCTTGTATCTATTGATGGTGATTGTTTATTTTTCATCCGAGACGAAGCGCTGTGGCGGTGGCATGGAAGGGTGCTGCAGATTTGTCTAATGAGGTGACTTTGATTTTTAGGAGATAATGTGTATTTACTGTAAAGTAGTCATAGTGGGGGCATGGAGAAGAAGTGTTGTGTTCTGCAGAGGGACAATTGTGCTTGGTGCAATTGTCTATACTCAACTGTCATTATATATAATAATAAGTGTGGTGTTCGATCCCAGATTCTGGTGCCATGAGTTAGTTTGGTGAGGCCGTCAGATTTAAATCTTCTATTTTGGAGTCTGAACTTCCATATGTGATTTGGTTATCCGGAATATCTTCGAGAAAGAAATCCTTTATTGTTGATTACATGGAAGAAGCCAAACAGGAGAAAATGATTAACTCAATTTAAAAAAAATTATTTTCAATAATATAACAATTGTATAACCTTTTTTAAATTTTATATAATTAATTAAAAATCAATTAATAATAAATTATTAATAAAATTTATGATTTTTTAAAATTATTTTAAAGTATAAAAATAATTTATTTTTTATATATAAAATTATATTTATTATAAAAAATCTATAAATTTTTAAATTAATATTAATTATATAATATTTAAATATGATATTAGATAAAAATACAATTGACCTAGTATGAAAGCATGCTTTAGTTCCTCGTAGCCTTCATATGACATTGTCATTTTCCTTTTCAAATTTTTAATGAAAATGACAATATTTAAAAATATATATTATTAATTAAAAACAATTATTATTAGTATATTTAAAAAAACTAATGTACTTGATTGGCTCATAATAAATTAATGCTGAACTTCACAAGTCCTAAAAAAAACACTATCTAGAGATGGTGCATTTTACCAACACTGATCTAGTGTTTTCCCCTATTTTGCTTAAATGATGAGTTGAACTACTAAAACCAATCATAAAGGAGATGTATGATGCCAACATAAGTAAGGTAGAGGGAGATGATCATTTATCATTGAGCTTGTAACGCCTCATTTTTTATATAGATAAGTATTGCAAATAAGTCAAAGCATATAACTTATCATAATTCTTAAGATTTTTTTAATGGTTCAATCATAACGAACCTTCATGGGAATAAGAAGAATAGAATAAAATATAAGATTTCTAAGTCTGCAAGTTAAAAGTAATTCACGAAACAAGAATTTAAAAATAACCACTATATTTATGGATACAATTACACAATACTCTAAAAATCAAAAGAGTGAAAGGAGGTACTTATACCAATACCAAAACTCCAATTATATATTAAAGTTTAACCTAAGTTAACATAACAAGAGGACTTTAGGTTTACAAGGTAGAAAGAGGGTTTAACCATAAATTGGTTAATTGTGATCCATATGGCTTATATAATAAAATATTATAATTAATTAATACATTGTATAATGAAAAAGCCTTAGGCCTATCCAATACATCATACAATGTTGGCCTTGACCATGAATAAAATTAAATGAATCAAATTAAAATTTTAACATCCTTGTGAGGGGCCAAGGAGAGAAGATATTAGTAACAATAATATCACCTCCCATAATGGATGTTCTAATGGGCCTCCACATTTTTAGGTAGACTCATATGGATATTCCCATCATCTAAAATATGTTGATGCAACCTATTTCCTACACAATAGTCCCCTTAGGTTTGATTATAGTCACCATTACCACTATTAAAAATTTTGATACACATAAAAAAAAAACACTTCCACTAGGACATCAAATGAAGAATAAAAGTCAAAATTACTACCTCCTTTAAAGATAATCTCCTTCAATCTTCCATTGTGGCATAAGGTATGTCTTTAAGACACAAAATTTTCCTCTTCCAACATACATCACACTTTTTGAAGACTTTCTCTTACCCTTGGGACACCCAATTTTAGTCATCAAAAGACGTTTTGCATGAACTTGCTTAAAATAAGAGTTGTAACAAACTTTCAAGTTTACCTAGACAAAAAATAGAAGAAGAAAGAGACTAATAAAATTTTAGATCTTCATGAGTAAGCTACCCAAAGGAGAAGAGGGATTGACTAAAGCACATCCTAAATCCTTTTCCTACAAGCCTTCAAAAGACTCAAAATCTTTTGCAACTATCATAAATCCATCTATATCTTCCAAAAAATTAGGCCAAAGATTATGATTACATAAAATATGATAATTCTACCTTTTAAAATAGGAAAATTGCTTTACTAACCAACATGGCATAGCCTTTGTAAGGGACAATGAGCTAGCACATTTCATAAATAAATATGAGATCAACTCTCTTTCGTAAAAAATAGTGGAACAACTTGTAAGTGACAATGAGCTAGCACCTTCCATAAATAAACATGAGGCCAACTCTCTTTTGTAAAAAGTAGTGTCACAACTTGGACTGGGCCCTCTAACTCTCCATGCATAGCACAAACCTCCATGCCAATGGTGGTTTTGATATTGTAGTAGAGCATTTAAATATTATTGTATCTACATGATCTCCAAGAAAAAGAGATATTTTATCCTTCAAAACAAATGATCACACATAACTCAAACCCAAAATGTAGATCTATGATCACCTCAATGCACCCTTCCATAGTCATAATAGCATCATTGATAAAGGAATGGTGGTGTGCCCCCTTCCCCTTGGATAAGGGCATCATGTGCCCCTCCAATGAATGATATCAATCAAAAGTAGAAAAGGTATTTAAAAATTCATGTAAAATTCTATTGAATTATAGAGCATCCTTCCCTTTTCAAATCTCCTATTTTGATAATTATTTTTGCAATATTAGATTAAAGTACGATTTCTTAAATTTTCCTTTAGAGAAACAACTATATATTTTATTTTCAAAGCTTTTGAAAACATGAAAAAATAGATAGTAAATCCATCCTAGGATCCAAAAGAATAATTAGAGGTTCCAAATGATGTTTCTACATGACCAAGTAAGGAAAATTCATACTTGCTCTAATACCACATTGAAATTCATTATATTTTCTAGAAATGAACATAAGCAATTCAACCATTCAAATCTTACACAAAAAGCATAAAAGGATGAAAGAAGAGACATTGATTTGGGGAAACCCATAGACACCATAAATGATCACTATATTCATGGATAAAATTATCCCACTTTGATAATAAAATGAGGAGTGGAATGGTGTAGTTATACCAATACCAAAACTTCAATTATATAATCAATTTTAATCTAAGACAACATAACAAGAGGAATTTAGGTTAAGTACAAGTTATAAAGAGGGTTTAACTATGACAAGGTTAATCGTGATCCATATGGCTTACACAATAAAATATTATAATTAATTAATACATTGTATAATGAAATGTTGTTAGGCCTATCAAATACATCATAGAATGTTGGCCTTGGCCATGAATCAAATTTTAATTTCTACACTGCCTATTTCACATCTAAATTGGTTTGATTTGGTTCTTAGTTGGTCCATGAGCATCTTTGTTCTCCAATTGACATTTTCTTTTATATAGGTCTTTTGGTGAATGATCATATGTAGGTTTAAATTAAACAAGATAATGCTTTTTTCCTTCCTAACTTCTTTTCCTCCCATAAAATTATTATGAATTTTGTACTACTAAATATATATATGCATTTGTTATTCTTTGGGTATTCATCCAAGTTGATAGTCCATTTGTTCATGCACTTATTTTTTAACTTCATCCATATTTTGTTTCTTTTGTTCCAATCATATTCTATTATAACTTTAGGCCATTTGTTTGATTTTTTTCTAAATTTCTTATAAGGTATATGTTTTATCTAGAAGAATTTCATATGGTTTTGAAAATACAAGTAAAATATTTTAATTTAAACATAATAATTCTATTAAGTAAGAAAAATTATAAGACTATAAATTAAATCTATTTATTTTATTAAAGGATATATGTGTGTGTATGACAAAATGTGATAATTCAAATCAAAACCACATCTAATTTGATGATGATTTACTATCCAACTCAACCTTTAAGATTTTGTGTCTTCTTAAATTAATAATTTTTTATACAAAATCATAAGCTTCATAAAAATTATTGTTGGGATCAAGCATTGGTCAACAGGTCTCATAGTCTTGAGGTTCTCCATATATTTGAACCTTTATCCACTAATTACCATAAAATTGGTATTGCACCCTTTGCTATTGTCAAATGAGCCATTGAGGTGGGTAAGAATAATCAGGCTCTTGCCTTACTTAGTCTTAGGTAATGTCCCCTTGAAGCATATGTTTGGTATGGAGGAACATGACTTGAGTTAGTATCTAGGAAGGGTTAGGTGGCCCAGGCTCATTTCCCCATATGGATTAGAGTGGATAAGAGATAGTAGCATGGAATAATCAATTGGTGAAAAATATAATTAGAGGGTAGAAATAACCATATCCCTATCTCACTCCATTTAAATCAAACTTCCTTACCTCTGCTTTACTAGTATCAAAATTTCTTATCTCTACTTCATTGACACTAAGTTTTCTTAACTCTATTTTGCCATCCCCATTTCATTTAGTCCATTTGGTTCTTCATTCCTCTAGTGGGATATAATTGAAATCTTTGAATTCATCTAAATAGGATCCATCCACTCCTATCCTAATTGATTTTACCTCATTTTTTATCCCAGTTATGGGTGTGGATATTTCAACTTAGCTTTATGGTTTTTCCCATGCTTGTTAGGATTTTCAATCATTCAATGTCTTATTTCATCATCTAGTAGCATTGGTGTTCAACAAATCTCAATATTTCCTCTCTTGTTTTGAAAGCTTTGTGACTCATTTTACAAAACTTAGATAAACCTGTAGTACCAAAACCTCTTTTTCTTTTGGCCCACCACCACATATATAAGATTACCCCATAATTATTTCATCCATAATCACCCCTTTTCTTGACCCCATTATTTGCATTATTGAGTTGATGGGCACTTTATCTTAATATGATACAAAATATATAAATAGGTTTATCTTCCTTCTATTTTTGATGGGAGATTCATGGACCCCTTACATGTTATATAACACCTCTTAACTTAAGGGGAAAATAAGTAGAATTGAAAGTAAACAATAATTTATTCAAATTCAGAAGTAACAACTATGTGCATACCATCCATAGACACATTATTGTACAAACTAAATAATTATGTAAAGTCCTCATATTATTTCTTCTAGGGGTTTAATTAGTAGAATTGTAAATTTCCAAGAAGGAAATTTTCTATTTTTTCCTTAATGGTGTTCCCATTGAGCATGAATTTTACAAGTGGATAAATATTAATTAGGAAAATAGGGGTTGGGTTGTTGAGAAAATGAGAGGCTTAGGAAAGAGGTATACTGCATTTCAATTTAGTTTAGAGAGGTAACATAGTCAATATTGTAATTTGGTACCTAGGTAGAACATCTAGGGAAAAGTTACTACTTTGGGTGGAATCCCCCTTCCTTGAATTGTTATTTTGACCATATCCTAGAGAAATTACAAATAAATTACATAATGGTTAGTGTAAAAATAAAAGGGATAAATTCTTTTGCTTTGATTCCACATTCTAGCATGCATAAAATTGGACCTAAATGGTGAGCTCCCTTAGTCTATTCACCTAATTTTCCATGTTTAAGCATGAACATCATGTTGCATATATAAACCATCCTAGCACTTGTTTCTAGTGCAAATAAGAGGACCATATGGAAAATGTTTGCCCTCATAAAAGTGTTAATGTTATAAAATTTTCATGACAAACTAAGAAAATAGAGGAGGTGGAGAAGGTTCAAATTTATAGATATATGGAACAAATACACAATGAGTGTAAGAGTATTTTACCAGCATTGGTTGTGTCTAGTCCTTCAATGTGTCATTGCATAAATTGAATGAGTCTCTCATTATCTTAATGCCACAATTATTCATTCAAAAAATATAAAATTTATGAACACTCAACATAAATTTAAATTTTTGTTTATTACCATTAGAATTAGATGACATGTGTTCACATTATCCTCATACCATATGTATTTGTAAAAAGAGCACTAAAAAACTGACTTAGTAGGTGGTGGTGAGTCTTGTCCTATATGTGGGACAAGGGTGGACTAACATTTTTAGTCCTTGCATAGGACAATAACAAGCCATGTTGGTCAATGGTTTTGGTTCTATTTATGTAGCTATTTATCACTTTTTTATCACCTTTATTGTGTTTGAGAATATTACATTATTTGGTACTTGCTAATGCACCCCCATGGTACATATAGTACAAATGTAAATATTAGATTAGGATGTGAGTCTATAGTTTAGGAGTGTGATTTATATTTCCCATTTATGTATATGTCTATATGTAGGATGTGCACAAGTGTCATGTAATTATGTGTGCAAGTGTGAGGAGTGAGAAAGTGTGCAAGTGTCATGTAATAGAGTGTGCATGTGTATAGATGTAGGAGTGTGCAATATGTCATAGAGTAAAATATGCAAGAATAAATATAGAGTCAAGAGTTATATATACAAGTGCCAATATGAGAAACCAAAATACATGAGAGGCCTATATTATGTATGGAACATGAAAATATACATCCCTTAGATATGTGAGAAGAGCAATAGATAAAGAATACAAGAGTCACCTTTCTAAGGTTATATTAAGGAGACAAAGCTCCATGTAATACATCAAATAATATATGTATTTCAAGAATAGAAAATATAGAAGCTTGTATACAATTTGAGCAATTTTACTGTAAGTTGTCTTTATGTTATTGCATGAACGATATCGGCCATTTTATTTCATATTAATGTTATTTTTATATGATTGTTTGTTTATTAATATTGAATAATATATTGTGATCCTGAACATTGAAAGATGTGATAATATGGCTAAAAATCCAACACCTTGATGTTTTGCCTATTCAAAATAATAAAATAAGCATAGAGTCATGATCAAGAGATATTTTGACATGTATCCTAAAGCACGCATCCTAAAAATTGGTGGTGCCTCCACTAGCACTTTAAGCGGCAATCATGACTGTCAATTGAATTTTAGGGTTTTTAATATATGGTCATGATTCTAATAGGTTTTTACATGTAGGAGTCAAATGACACATCCTTTGGACTGATGATTAACATTTTAATACTTCAAAAATAGAAATAATTAGTTGTTAGTGTAGACACCCAAAAGTTGCACATTGTCCCTCTCCCTATCTTCGCGGTCAATCAATTTGCAAAACCCTCAAAAATTGCATAAATTGGCTAAAAACACTATTCATTCATCAAAATCACTATTCATCATCCTTAGCCCCTTTGGGCTAGCTAATCCCTTTCCTACGCTTAATCTTAGGTCCTCATGCGACCTCATTCCCAACTCAACTAAGGTTGAATTCTCCACCATGGTCAAAAAGCACTTTATGGTCAAAAAGTCAACATTTTTGGTCAAAACATGCTTTATGGCTAATCACATGCTTAATTAGATCTAATCTTGATTTAATCTAAGCCTTCCACCTCACCTAGTCTACTTTGACTAGCCTAGCCTTCCACCTCACCTAGTCTACTTTGGCTAGCCTAGCCTTCCACCTCACCTATTCTAGCCTATCCTAGCCTTGCCACCTCTCACCCAGATATTTCTCCACCCCACACTCCCCTGGGTCATAAATGAAAGATGGAGACTTTTGCACACAAAAAGCAATTTTTAATTAAGATATTTTTCCAAAAAGGTGTTCATTAATACCAAATGGATATTTTTGGCAAAGTCATCATTATTTGTGGATGGGTGAGGGATTCTCTCACCCAACCTCATTTATGAACCAGGACACCTTAGGGGACACCTCTTAGGTGGACACCTCACCATTGACACCTCACAGGGGACACCTCATCCCCTCCCTCTCACCTTGGCCAAGTCTATAAATAGAAGGCCATTTTCACCATTCTAAAAGAACCAAACTTTTCTTACCAAAACTCTACCGAAATCACTACAGCGATTGCATCCATACTACATCCATCACACAACCATCCAATATACATCGCAATTGATTTGTCCCTTTCATGATACTTTCTTTGTGATTGAGATAGGTCAATAATCCCATAAAAAGTGCACTTTTTGAAGGTGACCCACACAAAAATCAAAGAAGCAACTGCTCCAGGACAACCAAGAAAGTCATCTTACAGATTCGGTTCGAAAAGATAGGTTCGCATGACCCCGTGTGAACCTCCCGATTCACAGTTGGTTCGCATGACCCCGTGTGAACCTATGCTATAGATACCAAAATCACCTAGAAAAGGTAAGCATGAGTTAATTTAGTGTTTTTATGTTGTTTTAATTTTATAGACCCTGACCTATTTTCGACCTCCAGGCTCCAAAAATGGGTAAACTTCCTAACCCTACCTATCATCATTATATACATTTATAAGCATGTTTTAAGGTCTTTTTGTCTATATAAACATGGGGTTTGACCGAGGCAAGACCCCAAATGTTCTAACTAGATTTTGCAGGCCCAATAGGTGCAAAGGATAAATCAAACCAATGGTGGCCCACGAGCAAGAAGCCCACCTACACTGAGGAACATAAAAAGATGAATCCTGCTACCTTTGTACACATCTAAAAGGGCTTCCTTAGGGAAGACCCAATTGTAGCCTTTAGGGCAAGAATTGTAAAAGAAAGGAAATTCATTTTGTAACCTCATTTTTATTTCAATAACAAATGCAGTGGATTCTATAATTTTGAATGAGGTTTATAGTGTCTTTTTGTTGGTTTCATTCTAGCACGCCTAGTGGGACCCCCACCAAGCATTAGCTTAATCGCTAACTAAAAAATCTTGTGGGTTGTTTTTTTGTGTTTTAGGTGTTAAAAACCCACAACGAATGCCACCAAAGCCCTAAGAAACACTTTAGGCCCATCCCTGCATGATTGTAGGCCTCAACTCTAGGTTCGCACCCCCGTGTGAACTTCCCAACATAGACAAGTTCACACCCACCTGTGCGAACTTCCCAAAAATACAAAATTTGGGTGCACAGAGACAGCCAGGGGCCTCTACAACTACTAGGACATAGGTATTTTGCTTTGGCATGAATTATTTGTACCTTTTCAAGGTTGGTTTATTGCTAGGGTAAAATTTGGTTTCATAAAGACATGTCTTAGCTTAGATTTGTTTTCAAAAGCACCCTAGCCTAGATTCATTTTCAATAGCACTTAGGCTAAGTAGAATTTTATTTTGAAAAGGTATCTTAGCTTAAATTTCATTTGAAAATGCACTTAGAATAATTTACTTCTAAAACAGTATCGCACAAACAAACACCACACACTCACATCCCATTTTTAACGATGTAAGGAACTGGCTTTCATCTCCAGTTCAAATTGGATTTCATCACCAATTCAACACCAGAGTTCAGTGAGGTCTGGGTTGTACTCTCCACTGGCTCACCTCCAGTTTTAGTCACCATAGTATCCCCCCAGGTGGATCATTCTAGCATTAATACCCGATCGATCCTTCCCACTTCGAGTGTTGGTTATCCAAATTTCATCACTGGAAGGTACCTTCGAAGTGGGTAGTTTTAGAAAGCCCCTTTACCACAAGGCTTTTCAAAATAATTAGTGGGCATAGCTAATCATTACTGTGCATGCCTTAAATGTGAGGGTTAAGCGAAAGCATGGGTATGCTGGTAGCACCACATTGACAATGTGACCTCTCTTCATGAGAGTTTATTGACTCATCAGAGCATTTTGAGTCTCCCCCTTTTGGATACCATTTTACTATACCAAATTCCATCTAGGTTGCCACTCACCCATTGGAAACATAGTTCTATTTTGTGCACTCTTGGGTGTTGCAAGAGGTTCTATGCTACGACATACCTATTTCAAGTAGCACTCACCCATTTCCTATGGTTTGTTCTTAGGGTGGTTATAGTACTCCCATAAAAACACACAAAAATCCAAAAACATTTGCTTATTGTTTGAGTCACGAAAGTGGTTACAACAGCATACAAAAATTGCTCACAACTCACTTGCTAGTTATCCATAGTTGGTCATATCACATGCACTTCACTCTATCTATTTTCTTGAAATTTGCACCCCCTTCTTCAATTCTTTCTTTTCTTCTACTCCATCATCATCATTCATTGATCTTCTAATCATTTATGCCAATTTATCCTTTTCAAAGGCTTGAAATTGCGCATTCATCACTTCTAAAAGAAGGGTCATATTTGACCTAACTTTTCACCCATTAAATCACCTCTAAATTTTGTAAAACTTCCACCATTGGATCAAGCTCAAAAAGATCTTTCCAACAGTATAAGTTTTGACCAATTCTAACATCGTTTGGTCCTACAAATTTTCCAAACACTGCATCTGGGTTGACTAGAAATGTTCGTATGACCCCGTGTGAACCTAGCTTCTAGGCTACAAAACTACACAAAATATGTCTACACAACACATAGAGGGCTAAAATATCATAAATCCATCCTCTATCCCTATTTCTCAAGGTTTGTACAACCCCGTGTGAATGCGCTCTGAGTTGTAGAAGTGGTTCACACTCCCCATGCGAACCTAGCTTTTAGGTCCCAAATCTACAAAAAAACTTACACGTAGCACACCGAGGTCCAAATAGCACAAATCCATCCTTTGTTTTCATTTTCTCAAGGTTCACATCCCCCATGCGAACCTGTGTTTTCCAAAATAGAACAGTCCAAAACCAGTCATAAAGCACCCTAGAGTCTAAAATTCATAATCTTTGGCTGTTTCTTCATAGTTGCACACATCATCATGCAGGATTCTCATCTTCTCCCTTCTTCTCCAACCACTTCATTAGGGCACTCAAAGGTAGCCACCTCTACCCATTCTCATACTCTTTCTACTTCCTCACACAATTCCTCTCCACCTCCCACATCATCCTCTAGGATTTCATCCTATGATCATGATGTGAGACATCACACTCTTCCTCCTTCTCCTCCCATGGATGCTCCTTCCACTTTCCCCTCTTTGCATCATCATGCTTCCTACCATGCTTCTCCTCATTCAGGATCACATCTTCCACCTATTCTTTCTCCACCTCAACTTCCATTTCACATCACCCAATAGGTTGGAATTTCCCAACCTTATCGACCCCCATTCCCACATTCTTCATATCAATCACCATCCTCCACCACTGGCATTCATTCTCGTCCCTGTTCTATACCTCCATCTCCTCCACCCATTGACATGCGACACATCTTGGCACATCTCGATACACTTGAGTTGCACATGAGCCGCTATCAATGTCATACATCTATCAATAATCCAATCATGGTGGGTCCCACTATTCCTCCTCCTCCACCAACCCCTCATCCTCAAAAAATGGGCTCTCCACAACCTAGGCAAGCATTCAATCCATCACTGCCTAGTCCAAATCCCATTCGAACACAACATCCTCCACATTCTCCTCATTCTTCCATCACTCCTTCTGAGACTCTATCTCAAACCTTCCAACAACTACATCGCATAGGTCGCTTAATTCTACCTGAGGTCAAATTGCTTGATCCAAATCGTCCAACACCCAAAGGGTACAATGAGCACCAATTTTATGTTTATCATCGCCAACAAGGGCATGATATCAACACTTGTCATATTTTCATACGTCTGGTCCATAACATGAGGAATGAGGACACAACACAATGAACCAATCACACTACTTCCTCACATAAGAATGGGGGTGCAACTCCAAATCCATTGCCCCATCCAGTACCACCACCACCACATGTTCATACTCCCACATCTATTCCCCCACCTCGACAAGTTCATCGTGTCCATGGCCGCACTTCTTATCAAGGTGTTAGTCATCCCCATCTTATGACTAGCATTTCCCATCCTCTGAGGCACTATCCTCCAACACCATAGCATTTATTTTGGTTTCACTAAGCACCCCTTCTCTCCTTGTACATATTCTATCTTCCTTACTTCTTCAATTCTTTCTTTCCTTCCCTCTTCATCACCCATATTCTTCCACTAGGGGGACTTTTCCTCCTCATCAATCATATGCTACACTTTGGGGATCTTCTCCCCTCCCACCTCAACTTCTCCAATTGAGGAGATTCTCCTCCTTCCACCTCATCTCTCATACTTGGGGGAGTTTCTCTCCTTCCAATCTATCTTCTACAATTAGGAGACTCCTCATCCTTACCAACCATATTCTATAACTAGGGGTATTTTCCTTCTTTTAATCACCTCAACATATTTTCTTCTACTCCATTATCATCATCCCATCCCTTTCATCACTAATGCCAATTTTTCCCTTTCAAAAGGCTTGAAATTGCGCATTCATAACTTCTAGAAGAAGGGTCATATTTGACCTAATTTTTCACCCATCAAATCACCTCCAAATTTTGCAAAACTACCACCATTAGATTGGGCTCAAAAAGAGCTTTCCAATGGTATAAGATTTATCCAATTCTAACACCATTTGGTCCTCCAAACTGCTAAAACACTATACCTAGGTTACTAAAACATAGGTTCGCACGACCTCGTGTGAATCAACCACCAGGTTTGCACGAACCTATGCAAACCTAATTTTCTAATGGAATTCACCATTTTATGCATGGATCTTGCTATTTGTGCTCACATTTCACATCTTCTACATCTTTTCACCTCTCATTTTTCATATTTTTCCTCTCACACCACTCCCATCCATAGATGAGATTCATATTATCCTATCACTTCATTCATCACTAGAGGAGTTCTCATATTCCTCTCACACCTCTTCTATACATAGTCAAGGTTCATCTCCTTCCACCACATCTTCCAAAATTGGGGGAGTTTTCACTCCTTCCCATACATCTTCCATATCTAAAGGAGTTTCATCTCCTCCCACATCTATGAAGGTTCATCTCCTTCCACCACATCTTCCAAAACTAGGAGATTTTTCACTCCTTTCCACATCATTCTCCACATCTTGTAGAATATCACCTTCTTCCAACATATTTCACTCACCACATCCATCACTAGGCACTTCACAAGGTTGCATCCTTTGCCTTGCCTTCACCTCTCACCCCACCACAAATCCTTTCATCCATCATAGGTTCTAGTACAACCACCACAAGTACTGGCCTCACAACCTGCCACTCATTTCATTCATTAGATACTAGGGCATCAACCACAAATGCCCACCCCACCATAATTCCATTCATCCAACCACAAATCCTCATTCCACATTAGCTAGTTCTAGTGTGACATCCATACACACTGGTCCTACCACTCACATCACATTCATCCTTGATAGGTTCTAGTGCAACAACAACACACACTCGTATCACAACCTACCATTCATTCCACTCATCAGATATTGAGGCATCAACCACCAGTGCACACCCCACTATAATTCTATTCATCCATAATAGGTTCTAGTATTACCACCACAAGTAATGGTTCCACAACCTACCACTCATTCCATTCATCACACACCAGTACAACAAGAACAAGTATCGGTCCACCAATTCATTCCACTCATTAGATACTAGGGCCATCAACCACCAATGCCCACCCCACTACAATTCCATTCATCCACAATAGGTTCTAGTACTACCACCACAAGTATTGGTTCCACAACCTGCAACTCATTCCATTCATCATGCACTAGTACAACAAGAACAAGTATTGGTCCACCAAATCATTCCATAATCAGTGGGTACTAGGGCCATAAAAATCCAATGCTAGTTCCCCAACACCCACTCATTCAACATCTATAGGTACCCCCCCCCCCTCCCCCCCTGTACAGGCCCCCCCATCCCACACCACTATAATTCCATTCACCCACAAGGTTCTAGTACTACCACCACAAGTACTGGTTCCACAACCTACCACTCATTCCATTCATCATGCACTAGTACAACAAGAACAAGTACTGGTCCACCAAATCATTCCACAATCAATGGGTACTAGGGCCATAAAAATCCAATGCTAGTTCCCCAACACCCACTCATTCAACATCTGCAGGTACCAATACAATCACCACCCACACTAGTTCCACAACCTGCCACTCATTCCACTCATCAGATACTGGGGCATCAACCACCAATGCCCACCCCACCACAATTCCATTCATCCATAGTAGGTTCTAGTACCACCACCATAAGTACTGGTTCCACAACCTGCAACTCATTCCATTCATTTCCAATCACCAGAAACAACACTAGGATAGATTTGATTTCGTGAGGAAGTTTCTTAGCCTAGTTTCAATTCCTGTCATTTGATTTCATGAGGAAGTTTCTTAGCCTAGTTTCAATTCCTATAATTTGATTTCATGAGGAAGTTTCTTAGCCTAGTTTCAATTTTTGTCATTTCAATTCCTGTCATTTGATTTCATGAGGAATTTTCTTAGCCTAGTTTCAATTCCTATCATTTGTTTTTGTGAGGAAGTTTCTTAGCCTAGTTTCAATTCTTGTCATTTCAATTCCTATCAAATTGTGGCCTATTTTTGTATGGCAAGTAATTGTCATCTTTGAAGAAACCCCAAACCAAAAATGCCCTAAAATCCATCTCAGGCCAAACCAAAAATACCCTAAAATCCATCTCAGGCCAAACCACAAAAGGTTTGTTGGTGCACCGATGAGCCTCCAAAGAGAGTAGAGAGTACACACTTGGGCGTGTGAATTCTCCCAATCTACCTCAAACTTGATACTTGATACCCAAGTATTGGTTCCAGACACCCACAACCATCGACAAGGTAAGTTAGGGGAGGTTAAGAGCCTCATGTTCCTAGGGATTGCGTGCCCCCATACCTAGACCACAAATCATCTCTCACCATGATGTATGCAAGGTTAAAGCATCCTTGTATTTTTGTGCAACACCTAGTTAGATTTATTTCAAAATGTACCTTTATTCAGTCCTGCTTTCAATGCATTAGAATAGATTTGATTTTGTGAGGAAGCATTCTAGCTTAGATTTATTTCAAAATGTACCTTTATTTAGTCCTACTTTCAATGCATTAGAATAGATTTGATTTTGTGAGGACGCATTCTAGCTTAGATTTTTAAGTCTTTGTTTTTATAAATATGGGGCTTGACCAAGGCAAGCCCCAAAATGTTCTAACGCATAGGTATACCAATTCACACAGTCTCGGCTAGCATAGCCATAGCCTAGCATCACATTTGGGGGAATTTCTCCTCCTTACCACTCATTTATTCCAACTGGGGGATCTCTCCTCCTCACCATCCATTTGCTCCAACTGGGGGACCTCTTCCCCTTGCCATCCTTCTTCTAACATTGGGGGACTTCTCCTCCTTGCACTCCATCTCCTATCATTAGGGATACATTTTCCTCTTTTCCAATCACTGCATCCTCATTTCTCACCTTCCCCATCACCTATTCCTTACTTGAAGGGATAAATATTTCACATATATACGCTATCTTGTGCATGATCAATCATCACACACTCAATTTTAGAACTGATATTTGTCCAAGAACTTTGCCTAAGACTATCTTTAGCCCTCATTTGTTGGGGTAGACATGCAGCAAAAGGTCTCTTCTCCACAATATTCCAATATAATCACAATGTGGTAAGTTACATGCCATTGGATGTCGAGGGCTCATGTATGTGCACTATCATGAGTAGGACCCATCTATGGTTGACTAGTTGACCAAATCAAACCAAGATTCAAAGCTTATCCAAGGCAAAGTTCCAAAGACATTTATCCCTTTCAAATTTGGGGTATCTTACATTGATCATGATTGCACGACCATCTCACGTCATACTTCTTCAATACCATCATTATGGCTCATCCACTTCCATCAATTCTTCATCACTAGGGAGGGTTTTCCTCCCCTCATCTACTTCCTTTCATCATTAGGGGATTTCGTTCCCTTTTCAATCCACTTCAATGATTGAGGGAGTTCTCCTTCTGTCTCATAACATTCTTGACTAAGAGACTTCATCCTTCTTCCACAATACATTTCACCACATCCTCATATCGCTCGCATATATGGTTGAGCCTCACAATCTTTGCTTTTTCCCCATGTCAAAGATTCTATAACATTAGGCATTTTCTTTTGGATTTTCCCCACACTTCTCAATGAACATCCAAACAAAGGGAAATTCATTCTTCATTGCTGGGAGATATTCTTTCTCAATGCAACCATGATGGCATCCTTCGATGTTATCTCGAACCACACACAAACCCAACACTTCATTAAGAATCATCTTACACATGGGTTAGTATTGGCCTACACTGGAGCATGGTTGTTGCGAATACATTTCGCCATACATCACATGGAAACACCATGCTAATATTACACTTTTATCATCTCAAGCACTCCAGTCGGTTCAATCTATGTGGTCCTTTTCTCCATGGGGTTTGCATTTTATTGACAAAATCCTTCCCACCCCATCCAACAATACTATAGAGTATTTTACAAATTGGGTTCAAGACACCATTCTCATTCAAATGATAGGTCTTACAATCAATAAATTCATTACTTCACACATCACCTATCACTTTGACATCTCTTCCATGGTCATCTCTAATAAATGGTATACTTTTCTAGACCAAGAATGTTTGCGCACTATGTGAGCAATTCAACCGAATTTACCCATCAAACCATATGCGCCATTCTTCATACAAAACCATTATAGAGTCATCACACTTAAGCTACACCTAGGGCAATAACATTTTTGAAATCTACTACCCCTAGAGATCGAGCTTATCATCATTGCACATATCAATGCTAAAATTTATCAATGATGATGTTGCTCATCCAAAAAAATCAGACCAGTTAACACTCTTGGATGAACGTTGCATTTATATCATTAAACAAACACACATTTACCAATATTATCTTTGATGTTCCTATCATATCTAGGTACATCCATGAGAATTTCAAGTCAGAGATCTATTCCTCAAAGAGAACCAACAGATCACTAGCCAACAATGCCACCTTCATGATAAACTTGCGCCTAATTGGCTAGGTTCTTATATTGTTACACATAAATTCGGTTCTAGGGCACATCATCTTGCCAATATCAAAGGTCTTGCTGACCTTGAACCCATCAATATCACTCATCTCTGAGCATTTTATGCCTAAGCATTTTCATGAATGACTTACCATTCTTTGTACATACCATCGTGACTATTACGAAAATACAAAAATTCAAAAACAATAACAACAATAATAAAAACAACAAAAACAAAACCGTCCATTCATGGCGTATGTCTACATTGCATTCTTCATATTTATCCTACTTCTTTCTCCTTCTTCTATTCTTTGTCTCCTTCCTCTTTGATCAATGTTGTATGGTCACGCTTCAAGTGGCTACATACCTTTGATTAGTTTCATTTTCTTCATTTCTCTCTCTTCTCCCCCTTCTTCTGTAATGAATGTTGTATGGTCATGCTTTGAGTGACTACATACCTTTCATTCCCCTTCTTCTCTTCATTTTCTTCTCCTTCTTATATTCTCTTCTTATTGTTACCCATCAATGTTGTATGGTCACGCTTCGAGCGGCTACATACCTTTGATAGGTTTCTTTTCTTCTCTTCTTCTTCTTCTTCTTCTTTCTCTTCTTTCCCTCTCATTCTCTCATTCTTTTTCTTCATTTCTTTACCACCCTTTTCTCGATCACACCATCGCCCCATTCCATTGTCTATAACACTAGGGCAACCTTGCACATAAATTCTCACTTTCATTCACTACCATATTGCATCATTTATTGCATACTTTGATTTACATCCATACATTTTAGCATGCATCAAAATTACATTCATACATGCATCTATACATAATCATTGTGAATACCATGCTTGGGGAATTAAACATGCACATGCTAGCATACCAGTTTGATGCCCAAACCCATTTTTAGGAGATAGGATTATTGAAATGTTTTGAGTGCTTCACCCATAAATAGTTATATAATCAACCACCATCCAAAGTTGGCATGCTTCAAAAATATTTCCAGACTTCCCTTGGTTACCTTGCTCTCATTCTTGGATTTACTCGCACGTCCTACACACTAATAACATTTTGGAAATAGGATTGGCTACATTGTATGCATGTTGATGCCTAGCAAAAATCACCATGCTCATCATATCATTCACATGATTTATCTTGAACCTGAGGATTGACAAAAGGACAAGCTACAAAAGAAAGAGAAAAAGGGCAGAAAACAAAAGCCAACGCCCACAAAAAAAAAAGAGAAAAGAGAGAAAAAAAAAAGAGAATCATCATACAAAGGCAAAAAATAAAAGCAAAAGCCTCATGAGTACTATCCAAAAGCTTGAATCCCTACATTCCTCAGGTCTTTACCGATGAGCTAGCTTATAGGCTAAGTTACCATGCAGTTACAAACCACCTTTTTTCAAAATGGTCAAATGAACATCACTTTACACACACAAATCCAGGATTGAGGTCTTGTTTACCAAGATAGCCTAGAACCTGTTTACGAAGTTTTTCTCAGTTATTCAATGGGTTTGATTACTTACAAACTGTAGTGTTCGAATCTCCTCACTACAACCTTCATATCCAACTTCCTTAAAAAATGGAATGGATTACATCATCTGATTACTGCAACGATGCAAATGCTTTCTCCAAGTGATACTTCTACACCTCTGCATACTTACATTGTCATGTCTCATCCGATGCATACTCCCCCAACATATGCATACATTGTATAGGCATTTACACTCCATATTCATATCATCCACTACATGTTTGCTTGTCTTGCATGCCTTACATGTTACTCAATCATTCACTCTCATCCTCATTACATCATTCTTGATTATTCTAATCTAAATGATACCATATTTCTTACATACTCATACATTCATCTACATACATTTTATCATTCATATCACACACATCTACTTCTATCAATTCCCACATCCATGCTATATTCATACATTCACATCATTCTACTACACATAGAAAAGTAGATGTATAAGGTCATACAAAAAATTGCATACCCTTTCGGGTACCTCATCACATGTACATAGTGTGTATATATACTCCTCATACATAAAATTATGGTCATTTGGCCACCAACAAAAATATCAATCAATCATGTTGCTCATCGGGAGTCTCTCCACTCCCCTTCGAGCCATCGAGGCCTGATCCCCCACAACCCTCACATCATCCACCTCCTAATGCAAACAATAAGCCTTCCCTATGAGCTTATCTATCTTATCCATTCTAGCATCTAATGCTAGTACATTTCTCTCATCTACTAATCACTTTACCTCCTCTAAGGCTATCTCTAGCCTCTCCTCCAACCTTGCCTCTTCGCTCTCCCTCCATATCTCTCTTCTAGTAGAGAAGCTCTAATCCACCATCCATACTGAGGTCCAAATCTCCCACTCCATCCTTTCATCCATCAATTCACCTACTCTACTTCCATTTTTTATTGCTCTGCAGTCCACGCACTCCCTCTAACCATTCACGCCAATTTTCCCTTTCAAAAGGCTTGAAATTGTGCATTCACCACCTTCAAAATAAGGGTCATATTTGATCTAAATTTTCACCTATCAAATCACTTCTAAATTTCCCAAAAATACCACCATTGGATCAGGCTCAAAAAGAGCTTTCCAATGGTATAAGTTTTGTCCAATTCTAACATCATTTGGTCCTCCAAATTGCCAAAACACTACACATGGGTCAACTAGAAAAGTTCGCACGCCACCCGTGCGAACCAACTGGTTCACATGACCCCATGTGAACCACCTCAGTTCACATGAAACCATGCAAACCTATCTTTCTCACCCAAATGTTTTTCCCCCACATCAAATTCCCCTAGGATTTCTCCCAATTCCCCTATTTTGCTAATTTTCATGCAAAATTTTTACCTTTTTCTTCTTCATCATTATCAATCGTTTCATTGCCAATTTTCATTTCCTCCATCGCCAATTCATCGCTTGAGGGGGTAGTCATCCAAAAAATCAAAATATACCTTGCACATGATCAAAAAACCAAACATCCAATCATGGATTCAACATCTGCCTAAGAAATTTTTTGCTAACGATTATCTCAAGACCAAAATTCCAACCCAAAGCAAAACAATGTTTGATAAACCTCAAAATGCCTCTACTTGTAGACACCTCATGGATTCCAATATTCATAGTGGCAATCGTAATACCACTTGTGAATGAAGCTCCTGAAATTTCTACCCCATGGCTCCAACGATTTGTCAAATATTGTCAAAATAAGCTCATCAATCAATCAAAAGCAAAAATTGACAAAGGCATTTGTTTCATCCAAAATTGGAACATCTCACGTTGATCACAATGCAAGGCAATATTACACCTTCCCCAAAATCAATCATTACAATAATACAAAGTGTTGTATCCAATCACAAATTATTTTTATCAATGTGTCTCTCTCGTAATCATCCACAAGTCATCAATCACAAATTCTTTGCCTTCCAAATCATTCCATCAATTCACATCATCAATTTTTGTACTAAATCATGTTTCACATAATCCAGTACAAAAAGGGGTAAAATGTAGACACCCAAAAGTCGCACATTGTCCCTCTCCCCATCTCCATGGTCAATCAATTTGCAAAACCCTTGAAAATTGCATAAATTGGCTAAAAACACTATTCATTCATCAAAATCACTATTCATAATCCTTAGCCCCTTTGGGCTAGCTAAGCCCCTTCCTACGCTTAATCTTGGGTCCTCATGCGACCTCATTCCCAACTCAACTAAGGTTGAATTCTCCACCATGGTCAAAAATCACTTTATGCTCAAAAGTCAAAATTTTGGTCAAAATATGCTTTATGGCTAATCACATGCTTAATTAGATCTAATCTTGATTTAATCTAAGCCTTCCACCTCACCTAGTCTACTTTGACTAGCCTAGCCTTCCACCTCACCTATTCTAGCCTATCCTAGCCTTGCCACCTCTCACCCAGATATTTCTCCACCCCACACTCCCCTGGGTCATAAATGAAAGATGGAGACTTTTGCACACAAAAAATAATTTTTAATTTAAATATATTTCCAAAAAGGTGTTCATTAATACCAAATGGATATTTTTGGCAAAGTCATCATTATTTGTGGATGGGTGAGGGATTCTCTCACCCAACCTCATTTATGAACCAAGACACCTCAGGGGACACCTCTTAGGTGGACACCTCACCATTGACACCTCATAGGGGACACCTCATCCCCTCCCTCTCACCTTGGCCAAGTCTATAAATAGAAGGCCATTTTCACCATTCTAAAAGAATCAAGCTTTGCTTACCAAAACTCTACTGAAATCACTACAACCATTGCATCCATCCTACATCCATCACACAACCATCCAATATAGATCGTAATTGTGTTGTTCCTTTCATGAGACTTTCTTGTGATTGAGACAAGTCAATAATCCCATGAAAAGTGCACTTTTTAAAGGTGACCCACACAAAAATCAAAGAAAAAGATACTCCAGGACAACCAGAAAAGTCATCTTGCAAATTCGATCAAAAAAAGATAGGTTCGCACGACCCCGTGCGAACCTCCCGGTTCATAGTTGGTTCATATGACCCCGTGTGAACCTATGAAATGGATACCAATATCACTAGAAAAGGTAAGCATGAGTTAATTTAGTGTTTTTATGTTGTTTTAATCAGTTTTCATCAAAAAATATAGGTTTAGAGGACCCCATGCAAACCTAATTTTTGACCATCCAGAGGCTCCAAAAATGGGTAAAATCACTTCCTAACCCTATCTATCATAATTATATACATTTATAAGCATGTTTTAAGGTCTTTTTGTCTATAAATATGGGTTTTGACTGAGGCAAGCCCCCAAACATTCTAACTAGATTTTGCAGGCCCAATAGGTGCAAAAATGACAAATTAAATCAGTGGTGGCTCACGAGCAAGAAGCCCACCTACACTGAGAAACACAAAAGGACACATAATGTTGCCTTTTGGTACACATCTAAAAGGGTTTCCTTAGGGAAGACCCAATTGTAGCCTTCAGGGCAAGAATTGTAAAAGAAAGGAATTTCATTTTGTAACCTCCTTTTTATTTCAATAACAAAAGTAGTGGATTCTATAATTTTGAATGAAGGTTGTAGTATCTTTTTGTTGGTTTTATTTAGATCCAAAGGGAAAGTTATTTCATTTAATTTTCTATATATACCCACCTCACACCATACATTAAGTTACCAAATAATTACCAAACATCTATGAGATATTTTTATACTCTTGCTAGCATTATTATTAGTCTTCTACCTCTGATGCTATCATAGCAAGCAATTTTTTTTCTCTCACTCTGTCTCTTGTCCTTATAGGTACAACCAAATCCATCAATAACTAGTTCACTACCTTCCATGGATGAGGATAAAACACTCTACCAAGATTTGTAGCTCTAGGACCGATTTTCAAGGTAGGAATAGGATTACAAATTTTACTACGCTTATTATGGGATGATATGGTCCTTGATACCCTAGGTCTCATGTAATTTATTTTAATGTATTAGGGTTAGCCCTAGATTTATATTTTGTGGATAATATTTAGTTCAGTTCATTCTTGATTGTTTAGCTTTATTTATGCTTGGATTAAGATAGTTTCTAGCATTGATTATGAATTTATTGTTATATTATCATATATCTTGTATTAATTTTAGAAAAAAAATTGGTGAACCTAATGTAAAAATATTTTTTGAAGTTTTCTTTCTATTTTGAGTTTCTAGGGTTTATCAGGTTTGCTATCATAGGTTTTGTGTTATTTACTAGTTTTTATCATAAGCTAAACAATACTATCATAGTTTTTCTCTTAGGGCTACCCCAAAAATCAAATATTATTTTGCTATGAAGGTTTTTTAATAGTTTGCTTGCTTAAGGGTGGACCATTTTGGTAAAACCCTAGTTGCTCTTTAGTAGATTTTTTGCTTACCCCTATGGCTCCTCCTAGTTCTTCTAAGGTCATTGGAATGACTACTAGGTCTAATAAGAATATAATTGCTAAGCCTTAATAAATAGAGGAATATATCACACCATCCATTGCCTATCAAATTTAAATTGTTCATTCTTTTATGCTTAGTCGTAATAATGAACTTCAAATTAAGGACTAGATGGCCAAATATTTTGATTCTAAAGAAACAAAACCCCTAATATTGACTTTGAAAAACCTTATAGATATATCATAGGATCTTAAAAAGTTGTAGCTTCTATGTTAGGTACCCATGATGAAGACCATGTTGAATCAGGATCGTTCTTTAATGATATAATTATAGAAAGACTAAGATCATTGCTAAATGTGGCAATCATGAAAAAAATATATGTACATATGAATGATGCATGCAAAATACCCTTTTGCAAAATTCAATATTTATTCTAAGCCTCATGATGAAAAACTAGTTATGTATATGATAAAACTTAAGAAATATTTGGCTTATTAGCTAGATAGTGATAAGCATGACATAAAAAAGCAAATGGAGGAATCTAGGTGAGAAACAACCAAATAAAATACAAGATTTAATAACCAATATTACTCAATGTTTAAGTGTTAATAGAAACCATGTAGTACAAGTCATTATCTCTCCTTGAATATTAAAACCTAATACCCCTCCTTCATCTCACCTAGCCAATAATAGGGAGGCTTTACTTGCATCAACCAATCCAACTTTGAGAAATTATAAAATTCAATCTCTAGCCCCTAATGTGGAAGCTATAGACTTACTAGGGCATATGACTAAATTATTTTACAATTGGACAAATAAATCTCAAATATTTAATGATAATTTTATATTATATAACATGGATTAGATTTACTAAAACTAATGACTAGGGTTTTGTTAGGAAATGCTCTTTATTGGTTATCATCCTTACCTAAAAATTTCATTGATTACCTATATATTTTTTCAAAATGTTGAAACAAGAATTTGATAATGACATGACTATAATAGAAGCAATGGATGTTTTTGTAAACATAAAACAAGGCCCTAATGAATCTATTATTGAATTCCAAAAAATATGGAAAAGGCTTAAATGTCATATGAATATAAATTTAACTAAAGAGGCTACTGTAGTAATATTTGTAAACAAAATCAGGTCCTCTTTTCAAGCAAAAATCCAAGAACATAATCCTTGTGGTTTCCCTTCTCTTGATAAAGTTATACATTTTGTTGAGATCCTTGGGTATTGGAAAAAGAAGGAAGCCCAAAAATCCTAACATGTTTACATTGTCGTTGTTTGAGATACCTCTCATGAGTTAGATATTGTTGGGGCTTCTATGTATATGTGAGCCAAATCTAGGGGTGGTCCAAAACCTAAGAATTTTATGCCTCAATTGACACATAAAGATATTTTCAAAATATCTCCACTACATTAGCTTAAGAACTATCACATCAATAATAGGTTTGAAGCACCTATATAACAATGATCCTAACAAATATTGACTTTGACATGGAACATATAGGCATGACAATTCTACATGTACAAACTTACATAAAGTTTACCCTGAGAAAGCCTTTGGTTGTAACTTTAACATTGATAAAATAAACAATGATAGGATTATTTTAATTCATGAAAGAAAAATTATTGTTTATAAGAGGTTTAATTACCCTTGCAATTAAAGGTTAGGTATCTATAATACCCCATTACCTAACCATGGACAACAATATCCCAATAAAGAGCAAGGGGTTAATCAAAATCAGGTTGGCCAACAAAATTATAAAAATTAAGGATACAATTGTAGTCAAGGCAACTGAGGGGGTCTAAATTATCAAAATCAAAATGGTAATTACTCCCAACATTAAAATCCTAGATATAGCACTTCTTAGAATGCCTCTCAAGTTAACCAAGTATTTTCCCAACCTAGATCTAATGGAGAATATATTTGTAGTCAATCAATTGTGGCTCATTATATCAATATTTTAAAGGTGCAAAGAGCAACAATTGCATCCTTGGAACAACAAATTGTTGTTGTTTCTAGGAGTGCACCCTAATTAAAAAATAAATAACATTATAAAGAAGAAAATAAAGGAAAAGGACCTATCAAGTTAATGATTAATCCTTCCATTATTGATAAGATTCTAAACCCTCTTTTGGTCATTTAGGAATCTACTACAAACACAAAAACATCTAAAAATATAGAAGTCATTCCTAAGAAGTCTTCAACCTAGTCTACAAAAATTGTCATTCTTGAAAACATTGAAAGACTATGATTGATACTTAAAGTGGTGATCTTTGCAACCATAACAGTATAGTGAAAATCTATTTCCCAACCCAAGGAATCATTGCTAAAAGTAGTCATATGCATAAAAAAGGGTGGTAAATTGTTGAAAATTTATGTACAACCCCTTGCAAGGTTCATACTTGGAATTAGTTAGGATATATCCCTATAAATGACAAAGGTTAAGATATTTACTAGATAATATGGATATTCCTAGACCAATTATTGCTAACATTATGCCCACCATTTCAGGGTCTTATAAAGTACAATATATTAAATCCCATATAGAAATTCTTTGCATTGATAAAACATACTAGCCCTTATTTGGTTATAAAATTTTCCTTGAAAAACATGATTCTTGCTAATTATCTAGCAAAGGCGGATGATCTACCATTGATGATAATAGTTTTTTATAATAATATGGTGGTTTGTAGGGCTTTGGTTGATGATAAGAGTGGTACATGTGTTATACCATTGTCCTTGATAGATAAACTAAATATTCCTAGAGAAAACATCCTCTGTATTAGAAGTTGATGTTATTATTATAATGGAAAGCCACATTATCCTATAAGGTGCATTTGGTTATCAATTTTAGCTAGGTGTATAAATGTAAGAGTGAATTTTATGATTTTTAAACCAATTATAACATGCTATTAGATAGACCTTGGACTAGTAAGATGACAACCATAGCTTCCTTTTCTTGTTAGGTGGTTAAGTATACCTATGATGATAAAGTTTTTACTATAGAAGGAGGCTTAGATCCTTGGGTACCTCATACTCCAATCCATGACAATTGTTTTATTCCTTTTATAGATCAAACATAGAAGCATATGATCTATGAACATGAGTATAAATGAACATCTAGAAGGAATTTATACAAGGGGCATCTTGAATTTTGCTCTAAATGGCCTCAATATAGGTATGGATTTGAATATGACCAACCTAATATTGATGTTATTACACCCTTCCTCAAAATTTATTTGATAAATTTCCACCATTAATGAAACCAAAATGGATAAAATATCCTATTTTATTTTACCAAAGTTTGGCCAAATTACATAAATCCCATGATGATGTTGCCAAATTGAAACATGTATCATTTTTGTAGATAATGATCACATGGAGGAGAAAATTAATAGTGATATAAATAGTGCTTTTAATCAAGCATTTAACATTGAAACTAATAATGCTCCTTATGCTAGTCATATTTTGAAATAGGTGTGGGACACTATCAAGTGGGTTTAAAGAAAGTTTTAGATGATGATGCTACTAAAGTTGGTATAATTGTTTATGAAATGGATAACAATAACTTGTTTATATATTGTATGCTTAGGAATGTTGAATGTGATTAATACAAAGCTAGGATAGATAGGTGTAGAACAACTAATGTTTCTATTATCACTACATTGGAATATTTTCATAGACTAAGTGAAATAGGAATAATTCCCTTGCATAGATATTTAACAAAGGTTAAAATCTATCAATTTCAAAATTTCTAAAGACAAGAAAATAGGTTGCTCTATGTATACAAATATTAATTCTATTAAAGTTTCTTCAATGGTTTTAGGATTGCCACTTAAAGAGGTTATCCTAGTCAATATTGATATTTCAATAGTTTTTTTGCCTATTCCTACTATTTTGATAGTTCCTAATGGTTTTCTGACATGTGAGACTCCTATTGTGCCTATACTATTTGATATTTCTGATGAAATCTATTTGTATTTGAGACCACCCCTTAATGTGGTGATCATAGTTCCTATAAATTCCAAGGAAATGGTAAATGCACATGCATTCACTATTGTCCCTGCTAGCATGTCTCCTAATTTAGAAATGATTTCATACTTAGATAAATTGTATGATAAGTGGATTTGAAATCTTATTTATCTTTCACCATCATGTTTAGCAAGGTATTTAATCAAAGCTAAGTTCTCTATTAAATTTAAAATTGGGGTTATCATCATGGATTTAATAAAAGTTTGTAAGTAATTGAAACCTTATCCTTGTTCTCCCATCCCTATCTTTATCAATACCCAATCAAATGCTCACATCATCTCTAGGATTAAGGGCAAGGGGCATGCAAAATAACCAACAATCCAAATTTTTGATAATGTCATATTTCTCCCATCATTGCCCAATGATGATGTTATCCTAGAATTCTTATATGCTAGAGATGAAATAATATCCTAGCAATATTATAAGAGAGTTTATTCAAGAATCCAATCCTAATTGAGGGAGATTAAGTGGTATGATTATGTTTGCTAGGCCTAAATTTATTGTAAGTTAGAAAATCATCCCCCTTTATCTACACCATTTTGAATATGATAATATCATGAATGTCGAGCCTATTATCAATGTAACATATGTACTATGAGAAACCATGCATAGCCAAAATTGGGGCTAGCCTATTTTCTAAAGAGAAAGCTACTTTTACTGCTTTGCTTAAAGAGTACAAAGATGTCTTTTCCTATGAATATTATGACATGCCTAGAATGGATGAGGATTTGGTTGTGTACACCATTTTTATTTATGAAGATGTTACTCCCATATTACAAAAGCAAATAAGGTTCTCTTCTCTCATTCAAGACCTATGCAAAATCAAAATCTAAAAGTTGTTAGATGCTAAATTTATAAGACGTGTGGACTAATAGGGTTGGGTTTCTAATATTGTACCTATGAAAAATAAATAAAATAATGTTATCTATATTTTCTATGATTTTAGAAACATCAACCTAGCTTGTCCTAATGATAAATTTCCATTGCCCTCAATGATGCTATCATTGATTCTATGACAAGATATGAAATTTTGTCCCTTATAGATGTCTATTCAAGATATAACCTAACCTGTATTTCCCCTAAGGATCAAATAAAAATAACTTTTACTATGCCTTGGCATACATTCTACTCTATAGATAAAATTTTGGGTAAGTCATAACATAGTGAACTCATAAAATAGTGAATGTTGAGGGAGGATGTATGTCATATCCACTACATGAACTAGGCCAACCTCATGTAGATTTTTTAGAACTTGGGGAGTCATACCCTATTGTAACCACTCTTGCATGTAGGAGGGATCGTTATGTTGCCATGGAAAGTCATTTTTTTGTCTCTCTATTGTTGTGGTATTGTTGGTGCTAGCCTTGACATCATGTCACCCTCAACCTT
The DNA here is from genome assembly GCA_028583015.1 of Wollemia nobilis. Lineage (NCBI taxonomy): Eukaryota > Viridiplantae > Streptophyta > Pinopsida > Araucariales > Araucariaceae > Wollemia > Wollemia nobilis. The sequence goes on along the minus strand of JAQPPZ010016710.1, from coordinate 7,888,807 downwards.
GTCCTTAGTGTTTGCTCCATTTAGCCTTACCCTACCAAGGTCATGTTGCTTGATAAAAAATATAAAATTATAGTTTGACTATGATTGTTGGCTTTGGTTGTTGTATTTTTCCAATATCATTAGTTTTTTTTTGTGATTACCCATGTTTGAGTCTGCGCCTATGATCATTCATTTTTTAGGACTACCACTCTAGGTATAGATTGCCATTTTTTATAGTTTGCCAAAGCTGCCTTGCTTGACCATGATTGTAAATTTTCTTAAAATTGTTTACTGTAGTCTTCCTCAAGGTTTGAGATTTTTGTAGAATTTTTTAGAATTTGTTTTGTTAACCCATGTAGACCCAACCACCTAGGTTATGTGGTCATCGTATTTTTTCTTCTTGCACTATCCAAACTACTTCCTAGCTAGCCTAACTATCTGATTGCTCATTTTTTGTTTTTTAAATTTTATTCATTTTGGCCAAAATTTGAAGAAGATCATATATAAGGGATGGGAAACCTACCATCCCAACATAGCTCCCTTGTACAATCACCATAAACTATCTATATGTTATAAATAGACATTATATGAATGTGTGGTAGTCATTGTAGGGCTCAAGGTGCACATGAAAATGAAATTTTTTATCCCCTATATATGTTTTTAAATATTTTAATGCAAAAATTTAACTTTCTGAAATTTTTTTGTAGGGATATAAAAGGAATAGTGCTTCTATGGATTTTTTACATTCTCTAAACTTTCCCATGTACTTCTCCTTTGCTTATTTTACACCCAAATAGCATTTTTGTGTGCTTAGAATTTTTATAGGTAAATACATTTTCTAGTCACATGGGGTAAGTAAAAATCAAGTTCTTTTGACCAAAAATTTTAGGGGCATATATAAGATATATTTTCTTCTAAATTTGCATAAGCAATAAAATAAAAAATCACAAAAATTTAGTTTTGTTTCATAGCATAGGATTTTTATTTTTGTTTCTTTGGATATTGCATATTGCTCTTTTCCTTTTTCCTAAGGACTCATGATTGGGTATCTCTTGTGGTGTCTCTAATGATTCTTAGATAGGGGAAATATGTATTTATTCAAAGAGAACTAATAAATGAATTTACACATTGTGGAGAGTCCTATATTCCTATATATGGGATAGGGGTGGATTAACTTTGTTAATCCTTTGGTAGGGCAACAACAAGCCATGTTGGTCAGTGGTTTTATTTTTTTTCTTTGCCCATTTATCTTTTTTCATCATATTTATTGATTTTTTTGCTTTCTAACTTTCCCAATGTCCTGAAATAAAGATAGAGTCACGATTAAGGGTGTTTGGACATGCATCCTCTAAAGCATGTATCTTAAAAATTAATAATGCCAAAATTATCATTTAAAGTGGTGATCATGGTCATATAGTTAATTTTAGGTTTTTATTGTCTGGTTATGATTCTAACATGTTTTAAAACTAGGTTTTGAGCAACACATAATTTGAACTAATGGTTATGATTTTTATGACCCCAACAAAAAATAAAATTGGCTATCAACTCCAAAGAGAAGTTATTTCATTTCAAATACTATAAAAACCTACTTCACATCATACGATTAGTTATCCAAGAACAAATTATTACCAAATATTTGTAAAATATTTTATGCTCTTGCTAACTTTTCTATCAAATATCTGCCTCCATTACTATTGCAACATGCAATATTTTTGCTCCCTCTCTTATATTTATAGCTATAACCACATCAATCAACTACTAGTTTGTTACCTTCCACAAAGGAGGACAAGTTACTCTACTATAATTTGTAACCAAAGATCACTAATTTCTACTCAAGGACTAGTTTCCATGGTAATTCAAACCCTTTGTTTCATCCTAGTTGTGATTTATCCTTATTTATTGTGGTGACATTACAAGAAAATCAAAATAAGAGTAAGAATCTTATTATGCTTATTATGAGATGATATGGTCCTTGATGCCCTATGTGTCAAGTAATATATTTACTATGTTAGGATTATTCATAGGTTTTCATTTTGTGGATAATCTTAATATAGTTAATTCTTGAATGCTCTACTTTGTGCTTGTTTGCATTAAGATAGTTTTAAGCTCTAATTATGAATTTATTATTATATTGTTATAGAAAAATATGAATTCATAGTACAAGGACATAAGAGGCAATATGTATGGCATATCTACTATGTGGTCTAAACCAACCTTTGCACCTCTATCCATGCTTAGGGATCCATCCTCTGTTCCAACCACTCCTGCATCCAAGAGGGTTCTTTGTGCCACCATAAGTGATCATCTGTCCATATCTTTACGTTTCTAGTCTTGTTGGGTTTGACCTTGACATAATGTTACCCTTAGCTTCATCATTTATCCATGCCTCATCCTACCTCACCCTGCTAGGGTCATATTGCTTGGTCAAAAATTAGGATTTGTCTATGATTGTCAACTTTGACTATGGTTTCTAGTTGGGGCTACAATCAACCTTGGCTTGCCAAGCCTATGATTGTCCCCTTTCGATGTATAACCTAATTATCATATTTTATCAAGATCATTGGTTTTAAGCATGATTACCCATTTTTTGAGGTATTGAATATGACTTCTCTTTTTTTGTGATCATCACTTTAGGTAGCAATCATTGTTTTTAATAGTTTACCAAAATAGCCACTTTTGACCATGACTACCAATTTTTCAAAAATGACAATCTTGATCTTCCTTAAGTTTCAAGCTTTTAGGCATCATTTGGACCATTTTTGGCTACCTCATGTGGTCCCCTTAACCTAGGTGACATGGACATCCTATTGGTAATTCATATGTCATCCTAGCTACTCCCTAGCTAGACTAACTATGTGATCACTCAATTTTCTTATTTTCTTAAATTTTATTCATTTTAGCATAAAAATGAGGAAACCATAAAGAAGGGATGGGAAACCTACCTCCCCAACTTTGCTCACACATCCAATAACCATTGACTATCTCTACATTACAAAGAAATATCATATAAATGCATGGTAGTTGTAGGAGGGCTGGGAGTGAACATGAAAATAAAATAGAAAATAATTTTTTTCTTCCTATATATATTTTTAAATATTTTACTATGATAAAATATTTTTTTAGCAAGTTTTGTAGGGATAAAAAATGGATAATGTGCATGCTTCGAACTTGCTTGAACACTCCATTTTTGTTCATTTCACATCCAATTAATATTTTTTAGCACTTTGGGTATTTTTACAAGTAAATTCATTTTCTAGTTGCTTGGGCAAGTATAAATCAATTTATTTCAACCAAAATTTTTGGGGCATGTATAGTTAAGTATTAGATATATTTTCGTCTACTTTCAAATTTTTGGCTCTATGTTTTTGTATTTTTTGTTGTTTATTTTAAATTATATTTTGCATAGATAGTAGTATTAAAAATCACAAAAAAAATATTTGTGTTCAATTGCATAGAAGTTTTATTTCTATTTATTTGGCTATCCCATATTGGTCTTTTTCTTTTATTTATTTATTCTTAAGGACTCATGATTGGCTATCCCTTGTGGTGTCACTCATCATCCTTAGGGATGAGCAATATTTATTTGTAAAAAGGGCACTAACAACTAAATTTGTAAGTGGTGGATAGTACCATATTCCTATGCATGGTATTGGGTGGACTAACTTTGTTAGTCTATTAGTAGGACAACAATGAGCCATGTTGGCCGATGGTTTTGGTACTTGTTTATTAAATTTTTCCTTATTTTCTATTTTTTTTTTTTACCTTCTAACTTTTCCAAAACTCCAAAATAAGGATAGAGTCATGATTAAGGTAAATTTCGACATATGTTCCCAAAAAAAAACATCCTAAAAATTAATGGTGCCAAGATTACCACTTTAAGTGGAAATCATGGTCATTTTGAATTTTAGGATTTTTGATGTATGGTCATGATTCTAGAATATTTTTACATCCTAGTTTTGAATGGTGCATCTTTTGGGCCAATGGTTATGATTTTATGACCCCAAAAATGAAGAAATTCCACTATTGGATTCAAAGGGAAAGTCATTTAAATTCATATGCTATAAAAACCCAATTTGCACCATACATTTAGTTACCAAATCATTACCAAACATCTATAAAATGATTTATGTTCTTGCTAATATGCTATTAGATATCTACCTCTATTGCTACGACAACATGCAATCTTTTTGCTCTATCTTGTCCTTATGGGTACAACAAAAGCCATTAATTGCTAGTTCACTACCTTCCAAGGGGAAGTATGGGATGCTCTGCAATGATTTTTAGCTAAAATTTATTGATTACTACTTGAGGACTAGTTTCCAGTGTAGGTCAAACCCTCCACAAACATCCCAATTGTGATTTCTCCTTATTTATTATGGTGACGTTACAAGTAAGTTAGAATAGGAGTGAGAATTTTATTATGCTTATTATGAGTTAATATGGTCCTTCATGCCCTAGGTATCTACTAATATATTTTACTATATTAGGATTAGCCATACCTTTGTATTTTATGGATAATATTATTATAGTTTATTATTTATTGCTTTGCTTTATGTTTGCTTGGATTAATTTAGTTTTTAGCTTTCATTGTGAATTTATTATCATATTGTTATAGAAAAACATGAATAATAAATTGTGAGGTGAGATGTGTGGAATCTCTTTTATGTGATCCAAGCCAATCTCATGCATATTTGGCTATACTTGGGGAATCATCCCTTGTTGCAACCACTCTTGCATCTAAGAGGGCTCTTTGTTATGCCATAGGTGGTCATCTCTCCATATCTCTACTTTGGCAGTCATTTTGGTGCTTTCCTTGAAATCATTTTATCCTCAACTTCATCCTTTTACCCTACCTTATCCTACCTCATCCTAACAAGGTCGTGTTGCTTGGTCAAAAAAATTAGGTTTAACTGCAACTACCAACTTTTACTATAGTTGATGATTGGGACTACAATCAATCCTAGCTTACCAAGATTATGATCACCCCCTTTTGACACATGACATCATCATCACATTTTATCAGTATTATTAATTTTGATCATGATCACCTAATTTTTGAGGTATGAACTCATTTTTGTATGATCATCACTTTGGGTAGCAATCACTACTTTTTATGGTTTACAAAACCAAACCTATTTTACCATGATTACCAATTTCATGCTCTTCCTTGTGTTTCAATATTTTTGGGCATCATTTGGGCCATTTTGGCTACCCTATGTGGGCTCCATAACTTGGGTAATGTGCTCATCTTGTTGGAAATTTCTATGTTTTCCTAATAGCTTCCTAGCCAGTCTAACTATGTGATATTTCATTTTTATCATTTTCTTAATTTTTTGTTCATTTTAGCCAAAATTTGAGAAACATCAGAAAAACCTCCCCAACATTTCCCTCATTTTTGCTTACCATCGATTATATCTACATTAAAAATAGATGTCATATGAATGTGTGATAGTTGTAGGAGGGCTTGGAGTGCATGTGAAAATGAAATTTTGTATTCCCTATATATATTTTTAGATATTTACTATGAAATTTTTATTTTTTAACAAGTTTTGCAAAGATAGCAAAGGAATAGTGCTCTTGGGGATTTTGGCATGCTCTGAACTCACCTATATACTTCATTTATGCTCATTTCACATCCAAATAATATTTTATTTATCAATTTGAATGTTTTTATAGGTAAATTCATTTTTCGATCACCTAAGTCAAGTATATATCATATTTTTACCATATTTTTTGGGGATATATATAGGTAAGTATTAGGTATGTTTCCATTTACTTTCACATTTTTGGCTTTGTGTTTTTGCATTTTTTATAGTTTATTTTAAATTATATTATAGTATCAAAAATCACAAAAAAATATATTATTTTTTCTATCGCATAAAATTTTTATTTCTATTTCTTTTAAGTATCCCATATTGCTTTTTTTCTTTTCTTGTTTTCCCTCAAGACTCACAATTGAATATACCTTATGATGTCACTCATGGTCCTTAGGGAGATGCAATATGTATTTGTAAACAGAGCACTAACAATTGATTTTGTAGTTTGTGGAGAGTCTCATCTTCCTATATAAGGGATAAAGGTGGACCAACTTTGTTAGTCTATTAGTAGGACAACAACAAGCCATGTTGTTCAATAATATTGGTTATATTTCTTGACTTTCTTATCACCTTTTTTCCTCCTTTATTTATTTTTATTCTCTTGTTTTTTCTAAAAACCCAAAATAAGTATAGAGTCATGATTAAGGGACATTTTGACACGTGTTCTCCAAAGCACACATCCTAAAAATTGATAGTGCCAAGAATGACCCTTTAAGTGGAAATCATGGTTGTTAGTTGAATTTCAGGATTTTTTATATATGATCATGATTCTAGTATATTTTTACAACCAGGGTTTAGATGACTTTATATTTTTACAACCAAGGTTTAGATGACTTTATATTTTTACAACCAAGGTTTAGGTATGATCATGATTAATGTTAGGTGATTTTATGACCCCCAAAATGGAGAAAATCCATTGCAAATCCACAGGGAAAGTTATTACATTTCATCTACTATATATAGTTACTTCACACCATATATTTAGTTACCATTTTTTTATCAAACATCTATAAAATATATTTATACTCTTGATGACACTACTACCATCTCTCTATGTTATTGCAATAAGTAATACTTTTGATCTTTTTTGTTTATCTTATCATTGTTGGTACAACTAAAGCCATCAACTATTTGTTCACTACCTGCCAAAGATCACTAATTACTACTTGAGGACTAGTTTCTAGGGCAGATCAAACCCTCTATAAAAATATTAGGTGTGATATATTCTTATTAGTATGGTGATGTTAAAAGAAAGTTGGAAGAAGAGGGAAAATTTTATTATGCTTATTATGCAATGATATGGTCCTTGATGCCTTATGTGCCAAATAATATCTTTTATTTCATTAGTATTAGCCCTAGATTTGCATTTTGTGGATAATCCTAGTGTAGATAATTCTTGATTGCTCTACTTTATTTATGCATGGATTAAGGTAGTTTGTAGCTATTATTATGAAGTTATTGTTATATTGTCTTAGTTTAAGCATATTTGTTTTATCTTGTATTAATTGAGTAATTGTATAATATATAACCTTTTTATCACAAAGACTATCCTTAATTTAAAATATTCTTTTATAATTATTTCTTATACACATACCATGTTAAAGATTACCCCTTAAAATACCCTCAAGGCTAAGCCATTTATGCTCTTTCCACCCTAGTGGAGATCACTAATCATAATTTATTAGCCAATTCACCATGTAATTTTAGTATATGTCATTATAAATACAATTGTTAGTGAGGATTTCATAAGAAATTTGTCAAACTATTCTTGGTTTGTCAATATAGTGGGGTTTTAATGAGGATGTATTTATCCAATGTTGGCAATTTTGGGTACTTTGGGTACATTGCCTTTGCTCAAATGTATAAGTTGTCATTGATGTCAAAAGGCATTTTTGTGTTGATTTCAAAAGAGTGGAATATCTTGAGAAGCTTCATTATGTTAAAGGGTTTTTATTAAAACCATGGTGACAAGGCTAAAGGTTTTTCTTAAAACCATTTGGACTCATTAAGGGTTTTTATTAAAACCAAGCTTAACTTAATGCAAAGGTCCATGTGTATTATTAATAATTAAATTAACTCAAACCTTTGTCAAAGGTCCAAGTTTAATTTATTATTAATAAAATAATAATTATTATTATTTTAATTATTATTAAAGGGTCTTTCAACCCTTAAGCGAGGAGGAGCGCCGACGTCAAACAGTGAAGGAAAAATGGCTATTTAAGCGGGGATGATTCTCAAAAGTGAGCACCTCCGATTTGACATTGATAATCTGCGATTTGTGGTTCTCTGTATTTTTTGATTTGCGCTTGGCATCTACGATTTGATTTTGCACCATTTCGTTCGAATTACGCTTGGCATCTATGATTTGATTTTGCATCGTTTCGTTCGATCTGCGCTTGGCGTCTGTGACTTGCATTGCTCTACATCCTTCGAAAAGTGCTTGGTGTCTTCGTTTGAGCTTGCTCTGTGTTTTCGATCTCCGTCGACGTCTTTGAGATCGTGCATGTTCTGCGTCATGGAGACTGTGCTTGGCAAACTCGGTTTTGAGCTTGGGCTGCATCCTTACCTTTTGGCTTGACGGCAGTGGTTTGTTTGCATGCGGTTTGTGGAAGACGTTTACGTTTTCCAGTTTCTTGGCATCAAAGGAAGATAAAAGAGAGGGCAGCGGTTTGTTATTTCATTGGGCTCTTGTGACCCAACGGCGGTGGCATTTAAGCGAAAGCGCTAGATGGCAGAGGTGCCGAGTTCGATTCTCTTCGTTGGGAATTTCCTTTTGGTCACGGTGTGCAAAGAATGGTGGCTGTAAATGCGCGGGAGGTATAAGGTTAAGGTATCATTTTTTGTTTTGACATTGGTTTATTGTTGTTTAATGTTTATGTGGAGTAATAAGGTGTAAAGAGGTTTTACTTTGTATGTTATTGTACTTTGGTGTTTTTACTAAGTTGGAGAAATAAGGTGTTATATTTGGATCTTTATTATTGTGTATTATTGTATAGTTGCTAACTCTAATTGGTGGCAAATTGAGAGTTAGTGTTGTGACAGATTTTGAGTTCTCCTTCTTCATCAAAGTAAAGGTATGGGCAACTTCTTCCATGTATGTTGTTTATGGTATATTTTCTGAAATTGAGTTTGGAGTGAAAAGGTTGTCTACTGGGTATTGTTGGTGTAAATCTTATTTTCTGGATATTGAAGATTGTTTATGCATTAAAGTCATTGATGAATTTTTGGGTGAATGCATAATTCTGGTTGAGGAAGAGGAAGCATTTTTGCAATAGGGTTTATGTTAATAAGTCTTGCTACTTGCATTGAGATGATGAAACCCTAGTTGTTGGTGAAAAGAATATAAGCATCATTGTTATATGAGATATTGCATGGTTGGCAATTGTTGGGTTGTGTTTCATATTCTTGAGAAAAGCATACTACATCTATCTTATTCTTTTGAGATTGAGTTTGAGTTGAGATTGAGTTGAGATTGATATTGGGAGTTAAGTATAGAACATATTGGGTCTCTAACAATTCTCTTTATGTTTCTATGAGATTTGAGATTGAGATTGGGAGTTAAGTATAGAACATATTGAGTCTCTAACAATTCTCTTTATGCTTCTATGAGGTTTATGAATCACATTGGGTCTCTAACAATTCTCTTTGTGAGTTCATGCTAAGCAAGTTTTTCTTGGTGAGCTTGTTGAGGTTTTGGACAGGTTCTAGTGGGGACTTGTGAGCAGGTTTTGGATAGGTTCTAGTGGGGACTTGTGAGCAGGTTTTGGATAGGTTCCAGTGGGGACTTGTGAGCAGATTTGGATAGGTTTCGGTGGGGACTTGTGAGCAGATTTGGACAGGTCCTAGCGAGAGGACTTGTGAGCTGAGATTGATAGTTCTATCAGAGAACTTGAGGACAGAGGTACATTGGTTCTATCAGAGAACCTGAGGATAGATTTGGCAAGTCTTTGAGAAGGCTTGTGTGTAGAGGATTGATTTGTTCATAGAGTTGGATAGATCTGACAGACAGAGGAAGACTTGTACTAGACCGACTGACTATGTTTGGTATAGGTAGCTGAGCTCCTGTGGACGTGATCATAGAAGGCAGAGGTCTCTTAGGCTAAGCATTGAGGATAGGAGGTCTTCGATGGAAAGGAGTTCCACGTGCTGGCAAGAGGTAGAGGCAGTTGATCTTCTGAGGGATCATTTCTAGAGTAGAGGGGAAGGTATCTCCTTTGAGCAGAGGCTCATAAATTTAGATCAGGGGAAGGTGTCTCCTTTGGGCCGAGGCTCATAAACATTGTAATTGGGAAGGTTTCCCAAAGAACTTTGAGATAACTTTTAGAGAAAAGTTTTGTGGACGTAGCCCAGGCTTTCGGGTGAACCACGTTAAAATTGGTGTCACTTTGTGGATGATATTGTGCATTGTTTTGATATTGCTTTGGGTATATTGCTTTACTATTTTGAAGTATAAAGGAAAAAGTAAAAAGAGGTCTTATACTTGTTCACCCCCCTCTCAGTATAAGCTTGTGTTCTTCAATTGGTATCAGAGCGGGTGCCTTCGAAAAGTTTAACAACTTGAAGGAAAAGCTAGTAAAGAACACAATGGATCATTCAAGTGGCAATGCAGCACCTATTCTTGATGGGTCAGATTTTGGTCTTTGGAGTGCAAGGATGAAGGTTCATCTAATGGCACTTGGGAATGAGGTTTGGGAAGTGATTGAAGATGAGTACACTATTCCTGAACTTGGTCCTAATACTAAAGAAGAAAGGCTCCTACATCACAGCAATTCAAAAGCAATGAATGCAATTCTGAAAGGCTTATAGAAAGCAGATCTCACCAAAGTGATTCACTGCAAGACAGCTAGTGAAATGTGGAATCAGTTGAAGGTGGTTCATACAGGTGATACAAATGTCAGAAAGGCCAAGTTGAGACACTTCAAAGGTATGTTTGAACAACTCAAGATGAATGATGATGAAAATATTAGTGACTACATGCTTCGTATGGATGAGGTTGTTAACTCCATGAAAGACTTAGGTCTTGAGCTTGCTGAAAATGATGTTTGTGATAAGATTTTAAGATCTCTTCCTAATAGATTTAGTGAAAATATTTCTGCTATTGAGGAAGCTAAAGATTTGGATAAGTTGAAAAAGGATGAGCTCCATAGTATACTTGCAGCATTTGAGTTGAGAACTCAAGTGAAAGTTGATGTCAAGAAGGAGGCAGCTTTCAAAGCTACCAAGAAATCCAAAGGTAAACAGCTTCAAGAGAGTGATGAGTCTTCTAGTGATGAAGAGGCATATTACAGCAAGAAAGGCAAGTTCTCTAGAAAGCACAAAAATATGAAAAACGTAAGATGTTTCAATTGTGGAAAGTTTGGTCATTATGCTACTGATTGTACTATTGCCAAGGATGAAAGTGATGAAGATAAACAGGACTGTAAGAGCAAGGATTCTAAAAAGCACAAGCATCATAGGAAAAACAAAGATGAGCACAACAATCAAGGAAAGAGGTATTCTCACAAACACAAGAAGAGTTTCTACCTAGACAAAGCAAGTAAGTGTTCTAGTAGTGATAGTGAAAGTTCTTCAAGTGATAATGAAAATGAGATGTTGTTCATATCGGAAAAAGAGGAAGAACCAAAACATAGATTCATTATCATGAAATGTCTTAGATGTGGAAATTTTGGTCACCTTGAGGATGATTGCACAAATAATGATTTGGTTTCTAGTATGTATGAGGATGCTTCAAAAAACTATAAGGAAGATGCATGTATGGTTTTTGAAAAGGGTAGCACCTCTAGTGATAAGAAATCTGAAAAATGCTTTGATGATTCTAAAAGCAAACATATAGAGGAAGGTGAAGTAGATCTTAAAGGTGAACTTATTAGTGCTCTTAGTGCTTTGAAAAAGGAAAGAAAGAAGAATGCTAGACTCAAGGATAAGTTAGATGAATGTTGTATGGAGAGAGATGATCTTATTGAAAATCTTGATTTCTCTATAGCTAAGACACAAGAACTCAAGGATGAGTTAGAGTCTAAGGTTCTTGAGTATAGTGAGTTAGAACAGAAAATGGCTTCTTTGAAAGAGGAAACTAAAGGGTACAAGGATAAGCTTCACAGGTTTCAAGATAGCTCCAAAAAGGTTAAGTCTCTCATCAAAGGTCAAAGAAAGACAACAGATAAAACAGGCCTTGGTTTTGTTAAACCTCACAAGGAACAAGTTGGAGAGTCTAGTAAGAGACTCCAAAAGGAAGAGAGTTCTGATGAGGAAAGTATTTCAGATCATGAGTCCTTGAATGATAGATGCACAAAAATAGAAAACAAAATTCAGAATGAGAAGAAAAAGTTTTCAGAGCCTAAGAGGTCAAATAAAGGGAAGTTTCAAGGCAGATGTTTTGCTTGTCACAGGTTTGGTCACACAGCTTCACATTGCATGGCTCAAGTAAAGAAGGTAAATGACAGTTTCAGAGGTGGTAATTTCTTTCAAGGGTATTGCTACTCTTGTCAACAGTTTGGGCACAAGGCGGTTTATTGCAAGGCAAATATCGAGAACAGGTTTGATCAAAATAGGTTTGGTCAAAAATGGTTTGGTCAGAATAGGTTTGGTCAACAGGTTTGGTCAAAATAGGTTTGGTCAAAACAGGTTTGGTCAAAACAGGTTTGGTCAAAACTGGTGGATTCAAAGAACAGGTATGCCTAAAAGAAATAACATTGTTACTTGTTATAAGTGCAACAATGAAGGTCACACAGTCAGACAGTGTAGAGCTGAAATTCTGGAATACAAGAATAGGAACAGTGGCATGATCAGGTCCAAGGATCAAGGCATGGATAAGAACAGGGATGAGAACAAGAACAAGAATAGTGACAGGAACAGGAATATGGACAAAGAATTCAAGAGAAGGCCCGACAAGGAAGTTATAGATGTTGATGATGATCGAGTGCCTAATGGGAGTTTTACTCCCACCCCGAATTAATCACCTCATCGGGAGGTGGGGGAGGGACTAAGCTAAGAGGCTAATTCTTAGTCCCGAGCCCCAAAGGTGGCCCTTTGCCATTGATGACAAAGGGGGAGAGATATGAGTAAGGGGGAGAGCTTCAAAGTGAAGAGGAAAGCTTCAAGTCAGGGGAGCAAAACTTCAAAGGAAGATTCTCAGTTGTTAGCATAGTTGGTTTTAGTTTTGGCTCTTGAGAAGTGTTTTCAGTAAAGGTTTGCCATCAATGACAAAGGGGGAGATTGTTGGCAATTTTGGGTACTTTGGGTACATTGCCTTTGCTCAAATGTATAAGTTGTCATTGATGTCAAAAGGCATTTTTGTGTTGATTTCAAAAGAGTGGAATATCTTGAGAAGCTTCATTATGTTAAAGGGTTTTTATTAAAACCATGGTGACAAGGCTAAAGGTTTTTCTTAAAACCATTTGGACTCATTAAGGGTTTTTATTAAAACCAAGCTTAACTTAATGCAAAGGTCCATGTGTATTATTAATAATTAAATTAACTCAAACCTTTGTCAAAGGTCCAAGTTTAATTTATTATTAATAAAATAATAATAATTATTATTTTAATTATTATTAAAGGGTCTTTCAACCCTTAAGCGAGGAGGAGCGCCGACGTCAAACAATGAAGGAAAAATGGCTATTTAAGCGGGGATGATTCTCAAAAGTGAGCACCTCCGATTTGACATTGATAATCTACGATTTGTGGTTCTCTGTATTTTTTGATTTGCGCTTGGCATCTACGATTTGATTTTGCACCATTTCGTTTGAATTACGCTTGGCATCTATGATTTGATTTTGCACCATTTCGTTCGATCTGCGCTTGGCGTCTGTGACTTGCATTGCTCTACATCCTTCGAAAAGCGCTTGGTGTCTTCGTTTGAGCTTGCTCTATGTTTTCGATCTCCGTCGACGTCTTTGAGATCGTGCATGTTCTGCGTCATGGAGACTGTGCTTGGCAAACTCGGTTTTGAGCTTGGGCTGCATCCTTACCTTTTGGCTTGATGGCAGTGGTTTGTTTGCATGCGGTTTGTGGAAGACGTTTACGTTTTCCAGTTTCTTGGCGTCAAAGGAAGATAAAAGAGAGGGCAGCGGTTTGTTATTTCGTTGGGCTCTTGTGACCCAACGGCGGTGGCGTTTAAGCGAAAGCGCTAGACGGCAGAGGTGCCGAGTTCGATTCTCTTCATTGGGAATTTCCTTTTGGTCACGGTGTGCAAAGAATGGTGGTTGTAAATGCGCGGGAGGTATAAGGTTAAGGTATCATTTTTTGTTTTGACATTGGTTTATTGTTGTTTAATGTTTATGTGGAGTAATAAGGTGTAAAGAGGTTTTACTTTGTATGTTATTGTACTTTGGTGTTTTTACTAAGTTGGAGAAATAAGGTGTTATATTTGGATCTTTATTATTGTGTATTATTGTATAGTTGCTAACTCTAATTGGTGGCAAATTGAGAGTTAGTGTTGTGACAGATTTTGAGTTCTCCTTCTTCATCAAAGTAAAGGTATGGGCAACTTCTTCCATGTATGTTGTTTATGGTATATTTTCTGAAATTGAGTTTGGAGTGAAAAGGTTGTCTACTAGGTATTGTTGGTGTAAATCTTATTTTCTCGGATATTGAAGATTGTTTATGCATTAAAGTTATTGTTGAATTTTTGGGTGAATGCATAATTCTGGTTGAGGAAGAGGAAGCATTTTTGCAATAGGGTTTATGTTAATAAGTCTTGCTACTTGCATTGAGATGATGAAACCCTAGTTGTTGGTGAAAATAATATAAGCATCATTGTTATATGAGATATTGCATAGTTGGCAATTGTTGGGTTGTGTTTCATATTCTTGAGAAAAGCATACTACATCTATCTTATTCTTTTGAGATTGAGTTTGAGTTGATATTGAGTTGAGATTGATATTGGGAGTTAAGTATAGAACATATTGAGTCTCTAACAATTCTCTTTATGTTTCTATGAGATTTGAGATTGAGATTGGGAGTTAAGTATAGAACATATTGAGTCTCTAACAATTCTCTTTATGCTTCTATGAGGTTTATGAATCACATTGGGTCTCTAACAATTCTCTTTGTGAGTTCATGCTAAGCAAGTTTTTCTTGGTGAGCTTGTTGAGGTTTTGGACAGGTTCCGGTGGGGACTTGTGAGCAGGTTTTGGATAGGTTCAGTGGGGACTTGTGAGGGTTGGACAGGTTCGGGGACTTGTGAGCAGATTTGGACAGGTTTCGATGGGGACTTGTGAGCATATTTGGACAGGTCCTAGCAGAGGACTTGTGAGCTGAGATTGATAGTTCTATCAGAGAACTTGAGGACAGAGGTACATTGGTTCTATCAGAGAACCTGAGGATAGATTTGGCAAGTCTTTGAGAAGGCTTGTGTGCAGAGGATTGATTTGTTCATAGAGTTGGACAGATCTGACAGATAGAGGAAGACTTGTACTAGACCGACTGATTGTGTTTGGTATAGGTAGCTGAGCTGCTGTGGACGTGATCATAGAAGGCAGAGGTCTCTTAGGCTAAGCATTGAGGATAGGAGGTCTTCGGTGGAAAGGAGTTCCACGTGCTGGCAAGAGGTAGAGGCGATTGATCTTCTGAGGGATCATTTCTAGAGCAGAGGGGAAGGTATCTCCTTTGAGCAGAGGCTCATAAATTCAGATCGGGGAAGGTGTCTCCTTTGGGCCGAGGCTCATAAACATTGTAATTGGGAAGGTTTCCCAAAGAACTTTGAGATAACTTTTAGAGAAAAGTTTTGTGGACGTAGCCCAGGCTTTCTGGGTGAACCACGTTAAAATTGGTGTCACTTTGTGGATGATATTGTGCATTGTTTTGATATTGCTTTGGGTATATTGCTTTACTGTTTTGAAGTATAAAGGAAAAAGTAAAAAGAGGTCTTATACTGTTCACCCCCCCTCTAAGTATAAGCTTGTGTTCTTCATCCAATGCATCAAGTATTCTTAAGTTGGATCATTACAAAGGATCTATCAAAAAATGCATCAAGAAATTCTTTTAAAATGATGATATCATTGATGCAAAGTATAAAATGTAACAAATATATAATGCAAGTAATTATGACTACCAACCATAAGAATAAAGGTCAAACGAACCACGAATAATCTAACTAAATACTAGTTTTACCAAGTAATACATATAATTTTCCTTTTCCTAATAATATAATTGATTTCCTTTCTAATTCTTATGATAGATCAATTATTTTTTCTAAAAGGGACACTTAATCAATATTAATATTTAAAATGGTCAACCCAAATATAGTATTGAGTTTGGAAAGTATACTTTTTCATTTAAGAATTAATTAAAGGGCATGTGACATATTTATTTACAACTCCAAAAAAATTTCCAAGATACTGTTTATTATTGTATAGAGGTGATTTAACTAGGTGTGTTACGTCCAAGTATAAGTTTGCTTCAAGGACACCTCTAGATTACATTACCTGTTATGGGTGGATTACATTATCTTAGTATTTTTTATCTTCGTCTAACTTATATAAATAAAGTAGAAAAAAGTAATCAAGTGTGAAAATAAAAAAGAGAAATATTCAACTTTATATGCCCTTCCTAAAGGTTCCATTGAAATAGATCTCAACAAACTAGTACCCACCAATATGAATCTCTTTTATGTAGTATACAAATAAAACTATTGAGATATGTGTCATGTGATCTTATTTGCCAAGGCCAACAATGTATGATTTAATATTGCATATACCTATGGGCAATCATTATGCAATGCGCTTTATTATTATTTTTTGTAATTAAAATTATGGGAAAATTATTAAATATTATTATGGCTAACATTCATTAAACTTATTTTATGCTGAATGTGTTAAGTGAAATGCTTTATTAACTTCTAGTTAATATTTAATCCTTTATGTTTTATTATCATAGGTTAATGTGATAAATAATTATTTATTGTTGAGGTTTAGGTCTTTGGTATAAATACACTCAACAAACTTGTTCATTGTATTGGTATGATATATTTTGATGATCAATAACACTAATCAATTTGTGTCTATTACTCTCTCCTTTGACCTTCTTTATTTCTTGCATAAAGTTTAAGTCCATATGCTTATGTTGTAGAAAGCATAATAAAATTTTATATGTTGTCAAATACAATAAGAAGTGTCATTACTTGGTGATATAATCTATTTTTTTAAGCCTCATAATTTTATATTTGATCAATAGGGTGAATTATCTTCAACTATTTACAAATTTTCTTTTTGATATAAGAAGCAAGGGAAGAAACCAACAAGTTCATAACCAATGTTTTGAAGTTCACACTCTTATTAGAGTCAAATAGTTTTCCCTCCTATCCCTACAAGCATTTCTTGTGTCTCTATATTATTGATAGATATTGATGATTTGGTACAAATCAAATGCTTTATAACCTCTTGTGACATTATTCTCATATACATATATGATGGTAGTGTTATTATTATCATAAAAATTAATTCAAGGATTCTTATGTGAATAAGATGAGGTTTTTCCATTTAGGAGGTATGGATGAGAAATATCCAAGAATATATCTCATAATCCCTTTCATTAGGTATGTGGTAACCTATCTAGTGCAAAATCATTTAGGCATTTTCCTAAGAAAGGTTTCAATTCAAATCCTTCATACATTCTATTGCTATTGTACAAATATGCCAATACATATTTTGAAGTGTGGAATATGATTGTTCATGTTTCTATTAGGGGAATTCTTTATATAATATCTTAATAGTATGGTATTGTTGTTCTACCACAATCAATTGTTTGTTCAAAATGCATATTCATTTTTTTCCTAGTCTTTCAATCCATTCTTAGATCATAATCTAGACTTTAGTAATGATATCAATGAAAATTACTATCAATAAGTTTGACATGGTGACTCTATGGTATGTTTTGAATATTTGGATGTTACAATTCAGGTGTTTAAATCCCTTTGTTTCTTGGATTATGATATAGCTTGGTTGAAAACAAAGGATGACTTGTGTGGTGCATGCTCTTGTTTGTTCTCCAATGTAAGGAGTGGGTGCTTGACTAGCACAAATTATGTTTTAGTATTGACCATGTTAGAGGTATGGATTTAATTCACATCCTATTAACCTTTACACTTATCATACTTTATGGGTAATGGAGATCAATATGGACTCTATGTGGTGATAAATACATACATATATATATATATATATATATATATATATATATATATATATATATATATATATATATATATATATTATATATATAGATAGAGATGTATCTATATGTATATACATATTTATATCTATATATAGGTAGTGATATATAAATACCTTAAAAATCATAATTTTTGAAGGATATATAATAATGAAATCAATATAACAATACCTTCCAAGAGCCCTTACATTTTGACTAAGTGCAAGATAAGTGTCAGTTTTCTCAACAAGTGTTGATTATGTTCAAGAGTGATCCACTACCATAATGGACTAATTGGATCAAAGTACCAAAGTGATCATGTTTAACTAGCAAATTTCTAGCAAATTCTAGCAATTCAATCAGTTCCTAGAGCAAATCACTAGTCGATCTATGGAGGGGTAAAAATATAGGCATAGACCCTGAGAAAAATCTTTGGAAAGTAATATTTTGAAATTTATAGTGCCATAACATATTAGAGAAGCCTTATAAAATTTTTAGAGGTATGCAACATTTAAAGGTGCACCAATTTGCTAGAGATACCTCCAAATTCTTACTTTTACTAGGAGTAATAAATTTTCCAACCCAATTAAATAAGTATTAAACTCCTATAAATAGGATCTATGGGATTAATTGTAAGCATATATTAGCCATTATAATTTAGATATACACTCTGTGAAACCCAATTTGTGCTTTGTAACTCATAAAATTGGGAAAAAATTGATAATTATTTTACTTTTCATGAGTGGCACTATCCTCTTCAATTGTAGAATACACGATGACTAATACGTAGCCCTTTTGCCCATATTGTCATTCATCTTACCATTTCATATTAATTGAATGAGAATATTATTATTTAAATTTTCATGTGTTGATTGATTGCACACTTCCTTGTTATACCTATTATTGCATGTTTATTTAAATCCCTCACATTGTTAAACTTTAAAATATACTTTTCATTTTTTTTTTTAATCACATGTAGTTTGATTAAATTGGATTAAAATTTGCAAGCATAGAGGGTATTTGACCTAAATATATAGGTTGGAAGAGGCTACAAACCCTTCCATACAATAACTTTTTGAAAGGATGGAATGGGGATGCATTATTGATCAAATTTGAAGTTAGATTATTGCTCAATTCAAAAAAAACTTTTTGCCATGCTTGGACCCTAAATTTTTATCTCAATTTTTTTATTAGTTGAAGAAGGGTTTTGAAAGGATCCTCCAAACTCTTACAATTTTACAAAGAGAAAACTGCCATAACCAAAAGAGATAAAATATACAATAGGCTACTACCCAAACATAGGGTCCTACTATTAATTAAAACTAAACCAAACAACCATAATAGAAGAGGACATGAAAGAGACCCAAAAAAATAACCACCCAACCAAGAGACACCAACTACAACCCATAAATATAGAAGAACAAGGAGGAACTAATCAGGGAGGGAGGCAGAATAGATTCTCACCCCATTAGACAACTTATGTAGATAAGATATTATGATATTGAGTTGGTCCCAATATAATACAACCTTCAAATACTTAATCTCCCAAAGTATATAAAAAAATATTAGTTGCAACTAGCCTGTGACACAAATCTACCAAAAATCCTAGTTTGAGAATCACTTAGAATATCGCCACTTTAATCCAATATGAGAGACCATCCAAATCATTATCTAGGTGGCAAAAGGATGCCACATTGGACTTGATCAACCAATTAATAGAGGGACATACAACAACCTATAGAATGAATTAAAAAAAAAAAACTAAAGAGAAAAATATTCCTCCTACATCTCTCATGACCAATCGGAAAGTAGAACCTAGGAGAGTAAGGAAATAACTGACCATACAAAAAGAAGGCAAGCAACCTATGCAAATCCATAAGGGACACTTATAGCTCAACCATCATTCATTGATCTAGATTAGGCTCTATGGGAGATCATACCTCCAAATGGATAGTTCATATTGGAGAAATCCTAGGTTGGCAAGGAAGTTAGTCACCTTGTTACCTTACCTATATGTATTCTCACTTGAATACTTTCTCTGCCATGAAGAATCCAATTAGCTTCCTTGACCATATTAGCAATATTCCAGGTAGGGACTTGCAAGCCAAAGATAATATTAACAACGTTAAATGAGTCACCTTCAATAATAATTTTCTAGCAACTAATTGAAGGTAGAAGCACCACCTCTTAGATTAATGCTCTATATTTTGCAAAGTGGCAGGTCTAGCATCCAATATTTTCAGCAAAGTCCAAAATGATATCTCCACTGTGATTTTAGAAAATACCTCCTACACTAACTTTCTTAGGATTTCCTTTATAAGCACCATCCAAGTTAAATTTGATCCATTCAAGGGGGTGGGATACACTTGGTTAAAGCTCTGGTATTCCCTAGGTTCTATATAATTCCTCTTCTAGCTTACCGGAAACCAAGATTGTGTTCAATGATAGCTTTAGCCTCTGAGCCACTAGAATCATCCAAAAATAGGATAGACACATTCTCAACAATTATTGGCAAGAATTTATCCCATATGAAAGTAGCATATCTAAAAATTCCCCTAAACACCTTGTTTTTTCTCTCCTTCTAGATATCCCAAACCAAGTTATGGAGACTAAACAATTAAAATGAATGCAACCTTGAGCTAGTAAAGGGGTGAGACCATTGATCAAATGCATCATAAAACTAGTTTAGGACAACCCAATAAACCTCGAGGGTATTTAGAAGGAGATAAAAGACCTCAAGTGAAAAGGAAAAAAGTAATAAAAGGTGGTTAGTAGATTCAACATCACATATACAAATGTGGCACCTATTAGGGATGGTCATAGATTCAATATAATGGGTTTCAATCAAAGTTGTAAGGAGAAATAAGAAGGCTAGAGAAGCCATATTGAATAAGTTGAAGAAGTGGCCATTGGAGAATATTTGAAGAAAGTTTGAGGAAGAATATTATAGTAAGAAGAAGCTCCTAGAAAGGGAAATTTAGGATAATTATCACCACACAATAAAAATCCCAAAATTAAGAAGTATTTGGCAAGACATTTGCCAAATTTTGGAAAGTATTTTTGAAGATCTCAAGACATTCAAATTCTTGAGGAAGAGGTCAACAAAGAGGCCAAATTTGAAGACAGTATTCAATGGAAGCTAAGGAGGAGAAAAAGAAAATAAGAGACCACCAAATTGATATTTTTGGAGACAACTATTAAAGTTTTGAAGGTTGATTTGTGGAGGAGAATATTGCTAATTTTTGTGGCAGAAGTTAAAGGGTCACATGATAAAAAATTAAAGGTGACATAGAGCTGCAAATTCAAAATGATTTGGGCATATTTTGAGATGACCTTGAACAACCAATTGAAGGAAGGATTGACAAAAAATTAAGGTAGTATATTGGAGGAGTTAGATACTATTTCAAGACAACAAGAGAGAGGAGAAGAAGTTAGAATTTTAGAGAATCATTTGAAGATTTTTGGATTTCAAAATTGGGTAGCATTGGAAGGAGATAAAAGAGCTATGAATTGGAGAAGATTTAGGTAGTTTTTTGAAGTGCCCTTGGACAACGTATTGAAGGAATATTTGAAAAAAAAGAAGTCAAAAATTTGGAGGAATTGAATGTTGTTTTTGGACAACAATATAAAGGAGAAGAAATTAGTTTTTTGAGCAGTGAATTGAAGAGTTTTTGGCTGTAAATTTGGGCAGAATTAAGAAGAGATTAGAGATTTATGTTTTGGAGAAGTTCGGGATAGATTTGAGAGAGCTTTGGACAGAAAAGTGAAGAAATATTTGGTATTAATTGAAGCTAAAAATTACAAAAAAATTGGACAACAAGAAGGTAGTATTTGGAGTTGCAAAATTTAGAGAATTTGAAGACAAAGAAGGCAAGTTTTGAGCAACATTTGAAAGGGTATAAAGGCTGACAATATCATAATTTTCTAATAACCATTTGGACATCATAGAAGCTGAATTTTAGCAGCAAGAAAAGTGCAAGTAAAGCTACAAATTTGAAGATATAGAACAACAAGTTTGAGTAGCAAGAAAGGAGAGGATACGAGATACAAAAGATAACCAAAGATTTTTGAAATTAGGTGCTTAAAAGAGTATTTCAATTTTATGAAAAGTGGATTTAATCTAATTTTATTTGGAACCATATATTAGAGAGTTCAAATCAAGAAAAATAAGAACTCTAAGTTTATTATCTTCCAGTTAAGGAGTTTAAGAAGCTTGCAAATTAGTGTGTTGATATAGCATAAAGAAGTTGGTTCATTTTTAAGTTTTAAATCAGCAAAATAAGATGTGTATGCTATAAGTAAATATTACTACAAATCAAAAACATCAAGCTAAGGAGCTACGAATGCATTAAGGAGCACTCAAAATATTTTTCTCAACATATGCTTTTGAAAGGAACCAAAGTAAATCTTTGAAGGCACAAGAGCATTATTAAAATATACAAAATTTTAGAGAAATAAGTCAACAAAGTGAGTAAATAAAAGGGAGTATAAAAAGTTTGGATAATAGCAATATATTCACCCATCCAAGCCGAGTTGGGGAGAAGACAGACCACACCAGAGCTAAGGTAGAATCTGCTAAAAAGGGGTAATAGAAGTGGTGACCAAATAAACCACCATACGTAGAAGGAAAGGAGCACCACTGAAGTTGATCCACCATTGAAATATGGAGCCACCATACAAAGGAGGAAAGAAGCACCACCAAAGTGCAATGGATTACCGTAGCTCAAGGAAGATCCACCAACATGCAAGGAGGAACCACCAAAGTGCCACTATAAGTGAACACTTGGAGAGTGTAGAGGCTCAAGTTTCATTCTAAGAACATAAATGACCATTTACATTCACTCTATTGAAGAGTTACTCTCAAGAAGGCAAAAAATAAAGAAACGTATTAGGAAAAACATTTGTTTCAAAATTATTTATCTAAGGTTTGGCTTGTTTGAAAAGTCTTTGAAGAAGTGCCATCATTGAAATATTTGCAAGAATTCATTTTTAGTAAATGATAATCATGTACATAATGTCTAGGAGGAATAAGTACCACTTAGAATCATGTGAAGATATTGAATGCCACATGTCCTCATGGAAGGAGGGGCACCAACCATCATATTATTAAGGTGAAACATCTACTTACATGTATATAATGCATGGAATAAGACTAAACTTAGTACATCCAAGAAGTGGAAGAGTTTTTGAATGACTGCTACATCAAGTGAGGCTTTCAAGAAGGAACAAATATTTAGGAGGAGGTCCACTACCATTTATCGTGATTTGTGCATGCCTATTGCAGAGGTAAAATTTAATTTAATTAAATTTTGAACTTTGACCTAAGTTAGGAGCTATCATGAGAAATAGAATTATTTTTTGAAGGTTGTTAAGAAATTAATCAAATTAATTATAGGTTAATTTAATTGATGGAGAAATAAGGTGTGGAAGAGAAATTTGAAACCTTAGAAAGTTGAATTATTATTTTTGGAAAGTTTTGAGAAGCCTTAAAATTATTTTGGGAAATTTTGGAAATCAATTTCAAGTTTTGAGAAGATTTTGTAAAGTTTTGAAATTGAATTATAAAGTTTTGTAAAGCATTTTTATATTTGCAAATATTTTTAATTTTGGAGAAATAAGGTTTCCTACATCAAATTAGGAATATAAAATTTGTAAATACCCTTTTACTAGATTTCTAAATTTCTAATTTTGGAGTTATAAGGAATTCAACACCAACATAGGTTTGTGAAATTTAGAAACCATATTATTGAATTTTGGGAGATAAAAGGAATTCAACCTAGAATCTTGAAGAGTTTTGAAGGATTGAAATTATGTCAAAAAAATTTATTGATAAATCAAACAAGAAAGATACAAGGTATTCATCTTAAAGAAGTAGAAGTTGAAATTTTTTTATTAAGAAAGACAATATATTCAAAACTAGAGAGACATAAGATAGTCAACCTCAAAGGTTTAGAGATTTGAAAAATCTTATCAAAATTATCTTTCATTTTTTAGACTAGGGAGTTACAAGGAAGTCTACTTTAGAAGAATCATGGATGAAATAGTGAAGAAAGTATTTAATGAAGATAGTGAAGAAATGTTACAAACACTCAGGTTTTATTCACATGGTCTAATACCCAACATTGATGGAGATCGAATATTTGATGTTCTAAAAGATAAAATGATTTTATTTTTCAAAGAAGCTAAAGAAGAAAATTTTACTTCCTTTATGGGATATCTTCATGAAAAACTCTTTAAGTCTTGTTGGGAATCTCAAAACATAATTATACTTACTTTAGAAGAGTTTCTAATGATGTATATTTCGTTAATTATTTTTGAACTCTTTCAAGGAAAGATACAAGTTGAAAGAAATAATTCATATGATTATCTCAAGGAAGAATCATTGAATCCAAGTCAATATTATTGTGATGATATACTAACTCACCACATTGAATATGCATCACTAATAAAGGTGTAGGAACAAATAAGGAAAAGAAACAAGAAAATAAGACAGATCAAGACTAAACCAAAAGAAGATACTTATTTGAAGAATCCAAGATCAAAGTTGTATTGTTGTGATGATTTGATGACACAATGCTTAGAAGGAGAATCATCAATGAAGATACAAAATAAAAGAAAGAAAAAGAAGAATAGGAGTCACATTAGAAAGGTTAAACAGAAACATTTTAGTGCAAGTTTAGAATTTGATCTTAAAGAGATTGATTTAAGACAAAAGACAAAGACAATATTAAATACTAAGTCTTCAATAACCAAAAAATGTAATACAGGGGATTTTGGAAAATATTACATTATTTGGTACATGCTAATGTACTACCTTAGGTACATATTTAGATTAAAAGTGTGTCTTAGATTAGAGTATTTAATTTATGCAATGTGATAAATTCACAAGTATTATTATAATATGCAAAGTATTTAATAATGTAAATGTGCATAATTGTCCATGTGCACATGTGTCCTTAGAATAGGAAAGTGAAGAGTTCCAAGAAGAGTGAATGCCAAGAGTATTCCATATGAAGAGGTACATTCCATTATATATGTGTCTTTATGTATGTGTGCATAAAAAACAATGAAGAGATAATTAACACAATGTAGAGGAGTGTGTATGTACTTGAGATATTTATTCTATATCAAATTACTATTTTCGTGAGCATTTGTTAATGGTAATTTTATGAGTTGTTGCAGAAGTTATTTATGAGTTTTATATATTTAGAATATTGTCATTATCTTATATTTTATTTAGTATCTTTATTTTATATATTGAGGTTATTTTACTTTAAGTATTTAGAATTAAAATCTAATAAAAATAAATTGGAAAAGAAGTTTATTAAAATGAGAATTGAGATGAAAACTAATCAAAATAAGGAGAATTAGAAGGACCAAGAAAGCAATGAATTGTAAGTGCAAATCATGAATAGAAGAGAGGCCAAATAGAGAAGAAGGGAGTGGGTGAGTAGGTTGAAAAGAACAACAAAAGAAGACATTAAGCTATAGAGAAGAGCAAGTCTAAAGGACAACTAAAAATAGAGTTAAAATATATTGCTTGTAGGGAGTCAACCTGTAATGCATAGGTTGGAAAGCAAAAATGTGAGAAAATTAATATTGGAGGAGCTTACTATGTTGAAGTATTTGGAATATCCTAATATGTGTAAATATTAAAATATTAAATCAGTAAATGAAGGATTAGAGGAGAGCACAAAGGTACAATGTTGGTTAAAAGGATACCATATAAAGGTACAATATTTTAACCTAAGAATTATTTGTTGGAGAACATTTGAGTTTCTAAGGTGGAATTAAATTTTTAAAATGATCATATTGTTATAAAAATTATTGTTAAAAGGAACAGATTTGGTGGAAGCAACCCTTATGGTTTGAACCCTGCACTTGTCAGTTACTAAAAATAGTGTTCCTGTGACCAATTCTCCTATGTAATCGAAAATAATAATAAAAAAAAGGAAAAATTTTAAAGGAATTGATTTATGAGAAAAAGGTTGATAGAAATTTAAGAGAAGAAGAATATGAAATTGAATAAATATTTTTAAGTGAAGGAGAATATTTAATTTAAATAAGGTAGAAAAATTTCAAGGAATATTTCAAAGGAGAAGAAACTTGGAAGGAAATTTATTAATTGAGAAATATTGCATTTGTTAGATTGAACAACAATTTAAAGAGATATTTTTCAAATAAAATACATTGAATACAAAGATAAGAATATATTATTAAGCAAGCTCCAAAAAGTTATGAAATATTTTACTTCAGCTTACATTCTCTAAAGTTGATTAGGATATTGAAAAGAAAATAATTAGGGATCCAAAAGGAATTCATAAGGAAACTATTAAATTAGAGCCATAAAAGTGAGATTCAAAGAAAAAGAAAAAGGAAACCTTAAAAAATAAATTTATAAGAAAATAAAGTTCAAAGAAAGAAAATATTGGAAAATTTATTTTTGAAAAATCCTATAAAAACTATAGTGAATTAATTATGTTGTCAAAACATTTTCTACTTAATAATAATATTATTTTTTAAAGTTTCCATTGCAAAAGAAATTAATTCATATTTTTAAAGTATTTCAAGAAGACATTAATAGTGATTCAAATTTGAGAAATATTTGTCTAAAACACCATGTAAAATACAAAAAATTTCCTCTTAGAATATCAATTACTAAAAGGACCAACTTTTACCCCTTGGAAAAATAAGATGAAATAAATATTTATTGTTGAAAAACTTTGGGAAATATAAAGAAGATGCAAAATCATTGATGCTAATAACACTTATAATATCATATGAAATAAAAGTATACATAAGGCTGACCAATACTTCACAAGAGGCTTGGGAGAAACTATGCACCATATTTAAGGGAATGAATGAAGCCACTATTATGCACTTGCAATCACAATTGTATTCACTAAAATTTCAATATGGTGAAAGCATTGAACACTTTCTTAGAAGGATATTGTATTTAAAATAAAAACTACAAACTATGGGAGAGAAAGTAAAAGAAAATTTTCTTGTCTCAGTTACACTTAGAGCACTTATAAAATCATTTAAAACATTGGTCACATATCTCCAAGTATAAAAAAAAGAAGTATCATTTGAAGAGTTAGTTAATATACTTCAAGAAAATGAAATAAAAAATCAAGTTAGAGATGAAATACCAAAAATACTTTCAATTTAGCAAAACAATCACCAAGTAACACAAGAAATTTTTCTACCTCATCATCATAGAATCAACTAGAATGGAAAAGAAGATATTGTCATATATGTAACAAAGAAGGACACATCACCAAATTTTGTAGATACAATTTACTCAATCAATGGAATTTAATTAATAGATATTTTAAAATAAATCCACAAATATAATATCAATCAAATTATCAATGATATTTCATTTCACATGTATTAGAGATGGTCCTTCTAGGATCATCTCCTACACTATTTTTCTCTTTGTGGAGACCATATCCCTATGGATATATTCTCCCTGAATCATTTGTAAAATGTTTGGGGACCTTTCAAAACCCCCTTACAACCAATCAAAAAATAAATTATCAATGATATATATGAACACAATAATATCTAAAATGCATAAAAAAAAAAAGGTACATGATGCAAAAAGTTTAAGAATCAAAATATAACTATGAGGATGATTATGAATAAACTCACAAAGCACTTATGGAAAAATTTAAAACAATATTAACATGAAAAACCTACGAAGAATATTATAAATTATAAAATATGAAATATTAAGTAGTAAACTCAAAGTGATAAACGAAAACCATGACACATGTGATATACTTGAGTATAACATGTGATTTTCATTAAGACAAAAATATGCGTGGTAATACTTATGATTTGAGATCTATCACAGTTCATGTATGATACATTGTTTAGGGAATAGACATAGCATGTGGAACAAGGGATTTGAACTTTTTTTGTGAACACAAAGTGTGTGCAAAAAGTATATGTGTTGATTGTGTTATAAATTGTGATGCATATAGTGATCCTTCATAGAAGATAGACACTAATGGTGGATGTGAATCAAATAATTTTTATGCTAATCATGCAAAAATGGTTGTGAAGTAGACAAGATTAGTGATGGTCATGATTAAGTACATAATGAAAAAATATTGATGAAGATAGCTCTAGATATGTTTCTCCAAAAAAATATGATTTGATGTTTTTTGAGTTTGATAGTGATAGTTTCAAATGTATTCATAAGAATGTTTGTATAGAAAATTCTAGCTTTGATTGTGCAAAGTGTGTTGGTCAAGATGTATATAAAATTTTTAGAGTTGATGGAAAATATATTGTTAATGATTTGAAGCTTTCAATTAGTGTCAAGGATCATCATGATATAAGTCATTTAGAAATTTTCAATAATGATCCAAGTTGTAATAACTATTCTAGTAATGACTTATTGCATTAAAATTAGAGCAATAATGAACTTAAAAGACACACAAGAGTAGTTGGTATTAAACAAGGATATAATGAAATAGTGAAAGGAATAAAATAACTTATCTCATAATACAAATACCGCAAATTCGCAATACAAGCTAATGAATGATTTTATGGCAAGAAATGCTAATACTACTTTTATAACAAGGAATTTTGGCATAGGTGACATTGAATGTGTAACAGATAACAAGACAAAATTCATTAAAAAGGAATAAATAAAAATAAAGAGTCATAATAGACATGAAAATAAAATAGAGAAACATTGGATCCTCCATTGTTGTAAAATTTGTGGAGAAAATAATTAGTCTAAAATTTTTTATCAAGAAAAGAAAAACAAAATATATGTACACTATAGATGGATAAACATGATAGAATAGAATAAAATTGTATAAATATTGAAATGTTTCTACAAAAGGTAAAAGGGCTTGATAAGCATAGGTTCATTTAAAAATGATGATACATTGGTTATGCTCGTAGAGGAGATAACATTTATACATATAGGAAATAATTAATATGATAGTTCAGCAATTAATCTAGGAAAAAAGTTCAAGCCATAATTAAAAAGATAAAATAAAAAGGACGAGCCAAAATCAGTACTAGAATCAGTTGTAGAATCATAGCTGGAAAGAAAGAAAGAGCCAAAGTCAATACCAATATTATAATTGGAAGGTAAGAACCAAAAATAATAGATTGTCTTCATACCAAATAATGTAATACATGGGGGTTTTGGAGTATATTACATTATTTGGTACCTTGTTAGTATCTTGTAAATACTTTGTAAATATTTTGAGTCTAGGAGTCTTATAAATTATTGTAATTTAGTAATAATTAGATTTTTGTAAGGAGTCAATAGATATATTTCTTCTATGAGAAATATGAAGAGTCATATCTCCCATGAATTTGAGGACATTAAGAGATAGTTGAAGATGAAATGTCAAGAGGCTCCTTGTAAATGATATTTATAGGAGCTTCATATGAGTAATCTTGAAGAGAGAAAAATATAGTGTGTATTATTGATTAGTAAAACGTTGTAACCTTGTCATCTTTGAGAATATATTATGATCATTTTACCTTGAGTTATGGGTTTATTATATGTAATATTGTGTTCCATTATTATATGGGAAATTTGTTAACCTTTGTATCCAAAGTTGATTAATAAATATAGAGCACAAGTGGATCAAAAATCATCCTAATTCCATTTTAAGGAGAATTCCATTTTAGATGTTGAATTCAAAGCGATTTATCAATGCCAAGGACTAGATTTATCAAGTCTAGTTTCAAATTGATATTAATTTTTATATTTTTATTATTTGTGCCTATTTTTTGTAGTTGTTTTACAAATAGATACTCCATAACTAAACTAAAAGGATAGGTACTAGCTTTAAAAGGATATAAAATAATGTCTAAAATATCCTTCTCTCACCAGTGAAGGATGCACAATGGCTATAAAATAATATATAAATTTTATTGTATATAGTGAGAGTAACTCGCTTGAGTTAGATTTTATATCACTAGAGAAATGAAGAAGATTCCTATTAAAGTAAGAATTTTAGAGGCACTTACTCTACTTGGTTTAAGAATTTTAGAGGCACTTACTCTACTTGGTCAACACAATCTACTTCAAGAAGCTTAAAAGAGCAAGAAAGAAGCTATGCCAAAAAATAGGAAACAAATTTATTACCATAATCATAAAGCTAAAGGCGTTGACCTAGATCGTGGAGGTGAACTAGAATGCAAGGTCAACCCTGAGCACTGAAGATGCCAAGAAGGATCATCATACCACCTTGCAATAATCCCAGGATTATTATTTTCCTTGGCTATTATTTGGTTTTTTTTTATGTTTGGTTTCTTTGTAGGGTTGTTTTTGCTATTGTAATGTGAATAACACAAGCTTATACTGATAGGGGGGTGAACAGTATAAGACCACTTTTTACTTTTCTTTTCAAATCAATATTATGTAATGTATATATATAAATATCAGCAATAGTAATCAAAGTAATGTACAAATCACCACACACAATAGAGGCACCAATTTAACGTGGTTCACCCAAATATGGCTACCTCTATAGAGAAAATATTTCTTATAAATTTTCTCAAATAAATTCTCTTGGGAATCCTTTCCCTACAATGTTTATGGACCTCTATCCAAAGGAGATGTTGATCCTCTAAATCAAGTTCATGGATCTCTATCCATAGGAGAACTCCTTCTCCTTTGCTCTGGCTAGTGATCCTCTAGAAGACTACTACCTCCACTACATTGGCTTGTGGATCTCTCTCCACTAAAGACTCTTATCCCCACTAAGAAGACCTATACTTACTACCCTATATGATGGATATCTATCCATTAGATACTACTGTCCTCTCTGCTCTATCACCTCCAAACATTTGTCTCAAATTTGCTCAATAAGTCCACTCAAAACTTTCACAAATTTGCTCAACAATTCCACTCAGAACTTGCTCAAATTTGCTCAACAAGTTCACTCAAAACTTGCACAAATATGCTCAACAAGTCCACTCAAAACTTGCTCAAATATTCTCAACAAGTCCACTCAGAACATGCTCAAATCTTCTCAACAAGTCCACTCAGAACTTTCTCAAATATTCTCAACAAGTTCACTCAGAAATTTCTCAAATCTACTCAACAAGTCCACTCAAAACTTGCTCAAATATACTCAACAAGTCCACTCAAAACTTGCTCAAATCTGCTCAACAAGTTCACTTAGAACTTGCTCAAATATGCTCAACAAGTCCACTCAGAACTTGCTCAAATCTACTCAACAAGTCCATTCAGAACTTGCTCAAATATTCTCAACAAGTCCACTCATAACTTGCTCAAATATGCTCAACAAGTCCACATAGAACTTTCTCAAATATGCTCAACAAGTCCACTCAAAACTTGCTCAAATCTGATCAACAAGTCCACACAAAACTTGCTCAAATTTGTATTGTAATCTTCCACAAAAATATCACACAAAATTAGTCCACAAGTCTCCTCAAAGACTTACCTCAAATCTTCTTAACAAGTCCACACATAACTTGTCCAATATCATAGAAATATAAAGAGAATTGTTAGAGACTCAATATGTTCTACACTCAATGCTCAATCACTTTCTCAACTCAAATCATAATATAGAATAGTTTGTTTTATGGAAATTGAACAATCACTTCACACATCCACTTGACTAGGCTCAATCAACTCTACTCAACCAATCACTCAATGAAACACTTCTTTCTCACAAACCCTAGTCCAAGCATATAACCACCAACACAAAATATTTCCAACAATTCTCAACAATAAATCTCACATAACAATGATACTCATGTTCTCTTCAAACCCTAGTTCAAGTTCTTTGCACAACAACTCACTTCAACAACAATGCTTATAAAACAATATTCACATAACAATGATACTCATGATATTTGCAAAACTCTAACTCAAGTTCTTCACACAACCAATGGCTTCAACAACAATGCTTATCAAACAAGTTTTTAACAACAACTCTTTATTCTAGAAAACCTTGAAGCATTAACTCAACAAACTCAATAGGAAACCCTAATCAAGTCCTTTTCACTCCAAACTTATTTTCCAGAAAACCAATCAATCAACTCAACTTATGGAAGAATGTGCTCATACCTTTTTATTGAAGATGAAGGGATCTCATAAATCTATCACAACCACAAACACTTCTATGCCAAGCTCAAAGAGGTTAGAAGATAAATATTTCTCACAATATAATGTAAATACTCAATTACACCTTATCACTCCAACTTTCAAAAATAACCATCAATATACATAAAATATTTATCCAATAACACCTTATAAACTCCCAACTAAAATAAACTTAACATCCACCAAAAATAACTCAAACCTCTTTGATTTAATTTAATGGCAAGAGAAACTTTGATAAAAATCAAATCTACTTTCTTTATAATTCCAATGATGTAAATCACTCATCAATAACACAACCTCTCATTAACCCTTATTACTCCACAATAATAAAAATAAAAATAATCAACTTTTCACAAACCCTTATAACTCCACAATAATAAAAATCTGTTGTCAAATGAACAACCTTTCACAAAACCTTATTACTCCAAAATAACATAAATCAAAATAATCAACTTTTCACAAACCCTTATAACTCCACAAAAAACCTTAGGCAAATAAATATTTTAATTATCAAAAATTACCTTTGCCAATGGTGGGTTTCGAACCCTCAATCTTTGCCTCTGTGAGCGCTCTAGCCATAGCTTTGACATCTGCATGCGCTAGACGCACGGTTAAGAGCTTAGATGCTCTTCCTCCTCTTTTTCCTTGACTAGCACACAAAACAAGGCATGTGCAAAATATTTCCTTTGGTGCTCAAGACACACACCACTCCATGTGAATCGATCGTGGGCTTCTCAACTCCCAATGCCTTCACAAAATGTGCACTACCAATGGACCACCGTGTCCTTTGCATTTCAACCAATATGCTCTTTCCCTTATCTCTTTTCACCTGGCACTAAAGACAAGCAAAATTCTTGTCTTCTTCCTCAACGAATAACAATTGCATGAAAATGTTTCACTATATCGCATGTAAAAACAAATGTTGAGGGGTAAGTTTTGAATGCCTCCTTGGCATTAATATATACATGAAATCCCTTTGTTTCTTATACATCGGTGCTTCCACTTATTTTATGATGTCGACGCTCCCACCTTTATAATTTATAAATTATTTAAATTCTAAGGAATTTAAATTTTATAAATTATATTTATAAACTTTAGCTTTAAATATATTAAAGCCTTCCTTGGGTTTAAACTTAAAATTTTAACTTGTAAATAATTCTTCCACCATGGGTCTTTTTAAAACCTTAATTGCCATCTCAATGTGTGAGGTGACTTTTATATCCTCATAATGATTTTAACAAAATCATTTAATCTTCCACCATGGGTTTACCATAAACCCTCATAAAACATTATTTTGGTAACTTTTTCTTCAACTCTTCGCATTGTTCCTAGTGTTGTTGATGGTGTGCTCCATGGTATTAATGATGACTTTTTACCTTGACATCAATGACAACTAAATGAGCTCAAAATTTCCAACAATATCCTCCTTTGTCATTGATGGCAACCCAATTTCCTTTTACCGAAAACTTGACCTTTCCTTTGTTCTGCTCCCCCTAGGACATTGCTCCCCCAAATATCAAATCTCTCCCCTTTACTCAAATCTCTCCCCCTTTGATATCAATGTAAAAGGGTCACCTTTGGGGCTCGGGGCTAAGAATGAGCCTATTATCTTAGCCCCTGCTCCACCTTCTTTTGAGGTGGTTAATTTTGGGGTGGGAGTATTTCTACTCCAAGAAAGCACTGTTCTTTACCTTTATCCTCTTTTCTTCTTATCTAAATTTTTTGATTCCTCTAACTATTTCTATCCATGTCCATGTTCCTGTCCATGTCTACATTCCTGTTCATGTTCATGTCCCTATTCATATCCATTTTCCTATTCTTGTTCCTATTCATACTCATATCCATGTTCATGTCCCTATTCCTATTCTTGTTCATATTCATGTTCTTGTTCCTGTTCATGTTCCTATTTCTATTCCTATTTATATTCATGTTCCTGTTCCTATTCCTATTCATACCTATTTTTGGAATATCTGCTCTACACCATTTTGTTGTGTGGCCATCATTATTGCACTTATAACACTTAATGTTATTATTCCTTGGAGGTGCAAATATCTTAGAATTTCTCCTAGTGAAGCCATATCCTCTTCTATCATGAACCCTGCAATTCATTGCCTTGTGACCAAACCGATTACATGAGTAGCAATACCCATGGAAAAGTTGTATGTTCCTATATTCTTGTCTTTCATGTGTCCTACATTATGAAGCCATGTGCCCAAACCTGTGACATGAAAAACATCTTCTATTGAATTTTCCTTGTCTTGACCTCATTGGTCTCTTGGTCTCTCTTGACCTATTTTGATTGTTGTTCCATCTATATCTTCTTTGTGCATTGTTCCTATTTTTGTTGAACTCTCTATTTTCCAACTCATCCTTAGATGTCTCACTCTCTTTTACATTGTCTTCTTCTGAAGTATCTTCATCTGAAGTTTCTTCTCCTCCAAAACTTGAGGATGACTCTCCTTCCCATTTCTTTTGAACCTGTTCAAATCCAAGACCTGTTTTGCTTGATGTAGTCTTTTGTGTCTTGATGAACTTATCCAAGTTATTTGAGCTATTTTTGAACCCTTTCATCTTGAACTTGGAGTCTTCTAAATATTCTCTTAGTAGTGCCACTTCTTGTGCTAACTTATCACTTTCCAAGATCTTTGCTTCTAACTTATCTTTGAACCTCTTTTCCTTAGCCTTTGATTTCTCTAAATCCTCTATAAGTAATCTTCTCTCTTCATCACATTCTTGAAACTGAATTTCAAGTTTAGAGTGTTGCTTTCTTACCTTCTTTATTGTTTCAAGGGCATAAATAAGTTCTCCCTTGAGATCATAACCATTATTTTCTAAATATTCCTCTATTTGTTTACCTTTGTCCTCATCTTTATTTTCTATTGGCTTATCTTCTATAGGATCACTTTCTTCTTCTTCTAATTCCATTAGAATATTTTCATCTGGTCTTTTAAGTGCATCTTCATATTCATCATCACTAAAACTATAACCATCCCTTGTACAATCATCTTCAAGATGTCCAAAGTTACCACATCTAAAAGACTTGAGAATTACTAGAGTCCTTTTCTTAACTTGCTCTTTTTCTTCAATCATAAACAAGACTTCATATATATTATTATCTGAAAACCTAGCATCACTATCACTTGAGTACTTACTTGCCTTATCGACATAGTATCTCCTATTTTACCTTTGGAATAACTTCTTTCCTTGTCTTTTTTGTCCATCCTTGCTTTTCTTTTGATGCTTGTATCTTTATGATTCCCTGTTCTTGTGATCCTATTTTTCTTCACCATTATTGTTCTTGGGTTCTTGAAAATCTATTGCAAAATGTCCATACTTTCCACAATTGAAACACTTAACAGTTCTTAGATCTTTGGATCTTCTGGAATATTTATCTTCATCATTGGATGACTCATTTCTTGATTCTGACTTCTTACCTTTTGTCTTTTTGATTGCTTTGAAGGTTGCTTCCTTCTAGGGAATGGGATATTTTGTTCTTATCTCAAAATTTTTAAGCATACCAAGCAACTTATCTCTTGTCAAAGAATCACCATCCATTGATACTTCTATAGCATAAACCTATTCACTGAATCTTTTTGGAAGAGTTCTTAAGACTTTATCACAAACATCTGATTCATCAATATTCATTCCAAGTCCTTGCATATAATTAACAACCTCATCAATTCGAATTAGATAAGCACTAATATTTTCCTCATCGGTCATTCTTAATGCTTCAAATTGTCCTTTGAGATTTCATATCTTTGCTTTCTTGACACTTTTATCTCCTTCATATATACCTTGCAATTTATCCCACATTTCTTTTGCAGTTTTAAAATGCATAACTTTCATAGACTATGTTCTATGCAAACCTCTCAAAAGTGCATTCATAGCTTTTGAATTGTAGTGTTGTAGAAGCTTACCTTCCTTATCTGTAGGAGGATTTATTAAGGGATCATAACCAAGATCAACTGCTTCCCAAATTTCATTTCCAAGTGCCATCAGGTAGATCTTCATTCTCATGCTCCAATACATATAGTCACTTCCATAAAATAGTGGTGCTAAATTATCTAAGGACCCATTCTTAGAATCCATTGTGTTCTTGTTAGATTTTCTTCAAGTTGTTAAACTCTTTTTAAGGAACCCATTCAGATATCAATTAAATAACACAAGCTTATACTAAGATGGGGGTGAACAGTATAAGACCACTTTTACTTTTCTTTCCAAATCAATAGTATGCAATGTATAGATAGCAATATCAACAACAATAATAAAATTAATGCATAAATCATCACACACAATAGAGACACCAATTTAATGTGGTTCACCCAAATATGGCTACCTCCACGGAGAAAATATTTCTTATAAATTGTTGGCAATTTTGGGTACCTTGGGTACATTGCCTTTGCTCAAGTGAATAAGTTGTCATTGATGTCAAGAAGCTTTTAAAGGAATTTGATTTGATGTAAAAGAATTTGTTTTGATGAAGGTTTCGGCATGAAAGGTTCGAAAGAAAGTAAGTTTGAAAAATGTCGCGATATCGCGACATGTCGCAGTTTCGCGACTTAAACAGGAGAGAGAAAGCTTTTTGAAAAAGTGTCGCGATATCGCGACATGTCGCATTTTCGTGACTTAGGCAGGAGAGAGAAAGCTTTTTAGAAAAGTGTCACGATATCGCGACATGTCGCAGTTTCGCGACTCAAAGAGGAGAGAGAATGTATGGAGTCAGAAATGTCACGATTTCGTGACATATTGCAAGGAAGATTGTACGGACGAAAAAGTGTCACGATTTCGCGACATGTTGCAGGAGGGAGAGTCCGAAAGAAAAAGTGTCATGATTTCGTGACATGTTGCAGGAGGAGT
The DNA here is from genome assembly GCA_028583015.1 of Wollemia nobilis. Taxonomy (NCBI): domain Eukaryota; kingdom Viridiplantae; phylum Streptophyta; class Pinopsida; order Araucariales; family Araucariaceae; genus Wollemia; species Wollemia nobilis. Next base: position 7,852,108 of record JAQPPZ010016710.1, on the reverse strand, counting down.
CCAAAAGAAAAAGTGTCACGATTTCATGACATAATGTAGAAGAAAGAGTCCGTAGTGTGAAAGTGTCACGATTTTTTGACATGTAAAAAGTCAAAGTGAGAACTGTCACGATTTCATGACATGCTATAGAATGAAGTGAGAACTGTCATGATTTCACGACATGTAGCAAAGGAAGAGTCTGAAATGAGAACTGTCATGATTTCATGATAGGTTGCAAAGAAGACGTTGAAGCTGAAAGCGTCACGATTTCATGACAGGTTGAAGAGAAAGCTTATGGATGCAAAAAGTGTCACGATTTCATGATAGGTTGAGAGGGAAAGCTTATGGAGAAGTGTCACGATTTTGTGACAGAGACAGTAAGCAAGTCTTCAATAGAAGAAGCGTCATGATTTCACGATGAATTCAAGAAGGAAGAGCTCGAAGGTGAAAGCATCATGATTTCGTGACATGTTCCAGTTTTGCGGGCGTAAGGCAGAGAAAAGCATAAGGCAGCAAAAGTGTCACGATTTTGTGACATGTTCCATTTTTGCTAGTGCAAGCAGAAGAGTGCAAGGAAGCAAAAGTGTCATGATTTCATGACATGTTCGTTGGGTGCAAGCCAAGAAGAGGTTGAGAAAGCGAGAAATGTCACGATTTCATGACAGAAGTGAAGATGACGTCAGCAGAGGCAGAAGTGTCACGATTTCATGACAAAAGCCAAAAGAAAGTGTTCGGAGGCAAAGGTGTCATGATATCGTGACATGTTGTAGTTTCATGGGAAAAGCTACAGAACCACAGAGGCAATGAAGCCGACAAAGTTAAATTTGGGCCGATGAAGATTAGGGTTTGCAGACGTAGTTTAGGGTTGTGCAGCTGACTAAGATCAAGGTTTTGATCTTGAAAGTATTAGTATAAAAGGAGGGTTGTTTGAAGAGTTAAAGTATCAATTTTGTGTGTGCGTTCGAAGTGCGACATTCACAGATAGAGTGCGGGGGAGAAGTCCGATCGCTGAGAGCAGAGTGCAAAATTTGATAGTAGTGTATAGAGTGCATTTTGTCGAATCGTCTAAGTGAGAGAGATCACAAGGAATCAGAGTGCGCGAAGACGGTGCTACTGTGTTTGTGCACAGAGAGCAAAAAAGTGCAAAGCTATGGGGTGCATCATTTTTGCGACGTTCGGTGATAGTGCGTAGGCTTTGATGGTTTTGGACAAGTCATTGAGAGGGATTGTTGCACATATTTGAGCAAGTTTTTCTTGAGCTTGTGAAGCAGTTTGGGCAGGTTCTAGTAAGAACTTGCAAAGCAGATCTGAGACAAGTCTTGGTGAAGACTTGGGTGAAGATCAAGCAAGCTTTAGTGAAAGCTTGTGAACCACTTTTGTGAACCAGATTTGAGGACCAATTGAGGACAAATATTGGTGCAGATTCGAGGACATTTGTGCTAGACCGAAGGACTGTGTTTGGTGTAGATCATAGAAAGAGAACGAGGACATTTGTGCTAAATCGAAGGACTATGTTTAGTGCAAATTCGAGGACCAGCTTTGGAGGTGATAGAGTTGAGGGCAGAGGTCTCCAGCCAGAGCAGGGAGGACAGGTGTCTTCTATGGATAGAGTTCCATTTGCTAAGGGCAGAGAGGCAGAGGTCTTCTAGAGGATCACCAGTCAGAGCAGAGCTAGGGGATTTGTGTCTCCTTTGGGTTGGTGCCCATAAACATTGTAATCGGGAAAGGTATTCCTAGAATTTGATTTGATAAAATTTAGTGAAAGATTTTATCCGTGGAGTAGCCCACATTGGGTGAACCACGTAAATTGTTGTGTCTCTATTGTGGATGGTATTTTGTGCATTGCTTTGATTACGGCTATTGATACTGCTATCTATACACTGCATAATTTTGAATTGAAGTATAAAGGAAAAAGTAAAAAGAGGTCTTATACTTGTTCACCCCCCTCTCAGTATAAGCTTGTGTTCTTCAATTGGTATCAGAGTTGGTGCCTTCGAAAAAGTTTAACAACTTGAAGGAAAAGCTAGTAAAGAACACAATGGATTATTCAAGTGGCAATGCAACACCTATTCTTGATGGATCAGATTTTGGTCTTTGGAGTGCAAGGATGAAGGTTCATCTAATGGCACTTGGGAATGAGGTTTGGGAAGTGATTGAAGATGGGTACACTATTCTTGAACATGGTCCTTATACTAAAGAAGACAGGCTCCTACATCACAGCAATTCAAAAGCAATGAATGCAATCCTGAAAGGTTTATAGAAGGCAGATCTTACCAAGGTGATTCACTGCAAGACAGCTAGTGAAATGTGGAAACAGTTGCAGGTGGTTCACACAGGTGATGTAAATGTCCGAAAGGCTAAGTTGAGACACTTCAAAGGTATGTTTGAACAACTCAAGATGAATGATGATGAAAATATTAGTGACTACATGCTTCGTATGGATGAGGTTGTTAACTCCATGAAAGACTTAGGTCTTGAGCTTGCTGAAAATGATGTTTGTGATAAGATTTTAAGATCTCTTCCTAATAGATTTAGTGAAAATATTTTTGCTATTGAGGAAGCTAAAGATTTGGATAAGTTGAAAAAGGATGAGCTCCATAGTATACTTGCAGCATTTGAGTTGAGAACTCAAGTGAAGGTTGATGTCAAGAAAGAGGCAACTTTCAAGGCTACCAAGAAATCCAAGGGTAAACAACTTCAAGAGAGTGATGAGTCTTCCAATGATGAAGAGGCATATTACAACAAGAAAGGCAAGTTCTCTAGAAAGCACAAAAGCATGAAAAATATAAGATGTTTCAATTGTGGAAAGTTTGGTCATTATGCTATTGACTGTACTGTTCCCAAGAATGAAAGTGATGAAGATATACAGGATTCTAAGAGCAAGGATTCTGAAAAGCACAAGCATCACAGGAAAAACAAAGATGAGCACAACAATCAAGGAAAGAGGTATTCTCACAAGCACAAGAAGAGTTTATACCTAGACAAAGCAAGTAAGTGTTCTAGTAGTGATAGTGAAAGTTCTTCAAGTGATACTGAAAATGAGATGTTGTTCATATCGAAAAAGAGGAAGAACCGAAACATAGATTCATTATCATGAAATGTCTTAGATGTGGAAATTTTGGTCACCTTGAGGATGATTGCACAAATAATGATTTGGTTTCTAGTATGTATGAGGATGCTTCAGAAAACTATAAGGAAGATGCATGTATGGTTTTTGAAAAAGGTAGCACCTCTAGTGATAGGAAATCTGAAAAAGGGTTTGATGATTCAGAAAGCAAACAAATAAAGGATCTAGAAAGTGAACTTACTAACGCTCTTAGTGTTTTGAAAAAGGAAAGAAAGAAGAATGCTAGACTCAAGGATAAGTTAGATGAATGTTGTATGGAGAGAGATGATCTTATAGAAAGTCTTGACGTCTCTATGGCTAAGACACAAGAACTCAAGGATGAGTTAGAGTCTAAGGTTCTTGAGTATAGTGAGTTAGAACAGAAAATGGCTTCTTTGAAAGAGGAAACTAAAGAGTACAAGGATAAGCTTTACAAGTTTCAAGATAGCTCCAAAAAGGTTAAGTCACTCATCAAAGGTCAAAGAAAGACAACGGATAAAACAGGCCTTGGTTTTGTCAAGGAACAAGCTGGAGAGTCTAGTAAGAGACTCCAAAAGGAAGAGAGTTCTGATGAGGAAAGTATTTCAGATTATGAGTCCTTGGATGATAGATGCGTAGAAATAGAAAACGAAATTCAGAATGAGAAGAAGTTTTTAGGACCCAAGAGGTCGAATAAAGGTAAATTTCACGGCAGATGTTTTGCGTGTTACAGGTTTGGTCACATGGCTGCACATTGCATGGCTCAAGTGAAGAAGGTGAACGACAATTTCAGAAGCGCTAGTTTCTTTCGAGGGTATTGCTACTCTTGTCAATAGTTTGGGCACAAGGCAGTCTATTGCGAGGTAAATAACAAGAACAGGTTTGATCAAAACAGGTTTAGGCAGAACTAGCGGATTCAAAGAACAGGTATGCCTAAAAGAAATAACATTGTTACTTGTTATAAGTGCAACAATGAAGGTCACACAACTAGACAGTGTAGAGCTGAACTTTCAAGGTACAGGAATAGGAACAGTGGTATAAACAGGTCCAAGGATCAAGGCATGAACAAAAATAGGGATGAGAACAAGAACAAGAACAGTGACAAGAACAAGAATGATAACAAGAAAAAGAACAGTGACAAGAACAGGAATACGGGCAAAGAGTTCAAGAGAAGGCCCGACAAGGAAATTATAGACGCTGATGATGATCAGTGCCTAATGGGAGTTTTACTCCCACCCCAGAATTAATCACCTCATCGGGAGGTGGGGGAGGGACTAAGCTAAGAGGCTCATTCTTAGTCCCGAGCCCCAAAGGTGACCCTTTGCCATTGATGACAAAGGGGGAGAAATATGAGTAAGGGGGAGAGCTTCAAGTGAAGAGGAAAGCTTCAAGTCAGGGGGAGCAAAACCTCAAAGGTAGTTTCTCAGTTGTTAGCACAGTTGGTTTCAGTTTTGGCTCCTAAGACGTGTTTTCAGTAAAGGTTTGCCATCAATGACAAAGGGGGAGATTGTTGGCAATTTTGGGTACCTTGGGTACATTGCTTTTGCTCAAGTGAATAAGTTGTCATTGATGTCAAGAAGCTTTTAAAGGAATTTGATTTGATGTAAAATAATTTGTTTTGATGAAGGTTTCGGCATGAAAGGTTCGAAAGAAAGTAAGTTTGAAAAATGTCACGATATCGCGACATGTCACAGTTTCGCGACTTAAACAGGAGAGAGAAAGCTTTTTGAAAAAGTGTCACGATATCGCGACATGTCGCATTTTCGTGACTTAGGCAGGAGAGAGAAAGATTTTTAGAAAAGTGTCGCGATATCGCGACATGTCGCAGTTTCGCGACTCAAAGAGGAGAGAGAATGTACGGAGTCAAAAATGTCACGATTTCGCGACATATTGCAAGGAAGATTGTACGGACGAAAAAGTGTCACGATTTCGTGACAAGTTGCAGGAGGGGGAGTCCGAAAGAAAAAGTGTCACGATTTCGTGACATGTTGCAGGAGAAGGAGTCCAAAAGAAAAAGTGTCGTGACATAATGCAGAAGAAAGAGTCTGTAGTGTAAAGTGTCATGATTTTGTGACATGCTAGAAGTGAAAGTGAGAATATCAATTTGTGACATGTAGAACTGAAGTGAGAACTGTCATGATTTCGTGACATGTAGCAAAGGGAAGAGTCTGAAATGAGAACTGTCATGATTTTGTGATAGGTTGCAAAGAAGACGTTCGGAAGCTGAAAGCATCATGATTTCACAACAAGCTAAAAAGAAGTCGTATGGATGCAGAAAGTGTCATGATTTCATGATAGGTTTGAAGAGAAAGCTTATGGATGTAGAAAAGTGTCACGATTTTGTGACAGAGATAGTAAGCAAGTCTTCAACAGAAGAAGCGTCACGATTTCACGATGAATTCAAGAAGGAAGAGCTCGAAGGCGAAAGCATCACGATTTCGTGACATGTTCCAGTTTCATGGGCGTAAGGTAGAGAAAAGCATAAGGTAGAAAGTGTCACGATTTTGTGACATGTTCCATTTTCGCTAGTGCAAGCAAAGAGTGCAAGGAAGCAAAAGTGTCACGATTTGTGACATGTTAGGTGCAAGCCGAGAAGAGGTTGAGAAAGCGAGAAATGTCATGATTTCATGACAGAAGTGAAGATGACGTCAGCAGAGGTAGAAGTGTCATGATTTCATGACAAAAGCCAAAAGAAAGTGTTCGGAGGCAAAGGTGTCATGATATCATGACATGTTGTAGTTTCACGGGAAAAGCTACAGAACCATAGAGGCAGTGAAGCCGACAAAGTTAAATTTGGGCCGACAAAGATTAGGGTTTGCAGCCGACGTAGTTTAGGGTTGTGCAGCCGACTAAGATCAAGGTTTTGATCTTGAAAGTATTAGTATAAAAGGAGGGTTGTTTGAAGAGTTAAAGTATCAATTTTGTGTGTGCGTTCGAAGTGCGACATTCGTAGATAGAGTGCGGGGGAGAAGTCCGATCGCTGAGAGCAGAGTGCAAAATTTGATAGTAGTGTACAGAGTGCATTTTGTCGAATCGTCTAAGTGAGAGAGATCATAAGGAATCAGAGTGCACGAAGACGGTGTTGCTATGTTTGCACATAGAGAGCAAAAAAGTGCAAAGCTATGGGGTGCATCATTTTTGTGACGTTCGGTGATAGTGCGTAGGCTTTGATGGTTTTGGACAAGTCATTGAGAGGGATTGTTGCACAGATTTGAGCAAGCTTTTCTTGAGCTTGTGAAGCAGCTTGGGCAGGTTCTAGTAAGAACTTGCAAAGCAGATCTGAGACAAGTCTTGGTGAAGACTTGGGTGAAGATCAAGCAAGCTTTAGTGAAAGCTTGTGAACCACTTTTGTGAACCAGATTTGAGGACCAGTTGAGGACAGAGATTGGTGCAGATTCGAGGACATTTGTGCCAGACCGAAGGACTGTGTTTGGTGCAGATCAGAGAAAGAGAACGAGGACATTTGTGCTAAACCGAAGGACTGTGTTTAGTGCAAATTCGAGGACCAGCTTTGGAGGTGATAGAGTTGAGGGCAGAGGTCTCCAGCCAGAGCAGGGAGGACAGGTGTCTTCTGTGGATAGAGTTCCATTTGCTAAGGGCAGCGGAGGCAGAGGTCTTCTAGAGGATCACCAATCAGAGCAGAGCTAGGGGATTTGTGTCTCCTTTGGGTTGGTGCCCATAAACATTGTAATCGGGAAAGGTATTCCCAGAATTTGATTTGATAAAATTTAGTGAAATATTTTATCCGTGGAGTAGCCCACATTGGGTGAACCACGTAAATTGTTGTGTCTCTATTGTGGATGGTGTTTTGTGCATTGCTTTGATTACGGCTATTGATACTGCTATCTATACACTGCATAATATTGAATTGAAGTATAAAGGAAAAAGTAAAAAGAGGTCTTATACTGTTCACCCCCCCTCTCAGTATAAGCTTGTGTTCTTCATGCAAATTTTCTCAAATAAATTCTCTTGGGAATCCTTTCCCTATAATGTTTATGGACCTTTTTCCAAAGGAGATGTTGATCCCCTAAATCAAGATCTTGGATCTCTATCTATAGTAGAACTCCTCCTCCTCTAATCTGGTTGGTGATCCTCTAGAAGACTACTACCTCCACTACACTGGCTTGTGGATCTCTCTCCATTGAAGACTCTTGTCCCCACTCAAAATACCTATCCTCACTACCCTGGCTGATGGATATTTATCCACTAGAGACTACTATCCTCTCTGATCTATCACCTCCAAAGCTCTATCTCAAATATGCTCAACAAGTCCACTCAAAACTTGCACAAATATGCTCAACAAGTCCACTCAGAACTTGCACAAATATGCTCAACAAGTTCACTCAGAACTTGTTCAAATATGCTCAACAAGTTCAATCAGAACTTGCTCAAATATGCTCAACAAGTCCATTCAGAACTTGCTCAAATATAATCAACAAGTTCACTTAGAACTTGATCAAATATGCTCAACAAGTCCACTCAGAACTTGATCAAATCTACTCAACAAGTCCACTCAAAACTTTCTTAAATACGCTCAACAAGTTCACTCAAAACTTACTCAAATATGCTCAACAAGTCCATTCAGAACTTGCTCAAATCTGCTCAACAAGTCCACTCAGAACTTGCTCAATTCTACTCAACAAGTCCACACAAAACTTGCTCAAATCTGCTCAACAAGTCAACACAAAACTTGCTCAAATATGCTCAACAAGTCCACTCTAAACTTGCTCAAATCTACTCAACAAGTCCACTCATAACTTGCTCAAATTTTTATTGTAAGCTTCCACAAAAAGCTCACACAAAATTAGTCCACAAGTCTCTTTAAAGACTTACCTCAAATTTACTTAACAAGTCCACACAGAACTTGTCCAATCTCATAGAAACATAAAGATAATTGTTAGAGACTCAATATGTTCTACACTCAAAGCTCAATCACTTTCTCAACTCAAATTAGAATATAGAATAGTTTGTTTTTATGGAACTTGAACAATCACTTCACACATCCACTTGACTAGGCTCAATCAACTCTACTCAACCAATAACTCAATGAAACACTTCTTTCTCACAAACCCTAGTCCAAGCATATAACCACCAACTCAAAATATTTCCAACAATGCTCAACAATAAATCTCACATAATAATACTCATGTTCTCTTCAAACCCTAGTTCAAGTTCTTTGCACAACAACTCACTTCAACAACAATGCTTATAAAACAATATTCACATAACAATGATACTCATGATCTTTGCAAAAATCTAATTCAATTTCTTCACACAACCAATGGCTTCAACAACAATGCTTATTAAACAAGATTTTAACAAAAACTATTTATTCCAAAAAACCTTGAAGCATTAACTCAACAAACTCAATAGGAAATCCTAATCAAGTCCTTTTCACTCCATACTTATTTTCTAGAAAACCAATCAATCAACTCAACTTATGGAAGAATGCACTCATACCTTTTTATTGAAGATGAAGGGATATCATAAATCTATCACAAACACAAACACTTCTATGCCAAGCTCAAAGATGTTAGAAAATAAATCTTTCTCACAATATAATGTAAATACTCAATTACACCTTATCACTCCAACTTTAAAAAACAACCATCAATATACATAAAATATTTATCCAATAACATCTTATAAACTCCCAACTAAAATAAACTTAACATCCACCAAAAATAATTCAAACCTCTTTGATTTAATTTAATGGCAAGAGAAACTTTGATTGAAAATCAAATCTACTTTCTTTATAATTCCAATGATGTAAATCACTCATTAATAATACAACCTCTCATTAACCTGTATTACTCCACAATAATAAAAATAAAAATAATCAACTTTTCACAAATCCTTATAACTCCACAATAATAAAAATATATTGTCAAATGAACAACCTTTCACAAACCCTTATTACTCTGAAATAATATAAATCAAAATAATCAACTTTTCACAAACCCTTATAACTCCACAAAAAACCTTAGGAAAATAAAGATTTTAATTATCAAAAAATTACCTTTGCCAATGGTGGGTTTCGAACCCTCAATCTCTACCTTCATGAGTGCTCTAGCCATGGCTTTGGCTGCCGCATGTGCTAGACACACGGTTAAGAGCTTAGACGCTCTTCCTCCTCTTTGTCCTCGACTGGCATGCAAAACAAGGCACGTGCAAAATATTTCCCTTGGCGCTCAAGACACACACCACTCCACGCGAATTGATCATGGGATTCTCAACTCCCAACGCCTTCGTAAAATGTGCGCTGCCAATGGACCACCGTGTCCTTTGCATTTCAACCAATATGCTCTTTCCCTTATCTCTTTTCACCTGGCACTAAAGATAAGCAAAATTCTTGTCTTCTTCCTCAACGAATAATAATTGCACGAAAACATTTCACTATATTGCATGCAAAAACAAATGTCGAGGGGTAAGTTTTGAATGCCTCCTTGGCATTAATATATACATGAAATCCCTTTGTTTCTTAGATGTCGATGCTTCCACTTATTTTATGACGTCAGCACTCCCACCTTTATAATTTATAAATTATTTAAATTCTAAGGAATTTAAATTTTATAAATTATATTTATAAACTTTAGCTTTAAATAGATTAAAGCCTTCCTTAGGTTTAAACTTAAACTTTTAACTTGTAAATTATTCTTCCACCATGGGTCTTTTTAAAACCTTAACTGCCATCTCAATGTGTTAGGAGACTTTTATATCCTCATAATGATTTTAACAAAATTATTTAATCTTCCACCATGGGTTTACCATAAACCCTCATAAAACATTATTTTGCCAACTTTTTATTCAACTCTTCGCATTGTTCTTGGTGCTATTGATGGTATGCTCCATGGTATTAATGACGACTTTTCACCTTGACATTAATGACAACTAAATGAGCTCAAAATATCCAACATAATTTCTCTCTCCTTGGTTGGATTCCAACCTTGTTCTTTTTGCATGTGTCTCATTTTTTTTTTCTTCTACAGGTTTTTGACTCTAGATTCCCCTTCTGGGTTTGCATTGTTAAAGGTTTGGGGTCTCTTTAAAAACCCCATTTTATCAATAAAAAAGGGAAACTAAATATAATTCAATCTAATATAGCTAAAAAACAATATGATATCCAAAATCCTATTAGATATCTAGGTTAATGTAGTAAACCTATTGAGGGAGATACAACCCTATGAAATTAACCATCCAAAATAAGAGTAGTGATTACTTTAAAAAAAAAAATCTAGAAACTCTAAAACTAATTAAAGAACTATAAGAATCTAAAATAGAGGAAAAGGAGGAGAAAATATTAGAAATAAAAGAGGAAGCAAAAGTAGAGTCCAATTGAGAAGCAACACACCCCTACTGAAAATAAAATTGTTTGAGACAGTGAAAATGATTAATTTTTTATTTTCGAGGGGACCCTCTTGAAGTTTTCTAGTTTTTAATCCAAGTTTTCTTTGCATCAAGTCCTTAAATTTTGCTTGCATCAAAGCGCCAAAATTGTTTGCATAAGAGCATTGATTTAAATTAATTTCCTCTGAATATTTATGCTTCAATGGTATTATTTCTGGTTAAGTGTTTCAGAAATTTTGATTTTCAATAGTTATCCTAAGGTTTGAGGTATTAAATTTAATTTCTAAGGTTCTTTGAATTTTTTCATTTTATCTTAATGTTTACTTCAATATTGGAAATGCTATATCTTTTGCCACATGAATCTGTTTGAGGTGATTCAAATTCCCCGTGAAATATATCGAGCTCACCTTTACAATGGTACTAGATTTTTAGGGTTTTAGGCATGATTCACCTTCCAAAAATAACAGTTTCTATTTCCAGCCAACGAACTTATTAATGCAATATATTTTGATCCGAAGTGAATTTTCAAGTTCTTTCTACATATTCGGATACCCATTTGGCCCATTTAGATTCCTAAAAAGTTTTGTTCAATTCTAAGCACTTTCAATTTTCACTCTAAATTTCATACCGTGTGAAAATGGCAATTTTTGGGCAACTTAAATTCATTTTACAGAATCTAAAAATCATTTTTGAGAATGGAGGATCCTTCACAAACCTTTAAAGTGCCAAAATACAAAGTGCGGGGTCATTGGAATCCATGTTTGATTTTTTTGGAAATTTTACAAAGTGCCCAACAAATAGAAAAAGGCTAAGAAAGTTTTTGAAAGCGTCCTCAACTATGTTTTCACCCTCAAGAAGGGCAAAAGTGATTTTCACCCCTCACTTGAGGCAAATTTGACTTTGAATTTTGCTCCTTAACATCTTCATTTAGAAATTCACCCTAAAGAAGGGCAAAAGTGATTTTCGCCCTCCCCTCTGGGGTGACTTTGACTTTGACCAACTCCCATCCATTAAAATAGTAATTCACCCCATCAAAGGGTGAAATCACCTTGAATGCATAATTTTGGGTGAAAATACTTAACTTGTCCTTTTCTTTTACCGGTAAAATTCTTCCTTCACTCTGAACTGAGCACTTAGCATTTCTTTTGCTTCCTCTTGGGTGAAAATGATCTTAACATTGTATTTTCACCCAAAGGAAGGGCAAAAATGATTTTTGCCCTTTCTTTGGGGTGGAATCATCCTTTCTTTTTCCTTTGCCTTCACTAGTGCTTTTTAACAATAATTACTGAAACCTTAAACCATTTTCATCGCTCCTTTGAGCCTGAGATGTTCTTTTGCCATTCATTTCCATCTTCATGATTTTCATTAAGTTTTATCAACACAACACTTACTGTTTAAGTCCAGAGATGAAATCAACCTTATTTATTTAACGAAATTCATCAAAGGAGGTAGGAGAGAGAAAAATAAATAATATAAAAATGTCAAACCCTAGGAATTAAAATTAATTAAAATCTCAACCCTAAAAGGTATTTTTTGCCAAAATTTGGAAAAATAATAAAATTTAAAACTAAAAATTAAATCTTGAACCTTAGGAAAATTAGATTAATTGAATTAATTATTTTTCTATGTTCTAACTCTGGCCCTTTTTAAATTTTTGTAGGAATTTGTTGGCGAACGCATTTAATGATGGAAGTGATGGCGGGCTTGGAATTTCACCATGAACAAAGTATAGGCAGTTGTGCAGAGATAGAAAATGCATAAAATTGATGATCCACCAGATTCTCCAAGGCCCACCACAAACAAAGACTTTATCAAGCATGGTTGAGGGAGTGCTCATTTAATGAAATACATCTACAAGTGTCCATTTATGGCAATATCCCTAGGCATATTTATAGCGTGATTGGGGTTGATCAGAACTTTGTTTAAAAATGAATTATATTGTAAAGCTTTAGTATTGTTTTTTTTTTTAATTATTTTCAAATCCTTGGGAGAAGATATTTTATGATAATATTAGGGCATGTCCTGAGTCTATAAATACTCTCATTGAATGTAAACTTAAGGTGGCAAAATTTACAATAGAAGTACTTTTCTCAAATCTATTTTTTGAAAAAAACCTCTATTGTGGACATAGTATTTGTGTGGTGTTGTTACCCTGAAGTGGTGTGGCCAGGTACCTAATCTACTCTTGGAGTTTGAATAATGCTCATTTCCTTATTCTTATTTTCATTGAAATATCTATAGTTGTAATTGTTGTGAATTCAATTGATTTTAGTATGTTGTTGGTGTTGTTTGAAAGTTGAATTGCAGTTTAATATTTCTAAAATTAATTTATTTTCCTACTGGTTCTAGTTTTTTTGTGTGTGCTATGCTACTGGCAAAATCATCCCAACAATTCTAAAATTTTAGAAGTGTTAAACTATCTTAAGAATTATTTAAATCACCTAGTTTGAAGATCTAAATTTGACAGTTCTAGTCTATGTGCATGAGCGTTGGCTATTTGCAGATTCATCCTATTAATTTTGGGGAAATTTATGATTTAAATAAGTTACTCCATTCTATTCCCTTGTTTATCCCTTTGCTAGATAACAAGTTAATCTTAGAAAGCTAGATACTTTATTATTCTACTTGTCCTAGTTAGTGAACATAACATGTTTTAATTAAAAAAATGATTAAAATTTAAAATTGCAGTACTTCACCCTCTCTTTTCTACCCTACCTTACCCTCTTTGTTTTATTTATGAAAGGTTCTCATTTTTATATTTCTTAAAATTATTTATTCCTTTAATCTGCTAAGATTCAAAGAGCTAGATCAAACAAATTACAAATCTGATCATGAACAACACATTCTACCATCCAACACCAGTGAATGAAGGTTGAACCCATTGTAAGGTAAAATATAGTCAACTTGAAACTATTCTAGAAGTGGAAAAGAGTGATAGCATTTGACCCGACTCTGTAACTCACACCTTGGATATCCAGCAAGATCCTAAAGTGAGAGGGAATTTATTTTCATTAAATGTTACTTGTGTTTTCTGTTTACTATTTGTAGGGTGTGCATGAAATCCGAGCCAACAAGTCCAAGGATAAACCAAAATATGGAAGTATGATATAAGAGCATTAAAAAGAAGAACAAAATGCTTAAGAATTAAATGTAATGAAACATCAGCTTAAGATTGCATCATATTACCATCCACACAACTAGGAATGACAATAGCCTTGGAGGTATGGATTAGGGCATCAATATTATGGATTAACATAAAATCAAAAAGGTAACAAGTATGGTTGTGTTTGGAAAAAAATGCATTGTGATTTTGGATGTTAGAGTAGTGCAACAATATCAAGGACCAATAGGGCTAATCATTTGAAATACCAAAATAGAGCCACAAAAGTATGGATCCAAAAGAGTAATTATGGAGGCACAATGGCATATTTGCATCATCATATACCACCATCAATTAATATTTCACTTGGATGGAGGGATGATCAAGATTGGTACCAATTGCTAACATTGCTTAGAAAATCATATTATCTAATTTCTTCTTTTGTTTCGAGGACAACACATTTTTTAAGGGGGTTGGAATGTTAAGTACCTAGGGTGAGGAATATGACGATATTATATTATATTGTGTATGGGTATTGTTATCCTCTCTAATTTTCATGGTCACTAGATGCAAGGAACTAGATGATTGAATAATTGTACCTTGTATGGAGTGACATTGTAGGGAATCTTTGAGAGCACAATAAGCTCGATCAAACTACCTCCAAGGGTTTTTATAAGTCTAGATCATTTTAATATGTGATCTTTAGCACTCTAACCTAACCTACCTAGCTATCAAGTGCACAAAGTAAAAAGGAAATAGAAACCATATGAAATAAAGAGAATAAAAAGGAAAAAATATCCTAAGCTAACCTATGCTAATTGAGGCAATATACCAAGAACATAATATTCTTCTACACAATGGTGGGAGAAATGAATGCATGAATCATCTACAAATATTGCATATGTAAGAAATGGGACAAAAAAAATTTAGTAGTCACAACTCCCATTATATATATATATATATATATGAATGTTACAAACCATGCTAGAAGTGAGGGCTCAAAAACACATCTACAAAATGACTCAAGGTTTAGGTCTAAACTTTAAACATAAGAAAATGAAAGGTAAGTTGCATGCAATGCCTAAGGCTTGAATAAGTAAGTCATAAATCCTTTATAATACCTAAATAGCTACTATTTATAGATAAAATGGGGAGATTTTCTCTCCATGATGTTTTTAACAAAGCTTACCTACTACTTCCTTTATTTGATCCTCCTTACATAAATTTTAGCCCTTTAAGGTCTCTGGATATAGAATCATCAATTCTAAGTTTATAGATATTCAACTACCACCTTAGGGATCCTAAAACTAATTAGAAGCACCTTTTGCAATCAATTTCATCATATTTAGGATTGCTAATATTATGATTGTCATGCTCTTGAATTTAATAGGCCACCCATTTTCCTTATATTATGTATCCCAATTGATGTTGGTAGGTGATCCTTAATATTTCTCAATAATAGATTATCAGTTTAGCTTATCTACCATTTTAGGAGCTTGTGCACCAGTATTGATCTCTTACAACTCAATTTTACCATTCTTCCTTCTTGGTCACTTTTTTGCATCATACCCCACTTAGAGTTTTTATATTCTCTTTTTAGTTTCCTTTTATCTTCTTAGGTGATGCAAACTATCAAATGGTTGTCAAAAATTTTCTTCATCTTCCTACATCAAACTTTTATAAACTTTTGAGGTCGTGCTAAACTTTTGTTGGGTAGTTAGCAAAAGACTTTTCCCTTATATTTTTGTTGGACCTTTCATGTCTGTCTCTCAAAAATTTTATTTCATATACTCTTAGAAGTTTCTTATGACTCATGGTCAGACTTTTTGAAACTTTTCCTTTCTTTTCTCCTTTGAAACTTTCTTAACTTTTGAGCTTCAAAATTTTTGTTTTTGTTATGCCTATTGAAACTTTATCATTGATTTTTGTCTTCTCAAAACTTTTGACTTTCCTCCTTGGTCATAAATTTAGTAAAATGGAGCCAATCCTTTTATTGTTTTCTTTCCCACATTTATCTAATGTTTCTTTCCTCACCTTCTGCCAACTTTACCTCTATTTCATTCTTCTTTCAAAAATATTCCTAAGGAAAAATCATTGTGTAGTGAAAACTCACTATAGTTCTAGCAACTCATAAGAGCCTTACGCTTGTAGAATGTAAAGAACCTATGAAATAATACCTTATATATTGGGAGTGGAGTCATTAAAAAGTATCTTTGGTTATGAACAATGGCCAACTCAACCAATGCAACAACTTTGCATTTATGAAAAAATGATTGAGGTAGTTCTTTTATAACATTTATCATGTGGTGGAAGCACCTGTTGGCATTGAATTATCTTCATGTAAATTGATGCCCTCCTACTTGATATCTTCTCACTCGACTTGAGCCTACCTCATTTCCATTAAGGTGATGCAAGAAAATCTCTACTTTCCCCCTTTAGTGCTAGATTTGCATGATGCAAAGCTAATTTTCCTTCGTATTTAGGTAGAGGAAAAATGGAAATATTTCCACCTTTTACATTAAATCCATATTACATCATTGATTAGGCAATCCCTAATTATATAGTAATAATCCTTAGGATCCATCCTTATTAATACATTATGTAGCTCACCACCCTTTTGAAGAACTGATTGTTTGTGTGATTGTAGCTTACTCATATACCATCTTATGACAAATGATCCAATGACTTACATCACTTTAGGTTTCACTTGACCTTTGACTTTGCTCCTAAAAATATTCCTCTTTATTGTTGTAGTATAACCCATACTTTTTAATTTCAAGCAATTTTTTCCTAATTGCACATTTTAAAATTTTATCTTTCTAAGATAAAATTTGTGAGAAAAATATATAAAATATATTTGTGTTTGTCTTCCTCCATTTTTTAAAGAGAGCTCAAGGGTATCTATTTATATGGATTCTATTGAATGGTATTAGTAGAATTTCACCCTCTATGGTTTTAATATCAAAGGAATTTTGGTCCTTGTAAGTAGATACAATATATGTTATACTCCCAATCACATCAAACTTGGTGTGATGATGTGGTTTACTTCTGTATTCATACCACTTAAGAACCAAATCACCAACCTAAAATATCTAAGGGGTGGATCTCTTATCAAGCCATATTTTAATCACTTTTTAATGTTTTATTAGTTGTTCTTTGGTCTCCTTCCTTAGTTCTTCAATTTTAAGTAATTATTTTATTATTACAATCATAACATTATTTTCTTAAATCTCTAGTTGATGCAATAAATAAAGCTTAATAAATTTAATATATGGGTAGCCTAGCCTCCTTAATATATACCAAGGTATAAGGATAGCATGCCAAATATTTTTTAGAGTGATACAATTTGCCCATAAGGCTCTTTTATAATAAATGTGCCACTGTTGTTGATTTTCTAAGACAAATATTTTTAGGGTTCATAATAGATTTTTCTTCATAAATTCTACCAAACCATTGCCCTATAGGTAGTAATTTAAATAATACTTTAGATAAATGTCATTATAAAAGATAAATTGAGTAATCTTAAAACCTATGAATACCTTACAATTATTAGTAATGATATCTTCCAATAGTTCTATGATCACCCACTTAATGGCCTCTTATAATGGGACTACTTCAACCCATCTAGTAAAATAGTTTGTGGCAATGAGAATCCATTTGTGACCTTCACTAGATGGCAAGTTGATCATTCTGATAAAAATTAATTGCCATTGGAAAAATGGCTCATCTATAGCTATGGGTTTCGAAGGCATAGGTACATTCCTCTTCCTTTCAGTGAAGAAATTATATTTTTCATATTTTCTAACCTAATGATGTGAATCAATAAATATATTTGGCCAATAGTAACCAATTTTCATGATCTTATTGGTTATTTTTTTAAATTGATAAATGCCCATGCAAGAATTCTTGATGGATTTTTTTATAGTAAAGTTTGATTATTTTTCTTCATATGAGCAAGATTCCATCTAAATTTCTTGAAATAAAATCTCATCTATCAGTGTGTAATTAACATTCTGCAATTGGAAAGCTCTTCTTTTATCTTTTTCTATATTAGGAGGATATCTACTTGTTTGCATATATTCAATCCTTTGCTCTACCCATTTCTATTCCTCTTCATCTATATTCACCCAACACCTATCTAAGTCTGCTTCTTCTTTGAAAACATTTGGGTTTGCTTCTTTGACAACACCTTCATCCAACCTTTGACACATTTTTGTTCCTATGACAATTTTTTTAGGCTTGATATCAACATCATATTCTAATATTTTGGTAATATATATAACCCTCTTTTTTATTAATTTCTCCACCCATTATATATACTTTGACACTTGGATGAATAACATAGGATATGACAGTTTTTTTGATTGGTTGAAAAGGGGTTTTTAAAATATCCTCAAACCTTTTACAAAAGTACCTCACAAATGAGACCAGCTCTTAAGGATGACCTTTAGGATATAGACAAAGAACAAGAGAAATAGGGAGACAATATCTATAGGGAGATGATCTTTGTAGAACCAACTAAAAATTTAAACTAATTTGAAACAAGGGAGCATCCTGCTAAGAAATGTAACACCAAATTAAATAGGGAGATAATCTCTACAGGAAGACGATCTCCAAAAGACCAACTACAAAATCATTAAAATTTGAAATAAGGGAGCTTCCCACTCAAAATAGGCTCCTATGTAGGGGAAACCTCAAGGTAAACTTGAGAAGAAATAGTTCTTCCTAGAAACATCCACAGAGAGAGGTCTTGCTAAAAAATAGAATTTGAAAAGGGTTTTCCACTTGGGAGAAACCTTCATAATCCAACCGCCCAAACTTAGATGATATTTTCCAACAACTCCACTTACAATGAAATTTAAAATATGTTCTCATGCAAGGGAAAAATTATAGCAAACTAAAAAAGAAACATGCCTTTCTGAATATATCCATGTAGGAAGGCCTTTCCAAAAAGAGGAATTTGAAAAAAGGTTTTCCCACTTAGAATAAAATCACACAACTAGTCACCCAAACTAAGACAATATTATCCATGAAAAGAGGTGCAAAAACTAAAGAATGGGAAGGAATAATTTTGCCTCAAAGAGACTTAAATTAAATGACCCACCAAGATTTATTGCCCAAGAAAAAATACCAAATACCTTCACCCACATATGACAAAAAAGCATTGGGGCTTCTCCCAAAACCATAAAACAACTTGGAGAAGGGCTTTGATATATTCTCCAAGGAAAATAAAGCACGAGGTTTTCTAGGCTACTTATATAGGATAACAAACCTATGGCCCTACATCTATTGACAACATGAAAGCATAAGACCCATCCCCAAGAGCAAAAATTACCACAAAAAGTAGGGTCACCTACGCCATCATTTACCAAATATGTAGAAAAATCCCCACAACCAGCTGCCAAACCAAAAATTTTCTAGAGGAACCATTTATCTAAAATAAACAAGAAATAACATGGTCTCTTTGGCCAAAGACCAATGAAAGCAATAGATAAATAGGTCCACCAGACCACCTCCACAAAAATAGTGAGAAGGAAGCCAACCAACCATGGGTTTTTCTAGAAGCTAGGACAAAAAATCCCATGGACCTACATTTGTGGTCATTGTGAAAGTATAGGGCCCATCTCCAAGGTCCAAAAAACTATAGAAAGCAAGGTCACTTGGGCCACTGTCCTCCAAAGTCACTAAAAAAACCTCAAACCTAACCATCAAACCAAATTTTTTTAAAGGAATCACATCTCTGATATCAATAAGAAATCACTTGGTTTCCCTGGCCAAGATCAATGAAAGTAATATAGAAATAGGTTTGTTGGGCCACATCCATAGAAACAATGATAAAGATGCCAAAAAACCACCTAGGAGTCTTCAAGCATCAGGAACATCATTCCCACCTAGTTAACCCACACTAGAATCAAAAAACCCTAGAAAGAGAAGTTGGAACACCTCTAAAGAAGACTAGAGATGAGCCCAAAAATGCATAAATAGAGTAGAGAATGTCTTACAAACTAGGAGAACCAGGAGATGACTTTGTTATTTGAAATCATGTGCTTGAAATTCTTCAAACCTCAAATTAGAGTGTATACATATTTTCAACAAAGTTATACTTCTCTTCATACCCTTTTAAAGTTTGGTTGAAGAAAACAATTAGGAATTTATGTTGGTTTTTATATTTTTGTGTTAATAAAGTTATGATACTAATTTTTTCTCCATATGAATGTATAATAAAGTCTTTGTTATAATTTGGGTTATCCAACATTGGAACTTTTGCAATAGCTTATTTTATTTTCTCAAAAGCTTCCCTTCCTTTGTTTGTCCATGTAAATGGTCAATCCTTCTTTAGCATGAGCATAATTAGCCTAAAATTAGCTAAAATGTCTAGGATGAACCTTCTGACAAAATTTATTTGACCAAAAAACTATTGCAGTCCCTTTTTATGTCACAAAAGTGAAAGACTAGCAATAAATTTGACTTTGTCTAGGTCTATGTTTTTAAACAATGTGACCTAATAGTTTGCCTTGCAAGACATAAAAGATCCTTTTTTTATATTGGGGAATATCCCAAATTCTTAACATCATTTAAATATGTTCTTTAAGTTTTTCAAAATATTTTTTTTCTTAGAGAATACAATAAGATCATCCAAGTAGATCAATATCACTTTGTTGATTTAATATTGGAAAGTAATGTCTATAGCTCTTTGAAATGTTGTCCCAACATTGGATAGTCAGCATCTAATTATATGTGAAGGTCCCCCATTTAGTAGTAAAATTTATTTTGTGTTGATCCTCATATTTCACCCATATTTGATTAAAACTAGATAATTTATCTAATAACAAGAATATTTTTAAACTTGCAACAGTTTGGAGAATCTGATCCATGGAAGGTATGAGGAAATGATATTTTAATGATGATTTATTCATATCTTTGAATTCAACACACAACTTGATTTCACCATTCTTCTTCCTTACATGGACCAAATTAGAGACCCATGTTGTGTGTTTGAGTGGATATATGATCTTTGATTCTTTCAATTTGCATAATTATTCCCATGTGCATGGCTCATTTTTTTGGACTCACCAACCTCTATTTCTATCTCACAATCTTGGATTTTATATCTATATCAATTATTTGTTGGATGGTCTCCTTATTATATCCCTTAAGGTCTTAATAAGTCTAGTCCATTACTTATATTCTTGACAAAATTGATAAGAGACTCATTTTTTACTTTAGTAGCCACTTTATATTATTTTAGTGATTTTCCTAGGGCCACTTCTATTTCTTGGTAGTTCTCCTCATATGTAGTGATTCCATATTTTCTAAATGAATCTTTAATTTGGTTTAAATATGGATTCCACTATGATTAACCCTTTTGATAGCTTGTTGGATTTTAACTAGATGATTTAATATCCAAGTGTCTTCCATTTTTGGGATCATTTCTTCAGCATATTCATCTATTTGTTGAGGGAATCAAATGATATGTTCATAACTCTTAAATACCTACACATTCACTTCATTATTAGGAATATTTGGTCTAACTATCCATTTTACCAATTGATTATTATGGAGCAAATCATCGATTGGATCAAACTATATCCAATTGCTACCATACGATTAGAACTTAGATTTTGAATCCTTGGAATAACCTTGAAATTAATGACATAAAAGGCTTCAATAAAGTCCCAAACCCTATGTCTATAAGATTTCATTAGCCTATTTTTTTCCAAATATTAAGATCTTACTTGGTTTATTATCAATTCATTGTCACCAAAGACCTAAAGCATTTTAATACCTATTTTTTTCTACTATTTGGAGCCTAAGTACCAAAGATTCGTATCCATCCATGTTATTTGTGTAGACACCTAAATCTAGCATAATAAATATTAATTAATTGATCATAATTAATTAATGTATTTAATATTAATTACATCTAATTAATATTAAATAAGCAATAAATTTCCTAAGTATTAATTAATTAATTATTGCTTAGGATTACACAACCTTGGCACCCCTCTTCATGGGTGCACTGACTCTCATAGCTACCCCTCCATGTAATCCATGGCACTAGCAGTTCCACCTCTCACTATCCAAACTAGTCACATGCATAGAGAAGATCTTCCACATGCAAACTCAAAGTTACTAGCAATTCCACCTCTAAGCCACTAAGAGAGGGTAATCAGGAACCTAGTTAACTAAATTAGTTAACATAGATATGCACACTAAATCACATCATGCACTCAGTTAACTAAGTTAGTTAACTAAACATGCACACAATCAACAGAGCCAATTAAAAATATATGCATACATATTTAAATTAAATAATATATTGGCAATCATTTTTTCCCTTGCATTCGTCATGTCCCTAAAATATCATTTTTTCTACCATATAAATCCAAAACACATATGAAGGGAGGCGGGAGGATGTCGATGGGCGGGAAGTCTCAGGGGAGATCGGGAGCGGCGGTGGTTCGGTTCTTGGACGCAGCGGAGCAATCGGAGGGCATCATGATTTCGGGGGAGCGAAAATGCCCGGGCCCATTGAAGATGACCGGGCTGGCAACGGTTTTGGTCGAGGTAAGGACCCACCAGACAAAGGGGGTGGTGGGGCTCAAAAGTCTTATGCCCAGGCAGCGGCCTCAGAAACCCTAAACGGGTTTTTTACCAAAGAGTTGTTTTCGGTTGGGGATGAGCTGGACATCCCGACGGAAGTTCTTTCAAGCTTCATGGAGTTTGAGAAATTTACCCTAATAGGTAAATTCATTGGAGGCCGTCCCGACATGGAAACTATCCAAAAATGGGCAGCAAGAAAATGGAGGACTTCTGGGCATTTGGAGCTGGCGGCCCTATCCCGAGGTTTTTTTGCCATTAGATTGAACAATAAGGAGGATTACTATAAAATTTTGGCTGGCGGGCCATGGTTTCTGGGCCGCAGAAGTTTATTTCTCAGGAAGTGGGACATGGATTTCAGTCCTGAGACCCAGAACATCAACATTGCCCCAATATGGGTTAGGCTCCCGAATCTTCCCCTCTTTGGCTGGCATGAAAATGTCATAAGAGGTATTGCGCGTTCCATTGGGGAGTTGGTCACCATTGACCCTCCCACCCGAGCTCGAACAAGGTTCGTCCAGGCCCGATTTTGCGTTCTGGCAGATTTGGAGGCAGAACTCCCAACTTCCATCACTCTTCGGTCTGGAGGCACCATTCTTCATAAACAAGCTATTGTCTATGAAAATAGACCAGCTTTCTGCACCCAGTGTCGGTCCCAAGGGCACCTCCAGTCCCAGTGTCCTCTTCAAAAACTAGGAAAATAGAAACGTGAAAATGACAACCCCCTGGAGCACAAGGAAGATCAGGCAAAGCAACCAAATCTTCCAGACGTGAAGGGCCATGTATCCCCAGGCCCCTCTAGAGACTGTGGCAGACTCTCTCAGCCTGAAGAGAATCCCTCTCTCCAATCGGACCCCGAGCATCTTGAGGCTGACAACCAACAAGGAGCAGACTCCCACTTGGAAAGCGAATCACAGGAAGAGATGGAACGGACCCCTTCCCAAGTTTTGACTCAGGTTGTTCCTCTGCTCCAAGATACGGGTCATCCCGATTTTAGTCAGTCGTAGACGTTGCTAGAAGATTACCTCTTAGGAAGGAGGGGTGAACAATCCGGTCACATTAGCCCCCGAAATACGAGGAGCCAAAAGCAAAGTGTGGATTTTGGTAGTGAGAGGAAGCAGGGTCATCCTCCTAACAAGGAAAGGCGAGACAAAGAGACTGCAACTGACGTTGCAAATGGAACCCAACGTTTGCTGGTTCTGGATGACTGTGACACACAGTCGGACGAAGCTCATGCATCAAAACCTCCCCCTCAACAAGGAAGGGGAGGCAAGAAAAACTTCAAACTGTCCAGATGAAAGTCCTCTCATGGAATGTGAGAGGACTGAACGGTGCAGCCAAGAGAAGGTTAGTGGCTGATCTCCGTAGGAGGATTAACCCTTCTATCCTTATTTTGCAAGAGACCAAGCTTGATGCTATCTCCTCTGACAAAGTGGCGAAGGCCATTTGGGCCAGGGCAAATTGTCTGTCCAGCCCTGTAGTGGGAACAGCGGGAGGACTCATGGTTCTGTGGGACCCTTCGAGGTTTGAGGGCAGCTCGCTGTCAACTTCCAACAGAATCATCAATGTACTGTTCCAGTCCAAAACCTCCAATTTTTCCTGGATTCTATCCAACGTTTATGCTTCCAATTCTGCCACAGAGAGAGCAAAAATGTGGAAAGCTATCTCTCTGATGAGGGAGAATTTTAGCAACTTTCCTTGGGTTTTAGGGGGTGACTTCAATTGTCCCCTTCATCCTTCGGAGAAAAAAGGAGGGTCTGACCACTCCAACCGTAGCTTGGAAGATTTCAGAGATTTTGTCTCTGCTAATGGCCTGCTTGACATCGAACTCAAAGGGGCTTCCTTCACATGGAGTAACAGAAGGATTGGGGGTGGTTTGATTCAAGTCAAACTTGACAGATTCTTCATTTCCCCAGAAGCCATTCCCATCCTTGGCGGGGCTATCCTTTCGGCTCTTCCAAGGATTGGGTCTGACCATAACCCTATTTTCTTGGAGGCGAACGATGGGCCTATTTTTATGACCCCTTTCAGATTCGAATCCATGTGGATTTCCCACAAAGACTTCAAAGGATTGGTTTCAGCGTGGTGGCAATCGAAGGTGGAAGGAAGCGCTCCTAAGAGGGTGGCTTTAAAGCTCAAAATGGTCAAAGAAAAACTGAAGATTTGGAACAAAGTGGTTTTCGACAACATTTTTGAGTCCAAAAAATCCATCGCTGAGAACCTGAAGGCTGTGGAGGAAAGGATGGCTACCGAAGGTTACACTGAGGGTCTCAGGGAGGAAGAGCGGAGCCTTTTGGTGGACTTTCATTCTATTCTCGCTAGGGAGGAAACGTTCTGGCGCCAGAAATCTCGTGACCTGTGGTTGAAGAATGGAGACTCCAACACGAGATTTTTTCATGCGTCTACTATGAGGCACGAGAGGGGCCAACAAGATCAGAGAAGTGACTTGTAAGGATGGGCACATTACCAGGGAGATTGAGGAAATCAGGAGCGAAGCGGTTAATTTCTTTCAAGATTTGCTTGGCACTCCTCCAGATAGCAACCTCCAGGTCCAGAAATCTATGCTCGCCAATTTTTTGACTAAAGTTCCCCATGAGGTAAGCATGAAACTTCTGGAACCTTTTTCCTCATCTGAGATTAAGGAAGCATTGTTCTCCATGCAACCAGATAAGGCCCCTGGGCCCGATGGTTTCCCTCCCCGATTCTTCCAAGTCATGTGGGAGGTCGTGGGCCCGGATGTGTGTGATGCTATTCGGGTTATCCAAGCGTCCAGATCTATCCACCCGAAACTCAATTCCACCTTTCTTGCCCTCATTCCTAAGTCTCCTTCCTGCAAAAGTTTCTCTGACTATCGGCCCATTAGCTTGTGCAATGTTTTTTACAAGATCCTTACCAAGTCTATAGCCAATAGACTCAAAACAGTCCTCCCCCTCCCGATTGATCCTTGTCAGGGAAGCACTGTCAAAGGCAAAAACATTCTTGATGGTGTTATCACTGTCCATGAGACCCTTCATTCCGCTTACCGCTCTAAGAATGCTGCTCTTTTTCTTAAGCTCGACATGAACAAAGCCTTCGACCGTGTCGACCAAAATTTTTTGTGTGCAGTCCTCCTCAAGTTCGGCTTTCATCCCCACTGGATTGACCTTGTCTACAGCTGTATATCCACTCCCTTTTTTTTTGTCTTGGTCAATGGGTCCCCAGCTGGGTATTTCCAAAGCTCCAGAGGCCTCAGACAGGGCGATCCTCTTTCTCCCATCCTGTTCATTCTTCTGGCGGAGGTTCTGAGTTGGTCCATGAAAGAGGCTCTTCGGCAGAACAAGATTTTTGGCATCTTGTCGACTTCTAGAATTAATCCTGTCACTCATCAACAATTTGTGGATGACACCCTCATTTCCACTGGGGCGTCCGTTGCTCAAGCCAAGTCGCTCAAGAGGATCCTGTCCCGTTATGAGCAAGCTGCTGGACAAAAGGTCAATTACATCAAGAGCAAAATTTACTTTATTAACACTCCTCTGCGTAGACAAATTCGGATTGCTAGAATTCTTGAATGCACTATTGATTCCCTGCCTACGTCCTATCTGGGGTTGCCTCTATCTTATAGCGGGCGGGCCAGTGGGGACATGTGGAACACGATTCTTGAGCGCCTTCACAGGAAACTCGACACTTGGAAGGGCAAACTCCTATCGCAAGCTGGGAAAGCCACCCTTACCAAAGCTTGTCTTCAGGGATCCCGACCTACTTCATGTCGGTGTTCATGCTTTCGAGTGCAGTCCACTCCAAGATTGAGAAGATTCAGAGGACCTTTCTTTGGTCTGGTAACGAAGAGAAATCTAGACTTCCCCTTGTAGCCTGGGACAAGGTGTGTTCGAGGATAGATCAAGGCGGCCTGGGGTTGAGAAGATCAAGACTTATGAATCTGGCTCTGATCGTGAAGCACGCTTGGAGGATTATGTCTAGCGACCCGATGGAGTGGGTTACGCTGGTTAAAATGAAGTATCTTGGCCCCACCCCCTTCTTGGATGCTGAAACATCCTCCGTGGCATCGATATTTTGGAAATCTGTGCTCCAAACCCGGCATCTGATCAGTCTGGGAGCCCGCTGGATTTTGGGTGATGGCAACTGCATTTCCTTTTGGAATGACAGGTGGGCGACTGAAGAAGCCCTTGGGTCGAGGGAGGACCTCGCTGGACTGAGAAGCTTGACCGACCCTAACGCCCAGCTCAGGGTGGCGGATCTCATTGATCGGAGCACCCGTTTCCCTCGATGGAAGCTTCCTGTTGTGGAGGGGTTTAATAATGAGATTACCTTCCTTGATAATATCCTTCAGTCGGTTTTAATTCCTTCTACCAGGAGGAATGACAGGATCATCTGGAGTGGTACGGAGGATGGGTGTTTCTCTGTTAAATCAGCTTATGAGCTTCTCACCACCAAGACTGCTCTGGACTACAGGTGGAATACTGTTTGGAGGAAAGGAGTTGTTCCTAAAATCAACTTCTTCACGTGGATTGCTTTCCACAATAAAGCCTTAACTATTGACAACCTTCACAAGAGAGGTTTTGCCTTCCCCAACAGGTGTTACTTGTGTTTAGCAGATTGTGAGATGAGGGATCATTTATTCTTGCATTGCCCATTTTCCCACTCTATTCTGAGCATTGTCCTATCCTCCTTCCAGATCCTTTGGTGCTCTCCCCGATCCCTTAGAGATGCTTTTCACCAATGGCCTAATCCTTTCAAGAATCCCAAGCTCCGCTTCCTCCTCGAGGCCTCCTTCCACCATTTAATTTGGCAAATTTGGTTAGAGAGGAATGCCAAAATCTTTGGCAGAGCTCCTAGAGGGCCCCCTTCTATCGCTCAAAGGGCGTTATCTTACGCCATTGAGAATTCTATTGCGGTTCCCAGTCCCCGTCCCCATATTTCGAGCGAAGAAGCTATTCTCAAAATGATGAATCTCTGGCCATTTTTGGAGGTTGTTAAAGGGCCCTGTCGAAGGAATGTTGTGTGGACCAAACCCCCCGTGGGGTGGATTAAATTAAACTTTGATGGAGCGGCTAAGGGGAATCCTGGGCCCGCTGGCGCTGGTGGGGTTGTCCGTGATCATGACGAGAATATTGTGATGGCCTATTGTGAAGATTTGGGCTCCCAGACGAATCACTATGCTGAAGCCTGAGGCGCTCTGAATGGTATTCGGATTCTCTCTGAGGATCCCCGACCTCTTATCATTGAGGGTGACTCGCTCAACATCATGAATTACCTTCTTGGTACCAAAAATCCATCTTGGAAAGTCTACAACATCATCCTCGAGGCTAGATCTCTTCTCTCCTATCGTTGTAGATGGGAAGCAAATCATATTTTGAGAGAAGGAAATCGCGTGGCTGACCACATGGCCAATAAAGGGCTCGCGACCACGTGCCCGGTTGTGTGGCGGTCTCGCTTCCCATCCGAGGTGGAAAGGTTGGCCAGGGCAGACATCCCTTCCTGATGTTTTCCTTGCGCAATTTTTGGAAGGCCCATTTCGACGTGTTTTGGGGTGGCATGGCAAAGAAGCTACTGTCCGTTCCTGGCAGATCTTCCCAGCGCCTACGAAAATTCAGAAAGGTGGAGAAGGATGTCCGTCCGTAGCACATCCCGTCGGACACGGAGAGCGACAAGGAGAGTCACGGTAATTCTCTCCTGGACTTGGCTGCTTCCATTCTTACTTCTGTCAACTCCATGATTTCTATCCTGAAGCAGAACCAGAAGCGCCCAAATTCGGGAGGACAGGAGGATCGTGATTAGCAGTCCATGGTGTCTGTCTCCTTGTTTTTGGCCTCTTTTTGGGTTTCTCTCGGGTCTGTCCTATTTTCTTTGTTGTTGGGTCTCCAGGCCTAAAAGCCCTTTTTGTTGTTTTCAAGTCTGCAGCATTAGGATGGTTTTATTTTCATTTAGGTTTATTGTTACAGCCAAGAGGTATGATGCATCATTAGAAAGTTGGCTAATTTTGTACATAAGGTTTTGGGATCCTCTATAAAAACCCACTGTTAATTTATTATAATAATTACCAAAAAAAATTAAATAATATATTTAATTTAAAAATTAAAAAAAAATCTAAAGTGTGCACACACCCTAAATTTACATGCACACTCATCCATTGGTGATAATTACGAGGTAATCTTATCTCATGCACCCCCAGTGACAAATCCAATGCAAGGTAGATAGCTTCCAATTACATGCACTTAACTAGATGATACAATTCCTTATCCTTTCTTGCTAGAAAAGTTATAAATTGAGCCTCACCCTCCCTTTAGAGCATGAGGATGGATAGCCTAGCAAAGCCCTGATGAAATATCAAGAAACCATAGCAACCCTATGCTTGATATTTTAATATTTTTCCATCCCCATCCCATGTGAAACTCGTTCACATCCTCCCGTAGGCCCAAGTTCACTAAATTGTTCTGCTTCGTAATTACAATAAATGCAAATAGAATATTGATCAAATCAAATGAATAAATAAAAAATACCACTTAATGAGGGTAAAGTCTTGTAGCCACTTAGAGGGTAGAGTCTCTTGCGAATACACAATAGATAAATGATTATTCGATGATAAAATGAATAAACCATTCTACATATAAATAGATGAATGAATAAATGAACAAACACAACCATTGATGAACCAATGTCTACTTTGGAATCATTACATGGCTCACTCCCTCAAAAGTTTTGTCCTCAAAGCTAGGAAATACTAGAAAATACTCTCTATCTCACTTGTAGAGTCTTCTTCTGGAAGTCCCTACCATTTAATTAGGAATGCTTGAATTTGGCATGTTTGATGATGATGTACTCTAGATTGTAGTATTTTTGGCATCATTTATAAAATTTTTGAGCAGATGTAGTCCAAAAATTTTAAATATAGATTCCTCCAAGTATTACAAGAATTGATGCCAAAAATAATTGCCAAAATTGTGGAAAAAATTGTCACCAATATTACTACAAAAATTGATGCCAAAATTGTGGTGAAAGTTGTCACCAAAGTTGTTGAAAAATTCATCGCTAATATTGCTGTAAAAAGTTATTTTGGTTAAACGATCTGTAGGTTTCAAACTTTTGAGTTTCAATGGTTAGGATTTTGAATTCAGAGTTCCAATGATCATATTTGTCGGTGCACATGCGAGGGTAGTGAACAAATCGTCACTAAGCTTATGGTGTGAGCATTAATATAAATCACCGACTATGCCTATGCATAATACGTGTGGGACAATTCCTTCACTTAGTAGTAATTCAAAAAAATTGTGGCACATCAATGTCCAATCACGTAACAAAAATCAACGTCGAAGAAAATTTGTTTATTATTCACAACAGTCATATTTTAAATCGTCACAAAAGTTTCTATCTGGTTTTAAAAAATTATCCACGGATATATTATTATATTGTATAAGGGTTGGCATGGGCCACACATAACCCAAGTTTGATTGTATTATAATATTATATTATATTATAATATAATATTATATTAGTAGTAGGATCCCCAAAGTAGAATAAGAAGATGGATATATAAAGAAGAGATATTTGTCATTGTAATCATCATGGAGAATAATCTTATGTAATCATCTTTGCCCATGAAGTGGCTTATGGGACTTTACCCTCCTTGAGTGGCTCTCTCATCTTGGGAGATCTTGTGGAGTTATTCCTTCCTTAAGGATTATTATTGATGTTTCCCTACCATAAGGGTATTATCTATCTCTCTCTCATTTGTGGATTGTTATTGTGGATAATTATTTATGGATGAATGATTTGATATTTCTATATATTGGTGAATGATTTATGTTAATAATAATAAAGTTCTACAATAAGTGGTATCAGAGCAATGATTTTGGCAAAGTGGGGATTTTTGTGTGAAATTGCAGAATTAGGGCAAATTTTTTTGGAAAAATATCTCATCTTTCAGGAGCTATATCTCTATGAAATTTTATCCGATTTAGGTGATTCTTGGATCAGTTTGTGCATAATTTGAAGATATTTAAAATGAGTGGTCATATGAAGGAATCCAAATAGTATTTAGGGAGATATGACCTTTTGAATTTAGTCATATAGAACAAGGATAGTGATGAATTTTGCAGATTTTTTTGAAAAAAAGTCTCATCTTTTAGGAGCCATATCTTTGCGAAATTTTATTTGATTTAGACGATTCTTGGATTAGTTTATGCAAAATTTGAAGAGCTTTAAAATGAGTGGTCATATAAAGTAATCTAAGTAGTATTGAGGGAGATACGACCTTCTGAATTCAACCATATGGAACAAGGGCAGTGACAAATTTTTAATTCACAATTTTTTTGAAAGACAAAATTTGTTTAGTTCGGGTAAGCAAATCAGTTGCAATTTATTTTGTTTGGAAGAAAAATTGCAGATCTAGTTGTCTCTATATAATTTTAGCTTCAACTCAGTGGGAAGATTTTTATTTCCATAAAAACCTAGTTTATATTAGGGCATGATATATTGTCAACAAAAAAAACCCTAGTTTGCATTAGGGCATCACTATGGAACTCCAAAAATTTTCTGGAGAATATGATATTGATGTTAGGGATTGGTGGTAAAATTTTAAATCCTTGTATCATTGTTATCCTCTTTGGAAATGTAGTATTCTTTGTTGTCTTAGAGGAGAAGCTCTTCTTTGGTATTGTAAAATTCCTCGTGCCCATCAAGATGAACTAACTTGGGAAACAATGGAGCATGCATTCTTGAGTAGATGGGACCCATATAAAAAGATAGCTAGTTTGAAGGTCACCATCAAGGGATATGAAGAAGAAATAAATATGCTTCAAAAAGAATAAAAGGAAATAAAAAAAGAGCTAGCAAATTTCAAAGAAGTGGTAGAAGATAAAAAAAGATGTCAGTATGTAGACATAGGAAACCATACCTTTGGTAGAATATAAATTAAAAAATGGACAAAGGAATTTGTTTGAATCTAAAAATTCTATTTTGTAGGTTCATGGAAGCATTAAAAAAGAACAGGTTATTATTTCCATTGACCCTAGTAGCAGATATAATTTTATTAATATTTCCTTGGCTAAGAGGTTGCAAGTTCAAGCAACAAAAATTAAGGGCACACATCTTGAGGGTGAGAATGTTCAAATTTTTGAATATTTGAAGATCACCATGGATAAATATGTTTTACATTCATATTTTCATGCTATTCAGATGGATGATGAGGATATTTTTCTTGGTTATCCTTGGTTATATTCTTTGGGTACTATTAACATTAATATGCAAAAGAAGTTTATGAAGTTATGGTACATGAAAAAGAAGATAACATTGTAGGATATTTCTCAGCTTAAGGAGCAAGGATCCAAGGAAAATCAAGAAGTGGTTGTAGAGAAACAAATTGAAGAACCAAAAATAGAATCCAAGAAGGTAGTAGCAACAACAGATTCCATGGAAGAAGTAGCAACAATGAAGTCCATGGAAATAATAATAATAGAGTCCAAGGAAGCTTTGATAGAAGAGCACAAGGACACACCAAAAAAAGAGAACATGAAAGAACAATGTGTAGAAGAATTTAAAATAATGGAGCCAAATTTTGGGAAGTCAAAGAAGGTAGAACATCAAGTTAAGGTTGCACCATATTGCCATCCACACCACCATGAGTGGCAACATTCTTGGAGGTATGGCTCAAGGCAACAATATTATGGTTCTACATGGAATCAGAAGGGCACCAACTATGGTAGTGTTTGGCAGAGAAAGCATAGTGATCCTAGTTTTCAGAGTAGTTCATTAGCATCAAGGAACAAGTGGACCCATCATTCAAGCTATCAAAATACAACAACAGAAGCATGGAGCCAACGAAGCATATTTGGATACTCAAGTAACAAAATGGCATACCAACATCAACGTGTTTCACTTGGATGGATGGATGATCAAGATTGGTACCATTTTCTAACATTGCTTAGCAAATCATATTATCTTGTTTCTTCACATGTTTCAAGGATGAAACATTTGTAAGGAGGGTGGCATGGTAGGGTACCTAGGAATAGATATTTGGGGATATATTATTATATTGTATAAGGGTTGGCATGGGCCACACATAGCCCAAGGTTGATTGTATTATAATATAATATTATATTATAATATAATATTATATTAGTAGTAGGCTCCCCAAAGTAGAATAATAATATGGATATATAAATAAGATATATTTGTCATTGTAATCATCATGGAGAATAATCTTATGTAATCATCTTTGCCCATGAAGTGGATTATGGGACTTTGCCCTCCTTGAGTGGCTCTCTCATCTTGGGAGATCTTGTGGAGTTATTCCTTCCTTAAGGATTATTATTGGTGTTTCCCTACCTTAAGGGTATTATCTATCTCTCTCTCATTTGTGGATTGTTATTATGGATAATGTATTATGGATGAATGATTTGATATTTTTACATATTGGTGAATGGTTTATGTTAATAATAATAAATATTTGCAACATTCACTTTTGTATATTCTTTGAATGCTATAGGTCATGATCGTCCCACGCTAAATAGTATTGAGCCATGATCATTCGATCCCAAATTGTTGGCTCTCAACCTGTAAAAGAAACTTCTCGATGCAGTATAATTTAGTCACAATAGTAGCAACATCCCATGCATAGTGCAACGATGATAATAATAGTGATAGAGACATAATATGAGCTTACTTTGATTCCATTTTGCATGTCTTTGTTTTCATTATTTATGCATAGTTTTATATCTCATTGAATTCAGACCTCACCTAGGGAGGCCCATCATATACTATTAACTATTTGTAGGTTTGCATGTGTGTAGGTCCCATACTTACAAAAATAGATCGAAAATGAAACTAGGTAGTAGTTAAAAGCTACCCTAACCCTCAAACCTATTTTTCCTTGATTGTAGCAGTGCGTACAACTTGATTGTCCATCCATAGAAAATCACCAACCAATGATCATTAACTTGTAGATGGTCTCCATCCAAAGAGCTACCTACTCTAGATATCACATTCATACGCCTACACACTGATCTAGAAGCACCATACCTAGCCCCAACTAGCATTCAATGTAGTAGTGGTCACCAGAAACTTGCTTTATTAATGTTGTAGAATGAAAGTACCCAAGCACCATAATCATTTGTATATGGGATGTGCTTCCCATTTTGATTGTAAAACATCTACGTGGATATCATATTGAAATAGCAAATAAGAACAACACCATTTATCAAATTTATTATCATATCACTTTTATTTTATATCATATTGCATGGTGCATACTTTTGATATCTATAATATGGAAATCATGGTGGGACCCACCCATCCCTTGAGATTTTAATTTATGCAAATTCTTGCATTGCTGTTATTTTATGCTTAATTTTAATATGATATTTTTTTATTTCTACTGCATTCAAGAAATATGACAGGTTTTTGTTATCTATTTTTATGTAGGTCACAAATTACATAGGAGCAAGACCATCCGGTATTGAATAACCATAGAGCATAATCGTATGCACACAAATGATCTCAGATAGAAACCATCCCACATTGGATGGTCACATTTCACAAATATCTCTACCTTTGGTCTTCAATGAAGCACAGGACTACAAGTAGAGGATCAATCACTTTATATTCTAAGTCATTTTTAGTTGTAGATTTAGTTAGATTTATTTAGAAGTAGCATTTTGTTATTGTAGGCTATTGTTATCTTTGCTTTAGAAGTGCATGATATGATAGGGTAATTACTTGCTTGCAATAGTATAGATGCATCTTGCATGAAAATAAATAAATAAAAGATCATTCTAGAGTTATTTGGCATTAAGTTAGTTGCATTTAGGCATTTAAAGTGAGACCACATTAAAGGGGTACAAAGCCTAAATAAGATAAAATGAATCACACACATCACGATTCATAATAAATATCAACGAGTTGGATTTTATTTCCAACAATTGATATAGACCAACGATGGTGGATTTCATATCCATCTATTGACTAGCACCCTAGCAAACATAGTGGCCCTTGCAAGTGGCTTTTTGGATTTCATCAATAAGAAGTCCCCTAATTTCAGGTGCATCCTAAAGTAGGAAGGTTATATGCCCTCCAATTCTTAGGGCTTAATAATTTAGGAATCACAGTTGTTGTTCATGCCCAAGCTCACACGAGGGTGAAGTGAAAGCCCAGATGGGTTGGTAGCAAGGCAATAGACAATACGACCTCTTTTGGGAGGTTTTATTTGCATTTAGAATACATTCAGAAAAATCATACTAGGTAGCCATATTCAACCATTATTGCATCACTTTTCATTAAAAATGTAATCTTAAACACACCCATTTTAGTTTGCATTTCATAATTGAACTTGTAGTTCCAAGATTAGACTACATAAAACTCACAAAAACCCAAAAAAATCAAAATAATTCAAAATTTAAAATAAAATAAATAATTATCAAAAATAATTCCAAACAATATCACAAGTTCATCAAATAAAACATCAAACCTCTAAAAATGAATAATATTAAAATTGGTTGTTTGCTTTATTTTCTTGTGTAGATAGAGTTAAAAAGAAAGAAAATACAAAAAGAGATTCATTAGAAACCTCCATCACCCATCCAAGCCATCATTAATCCAACCCATCATTTTCCCCAACTTATGGTCTTGACTCAAAGTCAGGCTTGAGCTCAATTCATAGCCCAAGCCACCATGGACCATCTTGGTCTAGCCCCTTCATCCACCACTACCCCTCCTACTCAGTAGGAAGTAGCATTGCAATTACTCTCGAGAAGCTATGCTATCTACATACAGTAGATCACTTCCATGATGACTGAGTTATAGGACCTAGGCACCACCTACCACCATGTTCCCACCATGAAACTAGAGTGTCTTGGTAACCCATAGTATTTAGGTTATGTCATAGTCATTGATGTTGAGGTAGCCATGGACCTTCAAGGTAGCTCTACTCTCACACACGGATCATCTCATCCATATTTACCATTGCTCAACATCCCATCCCCATCAATTTCACCCACACCCTAGAAAATGGATTACGCCCATACATCCTGCCCTTCTAAACCAAATCCTCAGTATGGTATACCTGCATCATTCTTTCCTCTTGGAAAGTCTGGTCCTAAATCTAATGTAGGTTCAATAGTAGTAGACCAAAATCAACCTCCCCCAAGATAGGTTAATGCAGCATCATAGTTTCCTACATATAATTGACCCATGTTAGCCCATCCGCTTCAACCACTACCACAAGAACCCAACCTTGCATCTATGCAAGATACATTCTTTATGTAATTCCCATTTAGTATGAGTATATTGTCTACCATCTAGGCACTAACACCCCCATAGTCACATGATGCTTCCTGCATTTACTACCAAAAACCACTCATCCAACCTCCACCCCTCACCA
Source organism: Wollemia nobilis (assembly GCA_028583015.1). Lineage (NCBI taxonomy): Eukaryota > Viridiplantae > Streptophyta > Pinopsida > Araucariales > Araucariaceae > Wollemia > Wollemia nobilis. The sequence goes on along the minus strand of JAQPPZ010016710.1, from coordinate 7,816,627 downwards.
GATATCACCCAACCTCATTCATCGCTACCTAGCCATTTCTTGAGGTCAAGGCCTATGGTCAGAAACCTCCATTATAATAGTACTACTAGCAGTAGTAGCTACCCCAGTACTATCAACAACATCCTCAACCTCTACCACAACAACCTCAATAGCAAACTCCATCCCAACAGTACTACTAACAACATTCACTACAATAAGACTACCAACAACAACAATCACTGCAATAGTACTACCTACAATAGCAACATCCACCAACACCACACCCATAATAATCTACATAATAGTAGCACTACCAATAGAAATAGAGAGGCCTCAATGGCCTTCCCAAACACAGGGAAGTCAGTGCAATAAGAAATCAAGTGAATCCAACTATTATCATGTTGCAAGAAACAAAAACTGATGAGATTCAGTAAAAAAAAATAGCAAAAAAAATTTGGAATCAAGGGGAGATGGTTTGCAAATCATCCAGAGGAGCATCTAGAGGCCTTATGACTTTGTGGGATCCTCGGATAGTAGAAGGCACCATTATTCAGAAATATGATAGGGTTCTTAGTGTTTTATTTAAGGAAATAAACAACAACAGGTCGTGGATCCTTTCAAATATTTATGCCTTGAATTCAATTCAATGGAGAGCTCTACTGTGGGAGTACTTAGGCAATCTAAGTGAAATCTTCCATAATGTCCCCTAGATTATGGCTAGGGATTTTAACACTCCTATTTACCCTTCAGACAAAATGGGTGGAAATGGACCACCTATCAGGAGCATGGATGAGTTCAATGACTTTGTGAACTCCAACATGTTGATGGATGTAAAACTTAGAGGATCAAATTATACCTGGAGCAATCGGTGGATAGGGTGTCATCTCATTCAAGAAAGGCTTGATAGGTTTTTTCTATCAAAGGAGGCTACAACTTTGTTCGATGATTCTACCCTGCAAGCCCTTCCTAAAATTACCTCTGATCATAATCCCATTTTGTTGGAGATCCCTAACTCTCTATCCTTCAAGAAACCTTTCATATTTCAATCTATGTGGATCAAACATTCTAGTTTCAGAGATAACTTAAGTCAGTGGTGGCAACAGCCTATCAGGGGTAGTGCAACTTTTAAACTTGCTAGAAAATTAAAGTTTGTTAAGGAAAAGCTTCGAACTTGGAACAAAGAGGTCTTTGGGAACCTCTTTGAAAATAAAAAATAGGTTGTTGAAAGTTTGAAGATAATTGATCAGAGGATCCAACATGGTGATGCTTGATGAAACTACTAGGCAGGAGGAACGAACAAAACTAGCAGAGTTTCATAACATTTTGGCTTGTGAGGAAATCTATTGGAGGCAAAAATCAAGGGCTCTTTGGTTGAAATATGGAGATTCAAATTCCAAGTTTTTTCACGTCACCACGCTTAGAAACAGAAGCAATAACAAGATAATTTTTTTAAAAAAGTAGATGGTTCTATTACTCAAGACTTAACAGAAATCAGAAAGGAGGCAATAACTTATTTCAATTCTATCCTTGGTCAGGAATCACAGTGCAATGAGGAGGCCAAAGATATTCTCTTGCAATCCATTCCTAGCATAATAAATGAGGATATAAACCTTAAGCTTCTAGCTCCCTTTTCTGATGAGGAAATTAAGGAAGCCTTGTTTAGCATGGAGCCAGACAAAGCCCCGGGACCCGACGACTTTCCCCCTCGTTTCTATCAAGATTTTTGGGACATCGTAAGTGAGGATGTAATTTTTGCTGTCAAAGAATTCCAAGCAAGCAATCATATCCCAAAAGGTATCAACTCTACTTTTATTTCTCTAATTCCTAAGAAGCAAACCCCTGAATCTATGGTTGACTTCAGGCCAATCAGTCTATGCAATGTTTCTTACAAGATCCTAACTAAAGCCATTGCAAATAGAATGAGAGATATTCTACCCCGCATCATAGATCCATGCCAGGGAAGCTCTGTCTAGGGTAGGTCAATCTTGGATGGAGTTATCACAGTTCATGAAGCTCTGCACTCTGCTCATAAGACTAACATGTCTATTTTTGCCCTCAAGCTTGATATGAACAAAGCATTTGATAGGCTAAATTGGGACTTTCTGATTGTTGTCCTCCTTAAGTTTGGTTTTCACCACCAATGGGTTAATTTGATCAAAGAATGTATTTCTAAAGCATGGTTCTCGATTCTAGTTAATGGAACAACTGCTGGTTACTTTCAAAGTCATAGAGGAATTCGGTAGGGGGACCCTATCAGCCCCATGTTATTCATCATTGTGGCAGAAGCTTTAGGCAGAACCATCAAAAATGCTTGCAGTTCAAGGCTAATATCGAGAATCAAGGCAACATCTCTCACTAGGGCTGTTTCTCACCAAAAATTCATCGATGATACCCTTATATTGACTAAGGCATCGGTGGTTGAGGCCAAAATAATTAAATACATCCTACAACTCTACGAGGACGTTGTTGGTCAAAAAGTTAATTTCAGTAAAAGCAAGTTATATTTCTTGAACACCCCCATTCAGAGGCAAGGAAGGATTGCAAAAATTTTAGGGTGTGATATAGCAAACCTCCCCACTTCGTATCTTGGTCTCCCTCTTTTCATTGGTTCTCCGAGAGAGTCAATGTGGGACAGGGTTATTGAAAGAATTCAAAAAAAACTTGTTGGATGGAAAGGTCATCTTCTATCTCAAGCAGGAAAGTTGACCCTCACTAAGGCCTCTCTTCAGAGCATTCCAGTCTATTTCCTCTCCGTTTTCAAAGCCCTTGTGAAGGTTTTCCAGAAAATTGAGAAACTCCAAAAAGAATTTTTATGGACTAGATCAGAGGAGAAAAAAAGGATACACCTTGTAGGATGGACCAAAGTGTGGAGACCCAGGGAAAATGGGGGCTTAGGTCTGAGGAGAATTGCTCATATAAATTTAGCTTTACTAGCTAAGCGAGGCATGGCGTCTCATTTTCGGTGAAGAAAATGAATGGACAACTATCATCAAATGAAAGTATCTTCAAAATATGGAATTTCTAAGTGACTCAGTTCCAATCAGAGGTTCTGCTTTTTGGAAAGCAATTCTTAATTGTAAGGAAATCATCAAAAAAGGTTTAAGATGGGTTTTAGGCAATGGTGAGAGGATAAATTGTTGGAATGATAGGTGGGCTAAGGATGAACCACTGACACAATATCCTAACTTAGCCCGAATCAGAGATATCATAGAAGAACTCATTGGCAGAAAAGTCTTCGATTATATGGTTGAGGACAGAGGTAGAATGAAGTGGAAACAAATAAGAATTCAGGGATTTCAAGCGGAATCAAATGATCTTTGTAACATTCTCGGGCAATAGTTTATCCCCATGAGACCCAAGGAAGATCAAGTGACCTGGGCTCCTACGAAAAATGGGCAGTTCACTGTTAAATCAGCTTACAAGCTTCTGCTTGATGACGAGGATTTTGTCCTCCAAAAGGACTTAGTTTGGATAAAAAAATTAATTCCAAAAATTGTAGTCTTTTCATGGTTGGTTATCCAAGGAAGAATTCTAACCATTGATAATATGATGCGTAAAGGTATTTGTATCACTAATCATTGTTATCTATGTAGGGCTAATTGGGAGACCATTTATCACATTTTCCTTGAGTGCCCTTTTTCCTTGACTGTCCTAAGTGGGGTTTTTCAGGCCTTCAATATTTCATGGGTTAAACCAGCCATCGTACTTGATTTTTTCATCCAATGGCCTTGCCCCTTTTCAAGCCAAAGACTTAGATACATGTGGAAAATTTGTCTCAATCACTATCTTTGGCAGGTGTGGTTAGAAAGGAACCATAGAGTCTTTAATGAGTCTATCCATGATCATCAAACTATCATTGCCAGGATCCTATCCTTTGCCAATGAGAATGTGAACCTTATCCCTTTTGATAGTTGTAAACCTCATCTGCAGGAGACCACGATTGCTCAATATTTAAGCTTAACCTTGTTAGATGAGTCTGTGCCTAGGGTAGTCAACCCCAGAGCCAATGTTAAGTGGTCTCCACCTCCTACGGGTTGGTTTAAGCTTAATTTTTATGGAGCAGCTAAGGACAATCCTGGCAGAGTAGGCACTGGTGGCATTGTGCGAGATCATAATGGGAATATGATGCTTGCATTTTCTAAATATTTGGGAACAAGGACGAACAACGAAGCTGAAGCTAGAGCTATGTGGAGAGGCCTTCAAATGACTCAAGACTTAGAAGGCAATTTGATCATAGAAGGAGACTCTATGCATGTTATAAATCTCCTCAATAATTGGAAAACACCTCCTTGGAGGATTAAAACAATTGTTGAAGAGGCTAGGATCCTTTTCCAGGGAAGACAGGATAGAAAATCCCAACATGTCTTTCGGGAAGCTAACAAAATTGCTGATAAGCTGGCCAATTTGGGTGTCGATGGTGACGAACTTTTCAAATGGGAACACGGTGTCCCGAGTGAAGTAGAGGAGCTTATTCAACAAGAATGCCAAGAATGATAGTCAAATTTACCAACAGGGAAGGCACTGTAAGTTCGAAGGCTAGGAGTATTCCCGTCTCTTTTTTGAATTGGACTCACAATAAAAATTATCTGAGCTATCAGTCTTCGTGGATGTTGCTTGGAAATACCACAAAGACTAATGGGGACAGTCACATGTCAGATAACATGGCTCCTAGTCATCTTAGTAATTTGAGGTTGGTTGATAATCATAGGGAAGGAAAGAAATGACAATATAAGACTTCGAACCAAAGCCACGTGGACCACCAGATAGCCACCGCCATAAATCTAGCCAGCAAGTTCACTTCTCCAAGGCTGATTGGCCAAGATAGTATGTGGTACCAAAGCATGTCATATACGGAAGAAAGCAATTACCAAAGAATTATTAAGAGTAACTATCAATACAGAGCTTGTGGGAGTTTTTTTTAGTACTTTGCTATGTGTGTCTGCAACTTTTTGTTTCTCCATTGTCTCAAGGAAGGGATCCGTGTCTGTTTCTTTTTTGTAATTATGATGCATGTGTGTTTTCTCGGGGTATACCCAAAATGTTGTATGGGAAGTTTCTTTTTGATAAAAGGCTATGTGCCTTACCGGATGTAATGGCTTTGGCGGCATGTAGATTTTACATATATAGGATCCTTAGTAAGGATATGTTCATCAATAGCCCTGGGCTGATTTTTGTAAAAGGTTTTGGGTCAACTTGTAAAACCCGGTATTAATGCTATAGTATCTTATCTACCAAAAAAATAGAAATAGCCACTGTAGAAATACTATCAGTAGCAACACCAACCACCCTAAACACCTCAACATTACCCGTAACAAAACATCCAACATCAACAAGTCGCTCAAATATCATACCAACAAAAAACTATGACCTACCAATAGGTCATCCAACAATGATATCAATCACCACCCCTTCAACAAAAATAACAACAACCACCACCCATCAACTACCAACAACCCTTTAATTATGGTCCACCATCCAACACATACACTCAATAATAGCTTACTCTACATCAGTAGTACACATAATTGGGATTTTAGAATGCACATCCTAGGAGATACCTCCACCTACATTAGATCCATTCCAATGGTTGGCTAATATGGTATGCACTTTATAGTAACCAATTGGGCTAGCCACCTTGTTTGGATATCAATAATAGCACTTCCTTCTTTATTCACATATCGCTATCCTCCAAAAAATGTGTCCTCTCTCTATTATCATTCGTAGAATTCAATGCATGAGAGAAATCAATTGCACAATCAAAAACCTTAGACATCAAATGATTTTAGGTAAGGTATTTATATTCATTTGCCTCCCTCATCGAACAACGTTGGTGCTCATAAAATTTTATCTTTTAAACTTGCTTCCTAGACGTTGGTGCCAAAACATATAACCTTATGTTATATTATAATATTAAAAAAATTATAATAATTTCTCTTAAACCTTGGTCTTCATTTTAAATCCTTTTAAAACTTTACCTTTTTATTCATATTTAAACCTTGCTCAAATATTTTTTAAAACATTGTCCCAAACACTCTTAACCTCTTGGTCCTTATTTATAATATTTAAAAATAAATATTATAAACCTTTTATTTACAATAAACCTTTTCTTGCTTGATATATATCCTGCCTTGCATATCTATCCAACCATAGAAGAATATTTCTACCTTGAATACCATGCAACCTTTTGACATCAATGAAAATTCTTGACATCAATCCTTTGACATCAATGACAACTCAACATGCTCAATATTTCCAACAATATCCACCTTTATCATTGATGGCAATCCTTATAAAAACTATTCCTTTTACTATAACTGGATTCTCAAATTTCTCCCCTTGACAAGCTACTCCTCCTTACTGAATTCTCTTCCCATTTGACATCAATGACAAAGGGCTTCTTGGGGCTAAATATAATACACTTAGCATATCCCCATCACCACCTCCTTTCTTTAGGTGATCAATTTTGGGATGGGAGTAAACCTACTCCCAACTTACAATGCTCTTCTTCTCTTTTAATCTTTTTCCATATATTTGTAGTCATACCTCTTTAAACCTTTTGTATATCCTTGTTCTTGCTTGTCTTTGGAAATTCCTAAAATTCTATTCTATGCCACTTTTCTCTATGCCCATAATTATTACAAATGTAACATATGATATTGTAATTCTTGTGTAGACACTAAAAACTGGTCAATCCAATTGTTCTACCATAAGTAGTGACTTCACAACACACCAAGGCCCCTAGGGCCCTCGAAGGTATATAGTGGTTATAACCACTTAATGCAAGGGTTTGAAAGGTTCTAGGCCACTTTTGGCACCTTTTGGACACCCTACTACTATTTGTGCCACCCTGGGATGAATACAAAACCTATTCGTTGCACCTCATAGCGAACAGTAGCATTCGCTCCGGGGTGAAGCAAATAGCAAGTTTGACTAGTAAAAAATCAAACCTGGACAAATGGTGCCTACCAATGGTTATATTTCTAGTCCATAATGGCTAGGAGGGTAGGTCACATAGCATCTTAATGCTCCAACCCATGATGGAGGCCAAATTGGGAGATTCTCTTCTCCCTCCAATGCATGCCATCCTGGTGGCCAAGTGGTACCTCATGCCTCACATGTGTTGGGAGTGAAACTGATGGGATTATCTTATTGATACAAATGGGTTACAATATATAGGCATAAGCCTATATGAAACACATGAAACTTGTCAAGAGAAACTGACAAGTGTCAAGGTGAAGGCATAGTGCACTTTAATTCTAACATTCCCCCTTAAAGTGCACTATCCTAACTAAAGAAAAAGTGTCAAAAGGCATAGTGCACTTTAATTCTAACATTCCCCCTTAAAGTGCACTATCCTAACTAAATAAGAAACAAAACAAGTCAACATTATGTAACATTCCCCCTTAATGTTGACTTCTCTAAAACAACCTATCATCCTTTCTTATTGCTGATTTGGTCTAGGCTCGTGCTCTTTGCACTTGGCTCTCCAACTATGAATAATGCTAGATTCACTATGTATACATCTCAGTATGTTGCCTCAGGGTCAGCCACTTCCATGGGTTTGTTGCCACTGGGTCAGCCGTCTAAGTGCCTCAGGGTCATCATGGGTGCCTCAGGGTCAGCCACTTCTAGGTCTATTGCCTCTGTAGGTCATCCTCAGAGGATGTTGCCTCTTGTAGGTCACTGAATAGATTCACCATAAATATCAAATCCCTCCTTATGGTGAACTCAATCTAGAAGGTGTCGATCTGCCAAAAATGCACCTTAATACAAAGGAAAAACAATCCATATAAGAGTGTCGATCTCTGCCGAAAATGCACTCAATACAATAAAATGAGCCATAGATCCAAATATGAAGGAGAAGAAGAAGAAGAGAAGAGAATCTTCTAAAGTGTCTTCGTCTGTAGTCTTCAAAATTAGATTCAAAAAAATCTCGGATGGAGTCTAGGGTGTCTATTTCTATAGTCCCTAGAATAAGTGTCCTTATTGTAGTCACCTCATCTTACCAGAATGCATGGGTAACCAACCGCTACATCCTCCAAGTAGAAAGAGGTGAATACTAGATACTAGGTTCACTTACAAGTACCTTGGGAGTGTCGGGTACAACCAAAAGTGCACTCCAAGGTAGAAAAACTTTGAGGCTAAAAAACTAAATTGAAATAGCCTCAAAATTACAATATGACACCACCATTGTGTCCGTCATAGAAAAATGTTTCCAACGACTATAAATACCCTTATACTTGGTTTTGAATGGGGCCTTCAACTTGCTGATAAAAACAATAGCATGCCTCTTTTGGCTGCAAAAATAAACATCATCCCTCAATGGCGGCATCGCACTCAGGTGGAATAAAAATAGTCTTAAAATTTCCCTTGCAGGGGAATTACATTGGCCATCAGTCCTTTCTTTTCCACTTCCTATGATTTAAATAATTAACCCCCATGCAATTTAAAAATTTTTAATTAAGGCCATTTGCCACATATATATATATATATATAGGTGGCAAATTTATAAACCTCAACAACCAATATAAAAAAAAAAAACTTCAATGCCAACTGCAGTCTTCTGCCAAACAAGTAGTACAACGTCATTCCAGCCATGATTGGAAACTGTAGTCTTCTGCCAAACTGGCACGTGTGCTACCCTCGATATCATAGCCATTGATGATCACGCCCACTGTGAGATCATCCAACAGGAAATCTCTATGGATTGGTGTGACGTCAATCTCGATAGACTGACATGGTGGTGCTACTCCAACTTCGAACACGTTGAAGTTAACATAGTAGTTGGACTCACCGCCAAGCCGGCGCCATCGTTCTTGACAGAAGCAGAGCACTACAACATATGCAAATTTTAATGCACCAACTCTAATCGGTCATCATTGCCACAAACCACGCCAAGCTCCAGGTGCGGTGTCAAATGATAAACCATGGCAAACTCCAGATACTTGACGAGATCTCAATTGCAACAGAAGTGGCCCACTATGCGAATGATGCATAGGACAATGGGTTAGCAATCTAACATGTCAATACTATGAACACCACCAAAGCCTTCTTCGAGAACTCTCCTAAACTCGTACTTTTTGACTCTCGTACTCATGGCCAAGCCATAGCTACTCATTTTTCTTGGTGAAGAACTTCTCCGAGCCTCAACCCCACGCATCAAGAGGGTAAAAAAACCTCCAATTATCAAACAAAAAGTCACAATAATTTAATGCCAAATACATATCACCAACTATTCACCGAAGCCTCCAAAATGATAGCAAATACACCTCCATTGACAACAGCTACACCGTTGTCTTATTTCTCTATGACACAGGCCTATTCCATCGATTTTTTTTTACTTTGTGATGGCGAATCCAAATCAATACCTTCCTTCTCTCTTCTGCGCTCCCCTACCATGCTCTACAAGCTGCAATTCGTCAGCTGGTGTGCAGCGTACAAAGGTATAAAAAATGGTCACCACCAAGAACTTATTATTCATCGGCGGAAGTCTGTCATTCCTTCACTTTTACACGCAACCTTTACTCACCACAGTTTTGAACCTTGGGCGAAGAGGGAACACAACCTTCTTCACCATCAAACATTGCTCCCAAATCGCAAGCCAAGTCATGGTGGCCTCTTCCCGTAGGCATTTTAAATTAACACCATTGAAGAAAATGGAATTAAAGTAGATTTGCACAAAGCGGCAACATATCCAAATGAGGGTTTAATCTCAGCACTACTAAAAATATTTGCATCGTGGATCGAGAAAAAAAATATTGTTTTCTCAAGAACATATAGTTCTCCATCCCAATCATAAAGGCAGTACTCACCTCCACCATGGCATCTGGTCACACGATCAATCCCCAAACAGTCCAAACCCCTTCTACAAATAAATTCCTGCAAGCCCGAGCTCACATGGACAACGACGACGACAAAGGCGGTGGGTGAAGTCAGTCCCGAGAGTAGAGAAACTGGAAGATTTTATTTTTATTTCCCATTTTTCTTTAATTTTTTTGAGCTATGGGAATGGAGATCCGAAACCCCAATATAACCATTGATCTGAACTCGGAGCCGAAGGAATGCGACGACTGCGGTAGTGGCTATGATAGTGAAAGAGATAGCAGCAACGGTGATGCCGAAGGAGGAGGCCATGGGAGAGGGGTCATAGGATTGATTTGAAGCATCCAAAATTGAGTTGGGCATATTGCAAACTCATTTAGAAGAAAAAATCAAAGAAAATATTTTTTGTGATCATGCACAGCTAAACCCCCCACGAAGATCTCACTCCAAAACAAAACTAACTGTCATGAAAAAAATAGCCCACAAAACCAAATCATAAATAACATATTTTACCACGATTACTATTTTCTCAAGCTTCTGGTTTCTTATCCATCAAATATGGAGAGCATACTCCCTCACATGAATAAACAAGTCATGGGGGAGGGAGGATTTCCATGAGGGAAATCCCCCCTCAAGAATTTTCATAGGGCAAGGAAAGCCTACTCTGATACCAAATGTTGGGAGTGAAACTGATGGGATTATCCTATTTATACAAATGGGTTACAATATATAGGCATAAGCCTATATGAAACACATGACACTTGTCAAGAGAAACTGACAAGTGTCAAGGTGAAGGCATAGTGCACTTTAATTCTAACAACATGCCCTCGCATGCCTTTTGACCCCTGAAACCTTCTTAGGATATAAAGTGGAGATATTTTCCACACCAAAAGAGAGGATATTTTTGAGTACAAAGCAATGGAGTGCTACCAATTTGGTGATGGAGATATTTTCCATCCCTTTTTGTGCCAATTGTTCTCTCGAAATCTCTTCCTAGCGAAGGAAGTTCGCGAGTGAGTTAGGAGGTGTAGTCTATTACAAAAACAAACTAGATGAGTGAATTCCATCACCAAATTTGATTAAAACACACCTTATAATGTTTTACATCAATCCCAAGTGGAATTAGTGGCAAAATCAAGGCAAATTTTATGGGTGCTCCCCTTGGGCACCCCCAATCTGTGACAATCCTATTTGCTCCACCCCAGAATTAATAGATATTGATGCATCATTTCTTTATTTTTTTATTTAGATATTTTAGGGATTCTTATATGATGTTTTAGTTCAAATTTCATGTCATTCTGAGATATATTGGTTGAGATATTACATTTTTAGTATTTTGTAGGGTCTCTTGTAGGTATTCGACGGTCATCTGAGAGAATACCCAGACTGTGACTAATATTGCTTATAAAATGGGTTTTATTAGAATATAATTTTATGTATTCTTTCCAATTTTCATGTGTTTTGAATATGCGTAGGGTCAATATTTGCTTTCTTTGGGTTTTATAGGTTGCAAATGGTCACCTCAATTTCAAAACTCAATCGGATGCAATTTCAATGTAATTTCTAGTGATATCTTCCCAAAAACTATTTCTCTACATACCCATTTCATATTTTTTCATTTGGAGTTGGTTTGATGTATTTTCTCACTATTAGCCATTTTGCCCCTATGGGGATTGCATGCTTTTTATCATACGCACTGGCTATTTGACGATTCTAGTTTCCTTGTGCATAGGTACAGGTTATTACAATGCATTGGGAGGTATACTAAGACTTCATAGATTAGAGACATGAGCTATGGTAACTTTGGCCTGCCCACTTCAATTGTGGGTACGAGGAAAGACATTAGATGTGCACCCGAATTCCTTGAGAGATTTGACCTTTGGGCACCAGATTTGTAAACATTTGTATCACCCATTTTGAGCCCTCAAGGGGACGCATTGTAACCCATAATTTTGGATCACTTTTATTAATAAGAGAGATAAACTTGTTTTGCTTTACTTCTTGTTCTTCACTATCTTTTCATTTATTTGCATGCTTATGTTTGGCGCTCATTAATGATAGGGCATAGATACGTACATTTTTTATCTTCATTTGGTGCACCATTTTTTCCTAATTTAGTGGTGATCATGGTGGGACCTAGTCCCTTTTGTTTTAGGTGAATTTTGGTTCTCATTTCCATATTTTTTATGTTGTAGGTGCTATTCGTTCTACCTTGGAGAAAACATCAGTCTGCTATTCGTACCCCTCTGGGGTAAATTTTAATTCACCTCACCTTGGATCTAATACAAACATTCTATTCATTACACCCTAGGGTGAATAGAAAATAGAGAGCTTCCAGAGAAGAATTTTAGAAATAGCAAGTTTTGGCAATGATGAGGTAGGTCCCTGAATCTATCATCTCTATTTTGCAATTACAGAAACTATTTATTTTTAGTATTATTTCATTTCTCTCACTTTTTTTTGCTTAGGAAGGTTAAAAGTAGCTTCCTTTTCTTAAAATGCAAAATAACAAAAACACATAAAAAGCAAAAAAATAAAAAAAAATTAGAGTAGGAATACATCTCTATGGTTTGCGTGCTTGTAGCCTACTCAATGGGTAGGCTAACATTTAGGGCTTTGCATTTCTAGATATATTTGTGATTTTCTTTTTACATACTAACCTTTCTGAAATTAAAACACACTTTATGCATTCATTTAGTGAATGATCATTGGATGCTTCTTTTCTTACTTTATTTAAAATTTAAAAGGAACCACACACACTCTAGTGAGGTGGACTTCATCACCATCCACTAGTAGAGTTTTGTGGGGTGGCTTTCATCTCCATACATCATCTCAAATCCCACGTACCTTGTTCTTTTCCAAGGCTTGTTCCAAGATCCATCATAGTTCGTGGGTTATAGCACGTATTTCTCTTTGGAGAGGTATATCTTAGACTACAGGTGAACTGGGTGAGGAATTGGTAGGACCTATGCTCCCTAGCCATGTGTGGACTTCATTACCACACATTATAGGCAGAATTACGTGACCTAGATTTCATGACTAGGTTATCGAGCTATGGTTATATAGGTGAAAGCCAATTAAACACAAGAATATCATCCAACAAGTTTTCAAACATGTGACACAAGGTCACTCTTTACAAAAAACACATATGAAACACTCAAAATAGTTTAGGGACTCACACTTAAAACTTAAACAAGATAACAATCTATCTTATTAAGTGTTTACTTTCTTGCTTGTTGTTTCATTAAAAATTTGTCAATAAGATAATCACTTGGGGTATTGATAGAGGAGTGCCATGGTGCACACCTACAGCTAAGCCCAAAAATAGGCGAAAGCTATGAAAAGTGGATTAGGAGACATGAATCATCTCTACTATAGCCCTAGGTACTTGGTCATACCTCCTTGGTGAGCTTCCACTCCATCTAGCCCCAATATAGCAGGGCCCAAGCCTCACCTCCAAAGGGACCCTCTATAGGACACCTTGAGGGATGATGAGCATTACATGGGAGAGTTTTCCTGGTATGTAGATACATCACAGGCCTTATTGGATGAAATGCAACAACATGTTGAGGTGCTAATAGACAGAGTGGTTCCATGCATACACGTACCTATCAAGGTTGACATGCCTATTCATAGGTATGAGCATGACTTCACACACTATCCAGATAAAGTTGATATAAATTTACCTCTGTGTCACCTGGATAGGATACAACAACTCATGCAACCCGACGGGAATGACACTCATCACTCTGGGTGGGCCAATTCCATCCTACCCTTCCTCATCTAGGAAGGAAGGCATGAAGACGTCCCAGATGTTCCTTAGGAGCAATATTTTGGGTATGCTCAATGTGCCTATGTGTCAGCTAAGTATAATTATCACATGTTCCAACCTGAACCTCAAGTCAATGTGGTTAACCTTGAAAGAGGCAAGTTCCCCATAGATATCATAGACTATCTCAAACGAGGTTGGTCCTAAGGCAATGCTCCTAGACCCCCTAGGCCTCGAATGGCAAAAAAAATCAAATAATCAGTTGCAAAATAAGTAGAATGCCAAGATTAGTTCAAACAACTTCGACACTATAAAGAGCAACTAGATTGCTTGCATCATCTTGAGAAAGAGAGGATTGAGCGATAGACTAATGAGTTGTTCCAATAGACTCTATGGGAGAGGGTCCCTACCCCTAAGACCCATAGGCAGGAAGTCCCTCCGAGGTAACCCATGCTTGTTCGAGAAAGGTCTCCTAGACCTTATTCGACATTTCCTCTGTGGCCTCCTAGGCCGGAGCGAGACTTACCTCATAGGCCAGATGTAGGGCACCCACTGTAGGCAGACACCCCTATTTATAGATTGGGTTGAGAGATGCATTACGAGGCCTAAAGTGAGCATGAGCCGAAAGTAGAGTATTTGGAGATGCCTTATCAAGGCAAGGGGTGATAGGCCAACACCCCACCTTAGGTTGGAGGATCCTAGACCTCCACCTCAATATGTGAGCAATAATGAGGAGATCAAGTCCTTGGATCCATATAAAGAGTTGTTAGAGCACCTAGAGTTAGTAGAGAACAAGATCTCTGGTTCTGGATCTCATAAGCCCACTATGCGCCAGTTGTGTAGTCAGCTAATCCATCCTTTATTACCTATGCCTCCCTATATAGAGAATTATAATTTTCCATAGTTGGCTATGTTTAATGGAGAAGAGGATGCAAAGGAGCATGTCATAATATTTTTGGGTTAGTGTTTTGGCATTCATGATGATGATGCTTTGCTTTTATGAATATTTGTGACTACCCTTTTGGGCCCCACTACGGAGTGGTTTTACTAGCTCCCTAAGCATAGCATTCATACTTTGGATCAACTTGCATAAATGTTCCTAGAGCGCTTCGCCTTCTATACCAAGAGGAAGGTTACATTGGTCGACGTAGTTGGGTTGAAGAAATATGAGGATGATTCAATAAAAAATTATGGCAATAGGTGGTGGGCCTTGCTTGCTAAGTTGCCTTATTTTCTCCCCATGTTGGAGCTGACTTAGATGTTTTCCAAGATTTGCCTAAATCCCATCTCCTTGTTTTTGTAGCTACAATAATATCCCACTCTTGAGGATACCCTAGCGCAAGCTAGGACCATCGAAGAAATCAAGATTCAAGAGGGGAAGATTGCGACGCCTCACAAGGAGTGGAACAAGAATGCTAGGAGCACCCCAATGCAGTCTAAGCCATCAATAGTGAATCAGGTTGCCCTTAGTGTCTCAGGGCTAGTGTAAGCTGCACCATCTCAAAAGCCTAATTATCAGACCACACACCGGGACTATACTAAGGACAATCAGAATAGTCAAGGGCAAAATCAACAACATCGCCCCAAGCGATAGTTTACACCCCTTGCAGAGTCTATGGACTCATTTTTTGAGCACCTCTTAGAGGTAAATTCAATCAATCTTCTTGAGAGTTGTCCTATCGACCTGAATGCACCCAGGCCTAAATGGTATGGAGAAGACCTATATTGTAAATTTCATAGGCAAAATGGGCATGATATAAACATGTGCTACAAGTTTAAAAACTTAGTGTAGGACATGATCGATAGGAAGGACCTTTATGTAGACAACCCTATTATGCCAAACAACCAGTAAATGGATATCTTTAAATATCCCTTGCCTGCCCATGTGGAGTAGGCCAAGCTAGTGCCCTAGGTGAATGAGGTTCACCATGCCCCTCCTTAATAGGGGTATGTTAGCATGATCAACATTATCATGAGGAACATGCAGTACCCAAGTCTAGCCACATCACCCACGGCTTAGGGTGATGTCCCTTCAATGTCACAACAACCATCGCCTCCTCTAATGAGCCTTATACCTAGGTATATAGCCACACTTAAGAGTAAGATTGCTCAGATTTTGAGAACAACATCTTCCTGACTCTCCATATATGAGATGATTCAGCAATCACAACCTCACAAAGAGGCTTTGATGGAGATCCTTAAGGCCATAGAGCTTTGGCCCCAGGAGTCCAACTTATTTAATAATTTTGTGGGGCATGTCAGATAGTGCACTGAACCAGTGATAGCCTTTCGATAAGATGAGCTTAAACCGGTTTTGCATGATATGGTGGACCCTCCATTAAACATTGTTGCATGCATAAATGAGACACCATACAAGAGAGTGTTGATAGACATAGGGTATTCTAGCAATACCATCACTACAATAGCTCTCAAGCACTTGAAGCTCCCGATATCCCATATTGTCCCATCTACATACACCCTCTAAGATTTTAATGATTCCATATGCTTGATAGTTGGTATGATTGTCCTACCTATTCAGGTAGGAGAGAAGACCATATTGATGCTATGCCACATACTGGAGGGTGATATGGTGTACAATATCTTGTTAGGCAGACCATGGATTAGGGATATGAAGTGTGTCCATTTCATTTCTCACCAGTGCCTCAAGTACACCCATGAAGGGTAAGTTCATATCATCCCTATAAACCTCGAGCCCTACAAGTACTATAACATGGTGTGCATCAAATCCCTAAGTCAACCTTTCCATCGACACATTTGGATTTCCAACCAAATAAATCCAGCCAAGGTTTGACCCCCTCATCATCGTATGACATACCTTCCTCATCATTGGCACCCCCTTCGATGCCCACTGGGCCAATGGAACCATTGTTGAGGAACCTAGGGAAGAAGCCCATTGATGAGGTACAACCGATCATATCCACCATCTCCACAGAAGAGATACCTAGCCTAGATGATGAAGAGATACCATAGGTGGTAGAAGATGATTTAGATTAGATCTTACTCTCATCACTCTTCTATCCGTAGCCTCAGGTGATAGTTCACTTGACTTCCACTAGATTAGGAGAATACATGGTTAGGGAGGTCACAAATACCCCTGCTATAGAGTTGGTGCAAGACATGGGTCGACCCCATCTTCCCATAGGCACTATCATGCCCCTAGGCATCCCCCCTAATCAAACGAATTTCATCTATGGGGGACTTGACTATGACATAAAACCCTACCAACAGTAGGAGGAGGATGAAGAGCCCTTTGGAGAGGACATCCACTACTTGTCTAACCCTAACTTCACCCTGAAGTATCTTGACCTATGCAATTGGCATGGTTATGGGTTAGGCTTGTATGAGCAAGGCACATGGGTTTCATTTCAACCCCAATACTAGATGCCATATGATAAGTCGGGGTTGGGACATAACAACCCCTTGCCTTTGGATATTCTTATTGATGGCATGGAGTGCCTATGCCTCAATTACAGAGATGAGTTGGCCCAAGATCCCTTTGCCAACCCTAATCACATCTACTCATTGGGGGAATATTTCCCTATGCCCTTGGGAGACGATGAACCACCTCGAGATGGTATCCAATCCTATGAGAGAGGTGAAGGTTCATGCACTCTTCCCCATGATGGTGAGGAAGAAGATCCAGGGCCCCCTTATGAGTGGATGTCAGATGATGAGTCGGACTATGGGGTCGCATCGATTGACTCTGATAGTTTTGATGGAGAATACACACAAATCATCCCTTGGGATGAGAACAATGATTACTTTTTGCACCTATTCCCATTACAAGAGCCCATTTGGTGGTAGCTTTTACCTCGCGAAGGGCAAGTTCCTCCATAACCACATTGACCACTGCCTATCATTCCACCACCTCCGCAGCCACCTCCTTAGGTCGTGCTGCATCTAGAGGTCCATGGTCACCACCAACCACCTAGGGAAAATCATCCATCCATCAATATGATTTCCATAGATTTGTTCGAGCCATTGCGAGATCTAAATAACTCATCAAAGCCATTGCACCTCGACTTGGGGGCAATTGACTTTGATCGAGGAGATTCACCCCCATCACCTTCTGAGTATTGGCCCTATGATGAGATGCTATAGCTATTTTGCTTCTCTTCAGGGCTAGCTCATGATGTCTTCCATGCTAAGGAGGAACCCAAGGTTCCCATTGATGATATAAATCCATCGGATGACATCCATTTGATCCCTACCCCCCACCAGTTGGAGGAGGGGTCACATATGTCAATCAATCCTATGATTGACATAGATATCAGCTCAGACCCAGAGAATCCATAGTATATCAAGTTGGGGGAAAGCCTATCCCTCGACGAGCAAGTCGATTACATAGCCCTTCTCACCAAGAAGAATGAATATTTTGCATGGTCTTATAAAGACATGTTGGGACTGGATCCAAATCTAGTCACCCACAATCTGATGCTTGACCCGAAGGCCAAGCCTGTCAAGCAAAATCTTAGAAATATGCATCCAACAGTGGCCTTGATGGTCAAAGATGAGCTACAGAAGTTATTGGATGCCCAGTTTGTCATTTCTGTAGACTATCTGCCATGGTTGTCCAACATGGTTCCCATAAATAAGCCAGATGGGAGGATTCACATTTGCACCGATTTTCGAGACCTAAACAAAGTGAGTCCTAAGGATGATTTCCCTTTGCCAAGCATTGATGCCCTGGTAGATGCCATAGCAGGCCACGAAATATTATCCCTTATGGATGGTTTCTCTGGGTATAATAAAATTTGTATCAACCTAGAGGACCAACTCAAAATGGCATTCACAACACCCTGGGGGACATTTTGTTATAAGGTCATGCCCTTTGGCCTTAAAAATGCCAATGCCACCTACCAGCGTGCCATGACATACATCTTCCATGACTACATGCATAAAATTCTGGAAGATTACATGGATGACTTACTAGCTAAATCATTATTACGCCATGAGCATCTTGAGGTCTTGAGCAAAGTATTAGACCACCTCATTGAACATAACGTGAGACTGAACCCCAAGAAGTGCGTCTTCGATATCACATCTGGAAAGCTCTTGGGATTTATCATCTCTAAGTGGGGCATTGAAGTGGACCCCAATAAGGTCAAGGCCATCCTCGAGATGCCTCCCCAAACCATGATCAAGAATCTCCAAAGTTTGCAGGGCAATATCGCATCCATCAAGTGCTTCATAGCGCAGTTGTCAAACAAGTGTTGCCCATGAACAAGTTGTTACACAAGGGAGTCACATTCCATTGGGATGACGAGTGTCAGGAGGCCTTTGATGCAATAAAATAGCACCTGGTTTCACTGCAAGTGTTGGCACCACCTAGGCCAGGAGTGTCATTCCGCTTATACATCTCAGCCATTGAGATTGCATTGGGTGCCATGTTAGCCCAAAATAATGAATTTCATAAGGAATGGGCTACTTACTATCTCAGCCGCACCCTGGTAAGTTATGAGATCAAGTACGCATACATTAAAAAATTATGCCTAGTGATGGTTTTCGTCGCCAAGAAGCTATTACATTACATGC
Source organism: Wollemia nobilis (assembly GCA_028583015.1). NCBI lineage: Eukaryota > Viridiplantae > Streptophyta > Pinopsida > Araucariales > Araucariaceae > Wollemia > Wollemia nobilis. The sequence goes on along the minus strand of JAQPPZ010016710.1, from coordinate 7,797,501 downwards.
TTAGCAATACCATGTATGTTGTATCTAAAGAGAATCCATTGCGCTACATGATGAGTCGCACTTATCATAGTAGTCGCACGATGAAATGGATCATGTTGTTGACGGAGTTTGACCTTGAGTTTGTTGGACAAAAATCAATTAAGGGTCAGGTCATCATCGATCAACTCGTAGAGGCTCCTCTCCAGGATGATCAACCTCTTAGCATGGACCTTCCCGATGATGGGGTCTTCCAAATATCAGAATCACCATATTCTGACGAGCTTGAGGCATAGGCAGATATGACCCTATTTTTTGATGGCTCTAAATGCGAGCAAGGGGGTGGCACAGGAATCATGTTTTTCACACCGCATGGGGCTCCCATACCCATGTCATTTAAACTTGATTTCCCATGCACCAACAATAATGTCGAGTATGAGGCCCTGATCATAGGCCTTTAGACGGCTGTCACCATGAAAATAACAAAGCTCAACATCTTCGGTGACTCCTTGCTCATTGTTAACCAAGTCAAGGGGATCTTCCAGTGTAAGTGCCTAGTCCTACAAGCCTACAAGGCCCTTGTGGATAAATTCTTGGCAAATTTGAATGGTATAACATCGAGGCACTCCCTCGATCATCTAATCATTTTATGGATACAATGGCCTCTCTGGGGTCCTTGATCCCGCAAGACCCTATGGGTTAGATGACTACCATCCTAGTCAAAATACTCTCGCAATCTATGGTGGAGCATGAGAATGATGAAGTCATGCCGAAAATCCACTTGATTCAAATTGAACCTCATTAGGAGAGATTCTCACACATTCATGAATGCTTGAAGCAGGCCAATTGGGGGACTTTGTTCCCTCAAGCCCCTTTCGATAGCAGCACAATGCTATTCTTACAAGTTCTTTCCCAAATAGTTTTTTCTAGGGATGAACTTCGAGAGGGACAAGTTGTTCATGCGCTTGAGGCTTCTTCATAACAAGACTGGTCAACACAAATCAGGAAATACCTAAAGCTTAGTAACCTCCCTCTTGGATAGTCTCACACCACTAAAAGAGCATTAATATGGAAGGCAACAAAATATGTCTTGCTAGGAGACATTCTGTATCATTGGAGCTATGAAGGGATCCTCCTTCGCTGCTTAGAGCATCAAGAGTCAACTTGGGCAATCACCCAAGCACACGATGGTACATGCGATGGCCATTTCAATGGCATGGCCATCGCCAAGAGCATTCTTCGCATGGGCTATTATTGGCAAACTTTAGAGCGAGATTTTTGCACATATGTGAGGAAGTGCATGAAGTGTCAACATCACGCCAATTTGACACATGTACCTTCTCAGGCCTTACAACCGATCCAATCGATATGGTCATTTTCATAGTGGGGGTTGGATTTAATCGAGAAAATCTCCCCCGTGTCCTCAGACTATCACATGTTTATCATAACGACTACTGAGTATTTCACTAAATGGGTGGAAGCAATTCCCCTTACCACTACGATGGGACCCCACATAGCGGAGTTCCTATTGCATAATATCATTTGTCATTTTGGTATTCCATCCAAGATCATTTTGGATAATGGGACATCGTTTAAAAACAAATATGTGCATGCTTTGATAGCAAAGTATAACATCCAGCATAATTTTTCAATACCCTACTATCCACAAGAAAATGGGCAAGCAGAGGCCTCTAACAAAACATTGATTGCCATTCTCAAGAAAACTATTAGAGAGAGTCACATAGATTGGCATACACAAATGCCTCTTGCTCTATGGGCCTATCGCACTAGTATTCGGACACCCACTAGGGCTACTCCATTTTCACTAGTGTATGGCATCGAGGCGGTCATGCCTCTAGAGCTCAAAATACCATCGTTGTGCATATCCATGCAAGAGTTCATTGACGATGACACTGCACGGTAGACTCGCCTAGATCAGCTTACGCTACTTTATGAACGTCATATTAATGCTCTCGAGCACCTACGTGTTTATCAAGAGTGACTTAAGAGAGCCTATAATATGAAAGTCCACCTAAGAGACTTTTAGGTTGGTGACCTCGTTCTGAAGGAGAACCAACAAAATTCTAATTTGCTACCCCATCTGAGGGACAAGTTTATGGCAAACTAGTTAGGTCCCTATGTCATTACCAGTTAGATAGGACCCATAATGTATTGCCTAGCCTCCCTTGAAGGTGTCGAGGATCCTGAACCCTTGAACATCCTTCATTTGTGGCCATTCCATGCCTAGCATAGGATGGCCCAACCCAAAATGCTCCAAGGGTGCCTATATCTCGCTTGGTCAACCTAAAATGCTCCTAGGCGGTCTAGAACCGTCTAGGTCACCCCAAAATGCTCCAAGGGTGCCTATATCCCGCTTGGTCAACCTAAAATGCTCCTAGGTGGTCTAGAACCATCTAGGTCACCCCAAAATGCTCCAAGGGTGCCTACATCCCGCTTGGTCAACCTAAATGCTCCTAGATGGTCTAGAACCATCTAGGTCAACCAAAAAGTCCCAAAGGCATCCATAATCCCTTTGGTCCCCCCAAATGCCCCAATGGCCCCCAATAAGCCCATTGGTCACATGTACATACATATATATCAATAAAAAATCCAAAAACATTATCAAAATATCAAAAATACAAAAATTATCAAAATTATCAAAAATACAAAAATATTGCATCGCATTGCATTTCAAAAAGATTATCAAAATATCAAAATTACAAAAATATAACATCACATCACATTGCATCCCATTGCATTTCATCATCACTTGTATTTAGGCATACTCATCATTTGCACTTTACATTTTAGAGTTGCTCATGCATGTCTAGCACCATGATGGTACAATACTCATCGCTCAAAATCAATGTCGTAAAAATAAGCATAATTCAATGTTGCAATTGTTCATTTTCACCCACATTTTTCATATTCCATATCATTTGTTTTAGAATGTCATTAGGGTTTTTGGTCACTCAACCATTTCTAGCTTCTCTTCAAATTTTGTAGAAAGCTAGCTTGATTTTTAGGAGGTAGAGTCTTGCTTAGATTATGCCTTGTGTACATCAGATCCCAAACACAATTAAACATTAATAAATCCTAGTTTTGAACAAGGAAAGATGAAACCCATGAAGTGGTCTAGGTTACTTTAAGTGAAAAGGTCATCCTGCTCATCCCCCTATGCGAATGGTTCAAGAATGCTGAGAGTTGGCAAAAGGACAAGCTCTTCCCTACCCAATTCCCCAAAATAAATAGTGGTTTTCACCACTATCAAAAATCCCAACTCCCTCAAAAAGTTGCAAACATCAAAAATTGTAAAATTCAAAGACAAACTCCAAAGTACAAAGTCAAAACTGCACAAATCAAAAAGCACAAGATAATAATGGTCATCACCACTTCCCAAATCCCTTGCTCAAAGAAAACAAATATACAAAATAAACAGTGATTTTCATCACTACATATGAGCAAGTATCCCAATAAAATTGAAGAAAATAAGGGAGTCGAACTTGAATCCCTGGAACTCTCAACATTTGGAAAACCATAAGGTGATCCTCATTATGGGTTTGGTGGATAGCCTACCTTGCAATGGTGGTATCCTCCCGCATGACGATATGTCTGTCACATTAGCTTTTGCGTGTGTGTAGACCAATGTTTGCATGTGGATGAGATAGCTTTTGTAACCTAGATTGCCTAGTGGTCTAGTCCTACTAACTACAGAACCCAGGATCGTGATATTCATAGGGTGATCCTCATTCCAGGTTTGGTGGATAGCCTATCTGGAAATGGTGGTATCCTTATGCGTCTCACATGGATGAACTCACTTGCACACATAAGGAAATGGAGTATATTGGTCATCCTAGCAGATTCATACCTTGTCAAAAATATTGCATGGTTAGTATATAACTTTTGATCAGGTAGCTAGAGTGTTTTGAGTCTCATGAAAACCTCATCAACATTCTATAGCATATCACTCCATTCATTCCATTTTACCACATTGAAATAATACATTCCCATATATCCATGGCACAAAAATAGTACAAAAAGAAACAAAAGGAACTGATGTTTTTTATACAATCTATGGTGCTAACATAGTGAGATAAATCATTAGTTATCATATTCCAAAATATCGATAGCAATCGAGTCATCCATTTTACTACGCATCTACACATATCATATCCCATCAAATCCTATCACAGAAGCATCCACATGCATCCATAATGAACATCCACCCCCCCCGCATTAAATCATAGCAGCATACATGTGCCTAAGTGCTACAACATCCATCAAAATTCAAAATCAAGCAAGCATTTTCAAACATCAACTAGAGCATTATTAGATATCATACCACCCTAAATCACACACATACAAAGTTAAACATCCATCTCATAAAACAATAAAAGAAACACATGATGACCATAGCAAAATCTCATATATATATGGGGCAAAAAATGCCCGTAGGCTACAATAAAGTGGGTCCTCAGACCCCACCAATACCAAAAATCCCCAAAGGTATCCATAAACCCTTTGGTCACCCAAAAAGCCCCAAAGGTATCCATAAACCCTTTGGTCACCCAAAAAGCCCCAAAGGTACCCATAAACCCTTTGGTCACCCAAAATGCCCCAAAGGTATCCATACACCCTTTGGTCACCCCAAAAGGCCCCAAAGGTATCCATAAACCCTTTGGTCAACCCAAACAGGCTCCAAAGGTATCCATAAACCCTTTGGTCACTTAAAATGCCCCAATGGCATCCAATAAGCCCATTGGTCAAAATATATATACATATATTAATCAAAAACCCAAAAAAAAAAAATAATAATCAAAACAATTAAAACACATCAAAAACAACATAAAACCAAAGAAAAGGGTCCAATACCCACCAAAAACAAGTAAAATATGATGGCATTCGCTCAAGATCAATATGGAACCCAAATTGATCATGGATGAATAGAAAAGTCTTTACTTCAATCCCTAAGAAGGCCATTGCGGTCAGATCACCCCACGAGAACGAATTTTTTGACCCCTTTCTTCCATGAAACATTAACAAAATCATCAAAATCCTTATAAAAATGCTTCATTACACAATGGGTAAAATTGAGGGTAACCTTAAAAAAAGTCATATGGGTCAAGTGACTCATCGCTTTTCTCACTGGTCATTCCCTCATCGACTCGTCGCTTGAGGGGGTAGTCATACTTAACAAATTCATAATCAATAATCAACAATCACACACTCAATCATGGAAATTGCATTCGTTCAACGAATCTTTGATAAAGACAATCACACCCCTTCTTGGGGCAACAAACAAGCAATAATTGAAATTAAGCACATAACAGTGCAGATGAGCCTGCCTGTTGGTAACCTCAAAAGTTACCAAAAATACTTGGTATTCTCTAACGCCTAGGGTTATAAGTCCCTCGAGCATACCTAGAAGCTGAAGAGAAACCAAGACCAATGTCTTTATTGAGTCAAAAGCAAAGATTCAAGAACACATGCTCTTTCCATGATTGGGGCATCTAAAGTTGGTTAGGTTACTGAAAAACCTTAATCATTGAATATTTTAGTCATCTATTTTTGCTCAACGTTGTGTTGCACACAACACATCTCAAAAAAGGGTATCTATAGACACTAAAATATGGTCAATCCGATTAGGAATCCATGAACAATGACTAAATTGACATCCCATAGCCCCTAGGGCAGCCCTCAGAGGTCATACAATGGTTCTAGCCACTCCCAACAAGTTTTTGGAAGGTTTCGGGCCATTTTTGGGACCTTTTGGACACCCTATTTCTATTCATCCCACACTAGGACGAATACAAAACCTATTCGTCCCACCCTGGGACGAATAGCAACATTCTTCCCAGGGTGGGATGAATAGCAAGTTTGACCTCAAAAAAGTCAAATTTTTGATAAATGGTGCCCAAAAACTGTCATGTCCCTACTTACACTAGCATGCGGGTCAAAGCATGCATCACTCTTATGGCATGCTTCATAATGGAGGCCAAAAAGGGAGATTCTCTTCCCCTTCCAATGCATGCCTCCTCCTAGACAAATGGTGTCCCTTTCCATGCATGCCCTTGCATGCCTTTTTGCACATGAGCCTCCTTGGGCTATAAAGTGGAACCAATTTCCACACAAAACATGATGAGGAGTCTTGGTTTTATGCAATAGAGTGTTGCTAAGATTTCACCTCACCTTTTGTGCCCATTTTTCCCTCGAAATCTCTACCTAGTGAAGGAGGTTCGCGAGTGAGTTAGGAGGCGCAATTTGTTACAAAACCAAACCATCTAAGTGATTTCCACACCAAATTCGATGACAATACCCCTTAGAGTATTTTGCATCAATTCTCAGTGGAATTGATGGTAAAATTTAGGCAAAAATGGTGGGCATCCCACCTCGGATGCCCCTTAATTTGTGATAGTCCTATTCGTCCCACCATGTGATGAATAGATATTTATGCACAATTTTGTGAATATTTTTAATTAGTTATTTTCTACATGCTATTACTATGTTGCAGTTCAAATTTCAGGTCTTTCTGAGCTATATTGACCGAGATATTGCATTTTTAGTGTTTTGTAGGGTCTCTTGCAAGTATTCGGCGGTCATTTAAGATAACACCTAAACTATAACTGATCTTTCAAATATGATCAAATGGGTTTTCTTATAATAGCATTTTATGTATTCTGACCAATTTTCATGCATTTTGGATATGCGTAGGGTCATAAATTGCTTGCTTTAGATTTTGTAGGTTGCGAACGGTCATTCAAGTTTTGAAGCCCCATAGGATGTAATTTTGATGCAATTTCTGGTGATATCTTCCCAAAACCATCATTTTTACATCCCTCTACAATTTTGTGCTATTTGAAGTTTATTTGATATGTTTTCTCATTATTAATCATTTTGCCCCTATGGGGATTGCATGCTTTTTATCACACACACTCACTATTTGACAATTTTGGTTTCCTTGTGTGTAGGTGCAGGTCATTACAGTACATTAGGAAGGAGCATAAGACATTTGTATCAAAGACACAAGCAACGAAAACCTTGGCCCACCCACCTCGATTGTGGGTACGAGGAAAGACATTGGATATGCACCCAAATTTCTTGAAGGATTTTGATCCTTGGGCACCTGAGTTGTAAAACTTTGTATCACCCATTTTGAGCCCTCAAGGGGATGCATTGTAACCTGGATTTCCTATCATATCAATTAATAATAAATACATTTGATTTGCTTTACTTCTTGTTAGTTGTTATCTTTCCATCTTTACTTGCATGCTTTCGTTTGGTGTTCATTAGCGATAGGGCATAGATACATACATTTTTTATATTCATTTGGTGCACCTTTGATAAAATAATCTATAGTGTTTGAGTCTCATAAAATACTCACATAAATTCTATGCACATATCACTTCATTCACTCTATTTCGCTACATCATAATTATGGTTTCACATTCCCATTACAAAAACAAAGAAAATAAGCAACAACAAAGAGCATTATTGTATCTTGTACAGCCTATAGTATTCACAGAGTATGTCAAATCATTAGCTACAATTACATGTTTATAAATCATTCACATATTCCATATCACTGTGCATCCACGCATATAGATAACATCAAATCAAAGCAAATACACATGCATACACAATTTCTATCTATCACCATCTTGTTGCATCCATACACATACATACTAAGCATATAATACATAATAATAAATCATTACACACATTGCATTCATTCAAATAAATCAATAAAGGAAAACACATGATGACCATAATAAAATATCATATATATATGGGGTAAAAATATACATCATAGTTTCCAAAAATGCCCGTAGGATACAATAAGGCGGTTCCTCAGACCTCACCACCCAAAAATCCAAAAATAGTCCTATGAGTCTATGTCACCATGATCATGTAGTATTGGTGCCATGAATTACACTACCCCCAATGGTATTGGTCCATTGGGACCCCCCCATACCTATTGCCATAAACTTTGTCCTCCCTCTACCTAGTAGAGGATTGTACCGTCTTGCTCTGCCGATATTGGTGTAATATACTGGACTCTCCATCATTTTGTAGGCACCCTCCAAGGCACACCACCTATATCTCTAGTAGATCCATGTATACCTATCTCTGCCACTCTTGTACCTGCTAGGTCTCCACCATCGATTGCAATTGTAACACTTCTACCCTTAACCCCTTTTCCTCCCATGCTTGTACCTATAGGAGATATCTCTCCTATCGAACCCTAGCCAACTCAGCCTACAAATCTGCATACTAGCCACCTTGACCACCCTACGCACCCTACGATACCTATGCCCTGGGCTCATCTACATCCATATAGTCTCCATGATCTCCCAAGTCTAGTATATCCCCCTGCTCATTACCCTCTACCCGATCCTCCTTCGAAGCATTCGACATCACATCCTCAGCCGCCCTAATTGCCTCACCTCCTAGGGTCCATGTCCCTCACCACTAGTGCATCACCCACCATGAGTAATACTCCCCAGTCATCTTGGCATCATCCACATCTAAAACATTTATCACATGATCTGACTCCTCACCCACATCCTCCATTGTAGGCCAGGATAGCATCCGCTCATCACCATGGTGTCGATACACCATCGACTCCCAAGGCAACCCCTATCATAGCTCAAACTAATGCATGACTCGAGCAAATAGGAAGTACTCCCACTCAGTCCCATGTTGAGAAATCAACAATCTGACCCACCTCACCTGTTAGAGCTACTCTCGAGGATCAACCTAGACTGGATAATCCCTGTATGATCGCCAATGCACCTACCCTAGTTCTAGGTGAGAGAAGATATCGACATAGTGATCTACATCACCCATGAACCATTGACTCTGCCCTCTCTCCTATGTTGTATACCACGGGATACCATATTCTATCTCCCGATACACTAGCTATGCCCAAGTCAACCAGGGTAAGCTTTGTGGTCATCCCACAACTATGTGTTGCCATCCCCAGCACTGCAATAGAAAAGTGCACCCTAAGCCCTTCTACTTCTAGTATTAGATATCGTATAGCTCATCATAGAGTTGTTCCAGAATGGTAGTCCCCCATGCCATCACCAATAGCTCTCCATAGTGCACCCCGCTAAGGAAAACACTAGCTCTAGCATGTTCCATAGGAACCTAGCTCTTGACGAGTATGGTAGGAGCATATTGGAGATGAGGGTCATCAACAGTGCATGCCTCACCCCCAATACCCTCTCCTCATACCAATACCCCACTAGTATACCTCCAGTCTGACAGTCCAACTTTGCCACATCCATGTCCTCCCCTAAGTACCTCCTCAGCACTACATGCCTTAGGTCACGGTGTGACAACCAGATGGGTCACTCCTCTATCAGAATCCTAATAATCTAGTAGTTGTCCTCCAATGTCACCATAATCTCTCCCATCGACATATGGAAGGTGTTGGTGCGTGGGTCCCATAAGTTGATCAACATAGTCAAATAATCTCGGTCGCCTATCAAAGGCTCCAACTGAGTAACGTGCTTGATCCCCAAGGCACTAATCCACTCCCAGTCATCCTCATTCAAGGCATCTCTTGAGGTCCCAAAGAGATTCAGTGTACGATATCGGCTCATCATCTAAAAAAAAATGATAAAAAAAATAAAAATATTAGAAACAAGGAAACAAAAAGAACAATATAGATATATAACAGGTATTACACTTGTAATAAGCAAGGTCATTTGAGTTAGCATTTACCTTATTCACACTATCCCCATCACTTTACACCTCTGCCTACTATCTCCTGATGATACGGGATGATTTTGATAGCGCTTCGCTATGCAAAATCACTCTCCTCTTCCTCACCTCTCAAACTACAAAAGAGAACATGCAATAATGAGCCCAAAACTGGTTTTTGAAGCTAATATAGGCCTATAACAGTCCTATTCACTCTAGGGTAGGGCGAACACACTTATTGTCATTTGTTACACCCTAGGATGAATACAAAATTTATATTCGCTCCACCCTAGGATGAATACAAGGTTCATAGGTCAAAATGGCTTCAAAAGGCATCAAAATGGTCCAAAAACCCATAAAAATAGCTCTATTTTGGTAAAAAAAATTTAGAAACCAAGAGGCAAATAATAACACTCTTGGATGCTTGGAAAGAACCTAAATTTAACCCCTAATAAGGCCACCATGGCTGGACCATCCCATGGGATCCAGGTTTTTCATTCCTTCCTCCAGGTAGTAACAAAGAAAAGGGCTCAAAACTCACCAAATACAAGTCACATCTGATGAAATTCATTTAGAAACAAGATGGAATACACATTTTTCATGGATGCATGTATAAGCTATTACTTTACTCCCCAAGAAGACCATTGTGGCTGGACCGCCCCACAAGAATGAATTTTTTAACTTTTTGCTTCCACGAAACCCCCATAACATCATTCAAATCCTCTCAAAATTATGTCATTATTCAATGGGTACAACTAAAGGTAACCCTAAAAATAGTCATCTAGGTCAAGAAAATCATTGCTTTTCTCATGAGTCATTCTCTTATCGACTCGTCACTTGAGGGGGTAGTCATACTCAAGTCAAATCAACAAGCACACACTCAATCATGCAAATTGCATTCGTCCAACGAACCTTTGACAAAGACAATAACGCTCCTACTTGGGGCAGTAAACAAGCACAAAGCATCAAATTAAAGCACTCAACATTGATGGCATTATGGAAACATAGGCCTCACCTTTTCATGATAGACAATGTCTAAGCTAAAGCAAGTTCCTTAGCTCGTCAAAAGAAAGGATTCAAGGATGCATGCTCTTTCTAGGATTGGGGCATCTAAAGTTGGTTAGGTTATTGAGTAACCTTAATCATTGAACATTTTTAGTCATCTATTTTTTCTCAACGCTGTGCTACACACAATGCATCCCAAAAAGGGGCATCTGTAGACACTAAAAACTGGTCAATCCGATTTGGCTACCATAAGTAGTGACTTTGCGACACACCAAGGCCCCTAGGGTCGCCCTCAAGAGGTATACAATGGTTATAACCACTTAATGCAAGGGATTGAAATGTTCTAGGCCACTTTTGGCACCTTTTGGACACCTTGCTACTATTCATACCACCCTGAGATGAATACAAAACCTATTTGTTGCACCCCAAAGTGAATAGCAGCATTCACTCCGGGGTGAAGCGAATAGCAAGTTTGATCAGAAAAAATTCAAACCTAGACAAATGGTGCCTCCCAACGGTTATATTTTTGGTCCATAATTGCTAGTATGGTAGGGCACGTAGCTTCTTAATGCTCCAACCCATGATGGAGGCCAAATTGGGAGATTCTCTTCTCCCTCCAATGCATGTCGCTCTAGTGGCCAAGTGGCACCTCATGCCTCGCATGCCTTTTGACCCCTAAAGCCTTATTAGGATACAAATTGGAGACATTTTCCACTCCAAAAGAGAGGATATTTTGGAGGACAAAGAAACAGAGTGCTACCAAGATTTATTTCCATCCCTTTTTATGCCAATTGTTCCCTCGGAATATCTTCCTAGCGAAGGAGGTTTGCAAGTGATTTAGGAGGAGTAATATGTTACAAAACTGAACCAAATGAGTGAATTTCATCACCAAATTCAATGACAACACACATTATAGGGTTTTGCATCAATACCAAGTGGAATTGGTGGTAAAATAATGGCATATTCTATGGGCACTCCCCCCAGTCGCCCCCCAATCTGTGACAGTCCTATTCACTCCACCCTAGAACGAATAGAGATTGGTGTATGAGTTCTTGACTTTTTTCATTATATATTTTAGGGATGCTTATATGATGTTGCAGCTCACATTTCATGTCATTCTAAGATATATTTTCCGAGATAGTGAATTTTAGTATTTTGCAAGGTCTCTTGTAGGTATCCGGCGGTCACTGAGATAACACCCAGACTGTGATTGATATTGCAAATCTTATCAAATGGGTTTTCTTATAATATCATTTTATGTATTTTTTCCAATTTTCATGCATTTTTTATATGCGTAGGATCAATATTTGCTTACTTTGGGTTTTGTAGGTTGCAAATGGTCACCTCAATTTTGAAACTCGATCGGATGCAATTTTGATGTAATTTATGGTGATATATTCCCAAAACCTATTTCTCTACATACCCATTTCATATTTTGTCATTTGGAGTTGGTTTGATGCATTTTCTCACTATTAGCCATTTTGCCCCTATGGGGATTGCATGCTTTTTATCATACGCACTCACTATTTGAAGATTTTTATTTCCTTATGCATAGGTATAGGTCATTAAAGTGCATTGGGATGCAGCCTAAGGCTTCATATATTGGAAACATGAGCGGTAACAACATTGGCCTACCCACTTCGATTGTGGGTAAGAGGAAATACAATGGATGTGCACCCGAATTCCTTGAGATATTTGACCTTTGGGCACCTGATTTGTAAACATTTGTATCACCCATTTTGAGCCCTCAAGGGGACACATTGTAACCCATAATTTTGGATTGTTTTTATTAATAAGAGAGATAAACTTGTTTTTCTTTACTTCTTGTTATTCTCTATCTTTCCATTTATTTGCATGCTTTTGTTTGGAACTCATTAGCGATAGGGCATAGATACGTACATTTTTTATCTTCATTTGGTGCACCATTTTTCCCTACTTCATATTGAAATATGCAAATGAATTGAAGTTTATTTTGGTGAAGCCATTATCATTCTTACCATGAACCATGCAATGTGTAGCTTTGTGGCAAAAAAAATTACATGAGTAGCAATAATCTTAAAAGAAATATTTATCTTCCATTGGAGAGTGTGATATCATGGTTATTTCCTTGTATTTTTTGTGATGATCCCTATTCCTTTATTGTGCATTATTTTCTTTCTCTTTTATGCTTCCACTTCTTAACTCATCAACATAGGTCTTAGTTTCTTCTTTAATCACTTCCTTTGAAACTTTTTTTTTTAGATTGACTCCCCTTTTTGTACTTCTTGACCTTCCTCAAAGCCAAGTCCAGTCTTCATAAATGGATATCTTTGTGTTTTTATAAAATCAACAAAATATTTTATGCTTTTTCTAAATTCATATATCTTATTGTTGAATTTATCAAGTCCTTTCCTTAGAATATCAACTTCATGTTCTATTCTTTCACATTCTAGTTCTTTTGATTTTAAATGTTCTATCATACCTTCTTCAACTCTTCTTGCCACTTCAACCTTAACTCTTAAATAATTGAGATCTTTGTTTTCTCATCCTGTTGTACTTGAGCCTTTAATCTTAAGTTCTTCCTTTTTAACTCATCAAGTTCAACAACAAGTTCCTTTTCCATATCAACTGTGGCTTCTTTTTTTGAATATTTCTATTTTTCTAGGTCTTCAACTATAGGAGCATCTTCTTTCTCTTCTACTTGGTATTTAATGGGAGTATCCTCTTCCTCTTATATTGCCAAAAATAAAATCTCTTCTTCTTCATTGTCTGAGAGACTTTCATCACTATCACTTGAAACACTGCTTGCTTCTTCAACATAAAAACTCTTCATGTGCCTTTGAAAAATCTTTTTTTCATGCTTGCATTGACCATACCTATTTTTATTTTCATAACCAAATTTTCTCTCTTTTTTCTTGTATTATTTTTCATCTTCACTGCTACTATATCCATTTTGTGGACAATAAGTTGCATAGTAACCAATGTTACCACAACTAAAACATTTTATAGTCTACATATTCTTGTGTTTCTTTGGACCCTTCTTATTTATTCTTACAAAATTTGCCTCTTCTTCACTGCTTGATTCATCACTAGATTCTGATTCTTTATCCTTTGCCTTCTTTGAAGCTTTGAATGTTGCCTTGCTTTTGGATGTTTGATCCTTTTCTGTTCTCATCTCATAAGTTGTGAGAATCCCATATAGTTCATCTTTATTTAAAGTTGTGAGATACTTCATTTCTTCTATTGCAGTAACCTTTGCATCATACCTCATGGGAAGTGATATTAAAATGTTTTGAACAATAGTAGAATCCTCAATATTTTCTCCAAGTCCACAAATGGTATTAACAACCTCATAAACATGAAGTAATTATGTAGCAATATTTTCTTCATCTCTCATATTCAATTATTCAAACTTCCTTCTGTGAGTTTGAATTTTTGACATATTAACTTTTTCATCTCCTTCATATGTATTTTGTAGCTATCCCACATTTCTTTTGCTGATTTTATGTGCATGACTTTTACAAACTCAGATTCCTGTAATCCACTTAAAATTACATTCATTGCCTTAGCATTGTTTTCATATAGTTGCTTAACTTATATTTACGGGAGGATTTGCAGGTGGTGTGTACCCATATTCAACTGAATGTCGTGTATCAAATCCCTGTGCCATAAAAAATATCTTCATCCTCACACTCTAGAAAGCATAATTAGTCCAATAAAATAATGGAGCTCTGTGTGTTGAAAATCCTTCCTGATTAGCCATATGTGTTCCTATAATATCTTCCTTCAAGTTGTTAGGATTCCCTGAAGGAACCCACTTTGATACCAATTGAATAATACAAGCTTATACTGAGAGGGAGGGTGAATAGTATAAGATCAAAACTTTTACTTTTATTTTCAAATGATAACAACAATAATATCAATGCAATAAATGAAATAATGCACAAATCATCACACACATGAGAGACACAAATTTAACGTGGTTCACCCAATGTGGGCTACGTCCACGAAGAAAATATTTCTTATAAATTTCCTCAACCAATATCTTGGGAACCAATTCCCTATTACAATGTTTATGGGCACCAACCCAAAGGAGACACCAATCCCCTATGCTCAAGTTCATGGACCTCTATCCATAGGAGACACCAATCCCCTTTGTTCAGTTCGTGGACCTCTATCCACTAGGAGACCTCAATCCCCTCTGCTCTAGTTCATGGACCTCTATCCATCGAAGACCTCAATCCCCTCTACACTTATTTAAGCCATTTCCATAAGGCTTTCTCAATTTTTCTACAAAAACTACTCTCAACTCGACTCATATCTACTCCAAGTCTACACAAAAGACTTGCTCAAATCTACTCACCAAATCCTGCTCAATTCTACTCCAAGCCTACACATATCTCTACTCAGATCTGCTCCAAGTCTACACACTAGACTTGCTCAAATCTGCTCATCAAAACTTGCTCTCAACTCTACTCAGATCTGCTCCAAGTCTACACACTAGACTTTCTCAAATCTACTCTAAGCCTACACACAAGGCTTGCTCAAATCTGCTCACCAAAACCTACTCAAATCAGCTCATAAAACATACTCAAATCTGCTCATAACACATACTCAAATCTACTCATAACACTTGCTCAAATCTACTCATAATACATGCTCAAATCTGCTCATAACACATGCTCAAATATGCTCATAACACATGCTCAAATCTGCTCATAACACATGCTCAAATCTACTCATAACACATGCTCAAATCTGTTCCAAACCTTGTATACAAAACTTGTTTATCTATCTTGCATAATGATGTCATCAAGTGCTTTATCTATTCTTCAAAGTGCTTTCCTCAACTAAAGTAGTTTAGACATATTCTACCTAGAATTCGTTTAACCTCTTGAACATATAGAGAATGATATGCACTAAAAAATGCTCAATATGTTCTTCACATTCATTAAGTCTATCACTTTCACATGTCTCACATTTATTTCATTCTAAAGGTAGCTCTAGTCTAGCACTTGATAATTGACCTGGTATTTATTGATTTGCAACTTCACTTCAAAATAAATCACAATGCACAAGTCCTTCTCATCTCTCACAAAATCAATCATGAACAATGCACAAGTCTATCCCTTTTATCTACTCCCAAGGTCAATCATGATGATGCACAAATTGCTTTACAAATCTGATCTATTATACTTGCACATGCATTCCCAATGTCACTCAAAAACAATGAAAAAATTTTCCTTCCAACCCTTGCTCTTATATTTCCAAAAACCCTTGCACATTAACTTTCAATTTCATTCAACAATCATGCATGACTTTATTCTCAAACCCTAGCACTTGTATTTCCAATTTCATTCATCACTTATGCACATCAAATCAATCCTTATATCTCTACCATATGATATCAAGAATATTTTCTTTAAACAAAGTCACCTTGAGAAAGGAATCAAATCACCATACCTCTAAGGCTGCCTTGATGAAAATCTTCTATGTGTCTTGACTTCTCAAAACCTGTCTTAAAATAATTTCCCTTTCTTTCACCACTTCAAAATAGGTTAGTAATCTTCTTTTCAAATCATCCACATTAAAAACCTCTCTCAAAATATGTGCAAAGTAAAAGTCTTATTTCTCCTTTCCAATCCTCAAAAATAAAACTTTCAAACCCTTAAAATCCTTTTTCTACAATGCAAAATAATACAATTACAATAAACCACATTACACCTTTTGACTCCTTTCCTTTCAAGCAATACTCATATCACAATATAATTATTTTCAACATGCACACATTACAATGTCACATAAATATTTATACACCTTATGCCTCCTATTCTCAAAATAAAATTTTCTTCTTATTATAAACAAAATACACCCTACCCTACGCACTATCCTCTTTTCTTTCAAAAATTTGTCCTTATGTGAAATCAATAATCAGGCCAACAACTTATTAATTTTTAACTTTACCACATGCAAATTTAATCAAAAATTTTGGCATGCATACCTCAACCAACAAGCCACGTGAGCGTAGGAGAATCAAAACCGTGACCTCTACCCACTTAGTGCCCAAGCCAAGGCTTGGTAACTAGTTGGGCTACCCCCGTGGGTAAGAACCCTCATGCAACACGTCACCTTTGAAGACTCCTTTAACAACCAAAAACTTTTCTTTCTGCCATGCAAAATAGACCTTCCCAAAATCGAACCAGTGACCTCCTAGCTCCCAACGCCTTAGCGCTAGCTCAGTAACCAACTGGGCTAGCCACCCCATTGGGATATCAACTGCAGCACTTCCCTCTTTATTCATAGATCGTTGTCCTCTAAAAAATATGTCCTCTCTCTATTATCATTTGCAGAATTCAGCGCATGAGAGAAATCGATTGCACAGTAAAAACCTTAGACATCAAATAATTTTTGGTAAGGTATTTATATTCATTTTCCTCCCTCATCGAACAACGTCGGTGCTCATGAAATTTTATCTTTTAAACTTGCTTCCTAGACGTTGGCACCAAAACATATAACCTTATGTTATATTATAATATTAAAAAAAATTATAATAATGGCTCTTAAACCTTGGTCTTCCTTTTAAATCCTTTTAAAACTTTGCCTTCTCATTCATATTTAAACCTTGCTCAAATCTATTTTAAAACATTGTCCCAAGCACTCTTAACCTCTTGGTCCTTATTTATAATATTTAAAAATAAATATTATAAACCTTTTCTTTACAATAAACCTTTTCTTGCTTGAGATATATCTTGCCTTGCATATCTATCCAACCATAGAAGAATATTTCTGCCTTGAATACCATGCAACCTTTTGACATCAATCCTTTGACATCAATGACAACTCAATATGCTCAATATTTCCAACAATATCCCCCTTTGTCATTGATGGCAATCCTTATAAAAATATTCCTTTTATTGTAACTAGATTCCCAAATTTCTCCCCCTGACAAGCTACTCCCCCTTATTGAATTCTCTCCCCTTTGACATCAATGGCAAAGGGCTCCTTGGGGCTAAATATAAGACACTTAGCATAGCCCCCTCACCACCTCCTTTCTTGAGGTGATAAATTTTGGGATGGGAGTAAACCTACTCCCAACTTACAATGCTCTTCTTCTCTTTCAATATTTTTCCATATCTTTGTAGTCATACCTCTTTGAACCTTTTGGCTATCCTTCTTCTTGCTAGTCTTTGGAAGTTCCTAAAATTTTGTTCTACACCACTTTGCTCTATGCCCATAATTATTGCAATTGTAACATCTGATATTGTAATTCTTGAAAGGTGCAAATGAATTGAAGTTTCTCTTGGTGAAGCCATAATCATTCTTACCATGAACCCTACAATGTGTAGCTTTGTGACCAAAATGATTACATGAGTAGCAATAACCTTGAAAGAAATATTCATCTTGCCTTGGAGAGTGTGATCTCATGGTTCTTTCCTTGCCTTTTCTGTGATGATCCTTGTTCCTTGATTGTGCATTGTTTTCTTTCTCTTTGATGCTTCCACTTCTTAACTCATCAGCATAGGTCTTAGTTTCTTCTTTAATCACTTCCTTTGAAACTTCTTTTTATTTTGAGCTTGACTCCCCTTTTTGTACTTCTTGACCTTCCTCAAAGCCAAGTCCAGTCTTCATAAATGGAGATCTCTGTGTTTTGATAATATCATCCAAATATTTTGAGATTTTCCTAAACTGATATATCTTATTGTTGAATTTATCAAGTCCCTTCCTTAGAATGTCAGCTTCATGTTCTAGTCTTTCACATTCTAGTTCTTTTGCTTTTAACTATTTTGCTATACCTTCTTCAATTCATCTTGCCTGTTTAACCTTAAATCTTAAATCAGTGAGATATTGTAGAAGCTTTGCCTTTGTTTTCTCATCCTCTTGTGCTTGAGCCTTTAATCTTAAGTTCTCCCTTTTCAACTCATCAAGTTCAACAACAAGTTCCTTTTCCATATCAACTGTGGCTTCTTCTTCCTTTTTTGAATCTTTCTCTTTTTCTAGGTCTTCAACTATAGGAGCATCTTCTTTCTCTTCTACTTGGTTTTCAATAGGAGTATTCTCTTTCTCTTCTACTTGGTCTTTAATGGGAGTATCCTCTTCCTCTTCTATTGCCAAAAATAGAATCTCTTCTTCTTCACTATCTGAGAGACTTTCATCACTATCACTTGAAGCACTGCTTGCTTCTTCAACATAAAATATTTTCTTGTGCCTTTGAAAAATCTTCTTTTCATGCTTGCCTTGACCATGCCTATTTTTCTTTTCATAACCAAATTTTCTTTCTTTCTTTTTCTTGTATTATTTTTCATCTTCATTACTACTATATCCATTTTGTGGACAATAAGTTGCATAGTGACCAATGTTACCACAACTAAAACATTTCACAGTCTGCATATTCTTGTGTTTCCTTGGACCCTTCTTATTTCTTCTTACAAAATTAGCCTCTTCTTCACTGCTTGATTCATCACTAGATTCTGATTCTTTATCCTTTGCCCTTCTTTGAAGCTTTGAATGTTGCCTCCCTTTTGGATGTTTGATCCTTTTCTGTTCTCATCTCATAAGGAGTGAGAATCCCATGTAGTTCATCTATCCTTAAAGTTGCGAGATCCTTCATTTCTTCTATTGTAGAAACCTTTGCATCATACCTCATGGGAAGTGATCTTAAAATTTTTTGAACAATAGTAGAATCCTCAATATTTTCTCCAAGTCCATGAATGGTATTAACAACCTCATCAACATGAAGTAAGTATCTAGCAATATTTTCCTCATCTCTCATCTTCAAGTCTTCAAACTTCCTTCTGTGAGTTTGAAGTTTTGCCATCTTAACTTTGTCATCTCCTTCATATGTATTTTGTAGCTTATCCCACATTTATTTTGCTGATTTATTGTGCATAACTTTTACAAACTCAGATTCTTGTAATCCACTTAAAATTACATTCATTGCCTTGGCATTGTTTTCATATAGTTTCTTACCACTTATATCTATGGGAGGAGTTGCAGGTGGTGTGTACCCATTCTCAATTGAATGCCATGTATCAAATCCTTGTGCCATCAAAAATGTCTTCATCCTCACACTCCAGAAAGCATAATTAGTCCCATAAAACAATGGAGCTCTATGTGTTGAAAATACTTCTTGATTAGCCATATGTGTTCCTGTAAGATCTTCCTTCAAGCTGTTAGGCTTCCCTGAAGGAACCCGCTCTGATACCAATTGAAGAACACAAGCTTATACTAAGAGGAAGGGTGAACAGTATAAGATCAAAACTTTTACTTTTCTTTCCAAATGATAACAACAATAATATCAATGTAGTAAATGAAACAATGCACAAATCATCACACACATGAGAGACACAGATTTAACGTGGTTCACCCAATGTGGGCTACGTCCATGGAGAAAATATTTCTTATAAATTTCCTCAACCAATATCTTGGGAACCAATTCCCTATTACAATGTTTATGGGCACCAAACCAAAGGAGACACCAATCCCCTATGCTCAAGTTCATGGACCTCTATCCATAGGAGACACCAATCCCCTTTGTTCAGTTTGTGGACCTCTATCCATAGGAGACCTCAATCCCCTCTGCTCTGGTTCATGGACCTCTATCCACTAGAGACCTCAATCCCCTCTACATTGCTTCAAGCCTTTCCACAAGGCTTGCTCAATTCTACTATAAAAATTGCTCTCAACTCGGCTTAGATCTGCTCCAAGTCTACACACAAGACTTGCTCAAATCTGCTCACCAAATCCTACTCAATTCTACTCCAAGCCTACACATATCTCTGCTCAGATATGCTCTAAGTCTACACACTAGACTTGCTCAAATCTACTCATCAAAACCTACTCTCAACTCTACTTAGATATGCTCCAAGTCTACACACTAGACTTGCTCAAATCTTCTCCAAGCCTACACACAAGGCTTGCTCAAATATTCTCACCAAAACCTACTCAAATCTGCTCATAACACATACTCAAATATGCTCATAACACATGCTCAAATCTGCTCATAACACATGCTCAAATATGCTCATAACACATGCTCAAATCTACTCATAACACATGCTCAAATCTACTCATAACACATACTAAAATCTATTCCAAACCTTGTATACAAAACTTGTTTATCTATCTTGCATAATGATGTCATCAAGTGCTTTATCTATTCTTCAAAGTGCTTTCCTCAACTAAAGCAGTTTAGACATATTCTACCTATAATTCGTTTAACCTCTTGAACATATAGAGAATGATATGCACTAACAAATGCTCAATATGTTCTTCACATTAATTAAGTCTATCGCTTTCACATGTCTCACATTTATTTCATTCTAAAGGTAGATCTAGTCTAGCACTTGATAACTGACCTGGTATTTGCTGATTTGCAACTTCACTTCAAAATAAATCACAATGCATAAGTCCTCATCTCTCACAAAATTAATCATGAACAATGCACAAGTCTATCCCTTTTATCTACTCCCAAGGTCAATCATGATGATGCACAAATTGCTTTACAAATATGATCTATTATACTTGCACATGCATTCCCAATGTCACTAAAAAACAATGAATAAATTTTCCTTCCAACCCTTGCTCTTATATTTCCAAAAACCCTTGCACATTAACTTTCAATTTCATTCAACAATCATGCATGACTTTGTTCTCAAACCCTAGCACTTGTATTTCCAATTTCATTCATCACTTATGCACATCAAATCAATCCTTATATCTCTACCATATGATATCAAGAATATTTTCTTTAAACAAAGTCACCTTGAGAAAGGAATCAAATCACCATACCTCTAAGGTTGCCTTGATGAAAATATTCTATGTGTCTTGACTTCTCAAAACATGTCTTAAAATAATTTCCCTTTCTTTCACCACTTCAAAACAGGTTAGTAATCTTCTTTTCAAATCATCCACATTAAAAACCTCTCTCAAAATATGTACAAAGTAAAATTCTTATTTCTCCTTTCCAATCCTCAAAAATAAAACTTTCAAACCCTTAAAATCCTTTTTCTACAATGCAAAATAATACAATTACAATAAACCACATTACACCTTTTGACTCCTTTCCTTTCAAGCAATACTCATATCACAATATAATTATTTTCAACATGCACACATTACAATGTCACATAAATATTTATACACCTTATGCCTCCTATTCTCAAAATAAAATCTGCTTCTTATTATAAACAAAATACACCCTGCCCTACGCACTATCCTCTTTTCTTTCAAAAATTTATCCTTATGTGAAATCAATAATCAAGCCAACAACTTATTAATTTTCAACTTTACCACATGCAAATTTAATAAAAAAATTTGGCATGCATACCTCAACCAACAAGCCATGCAAGCATAGGAGAATCGAAACCGTGACCTCTACCCACTCAACGCCCAAGCCAAGGCTTGGTAACCATCTGGGCTACCCCCACGGGTAAGAACCCTCATGCAACACGTCACCTTTGAAGACTCCTTTAACAACCAAAAACTTTTCTTTCTACCACACAAAATAGACCTGCCCAAAATCAAACCAGTGACCTCCTAGCTCCCAGCACCTTAGTGCTAGCTCAGTAACCAACTGGGCTAGCCACCCCATTGGGATATCAACAACAACACTTCCCTCTTTATTCGTAGATCGTTATCCTCCAAAAAATGTGTCCTCTCTCTATTATCATTCATAGAATTCAGTGCACGAGAGAAATCGATTGCACAAAAAACATTAGATATCAAATGATTTTTGCACTTCAAAAAGCATTAGCCATCAATTGATTTTAGGTAAGGTATTTATATTCATTTGCCTCCCTCATCGAACAATATCAACGCTCATGAAATTTTGTCTTTTAAACCTGCTTCCTAGACATTGGTGCCAAAACATATAACCTTATGTTATATTATAATATTAAAAAAATATATAATAATGGCTCTTAAACCTTGGTCTTCCTTTTAAATCCTTTTAAAACTTTGCCTTCTCATTCATATTTAAACCTTGCTCAAATCTATTTTAAAATATTGTCCCAAGAACTCTTAACCTCTTGGTCCTTATTTATAATATTTAAAAATAAATATTATAAACCTTTTCTTTACAATAAAATTTTTCTTGCTTGAGATATATCCTACCTTGCATATCTTTCCAACCATAGAAGAATATTTTTGCCTTGAATACCATGCAACCTTTTGACATCAATCCTTTGACATCAATGACAATTCTTGACATCAATCCTTTGACATCAATGAAAACTCAATATGCTCAATATTTCCAACAATGATGACTTATTGGTCAAGTCATTATTGTGTGAAGAGCATGCCAAGATCCTAAGGAAAGTATTTGATGGCATGATAGAGCACAATGTTAGGTTGAACCCCAAGAAATGCATCTTTGGTGTAACTTCAAGTAAACTCTTGGGATTCATCATTTCTAAATGAGGGATCGAAGTAGACCCAATGAAGGTTAAGGTTATATTAGAAATAGGCCCTCCAAAAAACATCAAATAATTAATAAGCCTATAGGGTAAGGTAGCATCCATAAAGCACTTCATCATGAAATTATCGGATAAGTGTCGTCCCATGAATTAACTGCTACACAAGGGGATCCCATTTAACTAGGATGAAAACTACCAAAACGCCTTCATTGATATCAAACAACACTTGGAATCACCACCAATATTAACTCCACCTAAACTAGATGTACCATTTGTGTTGTATATATCTACCATATACTTTGCACTAGGAACCATGCTAGCCTAGAAGAACGTGCAAGACAAAGAGTAGGTGATATATTACATTAGTTGAACCCTTGTTAGTTACGAGTTATGATATGCATACGTAGAAATGTTGTTCTTAGCAGTGGTATTTTTAACTAAGAATTTATGTCACTACATGCTGAGCCATATGACATGTAATATCAAAACAAAATCCTTTGTAGTACATGATGAGCAAGACATACCATAACACACATACTGCAAAGTGGATCATGCTATTGATTGAATTTGACCTAGAATTCATCAGTCAAAAGTCAATCAAAGGACAAGTCATAGTTGATCAACTAGTAGATGCTCCTCTTTAGGATCATAGGCCTCTTATTATAGAACTTATTGATGATGTTATCTTTGCATTATCAGAGTCATCCAAACTTGAAGAACCAAATAATAAAGCAGATATGTCTTTGTTCTTTGATGGTTCAAACTACGAGAAATGGGGTGGCATAGGGATTGTATTTTTCATGCCACAAGGTGCTCCAATGCTATTTTTAATTAAAATCAACTTTCCTTTCACTAATAACAACACTAAATATGAGGCCCTAATCTTGGGTCTCCAAACAATGCTCACCATGAAGATCATAAAGTTGAATATCTTTGTTGACTCCTTTCTCATATTAAATAAATTTAAGGGAATTGTTAGCCCCCAAAAGGATAGTCCCCCTTTTTGGGAGTCTAACTTGCATTTTCCCTTGGGGCACACAATGTTGTGCACCCCAATATGGCCCTATGTGCTCTGAAGGAGTGAAGCACACTAAAATTCCCTCGGGCACACAAGCTATGCGTCCCAATCCAAGCTTGCATGCTCCACTAGTGGAGCGCACAAGGACCCCACTGGTCGCAGTCCCTTGTGCACCTATCTCTAGCCCATTTTCCTCATTAGGGATGGGGTGCACAATATCCCCTAGGGGTGCACAAGTTGTGTACCCCACTTGAAGTCAGTGCACTCCAAAGTGAGGTGGAGTACATGATAGTACCTCAAGGTGCAAACCTTGTGTGCCCCATCATGAAACTGCACACTCCAAAGGAGTGGAGTGCACATGAAGCCAAAAGGGATGCACCACCTTGGGCACCCCAAATAATCCCGTGCGCTCCACTCTAATGGAGCACACCAAGACCTTGTGGATGCACATCCTTGTGCATCCATCCTCACCTCGCATGCTCCGTTTCTATATAGTGTGTATGAGACCTTGGAATGAATAAGTTGTGCACTCCTCTCCTAGCCAGTGCATTGGATTGCATAACTTTTTCAAGGGTGCATAGGTTTGTGTGCCCCATATCATCCATACACCATGCTCCCTCGGGGCATGCAAGTGTCCAAGTTGGGCGTACAAGTTGTGCATCCACCTTTGGGTGGTACACTCCACTATAGTTGAGTGCATAAAGTCAGTTAGGGGTGCATAGCCTATGCATCCCAATGAGTCTTGTGTGCCCCACTTCATTGGGATGTACAAAGGTCATGCGGGCACATGAACCAGTGCACCCACCTCGAGAGCTGCATGCTCCACTCCCCAATGGAGCATGCATGCAAAAATTAATTCTAGTATGCTCCATGCGTGCACACACCTACCCACATCCACCCTATCCAATCTTGAGCTTCCATATGTCCAACCCACTACCCTAAGCCACAAAGTGGTAGATGACATGGCATGCTTGACCAATAAAATAACATCATCGCATGAAAAAGCACATGCATCCATCTAACCAAATTTAATGCACATGCTTTATTAGAAGGTGGTGGACCTATTTTGCACCATTCATGCATGCAAAATTATCTATCGACGAGGTCAAGCGTAGAGTGAAAGAAGTAAGGTAAATTGTAGTTTTACTCATGGCATCTACCAGTTTTGATGTTCCAGAGACTTTGATTGTCTAGGCAATAGTTCGTAACACTACAAGGGCATGGCCCATAGTGAGGAAAATGGGGAGGGTGCAAGACCCTAAGGCCCTTGTTAATTTTCTATATACGAGTAGATATATCATCAAGGAGCAGTAGAAGGAGGTATAAGGGGTCACCATCTATGCATTTGACCCTACTGAGGAAGACAACCAATGCCACCCTACCCTCTTAAGGAGCCTTTACACTCGGGCATACAAAGATAGTACCTCACCTACCCTAGTCTGTAACAAATGGAACATGAACCTAGGTTGGTTGATATGCCCAAAAATATACCACTCGTCTGACATATTGGCTTGGCTCATGGTATCATACAACTCTAGGGTACACATGATTCATGATTACAAAGGCCAGGTGGTAGCTCGGGTGTTGACAGATAGAATTAGGCAGGTCTTCATCTTGGCCACTGCATCTAGGGTAGTGGACTTTAAAACATTGGCCCTCCAGGCCACTTATATGTTAAATACCACTTTTCCACAATCTCTGTTAAATAAGGGAAGGAACAAACCATATAAATTCCCCATAAGGAAGTTCTTGCTTCGACCCTGGGCACAAGATTACATCGACATGATAAACTTGGCATTGGGGGAGAAATACTTGGAGCAAATTACGAAGGAGATAATTTTTCTCATCCCCTAGTGTAACAGAATAGACAAGACTACTCTCTATAGGTTGGAGGATTTAATTAGCAATAATATAGATAAGGAATTGCAGCAGGTGCAAGAGGCCATATTGGCCAATAAGGAGGTGATGCCTCCTTTTTCCTATTATTATTTCTTCATTCATTTTTTTGTAGCATAGTTGGACAAGTCATTGGTAACTCAATTGGGAGGGGTAACTGCACCAATCGTGCAAGACCAATTATTATGCATCCAGGAGGGGTGCTCCAGTTATAAAACCTTCTTTGAGAAGGTCCTTACAATGGTCCACTTCCGATTATGTGGCAAATTTTTAGATAGGATTGGTAAGGGAGTTAGAAATTTCCTGCACTAGGAAAAGGTAGGAGACTTCTTCTATGTGGAGAAGTTTTCTTACATCAGGATATATGGGTTGAAGTTACCCCTAAAAGCGCTCTCTCTACACTGTAACACATCCATAGACATATTAGAGATCACTCGACATATGATCGAAGAGGTTAAAATTAGGCACATCAGGAAGAAAGGACCGGTGAAATGGTTGTGAATTCCCTGCATAATGGGTAATTATACTTATCTTGACAACTTTTATGTGCTACAGGCTATCTGGAATATGGATACCTACTATTTTCTAGAGGTCACTTGGAGGGCCTATGACCTAGATGGCCACCACAAGAAATAGGTTACAGGAAATCTTGCCCTTATGAAAGTCACACACGATGTTGATAATTTTGAAGATAAAATTCAAAATGTCTTTAGGAACAATCAAAAGTTGGACTTGGTATAGAGGATGACCGACTAGCCTTATAGTAAATTAGAAGTCATGGGTGATTATAGTGCTTAGTTAATATTACACCATGGGCTCCTAGTTGACAAAATAGTCCCACTAGTCCCTGTGGCCCCTCCATAGGAATTTGAGGATCCCATATTTTAGATTTCTTGATAGGATGTCGACCTCTTATAGGTCATGATGAAAATTGTTGATGAGGCCCAACAAGAGTAGGCCAAACCCCCTTCTTCTTCTAGTTCTCCCATTACCACCTTAAAATGGAAGGAGTTGGTTATTGGCCCATCACCACAAAGTGCCACCTCATTAGAATTAACATTGATAAGCCCACAAGAGCAGGGGCAGTTGGTAGGAGGCCAAAATTCTTTTTATTCCACCACCTTAGTGATAAATCAAGAGGAACATCAAGTGCACCCCAAGGTTATGAATAAAATAACCAAAGCTAGGGGATTATCCAATATCTTGAGAGGCTATGAGGTGCAAAGCCCTATGCAGTCCCCTAATTGCAAAAAGGCTAGGACCGAGCCTTTAGGTCAAGAATTTGAATGTTTGACAATGGCAAATGCCAATGAAACCTGCCATTTTACAACTGATGAGGACCAAATTCAAGAAATGGAAGAACAAAGGTCCCCTAGTAAAGGGATAGTTAGGCCTAGAAGGACAATTGAACAAGAGGCCACTGACACATCTATTGCCACCTTTGAAATACCTTTGCCACCTAGTATGAAGGAAGCCACCATTGATGTGAGCAAAGGTGTTATTAGAACAACAATTGCACCTGTTCTAATGATGAAGTTCCAAGAAGCTACCCAAGCATAGGTGGCCGAGGTAGTAGAAAAATAACTTGAAGAATGGAAGGCCAAGGCTATAGAATCTAAGAAATTATAGCTCAAAGTTAAACAACTTCAAGGTGAGGTTGACAAATTGAATATGCCCACTCCTTCCACTATGTAGACTGGTGTCCAGCTTGGGTCGATAGATGAGCTCAAGCAAGAAATGAAGGAGAAGATCCAAGAGAAAATGGGGGACTTGGAATCTATTCTCATAGATATCTATGTTGTTAGGCATATAGTGGGCCTCATCCAGAACAACCTGCAACAAGGGAAGCCAAGGATAAATGCAATTTTACCAATCTATAAGAGGTTTCAGGAGGACTATGTGCCCATATCTGGACTAACAACCACCCTATCAAATGATTCTTTCTATTTCTTTTCCGAAGAGTACATCAAAGTCTTCTTGTTCTTACAGAATGAGCAAAATTGGTGCAAGTGGAACCAAGAGGTGGTGAATGTCGAATATGAAGCCAATGATGATTTGGCAGATTGCAACCTCATGATTGAGGACTTTGGGTGGGCCCCGGTAATCAAAGATTTTATTCTTCAAAATATTCAAGATTTTGACTTAGAATTTGGTGACAAACTGTCCAAGTGATTCACATCTTTGGTGGAGATGGTAGATCGCCTATGTGTATTTACCGAGAACAATGTATGATGG
Source organism: Wollemia nobilis (assembly GCA_028583015.1). Lineage (NCBI taxonomy): Eukaryota > Viridiplantae > Streptophyta > Pinopsida > Araucariales > Araucariaceae > Wollemia > Wollemia nobilis. The sequence continues at coordinate 7,769,271 of JAQPPZ010016710.1, read as the reverse complement.
GCAAGGGATAGAATAAAAAAATCCACTTAGCATTTGAATCTACTAATATTCTCACTATCATTTCATGATGAGGCTTGGAAATTCATTGACCAAGTTATTCAGAACCTGAGTACATGAGTGGGGTCCACTTCCACACACGCACTAGGTAGTTCACAATAGCTGGCCCAGGGTAGAACCAGTGGAGACACACAACCTCCACCTGCATAAGAGGGAATGTGGGCTACATGCCCATTTTTGAATGCATCCTTATTTTTGGTACAATAGGATTCCTCTAGTTGGGATAGACGGTTACAATAGTTGGAATATATCACACTACAAAGAAGATGAATGCTACAGCTAAATATTTGGATCAAACCTCTACGAGAGAAAAGCCAAGAATAGGTCTTGTCTAGTGTTTTAGTTGTATTCTCTTTGTGTTTATTGTCTGTATTGCTTATCGCCTTTCCTTATGCCATTTACAAGGATTGCTAAAGAGTGTATTTCATCGAGATATTTCCAGTGGAAGCACCAGAGTTGGAGGCCCTTACGTCACTGCAATCAGGACGAAGGGATATCACCCCTTGTTATGAACATTCAAACCGGGGGTTATTGTATATCATTGACATAACAGGACTCAAGAATTCTACTGGGCCTGTCTTATGTAAATATATTGAATATAAATATAAATTACAACTCTTCCCTTGGCATTCTATGATTTTATGGTTTATGTGTTGCTCATTCACGTGTTCTTGTAATCAAAACCTATGGATGATGCTTTATTTTCACTAGTTTGATCATTTTCTTACATTGTGTTATTTGAATGGATTAAAACAAACTAGTTCTTCCCGTTCTTTATTTTCTTTAGTCATAAAATATTAATCTGCTATGACTATCCAATGCATAAGGCACTGGTCTGGTTGTGTTAAATATTAATAGGTTTGGTCACAAAGAAATACCAAAGTAACATAAAATATTTTGTCTAGCATAGTGGGTGTGTAATAAAAGTATTAGGAGAAGAACCCACCATTAGGGTTTCCTTACCCAACCTAGTCTGTCTAGAGACTTTAAAGTTATTTATTCCTAGGTTAAAGAGGTGGATCAGCTAGAATGCACAGTGTTGGTTGTGATTTCTAGAGTTTTCTATGATGTGACAAATATGCTAAGGGTAAGCGAAAAAGCTCCACAACAATTTTTGGCACCATTGTTGGGGAGGGCCTTTTTACTTTCTATTTTTCATATAGCTCCCTTTGCAACATATATTTTTATTTTTGTTTCCCTATGAGGTTATAAGTTTTTGGGCTGAGCAATCTTAGCCAAAGAGCACTCCTCCCTTTTTGCACCTTGTGATGGTGACTCTGAAAAACAAGGAGCTGATTTGATAGCCATGAGACATAGTGATGAGGATATCTACCCCGAACTACCAGACCCATAGATACTTTTCTAAAAAAGTAAAAACAAAAAGTGCACTTCAATTTCTATTCATTCTAATAGTCAGAGTAGTAATAGTTCCCTGTGCATTCCTCACTAAACTAGTACTCCCACTATCCCGAGGGGCCCAGTTCCACCAATGGCAAACCCACCTTTGAATAACTGGCATTTTAATAGGTACATACCCTTTATATTACCTCAAAATCTAAACCCCCTACCCCCAAAGGCTCATAAATACCTACCCAAGTTTTTAGGGGACAATATTGTGACCAAAGAGGATCATGTGAAGGACTTCCTATATGCTATGGACAGTCTAGAGGTAGAGCATGAAGATGTTGTCCTTAGACTATTTTTATAGACCCTAGAAAAATATGCTAGGGAGTGGTTTAACAACTTACCTATAGACACCATTGGAACCTTCCATGACTTAGAGGTTGCCTTTCTTAGAAAATATGGGGAGAAGAAAAATGAACATTCCCTATTGATTGAGCTGGCCACCATGAAGAAGAAATAAAATGAGACCGTGGATGACTTTAACAGGTGGTTCACTAAGCTTAGAAATAGAATTCCTGCCACCCTCAAGCCCAATGACCACTAGTCCATTTGTTTTTATAAAAATACCTTTCCAGGTGATTTTAACTATGAGTTAAGACAACATCCTACGCTCACTATTGATGCCTGTATGGAGAGGGCCATTGTGATAGAAAGGGACATGATAGACAGTGGGAAAATGAAGGCCAATTCCATGGATCCCAATCCTAGTCAGCCTGAAAAGAAAAATAAGAGAGTGGGATTTGGGATTTTAAAGAAATTTGAAGTAGACCCCATTGAAAAAAAATTGTTATCACAAGTTACTGAGATGTTTTTGTTGACGAATAACCACCTATATAAAATTAAGAGAGAGATAGTGGGGAACCCTCCCAACACCATAATGATAGTAGACCTCCTTTTAGAAGGAATTTCAACAGAAATTGGAATAATGAGGGGGGTAAGAATTCAAATAACAACTAAAAAAGAAAGGATAATCAGAAAGAACAAGATGCTATCCCAAACCCCATGACCTCTATCAGTTTCACTATTGATTTTCCTTTCTTCTACCCAACCTGTAATGCTCCTCATAATCCTACTGACTATGGTGTTTTTCATGGTCTCCACTCAAATGTTAACCTGGAAGAGGAGTCTGATGAGGAGATCAGGATAAATGCTTGTTGGATGTGGGAAGAAACCATTGATAGTCCCCCAATTTTAGAGGAAACAATTCAGCCTCTAAGTCTTGATAACCAACCGACTGCCTTTGTCAATGATGATGTAAAAATCTTAAGGAGACCCCAAAATAATAGGTTTGAGAAAATAAGGCAGGGTAAGTTGACCCCTACAACCAAAGAAGTCAAAACTTTAGATAGAGTCCATGCTACCAGGATGTGTTGTAGAATCATTATGGATAAGGTTGATAAGAAGAATGAAAAGGAACCTATTAATGAGAAAATAAATCATGAGGCTAACTAGCCTCCCCCTCTTGAAATAACAAAACCTGTTAATGTTGTTGCAAGGCTCAAAGGGATAGAGTTTGACATAGGGATGGAGCTAGCCAAACAAAAAATTAATATAACCTTTGGGGAATTAATGATTGTTCCCAAGTATAAAGAGCAAATCTATAGGGCCTTTGGGTTGACTGGCCAAGTGGGGGGCACATATTAGCAACCTTAGGTTCTAACCCTTCAAAAATAACTCCTACCTCATTAAGGCCATTTTACATCTCCCTCATGTATACATCTAGGTATGGTGATCATTATGTAATACACAATTGAATGCTTGATAGTGGGACATCTCACAATGTCATGCCAAAATAAGTGGCTGATCAGTTGGGACTGATATGCACTAAATATTCTCCCCCCATTTCTGTCATGGATAGTAGACAAGTTCCTTGTGTGGGAATAATTACAGGCCTCTTGGTTTTCCTAGATCAATATCCAAAGAAGGGGATTGTTATGGATGTAACAATGGTTGATGTAGATCCATTATTTTCCCTATTGCTATCTATTAGTTTCACAATGACACTGAGAGGGGGGGTGAATCAGTGTGGCTCTTTAAAACTTAAAAACTTCAACTCTTAAAGCCAAAACAATGAAAACTTAAAACCACATAAAGCAAATATAACAAGAGAGCATCACACAACACAAGATGTACCGAGGTTCACCAGTTTTGGCTACTCCTCAAAAATTGACTGTTTGGACTCCCATCCAAATCCAGCCTTTGCAAAATATCAATTTTACAATCAATTTACTAGCACCCACTGGAAGGAGCACCAACCCCTGATTTATCTGCACCAACAGAAAGGAGCACCAACCCCTAATTTATCTGCACCAACAGAAAGGAGCACCAACCCCTAATTTATCTGCACCAACAGAAAGGAGCACCAACCCCTGATTTATCTGCACCAACAGAAAGGAGCACCAACCCCTAATTCCAAGCACCAACTTGGACTGCAATTTTGAAACTATAAGATTGACATAAAAATGCCTCCGCTTTATACAAGACCCTGACTGGTCTATTGCTAACCCAACCTCTCTCACTATTCACCAAAACATCACACACACTTAAGGCTCTGCTTACTGCACTTTTATAGCCCTCTTACAGCCCTCTTGCTATGCTTCTTACTGCATTCTTACGGCTCTCACGGCTCTGCCTAACGCTCTCTTACGACACTCTTCCAACCCTCTTTTTGCAGCACTTTCACCCTATTTCAGCAGCACTGTAATTCTCCACGCAGACCTCCTTTTATAACAAAGTTCTGATTCTATTTTTAACTTCCATATTTTTGCATGCAACTTATTAATAGAAACTTCTATATGTAACTCCTTTATCTCACAGTATTCTCTCATGCATCCTATTAATAGTTATGGCTCTTTGTTTGGTCTTCGATTGATGACTTTCAGTTTAACCGTCGCTCGATGATTTCACTCCGTAACTGGCCTTGTAACTGTCATTCTGACTTCAGTTCACTGTTCTTATTTTAGCTGCATGATTTTTCTCTGTAACTGCACCTGTAACTGACGTACTGACTTTAGTTAACTCTTCTTATTTTAGCTACATGATTTTCTTCTACAATTGCACCTGTAACTGCCGTATAACTTTAGTTAACTGTCACATATCTTATTTCGGTTGGGTTCTCTTCTTAGCTCGTGCCAAAGTGACCTATCATGAAATCGTGACACTTCTCCTCTTTGTCCTCTTCTCGGCTTTTCCTGAAAACAACACATGTCGCGATATCGTGACACTTTCGCCTCCTTGCTTCTTTTGTTTGCTTGTACCCATGAAAACACAACATGTCATGATATCGCGACACTTTCGCCTCCTTGCTACTCTTCTTGGCTTGTACCCGTGAAAACACATGTCGTGATATCGTGACACTTTCGCCTCCTTGCTACTCTTCTTGGCTTGTACCGTGAAAACACAAATGTCGCGATATCGTGACACTTTCGCCTCCTTGCTACTCTTCTTTTCGTCGCACTTTCTCTCTTTCTTTACTTTTTCACTTCTCCTTTTACTTTCTCTCTCCTTTAGTCATGAAAATCGACATGTCATGATATCGTGACACTTTCTCTCCTTTGCTCTTTCTCTTGCCTTCGGTTCATGAAAATCCGACATGTCACGATATCACGACACTTTTCTCCTTTGCTCTTTCTCTGCCTTCGGGTCGAAAACGACATGTCACGATATCGTGACACTTTTCTCCTTAGCTCTTTCTCTTGCCTTCGGGTCATGAAAACATGTCGCGATATCGTGACACTTTTCTCCTGACTCTCTCTTTCATAATGTCGCGATATCGCGACACTTTTTCTTTCTTTCTCTCTCTCTTGCAATATGTCACGAAATCGTGACACTTTTCTTCGTACATCTCTCTTGCAATATGTCATGAAATCGTGACACTTTTCTTTGGACTCTCTCTCTTGCAATATGTCATGAAATCGTGACACTTTTCTTCCCTACAATCTCTCTTGCAATATGTCACGAAATCATGACACTTTTTCTCTCTCTCTCTCTTGCAATATGTCACGAAATCGTGACACTTTTCTTCGTACTATCTCTCTTGCAATATGTCATGAAATCGTGACACTTTTTCTACTTGCCTTTCTCTCTTCCAATATGTCATGAAATCGTGACAGTTTTCTTCTCTTCTTTAAATGTCAAATCGTGAATTTTCTTCGTGCTTTCTCTTCGAACATGTCACGAAATCATGACAGTTTTCTTGCTTGCGCTTTCTCTCCGAACATGTCACGAAATCATGATAGTTTTGCTTGCTTGCGCTTTCTCTCCGAACATGTCATGAAATCATGACAGTTTTCTTGCTTGCGCTTTCTCTCTGAACATGTCATGAAATCATGATAGTTTTCTTTCTTCTCAACATGTCACGATATCATGATAGTTTTTCTTTCTTGCTCAACATGTCGCGATATCGCGATAGTTTTTCTTTCTTGCTCAACATGTCGCGATATCGCGACAGTTTTCTTCCTTGTGATTTTCTTTTGATTTTTAGCATATGGGCCACTTCGATCTTTTGGACAACCTGTAATTCTCATAATTTGTACATACTCTCGAAGTAACCTCTTAACTCCTGTCCACTGCATCAACCGATCTGTCTGATTGTGTTGACAACAATGACAATACTGTTGCTGCACCTTGCTCAACAATCTCCCCCTTTGGAATTGTTGGCAACACACGTGCAATTTCCTGTAATTATTCTCCCCCTTTGACAATAATACCAAAGGGCTACTGTAGACTCCCCCTGAGTCCATGCACAACATTCTCAGGCACAAGTTATGACAGTTAGCAAAAATTACAAATATGAGCAAAAATATAATCAAATATATAAATGCTCCCCCTGAGAATGTGGTCTCGATAGCTAGTCAGTTCTTGGGAAGCATGACCACTCCCAATTTATTGTGAAGGTATCCGCTACTAACTGGTGGACCTCTCTCCAATTGTTATATTATAGAAGACTGTCTCTCTATGAGTGTGGACCTCTCTCCACTTGAAGAATCCTCACTCAGATCTATCTTCAACTGTGTTGGCTGTTGGATCTCTATCCATTGAGACTCTGTCCTCTGTACTCTGTCAATAGGCTCACTAAGAACCTGCTCAATAAGCTCACATAGAACTTGCCCAAATCTGGTCTAGCAAGCTCACCAAGAACTTGCCCAAATCTTCTCTAGCAATCTCACCAAGGACTTGCCCAAATCTGCTCTAGAAATCTGTCCCAACACTGTCCTCAAATATTTCCCAAAGGCCTTCTCAATGGCTCAATCAATCAACCAACTCAAATATTTTCAACAATGCTCAACCACAAATATCACATAACAATGATACTCATGTTCTTTTCTAACTCAAGTTCTTTCACAACCAATGGGCTTCAACCACTATGCTTATAACACAAGGTTTAAACACAACTCTCAATTTAGAAAACCTTGATGCATTCAACCAACCACTTTCGAAAAGGAAACCACAAACAATCATTTTCCCTCCAACGATATTTCAGAAATCAACCACCATAATGTTGTCTTATACCAAATGATGTGTTGTATTTTTGGTTAAGAAACGCATGCCTTCCCATTCACAACATGGATTCTATTTTATCTACAGATTGGGAATGTTACAGGCTTCAAAACAAGCACCTGCCAGCTTATGCTTCCATGACACGTCGACCTGTGTTGCATGTTCTATCTCAGATAGCGCCTATCAACTGCTGCATCGAAAACCTAGTTGTTCACCATGTTGTTCTACTGAAGCACATCGGTTTGATACTATCTCCACAAACATCTACATGAACTGAAACACATTTTGACAACTATACGACAACTCCTCGACTACTTTCCTTTCATCCTCAGATATCCACACAATACATAGGAGCATTAAAATAAAACTTTAACATTGCTCCCCCTGAGGATGTGCTACCTGTAGCTGCTTAGTGCAATAGAGGAGTAATCTCCTTCAGTCCAAGGAGACACGATTTCCTCTCTTCTTTCTTTCTCCAATATTTCTTGAACTTAGGCTGAAGGTTTTCAACTGCATCCCTATTTTGAACCTTTTCGTGAACTTGAACATTTCTCTTGGGTGGTTGTCTCTTGTACATCCTTGATGGATGATTATTTTCCTTTCTTTGATGCACATGATTTCTTCCCTGTCTGTGTTGCATTCTTTGCGTCTGATGAAATCTACTGTCTTGCCTTAGATTAGATACAAAAGTTCTTGGACAAGACCTTGCTATGTGCCCATGACCATTACATTTAAAACATTGCACATGGTGTTCAACCGAAATAACAGATGTATTTCTACCAGCATAACTCTTTGATCTATTATTCAATCCACAATAAATTGCCTTGTGACCATAATGGTTGCATCTAAAACAATAGCCATTAAAAGCATTATTATGAATAAAGTGAGAGTGATAGAACCTCTTTTGTTGTGGTTGCTTTTCTGTAGATCTCCTTTGAGATTTTCTTCCTTTTGAGGATTCAGCTTCAAGATTTTCTTGCTTTGATCCTTCAGCAGTGGATTTCTTCTTCTCTATAGATTTAGAAGATGAAGGTTGTTCAACTTCACATCCAAGACCAAGCTTACACATGGGGCTTCTTTGTTGCCTTATCATTTTATCTAGTAGCTCTGTGCTCTTCTCAAATTTGAGATTTGTATTGGCCTCTTCTAGTTGTTTCCTCAATAACACAATCTCCTCTTCTTGTTTGCAGCAAACAATCTCTTTCTCATTGATCTGTGACTTCAAGGCTTCTTCTAGTTTCTTGGCTTTATGAATTTGTAAGAAGAGATCTTCAATATTACCCTCATATTCTTCCAACTTCTTGGACAGTCTTTTGTTCTTTTTCCTTTCTAAACCCAACTCTTCAAGTGCAGCGATCAACTCACCTTCTAGATCTACTTCAACCTCTAGGTTTTCATCACATACTTGTTCTTTTTCTATTTTTTCTTCTTTGAGTGCCATATAAAGAACTTCACCTGTTTCCTCTTCAGAATCCTCACTGTAGCTGTCTTCTGATGAACTGACATTCTTGGAGATGAAACTTTTCTTCTTGAAGTTGCCTTTTCTGAAATTTGTTTTGTTCTTCCAGTCACTTCTTTCTTGGTGCGATCCTTCATCACTTATGTTCTTCTCATTAAGTGGACATTTAGCTGCAAGATGCCCAATGCCTCCACAATTGAAACATTTAAACGGTAACTTTCCTCTGTATTTTCCTTTTCCCATTTTTAGTTTTCGAACAAAGTTTGCTTCCATTTCATCTGATGTCTCTTCTTCCTCGGATTCTTGTTTTGCTTTTATATTTTTATGTGCTTTAAAAGCAGCTTCTCTGTCTGTGGGTTTAGTTTTTCCTATTCTCATCTCATATGCAGTCAAAGAACCATGCATCTCATCCATACTAAAAGTATTTAGATCTTTAGCTTCTTCTATTGCTGAAACTTTAGAATCAAATCTTTGGGGAAGAGATCTTAGTACCTTTTTCACGATGACAACATCTTCCATTTCCTCGTCGAGTCCTCTAATCGCATTAATGATTCCATTAACTCTCAGCATGTATGCCTCTATGTTCTCATCGTCATTCATCTTTAATGCTTCGAACTGAGCTCGATGCGTTTGTAACTTGGCCTCCTTGATCTTGTCGTCTCCTTCATGAATGCTCTTTAGTTTGTCCCATATGTCTTTTGCCATTTTACAACTCATAATATTTATCAGTTCATTGTCCATTAAACCGCACATGATAGCATTCTTTGCTTTAGAGTTATTCTCAAATAGTTTCTTATCGACAACATCGGTTGGAGGAGTGGTGGGTATTGTGTATCCACTGTCTACTGAATCCCAAATGTCGTATCCCAAAGCACAAAGATATGTCTGCATCCTGAGTTTCCAAAATGTGTAATTAGTTCCATCCAACAATGGTGCTTTGTTTGATGAGAAGCCTTCACCACCTGCCATTGCGTACTAATCCAAGATCACCCTAGCTGGTTAAGCTTTGTTTAGGAACTTGGCTCTGATACCAATTGTTAGTCTCACAATGACACTAAGAGGGGGGGTGAATCAGTGTGGCTCTTTAAAACTTAAAAACTTCAACTCTTAAAGCCAAAACAATGAAAACTTAAAACCACATAAAGCAAATATAACAAGAGAGCATCACACAACACAAGATGTACCGAGGTTCACCAGTTTTGGCTACTCCTCAAAAATTGACTGTTTGGACTCCCATCCAAATCCAGCCTTTGCAAAATATCAATTTTACAATCAATTTACCAGCACCCACTGGAAGGAGCACCAACCCCTGATTTATCTGCACCAACAAAAAGGAGCACCAACCCCTAATTTATCTGCACCAACAGAAAGGAGCACCAACCCCTAATTTATCTGCACCAATAGAAAGGAGCACCAACCCTGAATTTATTTACACCAATAGAAAGGAGCACCAACCCCTAATTCCAAGCACCAACTTGGACTACAATTTTGAAACTATAAGATTGACATAAAAATGCCTCTGCTTATACAAGACCCTGATTGGTCTATTGCTAACCCAACCTCTCTCACTATTCACCAAAACATCACACACACTTAAGGCTCTACTTACTGCACTTTTATAGCCCTCTTACAGCCCTCTTGCTACGCTTCTTACTACATTCTTACGGCTCTCACGGCTCTGCCTAACGCTCTCTTACGACACTCTTCCAACCCTCTTTTTGTAGCACTTTCACTCTATTTCAGCAGCTTTAATTCTCCATGTAGACCTCCTTTTATAACAAAGTTTTGATTCTATTTTTAACTTCCATATTTTTGCATGCAACTTATTAATAGAAACTTCTATATGTAACTCCTTTATCTCATAGTATTCTCTCATGCATCCTATTAATAGTTATGGCTCTTTGTTTGGTCTTCGACTGATGACTTTCAGTTTAACCTTCGCTCGATGATTTCACTCGTAATGGCCTTGTAACTGTCATTCTGACTTTAGTTCACTATTCTTATTTTAGTTGCATGATTTTTCTCTGTAACTGCACCTGTAACTGACGTACTGACTTTGATTAACTCTTCTTATTTTAGTTGCATGATTTTCTTCTACAACTGCACCTGTACCTGCTATATAACTTTAGTTAACTGTCACATATCTTATTTTGGTTGGGTTCTCTTCTTAGCTCGTGCCAAAGTGACCTTCGTCGAAATCGTGACACTTCTCCTCTTTGTCCTCTTCTCGATTTGCCCGTGAAAACACAATGTCGATATGGCAACTTTCGCCTCTGCTCTTTGTAATGTCGATATCGTGACACTTTCGCCTCCTTGCTACTCTTCTTGCTTTACACGTGATATCGTGACACATTTCACCTCCTTGCTACTCTTCTTGGCTTGTACCCGTGAAAACACAACATGTCACGATATCGTGACACTTTCACCTCCTTGCTACTCTTCTTGGCTTGTCAAAACACAACATGTCAATGATATCGTGACACTTTCACCTCCGTACTCTTCCTCTTTACTTTTGTCACGATATCGTGACACTTTCCTTCTTACTTTCTCTCTCCTCCTTTAGTCGCGAAAATGCGACATGTCACGATATCGTGACACTTTCTCTCCTTTGCTCTTTCTCTTGCCTTCGGGTCGTGAAAACACGACATGTCACGATATCGTGACACTTTTCTCCTTTGCTCTTTCTCTTGCCTTCGGTTGAAAACCCGACATGTCGCGATATCGTCGACACTTTTCTCCTTGCTCTTTCTCTTGCTTTATATGTCACGATATCGTGACACTTTTCTCTCTCTTCTCTAATGTCAGAAATCGTGACACTTTTCTTTGACTCTCTCTCTTGCAATATGTCATGAAATCGTGACACTTTTTCTTCCGTACATCTCTCTTGCAATATGTCATGAAATCGTGACACTTTTTCTTCCGTACTCTCTCTTGCAATATGTCATGAAATCGTGACACTTTTTTGGTCGTACAATCTCTCTTGCAATATGTCATGAAATCGTGACACTTTTTCTTCTCTATCTCTCTTGCAATATGTCACGAAATCGTGACACTTTTCTTTGCGTGCTCTCTCTCTTCAAACATGTCATGAAATCGTGACACTTTTCTTCTCTCTCTCTTCGAACATGTCACGAAATCGTGACACTTTTCTGCTTGCACTTTCTCTCTGAACATGTCATGAAATCGTGACAGTTTTGCTTGCTTGCGCTTTCTCTCCGAACATGTCATGAAATCATGATAGTTTTGCTTGCTTGCGCTTTCTCTCTGAACATGTCATGAAATCATGACAGTTTTGCTTGCTTGCTTTCTCGAACATGTCACGATATCGTGACAGTTTTCTTCTTCTCAACATGTCGTGATATCGCGACAGTTTTTCTTTCTTGCTCAACATGTCGCGATATCGCGACAGTTTTTCTTTCTTGCTCAACATGTCGCGATATCGCGACAGTTTTCTTCCTTGTGATTTTCTTTTGATTTTTAGCATATGGGCCACTTCGATCTTTTGGAGAATCTTAATTACCCACTATCTACTGTACATACTCTAAGGAACCTCTTAACTCCTGCCTCCATCAACCGATCTGTCTGATCGTGTTGACAACAATGATAATATCGTTGCTGCACCTTGCTCAACAATCTCCCCCTTTGGAATTGTTGGCAACACACATGCAATTTCCTGTAATTCTTCTCCCCCTTTGACAATAATACCAAAGGGCTGCAGACTCCCCTGAGTCCATGCACAACATTCTCAGGCACACGTTATGACAGTTAGCAAAAATTACAAATATGAGCAAAAATATAATCAAATATATAAATGCTCCCCCTAAGAATGTGGTCCTTTGGTTACTTGAAGAATCCTCACTCAGATCTATCTTCAACTGTGTTGGTTGTTGGATCTCTATCCATTGAGACTCTGTCCTCTGTACTCTATCAATAGGCTCACTAAGAACCTTTTACAAGCTCACATAGAACTTGTCCAATGCTGAATAACAAGCTCACACAGAACTTGTCCAATGTTGAATTACAAGCTCACCAAGAACTTGCCCAAATCTGCTCTAGAAATCTGTCCCAACACTGTCCTCAAATATTTCCCAAAGGCCTTCTCAATGGCTCAATCAATCAACCAACTCAAATATTTTCAACAATGCTCAACCACAAATATCACATAACAATGATACTCATGTTCTTTTCTAACTCAAGTTCTTTCACAACTAATGGGCTTCAACCACTATGCTTATAATACAAGGTTAACACAACTCTCAATTCAAAAACCTTGATGCATGTCAACCAACGCACTTTGAAAAGGAACCACAAACAATCATTTTCCCTCTTTGACAACGATACTTCTTTAGAGAAAATTAATGCTCTCTTATACCAAACGATGTGTTGTATTTTTGGTTAAGAAACGCACGCCTTCCCATTCACAACATGGATTCTATTTTATCTATAGATTGGGAATGTTACAGGCTTCAAAACAAGCACCTGCCAGCTTATGCTTCCATGACACGTCGACCTGTGCTGCATGTTCTATCTCAGATAGCGCCTATCAACTGTTGCATCGAAAACCTAGTTGTTCACCATGTTGTTCTGCTGAAGCACATCAGTTTGATACTATCTCCACAAACATCTACATGAACTGAAACACATTTTGACAACTATACGACAACTCCCCGACTACTTTCCTTTCATCCTCAGATAACCACACAAATACATAGGAGCATTAAAATAAAACTTTAACATTGCTCCCCCTGAGGATGTGCTACCTGGAGCTGCTTAGTGCAATAGAGGAGTAATCTCCTTCAGTCCAAGGAGACACGATTTCCTCTCTTCTTTCTTTCTCCAATATTTCTTGAACTTAGGTTGAAGGTTTTCAACTGCATCCCTATTTTGAACCTTTTCGTGAACTTGAACATTTCTCTTGGGTGGTTGTCTCTTGTACATCCTTGATGGATGATTATTTTCCTTTCTTTGATGCACATGATTTCTTCCCTGTCTGTGTTGCATTCTTTGCGTCTGATGAAATCTATTGTCTTGCCTTAGATTAGATACAAAAGTTCTTGGACAAGACCTTGCTATGTGCCCATGACCATTACATTTAAAACATTGCACATGGTGTTCAACCGGAATAATAGATGTATTTCTACCAAAGCATAACTCTTTGATCTATTATTCAATCCACAATAAATTGCCTTGTGACCATAATGGTTGCATCTAAAACAATAGCCATTAAAAGCATTATTATGAATAAAGTGAGAGTGATAGAACCTCTTTTGTTGTGGTTGCTTTGTTGTAGATCTCCTTTGAGATTTTCTTCCTTTTGAGGATTCAGCTTCAAGCTTTTCTTGCTTTGATCCTTCAGCAGTGGATTTCTTCTTCTCTGCAGCTTTAGAAGATGAAGGTTGTTCAGCTTCACATCCAAGACCAAGCTTACACATGGGGCTTCTTTGTTGCCTTATCATTTTATCTAGCAGCTCTGTGCTCTTCTCAAATTTGAGATTTGTATTGGCCTCTTCTAGTTGTTTCCTCAATAACACAATCTCCTCTTCTTGTTTGCAGCAAACAATCTCTTTCTCATTGATCTGTGACTTCAAGGCTTCTTCTAGTTTCTTGGCTTTATGAATTTGTAAGAAGAGATCTTCAATATTACCCTCATATTCTTCCAACTTCTTGGACAGTCTTTTGTTCTTTTTCCTTTCTAAACCCAACTCTTCAAGTGCAGCGATCAACTCACCTTCTAGATCTACTTCAACCTCTAGGTTTTCATCACATACTTGTTCTTTTTCTATTTTTTCTTCTTTGAGTGCCATATAAAGAACTTCACCTGTTTCCTCTTCAGAATCCTCACTGTAGCTGTCTTCTGATGAACTGACATTCTTGGAGATGAAACTTTTCTTCTTGAAGTTGCCTTTTCTGAAATTTGTTTTGTTCTTCCAGTCACTTCTTTCTTGGTGCGATCCTTCATCACTTATGTTCTTCTCATTAAGTGGACATTTAGCTGCAAGATGCCCAATGCCTCCACAATTGAAACATTTAAATGGTAACTTTCCTCTGTATTTTCCTTTTCCCATTTTTAGTTTTCGAACAAAGTTTGCTTCCATTTCATCTGATGTCTCTTCTTCCTCGGATTCTTGTTTTGCTTTTATATTTTTATGTGCTTTAAAAGCAGCTTCTCTCGTCTGTGGGTTTAGTTTTTCCTATTCTCATCTCATATGCAGTCAAAGAACCATGCATCTCATCCATACTAAAAGTATTTAGATCTTTAGCTTCTTCTATTGCTGAAACTTTAGAATCAAATCTTTGGGGAAGAGATCTTAGTACCTTTTTCACGATGACAACATCTTCCATTTCCTCGTCGAGTCCTCTAATCGCATTAATGATTCCATTAACTCTCAACATGTATGCCTCTATGTTCTCATCGTCATTCATCTTTAATGCTTTGAACTGAGCTCGATGCGTTTGTAACTTGGCCTCCTTGATCTTGTCGTCTCCTTCATGAATGCTCTTTAGTTTGTCCCATATGTCTTTTGCCATTTTACAACTCATAATATTTATCAGTTCGTTGTCCATTAAACCGCACATGATAGCATTCTTTGCTTTAGAGTTATTCTCAAATAGTTTCTTATCGACAGCATCGGTTGGAGGAGTGGTGGGTATTGTGTATCCACTGTCTACTGAATCCCAAATGTCATATCCCAAAGCACAAAGATATGTCTGCATCCCGAGTTTCCAAAATGTGTAATTAGTTCCATCCAACAATGGTGCTTTGTTTGATGAGAAGCCTTCACCACCTGCCATTGCGTACTAATCCAAGATCACCCTAGCTGGTTAAGCTTTGTTCAAGAACTTGGCTCTGATACCAATTGTTAGTCTCACAATGACACTGAGAGGGGGGGTGAATCAGTGTGGCTCTTTAAAACTTAAAAACTTCAACTCTTAAAGCCAAAACAATGAAAACTTAAAACCACATAAAGCAAATATAACAAGAGAGCATCACACAACACAAGATGTACCGAGGTTCACCAGTTTTGGCTACTCCTCAAAAATTGACTATTTGGACTCCCATCCAAATCCAGCCTTTGCAAAATATCAATTTTACAATCAATTTACCAGCACCCACTGGAAGGAGCACCAACCCCTGATTTATCTGCACCAACAGAAAGGAGCACCAACCCCTAATTTATCTACACCAACAGAAAGGAGCACCAACCCCTAATTTATCTGCACCAACAGAAAGGAGCACCAACCCCTGATTTATCTACACCAACAGAAAGGAGCACCAACCCCTAATTCCAAGCACCAACTTGGACTACAATTTTGAAACTATAAGATTGACATAAAAATGCCTCCGCTTTATACAAGACCCTGACTGGTCTATTGCTAACCCAACCTCTCTCGCTATTCACCAAAACATCACACACACTTAAGGCTCTGCTTACTGCACTTTTACAGCCCTCTTACAGCCCTCTTGCTGCGCTTCTTACTGCATTCTTACGGCTCTCACGGCTCTGCCTAACGCTCTCTTACGACACTCTTCCAACCCTCTTTTTGCAGCACTTTCACCCTATTTCAGTAGCACATTAATTCTCCATGCAGACCTCCTTTTATAACAAAGTTCTGATTCTATTTTTAACTTCCATATTTTTACATGCAACTTATTAATAGAAACTTCTATATGTAACTCCTTTATCTCATAGTATTCTCTCATGCATCCTATTAATAGTTATGACTCTTTGTTTGGTCTTCGACTGATGACTTTCAGTTTAATCGTCGCTCGATGATTTCACTCCGTAACTGGCCTTGTAACTATCGTTCTGACTTCAGTTCATTGTTCTTATTTTAGCTGCATGATTTTTCTCTGTAACTGCACCTGTAACTGATGTACTGACTTCAGTTAACTCTTCTTATTTTAGTTGCATGATTTTCTTCTACAACTGCACCTGTAACTGTCGTATAACTTTAGTTAACTATCACATATCTTATTTTGGTTGGGTTCTCTTCTTAGCTCATGAAAAACAGATCGTGACACTTACTCTTTTTTCTTTTTCTACCAAACACAACATGTCACGATATCGTGACACTTTCACCTCCTTGCTACTCTTCTTGGCTTGTACCCACAAAACCAAAACATGTCACGATATCATGACACTTTCGCCTCCTTGCTACTCTTCTTGGCTTGTACCCATAAAAACACAACATGTCACGATATCGTGACACTTTCGCCTCCTTGCTACTCTTCTTGGCTTGTACCCCTGAAAACACACATGTCACGATATCACGACACTTTCCCTCTGTACTCTTCCTCTTTACTTTTGTCATGATATCACGACACTTCTACATTCTTACTTTCTCTCTCCTCCTTTAGTCGTGAAAATGCGACATGTCACGAAATCGTGACACTTTCTCTCCTTTGCTCTTTCTCTTGCCTTCGGGTCACAAAAACCCGACATGTCGCGATATCGTGACACTTTTCTCCTTTGCTCTTTCTCTTGCCTTCGGGTCGTAAAAACCTGACATGTCGTGATATCGCGACACTTTTCTCCTTAGCTCTTTCTCTTGCCTTTTGGTTCCTTTTACTCTTTTACATGTCGCGATATCGTGACACTTTTTCTTTCGACTCTCTCTCTTGCAATATGTCACGAAATCGTGACACTTTTTCTTTCGTACAATCTCTCTTGCAATATGTCATGAAATCGTGACACTTTTTCTTTTGAACTCTCTCCTGCAATATGTCATGAAATCGTGACACTTTTTCTTTCGTACAATCTCTCTTGCAATATGTCATGAAATCGTGACACTTTTTCTTTCGGCCTCTCTTCTTCAATATGTCACGAAATCGTGACACTTTTTCTTTCGTACAATCTCTCTTGCAATATGTCATGAAATCGTGACACTTTTTCTACTTGCCTTTCTCTCTTCCAATATGTCATGAAATCATGACACTTTCTTCTGCTCTCTTTAATATGTCATGAAATCATGATAGTTTTCTTGCTTGCACTTTCTCTCCGAACATGTCACGAAATCGTGATAGTTTTGCTTGCTTGCGCTTTCTCTCCGAACATGTCATGAAATCATGATAGTTTTGCTTGCTTGCGCTTTCTCTCCGAACATGTCACGAAATCATGATAGTTTTTCTTGCTTCTTTCTCTCGAACATGTCACGATATCACGACAGTTTTCTTTCTTGCTCAACATGTCACGATATCGCGACAATTTTTCTTTCTTGCTCAACATGTCGCGATATCGCGACAGTTTTTCTTTCTTGCTCAACATGTCGCGATATCGCGACAGTTTTCTTCCTTGTGATTTTCTTTTGATTTTTAGCATATGGGCCACTTCGATCTTTTGGACAACCTGTAGCAACTTCACCCAAACATCAAAAACATCCTCATAAGCATTTAATAGCACTGCACATACTCTGAGTAACCTCTGAACTCTTGTCCACTGCATCACTGAACTCCTGTCCACCACATCAACCGATATGTCTGACTGTGTTGACAACAATGACAATACTATTGTTGCACCTTGCTCAACACTATCTAGGCATTGGGCAGAATAATTAGGAGGATCAATATAGTTAGATTGGTCATTTTCCACCATTCCCCTTTCCTCCAAAGATCAGGCTACGTTAAGAAGAGAACCTTTTAATAAAATATCCGTAGAACTTTTGAAGCCTGATAATACTATAGTAAATTTGGTTAGTTCTATGGAAGAGAAAGATTTGGGGGTTTATTCCATTTGGCACACCCCTTTTCTTAAAGAGATACCCAATGTCGAAGGGTTGGATCCTTTACTCAAAGTAGCTATAGATGCTGAATCAGATAGGGTCCTCACTACTGAAATATGGACCTTAACATTTGATGGAGCCAAGTCACAAGTTGGGGCTGGGGCTAGAATTAATTTAATAGACATAAAGGGAAACTATGTTAGAATTCCCCTGTACCAATAATGTGGTAGAATATGAAGCCCTGCTATTGGGATTAAGGAAAGCAAAAGAGCTAGGAATCAATTATTTGACTGTTTATGGGGATGCAGAACTCATTATATAGCAGATTAAGGGGAGGTACCAAACTAAACACCCAAGGCTGAAATAGTACAAGCAAGTCATCTTGGATGAAATAGGTAGATTCTTGGCCTTTAATATTTCACACATACCAAGAGAAAAAAATCATGTGGCCAACTTGCTGGCTATAAATGCTTCTAGGGTAGATAGTCCTGAGATTGATACAGAGTTTATGGAAAGGTTCCCCACTATATCTTTTTATCACCCCTCTATCCCCGATAATGTAGTATACCTGCAAGTTTTCTAGGATGACATCGATATAAAGGATTTCATGACAGTCCATAACCAGTTTATAGGGGTCATTTGTGATGAAGAGGATGAGCAAAAACTATAGCATGTGATAGGTACTCCCACCGAGGTGATACAACTTAAAACAAATAAAATTCCTAGAGGATTGGTGTCTCTAGAATCTTTATTTGATGACTTCGACAAGGCCCATAGGACTGCACCTAGTGAATCAGAGGGTGAAGAAGTCAATGTTGGAACAATTGCAAATCCAAAAATGGTTAGGATTGACAAATCATTACCTACCAAGGAGAAGAAACAATACATACAATATTTAAGAAAAAATAGAGAAAGTTTTTCTTGGGGGTATGATGAATTAAGAACCTTCAACACAGAGGTCATGACTCACATTATTCCCTTGAAGGAAGGTGCCAAGCCCTTCAGGAAGAAACAAAGAAAGTTCAACCCCACACTACACCCCATTATGCAAAAGGAAGTACAAAAATTTCTTGATGCAAAGATAATTAAAAAAGTGAGATTTTCCTCCTGGGTAGCAAACTTGGTGCCGGTTAGGAAAAAGAATGAGGAAATCAGGCTATGTGTAGATTTCAAAAATTTAAACAAGAGCTCCCTCAAGGATAATTATCCCCTTCCCAACATGGAACAATTGTTGCAAGCAGTGGTAGGGTCTTCCCGAATATCTCTCCTGGATGGTTTCTCAGGGTATAACCATATTTTAGTGAATCTAGAAGACCATTTTAAAACTGCCTTTACCACACCTTGGGGGAATTTTGAGTACCAAAGAATGCCATTTGGATTGATGAACGTTGGGGCCACCTTCCAAAGGGCCATGGATTTTACATTCAAAGGGCTGATGTTCAAAATAGTGGTAGTTTACCTAGATGACATTACTGTGTTTTCCAATAACCCTACAGATCATTTCTCCCATCTATCTCAGGTGTTTCAAAGGTGTAAAGAATTTGGGATTTCATTAAATCCAAGTAAGTGTTTGTTTGGAGCCTCCTATGGTAAATTATTAGGACATGTTGTCTTAAATGAAAGAATCAGTATTTACCCTAAGAGGACAAAGGCAATCACCCAAATACCACCCCTCAAGAGCCTTAAGGGAGTCAGGTCCTTCGAAAAAATAAACTTTGTCAGAAGATTTATCCCAAATTTCGCTAAGATTGCCAAGCCAATAAATGACATGATCAAGAAGGATGTAAAAATTAAATGGGATGAAGACAACCTCAAGGTATTTCAGCAAATCAAGGAGGCCATCACTATTGCACCTGTATTAACCTATCCGGATCACTCAAAATATTTTAACCTGTACTCCTTTGCCTCATAACATACCATAGCAGTTGTACTATCTCAAAAGGATGAAGAGGGGAATGAGAAACCAATAGCATTCATGAGTTCAAGAATGAAAGGAGCTCAAATGAGATACAAACCAATTGAAAAGTAGGCTTATGCCCTCATACAGGCTTTGGAGCATTTTAAAAGCATTTTTTGTGCCTGTAAAGTAGTTGCTTGTATCCCCTATATTGCTATCAAGGATGTTCTCACCTAGCCCAAGCCCATAGGTAGTTCGACAATATGGATGATTAAGCTATTACAGTATGATGTGGAGTTCAAAACAATAAAAAATATTAAAGTCCAGGGATTGGCCAAGTACATGGCTTACAAAGAAGAGCAGGAAATGGATAATGTTGTCCTACTACAGGATGAACAACAGGATGAACAACCAAGGCATGAAACTTCTGAATGGTATAAATATGTTTTGTTTTATCTAAAAAATCTATCTTTCTTCCTTGGGAATACTGCCAGTAGGATGAGAAGCATCAAAAAATAGTCTCAAAAATACCATCTCCAAGGAAATCGGCTGTACTAGAGACATCTGAGTGGAGTGTTACTCCTATGTGTAACTGAAGAGGAGGTTCCCGAGATCATTAAAGAATTTCACTTTGGTTTTTGCGGTGGCCATTTTATCCCTAAAGCCATAGCTAATTAAATAATGAGGGTGGGGTATTATTGGCCATCCCTTTTTAAATATGTTTACCAATCAGTTAGGATTTGTTACAACTACCAAATCTTCACAGGGAAAAAGAACCTGCCAGCCATGCCACTTCAGCTAGTAATTTTTGAAACTCCATTCTCCTAGTGGGGGATAGACTTAATTGGGGAAATCAATCCCAATTATTTAGGGGGACATAAATGGATTATTATTGCAATGGATTACCTAACCAAATGGGTGGAAGCTACCCCTCTAAGAAGGTCGATAACTACTACAGTTATTAATTTCTTGGAGGAAAATATACTAACCAGATTTGGGGTACCCAATAAGTTGGTGACAAACAATGCCAAGTATTTTACCTCCTATGAGATGATTGACTTTTGCAATGAATATAGCATTGAATTGTCTCATTCTACCAATTATTATCCTCAGGGCAATGGGCTAGCCGAATCCTCAAATAAGAACATCATCACAAGGATTAAAAGGTCATTGGGGAAGAACAAGAGGGGTTGGGACAATGAGCTTAAGTATGCTTTATGGGTAGACAGATTGTCAATCAAGAGGGCCACTAGCATGATGCCATATGAGCTGGTTTATGGAGAAAGAGCATTGTTACCCCCACAACTAGAAAGGGTAGCTCTCTCCTTATTGTTGCAAGATCATGAACAACCAAATGAGTTGCAAAGAAGGATGGACCAATTGGTGAAATTGGAAGAGGAACAAGAGAGGTTGTTACAAGGATGATCGGCCAAATGAACAGGATAGTGGAATTATTCAACAAAAATGCCAAAGGATAAAATTTTGTTGTGGATGATGTAGTGCTATATTGGGACCCTAAGAATGACAAGCCTGGGGAGAAGGAGAAATTTGAGCCAAAATGGTTGGGACCCTATCATATTGCCAAAGTAGTGGGTCAACACACCTACATATTGAAGGACATGGAAGGGGAGGAAGTACCTATACCAGTCAATGGGCAGCATCTAAATATTTTTGGCCCCATGGGCTAAGGTTTAAAAAAAATGGGAGAAGCATGTGTGTCAGTCCTTTGTCACCCGAAGAGTCTGGAGTTCTCAAGTCATTGTCTTCCATCCACCCCCTTGTCCTAGTTAGAGCCGATGTTAGCCCCCAAAAGGATAGTCCCCATTTTGGGAGCCTAACTTACATTTTCCCTTGGGGTGCACAAGGTTGTGCACCCCGATCTGGCCCTATGTGCTCCAAATGAGTGGAGCACACTAAAATTCCCTTGGGCATACAAGTTATGTGCCCCAAGCCAAGCTTGCGTCCTCCATTAGTGGAACACACAAGGACCTCAATGGGTGCACTCCCTTGTGCACCCACCGCTAACCCGTGTACCCCATTAGGGATGGGGTACAAAATATCCCCTAGGGGCACATGAGTTGTGCACCCCACCCTAAGTTAGTGTATTCCATGAGGAGGTGGAGCGCATGATAGTCCCTTAGGGCACAAAGCCTATGCGTTACATCATGAAATTATGCACTCCAAAGGAGTGGAGCGTGCATGAAGCCAAAATGGGTGCACCACCTTGTGCACCCCAAATAAGCTCGTGTGCTCCACTCCAATGGAGCACATAGAGCTCCCATGGGTGCACATCCTTGTGTGCCCATCCCCACCTCACATGCTCTATTTCTATGGAGCACGCACAAGACCTTGGAGCGCACAAGTTATGCACTCCTCTCCTTGCCAGTGCACTCCTCTCTTGAGGTGGAGCACACAAATTCCACTGGGACACACAAGGTTGTGCACCCCATCCCATCCATGTGCCCCACTCTCTCGGGTGTGCAAGTGTCCAAGTCGGGTGCACAAGTTATGTGCCCACCTTAGGGTGGTGCACTCCACTATAGTGGAGTGCATAAATTCCATTATGGGTGCACAACCTATGCATCCCAATGAGTCTTGTGCACCCCACTCCCTTGGGATGCACAAAGGTCAAGCGAGCACACAAACTAGTGCACCCACCTTGGGAGCCATGCGCTCCACTCCCCAATGGAGCGCACGTGCAAAAATTAACTCTAGTATGCTTCACACATGTGCATGCCTACCTATTTCTGCCCTATCCAATATTGAGCTACCACATGTTCGACCTGCTGCCCCCAGCCACAAAGTGGTAGATGACATGGCATGCCCAACCAATCAAAGAACATCATCACATGAAAAAGTGCATGCACCCATCTACCCAAATTTAATGCACATGCTTTATTAGAAGGTGGTGGACCTATTTTACACCATTCACACATGCAAAATTATTTTTCGATGAGGTCGAGCATAGAGTAAAAGAAGCAAGGTAAATTGTAGTTTTACTCATGGCGTCTACCAGTTCTGATGTTCCAAAGACTTTGATCATCCGGGTGAGAGTTGGTAACATTACAGGGGCGTGGCCCATAGTGAGGAAAATGGGGAGGGTGCAAGACCCTAAGGCCCTTGTTAATTTGCTAGATACAAGTAGAGATATCACCAAGGAGCAATAGAAGGAGGTAGAAGGGGTCACCATCTATGCATTTGACCCTATCGAGGAAGACAACCAATGCCACCCTACCCTCCTAAGGAGCCTTTACACCCAAGCATACAGAGATAGTACCTCACCTACCCCAATTTGTAACAAAATGGAACACGAACCTGGGCTGGTTGACATGCCCAAAAGTATACCACTCATCCGACCTATTGGCTTGGCTCACGGTCTCCTATGACTCCAGGGCATGCACGATTTATGATTACAAAGTCCAAGTGGTAGTTCGGGTGTCAAAAGATAGAATTAGGTAGGTCTTCATCCTAGCCACTGTGTCCAGGGTAGTGGACTTTAAGACATTGGCCCTCTAGGCCACTTATATGTTAAATACAACTTCCCCTAGTCTCTGTTAAATAAGGAAAGGAACAGACCATATGAATTCCCCATAAGGAAGTTCCTGCTTCAACCCTAGGCACAAGATTACGTCGACATGATAAACTTGGTATTGGGGGAGAAATACTTGGAGCCAATTACGAAGGAGATAATGTTTCTCATCCTCTAGTGTAACAGAACAGACAAGACTCCTCTCTATAGGTGGGAGGATGTAATTAACGATAATCTAGATAAGGAATTGTAGTAGCTACAAGAGGCCATATTGGCCAATAAGGAGGTGATGCCTCCTTTTTCCTATTATTCTTTCTTCATTCATTTGTTTGTAGCACAGTTGGACAAGTCATTAGTAACTCAATTGGGAGGGGTAACTATGCCAACCATGCAATACCAGTTATTATGCATCCAGGAGGGGTGCTCCAATTATAAAACCTTCTTTGAGAAGGTCCTTATAGTGGTCCACTTTTGATTGTGTGGGAAATTTCCAGATAGGATTGGGAAGGGAGTTAGAAATTTCCTGCACTAGGAAAAGGTAGGAGACTTCTTCTATGTGGAGGAGTTTTCTTACATCAGGATATACAGGTTGAAGTTGCCCCCAAAAGCACTCCCTCTACACTGTCCCACGTCCATCACCATCCTAGAGATCACTCGACAG
This sequence comes from Wollemia nobilis, assembly GCA_028583015.1. NCBI lineage: Eukaryota > Viridiplantae > Streptophyta > Pinopsida > Araucariales > Araucariaceae > Wollemia > Wollemia nobilis. The sequence goes on along the minus strand of JAQPPZ010016710.1, from coordinate 7,745,045 downwards.
ATGGCCGAAGAGGTTAAAATCAGGCACTTAAGGAAGAAGGGACCAGTGAAATGGTTACCAATTCCCTGCACAATGGGTCATTATACTTATCTTGGCCACTTTGTCATGTTGCGGGCTATCTGGAACATGGATACCTACTATTTTATAGAAGTCACTTGGAGGGCCTATGACCCAGATGGCCACCACAAGAAAGAGGTTACAGGTAAGCTTGCCCTTCTGAAAGTCACACACGATGTTGATAATTTTGAAGATGAAATGCAGAAGGCCTTCAGGAACAATCAAAAGTTGGACTTGGTATGGAGGATGACCGATCGACCTTATAGTAAATTGGAAGTTGTGGGTGATTATAGTGCCCAGTTAAGATTGCACCATGGGCTACTAGTTGAAAAAATGGTCCCACTGGTCCTAGTGGCCCCTCCAAAGGAATTTGAGGACCCCACCTTTCAGATTGCCCGACAGGACGCTGACCTTTTCCAGGTCATGATGCAAATTGTTGATGAGGCCCAATAAGAGCAGGCCAAACTCCCTTCTTCTTCTAGTTCTCCCTGTTGCCACCTCAAAATGGAAGGATTTGGCTATTGGCCCATCACCACAAAGTACCACCTCATTAGCACTAACTTTGATAAGCCCACAAGAGCAAGGCCAGTTGGTAAGAGGCCAACATTCTTTGTATTCTGCCACCTTAGTGATCAATCAAGAGGAATGTAAAGTGTACCCCAAGGTTATGAAGAAAATAGCCAAAGCTGGGGGATTATCCAATATCTTGAGAGGCTATGAGGTGCAAAGCCCCACATAGTCCCCTACTCACAAAAAGGCTAGGACCGAGCCTTCGGGCCAAGAAGTCAAATGTTTGATGATGGCAAGGGTCAATGATACCTGCCAATTTACAGCTGATGAGGAGGACCAAATTCAAGATATGGAAGAACAAATATCCCCTAGTAAAGGGGTAGTCAGGCCTAGAAGGACAGTTGAACAAGAGGCCACTAACACATCTGTTGCCACCTTTGAAATACCTTTACCACCTAGTATGAAGGTGTAGACACCTAAAACATGTCATGTTTAGGGGAACTACTTACATAGGCACATTCATAGGCCATGTGACTTAACCTTGGACTTTCCAAGCATCAAAAGTGGTTCTCACCACTCATCTGGGGCATTCTAAGCCCATCCAAGCTTGGCCACTATAAACCAGGGTGGCCAGATTCTAGCCGCTCAAGCTCAGAGTGGCCAGACCTTAGCCACTATAGATGACAACGACCAAATCTTAGTCACTGCAGACGATAGCGGCTAAGCCATAAAAAGCATTTTGCCAACAAATCGGCCCATTCATGGGTGGAAGTGGTAGTCTGCATGCAATAAAGGTGAGCGGGGACAACTTTGCATTCCCCTTTCATGACCAGTTCACATAGGAGTCTTAGATCCAAATTTAGACTTCAGTTAAACATAGAAAAACAAGAGCTTCTCATGCTAACATTCACTACGCATGAGGAATTCAATCCTAGGGTTTTGAACATAGACCTAGGGTTTCACACACTTTAAAAGGTGCAAGCCTAAGAGCACCAAAGGGGATCACATATCTAGAATTTATCATCACACATTGAATAGAATAGGTCATTGAGGAGAGCTTTCGAGACTTGGAGAGCTTCCCTTGGAGACTACCTTTACAGTGAAGCCCTACCATATTGGAGAGCATATTGGAGCATCTTTGAGGAGCAACAAGGTGCTAGCCGATCAAGGGTTTAACATGAACAAATCAACCACCATTTCAACATCGGATACAAGCTTTGATCCATAGCCTTGGAGCAAAGAAGGCAAGTTTCACTTTAGCGATCGTTGTCCTGGATAGTGGCCCGTAGGCCTAGCTTAGGGTTTAGACATTAGCTTCTTTTATTCTACTTTCTTCATATCTTCATATCATTAGCATAGATTTACATGATTTCATAGCATAGTTTCATCATATTTTTATTAAGTTCATTTATTGCTAACAACCTCATCCAGGGAGGCAATCTCGGACATCTAAGCGTGTGTTGTTGTTTCATTGTTTACAGGACTACAGGTTCATCGAGAAAATCCACAACATACGAGAGCAAGAGGATCCCTCTGGCAATCAGACCTAGAGAAGGAGGCATCTGTAAGCCCTCATACATTTCCATGTGTGGAACCAGGAAGCTTGTGAAAGCGCACCACCCCTTGCTAGGGGACATCTTCCTCATTTGTAATTCATTGTATCAAAATGGGTATCCCTAAGAGGGACCGACATGTAACCAGGTTTCAATACAAATAAAGAGATCTATCTTTGTTACTTTTCATGTTATATGCTTTTCATGGTCTTTCATTTCATTTTGGGTATAATATTGCAAGTAGAGTAAAGCGGTGCATGCATCCTGGGGTCGCTATAGATGGCGATCACGGTGGGACCTCCACTAATTTGTTATTTTTGGCCTGAATACTAACTTAGTTTTGTGTGCATGTTTGGCCGCTCTGGTCTACAATGACTAGGAATCAACCACTCTGATCGACAGTGGCTCACAGGCTCAGCCGCTCCTGCTAACAATGGCCAAAAATCAACCGCTCTGAGTGACAATGGCCAGCACTGGAGTGCAGCAGAGGATAGAACTTTTGTTCTCTGAGCTGGATTAAAGGTTGGTACATATTTTTTGATATTTTATGGTTTTCTGTCTGCTTCTATTTTCTTAAAAATAGTGATAATTAAGACATATTTCAATTTGGAAAACTTAAAGAATGGAAAAGAATGAACTTGCATCTTGCACATCTTAGAGTCTTTTTAGATTTACCACTAGGCGTTGCTAGGAACAACGACTTATGCTTGTAAAGTCTGCCCTAGAACCCAACGTGCTAGAAACTGTGTGTTGGTTTGCTTGCCTTGAGGCCTTTCTAAAGGCCATATTTGCACCTAATAGAGTGCATCCATTAATCTCATAGTAGCTATGCATCTTTCTGAAAATTGAAATGTATTTTGCATTAGGCATATAGGAAAGAGTCATTGTTGTTGTATGATGCATTCTTATTCATGCAAACTTAAAATGAACACCACACACACACGCATCATTTAAACATTGGGGAGTTGGATTTCATCACCAACCCTCAATTCAGTCTGGTGATGTTGGCATTCATCTCCTTCCATCGGTTTGCCCCCTAGAGCTTCCTAGAAATGGATTGAGGAACTTGCTTATAGTGTTACTAAGTTACTTATGTTCAAACTGTCTCCCACTATTGGAATCATTGGTTCAGAGTGGAAGAACTAGGCGAACCCCCCACTAGGATTTAAGTGGTGTACCCTAGTCTCTTTTGAGAAATCATGTTTGGCATGAGTGTTCTTGATTATCACTATGGATGAGTCTCCTCATTCTTAATCCAAAGCAAAAAAGAAATCAGAAAAACAACAAATCATCAAAATACAACAAATAGTTTAGGGCACACTTAAATTGATAATCAAGATAAACATTTGCTTGGTATTGTTTGGTCATATTTAAGTGTAACACAAAATCTAAACTCTCAAAAACACAATGGTCAAAACAAGAAGTAAACATCCTCGGTCTGATACCGAGGGAGAACCTGAAGCAACTCACACCCTTAGGCGAAGTCGTAGTCACATTGGAAGACCTACTCATAAGACCGTGAGATGCAGTTCCATGAGTCTAAGGGGTGATAACTCAACCCTTGGGGGATCTCCTCGAGAAACCCCAAATAGGGAGCAACATCATGGAACTACATCACATAAACACAAAGAGGCCTCACGACCATCATCATCAAGGAGACATGAGGAGACCTCAAGGGCTTCCTCCAAAAACATAGAGACTTCTCAAAGACATGAGGAGGCCTCAAGAGCTTCCTCCCCACATGGACATAAGAGAGGTTCCAAAACCCATTCTTCACATAGATATGATGAGGCAACCATATCTCCATCCTCATGGAGAAGGGGGGTGACCACAAAACCTTCATCATCAAAAGGACACATAGGGGTTACAACATCCCAACATTCACATGAAACATTCAAAATAGATCAGCCCACTGAGGGGCATGAAACTAGAGATACATCTAGTCATAGACATCAAATAGAAGATATCCTTCACACAAGAGGAAGGATTCCAATAGACTATGACCTCATTGGGATAAATGGCACCCCATGGGATCAGCCATGGAGAACAAGGTAGTTAGATGAGTTGGATCAGATTTATTCGAGGCCACCTCCCAAAATCGTAGCTATAGAGAATTCTGCATCTGGAAGCTCATGAACCATGACTTCTAAGCCCACTTCTCAAACTGGGGGTGCCTCAGGGTGACCCCATAGTAAGCATATAGAGTCAGATCATAGAGATACTCAATAATACACTGAACAAGTGACCTTAGCTAGCAAGAGCAAGGAAATAGTAGAAACCTCCTCGAGGGATCTACGAGTCAAGACCACTAGAACAGGGTCAGATAAACATGAGTCCTCTATGACATTGCATTTTAACCACATGCGATGGCTAGAGAATGCCTTGCACAAAGAGTGAGAGCTTGTGGAAGCTCTTGAACATGATAAACAAAGAGAAAGGCTTTTACGCCAACATGAGCAATGGTTAAGAGAGCAAGCTGAGCAACTAGCTCGTAACAACCAACAAGCAAATGGTAATGATCATCAAAGAGATCAATGCATTGACTCACCAAGAGAGGGGCATATTAGACAAGAAGGGAACCCACAATAGAACCACCCTCCAAATCATGAGTGGAATCCAACTGGTGGAGAAAGGGTAAACCTAGTAGATCAGGAGCAGACACATCCTGAATCCCTTCATAGGAGGGAAGAAAATAGAACAAATCAAGTGGATAGAGGGCTACCTCCATTGCCACCATGAGGGGGCCTATAGGAAGAGGAACTCCTCACCTCAAAGGTATTTCAAGCACTTGCTAAAAATATGAAGTCCTTTGAGAAACAAGAGATGGCTGGGAACCAACCAACATTAAGCAAAATACACAACCAACCATTGTGTCCATCAGTTCCTAGCCCTGCATATCCTAAGCATTTTGAGATGCCTAGGTTAGAGAAGTTTAAGGGTGAAGAGGATGCACAAGAGCATGTTACCAATTTTATCAATGCATGTTTTCATCTTGAAGACAATGATGCTCTTATGCTAAGGATATTCATCATGACATTTTTGGGCGCTGCCACCCAATGGTTCAACCAATTGCCCAAGCATAGCATATCCAACTTTGAACAACTAGTGAATGCTTTCTTGAAGCATTTCTCTTTTGGTGCTAAGAGAAAAGTGAACCTTTCAGACCTGGCCAATTTGAGACATTATGATGATGAGCCAGTAATGGACTATGGGAATAGATGGAGAAAGGTCATGGTAAAATTATCATTCTCCGTTCCCATAGAAGAGATCGTCCGAATGTTCACCAAGAGTTGTTCCAAACATATTTCCCTCTTGCTACAACTACAATAATACCCCTCATTTGAGGAAGCTTTGGCATAGGCCAAACTCATTGAGGACATAAAATTAGATGAGGGAACCATCAAACTCTAAACCAAGAAGGAGTGGAACAAAAATGACAAAAATGACAAAAATAAGTAGGCCAACCCTACTCTAGTCAATCAAGTGGTATTGGTTGCACCTAAGGATGGGGCTGCACAACAACCACAAAATTATCAAGCGCATCCCCCACCAGCCAACTATGATCAAAAGAACAATCAGGGGAGAAATAGAGAATGCAAACCCCCTCACTATTTCACACCATTGATAGAATCAATGCAATCAATCTTCAACCAATTGAGCGAGGTGAGAAAGATCAGATTCCCTGATATACCTCTCATAGATCCCAACCATCCTAAGCCAAAAGGATATAGGGAAGATCAATTTTACCCTTATCATAGGATACCGGGGCACAACATTGAGGTTTGCCATGGTTTCAAGCACCAAGTGCAAAACATGATTGAGGTGGGAGAGCTTAAAGTTGACAACCCATTAGCTCTCGAAAATAGAGATATGGGCATATACAAAAACCCACTACCAAATCATGAGGCCCCTAGAGAGCAAGGGGCCCAAGTCAATCAGGTCCGAGTTGATATACCTACCCACGGATGTGTTGGGATGGTCAAAATTGTCAATATAGCAACCAGGAGTAGACGGTATGGTCAAACACAACCTCCTACAGCTCCTATGAATGTCCCAACTACACCAAGGTAGAGGTAGGGGCAAAACAACCTTCCAGGTCCACCAACCCGACCTATGGTTACTATTCGGAGTAGACTTGAGCAAAACTTACAAATGACTCCGACCAAGCTATCTATCTATGAGCTCATACAATAGTCCCCGAAGCACAGGGAGACCTTGATGGAGATTTTAAGGACAATTGAGCTCCAACCACAAGATCCAAATGCATTCACCCATTTTGTGGGACAAGTACAAGAATGCCAAGAACCTGTAATCCAATTTTATGATTACGAGATTAAGATAGTACCTACTACCTTACCAGACCCTCCACTGCACATTGTGGCATCAGTCAATGATTTACCATTCAAGCGGGTCTTGATCGATACAGGTTCATCAATCAACATCATCACAACAACAACAATAGAGCACCTCAAGATCCCCAAGTCCCATATCATTCCAGGAGCCTACACATTGAGGGCTTTCAATGATGCTCTATGCAATACTATGGGAATGATAGTCCTACCTATCAAGGTGGGGCATAAGACCATCCCCATGATGTGTCATGTCTTGGAAGGGGCCATGCAATACAACATCCTCTTAGGGTGACCTTGGATAAGGGACATGAAGTGTGTTCCTTCAATATTGCATCAATGTGTCAAGTACGTGCATGATAACAAAGTTTATATGGTGTTAGCTGATGAGGAGCCATTTAAGTATGTCCATCAAGTGGATTTCCCAGGAGAATTTGTGATTCCCTCTACCCACTTGTACGTTGGACCTTCATCTCCAACTATGCAACTGAATGACAAAGACAAAGGGGTATGAAAGGACCCATCCACATCAATACCTCATTTAGCACCCAACATGACTAATGCTTCTAAGAGACCATCAACGTCTAAACCAAAAGATAATTAGAAGCTAAAGGCACCCATGGGTGAGGAAAGGAAGCTCAAGGAAGCGCTAACCATAGCCATTGAGAAAGGTCCAAGTCCCATGGAAGAAGAAGATCTCCAAGATCAAGTCGAAGATGATGACTACCATCCCGCTTCACCAGTGTCATCCATGGGGTCATCCACCTCACATGCAACTATACACTTGGAAAGTATAGGGATAGGAGAGTACCTTGTGTAGAATATAACATTCATGCCTATCATAGAGTCTACACAAGACATCGGATGACCGAAAGACTTAAGACCACCAGTGGGAATAGTGGTTCCACTTGGAATCCCTCCCAATCAGATAAACTTTGTCTATGTTGGACTAGACTGCACCCATAAGTCTATTGATGAGGAAGAGGACAATGATGAATTATTCACTATTAATGTTTGTTACCTCTCTAATCCTGAGTTTTCTCTAAGCTACTTTGAACATTGCCATTGGCATGGTTACGGTCTTGGTATATATGAGCAAGGGCGTAGATGGCCATTCGAGCCACAATACTAGCTTCCCACTGATAGGTTTGGGTTAGGCTATCACATCAGAGGTCGGGATGACTCTCTAGTAGTAGCCTTGGATAGATTGAGCTTGGGGTTAGGAGAAGACATTGATTTTATTCCTTATCACCCATTAAGTTCAAGACTTATGAGCAACAGGCAAGTGGTCATGGTGAACATACCACCACCCGAATCTTATCATCCAAGATCCACAATCAATGCCACCCCAATAGGATACAACTCATGGGATGATGAGCAAGAAGAAAATGGATATGTGGCAAGTGATGATGAAGCACAAGAGGGCTTGGCCTATCATGGGCCTCACTATTTACATAGATTTACTTGGTCCATCCACAATGAGAGTGGATTCATATCAGATGAGAGTGGCTATGAGTCAGAGGACTCAATAGAGAGAGCCTATCTAGGATCAAGACATTCGCCCCAAAGCTTTGGGTAAGACACTAATGCAAATGGCTTCTTCATAAGTGATGAGGAATATGAATATGAGATATAAATGGCCTACTTGGGGCCAAGACATGAGCCTCTTATCTTAGGGCCACATACAAATGCAAATGGTTTTTGGATAAGTGACGATGACTTTGAAGATGAAACCAAAATGGCTTATCTTGGGCCTCACCATTTGTAGCAAGTCAATGCATTAGTAGAGAGAGAGGCGGCACTTCATGCCATAGACCCTCATTTGTGGTTTTTAGGAAGACCGGTTGACTTAGCTGCCATTCACCAGATGGTCAATCCCCCTCTACCTACATTCAGAGGGTGGCTAGAGCCCAATGATCCTATTATCCGACCTGCTCATGGGCCAGATCTAGAGATTCCTTTTCCTCTAGAGCCTCATCATGAGTATGGAAGGGAAACCTCTGAGATAAGATTTCACCCATGTGGTTCTAGAGATTTCATTCCATCCATCAACATGATCTCCATTGATTTGACCACTCCACTTCATAACCCAATCGATCCCACTAAACCTTTGTGTCTTGATATGAGGGCTATTGATTGGGATCACGTTGATTCACCCATAGAGCTTGAGGATATTTTCTCTAATGAAGAGATATTGCAACCATTCCATTTTGCACCAGGTTGTGCATATGACGTGTTCCATGCTGGTTTGGATCCTGAGTTAGTAGGACCTATAAATCCCATCGATGACATTCACTTGATACCCATGCCTCACCAGTTGGAGGATGGGTCACATATGGCTATAGAAGTGACTTTCGAGGTGGACATCAGTGATGATCCTACTCAACCAAAGAAATTCAAGTTTGGAGAAAGTCTATCTCTAGAGGAACAAGCCATCATAATCCCTCTCCTTAAAGAGAGGCCAAATATTTTTGCTTGGACTTACAAAGACATGCCAGGGATCGATCCAAAGTTAGTTGTTCACAACCTTTCATTGGATCCCCTAAAGAAGCCAGTCAAGAAAAAATTAAGGAAGATGCATCCAACCATCACTTTGATGGTGAAGAATGAATTGCAAAAACTACTGGATGCGGTTTTCATAGTGCCCATTGACTACCCTGAATGGGTATCAAACATGGTGCCCATGGGAAAACTAGATGGAAGAGTCTGCATTTGCATAGATTTTAGAGACTTGAATAGGGCAACTCCAAAGGATTCATTCTCATTGCCAAACATAGATGCTCTTGTTGATGCCACCATAGGTCATGAGATGCTCTCCCTAATGGATGGTTTTTTGGATACAATCAAATCCAGATTAAACCTGAAGACCAACACAAGACTACTTTCATCACTCCATGGGGGACATTCTATTACAAAGTAATGCCATTTGGCCTTAAGAATGTTGGTGCCACATATCAATGGGCCATGACATACATCTTTCATGACTATATGCATAAGATCTTGGAAGACTACATTGATGACTTACTAGCCAAGTCTTTATTATGGCAAGAGCATGCTCAAGTCCTTACAAAGGTCTTCGATCACCTCATAGAACACAACGTCAGATTGAATCCTAAGAAGTGCGTGTTTGGCGTAACTTCTGGTAAGCTCTTAGGGTTCATCATTTCTAAGAGAGGCATCGAAGTCGATCCTACAAAAGTAAAGGCTATATTGGAAATGGCCACCCCTACCAACATTAGGGAGTTGAGAAGCTTACAAGGCAAGGTAGCATCCATCAAATGGTTCATTGCATAGTTGTCAGACAAGTGTAGGCCCATGAACCAGTTGCTATGCAAGGATGTCCCATTTCATTGGGATGAAGAGTGCCAACAAGCCTTTGCAGAGATCAAAACATACCTGGCAACACCACTAGTATTGGCTCCACCAAGGCCAGACATACCATTTTTACTATACATATCGGCTACTAATTTTTCTTTGGGCACCATGTTAGCCCAAAAGAACGTGCAAGACAAAGAGCAAGCCGTATATTACATTAGTCACACCTTGGTGAGTTATGAGCTAGGATATGCGTATGTAGAAAAGTTGTGCTTAGCAATGGTCTTTGCAACCAAAAAGTTGTGACACTATATGTTGAGCCATACGACCTACGTTATATCCAAACAAAATCCTTTGCAGTACATGATGAACAAGACATATCACAATACACGTATGACAAAGTGGATCATGCTATTGATAGAATTTGATCTAGAGTTCATAAGCCAAAATTCCATCAAGGGACAAGTCATAGCAGATCAATTAGTAGAGGCCCCTCTTCAGGAGAGCAAGCCTCTCACCATAGAGCTGCCTGATGATGCAGTCTTTGCATTATCAGATCCACCAAAACTCGAAGAACCTGAGAAAGAAAGAGACATGTCATTGTTCTTCGATGGTTCAAAGTGCGAGCAAGGGGGCGGAGTAGGGATAGTATTTATCACACCATAGGGTTCTCCATTGCCCTTATCATTCAAGCTAGACTTCCCTTGCATGAACAATAACACAGAGTATGAGGCCCTGATCTTGGGACTTCAAAAAACTGTGGCAATGGGCATTAAAATATTTGAACATCTTTGGTGATTCCTTGCTCATAGTTAACCAAGTCAAAGGCCTATTCCAATGTAGGTGCCCACTCCTGAAAGCTTACAAGGAACTTGTTGACACTTATCTAGCCCGACTAGAATGGTATGACATCAAGGCAATCCCTCGTACGTCAAATAGATTTGTAGACACCATGGCATATTTGGGATCCTTAATCCCTTAGAATCCATCTACTGATTTCACAACCATTCATGTGAAAGTGCTTATGCACTCAGCAATACAACATGAGGCTATTGACAATCAAGAGTCAGTCAACATGATCCAAACTGAACCAAATTAGGATTGGTCCTTCAGAGTTAGAGCTTTCTTGCAAATGACACCTTGGGAATATTTGATCTCTCAAGGTCCTACGGAGTGTGGTACAACCATTCACCATAGGGTTGCCTCTCAATCTGTGTTCTCAGATTCTGAACCATAGAGGGAACATGTCATTTTATCCATAGAAGTGATGGCTTATCAGGATTGGCTATCCCAATTGTGGGAGTTCCTAAAGCTTGGAATAGTACCGCAAGGCCTGTCGCATGCTGAAATATGAGCATTTAAACAAAATGTGACTAGGTACATTTTTCTAGGAGAGATCCTTTATAGACGAGGCTATGATGGAATACTCCTTCATTGTCTTGAGCCCTAGGAAGCATCCTGGGCAATTTCGCAAGCTCATGATGGTACGTGTGGTGGCCACTTTAGTGGCATGGCCATCATTAAGCACATCTTGAGAATGGGTTACTATTGGCCCACTATGGAGAAATACTATTATGAGTATGTCAAGAGATGCGTTAAGTGCCAACATCATGCAAACCTCATGCACTTGCCATCACAAGCCTTGCAACCCATCCAGGCAGCATGGCCCTTCTCATAGTGGGGACTAGACTTGATTGGGAAGATCTCTCCCCCATATTCAGGTTGACACACATTCATCATAATGACCATAGAGTATTTCACCAAATGGGTCAAAGCGATCCCCTTGACATCGACTACTGGACCAAGGATTGTGGAGTTTATACTCCACAATATCATAAGTCATTTTGGGGTCCCTTCGAAGATAATATCGGATAATGGACCATATTTCAAGAACAAAAATGTGCATGCTTTAATGAACAAATACCATATTCAGCATAATTTTTCAACACCATATTATCCGCAAGCAAATGGGCAAGCAGAAGCCTCAAACAAGACCATCATCTCCATCTTGAGGAAGATGATAAAAGATAATCATAAGGATTGGCATTTGCAATTGCCTCTCGCATTATGGGCATACAGGACTAGTGTGCGGATGCCCACTAGGGCAACACCATTCTCACTTGTATATGGCACTGAGGCCATCATGCCCCTAGAGTTGGAAATTCCAACCTTGCGAGTAGCCTTGAAAGACTTGATAGATGATGACACCACATGACAAGGCCACCTTGATCAGCTAACGCTTCTTGATGAACATCGAGTCAATGCCTTAGAGCATCTCCACATTTATCAGAGTCACCTTGCATGAGCTTACAATAGTAAAGTCCATCTAAGGGAATTCAAATTTGGGGATCTTGTGCTCAAAGAAAACCAATAGAACTCAAACCTACCACCACACTTGCGAGACAAATTTATGACAAATTGGATAGGCCCCTACATGATTTCAAAAAAGGTTGGGCCTGGAACATATCACCTTACATCATTAGAGGGTGTTGAAGAGCTTGAACCTCTCAACATCATTCATTTGAAGGCATTTCACACATAAAAATAAAAAACATTCAAATATGTCATAAAAATAAAAAACATTCAAATATGTCATAAAATAAAAAACATTCAAATATGTAAAAATAAAAACATTCAAATATAAAAAAAGCATTTAATTCAAATATAAAAGGCTCCAAAGGCATCTTTAAGCCCTTTGGTCAAATCATAAAAGGCTCCAAAGGCATCTTTAAGCCCTTTGGTCAAATCATAAAAGGCTCCAAAGGCATCTTTAAGCCCTTTGGTCAAATCATAAAAGGCTCCAAAGGCATCTTTAAGCCCTTTGGTCAAATCATAAAAGGCTCCAAAGGCATCTTAAAAGCCCTTTGGTCAAATCATAAAAGGCTCCAAAGGCATCTTAAGCCCTTTGGTCAAATCATAAAAGGCTCCAAAGGCATCTTTAAGCCCTTTGGTCTAATCATAAAATGCTCCAAAGGCATCTTTAAGCCCTTTGGTCAAATCATAAAAGGCTCCAAAGGCATCTTTAAGCCCTTTGGTCTAAATCATAAAAGGCTCCAAAGGCATCTTTAAGCCCTTTGGTCAAATCATAAAAGGCTCCAAAGGCATCTTTAAGCCCTTTGGTCAAATCATAAAAAGGCTCCAAAGGCATCTTTAAGCCCTTTGGTCAAATCATAAAAGGCTCCAAAGGCATATTTAAGCCCTTTGGTCAAAAATAAAAAATACAAAAATAATCAAAATACAAAAAAATACAAAAAATAAAAAATAAAAAAAACATTTGCATCTCACATCCACATTCACATAGTTGCATTTTAGCATACATATCCATTGCATTTGCATATGTTATGATCACATTCTTACAAACGATGCCACAGTTTGTATCTCAATCACAATAATCAAGTCCATCTTCATCCATGCATCCATGTGAGTAACTGTGTTTCTCAACACAACCATTTCATGTTGCTATAAGAAACATACTGAGGTTTCCTAGTCATTCAACCATATCTAGTGGTCTTATCAGCTTTTGTAGAAAGCCACCTTGATAAGTAGAGAGTAAGGTCTAGTTGAGAGCCTTGGATATTCAGGATCCCATCACTAATTGAAACACTAAAATCCTAGTTGGTACAAGGGAAAGATGAAAGCTGCAAAAGTGGTCTAGGTTACCTTAAGCAAAAAGGATTTTCCTTGCTTATCCCCTTGTGCAACCGGTTTAAAGGTGCTGAGAATTGGAAAAAGGACAAGCTTCGCCCTACCCAATTAAATCCCTTGCTTAAATCAAAATAAGCAAAAATCCCGAAATAACACACAAATTCAAGAGCCCAAAGCACACATTCATATTATCAAAAATTCCAAAAACCAAAAGAAAAATCAATAAAAAATAAACAGTGATTATCATCACTACATGAATCCCTTGCTCAAAGAAAAAATCAATAAAAAATAAACAGTGATTTTCATCACTACATATGAGCAAACACCTCAAAGAAAATCAAGAAAAGAAGGGAATGGAGCTTGAATCCTTGGAATTCTCAGCATTGTACAAAACTGGAAGGAGAAATCCTTATGCATGATGATATGTCTATTACATTAGCTTCTAGAATTTGTATAGACCAATGTTTGAATGTGGATGAGCTAGCTTAGGTAACCCAATACTGCCTAGTGGTATAGTCCAACTAAGTCCAACATAAGGATGAGAGGAACACTTGAGAATCCCTGATCTTAGCAATGGGCTGAAAGAATCCCACCTGACATCGAAGGAAATGCTTGAGTTCTATCTCAAAATATATATTCATTTGCACACATAGAGATAATGAATATCCAGGTACATGGTGAAAAGCCTTGCTTTTCAAAAGTCTTGTATGGTCAATACACAGCTGTTGATAGGGTAACTAGAGTGTTTGAAGTCTCAGGAAAAACCTCAAAAATTCCTACATAGCAACAAATCATATCATCAAATCACAACATCAACTTTCTGTATAAGCTTCTATAAATTAGGGGGTATTAATAAAATAATTAGATACCGAATATATGTCAAAAATGATATGTAGATGACCACTGATTATTTTATATCTTTTAAATTACAGAAGCTTATCCAGAAAATACATTCATCCCACACCACTTCATTGCACATATGGATGGCTTAAATAATTAATTCTCATGATTAGAATGATTATTAAACATTCATGATTGTTATACTTTCTGTGGTATCACCCATTAGATTGTCAAAATCATAGCATATGCATTCCTTGTGTTTTAAGTGATTAAAACATACAAGTTCATTCACATTACATTACATATTGCATTCACCATATCATAGCATAAGTTAGATGCACACATTGAAATCAAAATCAAATATGCATTTAGCTTATAAACATTTCATCCATAAATACATAAATCATAACTCATCCATTCACATCTAAAAATCACATCATAATTTGCATATCCAAAAATCATAAAATCCATCATTAAATCACTACATGATACATCACATCATATCACAATAGGTAGATCATATCACATCTACATAAGCATCCATCTCAACATCCACATCATCATAAATATCATCTATCATCTAACATATACATCAAGTCATCATAATGCCATCATCACATCTCATCATAAAACAAATAACAACAAAAACATGAGCAATAAATGATACACATAATGAGTCATAAACATAAAGATGTCATATAAATATGTGTGTCAAATACATGGATGTACAAAATTTCCCATAGGGCTACAGTCATATAGGTCAAGCAGACCTCAAAAATGATAAACCAAGTGCATCATCAGTCAAACACGGGGCCTGTACCCCCGACATCACCACCCCCTGTGGTTGTGTCATGAGTAGAGTGATGTTGTATCGCTCCAAATTTTTCACACCCTTACCTTCAAGCTATAGGATCCGTGCCCGGAAGGGGGATGTGAAAAGGATGGCATGGTACCTCGAACTAAGAGGCCTTGCAAAGGTCCCGCCTCTCGGGGGAGGTGTATTATGGTGATTTTTCGATGGATGGTGGGTTCACCAGGAAACATTTAGTGGTAGTTTCCACGCCTAGGTTGGGAATGTGTTTGATGTGTTCAGTTTTATCCTTAAACATTCAAGTCCTAGGTTTGGAAAAAATGCATCTAAGCTATTCTATATGAAATGCAAATTTAAATGAATACAGAGAATAAAATTAGGACAGAAAACAGAGAAATTAAGCAATTAAAAATGTCATACCTGATCCAGATGTCTGATGAAGATTTTGATTCTTGAAGCAGTCAGGATCACCTCTGATTTGACAAGATCATCTACTATCAGACAAGATCGTCTGAGATTTGACGAATTCATCGAGAGACACATAAACGAGAGAAATAGGTGCAAAACACAGAAAATACAACAATGCTAACATAGGGAAACAATGTAAAATGACAATAACAATATCAAACTAAAAATTATAAATAGAAACATGAATGCATCATACTGATTTAATGACAATTATAACTTAATTATGCATTTTATCTAGATGGGTGAACTCCAAAATGCAGGATAACAGAAAATAATAAATAAGCTAGCTAATTGCAGAATAAAACAGCAGATTGAAAGGAGGAAAATGCAAACTCTAGGCACTGATTGCCCCCAATGTGAACTACAGTCGAAATCGTCTCAAATTGGTACGAAATCGTCTCGAATTGGACAGGATCACCTTCGATCTAAACAAGATCGTCTGCGACGATGTAAGCTTGCTTCGACTAAAAAATACTAAGGTACCTGCAACAAAATTTGGATAGAACTAATGCAAATAACAATTTAGGATGTTTTAATGCGTGTGAAATTAATTTACAGGAAATATCAGCTAGGGGGATGCTAAGGGGAGGGCTTAGGATTAAATAGGCTTAGGAGGGAGGTTAGGAGGTTGGAGATCATCCCTATTTGTGAGATCTCCAACGGTGAGAGTCTCTAACGACGCAGACACGCTTCTGCCCAGATTAGAGATGCCGTTGGAACATAAGCTAATTGTGAAAAATTAGTTTTGGGACAAAATCGTCTGGACGTCCTAGTCCAGACGAAATCGTCCGATCTGAGGTGATATCGTCTGATCGGCGACGATATCGTCAAACGGTCAAAACAAGCTCTAAAAATGGTGTAGAAAATGAGGAAATGGATTAAGCGATGGTTTGGGAGCGATTTTGGAGGTTAAAATTTGAATTTGAATTATTTACTAGAGTAATTGTAATTATTAAGGTTTTATTGTTCCAATTTTAGGGTGCTACATTTTGCCCCCTCTTTAGCAAATTTTTCGAAGAAAATGCGTTAAAGATGAGTTTTTCTCAATTTACGAGAAGGCAAAAATTATTCCCATTTTTAGGCGACAATTCTTGGTCGAATCGTACGACAGCTTACTATGGTGCCCCCTCCGTGTTTTTACCCAAATCGAACGTTTGAGGTAAAAACATGGAAAAGCAAAATTTTTAAAATGTTTTTAATTGTGTTTTGAATAACATTAAGAAAAAATAAGGTAAAACCCTAATTCATTTTTACTGTTCATTTTTCTGGTTTTCTGGAGCTCTACAAGCAAAAAATGGTGGAGACAGCGCATAGATCGACAGAGGTCCGACGCGGGCTACGGGTAAGAGTCTAAACTTAGCTTAGAATGTTTTAAGTTGAATTTACATGCTTTTTAGGTGAATTTTGATCAATTTTTGAGCATCACGGCCATTTTTGGGCCGTCGATGTCGTCAGGACGAAATCATCCCGATTTTGACGAAATCGTCTCAAGTTCGTCGATTTCATCTAAGGGCAAAATCGATGAAAGGGGGACGATTTCGTCAAATTAGGGATGATTTTGGCGTGCGATATCGGAGATGATTTTGCTCAAATTTGGGATGATATCGTCCAATAGTGGATGATATCATCATTTGTATAAAATTGAACTGATTTTACTTGCATTATTAATCACTAGAGTTTTTATTAATGATTTTTTGTTGTGTTGTTGTTTATGTTGTAGAGAGGATTGCTAAAGAGCAGAGAATGAAAATACGATGGGTTGAGAGATGACTTGGCCGCTCTATCACAGGAAAAGTGAGATCAGTTGGCTCAGGTCAGCTTATAGCATGTGGCAGAAATGCCCCAAGTTTCTACAGACATGGGGCTACTGATAGCCCTGGCAGAGAGGTGGTATCCGGGTTCTTCCTATTTTTGGTTACCCATAGGGGAGATGACTCCCACATTGGAGGATGTATGGAGGATTCCGAGAATCCCCATACAAGGACGGTTGATCAATCCTGCGACCAATCAGGGCCATGCTATGATGCGGTTGTGTGGTGACCCGAGCTTCACCCTAGAGAAGGGCAAAGTAAACATCGAGGCACTACGTCAGATGCCTGGGGCATCTAGACTCACATAGGTTTTGGTTGGAGTGGTGGGTGGACTTCTGCTGTGCCACCAGAGTGGGTGTAGGGTACCATGGGTGCTAGCAGATGTGATCTGTGACATGTGTTACCATGGTTATAGGTTCTCTTGGGGCAGTTTTGTTCTATGCCGGTTGTACAAGATCCTACACGGGGTCATGTACAAGGGCGGCTGATGTCTAGTTATGACATCACTACTACAGGTTTGGTGTTGGGAGCACATTGTAGTGCGGAGGCCGATAGGGCTTCCTTTGATAGGGGTTGATGGGGAGAGGCCCCGAGCTTTCTACTGGTGGCTCCGAAGAGGGTCATAGTAGTGGATAGATCTGCCTATGTCCCGGAGACTACTGGATGACCTTGTGAGGTCCTAGTCCACACACAACATAAGTAAAACAAAAGAATAATAAAACAGCGGACAAAAATCAAATTTGATTTATTCATGCACCCATTCACGTCAACCTTACATTCATTTGCAAAATAATATTATATAGTGTATAGGGGATAAGAAGAAAGGATAGAGTAGAGGAAAATAGGGAATAGAAGCGGAGGTGGGAGAGTAGGATAAGGAGAAGAAGGGATAAGGAAGTTGGAGGGATAAGGGGAAAGAAGGATTAACGGAGGGATAAGGAGGAGAGAGAATAGGAGGGAAAATAGGAGAGAAGTTAAGGGAATTTGCCGACAAAAAATTGCCGACAAATATAGGGAGATTTCACACTGAGGCTTAGAAAGGAGATTTTTCTAAGCCTCTTATGAAACAACCCTATTCACACTTGCAACATTCTCCCCCTTAAAGTTGAGAGGACTGACTACACAGTCTCTCAGCTTTACAAATTGAGCTTTAGTCATCGCCTTGGTGAAGATGTCGGCGACGTTCTCCAAAGTGTGACAGTATTGAAGCTCAACAATTTCATGTTCCACCATATCTCTGATGAAGTGGTACTTCATATCAAAATGCTTAGTTCTGCTATGGTGGACGGGATTATATGCCAAGCTGAATGGCACTGATGTTGTCGCGATAGATTCTAGTCGGACCACTTTGCTGTTCTCCAATCTCTTCTAGTACTTTCCTTAGCCACAAGGCTTGAGTACTTGCATAAGTAACCGCTATATACTCTGCTTCTGTTGAAGATAGCGCTACTACTGTCTACTTTTTTGAACTCCAAGTTATTAGTCCTGATCCAAGACTAAAACAGTTTCTTGATGTTGACTTCTTGTCATCAATATTGCTACCCCAATCACTATCATTGAAGCCTACAAGCTTGATAGTGTTACATTTATGGTCTTGGATTCCAAAATCCAATGTACCCTTCACATATCTCAAAATTCTTTTAGCTGCCTGCAAATGCAGCTCGGAGGGGTTAGACATAAATCTAGAAACAAGAGATACGACATCTTTGAATATACGGTGCAGTGTTGGCGAGAAACATCAAACTCCCAACCATGCTTCGAAAGTGGTCACATCAACTTTTGGTGCTCCATCATCTTTGCTTAATTGGATCCCATGTCCAACTGGAGTTGCAGCTGGTTTGCAATGCTCCATAGCAAACTTCTTGATCATATCTTGAGCATACTTATGTTGACAGATGAAGATCCCTGTATCTGACTGATGAACCTCCATTCCAAGGTAGTAGTGCATTAAGCCAAGATCCTTCATCTCAAACTGCGTCATCATGGAGTGTTTGAACTCCCTATTCATTTTTTCATTACTACCCATAAAAATGAGATCATCCACATACAAACAAACTATGAGGATGTCTTTACCTTGCTTTAGGTAGTAGAGTGTGGGTTCATTTTTGCTCCTGGTGAACCCATAATCTTTGAAGTACCCATCAATGCGTGAGTACCAAGCTCTTGGTGCCTGTTTAAGACCATAGAGTGCCTTCTTCAATCTGTAAACAAGGTGTTCCTTACCTTGCACTTCAAATCCCTGTGGTTGCTCAACATACACTTCTTCTGTCAAGTAACCATTGAGAAATGCACTCTTCACATCCATGTGTTGGACTTTCCATCCTTTGTGTGCAGCTAAGGCAAGAAGCTGTTACGATTGTCTCTGTCGGCTACGGGAGCAAAAGTCTCTTCATAATCAATTCCATATTTCTGAGTAAAACCCTTTGCCACTAATCTTGCCTTATGCTTCTCAATGCTTCCATCAGCATTAAACTTGGTCTTGAAGATCCATTTACGACCAACACATTTCTTTCCTTTCGGAAGCTTCACGAGCTCCCAAGTGTCGTTGTTTTTTATAGAGGTTATCTCCTCTTTCATGGCATCTTGCCAAATCTTATGAGTACATGCCTTCTCATAACTAGAAGGTTCAAGTTGTGCACTAGTTAACAAAGCATAGTTAACTTGATCTCCCCTAGGTTCTTGTTGGGATTCATCATCACCATACAAGTGCATACTTTCTAATCTGTGTAAAACAGATTCCATTTCACTAGCTTGACTCCTAGTATATCTTCTTGAAAAATTTTTATCCAACATCTGAGATGATGGATGATACTTGTAAAGTTCTCTTACCTTTGGATGGAACATCAATATCCATTGGTGAGGAACTTACTGATCGTTGTGGAGAAGGACTTGGTGAAGCAGTTGAATCAGAATATGGACTTGGTGGATGTGTGGGCGGAGACTGCTTTCCTTTATGTGGTAGTTGTGGTTGCACCTGTTGAGCTACTACATCAGTGGCTTCAACATCACTGAATATTTGGGGCTTACCCCACTCTCCCCCTTCATCAAAAATCACATCCCTTGAAACCACTATCTTTCGAGTTGTAGGATTGTAGAGTCTATAACCCTTTGTGTTTTCACAGTATCCTACAAAAATGCAAGCTTGACTCTTTGGATCCAACTTCTTTCTCGGCTCATCGGGAATGTGAGCATATGCCAATGAACCAAATACTCCGAAATACTTCACATTTGGTTTCTTACCATACCGAGGCTTGGTAAGGTGTCTTCCCTTTCAAACTTGAAGTAGGACTTTCGTTCAAGATGTGAACACTAGTCCTTGTTGCATCTCCCCAATATGCATTACTCAAATGCTTTGTCCGAAGCATTGATCTTGCCATCTCCACAATGGTGCGATTCTTCCTTTCTGCTACACCATTTCTTTGTGGAGTGTAGGCGGTTGTGAGCTGCCTCTTGATGCCATGATGTTTACAAAAATTCAAAAACTGATTAGAGGAGTATTCTCCTCCTCTATCTGATCTAAGACATTTTACAGAATATCCACTCTCACTTTCAACTTTTGCTTTAAAATCAACAAAGCATGCAAATGCTTCATCCTTATGCTTCAAAAAATATATCCAACACATTCTTGTGCAATCATCAATGAAAAGTAGGAAGTAAGAGTGATTACCTAGACTCTTGGTCTGCATCGGACCACAGATGTCTGAATGTACTAACTGAAGAGGATAGTTGGCCCTCCATGCTTGTCCATGAGGAAATTTTGATCTGGCATGCTTGCCCAAGGCACACCCTTCACAGACTTCCTTACTGTCTTGAACTTTGGGAAGTCCAGTCACCATTGCTTGTGAAGTTAGCATCTTCAAACTTGCTGAATTCAAGTGACCATATCTCAAGTGCCATAGGACACTTGGATTGGTAATAGCAACATTTGCTAACTTATTTCCTCATGGCTGGCCAAACTTCAAAGGGAATAATCTATTCTTCGACATTGGCACTTGTGTAATGATTCTATTACTATTGTTCTTGTCAAAAATGGTGCATTTACCCTCATCAAAAATCAACTTATAATTCTTTTCAAGCATTTGACCAACACTTAGAAGATTGTGTTGAAGATGAGGTGTGTAATAGATATCACTTACTTGCTTGATGCCTTCTTTCGTTGGAACCTCCATGGCTCCAATGCCTTCAACTGCCAATGACTTGTCATCTCCCAATCGGATCTTTGGATTTGTATGAGGAGTCTAACTTAGCAAAGAGTTCTTCTTTGCCACTCATGTGATTTGAACACCTAGTGTCCAAAATCCATGTATCATTCATATTTTGCTCTGTCTGGCCATAAGAAAGAAAGAGATTTGAGGACTCTTCCTCTTCTCCAAAATTCCCAAAGCTAGTCTGCTCTCGGTTGCTTCTTTGCTTCCTTGCGAAGTCTTTGACCAACAATCTCGAGCATAATGGCCGGGTTTGCCACAATTGTAGCAAACTTGTTTTGATTTGTCTCCTCCTTTTCCTTTGCAGGATTGTTTCCCTCTATATTCTTGTTGTCCTCCTCTATTCTGATTTCCACCTCTGTTGGATGATCCTCCTCTGTTAGGAGTTCCCCCTCTTTGATTATTCCTGCCTCTGCCTCTTTGTTGACCTCTGCCATGACCTCTACCTCTTCCTTCATGTGTGGCAAAAGCTTTGTCATCTCCTCCATAACTAGTGGTAGGAGTTTCCTGTAACCTCTCTTCATGTGAGAGAAGTGAACCAGTTAATGCATCAAAAGACAATGTGGTTAAGTCTTTGGATTCTTCAATAATTATTGCAACTGAATTCCATTTTGGAAGAAGTGTTCTCAACACT
Organism: Wollemia nobilis; assembly: GCA_028583015.1. Lineage (NCBI taxonomy): Eukaryota > Viridiplantae > Streptophyta > Pinopsida > Araucariales > Araucariaceae > Wollemia > Wollemia nobilis. The sequence continues at coordinate 7,722,847 of JAQPPZ010016710.1, read as the reverse complement.
TTCTTCACCATCATCTCTAGCTTAATATCCTCCCCTAGTGTGACCATTTTGTCGACTACTGCTTTCACTCGCATGCAGTAATCTCTGACTCTTTCATTCTCTTGCATTTTGAGATTCTCAAAATCTCGTTTCAAAGTTGCGGTTTACCTTCACTTGGTCACTACCTCTATAGCTTTCTTTGAGGGCATTCCATGCATCTTGTGCATTTACATATGATGCTATTCTAGGGAAGATACTTCTATCTAAGGCGACATGAATATGATAAAGGGCAAATGAGTTATTTTTAGGGCTTCCTTTTTAGCCCTTCTATCGGATTGAAAAAGCTGCCCATTCACGACGATTGGTTCTTCATAGCCTTCTTCTACAACATCCCAAAGGCCTTTTCCTATCAACAAAGTCTTCATTTTTATAGACCAGTAATCATAGCCACTACCATTAAATTACGGGATTGGTAGACTATTATTTGCACCATTTCAAAAAACAAACTTTGATTTCCTGAAATAAGCAATTACAAAGCAAAGTAATTCTCTTGCTTGATTGCTTGTTGTGAGACTCCCAACACTGGCTCTAGCTCTAGCTCTGCTCTGCTCTGGCTCCTGCTCTCGGCTCTACTAGCTCTTTTCTTGGCTTTGCTCTTCTCCACTTCAATATTGAACCCTTAAACGGGGTTCCAAGGGCAACGCGCTCGGAAAAGACTTCCCGTCACTTTTCCGAGTTCACAATATGCAAATTTTCAAGCCCCCTTGGGCGAGTTTTAATTGACCACAAAAAACTCTTCAAATAAGGCTTTGCAAATTTTTCTAAAGTTTTTTTAAATAAATTTAATAAATTTTTATTATTTTATTTAAATTACCTTTTTTAAAAACTTATTATTAAAAAGATAATATTAAATAAATATATTAAAATTTATTAAATAAATTTTAAAACCTTTAAAAAAATTAAAAATTTTACCTTTTCGTTCCCCTCTTCTACTACTTACTTAGCCTTTTAACCTCCTCGGTGGCAAAGTTTAATAATTTTTTTTTTTTGGTGACCCTCCCTCTCCCCTCCCAACATTTTTAAAAAAAGTAGTGGGTTTTATCCCACATCACCGGGTTTTAACCGAAATCCTTCATTTTTCCATTAGCCTCCTCGACCATCTCGCCACATGGCAAAATTTTTTCCCCTTCCTCCGCTCGCCTCGATCCCTCCCTCTCCTCCGCCATCTCGGTTCAATCCTACTCGTCCTCCCTCCCCTCCTTCCCTCGGAATCGTGCACCTCGAGCTACGTGCGTGCCTCATGCCCGAACCGGCACACCGCTCGATACCCGATGGTCCTAGTCCACACACAACATAAGTAAAACAAAAGAATAATCACACAGCGGAAAAGATGAAAGATTTATTCAATTGCCCCTCACGTCAACCATACATTCATTTGATAATAATATTATATAGTGTATAGGGAATAGGAAGAATAGGATAGAGTAGTTAGGAAAAGATAGGGAATAGAAGCGGAGGCGGGAGAGTAGGATTAGGAGATGAAGGGATAAGAAAGTTGGAGGGATAAGGGGAAAGAAGGATTAACGGAGGGATAAGGAGGAGAGAGAATAGGAGGGATATTAGGAGAGAAGTTAAGGAATTTGTCGACAAAAAATTGCCGACAAATATAGGGAGATTTCACACTGAAACTTAGAAAGAAGATTTTTCTAAGCCAGTTTCGAAACAACCCTATTCACACTTGTAACAGACCTTGTCCCAGACTAGATCACCTAGAGGCCTCGGAGACATCATCTAGGGTGGGCCGAGGATGAACAGGAGTTGGCTCACGTTAGACAAACCTATTGGCTATGGATGGAGAAGGGAGAGGTGGAGCTCCACCACTACGATCGAGTTTTGTGATAGTTCGGTCTACAACAGGGGATCCCATTTCTCAGGGATTATGAGTTTTCTCGAACTGTTCAGGATAACACTACAGTCAGCGGGGTTCCAGATATGTAGTGCTTCTAGAGTCAGGATGCGGATGATGCCCCCATTTAGCTAGTGGATGGGGACGACACTAGGGTAGCCGACGACTACGATGCCTAGTACGTAGGCATCCACACTCCTGGGATGATGAGGGCTCAGGGTCTGATTCATGCAGTTGTGCGTCGGATGGGGAGGCGATGCTAGGCGATGATTGAGGCGGCCTAGGGTCATGGCGGGAGAGAGTAGAGGAGGCCACAAGCGCAGGAGAGGCCATGGTAGTGGGAGAGGAGGGCAGAGAGACCCCCTTCTCCATAGAGAGAGAGGCCACCATCGCCCGATAAGGGCAAGGGTGTCGACACTGGGGAGAGCAGCGAGAGAGTGACTCTTCGAGCGAAGACAGTTCGTCTCCAAGCATAGGTGTAGACCCTGCAAGAGGAGGCTGCAAGACATCGATCTGAGGTGACACAGCTCAGAGATGAGATTACACGCCTCAAAGCATGGGGCAGAGGGGCGAGCATTCAGGAGCTAGCATGGGCTATTGCCCAGATCACTTTCTACTAGACATTATACTATCATATGGTTCCAGAGGAGGAGATATTACCACTGTCGGCTAACATCGTAGATCTGATCTAGATTGAGTCGTTAAGGACTTCATCTCGATCGACGACTAGGACTCACAGTACCACTCATACTGTGATGGGGCCACCCTTTCCACCTCAGGGCGGGGGAGGAGATGAGGTCGAGAGATTGAGGGGTTCTCGAGGCTAGGCTATTGCACTGTACTATATAGATTGAGACATAGTTTTTATTATTTTTGATAGAGGATTGAGTATGCCGAGGTACAGATTGTGGCATACCAATCCAGTTTTGAGATGATGTATATATTGTTGATATATATATGAGATGAGATATTTTTTGATCATATGACTTGTGTCTTATGTATTTGTATGATGCTTTTAAATGTTTTGATTGATTGATTTGATGATTCATGTAATTACGTCATTGGAAATATTATAATTTTGATGTCATGCTATAATATTTTAAATGAAATAATCTGATGTAACAAATTGGTTGTTTGTGATGTAATGTGATAAAAAATAAAAAGAGACTTCTAACAATAATTTCAAAGGACATTGTCGCTATTATAGACCATTTCATGGAGTCGCCACTCACTCGGTCGTCAAGCTAATCCCAATATAGAAATATTGTTAAAAAGTAAAAGAGTGCTTAAGAGACTGTCTTAAGACTTTGGTGCAATGGTGCAAATGATGATGATGATGGTTTGTTTTCATATTTTTATAAAAATAGTATGCATAAAATAAGTTAAAATGATTTTTTCTAGGTATAAATTCCTAAGTGTGATAAAAATTTTGGATAATTGCCTAGGAATTATACCATCATTGCAAAATTGAAGGTTGACATAATGACATGAAATAGTGATAATGTGCATGCTTTTGAAATCATAATTTGTGTAACATAATGATTTAAGTCATATTTTTTTCATGATTTTTAAATAAATGGGGAATAAAAATTGTTACAATGGTTTGCGCTAGGCATAGAATATGTAGGTATAGACTTATACCATCATCGCGAAATCCAAAAAGAGATAGTTTTATTGCATGGTTGATTTTTTAATAAACAAAAAATATGAAGATGAGGACTTGCGCTAGGCATAAAATTTCAATTTTGGTGTTGGAACTATACCATCGTTGCGAAAGTCAACAATATATATATATATATATATATATATATATATATATATATATATATATATATGTGTGTGTGTGTGTGTGTGTGTGTGTGTGTGTGTGTGTGTTTTGATTGTATGGTTTGAAATTTTTTTGATTTTTCTATTATGCATGTAGTTGTCTTTATGCTAAACAACTGTACTTTAAAGAAGAAAATGAATTATTCCAAACAATTTGCAAAAAAAATATTTCAAAGTATTTTAAAGACAAAATTTAGATTTATAAGGAATCCCATGTGCATATGTGAATTCATTTCCAATCTTGATTTATCATAATGATACACAAAATCTCTCAAATACAAATGTGTGTGCAATTGCATTGTTCATTTACCAGTTTTGAGCAAGATAATATGATACAAGTGATTTGAATGAACCAAAGAAGTGTTCATTAACCATGATGTAGATGCATATAACCATACTAGACTACTATGTAAGTCGAATTATCAAGATCTAGCTAATCCATAAGCAGACATAGGTCTGTACAAAAGAAGGTCACTAATGTGACAGACATATTGCCACGCTAGGAGTTACCCAAGGCCAAGCAGGTTGGGCACAAACCACCTGTTATGGGGCTTACCTCACAGTTTTCAAATAATTGAGAATTCCAGGGATTCAAGCTCATGAACCCTTCTTTTCTTTTCAAAGGGTAGGGAAAGGGATTTTATTGCTTTTGCCTTTCTTTTGATTTTCTTGCTTGATAATGTTGTAATGATATAGAATAATATTTTTCTTTTTCTCTTTTTCTTGAACTTTGCTTTTTATTCCTATGCTAGGGATACTTGCTCGGATTAGCTGTAGAGGAAGGGATTTTTATTCTGGGTAGGGGTGAGCTTGTCCTTTTGCCAATTCTCAAATATTCTAGACCATGTGCATGATAGGATAGCAGGGGAAACTTTTCGCTCAAGAAACCACTTCTACTATGTAGCAAAGCATGGAAATTACAAATATAATCATTTTATTGTGAAAAGATGTGCTTGGTTTAAGTAAATAACAAGATCAATTCTCTATGCTCAAACTTTATTTAATTGAATTTTGTGGACTTTGATATAAGAGAGATTAGTAATCATGCTAGATAAAAATCAAGATATTTATTTTTGTGAGTGTGAAAGTGAGGGTTTCCAAATAAATGCTAATTTATCCAAAATAATTTGAAACATATAACTGCAACATTTGTAAGAATATATATATAAATAATTTTTGAGAAGTTTTGAGAATGTGGACTCTCTCTTTCTTCTTTATTTTTTTTTGGTTTCGAAAGAGTCAAGAATATTGCTGTTTTTTCATTTTTATCATTACTTTTTTATTTTATTTATTTATTTATTTTTTTTGAAAGAATTAACAAGTGCCATAAATAAATACAAAAAATAGTTTTGAACATTTTGATTATTATGAATGTTTTTGGTGTTTTTGAATTTAGAAATTGAAAGAAATACAAGATAGGGATTTGTGAAATATTTTAAACAAATATATACAAGGATGAAATGACCAAATTTATACATAGTAACGTTTAAGATGCAAAATGTTCATGGGTTCTTTAAGTTCTTTACCATCTAAGGTAGATAATTTGTATGTTCCTGACTCAAATTTAGCAGTGGTAATGTATGGGCCAAGCCATTTGGGCTCAAATTTACCTTTACGGTCCTTAGTTGCATTAGTATTTTTTTGATTTTCTTTTAAAACAAGATCGCCGATCTCAAAGGATTGATGATGAACTTTTTTAGCATATGATATTTTAAGATTGTTTTGGTATGCACGGAGATGCTCCAAAGCATTGATGCATTTTTCATCTAGGAGTTCCAGCTGACTAAGTCTGCCAGCTTGATATTCATCTCCTACTTCGGTATCTTGAAGTAGTAAAGCCAAAGAAGGAACTTCTAATTCAAAGGGAAAAACGGCTTCAGCACCATAAACCAAAACAAAATGTGAAGTTCCAGTGGGGGTTCAAACACTATTTCGATAGGCCCACAAGGCTGGATATAACTGAATGTGCTAGTCGCGTCCAGTTTTATTGACCAATATTTTGAGAATTTTGATTAAGGTTTTGTTAGATGCTTCTGCTTGACCATTACCTTGAGGATAATAGGGAGTGGACCAATGATGTTAAATCTTATATTTTTGGCATAATTTTTTAACATCTTTATTTTTGAAACAAGTTCCATTATCAGAGATGAGATTTTGCAGGAATTCCAAACCTACAAATGATTTGATTAAAAATAAATTTAGATACTTGTGTGCCAGTGCAGGAAGCTAAAGGCATAGCTTCAACCCACTTCATGAAATACTTAGTGGCGATTATAATGAATTTGTATCCATCAGATGACACAGGATTGATTTTGCCAATAATATCTAAACCCCATTTGGAAAAGGGCCAAGGAGATGAAATATCTTGTAGTTCTTGTGCAGGCGCATGGACAAGGTCAGCATGTTTCTGTCTCTTGTCACAATGGCGCACATAATCATGTGCATCCTTTTCCATGTTAGGCCAAAAGTATCCTATCCTAAGGAGCTTTTTAGCAATGACACGACCACTGAAGTGTCCTCCACAAGATCCATCGTGGGCTTCACTCAAGGCTGATTTGGATTCTTCTAAATTCAAACATCTTAATAGGATACCTTCAAAAGATCTCCTATATAAAGTATTGCCAATTATTACAAATTGAATTGCTTGTCTACGTAATAACCGATGCTGGTTTCTATTAGAATTGGCAAGGAAAGTCCCATTTTGGAGAAAATCAAATATATTCGTATACCAAGGTTCAGGAGTAGTTTCATTGATTAGAAACACATCCAAAGGTTCTAAGAATGACTTATTTGAAGCGGGTTCCTGGAGTCGACGAATAATTATAGTGACATATTCATCATCTAACTCCAAGGGCAGGAGAGATGCAGCTGCGGCCATAGCATCAGCTGCACGGTTGTAAGTTCAAGGAATAGCTTCCAAGGTAACTTGATCAAATAGAGACATTAATTGTAAAACATAGGCTTTATATGGGCATAGTTTATCATCTCTGGTCTAATAAACTTCATTAATTTGGTTTATAACCAGTTGAGAATCACCAAAAACTAACAAATGTTTAATTTTTAGCGCCAAGGTAGCTCGTAATCCAAGGATTAGAGCTTCATATTCAGCAGTATTGTTGGTGCAAGCAAATGTTAATTTGAAGGATAGAGGAATAAGATGTTTTTATGGGGATATTAAAATAATACCGCACTAGCCCCACTCATGCATCGGGCTCCATCAAAGTATAAGGACCATTTTTCAATATGGTCTGCCTCTAATTGAAGGCATTCATCAAGAAACTCAATGATGAGGGGATGGGTAGACTCTAAGGGTGCAGCAACTAATTGATCTGCTATGATTTGACCCTTAATAGACTTTTGTCCTATGAATGTGAGATAAAATTCACTTAGAGAAAGAACCCACTTGGCTATGCAACCCGATAAATAAGGTCGACTCATGAGATACCTCAAGGGATCATATTTAGAAATGACATAAGTTTTCTGACTAAGCATATAGTGGCATAATTTTTATGTAGCAAAAATGACTGCTAGACATAATTTCTCTAATGTTGTATAGCGGGTTTCATAACTAATGAAGGTTTGGCTAATATAATAATTAGCACGTTCTCTCTTTTCATCATCAAGCTGAGCTAGCATAGCTCCTAAGGCAGAATTTGAAGCTAAAATATACAGGAGAAATGGGCGATCAGGTTTAGGCGGTGAAAGCATAGGTGGGTTAAGGAGGTATTGTTTGAGAAGTTCAAAAGCTTCTTTACATTCATTTTCCCAGTTAAAATGGACATCCTTCTTAAGGAGTTTAAGAAAGGGACCAGTTTTTTTTGCCAGCTTATCGATGAAGCGACGGATGGCTTGAAGCTTACCTTGTAAACTTTGTAATTCAGATATATTAGTAGGTGCGGGCATATCAGTGATAGCCACAATCTTGAGAGGGTCAATTTCGATACCACGTAAAGAAACTAAAACCCCTCATATTTTATCGGACTTAACTCCGAATATGCATTTTGTTGGATTTAATCGAATAAGATATTCTCATAATCGATTAAAAACTTTTCTCAAATCATCTAAATGATTATCTTCATTAATAGAGTGGGCTATAATATCATCTACATAATCATGTAGGATATCATGCATCATATCATGAAAAATATAAGTCATAGCTCATTGATAGGTTGCACTGCGTTCTTTAAGCCAAATGGCATCACTTTCCAACAAAAAGTACCCCAGGGGGTAATAAAGGATGTTTTAGCCTGATCTTCAAGAGCTATCCTGATCTAATTATAACCAGAGAATCCATCCATTAAGGACATCATCCCACCCTTGGCAGTAAATTCAATGATTTGATCCATTTTTGGAAGAGGAAAATCATCTTTAGGGCATGCAACGTTAATATCTCTAAAATCTATGCAAACCCTAACTTTGGTAGCTTCTTTCTTGGTAACTGGAACTACATTTGATATCCATTCAGCATAATCAATAGCTTGTATAAAAACAACATTTAGGAGTTTTTCTAACTCCCCTTTGACTAGCAGAGCCACTTTGGGATGCATTTTTCTAAGTTTTTGTTTAACAGGTTTAGCATTCATATGGACCACTAGATGATGCTTGACTATAGAAGGGTCTAGACCTGGCATATCTTCATATGTCCAAGCGAAGACATCTTCATATTCTTTAAGGAATGCAATGTATTACTCTTGTTTTTCTTGACTTAATTCTAATTCAATATTGATTATGTGAGGATTATCCTTAGTTCCAATATTAATTTTAATGATGTTTTCTACCTCCATGTGTAGATCTCTTTCAAAATTGGGTGGGGTGGGTGAAACACCCAATTCTTGTAATTCTTGTAAGGTTAATTTAGATAATTCATCTTGAGGATTAGTGGTCTCAAGTTGGGCTATAGTTGGTATAGAACCATCAAAATAAAATCCATTATGTAACATCTCTTCAACGGAGACATCATGGAAGATATCTCCTTCCAACTCCTCATCGAAGTCAGTAATCATTTCAGGGTAAGCTATGGATAGCATGTTACATGTAAATGGCTAATTTTTTAGAGGAAAATCATCACGCCTATCCAAATAATATTGATAACATATGAGTTGATCATCATCTTCAAAAGGAAAGGGTTGACCCTTACTAGGAAATGTTGTACTTAGTATGGCACTGAGAGGGGGGTGAATCAGTGTAGCATTCCAAAACATGAATTAATAGCTCTAAAAACCATAGCAGTTAAAACTTATAAATAGATATAATAAGTACAGCAAGAGAACATCACACAACATAAATTTTTAATGAGGTTCACCAAAATGGCTACTCCTCAAAAAGAATGGCTACTTGGACTACCATCCAAATCTAGCCTCTTGCAAAGCACCAACTTTACAATTTGTTTACCAGCACCAACTGGAAGGAGCACCAACCCCTTATTTATCTGCACCAATAGAAAGGAGCACCAACCCCTAATTTTCCAGCACCAACTGGACTTTAATTTTGAATGAAAATGTTTGATAGATACCTTCGTTATTGCAAGACTCTAACTGGTCTACTTCACCTTTGCAATCTCTGTGCACTCTGCTCTCTCTTGCGCAATCACTTCACACAATCTACTGCACTACTATAGCCAAACTTTGCAATCAACTTTGCCCTTCACGCTCTCTGCACACTCTGCTTTCTCTACGCACATGCTTCACACACTCTGTGTCATTCCACACTCTGCTCTCTATGCGCATTCGCAATCGCACTTCGAACAACTCGACACGACTAGCTCACATTACGCACTTTGCTATCATCTCATCGGTTCTGTGCTATCTGTGCTTTTATGGCCGCATATCGCACTTCGATATTCACTCAGATCGATCAATTCAAATCTCCAAACAGCCTCGCTTATATACTAGAGATTTTGAGATGAAAACCCTAATTGTAGTCGATTGATTATGCAAATGCAAACCCTAATCTTGGTCGACTGCAAACCCTAAACATGGTCGATTGCAAACCCTAAAATCTGTCGTCCTGCATCAATCTTTGTCGACCTCGACTGCCCCTGCAACTCTTCTATTGTTGTTGCCACAAAAACACAACATGTCGCGATATCGCGACACCTTTTACAACCGTACGCCTTCTTATCCCTGCTATCGTGAAATCATGACACTTTTGGCCTTTGTCTGCTTTGACAACATTTTTGTCATGAAATCGTGACACTTCTAACTTTTGCTGATGTCATCCTTACTTCTATCATGAAATCGCGACATTCCTTGCTTTCTCAACCTTTTCTCGGATTGCACTAGTGAAAACAAAACATGTCACGAAATCACGACATCTTTCTCTTCCTTGTGTCTATTCTGTCGTTCGCCCGTGAAATCGGACCATGTCACGAAATCGTGACATCTTCGCTGCCTTGTCTCTTTTCTGTCTTTGGCCCGTGAAACCGGAACATGTCGCGAAATCGTGACACTTTTTCTACTTGGCACTTTCTCTTCGAACCTATTGCGAAATCGTGACACTTTTCATCCTTAGAACTTTCTCTTCGAACTTGTCATGAAATCATGACACTTTTCATCCTTAGCGCTTTATCTTCGAACCTGTCACAAAATCATGACACTTTTCATCCTTAACACTTTCTCTTCGAGCCTGTCATGAAATCGTGACACTTTTCATCCTTAGCACTTTCTCTTCAATCATGTCGCAAAATCGCGACAGTTTTCTTCCTTAATTATTTTTCTCCGAACATGTCACGAAATCGTGACAGTCTTCTTCCTTAGCCCTTTTTCTCCAAGCATGTCACGAAATCGCGACAGTTTTCTTCCTTAGTGCTTTTTCTCCGAACATGTCACGAAATCGCGACAGTTTTCTTCCTTAGTGCTTTTTCTCTGAACATGTCTTGAAATTGTGATAGTTTTCTTCCTTAGCACTTTTGCTTCAAACATGTCATGAAATCGTGACAGTTTTCCCACTTGGCTTCTTTTCCTGCAACATGTCACGAAATCACGATAGTTTTGTTTGTGCCTTCTCTCTCCTAGTCCATGTCATGAAATCATGACAATTTTGCTTGTGCCTTCTCTCTCCTCGGCCATGTCACGAAATCGCAACAATTTTTCTTGCGCCTTCTCTCTTCTTGGCCATGTTGTGAAATCGTGACAGAAAACATGTCGTGATATCGCGATAGTTTTCTTACTTGTCTTTTTCTTTGATTTTTTGAATCTAGGCCACTTTAGTCTTCTTGGAAATTCACTGTACATGTTCTCACTGACCTCTGAACTCCTGTCCACTTCATCAACTGGTCTATCTACTACTCTGTACTCTTGTCCATTGCATCAACCGATCCTCTATCTGTGTTGACAACAATGACAAAACTTTGGTTGCACCTTGCACAACAATCTCCCCCTTTGGAATTGTTGGCAACACACGTAATTGTGTGCAATTACCTGTAATTATTCTCCCCCTTTGACAATAATACCAAAGTGTGGCTGCAGAACTCCCCCTGAGTCCATGCACAACATTCTCAGGCAAAAATTGTTATAGTTAGCAAAAACCACATATATGAGCAAAGCGATAAACAAACACATAAATGCTCCCCCTGAGAATTTGATTCCGATAGCTAGTCAATCCTTAGACTATTCTTGGGAATATGTGACCACTTCAGATCACACTGTCTTCTGAGCCTCAACCTTCTGTACTCTGACATAGGCTCACTAAGAACCTGCTTAACAAGCTCACATAGAACTTGTCCAGATCAGCACACAAGTTCTCACTAGAACCTGTCCAAATCAGCTCACAAGTTCATCAAGAGAAACTCGCTTAGCATGAACCCACAAAGAGAATTGTTAAAGACCCAATGTGATTCATCAACCTCATAGAAACATACAGAGAATTGTTAGAGACTCAATATGTTCTATACTTAATTCCCAATCTCAATCTCAACTCAATCTCAATAAAAAGAAAATAGATGTAGTATGCTTTTCTCAAGAACGAGAAACACAACCCAACAAATGCCAACCATGCAATAACTCATCGAACAATGATACTCATGTTCTTTCCACAACCAATATCTTTTCTCAACCAATTAGAGCTTTAACCACAATGCTTATAGACAAGGTTTAACCAACATTATTCAACTCAAGATTAACCTTGAAGTATTCAACCAATCATCACAAGAAAAAGGAAACAAGTAAAAATCCTTTTCCCTCCAAAGATATTTGAACAAAACAGTCACCAACACAATAAAAAAAAATCGGGGTCAAGGAATAATATAATATTAATAGTCTGGTAGGAACCCACCACCAACCCAACAAAACCAGCCGCGTCGGGGTCTCCTTCCTGTAGTTTGTCGCTTTTTTAAAAAATATATCTCCTCCTTCTTCCTCTCTTCCCTCATAAAATATAAATTTTTTCCATCTCTTATTTCTTTTTTAAAGTATAAGTAGTTGTTTTTTCAAAAAAAAGGATTTATTGTTTCCCCCTAGGGTTGTTGTGTTGTTTTTTTTTCTCTCCCTTTTTTTTGGTTGTACTTCCCCTTTTTTTTCTTAAGAAGAAATTTTTCCCTTTTTTTTTTGGAGAAGATATTTTTTCTCTTTGTGTCACCCCAATCTCAAACTTCTAACCAAGTTAGGGTTAGAATAAAAATAAATGAGCAATAATATAAACTTCCTTTATCACACCTTTTAGCTCCACTTCTTTAAACACAAGTACGTAGCTAGGGCACGCACGCATTATTTCATTAAACCAAAAGTCTGATCTGTTATGATCCGTAATTTAGAACAGTGGTAGAAGAATCATCAACAGTAAAACAATGACAAATATCAAAACTACCAAGGGTGCCAGCTCTCAATTTAATCACAACCCTTCACGGTACTTCCACAGTCCACTACATAAACTGACAAAAACTTTGACAACTATACAACAATTTCTTGACTGCTGGTCTTTCATCCTCAGATACCCAGACAGATACATAGGAGCATTAAAATGAAACTTTCATATTGCTCCCCCTGAGGATGTGTCACCTGGAGTTGCTTAGAGCAATGGCGGAGTAGCCTCCTTCAGTCCAAGGAGACATGATTTCCTCTCTTCTTTCTTTCTCCAAACTTTCTTGAACACGGGCTTGTATTTCTCAACTACATCCCTGTTTTGCACCTTTTTGTGAACTCGAACATTTCTCTTGTGTGGTTGTCTCTTCTGCATCCTTGAAGAATGATTATTTTCCTTTCTTTCATATACATGATTTATTCCCTGTCTATATTGCATTCTTTGTGTCTGATGAAATCTGCGGTCTTGCCTTAGATTGGATGCAGAAGTGCTTGGACAGAATCTTGCTATGTGCCCGTGACCATCACATTTAAAACATCGCACATAATGTTTACTCAGAGATGCAGATGTATTTCTAACAGCATAATTCTTTGACCTATTATTCCATCCACAATAAACTGCCTTGTGACCATAAAGGTTGCATCTAAAATAGTAGCCGTTAAAAACATTATTATGAATAGAATGGGAGTGATAGAACCTCTTTTGATGTGGCTGCTTTGTTGTAGATCCCCTTTGATGATTTCTTCCTTTTGAAGATTCAGCTTCAAATTTTTCTTGCTTCGATCCTTCAACCGTGTACTTTTCTTTTTCTGTATATTTGGAAGATGACTGTTGTTTAGCTTCATATCCAAGACCACGCTTATCCGCAGAGCTTCTTTGTTGGCCTATCATTTTGTCTAGTAACTCTGTGCTCTTCTCGAATTTAAGATTTGTATTGGCCTCTTCTAGTTGTTTCTTCAATGAAACAATCTCTTCTTCTTGTTTGCAGCAAACAGTCTCTTTCTCACTAATCTGCAACCTGAGAGTTTCTTCAATATTTTTGGACTTTTCTACTTGCAGCTTCAGATTACTAACAACTTTGTTAGATTCCTCTTCACGATTGCTACATACGTCGATTTTATTATGCATCTCTTCTGTCTGCATTCTTAAACCGTCAATTTCTTCTTCTAGCTTACTGCAATACTCTGTTTTCCTGGCTAATTGCATTTCGAGATCTTCAAAAATTTTCTTGAATTTTTCTATCTGAACTTTCAAACTGGTAATCATATCTTCTGCACCCTCAAGCTTTTTACCCAAAGCTGAAATTAGTTTATGTTCCTTATCTGCTTCTGCATCACTTTCTTCTTCATCACATTCCTGTTCTGAATCTGTTTCTTCACCAATTTTGAATGGATCATCTTCATCTTCACTGCTACTAAACCCATGGCAATGACGTTCATCATGATCGAGTTGACCACAAACAAAACATTCTTTACCTTGTGAACAATCAACTGCAAAATGATCGGTCTTCCCACATCTGGTGCAAAACTTTATTAATATGGCCTGTTCTCCACTGTTTGATTCATCTCTTGAATCTATTTCCATTCTTCCTCTCAAAATAGCAACATTGAGTTCAACTTCATTTTCTTTCATGACCATGTGTGTTTTCTTCTTCTTGTGTCTCATGGTTTTGCTTTTTCCTTTCCTTGCCATTTGTGTACTAGTCCAAGATCAACCCAGACTGATTAAGTCTGAACTAGGAACTTAGCTCTGATACCAATTGTTGTACTTAGTATGGCACTGAGAGGGGGGGTGAATCAGTGTAGCATTCCAAAACATGAATTAACAGCTCTAAAAATCGTAGCAGTTAAAACTTATAAACAGATATAATAAGTACAACAAGAGAACATCACACAACATAGATTTTTAACGAGGTTCACCAAAATGGCTACTCCTCAAAAAGAACGGTTGCTTGGACTACCATCCAAATCTAGCCTCTTGCAAAGCACCAACTTTACAATTTGTTTACCAGCACCAACTGGAAGGAGCACCAACCCCTTATTTATCTGCACCAATAGAAAGGAGCACCAACCCCTAATTTTCCAACACCAACTGGACTTCAATTTTGAATGAAAATGTTTGACAGATACCTTTGTTATTGCAAGACTCTAACTGGTCTACTTCACCTTTGCAATCTCTATGCACTCTGCTCTCTCTTGCGCAATCACTTCACACAATCTGCTGCACTGCTACAACCAAACTTTGTAATCAACTTTGCCCTTCATGCTCTCTGCACACTCTACTTTCTCTGTGCACATGCTTTGCACACTCTGTGTCATTCCACACTCTGCTCTTTGTGCGCATTCACAATCGCACTTCGAACAACTCGACACGACTAGCTCACATTACGCACTTCGCTATCATCTCGTCGGTTCTGCGCTATCTGTGCTTTTACGACCGCATATCGCACTTCAATATTCACTCAGATCGATCAATTCAAATCTCCAAATAGCCTCGCTTATATACTAGAGATTTTGAGATGAAAACCCTAATTATAGTCGGTTGATTATGCAAATGCAAACCCTAATCTTGGTTGGTTGCAAACCCTAAACATGGTCGGCTACAAACCCTAAAATTTGTCGGCTTGCATCGATCTTTGTTGGCCTCGACTGCCCCTGCAACTCTTCTATTGCTATTGTCACAAAAACACATGTCACGATATCATGACACCTTTTACAACCGTACGCCTTCTTATCCCTGCTGTCGTGAAATCATGACACTTTTGGCCTTTGTCTGCTTTGACAATGTTTTTGTCACAAAATTGTGACACTTCTAACTTTTGTTGATGTCATCCTTACTTCTATCACAAAATCGTGACATTCCTTGCTTTCTCAACCTTTTCTCGGCTTGCACTAGCAAAAACAAAACATGTCACGAAATCGTGACATCTTTCTCTTCCTTGTGTCTATTCTGTCATTCGCCCGTGAAACCGGACCATGTCACGAAATCGCGACATCTTCGCTGCCTTGTCTCTTTTTTGTCTTTGGCCCGCGAAACCGGAACATGTCGTGAAATCGTGACACTTTTTCTACTTGGCACTTTCTCTTCGAACCTGTCACAAAATCGTGACACTTTTCATCCTTAGCGCTTTCTCTTCGAACCTGTCGTGAAATCGTGACACTTTTCATCCTTAGCGCTTTCTCTTCGAACCTGTCATGAAATCATGACACTTTTCATCCTTAACACTTTCTCTTCGATCCTGTCATGAAATCGTGACACTTTTCATCCTTAGCACTTTCTCTTCAATCATGTCACAAAATTGTGACAGTTTTCTTCCTTAACGCTTTTTCTCCGAACATGTCACGAAATCACGACAGTCTTCTTCCTTAGCCCTTTTTCTCCAAGCATGTCGTGAAATCGCGATAGTTTTCTTCCTTAGTGCTTTTTCTCCAAACATGTCGTGAAATCGTGATAGTTTTCTTCCTTAGTGCTTTTTCTCCAAACATGTCATGAAATCGTGACAGTTTTCTTCCTTAGCACTTTTGCTTCAAACATGTCACGAAATCATGATAGTTTTCCCACTTGGCTTCTTTTCCTGCAACATGTCATGAAATCACGATAGTTTTGTTTGTGCCTTCTCTCTCCTAGTCCATGTCATGAAATCATGACAATTTTGCTTGTGCCTTCTCTCTCCTCGGCCATGTCACGAAATCATGACAATTTTGCTTGCACCTTCTCTCTTCTCGGCCATGTCACAAAATCGCGACAGACAACATGTTGTGATATCGTGACAGTTTTCTTACTTGTCTTTTTCTTTGATTTTCTGAATCTGGGCCACTTCAGTCTTCTTGGAAATTCACTGTACATGTTCTCACTGACCTCTGAACTCCTATCCACTTCATCAACTGGTCTATCTACTGCTCTGTACTCTTGTCCATTGCATCAACCGATCCTCTGTCTGTGTTGACAACAATGACAAAACTTTGGTTGCACCTTGCACAATAGGAAATAGGCCCACACCATAGCGGGCAGGCCACGATTCTACCTCGAAAGGTTCTTTCATGCCATTTTGGAAAGGTCCCAAGCCTTTCCCTTTATATCCCATTTTAAGCATTATGGGTTTAGCTTTAATATATTCATTGGTAAAATAACACCGAGCATATCCCTCATGATGAGGTTTGATATTTCGAGGGATTCTTCCCCAGTCATATCCTTTATAAATGAAGGCACAACTCTCGACTTGGTAAGTACTTCCCATAGGTTATGGGAGGCCCAAAGTATGAGGAGATGGCGGCAAGTTATTTAAAAGAATTGAATCTTGCATGAAAGCATTTGTTTTTTTGATATTAAGATTATGGATAAATCTGGTAAAATTTCATCAAAAAGAGCATAAGATGTAGAAGGATCATTCCCTATATTTTTTGATGTGGAAGGTATGATAGATGTTGATAATGTGGAAGTTTTAATAGATGGGTCTATAGGTTTTGAAATTATAGGGATAGGACATGAAGGATTGGTTGTAGATTGAAGATCTTTTTGAGGTTCTAGAGTGGTTTGTTTAGAAGATTATTGATCTATATATGAGGATGAAACTAATGGAGGAGAAATAGGTGAAGATATGGGTGTGTGTTTCACAATTTTAGATGAAAAATAAGAATTAGGATGTGTGGATGACAAAGCAAGGCAAAATTGCACTCCAACAGGTTCTGCCAAAGCACACATATCAAAGGGTCTAGGGTCACCATGGATAGTGACCAACTGATTTTTAAATTTGAATTTAACACATTGGTGTAAATTTTATGGGACATCCCGCATTGCATTGATCCAAGGATGACCCAAGAGTATATTGTACGATTGGGGGCAATGTACAATAAACATGGTGGTATCTAGAGTTCTAGGACCAACTTGCAATGGGATGGTAATAACTCCACATGTTTCTTGTGTTTCGTCATTGAAAGCTTTGATAATCATGTTAGTTTTCTTCATTTCATCACTTCTAAAGCCAAATAATTGGTAGAAGTCAAAAGTGCAAATGTTTAGAGATGAACCATTATCAATCAGGACTCGTTTAATAGCTACATCTCCAATTAGGGTCATAATGTATAAGGGATTATCCTTATGTAAACTGTGTTGTGGGATATCTTTATCCCGAAAGTCAATACAATCAACTTCTCGAGTGATGATAGTATTGGCCATGGCTTCAGGTTGAATATTTTGAGGTACCATCATTTGGCTTAATGTAAGCAACAACTCATCCTTATGGGTGGGAGAAGATCTTAGTAAATCCAAAAGGGAAATTCAGGCTGTAGTATTGGATAATTGCTCATTAATATTGTAAGGGGGTTTAGGTTGAACATTGGAAGCATGATTCCCTTTATTGGGATTTTTCAAAACAAATGGAGCTGATCCATCATTCTGGTTTGGTTCTTGTTGAGAATTTTGAGCCTGTTGTTGGGTAACGACTCCAATGGTACCTACAATGTTATATTGAGGATGCTGAACTGGTCTCGGTTGAGCGTTTATGGCTTGTTCATTTGGGAGGAATTGATTAGAAGAGGGTCGAGTAGTAACTCTTCTAGGAAATGGTTCTTTTGGAACCATAGCATTTGTGATGGGTTGAATAGGATCTGATTCATTTTAAGAACTATTCGATTGGTTTGAAGTGATGTCCATTTCACTTTCAGTATCTGATTCTATATCACTAGGATCTGGAGTTGGAATATTATGTAGGGGCCTGGTCGTAACCATGGATAAAGTTGTGTCAAATATTTGAGGATCATAATTAAGTAAATGTCCACTAATGGTCCCTACATATCGGGTAGGAGGAGGAACATTATGATGTTCGATTTGATTGGCCACCTCTTTACCATGTCTTGGTAAAGGGTGTTGAAATATGTCTAATGATTGATTAGCATTTTGATTTTGATTTTTGGGAATAATATTTTGAGTATTATTAGGAGCATTTTGTTTAGGTTGGAAGGCTTGCACCTCCATTTCATTATTATCAATCAGATCTTGTATTTTATGTTTCAACCTTTTACAAGCGTTGGTAGAGTGTCTAGGTCCTCTATGAAAATCACAATGTAAGTCAGCTCTATATCCGGGTATAGTTGGATCAGGTTCCCAGATAGTTGGTAATTGGATCAAACCTCTTTCGAGTAATTGAGGTAAAATAGTTGATAACGGTTGATTCAATCTAGTAAATTCTCGAGGAGGTTTATCAGACGGTTTCAATATAAATTTTTTTGTTGTTTTCATTGCATTGATATTAGCAACATTTCTGCTGTCAGTGACTCTGTCACCGACAACTTTTTTGTTTTTATATTTATTTATGGAGGTTTTCTCATCATCCTTCTTCCTAAGTTGGCCTCTCCTAATGAGGGCATCTTCTACTCTTTGAGCTAAATCTATAGCCTGATCGAAGGTAGTTAAAGTAGTAGTTGATAACTCATAAGATATTTGTTCTTGTAAATTATTGATAAAAATGTCCAACATTTCATTATAAGGTAGCACAAAGTGTAGTTTTCCTATCAACTACCTCCATCTAGCTAAGAAATCGGCAAAACATTCATCCTTGTCTTATTTTAAGTTGTATAAATATTTAATGGTTACATGCCTCTCGATGTAGGCACTAAATTGATGGACAAAAGATTCAATTTGTTTCTTCAAAGTTTCTCAAAGAATGAGTGGGCAATTGATAATACCACTCTAATGCCATTCCACCTAAACTTTTTGGGAACATTTTTAGTAATAGCAAGTCATCATGTGATATATCATGACATGCTATCCTAAACATGTGAAGATGCTCTATGGGATCTTCGGTTCCTTTAAATATAGGCAGGATGGGCATGGGAAAATGCTTAGGATAATGTTGTGCTACAACTATGGGATCCAAAGGTTGACTACATATCTCTCGATAATTGTATGAGGGATGATAAGGATCTATCTGGTCCATATGCGAAGCTAACTGTTTCACCATGGCTTCCAGATTACTAGTTTGCCCACCATATTGGTTCGGTAGGGCATTGATATGGGATTTGTGAGCATATGATGGAGGGACATGAAGATTAGATGCTATGTTGCTATTGTGTAAATTTTTGGTAGGAAAGGTGTTATGAAGGAATTTTGAAGTTGTATTATGATGTATTCCAGATTGTTGAAAATTGGTGTTTGGCTTCATTTTAGGTTTTTGTTTACTTGAAGCATATTGATCAATAGTTTGGTGAAGTAAAGCAGTGAAGGAAGTTTTCTTTTGTGTGGGAATGATTTTAGGCTCAATAACGGGTTCCTTAGGAGGTTGGGTAACTTCGTTGTTTTGGCATGTTTTGAATCATAGTGACCATATCTCTATTGGATGGTCCAACCTTATCACTTTCTTGATCAATGAAAGACAAGGGATTAGTGCACACATCAAACATATGTTCCATGGCTGCTTGAGTGTCACTAATTTGCCCTTTATCAATACGAACTGCCATATTAAGAACACCAATGTTATTATGGAAAAATTTCCAGAAATGATCTACGTTGTCAAAAGCAATAGTTCCACCTGGAGCTACTCTAGGGGATGAGGATCCATCCTCTTTAAAATTTTCTTCTTTTTCATTATCTTCACCTAGGTCATCTTCTGGTTGATCTAGAGTTTCTCCTTCCAGAATTGGATCTTCAGGAAGGACATTTGGGTCTCTAGTTTTATCTTCTAACCAATCTTCTTCTTCTCCTTCGAGTTTGTTTACCATTCCTAAGTTTAGGCATTGTGCCTTAATTTTAGATTTCAGCAAATATATATATATATATATATATATATATATATATATATATATATATTATATATATATATGCAACAAACTTAAGAGGTATATATTAATTATATACCTACTACAATATTTAAAATGAAATGTTTTGGTTTTTGTTATGTTTTTTAGTTTTTCTTGTTTTTGTAATAATATTGTAAAGATAACAAACAACACAATAAATGCAAGAACTAAGACTGAAAGTAATGATCTAGTTTTCTATAAACAATTTATAAATATAATTAATGGGCTCAAGTTCTTCAGGAGTCATGAAGTGTTCTTCAAATTGAAAATTTTCTTTCAAAAATTTAATGAAAAGAGCTATAGTGATACCATGTATTTCAGATTCTGGTTGATAATAATAATTCTCACGACAATATTCACGATACAACATAGCTCTAGGAGTTTTGTTCCATATTCTTCTAATCATAAGATCAGTTTCTTGGGATTCTATATGAACTAGAAATTGGTGTACCACAGCTGTGTTCTTGAGGTATTCCTCAAAAGTGAAAAATTTTGAAGACACAAGAGCTCTCCTATAAGCTAACCATCTATGGTAGGCTCTCTGAAGTTCATGATAAAAGACGAGTTGATGAGGATCCAGGATTCTATCTAGGACAAGCCTCTTGATTTGTTTAAGTTTTGTTGACCTAGATGAAATGACACTAAGTCTTCTATCAAGTTTGTCCCACAATAGTTGATTTCTATCTATTTCAAGCACACTAAGCACAGAATTGATTTCTATGGCTGCCAATTGGTTTTCAACATTTATAGTAACTGCTAATATTTTCTTAGGAGCTACCATCTAAACATGATATGCAACTTATTAATTTTAAATTATTTGAAATGCATCTATGTTTTAGTTGTTTTATTTTTTTTGTTTTCAAAAGGTTTTAAATGCATTCACGTCGGGTTCACCAAAATGTATCGCTCCAAATTTTTCACACCCTTACCTTTAGGCTATAGGATCCGTGCCTAGAAGGGGGATGTGAAAAGGATGGCATGGTACCTCAGACTGAGAGGCCTTGCGAAGGTCCTACCTCTCGGGGGAGGTGTATTATGGTGATTTTTCGACAGATGGTGGGTTCACTAGGAAACATTTAGTGGCAGTTTCCACGCCTAGGTTGGGAATGTGTTTGATGTGTTCAGTTTTATCCTTAAAAATTCAAGTCCTAGGTTTGGCCAAAATGCATCTAAGCTATTCTATATGAAATGCATATTTAAATGAATACAAAGAATAAAATTAGGACAAAAAACAAATAAATTAAGCAATTAAAAAGGTCATACCTGATCCGGATGTCTGATGAAGATTATAATTCTTGAAGCAGTCAGGATCACCTCTGATTTGACAAGATCGTCTGCTATCAAACAAGATCATCTGAGATCTGACGAATTCTTCAAAGACCTGCAAACAGAGAAATAGGTGCAAAACATAGAAAATACAACAATTCTAACATAGGGAAACAATGTAAAATGACAATAACAATATCAAAATAAAAATTATAAACAAAAACATGAATGCATCATACTGATTTAATGATAATTATAACTTAATTATGCATTTGATCTAGATGGGTGAACTCCAAAATGCAGGATAACAAAAAATAATAAATAAACTAGCTAATTGCAGAATAAAATAGCAGATTGAAAGGAGGAAAATGCAAACTCTGGGCATTGATTGCCCCCAATGTGAACTACAGTCAAAATCATCTCGCATTGGTATGAAATCATCTTGAATTGGACAAGATCACCTCCGATCTGAACAGGATCGTCTATGACGATGTAAGCTTGCTCCGGCTAAAAAATACTAAGGTACCTACAACAAAATTTGGATAGAACTAATGCAAATAGCAATTTAGGATGTTTTAATGTGTGTGAAATTAATTTACAGGAAATATCAGCCAGGGGGATGCTAAGGGGAGGGCTTAGGATTAAATAGGCTTAGGAGGGAGGTTAGGAGGTTGGATATCATCCCTATTTGAGAGATCTCCAACGGGGAGGGTCTCTAACAGCACAGACACGCTTCTGCCCATATTAGAGACGCCATTGGAACAGAAGCTAATTGTGAAAAATTAGTTTTGGGACAAGATCATCTGGACATCCTAGTCCAGATGAAATCGTCCGATCTGAGGTGATATCGTCTGATCGACGATGATATCGTCAAACGGTCAAAAAAAACTCTAAAAATGGTGCGAGAAATGAGGAAACAAATTAAGCGATGGTTTGGGAGCGATTTTGGAGGTTAAAATTTGAATTTGAATTATTTACTAGAGTAATTGTAATTATTAAGGTTTTACTGCACCAATTTTAGGGTGCTACAGATGTGATCCTATTGGTCTCTTTGTATGAGTCCGAGTCCTTTGGCTAGGATGGATGGAAGATGGATCTAAGGTGGAGCGCCCACTGACATGTGAGCCACATGCATGTGGAGCCTCCCTAGAGACAATTCCAATGCCATCTAAGCTGCATATGGAGAGTGGTGATGTGACCAACATACCCATGGATCTGCCCCTCATACTCATATAGCAATGCCTATAAGCATAGAACCTCTACCCCTGAGCCTATCCCTAGATCTACCTCGGTGTCACCCTATGGTGTAGAAGGAGAACCATAAACTGCATCCTAGTAGCATTACCTCTGATAGTAGCCTACAAAGCCTAGATCTATAGCGTGAGCTACTCTATGGTGGCATCTCACTATGCAATAGTAGCATCTCACTGATCTACCTGGATCTTGGTCAATTGGAGATCAACCTCAATCTCATGCAACTATGCTCTCAGAGGAGAATCTCTCTCCTCAGGCTCCAGCTCCTCATCCTCCTTAGGAGCCTCTTGCTCCTCTACTACCACCTGATCTACTGACTGGCCCCATATCTCAGTCTTGTCTCAAACTCTATGCCCTACTGGATCTGCACTGCAATCCCTACCATCATCCTCATAGCCTAAACTTCCATCGACATGCCACATCCAATACCCCCACCATTGAAAAAACACCTTTGTAACTCCCATAGTAACTCTTGGGGCAACCACTAGGGCATCCTCCTCATCTGACAACTCTATGATCCATGGTGGAGAGAAATATCCCTCTACTATGATATGCCTATACACAAATGGAACAAGAGGCACATCCTACTACAACCCGTACTGATGAAGAACTCGGTAGTATAAGAAATGCTCTCAGATACTGACCTTGCGGACAATGAGCCATCACTCACACCGCATCCTAGTTGTGAAACTAGCAGTTTCATCCCAAGACGAGCACTCATGATATGGTTTCCACATGACATCTTTGGCCTTCAGCCCAATGAAAATATCAATATAGTGGGAAATATCCCATTCATGAGAATGGATATAGTACCCCTCGTTCCCTCGAGCCCATCTAGTAGCATAGCATTGCATCCACTCCTCTATGATAGTGATATCAGTAGGAAGCCCTCTGGGACAATCTACCTTGAAATGCTCCCATCCCCAAACCTATAGGAGAAAGATGCAAGCAATGCCAATGTGACCTTATCGATGGATGTGGTATAACTCATCGTAGCACTAGGCTAACATAGATCTCCCCTATGCATCTATTATGGGTGCCTCACTGTCCATCAGGTCCTGAACCATTGCAAGGAGGTTCCATAGGAACCTCAAGCCTAAGCAATATAGAATCAAGATGTTACTGATGACCATCAGCAACACTGCATACCTCTTTGAGAACACCTTCTCCTCATAACACTATGAGATAGACACCCCTCCAGACTTGATGTCCCTAAAGAAATTTTTAGAGTGCCCTCTGAACACCTGAGTGAAAACAACATCACGATCATTGGTGGCTAAAGAGACAATGGCCACTCCATCAAAAGGAAGTTGGAAAATCCTATACACATCCTCCGGCATGATAGTCATCTCTCCGATAGGAAGGTGGAAGGTATTGGTCCTAGGGTCCCACCGATGGACCAAAGCCATAAGGTAGGATTGATATGACATGATGTGAGTCAGCCTAGTGATATACTAGATCCCACGAGCTTTGAGCCACTTCCAGACTATGTCATCCAGAAGGTGGAGAAGGTCATTCATGAGCTTCGGGTCCCATGCCCAAGCAGTAAGAATCTAATAGAAAAGAAAAAACAAAACATAACTAAAATGCATCTAAGGCATAAATCATAATAAAACATGAAATCGGTGCAAGTAATGATAGGCTAGTATGAAATTCTAAGAAAAAGAGCAATAAAGTGCACCTAGTCATAAAACAAAGTTAAAAAAAAAACAAGTCAAAAATTCAAAAAAAAATCAATCATTTCATAAATGCAAAAAAATTTAAAAAATTCCTAAAGTGTGCTCAGCCACTATCACCTACAGCAACCAAAAATTGGTCACTAAATCTGAGAGCGACCAAGCCCCAATAGTTATATTTCTGACTATTGAGATTCAAATCGGCCATTTCTAGCAATAGTGGCGAAGTTGTAGGCCATTTTGGCCTCTCTAATCAGAAATGATCGACGGATGATATGACAAAAACGTCTACCTTAGGCCAAAAACACCAAAAAAATAAAAATAAAATAGAAAACGGGGACCAACCCACCACATTAAATCATAAGCTAAGCCTAACTATGGGTTTAATTCGTTAGGAATGAGCTTAATAAATTTCATTTTGCCAATTACTTAATGTGGTTCGTTTTACCCAAACAAAAAAAATAGGGTTAAAGTGTAGAAGAGTACCCGAGAAGCTTCGGCTCCTCCGCTCGATGATGCCTCGCCCTGTGCTGCCATGATTCTCCAAGTCGTAGAAGCACTCCAAGTTGCAAAAGTCAATTTCACTCCAAGAGCTCTGAGAAGCAAATTGATAGCTGGTGAAAGTGAAAGGTCAAAACCCTAGGTCACTTTTATTTTTACCCTAATTTCACCTTGACTATTGTTGTCATCAGCAGCCCATATTTCTTGGCTACTCAAGATGAGAGTGGCCACGATCAGGCATTTGGGGGTCGTTGGACCTAACAACGACCAAGATCCTAGGCAAAAACAAGCAAATTCCTCCCATGAGAAGCAACAAAAACATCAAATAAGCACATTATGATGGTTCATAATCATCATAATGATCAAAATAACAAAAAAAATTCACATAAAATAAATTCCCAAGTAAGCCTCATATTCAGTTACTTACTCTATTGACTCAATGATTACAACGACTTGCACTCCATGCAATTCGATGAGATGAGTAAGTCACCATAAGGCTACTTAGGGCAAAATATTCATTTTGGAATTATGATGTATCACTCCAAACCCAAAGAATACCGAGATGGTCGAACTGCCCCACGGGTACGATAGGATCATCCTAATTCTCTTATGACATCAAAAACACTGAGCCAAAGTAATACAATATGAGCATAAATAGAATCACTCATCCTAACTCCCTAAGAAGGCTATTGATAGCTGGACCGCTCCCCGGGATAGGGATGGATGATTATCATAAACAATTGGAATCACACTTGGATGGGGGTTTCACCCATTAAAAGAGAAAATTCTAGAAAGGGACCAAATTAGTCATATTGGTCAAGCAACTTGTCGCTTTATTCATTGTCATTTCCTCACCATTTCATTGCATGAGGAAGTAGTTCAAATCTTCAAAATATTCATAGTCAAAATCAACAAAGGATCACTTTATCATATAAAAATTACATCCATCCTATGAATCATTGCATACAAAAATTACAAACATTCCCTTGTTTGCTAGGAACATAAGCAAACTATGACATTATCAATTTGTAGCTCTCCTATTGGTCGGAACTGATTGTAGCAGCTGAAGCTACCCGATTGAGTTTGAGGAATGAGTGCAATCGAACATGTGCAAGCCATTGAGCTAAGTTAAGCCTTATGAATGTTGAAGCAATGATTCAAGGGATGTGTGCCATCTTGCATGATTGGTCCATCCAACATTGATCAAACTACTAATCATCATACACCCTATAAACAGATCAGTCTATGTTTTTGCTTAGCATTGTATTTTCCACATAGTGCATCATAAAAAGGGGCATCTGTAGACACCTAAAACATGTCATGTTTAGGGGAACTACTTACATAAGCACATTTATAGGCCATGTGACTAAACCTTGGACTTTCCAAGCATCAAAAGTGGTTCTCACCACTCATTTGGGGTATTATGAGCCCATCCAAGCCAAGCCACTGTAAACCAAGGTGGCCAGATCCTAGTTGCTAAAGCTCATAGTGGCGAGATCTTAGCCACTATAGATGACAGTGGCCAAATATTAGTCACTGCAGATGATAGTAGCTAAGCCATAAAAAGCATTTTGCTAACAAATCAGCCCATTTATGGGTAGAAGTGGTAGTCTGCATGCAATAAAGGTGAGCAGGGAAAAATTTGCATTCCCCTTTCATGACCAATTCACATAGGAGTCTTAGACCCAAATTTAGACTTCAGTTAAACATAGAAAAACAAAAGCTTCTCATTCTAACATTCACTACGTATGAGGAATTAAATCCTAGGGTTTTGAACATAGACCTAGGGTTTCACACACTTTAAAATGTGTAAGTTTGAGAGAACCAAATGGGATCACATATCCAAAATTTATCATCACGCATTTAATAGAATAGGTCATTGAGGAGAGATTTCGAGACTTGGAGAGCTTCCCTTGGAGACTACCTTTACAACGAAGCCCTTACATATTGGAGAGCATATTGGAGCATCTTTAAGGAGCAACAAGGTGCTAGCCAATAAAGGGTTTAACATGAATAAATTGACCAACATGAATAAATTGACCACCATTTCAACATCGGATACAAGCTTTGATCCATAGCCTTGGAGAAAAGAAGGCAAGTTCCACTTTAGAGGTCATTGTCTTGGATAGTGGCCTATAGGCCTAGCTTAGGGTTTAGACATTAGCTTATTTTATTCTACTTTCTTCATGTCTTCATATCATTAGCATAGATTTACATGATTTCATAGCATAGTTTCATCATATTTTCATTAAGTTCATTTATTTCTAACAACCTCATCTAGGGAGGCAATCTCGGACATCTAAACGTGTGTTTTTGTTTCATTATTTATAGGGCTACAGGTTCATTGAGAAAATCCACAACATATGAGAGCAAGAGGATCCCTCTGGAAATCAAACCTAGAGAAGGAGGCATATGTAATCCCTCGTACATTTCTGTGTGCAGAACTGGGAACCTTGTGAAAGCACACCACCCCTTGCTATGGGACATCTTACTCATTTGTAATTCATTGTATCAAAATGGATATCCCTAAGAGGGACCGACATGTAACCAGGCTTCAATACAAATAAAGAGATCTATCTTTGTTACTTTCTATGTTATATATTTTTCATGGTGTTTCATTTTATTTTGGGTATAACATTGCAAGTAGAGTAAAGTGGTGCATGCATCTTGGGGTCACTACAGAAGGAATCCACCATTGATGTGAGCAAAGGTATCATTAGAACAACAACTACACTTATCCAAATGATGAAGTCCTAGGTGGCTACCCAGGCATAGGTGGCCGAGGTGGTAGAAAAATAACTTGAAGAATGGAAGGCCAAGGCTACAGAATCTAGGAAATTGTATCTCAAAGTCAAAAAACTTCAAGGTGAGGTTTAAAAATTGAAGATACTTCCTTCCACTATGCAGACTAGTTTCCAAATTGGGTTGGAAGATGAACTCAAGAAAGAAATGAAGGAGAAGATCCAAGAGAAAATGAGGGACTTGGAATCTATTCTCGTAGATATCTATGTTGTTCGGCATACAATGGGCCTCATCCAGAACAACCTGCAAAAAGGAAAGCCAAGGATAAATGCAATTTGAAGAAGTGAAATTTACTACATGCCTTAATGTGTTCATTATTGAAATGTAAAGCATGTGAATAGAAGCATTGAAAGGGAAAGCATAAACATGTAATCTATTGAAAGATGAATAATGTGCAATAAAATATGGTGGATTCCTCCTTATATTTATTCATCAATGATTCAAATGGTGATTACAATATGTCCCCTTGAGGGCTCCATAACTTGATACATTTCAACATTTACAAGACTTAAGGGATCTAATCCCTTCAAAGGGGTTTAATGGCATGTTGCAAAGTTCATCTCGCATTCCCACACCCAAGAGCTAATCTTGGGTTTATCTTGATGTGCTTCCTTAGCTCCTCCTTCCTGTCTGGTATACCTGTACCTACACACAAGGGATTGAAAAGGGGTTAATAGCACATGCGTTTATAGATTCATAACCTTGAAAACATAGAAAACATGCATCTAACATTAACAAAACTTATTACTAATAACATTAAATTGCTCTAAAATGATATATTAATAGATATTTCTATAATATAGATACTTTAGAACATATCTGAGCACAAGATTAAAGGAAAATGTTAATAAAAATAGTGACCGTCCCTAACAGGGACAACTAAGCCTACAATAATGGGGACTCCAAATGTGCCATCAAAACTACTCCAAATCTCACCAAATTTGGACCATAGGCTAATCTAAACATTCCTAAGAGGTCTATGGTGGAATTTACTTCAAATTCCCTACTGTTTTCTAACCATCCCTAGGTGGTGCATCTAGCTACTGCTAACCGTCCCCAGGTGGGATGGTTACAAAACTTCTTAGATTTTGCCTCCAATCCTAATGGGATCTGGTTCAAAACTGGTTTAAGTGTTGTGTCAGTAGATGGGGCCAAATTACTCTTCAATTTGGCTGGTTTGGAATGGTTTCAATCGATCTCCAATGCCCCTAAAAGTGCCTTCAAATGAAGAGGGTTTCAAGGCAAGGTAAGGGTAAATTAAGGTTGCAAAAGGTGAGGGTACAATTGGGCAGCACTTCGTTGTAGAAATGCTTCAACTATCCTCCTTGAAAATGGGTGAATACACCTCTTTTTATAGCCCAAAATGGCATCTAGGGCAAAGGGGCAAGTCTTGCCATGCGAGGTAAGTGCCGCCACTTGTCCAATTCCTTAACATGCATTGGTGAGGGAAGGTTGCCCATTTGGGGCTCCCAATTTGTAGTCCCTGACTCCAATGATAGGTCCCCAATCAATTTGGGTTGATTAGATGTAGAAATGGTAGTATTTGATTGCCATTTCACGTATCTATTGAATTTTTGAAAGGTCTATTTAGGGACCATCCCACCTAGGGATAGTTTTGGATGGCCATCCCTGGGTGGGATAGTCACCATCTGTGACCATCCCTTGGTGGGACGGTCACAAGGATATGCCCCAAAACTACCCTAAACTGCTAGGAACCTTCCAAAATGTGTTTTGGAGCCTTATGCAAGCCTAGATGGGTGCCCAATGGGGCCATATGATGTCGATAAGAGTGGCACATGTGATGCACTGATAGTCTTATCCGATTTACATGATTTTGGTGTCTATAGATGCCCCTTTTTGGGATGCGCTATGTACAACAAAGCGCTGAGCAAAAATAGATGACTAAATCACTAAATGATTAAGGTTATTCATTAACCTAACCAACTTTAGATGCCTCCATTGTGGAAATAGCATACATTCTTGGAATCCTTGCTTTTGACATAGTCGAAGGATTAATTTGGGTATACCTTTCAGCCGTGTTGTAGTGACAGTCTTATGGGGCTTAGAGTATACTAGGTCTTGGTGCCTTGTGTTCTTGTAAGCCTATACATGGGTGGATTCCTGAGGCTTCAAGGAGGATCAATCCCTATTTTTTTCTTATGTTGATTATTTGCCCTAACATGGGCTTGAAAATTTATCTTTAGCAAAGATTCTTTTGAATGTATGAACATTACACTTTTGAGTGTTTTTATGTTGATTTGATTTATGAAATCGTTATGATGACTACCCCCTCAAGCGATGAGTCTATGAGGGCATGACCAATGATAAAGTGATGAGTCACTTGACATATATGACTTAATTGGGGTAACTCTCTGTTTTGCCCATGGTACTATATACCTGTTTGGAGGGGATTTTTGACTATTTTGATGAATATTTTTGGAAGCAAAAGGCTAAAAATTTCATTCCCATGGAGTGTTCCAGCCATGGAGGCCTTCTTGGGGAGTAAAATAGAGACTTTTTATGGATCCAAAAATATTATAGGTTCAGTCTTGATCCCTCTCAATTTTTAGACCATTCTGCCTTGTTTTTGGTGGGTTTTTGACCCAATTTTTGCAATTTTTGAGTTGTTTTTGTGCAATTTTTTGGTGACCATCCTAGGGAGGATGAATACACATTTTATAACCATCCTAGGGTGGAAAATACAGCAAATTGTGTGCTCATACCACCTAGGTATGATCAGCTTCTTTTGGAGCTATATAAGCCCAAAAAGGGGCATATGAGCTCATTTGTGCATTGTGCTTGGAGGAGTTGGAGAGGAGAGAGGTAGGAGAGTGATTTTATGAAGTAGAGAACTATAAAAATATCCACCCAACAACATGAGCCAACCAACGGATGCAACAGGTGGTGGAGCCGGTGCGAAACGGGTATGGAACACATGTCTTTCTCTTCCTATTTTATTGTGAAATTATGAATTCTACTACAATTTTCTTAATGCACATTAAATTAAGGTTAAGGAACCCTAATGATAATGTAATTTATTATTTTTAATGTTTATTAAGCTTTTACATGTTTAAAATTTTGCTTTTTATGCCATTTTTTGATGATTTTTAAGCTTTTTTTAGGGTTGTTTTAGGGGTCAAAATGACCCTATTTTAGCCATTTTTGGGGACCGTCCCTGTGTGGGATGGTCACTGGTGGCCATCCCTGGGTGGGATGGTTACCAAATTTGGGGCCATCCCTGGGTGGGACGGCCAAAAATGGCCCTATATTAAGCATTTGTTTTGGTATTTTTAGAGTCATTTTTTGCATTTTTAGGGTGTTTTTGACAAGTTATTTTACATGACCAGATAGTTAAGAGTCGGTACAGAGTTCTGAATCTATTTCAGGTTTCTAGAGACATGTTGACTCCTACATACTAGTGATGGCTCGATGCCATTGGCTTGAAGCAGGTTACGTGGTTAGATCTCGTAGTGAGCGACCATGCCTATCTGACTGCCTTGATAGATCTATGGGACCCTCATACTAATACTTTCCACTTTGTTATGGGGGATATGATAGTGATGTTAGAGGATGTATATCAGATACTACGTATTTTGATAGAGGGGCATCCTATAGTATCTTCTCCTATAGAGTGATGAGAGGTCATGTTGCGGAGGTACTTTGGGGCATGCTGGGAGGATGCAGTGATTGATATTCTCAATGGAGGGATATTAGTGATATCATAGTTTTAGGTAGGTGTGCTTAGTTGTAGGTATGCTTTATTGATGACATTGATCAGCAACATGTTACTTCCTAACTCTTCAGGTGCTAGGTTCCCATGGAACCTAATAGAGTTGGTGTTCACTCTTGTGGGTTGCACAGAGGATGAGCCTATAGTGATGGCTTGGGGTCCTACATTATTAGCATAGCTATATGAGGAGTTGTATGAGATCTACTCTTGTGGGTAGAAGGTATTGGGCTATAACTTCCTACTATAGGTTTGGGATTGGCAGCATATTATTGTGGAGCGACCATGGGGACTACCATGGACTACTCGAGCAGAGCTATCAGATAGGGATATTGGCTATGGGGAGCTATGGAAGAGGTCACGTGAGGTAGGCTAGAGCCATCGACATGTTGGAGAGGTTGAGCACTATGCAGAGGCTTTTGCATGGCTTAGAGTGATAGATATTGAGTGGAGGCCCTACAGGGATTGTCTTACCTGGAGGGAGGTTGAGACATAGCTACGTCGAGTTCGATGAGGTAGATGGTTGATAGGGTGACATGGGATAGAGTGAGAGTACTTCCCTTATGATCATGTGCTATGATAGTTTGGGCTATGCCAGGGGTTTCCTAGGGAGCCTATGATCTATCATCATCATGGGGATGAGAGGACTCTAGCATGGCCTATTGTAGAGGTACTAGGAGAGGAGTTAGATCTTGTGGTGGTAATTTTTGATTTGGATGATGCTAGTATGATAGAGGAGTATGACGCTTGGTGGGTTATATCGTAGTGGTGAGGGGATGGACCACTAGGAGGGGATGCAACTACTAGGGTAGTGGATATAGCTAGGGGTGCTCCAGATGAGGAGGGTCAGGATGAGTCTCCAGATGATGAGGAGGTAGACATAGGTGAGCGATTTGTGCATCGTCATGTGGTAGTGGATAGGGTGGAGTTGATTGATGTACAGGATCCACTAGAATTTGATGAGGAGGACCTTGGAGATCAGGGTATGCAGGCATAGTTAGCAGCATGAGAGGCTATGATTATAGAGCTATGGGGTGATCTTAGTAGGGTGCAATGGGATTTTATAGAGGAGAGAGCTCTACTATAGGCATAGGTGTAGAGTGCATAGATGGAGATGGAGAGGTAGGCAACTTTGATAGCTACTCTTCAGGCATAGGTTGGTGTACAGGGCCCTAGCCATGGGAGTTCTAGTAGTGATGAGATAGCCATGATGCGGGAGGAGATGGCACATCTCTAGGGTTTGGTGGTGACCTATCAGACTCGGTGTAGAGAGGATCAGACCTATATGGATATGATGGAGGATGAGATAGTGCACCTTAAGGGGTGCATACCAGATCGAGCATTGGCCATTGGATCACAGCGTAGCTAGAGGAGCGATATAGGATAGTCATCTACCCAGATGAGGGCTCCTAGCTCTACATGGAGGATGGACATATCTATAGGTAGTAGGTCTAGGGGTAGCAGGTCTAGGGGTAGTAGTATAGGGAGCTCATGATGGACTCCTACTGAGGGTAGAGGAGAGAGTCATGGTGTCGGTCCTACGTGACCATGGCTATGAGACTCTGTTAGTTATTTTTTTATTTTTGGTTTTTTGGATTGTGAAGTCTGAGGACTCACATTTACTGTAGCCTACGGGCAGCTTATGGACTATGATGTAGCTTTTGGCTTTTACATATGGATATATATATATATATATATATATATATATATATGCATGACTTTGCTTTGATCATTATGTCATCTTTTGTTGCTTTAGGATACTTATGCTATGCGATGCTTATATGCTTTATGATGCTTTTGATGGATGTCTAACATGAATGCATGTATTTATCCTATGCTTTGATTTGATGATGTGTAGATGTGTAAGTTTTCTCTATATGCTTTTGTAAATTAAAATATATGCATAAAATAGTTAGTGGTTGTCTAAATATTATTGCTAATATTTATCTAGTATCTATCCTATTTCATGAACACCACTTAATAAACAAAAGTTCATAAGGAAAAATGTGTATGATTTGATGTAATGATTGCTGTGATTTAATTTTATATGATGGATTTATGATGACTATTTGACACATTATATGCTAGCACCATAGACTTGTACAAAATGTATCTATCTTATTTTCATGTTTAATATGACACTATGAGATGGTTTTTGTAATTTTGACAAATATGTGGTAATATGATGTAAAATGAAATGGATAATGTAATGTGATATGATATGTTTGGTAGTTTTTCAGAGACTCAAACACTCTAGTTACCTAATCAAAAGTCATGTAATAACTATGCAAGATCCTTTGACAAAGTATGCACCTACTAAGATAACCAAGATAATCAACATCCATGTGTGTGCATGTGAGTTCATTACCATGATAACGCATAAAATTGTTCTAGTGCAAATGGGATTACTCAACCCATCTGTATTAGAGATCAGTCTACGAGTCTCATTATCCTGAGTTTTTGTACTTAGTTGGATTAGACCATTATGTAATCTAGGCTACAACAAGCTAGCTCATCCACATTCAAACATTGGTCTGTACCTAAGCAAGGTGCTTATGTGATAGACATATCATCATGCGGGAGGATACCACCATTGCCAAGTAGGCTATCCACCAAACCTGTAATGAGGATCACCTTATGGTTCTCTAATGCTGAGAATTCCAGGGATTCAAGTTCAAGACTCCCTTATTTTCTTTTAATTTTGAAGTTTTCAAGGGAGTTGCTCATTTTTTATTTGTTTGAGCAAGGGATTTTTGGTAGTGGTGAGAACCACTATTTCTTTTTGCTTTTTTGAAGTGATAATAATCACTGTTTGTTTTTGCATATTTTGAAGTGATAATAATCATTGTTTCTTTTTGGAATATTTTGAAGGTATAATAATCACTATTGATTTTTCTCTTTGGGATACTTGCCCTAGTGTAGGGCAAGGGATTTATGGGTAAGGAGGAACTTGTCCTTTTGTCAATTCTCAGCATTTTTGAACCATTCGCATAGGGGGATGAGCAAGATAAACTCTTTCACTTAAAGTAACCTAGACCACTTTATAGTTTTCATATTTCCTTGTGCTAGACTTGGATTTATTAATGTGAAAATGTGTTGGGATTTTTATGTATACCAAGCATTATCTAAGTAGGATTCTACCTTCTAAAAATCATGATAGCTTTCTACAAAATCTGAAAAGAAAACTAGATATGGTTGAGTGACCGAAAACCTTAACTATGTTTTATTAACAATGGTTATTTGATGGGAAACAGACATATAATATGGAGGGTAAATGGAAATACTATGTGTAATGTAAATAGGTGGTATAACTGACTTTGAAAATTTTAACTTTGATAGATGCCTAATGTATAGACCTGGTGCTAGACATGTAATGATCAATTTTGAATGATGCATAATGCAATGATGAGTATGCCTAATGCAATTTATATGAAGTGCAATGAAACAATATTTTTGTATTTTTGATGATTTTGATGATGTTTTTGTATTTTTGATATATATGTATATACAGGTTGACCAATGGGCTTAGATGAATGCCATTGGGGCTTTTTGGTTGACCAAAGGGCTTATAGACGCCTTTGGGGCATTTTGGGATGACCTAGATAATCATAGACTACCTAGGAACATTTTAGGGTGACCAAAGGGCTTATAGATGCCTTTGGGGATTTTTGGATTGACCTAGATGATCATAGATAGTCTAGGAGTATTTTATTTTGACCTAGATGGTCATAGACTACCTAGGAGCATTTTGGGTGACCTAGATGGTCATCGACACTAAGGAAATGTCATAGACTACCTAGGGGTATTTTATGGTGACCAAAGGGCTTATATATGCCTTTGGGGATTTTTGGATTGACCTAGATGATCGTAGATAGTCTAGGGGTATTTTGGTTTGACCTAGATGGTCATAGATCACCTAGGAGATTTTGGGTGACCTAGATGGTCATCGACACTAAGAAACTATCATAGACTACCTAGGGGTATTTTATGGTGACAAAAGGGATTATAGATGCCTTTGGGATTTTTGGATTGACCTAGATGATCGTAGATAGTCTAGGAGAATTTTGTTTTGACCTAGATGGTCATAGACCACTTAGGAGCTTTTGGGTGACCTAGACGGTCATCGACACTAAGAAACTATCATAGACTACCTAGGGGTATTTTATGGTGACCAAAGGGCTTATAGATGCCTTTGGGGATTTTTGGATTGACCTAGATGATCGTAGATAGTCTAGGGGTATTTTGGTTTGACCTAGATGGTCATAGATCACCTAGGAGCTTTTGGGTGACCTAGACGATCATCGACACTAAGGAAATATCGTAGACTACCTAGGGGTATTTTATGGTGACCAAAGGGCTTATAGATGCCTTTGGGATTTTTGGATTGACCTAGATGATCATAGATAGTCTAGGAGCATTTTTGTTTGACCTAGATGGTCATCGACCGCTAGGAGCTTTTGGGTGACCTAGATGGTCATTGACACTAAGAAATTGTAGACTACCTAGGGGTATTTTAGGTGACCAAAGGGCTTATGGATGCCTTTGGGGATTTTTGATTGACCTAGATGATCGTAGATAGTCTAGGGGTATTTTGGTTTGACCTAGATGGTCATGACCTTAGGAGCTTTTGGGTGACCTAGAGGTTATAATTGTAGACTCCTAGGTGTTTTTTTGTGACCTGATATATGGATCTTTTGGGCTTTTTTGGTTTGACCTAGATGATCTAATAGTCTAGGGTATTTTGGTTTGACCTAGACGGTCGTAGGTCGCCTAGGGGCTTTTGGGTGACCTAGATGGTCATCGAAACTAAGGAATTGGTAGACTACCTAGGGGTATTTTAATGGTGACCAAAGGGCTTATAGATGCCTTTGGGGATTTTTGGATTGACCTAGATGATCGTAGATAGTCTAGGGGTATTTTGGTTTGACCTAGATGGTCATCGACCACCTAGGAGCATTTTGGGTGACCTAGACGGTCATCGACACTAAGAAATATCATAGACTACCTAGGGGTATTTTATGGTGACAAAAGGGCTTATAGATGCCTTTGGGGATTTTTGGATTGACCTAGATGATCGTAGATAGTCTAGGGGTATTTTTGTTTGACCTAGATGGTCATAGACCACCTAGGAGCATTTTGGGTGACCTAGACGGTCATCGACACTAAGGAAATATCATAGACTACCTAGGGGCATTTGATTGGTGACCAAAGGGCTTATAGATGCCTTTGGGGATTTTTGGATTGACCTAGATGATCGTAGATAGTCTAGGGGCATTTTGGTTTGACCTAGATGGTCATAGACCACCTAGGAGCATTTTTATGGTGCTCTAAGCATGGAAAGGCCACAAATGACTAATATTCATTGGTTCAGGCTCTTCATTTCCTTCGATGGATGCTAAGTGATAAGTTCTAGGTCCAATATGGCTTGTAATAATGAATGGACCTAACCAGTTTATCATAAACTTGTCTCACAAATTGGGTGGCAAATTGGAATTTTGTTGGTTCTCTTTTAGAACTAAATCACCAACTTGAAAGTCTCTCTCATGTACTTTCATGTTGTAAGCTCTCTTAAGGCATTCTTGATAAACACGTAGATGCTCAAGGGCATTGACACATCATTCATCAAGCAATGTTAATTGATCTAAATGAGCTTGCCTAGCGGTATCATCATCGATGAATTCTTGCATGGAAATGCATAGCGATGGAATCTCTAACTCTAGAGGCATGATAGCTTCAGCACCATACACTAGTGAAAATGGAGTTGCCCCAATGGGCATCTGAATGCTAGTGCGATAAGCCCAAAGGGCAAGAGGTAATTGATTATGCCAATATTTATGATTTTCCTTAATGGTTTTCTTCAAGATGGCTACTACTATCTTATTGGATGCCTCTGCTTGCCCATTGGCTTGTGGATAATAGGGCATGGAAAAGCTATGCTTTATGTTATACTTTGTTGTTAATGCACGCACATCCTTATTTTTGAAGGGTGTTCCATTATCCGATATTATTTTGGATGGAATACCAAAATGACATATGATATTATGTAGCATGAACTCCATGATGCGAGG
Organism: Wollemia nobilis; assembly: GCA_028583015.1. Taxonomy (NCBI): domain Eukaryota; kingdom Viridiplantae; phylum Streptophyta; class Pinopsida; order Araucariales; family Araucariaceae; genus Wollemia; species Wollemia nobilis. The sequence goes on along the minus strand of JAQPPZ010016710.1, from coordinate 7,685,252 downwards.
TCCAGTCGTAGTGGTAAGGGGAATTGCTTCCACCCATTTTGTGAAATACTCAGTCACCGTTATGATAAATGTGTGATGGCCTGAGGAGGTAGGTGAGATTTTCCCAATTAAATCAAACCCCCATTGTGCAAATGGCCAAACCGATTGAATCGGTTGTAAGGCCTATGAAGGTACATGTGTCAAATTTGCATGATGTTGACACTTCATGCACTTCTTTACATAAGCACAACAATATTGCTCTAAAGTTGGCCAAAAATAGCCCATGTGAAGAATGCGCTTGGCGATGGCCATGCCGCTAAAGTGACCACCGCATGTACCATCGTGTGCTTGGGCAATGGCCCAAGCTGACTCTTGTGAGTCTAAGCAATGAAGGAGAATACCTTCATAACTCTGATGATACATTATGTCTCCTAATAAGACATATTTTTCCACCTTTTGTTTGAATGCTCACTTTGTGGCATGCGACAATCCAAGTGGAATATTTCCTAGTTTAAGATAATATTTAATCTGGATGGCCCAATATTGCTGTGAAGAAGCCTCAATTGTATGAATAGCGTAATCCTTTTGATGTTCATCTCATGCAAATGCTGATTGAGAATGAACTTGGAGATATAGCATTGTGCTAGTATCAAAATAATTCTGAGAGAACAGAGTCCCCCAGTTGACGTTATTCAAATAATTGTGTAGTTGAGAGAACCTTTCATGTGAAGGCTCAATCTGAATCATGTGAACATCTGGTGTGGCATTAAGCTCATCACGCATAGTCATAGATTGCACTAGCATTTTTACTTGAATAGTTGTGATATCATCTGAAGGGTTTTGTGGGATTAGCGACCCTAAGGAGGCCATCATGTCCACAAAATGATTAGATGAACGAGGGAGTGCCTCTATATCATACCACTCAAATTTTTCTAGAATTTTGTCCACTAGGGCTTTGTAGGCTTGCAATATGGGACACCTACACTAGAATATCCCTTTAACCTGATTAACTATGAGCAAGGAATCACCAAAAATGTTTAACTTTGTAATTTTCATGGTGATTGTTGTCTGAAGACCTATGATGAGGGCTTCATATTCAGCATTGTTGTTGGTACATGGGAAATCGAGTTTAAATGAAAGAGGTATGGGAGCCCCTTGTGGTGTGAAAAACATGATACCTGTGCCACCCCCTTGCTCACATTTAGAACCATCAAAGAATAGAGTTATGTCTACCTATGACTCAGGCTCGATAGAATCAGGTGATTCTAAAACATGAAATACTCCATCATCGAGAAGTTCTATATTAAGAGGTTGATCATCCTGAAGAGGAGCCTCTGCTAATTGATCGGCTATAACCTATCCTTTGATTGATTTCTATCCAATGAACTCTAGGTCAAATTCCATCAATAGCATTATCCATTTCATCATGCGACTACTGTGATATGTTCTGCTCATCATATATCGCAATGGATTATCTTTAGATATGACATACATGGTATGATTTAACATATAATGGCATAGCTTTTTAGTGGCAAAGACCACTGCTAAGCATAGCTTCTCAACGTATGCATACTTTATCTCATAGCTAACCAGTGTATGACTAATATAGTATGTAGCCTGTTCTTTATGGAATTCATTCTTTTGGGACAACATGATGCCCAATGCCCATTCAATGGCTGAGATGTATAAATAGAATGGTACTCCTGGTCATGGAGGAGCCAATACAGGTGGTGAAGCCAAGTATTGCTTAATTTCATCAAAGGCTTTTTGACATTCTTTGTCCCAATGAAATGAGACCCCCTTGTGTAGCAACCTATTCATGGGTCGACACTTATCCGATAATTGCGCTATGAAGCATTTTATGGATGCGACCTTTCCTTGCAAACTGTATAGTTGCTTAATGGTTGTGGGGGGAGGCATTTCTAAGATAGCCTTGACCTTGTTTGGATCCACCTCGATGCCTCACTTAGAGACTATGAATCCCAAGAGTTTACCAGATGTAACTCCAAATACACATTTCTTGGGATTAAGCCTAACATTGTGTTCAATGAGGTGATCGAGGACTTTACACAGTATACCAACATGCTCATGGCGCAATAAATATTTTTCCAATAAGTCATCCATGTAATCTTCCAAAATTTTGTGCATATAGTCATGGAAGATATACGTCATGGCTCATTGATAGGTGGTGCCAGCGTTCTTAAGGCCAAAAGGCATGACCTTATAATAGAATGTCCCCCAAGGCATTGTGAATACCATTTTTAGTTGGTCTTCTAGATTAATACAGATTTGATTATATCCAAAAAATCCATCCATTAGGGATAACATTTCATGTCCTATTGTAGCATCTACCAACGCATCAATATTGGGTAAAGGAAACTCATCTTTTGGACTCACTTTATTAAGATCTCAAAAATCTGTGCATATGTGAATCCTCCCATCAGGTTTCTTAATGGGCACCATGTTTGATACCCATGGTGGGTAGGCTATGGATATGATGAAGTCCACATCCAACAACTTTTGTAATTCATATTTCACCATTAAGGCTACTGTTGGGTGCATTTTACGTAACTTCTGCTTGATTGGTTTGATCGTTGGGTCCAATGAAAGATTATGCGTAACTAGATTAGGATCTAGTCTAGGCATGTCTTTATAGGACCAAGCAAAAGCCTTTATCCTTGGTTTTAATGCATTTATGAACTCATCTTGTTCAGTAGGGGATAGCCCTTCCCCTAGCTTAATAATATGGGGATTATCGGGATCTATACCGATCTCCCTATCAATTGTTGGCTCAATTGACATATGAGACCCATATTCCAACTGATGTGGAGTGGGAATTAGGTGAATGTCATTAGCTAGGTTTGCTTCTTCCATAGGAAAATCATGTTCAACCTCAGCTTGACAAACATCCTGAGTAGTTCCTGGAGAGAATTTAAATGGTTGCAATTCTTCCTCATAGGGCCAATACTCTGATGGTGATGGGGGTGAGTCCCCCCATCCAAAGTCGATGGCCTCAAGATCGAGGTACAATGGCTTTGATGGGTCACTCGGATTTCTCAATGGAGTAGTCAAATATATAGAAATCATGTTAATGGACACATGATTCCCCTCCCAAGGGTGAGTAGGTCTAGGAACCTGATGTAATCTCTCAACTCGTGGAGGTGGCTCTAGTGGAAGTGGAATAATTGGTGGTGGCCTATGTGAAAGAGGGTGAGCATTCTCTTCATGTGGAAATAGTTGGTATCATATGGGGCCTTGGATGGGAAATAACATGTTTAGATAATATTCATCCTCATCATCCAAGGGGAACACTCACTCATGTTCATCATCTGAGCTTGGGAAGTTAATGGGTGTGATGCCATAATCTTCTTCATCATCACTCATCCATTCGTGAGGAGGACCTTGATCCTCTTCCTCATTGTTATATTGCAAGGTATGTGAGCTCTCCCCCACTTCATGGGGTTGGGAAACATCACTAGATAGACCTTGATCTATCATTTCTATGGGAAAATGATCTCCTAATGAATGAACATGATTCATATTGGTGTATGGGTCACGTGCAAGCTTATTTTCATAACCTAGACATAAATGCTCTAGGCTCTCTATGAGAACATCCAATGGGACTGGATTATTATGTCCCAACCCTGACCTATCATAGGGTAACTGATACTGGGGTTGACATGGAACATGGGGACCCTGCTCATATAAGCCTAAGCCAAAACCATGCCAATTGCATCGATGGAAACAATGTAGTGCATAATCTAGATTAGACAAATAATTGACATCCTCCAAAAAAGGTTCATCATCTTCTTCTTTCGAAGGGTTTGGCAAGGTTCCATATTGTAGAACCCATATATGAAATTAGTTTGGTTGGGTGGTCGACCAAGAGGCACAATACTCCCTATGGGAAGATGAGGTCTCCCCATATCTTGCACTATCTCTATTGATGGAACCGTTGTGACATTCCTCACTAGATATTCTCCCATTCCTGTACTAGACATATGCACTGTGACCTGGGATGGCGAAGGTGGATGGGATGGAAGTGATGTTTGAGGTAACTCAGTATGAACCTCTGGAGGTGATTCCTCATTTACCACACAAGGAATCTCTTCCATGGATATGGTGGAAACTAGAGGTGGGCTCTCATCAATTGGCCTCTTCGACATGTTCCTCGATGGAGGATCTAATGATGTCGAAGGCATATCTGAAGTTGCACATGATGAGGATGGTATGGATGAAGATGTAGATGGTGAAATGGAAGGTGATGATGGAATGGGTAGACTCTGAATAGGTGTATTCAGTCAAAATTCTACATGAGTCGAAGGTAATGTCGACTCTGGCATCTACTGCACCATATTGTAGTATTTGAAGGGCTCTAGATCGGTAGAGACTATGTGCACTTGCCCTTCATGAGTGTATTTGAGACATTGATGCATGATGGATGGGACACACTTCATATCCCATATCCAAGGTCTACCTAACAATATGTTATAGGCCATTTCACCTTCTAGCACATGACACAATGTCGATATGGTCTTGCACCCCACCTGGATGGGTAGGACTACAGTACCAATTGTAGAACATATCGTGTCATTAAATGCTCATAAAGTGTAAGTGGATGCAACAACATGAGATGTTGGCAACTTTAGATGCTTTAGAGCTTTGGTTGTTATGATATTTCTCGAGGAACCAGTGTCTATGAGCACTCTCTTGTATGGTATATCATTTACACATGCTATGATGTGCAAAGGAGGATCTACCACATCACTTGCTATTGTCTTAAGCTCATGTTCATGGAATGTTATTACTGGTTCCTGACATTATTGCACATGACCCACAAAATCCACAAAAGAGTTAGATTCCTGTGGTTGCAACTCTATTGATTTGAGAATTTCCATCAACGCCTCCCTATGTGGAGTAGATTGTTGAATCAGTTCATAGATGGATAATCTCGCTGACATTGTCCTTAAGCTTTGTGCAAGCTTGTTCTTTATTGTCAGCGTTGGCCTAGGTGGAAGGCCTTGTATTATAGGTGGTGTAGGTTGTGACGTCGTTGGAACATCATTTGAAGCTACAGGTTGTGCAACTTGACTTGGATATCATTTGTTCCTAGTCACTATACTCACCATTCCAACATACCCCTGTATAGGAGGTGTTGTCTTCATGGGTGCAGTTATCATAGGTTTAGCAGGCGCTGCCTGTACCTCGTGAGTTGGTAATGGATCTTTGTATATACCTAACTGTTCATTTCTAGGAGCAGGTGGAGCATCCACTTGGAGCTCATTCCTCTCAATCATATTTTGTACTAGGTTTTTAAAACCATAGCATGTTGGTAAATCATGGCCACTCTATCGATGATATCTACAATATTGATCCTCTCGGCGTCCCATAGGCTTGGGTTTTCCTATATCTAGATTGATGGGTTTGATATCTGGAAGATTAATCATTTTTGCAACCCACAATCGATCGAATAGAGAATCCATGGATTTAGTGAAGGGAGTAAATTATCGCTTAGGGTGACGTTGTTGGGTTTGTCCCTGATTCACTTGACCATTATTGTTATAACTCGTAGGAGGAGGTTGGGCCTGATAGTTCACCTTTTGAGGAGGCATCACTTGTGTAGGTGTAGGGATATTTATGGCCACTTGATTGACCATTTTCGGCTTTGTAGGTGCTGAGCTACTTTTAGGGTTCTTTGTCCACTCCTTATGAGGTTTGGCTATTTCCCCCTCTTGGATTTTGATTTCCTCTATGTTTCTAGCTTGCGCTAGAGCTTCTTCCAAGGTAGGGTATTGTTGCAGTTGCAATATTGAAGAGATGGGTCTCAAGCAACTCTTTGAAAATAGCCGAGTTAACTCATATGGTGGTAACAAATAGGGTAACTTTGCTAGAAGCATCCACCACCTATTTCCATAATCAGTAATCGACTCATCATCATACTGCTTTAACCTCGTGAGGTCAGTTAATGTCACCTTTATTTTGGTGTTAAAGGTGAAACATTCCAAAAATGCATCAGAAAATTGTTCAAATGTGTAGATGCTATGTTTTGGAAGTTGGTTGAACCACTCAATGGCAGGGCTAGAGAGGGTACTTAAAAAGGTTCTTAGGAGCAATGCATCATTCTCCTGTATGTTAAAGCACAGATTTAAAAATCTTGTGACATGCTCTTGAGCATCTTCTTCCCCCTTGAATCTATCCAATTTTGGAATTTTGAAATGCTCAGGGTATATCGGGGAAGGAATGGATGGGTGTAATGGTTGACTCTTTAGCTGATGCAAAGTGGGTTTTTGTGACCCATTCCCAGCTATCCTACCCTCTACAGTTTCTAAGCATGCCAGAAAATCTTGATACGCATCCGAGGATTTGATTTCCTCTTCTTTATTTTGAACTCTTAGGGGTGGATGAGGAATATTAAGCATAGGTTGGGGTGGGTGATTGACATCATCCACGCCTCCATAAGGTGCTTCTACATAATCCTCATTTTGTTCCAAGTCATCGTAAGCCCCATAAGGTGTATCAGGTATGGGCCTACAAGGAGGAACGAATACCTCTTGAAGGTGATCTATGTTAGGCCTATGATGTACATTTTTTTCAGGCCTAGGAGGTCTAGGAGGCAACATTGGATTAGGTCTAGGAGACCTATCTTGTTGGAAATTAGGTTGCCTCGGGTGAGCCTCCTGTCTACGCGTGTTTGGAGTAGAAGCTCCATTATGCAAAGTTTCTTGAATTTGTCGTTCAAGTCTTTCTTTTTCTATTTTCTGCCACTACTCTAAGAGATCTAGGTGATGTTTATCTGACCTAAGTTGATTAAACTTGGCTTGGTGGTCAACATACTTCTTGACCAAATGATTAATTTGATCAATTGTATTAGGTCTAAGTGCCTTAGCACTATTACCTTGATGTCTATCTTGTTCATGGGTGTTCGTAAGATCTATTACAACTTTCCCTCGATTGAGGGAGGCTGCATTGACTTGAGGCTCACCCCTAAATAGATGTTCCTGAGGACCTACTGGTGTAGAGGCACAACGTGCTTGCATTGACACATTTTCATGAGGATAATCTGGATGTTCCTCAGGTCTTCCCTCGTAAATAAGGAAAGGTAAGGTGGAATAAGGTCACCTATGTTGATGAGTATCATACTCATCACCATTATAGCACCTTGGAGAAGGGTTGTTTGAAATCCTGAGATGATCATTCAACCCTACTCTAGGTGAAAAGTCATGCTCTTGCACAGTAGTGTGCAGAGTAGACTGAGCACACATGTGAATGTGTGGGATTTCTCTATTGGGTGGCACTCCATTGCATGGTGACTCTTCTCAAAATAAGGCATTAGACATATCTACATGAGAAAAATAATTCCCCAAATTGGGAGTGTTTCCTGTGGGGGTACCTCGTGTAGGAGTCCCTTGTTGGCTAGGTCCCTTTCTAGGTACTCTAGTACTAACCATCCATTCATCTGCCACTTGGAAAGTAGGGATATGGTTTCCTAAGTTGAGACCATCACCTATGGGGGTGCCCCGTGTAGGGGTCCCTTGTTGGCTAGGTCTCCTTTCAGCCCCTCTAGGGCTTGGAAGAGTAGGTGGTCTCCAAGGAGGTATGACCATGTCCTTGGGATCAAGGCGAAGATGTTGTATGTCTTCTTCCCTACTCCCTGTAGCGTCCAACCTTAAATGGGCTTGGCTACGGGTATATACCATATTTATGTACTCTAAAGTGCTATATGATTATCTTCTTTTACAATTTTTATGAATTTGAAACAAACAAACAATAGGAACACTCAAAAATAGAGATGATTATCTTCTTTTAAATATTTTAAATGTGAATCCCTAAATTGTTTGTTGTGTTTCAAGATGTGTTGCTTTGTAAAGAAAATACTTGGCATGTTTGATATTTTGTTGGATGATATACTCAAATTTTTAAAGTATTTCACCTATATACTCATAGCTCGACAAAAAGGTACTAACAACAAAGTATGGTGATGAAATCCATACCCGATCAAGGAGCATAGGTCCTACCGATCCTCACCCAACACCCTATGTGCAGTGATACACCCCTCTAAAGAGGAATGCATGCTATTTTGCATGGTTAGGACAGATCTTGGAGTCGGTATTGGCCAATAGAATCAGGTCCCGATGATACTCTTTCAAATGAGCAATCAAGTGGTAATGACATCCACTATGCTCGATCAAGGTTGGATGTGAAGAATAATTCATGCGTGGTGTGTGGTTCCTTTTAAATATTGAAATAAAACAATACAACATACAATGATGATTCACTAATATGCATGAAAGTACATTTTAATTTCAGATTTGTTAGTAGCATAAAAAGGAAACCACTAAAATTGATAACCTATATGAACTTAACCTTCTTTTGGTTAAGTTGCAAGCAGGAAAACTAGACAAAAAGCATGTAAACTACTATTATTTTTCCTATTTTTCTTAATCTGATTAATGCAATAATTTGGAAATATGATATCTATCCTTCACATGCATGAATAAGACAAGAAAACTCTGAAATTTCAGCAATTAAAATAGTATATATGCAATTTGAAAGTGAAAATGGGTGAAATTTATGACCTGGAACTTGTTGTTTCTGCAAATTTTTGTAGAAAACCTCTGGTTTTGTGACCATCCTATAGTGGGATGGTTAGTAGTTTGGGGGCCATCCCTAGTAGTGTCACCTAGCTGGTCATCCCACCCTATGTCACCTAGCAGAAAAATGGGTATTTTTGCTCAAAAATAGCCAAATCCTGCAACATTCAACACAAAAAATGAAGGTCAAAAATTAGAAAATTCAAAGGGGAGACTTACAAATCTCAAATACCATGATCACCACTGAAGAAGCAAAATTTACTACATGCCTTAATGTGTTCATTATTGAAATGTAAAAGCATGTGAATAGAAGCATTGAAAGGGAAAGCATAAACATGTAATCTATTGAAATGATGAATAATATGTAATAAAATATGGTGGATTTCTCCTTGTATTTATTAATCAATGATTCCAATGGTGATTACAATACATCCCCTTGAGGGCTTTATAACTTGATACATTTCAACATTTACAAAACTTAAGGGATCTAATCCCTTCAAAGGGGTTTAATGGCATGTTGCAAAGTTCATCTCGCATTCCCACACCCAAGAGCTAATCTTGGGTTTATCTTGATGTGTTCCTTAGATCCTCCTTCCTATCTGGTATACCTGTACCTACACACAAGGGATTGAAAAGGGGTTAATAGCACATGCGTTTATAGATTCATAACCTTGAAAACATAGAAAACATGCATCTAACATTAACAAAACTTATTACTAATAACATGAAATTGATCTAAAATGATATATTAATAGATATTTTTGTAATATAGATACTTTAGGACAGATCTAAGCACAATATTAAAGGAAAATGTTAGCAAAAATAGTGACCATCCCTGATAGGGACAACTAAGCCTGCAACAATGGGGACTCCAAATGTGCCATCAAAACTACTCCAAATCTCACCAAATTTGGACCATAGGCCAATCTAAACATTCCTAAGAGGTCTATGGTGGAATTTCCTTCAAATTCCCTACTATTTTCTAACCATCCCTAGGTGGTGACACCTAGCTACTGCTAACCATCCCTAGGTGGGACGGTTACAAATCTGCTTAGATTTTGCCACCAATCCTAATGGGATCTGGTCCAAAACTGGTCTAAAGGTTGTGTCGATAGATGGGGCCAAATTACTCTTCAATTTGGCTGGTTTGGAATGGTTTGAATCGATCTCTAATGCCCCTAAAAGTGCCTTCGAATGAAGAGGGTTTCAAGGCAAGGTGAGGGTAAATTTAAGGTTGCAAAAGGTGAGGGTATAATTGGGCAGCACTTCGTTGCAAAAATGCTTCAACTATCCTCCTTGAAAATGGGTGAATACACCTCTTTTTATAGCCCAAAAGGGCATCTAGGGCAAAGGGGCAAGTCTTGCCATGCGAGGCAGGTGCCGCCACTTGTCCAATTCCTTAGCATGCATTGGTGAGGGAAGGTTGCCCATTTGGGGCTCCCAATTTGTAGTCCTTGACTCTAATGGTAGGTCCCCAATCAATTTGGGGTGATTGGACACAGTAATGGTAGTCTTTGATTGCCATTTCATGCATCCCTTGACTTTTTCAAGGGTCTATTTAGGGACCGTCCCACCCAGGGATGGTTTTGGATGGCCATCCCTAGGTGGGATGGTCACCAACTGTGACCATCCCTTGGTGGGACGGTCACAAGGAAGTGCCCCAAAACTACCCTAAACTGCTAGGAACCTTCCAAAATATGTTTTGGAGCCTTATGCAAGCCTTAGAGGGGTGCCCAATGGGGCCATATGATGTCGATAAGAGTGGCACATGTGATGCACTGATAGTCTTATCCGATTTACGTGATTTTGGTGTCTACACAATTTTACCAATCTATAAGAGGTTTCAAGAGGACTATGTACCCATATCTGGACTAACGATCACCCTATCAGATGATTCCTTCTATTTCTTTGCTAAAGAGTACATCAAAGTCTTCTTGTTCTTATAGAATGAGAAAAATTGGTGCAAGTGGAACCAAGAGGTGGCAGATGCTGAATATGAAGCCAATGATGAGTTGGTAGATTTTAACCTCATGATTGAGGACTTTGGGCGGGCCTTGATAATAAAATATTTTATTCTTCAAAATATTTAGGATTTTGACTTAGAATCTGGTGATAAACTATCCAAGCGTTTCACAAATTTTGTGGAGATGGTAGACCACCTGTGTGTCTTTACTAAGAACAATGTACAATGGGCAAGGGATAGAATAAACAAAGCCACTTAGCATTTAAATATACTAATATTCTCACTATAATTTCATGATGAGGCTTAGGAATTCATTGAAAAATCTATTCAAAACATGAGGATAGGAGTGGGGACCACTTCCACACACACACCAAGTAGTTCATAGCCACCAGCCTAGGGCAGTACTAGTGGAGACACACAACCTCCACCTGCATAAGAGGGAACATGGGCTATGTGCCCATTTTTGAATGCATCCTTATTTATAGTACAATAGGATTCCTCCAACTGGAGCAGATGGTTAAAATAGTTAGGAGATCTCGCACTATAAAGAAGATGAATATTGTAGCTGAAGATTTGTATCAAACCTCTAAGAGAGAAAAGCTAGGTATAGGTCTTGTGTCCAGTGTTTTAGTCATATTATCTTTGTGTTTCTTTTTTGTGTTGCTTATCACCTTTTATTCTACCATTTATAGGGATTACTAAAGAGTGTATTTCATTGAGATCATTTCCTATGGAAGCACCAGAGTTGGAGGCCCTTACGTCACTGCAATTAGGATGAAGGGAGATCACCCCTTGTTATGAATATTCAAATTAGGGGTTATTGTATATCATTGACATAATATGACTCAAGCATTATGTTGGGCCTATATTATGTAAATATCTTGAATATAAATATAAATTCCAACTCTTCTCTTGACATTCTCTAAGTTTATGGTTTGTGTGTTGCTCATTCACGTGTTCTTGTAATAAAAACATGTGGATGATGCTTTATTTTCACTAGTTTGATCGTTTTATTGCATTGTGTTATTCAAATGGATTAAAATGAACTAGTTTTTCCCTTTCATTCTCTACTTTTGTCATAAAATATTAATATGCTATGACTCTCCAATGGATAAGGAACCAGTCTAGTTGTGTTAAATATTAATAGGTTCGATCACAAAGAAATACCAAAGTAACATAAAATATTTTTTCTGGTATAGTGGGTGTGTAATAAAAGTATTAGAAGAATAACCCACCGTTGGGGTTTCCTTACCCAACCTAGTCTATCTATATCATTGAAATTTATCTATTCCTAGGTTAAAGAGGTGGATCAACCAGAATCCATAGTGCTGGTTGTGATTTCTAGAGTTTTTTGTGATGTGACAAATTTTCTAAGGGTAACCGAAAAAACTCCACAATAGGAATTTATCAATGCAAATGTCCCATATTGAAAGCATACAAGGAACTTGTGGACACTTACTTAGCCCAACCAGAGTGGTATGACATTGAGGCAATCCCTCAAACATCCAATATATTTGCAGACACAATGGTATCTTTGGGATCCATAATCCCTTAGAATCCATCTACTGACTTCACTACCATCTAGGTAAAATTACTATCTCAATCTATGATACGATGTGAGGCTCAATAAAATCATGAATCAGTCCACATGATTCACATGAAACCAAACCATGAGTGGTTCTATAGAGCTAGAGACTTTCTAAAGAAGACACCTTGGGGATATTTCCTCTTGTAGGATCTTGTAGAGAATAGTACCACTATTATCCATAAGGTTGTTTTTCAATCTACATTCATACAAGTCGAATTGCAGTGAGAACATGCCATCCAATTAGTTGAAGTCATTGTTTATCAATATTGGTTATCACAATTATATGATTTCCTTAATATTGGAGTAATCCCATAGGGATTATTGCATGTCACAAAAAGAGCATTTAAACAAAAGGTGACTAGATATGTCTTGTTAGGAGACAACCTGTATCATCATAGCTATGATGGAATTATCCTTTGTTAACTTAATTTCAAATAATCATCTTGGGTGATTTCACAAGCTCATAATGGTACATGCGATGGCCATTTTAGTATCATGGTCATCATCAAGAACATCTTTTGAATGGTTTATTATTGACCCACTATGGAGAAGGATTGCATAGCATATGTTAGGAAATGTGTTAAGTTTTAGCATCATGTTAATCTTATGCACCTATAATTGTAGGCCTTACAACCCATCCAAGAATCTTGGCCATTTTCTCAATGGGGTTTGGATCTAATTGGTAATATCTCTCCCTTGTATTTGTACCAACACACGTTTATCATAACGACCACTGAATATTTTACCAAATGGGTGGAGGCAATCCCTTTAACTACAATGATAGGAGCACATATTACGAAGTTCATACTCCATAATATAATATGTCATTTTGGGATACCATCCAAAATAATATTGGATAATGGAACTTCATTCAAAAATAAAATTGTAAGGGCTTTAACGTCCAAGTATAATATTCAACATAGTTTTACAACTCCATATTATCCGCAAGCAAACGGGCAAGCAGAGGCCTCAAATAAAATAGTGGTAGCTATTTTAAAGAAGACTATTTAAGAAAATCATAAAGATTGGCATATTTAGTTATCTCTTGCATTATGGGATTATAGGACTAGTATACATATTCCCACTAGGGCAACATCGTTCTCACTAGTATATGGCACTAAGGCCATCATACCCTTGGAATTGGAAATTCCAACATTACACATCGCATTGAAATAATTCATCGATGATGGAACTATGTGGTAAGCTTGCCTAGATCAATTGATGCTTCTTGATGAACATCGTGTGAATGCTCTTGAGCATCTTCGAGTTTACCAAGATTAGCTAAAATGAGCTTACAATAATAAAGTCCACCTAAGAGACTTTAAAGTTGGGGATCTTGTGCTAAAATAGAACCAACAAAACTCAAGCCTATCGCTGCATTTGTGAGATAAATTTATAGCCAACTGGTTAGGTCCATTTATCATTTCAAAGAAGATAGGACCAGGGACATATCACCTAACATTGCTAGAAGGTGTTGAAGAGCCTGAAACTCTCAACATTCTTCATATAAAGGTATTTTATACATAAAAATAAAAAATCCAAAAATATTTGGAAAGCACTCAAAATAACAAAAATAATTTCAAACATCAAAAATACAAAAACATAAAAAATTAACAAAACTTAAAAACATTACAAAACATCAAAAATACAAAACATTTACGTTTGGTATTGCATTTACATTTTGCATATGCATTCATTTAATTACATTGCATTAGGCATTTCCATTCATTGCACTTACATTAGGATAGTTTGTGTTTACAATATTACAAATGACACCATGTTTTTATATAATTATGCATCCTTACATCATCACAATCCACCATCCCTTGTGAGTAATTGTGTTTTTCAACACAATCCCATCTATTGCTATAAGGTATATACTAGGGTTTTCTAGTCATTCAGCCATACCTAGTGATCTTCTTAGATTTTGTAGAAAGCTATCTTTGCTTTTGGAGATGAGGTCTAGTTTTGATAGTACCTTGCATATTTCAAAATCCCATCACAATTTAAACATTAATAATCCTAGTTTGAATAAGGAAAGATGAACACTACAAAGTGATCCTAGTTACCTTAAGTGACAAGTTTTTAATTTCTCATTTTGTGATTTGTATGGTCTAGAGTGTTGATCATTGACAAAAGTAAAATTTCCCCCCTATCCAATAAATCCCTTTCTTTCATACAAAATAAGCAAAATTCCAAATCAAATCAAAGCAAAATAAACAGTGATTATCATCACTAAGCAAATACCTTGCTCCAAAAGAAAATAAAATGCAAAATAAACAATTATTTTCATCACTAAGCATGAGCAAGTATCCCAAGAAATCAAAATAAAATAAGGGGGTGAAAATCTTGAATACCTAGAATGGTCAACATTTTTAATCCATTGAGTGATACCCATTACAACAATGGGATGAATGAATCCTTCTTGGCAATGGGGTAGTTCTAAGTAATTTACAAATGAGCTAGCTTTAGGTGGCTAAAGAACACAAGCTTATACTGAGAGGGGGGGGGTGAACAGTATAAGACCTCTTTTTACTTTCTCTATTTAACTTCAACTTCGCAAAGCAATGAACCAATAGCAATATCAAAGCAATGCATAAAGCAACACACAATGAGACACCAATTTTAACGTGGTTCACCCAACATGGGCTACATCCACAAAAATTTTCTCTAAAAAGCTTTCTCAAAGTTCTTTGGGAATCCTTCCCAATTACAATGTTTATGAGCCTCGGCCCAAAGGAGAAACCTTCCCCTACTCAAGTATTTATGAGCCTCTGCCCAAAGGAGAATCCTTCCCCTCCTCATGAATTTATGAGCCTCCTACCCAAAGGAGAATCCTTCCCCTCCTCACGAATTTATGAGCCTCCTGCCCAAAGGAGAATCCTTCCCCTCAGCTCTGGAAATGATACTTGAGAAGATCACCTGCCTCTTATTCCGCTAGCACGTGGAACTCCTTTCCATAGAAGACCTCTTGTCCTCAATGCTCAGCCTCAAGAGACCTCTGTCCTCATTGATCACCTCCACAACAACTCATCAACCTGTACTAAACACAGTCAGTCGGTCCAGCACAAGTCTTCCTCACTCTGTCAGATCTATCCCAAGCTCAACTCATAAAGCTTGAACAAATCAATCTCTACTACACACAAGCCTTCTCAAAGACTTGTCAAAATTGTCCTCAGGTTCTTCTCAAAGAACCACTTCAAATCTATCCTCAAGTCCTCTGCTAGGACCTGTCCAAATCAGCTCACAAGTCCTCCCTAGAACTTTTCCAAATCAGCTCACAAGTCCTCACTAGAACCTGTCCAAATCAGCTCACAAGTCCTCACTAGAACCTGTCCAAATCAGCTCACAAGTTCATCAAGAAAAACTTGCTTAGCATGAACCCACAAAGAGAATTGTTAGAGACCCAATGTGATTCATCAACCTCATAGAAGCATAAAGAGAATTGTTAGAGACTCAATATGTTCTATACTTAACTCCCAATATCAATCTCAAATCTCATAGAAACATAAAGGGAATTGTTAGAGACTCAATATGTTCTATACTTAACTCCCAATCTCAATCTCAACTCAATCTCAATCTCAAAAGAATAAGATAGATGTAGTATGCTTTTCTCAAGAACATGAAACACAACCCAACAATTGCCAACCATGCAATATCTCATATAACAATGATACTCATGTTCTTTCCACAACCAATATCTTTTCTCAACCAATTAGGGCTTTAACAACAATGCTTATAGACAAGGTTTAACCAACATCATTCAACTCAACATTAACCTTGAAGCATTCAACCAATCACTACATGAAAAGGAAACTAGTAGACATCCTTTTCCCTCCAAAGGTATTTGAACAAAACAACCACCAACATAAATCACCAATGCAAAGAATAACTTGCTCAAATCAATCTCAATGGAGTAAGCCCAAATCATGTATCAAGTAAAGCATTAACTTGATCAAAACAACCTCTATGGAAGCAACTCAACCATCAATCTCAAAACAGCCAACTAAGGGTTTCACCATCTCAATGCAAGTAGCAAGACTTACTAACATAAACCCTAGTGCAAAATGCTTCCTCTTCCTCAACCAGAATTATGCATTCACCCAAAAAACTCATCAATGATTTTAATGCATAAACAATCTTCAATATCAAGAAAATAGGATTTACACCAACAAGAATACCTAGTAGACAACCTTTTCACTCCAAACTCAATTTCAGAAAATACACCATCAACAATATACATGGAAGAAGTTGCCCATACCTTTGTTTGAGGAAGAAGAGAATAGTTCTTCAACTCTGTTACCAACACCACCCTCAACTTTGCCACCAAGTTAGGGTTAGATCATAAAAGTAACCACAAAAATATTTATTCCATAAAACACCTTATGACTCCAATCCTTAGAAGTCAACTACCAAAAATATAAAGCATACAAACAATATATCCTTTTACACCTTATTTCTCCAAATTAATTAAACCATGCTCAAGGAATAATAGCTTCTAAGCAAATCTCACTCAACAATCAAGCCAAAAATCTCAACCACACACTATCAACCTTATATCTCCAAAGAAGCATTTAACCTTAAAAATAATTTTAAATAAATCTGCCCAACCACTTCTTCTTTAACAAAATGCAGATTTTATTTAAAAAACCTTACCAAAAAAATGCTTCCAAAAATCGTGGGTCAACAGTGCCTCCAAAAAAATCAGAGCGCAAAAACTCTTCTCACACTCCACGGCGGGAGTCGAACGCTTGACCTCCCTTCAAGCGCCTTCGTAGAACAGTCGTTGCCACTAGGCCAACGATGCTAGATTGAAGGCTAGCAAGAGTCTCCTTCTCCTTAACCCTTTGGCGGCGGATAAACGTGGCAAAAAAATGATAGCCATAGCTTTTACTTCCCAACTTTTGTGCAATTCGAATTTCTTTCACACCATTGCTTTGGACTATAGGTTATGGCTTATATAGCCAAACTTCCATGCTATGCATGACGTCGACGGGAGGATAATTCGAACTTTTTGAATTAATATTATTTTGGCACCTTCGAAACAACTTTAGGGTTTATGAAACCCTTTTGATTATTTAAAAAGTAATCAAAGGTCTTTTAGACCTTAGACCTTAGGTGGAGAACCCATTAAATTATTAAAATAATTTAATCACTAAATCAAATAAATAATTAATTAAAAAACCTTAAAAGGTTTTATTAATTAAGTTATTTAATTAATAAGTGTCTCCAGCCTTTGCATTAAGTTGAGAGTGGTTTTGAGAAAAACCCTTAATGCATCCACCTGGTTTTAATAAAAACCCTTAAACCTGCCATGGTTTTGATAAAAACCTTTTCATCTGCCACATGGAATCTCTCCGAAATCTTCTAGAAAAAATTCTTTGGAATCTTCAACCTTTGAAGCCAATAAATCCTCTTGACATTAATGCCAGTTCCTTTTGACATCAATGACAACTCATAGACAAGAAGCTAGGATCTCAAACCCAAAATTGCCAACAATCTCCCCCTTTGTCATTGATGGCAAACCATGCTTCTCAACAACACTGAAACTCAAAACTGCTATATAGAAATCAGCTCCCCCTGACTTGAGGCTCTCCCCCTTACTCATATCTCTCCCCCTTTGTCATCAATGGCAAAGGGTCACCTTTGGGGCTTGGGACTAAGAATGAGCCTCTTAGCTTAGTCCCTCCCCCACCTCCTGTTGAGGTGATTAATTTCGGGGTGGGAGTAAAACTCCCATTAGGCACTGATCTTCATCAGTGTCTATAGCTACCTTACCATGTCTTCTCTTGTTCTCCTTGTCCATATTCCTATTCTTGTTCATGTCACTATTGTTGTTCTTGTTATCATTCCTATTCTTATCCATGTCTTGATTCTTGTGCTTGTTCATACCCATGTTCCTATTCCTGTACCTTGGAATTTCAGCTCTACATTGTCTAGCTATGTGACCTTCATTGTTGCACTTATAACAACTAACAATGTTATTTCTTTGAGGCATACCTGATCTTTGACTCCATCTATTTTGACCAACCCTATTCCTATTATTAGCCTTGCAATAAACAACCTTGTGCCCAAACTATTTACAAGAGTAGCAATACCCTTGAAAGAAATTACCACCTCTGAATCTGTCATTTACCTTCCTCACTTGAGTCATGCAATGTGAAGCCATGTGACCAAACTTGTGACAAGCAAAACATCTGCCATTAAACTTTCCTTGATTTGACCTCTTAGGTCCTGTAAACTTTCTCCCCTTTTTTTTATTCTTGTTTTCTGATTTTGTGCATCTATCACTCAAGGACTCTTTTTTTGAAGTACTTTCCTCATCAGAACTCTCTTCCTTTTGGAATCTCTTACTAGATTCCCCAGCAGAGTCGCCAACTTGTTCCATGTGTTTCTTACCAAAACCAAGACCTGTTTTATCTGTTGTCCTTCTTTGATCTTTGATGATTGACTTTACCTTTTTGGTGCTATCTTCAAACCTATAAAGCTTCTCCTTGTACTCTTTAGTTTCCTCTTTCAAGGAAGCCACTTTATGTTCCAACTCTCTACACTCAAGAACCTTAGACTCTAACTTATCCTTAAGTTTCTGTGTCTTAGCTATAGAGAAGTCAAGACTTTCTATAAGCTCATCTCTCTCAATACAACATTCATCCAATTTATCATTGAGTCTAGCATTCTTCTTTCTTTCCTTTTTCAAAGCACTAAGAGCACTAACAAGTTCAGCTTCAAGATCTACTTCACCATCCTCTATAACTTCCTCTATTTGTTTGCCTTTTGAAACATCAATGACTTTTTCAGATTTCTTATCACTAGAGGTGCTACCCTTTTCTAAAGCCATACAAAGATCTTCCTCACAAATTTTCGAAGCATCCTCATACATAGTATAACTAGAAATCAATCCATCATTTGTGCAATCATCCTCAAGATGTCCAAAATTTCCACATCTAAAACATTTCATAAGGACAAATCTATGTTTCTTTTCTTCTTCTTTTTCTGTTAGGAACAACATCTCATTTCCAACATCACTTGAAGAACTTTCACTATCACTACTAGAACACTTACTTGCCTTGTCTAGGTAGAAAATTTTCTTGTGTTTGTGAGAGTACCTCTTTCCTTGATTGCTTTGCTCATATTTATTCTTCCTTTGATGCTTGTGCCTTTCAGAATCCTTGCTCTTATAATCTTGTTTATCTTCATCACTTTCATCCTTGGCAGTAGTACAGTTAGTAGCATAATGACCAAACTTTCCACAATTGAAACACTTGACATATTTCATACCTTTGTGCTTTCTTGAGAACTTGCCCTTCTTGCTGTAATATGCCTCTTCATCACTAGAAGACTCATCACTATCTTGAAGCTCTTTACCCTTGGATTTCTTGGTAGCCTTGAAAGTTGCCTCCTTCTTAACATCAACCTTCACTTGAGTTCTCAACTCAAATGTTGCAAGTATACTATGAAGCTCATCCTTTTTCAACTTATCCAAATCCTTAGCTTCCTCAATAGCAGAAATATTTTCACTAAATCTATTTGGAAGAGACCTCAAAATCTTATCACAAATATCATTTTCAGCAA
Source organism: Wollemia nobilis (assembly GCA_028583015.1). Taxonomy (NCBI): domain Eukaryota; kingdom Viridiplantae; phylum Streptophyta; class Pinopsida; order Araucariales; family Araucariaceae; genus Wollemia; species Wollemia nobilis. Next base: position 7,665,559 of record JAQPPZ010016710.1, on the reverse strand, counting down.
GCTCAAGACCTAGTTCCTTCATAGAGTTAACAATCTCATCCATACGAAGCATATAGTCACTAATATTTTCTTTATCATTCATCTTGAGTTGTTCAAACATACCTTTGAAGTGTCTCAACTTGGCCTTTCAGACATTTGCATCACCTGTATGAACCACCTTCAACTGTTTCCACATTTCACTAGTTGTCTTGCAGTGAATCACCTTGGTAAGATCTGCCTTCTATAAACCCTTCAGGATTGCATTCATTGCCTTTGAATTGCTATGATGTAGGAGCCTCTCTTCCTTAGTAGAAGGACCATGCTCAGGAATGGTATACTCATCCTCAATCACTTCCCAAACTTCATTTCCAAGAGCCATAAGATGAACCTTCATCCTAGCACTCCAAAGCCCAAAATATGCCCCATCAAGAATAGGTGTTGCATTACCACTTGTAGATTCCATTGTGTTCTTTACAATATTTTCCTTCAAGTTGTTAAAATTTTTGAAGGAACCCACTCTGATACCAATTGAAGAACACAAGCTTATACTGAGAGGGGGGGGTGAACAGTATAAGACCTCTTTTTACTTTCTCTATTTAACTTCAACTTTGCAAAGCAATGAACCAATAGCAATATCAAAGCAATGCATAAAGCAACACACAATGAGACACCAATTTTAACGTGGTTCACCCAACATGGGCTACATCCACAAAACTTTTCTCTAAAAAGCTTTCTCAAAGTTCTTTGGGAATCCTTCCCAATTACAATGTTTATGAGCCTCAGCCCAAAGGAGAAACCTTCCCCTACTCAAGTATTTATGAGCCTCTGCCCAAAGGAGAATCCTTCCCCTCCTCACGAATTTATGAGCCTCCTGCCCAAAGGAGAATCCTTCCCCTCCTCATGAATTTATGAGCCTCCTACCCAAAGGAGAATCCTTCCCCTCAGCTCTGGAAATGATACTTCAGAAGATCACCTGCCTCTTATTTCGCTAGCACGTGGAACTCCTTTCCATAGAAGACCTCCTGTCCTCAATGCTCAGCCTAAAGAGACCTCTGTCCTCATTGATCACCTCCACAGCAACTCATCAACTTGTACTAAACACGGTCAGTCGGTCCAGCACAAGTCTTCCTCACTCTGTCAGATCTGTCCCAAGCTCAACTCATAAAGCTTGAACAAATCAATCTCTGCTACACACAAGCCTTCTCAAAGACTTGTCAAAATTATCCTCAGGTTCTTCTCAAAGAACCACTTCAACTCTATCCTCAAGTCCTCTGCTAGGACCTGTCCAAATCAGCTCACAAGTCCTCCCTAGAACTTGTCCAAATCAACTCACAAGTCCTCACTAGAACTTGTCCAAATCAGCTCACAAGTCCTCACTAGAACTTGTCCAAATCAGCTCACAAGTTCATCAAGAAAAACTTGCTTAGCATGAACCCACAAAGAGAATTGTTAGAGACCCAATGTGATTCATCAACCTCATAGAAGCATAAAGAGAATTGTTAGAGACTCAATATGTTCTATACTTAACTCCCAATATCAATCTCAAATCTCATAGAAACATAAAGAGAATTGTTAGAGACTCAATATGTTCTATACTTAACTCCCAATCTCAATCTCAACTCAATCTCAATCTCAAAAGAATAAGATAGATGTAGTATGCTTTTCTCAAGAACATGAAACACAACCCAACAATTGCCAACCATGCAATATCTCATATAACAATGATACTCATGTTCTTTCCACAACCAATATCTTTTCTCAACCAATTAGGGCTTTAACAACAATGCTTATAGACAAGGTTTAACCAACATCATTCAACTCAACATTAACCTTGAAGCATTCAACCAATCACTACATGAAAAGGAAACTAGTAGACATCCTTTTCCCTCCAAAGGTATTTGAACAAAACAACCACCAACATAAATCACCAATGCAAAGAATAACTTGCTCAAATCAATCTCAATGGAGTAAGCCCAAATCATGTATCAAGTAAAGCATTAACTTGATCAAAACAACCTCTATGGAAGCAACTCAACCATCAATCTCAAAATAGCCAACTAAGGGTTTCACCATCTCAATGCAAGTAGCAAGACTTACTAACATAAACCCTAGTGCAAAATGCTTCCTCTTCCTCAACCAGAATTATGCATTCACCCAAAAACTCATCAATGATTTTAATGCATAAACAATCTTCAATATCCAGAAAATAGGATTTACACCAACAAGAATACCTAGTAGACAACCTTTTCACTCCAAACTCAATTTCAGAAAATACACCATCAACAATATACATGGAAGAAGTTGCCCATACCTTTGTTTGAGGAAGAAGAGAATAGTTCTTCAACTTTGTTACCAACACCACCCTCAACTTTGCCACCAAGTTAGGGTTAGATCATAAAAGTAACCACAAAAATATTTATTCCATAAAACACCTTATGACTCCAATCCTTAGAAGTCAACTACCAAAAATATAAAGCATACAAACAATATATCCTTTTACACCTTATTTCTCCAAATTAATTAAACCATGCTCAAGGAATAATAGCTTCTAAGCAAATCTCACTCAAAAATCAAGCCAAAAATCTCAACCACACACTATCAACCTTATATCTCCAAAGAAGCATTTAACCTTAAAAATAATTTTAAATAAATCTGCCCAACCACTTCTTCTTTAACAAAATGCAGATTTTATTTAAAAAACCTTACCAAAAAAATGCTTTCGAAAATCGTGGGTCAACAGTGCCTCCAAAAAAATTGGAGCACAAAAACTCTTCTCACACTCCACGGCGGGAGTCGAACGCTTGACCTCCCTTCAAGCGCCTTCGTAGAATAGTCGTTGCCACTAGGCCAATGGTGCTAGCTTGAAGGCTAGCAAGAGTCTCCTTCTCCTTAACCCTTTGGCGGTGGATAAACGTGGCGAAAAAATGATAGTCGTAGCTTTTACTTCCCAACTTTTGCGCAATTCAAATTTCTTTCACACCATTGCTTTGGACTATAGGTTATGGCTTATATAGCCAAACTTCCATGCTATGCATGACGTCGGCGGGAGGATAATTCAAACTTTTTGAATTAATATTATTTTGGCACCTTCGAAACAACTTTAGGGTTTATGAAACCCTTTTGATTATTTAAAAAATAATCAAAGGTCTTTTAGACCTTAGACCTTAGGTGGAGAACCCATTAAATTATTAAAATAATTTAATCACTAAATCAAATAAATAATTAATTAAAAAACCTTAAAAGGTTTTATTAATTAAGTTATTTAATTAATAAGTGTCTCCAACCTTTGCATTAAGTTGAGAGTGGTTTTGAGAAAAACCCTTAATGCATCCACCTGGTTTTAATAAAAACCCTTAAACCTGCCATGGTTTTGATAAAAACCTTTTCATCTGCCACATGGAATCTCTCCGAAATCTTCTAGAAAAATATTCTTTGGAATCTTCAACCTTTGAAGCCAATAAATCCTCTTGACATTAATGCCAGTTCCTTTTGACATCAATGACAACTCATAGACAAGAAGCTAGGATCTCAAACCCAAAATTGCCAACAATGGCCTGTATTACCTAGTAGTCTAGTCCATCTGCATTCAAACTTAGGATCATGATAAACATTTAGTGATCCTCAATACAGTAATGGGCTAAATGAATCCCACCTGGAAATGAGGTAGTCGTATGTCTCATCTAATATATTCATTTGCACACATAGGGATAGTGAATATCCTGGTCTTCATAACAAAAACATTATCTTTTAGGAGTCCATTATAGTCATTATACAACTTTTGATTAATCAACTAGGGTGTTTGAGTCTCATGGAAAACCTCAAAAATCCCCTATGGCAACAAATCATTTCATCAATAAATTACTATTCTCCTTGTGAACTTTTGTTTATTAAGAGATACTCATGAAATAGAATAGATATCGGATGGATATCAACAATGATATTTAGACAACCACTGACTATTTTATGCACATACTTTAATTTACAAAATCTTATAGATAAAACACATACATCTCACATCATCTCATTTTACATATGGATGCCTAAATGACTAATTCTTATGATAAGAGTTACCATTTACATTCATGATTTTTATACATCCTGTGGTGTCATCCATTAGTTTGTAAAACACATATCAAATTCATTCCTTATGTTTTAAATGATTAAAGCATACAGGTTCATTTGCATTAGATCATCCTCATATAATTAATGCATTACATTACATATCATATATCATATCATATCATATATATTAAATGCATAAACAATTAAAATAAATTAAACATGCATTTAACATTCACCATCACATCCATATATGCATACATAGTAGTGCATCTATACATATAGATCATAGCATCTACTCATACATCTATCACCTAGCTAGTGCATGTCATTAGTACATTGCATCCATATAGCATAATCAAAACATCATATAAAAATTGCATTCACATATGCATAACATTAACATAAAGCAATAACATGATATACATAATGATAAAGGAGTATCATATAAATATGTGTGTCAAAATGTACATAAAGGAGGTACAAAATGCCCATAGGCTACAATCGTGTAGGTACTCAAATAATACAAGACATCATGTCTATCATGCAGCATCTGGACCCCTTGAGTCATATCCTCCCTCAACTCCCTCTCTATGAGGCTATCTAGATCTGGTGCCTATAGATATCTCTAATCGTGCACTTGAACTATTACTAGGATGCATTGAAGAATGTCCAAACTCAATCTAACTCCTATGAGACCCTTCTATAGTAGACCACATAGGTAGAGTACCACCAAGCATAGCCACTGCCCCTCCAACTACAAAATGTATGAGCCATTATATTGGCACCTTGTATCATATTAACTGATAAGACCCTACAATCTAGCCACATGTGCCTACAGTGATGCTAAATATACTATAATAGGGGCACATACTATAACTTATCCTTTTGTAGCCTACCTTAGAGTAATAGGAATATCCTCTATTTAGGTCCTAAGAGAATCTCTCTCAGTAGTTCTAGCATCAAGTTGTTCCTGTAATAGGTCTCACTATCTAGTGACCTTGTCGATAGTAGCCTGAGTTGAGTCTAACTAAGCCTGGTGAGGAGTCCTCTCCTCCTCATACTTTTGCCATCGTTCCTACCTTGCACTCAACTAGCTCTATGCTATAGTGAGAGAGGTATCCCTCTCCATGATCTAACAATGGGCTATTTGCAGATCTACCCATAAGTTGTGCACTTCAACTTGTAGCAATAACTCCTAAGGATTAAGGGGATCCTCCTCATCCTCCTCCTCTTGTGGCTCCTCCACCTTTGTAGCATCTTGACCCCACTCACCCTTTATCTTGGGATGCACTCATTGCCCATGTGGGTCATCAAATGTAGCCTCAACAATATTCCCATATCTAGAGTGGCCTAGAGGACTACCACCCTACCATAGCCTAGAGACCCACCAAGTGTCGTAGGCCTCTATAGTCCTAGCATCTGCTATCCTTGTATCTCCTAGAGCATCATCCTCATCTATCAAATCTATCACCTAAGTCCATGCAAGTTGTATTTCCACCTTAAGGCGATATTAGAGGACTAGCTCCTCTAGGATATCCTAGATAAACCGATCTACCTTATCACTTGAGAGTAGTGGAAGAAATCCCTCACGCTGAGCTTGTGCCCAATGATCCATCAATAATGCCTCATATAGGCCAAGTATATGTTAGCATCCTCATAGGTAGGGTAACCCAGATAGGGCCTCCATATAATCTGAATCACTTGGAGTCCTGTTAGTGAATCCATGTAATGTCAGAGATCCCCAACATGATATTTTCTCCAGTGTGTCTTTGACTCTCGAGGCCATCTGGAACCATAGCATTATGCCACTATTGCTACTACTATAATCTCTAGGGGTAATCCTCGAGGTTTGTCTATCCTAATGTGCTCCCACACCTAGATCTATAGTAGTAGGCTACATCCAATGCCTACTCACCCTCACTTAGTAATCCTATATAGCTCATCATAGAGTTGGGCCAATAGTGTACTCTCCCACACCATAATAAATAGTGTAGTGCTATCAAGAAAATCTTGAACCATCACCAATAGGTTCCAAGGGAACCTCACACTTGAGGTATCTAGTAATAGCACATTATAGATAATGTGCATGAAAAAAACCTAGCACCATGAAAATACATCCTATTAGAACCAATAGGTCACTAGAACCCCTCCATGCTTGATGTTACCTAGTGCCTCAATGTGCCTATTACCAAAAACCCTCTGAAAGACTATAACTCTATCTGTAGTAGCTAAAGAGGTGATATTCTATCCATCTATGGGAATATTGAAAATGTGGTAGACATCCTCTAGCATCACCATCATCTCACCAATAGATATATGGAAAGTGTTACTCCTTCAATCCCATCGATGGACTAGAGCTATCAGGAAGGCTTGGTCTGACATGGTAGTTTGTAATATGACAATGTAGCAAAGGCCCAAGTCCCTAAACTAATCCCAATCCATGTGATCCAACTAGGGCAATAGCTTTAGTAGTAATTCAAGCTCTCACAATCATGCAATCAAGGTCTAAGATGCAAATACAAATGCATAATCACCCTTAATTTCAAAATTTCAAAAAAAAAAGAAAAAAAAATCAAAAAATAAAAAAAAATGGCTAAGGTTCATTAGCTACTCGTGCTAACAGTAGTCACCATGGCTACCGCTGATGTATATAGTGTCTAAACACCAATAGTCATTTTTTTATCAATGGGGTTTGAACCTAGCTACCCATAGTGACATCAATCCCTAATTGACAAATTGGGAGTCGTTGATACTGATAACAACTATGGGAAGGACCCCATGCGAGGTCATTTTCCACCCCAAAAATACCTAAAATTAAACCCATCCATCTAAGCTACCCTAATGCTAAACCTAACTAAGGTGAGGTTCATTACCTGTAGTTTAATGAGGTTATTTTAGCTTCATTAATTAGTTAGGTTCCTTTTAATGCTCAAATTACGAGTGAGATATGAAGAATATACCTTAGGATCTCCAACTCTACCACTTTTGGAAGCCTCTAATTGATTTTCCATCATGGTACAAGGAAATTTTAGTAGCACCCTTTATAAAATTATCTCTCTCTCTCCCCTTAGAGCTCTCACCGTTCTTTGTCACTACCTAGAAATAATGAATTGTAAAAACCCTAATTTTACTTTTATATTTTCCATTTACCCCCAGTTGTTGATGATGATAGTAGTCATAAATTAGGGCAACCCCAATCGTTGACAATGATAATAGCTAAGAAAATTGCAAAAAATAGACATGGATTACTATAGTGGCTAAGAACCAACAATAAATGCTTCCAATTTCTCACCATGAGGAGCTTTAAAATGGACATTAATGCATATCTACTGGTCTAGAATATTCAAAAATCATCAAAATAACAAATAAATAAAATAAATCAAATTTCAAATATACCTCATACCTAGTTATTTATTCTATACACTTGGTGGTTGCAGCAACTTGTGCTCCATGCAATATAGCAAGATGAGTAAATTACCATAAGGCTAATTGAACCAAATTATTCATTGTAGACTTGAAATTTCTTCACTTCAATACCAAAGAAAACCATGGAGGTCAGATTGCTCCACAGGAATGAGGTATTCATTTTATTTCTCCTATGAAGTTTTAGATAATCATCAAACATAGTGATTCAACACAAGCTTAAATGGAATTGCTATCATCTTGATTTCCTAAGAAGACCATTATGGCTATACTACTCCATGAGATAGAGATGTACAATTACTATTAACGATTGAAATCATAGCTATAATAAGACATTAATAACAAATTCAAAAGTCTTGAATTATCCAGATCAATTATCTTGGTCAAGTGACTCATCTATTTCATAACTTGTCCTTTCCTCATCGACTCATCGCTTGAGGGGGTAGTCATAATAACATTAATAATAAAATCAACAATTTATCACTCGATCATGTAAATAGTGTTTATCTTAAAAATCATTGCTAACAGCTATCACAAGATTACCCTTATGTTGAGGAAAAAGCATACATAATGAACTAAATATTTGGAAATCTATTTTTCAATCATTGTCATTCAAACAATTTTTTTTGATTTCATGTAGATCATGTTCAAATATTTACTCAAAGCTAAGCCTTTCATTTTATTGGAAGCAATGATTCTGAGATGCATGTCCTTTCTGTGATTGGGGCATCTAACATTGACCAAGTCAATGAATATCAAAAAACCTACAATATGGCTTTAGGTGGTCTATTTTTGCTTAGCATCATGATTTTCCATACAACGCATCCCAAAAGGGGCATCTGTAGATACCTAAAACACGTCATGTTTAGGAGACTACTCATATGGGCATATTTTTAGACCATATGAATGACATTGGACCTTTCCAAGACCAAGCAATGGTTCTAACCACTCATTTTTAGGTATTTTAGGCCTATATAGCCTTAGCCACTAATAACATCAATAGCTAAGATCCTAGCCACTAACGATCATAGTGGCTAAGTGTTAAGCGTACCTATCAATAGCGGCTAAGGGTAGCCTACCCCTAGCCACACTGAGTGAGATCATCTAGCCTTGTAACAAACTCAGACTACCTAAGATGAGAAAATCAGTTGCAATGAATAAAATTGCAATGGTTCTTGAGTGGTTTTGGGCTATGAAGCTTCCAAAGGGTTCCTCCCAATTGCTTAAGCCAACTAATTCTTGATCTTGGCTTCCTTGAGAATCCAAGATTAGGATTTGGTAAAGTCTATTTATAGACCTCCCAAAAATGTAAATATAATCCTAAATTGATTACAATGAAGCCTTGCTAAATTGTAGAGCCATTTCACATCACTCAAGAAGTAGTGAGATACTGCCCAATTACAATTTAACACTTGCATTTGTAACAATGGAGCTTCCAACAACTTGAGGAGCAAACTTTCCATCCCACATCAATTCATCAGGAATTAAAGACATTTCAATCACTTATCTATGTTTAGAAACACCAGCAACCATTGATCATCAATTTAATAGAGGAATTATGCATTTTCAAACCATATTTAAGAGGTAGAACACTTATCCCATAGTTGTTGTCTTCAAAAGTGGCCCATAGGCTTAGCTACTAACATCATCAGTGGCTAGCATAGCCAACTGCTATGAGCGATAGTGACTGGGGTTTGACACACAATTTTTCTTGATTTAGTCATAGATTTCCTATTTTTGTCATGCATTTAGTTTTTTTTTAGAATAGATTAATCATCTTTACTATATTTCTATGGTTCATTAGCAGTTTCATAGGCATATTTCCTTTCATTTGTGTATTTCATGCATTCTTTACATATGAGCTTTATTTCTTGCATTTTATTAGAAATAAGCCTCATCTTAAGAGTCATCATATACTTTTAATATTTCTTTTTGTTTTCTTACATGTAGGTAACATATCTTTCCAAGGATAAGGCATCATTCAAGATCCTACCTCTTGACATTAGAGAAGGAGGCATCTAGTAAGCCCTCAAGCAAAGTGGTGTTGAAGTGAAGATCCTTGAAGTGCATCTCTTCCCATTGAGGGATTCATAACTTTTGTAATAGTTATATCAAATTGAGGGACTCCCTAAGAGGGAGGAGTTGTAATCAAGCTTCATTATTATTAATAAAAGAGTACCCCCATTCTTGAATATCTTTTATCTTTTGTAATGATTACTTGATTTCATTATTGTCAATTTATTATATGTTTACAATAGTGTAGATGCATGGATTTTTACCTTCATACAATTACAATATGGTGTATAACATGGATGATATTCCCTTACCATCCACCCACTTATACTTTATACCAACCCCACTTGTGCCAACCCCAATACTAGTGGAATCTAACCCCACTATATTGCACCCATCAACAACCCCTAACCCACTGGCATATCCACATTTACTACCCATTTTCTACATCCAACCTACTACACTATCCCAACTATTCCATATAGTTCCCAATACCCATTCCCCTCGACAATCTAGCCTAGTCATAATTGGACAAACCCTCCACTACCTAGCCAACCCTTATCTTCCCAAGGTCTCCCCTATTATCCATAAACACCACCCATACCTACCACTAACCCCCACTCCAACTAACTATACCAAAAATCACACCACCCCCATCCATAGTGGCCCAGGTCACTATCACCCCTACATTAGCCACAACCATTATATCACCCCTACAGTAAGACATATAAATGTTCCACCTATCCCAGAGCTAGCAACTACATCAAATGTTGGATAATCCACCAACACCTTATCGATCGTAGCACCTATAATAAGTTTGACCTCCACACGACTTGAACCACCACCTCCACTAAAACCAACTATTGAGCTACCATCCATGTTAGGTATCACCCAAGTTTCACCCACAATAGTTCATTCATTGGAAGAAGATACTGGAACCATTTCCACATATGCTTCCCACACTGCGTAGGTCATAGTTTTTATAATGATTCTAGGGATAGGTGAATATCTCGTGTAGAATGTAATATTCACACCTATCATTGATTCAATTTGGTATTTTGATATCCCACACATTGGTGCCATTATTTCCATGGTTTTACATCCAATTCAACAAATTTTGTGTATGCTAAAGTTGACACTTCCTCTGATGCATCTCTTAAGGAGTTACCCACATCAATATTTGTTGGTGATCTAAAATTTTTGTTTAATCCATCCTTTGTGATAAATTACTTTTGATTTTATCATTGGAGAGGATTCAGCCTAGGTCATCATGAGAAAGGAATTTAGTACCTTATCAAACCATATTATTATATTCTTAAAAAAACATTTGGTTTAGGGTATCACCATGATCAACCAATAGACCTCCTTGAGGAAAAATTCCAATATCTCAACATTAGCCTCGAGGAGGATAGCGATAAGGAGTATGAATATTTTAGTGTAAATCCTTTCTAGGTCACAATTATCCAAGACATAGAGCTTGATACCTCGAATGACAAGATAGATAATATATTTGAAGCACTTTCAGTTGCTTTTGATAGATTGAAAGAAAACTCTTCCTCCATTATTCTCCTCATGGAGTTTGTATATGATGAAGATATTTATCATTGTTGGTTCCCTATGCCACTCCTAATTTTTCTAAATGCTCCTTCCAATGGAGCATCCAAATCGGTCATCCCATCCACCACATCCATTCCTGGTAGTTAAGCTAAACCCACATCCAATGATATTGGATAAACTTTTGTTGCGTGAGAAACCAAACCACTCCATCCCATAAATAAATATGGTCACCATTGACCTATTTGTGCCCCTTCATAATCCAAGTGATCCATCAAACCCCATTCACATCAATCCATATCTCATATATTTTGAGAGCCTTTTTCCACACTGTCACCTAAATATTTTATACCATTGAGATAATTGCTTATTCAAGAAAATGTCTACATAACACTAGCCCAATCGTATGAGTCACCTATAGTTTGTAATCTTGAAACAAGTGATACTAAGTCACCTATTTTTGAGAATGCAATAGATGAAATCCATTTTATTCCTAATCCTTATTAGTTATAGAAAGGGTCACACATGCTCATCAATGAAACCAATGACATTAATATTAACATAGATATTTATAACCCACAAGTCATCAAGCTTGCAAATAGCCTTGATTTTTTAGAATATGAAGAGCTTGTTGTTTTTATTAATAAGCACAAGCATGCTTTTGCATGGTTGTATAAGTACATGCTAGGATTGGACCCTAATTTAGTGGTTCATAACCTCATATTGAGACCTATTGTAAAACTTGTCAAGCAAAATATTTGAAAACATCATCATACCATAGCTTTGATGGTCAAAGAAGAGTTGCAAATATTACTAGATGTGGGTTTCATTCAACCTATAGACTACCTAGAGTGGGTTTCAAATATGGTACCCATTAGGAAACCTAATAAGAGGATACACATTTGCACAAATTTTTATGACTTGAACAAAGCGTACCCCAATGATGACTTCCCACTACTGAACATTGATATACTCATCGATTCTATTGCATGTCATGAAATGCTCTTCCTCATGGATGAGTTTTCAATATACAATCATATTCAAACTAATCTTGATGACTAGCATAAAATGACTTTTACAATACCTTGAGGAAATGTTTTTATAAAGTCATGTTGTTCAGACTTAAGAACGTAGGCACTACATATAAGTGTGCTATGACTTATATCTTCCATGATCAAATGCACAAAATAGTTTAAGACTACATGGATGATTTTTTGGCTAAAGCAAAAATTTATGGTGAGCATTTAGGTGTTCTACACTAGGTTTTCATATGATTACTAGAGCACAATGTGAGACTTAACCCGAAGAAGTGCATCTTTGGCATCAAATCAAAAAAAATTTAGGGTTCATAGTCTCTAAACTAGGTATTGAAGTTAACCTAGATAAGGTTAAGGTAATCCTTGACATACCTCCCCTACAAACCTCAAAGAGTTAAAAAGCTTGCAAGGCAAGATACAATCAATCTACCACTTTGTAGTGCAATTATCAGAAAAATACAAGCCTTTCAATCACCTATTTAAAAGGGGGTTAAATTTGAATGGACTCAATATGATAAAGAAGCATTTGATGCCATCAAATAATATATAGCATCACCACCTGTGTTGACTCTACCTTGACTAGATGCCCTATTTATTATGTATATATCCATAACATGTTTTGCAATAGGAACTATGATAGTGTAGAAAAGAAAAGAAAATAAATAGCAAGCTATATACTATATCAGCTACACATTCATGAGCTACAAAGCAAAGTATGTGTATGTAAAAAAGCCATACTTAGTAGTAGTCTTTGCAACTAATAAGTTACATCACTACATGATTGGTCAAAGTACATATATCATTGCTAAAGAGAACACTTTGAACTACATAATGAGTCACACCTACACAAATAGTAGAATGGCAAAATAGATAATGCTTTTATTGAAATTCAACCTAGAATTTGTAAGTCAAAAATCCATCAAAATATAGTTAATCACATATCAGCTCATTGAAGATTTGCTACCAACCGATGCACCACTAGTCATTAAATTACCTAATTATTTTTTATTCAACATATCCAAGCAAGAAGAATCACTCAAACAAGAAGAATATGTTGATGTGGTCATTTTCATTGATGGTTCTAAATGTGAGCAAGGAAATGATGCTGGAGTGGTGTTCATCACACCTCGAAAGGCTCTTATGCCCTTCTCATTCAAACTTGATTTTCTCTGCATAAACAATAATGTAAAATATGAAGCCCTTATCCTAGGACTTTAGACTTCTATCACATTGTACATTAAGTGACTCAACATTTATGGTGATTCTAAACTCATCGTCAAACAAGTTAAGGGAATCTATAAATTTAGAGATCCTGTTTTATAATAGTATAAGTTGATTGTCGATAAATAACATATTTTGATTGATATGAAATTGATAATGTACCTCAATCATCCAAATGATTTACTGACACATTGGTCTTTCTTAGATATCTCATTCTCTAGAATCTGTTTGATAGCAATACATTTGTGAAAATTGCAATGCTCACGTAGTTTGCTATTCAATGAGAATTATATCAAATAGTAGAAAGTGTAAACTTAGTTCATATCGATCCTTAGGATGAGAGATTTTTGTAGATCAAGGATTTCATTAAGGTGGGTACACTCCCACAGATTTATCTTCAACCGCAAAGTGAACATTTAAGAAGAAAGTGGATTGCTATATGCTTTTGAGGGACATTCTCTTGTTGGAAATTTTGAGTAATTATGTTGTCATTGATGTCAAGTGTTTGGTGCAAGGTAAAGTTCATTTTGATACAAGAAAATTGGTAAAAAGAAATGGTTATAATATTTTATATTATAAGCCAAAGAGGTTGGTTAAAAGGTTGAAGACAAAATTTTATGCCCAGGTTTTAAAAGAAAAGAGAAAATATTATAATATTTTAATATTATAATAATTAAGCCAAAAGGGCTTATTAAAAGGAAAATAAAAAGTTGACGAAGGACCCCATGCAAAAGTATTGTTTAAATACTAAAGTTAAATAATATAATATTTAACACAAAGTTAAATATTATATTAAATATAAAATTAAATTTGAAATTGGCAAAGGGCACCAAAATTCAAATTTAAATGAAGGCAAATAAAGGTTTTCATCGATGTCATAGCAATGCTTCGAATGCATATAAAAGGGAGGAGCTAAATTATTTTCCAAGTTACCAATGTTAATGCGCAAGAATTAATCGATCGAGGAGTGTAGAGAAAAGTGTTCGAAACACCATTTATCGAGCAAGTGGCAGCAAATAAGGACAAGGAGGCGGACATTTTGTTTCAATGAGGGTTGGTAGCCCAAGTGGCAGGTGGGTCCTGCATAAGGTGTGGTAGAGGAAAGGTTGCTGGTTTGAATCCCCCTAGCACCGTTTTGAAGTGTTTTGTCTTTTTTGGTAGACACAACAGGAAATAAAGGTGGAGGCCAAGGGTTAGGTCTCAACCACTTGGCTAGCACAAGCGGTCGAGCATTGCGCTTAGAAGGTAGAGGTCGGAGGGTCGATTCCCATCCGCGATAGCAAGGAATTAATTTTTTATAAGGTATGCTCCAATTTGATTAAATGTTGGCTATAGTGTATGTTTGGTGGATGTGATTTGGTGTATAGTTTGGCATATAGGAGGTATAAGGAGAAATAAATTTTTGCATAATATTTTAAGGGTATTGTTGCTATTTATCTTAAATGCAAAGGTTGGAGTGATAAGTTTGTAAATGGTTTATTTAGAATTGTAATTCTTTGTTCTTGGACATTAAAGTAGATTGGAAATTATTTTATGATAGAGGGAGATAAAAGGTGTAAAGGGTGATGTTATTGTTTGTAATTCTTGCTTTATGAAAAGGAAATTGTTGAGAGAATTTTGTTGAGGTTTAATGCATTATCCTTGAGAACAAAAGAAGAGTCCTAGAACATTATTTTCAGAATTCATTGAGCACCTTATTGAGGGAAAATTCATGTGGATATTTTTGAGATAGAATCTTGCTATCTAACCCTTGAAGTGGCACAAAGAGAATTGGTTGTTGGTGAGACAGGTTTTGAAGACATATCTCCATCAAAGCAAATTAAGAGGTATGGGCACATCATTCCTTGTTTAAAGTGTTTTGTTGAAGTGAATGTTTTGGAACATAAGGTGGAGAGAAAAGGATTGTTTGATAAGCATTGTTGGAAATATTTGAGTTAGGTTTTGAAATCTACATTGTGCATCCTTGTTGAAAGAAAGTGGAAACACCTGTGTTAGGGTTTGTGAGCAAGTTGTGCTTCATTGGTTGAATGATTGTGTGAAACTTTTGAGCATTGGTTTTGAGTGATATTGAAAGTGAATGTGCAAACATTAGAAATCAGATTTGTGAAAGCAAGTGTGTGCATCAAGAAGATAGGTGTCATATGCTAGACTAGATCTATCTTTAAAAGAGCAATAAATGTGAGACATGTGAAAGCGATAAACTTAATGATTGAGTAGAACATATTGAGCTATTTGCAAGTGCATATCATTCTCTATATGTTCCAGAGGTTAAATTAATTTTGAGTAGAATATATTTTGTTTGAAGAAAGCATTTCTGAAAAAGATATAAGCTTTGTTTGTGTGCAAGGTTTGGAAATATTTGGTATATTTGAGTTTGTGAGCAGCATTGAAGGAGATTTGAGCAAGTCTTTTGAGAAGACTTGAAGGTAGATTTGAGCAAGTCTTTGAGAAGACTTGAAGGTAGATTTGAGCAAGTCTTTTGAGAAGACTTGAAGGATATTTGAGAAGTTTTGAGAAGGCTTGAGAATATTTGATCAAGATTTGTGTTAAGGCTTGAGGATAGATTTGAGATAGAGTTTGGTGTAGATTTATGAGTAGAGTTAGAGTAGATTTGTTTGTTAGACTTGGGATAGAGTTTTGGTGTATATATTTGAGATAGAGTTGAGAGTAAGATTTGGAGGTGATAGAGCAAAGAGGATAATAGTATCTAGTGGATAGAGATCCATCAGCTAGTGTAGTGGGGACAAAGGTCTCCTATGGAGAGAGATCCACAAGCTAGAGTAGTGGGGGTAGAAGTCTTCTAGAAGATCACCAACTAGAGTAGAGGGGATAGAGTTCTCCTATGGAGAGAGATCCATAAACTAGAGCAAGGGGAAGAGTTCTCCTATGGAGAGAGATCCACAAACTAGAGCAAGGGGAAAGAGTTCTCCTATGGAGTGTGATCCATGAACCAGCTAGGGAGATAGAGTTCTTCTATGGAGAGAGATCCACAAACTAGTTGAGGAGATAGAGTTCTCCTGGATCAAGTTCCATGAACTAGAGAAAAGGGGAAAGAGTTCTCCTATGGAGAGAGATCCACAAATCAGAGCATAGGGGATTGGTGTCTCCTTTGGATAGAGGTCCATAAACATTGTAATAGGGAATTGATTCCCAAGATATTTGTTGAGAAAATTTAGTAGAAATATTTTCTCCATGGAGTAGCCCACATTGGGTGAACCACATTAAATTTGTGTCTCTCTTGTGTGTGATGATTTATGCATTGCTTTGATTATTGCTATTGATATTGCCATTGATAATATTGGATAATATTGTTTGGGAAAGAAAAGTAAAAGTTGATCTTATACTGTTCACCCCCCTCTCAGTATAAGCCTATGTTCTTCAATTGGTATCAGAGCGGGTTCCTTCGAAAGAGTCTAATAACTTGAAGGAAGAGGTTACAAGAACACATATGGCATCTCAGAATGGATCTTCATCAAATAAGGCACCATTGTTCGATGGGAACAATTATGCTTTCTGGAGCATAAGAATGAGGACTTACTTGATGGCACAAGGATATGAGACATGGCAAGTAGTTGAGGATGGGTTCACACCTACAACTAATCCTCCCATAGATAAATATGGTAAGCTCTTACATGTGAATAATGCCAAGGCTATGAATGCAATCTTAAGTGGATTACGTGAAGCAGAATTTGTGAAAGTTATGCATTACAAATCAGCAAAAGAGATTTGGGAAAAATTGAAGCAAACCTATGAGGGAAATAAAAATGTCAAGATGGCAAAACTACAAAACCACAAGAAAAGGTTTGAAGATTTGAATATGGAAGATGAGGAAGACATTGCTACATACTTACTTCATGTGGATGAGATTGTTAATACCATGCATGGACTTGGATTTGAAATTGAAGAATCCAATGTTGCTCAGAAAGTTTTAAGGTCACTTCCTACAAGGTATGATGGAAAAGTTTCAGCTATAGAAGAGATGAAAGATATTGATCAGTTGACTATGGATGAGTTACATGGAATTCTCACAGCTTATGAGATGAGAATAGTAAAGGATCCCAACTCCAAGAAAGAGGTAACCTTCAAAGCATCAAAGAAGACAAAGGATAAGAAACCAGAATCAAGTGGTGAGTCAAGCAATGATGAAGAAGCTAACTATGGTAGAAGAAACAAGAAGGACTCAAGAAAGCACAAAGGTATGAAAATAGTGAAATGTTTCAATTATGGAAATTTTGGTCACTATGCATCTAATTGTCCAGAAGCTAGAAGCAGTAGCAGTGAAGAGAAATATGATCATAAGAAAAAGGAAGGAGGAAAATCCAGGTATGAAAAGAAAAATAGGTATGGTCAAAACAAGCATGAAAAGAAGTTCTTTCAAAGGCACAAGAAGAGTTTCTATGTTGATAATGGAAGCAAGGCTTCAAGTGATAGTGATGAAAGACCTTCAGATAGTGAAGAAGAAGAAATTCTATTTTTGGTAATAGGAGAGGAAGAAAATGCTTCTATTGAAGGTAAAGTTGAAAAGTATGAAGATGCTCTTGAAGACCAAGAAGTAGAAAAAGATTCAAAAAATGAAGAGGAAGGCACAATAGATCTAGAAGCAGAACTTATTGCTGCTCTTAAAGAATTGAAAAAGGTTAGAAAGCAGAATTCAAAATTCAAGGCTCAAGTTCAAGAATGTGATGAAGAAAAAGAAAATCTTATACAAGACCTGACAAACTCAATAGCTAAGACAAGGAGATTTAAAGAAAATTTAGAGGTAAAAGTCTTAGAATGTGAAAGATTAGAACATGAGGTAGTTTCACTAAGGATGGAAGTGAAAGATTCTAAGGACAAGCTACACAGGTTTGGGAAAATTTCAAAGACTTTGGATAAGATTATCAATGCACAAAGATCTTCATCTATCAAAACAGGACTTGGTTTTGAAGAAGGACAAGGGAAACAAGAAGAAGGGTCAAGCTCAAGCTCAAAAGAAGAAGAAGTTTTAGAAGAAGAGAGTGAAGAAGAAATTGAGACTTATGAGGATAATTTGAAGAATAGAAGCTTCACTAAGAAAGGAAACAATGCACAAACAAGGAACATGGATCATCACAAAGAAGAAAGGACTAAGAGACCAATGGGTTCAAGGCAAGATTTCTTCAAAGGACGTTGTTTTTCATGTAACAGGTTTGGTCACAAGGCTATGCATTGCAGGACTCATGGAAAGGAGTATGGTTTTACTAAGAGGAACTTCAAATATGGACATCTCTTTCAAGGGTATTGCTACTCTTGTAATCGATTTGGTCATAAAGCAATCCACTGTAGGGTTCATGACAAAAATGAGTATGGCTTCACTAGGAGGAACTTCAAGATATTTGTACCTTCTATGAACTACAACATTAAGTGTTACAAGTGCAATAATCTAGGGCATAAGGCCAAGTGGTGCAGAATAGAGTTTCCAGAGCTTCCAGAGACAAGCAAGAATAAGGACACTCAAAAGGATCAAAAGGGTATGTTGAGAAAGAAGGTTGACAAAGAAAAAGAGCATTGTATGTTGGGAGTAGAAATACTCCCACCCCAAAATTAATCACCTCAAGGAGAGGAGGTGGGGAGGGGGCTGAGCTAAGAGTCTTATCTTTAGCCCCAAAGGAGTCCCTTTGCCATTGATGTCAAAGGGGAGAGATTTGAGTAAGGGGAGAGCATTCAGTCAGGGGGAGTAGTTTCTCAAGGGGAGCAGATTTGGAAAAGGAAGGAAAAAGGAATTTTTAGAAAAGGGTTGCCATCAATGACAAAGGGGGAGATTGTTGGAAATTTTGAGTAATTATGTTGTCATTGATGTCAAGTGTTTGATGCAAGGCAAAGTTCATTTTGATACAAGAAAATTGGTAAAAAGAAATGGTTATAATATTTTATATTATAAGCCAAAGAGGTTGGTTAAAAGGTTGAAGACAAAAGTTTACGCCAATGTTTTTAAAAGAAAAGAGAAAATATTATAATATTTTAATATTATAATAATTAAGCCAAAAGGGCTTATTAAAAGGAAAATAAAAAGTTGACGAAGGCCCCCATGCAAAAGTATTGTTTAAATACTAAAGTTAAATAATATAATATTTAAACAAAGTTAAATATTATATTAAATATAAAATTAAATTTGAAATTGGCAAAGGGCGCCAAAATTCAAATTTAAATGAAGGCAAATAAAGGTTTTCACCGACGTCATAAAAATGCTTTGAATGCATATAAAAGGGAGGAGCTAAATTATTTTCCAAAGTCACCAATGTTAATGCGCAAGAATTAATCGATCGAGGAGTGCAGAGAAAAGTGTTCGAAACACCATTCATCGAGCAAGTGATAGCGAATAAGGACAAGGAGGTGGACATTGTGTTTCAGCGAGGGCTGGTAGCCCAAGTGGTAGGCGGGTCCTACGTAAGGTGTTGGTAGAGGAAAGGTTCAAGGTTCGATTCTCCCTAGCACCGGTTGAAGTGTTTTATCCTTTTTGGTAGACACAATAGGAAATAAAGGTTGGAGGCCAAGGGTTAGGTCTCAACCACTTGGCTAGCACAAGCGGTCGAGCATTGCGCTTAGAAGGTAGAGGTCGGAGGGTCGATTCCCATCCATGATAGCAAGGAATTAATTTTTTATAAGGTATGCTCCAAGTTGATTAAATGTTGGCTATAGTTTATGTTTGGTGGATGTGATTTGGTGTATAGTTTGGCATATAGGAGGTATAAGGAGAAATAAATTTTTGCATAATATTTTAAGGGTATTGTTGCTATTTATCTTAAATGCAAAGGTTGGAGTGATAAGTTTGTAAATGGTTTATTTAGAATTGTAATTCTTGGTTCTTGGACATTAAAATAAATTGGAAATTATTTTATGATAGAGGGAGATAAAAGGTGTAAAGGGTGATGTTATTGTTTGTAATTCTTGCTTTATAAAAAGGAAATTGTTGAGAGAATTTTGTTGAGGTTTAATGCATTGTCCTTGAGAACAAAAGAAGAGTCCTAGAACATTATTTTCAGAATTCATTGAGCACCTTATTGAGGGAAAATTCATGTGGATATTTTTGAGATAGAATCTTGCTATCTAACCCTTGAAGTGGCACAAAGAGAATTGGTTGTTGGTGAGACAGGTTTTGAAGACATATCTCCATAAGAGCAAATTAAGAGGTATGGGCACATCATTCCTTGTTTAAAGTGTTTTGTTGAAGTGAATGTTTTGGAACATAAGGTGGAGAGAAAAGGATTGTTTGATAAGCATTGTTGGAAATATTTGAGTTAGGTTTTGAAATCTACATTGTGCATCCTTGTTGAAAGAAAGTGGAAACACCTGTGTTAGGGTTTGTGAGCAAGTTGTGCTTCATTGTTTGAATGATTGTGTGAAACTTTTGAGCATTGGTTTTGAGTGATATTGAAAGTGAATGTGCAAACATTAGAAATCAGATTTGTGAAAGCAAGTGTGTGCATCAAGAAGATAGGTGTCATATGCTAGACTAGATCTATCTTTAAAAGAGCAATAAATGTGAGACATGTGAAAGCGATAGACTTAATGATTGAGTAGAACATATTGAGCTATTTGCAAGTGCATATCATTCTCTATATGTTCCAGAGGTTAAATGAATTTTGAGTAGAATATATTTTGTTTGAAGAAAGCATTTCTGAAAAAGATATAAGCTTTGTTTGTGTGCAAGGTTTGGAAATATTTGAAGAATATTTGAGGGTAGATTTGAGCAAGTTTTTGAGAAGACTTGAAGGAAGATTTGAGAAAGTATTTTGAGAAGACTTGAAGGTATATTTGAGCAAGTCTTTTGAGAAGACTTGAAGGTATATTTGAGCAAGTATTTTGAGAAGGCTTGAAGGTATATTTGAGAAAGTATTTTGAGAAGGCTTGAGATAGATTTGTGTAGATTTGAGTTCAAGCTTTGTGTTAAGGCTTGGGGATAGATTTGAGATAGAGTTTGGTGTAGATTTGTGAGTAGAGTTAGAGAATATTTGTGCTAGACTTGGGATAGATTTTGGTGTAGATTTGTGAGTAGAGTTAGAGAAGATTTGTGCTAGACTTGGGATAGAGTTTGGTGTAGATTTGAGATAGAGTTTGAGTTGAGAGAGTTGATTGGAGTTGATAGAGTCATAGAGGATAGAATAGTATCTAGTGGATAGAGATCCATTAGCCAATGTAGTGGGGATATAGGTCTCTTATGGAGAGAGATCCACAAGCTAGAGTAGTGGGGGTAGAAGTCTTCTAGAAGATCACCAACTAGAGATAGGGGATAGAGTTCTCCTATGGAGAGAGATCCATGAACTAGAGCAAGGGGATAGAGTTCTCCCATGGGAGAGATCCACGAACTAGAGCAAGGGAAAGAGTTCTCCTGTGGAGAGAGATCCACAAACTAGAGCAAGGGGAAAGAGTTCTCCTATGGAGTGTGATCCGTGAACCAGCTAGGGAGATAGAGTTCTTCTATGGAGAGAGATCCACAAACCAGTTGAGGAGATAGAGTTCTCCTGGATCAAGTTCCACGAACCAGAGAAAAGGGGAAAGAGTTCTCCTGTGGAGAGAGATCCACAAATCAGAGCATAGGGGATTGGTGTCTCCTTTGGATAGAGGTCCATAAACATTGTAATAGGGAATTGATTCCCAAGAGATTTGTTGAGAAAATTTAGAAGAAATATTTTCTCCATGGAGTAGCCCACATTGGGTGAACCACGTTAAATTTGTGTCTCTCTTGTGTGTGATGATTTGTGCATTGCTTTGATTACTGCTATTGATATTGCCATTGATAATATTGGATAATATTGTTTGGGAAAGAAAAGTAAAAGTTGGTCTTATACTGTTCACCCCCCTCTCAGTATAAGCTTGTGTTCTTCATCTCTATTGTTGCAGTTATGATGGTATCCTCCTTCATTGCCTTGAACCTCAAGAGGTACAATGGGTTATTTATCAAGCCCACAATGGTACTTGTGGTGTTAATTTTAGTGGAATGGCCATCACAAAGCACATCATACACATGAGTTACTTTTGGCCCACCATGGAACGTGATTGTTGTGCATACATCAAGAAATTTCCAAAATGCCAATATCATACCAATTTAACTCATATTCCATCGCAAGCATTACAACTGATTCAAGCTTTGTGGTCTTTCTCGCAATGGGGTCTCGACTTAGTAGGAAAAATATCTCCTCCTTCTTTGGGACACCATACATTCATCATAATGGCCACAAAGTATTTTATGAAATGGGTTGAAGCAATTCCTGTGACAAGTATGATGGGACCTCGGATTGTAGAGTTTATACTCCACCATATCATCTATCATTTTGGCATACCATCAAATATCATATTAAATAATGGCCCTCCATTAAATAATAATGATGTTCACGCACTATGTACAAAGTACAACATTAAACATAGTTTCTTGACTCCTTACTATTTGTAGAGTAATGGATAGGGTGAGGCAACCAACAAAACTATATTTTCCATCTTGAATAAAATCATTAAGGAAAATCATAAAGATTGGAATTTAAAACTCCCCTTGGAACTATGGGCTTATCACACAAGCATTTTCATACCATCAAGTTCAACACCATTTTCATTAATTTATGGGGTTGAAGTAGTCATGCATCTCAATATTGAGGTCTCATAATTGCAAATATCGTTGTAAGAATTCATTGATGATGACACTGCATGGCAAGTGTGCCTCGATCAATTAAAATTCCTTGATGAACAACAAATTAATGCTTTAGAGAAATTTCATGTCAATCAAGAGAGAGTTAAATGTGCATATAACAATAGAATGCATCCTCAAGAATATTGATTAGGTGACTTGGTTCTCAAGGAGAATCAACAAAACTTAAATTTGTTGCCACATTTATGCAAAAAATTTACATTCAACTAGCTTGGTCCATTCATAGTCAAGCAAAAATTAAGAACATGATATTACAAACTTGCAACTCTTGATGGAGTTGAGGAGCTGAAACCCATCAATATCCTTCATTTGCGTGCCTTCTATACCTAGTTTTTCGCTCGCATTGTACATACACAAAAATAAAAAATACAAAAACAAATAAAAAATAAAAAATACAAAAACAATAGAAAAATAAAAAATACAAAAATAATAGAAAAAGTAAAAATACAAAAACAATACAAAAATTAAAAAACAAAACAAAAACAACAAGAATAAATTTTTTGTTTTCATCTAATCCAATGCTTATATTTTGTAGTCCTAGAAAATTTAGGAGTTCCTCATCAAGTGGTAGGATCTTCAAGAATAATATGCAAAATTGGAGCCTAACCATTCCTCCCCATATTCCAACAAGCCTACAAAACACAACATCATACAAACATGATATTGCAAGATGTGGAAGAATGGTTGGATGAAAATGAAGATAGAATTCTTGATAACATCAAAAATCCATAAACAATACAAAAATAAAAAGTGCACAAAAATATTACAAAATCATCCAAAACAACAAAGCAATAAAGTTTTATCATGACCAATTAAACTTTAGTTACAATTCAATGTATGTTGTTATCATAAGTGATCTTATCACATTAATCAAGGACATCTTCCTTAGGGTTTGTATCTCACATTTCCCTCATTATAGGCATGTTAGTTACATCAACCATCCATCCAAACAATAGAAGAAGATATGAGAAAAATGTAAAAAAAAATAAACCCTATGATAGGTTGCATTTTCCATGTCTATGGTTTGACAAAGCTCTAGGTTCTTTTGATCACTCAACCAACCCAGTGTATCATTCAACCTGCATTGAATGTCATTAGTTCTTGAGTACTATAGATCTTCTGTTGCAAAAATTCATTATTATTAACATAAATCATTCACCAATATGCAGAAATATAAAATCATGCATACACAAATAATTATCTATAATAACAATCCACAAATGAGAGAGAGATACATAATATCCTTATGGTAGGAAAACACCAATAATAATCCTTAAGGAAGGAATAACTCCATAAGATATTCCAAGATGATAGAGCCACTTAAGGAGGGAAAAGTCCCATAAACCACTTCATGGTAAAATATGATTACATATGATTATTCTCCATGATCACAATGACAAATATCTCCTCTTTATATATCCATATTTTCATTCTACTTTAGGGAGCCTACTACTAATATAATATAATATTATAATACAATCAACCTTGGGTTATGTTTGGTCCATTCCAACCCTTATACAATATAATAATATATCCCCAAATATCTATTCCTAGGTACCCTACCATGCCACCCTCCTTAAAAATGTTTCATCCTCAAAACATGTGAAGAAACAAAATAATATGATTTGCTAAGCAATGTTAGCAACTAGTATCAATATCGATCATCCATCCATCCAAGTGAAACACATTAATGTTGGTATGTCATTTTGTTACTTGAGTATCCAAATCTACTTCATTGGCTCCATGCTTCTACTATTGTATTTTGATAGCTTGAATGATGGGTCCACTTGTTCCTTAATGTTTATGAATTGCTCTAAAAACTAGGATTACTATGCTTTCTCTTCCAAACACTGCCATAGTTGGTGCCCTTATGATTCCATGTGGGACCATAATATTGTTTCCTTGAGCCATACCTCCAAGAATGTTTTTGCTCATGGTAGTGTGGATGGCGATATGATGCAACCTTAACTTGGTGTTCTACCTTCTTTGACTTCTCACCATTTTTCTCCATTGTTTTAAATTCTTCTACACATTATTCTTTCATGTTATCTTTGTTTGGTGTGTCCTTGTGCTCTTCTATCAAAGATTCCTTGGACTCTTTTGTTGTTATTTCCATGGAATCAATTTTTGCTACTTCTTCCATGGATTATGTTGTTGCTACTACATTCTTGGATTATGTTTCAGGTTCTTCAATTTGTTTCTCTACAACCAGTTCTTGATTTTCCATGGATCCTTGCTTCTTAAGCTAATAAATATCCTGCAATGTTATCTTCCTTTTATTGTACCATAACTTCATAAAATTCTTTTGCACATTAATGTTAACAGTACCCAAAAAATATAACCAAGGATAACCAAGAACAATATTCTCATAATCCATCTGAATAACATGAAAATATGAATGTAAAACATATTTATCTAGGGTGATCTTCAAATATTCAAAAATTTGAACATTCTCACCCTCAAGATGTGTGCCCTTAGTTTTTGTTGCTTAAAATTACAACCTCTTAGCCAAGGAAATATTAATAAAATTATATCTACTACTAGGATCAATGGAAATAATAACCTATTTTTTTAATGCTTCCATGAACCTGCATAATAGACTTTTTAGATTAAAAAAAAATTCCTTTGTCCATTTTTTAATTTATCTTCTACCATTTCCTTTTGTACTTTTTGAAGGATATTTATTTCTTCTTCATATCCCTTTATGGTGACCTTCAGACTAGCTATCTTTTTATATGGGTCCAATCTACTCAAGAATGCATGCTCCATTATTTCCCAAGTTAATTCATATTTATGGGCACGAGGAAATTTACAATACCAAAGAAGATCTTCTCCTCTAAGGCAACAAGAAAGACTACATTTCTAAAGAGGATAAAAATGATATAAGGATTTAAAATTTTTCCACCAATCCCTAACATCAATATCATCTTCTCCAAAAATAATTTGGAGTTCCATAGTTGATGCCCTAATGCAAACTAGGGTTTTTTTTTGACAATATATATCATGCCCTAATGCAAACTAGGGTTTTATGGAAATAAACATATTCCCACTGAGTTGAAGCTAAAATTCTATAGAGACAACTAGATCTGCAATTTTTCTTCCAAATAAAATAAATTGCAACTGATTTTCTTACCCAAACTAAACAAATTTTGTCTTTCAAAAAAATTGCAAATTGAAAATTCATCACTATCCCTTGTTCCATATGACTAAATTCATAAGGTTTTATCTCCATCAATACTTCTTAGATTCCTTTATATGACCACTCATTTTAAATATATTCAAATTCTACACCAATTGATCCAATAATCGTCTAAATCAGATAAACTTTGGCAGATATATGGCTCTTGAAAGATGAGACATTTTTCCAAAAAGTCTGCAAAAATTTTCACTATCCTTGTTCTAGATGACTAACTTCAAAATGTCGTATCTACCTCAATACTACTTAGATTACTTCATATGACTACTCATTGTAAAGCTCTTCAAATTTTGCACAAATTGATCTAAGATTCACCTCAATTGGATAAAATTTTGCAAAGATATAGCTCATAAAATATGATATTATTTTCCAAAAATAAATTTGCCTTAATACTACAATTTCACACAAATAAATCCCCACTTTGCCAAAATTGTTGCTCGAATACCACTTTTTGTTGAATTTTATTATTATTAACATAAATCATTCACCAATATGCAAAAATATCAAATCATTCATCCACAAATAATTATTCACAATAACAATCCACAAATTAGAGAGATAGATAGATAATACCCTTATGGTAGGGAAACACCATTAATAATCCTTAAGGAAGGAATAACTCCACAAGATCTCCCAAGATGAGAGAGCCACTTAAGGAGGGAAAAATCCCATAAGCCACTTTGTGGGCAAAGATGATTACATATGATTATTCTCCATTATTACAATAACAAATATCTCTTCTTTATATATCCATATTCTCATTCTACTTTGGGGAGCCTACTAATAATATAATATAATATTATAATATAATATAATATTATAATACAATCAACCTTAAGTTATGTGTGGCCCATGCCAACCATTATACAATATAATAATATATCCCCAAATATCTGGTGACCTTAAGTTTTTGCTTATATCATGACATGTATCACACATTAAAACAAATTTTGGTGCCTAGGAAAGACACAATCATGAGTCACTATTGCCATAAAGTGGATGGTTTCCCCTACTCATAAAATTATGTGCATGGTATAAAAGACTAAAAATTGACAAAAATACAAGCTCCTCCCCTTAAAAAAATTCCCTTGCTCTACCACAAAATGAGCAAGCCCCCAAAAGAAAAATTACAAATCCCTTGCTCCTCCACAAAATGAGCAAGTATCCCAAAAATCAAAAACAAGAATCAATAAAATCCTCTTGCTTTGCCACAAAATGAGCAAGCCCCACAAATAAATAAAATACCTTGCTCTTCCACAAAATTAGCAAGTACCCACAAACCCTCCCCCCCCCCAAAAAAAAAAAAAATAACAAAGGGTAAAGAGCTTGAATCCCTAGAATTTTCAATTTTTTGCAACCATGGGGTGATCTTCATTATAACAATGGGTATAAACATTGACCTGGAAATGGAGTAGCCTTACACATGGTAACACATCTATCACATTAGCAACCTTATTTTGTATAGATCTATGTATGCTCTCAAATGAGCTAGCTTATTGGCATAAGTCACAAATTATGAGCTTAACCTCACCCAAAATTGATAATAAACATTCACTGCACATATAATTGGTCTTTGTGAAACTTGAATAACCTTGTTGACCTTAGTATCATAAAGAGCTTACTTGATTAATAGACGAGTTTGATTGAGGTCACTAGGGTTTCTAAGCATCATGAAAGCACTTTCAGATTACTCTTCCCTTAGATAAGTGAAATAATAAGTCATGTCATCTTAGCATACATAGCAACACATTGCCTCATCACATTCATTACATTACATTCATTTACATCCATGTCAATATGTATGTCAAAATTATTGGGTTGATGCCCTTGATTAATTGATTAAAATCATGAATAATAAAACATGTCTAAAGCACTTGCAAATAATAACCACAAAGTATATGCATAAATTCATTATATTCATCAAAAAATGCATATAAATCAAATAAAGTGAGTCATCATATCAAGTAAACACTACATTGGAACATAAATACATTAAGATGTGTAATAACAAAAAGAGTCATCTAAATAAAACATTCTAAAAAGCATCAACACACACATAATGTGAAACATAATAAATGATGTATAATCATATATATCATATCAAAAATACATCATACAACCTCACTCATAGGCTACAACATTGAGCTCTCAAGCTCATCATCATAAGCACAAAAATAATACAAGGTATATCAAAATTATAAAGAGCTCTATGCCCATCATTGACCACCGATATCCCCATTGACCTCATTTGGCTCTCCATGAGCTTGCTCACTATGGCTACCCTACTGGCGACCCCTTCTATGAGAGGTCACTTTCCCTAAATTCTAGAAGGCTGACTGCATCATGAATTTTGGTACAATTTGGGTACCTAAAAGAGCACCTGGTGCTCCACTTCTTCAACTTCAATAGGATGAAGAGGAGAATGAAGGCCTATCTAGCAATGGAATACCTCTCAGTAGTAGTGCATTCTCTAGGGTCCTTGACCAATCCTTCTACAACTCCATATAGTCCTTCTACCACTCTAGTTGCACCATAATAATTATCATATCTTGGATGCTCCCAATCCCTTGAGCCTCTAAGGCATCACACTCTACCTTAGTAGCATCCTACTCCACCTGTAGTAGGTCATGCTTTTTCTGTAATGCATCCTACTCTACCACCCACAAAGCTAGATCATATTGAAGACTCTATAACTAAGCCTACAATGTGTTGCACTCATCCTTCTAGTTGCACCATTTATGGTGCTTCCCATCCATATAAATTTGCTCCTATTATAGCGAGGTCTCTAGTGAAACATTCTACCTCTATAAAAATTACACTTATTGGCTATAACATCATACTATTCTCTAGAGATGCTTCTACCCAGGCTAGCCTCCCTCTTTGAACTACCCTCTGCCACCACCTTCCCATCATACTGGTAAGGTCCTACTACTAGTGGGTCCATACTTCAATAAACCCGTCATCTAGCTATCTCTCCTTCAGCCCTCCCCCCCCCCTAGCCTCCTAAGAAACCTCCCAAAAGAGAAGCTCAAATTCCATATTTTTAAACCATGCCATACCCAGACCCCACCACCTCATCACCTCTGGGTGTATAGGGTAGGCAAAAATACTATAGCCTGGGATAGAAAATACTCTATGCATGTTGACTAACCCACCCACCCCACCCACACCAGTGCTCGCATCATTAGGCCATGTTGACCCACCCAACCAAGGTCTCCACAAAATCTGGTTTGATTGCAACCTCTCAAACATTTTGGCATTGCAAACACAAAATATCAATAAAAACATCATTATAAATTGACATCATAATTAGAAAAAATTCACATCAATCCATAAATTGAGGAGTTCAATTGCCTTGTTGCCTTATACCACCTACCCCCTCCCCCCAGGAGAGGGGAGAGGGGGTGATACCCACCAACCACCACGACCACGACCCCCCCCCCCAGGACAGGAGAAAGGAAAAAGCCAAGAGGCATAGAATCAAACCACCCCAAACAAAAGAATTGGGGAGGGGAGAAAAAAAACCCCCCCCCCCCCAGCGCCCGGGCCCGGGGGGGGATAGTGCGGGGCCGGTGTAGTGAGAGTAGTTATAAAAAAAAAAAAAAAAACAAAAATCATCTCCCCCCCCCCCCAGCGGCACCCCCACCCCGCCCCCAGAGAGGGAAAAAAAAACCACGCCCCCCCCACACGCGACAGCCCCCCCCCCCCCCCCCCCCCACCACGGGGGGGTTTTTTTTTCACACCACACCATTTCTCACCCCAAGAGAAAAAAAAAGGGGTATTTGTAGACACCTAAATATAACATAATAAATATTAATAATTGATCATAATTAATTAATGTGTTTAATATTAATTACATATAATTGATATAAACTAAGCAATAAATTTCCTAATTATTAATTAGATTACATTAACTTACAAACTAATCATTCTTTAGGATTACAACACATTTGACCCTCATAGCTACCCCTCAAAGTAATCCATGGCACTAGAAGTTCCACCTCTCACCATCCAAACCAGTCATGCACACGAAGGACTTCCACAAGCAAACTCATAGTTACTAGCAGTTCCACCTCTAAGCCACCAAGGGAGGATAATTAGACACCTAGTTAACTGAATTAGTTAACTTAGATATGCACACTCAATCACATCATGCACTTAGTTAACTAAGTTAGTTAACTAAATAAGCACACAATAAACAAAGATAGTTAAAATGCTATGCATACACATTCACTTAACTGGACATACAATAAGATAAAAATCTAAAGTGTGAACGCACCTCAAATTTGCACACACACACATGCATCAGTGATAATCACAAGGTGATTTTATATCATGCAATCCCAATGATAAATCCAATGCAAGGTATATATCTTCTAGTTACATGTACTTAATTTTATGAGCCAATTCCTTATCCTTTCCCATTTATAAAGTTATATATTGAGCTTCACCCTCCCTTTGGATCATGAGTATGGATAGTCTAGCGAAGCCCTGATGAAATCTCAAGAAACCATAGCAGCCCTACACCTGATATTTTAGGATTCTGCTATCCCTATCCTGTGTGAAACTTTTTTGCATCCTCCCACTAGCATAGGTCTACTTTTGTATACCCTTCGAATGCTATATGTCATGACCATTCCACCTTGGATGGTCTCGATCCATGGTCATCCGACCTCAAACGATTGGATCCCAACTTGCATAGGAAACTCCTTGACACAACATAGTTTAGTCAGACCAACAATAACATCCCACACAATGCAATGATGATAACAATATTGACAGAGACATTGAAAAGGTAAACACTAGCTTACTTTGATTCCCTTTTTCATGTCTTTGTTTTTATTACTTATGCAAAGTTTTATATTTCATTGAATTCAAGCCTCACCTAGGGAGGCCCATCATATACTATTAACTCTTTATAGGTTTGCATGTGCATAGGTCCCACAAGTACAAAATTGGATCAAAAATAGAACTAGGTAGTAGTTGAAAGCCACCATAACCCTCAAACCTATCACTCCTCAGCTATAACAATGTGCACAACTCGACTGTCTACCCACAGATAGTCACCAACTATGATCATTTTCTTGCTGACGATCTCCATACAAAGAGCTACCTGCTCCATATATTACATTTGTAGGCCTGCACACATATTCAAAAGTGCCATACCCAACCCCAACCAAAATTCAACACAATAACGGTCACCAAAAATCCACATTATCAATGTTGTAGCATGAAAGTACCCAAGCACCATAGTCATCTATATGTGAGACAAAATCCTCATTTTTATTGTAAAACTCTTGTGTGGGCATCATATTGAAATATCAAATAAGCACAATGACATTTATCAAAGTTAATATCATATTGCTTTTCTTTTATATCATTTGCGTACTTTTGCTATCTATAATTTGAATATTTAATTTACAATCAGTATGTTTGTAATAACTTTATTCCCATTGGTGAGATAAAAAACACACCAACACCATCCCTCTTTGTGCTTCTAGCACCATCAAAAGGTAAATTTCAAGAAAAGAAAAATTTTCTTCTTGAATCAAATATGTCCCTATACAAATTTGCATAGACTTCATAAGGATCTACATTGTCCATGTTAGTATCCTACTCAGTTATGTGATCACTTGGTGAAGTAGAATGAATTTCTCCAAAAGATATTTTTTCCTCAAATTATATCTTTTCTATGGTATAATATTATTGAGAATCTAATCTAATCCAAGGAATTTGCTCTATATGATGAACATGGAGAGGTTTCATTGGAATCCTTATCTTAGAATTTCACTTCAAGGATAGGAAACCTCATATTTTGGAAGTAATATCTCTTAATAGATAGATTCTAAATGTGGCTAGGAGCTCAATTACTACTAGGTCCTAATGAGCAATTAAATTTGGACATGCTTGCAGAGTTAGAGGGAGGTTCCTAACCAATTCAAGGGACTAGATCGGTATTCTATCTTACTGAACTACACCTTTATTATCTAGTTCATAATTTATTACCAATGCATCAACCACTCCCCTAGGTATGACCAAGGTACTTTCTCAAACAAACAATTATGGATCAATTTATTGCCATGGATCAGAGTTAGGTAGAATGGAATTGGCTTTGTTTTAGTTGTTTCAAGATCAAATAATTTTAGGACTAAAGGTGCTTTTCTATCATCTAAAGTTATTTGTTCTTTTAATGCCTATTATAAAAGCTTTATTTATACAAGCATAGTGATCACTTCCCATAGTGGCATAGTTATGGTATATTTCTTAAGATGATCCACTATATTAAATGACCTCAAAGAATGTATCATTTTAGTAGCAAGTTGTGCCCATAGGGATTGGATTCTTTCTACCAAAGATAGTTGAGGAACACTTTCTTGAATTGGCATGAGCTCTTATTGATTAGGTACATTCTTTGAATTTTCTTGCACATTCAAGGTTTGTGCTACCGTTGGAATAAAAATTTCACTAGGATCTAGTAGCTTATCCTCTATATTAGTTTTATCCCCCTATTCATTACTTTTATTCTAGACTAGGTCATATAATAAGTGTATGCATGAGATATTATAACTCTATTTTTATTAGATACAACATACATTTCTTCTTCATCTCAAGTTACTAAGGTTTGTTCAGCAAAGTTAGTGTCTATACTTGGGAAAACATTTTGGGCCAAAGTTTTAGAAGTAGATAGTTGTGTACAAGTGGTTTTTATTTTTGATTTAATGGAAGTATAAAGAGGATATGAATCATGGAAACAACAAGTTTCTAAATTTTACAGATAATTATTTTGTATGGAGGTTGAATATCTAATAGAGTTTGAAAAAGTATTTTGAGATCAAGTTTGTATAGGGAAATTCCACTAATTTGAAGTTGATTGATGACTTAGGTTTCTATTGGGATTATGAGTCACTTAGGATTATAAGTCACTTATAAAATTTATGAGTCCTTGATTGTTTTGATGGATGGAAGGATGAGGGTTTCTTTGAGAGTCATTCTATTATATCACATAGGCTAAAATTTCATTAGAAACTATTTTAATATATTATTCATTACCTCCAACTTAGAGTTGTCCATAGCAGAAGGAACTATGGTAGAAAGGGCAACAAAAACTACAACTATGACCAAAGTCTATTGAGAGTTTATTGACTGACTAAATTGAGAGGGCTATCTAGATAGAGGTATTAGGGGCCTAGGATATAGCCTTACTATATGGATAAGATCATGTTCATCATGGATAGTTAAACCATAGGAGTATGGCAAAAAAAAATATCCCTTGGCCTTAATAATCATGGATATCTTGGAATCTAATGTCGTAAAATAATAAATAAATGCCATAGCTAGGGAAGGAAAAATATCATTAGGTATTCTATGCCATGTTTTATGAAATCAAATGTTGAAATTGTCCATGGCCTCCATAGGTTCTCTCTTTATGGTTGACAATTGTTCCAAGAGAGACATCCCATATACCTTATCCTCAAATATTTCAACAAATAAAGTAGCAAGTTGGTCCTAGTCAGCAATCAAGTGCAGTTGAAGTGAGACATACCACTCGTGATCCTTACCTCTAAATAACACTACCAATAACCTTAAATCCATATTTTATTCTATCAAAGTTGTCATGTCTTCCTAGTGTAGTATGAGAGATACTTTAGTGTAGACATCATAATATCATACCATATTTTAGGTAAGGTAGGTTTATAATGGACCTCTATTATTCCAAGTAGGTAATGTTTTAGGTGGTTGAGTGGTCATGTTTTGGGATCTACCTATACTTCTTATGTTGAAAATTTTGAGTCCCTAAGCTAAAATGTTGTCATTGATGTCAAAATATCATTTAATGTCAAAAGGATCTATGAAGGTCTTTTGTGAAAACCAAGAAAACCATGGACGTCATATTTGATCTAGATTTTTCTTAAAACCCAAGTTGGGCTTTCGTTTCATCAAAAAAGGTGCCCTTGTGATGGAGATATTTAAGTTTTAATATTTGGTTTAAATTTTAATTATTTAAAATTTGAATTCAAAATTTAAAACTAAACGTGCAAGTTTCCTGTCAACGTCATCAATCAAATAAAAAAGGTATTTCTATCGATGTCTTCGATATGGTTAAAGAAATATATAAAGGGGGCTTTAATTGATTAATAAACTATCCTTGCTCATGCAATCAAATCATTGGCTATCGAATCGTTTATGAGCTCATGCAAATTTCTTGAGAAGTGAAGTAGTGAATAAGATAGGCAATGTTCGGAGAAACAAACATCATGGGTAGCGTGGTGCATTGGCAATTGATTTTGGCTAAGGTGTAGGACAAATGAAAATGCCAAGGATTGAATCCCCTTGAAGACATTTTGGAAGGTGTGAGAAAGGCGCTTTAGCACTTTTGACTTTACAGAAGGTGGAGAAGGGGATTAGGCACATTGTACCTTTCCCTTTCCAATGAGTGGCTAGCTCAGTTGGAATCTTAGTCATGGCTAAGACACTCGTGGCATGTGCAAGTCAGGGGTTTGAATCCCCTTGAGGAGGTAATTACATTTTGCATTAATTTAATTTTATTTAGCCCTAAGGTTGGAGTTATAAAGTGGTTAGTGGAAATTAAAGTTTTAATTAAGCTTTGTTATTTGGGTTGTATTGATTATTGCAAAAGTTGATGGGTTTAATGATTTATTTTATGGTTATTAAGAATTGAATTTAGGATAAATAAGGAGTTGTTTTAAAGTATTTTTGAAAGGCTTATTGATTGTTATTTTGATAAGGGCTTTATTAAAAAGGGACTTTGGTGGATGTGTTTATTTAGTTGGAGTAAAAAGGGTGTAAATTGAGTTATGATTTATATTGTGATTATTTGAATTCCACTAACCCTTATTGATATTGGAAAGGAAAGTTGTGTTTAAGTGTGGCAAATTTTGTGGACAACTCCTTGGGATCAAAAAGGTATGGGCACATTCTCCTATTGATTGTTTATGGTGGTTGATTTCTGAAATATCTTTGGAGAGAAAAGGATTGATTGTGGTTTCCATTTTTTAGAGTTGTTGGTTTAATGCTTCAAGGTTTTATGGTTTGTGAGTTGTAATTAAACCTTGTTTTAGAAGCATTGTTGTTGAAGCCCATTGATTGTGAAATGAACTTGAACTTGAGTTAGAAAATAACATGAGTATAATTGTTATGTGATATTTGTGATTGAGCATTTTTGGAAACATTTTGAGTTGGTTAAATACATGCTTGGACTAGGGTTTGTGAGAAAGGATTGTTCCTTGAGGTGATTGGTTGAGTTGAGTTGATTTAAGCCTAGTCAAGTGGATGCATGTGGTTGTTCAAGTTCCTAGAAATAAACTATTTCATATTCTGATTTGAGTTGAGATTAAGATTTAAGAATAGAACATATTGAGTCTCTAACAATTCTCTTTATGCTTCTATGAGATTGAGTTGAGTTGATATTGGGATTTGAGTATAGAACATATTGAGTCTCTAACAATTATCTTTATGCTTCTATTGAGTTGAGATTGGGATTTATGTATAGAACATATAAAGTCTTTAACAATTCTCGTTATGCTTCGATGAGATTTATTTGAGTTGAGAATGGGATTTGAGTATAGAACATATTGAGTCTTTAACAATTATCTTTATGCTTCTATGAGATTGAATTGAGATATTGATTGAACATTGAGATTAGAACATATTGAGTCTCTAACAATTCTCTTTATTATTCTATGTGATTTAAGACAAGTATTTGAGAAGGCTTGTGGACTGATTTGAGTAAGATTTTGTGAAATCTTGCTATGCAGATTTGAGCAAGTCCTAGAGAGGACTTATTGAGCAGATTTGGACAAGTTATGTGTGATATTTTTGAGCAGATTTGGACAAGTTTTGTGTGATCTTGTTGAGAAAATTTGAGTAGGTTCTATGTGGACCTGTTGAGAAAATTTGAGTAGGTTCTATGTGGACCTGTTGAGTAGATTTGAACAGGTTTTGTGTGACCTGTTGAGCAGATTTGGATAGGTTATGTGTGGACCTATTGAGCAAAATTGAGTAGGTTTTGTGTGAACCTATTGAGCATATTTGAGCAAGTTCTGCGTGAACCTATTGAGAAAAATTGTACTAGATCGACTGTATTATGTTTAGTACAAGATATTGAGCAAAACTATGCTAGACCAAATAAACTATGTTTGGTACAATATTGAGACAGATCTTTGGAGGTGACAAAGTATAGAGGACGGAGTCTCAATGGATAAAGATCCAGTAGCCAGGAAAATTGAAGATAGATCTGAGTGAGGAGTCTTAAAGTGGAAATATATCCACTAGTCAATGCAACATAGAGACAAAGTCTTCTAGAAGATCACTATCTAGAGTAGAAGGGAAAAGAGTTATCCTATGGAAGAGATCCATGAACTTGAGATTAGGGGATCAACATATCCTTTGGATAGAGATCTAAAAACATTGTAATTTGGGAAGGAGTCCTAAGATATTATTTGAGAAATATTTAGAAGAAATATTTTTCTATGGAGGTAGCCCACATTGGGTGAACCACGTTAAAATTATGTCTCTCATGTGTGTGATATTTTTTATGATGTTTATTATTTCATTAATACTGATGGTATTATTTTGGAAAATATTTTATGTTATACTATTCACCCCCCTCTCAGTATAAGCACATGTTCTTCAATTGGTATCAGATCAGGTCTCTCCATGAAGAGTTTAACAACTTAGAGAAGGATCCACCAATAACACACATGTGCTCAAGAGGTGAAGAAAGTATAGACTTTGAAGAAGCACTCTTCAACTGTCTCCAAGATCTTGAAAGGATTCAAGAAGAGAATGCACAACTAAAGGAACAAATTCAAAACTATGAATCAACAATATTTGAGCTTCTACAAAGGCTAATAGAACTTGAAATAGAAGTGAAATAAATAAGAGAGATTGAACATCATTTGAGAGATATGTTGGAAGCCAAAGAAGTAGGACTTGAGAAAGTGGTAGCAAAAATTGTTATGCTAAGATGCAAAACTGAAATAAATAAGAGATTACAACAAGAGGCAGGAACATCAAGCAAAAATGAGGTATCTTACCATATCTCAAGGAAAGAAGACCACAAAAGGAAGAATACTAGATCGAGTCCTCATCAAAATAGGTTACAAAATTCCTTCCATGGACATTATTTTTCTTGCAATAAATATGGTCATAGAGCTATGCAATGTACTAGTAGAAACAATGATAGTAGTAGTACATATTATCTTGCCCCACATGTGGATTATGATGTTAAGTGTTACAAATGGAATAATTTTGGTCATACAAATAGAAGGTGCAAACTAGAAATCTCTAAGTCTAGTAGAAAGTCCACAACTCAAACTACTAGAAAAGAAGAAAAAGGAAAAGGAAAAATAAAATCCTTTCTAGTTCAAATAGCTTTGCATGCTCAGGATAAAGAAGAAAAATGGTTTCTGGATAGCGGATGCTCTAGACACATGACAGGAGAAAAGGACAAGTTTATAGTTTTGAAAGAAGGAAATAGAGGGTCAGTAAATTTTGGGGACAATGGCTCAACAAAGATTTGTGGAAAAGGAACTCTAAGTATAGGCAATGGAAAAGCAAAATATGAAAATGTTCTATATGTGGAAGGTCTAAAACATAATATTTTGAGCATTAGTCAACTTTGTGATCAAGGCCATATGGTAACTTTTCATCAAGATAGATGTGAAGTAAGAAAATTTGAATCTAGGAAACTAGTAGCTAGTGCTATAAGAGAAAGAAAAATTTATGTACTCAATGAGATCAAAAAGGAAAAATATCTCTTATCCAAATAAAATGAGATCCGGTCTCAACATATAATATTGGGACCAAATGAGAATCTTCTAATGGCTTTGGAAGATAAATAATTGAGTGATCCTATAGAAGACAAGTCAAAAGAAAGAAATGGTATGGACAAAGGCAAACAGATAGAGGACTATTCAATAAATAATGGTTATGATATCAAGGGAGAACTCATCTATGCTCTTGACACAGGAAATAAGGTAATAAAGCAACACTCTAAGCTTGAAATTTAGTTTCAAGAATATGATGAAGAAAGATTATTACTCATAGAGGACTTAGAGAAGTCAAAGGCTAAGGCAAGTAAGTTCAAATAAAATTTAGAAGAAAATATTTTGGAATGTGAAAATTTAGCACAAGAAGTGGCTACTCTAAAGGAATATTTAAAGGACTCCAAGATCAAGATGAAGAGTTTCACAAATAGCTCTAATAACTTGGATAAGTTCATTTATGGACAACAAAGAACATCATGTTCAATAGGTCTTGGCTTTGGAAAGAAACAGGAAAAAGAAAATTTTACTTAAATTCTTGAAGAAGAAGGAACTTCAGAAGAGGGATTCTTAGATGAAAGTGGAAGTGACAGTGAAACTTCTAAGGATGAGTCAGATTGCAGTGAGTCCAACAGGAAAAATGGACAAATGGAACAACAATCAGAACGAGAGACCAATGAGGTCTAGACAAGGAAGCTTCAATGGGAGATGCTTCTCATGTCATAGGTTTGGGCACATGGCTTCACAATGCAGGTCACATGAAAGATAGGTATATGGAAGAGAACAACTTTTCCAAGGATATTGCTATTTGTGTAATGAGTTTGGTCACAAGGCAATGAATTGCAGGATTCATGATAGAAGAGGATATGGCTTCACTAGGATAAATCCTAAGATAGTTGCACATCCAAGGAATAATAACATTAAGTGTTATAAGTGCAATAATGATGGTCACATAGCAAGATGGTGTAGAGCAAATTTTCTAGAATAAAGCATGAACAGGAACAGGAATGTGAATAGGAACATAAATATGAATAAGAACAGGAACATGGGCAGGAACAAGAACATGAACAAAAACAAGAAGATGAACAAGAACACAGAATTAGAAAAGAATAAGAACAAGATCAGGTACAAGAATAGGAACATGGATAAAAATAATAACAGAAACATGGATGAGAACAAGAACAGGAACAAGAATAGGGATGATGACTTGGAAATAAATAGTGAGAGGATTCAGCAAAAAGGAAGAGGAAAATATAAAGGTAGATAATAGTGCTTTCGGGGAGTAGAAATACTCCCACTCTAGAATTAACCACCTCATGTGGAGGTGGGGAAGGGGCTAAGCTAAGAGGCTCATTCTTATCCCTGAGCCCTGAAGGTGACCCTTTGACATTGATGTCAAAGGGGGAGAGATTTGTGTATTATGGGGAGATTTTTTGATATGAGGAGAGATTTGATATCTAAGAGAGCATTGACCCAGGGGGAGCAAAGTCCCAGGGGGAGCAGAAAAGAAGGTCAAATTTTAGTAAAAGGATTTGGGTTGCCATCAATGACAAAGGGGGAGATTGTTGGACATTTTGAGTCCCTAAGCTAAAATGTTGTCATTGATGTCAAAAGATCATTTAATGTCAAAAGGATCTATGAAGGGTTTTTGTGAAAACCAAGGCATGAAAAATAAAAGTTTTTATTTAAAACCATGGACAGCAGATTTGATCTAGGTTTTTATTAAAACCCAATTTGAGCTTTCATTTCATCGAAAAAGGTGCCCCGATGATGGAGATATTTAAGTTTTAATATTTGGTTTAAATTTTAATTATTTAAAATTTGAATTCAAAATTTAAAACTAAATGTGCAAGTTTCCCGCCGACATCATCAAGCAAATAAAAAAGGTATTTCTACCGACATCTTCGATATGGTTAAAGGACTATATAAATGGGGCTTCAATTTATTAATATACTATCCTTGCTCGTGCAATCAAATTGTTGGCTATCGAATCGTTTATGAGCTCATGCGAATTTCTTGAGAAGTGAAGCAGTGAATAAGACAGGCAACATTAAGAGAAACAAAGGTCATGGGTAGCATGGCACATTGGCAATCGGTTTTGACTAAAGTGTAGGAAAGATAAAAACACCAAGGATTGAATCCCCTTGACGACGTTTTTGAAGGTGTGAGAAAGGCACTTTAGCACTTTTGACTTTACGAAATATGGAGAATGAGATTAGGCATGTTGTGCCTTTCCATTTACAACGAATGGCTAGCTCGGTTGGAATTTTATCCATGGCAGACACTCATGGCATGTGCAAGTTGGGGGTGCGAACCCCCTTGAGGAGGTAATTACGTTTTGCATTAATTTAATTTTATTTAGCCTTAAGGTTGGAGTTATAAGGTGGTTAGTGGAAATTAAAGTTTTAATTAAGCTTTGTTATTTGGTCTGTATTGATTATTGCAAAACTTGAGGGGTTTAATGATTTATTTGATGGTTATTAAGAATTGAATTTAGGAGAAATAAGGAGTTGTTTTAAAGTATTTTTGAAAGGCTTATTGATTGTTATTTTGATAAAGGTTTTATTAAAAAGGGACTTTAGTGGATGTGTTTATTTAGTTGGAGTAAAAAGGTTGTAAATTGAGTTATGCTTTATATTGTGATTATTTGAAGTCCACTAACCCTTATTGATATTGGAAAGGAAAGTTGTGTTTAAGTGTGGCACTGTGGACAACTCCTTGGCATCAAAAAGGTATGGGCACATTATCGTATTGATTATTTATGGTGGTTGATTTCTAAAATATCTTTGGAGAGAAAAGGATTGATTGTGGTTTCTGTTTTTGAGAGTTGTTGGTTTAATGCTTCAAGGTTTTCTGGTTTGTGAGTTGTAATTAAACCTTGTTTTAGAAGCATTGTTGTTGAAGCCCATTGATTGTGAAATGAACTTGAACTTGAGTTAGAAAAGAACATGAGTATAATTTTTATGTGAGATTTATGATTGAGCATTGTTGTAAAGATTTTGAGTTGGTTAAATACATGCTTGGACTAGGGTTTGTGAGAAAGAATTGTTCCTTGAGGTGATTGGTTGAGTTGAGTTAATTTAAGCCTAGTCAAGTGGATGCATGTGGTTGTTCAATTTTCTAGAAACAAACTATTTCATATTCTGATTTGAGTTGAGATTGATATTTAAGAATAGAACATATTGAGTCTCTAACAATTCTCTTTATGCTTCTATGAGATTAAGTTGAGTTGAGATTGGGATTTGAGTATAGAACATATTGAGTCTCTAACAATTCTATTTATGCTTCTATTGAGTTGAGATTGGGATTTGAGTATAGAAAATGTAGAGTCTCTAACAATTATCTTTATGCTTATATGAAATTTATTTGAGTTGATATTGGGATTTGAGTATAGAACATATTGAGTCTCTAACAATTCTCTTTATGCTTCTATGAGATTGAATTGAGATATTGATTGAACATTGAGCTTAGAACATATTGAGTCTCTAACAATTCTCTTTATGATTCTATGTGATTTGAGACAAATATTTGAGAAGTCTTGTGGACTAATTTGAGTAAGCTTTTGTGAAAGCTTGCTATGCATATTTGAGCAAGTCCTAGAGAGGACTTATTGAGCATATTTGGACAAGTTATGTGTGATCTTGTTGAGAAGATTTGGAAAAGTTTTGTGTGATATTGTTGAGCATATTTGGATAGGTTCTGTGTGGACCTATTGAGTAGATTTGAGCAGGTTCTGTGTGGACCTGTTGAGTAGATTTGAGCAAGTTATGTGTGGACCTGTTGAGAAGATTTGGATAGGTTCTGTATGGACCTATTGAGCAGAATTGAGCAGGTTCTGTGTGAACCTATTGAACAGATTTGAGCAGGTTCTATGTGAACCTATTTAGCAAAATTTTACTAGACTGACTGTTCTATTTTTAGTACAAGATATTGGGCAAAATTATGCTAGATCGACTAAATTGTGTTTGGCACAGTATTGAGACAGAGCTTTGGAGGTGAAAGAGTATAGAGGACAGAGTCTAAGTGGATAGAGATCCAATAGCCAGGACAATTGAAGATAGATATGAGTGAGGAGTCTTCAAGTGGAAAGAGATTTGCCAGTTAGTGCAACATAGAGACAAAGTCTTCTAGAATATCACTAGCTAGAGCAAAAGGGGAAAGATTTCTCCTATGGAAGAGATCCATGAAATTGAGATTAGGGGATCATCATCTCCTTTAGAAAGAGATCCATAAACATTGTAATTTGGGAAGGAGTCCCAAGATATTATTTGAGAAATATTTAGAAGAAATATTTTTTCTATGGAGGTAGCCCACATTGGGTGAACCATGTTAAAATGATGTCTCTCATGTGTGTGATGTTTATTGTTTCATTAATGTTGATGGTACTATTTGGGAAAAAGTTTTATGTTATACTATTCACCCCCCTCTCAGTATAAGCACATGTTCTTCATATTCTTTGAATAGTGTTAATTTATGGAAACAATACTTGCAAATTGGAAGAAACAAAGGATATATATTGGAAATATGAGCAGGTTTTGTTGTCATTGATGTCAAGAAGACAGGATCAGTAAGCATCAGTTTTAGTGAGCAACATCAGTTTTAGGTTCCGTAAT
Source organism: Wollemia nobilis (assembly GCA_028583015.1). Classification (NCBI taxonomy): domain Eukaryota; kingdom Viridiplantae; phylum Streptophyta; class Pinopsida; order Araucariales; family Araucariaceae; genus Wollemia; species Wollemia nobilis. The sequence goes on along the minus strand of JAQPPZ010016710.1, from coordinate 7,623,017 downwards.
CAAGTGCAAAAGAAATATTGCTCCCAGGTGGTCAGATGAGGTCTAAAGGGCAAAAGGAAGGCCCAAGAAAAATAATATTATAATATTTTATTATAATATTAAAAGGACAAGACCCAAGGATTTAAATTAATTATAATAGTTTCATTATAAATTAATTTATAAATTAATTTAATTAACTCTTAGAGTTATTAAGTTAATTATAAATTAATTATAATTTAATTATAAATTAATTTATATATTAATTTAACTAACCCTAAAGGATAGGGTTATAAAGTTTAAATTAATTCAAAAATATTCAAATTAATCGAAATCATCAACGTCATCGAATATATGACATTATGCATATAAAGGAGGGCAAAACACCATGGAATATCTCATCTGTGATCAAAGTGTTATATGTGATTTTCGTGTGCATTGCAAGGTAGACGATCGTGTGTTTTTCAAAGGTTTCATGAGGCAAAAGATAGGACAAAGCAGAGGGGATTTCGCTTTATGTTCCAAGGTGCTATGTAGCATGACTGGCAGCAAAGGAGGCGCTAAGACTTTGGCAAGCGTGAGGTTGAGGGATCGAATCCCGTGGTCTGCATTTTGCTGAGCAAGGGAAGGTTTTTGTTGGAATTTGCAAGAGGCAAAGGACAAAGGGAAGGTGCTAGCCTTTCCCTTTGTGTGGAGGCACGTAGCCCACGTGGTGGGTGCACACCTTGCTAAGGCGCTCGGTAGGAAGAGGTTCCACGTTCGAAACCCATCGAGGCACCTTTTGTGGACTATAAGGTATGCACTAAATTGCTTGGTTTCAAAAATTGTGGAGGTTCCAAAATTTGTGGAAAAATATTTTTAAAAGGTTATAAAGTGGAAATTGCATGTTATAAGGTTTTTGTGAGGGAGATAAAAGGATTTGCATTGTTTTATGTTAGGGTTTGATTTTTGAGTGCTTTGAGCTTATTGAGAGGAGTAATAAGGTGTGCCAAAGGAGTTAGATATTTTTGTTGAAAAAAAGTTAATTAAATTGTATTGAAAGGAGAAATAAGGTTGAGTAAGTGTTGATATTTTGACTTGGTGAAATATCTTTGTGAGAAATTATTAAGGATAGATATTTGCTATCTAACCCTAGTATTGGAAAAAGAGTGGTTGTGATTGAGATAGGTGTTTGAGGTCAAATCATCTTCAAACAAGAGGTAAGGGCATATTATCCTTGAGAGTGATTGTTGGATGTTATGAATGCTAAGTTGGAGTGAAAAGGATTGTTTGATAAGCATTGTTGAGTTTGATTGTTAAAGGTTTTTCTGAGTGAAAGTTGATGATAAAAACCTTGTTTGATAAGCATTGTTGGAAACATTGAATGAACCTTCATATGCATGATTAGGGTTTGTGCAAAGATCATGAGTATCATTGTTATGTGAAGTTGAGAACTATCTTGAACTAGGTTTGTGAAAGATCATGAGTATCATTGTTATGTGAGATTGTTTGATAAGCATTGTTGGAAATATTTGAGTGAGTGTTCATATGCTTGGACTAGGGTTTGTAAGAAAGGAATGTTTCATTGAGTGATTGATTGAGTGGAGTTGATTGAGCCTAGTCAAGTGGAAGTGTTGAATTGATAGTTCAAGTTCTGTGAAACAAATTGTTCTATACTTCTAAATTGATTTGAGAAAGATATTGAAAGTGATTGAGCATTGTTGTGAGTGTGAAGCATATTGAGTCTCTAACAATTCTCTATATGTTTCTGTGAGATTAAACAAGTTTCTGTGTGAAGCTTGTCTATGTGATTGAAGAGGATTTTGTGTTAGATTGAGTTGAGTTGAGTAAGCTTTTGTGGAAGCTTACAATACATATTTGAGGTAAGTCTTGGTGAAGACTTGTTGAGCATATTGGACAAGTTCTAGTGAGGACTTGTTGAGCATATTTGAGGTAAGTCTTGGTGAAGACTTGTTGAGCATATTGGACAAGTTCTAGAGAGGACTTGTGGATAGATTAGTGTGAGATTTTGTGGAAGCTTACAAGGCATATTTGAGATAATTCTTTGAGAAGACTTGTGAGCATATTTGATTGATTGATTTGTTCAAACCTTGGGTTAAGGTTTGGGGTAGATCTAGCAGAGTTGATTTGTGATTGAGACAAGCTTTGTGTTAAGGCTTGAGGATAGATTTGAGGATAGATTTTGGTGTATATTTGAGGATAGGTTTGTGCTAGACTAGAGATAGATATTGAGTATATTTGTGCTAGACGGAAGGACTATGTTTAGTATAGATTTGAGGATAGATATTGAGAATATTTGTGCTAGATCGAAGGACTATGTTTAGTGCATATTTGAGATAGAGTTGAGAGTAAGATTTGGAGGTGATAGAGTATAGAGGATGATAGTCTCTAGTGGATAGAGGTCCATTAGCTAGGTAGTGAAGATAGGTCTTCTGAGTGAGGGTAGGAGTCTTCAGTGGATAGAGATCCATAAGCCAGTGTAGTGGAGGTAGTAGTTCTTCTAGAAGATCACCAGCTAGAGTAGAGGAGAAGGAGTTCTCCTATGGATAGAGATCCATAAACTTGATTAGGGGATTGGTGTCTCCTTTGGATAGAGGTCCATAAACATTGTAATAGGGAAAGGATTCCCAAAGAGATTTGTTGAGAAAATTTTAGTGAAATATTTTCTCCGTGGAGTAGCCCACATTGGGTGAACCACGTTAAATTGGTGTCTCTATTATGTGTGGTGATTTATGCATTGCTTTGATTACTATTATTGATATTGCCATTGATATATTACATAATATTGTTTGGGAAAGAAAAGTAAAAAGTGGTCTTATATTGTTCACCCCCCTCTCAGTATAAGCTTGTGTTCTTCAATTGGTATCAAAGTGGGTTCCTTTGAAAGAGTTTAATAGCTTGAAGGAAAAGCTTACAAGAACATAAATGGATTCTAAGAGTGGATCCTCAGATAATTCAGCACCAGTGTTTGATGGAAGCGATTATGTATTTTGGAGTATGAGAATGAAGATCCACCTGATGGCACTTGGAAATGAAATATGGGAAGTAGTTGAAAATGGATACACACCACCAACTACTCCACCTATAGATAAATATGGTAAGCTTCTACATCATTACAATTCAAAAGCAATGAATGCAATTTTGAGAGGTTTGCATAAAATAGATTTTATAAAGGTTATGCACTACAAATCAGCAAAGGATATTTGGGATAAATTGCAAGGCATATATGAAGGAGATAAAAATTTCAAAAAGGTAAAGTTGTGAAATCTCAAGGGAATATTTGAAGATCTAAAAATGAAGGAGGAGGAAAACATTAGTGCTTATCTACTTCGTGTAGATGAGGTTGTTAACTCCATGCAAGGACTTGGACTTGAAGTTCAAGAATATGATGTTTGTGATAAGATTTTAAGGTCACTTCCAAAAAGGTTTAGTGAAAATATTTCAGCTATAGAGGAATCAAAAGATAGTGATATTTTGACAAGAGATGAATTACATGGCATTCTCACAACTTTTGAGATGAGAACAAAAGAATAACCTAATATCTAAAAGTAAGTAACCTTCAAAGCTACTAAGAAGACAAAGGGTAAGAAGTCATATTCAAGCAATGAGTTATCCAGTGATGAAGAAGCAAATTATGGCAGAAGGAACAAGGATCCAAGAAATTTTAAAGGTACAAAATTTGTTAGATGTTTCAATTGTGGAAAGTATGGTCACTATGCATCTGATTGTCAAGAAGCTAGAAATAGCAATGATGAAGAAAAATAGGATCATAAGAATAGGGAAACAAAAAAATATAGGTACCAAAAGAAAAGCAGGGATGGACAAGGCAAGCAAGGAAAGAAGTTCTTCCAAATACATAAGAAGAGTTTCTATGCAGATAAGGCAAGTAAGTACTCAAGTGATAGTGATGATAGTTCCTCAGATAATGATAAATATGAAGTTCTATTTCTGGAAAAAGAAAAAGAAGTGGTTAGGAAAAGGTCACCAATAATCCTCAAGTGTTTTAGATGTGGTAACTTTGGTCATCTTGAAGATAGTTGTACAAGGAATGGATTCAGTTTAAGTGATGATGAATATGAAGATACACTTGAAGGACTAGAAGAGAATCTTCTTATGGCATTAGAAGAAGAAGGAGGTGATCCTATAGAAGATAAGTCAAAAAAGAATGAAGATGTTTTCAAAGGCAAACAAATAGAGGAAGAATCATAGAAAGGAGAAGTTGATCTTGAGGGTGAGCTTATTCATGCCCTTGATGCATTAAGGGAGGTAAGAAAGCAAAACTCAAAACTCAAGCTTAAATTTCAAGAATGTGATGAAGAGAAAGGAAAGCTTATAGAGGATCTAAATAAGTCAATAGCTAAGACAAGGAAGTTCAAAGAGAAGTTAGAAGCAAAGGTTTTAGAATGTGAAAGGTTAGAGCAAGAAGTAGCTTCACTAAGGAAGGAAGTAAAAGAGTCTAAGGATAAGCTACACAAGTTTGGGAAAAGCTCAAAAACCATAGATAAGATTATCAAGGTACAAAGATGATCAACAAACAAGACAGGTCTTGGTTTTGAATAGGTACAAAAGAAACAAGGAGAGGATTCAACCTCAAGTTCTGAAGAAGAAGAAACTTTAGAAGAAGAGAGTGTAAGAGAGAGTGAGACTTCTGAGGATGAGTTGGACAATAGAAATTTCAACAAGGAAAGGAACAATGCACAAATGAGGAATATATGGAATAGGAACCAACATAGGGTAAAAGAGACTAAAAGACCAATGAGGTCAAGGCAAGGCAGTTTCAATGGATGATGCTTCTCATGTCATAAGTTTGGGCACAAGGCTTCACAATGCAGGACACATGAAAGACAGGAATATGGGAATTTCAAAAATAGGTAACTTTTTCAAGGGTATTGCTACTCTTGTAATCAGTTTGGTCACAAGGCAATGAATTGCAGGGTTCATGATAGGAATAGATATGGCTTCACCAGGAGAAATCCCAAGACATTTGCACCTCCAAGGAATAATAATATTAAGTGTTATAAGTGCAATAATGATGGGCATACAACAAAGTGGTGTAGAGAAGAAATTCTAGAGACAAGCAGGAACATGAATATTCAGAGGAATCAGAAGGATCAGTTGAGGAAGAAAGTGGACAAAGGTAAAGATCAATGCTTGATGGGAGTAGAGATACTCCCACCCCAAAATTAACCACCTCAAGAGGAGGTGGGGGAGGGGCTAAGCTAAGAGACTCATTCTTAGCCCCGAGCCCCAAAGGTGACCCTTTGCCATTGATGTCAAAGGGGGAGAGATTTGAGTAAGGGGGAGAGATTTGAGTTAGGAGGAGAGCATTCAGTCAGGGGAGTAGTTTCTCAGGGGAGTAGAATAGAAAAAGGTTAAGGAAATGGTAAAAGGTAATTGGGTTGCCATCAATGACAAAGGGGGAGATTTTTGGAAATATGAGCAAGGTTTTGTTGTCATTGATGTCAAGAAGTCAGGATCAGTAAGCGTCAGTTTTAGTGAGCAACATCAGTTTCAGGTTTCGTAATCAAGTGCAAAAGAAATATTGCTCCCAAGTGGTCATATGAGGTTTAAAGGGCAAAAGGAAGGCCCAAGAAAATAATATTATAATATTTTATTATAATATTAAAAGGACAAGACCCAAAGATTTAAATTAATTAATTAATTATAATAGTTTCATTATAAATTAATTTAATTAACTCTTAGAGTTATTAAGTTAATTATAAATTAATTTATATATTAATTTAACTAACCCTAAAGGATAGGGTTATAAAGTTTAAATTAATTCAAAAATATTTGAATTAATTGAAATCGTTGATGTCGTTGAAGTATATGACATTATGCATATAAAGGAGGGTAAAAACCATGGCATTTAATTCATCCATGATCCAAGTGTTATATGTGATTTTTGTGTGCATTGCAAGGGAGACGATCATGTGTTTTCAAAGGTTTCATGAGGCAGAAGATAGGACAAAGCAGAGGGGATTTCGCTTTATGTTCCAAGGTGCTGTGTAGCACGACTGGCAGCCAAGGGCATGCTAAGACTTTGGCAGGCATGAGGTTGAGGGATCGAATCCCGTGGTCTACATTTTGGTGAGCAAGGGAAGGTTTTTTGTTGAAGTCTATGTCAGAGGTAAAGGACAAAGGGAAGGCGCTAGCCTTTCCCTTTGTGTGGAGGCACGTAGCCCACGTGGTGGGCGTGCACCTTGCTAAGGCGCTCGGTAGGAAGAGGTTCCATGTTCGAAACCCTCCGAGGCACCTTTTGTGGACTATAAGGTATGCACTAATTTGCTTGGTTCCAAAAATTGTGGAGGTTCCAAAATTTGCAAAAATATTTTTTAAAGGTTATAAAGTGGAAATTGCATGTGATAAAGGTTTTTGTGAGGGAGATAAAAGGATATGCATTGTTTTATTTTAGGGTTTAATTTTTGAGTGCTTTGAGCTTATTGAGAGGAGTAATAAGGTGTGCCATAGGAGTTAGATATATTTGTTGAAAACAAAGTTAATAAAAATTGTATTGAAAGGAGAAATAAGGTTGAGTAAGTGTTGATATTTTGACTTGGTGAAATATCTTTGTGAGAAATTATTAAGGACAGATATTTGCTATCTAACCCTAGTATTGGTAAAAAGAGTGGTTGTGATTGAGACAGGTGTTTGAGGTCAAATCATCTTCAAACAAGAGGTAAGGGCACATTATCCTTGAGAGTGATTGTTGGATGTTATGAATGCTAAGTTGGAGTGAAAAGGATTGTTTGATAAGCATTGTTGAGTTTGATTGTTAAAGGTTTTTCTGAGTGAAATTTGATGATAAAAACCTTGTTTGATAAGCATTGTTGGAAACATTGAATGAACCTTCATATGCATGATTAGGGTTTGTGCAAGATCATGAGTATCATTGTTATGTGAAGTTGAGAACTATCTTGAACTAGGTTTTGTGAAATATAATGAGTATCATTGTTATGTAATGAAAATTTGAATAGTTTGTGAAAGATCATGAGTATCATTGTTATGTGAGATTGTTTGATAAGCATTGTTGGAAATATTTGAGTGAGTGTTCATATGCTTGGACTAGGGTTTGTAAGAAAGGAATGTTTCATTGAGTGATTGATTGAGTGGAGTTGATTGAGCCTAGTCAAGTGGAAGTGTTGAATTGATAGTTCAAGTTCTGTGAAACAAATTGTTCTATACTTCTAAATTGATTTGAGAAAGAGATTGAAAGTGATTGAGCATTGTTGTGAGTGTGAAGCATATTGAGTCTCTAACAATTCTCTATATGTTTCTGTGAGATTAAACAAGTTTTTGTGTGAAGATTGTCTGAGTGATTGAAGAGGATTTTGTGTTAGATTGAGTTGAGTTGAGTAAGCTTTTGTGGAAGCTTACAATACATATTTGAGGTAAGTCTTGGTGAAGACTTGTTGAGTAGATTGGACAAGTTCTAGTGAGGACTTGTTGAGGATTGTTGAGTAGATTGGACAAGTTCTAGAGAGGACTTGTGGATAGATTAGTGTGAGCTTTTGTGGAAGCTTACAAGGTATATTTGAGATAAGTCTTTGAGAAGACTTGTGAGTAGAGTTGATTGATTGATTTGTTCAAACCTTGGGTTAAGGTTTGGGGTAGATCTAGTAGAGTTGATTTGTGATTGAGTCAAGCTTTGTGTTAAGGCTTGAGGATAGATTTGAGGATAGATTTTGGTGTATATTTGAGGATAGGTTTAGTGCTATACTAGAGGATATATATTGAGAATATTTGTGCTAGACTGAAGGACTATGTTTAGTACAAATTTGAGGATAGATATTGAGCATATTTGTGCTAGATCGAAGGACTATGTTTAGTGTAGATTTGAGATAGAGCTGAGAGCAAGCTTTGGAGGTGACAGAGTATAGAGGATGATAGTATCTAGTGGATAGAGGTCCATTAGCCAAGGAAGTGAGGACAGGTCTTCTGAGTGAGGATAGGAGTCTTCAGTGGATAGAGATCCATAAGCCAGTGTAGTGGAGGTAGTAGTTCTTCTAGAAGATCACCAGCCAAAGTAGAGGAGGAGTTCTCCTATGGATAGAGATCCATGAACTTGATTAGGGGATTGGTGTCTCCTTTGGATAGAGGTCCATAAACATTGTAATAGGGAAAGGATTCCCAAGATATTTGTTGAGAAAATTTTAGTGAAATATTTTCTCCATGGAGTAGCCCACATTGGGTGAACCACGTTAAATTGGTGTCTCTATTGTGTGTGGTGATTTGTGCATTGCTTTGATTATTTTTGTTGATATTGCCATTGATATATTGCATAATATTGATTGGGAAAGAAAAGTAAAAAGTGGTCTTATACTGTTCACCCCCCTCTCAGTATAAGCTTGTGTTCTTCAATATAGTTGCAAGTATTTTGTTCATAAACTTCTAGATTCCTTATTTTAGCAAAGTTTCTAAGTTAATACTACATTTTATCTTTAAGTAGGAATACTGAGATGTACAAAATCTCTATTTGGTATCTTTCCAAATGATTACTTCTATATATTCACCTTTGAGTGAAACTATATGAGATTTTTTAGATGCTTCAATCAAGAAGATAGGTAGGGACCTTCACTAGGATATCAACCTATTATATTTTTTTTGATAATGGGACCAATTAGAATGAATTAATTGAGTTCCATTGAGTATAAGATTAAACTATTGTCCTATTTGATTTTCATAGCCACCGGATGCAAGGAACTAGATGATCGAATGATCATGCTTTGCATAGAGTAACACAATAGGGTAGCTCTAATAGCATGATAAATTGCTCAATTGGACTACCTATGGGGTTTTTTATAAGGTTGGCTCCTATTGGGCACCGAATTGACATCAAGTTTTACTTGATACTATGACTATCTATCTTCCAATTTTCTGTCCAAGAATGCACCCAATAGTCACAACTCAATACTCAACATTGGATGGACCAAATGTTAATTCAACCCAACCTCCAGAGTAGGTTGGTTCCTTGTCAACTTAGTAGGGTGTTGACACAATTAAATCTCAATTAGGGTTTGAAGAATAAGGTTAGAAAAGGTTTAGGGTTAGAGATATTATGCAAAATAGTGGTCAGATAGGCTAACAACATAGGCAACTACATAAAAAAGCTCTCACAAACTATTTCCAATGTCCTATCACTCAAAATTAGCAACACCCAAAACCATGAAATCTTCATACATTTTAGCACAAAACAGATATATGTTGCAGAAAGCAATTCCAATACCTAATATACAGATAATACAATTTAGTAGAATAGACGAGTAATCATATTTAGCAAAAATAAAATTCCTAACAACACAGATCTAACTATGAACATATTTCAACTACTTTCACAACTAGTAATCCAATAAATTGGAATGAACTAACCATTACAACATTGACAGAAATACAATTCATAGCTTCGAACCTCTTGCATGAAAGATAGTGAAGATAACACATTCTTGAGTCAAAAATTAGAGTAATGCTCCTTCCATTAGTTTGCAAAGAATATTTATAGTAGGGCAAGAAAATGCACTAGAGATGACCCTTAAAAATGAGGGTTCAACCTCTATTTATAGTTTGAAAAATGAAATATATTAAGGAGACATTACAAAGTTTACAATTTTACAGCTTAGTAGAGAGCTTTGTTGGCATTATCTCATTGGTTGATGAAGTTCGAGAAATTCACTGTGAGTAATTCGCCATGGTAGCTCAGCTCTGCAACTTGTTGGTAGTTGATGGTAGTTTTGAGTTAAGGCTATTGGAAACTACATCTGATCCACTCATAATTCTTGGAAAATTAGTTCTACCATAGATTTACAACCGCTCTTGTTCATTATATTGAAAATCCTTCGACACTTTGTCTTCCCACCTTCAAACTAACTGCTCTATGATCCAACAATAATTTACCTTTAAATGCTTCAAAAATGTTAGCAACATCTCAAACATTGATGATTTTCAATGAATAATGGTGATTAAAACTTGGAAATATTCCGCAAAACTATGACGAAAAATAAAATGACATTTCACACTTTTTAAATGTTGGCATCATCTTTAGTAGCTTCAATTATGTAGAATTAGGTTCTAACTAGAAATACACTGAGCTATGAGCGAAATCAGATCTGACATTAGTCCAACTACTTAGCCTTCAAAATGTTTAACTCTTTTCTTGTAACCACAACATCAAGCACAAGTTGCAATCTACTCAAAAAAATGATGTTGATGTCATCTTCAACTAGGTTTGACTGTAGAATCATGAATCTACTCTACAAGCAATGCAAATGCCCTTTGACATCATTCCTCTACTTTTACAATTTTTTTGGCCTTCTTGTCACCATTTCGCACTGAAAGTAGTGTAAAATGAGCTTTTCTCCATTTCGCTCACTTTTAGTCTTGGGACTCAACGAAATCAGTATTTTTAGTATATATTGATTGTAGCATGCAAAAAAAAACAACAATCACCATTACACACTTTTTATCGTGTTGACATCATCCTTGCTCAAACATTTTGCAGAATCAAGCTTTGCTTGGAATCTGCTACCAAATACACTGGGCATCGAGTGAAATGAAAATTTGCTAAAAAAAGGACTGAATGTTGAGTGGATTAGAGAATTCTTATCTTGGATCCACTCCAAAATACTCTATGTCCTCAATGGAATAGATATTTCATGCCTTAGAATAAAATTTTCAATATTTTCTAAGGATGTGGCCATTTTGGGCCTACATTTTGGTGCCTCCCGGGTGGATTTTCTCGCAAATCCATCAAACTCAAAGTCTTATCCATTGGGCATCAGGAGTCAAAAATGCTTATCTTTAAAATAATACTTCAAATAATAATTTCCATATGAACACTACCCTCTAAAAACTTTATGGATAACTTAGATGATAAACATTCATATCGAGACCATGCTAGAAAAAAAATGTCTCTGCCACTCCTTCCAAGACTGCATCGATATTAAGAAAAAACATAGCTAAGTTATCCTTATAAAGCCTTTTCACAACAATGATATAAATGCCTTCACACAAAAACTGCTACTTTCTATAATTATCTGGACTCATGTTTTTATTATTGCCTTCTGACAATGTCAAAGTAAAAATAAATCAAACAAAATACAAAACTTCTACATGACTACAAAATGTACAAAACAAAAATTCTAAGCTTGTGTCCGTTTAGGATCCACAAAAACCTCTTCTTCTCCCTATTGCTAAATCTCTTCTTCAGTATTATCTTCTTTCTCTTGCTCAACTTCCTCCTCAGGTGAACTTTGCTCTTTATTTTCTTCTTTAGCACTTTTACCAAACAACTGCTCCATCAGTTTTAGGGTTTGTAGGGCTTGTTTCCAAACTATTTTAGAAGGGTTTGAAGTTTCTTTTAGTTGCTTATCAATGTACTCTAGCTCACCAATGTCATCATAGTTTATTGCACTTCCTTTGTTTACCAAGTTCTTCATTAGATCTCTAAGCCTAGTAAAATCAATAATTATTTATGAAACCTGCTCTTGATCAATTGGCTCTTCCAGAGCATCAATATCAAACTCATCTTGAAGGCTCTCAAAAATACTCTTGTTAATCTCTTATACTAATAACAAGGTGTTATATTCCATCCACTACCCTCTAAAACCATTTTGAATCATTTCCTTGTTTATATCCACTACATCCCTAATCATATTTTCAACCTTATCAAACAATAACCAAGCCTTTTGGAGGTATCTATGCTTCTTCACAACAACTCTGGAAGCAATTATAGCGATATTCCATTTCTTGTTAGGAATAGGCTTAGCAAAGTCACTAAGCCCGCTATCTTCTAGTTTGTAAATTCACTCAATAAAAATGACCATCGGTTGCAGCTATCCAGTGAAACTATCCAGATCTTCCTAAATATTTTGGAGCAGGCGGCTAGCATCATCTATATAATCAATAATAGGCTGCATATTTGAGCATTTTTTTAGAACTTTAGATAGCAATTCTTTCCTCACTTTATTTAGCCCAACTTTAGAGAAACCTGAAGACTTAGCCTTTTTGATTTGAAGTTGCTTCTTCAAGCTCTGTATCTCCTTAGCTTGTTCTTCATTTTTCTTCTTTTGTTCCTCCATTTGCTCCTTAAGCTTATTAGCCTCATGAAATGTATCATGCCAGTTATTGCTTTATTTTTTAGGACCTTCTCTACTTGTTTCTAATTATCAATGGTCTTATGAAGTTTCTCTATTTTCTCTCCTACTTGTCCACTTTTTATTTGTATATATCATTTTTGACATAAAAAGTATCCATGTGAGATTTTTCCATGACCAATTCATCTTCTGTAGGTAGTTGCTCAATATATTATGTATATTCCTCTATACGATAGTCTTGAGCAGTCATATCAGTTTTAGGCTTACTTACAAGAGGAATCATGGATCTGGATGTTCTTTGCCTAGAAACTGGTTCAACAAACATGCTTCTCCTCTTCATGGCCATCCTCTTGGAAGGATTGGACAACTTCTCTACCCAAAAATATTGAATTTTCTGTGAAGCTTCCTTCTCCTTTCAAAAAATTGCTTGGGGAGGATAACTCACAGGAGGAGGAGAAGATATTATAAGGTATGAAAGAGCGGAATCAATAGTTGACAATGGCTTGGTAGAAGTGACTACAATGGAATCTATAACCATTGTTGCTATTGCAATTGGAAGACTCATGGAAACTAAAGCAAAACTCACAAATGGGTGAGTGGGTGTGCTTAAAATAGTTTGTTTCTCAAATGATGGAGGTGGTTGCAATGGTAAATATGGAATTATGGGAGATGATGAAGAAGGAATTTTAGATGATGAAGATGGAATTTGAGGTGACCTTGGATGGGATGGGTTGGTTTAGCCCTTAGTATTGACTAATGAAATCAGGGGTGAACTATGAGGGATAGAAGTCACCTTTGTTACAATCTCTTGCTTAGAAATGGGGGATATTTCCTTGGAGAATTTGAAGGAGGAGGAGGAGAAGAGGGGATAGAGACCATAACTTCACCTACTGATGTAGGTTGTCTTGGAGCCGTCTCTTCATTTTACTACTACATTTGTTGTATCAATTCTTTTTCAGCTGAAATAGGAATTTTCTTAACAATTTTCTCCTTATCCAACTTATGTTTCTTAGAAATCTCCTTTTTAGCTCTTTTCGATGCCCTTTTGGCCTTTCTCTTGAAGACTTGTAAGGTTACTAATTTCTCATTTTTTGTGTCTTCTTCAGACAACCCTTCTTGTACTAGATCTTCCTACAATGTCTCTTCAACAATAGGGTTTAGCTCCGATGTTGTTGTGGTAAAACTTACTGGTGTGAACACAAAATTCTCATCCTTCTCATTCCAGTTTATCTCTGTATCTTGGGGCTGTCCACCCAAGACTAGGTTCTTGGGCCTACTTGATGTCTGAATAATTGGTGTGCTAATATCCCTCTCATCAGAATAGTGCATCTTACTCATTAACTATATCCCTTTTATGAATTTCTCTATTTTTTCAGTTTAAGGCTGAAATGTCTTCAAAACTTAAGCAACAGTCAATGGAGTATCTGCTTCTTCTTGATCTTATTCTTGTGAGGGTGGGGATGGGGAATCTGATCTTGTTTGTGACTTCTTATAGATTAGCACTATATTCCTTGGGTCTTTTTATTTCCAAGTAATGACATTCTTGTCATATTTATCAAAAAATTCATTGTCAATTTTCAGCCCAAACTTAGATTTCTCTTTACCAATTTCAACTCTCATCCTCCACCAATATGCTATCTTGGCTTCATTCCATTTCTTTTTACTTTCAATGCCTACAATGGTAGACTATTGCAACTGATTTTCTTCTTTCTTATCTATTTTATTCTCAACTTCTTTTATGAGAGACTCCTATAATTGATGTTTTTCATTATTGTCTAGATCAAAATCAACAATCTTCTCATAGAAGTCTAACCATGGAGGAATGTTTTCCATATTGGCAACATTCCACTCCAAAAGAGCATTTTTCTTATTATTTCTACCCTATTCAAAATGAGGCCTAGATTTTTTCTCAAATTTATAAGCCTTTTCTCCATTTAGGGCTATGTTCCTTTTATGGAATACATCATCCGGATCATAACTCCATCTATGAGGAATGTAAAACAGACACAACGTATCAATATATTGGTCTATTTTTTCACCTTACCACTTATTGGAAATGGTTATATCATCAACATTGTAGTAGGTCAACAAACACTTTCTCTTCCTTTCAGAGCCATAATTCATATTAATGAACTTTGCTTGCCTCAAATATTATAAGGTGAATAACATGTCTATAACAAAATGGGGTAGTAAAAAAGGCTTACCAATGAAGCCATACAATCTAATGATTGTGCATTTTGTAAGGAGGTACCAATATCATTCTTATACATATTTTGTTCTTAATAATTTCTTGGCTAGTGGTGGTAACCTAGGGTATTCCCCATACATTATCTTCAGTGTTGACCCTAAAAATTCCAAGTTAAATTTATACACAAACTCGGTGCTTCTTAGATGGGAAGTCCAGTAGTAAATAGGAATGGGGTCTCCCTGATAATTATTTTCTTTTACTAGAATCCAAGGCATCATATGCCTCATAGCAATGAATAACATCCAAACCAAACTTGATCAGTGCCAAAAATAGGGTGTGTCAGAACTCCTTTTCATTCTCACTAATTGCTCATATATTCTCTGAGCAAGGAAAGCTTGCCAATCAAAGAAGATAACCCTAACGCCCTTCTCTTCTGCATATTCTTCATACATTATCTCATTGGAAATACAATATGCATCAACTATTTTCCAATCGAACATGAGATTGGTGGGTGTGGGTGGTTTAGCCCATGGTGTTGTGCCCATTGTATTCTAATACCACATAGTGGTTTAGGGTTGTAAGAGTTTCCTTTATATTTTATTGTAATGTCCTATTTTTGGGAAAGAAATAGAATAATAATATCAAGGAGGAGTGGCTCTTATTTTGCTAGAGTAGCCCACATCGGGTGAACCAGGGTAAATCTCGTGTGTCATTTGTGCATTATGTGGTGTCATTTCTTCTAAGTTGTTTATTTCTACCTTATTTCTAGAATAATTTTTCTTTATATCTCTTCACTTTCACCATACAATGGGAAAAAGACACCTTCCACCATTCAATGAAAAGTAGACACATTCCACCATACAAAGGAAAGCAGGTGCCTAATAGAAAGCAAAAACCTGTCAGGAAGCATGTGCCTCATAGTTAAGTGTCGAATGGAATTCATGCACTTCAAAGGAATTTGGGTGCCTGACTTCATACCTCTTTACCGATATTCTACAGATGTTTTTCCTTCATTAAATTGCAATTTCTAGGTCCAAGTGGGACCTCGATGAAAACATGCCAAAAATGCAATAATTTCCACTAAATCTACACAAATTACACTTAAAGATAAATATTAGAAAACACGCAAAATAAACTGTTAATTATATATATAATTTCCATAAAAAATTTATATCTACAAGAATATGTGCCACACATTATGGGAAAAAGAGTACAAAAAATGAGCAATTTTGTGGCTCATAATGCCCCCATGCTTAAGGGGTGGCACGTACCTGTGCCACTTTGAACTAGTAATTATCAATTCTGTTCACTTCATACCAATATGTCTTGTTGGTCCATGTCTTCTTTTTCTTAGTGGCCTTGGATTTATCTTTGTCCCTGGGCTTCCACCCCTTTGGTGTATTAGGACCTGTTATCTCTTAACTCTACTACTTCTAGCATGTGCTGCATCGAATTGGTTCACTTGGCCCTACTCTCTTTTTGGTCAATTCTTTGGTCCAGACCACCTTGCCCTTATCAATATTCATATAATAACCAAAGAAACTAGTGGCATCCTTTTGGAATGTAGGCTCAACCATTTTCCAGTACTTGCATTGAAGTGGCAACTTTTCACCCACAAGCACTAATTATTTATACCCAAATGGGATGCTAGATTCCTTAGCAACCTTGGTTGTGGGCAAATATTCCCCTATTGGGTCAAGCTCAGGTTTAGGTTGGACCTCTTTATTTTCCATAGGGAGATTTCTGTTGCTTGATGCCAGATCTTCCTATCGCACAGGGCCTAGAAATCCCATCTGTGTAAAATATTCCTGCATCCTTGAAGGCTTTCCATCCTTCGACCCATACAAGTGCTAGAACTACTCAGGTTGGGCAATTGGAATTTTCCTATGAGTCCTGCTAGATTACTCCATGGCCTCTTTCTTTGATTCCTTGAGGGCTTTCTTGGAGGCCTTCTTTCAAATTTTCTTATATGCCTTAATTTCCTTCTTAAGTTCCTCAAATTTCTATTTTTGGGTAGCAAACAAATTCTTTGTTGCCTCCCATTATTCATCAGAATCTAGCTCTGATTCCTTATCAGAGCCAATACCTAGTTCCTTCAACTTGAAAAATCTTGCTATGGTTCTAGACCATCGCTGAGATGGCCTTATGGCTTTCTGATTTGATCTTAGCTTGATTTTTTGTACCCCAGGATGTGTTGGTGCAACTGATGTTTCTTGGGGTACAGGTGATTTGGGCTACTGAGCCCCTTTTTCCTCTGTAGAAACTTATTGCACATCAGGACTACCTCTTCATTTTGGGGCTATCTAGACCCTACATAAATTGGAGAGTGCTCTGCCTCTCCCCCTTTGCCTAAGATTTGAGGCTCTTTAGCCTCCATCTCCTTTTCCTCCTGATCTCCTTCCTTTACAGGTTTTTCTATAGTTTGTGGTTCTTTGACCTCAACTTCATCCTCTTGGGGTATCTGTACTATAGAGGGATATGTAGAACAAGACTTCTCTACTTCCATTGTAGTAACATTTTTCCATTCTATTTCTATTTTAGTAGGGGCCACTTTTGTTACCCCTTCTATTTGTACTACTGCATCAGCTTTGGCTGATTTCTCAGCTCCTCTTGGTCTACCCTGTAACTACAATTGCCTCTATAGTTGCTGAATTATTTGATATAATTCATACATTTTTAATGTAGCCTCTTTTTGAGACTCTTCGAATAGGACCCGTTATTCTTTAAGTTTGGATTCCCAAGTGGAAGCCTGTTCTCTTAAGACCTACAACTATTGCTACAAATCCTCCACCTATCCTTCTGGTGGTACATCCTCCATGGCAACCTCCTGTTGAGGCATTGGTCCACTAGAAATATCCTAAAAATGTGGGCTATGTATTCCTCCTTATTGAGCTCATCTATTGGTATCTCCTCATTGGATGAGCTTGAAACTACCCTTGATTCCTTTGTTCTTATGCTTCATGTCCTAGTGGAGATGGGTATAAAACCATGCTCAGTTTCCTCTTCAAATTGAGGTGCATAAGGATATGGGGCCTATCCTGCATCCTCCCCAAATTGGGGAAAATCAAGGGACAAGGCTTGTTCTACTTCCCCTATAGTTCCTATTGGCTGAGAAGAAGGTATAATTTTTGCACATTTTATCACCCCTTGGGCCAGCTGTTCATTCTAAATTAGCTCCTTCCTCTTTGCTTGTGTCCCTGCCATAGCACTAGTGCCCATGTCTTCCTTAATTATCACATTTCTATGTGACTCTACATATCGAACCAAGGCCAAAATCAGGCCATGGTGAGCTAGGGCAAAGGTGGTGCCTACCTAGTATCACATGACCTCATCTTTTAGGGTGCATGCAAGGTAATGGGGGACATTGATTTTATCCCCATGCAAAATTTTATTGAGGAAACAGAATTGGTTGGTGTTCAGATGAGAGTACCTACCACACCATGTAAAGAAGTGGGTGATCTACTAAAAAATTGCCCTCTAGAGCTCGGGAATGTGTTGTTTTGGCAATCCAGTGCACATTAGGTGCTCGGTTGGTGCTCCAAAAAATATTTGTGCATAGAGGGTAAGGTTATCCTCCTTGTACATACACTCTCATATTAAAGGGAGACCCATAACTTTGGCAATGTAGTCTTCAGTGATTGGGATATCCAACCCTTGCATGCACACGATCCCATCACTCATTGATGCCATAAATTCATCTACCATAGTCGTATCCTATCCCTGATTGACCAGTCAATAGTAGTCCATCCATTCTATAGTGTCCAACTATGTTTGGACGTCTACAGAAATACTCGAACAATTGATTGACTCACTCTTCTTGAGATCATGATTCTTTGACTTTCCCCCCATGCTTTTCCTTTAGCTCACAATTAACTCAGGGATGCTTCCAATTCCTCCTCAAATTGCTACTATGCTACACTTCTCTATTTGTCCTTTCTTCTCTCTGAAGGTGCCTTCACAGTAGATGGCAAATAGATTTCTAAAAAAACTATGTCCATGCATGTAGGTGATTAATTGTCATAATCAACAACAATTATGGTTAACCATAGTAAATTTCCTTTGAGCATATGCCTGATTGTGCGGAGGTGATAACCATTAACATTTGACCAATCAGAGGCATACCACGCAGTACCAAGATAAGTGGATTTTTCAAGTGGTGAAGGAAATCATAGGGGGTTGTGCCATCACATTTCCATAGATACACATGTTCATGAAAATAATATAAATAAAAAACAAAAAATTTAAACATGCACATAAATTTTTTTCGTGGGTGTATATGCACAACTATTCATGGTGCTTCACTATTGGTTGGTGTTTGATGATTGTGAAAACTACAATGAACAATGATGGTCATGGTTCCCATGAAATCAATTTTCTTCAGCATGATTGGTTCTTGGTAGCTGCAAGGTGGCTTATTTAAGAAATCCTACAAAATTTAAAACAAAATTTAGAAAAATGTATCTCCTTGGGACGACAAATGTCCCCTCCTCAAAAGTTGATCATTATCAACTTTTAATTTTGTTCGCTGGTAGATTTGAATTTGCACGTGCATGGGGTGTTGATGTGGCTTGAGCCACATCCCAAGGCTAACGTGTTATTATATCAAGGTAGAAAATGACCATAATAAATGGAAATCAACTACATTTTCATATGGAAATCAGGTGCCTTCTTTTCGAATTATGGTGCATAGGTGCCTTGGAAACATAAAATAGGCACCTTAGGAATCGAGTGCTTTGCTTAACATGGGAAGTAGGTGCCTTAGCAATCAGGTGCTATACTTAAAACTAAAATTAGGTGTCTTGGCAATCAGGTGCTTATGCCTAACATGGGAAGTAGGTGCCTTTTTTCTAATTATTGGGTGTCATACTTATAAAAAAATATTTATACAAACTAAACCTTTTTTTTTACATATGCTAAGAAGATTTGGTTTCAGTTATCTAAATACTAGAAGTTGGATATCCTCCTAAAAAATCAAGAGTCAGGGGTTGATCTACCAGAAAATAAGATGTAGGTACCATCTTCATAACATACTAGGATTCAGGTGCCATAAAGCATATAACGGGAAGTAGGCACCTTCCATCGTACAATGGGAAATAAATTCCTTCTACTGTACAATGGGAATTAGGCACCTTCCTTCGTACAATGGGAAGAAGACACCTTCTGTCCTACAACGGGAAGTAGGTGCCTTCTACCATACAATAGGAAGTAGATGCCTTCCCATAAAATACTAAAAAATTGGTGCTTCTCTTTTATTCAACAAGTGTTTATTTTCCTTGTATTCGCACTATCAGGTTGATCATGCCCTTTAGTGCTTCTAATTGAAAAATAATAACAAAATTAGCATTCACCCCTAAACTATCAGTTGAGTGTTTTATTGTCCAAAGAGACTAATCCAAAATCTAGAAATGTGTAGGTTCATGGATCCTATGCCTATTAGACCTAGGTTTCCCAAGATACCTAAGTATTGCACAAAGGGCATTGTTCCTGCAAAACAAAAACACAACTAAAAAAAAGAAAACTTTGAAATAATAATTGTATTTGGGACTATGTGGACTAGGTCCACATATCACTGACTTAGAATAAAATCAGAATAAATTGGGGTTTCCCCCATGCCTAAACTAGACTCAATCATGTATGCTTTAGACACATGGTATGGAAGTAGGTGGTGGCCATTGACTGTTAAGGTAATGTTGTTGTTTTCTATTGTTTTGATCCTTACAACCCCATTGTTGATGAATTTTGTCACTTCATATGGCCCCATCCAATGCTGCATGAGCTTACCCTTCATTTATTAGAACTGGTAATCATAGAGTAATGCCCATTCTACCACTTTAAGCTACTTTGTCCTAGTGTGGTAGTCATGCCACATCTGAGTTATCTCTATTTTTTGCAAAGCCTCAAGGCGTTATTCATCCAATTGGTTAAGCTGTTGAATTATTTCTTTTTGTGCATCATCCAAATTTATATTCAATTCTACAATAGTCCTTAGTTTTTTGAATTCAAACTCTATAGGCATCATGGCACTTTTCCAATAGACTAACTAAAAAGGTGTGAAACTAGTAGTAGTCTTCCAAGTGGTCCTATAGGTCCACACTGCTTCTAGTAATATAGTAGCCCAGTCATTCCTATATTGCTACACTATCTTTGTTAGGATAATTTCCAATTCTCTATTGGTCACCTCAACTTACCCATTTGTCTATGGATGGTAGGGAGTGGTTTTAATATGCCTGATTTTGTATTGTTGCATGAGTTCTTGGATCATCCTTGAATTAAATTGAGGTTATTTTATTAGTTGTGATCTCTCTTGAGACCCCAAATCTTGTAAAAATTTATGAATACAAGAAATCTTCTATAGTTTTCTCCTTTGAATCATGCAAAGCTTGTACTTCAACCCATTTTGTCACATAGTAAGTACAAACTAGGATATACCTCTTACCTCTTGACTGTGGATTAATAGGTCCTATGAAGTCCATCCCCCATTTATCAAATGGTTCAATGTGAACATGTGGTTGGATTGGTATATCATCTCTAAGAATAGGTCTACCCATCCTCTGATATTGATCACATGTTTGGTTGCATCCTTGAATAGTGAAGGCCAGTAATAACTACATTGCAACACTTTACATGTAGTCCTTCTTGAAAAATGGCCACCACAAGGTTCATCATGGTAAGACTTTAGTATTTCAGTTATTTCATTTCTAGCAACACATATTTTCATAATTTTATCAGGTTAGTTTTTGAACAAGCACCCATCAATCCATAATAAATCTGCACTTTTCTCTATTAAAGTATATTTTTCACAAGGTAAAAGTGCAGGGGATACTTTACCAATGGCTAAATAATTAACCATATATGTGTACCAAGGTATCTAATCATTTAGAGCAAACAAATTCTCATTTGGGAATTGGTCTTCTGTAGCTGCATAGTCTAGAGGTGTCAACCTAGACAAGAAATCAACTATCACATTGTTCTTTTCTGGCTTATCCACTATTGTCACATCTAATTATTTCAAAAGTAAAAGCTATATGATAATTTTACCACTAATCCTAGGTTTTTTTGTCAAGTATCTGATCGCTGAGTGGTCAGTGTGTACAAATACCTGATAACCTGTAATGTAGTGACAAATTTTTTGGAGAGCATGTATCACTACAAGCAACTCCTTCTCTATAATAGTATAATTAAGTTCAACACTTATAAGGTTTTTACTAACATAATAAATGGCATAAAAATCATCACCATATTTCTATCCCAAGACTGAGCCTATTGCATTGTTAGATGCATCAGCATATATGTGAAAAGGTATGGTCCAATTTGGACCTCTCAGCACTGGAGTAGACATTAGTTTTTACTTTAAAGTTTTGAATGCTTTTTTACATTTTTTAGTCTAGACAAACTCTACATCTTTAGTTAATAATGTGGTAAGAGGTTTTACAATTTTGCTAAAGTCTGATATAAACCTCCTATAGTAACTTGCTAATCCTAGGAAATTGTGGATATCCTTTTGTGTTTTGGGAGTAGGCAATGTTTGGATGAATTCAATTTTATTCCTATCTACTTTGATCCCATCTGTATGAAGGTGATGTCCTAAAACTATCCCTTCTTGCATCAAAATATAGCATTTATCATTGCTTAAGGACATGTTAGTTTCCTCACAATGTTTAAGTGTCTTTTCCAAATTTTCTAGTGGCAATTTCAAAAGTTTCATCATATATAGTGAAATCATCCATATATACCTCCACAGTATCTCTAATAATATCTAAAAAAATGGTAAGAACTACACTTTGAAATGTGGTAGGTGCATTGCATAGACCAAATGGTAAAAATTTATAATAAAATGTCCCCGATGGACAAGTGAAGGTAGTTTTGTCTTGATATTCCTCCCCTATTTGGATCTGATTGTATCCACTGAACCCATCCAGGAAAGAAAATTATTTCTTGCCTACCAAGGTGTCAAGGACCTGATCTATTGAAGGTAAAGGGAAGTGGTCCTTCTTAGTTTATTTATTTAGCAACCTGTAATCAAAAAAAAATCTCCACTTTCTATTCTTCTTAGGCACCACCACTAATGGTGATACCCACTCACTATCTGAAATGAGGTAGATGAATCCAACTATGAGAAGTTTTGGTAATTCTGCTTAAAAAATTTCTTTCATGGCTGGCTTCATTATCCTTTGTGGTTGTCTTATTGGTATAACCTGGTCTTCTATATATATCCTATAAGTAAAGGTCTTAGGAGCTATTCCTCTCATGTCAGAATACTCCCAAGCAAAGGTATCTTGATGTTTTTCCAATGTTTGTTTCATTTTGGTTTGTTGTTCAACTATCAACTGGTCATCTATGTTCAACATTCTACCAAGTGCAACTTCTACTTTCTGAATATGGTGGTCTTTTACTAATGGCAACTCAGGAGGAGGATAGGAGGGTTCTCCATGAAAAAAGTGAGATATTACCCTATCCTCATCAATATCATTTTCCAACTCCTCAAGTTTCATGATAGGTTGGATTATTGATAGACCATCAATATATTACCTTTCATCTCAGGTTATCCCAACAAATTTGCAAACTGTGTAGGTGGATGTATGATCATATTATTTATATTCTAAACATATGAAATGGTCATTTTCCTATCTCTACAACTTATGTAAGCATTAGATGTTTCCAGCCAAGGTCTACCTAAGATTAATGGGTATCCACCAAGTCCAAATTTAGATTGTAGCACTAAGAAATATTCTAGATACTCCTATGTATCTACTTTGATAGTGATATCTTCCAGTATTCCTTCTAGGAGTACTATAGATATATCTACCAATTGTAACATAGTTTTAGTAGGGTTTAGATTAGTCAAGTTCAGTTTTTACATGGTCTCCTGGGGTATGACACTGATGGCAGCCCCCAAATCTACCAGGGTGTTGGGTAAAACATAACCTTATATTTTTACAGTCAGCATAGGCTTCTTGGACTTATGTACTTCTGGATTTAGGTGTTTCTTAATATGAGGTCATCTAACTGACCTACCAAATTGATTGTTTTAGTTGGTTTCATTCCTGGTTTCTTGAGTTAAAATTCTCTTATGGTCTTTCCATAGATAGTGTTGAGTGGTATTTTCACCCGATTGTGAAAACACACTCTCCGATAGGATTTGGGTTCTAAATCCTCTGCTTGCAAAGAAATTAAACAAGTAACTTCTCCAAGGTTCCGCTATGTTAGCATTTTGCATATATGTATTAGTAATCTCAAATAAAAGATATTCAATTTAAATGCTTGGAACACCTTAGTGATTGCAAGTAACTGTTAACAAGGGGCACTGTGGTTTATTTCACCATGAACTTTAGTGATTGTTCATTGCTTTTTTAGATTTTGATTTTTTTTTAGATGTTTATTTTAATTCCTTGAAAGTTAAAGCCTTTGGAAAAATATAAAAAGCAGAAAATGAAAAAATGAAATGCAGAAACTGAAATTAAAATGCATTCAGAGTGCTACGATCCTACTTGACAAAACCAAAGATATGAGGTTTTCTGCATACAACCTAACCTATTGAACCTGCAAACATGCACAATCCAGATAAGCTAGGTGCTGGTTTCTGGGGTTTTCACTGTGATTTCAGATTTAGACATTCGCATGAAGCAACCAAGAGCACTTGCATTAAACTTCACCTATAAGCCTAGAAATCTGAAAGGGGAAAATAAAACAATTAAATCTTGCATGCAAAAAATGACTCCTTCTTTCTTGTCAATGAGATGCTAACTCTCTGTATTTTTTGTATTAAATATTGATCATTTTACAATAACAAAATCTCTAGTTTTAACAAAACCAGACAAAGTGGAGGAAAACGCTCCAAAAGCAGGCCTAGAATGGCTTATCACCTTCAGCTCTGCAACTCTGCTCGTAGCGGTTTTTGACCTCTTGTACCAATCTGTGCCTCTATGTTTTATACTTGCTGGCAAATTGCTTCTCCTTCCATGATGGTTCGTTTCATTTCCCAGATTGCATCATTTCGTATTCCCCTTCTCATCGTTATCTTTGACTTTCTGTTCGATGTCTTAAACGTTTAATATTCTTGGTGAACTGTAATGCTTCTGTAACCCTTACACCTGTATGCCATGTGTTTCACGCTTCTCTGCATGTTTCATAACTGCCCCCTTGTAAATCATGACAAAAAATAGCATGTCATGATATCGTGACATTTTTCTGCATGCAACTCTGTTCCTCTGCCTGCACAGTGAAAATGAGACATGTCATGAAATCGTGACATTTTTCGGCCAACAACCTTGTCCGCCATCATGCACAGTGAAAATATGACATGTCATAAAATCATGACACTTTTTTCTTTTGCACCATCTTTCTTTTCATGAAATTGTGACAATTTTTGTTTCGTACCACTTGCTTTGTTGTGAAATCGTGACGCTTTTCTTTTTAGTTGTCTCATGCTTCATGTCATGAAATCATGACACTTTTCATTTACTTTTGCTTTTTCATGAAATCTGATGTTTTTTTACCACTTTTTCTTTTTTTCTGAAATCATGATGCTTTTCTATTTTCGAGCTGCTCTTGCTGTATTTGGTCGTGAAAACATGACATGTCATGAAATTGTGACATATTTTCCTTTCGTACCATTTTGCTGTTTGGAGCCATGAAAACATGACTTGTCGCGATATCGTGACGTTTTTCTGCTTCATACCCCTTTGCTGCTTCCTGTCACGAAATCGTGACGCTTTTCATCTTTGGCATGTCTTGCTGCTTCAGGTCGCGAAAACATGACATGTCGCGATATCATGACAACTTTAGTGCCTTGCCCTGTTTGACTGGTTTGACCACGATTTTATGACACGTCGCGATATCGCGACATTTTCTCTTCATGATGCATTCTGCTGCTCATAGCCGCAAAAATGCGACATGTCACGAAATCGTGACATTTCTTTCTTTCTCTGCATTTTACTTGTCTGAGCCGCGACAAAGCAACACGTCATGAAATCGTGACAACTTTCATTTCTTGGCAACGATAGAGCAACATGTCACGATATCATGACAACTTTTATTTTCGACCGCGATGGAGCAACATGTCACGATATCGCGACAACTTTTCAATTTCAGCCATGACGGAGCAACATGTCGCGATATCGTGACAACTTTTCATTTTCGGCCGTGATGGAGCGACATGTCGCGATATCGCGACAACTTTTCATTTCGGTCGTGACGGAGCAACATGTCGCGATATCGCGACAACTTTTCCCTTTTGTGAAATTTTGCTTTTTTCTTTGATTTTTTAGCATCTGGGCCACTACGGTCTTCTTTGAAAGCATGCAAAAAAGGTGGGTCCCCAATTTTGGGGTGTGTTGTGGATCAGCCACAACAAATGGCGACTCTGCTGTCAAATGCTCCTGAGCATTTTGGTGAGAACCCAACTTGAAATATACAAGCTTAGATACAGGCATCAGCACATAAAAGATAAACAAATACCGATAGATCAGAAATACATGAAACATCAGAATCATTAAGTATCAGCTCGGTGTGTGCAATGTGTTTCATTCCCTATCACTTGAACTTGATCAACATTCCATTGTCAGTTTCACTTATGATTTGTATGCAAGGCTATGAATGATTTGTGCAGGATTTGATGCATGATGAAGATGCTAGAGATATAACAACCTGCTTTGCAAAGGCTCAAACCTTCTAATATCATGAACAAACATATCAAAATTGTCAAACCCTCTTAAGGCCAAATAAATATATGTATACTGAATTAATTTATTAGATCCCAAAGTTGGTTATGTGTCACTACCATCTTGAACCCATGTGCAAGTGTGAGTGAAATCAGAACTTTGGGGAATAGGATTCCCAACCTAAGCGAGATGGGAATTTAACCCTATCCTTACTATTCTGATTTGGAGTTCATTACCTCATCTTGAACAAAATGATTTAACCTGTTATGGATGAAATGGTCAAGCTAGTCTATCCATATGAGCAATCAGTGGTCTTGCTTTTAGACAAGACATGTTGCCATGCATGAGCATACTTAACCCCATAATCCATGATTTGGCTTCATTCATTCTTTTTCTTTTATTTCTTGGACCTTTGGGATGACTACCCATCCTTGCTAGGGACATGTAGTACGATCCCTCCAATCCAATATTAAGATGAAATGGAAAATATTATCTTTTATCTCTTGGACCTTGGGGATGACTACCCATCCTTGCTAGGGACATGTAGTACGATCCTTCCAATCCAAGATTGAGATGAAATGGGAAATATTAGTTTTACTTTTATTGCTTGGACCTTTGGGATGACTACCCATCCTTTGCAGAGGACATGTAGTACGATCCTTCCAATCCAAGTTTTATGATGAAATGAAAGATGGAAGCTTTGGGGAATCGGATTCTCAACCTAAGCGAGATGAGAATTATGTCCTATCCTTACTACTCCATGTAGGTCAAATCAGAGCTTTGGGGAGTTGGATCCTCAACCTAAGTTCGATGAGGATTTAACCCTATCCTTACTACTATGGTTTTAGGCTTTAAGCTTTATGGAAGTGGTAAAAACCATTGTTTTAAGGATTATGTTGCATGATAGGATAGACATGAAATATTCTTTTCACCTCACCTTTTCTTCCAAGTATGGTTTTGACCATTTTGCTCAAGATTCTTTTTAATGTGCATAGAATGTGCTTGGTTCAAGATAGTTCGGGCATTAGTTCCCAACCTTAGGATTTTTTTATGTTTTATGTTATAGAATAACCCTAAGAGGATTCGACACCTTCTCAATGATTGTACATGAAATGAAAATGTAACTGAGATGACATGTATATGCAATGTGGAATGTGACATGAGATATGAATGCATTGCTTCTTTTGGAATATATCATCTACTTTACCATAATGTGTAAAACCGACAACTTCATGCATCACAAGATTCAAACGATATTATTTAAAATGTTTGTGTTACTTGTGGAGCTTTCTACAACACAATTCCAATGTTTCATATTCTCCTGATCTTAGGCATAAGTTGACATCTCAAAATTTTTCATCTCTTTTTTTTTTTTTCATAGACAAACCAAACATGTCAAATAGGACCAACACACAACTTTAAATTAAAACTTATTCAATCCAAAACCAAACTGCAATCCCAAAAATGAAAATTTGAAAACACAAACCAAAACCCAAAAACCAAAATCTATATACAAATGTACAATATAATACAAGATGATGCAAAGCTTGGACTATCACTTTCCTGGATCCCAAACATGATTAGAACAATTCAAAAAACATATGACACAATACACATGCCAAATTTTGTAGGAATCCAACAATAATAAGATCAAACCAAGCAATGCAACAAATTTCAACTTGCCATGCTCACCATACCAATTTGATTTAGTTCTATTACCAACATCATAGGTGAGATTCAAATCACTAAATTGATTAGACAATGGTTGGTATTCAATTTTATCTTATCTATTCTTTAAAGTGTCAAGTTTCATCATTCCATTCATGATTTAGAAGTAGGCTTTCCTTTTCAAATGTGAGATGTTGCAAACAAGAGCCTATTTCTAAAAGTCTTGAATTCAAATCATTTTCCAGGATTTTAAAGCAATCAAAATCATTCAAAACTTGACAAGCATCAACAAAATTTGGCATTTCCTCATTAATGATGTTAGCATCCAAAGGGACATCATGTAACCTATCACTTGAAATTTTTGTAGCTACTACCAAAGGTAAAGATTTCACCTTGTCATCCATACTCAACCCATCATGATTAGAATTTACCACAACTTGATGAGTGTTAGTAGCTTTTTCTTTTTCTTCATTGTCTTCTTCATCATCCAACACCTGTTCAAAAACACCAAAGTTAGGCACCCAATCAAACATGCGTCCATATTTTTCAAAACAAGAGCCTAGTTTTTCAAGATATGTGTCGCGTGACACCTTTCCATGATCAATGGCTTGAGTTGCCTCAAAATCCATATTTTCATTAGGATCATCAATAGTATCAAACCCACACCACTTAGGTTTTGTAATTTCATCATTTTGAGATGGCATAGACATTGTAGAAACAATAGGTGGATCAAGATTTTTGATTTCTTGCCCCTCAAGGGGAACAAAAACAATTGATTCTCCTTCTTCATCCATGGTAGTAGAATCATTATCCTTCTCCAACCTTTGATGAGATTCCAACCCTTCTTCCAAAACATTCTCAGATTGTACAGGACTTGTAATATCCTCATATGAAAGGGCAATTGTATTATCCTGCATATCAATAGGCACACAAATTTCATCGAAAGGTTTGGAGTGAGCATACTCTTCCCAAGAATCATAATGATCATCTTTCAAAATCAAATTGTGATGCTCAACTATTTCTTCATCATATTTTAATTCATCAACATGTTTCTCATCAAATTTATCTTCTCCTTCCTTAGATGGTTCAATTACTTCCAAAATTGGGTTATTGCTTGTATTCAAATTGATAAGGTTATCATAATCCACATGTGTAACCCATGATTCATGTTTAACATAATTTGGAAGGTGTGAATTTTCTGGGCCATTACTTTCAACAATGTCATCCAATGTGTCATCCGAATCAGATTCATCCTCATAGAATTCATCTTTTGGTGAGTCAAGGGTTTCCAATCTGTCACATGTTTCCATACTAGTTGGATCTAGTACTCCTCCCTTGCCTAAAATCATATTCTTATGAAAATCATTGAAATTGATTTTAGAAACATCTTTTGAATCAAGATGAGTATTTTGAAGTTGATTCATACTTAAGAAAGATGGTTGATCTTGCATAGTAGGTTGAGGATTTTGAAATTGATTGAAGCTTGGGAATGATTGTTGATTCTGAAATTGATTCACACTTGAACTTGGTTGAGGTGGATAAATCATTGGGTGGGTAAGGGAGGTATTAAATGATTGAAGATTATATGATCCAAAACCCACACCATAATTTTGACAACTCAATTGTTGCTCAATTGCCATTGCTTGAGTATAGGCTTGTGACAAAGATGTGATTTGAGGCATCCCTCGCAAATATGTGGAAATGAGTGGGTCAAGAGCATTGATGTATATTTGGAGAGCCACTTCTTCTTGAAGAACATAAAATGTCACTAATTGAGTATATAATCCAAAGAACCTTTCAGAAAATGACTTCACATTTTCACTTGGTTCTTTTCTAATATAGACCAACTGATTGTACATGAGGATTGGGTCAACTCGCTTTTTGTTGAATTGATTAAGAAATGTTGCCTCTAGTTGAGCCCAAGAAGTGATAGACCCTAAAGGTAGACTTGTAAACCAATCATATGCCACTTTGTCCAAGGTGTAAGGGAACATTTTACAAGCAACATCATCATACCAACTTGTTAAGTGATTCACAACAAATTTGAATGCTTGAATATGTTCTTCTGTAGTATTTGTCCCATTAGACAAAAATCGAGGAAGACATCTCTCAAAACCAATGGGCAAATAATGTTGAACTCCTGGTATGTTCAATGGGCTACCTGTCATCCACGGTGTAAACATAGCCATTAGTGAATCTTAAAGAATATAACTTTAATACCCAAAAATTCTTTTTTTATTTATTTATTTATTATTATTTTTTTTAAATTAAATCAAATCACATTATTCCTGTATGAACAATCAAAGCGTTAGAAAAATGCATAGCAATTCATGTCCTCCTTTTAACAGTACAAAGTTGTATTGTTAAAAGAGGGCTAAATATAATAACCAATAGGGCATGAAATATTCAAAATTTAAATCCCTATAGCATTTAAATCACATTGAAATAAACCTTTTCATACCCTCCTTCTAGCGCCAATCTGTTGAGTGGTATTTTCACCCGATTGTGAAAACACACTCTCCGATAGGATTTGAGTTCCAAATCCTCTCTTGCAAAGAAATTAAACAAGTAACTTCTCCAAGGTCTCCGCTATGTTAGCATTTTGTATATGTGTATTAGTAATCTCAAATAAAAGATATTCAATTTAAATGCTTGGAACACCTTAGTGATTGCAAGTAATTGTTAACAAGGGGCACTGTGGTTTATTTCACCATGAAACTTTAGTGATTGTTCATTGCTTTTTAGATTTTGATATTTTTTAGATGTTTATTTTAATTCCTTGAAAGTTAAAGCCTTTGGAAAAATATAAAAAAAAAACAGAAAGTAAAAAAAATGAAATGTAGAAACTGAAATTAAAATGCATTCAGAGTGCTACGATCCTATTTGACAAAACCGAAGATATGAGGTTTTCTGCACACAACCTAACCTATTGAACCTGCAAAACATGCACAATCCAGATAAGCTAGGTGCTGGTTTCTGGGGTTTTTAATAGTGATTTCAGATTTAGACATTCGCATGAAGCAACCAAGAGAACTTGCATTAAACTTCACCTATAAGCCTAGAAATATGAAAGGGGAAAATAAAACATTTAATCTTGCATGCAGAAAATGACTCCTTCTTTCTTGTCAATGAGATGCAAACTCTCTGTATTTTCTGTATTAAAAATTGATCATTTTACAATAATAGAATCTCTAGTTTTCTCAAAACCAAAAAAAGTGGAAGAAAAACACTCCAAAAGCAGGCCCAGAATGGCTTATCACCTTCAGCTCTGCAACTCTTCCCGTAATGTTTTTGACCCTCGTACCAATCTGTGCCTCTACTTTTATACTTGCTGGCAAATTGCTTCTCCTTCCACGATGGTTCGTTTCATTTCCTAGATTGCATCATTTCGTATTCCCCGTCTCATCGTTATCTTTGACTTTCTGTTCGATGTCTTAAACGTTTAATATTCTCGGTGAACTGTAACGCTTCTGTAACCCTTACACCTTTATGCCATGTGTTCCATGCTTCTCTGCATGTTTCGTAACTACCCCTTGTAAATCATGACAAAAAATAGCATGTCGTGATATCACGACGTTTTTTTGCATGCAACTTGTTCCTCTCCTCATAGTGAAAATGCGACATGTCTCGATATCATGACATTTTTGAACCTTGTCCGCCTTCATGCATAAAATAAGAACATGTCACGAAAAAATCGTGACATTTTTCTTTGTTGCTTTGACGACTTTGTGAAATCGTGATGCTTTTTTTTTGTTCTTGTCGTGAAATCGTGACTTTTCTTTTTTTTTCTGACTTTTTTCTTTTTTACATTTCATTTTTCTTTTTTCTGCATGTCGTGATTGTGACATTTTTCCTTCTCCTTTTTTCTCGTTTTTTTCTCCTCACTTTTTTTTCCGAAATCATGACGTTTTTTTCTTCTTTTGTTGGTCAAAAGGTGACATGTCGCGATATCATGACAACTTTAGTCCTTCTCTTTTTTTGACCATGATTTTATGACATGTCGCGATATCGCGACATTTTCTTTCATTCTTTTCTGCTTCTCGCATTTTTATGTCGTCGATGTGACAACTTTATTTCAGAGCAACACGTCGCGAAATCGTGACAACTTTTATTTTCGACCGCGACGGAGCAACATGTCGCGATATCGCGACAACTTTTCATTTTCGGTCGCGACGGAGCAACATGTCGCGATATCGCGACAACTTTTCATTTTTGGCCGCGACGGAGCGACATGTCGCGATATCGTGACAACTTTTCATTTCGGCCGTGACGGAGCAACATGTCGCGATATCGCGACACTTTTCCCTTTTGTGAAATTTTGCTTTTTTCTTTGATTTTTTAGCATCTGGGCCACTGTAGTTTTCTTTGAAAGCATGCAAAAAGGTGGGTCCCCAATTTTGGGGTGTGTTGTGGATCAGCCACAACAAATGGTGACTCTGCTGTCAAATGCTCTTGAGCATTTTGGTGAGAACCCAACCTGAAATATACAAGCTTAGATACGAGCGTCAGCACATAAAAGATAAACAAATACCGATAGATCAGAAATACATGAAACATCAGAATCATTAAGTATCAGCTCGGTGTGTGCAATGTGTTTCATTCCCTATCATTTGAACTTGATCAACATTCCATTGTCAGTTTCACTTATGATTTGTATGCAAGGCTATGAATGATTTGTGCAGGATTTGATGCATGATGAAGATGCTAGAGATATAACAACTCTGCTTTGCAAAGGCTCAAACCTTCTAATATCATGAACAAACATATCAAAACTATCAAACCCTCTTAGGCCAAATAAATATATGTATACTGAATTAATTTATTAGATCCCAAAGTTGGTTATGTGTCACTACTATCTTGAACCCATGTGCAAGTGTAAGTGAAATCAGAACTTTGGGGAATAGGATTCCCAACCTAAACGAGATGGGAATTTAACCCTATCCTTACTATTCTGATTTGGAATTCATTACCTCACCTTGAACAAAATGATTTAACCAGTTATGGATGAAATGGTCATGCTAGTCTATCCATTTGAGCAATCAGTGGTCTTGCTTTTAGACAAGACATGCTGCCACGCATGAGCATACTTAACCCCATAATCCATGATTTGGCTTCATTCATTCTTTTTCTTTTATTTCTTGGACCTTTGGGATGACTACCCATCCTTTCTAGGGACATGTAGTACGATCCCTCCAATCCAATATTAAGATGAAATGGAAAATATTATTTTTTATTTCTTGGACCTTTGGGATGACTACCCATCCTTTGTAGAGGACATGTAGTACGATCCTTCCAATCCAAGATTGAGATGAAATGGGAAAAATTAGTTTTAATTTTATTTCTTGGACCTTTGGGATGACTACCCATCCTTTGCAGAGGACATGTAGTACGATCCTTCCAATCCAAGCTTTATGATGAAATGGGAAATATGGAAGCTTTGGGGAATCGGATTCTCAACCTAAGCGAGATGAGAATTATGCCCTATCCTTACTACTCCATGTAGGTCAAATCAGAGCTTTGGGGAGTTGGATCCTCAACCTAAGTTCGATGAGGATTTAACCCTATCCTTACTACTCTGATTTTAGGCTTTAAGCTTTATGGAAGTGGTAAAAACCATTGTTTTAAGGATTATGTTGCATGATAGGATAGACATGAAATACTCCTTTTCACCTCACCTTTTCTTCCAAGTATGGTTTTGATCATTTTGCTCAAGATCCTTCTTTAATGTGCATAGAATGTGCTTGGTTCAAGATAGTTCGGGCATTAGTTCCCAACCTTAGGATTTTTTATGTTTTATGTTATAGAATAACCCTAAGAGGATTCGACACCTTCTCAATGATTGTACATGAAATGAATATGCAACTAAGATGGCATGTATATGCAATGTGGAATGTGAATTGAGATATGAATGCATTGCTTCTTTATGGGAATGGATATCATCTACTTTACCATAATGTGCAAAACTGACAACTTCATGCATCACAAGTTTCAAACGATATTATTTAAAATGTTTGTGTTACTTGTGGAGCTTTCTACAACACAATTCCAATGTTTCATATTCTCCTGATCTTAGGCATAAGTTGACATCTCAAAATTTTTCATCATTTTTTTTTTTTTTTAGACAAACCAAACATGTCAAATAAACACACAACTTTAAATTAAAACTTATTCAATCCAAAACCAAACTGCAATCCCAAAAATGAAAATTTGAAAACACAAACCAAAACCAAAAACCAAAATCTATATACAAATTACTATAGTACAAGATGATGCAAAGCTTGGACTATCACTTTCCTGGATCCCAAACATGATTAGAACATTTCAAAAAACATATGACACAATACACATGCCAAATGTTGTAGGAATCCAACAATAATAAGATCAAACCAAGCAATGCAACAAATTTCAACTTGCCTTGCTCACCCCACCAATTTGATTTAGTTCTATTACCAAAATCATAGGTGAGATTCAAATCAAATTGATTAGACAATAGTTGGTATTCAATTTTATCTTGTCTATTCTTTAAAGTGTCAAGTTTCATCATTCGATTCATGATTTAGAAGTAGGCTTTCCTTTTCAAATGTGAGATGTTGCAAACAAGAGCCTATTTCTAAAAGTCTTGAATTCAAATCATTTTCCAGGATTTTAAAGCAATCAAAATCATTCAAAACTTGACAAGCATCAACAAAATTTGACATTTCCTCATTAATGATATTAGCATCCAAAGGGACATCATGTAACCCATCACTTGAAATTTTTGTAGCTACTACCAAAGGTAAAGATTTCACCTTGTCACCCATACTCAACCCATCATGATTAGAATTTACCACAACTTGATGAGTGTTAGTAGCTTTTTCTTTTTCCTCATTGTCTTCTTCATCATCCAACACCTGTTCAAAAACACCAAAGTTAGGCACCCAATCAAACATGCGTCCATATTTTTCAAAACAAGAGCCTAGTTTTTCAAGATATGTGTCGCGTGACACCTTTCCATGATCAATGGCTTGAGTTGCCTCAAAATCCATATTTTCATTAGGATCATCAATAGTATCAAACCCACACCACTTAGGTTTTGTAATTTCATCATTTTGAGATGGCATAGACATTGTAGAAACAATAGGTGGATCAAGATTTTCGATTTCTTGCCCCTCAAGGGGAACAAAAACAATTGATTCTCCTTCTTCATCCATGGTAGTAGAATCATTATCCTTCTCCAACCTTTGATGAGATTCCAACCCTTCTTCCAAAACATTCTCAGATTGTACAGGACTTGTAATATCCTCATATGAAAGGGCAATTGTATTATCCTGCATATCAATAGGCACACAAATTTCATCGAAGGTTTGGAGTGAGCATACTCTTCCCAAGAATCATAATGATCATCTTTCAAAATCAAATTGTGATGCTCAACTATTTCTTCATCATCTTTTAATTCATCAACATGTTTCTCATCAAATTTATCTTCACCTTCCTTAGATGGTTCAATTACTTCCAAAATTGGGTTATTGCTTGTATTCAAATTGATAAGGCTATCATAATCCACATGTGTAACCCATGATTCACGTTTAACATAATTTGGAAGGTGTGAATTTTCTGGGCCATTACTTTCAACAATGTCATCCAATGTGTCATCCGAATCAGATTCATCCTCATAGAATTCATCTTTTGGTGAGTCAAGGGTTTCCAATCTGTCACATGTTTCAATACTAGTTGGATCTAGTACTCCTCCCTTGCCTAAAATCATATTCTTATGAAAATCATTGAAATTGATTTTAGAAACATCTTTTGAATCAAGATGAGTATTTTGAAGTTGATTCATACTTAAGAAAGATGGTTGATCTTGCATAGTAGGTTGAGGATTTTGAAATTGATTGAAGCTTGGGAATGATTGTTGATTCTGAAATTGATTCACACTTGAACTTGGTTGAGGTGGATAAATCATTGGGTGGGTAAGGGAGGTATTAAATGATTGAAGATTATATGATCCAAAACCCACACCATAATTTTGACAACTCAATTGTTGCTCAATTGCCATTGCTTGAGTATAGGCTTGTGACAAAGATGTGATTTGAGGCATCCCTCGCAAATATGTGGAAGTGAGTGGGTCAAGAGCATTGACGTATATTTGGAGAGCCACTTCTTC
Organism: Wollemia nobilis; assembly: GCA_028583015.1. Taxonomy (NCBI): domain Eukaryota; kingdom Viridiplantae; phylum Streptophyta; class Pinopsida; order Araucariales; family Araucariaceae; genus Wollemia; species Wollemia nobilis. The sequence continues at coordinate 7,587,293 of JAQPPZ010016710.1, read as the reverse complement.
TTGAAGAACATAAAATGTCACTAATTGAGTATATAATCCAAAGAACCTTTCAGAAAATGACTTCACATTTTCACTTGGTCCTTTTCTAATATAGACCAACTGATTGTACATGAGGATTGGGTCAACTCGCTTTTTGTTGAATTGATTAAGAAATGTTGCCTCTAGTTGAGCCCAAGAAGTGATAGACCCTAAAGGTAGACTTGTAAACCAATCATATGCCACTTTGTCCAAGGTGTAAGGGAACATTTTACAAGCAACATCATCATACCAACTTGTTAAGTGATTCACAACAAATTTGAATGCTTGAATGTGTTCTTCTACAGTATTTGTCCCGTTAGACAAAAATCGAGGAAGACATCTCTCAAAACCAACGGGCAAATAATGTTGAACTCCCGGTATGTTCAATGGGCTACCTGTCATCCATGGTGTAAACATAGCCATTAGTGAATCTTAAAGAATATAACTTTAATACCCAAAAATTTTTTTTATTTATTTTTTTTTTTTTAAATCAAATCAAATCACATTATTCCTGTATGAACAATCAAAGCGTTAGGAAAATGCATAGCAATTCATGTCCTCCTTTTAATAGTACAAGGTTGTATTGTTAAAAGAGGGCTAAAGATAATAACCAATAGGGCATGAAATATTCAAAATTTAAATCCCTATAGCATTTAAATCAATCTGAAATAAACCGGTAGCCCTCCTTCTAGCGCCCCCTCCTTCTAGAATTGTTGAGTGGTATTTTCACCCAATTGTGAAAACACACTCTCCGATAGGATTTGGGTTCCAAATCCTCTCTTGCAAAGAAATTAACAAACAATGAACTTCTCCAAGGTCTCCGCTATGTTAGCATTTGCTATATGTGTATTAATAATCTCAAATAAAGATATTCAATTTAAATGCTTGGAACACCTTAGTGATTGCAAGTAATCGTAAACAAGGGGCAATGTGGTTTATTTCACCATGAAACTTTAATGATTGTTCATTGTTTTTTTAGATATTGATTTTAGATGTTTATTTTAATGACTTGAAAGTTAAATCCTCGGAAAAATATAAAAAATAGAAAGTAAAAAATGAAATGTAGAAACTGAAATTAAAATGCATTCAGAGTGCTACTATCCTATTTGACAAAACCGAAGATAATGAGGTTTTCTTGCATACAACCTAACCTATTGAACCTGCAAACATGCACAATCCTGATAAGCTAAGTGCTGATTCCTAGGGTTTTGAATACGATTTCAGATTTAGACATTCGCATGAAGCAACCAAGAGAACTTGCATTAAACTTCACTTATAAGCCTAGAAATCTGAAAGGGGAAAATAGACATTAAATCTTGCATGCAAAAAATGACTCCTTCTTTCTTGCCCATGAGATGCAAATTTTGTATATTTTCTATATTAAAATTTGTCATTTTACAATAACAGAAAGCTTCTAGTTCTCCAAAACCAGAAAAAGTGGAAGAAAAACACTCCAAAGCGAGGCCCAGAATGGCTCATCACCTTCGGCTACGCAACTCTGCTCCTAGCGGTTTTCGACCCTTGTACCAATCTTTGCCTCTACTTTTATACTTTTGGCAAATGCTCTCTCCTTCCACGATGGTTCGTTTCTTTTCCCGAATTGCATCGTTTCGTATTCCCCATCTCATCATTGTCTTTGACTTCCTGTTCGATGTCTAAACGTTTGATCTTCTTTGTGAACTGTAATGCTTCTGTAGCCCTTACACTTTTATGCCACGTGTTTCATGCTTTTCTGCATGTTCCGTAACTGCCCCCTTGTAAATCGTGACCAAAAATAGCATGTCGCGATATCGCGACTTTTTTCATGCAACTTGTTCCTTCCTCATATGAAAATGAGACATGTCGCGATATCATCGACATTTTTCCCTTGTCCCCTCATGCACGAAAATAAGACATGTCATGAAATCGTGACATTTTTTTATTTAGCTTCTGAAATCGTGACCTCTTTGGAAATCAGAGCTTTTTTGTTTGTCGTCGATTTTTTTTCTTGCGTGACTTTTTTGCGTTTTTTCGTTTTTCTTTTTTCGTGAAATTGACGTTTCTATTTTTTCTTTTATTTGTCGTGAAATGTGGACATGTCAATCATTTTCCTTTCCTTTCTTTTGTATCGTGACTTTTTCCTTTGTCTCGACTTTTTTCATGATTGATATCGCGACACTTTTCTTCTTTTGACATGTGACACGTCGTGATATCAGCACATTTTTGTCGACATTTTCTTGAGGAACATGTCGATATCGACGACAACTTTCATTTACGGAGCAACATGTCGTGATATCGTGACAACTTTTCATTTTCGACGCGACGGAGCAACATGTCGCGATATCGCGACAACTTTTCATTTCGACCGCGATGGAGCGACATGTCGCGATATCGCGACAACTTTTCATTTTGGCCGCGACGGAGCAACATGTCGCGATATCGCGACACTTTTTCCCTTTTGTGAAATTTTGCTTTTTCTTTGATTTTTAGCATCTGGGCCACTGCGGTCTTCTTTGAAAGCATGCAAAAAAGGTGGGTCCCCAATTTTGGGGTGTGTTGTGGATCAGCCACAACAAATGGTGACTCTGCTGTCAAATGCTCTTGAGCATTTTGGTGAGAACCCAACCTGAAATATACAAGCTTAGATACAGGCGTCAGCACATAAAAGATAAACAAATACCGATAGATCAGAAATACATGAAACATCGGAATCATTAAGTATCAGCTCGGTGTGTGCAATGTGTTTTCATTCCCTATCGCTTGAACTTGATCAACATTCCATTGTCGGTTTCACTTATGATTTGTATGCAAGGCTATGAATGATTTGTGCAGGATTTGATGTATGATGAAGATGCTGGAGATATAACAACCTGCTTTACAAAGGCTCAAACCTTCTAATATCATGAACAAACATATCAAAACTGTCAAACCCTCTTAGGATCAAATATATGTATACTGAATTAATTTATTAGATCCCAAAGTTGGTTATGTGTCACTACCATCTTGAACCCATGTGCAAGTGTGAGTGAAATCAGAACTTTGGGGAATAGGATTCCCAACCTAAGCGAGATGGGAATTTAACCCTATCCTTACTATTCTGATTTGGAGTTCATTACCTCATCTTGAACAAAATAATTTAACCTGTTATGGATGAAATGGTCATGCTAGTCTATCCCTATGAGCAATCAGTGGTCTTGCTTTTAGACAAGACATGCTGCCACGCATGAGCATACTTAACCCCATAATCCATGACTTGGCTTCATTCATTCTTTTTCTTTTATTTCTTGGACCTTTGGGATGACTACCCATCCTTGCTAGGGACATGTAGTATGATCCTTCCAATCCAATATTAAGATGAAATGGGAAATATTAGTTAATTTTATTTCTTGGACCTTTGGGATGACTACCCATCCTTTGTAGAGGACATGTAGTACGATCCTTCCAATCCAAGATTGAGATGAAATGGGAAAAATTAGTTTTACTTTTATTTCTTGGACCTTTGGGATGACTACCCATCCTTTGCAGAGGACATGTAGTACGATCCTTCCAATCCAAGCTTTATGATGAAATGGGAAAGATGGAAGCTTTGGGGAATCGGATTCTCAACCTAGGCGAGATGAGAATTATGCCCTATCCTTACTACTCCATGTAGGTCAAATCAGAGCTTTGGGGAGTTGGATCCTCAACCTAAGTTCGATGAGGATTTAACCCTATCCTTACTACTCTGGTTTTAGGCTTTAAGCTTTATGGAAGTGGTAAAAACCATTGTTTTAAGGATTATGTTGCATGATAGGATAGACATGAAATATTCTTTTCACCTCACCTTTTCTTCCAAGTATGGTTTTGATCATTTTGCTCAAGATCCTTTTTAATGTGCATAGAATGTGCTTGGTTCAAGATAGTTCGGGCATCAGTTCCCAACCTTAGGATTTTTTTATGTTTTATGTTATAGAATAACCCTAAGAGGATTCGACACCTTCTCAATGATTGCACATGAAATGAAAATGCAACTGAGATGACATGTATATGCAATGTGGAATGTGAACTGAGATGTGAATGCACTGCTTCTTTATGGAAGTATATCACCTACTTTGCCATAATTTGCAAAACTGACAACTTCATGCATCACAAGTTTCAAACGATATTATTTAAAATGTTTGTGTTACTTGTGGAGCTTCTACAACACAATTCCAATGTTTCATATTCTCCTGATCTTAGGCATAAGTTGACATCTCAAAATTTTCCTCTTTTTTTTTTTCTTTTTTTTATAGACAAACCAAACATGTCAAATAAACACACAACTTTAAATCAAAACTTATTCAATCCAAAACCAAACTGCAATCCCAAAAATGAAACTTGAAAACACAAACCAAAACCAAAAACCAAAATCTATATACAAATGTACAATATAATACAAGATGATGCCAAGCTTGGACTATTACTTTCCTGGATCCCAAACATGATTAGAACATTTCAAAAAACATATGACACAATACACATGCCAAATGTTGTAGGAATCCAACAATAATAAGATCAAACCAAGCAATGCAACAAATTTCAACTTGCCATGCTCACCATACCAATTTGATTTAGTTCTATTACCAACATCATAGGTGAGATTCAAATCACTAATTGATTAGACAATGGTTGGTATTCAATTTTATCTTGTCTATTCTTGAAAGTGTCAAGTTTCATCATTCCATTCATGATTTAGAAGTAGGCTTTCCTTTTCAAATGTGAGATGTTGCAAACAAGAGCCTATTTCTAAAAGTCTTGAATTCAAATCATTTTCCAGGATTTTAAAGCAATCAAAATCATTCAAAACTTGACAAGCATCAACAAAATTTGGCATTTCCTCATTAATGATGTTAGCATCCAAAGGGACATCATGTAACCCATCACTTGAAATTTTTGTAGCTACTACCAAAGGTAAAGATTTCACCTTGTCATCCATACTCAACCCATCATGGTTAGAATTTACCACAACTTGATGAGTGTTAGTAGCTTTTTCTTTTTCTCATTGTCTTCTTCATCATCCAACACCTGTTCAAAAACACCAAAGTTAGGCACCCAATCAAACATGCGTCCATATTTTTCAAAACAAGAGCCTAGTTTTTCAAGATATGTGTCGCGTGACACCTTTCCATGATCAATGGCTTGAGTTGCCTCAAAATCCATATTTTCATTAGGATCATCAATAGTATCAAACCCACACCACTTAGGTTTTGTAATTTCATCATTTTGAGATGGCATAGACATTGTAGAAACAATAGGTGGATCAAGATTTTTGATTTCTTGCCCCTCAAGGGGAACAAAAACAATTGATTCTCCTTCTTCATCCATGGTAGTAGAATCATTATCCTTCTCCAACCTTTGATGAGATTCCAACCCTTCTTCCAAAACATTCTCAGATTGTACAGGACTTGTAATATCCTCATATGAAAGGGCAATTGTATTATCCTGCATATCAATAGGCACACAAATTTCATCAGAAGGTTTGGAGTGAGCATACTCTTCCCAAGAATCATAATGATCATCTTTCAAAATCAAATTGTGATGCTCAACTATTTCTTCATCATCTTTTAATTCATCAACATGTTTCTCATCAAATTTATCTTCTCCTTCCTTAGATGGTTCAATTACTTCCAAAATTGGGTTATTGCTTGTATTCAAATTGATAAGGTTATCATAATCCACATGTGTAACCCATGATTCATGTTTAACATAATTTGGAAGGTGTGAATTTTCTGGGCCATTACTTTCAACAATGTCATCCAATGTGTCATCCGAATCAGATTCATCCTCATAGAATTCATCTTTTGGTGAGTCAAGGGTTTCCAATCTGTCACATGTTTCCATACTAGTTGGATCTAGTACTCCTCCCTTGCCTAAAATCATATTCTTATGAAAATCATTGAAATTGATTTTAGAAACATCTTTTGAATCAAGATGAGTATTTTGAAGTTGATTCATACTTAAGAAAGATGGTTGATCTTGCATAGTAGGTTGAGGATTTTGAAATTGATTGAAGCTTGGGAATGATTGTTGATTCTGAAATTGATTCACACTTGAACTTGGTTGAGGTGGATAAATCATTGGGTGGGTAAGGGAGGTATTAAATGATTGAAGATTATATGATCCAAAACCCACACCATAATTTTGACAACTCAATTGTTGCTCAATTGCCATTGCTTGAGTATAGGCTTGTGACAAAGATGTGATTTGAGGCATCCCTCGCAAATATGTGGACATGGGTGGGTCAAGAGCATTGACGTATATTTGGAGAGCCATTTCTTCTTGAAGAACATAAAATGTCACTAATTGAGTATATAATCCAAAGAACCTTTCAGAAAATGACTTCACATTTTCACTTGGTCCTTTTTTAATCATGAAAAACTGCTCGTACATGAGGACTGGGTCAACTCGCTTTTTGTTGAATTGATTAAGAAATGTTGCCTCTAGTTGAGCCCAAGAAGTGATAGACCCTAAAGGCAGACTTGTAAACCAATCATATGCCACTTTGTCCAAGGTGTAAGGGAACATTTTACAAGCAACATCATCATACCAACTTGTTAAGTGATTCACAACAAATTTGAATGCTTGAATATGTTCTTCTACAGTATTTGTCCCATTAGACAAAAATCGAGGAAGACATCTCTCAAAACCAATGGGAAAATAATGTTGAACTCCCGGTATGTTCAATGGGCTACCTGTCATCCACGGTGTAAACATAGCCATTAGTGAATCTTAAAGAATATAGCTTTAATACCCAAAAATTATTTATTTATTTATTTATTTTAAATCAAATCAAATCACATTATTCCTGTATGAACAATCAAAGCGTTAGGAAAATGCATAGCAATTCATGTCCTCCTTTTAATAGTACAAAGTTGTATTGTTAAAAGAGGGCTAAAGATAATAACCAATAGGGCATGAAATATTCAAAATTTAAATCCCTATAGCATTTAAATCACATAAAATAAACCTATTCATGCCCTCCTTCTAGCGCCAATCTGTTGAGTGGTATTTTCACCCAATTGTGAAAACACACTCTCCGATAGGATTTGAGTTCTAAATCCTCTCTTGCAAAGAAATTAAACAACTTCTCCAAGGTTCCGCTATGTTAGCATTTTGCATATATGTATTAGTAATCTCAAATAAAAGATATTCAATTTAAATGCTTGGAACACCTTAGTGATTGCAAGTAACTATTAACAAGGGGCACTATGGTTTATTTCACCATGAAACTTTAGTGATTGTTCATTGTTTTTTAGATTTTGATATTTTTTAGATGTTTATTTTAATTCCTTGAAAGTTAAAGCCTCTGAAAAATATAAAAAATAAAAAAAAAAAAAAATGAAATGCAGAAACTGAAATTAAAATGCATTCAGAGTGCTACGATCCTATTTGACAAAACCGAAGATAATGAGGTTTTCTGCATACAACCTAACCTATTGAACCTGCAAACATGCACAATCCAGATAAGCTAGGTGCTGGTTTCTGGGGTTTTGACTATAAATTTCAGATTTAGACATTCGCATGAAGCAACCAAGAGAACTTGCATTAAACTTCACCTATAAGCCTAGAAATCTGAAAGGGGAAAATAAACATTAAATCTTGCATGCAGAAAATGACTCCTTCTTTCTTGTCAATGAGATGCAAACTCTCTATATTTTCTGTATTAAAAATATGTCATTTTACAATAACAGAATCTTCCAGTTTTAACAAAACCAGACAAAGTGGAGGAAAAACACTCCAAAAGTAGGCCTAGAATGGCCTATCACCTTCAGCTCTGCAACTCTGCTCGTAGCAATTTTTGACCCCTGTACCAATCTATGCCTCTGTTTTATACTTTTGGCAATTGCTTCTCCTTCCATGATGGTTCGTTTCATTTCCCAGATTGCATCGTTTCATATTCCCCGTCTCATCGTTATTTTTGACTTTATGTTCGATGTCTAAACGTTTGATCTTCTCGGTGAACTGTAACGCTTCTGTAACCCTTACACCTGTATGCCATGTGTTCCACGCTTCTCTGCATGTTCCGTAACTGCCCCCTTGTAAATCATGACAAAAAATAGCATGTCGTGATATCGTGACGTTTTTCTGCATGCAACTCTGTTCCTCTGCCTATTTAGCAAAAATGAGACATGTCGCAATATCACGACGTTTTTCGGCCAACAGCCTTGTCCGCCATCATGCACAGTGAAAACATGACATGTCATGAAATCATGACACTTTTCTCTTTTGCACCATCTTCTACTTTCTATCATGAAATCGTGACAATTTTTTGTACCACTTGGCTGCTTTCTGAAATCGTGATGCTTTTCTCTTTCAGGCTGTCTCACTGCTTCATGTCGTGAAATCGTGACGCCTTTCATTTGGAGCTGTCTTGTGGCTTTCTGTCGTGAAATCATGACGCTTCTCCGTTTCGTACCACTTTACTTTTCGCTTTTCATCGTGAAATCGTGACACTTTTCTATTTTTGGCTGCTCTTGCTGTATTTGGTCACGAAAATGTGACATGTCACGAAATCACGACATATTTTCCTTCCGTACCATTTCATTGCTTGGAGCCACAAAAACATGACCTGTCACGATATCATGACGTTTTTCTACTTCGTACCCCTTTGCTGCTTCTTGTCGTGAAATCATGATGCTTTTCATCTTTGGCATGTCTTGCTGCTTCAGGTCACGAAAACGTGACATGTCGTGATATCGCGACAATTTTAGTGCCTTGCCTTGTTTGACTGGTTTGATCACGATTTTATGACACGTCGCGATATCGCGACATTTTCTCTTCATGATGCATTCTGCTGCTCATAGCCGCGAAAACATGACATGTCACGAAATCGTGACGTTTCTTTCTTTCTCTACATTTTGCTTGTCTGAGCCACGATAGAGCAACATGTCGCGAAATCATGACAACTTTCATTTCTTGGCAGCGATAGTGCAACACATCGCGAAATCGTGACAACTTTTATTTCTGACCGCAACGGAGCAACATGTCGCGATATCGTGACAACTTTTCAATTTTGGCCGCGACGGAGCGACATGTCGCGATATCGTGACAACTTTTCAATTTCGGCCGCGATGGAGCGACATGTCGCGATATCACGACAACTTTTCAATTTTGGCCGTGATGGAGCGACATGTCGCGATATCGCGACAACTTTTCCCTTTTGTGAAATTTTGCTTTTTTCTTTGATTTTGAGCATCTGGGCCACTATAGTTTTCTTGGAAAGCATGCAAAAAATGTGGGTCCCCAATTTTGGGGTGTGTTGTGGATCAGCCACAATAGATAGGTATGTCCCTAATGGCTTGAAAGAGAGGAATTATGACTGTTAAGTTTTTTAAACTAGAAAGGATATCCAAATATATTTTTATTATTTTCTTGGATTCTTGAAACCTTTGTGGAAAATGTGGAACCTCATATTTGTTATTTACAAGTGTTGATTCTTTTTCTACCTCCTCTATAAGGGGTGATACCCCTTTATCTATCTCTATTGGTTCCTATTCTTCTATAATAGGAGTGAATTCTATACCTAATTACTTTCCTAACATTAACTAGATAATATCATAATCTACCTTAATATTATACATAGGGTACATATCATTTTCCATCTAATAAGCTGGATGTAGCTTGTTGTTTGGGTTTGTTGTTGGATGTGTTGATAATTGAGGAGTCCTTAGAGTAGGAAGAGTCAGCAGGCTTGGCTATGGTGGAGTTGGAGTAGCATGTTGTGGATATTGATTCCAAGCTTTCTGATTTCTTCACTATTGCCCACGCTATTGGTATTGGTTCCAAGGGTAAGGGTTGTAAGGATTAGCTCCTTGGGGAAATTTATTCCAAGGATTTTGATCATACCAACCCATGTTGGGTGGATGGGCTTGACCTTGGTTTTGATAATTGCTGCCCCCATAGGATGAAATTCCTGATTGCACATTTTTATCCATAGGAGACTATTGAAATTTCCTCCTATTACCCATGAAGTATGCCTCTTATACTTAAGTTTCATATTTAGATTTCATTATTTGTGGACACATACATGAACTTTGTTTTCTAGGAACTCATTTTTGGGGTGTTTGCCTCTGCATTTAGGAAAAAATTAGGCTAATTTTGCTTCATTTTTCTACTTCTTCTGAAGTAGCAGGGTATCCATTTGAAGATCCAAATATGATAACATCTCACTCTTCAGGTCTTCTAACATGTTGCCTATTTCTATTTTAGTGACAACGACTAACTGCTTAACATTTCTAGAGGTTAACTTACCATTTCTTCTTAAAACGTTTCGACGCAACTGTCTGAATATCATCCATTTGGTGTTGGTAAATGTCTCCCCTAGAGATCATGTTTAAAGCTTCTAAGGATTCATTTGTCAGTCCTTTCATAAAGATGCTTCTTAGGGACCTATCTTTTAGTTTTGAATGGGGTGATATTTGCAAATTAAAGCTAAACCTATCCCAGTATTCTTCCATAGATTTCCCTAAATTTTGTGTCATATCTAGGACTTCCTCTATCACATATATTGCCCTACCAAAATATTGATACTGATCCAGGAATTTTTTTTTAAAATTTTTCCAGGTAGTTATTCGTTTATCCCCTAAGCTGATGAACCATCACAAAGCTGAATCATCAAGGGTGGAAGGGAATAATTTTAGTTTCTGAGAATCTATGGTGTAATATGTAACACAATGGTGGAGTATTCCTGGTGGGGAGGTGTTTTCCAAAGGTTAGAATGATTCTTAGGCCAATTCTATCTCACTTGCCAAATCATATAATATCCTGCTCACACAAACTACCCTTGTACAAACTATAATCTCCTTGTATGGCCTTGAATTACCTACACTGTATGATCTTAGATCGTACAATGTCCAAGATGGTATGATATTACACTTATAAAAACTAATGGATGCTATTTTGGATGCTATCGTACATAGTTTTGTAATTGATCAAGTCGATTTCCAAAACTGCCAAATCAAGTTTCTCTCGATCACTTGTTTTGCCAAATCGGGTAAAATTACTTTGTATAATTTGTACGATGTACGATGTATGATCCAAGAAAAATAAAGGTACAACATGGTGTTAATTGAGATTTTCTTCTTATCCAATCTCTCTTCGGGATGTTTTTTAAAGGTTTGATAGCCCAAACAATATAATATCTTTCATAGGCAAAACATCTTAAACAGTATGGTGAGAGATTCCATACAAGTAACTACACCCAAAAATCATACAATGTTCTTTAATATGTCCTTAGAAATGTCCTCATGCTCCTAAATCATTCTCCATGATTCACCAATGCCAATCTACTTAACAAAGCTGCAACAATGCATAAAACTAACATATAACAGTAAGATAGAAACTCAATTACATAATATCAATCCACAATTCATTATCCATCCATATCAAGATCATACACAGTCATCCACAACATATTTATTATCATTAATGGTTGTAGATTTGATTTAAAATATGGAAAACTATCTCAATGTAATGGCAATAACTAAAAAATATAATTAACTCTCTATTCTAGCAACCAGTAACCAGTAAACTAGTAGCCAACACTATCAATTTGAAAATGGGGCCTTATATAACATTTTCCAGACCATTCCAAAGTGGTTCCTAAGACAATACATTATTCACAACTACCCATACACAACTAAACATATTATTTTGGCATTTTCCTAATTTTAACACCTTAGTTAGCAAATCCATGCGTCATTTCAACCTAAAATTACATTTCCTTTGCATTTGAGTGAATTTTGGTGCACCTTGTATGATTTTATATTGCTCTATAATATTTTCCAATACGGTTGTACGATTTTACCCTTCACTGTATGATTTTCTCCCCATTGTATGATTTTACAAAACTTGAGCAAATTGTCACAAAACTATCAAAATCGAGCAAATCACTTCTTCTTCTTCTGGGAGGTGGATTTACTACCTACATATTCCCTCCCCTTTACTTTGGTCGGTGTCCTCGTTGAATCATTCTATTTATTTTGCTGGGATTCATATTTTTGCTAATTTAGCCTCCAAGTCCTTGACTTGTGTCTTGTACATTTCTCATTCATTTATTAGCTTGGCTACATAGCTCCCCATTTTAATGGCTTTGGCCCCATGAAGGTTAGCCTTCTACTCGAAAGCTTTCATGAAGTCCATCATTTTATTTTCCTATTTGGAGGTACTCTTCGTCAACTTCTCCTTCTAGTGAGCTTCTGCCCAAGAAGCCACCTGGAGTTCTTCATTCTTCTCTATAATGGTCTCCAAGTGGTGTTTGATATCTACCTCTAAAGCTTGAACCTGGTCTTATTTAATCCTCATCTGAGATTTCTTCTCCATGACCATATCATTCAGCTTCTTGTTGTCCTTTGTCAGCTACTCTATCTGCTTGGATTGTGTAGCCATCTGCTCACTCTTTTCGTCCAATTGAGCTATAATCTACTCATATTTTGCTTTGATTTGTGCCTCAAAATCCTTAATTTTATCCTCTACCATCTGGGAGATATGTCACTTGTCCTCTTAAAGCATGTTAACTATGTCTTCAGACTCAGTTCTGAGGCCTGAAAGATCCTCTTCTAGCTTCTTTATTTTCTCTTCTACCATAGTTTTGATTTTTTGTAGTTCATATTCCATTATGACATATTCATGTTGAGTGGTTGTAGTCTCTTCCTTTTGTGCCTTCTTGAGATGATGGATTTGTTCCAATCCAATGCTCAACCACTCTATCTAGTGTGTTATAAAGTTCAACTTCCTTAGGGTAATGGACACTCCGATAGCGACCCTCCTGTATTCAAATTATACCATATTTGTGGGGGTAGGTTGGATGACTCACTCAATCCAAATATATCCTCGGGTCCTTGTAATTCATGACCATCCCTTTTGGCAAGTCTTCTCTTCCTAATATTGTTGTTACCTCTTCCCTGGATAACCTCCATGGACGTTGTACATGGATGTCTACTATCCTCCTTATGTGCTTCGCACCATTCACCCATTATGTTATCTTCTCCAATTCGAGAGACACTTTTTCCTCCCACAACTTTAGTTCTCCCATGTAGCCAATGCAAAATTCCATTCTAGCACTATTCATCACATGGCCTGACTGATCAAAGAAGTGTTCCACCTTATATTCTACTCCATGTACCTCCTCTTTTGTAGTGATTCTTTGGAATCATGGTATTTATAGAAGATAGCTAGATTGCATGCTCCGTCGTTCGTTCTTCTATAGGAGTTCTTGTATTATTACTCTCTAAGCTGGCTAGAGCTTCCTCACAACTCTCAAAATGCTCTCTCTGTATCTATATTTTTTTGAGGTGGGGAATGTTTTACTATTTTCTCCTCCTCGCTATCCATAATATTTACCATATCCTCCTGATATTTTTATTGCTCAACTTGTTTTTGAGCCTTTTCTGTTTTGGTCGAGCCCCCCTGTTGCTCCTCCATACTTTCTCGAGCTACTTATTGTTCCAAGTCACCCACCTGTTGTTCCTTTATCACTTATTATTCTTGGATTTGTTGCGCATCCCTTACTATGACCTATTGAGCAACAAGTGCTTCTTTCTCCTATGGCACTTTGGTGTTATTCAATACATTTTTCTTACTGGAGCTTCCTATTACAAACTTATAACGAGCCTTCTTCTTGGGCTCTTCCTCTGTGATACTTATTCCTACTCCCGCTTCATCCTGGGTAGAGGCTACTCTATCGTGTCCTACCTCAATTCCCTTAAATAAATCAGAGGCATCCATATTATAAAAATGTTCAAATATATCTAGAGATTTCACTATTTTCTTCACCTCTGTCCAATACAACTCATCCAGTTCTATCGCTTATGAATCTAACTGTTCCTTCATCTGCACTTTCAAAAAAAAATTGCTTGCTATTTTTTCTTGTTGCCTTCTCGTCCTTATTTGTACTAGGCTACTCTCCCTTTTTTGAGTGAGAGGTTGCTCCTACTGCCTTTGTGCAGGTACTTATTGTTCTAGTTCTAGCTCCAACTGTCTAGAACACTTCCTTTGATGGTGTACATCAACATCCTCCTCTAGAGATGTATCTCCTTGAGCTTCACTCCGATGTCACTCACTTCATGTGCGTGGTTTCTTCGGAGTACCTTTTACAAGTGGTACAACATTTACCCACTTTAATATTTTTAGTTGTCTTCACTTGACTTCTCTAGGTGGTGTCAACCCTGGGAAATGCATTCCTACTTCTGTAACTGTATTCAATAGCAATCCAATTTCCTGAAAGGCCATCCTAAAATTCTTTGATCTCTTGGTCAATACCACATGAATTATTCTCTCTAGAAAGGTACCCCAATCATATGGAATTCCTTTGGTGATACCTTCTATGTATTATGCCATCCACATTGGCATATTTGTCACCCTTATGTCCCTTGACAATCGAGCCATTACTGTATTCATTGCACATGCCCAATGTTCTCCTCGTAACTGGATCTATTTGATTCCACATGTTCCTATGCCTAAAATATTTTCCTCTATCAATGATTTGAAATTGTTCATGGTGGTAACTAGGCGGTATGCCCTACCGAGCCTACTATTTTTTTCACTATCTCTATGCCTTCTACCGACAACCTAAATATTTTTTGGAATGCCTCTACTGAAACTTCCACTTTCACTAACCTTTTTCCAAAATTGATGTAGGCTATCCGAGTTGCTACATTATATACCTAAACTATCTGCAAAATATATTTCTAGAAGAATGTTTGATGAAATGGTAGAATCTATGCAATGATTGCCACCTGTGCATCCTCGAATGTCTTACTCTAGGGATGTCCCCTATTCTTCTCCTCATTCCACCATTTACTGCATGCTTTCGCTCTGTGTTGTATAAATGTAAAATTTGACACTTCCACTTGGCCTTCCTCCTGTCCACTACTCAGGTGTTCTTCTTGTTCCTGTACATGTACCTCACTCCTTAATTCCCTTTGTGAGGTAGCTTCTTGGATCATTCTTCCCTTTCTGTGCCTCGATGGTGTTCTGTCCAAGTGTGCTTGCCAATGTCGTTGACCCCTCCATGGCCTGTATCCTCCTCTCCTCCACATACGATTACCACACCTCCCGTGGGATTGAAACTACCGCCCATGGTACTACCGTGGGTATGCCTCTCTCTCATGCAATGAACTTGGTGATCTCTCCATTTGATTTATTACGATCCACCTTATCCAACATCCAAATTATTTCATTTAGATATCCCATCGATTAGTTCAACCCCCTCTTCCATAATTAGAAGCGTACCAAAAATCATACAACCTATTATAAAATCATACAATGTATAGTTCTATATCCCTTGTATGGTTTTACCTTCCTCCTTTCGCTCCTAGATCGTACAATATTATGCAATTCTTTTCTCCACCCTGTCAGTATTCAAACTGTCATAACTCCTTAAAATTGTACAAATGCAACTTGAAATCATACAGGGTGATAGTACTCCATATAATATCACTTTTTGGTTACCCCCACTTTAAAATTCGTACGATTATGTACAATTCCATACGATCCTTTGAAAAACTGCCAAAAATGAAAAAACACTCCAAACTGCCATATTCTTTCTGAAAATCGTACAAGCTGCCCCAAATAATATAGTACAACTTCTATAACCATCAAAGATACAAAATCTTAGGATTTCTACCTCCTTTGGCAAATCTTCCACCGACCCAGTTGTCGGATTGTCCCGATCTCCTTTTTAGTGCTTTTCTTCAGCAAATCTTCCACTCCTTCAACCCTGGTGCAATTTTCTTTAACTTGAAAAAATTATGGCTATATTGTATGGTTGTACATAATTTTTTTTTCTTCCCCCATGATTCTTAGCTTGATTTTTGCTAGATTCCTCTGTTTTTAGGGGTCTATCCTTCCATTCTTTTGAAATTTCAACAATCTTACCATCAATTTCTGCTTCCTCTAGTTCCAACAACAATTTCCCACTCTTGAATTTGTACAATGATTTATTCTAACTTATTTTGCTATTATACCTCTAAAAATTTGAATTTCCCCCTTTTTATGGAGAAAAACCCTAATTCCTCTTTCTCGGGTTGATTTCTTGAACCTAAAAAGATCTCCTTGGTACAAAATTTGAAATGGGTCTACAATTTTAGAGTGTTGGTGAATATTTATCACCCATGTAGTCTTATTTTATCAATTGTATGCTTTTCCTCTTCAATTTCCTAAAAAAATTTGAATTCTGCTTGGTAATTGTGAAATTGCCAATTTTCTTTCCTTTTAAAGAAATTTTTTAAAACCCTAACTGAAACCCTAACCATAAAGAAATCATAAATGATGCCATATTTCATGATTTCTCATCTCCACTGTTGGATGACTACCAACTCAGTAGTTGGTTTAAATTTTTTATCTTTTTCCCCTTCTTTTCCTCGAATCGTTGCTTTTCTGCATACCGCATTAAATGGGTAGTTGGCAAATCGTACATTGTACGATCTAAATCATATAGTATACAATCATGTACGATTTGCATGTTAGTATTGATTGTACGATATTACATTGTATGATTCCATATTGTACTTTTTCTTTGGAGAGGCCATCATTTCTGATTTTCAACCTCACCCTTCCTAATTTCATCCCGAGGGATTTTCACAACTAAGGCACACTTTTTTTTTTCAATTTTCTCTTTCTTTCTTTGCAGAAGGGGCTACCATTTTTGGATTTCACCCCACTTCTTAACATTGTACTATTATGGCTTGTCAAGCTCCTTTGGCTTCAAAAATTCCAAATATCTGCTACAACTGGTATCTCTTCATTATGTAGCTCACACCACCTTGTGGCCTTAAACCTGATCAAGATGAACAACATTTTCAACATGATGGGTAACACCCATCTCCACCTATGATGGGGGTCAAGGGGGTGAAAATACCCTTGCAGGATCAAGGGATAGTGTCCCTTGCAAGGTCAAGGGACAACATCCCTCATGTTTTCCCTATCACGAGATAGGGCAGGGTCGAGGGGCAGTGCCCTCATGAGGTTCGGGGCAGAGTATCGAAACCTCAATGGAAAAATTGCTAAGACCTTCATTGTCAAAGTCAAATTTTTCTCTTCCTTGACACTTTGGGGTTCTTTACTTAACCTCCCTAAACAAATCAACATTGACTCCCTTTTACCTTGTCTTAACCATTGATGGAACACTTTGTATGGTTATACTATGTATAATTTCATCTTGTATGATTTCCTTTTGCATGATTTCTTCTTGTACGATCTCACATTGTGCAATTTGACTTGAAATCGTACAATCTCTACCCACTGTACGATTTCACCCAACCAACGTACAATGCCCTCTTGCAAAATTGTACCATCCCATTCTTCCTTAGGGAATTTTGAGTGTATGATGGGTTGTTCTATTTGGGAAACATCTTCCATCAAAACATCCTCCATGTCAACATATTCCATGTCAACATATTCCATGACAACATCTTCCATGTCAACATCTTCCATGTCATACCATATTCTACATATTTTATTACTGTGAGGAGTGTCACAAACTACATCACTAGTGACAACCTTCCTCTTTACACCATTTACCCCCAAATGGTTATGCAGGTTCTGATATACCTTGTGGGGTCTTCCTTACCCTCACCTAAAAATTATGGACATCGTTATTGGCTACTCTATTAGCCATCTTAGGAGATTCATCGCTCTCACTTGAGGTGTCTCGTGGAATCTCTATTGGATTCCTCCTTGGAGGTGTCTTATTCTTGTTGTCATCAGATGTGTCAATTTGAGGTATCTTGTTTTTGTCATACAATTCAACACTTATCATTAATCAAGCAATGATTAAATAATACAATGAAAGCCTAAGTTAGCTTGTAACAACCGAAACTAACTAAGCCCACTTAGGTGGTAGTTCGAACAATATCAATAATAATGTAATAATGACATACATAATTAAATATACACTAACATACCCCCTTATTAAATTATTTGGATAATGTAATAACTACTAGCTACACTAAAAACCCCCCATACAATAATATTTGGGTAAAGTATATAACTACCCCAATACAGTAAAAACAAAAACAAAAATAAAATAATGGTGGCTCGTGCTTTGTCTCTGGCTCTAGCTCTAGCTCATGGCTCTAGATCTAGCTCTAAGCATACCTCTAGATCTATACCTTTGGGTCTATCTCTGGATCTGCTAATGAATCTACCTCTGGATTAGTGCCTATGGATCTACTTATAGATCTGCCTCTGGAAATTTGTCTCTGGGTCTATCTTTAGGTCTGTCTCTGGATCATTGTATTTGGGACTACCACTCGATCTATCACTGGATTTGCCTCGGGGTCTACCATAGGTTTTACCTTTTTGGTAGAATCCATACAACATTGCTTCCATAATGGTCCATTGTGTATGATCTATCCATCCACAATCAATATGAACCTTGTTGGCCATTTTTATTTTATACCAAAAAGTTGAAGAAGAGTGATTCATGCATCCACAAGAACCACAAAGATGTAATCTCCAACACTTAGCTGCAACATGTCCTACCTTTCCATAGTGACTGCAACAATGATTTTTAGGAGATGAAGAAGATTTAGGTTTTACAAACATGGAATTACTTATACTTGCATGTCCAGTATAGCCAAGGCCTTCATTCTTTGCCCTGACATTTAGCATTATAGGATTTTTAATGTCTTGTTCCTATTTACCTAATCTCTCACCATTGAATCCCATTTTATTCATAATTTTGGATCCAAATCCTTTGGTGTGTTTTTAAAAACACCCAATTTCATCATCTTCATCAATTATTTTAACAATATTGCATTTGTCACTATTGATGAGATTATGGAGTTCATTTTTAGGAGGTTCAGTTTTTAAGTCACTAGTGTCACAAGCAAAATTTGTTGTTGTGATGAGATCACCTGTGCTACAACTGATATCTACCATCATAGGCATGAGGTTGCTTGTATCACAACAAGCATTGACCATCATGGGCTCAAGGTCACATGTGTTACAACAAGGATTCGTCACCATGGGTTGAAGGTCACTTGTGTCACTACAAGCATCGAACATTAGGGGTTTGACCTCTATTTCCTCACTAAAGTCCCTGTACACTTTGCATTGGGCAAAATCAAGAGAAATCAATGATATGTAGACTGCACTTATGATGCCTATAGGGATTTGAACACCATTCTTCTGAAGTTCTTTAGAATCTTTGAGAATGGATTTTACACCACTGCATAGTGTAGAATATTTTTCATCCTCATAAAAATCCATTCCTTCCATCTCTAGTGGAAAGTAAGGACCTTTAACTGATTTTTCAACAACATTAGTTTTTTTAGGGGTTTGCTTTTTCTTTGATCTACCCATTTTTAAGGTATCGATCTCTGTTGAAAATGCACCTTTTACAATGAATTTTGCAAAAGTAATCTGACTAAGGTGTCGGTCACTGCTGAAAATGCACCCTTATAAGTCTTCCCCCCTTATTTTTGCAAAATTATATCTCCCCCTTTTAGTGCAAAAAATATGCAATAATTAAGCCTTAAAAGGCTCTTGACAAAGCTTGCCTTGTAGGTAAATTAGCACAATGTATCACCAAAAAAATCCCCCCTGTGTGAAGTACTTCATGGTTTCCCTGCCCCGGGGGTGTGGGGGGGTTGGGGGCTTGGGGAACCGCGCGCGGGGCGGGCCGCTGTTGCTTGTGCTTTTGGTGTCGTTTGCTTTTGGCTCTCTGTTTGCCTCCGTTCTGTGCGCTGTCGGTTTTGGCGTTGTGGGGCCGGGTGTTGTGGGGCTTGGCCGCGTGGGTGCTCCGTGGGCTGGGCCTCCTGCCCTTTCTTCTGCACCTTGGCTCCGGGTTGCTCTTGTTGCCGTGCTGGTGCCTGCTTGGGTGCCGGGCGGGTCTCCTGCGGTTTGGTCTCGTGCGGTGGGTCGGGTTCTGTGGGTGGCGGTCGCGTGGCCCGGGGGTTTGCGGGTGTGGTGGGTGTTGGCCTTCTCCTTGGTCTGCTTTTTGGTCGCTTCCGCTGTCTTTGTGCTTTCTTTCCTCTCTCCTGGGGGTCGGGACTCTCCCTTGGGGGTGATCTTTTGCCCCTGGGGAGGTGGGCGTGGGGGTCGGGGGGCGGGATATCGAGGGGACTCCTCGGGGGGTCTCCAGGGGTGGTGGTGGGGGCCCTTGGGGCCTGCGCGGGGGGAGCTCCGTTTGTCTTGTGGCCTGGCCTTTGCTCGGTGTTGGTCGCTTCGGGGGCGGGTCGGTTGGGTTTGGAGGAGGGGTCCTCTTTTCTTCTTGGCTGGTTGTGTCTGGTTTTGGCGGGTGTTCTCCTGGTGCCGACTCTTTGCTGTTAGCTCCTCTCTCGTCCGGTTGGGGTGCGTCTGGCTTTGAGGCTTGGGCCTGGAGGTTCCACGAAAGAAGGCATCAAGCAAGTAAGTGATATCTATTACACCCTCATCTTCAACACAATATTTTAAGTGTTGGTCATGCTAGAAAATATTATAAGTTGATTTTTGATGAGGGTAAATGCACCATTTTTGACAAAAAACATAGTAATAGAATCATTACACAAGTGCCAATGTTGAAGAATAGATTATTTCCTTTGAAGTTTGGCCAGCCAGGAGGAAATAAGTTAGCAAATGTTGCAATTACCATTCCATGTGTCCTATGGCACTTGAGATATGGTGACTTGAATTCAGAAAGTTTGAAGATGTTAACTTCACAAGAAATGGTGGCTGGACTTCCTAAAATTCAAGATAATAAGGAAGTCTGTGAAGGGTGTGCCTTGGGCAAGCATGCCAGATCGAAATTTCCTCATGGAAAAGCATGGAGGGCCAGCTATCCTCTTCAATTAGTGCATTCAGACATCTGTGGTCCGATGTAGACCAAGAGTCTAGGTAATCACTCTTACTTCCTACTTTTCATTGATGATTGCACAAGAATGTGTTGGATATATTTTTTGAAGCATAAGGATGAAGCATTTGCATGCTTTGTTGATTTTAAAGCAAAATTTAAAGTGAGAGTGGATATTCTATAAAATGTCTTAGATCGGATAGAGAGGAGAATACTCCTCTAATCGGTTTTAATTTTTGTAAACATCATGGCATCAAGAGGCGGTTCTCATCCTACCTCCACAACAAAATGGTGTAGCGAAAGAAAGAATCACACCATTGTGGAGATGGCACGGTCAATGCTTCAGCAAAGCATTTGAGTAATGCATATTGGGGAGATGCAACAAGGACTAGTGTTCCATCTTGAGCAGAAGCCTACTTCAAGTTTGAAAGGGAAGACACCTTCCAATCTTGGTATGGTAAGAAACCAAATGTGAAGTATTTCAGAGTATTTGGTTCATTGGCATATGCTCACATTCCTGATGAGCTGAGAAAGAAGCTTGATCCAAAGAGTCAGGCTTGCATTTTTGTAGGATACTATGAAAACATAAAAGGGTATAGAATTTACAATCCTACAACTCGAAAGATTGTGGTTTCAAGGGATGTGATTTTTGATGAAGGGGGAGAGTGGGGTAAGCCCCAAATATACAATGATGTTGAGTCACATGATATAAGTTCTCGGCGGGTGCGCGCGGATCCACGAAAGGCAAGAAATCTCCACATTCAAGCCCAAGCTCTTCAAGTTCATCTTCCTCACCTAGTCCTTCTCCACAGAGACCTGTAAGTTCCTCACCAATGGACATTGATGTTACATCCAAAGGAAAGAGAACTTTACTGTATCATCCATCATCTCAAATGTTGGATAAATTTTTTTCAAGAAGATATACTAGGAGTCAAGCTAGTGAAATGGAATCTGTTTTCAGTTAGAAAGTATGCACTTTTATGGTGATGATGAATCCCAACAGGAACCTAGGGAGATCAAGTTAACTATGCTTTGTTAACTAGTGCACACCTTGAACCTTCTAGTTATGAGAAGGCATGTACTCGAGAAGATTTGGCAAGATGCCATGAAAGAGTAGATAACCTCTATAAAAAACAATGACACTTGGGAGCTTGTAAAGCTTTCGAAAGGAAAGAAATGTGTTGGCTGTAAATGGATCTTCAAAACCAAGTTTAATGCTGATGGAAGCATTGAAAAGCATAAGGCAAGATTAGTGGCAAAGGGTTTTACTCAAAAGTATGGAATAGATTATGAAGAGACTTTTGCTCCTATAGCCAGATAGGAGAATATTAGAACAGTTCTTGCCTTAGCTGCACATAAAGGATGGAAAGTCCAACACATGGATGTTAAGAGTGCATTTCTCAATGGTTACTTGATAGAAGAAGTGTATGTTGAGCAACCACAGGGATTTGAAATACAAGGTAAGGAAAACCTTGTTTACAGATTGAAGAAGACACTCTATGGTCTTAAACAAGCACCAAGAGCTTGGTACTCACGCATTGATGGGTACTTCAAAGAATATGGGTTCACCAAGAGCAAAAATGAACCCACACTCTACTACCTAAAGCAAGGTAATGACATCCTCATAGTTTGTTTGTATGTGGATGATCTCATTTTTATGGGTAGTAATAAAAAAATGAATATGGAGTTCAAACACTCCATGATGACGCAGTTTGAGATGAAGGATCTTGGCTTAATGCACTACTATCTTGGAATGGAGGTTCATCAATCAGATACAGGGATCTTCATATGTCAACATAAGTATGCTCTAGATATGATCAAGAAGTTTGCTATGGAGCATTGCAAACCAGTTGCAACTCGAGTTGGACATGGGATCCAATTAAGCAAAGATGATGGAGCACCAAAAGTTGATGTGACCACTTTCGAAGCATAGTTGGGAGTTTGATGTTTCTCGCCAACACCAGACCGGATATTCAATATGTTGTATCTCTTGTTTCTAGATTTATGTCTAACCCCTCAGAGCTGCATTTGTAGGCGGCTAAAAGAATTTTGAGATATGTGAAAGGTACATTGGATTTTGGAATCCAGTTCCATAAATGTAACACTATCAAGCTTGTAGGCTTTAGTGATAGTGATTGGGGTAGCAATATTGATGATAGGAAGTCACATCGGAACTTTTTAGTCTTGGATCGGGACTAATAACTTGGAGTTCCAAAAGCGAGCGGTGGTAGCGCTATATTCAATAGAAGAAGTATATAGCGGTTACTTATGCAAGTACTCAAGCTTTGTGGCTAAGGAAAGTACTAGAAGAGATTGGAGAACAACAAAGTGGTCGACCAGAATCTCTGACAACATCGGTGCCATTCGGTTGACATATAATCTCGTCCACCTAGCTAGAACGAAACATTTTGATTGAAGTACCACTTCATCAGAGATATGGTGGAACATGAAATTGTTGAGCTTCATCTTGCACCTTTGGAGATGTTGCCATCTTCACCAAGGCAATGACTAAAGCTCAATTTGTAAAGCGAGGCCGTGTATCGTCCTCTCAACTTTAAGGGGAGAATGTTCAATATGAAAGGGTGGGGGGGCCGGCGGGGGGGGGGGGGGGGCCCCCCCCCCCCCCCCCCCCCCCCCCCTCCCCCCCCCCCCCCCCCCCCCCCCCCCCCCCCCCCCCCCCCCCCCCCCCCCCCCCCCCCCCCCCCCCCCCCCCCCCCCCCCCCCCCCCCCCGGGGGGGGGGGCCTTCGTGCCCGCTCTTCTCTCACAAATAAAGTTTACTATTTATGAAGCCTAAAAAAATAGGTTTGAATGTTTATGATTTTATGCCTCTTTGATGTTTGCCTTGAGAAAATAAATTCTTGCCCACCCTTTTCTTTGCAAAGGTATTTTAATTTTTAATTTTCAAGTTATAAAAAATATATAATTTCTAATGAAATTAAAAAATAAAGTATAATTAAATAAAAAAATTTCCTTAAAAAAATAATTTTAAGAAAAAATTAAATTATTCAATTAAACTAAAATTTTAAAACATTAAAAAATATATTATCAAAAACTTAATTTTTTTTTCTTTTACCTCTGAAAGTGGGGTGGAAGTGGTTTGAACCCCGATATAGCATCAGGTGGCATCTTAGCGCTCAATGCTGCTACCACACTAGCTACAGAGTTGTATGGGACTAAATGGGAAGATCCCTAATTTGTAGTTGGGTCATGTCTGAGCTGGCTCAAATGGGCAGCAATGATTCCTCCACCGCACGGTGCTGCCACTGCAGTGCTTCTTCCTCCACGGGGCGTTGCTGCCTCCTTTGGCGATGTGACATCTATAAAGTGCTCCTCAAATATTTGGCTTATCTGCATAGTGGAGGTTGGATGCCACCATAAAATGCTTGATATAGGTTAGAAACATAGGAGAGATCGATGCTTCTACAATTTCCAAAAAACTATTATGATCATGCTTCGGCTACATTTTTTTTTTTATTATTTCCTTAACGTAATGATTGCATCGCATTGGAGGATATAGAGCTATAGGAAACCATAAAACTAACCAAACAAATGGTTAATGCCTTCTAGGGATGGTTTATGTCGAATAGTGGTGGCTACAAATCATCTCTTCCAGTCCACACAAACCTGTTACAGCTAGGGCAAATGGTGATCGTAAATATCTGCCTACATGAATTAGGTTCGACTTTTCTCATCTTGTGATACCATCATGATTTTATCTGCCTATGATGGTGGGGAAATATTTACAAACCTTGATCGATGTCTGTTCAATCCTCCTACATAGTGACCTATCACGATGTTAGAGTATTCAGTTGTAGATATTCTCCTACAATAGGTGATGGCTGCAAATTATGCTTGGCGATTTAAACAAAATGAACTCAAGCTTCATTTGGAGATCTACCAAGGTTACACAACAATTAATATCCCTCTAGTTAGACCTGCATAATATCAACTGTGATGAAAGAACACCAAAAATGTCATGATGGCTTTGACGATATATGCTCGATCACTAGACTTCACTCATCCTCTTGACTTCCTACACGTGGTTTGTTGGGTTGGAGATGTTGGTTGCTTGTGAAGGGGCAAAGAGGTTTTCTCACACTATGGGATCTGTAGTAAGTAGGCTACAACAAGATAATCATCACCATTGTCTCATTTTTTCCCACATGGGAATGGTAAACATAGGTAGGAGGGTTTAAAAAATAAAACCTGCACATTATAATGTCTACCTTCGGGTAGACAATAATACCCGTAACTTTCCATCATGCGATGCCACAATGGAAATTTTATATTTGTACACCTTATGTTTCAATTGCTATTGTCCACATATATTCAGGTCCCACAGTCCAGGTTTGGTCCTCTAGCCTAGGTGTACGGTGCCACGTGTGCATAAGCTAGTTATTACATCTAGGATAGGTCTACATCAGAGCTAGCATGTCTGGATGTTGTTGGTCATGCATGCCCATCTTCAATTTTAGTCCCTAGTACATTTGTGTCTCCATGTGCCTAGTATCTTAGGTGAGTCGTCCTCCTGTCAATCGTGAGATTTTGAGCCCTGCAGGTTCTCAAATGATCTGATATGATTCAGATTGGTTAGCCAAATTCATGATCCAGTCAATGCTCACAACCAGTCTACCCATCATGTTCATAGCCCCATTAGGTATCAAAATACGTGACCATGTACAAGGTCCTAACCTTGGATGCAATATTGTCCTCTGATATAAATCAGATCAAGAAAATCTGAGGCTAGATATCACCAAGAGATTCATGAGTCAGAATCTAGCAGATTGTTGAATCATAGCCCAGATCGACCAAGTCACCTATCAAAGCTATGAGAACCTTGAATCTCGAGCTCTGATACCATGTCATACAATTAAACACTTATAATTAATCAAGCAATGATTAAATAATATAATGAAAGCCTAAGTTAGCCCGTAACAACCAGAACTAACTAAGCTCACTTTAGGTGGTAGTTCGAACAATATCACTAATAATGTAATAATGACATACATAATGAAATATACGCTAATAGTTTTGTCCCACCACTTGGTGACCAAATTCTCATGCGTCTTCACTTTGCGACCTTATTCAATGGTGTGATGGAGATGATATTGGTCTATCCTCCTAAGTTCTTGCGTCATGTTGCTCTAGTGCCTGACTCCCATCCTCTACACCCTCTTGCAACCTTAATGTCGCTTCGTCAGGTCTTACCATCCACTCTCCATAATCTTACACTTTTTATTTGTCAAATGTCTCCTCTATATTTGGTGGTTCTATATCCTTGTCTTCTGTCTCAATCAACAACTCCTCAAAGTCTCCTTCTTTAGATGTCCAAACTTGCTCTATTTTTGGTTCATGCGTACTCTGATCTGAGTTACTCGTGTTTCCTCTTTGAGTAATCCTCATGCTTCTTCTTACTGAAATTTTGTCTCATGGTTCTCATCTCCCATGAATTCATATACTGGTGTCCTTCATAAAATCACCTCAAGTATTTAGTCAAATTTGACCCATTTTAACAAGAATGCCAGATTCGATAAGGCAACGGTGCCAAATGTAACACACTTTGGTGCTACCTAATCAATCAATGGGTTCATACAACTACAAATAATGTGCCAAATGTAACATAGAAGTGGAGGATTCCTAGTGGGGAGGTATTTTTGATAGGTCAAAATTATTCTTAGGCCAAGTCTATCTCACTTGCCAAATCGTACAGTATCCTGCTCACGCAAACTACCCTTGTACGAACTATAATATCCTTGTACGACCTTGAATTACCTACACTATATGATCTCATATCGTACAGTGTCCAAGATGGTATGATATTACACTCATAAAAATTGACGGATGTTGTTTTGGAGGCTACCATACACAGTTTTGTAATCGATCAAGTCGATTTCCCAAAATTACCAAATCGGGTAAGTTTCTCTCGATCACTTATTTTGCCAAATAGGGTAAAAATACTTTGTATGATTTGTATGATGTACCAATACACATGAACTAAAGGTACAACATGGTGTTATTTGATATGCTCTTCTACTCCAATCTCTCTCTGGGATGTTTTGTAAAGGTTTGATAGCCCAAACAATATAATCTCTTTCATAGGCAAAACATCCTAACCAGGCTGGTGAGAGATTCCATACAAGTAACTACACCCAAAAATCATACAATGTTCTTTAATACATCCTTAGAAATGTCCTCATGCTCCTAAATCATTCTCCATGATTCACTAGTGCCAATATACTTAACAAAGCTGCAACAATGCATAAAACTAACATATAACAGTAAGATAGAAACTCAATTACATAATATCAATCCACAATTCATTGTCCATCCATATCAAGATCGTACACAGTCATCCACAACATATTTATTCTCATTAATGGTTGTATATTCGATTACAATATGGAAAACTATCTCAATGTAATGACAATAACTCATAAGTGTAATTAACTCTCTATTCTAGAAACCAGTAACTAGTAAACTAGTAACCAACAATATCAATTTGAAAATGGGGATTTATATAACATTGTCTAGTTCATTCCAAAGTGTTTCTTGAGAAAATCCATTATTCACAACTACCCATACACAACTGAATACATTATTTTGACATTTTCCTAAGTTTAACACCTTAGTTAGAAAATCCATGCGTCATTTCAACCTGAAATTATATTTCCTTTGCATTTGAGTGAATTCCGGTGCGCCCTGTATGATTTTACAATCCAGTTGTATGATTTTGCCATTTACTATATGATTTTCTCCCCATTGTATGGTTTTAAAAAACTTGAGAAAATTATCACAAACTGTCAAAATCAAGAAAATCATTTATTCTTCTAGGAGGTGGATTTGATGCCTACATAATCCACAGATTTGCATAAAACATCAAATTTAAATAGGAACAGGTATAGATCTTCTATTGGTAGTCCTCTAAAATTTGGAGTGTGGGCAGGAGATATTTGTTTCAACTTGTGATCTCCTCTTGCCTCTCTTATTGGAAAACTAAAACTAGTGGATGTTTCTTCTGAATTTTCTGCCATTCTATCCACTACTAGAGTTTCTACCCCTGCTACTTTCAAAGTAGCTATCAATACTTCTAATTCATTTATTTTATCCTTTAGAAGGAGGGATAATTCAGCATTTGAAATGGTTTCATCTAATACTGCTTGCCAACATTCAACATTTAGTAGATCCTCCTCATATTGAACTCTACTTATATTTGACCTTGTTCTAAGATTTTGCTAAATTGTTTCAGAAGGGTCTTGTGAAAATAGTGGGTGTTATGACCAATGCACAGGTGGAGAGTATAATGGTGAGATTTTAGTCTTAGTTTTAGGTTCTACTAAAGTAGAAGGATTTTGAGAAACAACTTCTTTGTTTTTGACAAAATGACCGTCTGGTCCCCTGTTCTTAGGTGGACTCATACAAAGTTTTAGATGAAGGTTTCTGAAGAAAACACTCTAAACTATTGTAACTATGCTTCCTTTAGAACAATAAATTACAATGGATACTCCTCAAAAATGGCACCAAAATGTTGGGCAAAATATTGATTAGTTTTTTTATGGTTCAATTAATTACCTCCATTTAATTTTCAACCTAGGGTAGCTTGTAGTCTTGTGAGCAATCGTGCAAAATATATGCTTGTAATTTCTCCTTCAGATATGAGTCCCTTATTATGGTTTGGGAGATGTTTGGTATTCATTGGAGTTTATGTTTAAACCAATAATATCATGCTAAGTCTAAGAAAATAGGATTGAAAACATTTAAAATCTAAATGACTACCTTGCTAGAAATTACAAAAAATAGGGGAAATAATTGGAAATAAATTAATCTATTAAATTAAATACAAAAAATAGGGGAAATAGGGAAGAAATATGTTTTGATTGGGCCCACACTTTAGAAGGTTCTACCCATGGTAGAATGATCATCGGATGCTTAGAAGATATTTTTTTATAGGAAAAATGTAGAGATTTTATCAACAGTTTACAGCAGAAGAAAATTACAATAAAGTATTAGGGGTCTTCTTCAGGGGTGGCATGCATATTTATAAGGTATGCAACCAGACCTATTAAAATTTCTAGGATGAATCATAAAATTATTCATTGTTACAACTATTTTTCTTAATTACAAGAATAAGGAAAAATATCATGATATTTCAGTGTATTCTGTTTCTAGAATACATTGATATTTATTTGCTTGATTATGGTTTACATATCATCTAGAATATGGGTGATGAATCACCCTTGACATTTTCCCATATCTGATTTCAATGCTAGAATTCATTTCATGCTGGTTGTAAAAGTTTCACTCTTTTTTGTCGACCATAGAGCCGTGTTGAAGTTTGGCATTCATGGAAATCAGGCATCGTGTTTGAAGAATTTGGGAGGCAAGCACCTTATATCTATAATTTGGAAAGTAGGTGCCTTTCATTGTACAATGAGAAGCATATGCATTCCATCGTTCAACAAAAAGTATATGCCTTCCACTGTTCAACGAAAAGTAGGCACCTGTCGGGAAGCAGGTGCCTCATTATTAAGTTCCAAACGTAAGTCATGCACTACAAAGTAATTTGGGCACTTGACTTCATACCTCTTTATCTATGTTTTGCAAATGTTTTTCCTTCATTAATTTGCAATTTCTAGGTCCGAATGGGATCTTGATGAAAACATGCCAAAAATACAATAATTTCCACTAAATATACACAAATTACACTTAAAGACAAATATTAGAAAACATGCAAAAAAAACTGTTAATTATATATATAATTTCCATAAAATGTTTATATCTACAAGAATATATGTCACACATTATGGAGAAAAGAGTACAAAAAATGAGAAATTTTGTGGCTCATCACCTACTTTCAAATATAAACTCATACAAATATTGCAAAAGATATAAATGCTTAAAACATAAACTATTGCAATACATAATGTAAATGTAGAAAGGAACAATCTCACAAAGTAACACAGAATCATAGGCCACTTCGAGGGGAAACCTCCTTCAATACTTTTATTCAATTATGTAAAAAAGATACATTCATTCTTGCCCATTAAAGTTTTAAAGACTTCATCTACCACCTAAATTTCAAGGTTTTCTTACATGCAAAATGCCATTTGAGCTAGAATATCCTACCTAAAAAAGAATTACATTTTGATAATAGTTACATATAATGACACCACTTGTCTATGTGCTTCTACATCTACAACTATTACAAAATATTATAAAATATTATCATGGGTGTCCTCCAAATTTACAAAATATTATAAAATATTATCATGGGTGTTCCCACATTCAACAAGGGTCATTACACCATAGTGTTAGGATGAGGTCCTAACATACCCTTCCCCTTTGAGAAGCTTTTTCCTCAAATCCAAATATAAGAATACTATATTTGGAGCTACTGAAGAGATTCCCACATAGCATATTTAGGTTGTAAGCCACACCATTGGAAAATAACATCAGTGATGATATGTTGGAGAATGGTATGTGATCTATGGTCTATAATGTATTCAAGTTCAAGAATGATGGAACCTTCATCATCCAAATTTAGAAGTGTAGACTGTACCTAGACCTTGTTGCCAACAAATTCTTTAAGAGAAAATACATGAAATATGTGATTAACTTTAGAATTAGCTACAAGGTCTAGTTTGTATGCTATCAACCCAATCCTTTGCAACACCTGATAAGTACCATAATATTGTGTGACAATTTTTTGACAACCACAAAGCTACAATTATGATTGTTTGCATGTATGTCAGTGAAGAAACACCATATCTCTAACATCAAAGCTATGTTTAGTGTAATGTTGATCTACTTGTTTTCATATGGTTCTAAGCCAAGTATAGATTGAATTTGAGTCGAAAAAAATGGAATCATACTGGCAGAGAGTGGAATCCATAGCTTGAACCTTGGAACTCCCTAGAATGTATGAATATGGTATTTGTGGAGGTTGACCATAGACTACTTCAAATGGACTCACCTTAGTGGGATTGTGATATATTATGTTATACCACCATGCCGCCAAAGGGAGCCACTTGTCCCATTGTGTAGGATGTTTAAAGGTGAAGCAATGAAGGTATGTTTCCAAGCATTTATTCACAATTTTAGTTTGGCCATCAGTTTAGGGATGATAGGTCAAACTCATATTGAGTTGTGTTCCTTGCAACTTGAACAATTCCTACCAAAACTTACTAGTATAGTTAGGATACCTATAAGATACAATGGATTTACGCATGTTATGGAGTCAAAATATGGATTCTAGGAAGATTTGAGAAACAAAAAATGTGATGTAGGGGTGGGATAAGGAATAAAAATGAGCATACTTTGTAAGACGATCCACTATCACTAGAACAATTGATTTTCCTATAAATTTAGGTAATCCTTCAATGAAATCCATACAAAATTCTATCCAAACTTATTTAATAATTAGTAAGGATTGAAGGGAACCAGGGGAACACAAAATTTCATCTTTCATACATTGGAATTTATTGCATTCAACCAAAAAAGTATGAATATCCTTTTTCATTCCCCTCCAAAAAAAAGGTATGCTTGGTCCTTGTATAGATTTTGAGAAAATCCAAATGGCTAGTTTTTGGGGAGGTATGCATCTCCTATATGATGAGATCCCTTATTTGTGATTGAGGGGGCACAACAAGAGTCATGGTACCAAAAATATTGATCATACCAGGTATAGCTAAGGTATGAATGAGGATCTGCTTGAAGTTTACAAATGAAATTTTGTTAAGGGGGGTCCTTGATCAGTTCCTCATGAAGTTGATGAATCCACTAATGATGTGGTGTGGATATAGCATGGAGCATACCTTTTTCTTCATGTAGTTAGGACAAAGCATCCACCACCATGTTCTCCTTACCATTCTTATAGGTGATTTCATAGTCATAACCCAATAATTTAGAAACCCATTTTTGTTATTCTAGTGTGGAAACCTTTTGTTCTAAGAAATATTTGAGACTATGAAGATCAATTTTGATCGAAAAATATCTCAAAATAAGATATAGGTTCCAATGATACACCTCCTATAAAATGGCAAGTATTTCCTTCTCATAAGTAGACCAACCCAAATTCTTTTCTAAAATTGCCTTGCTAGTGAAAGCCAAAGTTCTACCTTCTTGAATTAAAATTGTGCCAATGGTATTTCTAGATGCATCACTTTTAATGATAAATGGTTTAGAGAAATTAGGCATGGCTAACATGAGGGTAGTGGTCATAGCATGCTTCAAATCCACAAAAGCCTTATCTACAAGTTCGGTCTACATAAAAGAAATTTTCCTCAATATGGCGATCAAGGGAGCCCTTATTTTCCCATAATTATTTACAAATTTTTGATAATATCTAGTGAGCCTCAAAAAACATAAATTTCCTTTAGGGTATGAGGTTTAGGCCAATATTGAATAGCCTAAATTTTCTTAGGATCAATTTAAACTCCATCCTTAGTGACGATGTGATCCAAGTATTCAACCTCTTGCTAGCCAGAAGAACATTTGGGATTCTTTGTATAAAGTTTATTATCAACTAAACATTGGAGTGCTTGATCTAGGTTCTGAAGATGCTCTTCCCATGAATGATTGTAAATCAATATATCATCAAAAAATACAAATGAATTTGTGAAGAAAAGGGTAAAAAATGGAGTTCATCAAACTCTGGAAGGTAGAAAGTGCATTGGTTAATCCAAATGGTATAACCAAGAATTCATAATGCCCTTCATGAGTTCAAAAAGCTATTTTTGGAATGTCCTAATATTTAATTTGAATTTCATGATACCCTGAATGTCAATCCAAATTGGAGAATAATTGAATCCCATGCAACTCCCATGCAAATCATCAAGTAATTCATAAATCACTGGAATAGGAAATTTATCTTTTATAGTGACTTTATTGAGGTCCTCATAATCCACACACAAGCACCAAGTGCCATCATTTTTTTGTACTAACAATACCAGAGAATAATAGGGACTAACACTAGAACGAATAACCTCGACAACATGAAGCTCTTGAACTATTTTCTCAATTTTAGATTTTTGAGCATAAGGATACCTATAGGGATGGACATTTGGGGGAATATTACCAAGAACAATTTGAATGACATGGTCATGAGAGAAATGTTGAGGTAGTCCCTTGGGTTCCTCAAAACATTGAGCATATTTATTCAATAAACCCTACAATTGCACTAGATGACCCTTTTTCCCTTCCTCAAAATCATCAATAGAAAAATATTTTACAACTTCATGAGAGGAATTTTTAACAACTTCTCAATATTACGGGTTAAAATAAAATAAGCCACACCATATTTCATACTACATAAATTATATTCAATCCCATCTTGATTAAAATTCATCCAAAACAAAAAAAAAATCCCATAAAACTAGACCTAACATCTGCATCTATTGTGCTCCCAAAACTATATTACACCCCTTAATGGTAGGGCAAACATGTCTGTCTAATATTGTATTCCCCAACTTGAAGTGCAATGTTGTCACAACCCTCCTTGATAGTACTAGCTACTCAAGTTGAACATTGTATTGCGAATGATTTTTAATGCTTAGTTTGTGGTTTTAATGGATATATACTTTTGATAGTATTTCTTCTTTTTTTGAAAAATGATATGATATTGTTGATGCTCTACTTGGATGCAGGATCATGTACTCTTGTGAGTGGACAAGATAATTAACCACAAGGAATTAGAGTCCATATTGAATGGGAAATTATGACCAAACAACTCAAGGTAACATGAATGAATACCCTTTTCATGTAGGTGCATTATAGTTTGCATATGCTCATGTTTGTGCCATAATACTAGGAAAGTTGCATGCAATGAGTCTCCTTAACATGAGTTAGTGATAGCTTTGGTCTATCTTAAATAATAAGCCGCTAATTTAGGGATAATATGATGGTATGTAACATTGAGATATTTTGGTTTGGATATCTTTCTTTTATGCTTGTGGTTGAATGATCTCCTTGATAGATTAGATGGATTCATTATGTTTGCTTTGTTTGATTAAGAAATCTTAATTCCTTTTATTGTTAGACTTAATATTAGTTGAAAGAATGATTAATTTTAGTTTAACCTAAGGATAGCATTAACTAATGTTAGATTTAATATTAATTGAAAGAATGATTAATGCTAGTTTAATCTAATGTTAGCTTTAATTAATGTTAATTTTATATTAATAAAAATTATTAATGTGTATCTAATATTAGTGTTCATCAGAGTGATTAATCTAATGTTAGTATCAATCATTAATGTTATATTAGTATTAATCATTTGATTTGGTTTTTCCTAATGTTGGCTTTGATATCTATTTTAGAGGAATTATTATTGATTAGTTTTCTCCTATTGTTAAAGCTAGGGTTATGCATAAGTGTGAAATATCGTAAATTAGATCTATTTAGGATTTTCAAGATTTTAAATTGGCTAATTTTGGATCCTTTCACTAGGGCCCAATCATACAAAATTTACGGGGTGGAAGTTTTTTTGGGGTAAATTCGTTCATCGTTGATAATAATTAAAATATTTTTATTTTAATTTGCTGACCTCAAATTATAAATTATTTTGATTTTCCCACCCAATTCACCTTCAAATTATAAATGATTTTATTTTTCCTACCCAAATCACCTCATATACTACCCATATATATACTGTAGTGGGTACCAATAAACATACATCTAAAATACTCTAACTCAAAAATAGCTCTGAATCAAAAAAAATATTGACAAGGTTGCAGAGGAGTGTCTGTCGACATAATCCGATTGGTTGCAGAGGAGTGTCGATCAACACAAGACGATCGACTGTAGAGGAGTGTCTATTAACATAAGTTGATAAATTATAGAGGAGTGTCGATCAGTGCAAGAAAATCAATATAATATGAACGGTTGTAAAGTTATTTCTGTCAAGATAAGCTAATTGGTTGTAGAGCCGTGTTTATTGGGATAAGTCGATCGGTTGTAGAGCTATGTTTGTCAGCATAAGATAATTGATTGTAGAGCTGTGTCTGTCGATATAAGCTGATTGGTTGTAGATTCATGTCTATCGACATAAGCAGATCAGTTGTAAAGCTATGTCTATTAGTATAATTTGATTTGTTATAGAGTTGTGTTGGTCGGTATAAGATGATCGATTGCAGAGCCATGTTTGTCGATTGCAGAAGTGACAATCAACATTAGAATATCGATTGTAGGGATGTGTCGATCGATATTAGTCGATCAATTATAGAGGTGATGATAGGCATCAAATTATTGGTTGCAGTTACTATCGATCAAAATTTATCTATCGATTATGTGTCAATCAACATTAGCCTATCGGTTGTAGGGACTGGTCAATCAACATTAGTCTATCGGTTGAAGGAATGTGTCGATCAGCATTAGTCTATTGATTATAAAGGAGTCGATCAGCATAAGCCGATCGATTTTAGGGTCGTGTCAATCGGTATAAGTTCATTAGTTGTAGAGAAGTCTCCATCAACATAATTTGATCAATTGTAGAGTAGTGTCTATTAGCACAAGGTTGTAGAGATGCATTAATCGACCTAAGCCCATCATATGTTGCAAAGAGACTATCGATAAAAGTTGATTGGTTGTAGAGGAGTGTCTATGGTCTGACCCATTTTAAAAGTGTGTCGATCGACATAGGGATATAGGTCACAGAGGATTCATGACTGAAAATCGATAGAGTATTCTTCTTCCATTGTTCTTTTGTCCAAAGCTCTTTTTCTTTAGTTTCATAGGCACTATAGGTGAACTATATGCAATTGTGGTAGACAACTATCAATGTCATCTGGTTGTATGTCAGGAGTATTTCTCTTATTGGACATTGCTTATTGTCTCTTAGAGTATGTTTCATAGGCAATATAGAAGCACTATCTACAACTGTGGTCAATAAGTATCCATGTCATGTTGTATGTTAGGAGAATTTTCTTGTAGGTTCGTCTTGAGGGATGTTTGCTATTTTCCTTCAATTTCATATAAATGTCCTAACATTTGAAATTTTTTTCTTTACAAATACAATTTCACCTACTAAATATGGAAATAAGGGAGTCCAATATTCTTGTAAAAAGACAATTTTGAAATATTTTACACAAATATCAAAATGTAATGAGGCATCAATCTCTATAGATTCCACACAATATGCAAGTACAAACACCTTTTACCATCAAATTTTTAATATTTTTGTTGTTTGTAAATATAAAACATTTCTTTATTAATAGATAAATGGTTGTATGCCTATCTACCTCTTTTTAAATGCTTTGAAAAACTATATTCTATTAATTCTTTAAAATGGTGTCTTTTTTACTTCAAAAAATGATAGAAAACACCAAAAATTGAATGCAATAAACATTGTCGACCCTGATGTGCATTCACTCAAAGATATTCTAGCAGATGAGATGGGACCAGATGATAGTTTTCCTAATAACGACATTCAACAACCACTTTAAGAGATTTTAAATTTAGACACATCAACTGAAAAAGAAAATAATAGTACAATTAAAATGCAGACCTCTAGGGAATCTTGTAGTCAAAAATATAAACATCAAAAGATAAGTGAATGGACTATTGGAAGGTATTTTAAAAATGAATGGGCACGGTTATACCCCTTTATTGAGCGAGATGAGAAACAAAATGTGTGTAAATGCATTATTTGTACATGGAAGTTTGGAAATGATCATTTATTACAAAATAAGAAAGACATGATAGAAAAACATTGTGGGAAAGTTTACATCAAAGAAATATGAAGTGATGGAATAATTAACAGATATCATATGTGGAAGGATGCATCAGAATGTGTGCATGTGAGATATGCACTTGAATATGAAAAAACAATGAAACAAAAACAAACTCTCATTGATAAGGGTGGAACAATCGAGGTACAATTTCAAAAAATTAATAAGACTGTATTAGCCTCAAAGAAATTGTAGTTTGCTATTGTATACAATATTCTAAAAAAAGGTCAACCCATGTCTGATTTTGTTGATTTTAAGAAAATACTTCAACTAGCTGATGTACAAAACCTTACCAGTTCACATTGGTCAGATCGAAGTGGTTGGGAAATGGTAAAATGTCTATCACTAGTTGAGAAGGAAGACCTCAAAGAGAATGTGAAAAAAGCCAAATTTATTTCAGTTTCCATCGATCAGGTAACAGTTGTTGACAACACATCTTGGATTTGCATACATGTTTATACATTAAAAAATCATTTGAGACAACCTTATTTACTAGTACTACATAAGATGATTGAAAATTGTAATGCAAAAAACATTTATAATGTTGTTGTAACCAGTTTAAAGGATATTGTCAGAATGGATGAAAGGGAAATTATCACAAAGTTAATTTATGTTGGAGCTGATGGTGTGGCTACAATGCAAGGACAAAGGAATGGTCTTTGTGTTAGGTTTCAGACATCAATTGTCCCATATGTGATTTATATTCATTGCATGGCTCATCGAATGAATCTTGTTTACAAAATTGTGAGCAATTTTTATAATGTAGCCAGAGTGTAAGAAATCGTCTGCAAAATACACTCATACTTTTCATGTAGTCCAAAAAGGTTTGCAGAGTTTCAACAATTTTCTCTAGGTGTAACTGAAGGCAAAAAAATGTTAAAAGATGTGGAAACTAGGTGAATTTCATTGTTTCTTCTTGCAAAAAGGGTAATTTCAAAATATAAATCCTTGGTTGGGTTTATGTATGCATATCATAGAGATGTTGACAAGGCAAAAGATTTGCTTTTTCGTATGTCTGACTTGGAAACTCTTCTCACTTTATGTGGTATTCTACCAATATTACAAGAAATGAATTCTTTGATTAAAATTTCATAGGAAAGGGCAATTTATATTGCCAATTTTATGAGTATGAAAAAAAAATATGTATGGTTATTGACAGGATTTATTTATCCAAAAAACATTTTGAGGATCTCAAGTTTGATAGTTGGAATACATTAGTTAATTTCAATGATCCGAATTTTTTTTTAAAGTTCAACATCAATGATAATATTTGTATTTGTATCCATTTAAAGTTGATTCTTTTATATCATTTTGAAAAGCGATTAGATACACTAACAGATGATGTTGAAAAAGTTCCTGTTACATATTCTCGATTCAATGAGGTTTTAGATAGCACTAAGAATAAATTGAAAAGAATTGCAAATGCATTAACAAGTGAAATAAGAGATTGTTTTAAAATATATGAGGCACTTGAGGCCATGGCTGTTGTTAATCCTATATTTTGGAATGCTTATGGTGACCATAGTAGTTGAAGTGAGTTGTTTGTAAAATATACGGGTAATATTATGACACATTTCTCTAAAAGTGTGGAAATAAATGACATTGAAATCAATGGTATTCTAAACAAAGATATTCTAAGACAAAAATTAACCAATTTTGGAATAACAATGGATAATAAAATTGCAAATTTCAAAAATCCACATGAGACTGGTTCAATCACATGTTTCTGGCAAAAATTATATCGAAGTAGTGTCTTACAAGAAACTATGAGTGAATATTTTATTTTATATGAATTATGTTAGACAATGATTTTGGGATCTATTGAAGACGAAAGGGTTTTTAGTGCATTATATTTTGTTAAATCAAAAGTTCATAATAGGTTGGACAAAAATTTGGAAAATTGTTTGAGAATGTATGTGTCATCGTATGAGGTGGGTAAGTTTTCCTATGATAGAGCGTTGACATATTAGAAGTCCCTAGCAGAAAGAAGAGGTCTCACTAATACTGTTGATAATGACGAAAATGGTTCAACTTGGAGTGATTATGAGATTATGGAAACAAATAATTCATAAATGATTCTCGATTAGAGATTAGAGAAGCTAATAAAGCTTTGTATCAGCTTCTTGAAATGTAAAAATTGTAATGATTATATGACAAATTCATATAATATTTAATTTTTTGGATTTGAAATCATTTTGTAAAATTTTAGTGATTTGAATAAATTCATATTATCAATGATTTTCCATATTTGATATCATTTATGAATGTCAATGATTTGAAATTTTTCATATTATCAAATATTTTTTGTATTTGATTTGTTGTAAAATTTCAGTGATTTGAAAAAGAACATATAATCATTCTATTTTCAATGATTATACATGTTTGTTTTTTAATGATATGGCATGTCTATGTTTTCATAATTTATGATTTATGCTATAACTTTGAGTAAGCTAAAAATTTGAAAACCATGTATACGTAATGATGCTATGTTATTGAACTAATTGTTTATGTTGACAAAACATAGTGATTTTTGCTTCGACTTTAAATGTATGTTTATATGTATCATTAGTATCATTAGTTGTATTATATGATCAAATATAGTGTTTTTTATGATTAAAGCTTTGTCATTGAGTAAACATTGTATGCATACAAAAATAGTAAAAATTCTCTACATATTATGAGAAATGCATGTAGTAAATTACTCTAGATATGGAAAATGAAAATTTCAACCCATTCATAAATATATCCATCGTAAACTCACTTTGAAATATAAAAAAATTATAGCATAATATAAATGACCATATTCATTTTTATACAACAAATAGAATGAATATGAATGTACTAAAAATTGAAACTCGTGCATAGATATATCCTTCGTAAACTCACTTTTAAATATAAAAACAATATAACATAATACAAAATACCATACACATTTTTATACAACAACTAGAATCACTATGTATGCACTAAAAATTGAAACCCATGCATAGATATATCCTTTGTGAACTCACTTGAAATATAACAACAATATAGCATAATACAAATGATAATACTCACTTTTATACTACAACAAGAATGAATATGAATAAACTAAAATTTAAACACATGATAGATATATCATTTGTAAACTCATTTGAAAATTTAAAATTAAAAAAAACATACCATAATATATGGAAATTGAAATTTAACCCTTTCATAAATATCTCCATCGTAAAATAACATTGAATATGAAAACAATATAGCATAATAAAAAGACAAAACATTTTTCTATACAACAACAAGAATGACCTTGAAGAAACTAAAAATTTAAACCCATGCATAGATATATCCTTCGTAAACTAATTTGAAAATTGAAATATAAAAACAACATAGTAGAATACACAAGACAATACTTATTTTTATATCACAACATGAATAACTTTGAATAACATGTAAATCTAAACCTATGCATACATATATTCTATGTAAACTCAAGCATATTTGAAACACCATAATACTTAAGAGAATAAAATAACACACAATTATGAATGTAAATAGTGTAATAATAAAATAAGAAAAGCAAGGATCTTGTTTTCAAATGAAAACATATGAAATGTCATAAAATAGTCTTTCGAGATATCAAATTTTCAAATTCAATTTCATTCTTCAAAATATTTTCCCCCTTCCACCACTTCTTTTGCCTTTTCAATTGCTTCCATAGTCTCCATAGCAATGGCTCCTCCCTCATATTTCCCATGTTTAGCTCCTTTTTCCTCATATACTACTTCCATGATTTCTACATTCTGCATTCCAATAGCTCTTCCTTCGGGCTAGGTAACAGTAATATCAATTGCTCCAGAATTGACAAGGATATTTTCAACATTTTCCAATCCACCGAGAAGGGTGTTTTCTTCTTTACCAACATATTCAGATGTTGGTCCTTGAACTTCTTTACCCTTATCCTTTATCAAAACATCAGGATCTAAACCGTTGTAGATAATGATTTTCCACAAAATGTTTTGTCAAACTGATTCCTGTGCTTTTTTTTCATTTCCATGGAAGCATTTAAGAACTCCTTTTCCATCCTAAGATAGTCTTGCAAGTTTTGAACCTAATTCTTGAGATTATCATACTTTACCTTGCAAAAAAGAAAAATAGTTAATCAACATGAACAGATAATTACATTTTAAAAAAGATAACAACAATTTTTTTAACACAAAAGTTATTATGTCAAACCTTAGCAACATTATTTACAGCTACAGCAACAACAAATTTTTTCTTATCACTTGTCCATTCATTAAAATAAGTTTGGGCCTCATAGTTTATGTTCTCCAATTTGTTCATCATAAAATTTAAAATTTCATTTGTGTAAGATGTATTCACCTTCACAATGCCAAATTTTACTTGTTGTAGTAGAGCCTCCATCTTTTCAGGTTCATTTTCAACAACAATTTTTTTTTCTTTTTGAAAAATTATTGTATCGAGCATTAATTTTCTTTATCAACACTTTGGCCCGATACTCCCATTTTTTCATTTCTATTACATCTGGAAGTAGTAAATCCTTAATGGTAGATTCAACGTTATCTGAAACCAAATATTTTTCTAATATATTTAATCTCTCCTCCTCTGGTCGAGGAGGAGCCTTACGGGTGCTTGTTTCCTTGGGAGGAGATTTGCTTGAACATTCTGCTCCTTCATTTCCTTTATCTTGAAGCAATTTTGATATTTGAATAATGGGTGTGTTTTATTGTAAAAAAAATATTTATAAAGTGGAACCTCATCCAACCTAGCACCAGAAGCTTTTGATATATCCTTAAAATTAAAATTAGTAAGAGAAATACGACTGAATCCTAAAAATGTCTTTGATGCTTATTTCTCTAAAAATTGATGTGTTGCTTCTCTCTATGGCCTAGATGGAAGCATGTGTTTTCCAACTAGGAAGCATTGACCTCACATTTGAGGTTGGCATGGTGGAGGTGGGGGCAACATTTGTTAATTTTGTTGATAAAATTGTTGTAATGGAACTTAAAACATAAAAAATAAAAATTAGTTATAAAAACTAGTTATAAAATTACATTATAAAAATTGGTTGTAAAATTTGTTTTAACACTTACTTCTAGAAGAAAAAACATATTGTGTAGCTGTTGCTGCAAATGGAATGTGGACATGATGTACATCTGACAAAAAAAAAGAATAAAAAATAGTAAATTTTTTTAAAAAAATTTGTTTCAGCAGTCATTAAAACTTACTCCCCGAAGATGAAACATCTTGCGCAACTACGCCCATTGGTAGTGGTCATGCAGTCACACATGGAGATTATCAAGGATTAGGAGAACTAGATATTCTACACTTATTTGTTGATCTTCTCCTTAGCGATGGTGTTGTTTCCTCCACAGGTGTTTTAGAGTCTCCTAATTCCTCTGGATTATAACCTCTATCCCGCTTTGAAGAGGAAGATGATGCTCTTTTCTATGTTTGGTATAAAATGTCAAAATCATAAAAAGACAAACATATGAAAAATAATTTTTTTTACTCAAATATTAACAAAATAAATTACTTGAACCTGTTGTTCTGTCATGGCTGCATTAACTAGGGTTGAGTGCCAAGATGTTGGTATTTGAGTGTTGTGAAAATGATAAAAGTATTCATAAAAAAAAACAATAATATAATTGCATGTGCTAACAGTTAGTGAGGTTGAAGCATCGGTTTGCACTTTCTCTATTTCTAATTTTATCTGATGTGAGATATGGTTGTACCAGTCGAATTGCTAGTGTGCAACACAACGAACCAAATACGCTAAGGCCCAGATCAAAATTTTTGTTGGTCTTCCTTATAGAATGAGTCTAGCAAGAAATAATTTGCAACATGCCCATAGAAATTTGTTTTCAATTGCTAGTATAGTCAAACCCCTTCTGGACTTGGTGGATGTAACTGCAAAAAACCAAAATTAGTAATTGTACACCAGTGACTAGAATTTAAATTCAATTAAATAAAAAAATATTTATACCTTAAAAATATTCTGACTGTACATTGAAGTTATTCTCCAAGAAGAGTTTTTCGTCAT
Source organism: Wollemia nobilis (assembly GCA_028583015.1). Lineage (NCBI taxonomy): Eukaryota > Viridiplantae > Streptophyta > Pinopsida > Araucariales > Araucariaceae > Wollemia > Wollemia nobilis. Next base: position 7,544,739 of record JAQPPZ010016710.1, on the reverse strand, counting down.
CAATAAATTGGTGTTTGGAAGAGATAGTCTCACAACCAACGTGTAAAAACCCAAGTCAACCCACCTAGTTTCAGGGTATAGAAAAAATTTCCTTAAAATTCCCAACCATATATTTTTTCCCTCCTCTAGTTTTTGCATGCTAAATATTTATGGATGCCATTTCACTGCAGATGAAATATCCACAAGAATGAGATTGGCCATTTCTCAAAAATTTTGCAAAATTCTATACTTCCTCTCCTACCCGAGATCCCAAGTATTCGATAGGGTTTTTCAATACCAGGGCCCATATCACCTGGTTTTTGAATGCTTGACTCCCCATAGACTAGTGTTTGCATGTCGAGACTGATGTATGTTCACTTCCTTGAACTATATCATGAGTTTACCACCTCCCTGGAAAACTCTAGAAGTCCTACCATGCATAAGCCCATATCATTATGCATGTTCCCGTAATAACTTCTACCCAAGAACTAGATGGGTTTGCCTAGGAATTAAGCCCATATCATAATTCCAATATCAATCAATCCCTCTTAGACATTTTTGTATTTGGAAAACCTTGATAGGATGTGAACTCTTGTAAACCCTCATCAACCTGTTGGTTGGATTAATGAATGTCTACCCACATTCTTAATTTAGTTGTTTCCCACAACCAAAATTTATTAAATATCTTTTCACCATTATGGGTTTAATCTATCAAACTCTAGATTATATGTCAAGGTTATGTCTTACTAGGAGGTGTTTATTATTCACTTTTAAGTCTCTTTATCTAAAAGGTTTATCTGAAAAATATAATCACCAAATATTTTTCTTTTAAAATTAACTCATAAAATAGCAGTTATATTTCTTTCAAAAATATACACAATTCATAAATTTCAATACTTCTAAATAAACAACAAATACATCTTTTTTTTAAAGAACTTTCTAAAACTAAATACCATCCACTCATCTATTAAAGATAAAATTCAATAAGGTGAATTAAAGTTTGTCTATGTAATTAATAATACAGATTATAATAAATACTTCAATAATTATCTTTTTCAACAATATGCCTCAATAATATTTCGTCATACATGGAAACCACTTATATATATACTTTCAAAGAAATACAAATTTTACATTTCATTCAACAAATAAAATGGCGCTACATATACAATCTAGTACCCAAAAGGAAAATATACTCAGTTAAATCATAAGGTAATCTCTTTATTTAAACTATACACAAATACCTCAAGACTCTTATATCATTATTTGCCACCCCAAAATACTAAAGTCAAATCATTTAATGTTTTGATAATGGGATTTTTCTTAAGAAACAACTTAAATTCATGAATACATTTAGCTTTATTATCTATATTTTTAGTTCGATTCCAACATAATTGAAGGAGCCTCAACTATAAATTTTCAACAGATTCATATAGTGTAATATAAACATACTCTATTAAAGCATCTCACTGCACTGTTTCCAAAATATTATAGACACACAAGCCCAATTGCTATGACATTACAACTTCTATAATTAGAGGTACACAACCCAATAAGCACATTATCATTGGCCATTATAACTATGTATTAATAATTTACAAATAGAGATGTGCACGCTATATAACACATCCATTATTTCATTTCTATTCAAAACCAGGCTTATTGTTAATCACGACATTTGAATCTTATTAAGGCTTTTACCTCTAAAGACCTTTCCCATTACCCGAATTTATTTTAATAACATTTAATAAAAGTAGAACTCTTTGTTGGTTGTTAACTATATATGCACAATCAATTATAGAGTCTCCTGGTGTTAATATTTCCTCAAGCGTTGAATTCCTCACCCATACAAAGTTGTATTTTTAAGAGGTAATATTTCTAAAACATCTTGTCTAGCAGAGAAGGTGGTATTTTGTTTTAATTCTTTACATACCAGACTACACAAAGGAAGTCCTAAGGTTACATCAGCACCTATCATTTTAATATGACATTAAATATTTATAGACCATATTTTTAGGAATGTTCTATTCAATGTTAAACTCTTAGTACCCTCAACCCTCAAACAATGCTTGTTACACTACTTACCTTTCCCATAATCTACCAGTGAACTCTTACCTAATCGATATTTGATTACACTAATTACTAGGCTCTTGTATAAGTAATGCAAAATAGAAACTACAAATAGAAAAGTCGTCATTGTTCCATTAATGTAAAAACTAGTCTTAAATAGAAGTATCATTTCTATTAGATACAAGAATGGTTATTCTTTTCTCAACCAATAACAATGGAATATACACATCATATAAGATGTTGTTTCTTCATTTTATCAGTTGTAAACTATAATTGACAAGATAACTTAATCATAACGAAATTGTAACAATTTTTCCATATTTTATTTTAGACTCCAAGTGTCCCTTCCACTGCTTTTGCACACCTAGCAATGTAAAGACCCCAAGGCAACTATTCAGCCTTTACCAAAGATTAGAGCGACACCTAAAATTTACAATGCAACTAACCCTAATTGTAGACTCTCAATGCATTGTAAAATCATTCCAATCATTTTTCCCTTATAACACAGTTTATTAATTTTCTCTAAGTTAATGTTACATATTTTAACACCTCCTACGACAATGTATCCTATTCAATATGAATCCATGTGGTTTTTTTCTTTTAAGAGAAAGGATTTTTTTTAAATAAACTCTTTTATCAATGGAAGTGAAAGGCAATCCCATATATATATATATATATAAACAATGTTCATTTTCTTTTATTTACCCAACACATAACCATGAAATAAACAACAAACACAATAGAACAAATTACCAAGATAACCTAAAAATAAATATTTTAAATTATGAGCTTAAAGTAATAGGAGCACTCATAGTTCAAATGGAAGCTCTTATACAGTCCCTTCTTCAGCGCTTTTTCCTCCTTCCTCCTTGGTATTTCATTACATATTAATATATAGAAAGAATCCTCAAATCATCATGTCTAACATCTATTAATTTACATGCAAATCCTTTCCAATGGCACGCCAGGTGGTATGGAGGAGAGCTTCGTCATTCATTCTTTTTTTTTTTTTTAATATTTCTTTCATATTGCTTTCTTATTATGTAAAATATATGCTTTTTGTTTAGTTTTGTTTTAATTTTATTTATATAAGGAAGTGTGCGCATAATACTATTTTATTCTTGTTGTTTTTATATATTTTATTTAACATTATTTATTTATAATTACTTTATTTATATATGTATATATATATTTTAATTTATTATTATTTTATGATTAATTATTATTATTATTTTAATTAATATATTTTATTTATTTATTCAATATTTAAACAAGCAACCTAAAGATGCATTCTAAATGAAATGCAACTACATGGACCGTTGGTGGTTGCATCACCTTTTGGATTCATAGATCCAATTATGGAGAATACTCCACCGCTCATCACTTCTCTGGACTTACCTTAAGCCGAAGGACAAACTGCATTAGTGTTGCTTTTCTTCAGGCAACATCAAAACCTGCATCCATAGATTTATTAGCAGTATCTCATTCTTGCAATTAAAATAGATAAAACAAAACTAGATTTTTGGAGGGTTGTTACATACTTTCCCCCTAAGACTAAACACAATCCCTGTGTTTGCAGTATAAAATATCAAACTTAAACTTTCAAATAATACAAAACAATATATTTAATTCCATACAAAAGTAGTTCAACTTAAAACAACATGGTTTATCATCATTACACAACAAGTTTATATCAATCAGTTCTTAAGTTTACAAAAACAAATTTTATATGTTCTATCATTGTTCAAACAAAAATGGAAATTGTCTTTTCATCATATCCACATCTTCCCATGTGGTGTTGTTCTCTGAATATTGGTCCCATTGGACCTTACATTGGTCAATGCTCCTTTTCCTTAGCTGCTTTGTTCTGAATCCAAGTATTTTGACTGGTTGCACCTCAATGTGCAGGGGATCGGTCATCTGCAAGTGATCAACATTCAATATATGAGAAGGATCTGGTATATATTTCTTGAGGAGAGACACATGGAAAGTATCATGGATTTTAGACAGGTTAGGAGGTAAGGCTAATTTGTAGGCTATTGGGCTAATTTTATCAATGATGGCAAATGGTCCTACAAATCTTGGGCTAAGTTTGGAGGATTTAATGGAGATTTTAGTGGGTTTAACTCCTCAGGAATACTCTGTCTCCCATAATGAATTCCCTCGGGGTTCATTTCAAATCAGCATAACTCTTTTGTCGATCAGAGGCCTCCTTGAGCCTAAGTCAAATTTCATTTAACTGTTCCTCCATTTCCTTTAGCATATCCGGCCTGATCATCACCCGATCCTCCGGATTGCTCCAAGATAAAGGTGTCCTACACCTTCTCCCATATAGTGCCTCAAAAGGTGCCATTTTTAATGAAGCATGATACCCATTATTGTAGGTAAATTCCACCAAGAACAGATAGTCTTCCCACTTGGTTTGGTGATCCATACAATACATTCGCAACATATCCTCCAAAACTTGGTTAACCCTTTCAGTTTGTCCATCAGTCTCAGGATGGTATGTAGTACTGATGTTAAGTTTTGTTCCCCATGCTTGATGCAGTGCTCACCAAAACTTAGATGTGAATCGGGAATCCTTGTCTGATATTATGGTTTCAGGAAAACCATGTAGCCGTACCACTTCCCTGGAAAATTTTTGGGCTACAATAGGTGCTCCATATTTAACATTCCTAGGTATAAAATGTGCTACCTTAGTCAACTTGTCAACTACCACTAGGATAGCATCATGTTGGAAGCGATTTTTAGGCAACCCGACTATGAAATCCATGGTTACTACTTGCCATTTATATTCTAGAATTACATGAGAGTGCAAGCGTCCTACGGGATGCAAATGTTCCACCTTTACTTTCTGACACTCTAAACACTTTGCCACATATTCAACAATATCCCTTTTCATCCCTGGCCAGTAGTAATCCCTTTTTAGATTTTCATGCATTTTTACATAGCCTGGGTGGGCAGAGTATGGAGCATAATGTGCTTCTTGTAGTATTTTACCTTTAAGGTCCTGATCATTAGGTACCACCATCCGATTTCGAAAATATAGGGTGTCTTCTTTGATTTTAAATTCCTTGGCTTTTTCAGATCCTTGTTGCACCAACACACGACATTTTTGAGAGAATTCATCTTGAGGTTGCAGGTTCCTTATTTGCTCAACTAAATCAAATTGACATTGTGTCATGGCAGAAATATGTCTTCTTCTACTCAGAGCATCAGCCAACTTATTTTCCTTTCCCTTAATATACTCGATGCCAAAGTCATATTCTACTAAAAACTCCATCCAACGTCTCTGCCTAGCATTGAGCATTGGCTGAGTGAAGATGTACCTCAGGCTTTGATGATCAGTTCGTAACTCAAAAGGTTTGCCTAACAGGTAGTGACGCCACATCTTAAGAGCATGTACTACTACTGCTAACTCCAGGTCATGTGTGGCATAGTTCAGCTCATGCTTCTTAAGTTTTCGGGACTCATAGGCTATTACTCCCTCTTCTTGCATGAGTATTCCACCTATTCCCTCAATGGAGGCATCAGTGCAGATAGTGAAAGGTAGTTTAGGATCTGGTATCCTAAGAATTGGTGTAGTGGTTAACTTTTCTTTGAGTGTTTTGAAAGCTTCCTCACAATGTTCAGTCCACTTAAAAACTTTTCCCTTCTTTTGCAGATTGGTTATGGGATAGGCTACCTTGGAAAAATTCTTGACAAAGCATCGATAATACCCAACCATTCCCATAAAACTTTGTACTTCAGATACATTTGTTGGGGCAAGCCAACCAATGATGGCTTCTATTTTCTTTGGATCTACGGATACCCCTTCAACTAAAATCACATGTCCCAAGTATTGTACCTAAGGAGTATAAAACTCACACTTGGATAACTTTCCATATAACTAATTTTTCCTTAATACTTCAAGGACTATCCTCATATGTTGATCATGCTCTTCTCTATTTTTAGAGTAGATCAATATATCATCTAGAAATATTAGCACAAACCGATCCAACTGTTCTCAAAAAACACTATTCATAAGATTCATAAATGTTGTTGGGGCATTTGTCAATCCAAACGGTAGTATTGTGAATTCATAGTGGCCATATCTGGTTCGAAAGGTTATTTTGTGAGTATCTTCTTCTCAAATTCTTAACTGATGATAACCGGACCTAAGATCAATTTTTGAGAAGATTGTAGCTCCTTTCAACTGGTCAAACAAATCATCTATTCTGGGTAAAGAGTATTTGTTCTTAACAGTCATCTTATTGAGCATCCTGTAATCAATACAGAGTCTCAAAGTCCCATATTTATTTTTCACAAACAGGACCGGTGCACCCCATGGTGAGACACTTGGCTTAATATGTCCTTTTTCTAACAGATCCTGAAGCTGAGTTTTGAGTTCCTACAATTCTATTGTAGTCATTCTGTAGGGTGCTCGAGCTATTGGCGTAGCTCCAGGAAGAAGTTCTATTGAAAAATCAAATTCTCGTTTGGGAGGTAATCTGGGTAGATCTTCAGGAAAAACATCTCGAAAGTCATTTAGCACTGGATAGGTCTGGAAAAGACTTGTTTCTGACTCAATTTCTTCTTTCTTATTAAGTTTGACTACAAAGACCCTACTTATTTTCCTGAGGGCTCTTTTAACTTGCATAGCTGATAGAAAGTGTGGTTCCACTGACTTACATCCATAATAAATTCGAGTTCTTTGGTTGGAGTTGTCAGTGAAATCCATCCATATTTCTTCAAAATTTAGTAATGCCTTATGAGCCTTGAGCCAATCAACCCCTAAGATTATGTCAAAGGCATGCAAAGGTGCTACATATAGATGCCAACTAGTCTTCCCCTGAGGCAAAGTTATCTGAGGATCAAATAAGCATTGATCTACTGTATAGGTTTGCCCAGAGCCATACTCAACCTTCCACCCATTAGCCATAAATCCAAGTTTTTTTGGTATGTCTCTCAAAATATTTGGAGAAATAAAACTATCAGTAGCTCCTGAATCAATCAAAATTCTTACATCTTTATTATAGATTTTACCATTTATCAGAAAAGGTGTAGCTTGACCATTGAGTTTAGAGTTACCTATTGCAGTGTAAATCTTATGAACTGGCTCCATAGATTCCTTCCTTCTATCAGCTCTCATAGGACATTTATCAGCATAATGAGGCTCCTTACAGATCCAACAACCAGTTCGAGGTGCCTTCTCTCTTTTATCCCCATCATTTCCTTCCTGGCCACTAGTTCTAACTTTTTGATCATTCTTATTGTAATTTCCCTTATCCTGGCCTCCATGATTGTTCTGATTTCTATTTCCTTGGAATTTATTCTTGCCTTTGTCAAATCTATTCTTGTTCTCATTTCATCCCTTGACACTCCTATTTTTATCCCATCTAGCTGAGCCTACATTTTTCTTCCTCTGTAGTTCCTCTCTATCAGAGGTTTTCTGATAGTAAGCCTTTTTGGCCTTGTAATTTTCTTCATGTTGATGAGCCAGATCACAAGCGGTAGTCAAAGATGCTGGTTTAAGCATAAGAAGTAAATTTCCGATTTTTGGATGAAGTCCCATCAAAAAATTTTGGACTTTAATTTCAGTCCTCTGTTCGAACTCAGGCATATACTTAAGTAACTATACGAATCACTGGTAATATTCAGTAACAGTCATGTTACCCTGAGTTAGTCTAGAAAACTCCATGGTTTTCTCGAGATAGAATTGGGGAGATAAATATCTCTCCTTAAATACTATCACAAAATCCTCCCAGGGTACATCTGCAGCTTCAACATTGTGGGTCTTTCTATACGTGTCCCACCAGTCAACAGTTGCTCCAGACAACCGAAATACTACGTAGGAAGTTTTTGACTTGGAGGATAAGGTTCTAACAACAAAATAGGCTTCTAAGCTATTTAACCATATTTCTACCTCCTCTCCATCCCCATTACCATAAAATTTGGCAATATCAACCCTACGCATGTCCTTATCCAATTCAGTACCCACTTGTCTTCTTTCGGGGTCCACTGATGTTTCCTCAACAACCATTGTTTCCTTTCCTTTTGACAAATTTTCTATTACCTTTTGTTGTTGAGAGATCATTTCCTATTGCTGAGTAAGTTGAGATTTTTGTAGCTCCATGTGCTCTAGCATTTGTGACCTTTGTTGAGCCATGTGCTCCATCATCTGGGCTCTTTGTTGATCCATCTGCTCTTTCTGCTGACTCATTTGTTCTTGCATTAATTGAATCATTCGAGTCATTTTATCCTCTTTCGACATAGGCTCATTTTCCCTCCTTACTACCCGAGGAGGTTTAGTAGTTTCCTCAGTGGCTCCTATTTTTATCACTTTCCTAAGGACCCGCTTAGGGTTCTTGACCAGCCCTTCTCGATGTGCTACCGCTACCGGTCTCTTTGAGGAACTAGCTCTTAATCCGGATGCCATTGCCTATTTCAGAAAGAGCTTTAGTTAATTAATTTTGTTTTGGTTTTAGAACCTAGTGTAATTTGCTATGTTATTCTAAATTGTTTTGTTTATCTAAGAATTCATATGCTCTGATACCAACTGTAAAAACCTAGGTCAACCCACCTGGTTTCGGGGTATAGAAAATTTTTCTTTAAGATGCCCAACCATATATTTTTTTCCTCCTCTAGTTTTTGCATGCTAAATCTTTACGGATGCCATTTCACTACAGATAAAATATTCGCAAGAACGAAATTGGCCATTTCTCAAAATATTTGCCACATTATATACTTCTTATCCTACTTGAGAAGCTAAGTATTCAATAGGGGTTTTCAATACCAGGGCCCATATCACCTGGTTTTTGAACGCTTGACTCCCCATAGACTACGGTTTGCATTCCGAGACTGATGTATGTTACTTCCCTGAACTATATCATGAGTTTACCACATCCCTGGAAAACTCCAAAAGTCCTACCATGCATAAGACCATATCATTATGCATGTTTCCGTAAGAACTTCTGCCCGAGAACTAGATGGGTTTTCCTAGGAATTAAGCCCATATCATAATTCCTATATCAACCAATCCCTCTTAGGCCTTTTGGTATTGGGCAAACCTTGACATGATGTGAGCTCTTGTAAAACCTCATCAACCTATTGGTTGGATTAATGAATGTCTACCCACATTCTTAATTTAGTTGTTTCCCACAACCAAAATTTCTTAAATATATTTTCACCATTATGGGTTTACTCTATCAAACTCTAGATTATATGTCAAGGTTCTATCTTACTAGGAGGTGTTTATTATTCACTTTTAAGTCTCTTTATCTAAAAGGTTTCTCTGACAAATATAATCACCAAATGTTTTTCTTTTTAAAAGTAACTCATAAAAATAGCAGATATATTTATTTCAAATATATACACAATTCATAAATTTCAATACTTCTAAATAAACAACAAATACATATTTTTTTTAAAGAACTTTCTAAAAATAAATACCATCCACTCATCTATTAAAGATAAAAGTCAATAAGGTGAATTAAAGTTTGTCTATGTAATTAATAATACATATTATAACAAATATTTCAATAATTATCTTTTTCCACAATATTCCTCGATAATATTTCGTCATACATGGAAACCACTTATATATATACTTTCAAAGAAATACAAATTTTACATTTCATTCAACAAATAAAATGGCGCTACATATACAATATAGTACCCAAAAGAAAAATATACTCACTTAAACCATAAGCTAATCTCTTTATTTAAATTGTACACACTAACCATTAAATACCTCAAGACTCTTATATCATTATTTGCCACCCCAAAATACTAAAGTCAAATCATTTAATTTTTTGATAACGAGATTTTTATTAAGAAACAACTTAAATTCATGAATACATTTAACTTTATTCTCTATAGTTTTAGTTTGATTCCAACATAATGGAAGGAGCCTCACCTATAAATTTCCAAGAGATTCATACATCATAATCTGAACATACTCTATTAAAGCATCCCACTGCATTGTTTCCAAAATGTTATAGACGCACAAGCCCAATTGCTATGACATTATGACTTCTATAATCAGAGGCACACAACCCAATAAGTACATTATCATTGACCATTATAAGTACATATTAAGAATTTATGAACAGAGAGGAGCATGCTATACAACACATCCTATTCGAAAGCAGGCTTATTGTTAATCACGACATTTGAATCTTATTAAGGCTTTTACCTCTAAAGACCTTTCCCATTACCCCAATTTATTTTATTAACATTTAATAAAAGTAGAACTCTTTATTTGTTGTTAACTATATATGCACAGTCAATTATAGAGTCTCCTAGTGTTAATATTTCCTCAAACATTGAATTCCTCATGCACACAAAGTTGTATTTTTAGGAGGTAATATTTCTAAAACGTCTTGTCTATCGGAGAAGGTGGTATTTCGTTTTAATTATTTACATACCAGGCTACACAAAGGAAGTCTTAAGGTTATATCAACACCTATCATTTTAATATGACATTAAATCTTGGGAGACCATATTTTTAGGAACGTTCTATTCAATGTTAAACTCTTAGTGCCATCAACCCTCAAACAACACTTGTTACATAGCTTACCTTTCCCATAATCTAGTAGTGAACTCTTACCTGATCGATATTTGATTACACTAATTACCAGACTCTTGTATAAGTAATGCAAAATAGAAACTAAAAAAAGAAAAGCTATCATTGTTCCATTAATGGAAAAACTAGTCTTAAATAGAAGAATCCTTTCTATTAGATACAAGAATGGTTATTCTTTTCTCAACCAATAACAATGGAATATACACATCATATAAGATGTTGTTTCTTCATTTTATCAGTTTTAAACTATAATTGACAAGATAACTTATTCATAATGAACTTGTAGCAATTTTTCCCCTCTTTATTTTAGATTCCAAGTGTCCCTTCCACTTCTTTTGCACACCTAGCAATGTAAAGACCCCAAGGAAGCTATTCAGCCTTTACCAGAGATTAGAGTAGCACCTAAAATTTACAATGCAACTAACCCTAATTGTAGACTCTCAATGCATTGTAAAATCATTCCAATCATTTTTACCTTACAACACAGTTTATTAATTTACTGTGAGTTAATGTTACATATTTTAACACCTCCTACGACAATGTATCCTATTCAATATGAATCCATGCATTTTTTTTTTCTTTTAAGAGAAAGGATTTTGTTTTAAAAAAAACTCTTTTATCAATGGGAGTGAAATGTAATCCCACACACACACACACACACACACACATATATATAGCATTCGTTTTCTTTTATTTACCCATAACATAACCATGAAATCAAGAGCAAACACATTCAAACAAATTACCAAGATAACCTAAAAATAAATATTTTAAATTATGAGCTTAAAGTAACAAGAGCACTCACAATTCAAATGGAAGCTCTTATACAGTCCCTTATTCAAGGCTTTTTCCTCCTTCCCCCTTGGTCTTTCAATACATATTAATATATAGAAATAATCCCCAAATCACCATGTCTATCATCTGTTAATTTACATGCAAATCCTTTCCAATGGCACACCAGGTGGTATGGAGGAGAGCTTCGTCATTCATTCTTATTTTTTTTTAATATTTATTTCATAATGCTTTCTTATTATGTAAAATATATGCTTTTTATTTAGTTTTGATTTATTTTTATTTATATAAGGAAGTGTGCACATAATACTATTTTATTCTTGTTGTTTTTATATGTTTTATTTAACATTATTTATTTATAATTACTTTACTTATATATATGTATATCTATTTTAATTTATTATTGTTTTATGATTAATTATTAATTATTATTATTATTATTTTTATTTAATTTTTTTAATTAATAAATTTCATTTATTTATTCAATATTTAAACAAGCAACCTAAAGATGCATTTTAAATGAAATGCAACTACATGAACCGTTGGTGGTTGCATAACCTTCTGGATTCATAGATCCAATTATGGCAAATACTCCACTGCTAATAACTTCTCTGGACTTACCTTATAGCGAAGGAACAACTACATTAGTGTTGCTTTTCTTTAGGCAGCATCAACACCTACAATCACAGATTTATTAGCGGTATCTCATTCATGCGGTTAAAATAGATAAAACAAAACTAGATTTTTGGAGGGTTGTTACACAGCGTGGGGTAATTCTATAAATCTAGTGACATCTATGGATATGAAAGAAATAACGATGTTTTTATTGTCGATGACAAGATTGACCTTACCCGAATCAATGTTGTAACCTACAATGATCCTCTCCAAAATTTTAGTGTCCGTGTCGAACTGTGGCATTGAAACTAGACCTCGAAGACTAGAGTTCGTGACCATGACATGTCGTAACCTGGTGTTGATAAAATTTTAGAAATTAGGGAGTAAACCAAATTTTTAAAATTAACATTAAAAATTCCATGGGTTACAGGGGATGCAATAGGTCTATTTCATTGTGTATGAATATGGATCAAAAGATACAGTGGATGGTATGCGACACTTGATAGAAAATGATTCAAACGAGTGGAAAAGGGTTAAAATGTGCCTATAAATTAAGGTAAAAGGTTAAAAATAAGATAAAATTGGAGGAATATGGTTAAGAATATGTTAAAATGGGATGAAAAGGGGTAAGAATGTGTTAAAACGTGAGGAAAACAGTTAAAATTGTAATAGAAAAAGGCAAAAAAATGATTGTTTATCCATTTATATAGATTTATCTACATGCAATCAACTCTTGGATGGGTGACATGTGGCCTCTACATGCAATTATTTCATGGATGGGTGACATGTGGCCTCTGTATGCAATAATTTCATGAATGGTTGAAACATGGTATAGATGCACCATTGCTACCGATTGGATAGACACTATTGCTTCCCATCAACACATTTGCAATCGATCAACATTTCTACAACCAATTGACATGCCTAAAACCGATCATCATACCTACAACCAATCAAAATTCTTGCAACCAATCAGTATGCATACAACCTATAAATATTCCTATAGCCAGTCATCATGTCTACAACCGATCGACATACCTATAATTGATCGGTATTCTTATAGTCAGTCATCATGGCTGAAGCTAATCGTCATGCCTATAGCCGATCATCATATCTACAACCCATTGAAATTTCTATAGCCTATCATCATGCCTATAGTCGATCATCATGCCTGCAACCGATCATCATGTCTACAACTTATCAATATTTCTATAGCTAATTATCATGCTTATAACCAATCATCATGGTTGTAGTCGATCATCATGCATGTGGTCGATCGTCATGCCTACAAATGATCAACATGCCTACAATTGATCAACATTTCTACATCCGATCATCATTCCTACAACCAATCGATATGCTTACAACTGATCATTATGCCTGCAACTGATCACCATGCCTACAACTGATCATCATAACTGTAGTCGATTGTCATGCCTACAACTGATCGACATGCCTTCAACTGATCAACATTCCTGTATCTGGACATCATGCCTATAATCAATTGATATTGATGCAATAGATCGACATACCTACAACTTATCGTCATTCCTAAAACCAATTGTCATGCATGTCATTGATCATCATGTTAGCATAAAGTCTTTCATGTCGACCTAAAGCTTTTAAGTTTACCGTACATTTTTAGATTTTGCAAACCGATATTCATAGCCCCCAACATAGAAAAATTTGCCACGGTTTGAAAATTTTTGGAGACAAATTAATGCAATTCGCCATGGTTTGAAATTTTTTGAAAACAAATAAATGCAATTTTCCATGTACACTTCTACATAATTCACCGGGAATCCAAGACAATTTACCTTTATTTTATAAATAGATTTCAGGGTCGACCCCTTATGCATAACCCTAGTTAAAGCTTTTAATTTTTTGGTTTACCATAGCTTTAAACTATGGTTTTTCTTGGTCAAGTTGTGTTTCATCTTGTGTGTATGTGGTTGTGGAGCCACATTTGACCTTGCTAGTGGGAGCACCATCAATGCCTTGGTGGTGAAGGTGGAGCCACCTTTAGCCAATGTACCTTTGGTTTTATTTTCCACATTGTGTTGTGTTATGAGTGGCATGGAGAGGGGAGTTTTGGGGCAATATGAAAATGCTTGTAACATTGCCACTCTACCCTAGCATGCAGTGGTTCCTCTTCCTTCTCCCTAAAGCCTATTTAAGAGCTTGTAGTTGTTTTGCCTAGGGATGCCATATTGAGAAGTTAGAGGAAGAACGATGGTGATTTTTAATGTAGAATCAAGTAGTGTCCTAGGATTCAAGGACCAACTAGTGAACATCGTAGGTTCAATTGAGAACGAGGTAGAATTTGGTATTGGTATTTTCTTGTTGTTCTTTTTTGTTCATCCTTCTAACATTGATTGATAGTTGTCTATTACTACTTTTCTACTTCTAATTTTTGTGATGGATTGCTTATTGGCATGGATTTGTGGAACTTTGATTGGTTATATACCCTCATCATCCTGGAAGGATTTTCCTTGGTGGTGAAGTGCATTTTGGGAGCAACCACATTGGTATGTTCTTTCCATATATCTATGATATTTCCATGCATCCTTAGATCCTTGCTATTCAGATCCTCCTAATATGGGTTTTCTAGGGGGCTATTTTCTTTGGAATCTGTGGGGCACCTTTGTGCATGTCCACCTAAGCTTTGCATAAAGGAACATGGTGTGCACATACTAGTTAAGGTTTCCACTTAGGTTACATCAAGTTGTGGGGGTGCTTGGGGATCTTAAGCTTTAACCTTACCCTTTGCAATGTTAATTCACCTGAGCCTCGATCATTTCCTAATTTTGGTTGTACAAAGTAGGTTTCGCTTGATGTGTGTTGCCTAGTGTTGTTTGCATGGTTTACGTATTTTACTCTAAGGTTTGATTATTGCTTATTGCTTTAGTTTTGCTTTGCAAGTTAGATTCAAATTAACCCAATGATAGATTAGTTGGTAATGAATCTAATGTTAGATTAATTTATTAATATTTAGATTCAAATTAATCTAATAATAGATTAGTTGGTAATGAATCTAATGTTAGATTAATTTATTAATATTTCTATTCATATTAATCCAATAATAGATTAGTTGGTAATGAATCTAATGTTATATTAATTTATTAATCTTTAGATTCAAATTAATTTATTAATCCAATGTTAGATTAATTTAATGTTAGATTAGTTGGTAATGAATCCAATGTTAGATTAATTTATTAATATTTAGATTCAAATTAATCCAATGATAGATTAGTTGGTAATGAATCCAATGTTAGATTAATTTTATTAATCTTTAGATTTAAACTTATCCAACAATAGAATAGTTTGGTAATGAATCTAATGTTAGATTAATTTATTAATCTTATATTCAAATTAATCCAATGATATATTAGTTGGTAATGAATCTAATGTTAGATTAATTTATTAATATTTAGATTCAAATTAATCCAATGATAGACTAGTTGGTAATGAATCTAATGTTAGATTAATTTATTAATATTTAGATTCAAATTAATCCAATGATAGATTAGTTGGTAATGAATCTAATGTTAGATTAAATTTATTAATATTTAGATTCAAAATAATCCAATGATAGATTAGTTGTTAATGAATATAATTTTAGATTAATTTTATTAATCTTTAGATTTAAACTAATTCAACAATAGATTAGTTTGGTAATTGATTTAATGATGGGTTATTTCTTTTGATATTGGTGTTCAAATTAATCAAATGATGGATTAGTTATTATCAATATTCAAATAAGCTAAAGGTAGATTAGATTTGGGATATGATCAAAAGATAGATTAATATTTGGGCTTGCAAATGAATGTCAATACTTACGTTTAGGGGTTAGAATATAACTAACTATGGAAAAATTTAGTTATGGTTTTGAATGGACTTAAATATTTGTGGAAATTTTTTGAGAAAGAAGTATGGGTTTCTTTATTGGAATTGTTGTGTTTGGAAATGAATAAACTTAGCATTTGTGGAGAATGTTTTGAAAAGAAGTATGGGCTTATTTTATTTTTTTAAATATATGTGTGAATTTAATATTTGTGGAAAATATTTTAAATAGAAATTTGGACTTCCTGGTTGCTTCTTTATGGATTTTTTTTTTCGCACAAGACTAAAAGGCTTGAGATTTGAAATATTTGTGGAAAATATTTTAGGAAAGAAGTATGGGCATTTTATTTGTGTTGCATTAGTTATTATAGAATGCATTCATACCTGCATATGAGTTGTTATGATCCTCTCCTTCCTATCAACTACCGCAAAGGCCAAGGAGAGAAGGTGTTAGATTTTGATAAATTATTTTTTAATTATTATAAAGTAATATTGGAAATATCTCTTGTTGAAAGAGGATTTATTGTAATTCAAAGCAAAGACTATTCTTTTGTAATCTAGACCTTTGATCAGATAAGCTTTATGTTGTCATGATGTTGAATGGTTTTTATGGTCCTTATTCATGTTGATGCTTTTATCTAAAGGTTTTGATAGATTTATTATGCAACTATCGATGGTTAGTTTGCTTTCATCTTGTTGATGCTAGTTTTAATGCTTACAAAGAGAGAGAGAGAGAGTTATCTTGAGTTTTAAGGGGTTACTTTGGGATAAGTTCTAAATATACTCTTGATTAAAAATATTCTTTTGAAACTTAAGTTGTGGGGTTAGCAACACCTAAATTTTGAGTTCCATGAGAAGACAATCATGTAGAGTGATTGTTGCTTAAAGAACCATCACAAAGATGGGTAGGCAAATCTCAAGTTTAAGAGATAACCATGGATGTGCAATTAAACTAGACTAAGAAATTATACTTGAAGGATCCAGTGTAGTGAAGTACGAATGAAAGAAGGAATTAGCATCCTCTTATCTAAGGACTAAGAAGGAATAATCCTAATGCCAAAGTCAAAATATTTGTATTCATGGAAAATATTAGAAAAGTAGGGAGATATTTTAGGGTATCCTCTATACCATGGAGGTATATGAGGTAAAACCTAGTTTCTTATAGGAGCTTGACCTCTCCTATCCACTCGAGTGATGTCTGTAGCATCTTAGACTAGAAATGTGGTTATTTACAGTCAACTTGCATATTTCATGGATACTCTTGAGAACCATAATAAGTTCTACTTAAAAAAAGAAGAATATTTGTTAGCATTTAGGGTTGTTACAGTTGGTATCAGAGCTCTAGGTCATAGGGTTAGGAACTTCTCAAGAAAATAAAGAAATTAGATATGTTGGACTTGATGGATGACTTTTGGGTAGATGGTATTCTATGTGAAATTAGGATGTCCATCAATACTATATGTGGATGATAGTATCTTGATGTTATTATATTAAGAAAATGTGACTAACTAGTAGGTAGGAGGCATGAGAAGGAGAACCACAACCTAACCTAAAAAAAATTGTGTGACCAAGAAACTATGGCACCAAATCTAAGGAGAGGTAAAAGATGATATTCTATTCCACCCAAGCAAGCTAGGAAGAATAGAGCTAATATTAAACCCCATGGAGAAAGTTTGGGTATTTTAAGCAGAGTTGTGGAGGACCTCTTTATAGATATCCTCTACTTGCAAGAGCAAATAGAGAAATGAAGGAAACAATTGGTTCAACAAGGAAAACTGCTAGAAACCTTAGTGAGTTAAAATTCTCTAAATAGTAAACATAAGATGAGGTTGGTAGTAGACATGCATAAGCCCGAGACTTTCTAGAAGGTATGTGATCTAGATTATCAAGCTGAGCCCAATATACAATTGAAAAAGTATCTCTTTAATTATGTGGTTTTGTTTGAAAGAGATCAAAAAGCATTTAGGAAAATTAAGAGTATTGGATTTATGAAATGGGAGCAAAAAAAAAAAAAAAAAAGTATAGTTAGTCATAGTTTGGAAAAGAAAAATATGGGAAACAAGGGAGTTCCAAGAAGAAATTTCAAAATAGGAAGGATAATGTTATCCCTCAAGCACAGAAAAAATGTGAACCATATCAAATCGAGTGATTGGAGGAAAATAAATAAGAGAAACACTCAGGTCTTGTAGGCCCAAAACAACCACATCCTTAGAAAACATTGAAATTTTTTCTAAGGCATGAAATCTCTATTCCACTGAGGACAAAGAGTATTTTGGAGTGGATCCGCAATGAGATTTCCCCAATCCGCTCAATAGTTAGTCTTTTTTGAGCTAAGTTTCATTTCGCTCGGTTCCTAGTGTATTTTGTGGTGGATTCCAGGTGAGTCCTGATTTTGAAAAAACTTTTTGATAAAGATGATGTTAGCACGAGAAAAAGTGTAGAATGGTGATCATGGTTGGTTTTTGTATGATCCAATGACTAAGTGTCAACAAGTTTGATTTTTCTAAGTTCAAATAGTATTATGGTGTGAAATGGTGACATAAAGGCTGAAAAAACTTCAAAGAGTGTGGAATGGCGACATAAAGGCCGAAAACACTACAAAGAGTGCAGAATGGTGACATGAAATACAAAAGCATTATAAAAGCTGTGAAATGGCGATAAAGACTATTTTGCACTACTTCTAGTGTGGATTGGCGATTTCACATTCCAACTAAGGTAAAGATGATGTCAACATAATTTTTTGTGTAGATTACGATTTGCTTGATGCCAAAGAAGAGAGAAAGAAGGTTAAGTAGTGGAGTGACAATAGACTTCATCTTGCTCGCATCTTAATGCATTTCATGCTGAAATATGATTATGCAGAACCAAAGCTACTAAATATGACATGAGTGATTAAAAAGTGCAAAATGATATCTTATTCTTTCCTCACTAATTTTCAAAGCATTTTCGAAGTTTTAATCGCATCCCTCCATGATGAAGATCAATGATCTATATTTTTATAACACTATTTTTGTGTACAAAGGTAGAATCTTACTGGATTAGAGAGTAGTCAGTTGGAAGGTAGGAAGACAAAGCATTAGAGGATTTTCAAGATTAAGAACTAGAGCAGTTGTAGATATATGGTGGAACGAAGCTTCCAAGAATGATCAATGGATTAGATGTAGTTTTCAACCACCTGAACTCCAACTACCATCAATAAACCAACAAGTTGCAGAGCTAGGCTACCATGGAGGATTACTCACAATGGATTTCCCAGATTTTTCTAGCTAGTAAGATAATGCCAACAAAAATTTCTACTGAGCTATAAATTTAAAATCTTTGTAATGTCTCCTCAATTTATTTCAAATTATAAATAGAGGTTGAACCCTCTTTTTTATGGGTCAACTCAAGTGCATTTTATTTCCCTACTATAAATATTCCTACGAACTAATGGAAGGAGCATTACTTTGATTTTTGACTCAAAATTTGTCATCTTTGCTATCTTTTGTGCAAGAGGTTCAAATCTATGAGATGCATTTCTGTCAATACTTTAGCGGTTAGTTCATTCCATATTATTGGATTACTAGTTGTGAGAGTAATTGAAATTTATTCATAGTTAGATCTATGTTGTTAGGAAGTTTATTTCTATTAAATATGACTATTGGTCTATTATGCTAATTTGGATTATCAATATTAGATGTTGGAATTGCTTTCTGCAACATATCTTTGTTTATGCTTTAATGTATGAAGATTTAATGGGTTTGGGTGTTGTTAATATTGAGTGATGGGACACTAGAAATAGTTTGTGGGAGATTTTTTTTGTAGTTTTCTATGTTGTTAGTCTATCCACCCACTATTTTGCATAATATTTCTAACCCTAAACCTTTTCTAACCCTTTTCTCCAAACCCTAACTGAGCTTTAATTGTGTCAACACCATTTTAAGTTGACAAGGAACCAACCCATTCTAGAGGTTGGATTGAAGTTACATTTGGTCCATACAATGTTGAGTGTTGAGCTATAACTATCGGGTGCATGCTTGGATAGAAAATTGGAAGATAGAAAGTCACAGTGTCAAGTAAAACTTGATGTCAATTTGATGCCCAATATTTTATAGCACACTCGATGGGACACTTTTACAAGAAACACGAAAACCCATCATATGAGTTATTGTTTTATCTCTACCCGGAGGAATCAAGATTTGGTGAATTGTCTTGACCTTGTTAAGTGGATAATAGGAAATTCACATGGTGACTCCCTGGTATTTAAACCCATAAAATAATTATCCTTGTAGACCATATTTTTTTATGTATACTAGGTCATTCAAAAGGAATAACCTTGACTCTTATTTCTATTGTGAGCTACCTTATAGAGGGTCTACTATTATAAGAAATTTGAATCAATATTTTCATTCATAAGAAGAGCCTCCTGAGGAAAACCCTATAGTTAATCCAAAAACTCCTCCAGTAGGACCTACACCTAGAAACATGGCAAGAAATGTAGAACTAAATTAGGAAAATGTACCCCCAAATCAGCCTTTGCAAAAGTACCCCAATTGGAACATAGATGGCCTCCTTAGACTAGACCATATGTATGAAATTCATCAAGCTATATCTAAGGCTATTTCTACTTATGATGGATCTAGAAAAACTACATATGAGCACTACCAAGATATTCTAAATTTGGTAGAAATACACAATATAAATAATGAAGATGTTATTGTCAGAATCCTAGCCCTGTTATTTATAGGGAATATTTTGCATTAGTTTAGAACCGATGAAGATAATACCATTACCTCATGGGCAGCATTGGATGAGCCTTTTATGGAAGAATTTAATGAATCCACTAATATTTTATCCCTCATTAATCAATTCACATCTATGCAGAAACATCACCAAGAAACTGTCTCAAATTTTAATTTTAGGTTTAGCAAAACCTGGAAGGGAATTCCTCTTGCAACTAGACCAGCTACATGACTTGATTATATGTATTATATTAGATATATTAGATAAGAGATAGGCCTAAAAAACAAATAATATAGGGTGGAAAAATGTCTATAGGTTTATAATGCAGCTCTTCATGCAAAAAATGTCCTAATTAATGTAGGGAGATTACCTCCCAAAGTTGTACTAGCTTACAATTTGAAAACCACTAATGTCCAAAGTCAAACTATTGTTCCATATTATATGGATACCCCATAATTTCCATTCCATTTCCCATATATGACTCCCATTCCTCAGCCAAAAGCACCATCTACTATAGTTCCTTTCTCTCCCCTTCCTTCTTAGGCTCCTCAAGAATTTTATGTCATCCTTGATATACAAAATATGTTGAAAACTCTTAGCAACAAAATGAATTCAATGGAGAAAAGAGATATGGAGAGATCTCAACAAAGGCTATTTCCTTATGTGAATAAAGATCAAATACCTGGTCCTAGCAATAATACTAGAGTCAGAGTAAATGCAACATATGAAGAGCCTGAATGTTCTTCAAAGACAAGTCTGGTGAATGTCTGGTATTTTATGTGTAATGATCCTCATGATTCACAATATTGTATTATGTAACAACACAATATCCAACAAGATATGGATAAAGTAGAAAGAAATAAAAAATTAAGGGTAAACATGCTATGGCAACTTGACCAGATCGTGGTGGGAAAAGAGTTGGACGAGGATGGATCTATAGCTGTTATGACAAGGTCGGGTAAGAAAAAACTAAAAGTAGATCCATATAATATGGGTCATTTCCAGGTCCCCTCTCAAAATAATAGTGTTCCACCTCCCCAAAGCAGTGACACTTTACCTATTCCCCAAGCCAAAGAAAAATAAAATAGTCTTCCCAAGATATTTGAGAAATAAACTAAGGGATACAGAATGAATTCTACGGATGAGGCTCAAGAGAGGATTAGTTTTCCTTCTATTACCAGAATACAGAGAATAGAAGCCACTCAAAAATATAAGAGAAAATATGGTGAGCCATAAATAAGGCCTGAGAGACACACCTTGGCTAAGTCTGAATACAATATTGTGGAAGAAATGAAGAAGATATGATCAAAATCAAGTTTATATGATACTCTCTTCATTCCTGGCCAGATAGACTTGCTTAAATATTCTCTCAAAAAGTATCTATAGGATAGGCAGACCACCAAAATTCTTAGTATACCCTCTGAAAAGAAAGAAACATCCCTTGTTTTTTTAAATAATAAACCCCCTCATTTTTATATTTCTCTAAGGATGGAGGGTTATGTGGTCCAAAATTGTATGATTGACTTAGGAGCATCAACTATAGTTATGCCTAAAGCAGTATGTGAGGATATGGGTATGAAGTATACCCAATCCTATCCTAGAGTACTACAATTGGATGGAACACTTGTGAAGACAATGAGAGTGATAAACGATGTCTTGATGAGGCTACATCCTTTGAGGTAACTATAGTACAATAAATAGTAGTGGTAGACCTACAACCCTACTTTGGATAATGCCTTTCGAGAGAGTTCACTTCAAATTTATGTAGATGCATGTATATGTATTATTATAGCATGGTTATTCCCTTCAAAGGAAAGAGGATAAGGATAACACTTGAAAAACCTGTGTCTTACCATATTGAAAAAATTGAAGAGAAAATGTGCAATCTCACCCCTATTGAAGAATTTGAAATCGTGGATAAGTTTGAAGAGTTGGAAATTGAAGATGAATTATATTTCAAGGAGGATTATAGTCAGTTTGGGATAGGTATGAGAACATACAGTATTTCTGTAGAATTAAAGAAGAAAGTTCTTGCTATATCTAATCAGTCTCTAAGTGAAACAAAAGTATGGACCATGCACTTTGATAGTTCTAGATGTAGAAATGATGCTAGTGTTGGTGTGGTATTATAGTCCCAATCAGAAGGGACAAAGAGTTTCACCTATAGATTAACATGGTCATGCACTAATAATGTTATAGAATATGAGGCTCTATGCCTTGGACCGGTGCAAGCTAAAAACATCGGTATTAAGATCCTAAACATATATGGCAACTCTGAGCTGATTTTTCATCAGGTAAGAGAATGGTGTAGCAGTAAGCACCATTACCTAAAAATATATAGAAATAGGGTATGGGATTTGATAGAATCCTTTTATTCTCTAAACATAAACTTTGTTCCCAGAGAAAAGAATACTTTTGTAGATTACTTAGCATCAAGGGGAGTTAACTTCAACCCTTATGCAGACATAGGAGTTAAGAAAGACAAGGGAATCAAAATGATTTTTAGGCCTACAATGCCAGATAAGAAAATTTTTTGGTCGGTCTTTGAAAGTGATGAACAAATAATTGATTTTCTAGTGAGATAAGCTTGTATATCCACTGTTCAAGATAAAAATCCAAAGGAAATTTATCAATAGGATGTTATTCAACTTAAGAATAATCACATACCTAGAGGTTTGGTTACCCTAGAGAGCCTGTTTGACAATGAAGATAGGAAAAAGACCAGATCCATGGAAGTCAATGAGAAAATTTATAAATAAGTTGAAGTTGAAACTAAAAAGAAACTCAAGGTTGGAATTTGATGTTCACCAAAGGAAGAAGAGGATATCAAGGCTTTATGCCTAAATTACCAAGACATAGTAGCTTGGTCATATGAAGACCTCAAAGTATATGAAAAAAAGGTTATCCAACACACCATTGAGATAGAGCCTAATGCAAAGCATTTTAGGCAGAAGCAAAGGCATGTAAATCCAAGGATCAAAGCCATAATGAGATGAGATCTCTAAAATTTGCTAAAGGCTAAGATCATTTATCCAATTAAACATTCAACCTGGGTAGCCAAATTGGTACCTATGACAAAAAAGAACAGTGATATTTTCTTGTGTGTGGATTTCAAAAATATCAACCAAGCATCATTTAAGGATCACTACCCCCTTCCAAATATTGATTAAATATTGCATATAGTGGTAGGGGAAAAAAGGTTCTCACTATTGGATGGTTTATTTGGATATAATCATATTTGGATGAAGAATGAAGATCAATATAAAACAACATTCACCACAAAATGGGGCACATTTACCTACCAGAGAATACCTTTTGGGCTATCCAATGCAGGAGCCAAATTTTAGAGAGCCATGGACTATGGCTTTGGGGAACTGATTAATAATTTCATTCTGATCTATTTGGATGGTATGACTATATTTTCACATAATAAGCATGACCACTTAGCACACTTAGAACATGTATTCCAAAAGTGTAGGGAATTTGACATCTCCCTAAATCCTAAAAAGTATTTCTTTGTAGTCCATGAGGGAAAGTTTCTAGGTCATGTGGTCTCAAAAGAAGGTATGGTCATTGATCCAAATATAATCAAATCCATTATTGCTCTTCCATTTCCTATAAACAAAAAGGTCTTACAGTATTTCTTTGTTCAAATAAACCTTGTTAGAAAATTCATCTCTGACTTTTCTCAAAAGGTGAGGCCTATATCTAAACTACTGAAGAAAGATGCAGATTTTAAATGATCCGAAGTAAGAAAGCAAGCCTTTGAAATTGTCAAGTAGTCCATTGCCATAACTCCAGTTCTAGTAAATACATATTTCAGTAAAGACTTGATTCTTTACACTTATGGAGCTAAGGAAAGTTATGCATCAATCCTCCCCAAAAGAATGATCAAGGAGAGGAACAACCCATATTATTTTGGAGCCAAAATCTCCATGATTACGAGGTCAAGTATAATTTCATTGAGAAACAAGTATTTTCTATAATGAAATCATTAAAAAAATTAGTAGTATTTGGTTCAAAGCAAGACTATGGTTTATGTTGTTCATACGGATGTAAGAAGCTTTATTCTATAAGGTGAAATAAGAGATAAGAGAGTTGGTTGGATCACTAAAATCTAGGAATATAATGTGGAAATCCATCCTACCAAGCTGGTGAGAGGTAGGGCCCTATGCCAATGTCTAATAGAAGCAGTAGTATATACTAAAATGGTATCTTGGTAGGTAACATAAGATTATCAAATTAAAGAATTATAGTTAGGTGAATCTGATTGGGTCGATCATATGATCAAGTACCTTCAAACTGGGTATCCCCTCTTAATATTAATGCATCACAAAGAATAATATATATAATTCAAGCTTTGAAGTATGTCCTATTACCAAAATTTCTATACAAAAGGAACCTTGATGGAGTTCTCCTTAAGTGCTTAAAATATGATTAACAACAAAAGGTCATAGAGGAGTTCCATGGAGGACCATTTGGAGGACATTTCTTAGGTAGAGTTATAGCTTTTAAAATTATCAAAGTAGAGTATTACTGGCCTACCATTTTTTTATACCTTCAAAGTCATTAGAGCCTATGATAAATGCCAATGACATGTAGGGAGGACAATGAATGCATTATTCCCCCTTAAGCCAATTCAAGTGGAAGAACCCTTTCAACAATGGGGGTTATAATCATTGGACTGAATGCTTGTCCCTTTCCTAGTGCTTTCAGTGGCATAAAAGGTTTAAAATGATTGTGGCATGGTGGTTATAGGGGTATACTATGCGAAGATCTATGTGGCAGATTCTAGGGCGGACAACACAAAATATTGTGGTGGCCATAAAAAACTGGACAGCTTGCCCGGATTCGTGGTGGCTACCGATTCCACCATGTAAATTCAAAAAAAAAAAAAAAAAAAACAATGGGGGTTATAATTTATAGGGGTTATCAACCTCCATTATTTATATAACCACAAGTACATTCTAACTACTACATAATACCTCCATAATTTATAGGGGATTTCAAGTTTGCTTTTGAGCAGAAAATGAATTATGCATCACACTAATTTCCTAAAATGGTAAATGTTCATAAATTAATGTTTAAAGTTTCTTGCGCCACTCTAACAACAAAAAAGGGAACAAGACAAGGTGACGCTATGAGGGGATGGAAGATGTTTGAATTTTAGCCAATAAAAAATTAGAATGATACCTCCAAGCCACCGAAAGGAATAAATTTAATTTGAAAAGTGTGCCAATGGGTAGTTCATGCAGTGGCCATATTAATGGCGGAGGATGTGCATGCATGGGAAATTAAAAGTGTCAAAATTTTAGAATCTGATCACTTGAAAAAGAGTAGCAAAGAGTATAACATTAACTAAGCATTGTCTATGAATTCTAGAGAGAACGCATTAAAAAAATTTCTTGCAAAAATGGCTCCAAATAAAGTGCTAATGGAAGTACAAAAAAGGGGAGCAGAGTTGGACGACCAAGTGGAACATACCAGGTGGTTGGTAGACATAGTAATGACCCAAGTAAGGAGGACTTTCTTGAGAAGGAATTTCAAATTTAGATACTTCGAAGGGAGATCGATTCGACCACAAGGTATTGTAGCTATACAATCCTTCTTATGGGAGATACATCTGTGATTATGTTCACCATTGCCCTGAGTTGGTTTCTATGATGATTAAAATTTATGACCCTAATAAGAGGATAGTGAAAACTCATGATTTCATTCCACTATTTACTATTACAAAAGAGCTTTACTGTGATTTTTTTATCGTAGGGGTGAGTCCACCCTTAGAGCCTAAACAATTTTATATAGCGGAACAAGCTAGGGTTTATGCTTCATTAATGGCTTCAAAAGAGAAGAAAGTTGTAGAAAGGTGGCTTTGATTCCAATTTAGAAAGATAAGAGAGCAGGATGAAATGCCTAAACTTCCAATACCTATTGACCAATTTGCTAACCCGGAGCTATATTCTATGTTAGCTTGTATGGAGGGTTTGGATTCAGACCAAATGGTGAATGATTGGCAAATAGTCGTTGCATACTACAATTCCAATGAAAGTATGTACGATGAGGATGCAAAAAAGAATGACATTAGGGTTATTTTCTTTGATTGGTCAGCTTTCCTTTCTCAGATAATACATGAGCAATTAGTAAGAATGAAAAGGGGTTCTGATGCACCTTGCTTTCAACATTTCTCAAGCCTGGTCTAGATGTTTTTTGTTGCTGTAAGGGACATGATGCCCTAGATTTCGATCAAGGACAAGAACAACCAAGGAGACCCCATTCATGTTTACTATTGTACTTCTCATTTGAGAAGCACCGAGTCTATGTATAAATTCAACTTGGAATTTTTAGGGCCAACATTGAAAATAATGTATAGGGAATGCCCTAGGCTACCACCTCTGGCCAAGAAATTGTTAAGAACAAAAGGTGTCGAGGAAGGATATTGGTACCTCCTAACATAAGGTATGGTCATTAGACTATATGGATTCACTGGTAAGCCTTTTTTGCCACCCCATTTTGTTACAGATCAACTATTCGCCTTAGAATACTTGAGGTAAGTAGATTTTATAAATTTGAACTATGGTTCTGGGAGAAAAAAAAGGTGTTTGTTGACTTATCGCAATATTGATGATATAACTGTTACCAAGAAGTGGCAAGGTGAAAAAATTGACTAATATCTGGATATTTTGGGTCATTTTTACATTCCCTAGAGATGGAGTTATGACCCGGATGATGTATTCCACAAGAGGAACATAACCCTAAATGGAGAAAAGACCTAAAAATTTGAGAAAAAACCTAGGACTCATTTTGAATAGGACTCATTTGAGAAAAATTTGAGAAAAATTATCTTTTGGAGTGGAATGTTTCCAATATGGAACAACTTCATGCATGGTTAGACTTCTATGAACAAATTGTTGATTTTGATCTAGACAATAACGCAAAACATCGATTTAAGGAGCCTATCATCAAAGAAGTTGAGGACATAACAGATAAGAAAAGAGACCCTCAGTCTCAAGAATCTACTAGCAATGAGGTAGAGGGAAAAAAGCAATGGAATGAAGCCAAGATATCAAACTAGTGGAGGATGAGAGTCAATATTAGTAAAGAGAAATCCAAGTTTGGATTGAAAATTAATGACAAATTTTTTGATAAATATGAAAAGAATGTCACAACTTGGAAAGCCAAAGACCCGAGGAATATAGTGCTAATTTATAATAAGTCACAAAAAAGGTCAGATTCCCCATACTCACCTTCATGAGAAGAAGCTCAAGAAGAGGAACCTGATAATCCATTGATTGTTGCTGAAGTTCTGAAGACTATTCAGGATTCAACTGAACAAATAGAGAAATTTCCAAAAGGGACACAATTAATGAGTAAGATGTATTATTTTTATGAGAGGACTATTAGTACACCAGTCATACAGAAAACAACTAGGCCCAAGAACCTATCCCTGTGTGGATAGCTCCTGGATACACAAGTAGACTGGAATATAAAAGATAAGGACTTTGTGTTCACAACTATGAGTTTCACCACTACAGCAAAAATGGAATTAAATCCTATTTTTTAATTGACATTATAGGAGAAACCACTATAGGAAGGATTTTTTGAAGAAGACATAGAAAATGAGAAATTAGTAACCTTGCAAGTCTTTCATAGAAAGGCCAAAAGGGCACCAGGAGATTTTCAAGAAATAGAAGTTGGATAAGGAGGAAATTGTTAAAGAAACCATTGTTTCAGCTAAAAAATAATTGATACAACAAATGTTGTTAGAATAATAAATTATATCCTAAGTTGTTACTAGGATAATATATGTGGCTGATATTAGCTTAGTTTGTTATGATCCAATGGATCAGATTGTATCCCTTGCTTAAGCCTTTGCTATTTAAGCAAGGCTCCTTTCAATCAATAATATCAAGTCATTTCATTTTCTAACATGCTATCAGAGCAGGCCTTCCCTACCTTGTGAGCCTGAGGAACTTTTCATCATGGGGGGATTTTCCTCATGGGGGATTTTCCTCATGGAAATCCTCCCTATTTTCTTTCTATTTTTTCCTCCAATATTTTTTTTTACCGAGGGAGTATGCTCTCCATATTTTGATGGATTAGAAACTAGATGGTAAAATTTTTTTTGGAGGTCATTTTAGTTTTTATTTTTATTTTTAGGGTTTGTAGATTTCCGGTTCATGGCCTTTGCCACAATTTAGGATGAAGTGTTGCACTTAAAGGGTTTTATTTTTGAGCTATTTTTGGCTTTTTTTAGCCTCCTGTAGCAGTTACTCCATTTCTTCTCTAATTTGTTGTCCTTTCTAAAAGCATAAATTTTACCCAAATTTTTTGATATGGCCCTTTCTTTTTTCATGCATAACAACAATGTTATTTTTTTCTAGGTGTTTTTGATTGGTGGTGCCATACTTCTATGGCGGGAGAAGATATTTTCAGTTTTCCAAAGTGTGCAAGAGGAGTTTTAGCAATGATCGAATGTGCAACAACAATGGCAGCCACTATAGTGGAGACACATGGAGGTCATTGCTGCATGATGGCTTGTGTGGTTGATTTGAGTTGTAGATGGTGCGGTAGTCATTCTAACATGATGATTCCACTTAGCACAGATGTGCGGGAGTTTGACATCGCTATGATATTGGACCTATGTTGCATAGTGATTAATTTTTTTTAGATGTATTATCGAGGATAGCTCTCTAAGTGGTGATACAATAGCTGTGGTGGTCAAATGGTGATGCATCGTAGAAAGGAGGCATCGACCTCAAATTTGACTACCAAAAATGTGGCCTCGATGCAATTTGCAAGATCTTCATAAGGCGATTTATCATAGTCTTTGGCATTTTTCAATTGGATTTCAAAAAGTCGAGCGAATCATCTTAATTGATAGTGTGCCCCGTGTAGAAGTGAATGGAAGCAAATAGATTGTATATCATTTGGCTCAGTAATTTTAGTTGTAGTAAAGGAGAATTCATATGAGAAGTTGATGTTTTGATCTATGTATCTGTTCTAGTGACCAAGCAACATTGCTCCACCCGTGTCAAATTGGATTTTCATTGGTGTTGTAGTGTAGTCATGGTGCGAATAAGAGAGGCCTTGAGTGGCTCTCTAGAGATTTTCAATTCAGGAAGAAGTCAAATGCAAGTAAGCGATTGGAGCCCTTCCAGTAGATGCCCCAAATATGTTTAAAATTGACACCCATTTTTAATATGCATGTTGAGGAGAAATGGAGTGTGATATGTCGCCCTTCATGAAGTTGGTACCACTATTATGTAGGGAAAATTGATTTCCATTTTTTGAGGCGTATGGCAAGGGCATCTTCCTGATATTTTCCCCAAATCCAGAGATGAAATATGGTTGGCATAGTTGTTCCTACTTCCAACTATTGTGACATGTATCCATGCGTGAATAATGGCCACTATTAATGGATAGGTCTATAAGTTGTATGGGCACCGAAATTGTTGGGCGATCGGTCCAAGGCACGAATGATGGCAAAAAATATCATGCTTGGCCAAAATAAAATTGCTATCAATAGAAATTTAGTGGTGAGTGGCCATTGATTGGGAGCAACAGAAGCATGATAGAAGGTGTCGCCATGGCATTGCATTTATTTTTTTGGAGGCACCAAATCCACACATTCTTATGTGTTTTCTATCATTTTTCCATGGTTCTATGATAGTATTAGCTAGTGGCGGACATTGCAATGTGATACACTATGTTCTAAGGGCCATCTGAGAGATGAAAATGCTTCCCTGAGCACCAGTTGTAGGCCAGCAAATGGGTGGGACCCGCATGCCTATTTTACCATAAGAGGTAGAGATACTTATTGTGTGATATCTTACGAGCATCATTGAACCACCATATTTTTTGTGTCCACATCGAAATATCACCTATAAGGAGGTCTGGTTTGAGGTCTAGTGTGTTTTACTGGGTAATATCCATCTTATTCTAACATAATTTTTGTACAAATCTGGCATAAGGGTAGCCGCGATATTTTTTGAGCTGATGGGGTCCAGAGCAAGTAATGCTTTTTTTTTTTTTGTATTTACATGGTGGAATCTGTAGCCACCATGAATCCGAGCAAGTTGTCTAGATTTTATGGTAGCCACAATATTCTGCGTTGTCTACCCCGAAAGCCGCCACACATATCTTCATGTAGTATGCCCCTATAACCACTATGCCATAATCATTTTAAACCTTTTACTCCACTGAAAGCACCAGGAAAGGGACAAGTATTCAATCCGAAGAGGCCGAGGATTTGAACCTTGGACCTCCACCCCCTTATGGGGTTTGGATGAACCAATTGGTCTACACCTCAGACCTGAGAGCAAGTAATGTTAAGCACTTCTAGCTCATAATATAATTGAGCTTAATAGTGGCTATTTTTTCCCGATGAAAACAGGATTTAACAACATTTTTTTCCAAATAGAGGTGAGATTCCATTTCTAATATTGCAACCGTTGCAAATGGAAGTCTCGTAGCCTAAGATCCATTTCTTTTGTCGTGATAGTGGAAGTCTCCCAGTGTGAGTCTCCTAGTTTTTTAAAGTTCATCATAGAAACCTTTCCATCGATTTCTAATTTTTTTCATGAAGACAATTCGGCCCACCCTCTAAAATGTTGTTGTTGTGAAAAATGTGCAAATCAATCAAATTTGACCTAGAAGTTTTCATACAAAGCTGGCAGTAGAGGTGGGGTTTACTAGGGAGAAAATGTTCCACTTCTCGGTGCATCTCGGTGAATCTCGGCCTATGCACTTCTTTGAAGGGTTTATCTAAAATTTGTTGAGTCTGTCTATATTTATTTGAAAACATTCATAGCCATAAGCCCTATAGGTTGAAGTCATTGTAAGGGCCATGAATCCATGAATGTCATCACCACCCTACAGAAGTTCCTTAAAAGTTTTGAATTTTTGTTTATTATTTTTTTGGCTTCTAATTTTGTTGGCTTCCTGTGATGCATCATATTTTCAATGTGACTTGGGCCTGTTTTATTTGTTTTGTGGAGATCATAGTTTTTGGGAAAGCATGTAATAACGGTCGTAAACCTAAGTTGCTATTTTTTTTTTTTTCCAATCAACTCATTGAATTTGATGCAGATGAAGTACAAAGTGCATCTGCAAATGAGGGACAATGTGTGGAGGTCAATTGGTGCAATCGAAGCAACAACTCCACATAATCCCAGCTCTGACCTCTTGCAGTCAAACTAAGGGACTATTGTTGTCGATGTTGTTGCAGGGGGCCACTAAGAGGCTATTGGTAGAGATGAGGAGGTTACTGCCTCGAATGACATGTTGGCAATATGGTAGGTTTACCCACTTCTAGTACCAACCAACCCCCATGAAGAAAGAGGAGTGCCACCATTTTCTCCAATGTTTTTAGGTCGGACGATGTCATTTTTTTTTATGAAGCCATCGTGTGCGTTCTAATCAATGTTCTTAATTGACCGTTCGAGTGCAACAAATGCAGATCTACAATTGCTCTAGATTTCTCTTAGGGACTGTAGACATGTTGTAGTGGCTATCTTGAATAGAAGTGAAACTATGTCTAGTGGAGTGCCCATGATTGCAAAAGCCAAAGTTTTATTTATTTTGGTGGTTTCAAATAGGTTATGCATGTTCTTGTTTTTTTATGATGCGAGTTTTATGGAAACTCCCATTGGCACCGTGGTCCATAATGGGGGTATTTTTTTTAAAATAAAATCTCTTCATTAAAGGGGGGTATGGCCTTTGTTGTAAAAAGGATTAAGGAGAAAATATATTTCCACGTGTTTTATTTTAACAATGATTCAGAGAGATTCTAAGGGAGATTTTTTTTATAAACCAAATTTTTGTTCCAATTTTTTTGGAATATTCCCTTGAAGAAGAAGACTATTATTTTATTGCAAGATGAAGGCCTCATTGAAATCCCAATATAGGGGTATTTATAGTCATCGAAAAGATTTTTCCAAGTCGAATAATATGGTGCAATCCATTTTAAGTTTTGATACTATTTTCTACACTTTTTTGTGGCTAAAAAATTATTGTATCATGGAGTGCATTCTCGATTGAACCCAAAACTCCTAAAAATTTGTTCGAGTGATTCTAGTATCTAGTCATATCCTCTATATCACTTAGCGGTTGCAGAAGCTTCTTACCCATGCATTCTAATAGGATGAGGAGGTCACCATAAGGACAAGTTCGAGAGCTACATTGGTGCCCTTTATTTTTCATATTCCCTTGAATTAAGTTGTTTGTCCACTCTTTTTGGACCTTGTTATCAGCCCATTGTGTTCATATAGGTGGAAACCACATACTTATGCTTGTGGAGTCAATTTGGACATCCCTTGTGATTTTTGTGGTTCTTTCCACACTATCTTCACACTCTTATTTTTGTGAGACACTTTGGTTTGAGGGGTTTTTTTAGTGACCTTTTTTCATGGTTCACAACTTTGATCTGTGTCACAAGCACCAGTCTAGGAGTATGGTTTCATTCAGTTCAGCAATGAGGCTACTATACTTTTTTGAGCCATTTGATGGATCCTTTGCAGGCTTCTTGATGGAATTTGTCCTTAAGGGGGTTGAGAATCTTCCTTCATCCTCCATGCACAACTTCCTCCTTCTTATTCTTCTTTCTATTCTGGTAGGTGGTTTTTTCTTCATCTCTCTAGTAGAGTTTTCTTATGCATATATTGTACATGAGTACCTTATCAGGCCTTGTTGTCGGGACTCATACTTGTGGATATGCCACTTGTTTTTTGGTTTTGTTGTTTTAAAAACAACATCCTAGTATAATTTAAGGGGGGTGTTAGTTTATCATAGTACCACTTAAGGGGGTGTTAGAATAATAAATTATATCCTAATTTGTTACTAGGATAATCTGTGTGGCTGAGATTAGCTTAGTTTTTTATGATCCAATGGATCATATTGTATGTCTTTCTTAAGCCTTTGCTATTTAAGAAAGGCTTATTTTAATCAATAATATCAAGTCATTTCATTTTCTAACAAATGCAGCAGCAGAGTGAAGAGAGAGCTCTAGAAAAACCTACATCAGTAGGCAAAGGTATGGTCTCTATCCTCTCTTCTCCTCCTCCTCCTCCGAATTACCCAAAGAAATTTCCCTCTATATCTGAGCAAGATATCAAAACAAAGGTGCCTTATCCCCCACATAGTTCACCCACTATTTCATCAGTCAGTACTGAGGGACAAACCAACCCATCTCCTCCAAGGTCACCTTAAATTCCTTCATCATCCAAAATTCCCCCTTCATCATCTCCCATAGTTCCATCCTTTCCATTTATGCCTTGAGTAGGAGAAGGCATATAGCTACTTTGACTCGATGCCATGTGGAATTAATGGATCAAGTCAAGAAAATGCAGGCACATGACCAGTTTTATAGCAAAATTTGGGACAAGATGGAAAAGGACTCTATTGAGAGTAAGAATTTTGGCATAAAATATGGAATTTTATGTTTTAAATATAGGGTGGTGATCCCTAAAGCTGGTGACTTAAGGAATTTGATCATGCAAGAGGTGCATAGATCTCCTTACTTCGCTCACCTCAAAGGGGTAAGGAGATCTATGCATCAATAATATCATATCCTTTTATAAAAAAATAGATATAATATCAATATTTATATTCAATTTTATACAATGATAAACTAGTTGGTAATGAATCCAATGTTAGATTAATTTATTAATATTTAGATTCAAATTAATCCAATTATAGATTAGTTGGTAATGAATCTAATGTTAGATTAATTTTATTAATATTTAGATTTAAAATAATCCAACGATATATTATTTTGGTAATTGATTTAGCGATGGGTTATTTATTTTGATCTCGGTGTTCAAATTAGTCAAATTATGGATTAATTATTATCAATATTCAAATAAGCTAAAGGTAGACCGGATTTGGGATATGATCAAAATATAGATTAATATTTGGGCTTGCAAATGAATGTCAAAACTTACTTTTATGGGTTAGACTATAACTAATGATGGAATGATTTAGTTATGGTTTTTACTAGACTTAAATATTTATCAAAAATATTTGAAAAATAAGTATGGGCTTATTTATTGGAATGGTTGTGTTTGGAAATGAATAAACTAATATTTCTGGAGAATTTTTTGAAAAGAAGTATGAGCTTCTTTTATTTTTTTGAATAGATGTGTGAATATAATATTAATGGAAAATATTTTGAATAGAAGTTTGGACTTCTTGGGTGTTGATTTATGGATTGTTTTTTGCATAGGAATATAAGGCTTGATATTTGAAATATTTGTGGAAAATATTTTAGAAAATATGTATGGGCTTCTTTTATTTGTGTTGCATTAGTGCTTATAGAATGCATTCATACTCGCATATGAGCTATTTTTATTCCCTCCTTCCTATCAACTACCGTTGAGGCCAAGGAAAGAAGGCGTTACATCTTGATAAAATGATTCTTCAATTACTCTAAAGTAATATTGGAAATCTCTCTTGTTGAAAGAGGATTTATTGTAATTCGAAGAAAAGACTATTCTTTTGTAATCTAGACCTTTGATCAGATAAGATTTATGTTGCCATGATGTTGAATGCTTTTTATAGTCATTATCCATGTTGATGTTTTGATCTAAATATTTTGATAGATTTATTATGCAACTCTCAATGGTTATTTTGCTTTCATCTTATTGATGCTAGTTTTAAATATTACAAAGGGATAGACAGAGAGAGAGAGAGTTATCTTAGGTTTTGAGGGGTTTCTTTGGAATAGGTTCTAAAGGTACTCTTGATTAAAAATATCATTTTAAAATTTGGGTTATTGTGGGATTAACAACACCTACTTTCTGAGTTCCATGAGAGGATAATCATGTAGAGTGATTATTGCTTAGAGATCCATCGTGGTTATGTGTAGGCAAGCCTCAAGTTTAAGATATCACTATGGAGGTGCAATTAAACTAGACTAAGACACTAAACCTAAAAAATCTAGTGTAGCTTGAAGTACTACTGGAAGAGAGAATTATCATCCTCTTCTCAAAATATTGAGAAGGGATAATCCTAATGCCAAGATCAAAAGGTTTGCATTCATAGAGTATGTCAAAAATGTGGGGAGAGCTTTTAGACCATCCTCTATACCATGGAGGTATATGAGATAAACCCTAGTTTCTTATGAGAGCTTGGCCTCTCCCATCCATTCGAGTGATGTTTGCAACATATTAGACTCAAAATATGGTTATGTCTAGTCAACTTGTGTATTTCATAGATACTCTTAAGAACCATAATAAGTTCTACATAAAAAAACCTCTCTCAAGTTTGTTAGCATTTGGTATTGTTACTAATGTTATGACATTTTACTTTGCATGATAGGGTGCCTCCATTAGTGATCATGACTTCGAAGGAATTACACGTAGTAATGTAAAAATTTTACTATATGGCCACATGTGGATCAATAAAGTTATGTGTGTTGCTAGAGTAAATAAGAATGATGATCCTTTTCCCCTTGAAGTAACCAATTTCTTCCATTATTTGGGGAGTTGATACTCCTACTAAATCATGCACCAAATTTTTTGGTGGGGATTCCTTTAAGACTTTAGTCTATTTTATGGTTTCTACCTCTAGAGTATCCTCTTCATCCTCTAAATATTCTATAGTTGGTGTCTCCTCCATATCCATCAGGGTATATACCCCGAGGAATACTTTTCATCACAATTAAAGCATAACCCTTGGGATATTATGTTCTCCTCATAAGAATTTTTTTTATGATGGGAGATTTAGTAGTAGGTAGGCTTGGACAAAAATGGTGGTCGAGATTGAGGAAATTTAGAGGTTCATCCTACAACCTTGAATTCATCTTTATCTAATTTAGTTAATTGTATTACCTATTGTAATGTTTGGAGTCTCAACAATTTTACCTCATCTCTAATGTCATCCCTCAAACCAATTACAAAAAAACTTTGCAAGAAGCTAAAACTTAAACCAATGGTATGATTGGCTAATTTCTCAAATTGAGCATGGTATTCTCAAACAATTGAAGTATATCTAAGTTTTTTAAGGTGTCCTATAATATCTTCAAACTCACTAGGATAAAAACGAGTGAATATATGTTTCTCAAAGTCTTACCAAGAGAGGTCAATATCGGCCTTCCTAAGCCACTAAAACCAATGTAGTGCATCTGATTCAAAATTGAAAAAAGGAATTGCCAAATGCATGTATCTTGGGATATTATGAAGACTTAAATATTGCTTTACCCTATAGATCCACCCTTCAATATATTTCCCATCAAATTTTGGGAACTCTAATTTGGGTATATTAAATAAATTATTATCTCATATGTTTTGTTGGTGGTGAATTGTACCTGTATCCTATTGATCCTAATGATTCAACCTATCTTATGTGAAGGAACTAGTAGAGAGATGACTATCCAATTATGCCTTCATTTCCTTTTGTGTCTTGGTAACCAAATTCATGGATTCATGGAAATTTTTTATAGTTGTCCTTATCTTGTCTAAGCTATTGTTGAATTGAGATCCTAACTTATTGCCCAAATGATCCACATGCTTAGCAATTTGTGCCTCTAATTCTTGTTGCTGAGTACCCAAATCCATGTTCTAAGAGTTATGATCTATTGGTGAGAAATGTGATTTCAAGGCTTACTATTTTTAGTAAGGATTTAAAAAAGTGGTTTGGGTGCTATATATCAAAATGATTATCTTGAGAAGATAATAATAATGAGCGATATACCACAACATTGGTTTTGGGCACCCCAAATTTTTTTTTATATTGTTGTGTTGTCAAGGTTGCTGGTGTGGTTGGTTTTTCCTCTAGAGGCTTGGTTCAAAAGTTAGGTTTAGTGTCAACTATTGACTATTGACCACTCCTAACACTATGTTGTCACTTGTCTGGTTTGAATATATTATAGATACTCATTATCTATTTTAATTTTTGACTATCATATTAAATGTTTTGAAACTGACAACTAATGACCCTATACTGATTATTAGTGACTAAATTGCCTAACTATTACTAACATTGTCCCTCTATTCCCATTATTTCTAAATTGGTGATTTTTGTACACCTTTTATATTATTCTATAATTTCTATTGATTTGTTTCATTCAAGAATTGTAGAATAGAGATGTCTTCTTTATATGCTCCAATTTTGTGATAGGGTTATGGTAATAGATTTAAAATTTACAAAATAAGATTTTTATTGTAGGGATTTTTTGTTGTAGGTTTGATATTCAACATAATAGAGTATTCTAAGCTAGGGTGTATGTATTACCCATAGGCCCATTTTTTATACCATAGTGATGAACAATAGTGATTAGGCCAATATTTTAGGCTACTACTCAAGGATGATTTCATGCATACCCTTGATCACATTGCTTGCCTCTCTATCAACATGGGAGGGTGACCTTACCAGATGCTATGTTCAATGTACTATGGATAATACAAGGACAAAAAAATTCCTAAGGGTTAAATCTCTCTCCTAATCCTAAGGGGTCTCTCGATATGCTTGAAGATATGTGGGAGCTCAATTTTGTAGATGGTGTTATTTGAGGCTTGGGTATTGGAGCCTAATTGTCCCTCACTTCACTAGATGTTTTATGGGAAATCTAGCTTAGAAAATAACAAAATATCCTCCTTGATATTTTAAAACCCTCAACATAGTTTTTCTAACCTAATTAACCAATGCAAAAAAATAATAAGGTCTAGATTTTTTTAATAGAAAATTAGCAAAAGATATCAACATAAAATCTTATACCTAACAATAGAAATGGTAGAAACTATTACAGTCATAGCAGAACATGACCCCGGAAAGTGATTTTATACCACTTTTTAGGAACCTACTATCAGATAAAAACTCACTCACACAAATATTGAAAATAAATATAAATGTTTAAAAAATAAACTATTGCAATACATAATGTAATGCAGAAAGGAGAAATATCACAAAGTAACATAGAATCATAAGTCACTTCAAGGAGGCAACTTCCTTCAATACTTTAATTCAATAATGCATAAAATATATGTTCATTCCTACCCCTAATAGTTTTAAATACTTCATCTACCACCTAACTCTCAAGGTTAGCTTACATGCAAAATGTCACCCGAGCTAGAATCTCCTACCTACAAAATAATTACATTCTTGATAACAATTACATATAATGGTACCACTTGTCTATGCACTTCTAGAGCTACAACTATTACAAATTATTACAAAACATTATAATGTATGTCCCCAAATTTATAAATTATTACAAAATATTATCAGGGGTGTCTCCCACATTCAACAAGGGTCATTACATCATAGTGTTAGGATGGGATCCTAACACCTATTTATTCACCTAGTGACTTTGTACTAGAAAAAATCTAGAATAAGTCATTGTTGAAGATACTAGATTGAGATTTGGGTGAAGACTTCAATCTACCTACTATTTGAAAGCAAGAATTTGCATTCACCTGGCGACTCCACCATAATCAAAATGGCTCGAAAAGACTAGGAAAGCTCCACCATGGAAATTGTAAACCAAAATATGAATGTTTCTATCCTTGTAAACTTCTTGGCATGACTATCTAACATCGATATTATAAAATTTACCACCAGATGTTTGGGATGACTATCTGTCATCCATATTATAAAATTTTCCATATTATTGTGGCAAAGGATCATCAACCTCAAAAGAGCATATGTGAGATATGGTTTGCTTTTACCAATTGCACAACATCATAAAGCAAAATGTGGCTCTAAGGTTACTTATGGATTCATTTCAAGAAAAGTTTTATATGGGGTTCTATTCCCTCTCCCTACACTCAATTGAAGAATGGGATCAACTTGTTGATCTATTTATAAATGGATTCAAGGAGACAAAACAATCAATATCAATTGTACAATCTACTATTCCTAGATCCTCACTCACTCAACAACTTGCTATTCCTCACCATGTTATGCCAATTTGGGAAGAAAAAGAAGATTTTATGGAGGTGGAGATACTGGTTCTTGGAAATTTCTAGTACTAGAATGATGACCAAGTGGATCGGAGGATAGCCAAGGTAGCAGAGTCCACTACCTTAGAAATGGTTAAGCAAGAAGGCTTGGGTATTTCTACAAGCCCAAAATATATGATTTTCCCCTCCACAAATATAGAGGAGGAAACAAATCTAAACTAGAAGGAAAAATGCATGCTGGTAAGGTCAAATTTAAAAAGGGAGTTGGCATTGGTACCAACCTTATCTCAACAAGAAATAATCTGGGCTCTGGTAAAAATCAACCAAAGCCATGAAATTTGCTTAGAAACCTAAATTCTAGGGTGGTGAAAGTAATTTACCCATGAACTAGAAGAAAAGGAAAAAGTAATAAAGGCTTAGGTGATGAGTGGGGGATTTTGACTCCATGCCCAATGGATAAATACTACTCATTTAAATTTTTGTACATATATACTATAGGCAATCTCAATGTTATGAGATAGCAGAAGGACAAACCATTTTTAGAATTTTCAAAGAAGTGGCTTGCATGTTGAAAACCTCTGCTTGCAAGGGAGACCTTAATTGAATTTGTGCTCAATGGACTAAGGCACCAATTTTTTGGATTCCTTATATTTAGCAGATTAAAAATCCCATGAGAGTTTTTAGAACTGTAGTGATGAATTGCAACACCTTTTTCACAATGAGAAAAAAATGAAAGTTTGAGTCTCAAACAAGCATCAAAGAAAACCTCGATCAAAAAGGTCCAATGATCAGAGGTTAGACCTCAAATCAAAGAATGTCCAAAATTCAAAAGTTTCTAAGTAATTATATAAATATAAGGAGTGAAAATTCCAATAAAGATACTTGAGACAAAAATTCCCAAATATCTGAAGTCAAGTGGTCCTAAGTGATAAAAAACTCTTCAAGAAGAAAAAACCGATGCCCTAAAAGTAAAATTAATGAGTTGTGCATTCTTCAAGGAATATTGTCCTTTCCTAAAAAGGAATGTCTCATATATTTGTGAAATAAAAACAATGGCATGGGAGACACGAGAGAAGCATATCAAATATCTAGAGCATTAAATGAAAAATATTCTATGCTTAAATGATGAGAATTCCTAAAAATGGGTAGATGACAATAAAGATTATAGTTACTCATCCAAGAGCTCAAGATCATTTGACATTCATGAATTCAAATCTAGAGAACCTCAAAGGGACAAACAATCAAATGGGACATGAATTAGTATTAGAAGTAGTAGCCACCTAGAAATATTTGCATGAGTTTTAGAGGAAAAACCCTTCCCTTATAATCTATAAATAGGAATAACATTAGCTTTGTAAAGGATCAACAAGTTTGCAATTGTATTATTTTATAAAATTTTACTTGAATATATATATATATATATATATATATATATATATATATATATATATATATATATATATATATATATATATATATATATATATGAGAGTCTATGTCAAATCTTTGGCATAGCCATTTGTGGCCTCCTATAGACCTGTTTCTATGTGTGTATGTTTTTTGTGACCTTTTGCCTATTTTTGGATTTTATTAAGTGTATGTATGTGTAAGGGACCTATATCTATTTTTGGACTAGTCACTTATATTTGGATATCTTGCATGACATGACTTATTATGCATGCATATAACTAGTAACTCTCATTTGTGCTTCATTGTGTTGAGGAGAGGAAGTATTCATTGCTAGCACATAACATTTAGACCTATTTTTATAGGAATATCTTAGTGTATCTCTTGGTGCATCACCACCCATTTTATTTTGTTGAGTTGTTTTATTTTAATCTCTTGCACCTCTTTTCCCTTTGTTGAGTCCAAGTGTGCCTTGAATATCACATCATAACAAGGATCCAACCTTGTAACTAAATCTTGGAAGTCGCTAATTGAATTGAACACCATGCTCTTGATCATGGCCTTATTGTAATACTCCTTATGAGGTATGATTTCCTTGCCAAGGATAATCATAGATGACAACAATGACCTCTTATACATGCACATAATCATACATACACACAAGAAACTAGATTAAAAAAATCTAGTAGTCACGATTTCTAATATGTGTATATATATATATATATATATATATATATATATATATATATATATATATATATATATGAATATGAATGTTACAAATCATACCAAAAGTGAGGGCTTGAAAGCATATATGCAAAACAACCCAAGGTTTGGGTCCATACTATTATATAGAAAAAAATGAAAGGGAAGTTACATACAAGGCATGGGGCTCAAATAAGTAACACATTGATCCTTTAAAATGTCTAAAAAGATACTATTTATAGATAAAATGATGATATTTTCCATCCAAAACTTATATAAGAGTCTCTAACAAAGGTTCTCTATTGCCCCCTTGATCCAATACTCCTTATGTAACTTTTAGTCCTTCAAGGTC
Source organism: Wollemia nobilis (assembly GCA_028583015.1). Taxonomy (NCBI): domain Eukaryota; kingdom Viridiplantae; phylum Streptophyta; class Pinopsida; order Araucariales; family Araucariaceae; genus Wollemia; species Wollemia nobilis. The sequence continues at coordinate 7,502,792 of JAQPPZ010016710.1, read as the reverse complement.
TCCATATTTGGAATCATCAATTTTGAGCTACTGGATATTCAACTACCACCCTAGGGATACTAAAAATTGATTAGAAGCACCTTCTACAATCAATGTTGTCATATTTAGAATTGATGCTATTAAATATTCCATGATATTTCCCTTAATAGGTCACCCATTTTCCTTGGATTACTAAGCCTAATTGATGCCAATAGGTGATCTTGAATGTTTTTCAATATTGTCTTATCATTTCAACTCATTTGCTCTTTTAAGAACTTGTGATCAAAACCATGAGTGTTTTAGAATTATAATATCTATGAGAAGACGAAATAGAAAACATGTTACATTAGTAAATTAGAATGGAACAAAATCATGGATATTTTGAAATGTCTTTATAGACAAAATAAAGTTTGATAATAATTGCAAGGAACATGTTAATAGGTCAGTGCTAGAACTTCAAGTAACATGAGATCTAGAGCCAAAGAACAAAGACAAAAGTCATATATTGAAGGGAAAGGTCTTCACACCAAATAATGTAATATGAGGGGGTGTTGGATATTATTTGGTACCTTCAGTACAATTGTAAATATTTATATTAGGATATGATTTTAGTATTTAGTATGTGCCAAAGTTTGAAGTGTGTTTATGTGTCATGTGATCAAGAGTGAGTTATGAGTGAAAGGTGTCATGTGTGCAAGTGTGAGTTCTGAGTGAAAGGTGTCATGTGTGTAAATGAAGCGTCATGAGTGAGAAGTGTCATATGTGATGTGTGAAAATTGGAAGTAGGAAATTATATAATCATGAGATACTTTGACATCATGTAAGAAAGGCATATGCAAGATTGCATTCCCATGAGTTTGATGAGAGAAAAAGTTAAGAGTATCAAAGAGACTCATGTAAGGTTATATATTGATGATAAAGATCTATGCTAGATGATTAGAATGTAATAGATTTTGTATTGTAATAGATTATCAATAAAGATTTTATTTTGTTCAATGTTAGTGTTATTATGGAGTGATATTATTTGCATTTGATTATACGATCTTGGAAATTATACACCTATGATATTTTGGGCTCACTTTGATAATAGTATTGCAAGTTGATCTAACCCATATTCCTTATTGGCCCTCTTTGCATCATGCTTTGCTTCCTAGAGCCCTTATGTTCTCTCTTTAAGTTCCTTTTATCTTTCGAGATGATGTAAGCTATCCAATGGCTGTCAAAACTTTTTCTCATCTTCCTGCATCTGGATTTTATAAACTTTCAAGGTTGGGCTAAAATTTTGTTGGGAAAATAGCAAATTAATTTTTCCCTATCCTTTTGTTGGACCTTTTGGATGTTTTTCTCTCAAATATTTTATTTTTTCCACCCTTAAAAGTTTCTTGTGAATCATGGTAAAAAATTTTGGAACTTTTCTTCTCCTTTCTCCTTTGAAACTCTCTTAACTTCTAACCTTAAAAATTTTTGTTCTTCTTATGTATATCAAAACGTCTCCATTTATTTTTATATTTTCACAACTTTTGCCTTCCTTCCTTGGTTGGAGATTTTATAAAATGACACCATCCTTTTGATCAAAAATGTTTACCCACATTGGTTTGATGTCTCTTTTATCACATTCTGCTAGCTTTGCCTTTGTTTCATTCTTCTCTTAAAATTTTTCTTAAGTTAAAAATCATTTAGTATTGTGAAAATTAACTACATGTATTATGGATAGTTGGCATGGGCCACATAACCCAAGGTTGATTATATTTTAATATTTTATTATAATAATTAGTGGGAAAAGGGTTCAAGAAGATGGATATATAGAGAAGGAATATTTTAATTGTAATTAGGGAATCATATAAATTATTCTTTGTAATAGTCTTGGCTCATGGAATAGATGTGGAGTGATTTTTTCCTTAAGGAGTATTGTTGGTGGTGTCCTAGCCTAAGGGTATTATCTATATCTATGTCTCATTATGTGAATTTTTATTGTGGTTATTATTTGTGGATGAATATATATTATTTCATTAAAATATGAATGGATTTTGTTGATGAGAAATGAGGCTCATAACATCCTCTGTCCAAGTTTTAAGGTTTTAACATTTTTGAGAAAAATAAATAAAATTGTCTTAGATATTTACAATCATTCTTTTTGCACTTTGATCATTTCAAGAATTGCATAAGCAACCTTTAACTTGATATTACATTTGAAATATGTATTTAAGAGAACTTGTGAACTTATTGCAAATAAAGTATATTTTAAATTAGGTACATTTGTTGTTGATATCCTTGGGATTGGAGCTAGCCAAAAAAATCTCACATCCAAAATTACAAGTTAGGTATTGTTTACCCTCTCCCCCAATATACTTTTGTCTTTCCCACTTTCAACTAGGATTAATCGTAAATGACAAGTATCTTTGTCTAAATGGGAATAGGTTTATCTTGCAAATCAAATAGGGAAAACTAAAGTTGAAGTCAAAGGTCAAGTATTAGGTTGGCATCTCCTCCATTTTAAACTCCCAATATTTGACCTTGTTCCTATTCTATATTGTAATAATGAATGTGACTTTTGCTCATATTTTAAAGACTATCCCTCATTTGTTATGGTTTTGTAATTTTACTCAAAGAGTCTTGTTGTGACCATTGCATAACTTGCACCAAACTTGGGGACCCACCTTAAATTTTACATTTTTTTTTTTGGAATTTTAGTTTGTGTTGAGTAATAGTCATCATAGGTCCCTACCCATGATCTAGAAATGTGGATTCCGAGGTTCTTGGTTGGGTAGTGTCTCTTTGTTTGCTGTCATCGTGTTCAATTGTTTGAATTAGGATTAGCGTTTGAATTGCTCTTCAAAGGTTTATTATAGTGTTTTGATTAGAATCATTGTTTGGGTTTAAATGTTGATTTTAAATGTCTTCTTATTGCTTTTGAATCATAATAATCCAAGCATTCAAATAGGATGGATTCAAATTTTAAATTTAAAAAAATAAAAATAAAATAAAAAATAAAAACTATATTTATATACCTATATATAATAAAAATAATAATAATAAAAAAAAAAAATATATATATATATATAAGAAAATATAATAAAATGAAGCGTTATCATCTATTCTCTATTCTACATTCGGGTGTCTTACGTCCTATATGTTTACGTAATATTTTGTATTTAATATTATGTTCACATATTTATCTGAAGTTTTTCAAATCAATTTCAAACTAATGTTGGTGCTTATAATTTTAGGTTATTCAAAAATAGGTGGCACACGTTGGTGGATATGATAGCACAATGGTGCAGGAGCTAGATTTCGAAGGCACGAATTCCAAGATAGTTGGTGAGTGCATTAGACGTGCTGGCGTGGTGGAGATGTGTCTCCAAACTATGATCAGAGGAGACTTTAGGGATCCGACAATGAAGATTAGACCAATGGGGACATTGACGTGACACCGGAAAATATCGAGATAGCCAGATGTCGAGAGCATTCGGATGACATGGACCTAATATCGTATACATGGACATGATCAATTCTCACAGATGACTCGGGTATAGACCTAATATCGTATACATGGACATGAACAGGATGGACTACGATGATGATAGGGATAACTCAGCAATCCAGACCATGGCATTGATAGCAGGAACAATAGACGACTACGATGACAGTGCACACTCTCGAGGTGGTGACGTAAACCAGCTAGATGAATAAGGAAAGGACCACTTTTAGAGAGCAATTGCGTATGGTTCATCATATTCTTTATTCCCTTGGGCCAATAGCAGTGATAGAGATGCAGTGGAGGTTGCAACATGATCATTGTGGAAAATATGAAGTAGACCATTACATTGTAATTCAAGGACAAAATCACCGAGGATATGGATGTGCGTAAGGATTTCAGGTTTGGAGTGAATACACGCCAATGCAAAAATAATGTAGTATATCATTTTCATAATGCTCATTTTTGCTCATAGGGTTTGGTGCTCGGAGCATGTGAGAGCCATTGGAACAAAGACGTTACTATAGAGATAATACGAACTTAATAGCATCAACTAGAATATGGCAGGGGTATAGTTGGCCACATTGTGAAATACCTATTCATCCATTATGTCCTCATTTGGTGTCATCCAAGTTGCTTACTATAATTAAGACATGATCAGACATTCAAACATAGAAATATCGAAGCACAAGAGCGAGGGATTGATTTAATAATGAGCCATTTTGAACCTATTTGGCATCACAAGCCACATACACATGCGTGTCAGAAATAAACATCATTGTTGTTGTCAAAGGTTACACGGGTATTGTGACGTCATTTCAATCAGTCCTAGGCTAGGGGTGACTATCAAGTCCATTGCAGAGGCCAACGTGATAGAAAGTAGCAGCATGGATCCTGTGTAGAAGTGCACATGTAGCGCACGAGCTGGTGTATTAAGGTGAAGTTTAGATTTTTGAAGGTTGGCAACAAAATGCTTTTCATTTTTTTTAACTTAGCTCTTCAAGAGACCGTAAACGAACAAAGGACCTAGAGGTGCCATCATCGATAAAGGTATTTAAGATGTCACGCTCACCAAAGCTTGTGTCATCGAGTGCGAGACACGATGTAGGAAGAATTTAGAAACGTAAATACCTCATTGACATCGAGTAAGTAAAAAAAAATTAGGAGCTTTGACGTCCTTAGCCAGGTTTGTGATATAATTGAAGCCAATGGTGATATGGATGAAAGGGACAATATCTTGTTTTCATTTTATTAAAGGTATTTTTTTAATTTTGTTAATTTATGACCAAAGGTGAAGCCATGGGAAAGATGGAGCAACATGAATAAATTTGGGTGGATTTTAATAGGATGTATTAATGAAGGGTGACTCCCTCATGGAGAAATATGAACTTATGAAAAACATCAATAGAAAGAAAAACGTTTAGAGATCAGACAAAAACAAGGAGATAAATAAAAAGGAAAATTCAGAGTGGAAATTATAAAAGCCCATTGAAGCCAATGATCAGGGGTTAAATTTTTTTGAAAAATAAGGACATTATATTTTTTTTTGTTGTAAATGCAAAATACTTCAGAAACTTGCACCTTGTAAGTAGAATCAGAGGAGAAATTTTTTGAGTGTTTTGGGCTAACTATTTATCTTTCCCTTCCATGATTTTTAGGCTTATATATAGTGTTTAATGCAGTTTAATGGTTGCACTATTGAATGTTTAGAAACATGGAATTTATTTTTTTTTTCCTTAGAAGATTGCACCTAGTTTATTTTAGACCGTGCAAATGCAACTTCGATTAGATTAGGTTACATTCAAAAATTCTCACATCTCTGGTTTTGCAGGATAGGGTAGCATTATACTGATAGTAGTTTATCTTTTAACATTTTCAGCATTTACTTTTGTTGTTTATTCATTTTGCTTCATTTTATTTATTTTTCTTCCAAAGCATTATCAAATACTTAGAATCCCAGGGTTTTATTTTACCCATAAATTCAACCAGGGGATTTTGCAGTCACTAGTCATCCAGGTAATTAGTTTTAAAAGGCATTAAGGCAGATAATTATTTGGACATATTTTCATTTCAAGGGTTAAAATGAACTCATTTTGCACAAGTTTCAGCACTCATTAAAGATCAAGATAAAATTTGTGCTCAAAGGGAGGGTCTACTAACCTACAATTTCACATTAAGGCACAGATAAAATGAAGTGGATTCTCCACAACACTTTCTAACTTTCATAGTTTAATCTAAAGTAAAAGGAATCCACTAACAGGGTTTTTAGGGATAAGTCACATTAATCCAAAGATAAAAGGAATTAGGAGCAGCCTCATTCATCATTTATTTTTGCATATAAGGGAAATCAAGCCCTTTTAATCAATGAACAATAAAAACATGTCAAAAATCACATAAACCATAGGCCCCTTGTTAACAGTTTACTTGCAATCACTAAGGTATTTTTAGCATTAAGTTTATATAGACTTACATATTTGCATATATTGTCAAGCACATATTTGTTTATGCTAAAAGGAACCTTGGAGAAATTTCATATTTCTTTGCAAGAGAGGGTTTTCATTTTAATACCTTGATTGTGATGGTGATTTTGCAATTGGGAAAAATTACCACTCAATAGAATTGGTGCTAGAAGGAGGGCCTGATTGAGTGCTTTGTGACTTGTTTACTGGAGGTTGCTTACATCTGACATTGCTATTTTGATGCAGGGATTTTGTTTTTTTTTATATAGCTAATGTGCAGGTTTTGTTTTGTTTTTATGTAGGATTTTGATATGAAAGATGTTTTTCTAAAAGTAGTGAGAGTCTGAGAAGTCCTTTTTGAGTGATTGCATCTCCAAGCTGGATCCACCTCAATTTATCATTACTAGATCCCAATCCACTAGGGATACTATTTTTCAAAGTCTATCTCCCACTCATAGAAATAGAAAATTCGAGAGTCAAACTATTGTTATCCCACCTAGTGTACTTGCAGTTGGCTTACCTCCTATTTCTAGTGCACCTAGTGTGTCTTTACCTATTGACTCTGTTGCTCCTAGTGTTTCTTTAGGGACACCTTCATTGAATACAATGGCTCAAAATGTTGCTTGGTATGGAGCACATAGTACTCCATTGAACATAGTTGGGGATGTCCATGATGTACCCAAAAACATTGAAAGGTTCTTGCCCAAGTATAAGCATGATGGTCCTAGATCAATCGAAGAACACATCCAGGCTTATAAGGATGTCTTGATCAGATTACGAGTCGAACATGAAGATGTGGCTTGTAGATTATTTCCTTTGAGTCTAGATGAAATGACATATGATTGGTATATCAGTCTACCTACTGGTTCTATTACCTCTTGGGCCCAATTAGAGGTTGCTTTTGTCAATCAATTTAGGTCACCTTTAGATCCTACCATTATCTATCACCAATTTGTGACTTGTAAAAGGGGACCTAATGAGCCAATCAGGATGTTCAATTCTAGATTTTAGAAACTCTACATGAGATTGACTCATCATTTCATTGTTGATGCCAATGTGGCTCTTCAAATATACTTTGGGGTGTTAGATCCCATGACTGCCATGTTTTCTAGGAGGAACCCTCAGGTTACTACCCTTTCCCTAGCTTACTTGGAGGCCATGACCATTGAGTAGCAAATGACATCGTAAGGTGTTGGGATAACCCAATTACCCATGGTAGGGTAGTTTAGTCCTTATAATCATATCCCTATGATGAACCAGGCTATGGCACCATAGATGTCGATATTGAATACCCTACCTTACAATCAACCTTGTCCATCTATGCCCACTCATCCATCCATGCTCACCTATCCAAACACATCCATTCCTTCAACTACTCCTTTGCTTCTAGAGAATCAATTGGCTACTCAAGGAGTCACTACAACCAATGCTCAGGCCTTGGCCTCATTTCCCATGCCCACACCCTTATAGAGTGTGAATCCATTCTTGAGTCAAAGTGTCCAAAACCAAAACATGATGCCAAGTCAGAATATTATAGGTTTTGGGAACCCAACTTGTCCTACCATCATGCCTCAACCAAAAGAGTCAGATTCAAAGGTTGAGGAACTGGAAAATATTATCCAAAAGCTAAGCAGGGACATGGTTCATATGCAAAAGTAGGGTTCTCAAGATCCTCAACAAAATTAAAATTTTAGTTTTCAGAGGAAATAGTGGAATACAAGACCAAATAATGGGGGTGTGCCTACTCCTATTACTAACCAAGCCAATGCTTCCACAAGTTCTAGTCAGTCCAATACAATTGTCAATATTTCAGACTTGACTATGAACAATTGGTGTAGGTTACATGCCACTAAGGAGCATAGTGAGAAAGAGTGTCCAAAATTCATGTCATCCATGAATATTCTATAGGAAGAAGTAGATGACTTAGAGTTGGTGCCTAATGATGGTTTGCCTCACCAACCCAAGGGTAAGGGAACTACCCTAGTTGTTGAGACCTTCTACCTAGAGGAAGAAGTGGAAGAAGAGGAGAGTGATGATACCCTAGAAGAGGAAGTTCAAGCCTTTAGGCAATTTCAAAATGGGAATCATGGTTATCACTTGAGGAATAGATCCAAAGCCCCAAATACTTCCTCTACCCCTCCAAACAACTCTGTTCTTCCACCTGATACCAAGGCCAACAATAATCCACCTCCTCCATCTTCCATTGAGTCATCTAGACTAGTTCAGAAGATGCAAAATTTGGATAGAACTTCCTATAATATCATTGAGGATATGAAGAAAACTAAAGCCAATATCACTTTGTTTGAGATGGCTCAATTGATAAATAAAAAAGATGCCTTGATTAAGGCACTTGCTCCATCAAGCAAAACCAATGATAGAAAAGCTACTGAGTCACACCTTGTCTTATGAAAGGATAAAGGAGAGGTTCCTCCTTTTCTCTTAACAATTAGGATTGTAGGTAAAAACTTACACAATTGTCTAGTAGACTCAGGTGCATCAGGCAATGTCATGCCTTATATGAGTTGTCAAAGGTTAGGTTTGAAGCCTACTCCCTCAAATAGTACTATGGTTCAATTAGATAGGTCTGAAGTGAATGTGGTAGGCATGCTCCATAATATTCATATCCAGATTGCTTCTGAGCCTAGGATTCAACAATTTGTTGAAATCTATGTGGTTGACATTTCGGATAAATATGGCATGTTATTGGCTAGATATTGGAGCAAGAATTTAAATGGCTACATGGCCACAAATTGCTCTCACATGTGGCTACCTTGGAAAGGGGTGGCCAACCAAATTCATGTTGATAGGGAGCCTAGGCTCAAAGAAATGATTACCGACTATAATAGAACCAATGAAACTCTTTTTATAGAGTCGGAACTAGGGGTCTACACCATAGATATAAAAGGGGCCACCAATAAACCTAAAGATGAAATCCTTTCTGGTAGCCCATTTAATGATGAGAATATTGTGTGGATACTTAAGTTTGATGGATCCAGGTCAAAGTAGGGTTCTGGAGCTGGTATTGAGCTCACTTGTCCTAGAGGTGAACCTTTTCTTGCTACCTATAGACTACAATTCCCATTCACCTGTAATGTAGCAGAGTATGAAGCTCTAATTTTTGGATTACAACTAGCTTTGAGTAAGGACGTCAAATGCTTGAAGGTCTTAGGTGACTCAGAGTTAGTGGTCAAACAAGTCAAGGGATAGTACACTTGTCATGACAAAAGGTTAAGTCATTACAAAAGTAGGGTTAGAGATCTAATTGATGAGTTTGATGCTTTTAATATTTCTCTAATTTCTAGAAAAGGTAATCATGTGGTTGATTCCTTGGTAGTTGTTGTAGGTACGTTGAGACCCATTGATAATAGAAAGTTTAAAAAGTTTTCAATTGAATTAGTACCCTGTCCTTCCATACCTGATAATGTTAAAAATTTGTAGGTATTTGAAAGTGATAGGTATATATTTAAATTTGTGACTAATTCAGGTATTTTTGAAAACCAGGTAATCGATGAGGATCAACGATGGCAAGAAAAGGGAGAAGAAGAGAATGAGGCAACTCAAAAAATGAATAAGATCCCAAAGGGGGTTATTTCACTTGAGAAGTTATTTGACATTGGCTATGAAAGCAAGAGGTGTGATAAAATTCCTCTCCCAAAAGATGCTTGTGATGTAGTTAACCTTGGGAGTAAAGAAAATCCACATGAGGTATTTATTGCCAAAGCATGCACACACCAGGAGAAAGAAGGGATAGAGCATGCTCTCAGAGACTATGTAGATTGCATTGCATGGAGTTATGAGGACTTAAAGACCTATAATCAAAATATCATCATGCACACTATCCCACTAAAATCAGATTCTAGGCCTTTTAGGCAGAAACAATGATCGATCAACCCACTATTAGAACCCCTAATAGAGAAAGAAGTTAAGAGATTGCTTGATGCAAAAATCATATTTCCTATTAGACATTCTACTTGGGTTGCTAATATTGTGCCTGTTAGGAAGAAGAGTGGGGAGATCAGATTATGTATTGACTTCAGAAATCTCAATAAAGCATCACAAAAGGATAATTACCCTTTGCCTTCTATTGATGAAATTTTACAAATGGTAAATGGTTCTGAGATGATGTCCTTTTTGGATGGTTATTCAGGGTATAACCAGATTCTTATTCATCCTAATGATAGAATGAAAACTACCTTTACCACTAAGTGGGGAACATTTACCTATAAAAGGATACCTTTTGGTTTACTCAATGCAGGCGTGACATTCCAATGCACCATGGACTATGCTTTCAAAGGTCTCATAGGCAAATGCATAATTGTTTATGTTGATGTCATTCCTATCTTCTCAAAGAAAAGAGAAGATCACATTAAGGACTTGAGAAAAGTACTTCAAAGATGTAGGGAACATGGGATTTCTCTTAATCCTAAAAAGTGTATCTTTGGGGTAACTAAGGGAAAGCTATTGGGGCATGTGATATCGAAAGAAGGAATTTCCATAGACCCCACAAGAATAGAATCAATCCAAAATATCCCCCTCCCATGCAGTAAAAAAGAGCTAAGGTCATTCTTTGGTAAAATCAATTTTGTGAGGAAATTTATTTTTGGATTTGCAGAAATAGTAAGGCCATTGAATGATATGCTAAGAAAGGATGTCAATATAAGTTGGACAAGTGAGGCAAGGGAAGCTTTTCAGAATATTAAAGATGCTATCTCTAGTGCACCGGTATTGGTAAGTCCTGACTATACAAAGTCATTCTACATTTACACATTTGCATCTGATCATTCATTTGCAAGTGTGTTGACTCAAAAGAGTGAAGGTAATTCTAAAAATCCCATTGCTTTTATGAGTTCTCCATTAAAGGATGCACAATTGAGGTATACTACTTTGGACAAACAAATGTATGCTTTATTTAAAATGGTAAAAAAATTTAGACATTATATCTTGCATAGTAGAATTTTTGCTATTGTGCCTGACCCAACAATTAAAACTATGTTTTTGCAGAATGAACTAGGAGAAAAGTGAGGGAAATGGATCTCTACCATACAAGAATTTGACCTTGAGATTCAACCAATGAAACTAGTTCGAGGACAAGGCCTAATGAAAACAATTGCAAAAATTGATCCCCAAATCTCATGTCAACAATATAATGTAGGGGACATCACACATGATGATTGGTATGTTGACATTGTCTATTTTATTTTAAATGGTAAGTGTCCCTCTCACCTTACATCTACATAGAGGAGAGCTCTCAGGTTAACATCTGCAAACTATATGATTAAATCTGGTGCTTTGTATAGGAAGAATCACGAAGGGATTTTCCTTCATTGCTTGAACAAGGAAGAAGCTACCCAAATCTTACATGAATTCCATGGTAAGTATGGAATGAGACATGGATCTATGAATGCTACAACACACCAGATTTTAAGAGCAGGATACTATTGGCCCCATATCTTCAAGGATGCCCATTCCCATGTGTGTTCTTGTCACATCTATCAAGTAGCAGCCAATAGGGAAAGAAATGTGGCTATGCCATTACAGCCAGTAGTGGAAATGAGACCATTTACCCAATGGGGATTAGAATTTGTAGGGGTTATCAATCCCAATTCTTCTGCTTCTCATAAGTTCATCCTTACCACCACTGATTATTGTACTAGATGGACTAAAGCAATCCCCACAAAGAATTCCACTAGTGAAGTTGTTATTCAATTTCTAGAGGATCATATTGTAACTAGATTTGGAATGCCTAATTCAATTGTTTGCGATAATGGTTCTACTTTTTCTTCAATTCACTTTGCAGGTTGGGCTTACGACAACAAGGTGAGCATTAAATTTTCATCCAATTATTATCCTCAAGGTAATGGTTTGGCTGAATCTTCTAATAAAAACTTGTTGTCTATTATTAAGAAATTGCTTGAATGAAATCCTCGTGATTGGCATAAAAAATTAAAATTCGCACTATGGGTAGATAGAATAAGAATCAAAGAGTCTATTGGGACATCACCTTATCATTTGGTATATGGGCAAGATCTGAATTTTTCCTACAAATCTAAAATTACAAATATTACAATTTATGAAAGAATATCTTGAAACTGATGATCAAATTGAAGCTCGTTTAACTCACCTAATGCATTTAGATGAAAAGTGAGAAGAGGCTTTGCTTCATCTTAGCAAACATCAAGACATTGTAAAATGGTGGTTTGACAAAAGAGCTAAAATTAAAACTTTCAAGATTTTTGATTTAGTGTTATTGTGGGATAAGGCTCATGAAAAGAAAGGTGATCATGATAAGTTTGATTGTTTGTGGCTTGGTCCTTACCAAATCTCTAAAATCCTTGGTGAAAATACTTTCAGGTTGAAAGCTTTGAATGGAGATGATGTTCACTTGCTTGTGAATGGGCAATTTCTCAAGCACTACTTTCACCCATGAGGCAACAATTGAGATTGTATATCACTTGTACCTATATTGTATATTGGTGTGAATCTTTTTTATTGAAGTTTTGTTTTAGATTTCTCTTGATTTTGTAGGATTTTGTGGAGTCTTTGGGAGTTGTTTTGTGTTAATTTGGTATTCATACTCCCATATTTTTATCATTTTGGTTGTTCTCCCTTTGTTTGTGGTGATGTTGGTAATGGACACTAACACTTGGTTCCTTTGTTGGTATTTGGTCCTTTGTTAAGTAGGTTGGAATACCTAATCTGAAAGTAGGTGAAATTGGGAAAAGGGAGGTGGAATTATTTTGTGATCATGCTTAGATTTTGGGACTAAAATGGTGGAGAGTGGAATAATGAAATATTTTGCTAAAGCTCCACATATAACTCACATGTTAAAGGGTATTTCTTGAAATCTTGAAGGATGAAATCATTTTGGTTTGCAAATTAAGGCAAAAATCCAACATGCTCCATCTCTAGCTTCAAATACTTTCTAACCCATGTGGTGCATAAAATTTTGCAAAGCCATTTTAAAAAAAAAAGGGAAATGAAAATACAAAATCACTCACCAAGTATTTAGGTCATAAACTCTACCGAGGCTATAGACGCCTGAATGGTAGTAGGGCTCTGTCTAGACAAAGCTTGTTAAAATAAAGAGGTTGCAAAATATCTAATTAAACACAAGGGTGATTTAGATAAACTCTACAAAGGCTATAGACGCATGATTGGTAGTAGAGCTAGGTCTAGAAAATCATATAACTATAAAAAATTCACTTTTTATGAGCAATACTTCATAGCCTAAATGCAAAATAGATGATGGAATCTGGATTGTTTCAAGAATACAAAATGAATCACTTTCCACACATTGAGCAATGACAAATGATTTATTTATTTTCATTTGAAGCTATTTACCCCCATTTTCTCTGGATATTGCTAGATGACGTATATTTCTCTAATCTTTAGTTTTCATGGTTTCAGATTGGGTTCTTCATCCGAAATGCTCAGGAGCATTTCCCAGTAGAGTCACCATTTGTTGTGACCATTGCACAACTAACCCCAAATTTGGGGACCCACCTTAAATTTTGAGTTTTTTTGGGAGTTTTAGTTTGTGTTGATTAATAGTCATCATAGGTCCCTACCCATGACTTAAAAATGTGGATTTGAAGTTCTTAGTTGGCTATTGTCTCCTTATTTGTTTTCATTGTATTCTATTGTTTGGATTAGGATTAGCATTTGAATTGCTCTTCAAAGGTTTATTATAATATTTTCATTAGAATCATTGTTTGTGTTTAAATGTTGATTTTAAATATCTTCTTATTTATTTTGAATCATAAGAATCCAAGCATTCAAAGTGGATGGATTCAAATTTTAAATTAAAAAATAAAAACAAAAAATAATATATATACCTATGTATAATAAAAAATAATAATAAAATATAATAAAATGAAGCATTATCATCTATTCTCTATTCTACATTCGGGTTTCTTATGTCCTATATGTTTACGTAATATTTTACCTTTTATATTATATTCACATCTTTGTATGGTGTTTTTCAAATCAATTTCGAACTAATGTTGGTGCTTATAATTCTAGGTGGTTCAAAAATTGGTGGTACACGTTGGTGGATATGATAGCACAACGATTATTTTGCAGGATTTGGATCCTGAAGGTATGGATTATGAGATATTTTATGAGTGTGTTGGATGTGCTAGTGTGGAAGAGATGTGTATCTAAAATATGAGTAGGGGAGACTTTAGGGAACCAAAAATGATGACTAGACTAGCAGGGACATTGACACGACACCAAACAAGACCGAGACAACCATATATCGAGAGCGCTCAGATGACATGGACCTAGGTATGATCATACGAAGGATGAGGTGAAAATAAGCTATGAGGATAGCTTTACATAGGGGCCTACCACCCTACACAGAGGTGTCTTAACCAGGTTGAATCCCACAAATGACTCGAGCATAGACCTAATACTGCATACATGGGCATGATCGAGATGGACTACAGTGACGATAAGGATAACTCAACAATTTGGACCATGGCATTGATAATAAGAACAATGGATGACTATGATGACAATGCACACTCTCGAGGTGGTGACATTAACTATCTAGACGAATAAGGAAAGGAGAAATTTTAGAGATCATTTGCGTATGGTTCACCAGATTCTTTATCCCCTTGGTCCAATAGCAGTGATAGAGATGTAATGGAGGTTATGGTATGATCACTATGGAAAATATGAAGTAGACCATTACGTTGTAATTCAAGGATGGAATCATCAAGGATATGGACGTGCATGATGATTTTGGGTTTGGAGTAAAGGAAGGCCAACGCAAAAATAATGCAGTAGATTGTTTTCATAATGCTCATTTTTCCTATAGAGTGTGGTATTGGAAGCATGTGAGAGTCATTGGAACAGAGACATGACTGTAGAGATAATACGTATTTAATAGCATCAACCAGAATATGGCAAGGGTATAGTTGGCCACATTGTGAAATACCTATTCATCCATTATGTCTTTGTTTAGTGCCATCCAAGTTGCCTAATACAATGAATATGTGGCCATACATTCAAATGCAAAAATTTTGAAGCACAAGAGTGAGGGATTGATTTAATAATGAGCCATTTTGAGCCTATTTGGTATCATGATCCAAGTACACGTGTCTGTTAGAAATAGACATTGTTGTTGCTATCAAGGGAGGTTACATGGGTATTGTGATGTTATTTCAGTTAGTCCTAGGCTAGGGGTCACTATCAAGTCTATTATAGAGCCCGACATGTTAATAGTATGGAGGTTGTGTAGAAGTGCACAGGTAGTGCATGGGCTAGCATATTAAGGAAAATTTTGGAGTTTTGGAGGTCGATGGAAAAATATTTTCATTTTTTACTTAGATCTTTAGGAGACTGTAAGAAAACAAAGGACCTAGAGGTGCCATCATCGATAAAGGTATTAATATGTTGTGCTCGTTGAAGCTTGTATTATCGGGTGTGATACACATTGGAGGAAGAATGCAAAAACATAAATACCTCATCAACATCAAGTACATTAAAAAAATTAGGAGCTTTGACATCCATAGCCAGGCTCATGATATCATTGAAACCAATGGTGATATGGATGAAAGCAAAAAATATCTTGTTTTCATTTTATTATAGGTATTGTTTTCTTTTGTTAATTTATGGCCAAAGGTAAAGCCATGGGAATGATGGGGCAACACGAATAAAGCCAGATGGATTTTAAAAGGATATAATAATGAAGGGTAACTCCCTCATGGAGAAATACAAACTTGAAAAAAACATCAATAGAAAGAAAATGAAGAGTCAAAAATGTTTGGAGATCAGACAAAAACAAGGAGATAAACAGAAAGGAAATGGCGGGGTGGAAATTGTAAAAGTCTATCAAATTCAATGATCAGGTGCTAAATTTTTTTGAAAATCAAGGGTATTATCTTTTTTGTTGTAAATGCAAATGTAGACACTAAAATATAGGTATTTACATTTCATCACATAATTTTGCATATTAAATTATATGCCTAGGTCTAAACTTAGGCATATAAATTACTGTACATTTCACCCACATTGCACATCACAATTTTGCATAATAATATATGCCTAAGTCTAAACTTAGGCTTATAATTCCTACACATCATTCATTCACATTGCACATTTTAGTTTTGCATAACATTATGTGCCTAAGTTTGACTTAGGCATAAAATCTTGCACATAATTATATTTTCTAGATCTAGGAAATATCCTCCTACGATACCCTCTCTCCTCACTTGACATGTGTCCTGGCCACATCACCATCACTCCTTTTCCACCTCTCATACACCCTTGTCCCGTTTGTCCCTTCACATGGGGCAACCCTCCACATTTCACTCCACTTGCCACATCTCACACCTCACTCCACATTTCACTCCACTTACACCTACCCACTTGCCACATCTCACGCCTCACTTCACATATCACTCCACTTCCAACTACCCACTTGCCACATCTCCCCAGTTAAGTGAGACACTTCTAGTGACTCACTGCAACTACCCAAGATAGGTGGCTACCTAGTCCTTGCCACTTGGAAGCCTTGGCTTGCCACCTATCCTTCCCTCCAAAAACCCTCAAATGCCTATAAATACACCATAACATGACCAAAAATAGGAGGAGAATGCTAATGTTATGCTACTCGAATTATGCTATGTAAGCCACATTCATTGTTCATCTTCTTCTATTCATATTCATTTTACATTTATATTTTATCATTATCATTGTGATAGGTGCTACTAAACCTTTTTTTATTTACATGTGTGCAGATTCTAGGTTCAGGATTCAACAAGCTCAAGGTCATCATGGTGGTCACGATAAACCCACCTCCCACATTTTTGTAGCATGAAGAAGAACGAAGACACCATATGTTTGATTTGTAGAAGGAATTTTCCCCTTATGGACATCTTATTGTAAAATGCACCCTCAAAGGGTCAATTTGTATCCCAAGGGACCATGTTCCCAAACTTAATAAAATGTTTCATTTTTATTGCAATGGTGTTGTGTTTTTATGTTACAGTAAAATACTCTAGAAACTTGCACCTTGTAAGTAGATTCAGAGAAGAATTTTTCTAAGTGTTTTGGGCTAACTGTTTATCTTTCCCTTCCATGCTTTTTAGGCTTATAGATAGTGTTTAATGCAGTTTAATGGTTGCACTATCAAATGTTTAGAAACATGGAATTTATTTTTTTCCTTAGAATATTGCACCTAGTTTATTTCGGATCGTGTGAATGCAGCTTCAATTAAATTAGGTTACATTAAAAAATTCTCACATCTCTAGTTTTGGAGGATAGGGTAGCATTATATTGATAGTAGTTTTTCTTTTAACATTTTCAGCATTTACTTTTGTTGTTTATTATTTTTTCTTTATTTTATTTATTTTATTCCAAAGAATTATCAAATACTTAGAATCCCAGGGTTTTATTTTACACATAAATTCAACTAGGGGATTTTGCAGTCACTAGTAATCCAGACAATCATTTTTAAAAGGCATTAATGTAGATGATTGTTTGGACATCTTTTAATTTCAAGAGTTAAAATTAACTCATTCTGCACAAGCTTTAGCACTCATTAAATATCAAGATAAAATTTATTCTCAAAGGAAGGGTATACTAACCTACAATATCACATTAAAGCATAGATAAAATGAAGTGGATTATCTACAACACTTTCTAACTTTCATCATTTAATTTAAAGTAAAAGGAATCCACTAATAGGGTTTAGGGATAAGTCACAACAATCCAAAGATGAAAGGAATTAGAAGCAGTATCATTCATCATTTATTTTTGTATATAAGAGAAATCAAACCCTCCTAATTGATAAAACGTCACAAAAATCACTTAATCCATAGGCCCCTTGTTAACATTTTACTTGCAATCACTAAGGTATTTTTAGCATTAAGTTTATACAAACTTATAAATCTGCATATATTCTCAAGCACATATTTGTTTATGCTAAAAGGAACCTTGGAGAAATTTTATATTTCTTTGAAAGAGAGGGTTTTCATTTCAAAACCTTGATTGTGATGGTGATTTTGCAATTGGAAAAAATTACCACTCAACAAGTCTAGTCTTTCATTGGTCCTGTTTTCCCAAGTCTTCAAATATTAGTGGAAAAAATCCCTTCTAGGTTTTACCAAATTTGTATTTTAGAGTCATCTATGGGAACCCTTTAGATTGATCATCCTTAGGCATGTTTGGAAGTAGATGTTTCAAAGTTTGCTTTCTAGTTTAATGCCTCCTTGTGGGCTATTTTTGTTGAACTTACTTTCCAATTTGATCTTGTAAGAATCTAGAATTTGTATGGATGTACACAACCTAGCCAAAAGTGTGGAAGCAATGGTTAATAAAATGTAATATCTTCATCATTAGGTGCACTATATATTACATGCATAGGATGAGAGGAGTTCAAAATTAGTTGAATAGTTGACAAAATTCTCTACTTTTGTTGCCAACATATAGTCAAATGTTGAACATGTAGACCATAGGTTGCCTATAATGGTTATAGTGCTTAAGAAAAATGATACACACTTGGCTGAAAACCCCTCTAATAAATGGTTTTTTTTTGCATAAGGGGAATCGATAACATCTTTTCCAAATATTAGATAAGGCTCAAGCACCACCACTATAAACCCTAGCCCCTCTAACAAATTATTGTTATACTATATGGTATTGTGATAACAACAAAGACTTATTATGTATTTGTTATTTTTATTTTAAAACTAATAAATGATATTGTTAATTTAAAGTTGGTTTACCTTTTTAATTTAATTTATTTTATTTTATGGTGGAGGTTGACTTTTTATTAAAATTTGTAGTTGTATTGTTTTTTTATGGTTAAAAAATCTATTCACATGGCAAGAATCAAATTACATTCATAGGTATGCCAATTTTGTCAAGCCTTAAAATTCAAATAAAAATCATATTAGCATCTCCATAAATAACAAAAAACTTGGTACCATCTAAAAATCATAGACTCTTAGTCTGATCCCACTCCTGCTTTATGTTGATCCAAAGTAACCTAGCAGGATTAACAATCCTACAAACACTACCAGTGTTGTACCAAAATGGATCAAAGAGTGCTACAATAAGCACCAAAAACCCAACCATAACTCATCATACTCCATTAACACACAAGGCTTAGTGGAATTTAGACTCATTATCATACTTACATAAGTATTTGTTGGCCAAACAAAGAACCATTTGGTTCACTTCCAACCATTCAAAAGTGTCCTTATCCTAATTAGAATTCAACATGCATCCAACTAGACTTTCACTACCTTGTTTAACCAAAAAGTCATCCACTGCATTATTTTATCTATTAATATAGACCAGAATGACATCCTCGAATTTTTTCCATATGGACTTAATTTGACTCACAATTTTCCTTATTCTCCAGGCCTTTGGTCTGAAATTTATAATAACATCTAGAAGCGCCACCATAATTTGTCAGACTCAACTATGATATTTCTAACCCCATTCTCCCAAGAATTGATAGAACCTTGGATGATATCCAACCCTTCAATTTCATTGTTATTAGCCCTTCCAATACCCTCCAACTCACAATTGAGGATCTTCCCCTTGAAATCACTTTTGAGAAAACTAATTACTGCACCCCTAGGTTATCTTTAGTTGTACCATAAAAAAATTTATTTTCTCAACCCAGGGGAGGGAGCTGCCATGATCCCAACTTCTGCAACTTGGGAGTCAACTAATTCTCCTAGGTTTTTTTATCCCTAAGGTGATATCTAACAATTTTAAAAAACTTGGTAATAATTTTATGCCAAACTAGCTCAAATGGACTGAAATCCTCTCTAAAAATTTCTTTAATTTCTTTACAACCAAATGTGCCACCAAATGAAACTTGGGCCTAGGGACTAATGTATGGAGATATTCTTGAAATTTATTTGTTTCTAGATCTTCTAGATATTATCAAGAGTCACTTGAAAGTTTCGGTGACTTTAAAGAGATATAACCATATTTTCCACAACTCTAGTGAATTCACACTAGAAAAGTAGATGATCAAGCATGTCCTCTTAGTAATTACACATGATGTAACTGGAGGGGCCATAAAAAAATCTCTTCATAAGGTTATAATAAATGATACAACTCCTATGCATCACTTCCCATGAAAATAAATTTATTTTAGGCCAACCCTTATCCACACAAACTCTATCCCAAGGGACATTCCATAGGATCAATGGAGGAGGGATCAAAGCATTATAACAATCATGGACAATAAAGAAACCTAGATTGCCAAGGCACCATACAATCATATCCTCTTCCTCTTTTCCTGTAAGGTACCTTTGTTTGTGGATATTATCAAGAAGAAGCTTTTTGTGAAGAGGTACAAGAACATACCGATCTTTCAACCTCTTCCACTAAAGGCAAGAGAAATCTTCAATATACCTAGAACTAATTTAGGAAGACTTATTAATCCATCCTCTACCTTTGAGACTTTATTTCAATGTCTATAACTAAGGGAATTTATATATTAAGGGGAAATTCTAGTCCCAAGAATTAGTCCAAATTTTAGCTTTGTCTCATTTTCCCACTTTCCAAAAAAGTCTATATTTGACCATTTTTTTGCCAGCTTTCAAGACCTTCCAAATAATATATCCAAGGCCCCTCAAAGGAATGCGACTATCTTCTTGGTGGGAGGATAGAATCCCAAATACTTACTAGTGGTGAATTTGCTAAAGAAATCCTCTTGGTTGGATATCCATCTCCAATAGAGCTTTTTGACAAGAGCTTGATTTTTTAAATCTACTTTACAAAAACCAAGACCCCATTGAGCTTTAGGCTGATGTATTTTATCCCAAATAACAATAGTACACTTCTTACCCATCCTTAGACCATCCCAAAAAAAGTCTCATAAGTTAATTCAACTCTCTAAGAACTTTCATAAGGGCATCTAGGATGGATAATTTTTAAACAAGCATGGCTTGGATCATCGACTAGATGAGATCCATTCTTCCTTCAAAAGTAAGCCAACAATGAGTCCAATGATTAATTTTAGCATATATTCTATCCATTAAATATTTACAATCAACTACCTTTAGACTATTGAAATGAAAGGGAATCCCTAGGTAATCAAGTAGAAGGGTATCCTGGGAAAAACTTAAAAAATATAGAATATGATCTTGGATTATTTTGTCTATATTGAAGAAAACTACCTTAGATTTGGCCCATTTATTTTCTAGCTAGTAGCATCCATGTAGGTTTTTAAAATGAATTTGATCATTATAGACTCCCGAATGGTAGCTTTCCCAAAGAGATTTGTATCATCAACAAATTGAAGGTGATTTTGCATCTCCTCGCCCAGTTGCACACCTACCAAAAATCCTTGTTGCTTATTTATTTAGAGGAATTTTCTCAATCCTTCAACTAGAATAATAAAAAGAAATGAGGAAATAGGGTCTCCTTTGTGAATACCCCTGGAAGCATGGAAATGGGCCAAGGGGGATCCATTGATGAGAATAAATAAGGAAACTATCAAGACATGACTCATGATATACTCTCTCCACTCTTGAGAGAAGCCAAATTTCCCAAGCATTTGATCCAAAAATTGGCAAGAGTCTCTATCATAAGCTTTAGACATGTTTAGTTTAATAAACATTCCTCTTCAACCAGAATGCTACATTGAGTAGATAGCCTCTTGGGTTAGAATAACCCCATCCAAAATTTTAAGCTCCTCCACAAATTTTCCTTGTTCCTTGGGTATTATGTTTTCCATAATCTTCTTAAGCCTTTCAGACATCAATTTAGTGATTATATTTTAGGTCGCATTGTAGAGAGCAATCAAAAAAAATATCCAAGTTTGGAATCTTGTCCCACTTTAGGAATCAAAGTGATGAAATTATGGTTCAAATATCGAAGTATAATTCTATTTTAATGAGATTCCTCAACAACCTTGGTTAAATCCTCACCTATGACATCCTAGAAAACCTTAAAAAATCAATATGAAAACCATCGGGCCTTGGAAATTTTTCTAATTTCATGTTGAAAACTATGCTCCTTACCTCATCCTTATTCACCATATGGGAAATGGTTTGTTTTTCTCAGATGAAATAATCTAAGGGATACATTTAAGTATCTCTTGTTGCACTACAAGATTAGGAAGAGTAGGGGTAATAAAAAGAATTTCAAAAAAAAAAATGTTGCTTGTTGTATACTTGGTATGGTGTCCATCACCTGATCATTAGATTATTGAAGGTAAGGTAAATAATTCCTTTGGATACTTTTCAAGAGAAAGTGATGGAAGAAACTCATGTTTCAATCCCCCTTCAATAGCCAAGTAGTTCTTGCTCTTTGTTTTCATTATACTTCTTCATGATTATCTATGGACTCTAATTATTTTTTAACTATTTCATCTTCATATATTAGGTCCTTGGTAATTTATCCAATCCTCAAGAGAGTGGCTAACTCCTCCATATTTGCCAACAAAGGAACCTTTTGGGACTGAAAATCAAATTTACTACTTTTCCAAAATTTGAGGCAATATTTGACATGATGTATTTGTTTGAAAAAACATACATAGCTCTCCCATGAGAAGGGCAGCCCTCCTCCCACCAAAAGGGATTTTTTCCTTTAGATCCTCCTTTTATAACCATAAATTATCAAAACAAAAAGGTATGGGGGGGTTGTGGCCCAAATTCCATTCCAAAAGAATCAAAATGTGATGAAAATCCATGCGATTAAGAATCTCCATCCTAAAATATCAACAAAGAAAGACCTATTTAGAAACCAAAAATCTATCAAGCATGACTTTACTAATTGCAAACTCTATTTTTTTTTTTATTCATGTATACAAAGACCTCACATGTTGGACATCAATTAAATTAAGCTGGTTGATTTTGGACATCATAAATCTATCCTCTTTGGTCCAAAGAAGTATTTACCCCTTCATGATCCATAAAATCAAGTTTTGTATTGAAATACCTTACCACTATCCAATTCACTTCCTCTTTTTTGGATCTACTAGCTTGTAAAACTAACCTTTGGTGACGTTGCTCCATAAAATTCATAACATCATAGAAATTGAAAACCAACAAAATCTCCCTAAATTTATTACTCTTGAATAGAGAAGTGAGGATACCTCAACCAATAGAATTATAAAAATACATCCAAAGAAGAGTATTCCATATAGTCACCACTCCCTCTTAAGTCCCTTGGGATCCAACTACCATGTGCTAAGCCTATATCCAATTTTTTTAAACAGTGTTATCCATCCTATGAATGGAAGCTTTACTCTCTTTAAGGACAATGAAGTCAAAATGATGATTTTTAATTAAAATATGAACAACAATTTTATGATATTTGTTGTTTAAACCTATTATATTGCAAGATCAGATAATCATTGAGAACTAGGATTCTCGTAAGTGTCAATTTGCTTGACCTTTATTTGGATCACTAGCTAGTATCCCTCATAAGCTAGCTTCTCCTGGTTCAATTTTCTTTCTACATTCTTGGCTTGATATATTTTTAATATTTTCTCCACTTTCTATATCCCAAGATATAGTTTCCCTCTATCCCTATCTCTATATTTAATTGAAACATAACTATCCACCACAAACATTGCAAGGGTCTGATTCTCTGTATTTATCATCACTAAGTGATTAGCTCCCAAATCTTAATGCAAATAAACATGATGGGTAGTTTCCTTCAACCTTATATGGGGAAGGTTATCCTTTTGCATTCCATCCATTAAGGTGGTATCCTCCTCAATATCCAAGAGAGAGTTAACAATTTCATACTTGTTAATATTTCTCTCTACTGACTTGTTGGAGCATATTGTCTTGGTCTTTTACTTCTTTCTCTTTAGAGCTTCAAAACCCTCCTCAGAGGGATTAACATTTGAGGTTGTTGGTTGATCCTCTACTTTCTTCTCAACAAACTTGCTATTTGTGATAATTTCCTTTATATGTATGGGGATATTCGTGATCCCTTCATGTAGAAATAGTTCAAATGATCGTGTTTGTGGCAGATACTACATTGAAATGGGATTGCCTCACAGTCCACTTGTTGGATCTCTGATAAGTCTCCTATGTTGATTTCTATTTCAAATAGAAGAGGTTGGTTGAGATCCATATCTATATAGATCCAAGCATAAAAAATAGATTCCCCCCTTATTGTGTTCTTGGAAACTCTTAAATAACACTCCAAGAAGTTTCCCAATTTCTCAAAAGTCATTTCACACTAGTATTCCATGGGCAAGGCATAAAGATGAACCTAAACAACCACTGCAAAGGTCTCCATTCGAGGGTAAAATAATAGCTTCTAGGGATGTACAAAAAGGCTCGTAACATCATATGTTATCATACTTGACTCAAAGGATTTATCTCTATTTTATTGAGAAGAAAATTTCACTATATGATAGCCATTGCTAATGAGAGAGATATAGGTGTCTCCAAGGGGCTCCCATTTTTTTGGACATAAATTCTAAAGATGATATTATGCTAATGAAATTAAAAATTAGGTCATGATTACTTCTGTATAGAATGCTATCCACCACCAAGGCTTATTATTGCACTTATCCTCAAGATCATGATCCCCAATGGTATTTTTTAGTCTACACTAACTCTTCCTTGGAAGGTTTAGGAGGATTTTATCCCAAGATGGTTTAGTCATAGAATATGATTCAAAGAAACTCAAGAAGCATGAGGTTAGCTATGCTACACATGATCGAGGGCTAGAATATATTGTGCATGCCCTTATAGTTTGACAACATTATATTTTAGGGAAGCCTTCTGAATTAAGGAATGATCATCAAAGCTTAAAGGATATCTTTACCCAACCAATTCTCAATGCAAGGCAAAGGAGGTGGGTTGAGTTCTTAGCATAATATGATTTTGGTATAGAATATATGAAATTCAATAAAATAAGGTTATTGATTCCTTGATTAGGAGAAGGTATATAGCTTCTTTGACCCGATGTCATGTGGAATTAATGGACCAAGTCAAGGAAATACAGGCATAGGACCAGTTTTGTAGTGAAATTTTGGACAAGATGAAAAGGGACTCTATTGAAAGAAAGGATTTTTGCATAAAATATAGAATTTTATATTTTAAATATAGGATGGAGATCCCTAAAGTTGGTTACTTAAGGAATTTTATAATGCAAGAGGCATATATATATCCTTACTCTGCTCACCTCAAAAGGGTGAATATGAGGGAGAATATGAAAATATTCTATTAGTCAGGAATGAAGAAATATATCATTGATCTTGTAGCTCAATGTTTGGAGTATCAAAAAGTGAAATCCAAACACAAACATTTGATAGGTCATTTGTACCTACAGGACATACCCGTACAAAAATGGTAGGTGATATTTTTGGACTTCATAGTGGAATTACCTAAGACTAGGTATCAACATGACATAATCCTTGTAGTGGTCGTTAAATTTACCAAGGTTGTTCATTTTATTCCAAGAAACACCAAGTATGATGCATTTATAGTGTCCAACAAATTCACCAAAGATATTTTTAGGTTGCATGGTTTTCTTGAGATGATAATTTTAGATAGGGACTCTATATTCACATCTAAATTTTGGTAAGCCCTTCATAATATAATTGGCATGAAATTGAATATTATATTTGCATATCATCTAGAGATAAATGGTCAAATAAAAAGAGTGAATCAAATATTGGAAGACATGCTTTGCATGTACTACATGGAACAAAAGTCTTGATGGTAAGACTTTTTGTATCTAGTTGATTTTGCATTTAACAATGGGTATCATGCTTCCTTGAATATGTCACCATTTGAAGCCTTGTATGGCAAGATATGCGAAACTCCTCTATCTTAGGATAACCAAGATAATCGGGTTGTCATTGGACTAGATGTGGTCAAATATATGGAGGAACAACTCAATATAATTAGGCAATGTCTAAAGGAAGCCATCAATCATCATATTAGCTACACTTATCTGAAGCATTCACCTAGAAAAATCTCTATAGGGGATAGATTTTTCCTAAGATTTAAGCCAATAATGAGTGCCATCAAGTCTATTAAGTTGGATCCTCATTTTATTGGGTCTTTTAAAATCACTAAAAAGATAAGTCTGGTGGCTTTACATACTTGCCATACCACCCAACCTATCAAATATGCATGAATCTTTGCACATATCCTTGCATAGGAAGTATGTTGTTGATCTTAATCATGTGTGGGGCATCTCAAATTTGTAGGTGATAGATATGTCAGCTGTTGAAGTAAGGTTAGTGATGATTCTAGAGTTTCATTCCAAAGCAATGAGGAAATGAACACTAGAACAATGTAGGGTCCAATGGGACCAATATTATGAGAAAATACCACCTAGGAAAAGTGGATGACATGAAAAGATATTTTCCTTATTTTTTTGAATTGAAATATAATACTTTGCAGGAAACACAATAGACTATGTTTAGTCCAATGGGGTAGTATGTCATGACCCTCCTTGATAGTACTAGCTACTCAAGTTGAACTTTGTATTGCAAATGATATTTAATACTTAGTTTGTGATTTTAATGGATATATACTTTTGATATTATGTCCATTTTTGAAAAAGGATGTGTTACTATTGATGCTCTATTTGGTTGGAGGATTAGGTACTCTTGTGGATGGAAAATATAATTGATCACAAGGAATGAGATTCCATATTGAATAGGAAATAATGACCAAAAAACTAAAGGTAACATGAATGAATACCATTTTCATGTAGATGCATTATAGTTTGCATATGCTCATGTTTGTGCCATCGAACTAGGAAAGTTATGTGCAACGAGTCTTCTTAACATGAGTCGGTGATATCTTGGGTCTATCTTAAATAAGGAGCCACTCATTTAGGGATAAAATTATGGTACAAAATATCAAGAGAGTTTTTTGTTTGGATATCTTTCCTTTGCGCTTGTGGCTGAATGATCTCCTTGATAGATTAGATGGTTTCATTATGTCTGCTTTGTTTGATGAAGAAATTTTAATTATTTTTATTGTTAGAATTAATATTAATTGAAGAACGATTAATGTTAGTTTAACCCAAGGATATCATTAACTAATATTATATTTATTATTAATTGAAAGAATGATTAATGTTAGTTTAATATAATGTTAGCTTTAATTAATGTTAATTTTATATTAATGAAAATGATTAATGTGTCTCTAATATTAGTATTAATATAAGGAGTGATTAACATAATGTTAGTATCAATCATTAATGTTATATTAGTATTAATCATTTGATTTTATTTTTTCTAATGTTGGCTTTGATATCTATTTTAGAGGAATGATTATTGATTAATTTTCTCCTAATGTTAAAGCTTTTAATATTTTGGTTTACCATAGCTTTAGACTATGGTTTTTCTTGGTTGAGTTGTGTTTTGTCTTGCACGTATGTGGTTATGGAGTTGCCTTTGGCCTTGCTAGTGGGAGCCTATTTAAGGGCTTATAGCTATTTTTCCTGGGAACACCAGATTCTAAAGTGAAAGGAATAATTATGATGGTTTACAACATAGAATCAAGCAATATCTTGGGATTTAAGGAGCAAGTAGTGAACACCATAGGTTCAGATGAGAGCTAGATAATATTTGATATTTGTATTTGCTTGCTATGCTTGTTTGTTCATCCTTCTAACACTATTTGATAGTTGCCTGTTACTAATTTTTTCCTCTAAGTTCTATGATGGATTGTTTGTTAGCATGGATTTGTGGAGCTTGGATTGGTTACGTACCTTTGTCATCCTATAAGGGTTTTACTTGGTGGTAAAAGGAATTTTGGTAGTGACCATGTAGGTAAATTATTTCCATAGGTCTAAGACATCGCCATGCATCCTTGGATCCTTGTTTTTTAGATCCTCCTAAGATGGGTTTCTTGGGGGTTGTTTGTTTTAGAATCTGTGGGGTAACTTTGTGCATGTTCACCTAATATTTGCATGGAGGGACATGGTGCACACATACCAATTAGGTTTTTCACCTAGGTTACATTGGTTTGTGGGGGTGATTGAGGTCTTAAGCTTTAATCTTACCTTTTGTAATGTTAATTCACCCAAACCTTGGTTGTTTCCTAGTTTTGATTACATAGAGTAGGTTTTGCTTGTTGTGCGTTGTTGGGTGTTGCTTGCATGGTTCACATGTTTTGCTCTAAGGTATAATTATTGCTTATTAATTTAGTTATGCTTTTCAAGTTAGATTAAAATTAACCCAATGATAGATTAGTTGGAAATGAATATAATGTTAGATTAATTTATTAATATTTAGATTCAAATTAATCCTATGATAGACTAGTTCGTAATGAAAACTTGTTAGATTTATTTATTAATATTTAGATTTAAATAAATCCAATTATAGACTAGTTGGTAATGAATCTAATATAAAATTAATTCATTAATCTTTAGATTCAAATTAATCTAATGATAGACTAGTTGGTAATGAATCTAATGTTAGATTAATTTATTAATCATTAGATTCAAATTAATCCAATGATATATTAGTTGGTAATGAATCTAATATTAGATTAATTTTATTAATCTTTATATTTAAATAAATCCAATAATAAATTAGTTTGGTAATCGATTTAATGATGGGTTATTTATTTTGATCTTGGTGTTCAAATTAATCAAATGATGGATTAATTATTATCAATGTTCAAATATGCTAAAGGTATACCAGATTTGGGATATGATCAAAATATAGATTAATATTTGGGCTTGCAAATGAATGTCAAAACTTACTTTTATGTGTTAGACTATAAATAACGATGGAATGATTTAGTTATGGTTTTTACTGGAATTAAATATTTATGGAAAATATTTGAGAAAGAAGTATGGGCTTCTTTATTGGAATGATTGTGTTTGGAAATGAATAAACTTAACATTTGTGGAGAATGTTTTGAAAATAAGTATGATATTCTTTTATTTTTTTGAATAGATGTGTGAATCTAATATTTGTGGAAAATATTTTGAATAGAAGTTTGGACTTCTTGGGTGTTGCTTTATGGATTATTTTTTGCATAGGACTACAAGGCTTGAGATTTGAAATATTTATGGAAAATATTTTGGGAAAGAAGTATGGGCTTATTTTCTTTGTGTTGCATTAGTTCTTACATAATGCATGCATACCTGCATATGAATTGACATACCTCTATACCATGGAGGTATACGAGGTAAACCCTAGTTTCTTATGAGAGCTTGGCCTCTCCTATCCACTCGAGTGATATCTACAACATATTAGACTCAAAATGTGGTTATGTACAGTCAACTTGTGTATTTCATGGATACTCTTGAGAACCATAATAAGTTCTTAAAATAAAAATCTCTCTCAAGTTTGTTAGCATTTGGGGTTGTTACAAACGTTACGGTATTTTCTCTTTTTATGGTAGGATGCTTCCATTATCGATCATGAATTCAAAGGAATTGCATGTAGTAATATAAAAAAAATTCTATTTGGCCACAAGTGGATCAATAATGTTATGTGTGTTGCCAGATTCATTAAGAATTATGACCCTTTCCCCTTGAATTAACCAATTACTTTCATTATTTGGGGACTTGATACTCCTACTAAAGCATGCACTAAACCTTTTGGTGGGGATTCCTCTAAAACTTTAGTCAATTATGTGGTTTCTACCTCTAGATTATCCTCTTCAACCTCTAAATATTCTGCAATTGGTGTCTCCTACATATCCATCAGATACAATTTTTGGCATACAAGTTGTGCCTTGGGAAATACTTTTAATTAGAATTAAAGTATAATCCTTGGGATCTTATGTTCTAAATATCCTCATGAGAGATTTTATTTTATTATGAGAGGTTTAGTGGAAGGATTTTTTGTAGGGTTGGACAAAAAAGGTGGTTGATATTGAAGAAATTTAGAGGTTCATCCTAGAACCTTGAATTTATCTTTTTCCAATTTAGCCAATTGTATTACCTACTGTAATGTTTGGGGTCTCAACAATTTAACCTCATACCTAATATCATATCTCAAACCACTTAAAAAATAACTTTGGAAGAAGCCAACACTTAAACCATTTGTATGATTGGTTAGTTTCTCAAATTAATATGGTATTCTCAAACAATTGAAGTATATCTAGGTTTTGTGAGGGATCCTATAAAATATTCAAACTCACTAGGACCAAAGTGAGTGAAAAGATGTTGATCAAAGTCTTTCCAAGAGAGTTAAAGTTTGGCCTTCCTAAGCCACTAATACCAATGCAATGCATCTAATTCAAAATTGAAAGAGGCAATTTTCAAATGCATGTATCTTGGGATATTATGAAGATTTAAATATTGTTCTACCTTATATATCCACCCCTTAAGATCTTTCCCATCAAATTTTGGGAAGTCTAATTTGGGCAACTTAAATCCATTATTATCTGGTATATTTTATTGGTGGTGAATTGTACCTATATCCTATTGATCCTAATGACCCAACCTATCTTGTGATAAGGAACCAGTAGAGAGATGACTATCCAATTATGCCTTCATTTCATTTTTTATTTTGTATTTAAATTCTTGGATTCATAGAAATTTTTTATAGTTGTCCTTATCTTGTCTAAGCTATTATTGAATTGAGCCCCTAACTTATTACCCAAATGATCTACATGCTTAGCAATTTGTGTATCTAATTCTTGTTGCTAAGTACTCAAAGCCATGTTCTAAGAGTTATGATCTATTGGTGAGAAATGTGATTTTAGGGGTTACTATTTTTAGTAAGGATTTCAAAAAGTGGTTTGGGTGCTATATATCAAAATGATCAGCTCAAGAAGATGATAATAATGAGCTATATACCACAACATTGGTTTTGGGTATCCCCAAATATTTTTGTTATTACTTTGTTGTTAAGGTTGCTGGTGTGGTTGGTTTTTCCTCTAGAGGCTTGGTTCAAAAGTTAGATTTTATGTTGACTATTGATTACTGACCACTCCTAACACTCTATCTTGTCTATTCTGACTACTGACCACTCCTAACGCTATGTTTTCACATTTTTGGTTTGAATCTATTATATATATTCAATGTCTATTTTAAGTTCTAACTATCATAGTAATTATTTTGACACTAACAACTGATGACCCTATACTGATTATTACTAACTAAATTTATTAACTATTACTGACATTGTCCCCCTTGTTCCCATTATTTATTACTTTGTTATTTTTATGTGCCTATTATATTCTTATATAGTTTCTCTTGATGTTTTCATGCAAGAATTCTAGAATAGGTATGTCTTCTTTGTATGGCCTATTTTTGTGATAGGGTTATGGTAACAGGTTCAAAATTCACAAAATAGGATTTTTGTTGCATGGATTTTTTTTGTTGTAGGTTTGATATTCAACATAATAGGGTATTCTAAGCTAGGTTGTATGTATTACCCATAGTCCCTTTGTTATACCATAGTGATGAACAATAGTGATTGGACCAATATTTTATTCAACTACTCAAGGAGGATTCCATACATACCCTTGAGCACACTACCTGCATCTCTGTCATTATAGGAGGGTGACCATACCAAATGCTATATTTGATGTACTATGGATAATATAAGTCAAAAAAAATATTAAGGGCTAAATCTCTCTCCTAATCCTAGGGGGTCTCTTGATATACTTGAAGATATGTGGAAGCTCAATTTCGTAGATGGGTGATATTTGAGGCTTGGTTATTGGAGCCTGATCGCCTCTCACTTCACTAGACACTTTATGGAAAATCTAGCTTAGAAAATAACAAAAGTTCCTCCTTGATATTTTAAAACCCTCAGCATAGAATTTTTAATCTAAATAACTAATCCAAAAAAAGAACAGTCTAGATTTTTCAATTAGAAAACTAGAAAAAATAGAAACACAAAGTCTTATACCTAACAGTTGAAATGGTATAAACTATCACAGTCATAGCATAAAATGACCCTGGAAAGTGCTCTGATACCACTTATTAGGAACCTACTATTAGATATAAATTCACTCACATAAATATTGAAAATAAATATAAATGCTTAAAACACAAACTATTACAATACAAAATGTAATGTAGAAAGGAACAATCTCACAAAGTAACATAGACTCATTGGCCACTTCAAGGAGGCAACCTCCTTTAATACTTTCATATAGAAATGTAAAAAATATACATTCATTCCTACCCCTCATATTTTTAAATACTTTATCTACCACCTAACTCTCAAGGTTGGCTTACATGTAAAATGTCACCTGAGCTAGAATATCCTACCTACAAAATAATTATATTTTTGATAACAGTTACATATAATGCTGCCACTTGTATATGCACTTCTAAAGCTACAACTATTACAAATTATTACAAAAAATTATCATGGATGTCCCCCATATTTACAAATTATTACAAAATATTATCATGGATTCCCCCCACATTCAACAAGGGTCATTACATGATAGTGTTAGGATGGGATCCTAACATCTATTTACTCACCTAGCAACTTTGTACAAGAAAAAAAGTAGAAGTCATTGTTGAAGATACTAGATTGAGATTTGGATGAAGACCTCAATCTACCTAATTTTTGAAAGAAAGAAGTTGCATTCACCTGGTGACTCCACCATGATCAAAAGGGCCTAAAAAGCCTAGGAAAGCTCCACCATGGAAGTTGTAAGCCAGAATATGAATATTTTTGTCCTTGTAAACTTTATGACATGACTATTTGACATCCATATTATAAAATTTACCACCATATGTTTGGTATAACTATCTAACATCCATATTACAATTTTTTTTATTATAGTGGCAAAGGATCTTCAACCCCACAAGAGCATCTGTGAGATATTGTTTGCTTTTACTAATTGCACAACATCATAAAGCAAAATATGGCTCTAATATTACTTATGGATTCATTTCAAGGAAATTTATATAAGGGGTTCTATTCCCTCTTCCTAGACTCAATTGAAGAATGAGATCAACTTGTTGATTATTTATAAATGGATTCAAGGAGATAAAACAATCAACCCTAGTTGTACAAGCTACTATTCCTAGATCCTCACTCACTCAACAACCTACTATTCCTCACAAATTTATGCCAATTTTTAAAGAAAAATAAGATTTTATAGAGGTGGAGGCAGTGGTTCTTGGCAAGTCCTAGTACTAGAACGATGACCAAGTGGACCAGATAATGGCAAAGGTAGTAGAGTCCACTACCTTTGAAATGGTTAATAAAGTAGGTTTTGGAATTTCTACAAGCCCAAAATATATGATTTTCCCCTCCACAAATATAAAGGATGTAAATATCTAAACTAGAAGGGAAAATGCATGCTGATAAGGTTAAATTTAAAAATGGAGTTGGCATTGGTACCATCCTTATCTCAAAAATAAAGAATTTGGGCTCTATTACCAATCAATCTAATCCATGAAAGTTTCTTAGAAACCTAATTTCTAGGGTGGTGGAAGTAAATTTCCCATGAAAATGGAAGAAAATGAAAAATCAATAAAGGCTTAGGTGATGAGTGGGATATTTTGACTCCATGCCCAATGGATAAAGACCACTCACTTAAATTTTTGTACATATGTACTATAGGAAATCTCAATTTTATGATATAGCATAAGTCCAAA
Organism: Wollemia nobilis; assembly: GCA_028583015.1. Taxonomy (NCBI): domain Eukaryota; kingdom Viridiplantae; phylum Streptophyta; class Pinopsida; order Araucariales; family Araucariaceae; genus Wollemia; species Wollemia nobilis. The sequence continues at coordinate 7,469,378 of JAQPPZ010016710.1, read as the reverse complement.
CCATTTGTAGAATTTTCAAAGAAGTGGCTTACCTATTGAAAAACTCTACTTGCAAGGAATACCTTGCTTGACTTTGTGCCTAATGCACTAAGACACCATTTTTTTGGGTTACTTATATTTAGTAGGCTAAATATACCATGAGAGTCATTAGAATTGTAGTGATGAATCACAAAACCTTTTTTCTAGTGAGAAAAAAATGAAAATTTGAGTCACAAACAAGCATCAAAGAAAACATCAATCAAAAAGGTATAATGATTAGAGGTTAGACCTCAAAGTAAAGAATGTCCAAAATTCAAATGTTTCTAAGTCATTATCTAAACATAAGGAATGAAAATTCCAACAAAAATACTTGAGATAAAAAGTACCAAAGATCTGAAGTCAAGCAGTCCCAAGTGATAAATAAAACTCTTAAAGAAGAAAACACCTATGCCCTAAAATTCAAATTAATTAGGTGTGCATTCTTCAAGGAATATTATCCTTTCCTATAAAGGAATATCTCATATATCAATGAAAGAAAAACAATGGCATGGGAGCCACGACAGAAACATCTCAAATATCTATAGCATTAAATGAAGAAATATTCTATTCCTAGATGATGAGAATTCCTAAAAATGGATAGATGGCAATAAATATTGTAGTTTCTCATACAATGGCTCAAGACCATTTGAAATTCATGACTTCAAATATAAATAACTTCAAATGGATAAACAATTAAATGGGACATGACTTAGCATCAGAAGTAGTAGCCACCTAGAAATATTTGCATGAGTTTTAGAGGACAAACCCTACCCTTATAATCTATTAATAGGAATAGCATTAGCTTTGTAAAGGATCATAAATTTTGCAATTGCATTATTTTGTAGGATTTCCATTCATTTTTTTTGTTAAAATACTCAACTCTTAAAGGACTTATGGGTAGTCTTGAATCCCCACTTTTGGCATAATCTTCATAAAATTTTACTTGAATATATATGAGATCCAGTGTCAAATTTTTGGCATAGCCATTTTTGGCCTCCTATAGACCTATTTCTATGTGCATATAGTTTTTGTGAACTTTTACCTATTTTTGGTTTTTATTAAGTGTATGTATGTGTAAGGGGTCCGTATCTATGTTTGAACTAGTCACTTATAGTTGGATCTCTTGCAAGATTTGTCTTCTTATGCATACGTATAACTAGTAAATATTATTTGTGCTTCATTGTGTTAAGGAGATAAAGTATTCATTGCTTGCACATAGCATTCAGATCTATTTTTATAGGAATATCTTAGAAGATATCTTGGTGCATCACCACCTCTTTTATTTTGTTGAGTTTTTTTTTATTTTTATCTCTTGCACTCCTTTTCCCTTTGTTGAGTCCAATTGTACCTTGAATATCACATCATAACAAGGATCCAACCTTGTAACAAAATCTTGGAAGCCCATTATTGAGCTGAACCCCATTCTCTCAGTCATGGCCTTATTGTATTTATCCCTATGAGGCATTATTTCCTTGCCAAGGAAAATCATAGATGACAACAATGACCTCTTATACATGCACATAATCATACATACACATAAGAAATTGGATTAAAAATCTAGTAGTCATGATTTCCAATATATATGAATATGAATGTTACAAATCATGACAAAAGTGAGGATTTGAAAGCATGTCTACAAAATAATCCTAGGGTTTGGGTCCATATTATTATATAGAAAAAATGAAGAGGAAGTTAGGTACAAGGCCATGGGCTCAAATAATTAACTCATTCATCTTTTACAATGTCTAAAAAGCTACTATTTATAGAGAAAATGGGAAAATTTTCCCTCCAAAACTTTTTTAAGAGTCTCTAACAAAGCTTCTCTATTGATACCTTTATCCAATACTCCTTATGTAACTTTTAATCCTTCAAGTTCTCCGAATTTGGAATCATCAATTTTGAGCTATTGGATATTCAACTACCACCCTAGGGATACTAAAAAATGATTAGAAGAATCTTCTATAATCAATATTTTCATATTTATAATTGATGCTATTACATATTCCATGATATTTCTCTTAATAGGCCACCCATTTTACTTGTATTACTAAGCCTAATTGATGCCATTAGGTGATCCTTAATGTTTTTCAATAATGTCTTATCATTTCAACTCATTTGCGCTTTCGAGAACTTGTGCACTGATACTAATGTCTTTGTTGGTGGTATTACATTATTTTGTACCTTGATTACCATTGTAATATTTAGATTAGTATGTGAGTTTATTATTTAGCATATGCCAAGGTGTGAAGTGTGTTTATCTATCATGTAATCAAAGTGTGAGTTATAAGTGAAATATGTCATATATGCAAGTGTGAGTTATGAGTGAAAAGTGCCATGTATGTAAGTGATGAGTCATGAGTGAGAAGTGTCATGTGTGTAAGTGAAGAGTCATGTGTGATGTTTCAAGATTAGAATTGGTTAGTTATGTAATCATGAGATACTTTGTCATTTTGTAGGAAAGGCATATGAAAGGTTACATCTCCCATGATATTGAGGAGAGCTAAATTTAAGAGTGTTAAAGAGTCTCATATAAGGTTATATATTTATGAGAAATTTATATGCTAGGTGATTTAAATGTAATAGATTATTTTTGAAATTTAGAAAAAACCCCTTGCAGGGCCACCTTGTTCTGAGAAATCATGACCAGGGGGTTCTACACCATCAAAATCACCCGAGAGTTGCACCCAACCCTAACCACACTAGCATTATCAACTAAATTTTGGGTACCCAATGTGCATTTGGTAAGTTGGAGATTCAAACAAGGTACCTCCCTTGGAGGATTTTTGTACCCTCTCCAACTCACCTACTGCATGTGGGTAAATGTAATAGATTCTAGATTATAATATTTTATCAATAAATATTTTATTTTGTGCGATATTGGTGTTATTATGGAGTGATATTATTTGCATGTGGTTATTCAATCCTAGGAATTATAGACCTATGATATTTTGAGTTAACTTTGCTAACAATGATATCAAAGCTTCGTTGATTAGAGCTACTTTAGTTGAGGGAGATTTATGTGAGAAGTATTATATATATTGACAAGTTGAAATATTGAATATTGGAGAAGAATATTAGAGGAGAGGAATGTGAGATTTTTGAGGAGCTACTCGAATTGGAAATTTTAAGGAATGATTTAAAAAGAGACGATAAATTGAAAATAGAGGAATGATTTAATAGGAGACAATAGATTGAATATGAGGCAATAATTGAGTGCAAAGCAAAGTATTTGTGAGGATATGACATTGGAAGAATATATAATTTAAAAGGATATGATAAAATATGACGTATTTTAGCAAGTACAAATATAATCAACAACATCTAAGATATTGAAGAGCACTTGATATGAAGAGAGAGTTTGTGAGGCAATTGGAGAGTATCCAAGATAATTAGAGAGTTATTATAAGTGATTAGAAAGCACCTAAGATGAAGGGAGAATGCCTAAGATACTTGAAAGAAGGCCTGAGAGTAGCAAAAATTAATGAATGTGAGAGAAATTAGATATTGGAAGAGCACCTAAGATATCAGCCTAATACGTTGAAAGAGTAATGGATGAATGTGAACTTGATCGCATCTAGAACGTTGAAACATTCATTACAAATATTAAATTAATGTGAAGCAACTTGTGAAAAGATAAAAACTTGGTTGCAAAGTTAAATTAGATATATAACACCCTGGTAAGCATTATTTTTGGATGCCCTAATAAAAAATGTGGCAATACTTCATAGATGAATTAAAGGTATTTATCAAGGTGCACCTTTCTAATTTAATTTAACTTGAAGTTAATGACTTGGGAGACATAAGGTACTGGTTTATTTAGTTAAAATATTTAAATGAATGGAGTTAGAAGGTGAGAAATTGAAAGAATTACTTTATTTAATAATAGAGAGAGAAATTTAAATTTGAAGATATAAGAAGAAAATTGATATTAATTTATAGGTTAAATGAAAATTTGAAAAAGAAAAAGAATATTAATTTAAAATTGAAAATGAAATTGATTTTGAGGAGATTGATGATTTTAAGTAGTTCTATTATATAAAATACAAAATGTTTCCTTTATGAATCACAACTTATGAAAGGACCAAATTTTACATCATGGAAAAATAAGATGAAAATAATTTTCATTGTTGAAAAACTTTAGGATACTATAAATGGAAAAAATAACATGCCAAAAGAGAAATTGGAAAACAAAAATTTAAATATGATGATGCAAAATCCCTTATGCTATTCGCATTTGGCATAACAGATGAAATTAAGCCATATATAAGTGAAGCAGAGGCTTCAAAGAATGATTGGAAAAAGCTATGTAAAATATTTGAAAGAAGAAGTGAAGTGAGCATTTTGCACTTGCAATCACAATTTTATTCTTTAAAGGTTCATAGTGGAGAGAGTATAGACTTTTGTTCTTCAAAGGATAGTGAACTTAAAAGTAAAGTTATAAACTATGGGAGACAAATTGGAAGACAAATTTCTTGTCTAAGTTACATGAAGGGCACTCCCAAAACATTCAAAAAATTAGTCACATCTCTTCAAGTGCTAATTAAAACCATAACCCTTGATGAATTATTTAATGTTCTTCAAGAATATGAAGTGGAAAATCTAGGTAGCAATCAAATGACTAGTAATGCTCTAATGTCAAAGAAAATTATATCAAATAATATTTCTACATCAACTCAATCCCAACTTGAATGGAGAAGAAAATATTTTCACATATGCAATATAGAAGTTCATACCACAACTATTATAGATATAATTCTCTAAATCAAATAAATCAAATGAATAAATTTTTTAAAGGTTCTAGTCGAGATAATATTAGTCTAGATATCTAGCTATGCAACAACAATGACCAAAAGAAGAAAATAGTAAACTTAACTCAAAAAATTCAAGAAATAGAAAATGAGTATGAAAATGAAGTAAAAGACCTTATAGGAAGGACTATAGACAATGCAAGTATAGACCAAATTGAAGAAAATGTAACAAGAATAATAGAAGGCATTTAGAAATTTCTAAAGGCACTAATGTTTCTAATTAAAAAATAAAAGTTGCTAAAAAATGGATAACATGAATAAATAAAAGGTGTAGATCAAAAAAATGAATGTTTTAGAATTGTAAGATCTATGAGAATACCAAAAGAAAAATATGTTACATTAGTAAATTAGAATGGAACAAAAGAAGCTTGACCTCCTTAGAATCAGTGTCTGATTGTTTTTAATTGTAGCTTTTAAACAAGACTAGAGAGGGCTTTGCTAGGGTTTGATGAGGAAAAACTACTCTGCTAGGGTTTGATGAAGAAAAACTGCTATGTGGGGATGGAAGCAGCTTCTGGAGGAGGTCTAAAAAATTGTAGGAATTTCATGATGGCATCGGGTATGACACAGAGAGTGCATTCTCGTGATGTTTTTTCATCTAAAAATGACTGTAAGGAACGGGAGTTTCCAATGCATGTTAGGAACCGCTTGTTAAAGAACAATGGATGTTTGGAATGATGTGAAGCCAGGCAAGTTCTAGTGGTTCAACTAGAATCAATGGCGGAAGATGTGGAATATCTAACCAAACATGCCCTTGTTGGAAATTTTTTGGGCATCCGAATTTCTCTCCTCTTTGTGGAGGCTTGGGTCAGGAAGACTTGGAATCCTGAAGGTGATGTGGAGGTGATGTTGAGTGCGAACAACTATTTTATGGTGATTTTATCTTGTATTGCAGATCATAAAAAAGCATTTGAAGGCGGTCCTTATTTCTATAACCAAGTGAGACTCTTTCTTAAACCCTGGCATGTGGGTTTCAACCCATCAGAGGAGCAGTCATCATAGGTTCCAGTATGGGTGCGGCTTCCATGGCTCTCGTTGGAATTCTAGAGAACTGATATCTTGCATAAGATTGCCCTTCTTCTTGGGAAGCCAGTTGGACCGTCACAACAGACAATGGATAAAAAGGTAATCTTTGTTGCTCGTATTTGTGTTGAAATTGAATTAAATAATCCTATTCTAGATTCTATTGAAATACAATTTGGATCAACTACATGGGTTCAAAAAATTGACTATAAAGCTCTTCCATTTCGTTGCCATATTTGTCGTGAATATGGCCACCTGCAAAGAAAATGCCCTAAGTTTTTCTCGCCTCTGGCTTCAAATACTAGGACCTCTTATTTTGGACAAATTTTAGATAAATGAAAAGCCCCAATAAAGGAATGGGAATGGGATAAGGAAGGTTTTGTTCTAGTAAAAGTCTGAAAAAGAGGATGAAGGGCAAACAAATACCTTAAGGATAGCCAGCCAGATGCTCTGCTCAACCATTTTGAAATATTAGATGATCTTGATTAGTGCATGGAGATACCTGAAATGTCACTACCTAATGCAAATATAACAAGGCCGAGTCAGATGTCTCTTCTTGAGGGGGAACATAAGGAATCACATCTAGGGGGTTTAAATGAAGAACAAAGGGCTTTGAATCTAAGTATAGGGGACATGGTTGGGTCTAGCCCTATAATGGAAACTATTTTTGAAAGTGGTATAAATTTAGTTATGCCCTCTATTACTTAGGCACTGATGCAGTCATCCTTAGACTGCAAAACTTCTATGGTGTTGGGATTGCAGCAGAAAATAATTAAAAAAAGTTTTTTGGATAAGAATATGAATGTGGGTCAGAAGAAGGACCGGGATAAAATTAAGTTAATGGGGGAGACTTTGGTGGAATCAGGCTTGGTTATAACATTGGACTCCCATTTTTATAACTCCCAATAATGATTATCCTCTCATGGAATGTAAGGGGGCTAAACAACATCCCCAAACAAAAATTTGTTCGTGATTTGGTTCGTGTGCATTCTCCGAATGTGGTGTTTATTCAGGAGACTAAATTGGCTATTGATAGTATGTTCAATATTGCTCCCAAGTTGTGGATAAGGGGTCAATTCCAGTGTATTGGTGCATGTGGATATTCTTGTGGCGTTGCTTGTTTATGGGATCCGGTTAAGATATCCCCTCTTACTTGGATTTCTAGCAAATGGTCTATTTCGATGGTCGAGCATGATAATAAATATGGTGAAACCATCCTACTTACAAATGTGTATGCTCTTGTTGATTACAATGGTAAAGTGAATTTGTGGGAGCACATTTGCTTTGTGAGAAGTTTGGTTCCCTTGTACCCATGGATTTTGGTTGGAGACTTCAACTCTATCACTTTTTTGGAGGAGAAACATGGTGGGGTGGACCGTCTCGAGCCTTTTTCTTCTATCTTCAGTGCTCATATCCAGACCCTAAATTTTTTTGACATCAAGCTAGATAATGGGATCTTTACTTGGCATAATAGAAGGAGTGGGGAAGCTTCCATATCAGAGAGACTAGATAGGTTTTTGATATCCAGTTATTGGATGGGTAATAACAAAAGTGCTAGTTCTGTGATTCTGGAGGGTAGAGGATCTGATCATTGGCCTATCAAACTCTCTGTTTTGGATTTAGGGCTAAAAAATAATCCATCCTTTACTTATGTGGCTTCGTTATCCTAAGCTTCATGATTTCATGCAATGCTGATGGACCACTGGCAAACCTCCTCATGGCATTGCTATGTATTCCTTTATGAAGCGACTACAATTTGTAAAACATAAATTGAAGAGATGGAATAGGCTAAATTTTGGGAACCTTTCCTTGGATAAGCTGGCAGCTTCATGGAAGATTAGAGATCAGGGATTCATGAAGGAGCTTCTTGTTGATGAATCTGAGGCTGCAAAAGACCTTCCTGAATGCGAACTGAGGGAAGATTTTTTTTGGAAACAAAAAGCTCGAGTAGATTGGCTTTAGTAAGGGGATAGGAACACAACCTTATTTTATAACTTAGTTAAGGGTCGTCGTAATGGTAACCTGATTACCTCTCTTATGAATTCTTAGGGTGCTATGCTTTCTTCTTTCAAGGATATTTTAGAAGAGACTAAGAGGTATTTTTTCTCTCTCTTCAAGGAGGACTCCCTATCAGATGATGAGAATGAAAAGCTTATTCTAAAATGTATTCTAGCGATTTTTTTTAGAGAGATGAATGAGAACTTACTGGGTCCAGTTTCCCTTGAGGAGTTGGAAAATGTTGTATTCAATATGAAAAAAGGAAAAGCCCTAAGCCCAAATGGATTCCCGATTGATTTTTATCAAGAGTTTTGGGATTTAATCAAATTTGATCTTTTGGAGGTGGTCCATGAGTCCCAAAAGAACAAACAGATGCTAAGGGCCCTAAATGCTACCTTTGTGGTGCTTATACCCAAAAAAGAGGGAGTAAATTCCTTGGATATATTCAGGTCTATTGCTTTCTGCAATGTTGTGTATAAGATCATCACAAAAATTATTGCTCAGATGTTGAAGATATGGTTGAGCAAAATCATCTCTGAGGAGTAAGGAGGGTTTGTTTCTAGTCGACAAATATTAGATGGGGTTGTTATTGCTACAGAAGCTATTCAATCAATGGCATATTCGAAGGAGAAAACTATGTTCATTAATTTGGACATGGCAAAATCCTATGATCGGGTCAAATGGTCCTTTCTCTAGAAATTTCTTGCTGCTTTTGGATTTGAGGAGGAATGGATTAGATGGGTGATGAGCTGTGTTTCTTCTTCATAATTATCTATTCTTGTTAATAATGAGCCATCAGAGTTGTTTGAGGCCTCAAGGGGATTGAGGCAAGGAGATACTTTATCTCCTTATTTATTTATCATTATGGCAGAAGGGTTGGGAATATTGCTCAAGTCTCAAGTCATGCAGGGTCTCATTCAGGGGTGGAAGTGGGATAGTAGTTTGTCACCTCTTTCCCACCTTCAATTTTTTGATGATACTACTTTGTTGGGAGTTGCCACTATCAGGGAAGCTAGAAATATTATACAGTCTCTTGACATATATCTTGGTGCTTCTGGATAGTTGATTAATGAGGACAAGTATTCTATTTCCTTCTTCAATACCCCTCCTCTTATTCAATCTAGGATTTTTCGTATTCTAATATTCTAGGTTGGGACTCCCCCCTTCATTTATCTTGGTATTCCAATTTCATATCACCCTCTACCTAGATATTCTTGGCAGTCTATGCTTGATAAGTTTATAAGGAAGGTGAATCACTAGAATTTCAAATGGCTATCCACTGCAGGTAGAGTGTTGCTTTTAAAATCTATTGTTCAAAATTTACCCATTTATAGATGTTTTGTACAGATATCTCCCTCTCAGTTCATCAAGGACATGGATGCTTTGTCAAGATAGTTTTTATGGTCTAGAAAACTTGATCAATCTAAATAGATTTTGGTTAGGTGGGATTCTATATGTAGGTTGATGCAAGAGGGAGGCCTTGGGTTGTGACAGACAACTCTTTTTGGGTAGGCTTTGGCTACAAAACTTTATTGGAGATGGTTTACCTCTCAAGATCATATTTGGGCTAAAATATTATCTTGTAAATACTTGAGAGGTATTTCTAAGCTAATATCCCTAGAGTCAGCTTGGTTGGGAAAGGTTCAATTATTTGGGACACTCTGAAAAGAGGAGCTAATTTAATCAAGCAGAGTTTTTTCTAGATTTGCAATCAGGGATCAAATACTCTTTTTTGGGAGGATTCTTGAGATGGTCACCATCCTATCTTGAATCAATATCCTAGGTTACATTCCCTAAGCATTTTTTTCTTGGAAGCAGGTTGGATTCATGTGGAGGACTTTAAAAAATCTAGCATTTTGGAAATATGGAGATGTACAGGTGGAAATATCCGTAATAATGGCCCCAAGGGGGACTGGCCAAGGACAGAGAGGGGATTTATCTTATTAGTATGAGGAGGCATTGTTCTTAATTTAGGGGTAAATATATTCTAGCTTGGAACCTTGATCCTAAGGGAACCTACTCGATAGCCTATGGTTATCAGGTTCTTGATAAGCAAAAGTATGGGAGTCTTCCTATCACTTGGTGGAAAAAGGTGTGGAACAAATTTTCCTGGACAAAATGTAACTTCTTTCTTTGGTTGGTAGCTCGTAATAAATTCCTCACTTGGGATAATGTGAGGAAGAGGGGATTTCACGGTCCCTCTTTTTATGTCCTTTGTAGTAAGAATGAGGATGGCTCTTCTTATTTATTTTTCCAATGCTCCTTTGTCAGAGACATTTGGCACTTTTGGTGGAGTGCTTGGAACCATCCATGTTTTCATGTGCTATCCCTGGTGGAGTTTTGGAGTAGTCTGGGTAGACCTCCGACCAAGGTCCCCTTCCTTCGGGTGGCTTGGAATTTGGGCCCTTCTTGCATCATCTGGAAAATTTGGATCGAACGAAACTGGCACATATTTCAAGGCAATTATTTGATTGTTCAACATATCTAGGAAAGGATCGTGTATATGGTTCAGGAAACAATCTATAGAAAATGTGATGTGGACATTCTTTTGTATTCTAGGGAGGAGAAGGTACAGTAAGACCTTGGTCTCTGTGGGGATGGTGTGAACTCTTCTAGCCCTAGTAGGGTTCCTCAGATCAACAAGAAGGTTAGGAGATATGGTAGGTGGAGGCCACCCCCTAGAGGAATTTTTAAAATTAATATTGATGGATCATTCAAGGGTAATCCTGGACATTTCGACATTGGCGGTGTTGGGAGAGATTCTACTGGTGGTGTCATTTTTTTCTTTTCCATTTATAAAGGTGTTCACTCCAATAATTTTATGGAAGCTCTTGCAATTATTGAGGCCTTGTGGAGGGGGTGTTCTCTTGGCTAGCATAGTATTATCTGTGAGTCTGACTCTCAAATGGTGGTTAATATTTTAAACAGTAAAAGGGTGGAGGAAGTTAATTGGATGTTGGCCTCTGTAGTCGTTCATATTCTCAAAATGAATGAAGAGTTAGAATTTATATTCTTTGTGCACATTCCAAGGGAATGGAATGTGGTTGCTAATTACCTGGCCAAAAGGTATTATAAGTTTTTGGATACTTGGAGTATCAATAATTTGGATAGTCTCCCATCTGGGGACTCTCAACGCCTATGGGAGTTGATTCACAAGGATGTACAGACTTAATGTGGTTTTTTGTACTCTATAATCTAGACTTTTTATCAATAAATTGTTACTCCTTTATTAAAAAAAAAAGAATGGAACAAAATCATGGACATTTTGAAATTTTTTTATGGAAAAAAAGAAAGTTTCATAAGCATTGCAAGGTATATTTTAATCGGTTAGTGCTAGAACTTCAAGCAACATGATATCCAAAGCCAAAGAACAATGAAAAGAGTCGGATATTAAAGGGAAAAGTCTTCACACAAAATGATGTAATATGGGGGTGTTGGCATTTATTTGGTAACTTGATTACAATTATAAATATTTAGATTAGGATATGATTTTAGTATTTAGTGTGTGTCAAGGTGTGAAGTGTGTTTATGTGTCATGTAATCAAGTGTGAGTTATGAGTGAAAGGTATCATGTGTGCAAGTATGAGTTATGAGTGAAAGGTGTCATGTGTGTAAGTGAAGAGTCATGAGTGAGAGGTGTCATGTATGATGTGTGAAGATTGTAAGTAGAAAATTATATAATCATGAGAGACTTTGACATCAGGTAAGAAATGCATATGCAAGGTTGCACATCCCATGAGTTTGAGGAGAGAAAGTTAAGAGTATTTAAGAGCCTCATGTAAGGTTATATATTGATGAAAAAGATCTATGGTAGGTGATTCAAACCTAATAGATCTTGGATTGTAATAGATTATCAATAAATATTTTATTTTATGGAATGCTAGTTTTATTATGGAGTGAGATTATTTGCATGTGATTATACGATCTTGGGAATTATACACCTATGCTATTTTGGGTTCACTCTGCTAACAATATTGCAAGGTGATCTAACCCTTCTTCCTTATTGTCCCTCTCTACATCACGCTTTTCTTCCTAGAGCCCTTGTGTTCTCTCTTCAAGTTCCTTTATCTTTAGAGATGGTGTAAGCTATCAAATGGTTGTTGAAACTATTTCTCATCTTCCTTTATTTGGCTTTTATAAACTTTTGAGGTTGGTTTAAATTTTTTTGGGTGGTTAGCAAATTATTTTTTCCTATCCTTTTGTTTGGACCTTTTGGATGTTTGTCTCTCAAAAATTTATTTTTTCCACCCTCAAAATTTTCTTGTGAATCATGGTCAAAAATTTTAGAACTTTTCTTCTCCTTTATTTTTTGAAACTTTCTTAACTTCTAACCTTCAAAAATTTTGTTCTTCTTATGTCTATCAAACCTTCTCCATTGTTTTTTTATCTTTTCACAAATATTACCTTCCTTCCTTGGTTGGAACGTTTATAAAATGGTACCATATATTTGATTGAAACTTTTTACCCACATTGGTTTGATGTCTCTTTTCTCACATTCTACCAGCTTTGCCTTTGTTTCATTATTCTCTTAAAATATTGCTTAAGGTAAAAATCATTTAGAGTTGTGAAAATTCATTACAAGTATTATGGATAGTTGGCATGGGCCATATAACCCAGGGTTTATTATATTTTAATATTTTATTATAATAATGAGTGCGAAAATGGTTTATGAATATGGATATATAGAGAAGGAATATTGTCATTGTAATTAAGGAATCATATCAATTATTATTTGTAATAGTCTTAGCTCATGAAATAGATGTGAAGTGATTTCTTCCTAAAGGAGTATTGTTGGTGGTGCCCTATCCTAAGAGTATTATCTATATATATGTCTCATTATGTGAATTTTTTATTGTGTTTATTATTTGTGGATGGATATTTATTATTTCATTAGAATGTGGGTGAATTTTAAGGTTTTAACCTTTTTGAAAAAGGAATCAAAATTATCTTAGATCTTTAGGATCATTATTTTTGCACTTTGATCATTTCAAGAATTGTAGAAGCAACTTTTAACTTGACATCACATTTGAAATATGTGTTTAAGAGAACTTGTGAACTTATTGCAAATGAAGTATATTTTAAATTAGGTACATTTTTTTTTGATATCCTTGGGATTGGTGCTAGCCAAACAAATATCACATCCAAAACTATAAATTAGGTATTTTTTACACCCTACCCCCAATATCCTTTTGCTTTTCCCCCTTTCAAATAGGATTAATAGTAAATTACAAGTATCTTTTTCTAAAAGTAAATAAGTTTATCTTGCAAATCAAACAGGGAAAACTAAAGTTGAAGTTAAAGTTAAATTCTTAGGTTGGCATCTCCTCCATTTTAAACTCCCAATATTTGCCCTAGTTCCTATTCTAGATTGTTCTAATTAATGTGATTTTCCTCATATTTTAAATACTATCCCTCATTTGTTATGGTTTTGCAATTTTACTCGAAGATTCTAGTCTTTCATTGGTCCTGTTTACCTAAGTTTTCAAATCTTAGTGGAAAACATCCCTTCTAAATTTTACCAAATTTATATTTTAGAGTCATATATGGAATCCTTTAGATTGATCACCCTTAGGCATGTTTGGAAGTAGATATGTCAAGTTGTGGTTTCTAGTTTAATGCCTCCTTGTGGGTTGTTTTTGTTGAAACTTCCTTTATAATTTGATCTTGTAAGAATCTAGCATTTGGAGGGATGTACACAACCTAGCCAAAGTGTGGAAGCAATCAGGTGCACTATCTCTGACATGCATAGAATTATACAAGTTCAAAATTAGTTGAACAATTAGAAAAATTCTCTACTTATGTTGCCAACATATAGTCAAATGTTGAACATGTAGACCATAGGTTGTCTATAATGGTTATAGTGCTTAAGAAAAATGATACACACTTGGCTGAAAACCCCTCTAATAAATGATTTTTTTTTTATGCATAGGGGAATCAATAACACCTTTTCCAAATATTGGATAAGTCTTAGGCGCCACCACCATAAACCCTAGTCCCTTTAACAAATGATTGTTATACTATATGGTATTGTGATAACAACAAAGACTTATAATGTATTTTTTATTTTTATTTTAAAACTAATATATGATATTGCTACTTTAAAGTTGGTTTACCTTTTGAATTTAATTTAAATTTTATTTTTAAATTTATTTTATGGTGGAGATTGACTTTTTATTAAAATTTGTAGTTGTATTGTTTTTTAAGGTTTAAACTTTATTCACATGGTAAGAATAGAATTACATTCATAGGTATGCCACTTTTGGCAAGACTTAAAATTCAAATAAAACTCATATTAGCATCTCCAAAATAAATAAAAAATTAGTACCATATAAAAAGCATAGACTCTTAGTCTAATCCCACTCCAACTTCATGTTGATCCGAAGTAACCTAGTAGGGTTAACAATCCTGCAAACACTACCAATTTTGTCCTAAAAGGGATCAAAGAGTGCTACAATAGGCACCAAAAACCCAACAAATAACTCTTCATCCTCCATTAACCCACAAGGATCAATGGGTTATAGACCTGTTCTCATCCCTATATAAGTATTTTTTGCCCAAAAAAAAACCATTTGGTTCACTCCCAACCATTCAAAAGTTTTCTTATACTAATTAGAATTTAGCATGCATCCAACTGGATTTCCACTTAGCCAAAAATTCAATCACTATTATTTTATCTATTAATATAGACCAGAATGACATCCTAGAATTTTTGCCATATGGAATTAATTTGGGTCACAATATCCCTTATCCTCTAGGCATTTGGTCTAAAATTTCTAATAACATCCAAAAGCCCCACCATAATTTGTGTCAGACTCAACTATGATATTTCTAACCCTATTCTCCCAAGCATTGAGAGAACCTTATCTGATAGCCAACCCTTCAACTTCATTATTAGTAGCCCTTCCAAGACCCTCTAGCTTCTAATTAAGGATATTCCCATTGAAATATCTTTTGAGAAAACTAATGATTGCACCCCTAGATTATCCTTAGCTGCACCATCAAAAGTTATCTTTTTCCAACCTATGGTAGGGGGTTGCCATGATCCCAACTTCTATGGTTTGGGATTCAACTCATTCTCCTAGGTTTTTTTGTCCCTAATATGAGCTCCAACAATATCAAAAAACTTGGCAATAATTTTACGCCAAACCAGCTCTAATGGACTGAAATCCTCTCTAAAAATTATGGAATTTCTTTCCAACCAAATGTGCCACCAAATAAAACTCGGGCCTAGGAACTAACCTAGTTGTATGAATATATTATTGAATTTTATTTGTTTCCATATCTTCTAGATATTAGCAAGAGTCACTTGAAAGTTTAGGTGAGACTTAAAGAGTTCTAAAAACCTTTTACACAACTCTGTAGTGAATTCACACTAGAAAAGTAGATGATTAAGCATCTCCTCTTGGAAAATACACATGATGCAATTGGAGGGGCCATAATAACCTATATTCATAAGGTTATCATATTTGATACAACTCCTATGCATCACTTACCATGAAAATAAATTTATTTTAGGAAAACTCGTAGCCACACAAACTCTATCCCAAGGGACATCCCACATGATCAATGGAGGAGGGAGCAAAGTACTATAAAATCATGGACAATGAAGATACCTAGATTGATAAGGCCCCATACAATCCTATCCTCTTCATCTTTCCTTGTAAGCCACCTTTTCTTGAGTATCATATCAAGAAGCTTTTGATGAAGAGGGACAAGAACATACCAATATTCCAACCTCTTCTACTAAAAGAAAGAGAAATCTTCAATCTACCTAGAACTAATGTAGGAACCCATATTAATCCATCCTCTACCTTTGATACTTTGTTTCAAGGGCTAAAAATTAGGGAACTCATAGATTAAGGGGGATTATGGTACCAAGAATTAGTTCAAAATTTAGTTTGTCTCCTTTTCCCACTTGCCAAAAATGTCTAGATTTAATCAAATTTTTGCTAGCTTTTAAGACCTTCCAAATAATATAGCCAGGGCCCCTCAAAGGAGTGTGACTAGCTTATTAATGGGGGATAGAACCCAAATACTTACTAGTTATGAATTTGTTGAAGAAATCCTCCTGGTTGGATATCCATCTCCAATAGATCTTCTTGACAAAATCTTGATTGTTAAAAGCTACTTTACAAAAACCAAGATCCCATTGATCTTTAGGCTGACATATTTTATTCCAACTAACAAGAGTCTACTTCTTGCCCATCCTTGCACCATCCCACAAAAATTTTCTCATAAGTGCATTCAACTTTCTAAGAATTCTCATAGGTGTAATTAGGATGGAGAATTTATAAACAAGCATGGCTTGGATCACTGACTGGATGAATCCATTTTTCCTTCAAAAGTAAGCCAACAATGAGTCCAATGATTAATTTTAGCAGCTATTCTATCCATTAAATATTTCGAATCAACTACCTTTAGAATATTGAAATGAATGGGAATCCCAAGTAATCAAGTAGAAGGGTGTCCTCTAAAAAACTCAAAATGGATAGAATATGATCTTGGATTCTTCTATCCATATTGAATTAAAATACCTAATATTTGGACCATTCACTTGCTAGCTAGTAGCATCCATGTAGGTTTTTAAGATGCTTTTGATTGTTATAGCCTCCCAAATGCTATATTCCCAAAAGATACTTTTATCATAAATAAAGTGAAGGTGAGTTAGCATCTCCTCACCCAGTTGCACACCTACCAAAAAATCTTGTTGCTTATTTCTTTAGAGGAATTTTCCCAATCCTTTTGCTAGAATAATAAAAAGAAATGGGGAAAGAGGGTCTCCTTGGTGAATACCCATGGAAGCATGGAAAGGGCCCAAGGGGGAGCCATTTATGAGAACAAAGAAGAAAATTGTTAAGACACAACTCATGATCCACTCTCTCCACTCCTAAGAGAAGCCACATTTACCAAGCATTTAATCTAGAAACTACCAAGGGACTCTATCATAAGCCTTAGACATGTCTAGTTTAATAAACATGCCTATTAAACTAGAATGTTGCATAGAGTATATAGCCTCCTAGGCTAGAATAACCCCATCCAAAATTTTATTCTCCTCCACAAATCCTTCATGTTCTTGGGAGATTATGTTTTCCATAATCTCATTTAGCCTTTCAACCATCAATTTAGTGATTATCTTGTAGTTCACGTTGCAGAGAGCAATAAAATGAAAATATCCAAGGTTGGAAGCTTGTCCCACTTTAGGAATCAAAGCTTTGAAAGTGTGGTTCAAGTCCAGAAGTATAGTTCTATTTGAATGAGATTCTTCAACAACCTTGGTTAAATCCTAACCTATGACATCTGATAAAGACTTAAATAATTCAATAAGAAAACCATCGGGCCTTAGAAATTTTCCTAATTTCATGTTGAAAACTATGCTCCTCACCTCATCCTTATTCACAAAATGGAAAATGGTTTGGTTTTGCTTAGCTAAAATAATCTAAGGGATACATTTAAGTATCTATTTTTACATTGCAACATTAGGAAGCGTATGGGCAATAAAAATATTTTCAAAAAAAATGTTTGTTGCTTGTTGCATACTTGGTATGGTGTCCATCACCTCACCATTGAAGTCTTGAAGGTAACGAAAATAATTCCTTTCGCTACTTATCGAGGGAGAGCAATGGAAGAAACTCATGTTTCTATCCCCCTTCAATAGCCAAGCAGTTCTTGCTCTTTATTTTTAATAGATTTCTTCTTGATTATCTATGGAATCTAATTCTTTTTTGACCAGTTTATCTTCATATATTAGGTCCTTGGTGATTGATCCAGTCCTCAAGTGAGTGGCTAACTCCTCCATATTTTCCAATAAAGGAACCTTTTGGGACTGAAAATTAAATTTTCTACCTTTTTTCCAAAATTTGAGACAATATTTGACATGATGGATTTATTTGAAAAAACATACATAGCCCTCCCATGGGAAGGGCGACCCTCCTCCCACCATAAGGGAATTTTTTCCTTTAGATCCTCATTTTCTAACCAAAATCTCTCAAAAAAAAAATGTATGGGTGGATTGTGGCCCAACTTCCATTCTAAAAGAATTAAAAAGTGATCAAAATCAATGTGATTAAGAATATTCATCCTGAAATATCAACAAAGAAAGGCCTTTAGAAATAAAAAATCTATCAAGCATTACTTTCCTACTTGCTAGCCCTATTTTTTTGTTTGTTCATGTATACAAAGACGTCACATGTTGGACATCAATTAAATTAAGTTGGTTGATTTTAGACATCATAAATCTATCCCCTTTTTCCAAATAAGGATTTTCCCCTTCATGATCCATAAGATCAAATTTTGTATTGAAATCCCCTACAAATATCCAATTCATTGTTGCGGGTCAAACACAGGTGAATTTTGCTCCTATTTTGTCACTGCCCGATCATTTAAATTGTCAACCCAGGGAGCTTCGTAAACTTTAGAAGTGTCTCAGACAAGATCACTTACAATACCCACTTTGAGATGAGTTCGTCTAATTCTACTATTTGGGGGGTTTAAAGGATTGTCAATCATTCATCCACACCACAATAATTTACGTATGAATAATTAAATCCTGAGAATGTAAATATTCATACGTGCATAATAAAAGTAAACCTACTACGGAAATGAAAATAACAGTGCAGAAAATAAACCTATGAAAGCAAGAAACTAATCTAGGAAAGCATAAGTAAAAGGGAAGGA
Source organism: Wollemia nobilis (assembly GCA_028583015.1). NCBI lineage: Eukaryota > Viridiplantae > Streptophyta > Pinopsida > Araucariales > Araucariaceae > Wollemia > Wollemia nobilis. The sequence goes on along the minus strand of JAQPPZ010016710.1, from coordinate 7,450,857 downwards.
ATACTGGCTTGGAGTGGGCCCAGGCTCCAGCAGCTCCCTTCCAGCTGAACACGTAGTTAGGAACTCTCGAACTTTATTGTATTTGCAAAAGAATTATTACAATGCTTCTACCTCCTCAAAATGACAAATGTATTCTCAATCTATATTTTGGATGATTATCAGAGAGGTCTATGTGTGTTTATATAGCACACACACAGATATTCTATTACAAAGAAGTTACAATAGTAGTTTAGTCCAGACTAAACTGGGACAATCTGGTAAACGTAATCGACATCTACTAAAATAGGCATTGTTCCTAATGGTAGCGCGTTCGCTGATTGGTGCATGCTTCACCTGGCATAGGTAAGACATTCTCGTCCATTGGTGCAACTCCCAAAATTATCTTGCATGATGTGGAACTGGAACGACACCGGTCAACTCTGCCCACGTCGCTTTACTTGGTCAACTGGCGAAGAATGGAGGCACCTTCTCTTATGAGGAAGGTGCCTTCCTCACGTGCTTTTGATAGGCACCTTCCGTATGTGGAAGGCACATACTGATGTTGAGTGCCTTCTTCCTGTGGAAGGCACCTATTGATGTGGGCACCTTCTTTATACGAAAGGTGCTTTACCTTGTATGGGGCGCCTTCCTTATGCGGAAGGTGCCTAAGTATGTCGAGCACCTTCTTTATACGAAAGGCGCCTACCTTTTGTTGGCGCCTTCCTTGAAGAGGAAGGCGCCTACTCACCATGCCTTGATCCCGAAAGAAATAGAGTGCCAGGTCCATGAAAGACCTCGACGGATCCAAATCTATCAAAATCAACTACATTTCCACAAAAACACACAAATTAGATAACGCACACAATTCTATTAAATAATTACATAATCATTCATAAAAGTACATAGTTCCTATTATATTGCCGCATAATAATCGATGAAACCCATACAAAATATGAGCATTTTTGAGGCTCATCATCCCCCCATGCCTAACATATGCCACGCCCTCGTGGCATCAAAACTATAGGTAGCTCTTCATATTTCTTCATCATCACCATTTTCCAGTGGATCTGGTTGTACCTATGGCCTGTGACTGCTTCTTCTGTGGACCGACATCGGGAGGTGCGATCTTTCTTTTTCTACATGGAGCTATGGTGTTGGGGCAGCCAGCTACTATTGTCTACCTCTACTCAATCCACTGGCTCTACCTATTCGAGGTTCCCACCCTGGCTACTCTTGGAGGTGGTATAGCTAGCGTAGTCCCTGCTGCCTAGAATGCAACTTCTGCAGCTTGCCATAGGTCAGCATCTGGAGGCCTGGAAACTGCAAGAGGGATGTCAGAATTGTCCCTCCTGAGATGAACTACCTGGGCCTTGGGTAATTGGGCTGCTTCAGGGGTAAGCCCTGCATTTTCTCTTGCAATGGCAGTGACTTCTAATTCAGGCCCATATACCCCCCATATCTCAAAATATCTCTGTATTTTAGAGGGGCATCCTCGAGATGACCCATAAATCTCCCAAAATTGATCGTCATATTTCGGGTTAACACAAATACCTGGGTCTCCCTGGACCTTCGAGGCTAACTTCCTGGCCTCCTTTGCTGCTTCCATCTCTTTTAGTAGTTGTTCAAACCACTTCTACCTCTCTATGAATGGCTGCATGTCCCATTCATCCTCAACCGGTTCGGTGAAGGTCACCTTCACCTTCTTTCGAGTCATCATGGGCCCTTTTCCTTTGGCCCTGGTAGAAAGTGTAGTGGCTCAAACATGGGGTTTCTCCTCCTTCCCTATGGGTGTCTCTTCATTGCGAGGGACTGGCTCTGATGTCCCCGAAGTTGTCCCTCCTTTCTCCGGTTGTTCTGGTGTCGACCCCGTAGGTCCCTCGGTCCCTCCTTCAGGTTTAGGGAATTCTTCCTTCACCCCTGGTTCTGTCTACGGCTACTAGTCCACACTAGGCTCTGTGTCACTCAGGTCTATAATAGGGGGCTCTATTGGGCTCCCTCTCCTATTAATATCAAAAATAGAGGAATTCTCCCCTACTTTCGAGATACTTTGTCGGGCATCCAATCAGAATTCCCCCAAAGAAAATACTCTTTCTAATGAGGTAGGGGAATTCATCGAGACCTCAATCGCCCAATCGGTTTGAGTGGATGCATCCCTTCTTTCTGTCTCCTTGGCCTAAAATTGTTGATTCTCCTCCTGCAGCTGCTGGACCAGCTGCTCAAGCTGAGCTATTCTTCGTGCCTGCTCCTCCAATTCCTCCCTATGCATTGTCTAGAAATCCTCCAACATTTTTTGGGCCATCCAACAATCGGTCTGCCATTCTAGGGCCTCCTCTAGGGTTGTGTCGACTTGCTGATTAATGCCCTCAGCAACCCCTGCATCCTACAGACTCTAACTTATTAATTCCTGGAGGGTCTGAGCTGCAAGACCAACCTCCAGGTCATCTTCTTCCTCCTTTGATGATAGGAGCAGATGTCATAGGTGCTTTCTCCTGGGAACTGGTTCCAGTTGTCATAATTCAGCTCCACTACTGGCAAGTCATGCCCCTTCTTCTATGAATTCGAGCAATGGTGAATGCCCTCTTTCTTCTCCAAAATTGGGCAATAGCAATTGCCCTCTGTCTTCTACCTCTTCTATGGGGATTTCTTCATCTTGCCCAACCTCGATGATAAAATCTTCCTGTCCTTCCTGGCCTTCCTGGCCATCATCTACCTCTGCATTGGAATCTTCCCTTTGTGCTTCTGTATGGTGAACCAACACTGTGATCAGCCCATGGTGGGCCAAGGTAGAAGGTGCACCCCTCTAGTATCGAGCCGCTTCCTCCTTCAGGGTATTTTCTAGGTAGAAGGGCACGTTCATCTTCCTTCCATGCACCAGGTGATTTAAAAATTGCACATGATTAATGTGCAGGTGGGAATATTTCCCTATGCATGTGAAAAATCGAGCAATTTGCTCGAACATCTTTTGCAGGTTCATAGGAAGTCTACTTTTTGGTAGCCCTTCCTTTTCTACCTACACATTTTCTCTTAGCAGCAATAATTCGATGCACTATTTCAACATGCCACCTTTGTATGTGCACTCACCTGTAAGAGGCAAGCCGGTCACCTGAGAGATGTATTTCAGGGTGACCAGAATCTCCCTTCCATGCACTTGAGCTACGTCACCTCTCAAGGAGGCAATGAATTCTTTGGCTGCCTCCATATCTTGTTTCTGATAGACCAGGGTATAGTAATCGAGCCATCCCTCAACTTCGAACTGAGTCCTGACCGCCCCCTTGATCCCCTCTATGTCACTCGGCTCATTCTTCTTGATGGCATGATTCTTTGATCACCCTCCCATGGCACCTTCCCTAATCGCTCCTCTATTTTCCTACCTTACTCTCTCAGGAAGGTGCCTTCTTATAAGGAAGGCGCCTAACCCTAGCATTCAATTTTGGGGTTGGCAAGGTATGCCTCTCGAGCCATAACATTGGCATGATGTTTCGGCCATGGGGGGTGCATGATTTTTATGGCGACACTATTTTTTGGTACTGCATAGTTCATAAATGATTATATAAAAATTTAATTAAAATTATGCGCGTACCTAATTGGATGCTTCGTGCATCATAGAAAATAGTGATTCATCGGTCTGTGCCATGGAGGATGGGTATTTTACATGTGCGGATTATGTTGGACTTCATTGTTACATTGTTCGAGGTTTGATGCCAAGATAGACCTTTGATTGGCTTGAAAACCATCTGTCTATCATCTTTGAGGCGTGCACGAGAATCCTACCCCGTAACTCTACAAGATTTTTGGTTGGGGTAGATTTTTCATCACGTGGGGTCTGGTGGTAATCTGGTGCTACCCAATCGTGTGTTGATCTCGTTCGAATTGAGGCGCACGTGAAACCAAAGTATTGATTGTACATGGAAGGCACTTTTTTGGTGCCTTCTCGATGTGGAAGGTACTTTAAATGAATGGTGCCTTCCCTAGGTGGAAGGCGCTTCTGCTTGATGGTGCCTTCCTACTGCAGAAGGTGCTTTTGAAGAATGGCACCTTCCCACTATGAAAGGCACTTTTGAAGAATGGCGCCTTCCCACTATGGAAGGCGCTTTTGAAGAATGGTACCTTCCCACTATGAAAGGCACTTTTGAATGGATGCACCTTCCTGGAATGGAAGGCGCCTTGATCATCATCATTTTTTTTCATGGCACCTTCATGATGTGGAAGGTGCCTTCTCAATTTTTTTTTTAGGACTCTCCTTCGGGCACCTTCTTTATAAGGAAGGTGCCTTATTTCAGTTGGGTGCCTTCTCTATAAGGAAGGCGCCTTATTTTTGTGGGGCACCTTCTTTATAAGGAAGGCACCTTATTTCTGTGGGGTGCCTTCTCTATAAGGAAGGCACCTTATTTTTATGGGGTGCCTTCTTTATAAGGAAGGTACCTTATTTTTGTGGGGTGCCTTCTTTATAAGGAAGGTGCCTTACCTCCAGCTTGATACCTTCTTCACGGTGGGAACGTCCACCCTCGTTAGGCACCTTCTTCGAAGAGGAAGGCGTCGTTCCTCCTATGGAGAGTCTGCTTTGAAGATGAAGGCTTTCTGCAAGGTATTTTTCTTAGCAGCACATCGTGATCATCTGGGCAAGGGTGATCAAGCCTCCTCAGACTTTCTTCATGCTACCATAGCATCCTCCTGCTAGGCCTGGCATGTGATTTTCCCTCGAAGGAGAGTTTGTTGCCTTCGCCCGAGCTTGGATAGATGTTGCTTCTAAACTATGTGCGCAGGTGTCGGGATGTTGAGCCGGTTCAGGCCTGGTTTCCTAGATACCTATTTTTTGAGTTGTCAGGTCCTTCACCTACAAAAGCAAACAAAAATAAAAGAAAACTATAGGTAGTTAGATGCATTCCATGCCTGGTAGGCCCTCTACTAGGATGCCTACAACTTGCATGCGGGCGTCGTCCCTACAAAACACACCGTAAGAAATAAAACAAACCTAAACTAACTAATTTTGGTGGACACCTCCATGTCCACCATTTTACTTGCTGAGATTTTGGTCCAGATTTACAAGGATGGGGTCTCCCCCATGCCTACTCTGGACTCCACCAATAAATTTTTGGATGTGTTGTAGGGCCGTAGTCGGTGGCCATTCACTGTCAATACAATGTTGCTACCATCAATGGTCCTGATGCACACAACACCATTCTTGATGAGCTCTACCACCTCATACGGTCCCATCCACCTCTGCATTAATTTTCCCTTCCATTCTTGGAACCTAGAATCGTACAACAACACCCATTCTCCCTCTTGGAACTGCTTCAGCTTGATGTGTCGATCATGCCATTTTTTTCTTTGCTTTTGTATGATCTTCGTTCTTTGTAGAGCATCCATTCAGATTTCATCCAACTGGTTCAGTTGTCGAACCCTCTCTTTTTGAGCTTCTTCCAAGCTCAAATTTAATTCTAAAGTAGTTCTCAATGTCTTAATCTCAAACTCGATGGGCATCATTGCACTCTTCCCATAGACCAGATGGAAGGGTGTGAAGCTAGTGGTCGACTTCCACATGGTGTTATATGCCCATACTACCTCCGAAAGCCATGTAGCCCAATATTTTCTATGTTGCTACATGGTTTTTGTTAGGATGTTCTCAATCTCTCTGTTCATCACCTCCACTTGCTCGTTTTCTTGCGGGTGGTAGGGCGTAGTCTTGTTGTGCCAAATTCTATATTGCTTCATCAATTCCTCGATCAAATTGGAGGTAAATTGAGGCCCCTGGTCTATTGTTATCTCTCTAGGGACCCCGAATCATGTAAAAATATGAGCAAATAAGAAATCGACTACTATTATTTCCTTTGAATCCCTCAATGCTTGGACTTCCACCCACTTGGTGACATAGTCTATACAGACTAAAATAAATCTCCTTCCTATCGAAGGTGGATTAATTGGCCCCACAAAATCCATGCCCCACTTATCGAAGGGCTCTAGATGCACTTGCGGTTGAAGGGGCATCTCGTCCCGATGGGTTGGTCTACCCATTCTTTGGCACTCATCACACTTGCTGGCGTAGGCGGCCGCATATTTGAATAGAGTGGGCCAAAAATACCCAGCCTGTAGGATTTTATAGGTAGTCCACTTCCCCACAAAGTGTCCCCCGCATGGTTCATCATGGCAAGCTTTGAGTATTTCTGAGAACTCCTGCTCTGCTATGCATCTCCTTATAATATGATCACGTCCTATTTTAAATAGGAGGCCATCAACCCATAGAAAGGAGGCACTTTTCTCTACTACCACCTACTTTTCTCATGAGGAGAGAGCAGGCGAGGTTCTTTCGGTGGCTAAGTAATTGGCTATGTCTACGTACCACGATGTTTGCTCACTGATGGTGAACAAATGTTCATCCAGAAACTGGTCTTCCACTGTCGCATGATCTGTTGGTGTCAATCTGGATAGAAAATCTGCTACGACGTTGTCCTTGCCTGGTTTGTCAACTATTGTTATGTCAAACTCCTGCAATAGTAGAAGCCATCTTATAACTCTTCCACCAATAGTCGGTTTTCTCATTAAATACCTGATAGTTGCATGGTCCGTATGGACAAACACCTGATACCCGATGATATAATGGCAGAATTTATTTATGGCATGCACAACTACAAGGAACTCCTTCTCTATCATTGTATAGTTGAGCTCAGCCCCTACCAAGTTTTTGTTGATGTAGTAGATGGCATAAAATTCCTCGCCATCCTTCTACCCGAGGACTGCTCCAATCGCATTGTTGGATGCATCACAATAGATATGGAAGGGTATCACCCAATTTGGTCCCCTTAGAATAGGTGCAGATATCAACTTTTCCTTGAGCGACTGAAACGCTCTTTCGTAGTCTTCCATCCAGTTGAACTCCACGTCTTTAGACAATAAAGTGTGTAGTGGTCTTGCAATTTTACTAAAGTCGATGATAAATCATCGGTAATACCCGGTAGATCCGAGAAAACTTCTTACCTCTCACTGCGTTCTAGGGCTGGGTAGGTCCTTGATGACCTCAATTTTTCTTTTGTCCACCTTTATTCCTTCCACGGAGAGATGGTGTCCCAATACGATGCCCTCTTGCATCATCATAAAGAATTTTTCATTACTAAGGGACAAATTATTTTCCTCGCTTCTTTCGAGCACTCTTTCCAAGTTCGTCATTGCTTCATCAAAGGTTTCTCCATAAATGGTGAAGTCATCCATGTACACTTCAACCGCATCTCCTATCATGTCTGAGAATACGCTAAGCACCACCCTTTGGAAGGTGGCAGGTGCGTTGCATAACCCGAAAGGCAATACCCGATAAGCAAACGTTCCCCAAGGGTAGGTGAACGTCGTTTTATCCTGATCTTCTTCTCCTATCTGGATCTGGTTGTATCCACTGAATCCATCCAGGAAGGAGAAGTACTTTCACCCTGAAAGTGTATCCAAGACCTGATCGATGAATGGGAGTGGGAAGTGATCCTTTTTGGTCACTTTGTTCAACGCCCTATAGTCCACACAAATCTGCCACTTCCCATTCTTCTTGGGGACCACCACAAGTGGTGATACCCACTCACTATCAAAAATTAGATAGATGAATCCGATAGACAAGAGTTTTTGCAATTCTACCTTGACAATGTCTTTCATTACCGGATTCATCCTTCTTTGCGGTTGCCTACTTGGAGTCGCCTGCTCTTCGAGGTATATTCGATGGGTACAGATTTTTGGGCTGATACCTTTCATATCCGAGTAATCCCATGCAAATGCCCATTGGTGTTTAACCAGGAGTTCTTCTACTTTCATTAGCTATGTGGGGGTCAACCCACTATTGATATTCAATGTCTTTCCCGGCCCAACATTTATCTGCTGAACGTGGTGGTCTTGGGTGCCAGCTAATGGTGACTCAGGCATGGTGATGGAGGACTCTCCTTGGAGGAATTCTATGATAGTACCATCCTCATATTCTTCCTCTACCAATTCATCTAATGCCATCATCGATTGGATTATGGATAACTCATCGTCTCCATGCTTGGTCAATGCAGACTCTCTCAATGAATCAATGGACTACATGGGGGTGAAATGGTCAACCTTTTTATGTTCTATCCATTGGATATGGTCATCAGCCCATCATGATAGCTGATGTAAGCATCGACTATCGCCAGCCATGGTCTTCCCAAGATAAGCGGGTAGCCACCCAGCCTAGTTTTAGACTACAAAACCAGGAAGTCGGCCGAATATTCCCATGCATCAACCATCACTATGATATCTTCAAGCATTCCTTCCGGTGCTACGGTTGATCGATCGACCAGCTGTAGCACCATCGAGGTGGGTCTCAGGTCTATGAGTTGTAGCCTCTGCATGGTCTCCTGAGGCATTACATTGATGGCTACCTCGAGATCGACCAACGTATTGGTCAAGGAATGTCCCTCAATTTTTATAGTCAACACTGGACTGCCTGGGTCTACGTACTTAGGATGACACATCTTGCCCATCATTAAATCTACCAACTTACCCATGATATTGATAGTCTGGGTTACTCTCCATCTTGAATTTCTTAGGCACATCTCCTTTATCACTTTAGAATATATCGGGACGTCTCGGATAGCTTGAAAGAGTGGAATTGTCACTGTGAGATTTTTCAAGCTAGAAAGAATATCAAACTCTGGCTGCGTTAGTTTCCTCTGTTCTTGCAGCCGGTTAGGAAATGGAGCCTTTGTTCTCTCAGCCACTTCTTCTTCCACCTCTTCTATAAGAGGTTTTTCTTCTACATCTGCCTCCTCTTCTATCAGCGGAGGTGTCTCTACTCCTAGTTGTCTACCTGATCTAAGTTGAATAGGATTGCAACTAATATGATACATCGGATACATCTCACCTTCTACATTGTATGCTGGTTGATTTACTCTATTATTTGGATTTGTCATCGGTTGTGCGGGTAGCTACATAGATCTCACTATAGGCAAGGTCGACAGGTTTTGATGGGTGTGAGCTGGCGCTACGTTCTGTGGAGCCAGATTCCATGGAGCATGGCCTCTCCACTATTGCCCAGGATATTGATATGGCATCCAGGGTTGTTGGTTCAAAAATGTTGCTCCTTGGGGTGCGTTGGACCAAGAAGATGGCCCCCACCACCCCATGTTAGGTGGTTGAGGCTGGCCTTGTGGCATGTATGGTCCTCCCCTGTATGATGGCATTCCTACTGGCATATTCCCCGTAGGGGGTTGTGGCCAACTCCTCCGATTGCCTATAAAATAGGCTTCCATAACATCAACATCCTCCTTGATACTAGGCAATTGTGGGCACAATCGGGTCTTATGATTTAGTTTGCAGACCACGCATACTCTGACTTTGTTCTCCGGGCATGCATTCTTTGCATGCTTTCCTCTGCATTTCGGGCAGAAATAAGCCAATGTTGCTTCGTTTTCTTGCTTCTTTTTCTCCAACAATAGCGTGTCCATCTGTAATGCCAGAGATGAAAGCATCTCGCTTTTCAAATCTTCCAGCATGTTGCCTATTTCTATTTTTGTGACCGAAGCAGTTGCTTTCATGGTTCTAGAAGTGGTCTTGCCTCTCCTTCTTGAGTAGTTCTGGCATAATTGTCGGATATCTTCCATAGCATGTTGGTAGACGTCACCTCCAGAAATCATGTTGAGAGCTTCTAATGATTCATTGTTAAGTCCTCTCAAAAATATGCTTTTAAGAGACTTATCAGCTAGCTTCGCGTGAGGAGATCATTGAAGATTGAAATTGAATCTCTCCCAATACTCCTCAAGAGACTCGTCTTCTTTCTGCGTCATGCTCAGGACCTCTTCTCTGGAGTCTCTGGCTCTCCCGAAGTCTTGATATTGCTCTAAAAAGAGCCTCTTCATTTGATCCCATGTGGCAATGTGTTTGTCTCCCAGACCAATGAACCATCGTAGAGCTGCATCGTCTAATGTGGAAGGAAAGAGCTTCAGCTTTTGCGTATCATATTTGTAGTCCACAGACCTGCATAGAACATCAAACTTAAATAAAAATAGGTCAGGGTCCTCGGTCGGGTATCCTCTAAAGGTAGGAAGGTGAGCAGGGGATATGTTTTTCATTTTGGTTTCTCCTACTCCTTCCTCAATCGGGAAACTAAATCCAGATGAAGCCTCTTCATCGGCCATTTTTTAGGAAATGTGGTCTCTAATGCAGTTCTTATGGCCTCACGGTCATTCAAAACTTTTGAGTCAAGGCTCTAAGGTCGTCTGGTGTTATCGTCCGGTCTTCTACAACTTTCCACAATAGTGCTTCCTCTGAGGGTGTCCTCTTAAACAATGGGTTTACAATGGTTCGTTCTTCCCCGGGTTGATGGGATGAGGAAGCACTTTGCACAAAGCGAGGATCCTCACTCTAGTGGACTACTGGTGGTGAGTCGGGCGAATCTAGTTCAAACTCAGAATGTTTGGCTGACTCAGATTTTGGTGGACTTTGTTTTATAAAATGACCGTCAGGTCCTCTTCTTCTTGAAGAACTCATACAAAGTCAGATGGAAGGTTTTTAGGTATTGCAATTAATCTAGTAGAGGCGCTTCCCCGAAAATGATGCCAAAATGTTGCGGGCCAAACACAGGTGAATTTTGCTCCTATTTTGTCACTTGCTCGATCATTTAAATTGTCAACCCAGGGAGCTTCATAAACTTTAGAAGTGTCTCAGACAAGATCACTTACAATACCCACTTTGAGATGAGTCCATCTAATTCTACTATTGGGGGGGTTTAAAGGATTGTCAATCATTCATCCACACCACAATAATTTACGTATGAATAATTAAATCCTGAGAATGTAAATATTCATACGTGCATAATAAAAGTAAACCTACTACGGAAATGAAAATAACAGTGCAAAAAATAAACCTATGAAAGCAGGAAACTAATCTAGGAAAGCATAAATAAAAAAGGGAAGGAATACTGGCTTGGAGTGGGCCCAGGCTCCAGTAGCTCCCTTCCAGCTGAACACGCAGTTAGGAACTCTCAAACTTTATTGTATTTGCAAAAGAATTATTACAATGCTTCTACCTCCTCAGAATGACAAATGTATTCTCAATTATAGATTCTGGATGATTATCAGAGAGGTCTATGTGTGTTTATATAGCACACACAAATCTTCTATTACAAAGAAGTTACAATAGTAGTTTAGTCTAGACTAAACTAGGACAGTCTAGTAAACGTAATCGACATCTGCTAAAATAGGCATTGTTCCTAATGGTAGCGCGTTCGTTGATTGGTGCATGCTTCACCTGGCGTAGGTAAGACATTCTCGTCCATTGGTGCAACTCCCAGAATTATCTTGCGTGATGTGGAACTGGAACGACACCGGTCAACTCTGCCCACGTCGCTTTACTTGGTCAACTGGCGAAGAATGGAGGCGCCTTCTCTTATGAGGAAGGTGCCTTCCTCACGTGCTTTTGACAGGCACCTTCCGTATGCGGAAGGCGCATACTGATGTTGAGCACCTTCTTCCTATGGAAGGCACCTACTGATGTGGGCACCTTCTTTATACGAAAGGTGCTTTGCCTTGTATGGGGCACCTTCCTTATGCGAAAGGCGCCTAAGTATGTCGGGCACCTTCTTTATACGAAATGCACCTACCTTCTATTGGTGCCTTCCTTGAAGAGGAAGGTGCCTACCTTCTTGGTGCCTTCCTTGAAGAGGAAGGTGCCTACTCACCATGCCTTGATCCCAAAAGAAATAGAGTGCCAGGTCCATGAAAGACCTCGACGGATCCAAATCTGTCAAAATCAACTACATTTCCACAAAAACACACTAAAACACACAAATTAGATAACACACACAATTCTATTAAATAATTACATAATCATTCATAAAAGTACACAGTTCCTATTATATTGCCGCATAATAATCGATGAAACCCATACAAAATATGAGCATTTTTTAGGCTCATCACTCACTTCCTCTTTTTTGGTTCTACTAGCTTGTAAAACTAACCTTTGGTGACGTTGTTCCATAAAATTCATAACATCATAGAAATTGAAAACCAATAAAATCTCCCAGAAGTTATTACTCTTTAATAGATAAGTGAGGATACCCCAAACAACAAAATTATCTAAAGCAATCCAAATAAGAGGATTCCATAAAATCACCAGTTCCCCTAAAGCCCCTTGGAATCCAACTACCATGTGCTCAACCTGTCGCCAAATTTTATTAATAATGTTATCCATACTCTAAATGGATACTTTACTCTCTTGAAGGAGAATACAGTCAAAAGGATTATTTTTAATTAAAATATGAACAAATATTTGATGAGGTTTGTTGTTTAGACCTATTACATTCCAATATTGGATAATCATTGGGAATCAAGATTCCATTAAGTATCAATTTGTTTGACCTTTCTCTGGTTCACTAGCTAGTCTCTCTCATAAGATAACTTCTCCTGGTTCAATTCTCTTTCTAGACTCTTGGATTGAGATTTTTTTAATGTTTTCTCCACTTGTTGGATCCTAAGATTATATTTCCCTGTATCCCTATCTCTATATTTCATTCAAACATCACTATCCACCACAAACTTTGCAAAGATCTTATTCTCTAGTTTTATCATCACTAAGTGATTAGCCCCAAATATTAATTCAAAGAAACATGATAGGTAGTTTTCTCTAGCCTTACAGAAGGAAGGTTATCCTTTTCAGGTTCATCCATTAAGGTGGTCTTCTCCTCCATATCCAGTAGAGAGTTAACAATCTCATACTTGTTGATATTTATCTCTATTGACTTTTTGGAGTGTGTTGTCCTTGTCTTTTACTTCTTTTTATTTAGAGCTTCAAAACCCTCCTTAGAGGGATTAAAATTTGAGGTTGTGGGTTCATACTCTACTTTCTTCTCAACAAACTTGCTATTGGTGATAATTTCCTTTGGAATGGATGAGGCTCTTCATGATTCCCTTCAGGTAGAAACAATCCAGATGACCGTGTTTATGGTAGATCCTACATCAAAATGGGATTGCCTCATAGTCCACCTGTTGGATTCATGATAAGTCTCCCATGTTGATTTTTATTTCAACTAAGAGAGGTTGGTTGAGATCCATATCCACATATATCCAAGCATAAATAGTATAGGCTGCCATTATCATGTCCCTAGAAACACTTAAATAAAACCCCAAGAAGTTGCCCAATTTCTCAAAAGTTTTTTCACACCAGTATTCCATGGGTAAGGCATGAAGATGAACCCAAACAACCACTACAAAGGGATCCATATGAGGATCAAATCATAGCTTCTAGGATAAACAAAAATGCTCATTGCACCATATGTTCTTGTCCTTGACTCAAAGTCTTTAACTCTATTTTCTTGAGAAGAAAAACTCCCTATATAATAGCCTTTGCTAATGAGAGAGATTGAGGTGTCCTCGAGGGGCTCCCATTTTGTTTGGAAAAAAATCCTAAAGATGATCGTATGCTAATGAAATTACAAATTAGTTCATGATTACTTATATAGAGAATGTTATCCACCACCAGGGCTTGATCTATCATCATTTTAGGATGGAGGCTCGCTTGGGGTAGGTAGCCATTAAACCTTTCCTAGAAAGATTATTGTTTTGACTTCTCAACTATTGTATAGAAGATAGAATGAAGGGTTGAGTCTCTAAAAAATATGTTCTCCTTGTCCTATTTCCATTTAACCATATCTCCAAATAATATCTTGGGGGATGTGACCTAGAAGGGCCCTCATCAGTAACCATCGACCACTCAATAATCTACACACAACACTTCACGCAAAGGGGATACTGAAAAAATTGAAAAAAATCTAGTTACAAAGGCAAAACCAACTCCACTCCAGATCCACAAATTTTGTATCTTTTGTCTCTAATACCCTAACATCCACTTGCACCTATATTGTAAATCATTTTTTAATCATAGTTTTACACCTGCACCTATACTTACATTTGCACCTGCACCTACACTATAAACCCCAAAATCCACCTGCATTATACTTGTACTATAAACCTTTATGTAACAGTTACCCCAACCTACACCTACACCTATACCTTGACTCCTACCACTTTTCCTATTGTAGGATGTTGGAAATTTTCTTTTAACATCTCTTGAGGTAATTTTCTTCGCTAATAAGGTATTTTGTGCACATATTGTTATGTTGACTATTTTGCTGCTTATTTCCATCAAAAGTATCAAAGCCACTCCAATATTATAGTTTTTTTTAATATCAAGAGAATCAGTAACATCCTTTCATCCTTAACAATTGGGTATGGGTTTCTGCCTCTACACAACTAAAGCATTGAAGTTACCTCTATAACCCCTACCTCTCCTCTACAAAAATTACTCAGAGTGAAGGAGACCCCAGTGGCTTAGGGTTGGTACCACCATCGTCAAACTAGCGTGCACTCAATGCACTCTTGTAGTTGTATTGTTCAGTTATTTTAATTTGAATAATAAAAGATGATATCAGTTATTATTCTCCAAATAATACATATGAGGTTTTAAAAATAATATTTGATGGATCAATCTTTACATAGGAAATTAAATGTATTTTGAATGCACGTAGCAAATCCAGTGAATACTCTAATGAAATAGGCATAATCAACCCGAGTAACGTCTACTATGAGTGTGCTTGGAATATTTATGGTATATGGAGAAACTTGTAAACAATGGAAGCCTATGTAAAAATTTGTAGCCATCGACATTTGAAAAGGTCACTCACATGGATAACTTCAAACTAAAAAGTTACCAATTAACTATATTATAAAATTAAAAGAAGAAAAATTGAATTGCTAAACTGATGCAAATGTAAGTAGGTTTTGTTATGCCCTATATTGTAGTCCATACATTAAAATTCTTTGAGGTGTACTTCATAATCGTGATAAAAAATAAAATAAACCAAACCAACCCTATAAGTCTACTAATAATCCATGAGGAGGATACTCACAAGACTGCTTTCAAGACTAGGTATGGGCATTATGAGTTTACAGTTTTGCCTTTTGGTCTGACCAATGTCCTAGTAGCATTCATGAGTTTGATGAATAGTGTGCTTAGGGGGAACTTGGATCAATTTGCCTTAGTATACTTGGATGACATTTTGATATATTCCTAGAATAATGAGGAGCACAATAAGCATTTAAGGATTGTGCTAGGACTGTTGAGAAGGAATGAACTCTATGGGAATCTATTGCAATATGATTTTTTATGTTACTGAGGTGCAATACATAAGGCACAATATATCTTCTAAATGGACATCAATAGATCCAAATATGGTAGATGTTATGTTGATCTGGCCACCACCTACTAATGTGCCTAAATTATGGAGCTTCATGGTAATAATAGGGTATTAGAGGCGGTTTGTAAAGGAATACACCAAGATAACCTATTGCATAACTAACATTCAAATAAAAAGGAAGGAATATAAATGGATGAACAAGTGTGAAGCCAATTTTGAGATGCTTAAATATAAGCTTATTATTTCACCTATACTCAATATTCTAGATCCCCAAGGGTATTTTATTTTGCACTAATGCTTCCTTGGAAGGTTTATGAGGATTGTTTTATCCCAGGATCGTTTAGTCATGGCATATGAGTCAAATAAACTCAATAAGCATAAGGTCAACTATGCTATGCATGATTTGGGGCTAGAAAATGTTATGCATGCACTTAAGGTTTAGCAAAATTATCTTTTAGGGAAACTTTCTAATTTAAGGATCGATCATCAAAGCTTAAGGGATATCTTTACCCAACCAATGCGAGGTAGAGGAGGTGGGTTGAGTCATTAGCATAATATGATTTTGGTATTAGAATATATGAAAGGCAATAAAATAATGTTATTGATGCCTTGATTTGGAGAAGGCATATAACTAATTTGATCCAATGTCATGTGGAATTAACAGACCATGTCAAGGAAATACACACACAGACTCAATTTTATAGTAAAATTTGGGATAATATGGAAAGGGAATCTATTGAGAGAAAGGATTTTGGCATAAAATATAGAATTTTATATTTTAAATATAATATGGTGATCCCTAAAGTTGGTGACTTATGTAATTTTATCATGCAAGAGGCATATAGATCTCCTTACTCCGCTCACCTCGAAAGGGTAAATATGAGGGAGAATATAAACACTTTATATTGGTCATGAATGAAGAAAGATATCACTAATTTTGTAGCTCAATGTTTCGAATATCAGAAAGTTAAATCCAAACATAGATATTTTATAGGTCATTTATACCTACATGACATACCAATACAAAAATGGTAGGTGATATCTATGGACTTAATAGTGAGATTACCTAATACTAGGTATCAACATGACACAATTCTTGTAGTGGTTGATAAAATTTCCAAGGTTGTTCATTTTATTCTAGGAAACACCAAGGATGATGTCTTGATAGTGGACAATAGATTCACCAAATATATTTTTAGGTTGCATGTTTTTCTTGAAATGATTATTTTAGATAGGGACTCTACATTCACATCCAAATTTTGGCAAGCTCTTCATCATGCAGTTGGAAAGAAGTTGAATATTAGCTTTGCATATCATCCAAATATAGATGGTTAAAAGAGTGAATCAAATCTTGGAAGACATGCTTTGCATGTATTGCATGGACCAAAGTCTTTATGGGAAGAATTTTTGCATCTAGTTGAGTTTACATCTAACAATGGGTGTCATTCTTCCTTGAACATGTTACTACTTGAAGCCTTGTATGGTAGGAGACGCAACTCCTATATCTTAGGATAACCAAGAGGATCGGGTTATCATTGGATCATATGTGGTCAAAGAGATTGAGGAGCAACTCAAGACAATTAGGCAAAGTCTAAAGGAAGCTATCGATAATCAGAAGAGCTACACTGATTTAAAGTGTTCACCTAAAGAATTATCTATAGGGGATAGTTTTTTCCTAAGATTCAAGCCAATAAAGAGTGCTATCAAATCTACTAATTTGGATTCTCATTTTTTTGGGCCTTTTGAAAATCACTAAAATGATCATTCTGGTGGCTTACAGACTTGCCTTACCACCCAACCTATCAAAGATACATAACTCTTTCCACATATCCCTACTTAGGAAGTATGTTGTTGATCTTAATCATGTGTGGGATGTCTCAAAATATTAGGTGATAGATCCTTTGGCCATTGAAGTAAGGCCAATGAGGATTTTGAATTTTTGTTTCGAAGCAACGAGGAAACAAACTCTATAACAATGTAGGATCCAATGGTACCAATATTCTAAGAAAAATGCCACTTAGGAAAAAGTGGATGAGATGAAAAGATATTTTTCTTATTTTTTTGAATAATTTTGAAATGTAATACTTTGTAGGAAACACAATGGACTATGTTTAGTCCAAGATAGTATATCACAATCCTCCTTGACAGTACTAGCTACTCAAGTTGGAATTTGTATTGTGAATGATGTTTAATGCTTAGTTTGTGGTTTTAATGGATATATGATTTTGATATTATGTCTACTTTTTACAAAAGGATATGATATTATTGATGCTCTTATTGGTTGTAGGATTAGGTACTCTTGTGGGTTTAAGAGAGAATTGACCACAATTAATGAGAGTCCATATTGAAGGGGAAATGATGACCAAAAAATTGAAGGTAACATGAATGAATACCCTTTTCATGTAGATGCATTATAGTTTGCATATGCTCAAGTTTGTGCCATCAAAATAGGAAAGTTGTGTGCAATGAGTCTTATTAGCATGATTCAGTGATAGCTTGGGTCTATCTTAAATAAGGAGCCACTCATTTAGGGATAAAACAATGGTACAAAACATCAAGAGAGTGTTTTGTTTGGATCTCTTTCCTTTGTGCTTGTGGTTGAATGATCTCCTTGATAGATTAGATGGTTTTATTTTGTCTACTTTGTTTGATTAAGAAAGTTTAATCCTTTTTAGTGTTAGAATTAATATTAATCGAAAGAACAATTAATATTATTTTAACCTAAGGATAGAATTAACTAATATTAAATTTAATATTAATCAAAAGAATGATTAACGTTAGTTTAATATAATGTTAGCTTCAATTGATGTTAATTTTATAGTAACAAAAATGATTAATGTGTCTCTAATATTAGTATTAATATATGGAGTGTTTAACCTAATGTTAGTATCAATCATTTATGTTATATTAGTATTAATCATTTTATTTGGTTTTTCCTAATGTTGGCTTTGATATCTATTTTAGAGGAGTGATTATTGATTAATTTTCTCCTATTGTTAAAGCTTTTAAGCTTTTGGTTTACCATAGCTTTAGACTATGATTTTTATTGGTTGAGTTTTGTTTTTTTTCATGTATGTGGTTGTGGAGCTACCTTTGGTCTTGCTAGTGGGAGCCTATTTAAGGGCTTATAGCTATTTTGCCTAGGGATTCTAGGTTGTAAATGAAAGAAAGAATGATGATGGTTTGTAGCGTAGAATTATGTAGTGTCTTGGTATTCAAGGAGCAAGTAGTGAACAACATAGGTTTGGTTGAGATCTAGGTAAGATTTGGTCTTGGTGTTTGCTTGGTATGCTTGTTCATTCACCCTTATAACACTATTTTATAGTTTTATATTACTATTTTTTTCCTCTAAGTTCTACGATGGATTTCTTGTTGGCATGGATTTATGGAGCTTGGATTGGTTACGTACCTTTTCCATCCTAGAAGGGTTTTCCTTGGTGGAAAAGGGTATTTTGGGAGTGTCCATGTTGGAACATTATTTCCATATGTCTACGACATCACCAGGCATCCTTTGATCCTTACTGTTTAGATCCTCCTAATATGGGTTTCTTGGGGGGTTGTTTGTTTTATAATCCATGGGGTGACTTTGTGCATGTTTTCCTAAGCTTTGCATGGAGGGATGCAATGTGCATGTACCAATTAGGGTTTCCACCTAGGTTGAATCAGGTTGTGGGGGTGTTTGGGGGTATTAAGCTTTAACTTACCTTCTGTAATGTTAATTCACCCAAGCCTCAATCATTTCCTAGTTTTGGTTGCATAGAGTAGGTTTCACTTGTTGTGTGTTACTGGTGTTGCTCGCATGATTTACGTGTTTTGCTCTAAGGTCTAATTATTTCTTATTGCTTTAGTTATTCTTTTCAAGTTAGATTCAAATTAACCCAATGATAGATAAGTTGGTAATGAATCTAATGTTAGATGAATTTATTAATCTTTAGAATCAAATTAATCCAATGATATACTAGTTGGTAATGAATCTAATGTTAGATTAATTTATTAATATTTAGATTCAAATTAATCCAATGATAGACTAGTTGGTAATGAATCTAATGTTAGATTAATTTATTAATATTTAGATTCAAATTAATCCAATGATAGACTATTTGGTAATGAATCTAATTCTAGATTAATTTATTAATATTTAGATTCAAATTAATCCAATGATAGACTAGTTGGTAATGAATCTAATATTATATTTATTTATTAATCTTTAGATTCAAATTAATACAATGATAGACTAGTTGGTAATGAATCTAATGTTAGATTAATTTATTATTATTTAGATTTAAATTAATCCAATGATAGATTAGTTGGTAATGAATCTAATGTTAGATTAATTTTATTAATCTTCAGATATAAACTAATCCAATGATAGATTATTTTGGTAATCAATTTAGTTATGGGTTATTTCTTTTGATCTTGGTGTTCAAATTAATCAAAATATGGATTAATTATTATCAATCTTCAAATAAGACTTAAGCTAAAGTTAGATCAGATTTGGAATATGATCAAAAGATAGTTTAATCTTTGGATATGCAAATGAATATCAAAACTTACATTTAGGGGTTAGAAAATAACTAACGATGGAATGATTTAGTTATGGTTTTTACTGGACTTAAATATTTATGAAAAATATTTGAGAAAGAAGTATGGGATTCTTTCTTGGAATCGTTGTGTTTGGAAATGAATAAACTTAACATTTGTGGAGAATTTTTTGAAAAGAAGTATGAGCTTATTTTGTTTTTTGAATAGATGTGTGAATATAATATTTGTTGAAAATATTTTGAATAGAATTTTGGACTTGTTGGGTGTTGCTTTCTGGATTGTTTCTTTCATAGGATTGCAAGGCTTGAGATTTTAAATATTTGTGGAAAATAGTTTAGGAAAGATGTATGGTCTTCTTTTATTTGTGTTGTATTAGTTCTTATAGAATGCATTCATACCTACATATGAGTTTTTATGATCCCCTCCTTCCTATCAACTACCATGAAGGACAAGGAAATAAGGTGTTACATCTTGATAAATGATTCTTCAATTAATCTAAAGTAATGTAAGAAATATCTCTTATTGAAAGAGGATTTATTGTAATTCAAAGCAAATACTATTATTTTGTAATCTATACCTTTTATCAGAGAGAGAGAGAGAGAGAGAGAGAGAGAGAGAGAAAGAGAGAGACAAAAAAAGTTTGCATTCATAGAGTATGCCAAAAAAGTGGGGAGACCTTTCAGGGCATCCTCTATACCATGGAGGTATACAAGGTAAACCCCAATTTCTTATGATAGCTTGTTCTATCCTATCCACTCGAGTAATATCTACAATATATTAGACTCAAAATGTGGTTATGTCTAGTCAACTTGTGTAGTTCATGGATACTCTTGATAATCATAATAATTTCTACTTAAAAATAAAATTTCTCTTGAGTTTGTTAGCATTTGGGGTTGTTACAAATGTTACGATATTTTTCTTTGCGTGGTATGGTGCCTCCTTTAGCGATCATGACTTCAAAGGAATTGTATGTAGTAATGTAACACATTTCCTATTTGGCCACATGTGGATCAATAAAGTTATGTGTTGCAAGAGTCAATAAGAATTATGAAACTTTTACCCTCGAAGTAACCAATTACTTTAATTATTTGGGGAGTTGATACTCCTACTAAAGCATGCACCAAACATTTTGGTGGGGATTCATCTAAGATTTTATTCTATTTTGTGCTTTTTATCTCTGGAGTATCCTCTTCATCCTCTAAATATTATATAGTTGGTATCTCCTCCATATCCATCAGATACAATTTTTGGCACACACACTTGTGCCCTAGGGAATACTTTTCATCACAATTAAAGCATAACCCTTGGGCTCTTATGTTCTCCATATCCTCATGAGATAATTTTTTTATGATGGGAGATTTAGTTGTAAGACTTATCATAGGCTTGGACAAAAAACATGGTCGATATTGAGGAAATTTAGAGGTTCATCCTAGAACCTTGAATTTATATTTTATCAATTTATCCAATTGTATTGCCTATTGTAATGTTTGGGATCTCAACAATTTAACCTCATCCCTAATTTCATCCCTCAAACCACTTACCAAATAACTTTGGAAGAAGTCGACACTTAAACCAATGGTATGATTGGCTAGTTTCTCAAATTGAGTATGGTATTCTCAAACAATTGAAGTCTATCTAAGTTTTTTAAGGGATCCTATAAAATATTTAAACTCACTAGGACCAAAGAGAGTGAATAGATGTTGCTCAAAGTATTTCCTAGAGAGTTCAGGTTCGGCCTTCCTAAGCCACTAAAACCAATGTAGTGCATATGATTTAAAATTGAAAGAGGCAATTACTAAATGCTTGTTAATTGGGATATTATGAAGATTGAAATATTTCTCTACCTTATAGATCCACCCTTTAGAATCTTTCCCATCAAAATTTGGGAAGTCTAATTTGGGAAACTTAAATCAATTATTATCTGGTATGTTTTTTGGTGATGAATTGTACCTATATCCTATTGATCTTGATGACCCAACGTATCTTGTGATAAGGAACCATTAGAGATATGACTATCCAATTATGCCTTAATTTACTTTTGTATTTTGGCAACCAAATTCATGGATTCATGGAAATTTTTTATATTTGTCCTTATCTTGTCTAAGCTATTGTTGAATTGATCCCCTAACTTATTGCCCAAATGATCCACATGCTTAGCAATTTGTGCATCTAATTCTTGTTGTTGAGTACCCAAAGCCATGTTCTAAGAGTTATGATCTATTGGTGAGAAATGTGATTTCAGGGGTTACTATTTTTAGTAAGTTTAAAAAGTGGTTTGGATGCTATATATTAAAATTATCAACTCGAGAAGATGATCATAATGAGCTATATACAACAACATTGGTTTTGGGCACCCCAAAAAAAAAATTATATTGTTTTTTTGTCAAGGTTGTTGGTGTGGTGGGTTTTTACTCTAGAGTCTTGGTTCAAAATTTAGGTTTTATGTCGACTATTGACTACTAACCACTCCTAACACTTTCTCTTGTCTGATATGACTACTGATCACTTGTAATACTATGTTGTAACCTACCTGGTTTGACTTTATTATAGATATTTATTATCTATTTTTAGTTCTAACTATCATAGTAATAGTTTTGACATTGACAACTGATGACCCTATACTAATTGAAATTGATTAAATTTTCTAAATATTACTAACACTATCCCACTTATTCCCACTATTTCTAACTTGGTGATTTTTGTTCGCTTATTATATTATTCTATAATTTCTCTTGATTGTTTTCATGCAAGAATTCTATAATAGGGATGTCTTCTTTGTATGCTCCATTTTATTATAGGGTTATGGTAACAAGTTCAAAATCCACAAAATAGGATTTTTGTTGTAGGGATTTTTTTGTTTTAGGTTTTATATTCAACATAATAGGGTATTCTAAGCTAGGGTGTATCTATTACCCATAGTCCCTTTGTTATACAACAATGACGAGCGATACTGATTGGACCAATATTTTAGGCCACTACTTAAGGAGGATTCCATGCATACCCTTGAGCACACTACCTACCTTTATATTAGTATAGGAGAGTGGCCTTACTAGATGCTATGTTCAATGTACTATGGATAATATAATGTCAAAAAATTTCCTAAGGGCTAAAGCTCTCTCCTAATCCTAGGAGGTCTCTTGATATACCTAAATATATGTGGGAGCTCAATTTCATAAATGGGTGATATTTGAGGCTTGGGTATTAGAGCCTAATCGCCCCTCACTGCACTAGATGATTTATGAGAAATATAGCTTATATAATAACAAAATATCCTCCTTGATGTTTTAAAATCCTTAGCATAGGGTTTCTAACCTAAATAACTAACAAAAAATAGTAGAGGCTAGATTTTTTTAATTAGAAAAATAGCAAAAAATAGAAACACAAAATCTTATACCTAACAATCAAAATGGTAGATGTTATTCTCACAATGACACTGAGAGGGAGGGGGGTGAATCAGTGTGGCTCTTTAAAACTTAAAAACTTCAACTCTTAAAGCCAAAACAATGAAAGCTTAAAACCACATAAAGCAAATATAACAAGAGAGCATCACACAACACAAGATGTAACGAGGTTCACCAGTTTTGGCTACTCCTCAAAAATGACTGCTTGGACTCCCATCCAAATCCAGCCTTTGCAAAGCAACAACTTTACAATCAATTTACCAGCACCAACTGGAAGGAGCACCAACCCTTGATTTATCTGCACCAATAGAAAGGAGCACCAACCCCTAATTTATCTGCACCAATAGAAAGGAGCACCAACCCCTAATTTATCTGCACCAATAGAAAGGAGCACCAACCCCTGATTTACCAGCACCAACTGGAAGGAGCACCAACCCCTGATTTACCAGCACCAACTGGAAGGAGCACCAACCCCTGATGCCAAGCACCAACTTGGACTTCTGTTCTAAAACTTGAAGATTGACATAAAGATGCCTTCACTTTTACAAGACCCTGACTGGTCTATTGCTTTCTCAACATTTCCCACTCTTCACACAACACACACTATGCTTGCTCGGCTCCAGTGCACTCTCCTCGTGCTTCACATACCACACACCTCTCTCACTCTCCTCTTGCTCTCTTCGCAAGATTAAATCCACCTCGCGTTAATCCCAAGCGCTTTCACTCTATTTCAGCCTACACTTAATTCTCCACGTAGACCTCCTTTTATAACAAAGTTCTGACTCTATTTTTAACTTCCATATTTACGCATGCAACCCGTAACTGCCCCTGTAACTATCGTTCTGACTTCTATTCACTGTTCTTATTTTAGCTGCATGATATTTCTTCTGTAACTATGCCTGTAACTGCACCTGTAACTATCGTACCGACTTTCATTAACTCTTCTTATTTTAGCTGCATGATTTTCTTTTGTAACGGCACCTGTAACTGTCGTATCGACTTCTTCTGTAACTACACCTGTAACTGTCATACCGACTTCAGTTAACTGTCACATATCTTCTTTCAGCTGGGTTCTTTTCTTAGCTCATGCCAAAATGACCTATCACAAAATCATGACACTTCTACCTCTTTGTCCTCTTCTCGGACTTGTACCCATGAAAACACAACATGTCGCGATATCATGACACTTCTGCCTTCTTACTTTCTCTCTCCTCCTTAAGTCGCGAAAATGCGACATGTCACGATATCGCGACACTTTTTCTCCTTGCGCTTTCTCTTTGCCTTCGGGTCGCAAAACCCGACATGTCGCGATATCGCGACACTTTTTCTCCTTGCGCTTCCTCTTTGCCTTTAGGTCGCGAAAACCCGACATGTCATGATATCGTGACACTTTTCTCTCGAACTCTCTCTCCTACAACATGTCGCGAAATCGCGACACTTTTTCTCTCGGACTCTCTCTCCTGCAACATGTCACGAAATCATGACACTTTTTCTTTCGGACTCTCTCTCCTGCAACATGTCACGAAATCACGACACTTTTTCGTCCGTACAATCTTCCTTGCAATATGTCACGAAATCGTGACACTTTTTCGTCCGTACAACCTTCCTTGCAATATGTCACGAAATCGCGACACTTTTTCGTCCGTACAACCTTCCTTGCAATATGTCACGAAATCGCGACACTTTTTCGTCCATACAATCTTTCTTTGCTTTGGACCGCGAAAATGAAACATGTCGCGAAATCGCGACACCTTTTTCTCTCTCCTCTTTCTCTTCTCTTTGGACCAAATGAAACATGTCGCGAAATCGTGACACCTTTTTCTCTCTCCTCTTTCTCTTCGCTTTGGACCCAAAAATGAAACATGTCGCGAAATCGCGACACCTTTTTCTCTCTCCTCTTTCTCTTCGCTTTGGACCGGGAAAATGAAACATGTCACGAAATCGCGACACCTTTTTCTCTCTCCTCTTTCTCTTGAAATGACATGTCGCGAAATCGCGACATCTTTTTCTCTCTCCTCTTTCTCTTGCAATATGTCGCGAAATCGCGACACTTTTTCTACTTGTCTTTTTCTCTTCCAACATGTCGCGAAATCGTGACAGTTTTTCTTTCTTGCTCTTTCTCTCCGAACATGTCGCGATATCGCGACAGTTTTGCTTTCTTGCTCTTTCTCTCCAAACATGTCGCGATATCGCAGTTTTCTTTCTTGCTCCCCAACATGTCGGATATCATGTTTTGCTTTCTTCTCTCTCCAACATGTCGCGATATCGGGTTTTTCTTTCTTCTCAACATGTCGTGATATCGCGACAGTTTTTCTTTCTTGCCAACATGTCGCGATATCGCGACAGTTTTTTGCCTTGTGATTTTCTTTTGATTTTTAGTATATGGGCCACTTCTATCTTTTGGAAAACCACTGTACATACTCTAAAGAACCTCTTAACTCCTGTCTACTTCATCAACTGATCTGTCTGACTACCTGTACACTTCATCAACTGATCTGTCTGACTGTGTTGACAACAATGACAATACTTTTGCTGCAACTTGCTCAACAATCTCCCCCTTTGGAATTGTTGGCAACACTCATGCAATCTCCTGTAATTCTTGTAATTCTTCTCCCCCTTTGACAATAATACCAAAGGGCTGCTACAGACTCCCCCTGAGTCCATGCACAACATTCTCAGGCACAAATTATGATAGTTAGCAAAAATTACAAACATGAGCAAGAAGATGATCAAATATATAAATGCTCCCCCTGAGAATGTGGTCCCTCACTCAGATCTATCTTCAACTGTGTTGGCTGCTGGATCTCTATCCATTGAGACTCTATCCTCTGTACCCTATCAATAGGCTCACATAGAATCTATCCAATCTTATAGAATCATAAAGAAAATTGTTAGAGACTCAATATGTTCTATACTTAATGCTAAATCAATATATCAACTAAATCTCATAGAAGCATAAAGAGAATTGTTAGAGACTCAATATGTTCTATACTCAAATCCCAATCTCAACTCAAATCAATAATAGCTTATTTTATGGAACTTGAACAACCACATGCATCCAATCACTTGACTAGGCTCAATCAACTCTACTCAAGCTTCCCATTTAAAACTGTTGATTTCTCATCTGTAAAAAAATTGTCATCACACTTGTACCCGCTTTTGTCCAACACTGTACCGACACTACAATTTTACTGCCAACTCTGTGCAAGCATTAAACTCTGTACCACAACACCAACCAAATCCCTTTTTTCATTTTCAACTTCGTCTATGTTTTCTATAGTCACCGTTGGTCACATCTTACTTTCAACTGTTCGAATCAGGAGACAACATTTTGTCACACACTTCATGGCCAACTATAGTGCACCTTACTCAAACTCATACGACTGGACCTCGGATAGGTAAGATTCACAAAGCAAAGTTACTCATCTTGATGAGCTAAATCAGACTTCAATATTTTTCAACACAGCGTCATAATAGATCTGACAATCTTCCCGTCAATGTGAAGTTCAAATACACATTGCTTTTATCGAAACACATATATGCGGCTCGGGCAACATTCTTTCACTAACCATACTATCTGAACTGTTATAATCCTTAACTTTGGACAATGGCAGTAAGAACCATCAACAGTACAACAATGACATATAGCAATATTACCAATAAAGACAACTCTCAATTTAATCAACACCCTTCACGGCACTACCACAAACAACTGTATGAACAGAAAACACACTTTGATAGACTATACAACAACTCCCCGACTACTTTCCTTTCATCCTCGAGATAACTACACAAATACATAGGAGCATTAAAATAAAACTTTAACATTGCTCCCCCTGAGGATGTGCTACCTGGAGCTGCTTAGTGCAATAGAGGAGTAATCTCCTTCAGACCAAGGAGACACGATTTCCTCTCTTCTTTCTTTCTCCAATCTGGTTTGATTACTGTTTTGGGCTCTTGTTTTGACTTTTCCCTTTTTGTAGCTTGTGCATGTTTTTCGAGAAATCTTCTATTTTGTCTCATTCCGTTTGGTTGAAATTTTCTTCCCTGAACTTGATTTGATGCAAATGCACTTCGACAATTTCTTGCAGTGTGCCCAAAATTATGACAGTTATAACATTCTACTGCATAATCCATCAAAAGTGAAAAACCATTTCTACTGGGTGGTTGTCTCTTGTGCATCCATGATGGATGATTATTTTCCTTTCTTTGGTGCACATGATTTCTTCCCTGTCTGTGTTGCATTCTTTGTATCTGATTAAATCTACTGTCTTGCCTTAGATTAGATACAGAAGTTCTTGGACAAAACCTTGCTATGTGCCCATGACCATTACATTTAAAACATTGCACATAGTGTTCACTCAAAAATGTAGATGTATTTCTACCAGCATAACTCTTTGACTTATTATTCAATCCACAATAAATTGCCTTGTGACCATACTGGTTGCATCTGAAACAATAGCCATTAAAAGTATTATTATGAATAGAGTGAGAGTGATAGAACCTCTTTTGTTGTGGTTGCTTTGTTGTAGATCTCCTTTGAGATTTTCTTCCTTTTGAAGATTCAGCTTCAAGATTTTCTTGCTTTGATTCTTCAGCAGTGGACTTCTTCTTCTCTGCAGATTTAGAAGATGAAGGTTGTTCAGCTTCACATCCAAGACCAAGCTTACACATGGGGCTTCTTTGTTGCCTTATCATTTTATCTAGCAGCTCTGTGCTCTTCTCAAATTTGAGATTTGTATTGGCCTCTTCTAGTTGTTTCCTCAATGAAACAATCTCCTCTTCTTGTTTGTAGCAAACAATCTCTTTCTCATTGATCTGTGACCTGAGAGTTTCTTTAGTTCTTTTGGACTCTTCTACTTGCAGCTTTAGATCACTGATAACTTTGTTAGATTCCTCTTCACGTTTGCTACATGCATCGCCTTTATCATCCAGGCGTGACTTCAAGGCTTCTTCTATTTTCTTGGCTTTCTGAATTTGTAAGAAGAGATCTTCAATATTATCCCCATATTCTTCCAACTTCTTGGACAATATTTTGTTCTTTTTCCTTTCTATACCCAATTCTTCAAGTGTAGAGATCAACTCACCTTCTAGATCTACTTCAGCCTCAGAGTTTTCACCACATACTTCAGAGTTCACTTCTTCTTCCTTTTCTGATTCTACTTCTTCATATGCCATGAAAAGAGCTTCAACTGTTTCCTCTTCAGAATCCTCACCGGAGCTGTCTTCTGTTGAACTGGCATTCCTGGAGATGAAACTTTTCTTTTGAAGTTACCTTTTCTGAAATTCATTTTCTTCTTCCAGTCACTTCTTTCTTGGTGTGATCTTTCATCACTTATGTTCTCCTCATTGAGTGGACATTTAGCTGCAAGATGCCCAACGCCTCCACAGCTAAAACATTTAAACGGTAGCTTTCCTCTGTATTTTCCTTTTCCCAATTTTAGTTTTTGAATGAAGTTTGCTTCCATTTCATCTGATGTCTCTTCTTCCTCGGACTCTTGTTTTGCATTTTTATTTTTAAAGGCTTTAAAATCCACTTCTCTATCTGTGGGTTTAGATCTTCCTATCCTCATCTCATATGCAGTCAAAGAACCATGCATCTCATCCATACTAAAATAATTTAGATCTTTAGCTTCTTCTATTGCTGAAACTTTAGAATCAAATCTTTGGGGAAGGGATCTTAATACCTTTTTCACGATGACAGAGTCTCCGATATCCTCGTCGAGTCCTCTGATCGCATTAATGATTTCATTAACTCTCAGCATATATGCCTCAATGTTTTCATCGTCATTCATATTTAAGGCTTCGAACTGAGCTCGATGTGTCTGTAACTTGGCCTCCTTGATTTTATCATCTCCTTCATGAATACTCCTCAGTTTGTCCCATATTTCTTTTGCCATATTACAGCTCATGATCTTTACTAGTTCACTATCTGCTAATCCGCACATGATAGCATTCTTTGCTTTAGAGTTATTCTCAAACAATTTCTTATCGACAACATCGGTTGGAGGAGTGGTGGGTATTGTGTATCCACTTTCTACTGACTCCCAAATGTCGTATCCCAAAGCGCATAGATATGTCTACATTCTGATTCTCCAAAATGCGTAATTAGTTCTGTCAAACAATGGTGCTTTGTTTGATGAGAATCCTTCACCACCTGCCATTGTCTCACTTCCAAGATCACCTTAGCTGATTAAGCTTGTTCAGGTTTTTTTTTTTTTGTATTAAATTTAGAACTTGGCTCTGATACCAATTGTTATTCTCACAATGACACTGAGAGGGGGGTGAATCAGTGTGGCTCTTTAAAACTTAAAAACTTCAACTCTTAAAGCCAAAACAATGAAAGCTTAAAACCACATAAAGCAAATATAACAAGAGAGCATCACACAACACAAGATGTAACGAGGTTCACCAGTTTTGGCTACTCCTCAAAAATGACTGCTTGGACTCCCATCCAAATCCAGCCTTTGCAAAGCAACAACTTTACAATCAATTTACCAGCACCAACTGGAAGGAGCACCAACCCCTGATTTATCTACACCAATAGAAAGGAGCACCAACCCCTAATTTATCTACACCAATAGAAAGGAGCACCAACCCCTAATTTATCTGCACCAATAGAAAGGAGCACCAACCCCTAATTTATTTGCACCAACAGAAAGGAGCACCAACCCATGATTTACCAAAACTAACTAGAAGGAGCACCAACCCCTGATTTACCAACACCAACTGGAAGGAGCATCAACCCCTGATGCCAAGCACCAACTTGGACTTCTATTCTGAAACTTGAAGATTGACATAAAGATGCCTTCACTTTTACAAGACCCTGACTGGTCTATTGCTTTCTCAACATTTCCCACTCTTCACACAACACACACTGTGCTTGCTCGGCTCCAGTGCACTCTCCTCGTGCTTCACATACCGCACACCTCTCTCACTCTCCTCTTGCTCTCTTCGCAAGATTAAATCCACCTCACGTTAATCCCAAGCACTTTCACTCTATTTCAGCCTACACTTAATTCTCCACGTAGACCTCCTTTTATAACAAAGTTTTGACTCTATTTTTAACTTCCATATTTACGCATGCAACCCGTAACTGCCCCTGTAACTATCGTTCTGACTTCTGTTCACTGTTCTTATTTTAGCTACATGATATTTCTTCTGTAACTGCACCTGTAACTGTCGTACCGACTTTCGTTAACTCTTCTTATTTTAGTTGCATGATTTTCTTCTATAATGGCACCTGTAACTGTCGTATCGACTTCTTCTGAATCGCACCTGTAACTATCGTACCGACTTCAGTTAACTGTCACATATCTTCTTTCAGCTGGGTTCTTTTCTTAGCTCATGCCAAAATGACCTGTCACGAAATCATGACACTTCTGCCTCTTTGTCCTCTTCTCGGACTTGTACCCACGAAAACACAACATGTCACGATATCGTGACACTTCTGCCTTCTTACTTTCTCTCTCCTCCTTAAGTCACAAAAATGCGACATGTCACGATATCGTGACACTTTTTCTCCTTGCGCTTTCTCTTTGCCTTCGGGTCGCGAAAACCCGACATGTCACGATATCGTGACACTTTTTCTCCTTGCGCTTCCTCTTTGCCTTCGGGTCGCGAAAACCCGACATGTCACGATATCGCGACACTTTTTCTCTCGGACTCTCTCCTCGCAACATGTCATGAAATCGTGACACTTTTTCTCTCGGACTCTCTCTCTTGCAACATGTCACGAAATCGTGACACTTTTTCT
Organism: Wollemia nobilis; assembly: GCA_028583015.1. NCBI lineage: Eukaryota > Viridiplantae > Streptophyta > Pinopsida > Araucariales > Araucariaceae > Wollemia > Wollemia nobilis. The sequence goes on along the minus strand of JAQPPZ010016710.1, from coordinate 7,419,998 downwards.
TTCGGACTCTCTCTCCTACAACATGTCACGAAATCGTGACACTTTTTCATCCATACAATCTTCCTTGCAATATGTCACGAAATCGTGACACTTTTTCGTCCGTACAACCTTCCTTGCAATATGTCATGAAATCGTGACACTTTTTCATCCGTACAACCTTCCTTGCAATATGTCGCGAAATCGTGACACTTTTTCATCCGTACAATCTTTCTTCGCTTTGGACCACAAAAATGAAACATGTCACGAAATCGTGACACCTTTTTCTCTCTCCTCTTTCTCTTCGCTTTGGACCGCAAAAATGAAACATGTCGCAAAATCGTGACACCTTTTTCTCTCTCCTCTTTCTCTTCGCTTTGGACCGTGAAAATGAAACATGTCGCGAAATCATGACACCTTTTTCTCTCTCCTCTTTCTCTTCGCTTTGGACCACGAAAATGAAACATGTCACAAAATCGTGACACCTTTTTCTCTCTCCTCTTTCTCTTGCATTATGTCGTGAAATTGTGACACTTTTTCTACTTGTCTTTTTCTCTTCCAATTTGTCACGAAATCGCGACAGTTTTTCTTTCTTTCTCTTTCTCTTCGAACATGTCGCGATATCGCGACAATTTTTCTTTCTTGCTCTTTCTCTCCCAACATGTCGCGATATCACGATAGTTTTTCTTTCTTGCTCTTTCTCTCCAAACATGTCGCGATATCGCGACAATTTTTCTTTCTTGCTTTCTCTCCAAACATGTCGCGATATCGCGATAGTTTTTCTTTCTTGCCAACATGTCGCGATATCGCGACAGTTTTCTGCCTTGTGATTTTCTTTTGATTTTTAGTATATGGGCCACTTCTATCTTTTGGAAAACCACTGTACATACTCTGAAGAACCTCTTAACTCCTATCTACTTCATCAACTGATCTGTCTGACTGCCTGTACACTTCATCAACTGATCTATCTAACTGTGTTGACAACAATGACAATACTTTTGCTGCAACTTGCTCAATAGTAGAAACTGTCATAGTCATAGTAGAAAATAACACTAGAAATTGCTTTTATACCACTTTTTAGGAACCTACTATCAGATAGAAACTCACTCATACAAATATTGAAAATAAATATAAATGCTTAAAACACAAACTATTGCAATACAAAATGTAATGTAGAAAGGAACAATCTCAAAAAGTAACATAGAATCATAGGCCACTTCAAGGGGGAAAACGCCTTCAATACTTTCATTCAATAATGCAAAAAAGATACATTCGTTCCTACCCCTCATAGTTTTAAAAACTTCATCTACCTCCTAACTCTCAAGGTTGGCTTACATGCAAAATATCAACCGAGCTAGAATCTCCTACTTACAAAACAATTACATTCTCGATAACAGTTACATATAATGTTGCTACTTTTCTATGCACTTCTAGAGCTAAAAATATTATAAATTATTAAAATAAATTATCATGGATGTCCACCACAATTAAAAATTATTACAAAATATTATCATGGGTGTCCCCCACATTCAATAAAATTCATTACATCATAGTGTTAGGATGGGATCCTAACACCTCTTTACTCACCTAGTGACTTTGTACTAGAAAAAATACTAGAAGTTGTTGTTGAAGATACTATATTAAGGTTTGGGTGAAGACCTTAATCTACCTACTTTTTGAAAGCAAGAAGTTGCATTCACCTAGCGACTCCACCATAATCAAAAGGGCCCAAAAGGACTATGAAAGCTCCACCATGGAAGTTGTAATCCAGAATATGAATGTTTCTATCCTTGTAAACTTCTTTGCATGACTATCTAACATCCTTATTATAAAATTTACCACCAGATATTTGGGATGACTATCTGACATCCATATTAAAAAGTTTACCACCATATGTTTGGGACGACTACCTGAAATCCATATTACAAAATTTGCCATATTATAGTGGCAAAGGATCATTAACCCCACAAGAGCATCTATGATATATGGTTTGCTTTTACCAATTGCACAACATCATAAAGAAAAATATGGCTCTAAGGTTACTTATGGCTTCATTTCAATAAAATTTCTATAAGGGGTTCTATTCCCTCTTCCTACACTCAATTGAAGAATGAGATCAACTTGTTGACCTATTTATAAATGGATTCAATGAGACAAAATAATCAACCCCAATTGTACAAGCTACTATTCCTAGATCCTCACTCACTCAACAACCTACTATTCCTTACCATGTTATACCAATTTGGGAAGAGAAAGAAAATTTTATGGAGGTGGAGGCAGTGGTCCTTGGAAAGTCCTAGTACTAGAATGATAACCAAGTGTACTAGAGGATAGCAAAGGTAGTAGAGTCCACTACCTTAGAAATGGTTAAGCAAACAGGCTTAGGAATTTCTACAAGCCCAAAATATATGATTTTCCCCTCCACCAATATAAAGAGGAAAAAAACCTAAACTAGAAGGGAAAATGCTTGCTGATAGGGTTAAATTTAAAAAGGGAGTTGGCATTGATACCAAATTTATCTCAAAAAGAAATAATTTAGGTTCTGGTACCAATAAATAAGCCATGAAAGTTGCTTAGAAATCTAAGTCCTAGGGTGGTGGAAGTAATTTACCCATGAAACTAGAGTGGGGGATTTTGACTCCATGCCCAATAAAAAAATACCACTCACTTAAATTTGTGTACATATGTACTATATCTCAATTTTATGAGATAGCAGAAGTCCAAACCATTTGTATAATTTTCAAAAACTGGCTTGCCTATTGAAAACCTTTGCTTGCAAGGGAGACCTTGCCTAAATTTATTCCCAATAGACTAAGGCACTGGTTTTTAAGGTTCCTTATATTTAGCAGGCTAAAGATCCCATGAGAGTCATTAGAAATGTAGTGATGAATCACAACACCTTTTTCCCAGTGAGAAAAAATTTAAGTTTGAGTCGCAAACAATCATCAAAGAAAACCTTGATAAAAAAGATTCAATGATCAAAGGTTAAACCTCAAAGCAAAGAATGTATAAAAGTCAAAAGTTTGTAAGACATTATGGAAACATAAGGAGTGAAAATTATAACAAAGATAATTAAGACACAAATTCTTGAATATCTAAAGTCAAGTAGTCCCAAGTGATAAAGAAAACTCCTGAAAAATAAAACACAAATGTCCCAAAAGTTAAACTAATGAGGTGTGCATTCTTCAAGGAATATTGTCCTTTCCTACAAAGGAATAATTCATATCTTTGTCAAATAAAAATAATGGCATTGGAGCCATAACATAAGTATCTCAAATATCTAGAGCATTAAATAAAGGAATATTCTATACCCAGATGATGAGAATTCCTAAAAATGGGTAAATGGTAATAAATATTGTAGTTGCTCATCCAAGGGCTCAAGACCATTTAACATTCATGACTTCAAATTTAAAGAACATCAAAGGGATAAATAATCAAACATCACATGACTCACCATCAAAAGTAGCAACCACCTAGAAATATTTCCATGAGTTTTAGAGAAAAAACCCTTTCCTAATAATCTATAAATAAGAATAGCATTAGCTTTGTAAAGGATCATCAAGTTTACAATTGTATTCTTTTGTAGGCTTTCCCTTCATTTATTTTTTTTAAATAGTCAACTCTTAAAGGAATTATGGAAAATATTAAACCCCACTTTTGGCATAATCTTTGTAAAATTTTACTTGAATATATCTATATATATGAGAGCTTGTGTCAAATTTTTGGCATAGCCATTGGTGGCCTCCTATAGACTTGTTTCTGTGTATATATTTTTTGTGACCATTTGCCTATTTTTGGGTTTCATTAAGTGTATGTATGTATAAGGGGCATGCATCTATGTTTGTAATAATAACTTATTATGCATGGATATGACTAGTAACTCTCATTTGTGCTTCATTGTGTTGAGGAGAGGAAGTATTCATTGCTTGCACATAGTGTTCAAACCTATTTTTATAGGAATATCTTAGCGAATATCTTGGTGCATCACCACCTCTTTTATTTTGTTGAGTTGTTTTATTTTTATCTCTTGCACCCACTTTCTCTTTGTTTATTCCAAGTATGCCTTGAAGATCACATAATAACAAGGATCCAATCTTGTAAAAAAATCTTGAAAGTTCCTGATTGAGTTGAACCCCATGCTCTCAGTCATGGCCTACCTATATTGCTCCCTACGAGGCATGATTTCCCTACCAAGGGTAATATATGACAACAATGGCCTCTTATACATGCACACAATCATACATAAACACAAGAAACTAGGTTAAGAAAATCTAGTTGTCATGATTTCCAATATATAAATGAATATGGATGTTACAAATCGTGCCAAAAGTGAGGGCTTCAAAGCATATCTAAAAATGAACATAGGGTTTGGGTCCATACTATTATATAGAAAAAAATGAAGGGGAAGTTGTATACAAGGCATGGGGCTCAAATAAGTAACTCATTGGTCTTTTACAATGTCTAAAAAACTACTATTTATAGAGAAAAAAGGGAGATTTTTCCTCCAAAACTTGTATAAGAGTCTCTAAAAAAGATTTTCTATTTATCACTTATCCAATAATCCTTATTTAATATTTAGTCATTCAAGGTCTCCAAATTTGGAATCATCAATTTTGAGCTACTGGATATTCAACTACCACCCCAAGTATACTAAATGATGATTAGAAGCACATTCTATAATCATTATTGTCATATTTAGGATTGATGTTATTACATATTCCATGATCTATTCATTAATAGGCCACTCATTTTACTTGGATTACTAAGCCTAATTGATTCTAGTAGGTGATCCTTAATATTTTCCAATAATGGCTTATCGTTTCAACTCATTTTCTCTTTTGAGAACTTGTGTAGTATTACTAATATCTTTGTTGGTAGTAATACATTATTTTTTACCTTGAGTACCATTGCAATATTCATATTAGTGTGTGATTTTATTATTTAGCATATGCCAAGGTGTAAAGTGTGTTTATTTGTCATGTAATCAAAGTGTGAGTTATAAGTGAATGATGTTATATATGCAAGTGTGAGATGAGTGAAAAGTGTCATGCGTGTAAGTGAAGAGTCATGTGTGATGTATGAAGATTATAATTAGTTAGTTACGTAACCATGAGATACTTTGTCATTATGTAAGAAAGGCATATGAAATGTTACATCTCCCATGAGCTTAAGGAGAGCAAAATTTAGGAGTGTTGAAGAGTCTCATGTAAGGTTATATATTGATGAGAAAGCTCTATGATAGGTGATTTAAATGGATAGATTTTAGATTGTAATATATTATAAATAAAGCTTTTATTTTGTGCAATATTTGTGTTATTACGGAGTGAGATTATTTGCATGTTATTATTCAATCCTAAGAATTATAGACCTATGATATTTTGGGTTAAATTTTCTAATAATGATATCAAAGCTTCGTTTATTAGAGTCTCTTTAGTTGAGGGAGATTGATGTGAGATGTATTATATATATTTACAACTTGAAATATTGGATATTGGAGAAGAATATTGGAGGAGAGGAACACTCAAATGAGAGAATGTGAGATTGTTGAGGAGCTACTAGAATTGGAAATTTGGAGGAACGATTTGAAAGGAGACAATAGATTGAAATGAGAAGAATGATATAAGAGGAGACAATATATTGAGGATGAGATAGTAATTGAGTGCAAAATAAAGTGTTTGAGAGGATATGACATTGGAGGAATGTATCATTTAAAAGGATATGACAAAATATGGTGTATTAGAGCAAGTACGAATATAAGCAACAACAATGTATAAGAGATTTAAGAGCACTTAAGATGAAGAGAGAGTGCCCGAGGTAATTGGAGAGTGTTCAATATGATTATGATTAGAAGTGGTTAGAAAGAATCTAAGATGAACAGAGAGTGCTTGATATAGTTGAAAGAAGGACTGAGAGTAGCATAAAGTAATGAACGTGAGAGCAATTAGATATTGGAAGAGCACCTATGATATTGGCCTAATACATTGAAAGAGTAGTAGATGAACATGAACTTGATCACACCTAGAATGTTGAAACATTCATTACAAAGAATAAATGAACGTGAAGCAACTTGTGAAATGATAACAACTTGGTTGTAAAGTAAAAGTTAGATATATAATACCTTGGTAAGCATTGTTTTTGGATGCCCTAATATAAAATGTGGCAATACTTCATAGATGAATTAAAGGTATTTATCAAGGTGCACCTTTCTAATTTAATTTATCCTAAAGTTAATTATTTAGGAGACATAAGGTATTGTTTTATTTAATTAAAATATTGGAATGAATGGAGTTATAAGGTGATAAATTGAATGAATTACTTAATTAAATAATAGAGAGAGAAATTAAAATTTGAAGATATAAGAAGAAAATTGATATTAATTGATTGGTTGAAAGAAATTTTGAAAAATAAAAGGAAGAAGATTAATTTAAAATTGCAAAGGAAATTGATTTTGAGGAGATTGATGATTTGAATTAGTTCTATTATTGTAAATACAAGAATTTTCTTTATGAATCACAAATTATGAAAGGACAAAATTTTACATCATGGAAAGATAAGATGAAAATAATTCTCATTGTTTAAAAACTTTGGAATACTGTAAATAGAAAAAAGAACATACCGAAAGAGAAATTGGAAAACAAAAATTTAAATATGATGATGCAAAATCCCTTATGCTATTCACATTTGACATAACAGATGAAATTCAACCATATATAAGTGAAGCAGAGGATTCAAAGAATGCTTGGAAAAAGCTATGTAAAATATATAAAACAAGAAGTGAAGCGACCATTTTGCACTTGCAATCCCAATTGTATTCTTTAAAGGTTCATTGTGGAGAGAGTATAGATTTTTTTCTTCAAAGGATAGCAAAATTACAAACTTTGGAAGAACAAGTGGAAGACAATTTTCTTGCCCAAGTTACATGAAGGGCACTCACAAAAACATTCAAAAATTTAGTCACTTCTCTTCAAGTGCTAAATAAAACCACAACCCTTGAATTATTTAATGTTCTTCAAGAATATGAAGTTGAAAATCTAGGCAACAATGAAATGACTAATAATGCTCTAGCATCAAAGAAAATTATATCAAATAATATTGCTACATCATCTCAGTCTCAACTTTAATGAAGAAGAAAATATTTTCATATATGCAATATATAAGGTCATACCACAACTATTATAGATATAATTATTTGAATCAAAGGAATCAAATGAATAAACTTTTCAAAGGCTCTAGTCAAGATAATATCAATCTCAATATCCACCTATGCAAAAACAATGACCAAAATAAGAAAATAAAAAAAGAAACTTAGCTCTCAGTCTCAACTTGAATGGAGAAGAAAATATTTTCACATATGCAATATAGAAGGTCATACCACAACTATTATAGATATAATTGTTTGAATCAAAGGAATCAAATGAATAAACTTTTCAAAGGCTCTAGTCAAGATAATATCAATCTCGATATCTACCATGCAACAACAATGACTAAAAGAAGAAAATAAAAAAGAAACTTAGCTCAATGTCATGACTCTCCCTGACAGGTCTTATGGCATTGAAAATTAGGTGTTGTTGAATAATAATTTATACTTAGTTTTATGGTAAATGAACAACTATGCAATTGGTCCTTTGATTACACCATTACCTCCTCCCATAAAAAAGAGGAGGGTTTGCCCTGTCATCAAGGGTTTTTTAAAGTCCTATACAAATTTCTCCTCTTAAAATTTTCCAAATGCAACATTCTAGACCCAGAGTCTGATGAAGATAATTTGTACTAAACTCCTAGTCCTAGAACTTCTAGACCCAAGAGGAAGGAGAAAAGTGGTAAATATCTTCCCAAATTTAATTTCAGAAAAAAAGTCAAGGTTGAGGGTATGCCTGTTAGATGTTCCTAGAGGCTCAAGATTAAAGAAATTTTTGAAACCCCTCCCTCTATGTCTGTCAAACCCTCAAAGGATACTTCCAATTTACCTGTGGAGAAATATCTTCACAAACTTGTAGTCCAAGCAACCTCTACCACTATTTATCATTTGGAAAAAACCCATGTGGCCATAGGTAAAGTGATGCATAGTCGTTATACCATCATTAATTCTCAATGAATCTGTCAATCCAGGGCAGTGTACAAGGCTATATGTGGGAGAAGAAGTGAAACAACTATAACTTAGGTCAATCTAGGGCAACAAGTATTATTGGTGGAACCGGTTGTGTGGGGGGTTTTGGAACATTCCTATCTCTAAATTGCATAAATTAAATCTTAATATAAGTTGTAGAATTGGAAACTAATCATTAACTACAGAAATGAAGTCCTAATTACAATTGCAGAATTAGACCTAATTATATTGCAGAATTAACAGTTGCAGAATTAAAAGTCTGATCCTAATTACGGAAAGGAAATCTAATTACTTTTGCAGTAATGAAATTCTAGATCTAATGTGGAAATAAAAGCTATCAAAGTTCTGTAACAGAAGGTTGTCAATCTTCTGTTCAGATTTTGACAACAAAACATAAAATGCAGGAAATTGCTGAAAAATAGTAAATTCTGGAAATAACAATCTGAAAATGAAGTGGAAACTTTGCTGAAAGTAAGATTGCAACTAAAATTTAAGCACAAGATTAATCTAAGCATAAATAAACTAATACTATAAATATTGTCAACTATTTACAAGCAATTGAAATAACAAGTTCTACCACTCATTTTGCTATAGCAAAATCAGAATAAAAACCTACTTTGTTAGTCCTCCTCCTAGGTCTGGAAGTGGCTAGCCTCTTTGTCAAAAAGAAGGTGTAAGTATCTCTCTTTTTCTAAATCTTAATCACACTCATTTACAAGTAATTTGAAATAGAACTGGTGCACTTTATTGATCAAAAGACATGATTATAAGAATTTGCTGAAAAACTGTTACAGGACTGTAACAGTCAATTTCTAGTTATACTATGTATTTTTTGCTAGCTTCCTTACTCTATTTTTTACCTCCTTTTCTACCTAATTTTCTACCTACTAGGCTCAACCTGAACAGGAGCAATATTTATAGCTATCCTATGATCTGATTACAAACAAAGAATATCTCAAAAGATCTAATCCTACAATGCTGCAACAAATTCTGGTTTTATCCTAGAAGAGGACTAAAACTTGATCTTTCCCTTAATGATGGCTTTGGTCGGCAATGACGGAAAGGACAGATGGAATATATTTCTCTTTACTTTTTCCAACCTTTATTTCCCTTTTTTCGGCTTCAGAAATCGGTCAACAGGTCAAAAACACATTCTGTTCTTTATTTCAAAGATAAGTGGCTTCATTTCGAAGACAATGCAGTTCTCATTCCGAAGATCGCTCATTCCGAAGATACTGCATTCTCATTCCGAAGATCGCTCATTCCAAAGATACTACATGCTTCATTCCGAAGATCCACTCATTTCGAAGACGTTGCATTCTTCATTTCGAAGATTCGCTCATTTCAAAGATGTTGTGTTCCTTCATTCCGAAGATATCTATTCATTTCGAAGATACTTCGGAATGAACAAATGTATGCTTTTCCAGTGATTTATTCTGCATCTCTCAGGTGGGTTATCTCCTAAGATCAAATTCTAATGGTCTTCATCCCTTTCCTCATGTGAATTCCATGCCTTGCTATTTATGGATAGTTGGCTGGAATTTATATGGGAAAGACCAATTTTTGCTGCACAGCAACAGTTTGCTTGCACTGTTGCCGATTAGGTGAAGTAAATGCTTTGTCAAATCAAAACAAGATTAGTGAAATGCTGCTATTATTCTAAGCATATCCCATTGTAGCAAATCATAGCAAAAATAACACAAAACTATGCAAAAAGTCTGTAAAATCAGCATATAATATTTCAAATACTTTGATAATGCAAAATGGTTAATATACAGCATATTGAATCGACTTAACTAACATATCAGATAAAACATAAGAGTTTATAGGCATTTTTAGTGTACAAAACATGTTATGATTGAGGCATTTCCAGGCCTCATCATTTTCCCCCCAACTTATATTAATGCATGCCCTCATGCATTCTATTGGGCTATGGAATCACATATGTCCATGTTTAGATTCCATGACCTGTAGAATAACTTCTTGCCTATGTAATACCCCCTGTTTTCCTGAATGTTTCTGAGCTAATCTTCAAATTGTTCATTAGGCTGGGCATCTTCCTCAAAGTAAAATGGAACTGGAGTAATGATGGTTGGAGGCCTGAACCTGAGACCTATCCAGTTATGTTGCATGATCTGAAACAGTTGGACTACACCTTCTGCTCTTCTTTTGGACCATTCTAAATTGATGGGGGAGATAGGTTCTCTTTTCCTCAAAGACATGGAAAGTTCATTCCATCTGTCTTTGCATACTGACAATGCTGGGAAGAAATTATGATCACAAAAATTGTTAAATCTGGCCACACAGTCCCTCAAATTGTTCAAGTACATTCTCTTAATATCATCCCTGTTCATCATTGAAAAGTGCTGCTGGGTGATATTTAGGTGATTTGGTTGGATTGCTCTGACTAACAATGCAGCCCTTGTTTCAATAACTTTATTTTGCCTTTTCTCTTGATCCCAATAAAGCTGATTTTGCAAAGTAGACATAAATGCTCTCAACTGAACATCTCCAATGTAGATTTGAGGATGAGAGTCAACTTCCTCTGGAATAAAGAAACTGTGTAAAAATAGTTCACACAGGAGATTTTTCTGCTCAAAGGGACTGTTAAAATATGCTTCCAGAAAATATTCAATAGTGTCCAATTTATATGGAAGATTTGAAGTAATCCTCATGACCTGCCATATGAGGTATTTTTCCTTCAAAATAAGGCTGTAAAACCTAGCTGGTCGTCTAAATTGGACTAAAAATTCAGGAATTTGGCATAAGTCAAACACCTTTTCTTTCAATGCCTAAATTTTTGTGTCCTTGGCTTCTAGCTGTTTTGCTTCCAATTTAAATTTTTTAGTTTTATTGGCAAGTTGTTCATATCTAAGAATCCAGCTAGCTATATCTGTATTGTACTGCTCTAGAGACACAATATTAGGTGGTCTTACTACAAGGGGTATCCTTGGCAGCAGATCTATCCGAACTCATTTTTCTGCCACTTCCACTGGCTGTTCATCTATCAATAACTCTACTTGCACCCCCTTATTTGCTATTTCTATAGGGTTGTCATCAGATAGTATTTCTACTTATACCCCCTTATCTATTGTTTCTACTGGAAGTGTAGCAAGTTGAAATGTAGGGACCTCAGTAGGAGTACTTACTTGAACATTTTATTACTATTGGGACTATTTCTATGTTGGTGGCTCATTTTCAACATCCTCTGCAATATTCCTTACCATTTCTGAAGCATCTTCAGAACAAGAAGGCAATTCTTCAGAATAAGATGGTGCTACTTCAGAATGAACAGGCACTTCTTCAGAATGAAGGAGTGCTATTTCAGGATGGACTCCCATGTATGCTTCAACAAAATCATCTGCTCTTGATAAAACCAGAAGCAATTGAGCCAAATTATCTTCATCATGGGATATAGCTAGCTGTTTTTTAGATTGTGACAACAATTTTTTTAGTTCTGCCACTTCCTACTGAAGTTCTACAAATTTTCTTTCTTGCATCTCAATGATGCTTTCTTTCTCTGTGATCCATCTAGTATGTGTTTTGACAACACTTCTTGCTGCCCTCAGCTGCTCTGTGATGTCTTCCACTTCTATTTCTGCTTCAGAAGCTAATGCAGACAAATCAGTTGCAATTGGCTGCTCAACCAATATTTCCTCTTCTTCTGTAATAGTTTGTTCTTGTTTAGGAGGCTCTGTGAGACTGTCTATAAGGATATCTACCATATTTGTATCCAGTTGAACTGTAGCCTCTTCCAAACCAACCTACTCAGTTTTTGCCTCAGCTATCTATTCAGGGAATTCTGGAAAGTTGTCAGATGCTGGTTGTATCTCTGTGACATCTGGGCTGCTTGGTCTATCTTCTTCCTCAATGACCTGTTCTATAGTTTCTTTCAAATGGATTCTTGTAGACCTCCTAGTTCCAGATGCAAACTTCTTCTTTTTGCTCTATTTTTTGGTGACAGCAGGGGTCATGGGGTTAGTTTTAGATGCCTCTGTTTCCATTTTTTCACTTCTCTGTTCTGATAAGTCAGTTGTAGCTTCAGCAAACCGAACTTTCTTTTGTTTTTCTGCTCTACTGCTAGTTCCAAATCCTCTTCTCTTTTGTCTCTTAGCCTGTGAAGTTGAGGGTTCAGGAGCAAGGTTTTCTGCTGCTTTAGGGGCACCTTCTACAGTTTCTTCTGTAGCATCTTTTGTAAAAAAATTTGTAGCATCTTCTACAACATTTTCTACAGCAGCTTCAGTGGCACCTTCTGTAGTTTCTTCTACAGCATCTTCTGCAACATTTTCTACAACATCTTCTGCAACATTTTCTGTAGCAGTTGTTTCCTCTTTTGTAGTAACATCAGCAGTAATTGGTTCTTCTTCTTCCTCACTTTTATTCCCAAAAATGACATCATTTAAGTTAGAGTAAAACCTGTCAAAACTCCTAGGGTTTCCTCTAAAATGGTGTTGGCAAACTAATTTGATGAGGCCATGATGGCAAAGGCTTCCTTTACCCTCCTGATATCTTTTTGCCATGTTCTTTAACTCTTGATACAGATACAGGGGAAGATTTACCCTAACTTCTGTTTGTTGTCCACCATGTCTGAGATGGTTCAAAATTCACAGATGATGCCCTGACAATAGCACATACTGCCCTTCACATGTTAAAAACTTAATTACCCAGGTGGCTAATTCATCCCAGGGTTCCTGTAGGTTGGCCCTTTTTAACCCTTTGCATGTGTTGTTATGGGTTAAGTATTCAGGTTCTCTATCATTTTCTTCTACAAACTGATTAACTATATTTGCCAATGTGTTCTTGCCAGATCTAGTAATTGAAATACCTTCTAATGGCAGCTCTGTAATTTGACTTAAAATTTTAGGGCTTACCTCAATAGACATGCCATTAACATGTGCTCGGTTGTTTCTGAACGTATGGGCGAACATGCCAGCTAAATCTTTAAAAGACCCATTGAATTTATCCAAAAATGTCATAAACCCTTCGTCTTCAAAAATCTGCACAACTGCCAGATTTTCTCGAAGGTAAGTGGTATCTGTAGGCTCTGTTCTGATCTTTCACCCCATTTTTCTCTGTTTAAAAATAGTACAATGTGGCTGCTATTCTACTACAAGATTTCTGGCTATTTTTTGTTGCAAATTTGCAGAGTTTTAAGTTGAAACCTTCGTTGCCCTGTTTCTCGTCTTCTTTGAAATGAACCGTATCCTGTGCATTGTACCTCGCAAAACTTCTTCGAAAAGAAATATGGCACACATTTCTACTTTTGCACTATACACCTATTTGTTTATAATTGCATGGATGTCCTTGCCGTCAGATCCACCTCATTAGTTTTGCAGATTCTCACGTGCATGTTAATTGACATTAAAAACTGGTGGCATATGGTTGGTCATGTTCTCTGTATTTCCAATGAGTGCAAAAACAAACCATGTGCTGATTGACATGTGTCCCTTCCTCGCATGCAACTAAGAAAAAATATTGATTTTGTCATACCTTATCTTCTTGGATGCCACATGGAAATGCTCTTTTCGAAGATTATAACTTATTGCGCAAACAAAATTTCATTTCGAAGATTATGACCTCATTCCGAAGACAAGTCTTCATTCCGAAGACAAATCCTCATTTCGAAGATTATGACCTCATTCCGAAGATAGGTCTTCATTCCGAAGACAAATCTTCTTTGCAAAATTTTCATTTCGAAGACAGATCTTCATTCCGAAGATCAATCCTCATTTCGAAAATTAATCTTCATTCCGAAGATCAGGCTGTATTGTGAAAGTAAATCGTCATTTCGAAGACAAACCCTCATTTCGAAGACAAATCTTCATTCCGAAGATAGATCTTCATTATGAAGACATATCTTCATTTCAAAGATGATGCAGCAAGTCGTCATTCTGAAGACAATTTCATTCCGAAGATAATACAACAGGCACTGTTTTTGGCATTCTTGTTTCAAGATTAGGCAGAAATCAATATTTTCATTCTCAAAACATGTTTTTAAGTATGCCAACTCTTATGAATACCTTTTATGCTAATGGTTAATTGTCACATACTATATACCAATCATTTTACAATGAATAAATGTAAGAAATATATACCTGATAAAAACAGTTAATGCCAATTTTTAAGAATGACCGCTTTTGTTGATATTCTCACGAGATTTTCTGCAACATTTCAAAACAAGTGCACTAGGTGAATTTGTACAATGATGGTTCAGAAATTTCTCAAGGTTATGCATGTCAGAAAACTGGTTTTCATACACACCAACTCAGTAGTGCCTTAAGAAAAGGTTTTCACTGCTGGGTTATTCATTTTTCTCTCTCTTTTTTTTTTGATCCTGACTATGCCCATGAAGGAATTTCATGATTTCCCTTGAAACCATGCCCATGAAGGAATTCATACTCAGAATTTATTCATATTTTTGTTTTCTATTTTTCTAATTTTTTTGTATTTTCTATTTTTTCTTGAAATCCACTGATCATGATGATTGTTTTGAAGTGGAAGAAGGAATCTCTTCCACCTGTTGTGTATCCAAACTATCAAGTTGTTGCAAGAATTCTTCTTTAGTCAGAGGTGTATGGTATACCCTGAGGCGATGTCCATTCACTACCAACTTTCTTCATGACCCATCAATAGGGGATAAATGAGCTGCTCCGTTGTTAAATACCTCTTCAATCCAATAAGGTCCCAACCATCTAGTTCTCAGTTTTCTAAGGAAGTCTTCATATTGAGAATAAAACAGTAAAGCCCAATATCCTTGTTGAAGTTTCCTCTACTGAATGTGACTGTCATGCCACAACTTCTTCTACTCTTGAATTACCTCAGTTTGGTGTAGAGCATCCAATCTAAGTTCATCCAATGCATTCAGCTGTAAAATCATGTCTGTCTGTGCCTGCGACAATTCAATTCCAATTTCTAGTGCTGTGCGCAATGTTAGTAGCTCAAATTCAATAGGTAAGAGAGGCTTTTTACCAAAGACTAGTTCATAAGGTGTGAATCCAGGAGTGGACTTCCAAGTAGTATTGTAGGCCCAAACTGCTTCAGGTAATTTGTCTAGCAAATTTCTCCTATGAAAAGCTATTGTTTTTATCAAGATGCGTTCTAGTTCCCTGTTTGTTACTTCAACCTAGCCATTTGCTTGTGGGTGGTAAGGTGATGATTTTCTATGTTTGATTTCATACAATTCTGTAAATGCTTTTATGACTTTGGATGCAAATTGGGGTCCTTGGTCTGTGGTGATAGACCGTGGAGCTCCAAATCTCTGAAAAATCTGAGTATACAAGAAATCAGTGACCTCTTCACAAGCATGTTTGAAAGCACACACCTCTACCCACTTTGTTAGGTAATCAGTGTATACTAGAATATGCACCTTTCCTTGAGAAGGTGGATCAATAGGTCCTACAAAATCAAGCCCCCACCTCTCAAATGGTTCTAAAACCATTTGAGGCTGCAGTGGTATCTCATTTGTATGAGTGGGTTTCCCCATTCTTTGGCATGCATCACAATGCCTAATGTACTTTTTCACATCCTTGTGAAGAGATGGCCAATAATATCCTATCCCCAAGATTTTTCTAACTATGCTTTTTACGGAATAGTGTCCACCTGAGGGTTCATCATGACAAGCTCTAAGGATATCATACACTTCATCCTTTCGGATGCACCTACGTAACACATGGTCAGGACTGCACTTAAAAAGCATACCCTTAATCCATTTGAAATAAGAACTCTGTTTTATCAATTGTTTTTTCTGTTTTGAAGTAAAATGTGGAGGAACTTTCCCTGTGACCAAATAATTGGCTATATCTGCAAACCAAGGTGATTGAATTGATATAGCAAATAGTTTTTCATCAGGAAAAGTTTCATCAACTAATTCCCTTTCATCTGTGTTCTGCAACCTAGACAAAAAATCTGCCACAACATTAGCTTTTCCTGGTTTGTTGATTATGGTGATATCAAATTCTTGCAGTAACAGCAACCAATGAATAATTCTTGCACTTACCATAGGTTTATTCATCAAATACTTAATGGTTGTATGATATGTGTGAATAAATATTTGATAACCTATGATATAATGCCTGAATTTGTTGATGGCATAAATTACTACTAGGAATTCTTTCTCAGTTGTATAATTTTTCTCTGCTCCTGTCAAGTTCTTGCTAATGTTGTAGATGGTATAATGTTCACCATTATCAATTTGTCCTAATGCTGCTCCAATTGCTGTATTGGATGCATCAATCTAAATGTGAAATGGTAATGTCCAATTAGGTCCTCTGAGCACAGGTGGAGTTATCAATTTCTCTTTCAGAGCTTCAAATGCTTCCTGACACTTTGCAGTCCAGGAGAATTCAGAATCTTTAGTCAATAAGGCAAACATAGGATTGGCTATTGTACTAAAGTTGGGAATAAACCTGCGGTAAAAACCAATGTGTCCTAGGAAGCTTCTGACATTAGTCTGAGTTTTAGGAGGAAGGAGATTCTTGATAATTTCAACTTTCTTTGGATCAACTTGGATCCCTTCAGGAGAGATGTGATGACCAAGAACTATCCCTTCCTTCATCATCATGAAGCATTTATATGGATTTAAGAATAAGTGGTATGTTTCACAACGAGTTAAGACTTTGTCAAGATTTTTCAATGTAAAATCAAAAGTTTGTCCACATACTGTGAAATCATCCATGTAAATTTCAAAACTTTTGGTGGTCAGATCAGCAAAAATTGCTAGGACTGCTTGCTGAAAAGTTGTTGGGGCATTACACAAACCAAAATATAAAACCCTATAGGCAAATGTTCCCCATGGACATGTAAAAGTTGTCTTTTCTTGATCTTCAGGTGCAATCTGAATTTGATTATATCCACTAAATCCATCAAGAAAACAAAAGTATTTTTTTCCAGCAAGAGTATCTAACACTTGATCTATGAAAGGTAATGGAAAATGGTCTTTGTGTCACCTTATTCAATTCTCTATAGTCTACACATACTCTCATTTTTCCATTTTTCTTAGGAACTATTACCAATGGAGAAACCCATTGGCTATCAAAAATTGGGTAAATGAATCCTACTTCCAGGAGTTTTTCAATTTCTTCTTTCACAATATCTCTTAAGGTAGGATTCAATATTCTTTGAGGTTGTCTGACTGGCTTGAATTATTCAGTATAGATTCTATGGGTACATATATCAGGATGAACTCCTGACATATCTTTGTAGTTCCAAGAAAAAGCATGAACATGCTTCTACAAAACAACTATCAATTTTTCTTCCTCTTCCCTAGTAAGTCGGTCGTAGATGTTCAAAAATTTGCCTGCTTGGACTTCTATTTGTTTTGTATTTAGAAGGACTAAATTCACTCCTTCATACTTGGTGTTTAAGGGATTAAGAGGACATTGCTGAGATGGGAGAAAAGAAGCAATTTCTATTTTATTGCTGCTTGAGGGAAGCATATCTTGTATGGAATAGTGAGAAGGAAAAATCAGATGATGGTGCCATCCATGTGGTAGTGAAACAGAGTTTCCCTGTGATAGCACAGATGATTCATCTTCAGATTTTTGATTCTCCTCATTACTTATCAACTGTTGGATATTTGTTTCTTCCCCTTCTAAACCTTGTTCATGCGGAACATTCATCGAGATTTTTTCATTTTCTAAGTTTTTTGTGTCACCGAGGTCTTCTGTGTGTTCTCTTACTACTAAGGTAGCTAGTGTAGAAATGACCTCTTCTGGTTCCTCATATGAGTCAGAAAACCATAACTGACCTGAAAATTTGCTAGATGATTTTGCAGGAGGATATAAAGAAATTTTTTTCAGCTTAATACCATTTGAAATAGTCATAATTCCAGATCTGCAGTCTATGAAGGCTGCTACAGTTGCAAGCCAAGGTCTTCCCAAAATAATGGGATATCCATGTGCTGAATTTCTTGGCTGTAAAACTAAAAAATCTGTATGGAATTCCCAAGAAGAAACTTCTATAGGGACATCTTCAACGATTCCTTCAGGTTTTGCAACTGACCTATCAGCCATTTCTAAAACTGTAAATGTGGGGCTGAGATTTTTGAGCTATAATTGTTCCATTGTATCTTTAGTCATGACGTTTATTGCAGCTCCTAGATCCACTAAAACATTTGATATTGGTACTGAACCTATGGTGACTGTGATAACTGGGCTTCCTGGATCACTATAATTTGGAGGTAGTAGTTTTCCAGATAAGAGATCAGCTATCTTCCCTTCAACCTACACAGTCTTGGGGAATGCTTTCTTCTTTCTTCCTGCTCTTTTAATGCATAAATTTCGGACAGTACTGTTAATTTCTGGTATTTCCTTAATGGCTTGCAATAAGGGCAATGAGATAGTCAACTTTTTGAGTTCTTTGACCAATTCTAACTCAAAAAAATTTTGTATTGCATTAAGTCTTTTAGGATATGGAACTATCCTTGGTAATTTTTCTGCTTGTGTCTCTTTTTCTATTGTTGGTTCCAATTTTTATGGTTCTATTGTTGGTTGGATTCTCTCTGGTTCTGATGATTCTTGCTTTTTATTATCTTTGATTTCCATTAAAACTGGTTCAGGTACAACTTTTTCTGAACGGAGTTGGATGTCACTACAATCAAGAACATTAATTTCAATATTTTCTTCAGCTTCAGCCACATAGACAGGAGGTGTCTGTCTTACACTGTTTGGATTAGTGACTGGCTGAGCTGGCAATTGAGGTTGTTTCACTTGCTGTGTTTGTTGTTGTTTTTCTTGAAAATTTTGATTAGGTGCAGGCAACAAATGCTGAGTTTGACCTTGATTCCTTTACTGCCTTGGATAGGACTAGTATTGTTGATTCCACTATGGTTGGTTTTGCACCCAATGTGGATTAGTATGATTTTGATTCCAAGCTGGATTGTTTTGATTCCATGAGGGGTTGTTTTGATTCTGATTCCAGGCTGGGTTACTCCAATTTGATTGTGGTCATTCTTGGGAATTTGTCCATTGAGGATAATTCCAAGGACGTTGGGATGGTTCTGATTGTCCCCAAGGCATAGTACCAAAATTATGCCCCCAATTTGTAGGAAAACGAGGGGGATTTTGATATTGAGAGAAATTTCCCCCTTGTTTTGGTCCAATATAGTTGAGTTCCTCGATCTGGTTTTCTAACACGCTTTGAGCTGTGGTAGTAGGTGGCATTGATCAGTTGAATGCCTTTTTGAACAGATACCACAAATGGTTGAGATAGATGTTTTATTCAAAGGACATTCTTGCAAAGCATGTTTACTTCTACATCTTGGGCAATAAATTTCCAAAGGTTCTATGTTTTTAGCCTTTGTAGAGATTTCCCCTAAAGTAGTGTTTAGATGCACTAGGATATCAGTTTTGAAATTTGCAAGTTCCTCTATCAGGTCCTTTACATCAGTACCATTTGTGTGGCTTTTTCTTCTTCTCTGCTTAGTGTGAGAGTAATTCCTGCAGAGATCCATAATTTCCTCATTACTGAGAGTGGTTACATCCCCTTTTCCCATCAAATCCAGGACTTCTCTCGGATTCATCTTGCAATCCTCTCAAAAAGATGGTTTTACATAATTCTGGTTCTACTAGTCCACATCTCCTTTAAACAAAGGAGAACCTATCAAGATAATCTTCCAAGGTCTCATCATCTTCCTGCTTGATTCTAAATAACTCATATTTTCTATTCCTTACACGGTAGTATTCTTGATATTTGTCTAAAAAGACAGTCTCCATTTGATCCTAGGTTCTTATGGAATTTGGCTCTAAGCTCATGAACCAGCGTAATGCTGAATCCTTGAGAGTTGAGGGAAAAACCTTAAGTTTATGATTGTCATTTATATAATCATAGGTCTGACACACTACCTTGAATTCAAACAAAAATTGGTCGGATCTTCGGATACAACACCTCGAAAGGTTGGAAGTATCGAAGGTGAAATGGTCTTCATGGGAGAGTTTTGTGTTGGATTCGGATGAATAGGATATTCAAATGTTCCGGACGATTGGAGTATATCCCGATCATCCCCTTCATTATGAACATAGCCATGTTGGCCATCTGCATTGCCTCCTTCTCGCCATAGTTTCTTGTTTCCTAGGAGAAGTTAAAGCTTTCCAAATTGTTCTCTCAAGAGGTCCAAGATTCTCTGTTGATGAGTCTAATGAATTATCTTCCTTAAGATATTCTGTTGATAAATTTGGTGATTTTCCTTTCTTAAAATGTTCTACTGATGGTGAGACTGGTGATTTTTCTTTCAATCTTTTAGGTAGTTCAAACACAGGTGATTCACCCCTTAGGAATGAAGATATCCTTAATGGGACAATCCAGGGATCCTTTGGGGTCTCCCTAGACTTACTCATTCATTTTTAATCCTAAATGACATAAATTAAGTCAATAGTTATTATCTTACTCTGCTGTTATATTCAGATTTTAACCTGAATGTTCACAGTTTAGTCTGATTACAGCTATTGGACTATTTGTTTTCTTTTGACAACACTAATCTCTGGAAATGACACAAAAATTATACGTAGTCGTTATACCATCATTAATTCTCAATTAATATGTCAATCCAGGGCAGTGTACAAGGCTATTTGCGGGAGAAGAACTGAAACAGCTATAACTTAGGTCAATCTAGGGCAACAAGTCTTATTGGTGGAACCGGTTGTGTGGGGGGTTTTGGAACATTCCTATCTCTAAATTGCATAAATTAAATCTTAATCTAAGTTGAAGAATTGGAAACTAATCATTAACTACATAAATGAAGTCCTAATTACAATTGTAGAATTAGACCTAATTATATTGTAGAATTAACAGTTGCAGAATTGAAAGTCTGATCCTAATTGCAGAAAGGAAATATAATTACTTTTGCAGTAATGAAAGTCTAGATCTAATGTGGAAATAAAAACTATCAAAGTTCTGTAATAGAAGGTTGTCAATCTTCTGTTCATATTTTGATAGCAAAACATAAAATGCAGGAAATTGCTGAAAAACAGTAAATTCTGGAAATAACAATCTAAAAATGAAGTGGAAACTTTGCTGAAAGTAAGATTGCAACTAAAACTTTAAGAACAAGATTAATATAAGCATAAATAAACTAATACTGCAAATATTGTCAACTATTTACAAGCAATTGAAATAACAAGTTCTACAACTCATTCTGCTATAGCAAAATCAGAATAAAAACCTGCTTTGTTAGTCCTCCTCCTAGGTCTGGAAGTGGCCAGCCTCTTTGTCTAGAAGAAGGTGTAAGTCTCTATTTTTTTTTAAATCTTAATCACACTCATTTACAAGTAATTTGAAATAGAACTGGTGCACTTTATTGATCAAAAGACATGATTACAAGAATTCTACTTGAAAAATCATTACAGGACTGTAACAGTCAATTTCTAGTTATACTCTGTATTTTCTGCTAGCTTCCTTACTCTATTTTCTACCTCCTTTTCTACCTACTTTTCTACATACTAGGCTCAACCTGAACGGGAGCAATATTTATAGCTATCCTATGATCTGATTACAAACAAAGAATATCTCAAAAGATCTAATCCTACAATGCTGCAACAAATTATGGTTTTATCCTAGAAGAGGACTAAAACTTGATCTTTACCTTAATGATGGCTTTGGTCAGCAATGACAACAAGGACAGATGGAAGATATTTCTCTTTACATTTTCCAACCTTTATTTCCCTTTTTTTGGCTTCAAAAATTGATCAACAGGTCAAAAACACATTCTGTTCTTCATTCCGAAGATAAGTGGCTTCATTCCGAAGACAATGCAGTTCTCATTCCGAAGATCGCTCATTTTGAAGATACTGCATTCTCATTCTGAAGATCACTCATTTTGAAGATACTGCATGATTCATTTCAAATATCCGCTCATTTCGAAGATGCTGCATTCTTCATTTCGAAGATTCGCTCATTTCGAAGATGCTATGTTCCTTCATTTCGAAGATATCTGTTCATTCCGAAGATACTTTGGAATGAAAAAATGTATGCTTTTCCAGTGATTTCTTTTGGATATCTCAGGTGGGTTATCTCCTAAGATCAAATTCTAATGGTCTTCATCCCTTTCCTCATGTGAATTCCATGCCTTGCTATTTATGGACAGCTGGCTGGAATTTATATGGGAAATACTAGTTTTTGCTGCACAGCAACAATTTGCTTGCACTGTTGCCAGATTAGGTGAAGTAAATGCTTTGTAAAATAAAAACAAGATTAGTGAAATGCTGCTATTATTCTAAGCATATCCCATTGTAGCAAATCATAGTAAAAATAACACAAAACTATGCAAAAAGCTGTAAAATCAGCATATAATATTTCAAATACTTTGATCATGCAAAATGGTTAATATACAGTATATTGAATCAACTTAACTAAAATATTAGATAAAACATAAGAGTTTATAGGCATTTTTAGTGTACAAAACATATTATGATTGAGGCATTTCCAGGCCTCATCATAAAGCAATTTCATGGTTAAAGGATCAGCGCCAAGATCTCAGTCTCTTTTTATTTTGTAATTCATTCAAGGACATCCCTGCATTTTCCATTGATGAGGGTCCATTTGATGCCAAGGGTGATGACAAATATGAGGACGTGGTGGAGATTGCTAAGGAGGCATGTCTTGATGTTCTAAAATATATTCCTAAAGATGCACCGAAGGATGAAGAAAAGGCTACCATGCTGGAAACCGTTACCGCTTCTCCGATGCTTACTGACATTCCTCTCTAAGCGAGGATGGGGTTTCACCTATTGCTGGTTTTGTTTTGTTCCTTCGGTCTGAAGGATTTGGTCTAGTTGTGTCCTATGGGATTTAGGACTGTTTCTTTTTGCTCCTTTTTGTTCAAGGTTGATTCCTTTTTGATGTAGCAGGCTTACTGCCTCTCTTTTGTGTTCCTTTCTGTTCTCTTCTTGGGTTCCTCTTCTTGTCTCGTTGTTGTACAAGGCATTAGGGTGCCTTTCAAATGCCCTCTTTTGATAAATAAATTTTTTTAACTTACCAAAAAAATGAACTATGCAATGTCTAGAATTGATCCCAAGGATGAGGGAATGTTTAAATAGGGATTTTCTTGGGATTAGCATATAATATTATAAATAAAATATTATTTATAATAAAAGACTATTATAAATAAAAGAAAATTTATAATAAAGGAATATTTATAATAAAAGATTATTATAAATAAAAGAATATTATATCCATAAAGAAATATTTATAATAAAATATTATTATAAATGGAATAATATTATATTTATAATGAAATAATATTATATTTATAATAAAATAATGTCATATTTATAAAAGGTTATTATTTGAAATAAATAAAAGAATATTTATTATTAAATAAATAATTGTGCATTCGAATAATAAAAGAGTGATAGTTTATTTGGAATGGGATAAGATAATTATTTATAAATTTGAAAATTAAAAAAAAAAAAATTAAGATATTTTAAATATCTGTCTCTTGTCATCATATGCTGATAAGGGCAATCAGATTTACCTTGATGAAAAAAAATACTTTTAAGCTCAGTGGATGAAGGTCTTCAATTTAGGCAGGTATGCATTTATGAATGCAAGAACTTTTGGGTAGGGAAGGATGGGCATCCATGAACGTAAGTGTGAATGAGGAGACCCTTGAGGAGGATGGTTCATTTTTGTAGAAAAAAAAGGAATGGAAAGATGTTTCCAAAAGTAGAAGAGGAAATTTAGGGAGTTCTACCTTGCTACAATAAAGGAGTTGTAGGATTTCCTCCATATTACGTTGATTTAAAACTATTCACTCGTAGATTTAATGTGAATATGGTAGTTTTTAAGATTCAATTTGATGGTAAGTTAGAGTGATAGAAATTTTTGTATAAGACTTTCATTATTGCTTTATTTCAAAAATAGTTGCGATTGAGTAAACCCTCAAAAGGCAATTGTTTTATTTATTGTGAAACAACTACCTTTGTTTAGATAATTTATGCCTTCTTTGGCCCAATACGACCAGGTTTATAATAGGATCGAAACCCAAAGTTTTTATCCCCTTGTTTTACCTAGTTGAGCTGGTCTCAACTCGACAATTTTTAGAGACCAAGGATATGCACAAGGGCGAATTTCATAATTTATAGCAAATTTTAGGATTTTAATATTATTTATTTTGCTATTTTTGGTACCCTCAAGGTCGGCCCATTCGCCCAAAAATTATGGGAATTGATTTTTTTAGGGTAAAATTGCCCTGGTACAATATGTATTCTCTCCTAATATTTGTCCTAAAATTATTTTAAAAAACAATTATCCCGCCCAAATCACCTCTTGTAACCCCACTATATATAGGTAACCCTGGAGGCTGGGAGCGACACTCATAGTCTCAAGACGACTGTCACAAGGCGACTACAAAAAGCAACTGGCATAAGTGAGTGATAAAAGGTGACCGATAGAAGTGTGACACATTGCAACTATCACAAGGCGACTGACACGATGTGATTATCGCAACACGACTGACACCATGCAATCGATAAGCTATGACTGACACACCGCAACTGTCATGAGGTGACTGACATGTCGTGACTATCACAAGGTGACTAACATGCTACGACTATCACCAAGAAATTGATACGTTAGGATTGTCATAAGGTGATTTACATGTTATGACTATCATAGCATGACTGACATGTCGTGACTATCAAGACACGACTGTCACAAGGTGACTATCGCAAGGTGACTATCATACGATGACTATAAATCAACAAGTGTCACAAGATGACTGTCCCACTATGACTATCATATGACAACTATCAAAGGGTGACTATCACATGGTGAATGTAACACAGTGACTGACATACATGGCCAACCATTTGTCGATAAGTTTCTATTATCAATTTTATTTTATTTTTATACATTTTTGTTCATTAATGCTCAATAAGGAGGTTTTCCTATTATTTGGGCACCAATATCAAGCTTTCTTGGGACATATATTGTGTTGTCTTGAATAGTAGTTCTCTCTTTATCCAGTTATTTCCATTTTTAAAAATTATTTTCTTGTTACTCTTTTGTTTATATAGGTAAAATGTCACCTATTGGCAGTGGAAAGAAGGGAGGCTAGTCTTCCAGTTCCTATAAAAGGAGTATCCTCAAATATTTTCATAATATTTTGAAATCCAGTCAGCCATCAACATCTGCACAAATTGAAGGTATGAATGCCTTTACTTACTAACCAATTATTATTTTTTCATTGTTAATTTCATATATAATGTCTTCATTCATTAAGACGAGTGATTTTTGGTGTATGGATTTGTCTGTTGTTTATCTATATTTTTTAAAAGAAGGTATGATTTTAATAGAATGTATGTTTTTAAAAATAATAATAATAATGACCCTGGTATTGAGTATTGACCCTAGTATTATCTCTTCAGAAAACAATTTTTATCCTCGTATGAATCCACTTCCACATAACTACGATATTGAAAAGTCCACAAATGAAAATTTTATTAAATAAATGGAACAACAACATGAAGATATTCCTGAAACAAACACGCCAAATGAAAAACAAAGTAATAGTTCTTATGCAGTACCCACTTTCGGAGAATCTTCTTATAAAAAACATAAATGTGTCAGGTCATCTAGATGGACAATTAACAGATCATTTCAGCCTGATTAGGTTTCATATTTTCTA
This sequence comes from Wollemia nobilis, assembly GCA_028583015.1. NCBI lineage: Eukaryota > Viridiplantae > Streptophyta > Pinopsida > Araucariales > Araucariaceae > Wollemia > Wollemia nobilis. The sequence goes on along the minus strand of JAQPPZ010016710.1, from coordinate 7,394,295 downwards.
TTTGTTGAGCCAGTGATTCCAGAGAATAGTAATGAGGTAATAACAAAATTTATATGCATAATTTGCAACAATGTGAAAAATATCAATGTGAAAAATATCATCGATTGCAAGTTAAGAAAGATACGGTAGAAAAACATTGTGAAAAGGTTTATATAAAAACAAAAGAAAGTGATGGACCAATACAAAAAAAATTATAGGTGGAAGTATGCATCAGAGTGTGCCCATATCATATATGTATAATAATATGATAAAGCAATGAAAGAAAAATAAACTTTGGTTGAGAAAGGTGCAACAATTCAAGCCTAATTTCAAAAAATGGAAAAGTTCACTTTAGCTTCAAAAAGTTTACAGTTTGTTGTTGTACTCACTATTCTTAAAAAGGGTAGACCTATGTCAGATTTCATTGATTATAAATCTCTATTTTGACTAGCTGATGTGAAAAATTTACCCAACATCCATTAGTCAGATCGAAGTGGTTGGGAAATTGCAAAATGTATGTCATTGGTTGAGCAGGATGACCTCAAAGAGAAAATAAAAAAAGACCAAATTCATATCACTTTCAATTGATGAGGTGACTGTTGTTGACAACACATCTTGGATTTACATGCATGTTTACACATTGGAAAATTATTTAAGGAAACCTAATTTACTATGCAAGATGGTGGAAAATTACAATGCATAAAACATGTACAATGTTGTTGTTTCTAGTTTAAAGGAAATAGCAAGAATGAATGAAATAAAAATAGCCACTAAGTTAATATGTGTCGGAGCCGATGGTGTTGCTACAATGCAAGGACACATGAATGGTCTTTATGTTAGACTAATATTTGTTGCCCCATATTTGATCCCTATTCATTGCATGGCTCATAGAATTAATCTTGCATATAAAATTGTGGATACATTTACGAATGTAGCTAGAGTGGAAGACCTTGTCCATGAAATTCATGATTATTTTTCATGCAGTCCAAAAATATTTTTAGAGTTTCAACAGTTTGCACTTGGAGTTACTGATGGTAAAAAAACTCTTAAAAGATGTGGATACTAGGTGGATTTCAATGTATCAATCAGTATATAGAGTTTTCAAAGAATATCAATATTTGGAAGAGTTTATGTATGTAAACCGTAGGGTAGTTGATAAGGCTAAGGATTTGCTATTACGAATGACTGACTTTGAAACACTTCTCACATTGTGTGGCATTCTTTCAATGTTGGAAGAAATTAATGCTTTGATCAAAATTGCACAAGAAAGATCGATTTATATTGTGGATTTCATCAGGGCGAGAAAATGAATTTGCTTACATATTGATACGATGTATGCATCTGGTGAAAGTTTTATGGATCCCATGTTTGATATTTTGAGAGCATTGACAAACATGAATGATCCTCGAAACTTTTTGAAGTTCAATATAAGCGATCATATTTGTATTAATGTCCGCAGAAAGGAAATTATTTTATATTGTTTTTGTCGACAAATGGATATTGCTACAAATGAAGTTGAACAAATACCCATAACACACACTAGATTTCATGTGGTTGTAACAGATACAAAAATTAAATTGAAACAAATAGCATAATCATTGACAAAAGAGATCAGATACCATTTTCAAAGAGATGAATTACTTGAGGCTATGGGTGTGATTAACCTGATATTTTGGAATCCTTGTAATGAATACCATAATATAAGTGGTTTGTTTCAAAAATAAATGGGCAATATTACTAGCCATTTCACTAAACCTATGGTATTCAATGGTATTGAAATCAATGGCATTCTCAAAAAAGATCTTTTGACAAACCAATCAAACTGTTTTGAAACAACAATGTCTGCTCAAGTTTCACAATTTGCTAATCACAATGAAAGGGATTCTATTTCACATTTCTGGAAACATTTATATCCCAGTAGTATCCTGCAACATATTATGAGTGAATATTTTAGTCTGTATTAATTATGCCAAACGATGATTTTAGTATCTATTGAGGATGAAAAGGTATTTAGTGCATTATCATATGTAAATTCTAAAGTTCAGAATAGATTGGAAAAAAAATTGGAAAATTATTTGAGAGTATATGTGTCGACATATGAGGTTGAGAATTTTCCTTATGAAAGATCTTTGTCATATTGAAAATATTTGGCAGAGATAAGAGGTGTCATGAATACTCCGAATGATCGGGATAATGGTAACACTGATGACACTATGATGACATAATTTTTTGGAATGAATGTAGAATAATTTGCATAATCTGAAAAGAGTTTGTTTCAAATTTCACCATTATGATGCAAATATGCTTTCATTTCCTAATATTATATTGGGATTTAAATCATTTATTTGATTTGATTTCAAATATTGAGATTTTATTATATTTTGAGACATGTTTTCATGTATTTTGGAACAGAATATTGATTACTGCATCACAGATATTACTATTTTTTACATGTATTTTGATTTCATTTATTATGCTATCAATTATCAATAGAATATGTGTATATTATTATTTCATATATTTTGAAAACCATGTATTGAAAACAATGTATGGTAAACCATGTATTGAATAAACTATGTATTGAATAAACCATGTATTGAAAATTATGTATTGAAAACAATGTATGGTAAACCATGTATTGAATAAACTATGTATTGAATAAACCATGTATTGAAAAAAATGTATGACAAACCATGTATTGAATAAACCATTTATGGAAAACAATGTATTGAATATACAATTTATTGAAAACAATGTATGGCAAACAATGTATTGAATATCAAATTGATTTTAAACCATGTATTGAAATCATGTATACAATAAACCATGTATTGAAATCATGTATACAATACACCATGTATCAAATTGATTGAAACAATGTATTGAGTATACAATTTATTGAAAACAATGTATGACAAACCATGTATTGAATAAAGTATAGACCATGCATCGAAAACAATGTATGGCAAACAATGTATTGAAATAATGTATAAAATTTATTGAAAACAATGTATTGAATATCAAATTTATTGAAACCATGTATTGAAACCATGTATACAAACCATGTATTTAAACCATGTATATAGCAAACCATGTATTGAAAATATGTATACAAACCATGTATTGAAAATAATGTATGGGAAACCATGTATTGGATAAACCATGTATTGAAACAATGTATGGTAATCCTTGTGTTGAAAACAATGTATTGAGTAAACTGTTTATAGCAAACTAGATATTGGTGCTCCATTATTGCGTCCACATAATTTAAAATTATTTATTGCATCCACAAAACTAATTAAAACATTACAATATTGAAATAAAAACTAAAAAGTAATATAAAATTTATGTAATATAAAATAATATGTTTAAAAATATGTTAAAATGCGAGTCTTTGAAACCATGTTTTTCACCACAATGCCACATTCTAGAATCATCAAATAAGGAAACAACAATTCTAATTTTCTAAGTTTTCTTACTACAAAGTGCCTGAACAGTCAGCTGCATCTACCTCAATATCCTTTGCTTCCAATGCACCAGACCGTACCAAACTATTAGTTGTAGCGTTTATCCCCGATAGCAATACAACTTATTCCTTCATGAGATCTTATTTAAATGGTGCATTCAGCTCTTTATCATTTTATTTTACTGTAGCATCCAAATCTAGGCCCTTTTCTTTGATAAACTTCTTCAGCCAATTGTTTTCTCCAACAGTGTGTTGTAGTCTCTTCTTCAATTCAATAGCATTAGTCACACTCATTTTTGCAGTCTTGATCCACATTTTCATGGCTAACACCTGCTACTTTAAATATTGATAATTAGACTGCAAAATACAAGAGAAAAATATTAATATTAATTAAAAAGTATATTAAAGAAAAAAATAATTTTCAGATATGTGTAAAACTTACATCTGTTGTAAGTCTTGCAGTTTTTGCCACTGCTACTTTCTTCTTGTCTAGTTCCCATTCATTGAAAAATGCTTGGGATTCGGCATTCAGGTTCTCTAATCAGTCAAGTATAATAGCCAGAACTTCATCACTACTTGTAGCATCAACCTTGATGGTGCCAGATTAAGCTTTTAGTAATAGAACATTGAGCTTTTGTGACTCATTATCTACCTTCAAAAATAGCTCCTTTCTATGTTCAAAGTTCTTGTATCGACCATTTATTGTTTTGATCATAAACTTAGCCCGATATTCCCATTGTCTTAATGTATCAATATCTACAAGAAGATTATTAGTAACATTAGCCCTACATCTATTTTCTAGTAAAATATTTTCTCAAAAGTTTATTTTATCATCATCAGTCAGATGATGATCGGTGTCGACATGCTGGTGGGGGTAATAGGAAACATCAGTGGCAACTCCTTCAACATTATCTTGTGCTTCATCACCTAATACTAGACCATGAAGCATATCACATATTTTTAGTGGTAAATTCAGATTATTCATATCTTAATACATAAAATCATCTTCTAGATTGGCATTTGGAGGAGGTATTTTAGAAGTGCTCTCTACATTTGATAAATTAGAAATTGTTAAAATTGGGAACGGTGTCCTTGAAACAATAGATTGACCCATAGTCTGAGTCTGAGTCTAAAGTGGTTGATGCAACAATGTGAGGAACTATTTTCCATGCATGCAAGATTGGTTCCTCATTAGTGGTACATGCTATGGTGATTTTTAGACTTACCGTAGATGAAATTGGCATTGATGGACTTGTAGTAGGACTGGTTGCTTTTCCTATTTTGCACCCGATGGAAGCATCTATTTTTTGAGTCTTGTAAATCGATTCGGTCCCTCTATAAAATTTAACATGAAAATTATAAATTAAAACTAGTTTTAAAAATAATGCCATTAAAATATAACAATTTTAACTAAACATACCCGACTCAGACTCTGCAGTAATCGTTGCTGGTGAAATGGTTATCCTTTGATCTAAAAATACTTAAAATATTTTCTCAAACTAAATATAATTGAATATTGTTAAAATACATTATTAAAATTAGAACTTTTAAAAAATATGTTTACCTTTTGAGCTAGAGGTTTCATCTTCAATGTTCACTGTAGCAGATGCATTTCCAGAAGTAAGAGGAGCAGCACATGTATGTTTTCCATCAGGAGACCTCCTACATTTACGGGTGGAAGGTATCGGTGACGATTGTGACTATGAGTTAGAATCACCAGATGCTTCTTGAATCCTGATGGCGACATCCTTTTATTGGACGAATGAGCTGCTCTTCTCTGTTTTCAAAAGAAAATTAGAAAATAGCAAGATTGATTAAAATTTGAAAATACATAAAAGAGAGATTATTCCAATATATAATTGTACTTGTATTTCATTCTCACTTATCTCAATACACAAAAAATCCGTGTGCAATGCAGTTGGAGGACTTTTTTGATGAATATTGTAATATGCTTCATAAAAAATACAAATAATATAGTTGGTGGAGGTTACCATATACATAGATTGGATTTTTTACATAGAAAGGTCCTATTTTAGGTGGTTATAAATGAAAGTGGACCAATCATATCTCTCTCCATCAATACAACGAATCAACAATGACAAAGCCCAAAAGGGTTTTTTTGTAGGTTGGCCCTGCAAAATAAGCCTTCCCAAGAACAATATAATATAGGCATAAAGAAAATTATTTGAAATGTTAGAAATGTTCAAACCCATTTTTGATTTTGAATAATTAATTGAAAAATAGAGAGAACATTATTAGAGAATGGACATTGGAAACAACAATACATCAAAATTAAGGATAAACAAAAATGAAATTTTCAAAAACTTACCTTTCAAATGGTCTGGATTCATGGTATATTTGGATTCCAGCGTTGATTTGTTAGAATCAGTCAACATGTACTGGTTCTTAATAAGGAGACCATTCAAAAATGGTAGTCCTATTAATCGTTGAGGGATTCACAATAAAAACAACTCATGTATCAACTTAGATCTGTACAGTGGATACATCATGGTCATAGGAACTAACAATATGTTGTATCAGGGAGACGCTGACATCCAACTATGGCATCTTCATGACTCCAGCAAGTCCAAAGGTGTACAAATAGTTGGAATCTCTCCTAGGAATGTTAAAAATGTTCTTGACGTTCGGGTAATAGTAGCTCTTGAATGATACCCTAGAAGGGAGAGGAGAGGAACTGCTAGCCATTTCTAAAAATGGTGGGAAAATTCTAGGAAAACGTTGGTAAAATACCCTAAAAATGATAAAAAACCGCTTGAAAAAAGGTCTAAAAATACCTTAAAAATGGCCTAAAAATGATAAGAAAACATTTAGAAAACCATTTGGAAAAGGTCTAAAATTGTTGTAGAAAATGCACTAAAAATATTGGAAAAAGCTTTGAAATTGCTTTGGAAATCATCTTGTGAAAGGTGAAAATGATGTTGTTATTCTATTTATAGAAGTCTGCATGCCTAAAGTTGATGTATGCATGACACGTGGCAAAGGAGAGGACACATGGCAGCACCTTATTGATGGTATTTGGTGGTCGTATTCTTCCTGTTGCCATGTAACAGTTGTCGTGTGATAGTTACCACTTGACAACCACCATGTGATAATCTTCATGTGATAGTCACCACTAGATAGTTGCCACTTGATAGTGACAATATGGTGGTCACCACTTGACAGTCATAATATGGTGGTCACCACTTGATAGTCACCATTGGCAGTCACCCTTTCTAGGTGCTTCTTGGCAGTCATCACTTGACAGTCACCGTTTGACAATCACCACTTGAAAGTCACCACTTGACAGTTGCCACTTGATAGTCATCGCTTGACAGTTGCCACTTGACAATTGCCACTTGACAGTCACTTCTAATTAGTCGTAACTTGACAGTCACCACTTGTCAGTCCCCTTTGGTGATCATTCATTGACAGTAATGTCTAACAGTCATGCCTTGACAGTCGCTTCTGTCAGTCGCCTTGTGAAATTCGCTTCTGTCAGTCACCATTTTTAAGGTTGAAAAATTTGCTGCATATTTTTTAAAAAATCACCAATATTTTATAATTTTTTTGCAAAAAATTAAAATAGTCAGCCTGATGTTTATACACCTTAGGACTAGATTCACCTCAATTTTATAAATACACTTTGGAGCCAACCCCTTATGCATAACCCTATTAGAGACCCATATTTAAAAAATTAAAAATAAAACTTACAACATGTTAGGGGATTTGATGCCCTGAATCAACCCTATAAGATATGATGTTTGCTTTGTTTTCGTTGTGTTGTATTACAGTCTAATACAAAGAAGAGCATATGCTCTAAAAAATGTTTTAATTAGTTCTCTTCAGTCTTCTTTTTTATCTATTGAAACTTGCATTGCCAAAAACCCCAATGGAGATGCTTGTGTTGGTTTTATTTTGTATAGCGAAATAATATAGGTTTAATTAAATGGATTTAATTAAATAAATTTATTTTTCATAGTGAACTGATATAGATTCAGTAAAAAAAAGGTATATAGTTGCTTGTGATAGTGGGGTTCAATTCCTATTTAAAAATAAATAAAATTTTAAAATTTCCATCAAGCAAAATGAATTAGGGTTTGATTTATATCATATTTAATTGAAGATCGTCGGTTGGAGAAAATGAAATGAAGGAATCCAATTTATAAAATATAGTTTACATTCAAGATTTTATTGACATTGTTTAAAATAGAAAACAACTTATTATATTAGTTATAATATTCATTTTTGGCATTCATTAATGAAGATACATTATTATATTGTTTATAATATTCATTTACAACATACATTGAAAGAGTAATGAAAACATATTATTATATTGGTTATAATATTCATTTGCAACATTCATTTGAAAGAGTAATGAAAATAGATTATTATATTGGTTATAATATTCATTTGCAACATTCATTGAAAGAGTAATGAAAATAGATTATTATATTGGTTATAATATTCATTTTCGGCATTCATTGAAAGAGTAATGAAAATAGATTATTATATTGGTTATAATATTCATTTCTAGCATTCATTGAAAGAGTAATGAAAATAGATTATTATATTGGTTATAATATTCACCTACGATATTCGTTTGAAAGAATCATGAGAGTAGATTATTATATTGGTTATAATATTTATTTGTGGTATTCATTTGAAAGAGTAATGAAAGTAGATTATTATATTGGTTATAATATTCATTTGCGGTATTCATTTGAAAGAGTAATGAAAGTAGATTATTATATTGGTTATAATATTCATTTACAACATTCATTTGAAAGAGTAATAAAAATATATTATTATATTGGTTATAATATTATTTTGAAGTCTTCGTTTGAAATAATATAATTTAGAAAGAATGAATATCTTGAAATAAAGAAAATAATTTAATTTAGGTTATATTCAAGGAAGCATAGTTTATTTGGATAATTAAAGGTATGGGACTTTGATTATTTGAAATAAAGGAAATATAGTTTATTTGGATAATTAAAGGTATGGGACTTTGATTATTTGAAATAAAGGAAACATAGTTTATTTGGATAATTAAAGGTATGGTACTTTAGTTAATTTAATGGAATTATATTATGGGACTTTAGTTAATCAAAGGAGTAGACTATGATGAAAGTAGATTATGTTCAATTGAGGTAATATAATCTATGTTTGATGAAAGTAGATTATGTTCAGTTGAGGTAATATAGTCTATGTTTGATGAAAGTATATTATGTTCAATTGAGGTAATATAGTCTATGTTTTATTAAAGTAGATTATGTTTAATTGAGGTAATATAGTCTATGTTTGATGAAAATAGATTATGTTCAAAGGAAATAATATAGTCTACATTAATGAATATGGATTATGTTAAATAAAATAGTGTAGTCTATATGGAATTGAAAGAATATAGGTTATACTTATATCTTGAAGAGTAGAATTATATTTTAAGGTTAAGAGTATGGGCTGAAATATAATCGATAAGTACTTAATTGATTAAGAGAGTGGTCTCTTAGTTAATTAATAAAATATGGTTTGAGATGTGGTTGCTTAGCTAAGAGTATGGGCTCTTAGCTGAAACCAATGGGATAATCCTAATGTAAAATGGGTACTAATATTATGAATACATTAGACCTTTAGGATGGTACTACTCCTCTAATAGATTTCAAGGAAGGAGCTACCCTTAGAGAAGCGATTGTATAATCAGTTATGTGGATTAAAAGATAAATTCATGATAAATATGTGAGAACTATGAGTTCTTATGCATTGTATTGGCATATATTTAGGAGAAAATTATGGGATTCCTTGTATTAGTGAAGACCAAACTTATGCAATAAAGGAAACATTTGAGGTTGGGTTTTCTTGTAAGGGTTTTCCATAAGATATATATTGTGTTATGGGTATGTTTATTTTATCTTACTTTTAATGTATCTATTGCTAGTTGATTCTCATGTTTGCTTTGATTAGATGTTTAGTAGATATTGTTATTTTTTTATCTAATTAGATAAACTTTATGGTTGTTAAGTATGTGCTAGTTTTTAGTGTTGTTGTGCTTGTTAAAAAAATTTCTAACAACCCACTTAGTTAGTTTAGGTCGTTATATTTGGGATAAAATTTGTAGCTCGATGGACTATATGCTTTCGTAAAGAAAATATAGGAACAACGGACTCGAGGCTCCCTTAGAATGTGCTAAGGTTTAGGTAACTTCCTATTCAAGTCCTTACTTAGTTAAGCAAAAGCTGAGAAGACCTTGAACTACCGATTGCTTTGAAATCTAAGCACATAGTTTTTGGACTATGAGCTTCTCTAGCTAATATCTAGTTATGATAGACTAGAAACAAGAAAGGATAAGCTAAAGGATTGCTTAAGGATTGATCCTAGAGATAGGTAGTTTTGCTCTGATATTCTATCTTGTGTAAAGCAAGCATAATCCTAGTCATTAACAAATAGAGGAATATGAAATGATTTAGTCTGTAAATATAAAATAACTTAACCCCTTTATGGTTAAGGAGAATGGCACCTTGCAAAAATACAAGCATGGCCCAAATTACTACCAAAAGGGTAATAATGGTCGAACCCAAGATGACCTTATAAGGATGCAAGTGTGGCGGTGAACATTATTGGTCTAAGTTAGTTATGGGAGATATAACTACCTTTGGAAAGTACAATTGAAGGTAATAATAGCTTATCCAACTCCTTGATGTGATGATACCAATATAAGGATGAGACGAAGACGATCTTCTTAAAATTTGAGGTTGGCTAAAACATGATGAAGCTAAAGCTAGACCCTAAAGGAAATTTTTGGAAGAAATTCCAATAGAGGTAGAAAACCTCATAATTGTAGTTTAGTTACTACAAGAGCAATAGATTAATAAAGGGAACATACAAACCAATGAACTCAAATATTGGATATTATAAATCAAATTTCTAGAATAAAATTCCAAAGCAGATAAGAGGAAAATCTTGCTACAAAATATTATGAAGGAAAAATCTCATATAAAGGTAGAGCTAGCCATTCAGGGTATCCAAATAAATTGATAAAATCAGCTAAGGTATGGTTGTGTGATTTTGAAACATGTCTTTTTTTTCATGAATTATTCATTAGTAACCCAGGTAGTAGGGTTACCTTTCATGTGCAAGGTATAGCTTTTGAATGATGGAATAACTTCAAATCTAGGAATGAAAATTTAGAGGTATGGTTTTGTTCAAGCCTTAAACAATGACAATTATAGCTTATTTATGCATAATATACCTACATAGATGGTACTTGTATATGGTATTGATCATTATTGTAATATGCATAGTATACCTACACATATGATACTTGTGTATGGCATAGAGATGGGTGTATCCTTAATAAGTTCGAGAAAAGAATGTTGGTTCATAGTAGATAAGGAAACCTAACCTTGATTAACTTAGGATAACCTTAGGGAGGAACTTAGGATAATCTTGATTAAATATTCCTCTAAAAGCCTAAACTAGATAGGTTTACAAACATCTAGTGGTTTTAAGTAAGCATGGTTATCATAGTAAAGATGGGATGGATGACTTTAGTTGTCTCATTGATAAGATGAGATAGATAGATAGAGTCAACTCAAAATAAAGATGATATGGATGACTTTAGTTATCTCATCAATAAGATGAGATAGATAGATAGATTCAACTCATAGTAAATATGGGATGGATGAATTTAGTTGTCTCATTGATAAGTTGAGTTAGATAGATAGAGTCAACTCATAGTAAATATGGGTTGAATAACTTTAGTTGTCTCATCGATAAGATGAGATAGATATATAGAGTTAGCTCATAGTAAAGAGGGGATGGATGGATTTAGTTTTCTCATCGATAAGATGAGATATATACATAGATATAGCTCATAGTGAAGGTGATATGGATGGCATAGGTTAGCTCATATGAATATGAGATAGATACCTTAAGTTAGCTCATTGTAGATGAAATGGCTATTCTTGGTTAATTTAAATGTATTTAATAAGAAAGAATAGATGTAGAGTTCTATTCTTAGGATTTGAGCTTACTTATATGGAAAAGAGTAGGTAGGAAATCTACTCTAGAGAGGATTATGGGATCCTCTCCTTAAGTTGTTAAAGAATGAACCAGATTTTGAGTTTAGTGAACACTGAAAGGCATAAAGAATACATCTAGAGAGAAAATATTGAGATTAGGAAACAAGAGAATCCTGCTTAGGTCCAAGCACTTAAAGAAGGCGTATACCAATTTGAATTGAAATCACTTGGATTTAATGGATCAAATCAAGAAAATGCAATATCAAGATGAAAATTGCGATGAATTTCAGGTTAAAAACAAAGGGAATCTTGAAAAGAGTAAGATTTCGATATGGATGATGAACTCTTGTGCCTTAAGGATGGGGTATTTTTATCAAAAATTGATAATTTGAGATGATACATTATGTAGAAATTGCAATGTTTTCTTCTTTATCTTGCCTTGTAGGTACAAAGATATGGGAAATTAGGAACAAAACCTCCTTTTGGATAGATTTGAAGAAGGATGTTATTACTTTTGTTGCTCAATAATTAGGATTGCATCTCATATGGAGTGAGTGTAATATTGATATTGGTAGGGGATGATGAAATCTTGTTTAAACTCAATAGAATGGAAGTTAGACATTATCCTTGATCATCTAACTTTGTGTAGCAATAATATTTTTGCAGGAAACACCCGAGACGGTGTTTAACCCCGGGGGTAGTATGTCATGACCCTCCCTAGCAGGCCTTATGGCATGGAAAACTAGGTGTTGTTGAATGATAATTTATACTTAGTTTTGTTGTAAATGAACAACTATGCAATGTCTAGAATTGACCCCAAGGACGAGGGAATGTTTAAAAAGGGATTTTCTTGGGATTAGTATATAATATTATAAATAAAATATTATTTATAATAAGAGACTATTATAAATAAAATAATATTATATCCATAAAAATATTTATAACAAAATATTATTATAAATGGAAGAATATTATATTTATAATAAAATAATGTTATATTTATAAAAGGTTATTATTTGAAATAAATAAAAAAATATTTATTATTAAATAAATAATTGTGCATTCGAATAATAAAAGAGAGATGATTTATTTGAAATGGAATAAGATGCTTGTTTCAAAGTTTAAAAATTAAAAATAATAAATTAAGATATTTTAAGTATTTATCTCTTGTCATCATATCCAGATAAGGGCAATCAGGTTTGCATTGATGAAAAAAGGACATTTAAGCTCAATGGATGAAGGTCTTCAAATTGAGTAGGTATGCATTTATGAATGCAAGGACTTTTGGGCAAGGAAGGATGGGCATCCATGAACATAAGTGTGAATGGCAAGACCATTGAGGAGGATGGATTGATTTTGGAAAAAAATGCGAAGGGGAAGATATTTTCAGAAGTGGAATAAGAAATTCAGGGAGCCCTACCTTGTTGGAATAAAGAAGTTGGAGGATTTCCTCCATATTACATTGATTTAAAACTATTTGCTTGCAGATTTAATGTGAATATGCTGGTTTTTAAGATTAAATTTTATGGAAAGTTGGAGTGATAGAAATTATTGTTTAAGACTTCCATTATTGCTTTATTTCAAAATCGATTGCGATTGATTAAACCCTGGGAAGGTAATTATTTTGTTGACTATGAAATAACTACCTTTGTTTGGATGCTTTATGCCTACTTTGGCCCAATACGACCAGGGTTATAATAGGATTGGAACCCAAAGTTTTTACCCCCTTGTTTTACCTAGTTGAGTTGGTCTTAGCTTAACGGTTTTTGGAGAGCCGTATTTTAAAAAAAACCTGCAACCTGTTGGGGGATTTGATGCCTTGATTCAACCCTGTAATATGTGATGTTGAATTTATTTTTGTTGCATTGTAATATGGTCTAATGTAGAGAAGAGCCTACACTCTCAGACAAGTTTTAATTAGTCCTTTTCAGTCTTCACTTTCATCTGTTGAAACCTGCATCATCAAAAAACCTAGTGGAGATATTTGTGTTGGTTTTATTTTGCATAGAAAAATAATATAGGTTTAATTAAATGGATTTAATTAAATAAACTTTTTTTTCGTAGTGAATTGATATAGATTTTGTATAAAAGGTATATAGTTTCTTGTGATAGTGGGGTTCAATTCCTAATTTTAAAAAAATAGAATTTGAACCCGTCCATCAAGCAAAGAAAATTAGGGTTTGATTTATAGCATATTTAATTGGAAACTGTCGGTTGGAGAAAATGAAATGAAGGAATCTAGTTTATAAAATATAGTTTACATTCAAGCTTTGATTGACATTGTTTAAAATGGAATATAGATTATTGTATTGGTTATAATATTTATTTTTGGTGTTCATTAAAGTAGTAATGAAGATAGATTATTATATTGTTTATAATATTTATTTATAGCATGCATTGGAGTAATGAAAGTAGATTATTATATTGGTTATAATATTCATCTACGACATTCATTTGAAAGAGTAATGAAAGTAGATTATTATATTGGTTATAATATTCATTTGCAACATTTATTTAAAAGAGTAATGAAAGTAGATTATTATATTGGTTATAATATTCATTTGCAACATTTATTTAAAAGAGTGATGAAAGTAGATTATTATATTGGTTATAATTCATCCGCAACATTCATTGAAAGAGTGATGAAAGTAGATTATTATATTGGTTATAATATTCATTTGTGGCATTCATTTGAAAGAGTAATGAAAGTAGATTATTATATTGGTTATAATATTCATTTGTGGCATTCATTTGAAAGAGTAATGAAAGTAGATTATTATATTGGTTATAATATTCATTTGCGACATTCATTTGAAATATTGATAAAAGTACATTATTATATTGATTATAATATTCATTTGTAGCATTCATTTGAAAGAGTGATGAAATAAGATTATTATATTGGTTATAATATTCATCTGCAACATTAATTAAAGGAGTAATAAACATAGATTATTATATTGGTTATAATATTCATCTACGACATTCATTTGAAAGAGTAATGAAAGTAGATTATTATATTGGTTATAATATTCATTTGCAACATTAATTTGAAAGAGTGATAAAAGTAGATTATTATATTGATTGTAATATTTATTTGTGGCATTCATTTGAAAAAGTGATGAAAGTAGATTATTATATTGGTTATAATATTCATTTGTAACAATCATTTGAAAGAGTAATGAAAGTAGATTATTTGAAATAAAGGAAACATAATTTATTTAAATAATTAAAGGTATGGGACTTTAATTATTTGAAATAATGGAAACATAGATTATTGGATTAATTAAAAGTATGTGACTTTAGTTAATATGATAAATGAAATTGGATTATTGGATTAAATAAATGTATGGGAATTTAGTTAATTTGATAAATATAATTGGATTATTGGATTAATAAAAGGTATGGAACTTTAATTAATTTGACAAATGGAATTGGATTATGGGACTTTAGTTAATCAAAGGAGTAGACTATGATGAAAGTAGATTATGTTTAGTTAAGGAAATATAGTCTATGTTTGATGAAAGTAGATTATGTTCAATTGAGGTAATATAGTCTATGTTTGATGAAAGTAGATTATGTTCAATTGAGGTAATATAGTCTATGTTTGATGAAAGTAGATTATGTTCAATTGAGGTAATATAGTCTATGTTTGATGAAAGTAGACTATGTTCAATTGAGGTAATATAGTCTATATTTAATGGAAATAGATTATGTTCAAATGAAATAATATAGTCTACATTAATGAATATGGATTATGTTAAATGAAATAGTGTAGTCTATATTGAATTGAAAGAATATAGGTTATACTTATATATTGAAGAGTAGAATTATCTTTTAAGGTTAAGAGTATGGGATCTTAGTGGAAATATAATCGATAAGTACTTAAGAGAGTGGTCTCTTAGTTAATTAAGGAAATATGGTTTGAGATGTGGTTGCTTAGCTAAGAGTATGGGCTCTTAGCTAAAACCAATAGGATGATTCTTATGTAAAATGGATACTAATGTTATGAATACATTAGACCTTTAGGATGGTACTACTCCTCTAATAGACTAGGAGGAAGGAGCTACTCTTAGAGAAGCGATTGTAGAATTTGTTATGTGGATTAAAAGAGCAATTCATGGTAAAGATGTGAGAACTATGAGTTCTTATGCATTGTATTGGTATATGTTTGGGAGAAAGGATTATGGGATCCCTTGTATTAGTGAAGACCAAACTTATGCAATAAAGAAAACATTTGAGGTTGGGTTTTCCCATAAGGATTTTTCCCATGATATATATTGTGTTATGGGTATCTTCCTTTTATCTTACTTTTAATGTATGTTTTGCTAGTTTATTCTCATGTTTGATTTGATTAGATTAAATGTTTAGTAGATATTATTCTTTATTGATCTAATAGATAAAATTTATGGTTGTTAAGTATGTGCTAGTAGGTAGTGTTGTGCTTGATAAAAAAAATCTAGCAACCCCCTTAGTTAGATTTTGGATTGTTACACTCAAGAAATTCAAGAAATAGAAAATAAGTACGAAAATGAAGTAAGAGCCCTTATTATAAGAACTATAGACAATGCAGGTATAGATCAAATTGAATAAAATGTAACAAGAATGATAATAGAAATTATTTAGAAATTTCTAAATTTCTAAAGGCACTAATGTTTCTAATTAAATTTTTTTTTTTTTGCTAAAAAATAGATATTAGGAATAAATAAAAGGTGTAGATCAAAACCATGAATGTTTTAGAATTGTAAGATCTATGAGAAGACCAAACGAAAAAAACATGTTACATTAGTAAATTAGAATGGAATAAAATCATGGACATTTTGAAATATTTTTATGGACTAAAAGAAATTTTGATAAGCATTGCAAGCAACATCTTAATAGGTCAGTACTAGAACTTCAAGCAACTTGAGATCCAAAGCCAAAGAACAAAGACAAGATTTAAATATTGAAGGGAAAAGTCTTCACACCAAATAATGTAATATGAGGGGGTGTTGGCGATTATTTGGTACCTTGAGTACAATTGTAAATATTTAGATTAGGATGTGAGTTTATTATTTAGTATGTGTCAAGGTGTGAAGTGTGTTTATATGTCATGTAATAAAGTGTGAGTTATGAGTGAAAGGTGTCATGTGTGCAAGTGTGAATTATGAGTGAAAGGTGTCATGTGTGTAAGTGAAGAGTCAAGAGTGAGAAGTGTCATATGTGATGTGTGAATATTGGAAGTAGGAAATTATGTAATCACGAGAGAATTTATCATCATGTAAGAAAGGCATATGCAAGGTTGCATATCCCATGAATTTAAAGAGAGATAAAAATAGGAGTATTAAAGAGCCTCATGTAAGGGTAAATATTGATGGCAAAGCTCTATGATAAGTGATTTGAATGTAATAGATTTTGGATTGTAATAGATTATCAATAAATATTTTCTCTTGTGCAATGTTAGTGTTATTATGGAGTGAGATTATTTGCATGTGATTATACGATCCTAGGAATTATACACCTATGATATTTTGGGCTCACTTTGCTATCAATATTGCAATTCGATCTAACCCTTCTTCCTTATTGACACTCTATGCATCATGCTTTGATTCCTAGAGCCCTTATGTTCTCTCTTGAGGTTTCTTTTGTCTTTCGAGATGATGTAAGCTATCTAATGATTGTCAAAACTTTTTCTCATCTTATTGCATTTGGATTTTATAAACTTTTGAGGTTGGGCTAAACTTTTGTCGGGTATTTAGAAAATTACTTTTTACCTATCCTTTTGTTGGACCTTTTGGATGTTTATCTCTCAAAAATTTTATTTTGTCCACCCTCAAAAGATTTTTGTGAATCATGGTCAAAAATTTTGGAACTTCTCTTCTCCTTTCTCCTTTGAAACTCTCTTATCTTCTAACCTTAAAAATTATTGTTCTTCTTATGTCCATCAAAACTTCTCCATTGCTTTTTATATTTTCACAACTTTTGCCTTCCTTCCTTGGTTGGAAATTTTATAAAATGGCACCATCCCTTTGATCAAATTTTTTTACCCATATTGGTTTGATGTCTTGTTTCTCGCCTTCTGCTGGCTTTGTCTTTGTTTCATTCTTCTCTTAAAAAATATCTTAAGGAAAAAATCATTTAGTGTAGTGAAAATTCACTACAGGTATTATGGATAGTTTGCATGGGAAACATAACCCACGGTTGATTATATTTTAATATTTTATTATAATAATGAGTGGTAAAAGGGTTTATGAATATGGATATATAGAGAAGGAATATTGTCGTTGTAATTAAGGTATCATATCAATTATTCTTTGTAATAGTCTTGGCTCATGGAATATATGTGGAGTGATTTCTTTCTTAAGGAGTATTGTTGGTGGTGCCCTAACCTAAGGGTATTATTTATATCTATGTTTTATTATGTGAATTATTATTTTGGTTATAATTTATGGATGAATATTTATTATTTCATTAAAATATGGATGAATTTTTTTGATAAGAAATGAGGTTCATAATATCCTCTATCCAAGTTTTAAGGTTTTAACCTTTTTGAAAAAAATAATCAAAATTATATTATATCTATAGGATCATTCTTTTGGCACATTGATCATTTTGAGAATTGCAGAAGCAACTTTTAACTTGACATCACATTTGAAATATGTGTTTAAGAGAACTTGTGAACTTATTGCAAATGAAGTATATTTTAAATTAGGTACATTTGTTGTTTATATCCTTGGGATTGGTGCTAGACAAACAAATCTCACATCCAAAATTATAAGTTAGTTATTGTTTACCCCATCCCCAATATACTTTTGCCTTTACCCCTTTCAACTAGGATTAATAGTAAATGACAAGTATTTTTTCTAAATGGGAATAAGTTTATCTTGCAAATCAAATAGGGAGAACTAAAGTTGAAGTCAAAGGTCAAGTCTTAGGTTGGCATATTCTCAATTTTAAAATCCCAATATTTGCCCTTGTTTCTATTCTATATTGTGCTAATGGATGTGATTTTTACTCATATTTTAAAGAATGTCCCTCATTTTTAATGGTTTTACAATTTTAATCAAAAAGTCTATTCTTTCAATGGTGCTACTCTTGAAATGGCTTAACAATTTGATGATCCTATTGGAAGAAGAGATGAGCCTTCCTTCCACTTGGGTTGGATCCCACAAAAAAATAATCCTATCGATGGTTCCTAGGGTGAGGATGAAAACAAATTCACTTTTAGGCCATATAGCTTTGGCAACTATCAGGGAGGATATTTCATTCATCTTGGTTTATTGAAGGATGAATATGGTGGGGCAAAGCTCTTTTTTGAGGTCAACTACAATTCGTCTCTTTGGGGCAACGTTTAGCCCTCTCACATTCCAAGTGAATAGCTTCATATCGAACCATTGGGGGAGTTTTTCCTTCCCTTTCCATGCTAGATGGGAGGTTTTTTATTCTTTGGATATTCTTTCAGAAGGTTGATATGGTCAGCCATCAAAGTATCTTAGGACCCATTAGCTATGTCATCTACTGCTTATTTTCTCCTTTGGTCTGCTAGGGATGGTCTACCCCTTTTCTTCTCAATCCCAAAATCAATGATGGAAGTTTTGCTTTGGGTCTACTTTGTATTGAAGCTTTCAGATCGAGCCTAGGATGGGACTAGACTGCCCTCATCCTCACCATAGATATGGATGGATGCTAGGTTAGGATCCTATAGGGGGTGAGCCTTAGAGTAGGATGGAGATCCCCTATGGATGGTTAGTTGAGCCTAGGGGGAGGTGGGTTAACCATCAGGGAGGAAACCACATAGTTATCACAAGACATATTAGTATGGGGTTCATAATAACATACCTGGTCCATGCCTCCTGGTGGGGTGGTGATAGCACTACTGGATCCATGGATTGCCTATGATGAGGTCTTACTTAGGGCTCTATCCTACGCGTGATGAACTACCAAGTTACCCTAGATAGACTGCGCTACAGGACCTTCCTAACCTACATGCACTATAGGGCTTTCCTGGATGGGCTGATCTAAAGGAACTTCCTGGACTACTTATTTCCTATGGATGGGAGGGTTCCTAGGGACATAGTTTTGATGGCCTGAGAACCAGTTTTAGGATTTGAGATGCTCTTAAGGATCAATGGTGTTTTTGACCTTATATTTATTCACTTGGTTGGGGCATTGGTTTTGGAGGTGGTATTACATGTTACAATGCCCATAGAAATCCAACTTGTTCTCATTTTCAAGTGTTTGGTGCCACCTGTAGGATCCCAAAACTAGGTTAACAAAGGAGGGTACCTCCCTATCTAGGTTGGTATTGACACATATGCAAGCATGGACTATTTTGGATCTTAACTTGGTAGTTGGGTCAACCACCACAAACTCCCCTACTACCTTAGCAATGGATTTTAGGACATCTTCTTGCCACAGGTGGAAAGGCGAGTTTAGGAGGCAGACCCATACAAGAGTGTAGTTGATGTTCTGAGTCTTGGGGTTGAAGTCTGCAGCCCATCACCTGAGGAATAGGCTCCTCCTCCCCAGGAACCAAGGACCCCCGGTTAAGATCCGACTTGTGTCATCATGGTTATAGAGCTTGATGATGAAGAAACCCTTAGAGATGGTAATTATCTCCATGTTTCCTAAGGTTATCCATTTATAAAATGACCATCACCTTATGGTTTTCATGTTCGACCATCCTCACACAAATTTTTTGATTAGGGCAAAGGAGGCCTTGGATACGTAGGAGCAAAAGACCTCTATAGGGATCTCAATGTCTGACCCAACCTGGGCTAGGTGTGTTCCTATCAGGGATGGGGACCTCATCCAAGAGCTTGGACATAGGATGCCATGCCAGGACGTGAGGATCCCTTTGTAGCATTTTTTTTAGAGGGTACTTTATCCTGGGGGTCCGTAGGGTGGCACCCTAGAATCACTTCCCCTGCACTGTTCTTAGTTGGCCCTGCTGGGTCCTCCGATGATACTCCTAGGTGGATCCCGCCATCACCTTTGAATTTTGATGTTTCTCCCACCATCTTACTATCCATACTCCAAGAATATTTGAAGAACTTCTTGTATTCTCATATAAATGAAGTATATTTTAAATGTCCATTTGTTGTTGAATTCCTTGGGATTGGTTCTAGACAAACAAATATCACATCCAAAATTATAATTTAGTTATTGTTTACCCCCTCCCCTAATATACTTTTGCCTTTACCCATTTCAACTAGGATTAATAGTAAATGACAAGTATTTTTTTTCTAAATGGGAATAGGTTTATCTTGCAAATCAAATACGAAAAACTAAAGTTGAAGTCAAAGGTCAAGTCTTAGGTTGGCATATCCTCCATTTTAAAATTCCAATATTTGCCCTTGTTTCTATTCTATATTGTGCTAATGGATGTGATTTTTACTCATATTTTAAATAATGTCCCTCATTTTTTATGGTTTTGCAATTTTAATCAAAGAGTCTATTATTTCAATGGTCCTGTTTGCACAAATCTTCAAATCTTAGTGGAAAACATCCCTTCAAGGTTTTACCAATTTTATATTTTAAAGTCATCTATGGGAACCCTTTAGATTGATCACCCATAGGCATGTTTGGAAGTAGAGATGTCAAGGTGTAATTTCTAGTTTAATGCCTCCTTGTGGGATTTTTTTGTTGAACTTAATTTCAAATTTGATCTTGTAAGAATCTAGCATTTGTAGGGATGTACACAACCTAGCCAAAAGTGTGGAAGCAATGATGAATAAACTTGAATATATTCATCATTAGGTACAATATCTCTTACATGCATAGGATGAGAGGAGCTCAAAATTAGTTAAACAGCTGGCAAAATTCTCTACTTTTATTGCCAACATATAGTCAAATGTTTAATATGTAGACCATAGGTTCTCTATAATGGTTATAGTGCTTAAGAACAATGATACACACTTGGCTGAAAATCCCTCTAATAAATGATTTTTTTAATGCAATGGGAAATAGATAACACCTTTTCCAAATATTGGATAGGGCTCAAGCATCACCACTATAAACCCTAGCCCCTCTAACAAATTATTGTTATACTATATGGTATTGTAACAAAAACAAAGACTTATTTTGTATTTGTTTTTTTTTTTTTTTAAACTAATTTACGATATTGTTAATTTAAAGTTGGTTTACCTTTTTAATTTTAATTTAATTTAATTTTGTATGTTTCTATGGTGTATATTGACTTTTTATTAAAAAAATTAGTTGTATTGTTTTATTTATTTTTTTAAGGTTGAAAAATGTATTCACATGGCAAGAATCAAATTACGTTCATAGGTATGCCACTTTTGGCAAGCCTTAAACTTCAAATTTAACCCATATTAGCATCTCCAAAACTAACAAAAAACTTAGTACCATCTAAAAATCATAGACTTTTATTCTAATACCACTCCTACTTTATGTTGATCCGATGTAACCTAGTAGTTATAACAGTCCTGCAAACACTACCAGTGTTGTCCCAAAATGGGTCAAACAGTGCTACAATAGGCACCAAAAACCCAACAAATAACTCTTCATCATACATTAACCCACAAGGCTCAAAGGAATCTAGACTTGTTCTCATCCCTACATAAGTATTTTTTGGTCAATAAAAGAACCATTTTTTTCACTTTCAGCCATTCAAAAGTGTCCTTATCCTAATTAGAATTCAGCATGTATCTAACTGAACTTTCACTACCTTGTTTAGCCAAAAGGTTAGCTACTGGATTATTTTATATATTAACATAGAGCAAAATGACTTCCTCAAATTTCTACCATATGGACTTAATTTGGCCCACAATGTTCCTTATCCTCCAGGTTTTTTGTCTAAAGTTTCTAATAACATCCAGAAGCCCCACCATAATGTGTGTCAGCCTTAACTATGATTCGAACCCCATTATCCCAAGCATTGAGAGAACATTATCTAATGGCCAACCATTAATATTAATTTTTAGTAGCCCTTCCAAGACCCTCCAACTCCCAATGAATAATATTCTCATTGAAATATTTTTTGAGAAAACTAATGATTGAAACCCCTAGGTTATCCTTAGCCGCACTATCACAATTTATCTTTTACCAACATATGGGAGGGGGTTGCCATGATAAAAACTTCTACGACTTAGTATTCAACTCATTCTCCTAGTTTTTTTGGTCCCTAATGTGAACTCTAACAATTTTAAAAACCTTGGTAATAATTTTATGCCAAACTAGCTCCAATGGACTGAAATCCTCTCTAAAAAATATGGAATTTATGTTTAGCCAAATGAAGATATTCTTGAATTTTTTTTGTTTCCAAATTTTCTAGATATTAGCAAGAGTCACCTAAAAGTTTAGGTGAGCCTTAAAGAGGTCTAACCACATTTTCCACAACTCTCTAGTGAATTCACACTAGAAAAGCAAATGATCAAGCATCTCCTCTTGGGAATTACACATGATGCAATTGGAGGGGCCATAAAAACCTCTCTTCATAAGGTTATCATAGGTGAGACAACTCCTATGCATAACTTGCCATGAAAAGAAAAATATTTAAGGCCAACCCTTATCCACATAAACTCTATCCCAAGGGACATCCCACGTGATCAATGGAGGAGGGAGAAAAGCATTATAACAATCATGGACAATGAAGACACATAGATTTCGAAGGCCGCATATGACCTTATCCTCTTCCTATTTTCCTGTAAGGCACCTTTGCTTGATATCATATCAAGATGAAGCTTTTGATGAAGAGGTACAGGAACATACCAATCTTTCAACCTCTTCCACTAAAAGAAAGAGAGATCTCCAATCTACCTAGAACTAATGTAGGAATCCATCTTAATCCATCCTCTACCTTTAAGACTTTGTTTCAAGGGATACAACTCAGGGAACTCATATATTAAGGAGGGATTCTAATCCCAAGAATTAGTCCAAATTTTAGCTTTGTATCCTTTTCTCACTTTCCAAAAAAGTCCAGATTTACCCAATTTGTTGCCAGCTTTCAAGACCTTCCAAATAACATAGCCAAGATCCCTCAAAGGAGTGTGACTAGCTTCTTGATGGGGGATAGAACCCAAATACTTACAAGTGCTGACTATGCTAATGAAATTATCCCAGTTGGAGATCCATATCCAATAGAGCTTCTTGATAAGAGCTTGATTTTTTAAATCTACTTTACGAAAACCAAGATCACATTGAGCTAGGTTAACATATTTTATCCCAATTAACAAGAGTCAACTTATTACCCATCCTTGGGCCATCCTACAAAATTTTTCTAATAAGGAAATTCAACCCTTTAAGAACTCTCATAGAGGAAACTAGGATGGAGAATTTATAAACAAGCATGGCTTGGATCACCGACTGGATGAGATCCATTCTTCCTTTGAAAGTAAGGCAACAATGAGTCCAATGATTAATTTTAGCAACTATTCTATCCATTAAATATTTCCAATCAACTACCTTTAGAATCTTTAAATTAAGAGGAATCCCAAGGTAATCAAGTAGAAGGGTGTCCTAGGAAAAACTCAAAATGGACAGAATATGATCTTGGATTCTTCTATTCGTATTGAGGATAACTACCCTAAATTTGATCCATTCACTTGCTAGCTAATAATATCCATGTAGGTTTTTAATATGCCTTTGATCGTTGTAGCCTCTCAAATGCTAGCTTACCTAAAGAGACTTATACCATCAAAAAATTGAAGGTAAGTTAGCATCTCCTCACCCAGTTTCACACCTACCAAAAATCCTTGTTACTTATTTCTTTAGAGAAATTTTTATAATCCTCCTACTAGAATAATAAAAAGAAATGGGGAAAGAGGGTTTCCTTGGCAAATACCCCTGTAAGCATGGAAAGGGACCAAGGAGGATCCATTGATGATAACATAGAAGGAAAATATCAAGATAGGACTCATGATACACTCTCTCCACTCCTAAGAGAAGCCAAATTTCCCAAACATTTGATCCAAAAACTACCAAGGGACTCTAGGCCTTAGACATGTCTAGTTTAATAAACATACCTCTTAGACCAGAATACTACATTGAGTAGATAGCCTTGTGGGCTGGAATAATCCCATCCAAAATTTGATGCTTCTCCATAAATCCTCCTTGTTCCCAAGAGATTGTATTGTCCATAATTGTCTTAATCCTTTCAACCATAAATTTAGTGATTAGCTTGTATGTCACATTGCAGAGAGCGATCAAAAGAAAATCTCCAAGGTTGGAAGCTTGTCCCACTTTAGGAATCAAAGAGATGAAAGTATGGTTTAAAGCCTGAAGCATAGTTATGTTTGAATGATATTCCTCAACAACCCTAGTTAAATCCTCACCTATGACATACTAGAAAGCCTTAAATAATTCAATAGAAAAAACATCGGGCCTTGGAGATTTTCCTAATTTCATGCTGAAAATTATGTGCCTCACCTCATCCTTATCTGCTAGATGGAAAAGGGTTTGGTTTTGCTTGGTTGAAAAGGTTTTGGTTTTGCTTGGCTGAAACCTAAAGGAATATTGTCATTGTAATTAAGGTATCATATCAATTATTCTTTGTAATAGTCTTGGCTCATGGAATAGATGTGGAGTGATTTCTTCCTTAAGGAGTATTGTTGGTGGTGCCCTACCCTAAGGGTATTATCTATATCTATGTATTATTATGTGAATTATTATTGTGGATATTATTTTTGGATGAATATTTATTATTTCATTAAAATATGGATGAATTTTTTTTTATCAGAAATGAGGTTCATAATATCCTCTATCCAAGTTTTAAGGTTTTAACATTTTTGTAAAAAATAATCAAAATTATCTCAAATATTTAGGATCATTCTTTTTACACTTTGATCATTTCGAGAATTGTAGAAACAACTTTTAATTTGACATCACATTTGAAATATGTGTTTAAGAGAACTTGTGAACTTATTGCAAATGAAGTACATTCTAAATTAGGTATATTTTTTGTTGATATCCTTGGGATTAGTGCTAGCCAAACAAATATCACAACCAAAATTATAATTTAGTTATTGTTTAACCTCTTCCCCAATCTACTTTTGCCTTTCTCCCTTTCAACTAGGGTGAATAGTAAATGACAAGTATATTTTTTCTAAATGTGAATAGGTTTATCTTGCAAATCAAATACGAAAAACTAAAGTTGAAGTCAAAGGTCAAGTATTACGTTGGCATCTCATCCATTTTAAACTTCCAATATTTACCCTTGTTCCTATTCTATATTGTGTTAATGAATGCGATTTCTACTCATCTTTTAAAGACTATACCTCATTTGTTATGGTTTTGCACTTTTACTTAAATAGTCTAGTCTTTCATTGGTCCTGTTTGCGCAAGTCTTCAAATCTTAGTGGAAAACATCCCTTCAAGAATTTACCAATTTTATATTTTAGAATCATCTATGGGAACCCTTTAGACTAATCACCCTTAGGCATGTTTGTAAGTAGAGATATCAAGGTGTACTTTCTAGTTTAATGCCTCCTTGTGGGCTATTTTTGTTTAACTTACTTTCTAATTTGATCTTGTAATCATATAGAATTTGTAGGGATGTACACAACCTACCCAAAAGTGTGGAAGCAATGGTGAATAAAATTGAATGTATTCATCATTAGGTGCACTATCTCCTACATGCATAGGATGAGAGGAGTTCAAAATTAGTTGAAAAATTGGTAAAATTCTCTACTTCTGTTGCCAACATATAGGCAAATGTTGAACGTGTAGACCATAGGTTTCCTATAACAGTTATAGTGCTTAAGAAAAATGATACACACTTGGTTGAAAACCCCTCTAATAAGTGATTTTTTAATGCATAGGGAAATCGACAACACCTTTGCCAAATATATCCCCAAAGTTCTTACTCTTGAAGAGAGAAGCAATTCTTGATATTTGTTTCCAATATATTTCTTCTTGATTATCTATGGAATCTAATTCTTTTCTAAACTGCTAGTGGGTGACTCGAGGGAGCCTGGAAGTAGTCCTAATCCTCAAAATGAGCCCTCTTTTGTTAATATATTTTATGGATCTTCCAAATGCTTCAACCAAAATAATGAAGAAAATGGGGGACATGGGGTCTCCTTGTCGTAGTCCTCTAGAGCTAGGAAAAAAACCTACGGGGGAGCCATTAACCAGGATGGAGAACTAGGCTGAAGAAATACACTTGTAAACTAGCTCAACCTAGGTCGGATGGAAACCAAACTTGAGGATGATGTTTGAAAGGAACTCCTAGTGGAACCTATCAAAGGCTTTGTTCATGTCCAGCTTGAGGAGGAGAGCAGGCTTCTTGGTTAGGGTGGTGGAGTGAATAGTTTTGTGGATAGTAATAACCTCATTTGTGATGATCCTCCCCTTGACTGAACTCCCTTGGCATAGGTTAATGATGAGGGGGAGGATTGATTTGAGTATATTAGCCATGGATTTGGTCAAGATTTTGTAAAGTATATTGCAAAGGCTAATCGAACGGTAATAGAATAGTGACTTATAGGTTGGGGTTTTGGGCACCAGAGCTATGAAATTTGAGTTAATATCTTGAGGGATGGATTTGGATCTCTGGATATCCTTGACTACTACACACACATCATTTCAAATAAAGTCCTAGAAATCCTAGTAGAATCAAGGAGGGAATTCGTTCAGGATAGGGGCCTTATCCAGTTGCATGGAGAATAGGGCTACTTTGATTTCTTCAGCTGAGATAGGGCTTATAAGAATTTCATTGGTGGTGTCAAAAATGGAGTGGAGAATTTTGCCTAGGGGGGATCTAGCGGCCTAGGGGGGCCTATGGGGAGGAAATTCCTATGAGGGATTGGAATAAATTTACAGCTTCATCCCTAATGTCTAAAATTTCATTGATGACCCTACCATCAAAAGTAGTGAGCTCCAAAATTTTATTGGAGCTTCTGTTTCTTAGAGTGGACGTATGGAAATACTTGGTATTCAAATCCCCATATTTGAGCCATAGGGCTTGATATTTCTACCTCCAATAAGTTTCCTCCTTAGCTAAGATATTGTGGTATTCAGATAGGATCTACCTTTCCTCCATTCTAGTGTTGATGTCCTGGTGTATTTCCTGAAGTTGACGCTCTATAACATCCAAATTCCCTTTGATGGAACTTTTTCTCTCAAAAATATTGCCAAAAATATCTTTGTTCTAGGTTTTGAGTTTTCCTTTTATGAATCTAAGCTTTTGATACAATTTCCTTTATGGGGATCCCTGGAACGAATGCTGCCACCACTGGGACACCTGATTCCTGAAGCCCGGGTGGTGAAACCACATTGACTCAAATCAAAAAGGGCTCTTGTAGGGGGAATCCATGATTTCTTCGAATAGCAGCAGGTTGTGATCTGATCCAATTCTAGTAAGAGGATGGAGGGTAGCATCTCCAAAAATAGGAATGGCTTCATGAGATAGGACTCTGTCCAGCTTAACTTGGATGAGGTTGGGACCAGAAATTCTATTGCTCCAAGTGTACTTAGTTCCTTTTAACTGAACATCCATAAGTTTGTTTGCATTGACGAATCCACCAAATTATTCCATGCTTTTCATATCTACCCCATTACCTCCCTATTTGTTAGAAGAAAATAAAGGGCAATTGAAATTCCTAGCCAAGATCCAGGGGATTGTTTCAAAAGAAGTCCTCATGCGACTGATGGAACTCCACAATGCAACCCTCTCCAAGGGGTTTTTGGGGGCATAGATGCTAGACAGGATCCACATCTTGGTGTTACTCTTGTAAAATATTAACAAGTTGATGATCCTATTAGAAGAAGAGATGAGCCTTCCTTCCACTTGGATCAGATCCCATAAACACAGAAGCTCGCAGGTGGTTCCTAGGGCAGGGATGAAAACAAATTCACTTTTAGGCCAGATAGCTTTGAAAACTATCAAGGAGGATATTTCATTCAACTTGGTTTCTTGAAGGATGAATATGGTGGGGCAATGCTCTTTTTTGAGGTAAGCTACAATTCGTCTCTTGGGGGCAACATTTAGCCCTCTCACATTCTAGGTGAGGAGCTTCATCTCGAACCTTTGGGGGTTTTTCCTCCTCCCTTTCCATGTTGGATGGGAGGTTTTGGATTCTTTGGATATTCTCTCAAAATATTGATATGGTCAGCCAACAGAGTATCTTGGGACCCATTAGCTATCTTGTATGATGCTTCTTTCCTCCTTTGGTCTGTCAGGGATTGTCTACCCCTTTTCTTCTCCCCTAAAATCAATGATGGAAGTTATAATTTGGGTCTGATTTGGATTGAAGATTTTGGATCGAGATTGGGATGGGACTGAACTTCCCTCATCCTCACTATTGGTATGGACGGATGCTAGGTCAGGGTCCTATAAGGGGGAGCCTCGGGGCAGGATGGAGATCCCCGATGGTGATAGCACTACTGGATCTATGGATCACCTGATATGGGGTCTTACTTAGGGCCCCCTCCTGCATAGGATGAACTACCAGGTTACCCTAGATAGACTACGCTACATGACCTTCCTGACCTACATGCATTACAAGGCTTTCCTATATGGGATGCTCTAAAGCACCTTCCTGGATTGTTTATTTCCTATGGATGGGATGGTTCCTGTGGATATAGTTTCGATGGCCTGGGAATCAGTTTTGATGTTTGAGATGCTATTCAGGATCAATGACAATGTCATCCTCATATTTCTCCACCTGGTTGGGGCATTGGTTTAGGAGGTAGCCTTGCATGCTACAACACCCATAGAAAGCTGACTTGTTCTCATATTCAACGTTTTGGTGGCATTTGTAGGATCCCAAAACCAAGTTAAAAAAGGAGGGAAACTCCCTCTCTCGGTTGGTATTGACACATATGCAATCATGGACCATTTTGGATCTTGCCTTGGTAGCTGGGTCGATGACTTTTAGGACGTCTTATTTCCACATGTGGAAAGCCAAGTCTGGGAGGTAAACCCATATAGGAGCATTGTTGATGTTCTAAGTCTTAGGGTTGAAGTCTGCAGCCCATCAATTGAGGAATAGGCTCCTCCTCCCCAGGAACCAGGAAATCCCAGTTAATATTCGGCTTGTGTCATTATCGTTGCAAAGCTTTATGATGAAGAAACCCTAGGATATGGCAATTATCTCCATGTTTCTTGAGGTTTTCCATTTAGAAAAGGCCTATCACCTTATGGTTTCCATGTTCGACCGTCCTCCCACAAATTTTTTGATTAGGGCAAAGGAGGCCTTGGATACATAGGAGTAATAGACCTCTATAGGGATATCAATGTCTGACTCAACCAGGACCATGTGGGTTCTTGTCGAGGATGGGTAACCTCCCCCAAGATCCTGGACATAGGATGCCATGCTAGGACACGAGATGAAGGGGTACTTTTTCTTGGGGGCCCGCAGGGCGGGACCCTAGAACCCCTTCCCCTGCACTGTTCTTACCTGGTCCTGCTGGGCCCTCTGATGATCCTCCAGGGAAGATCCCACCATCACCGTATACTGTTGTTGTTGCTCCTGCTATTTTCCTATCCATCCTTCGATAAGATTTTAAGAACTCCTTGTATTCTCATCTAAATGAAGTATATTTTAAATTAGGTACATTTTTTGTTGAATTCCTTGGGATTGGTGCTAGACAAACAAATATCACATCCAAAATTATAAGTTAGTTATTGTTTACCCCCTCCCACAATATACTTTTGCCTTTACCCCTTTCAAATAGGATTAATAGTAAATGACAAGTATCTTTTTTCTAAATGGGAATAGGTTTATCTTGCAAATCAAATAGGGAAAACTAAAGTTGAAGTCAAAGTTCAAGTCTTAGGTTGAAATCTTCTCCATTTTAAACTCCCAATATTTTCCCTTGTTTCTATTCTAGATTATGCTAATGGATGTTATTTTTACTCATCTTTTAAATATTGTCCCTCATTTGTTATGGTTTTACAATTTTACTCAAAGAGTCTAGTCTTTCAATGGTCCTGTTTGCACAAATCTTCAAATCTTAGTGGAAAACATCCCTTCAAGGTTTTACCAATTTTATATTTTAAAGTCATCTATGGAAACCCTTTAGATTGATCACCCTTAGGCATGTTTGGAAGTAGAGATGTCAACATGTAATTTCTAGTTTAATGCCTCCTTGTGGGTTTTTTTTGTTGAACTTAATTTCAAATTTGATCTTGTAAGAATCTAGCATTTGTAGGGATGTACACAACCTAGCCAAAAGTGTGGAAGCAATGATGAATAAACTTGAATATCTTCATAATTAGGTGCACTATCTCTTACATGCATAGGATGAGAGAAGCTCAAAATTAGTTGAACAATTGGCAAAATTCTCTACTTTTATTGCCAATATATAGTCAAATGTTGAACATGTAGACCATAGGTTGTCTATAATGGTTATAGTGCTTAAGAACAATGATACACACTTGGATGAAAATACCTCTAATAAATGATTTTTTAATGCATTGGGAAATATATAAGACCTTTGCCAAATATCGGATAGGTCTCAGGCATCGCCACTATAAACCCTAGCCCCTCTAACAAATGATTGTTATACTATATGGTATTGTAACAAAAACAAAGTCTTATTTTGTATTTGTTATTTTTTATTTTAAAACTAATTTATGATACTTTTAATTTAAGTTGGTTTACCTTTTTAATTTAATTTAATTGATTTTTTTAGTTTTTTATGGTGGATATTTACTTTTTATTAAAATTTGTAGTTGTATTGTTTTATTTTAGCAGCTATTCTATCCATTAGATATTTCCAATCAACTACCTTTAGACTATTGAAATGAAGAGGAATCCCTAGGTAATCAAGTAGAAGGGTGTCCCGGGTAAAACTCAAAATGGATAGAATATGATCTTGGATTCTTCTATTTATATTGAAGAAAACTAGCTCAGATTTGATCCATTCACTTGCTATCCAGTAACATCCATGTACCTTTGATCATTGTAGCCTCCCAAATGCTAGCTTCCCCAAAGATACTTGTACCATCAACAAATTGAAGGTGAGTTAGCATCTCCTCACCCAGTTGCACACCTACCAAAAATCCTTGTTGCTTATTTCTTTAGAGAAATTTTTCTAATCCTTCTTCTAGAATAATAAAAAGAAATGGGGAAAGAGGATTTCCTTGGTGAATACCCCTGTAATCATGGAAAGGGGTCAAGGGGGGTCCATTTATGAGAACAAAGAAGTAAACTATCAAGATAGGACTCATGATCAACTCTCTCCACTCCTTAAAGAATCCAAATTTCCCAAGCATTTGATCAAAAAACTATGAAGGGAATCTAAGCCTTAGAAATGTCTAGTTTAATAAACATACATCTTAGACCAAAATACTACATTGAGTAGATAGCCTCCTAGTCTATAATAACCCCATCTAAAATTTGACGTTCCTCCACAAATCCTCCTTTTTCAAAGGAGATTATGTTGTCCATAATATTCTTAATCCTTTCAACCATAAATTTAGTGATTATCTTGTATGTCACATTCTAGAGAGTGATATAATGAAAATATCCAAGGTTGGAATCTTGTCCCACTTTAGGAATCAAAGCAATAAAAGTACGGTTTAAATCCTAAAGCATATTTTTGTTTGAACGAGATTCCTCAACAACCCTTGTTAAATCCTCTCCTATGACATACTAGAAAGCCTTAAATAATTCAATAGGAAAAACATCAGGACTTGGAGATTTTCCTAATTTCATGCTGAAAACTATGCTCCTCCACTCATCCTTATCCACTAGATGGAAAAGGGTTTGGTTTTGCTCGTTTGAAATAATCTGAGCGATACATTTAAGTATCTCTTATTGCACTGCAAGATTAGGAAGAGCAGGGACAGTAAAAATATTTTTAAAAAAATATTTGTTGCTTGTTGCATACTTGGTATGTCCATCACCTGACCCTTGGATTCCTGAAGGTAAGGCAAATAATTCCTTTGGCTACTTTTCGAGGCAGAGTGATAGAAGAAACTCATGTTTCGATCCCCCTCCAATAGCCAAGCAATTCTTGCTCTTTGTTTCCAATGGATTTCTTCCTGATTATCTATGGAATCTAATTCTTTTCTAACCAGTTGATCTTCATATTTCAGGTCCTCAGTGATTGATCCAGTCCTAAAGCGAGTGGCTAACTCCTCCATATTTGCCAACAAAGAAACCTTTTGGGACTAAAAATTAGATTTGCTACTTCTTTTCCAAAATTTGAGACAAGATTTGACATGATGGATTTGTTTTAATAAAAAATGCATAGCTCTCCCATGGAAAGGGTGGTCCTCCTCCCATCATAAGGGAATTTTTCCTTCAGATTCTTATTTTCTAACCAAAAATTTTCAAAACAAAAAGGTATGGGGGTATTATGGCCCAACTTCCATTCCAAAAGAATTGAAAAGTGATCAAAATCAATGTGATTAAGAATATCCATCCTGAAAGATCAATGAAGAAAGGTCTCTTTAGAAACCAAAAATTTGGCAAGCATAACTTTCCTACTTGCCATTCCTATTTTTTTATTTGTTCATGTATACTGAGACCTCGCATGTTAGACATCAATTAAATTAAGTTGGTTGATTTTGGACACCATAAATCTATCCCCTTGGTCCAAATAAGGATTTTCCTCTTCATGATCCATAAGAGCAAGTTTTGGATTGAAATCCCCTACCATTATCCAATTCACTTCCTCTTTTTTGGTTCTCCTAGCTTGCAAAACTAACCTTTGGTGATGTTGCTCTATAAAATTCATAACATCATAGAAATTGAAAACCAACAAAATCTCCCCAACGTTATTACTCTTGAAGAGAGAAGTGAGGATACCCCGACCAATAGAATGATATAAATACATACAAAGAAGAGGATTCCATAAAGTAACCACTCGCCTAAAGCCCCTTGGGATCCAACTGCCATGTTCTCAGCCTATATCCAAATTTTATTAACAATATTATCCATCCTCTGAATGGAAACTTTACTCTCTTGAAGAAGAATAAAATCAAAATGATAATTTTTAATTAAAATCTGAACAAAAATTTGATGAAGTTTTTTGTTTAGACCTCTTATATTCCAATATTGGAGAATCATTGGAAATCAGAATTCCAGTAAGTGTCATTTTGCTTGACCTTTCTCTAGTTCACTAGCTAGTCTCCCTCATAAGCCAACTTCTCTTGGTTCAATTTTCTTTCTACACTCTTGGCTTGAGAGTTTTTTAATCTTTTCTCCACTTGTTGGATCCCAAGATAAGGTTTCTCTTTGTCCCTATCTCTATCTTACATTGAAACATCACTATTCACCACAAACATTGCAAGGGTTTGATTCTATGGATTTATCATCGCTAAGTGATTAGCCCCCAAATATTAATGCAAAGAAACATGATGGACAGTTTTCTCCAACCTTACAGGGGGAAGGTTATCCTTTTGAGGTTCATCCATTAAGGTGGCATCCTCATCCATATCCAGTATAGAGTTAACAATTTCTTACTTGTTGAGATTTCTCTCTACTAACTTGTTGGAGCATGTTGTCTTGGTCTTTTACTTTTTTCTCTTTAGAGCTTCAAAACCCTCCTCAGAGGGATTAACATTTGAGGTTGTGGGTTGATCCTCTGCTTTCTTCTCAACAAACTTACTATTGGTGACAATTTTCTTTGGATGGATGAGGCTCTTCATGATGCCCTTTAGGTAGAAATAGACTAGATGATCATGTTTGTGGCAGATCCTACATCGGAATGGGATTACCTCATAGTCCATCTGTTGGATCCATGATAATTCTCCCATGTTGATTTCTATTTCAACTGGGAGAGGTTGGTTAAGATCCATCTCCACACAAATCCAGGCATAAATAACAGTCTTCCCTTATCATGTCCTTGGCGACTCTTAAATAACACCACAAGAAGTTGCCTACTTTCTCAAAAACTAGTTTACACTAGTATTCCATGGGTAAGGCATAAATACAAACCCAAACAACCACTACAAAGGGCTCCATATGAGGGTCAAATCATAGCTTCTAGGGCTGAACAAAAAGACTCGTAGCATCGTATCTTCTCATCCTTGACTCAAAGGCTTTATCTCTATTTGCTTGAGAAGAAAAACTCACTATATAATAGTCATTGCTAATGAGAGAGATTGAGGTGTCCCCAAGGGGCTCTCATTTTTTTTGGAAATAAATCCTAAAGAAGATCTTATCCTGATGAACTTAAAAATTAGGTCATGATTGCTTCTATAGAGAATATTATCCACCACCAGGGCTTGATCTATCACTAGTTTAGGATGGAGGGTCGCTTGGAGGAGGCATCCATTAACTCTTACCTAGAAAGATTGTTGTTTTGGCTTCTTGATTGTTGCAAAGAATATAAAATGAAGGGTTGAGTCTCTAAACAAGGCATCCTCCTTGTCATGTTTCCCTTTAACTGTATCTCCAAATAATCTCCTAGGAGAGGGGGCTTAGAAGGGCCCTCATAGGCAACCATCGACCACTCCACAACCTACACACAACACTTCACTTGAAGGGGATACCTGCAAAACTGAAAAAAAAAACCCTAAGATCTTCTATCTTTAATACTCTAACGTTCACTTGCACCTATATTATAAATCGTTTTGTGATGATCGTTTCACACCTATATGTATACCTACATTTGCACCTGTACCTACACTGTAAACCCTAAAAGCCACCTGCATTATATTTGTACTATAAACTTTTATGTAACAATTACCTCAACATACACCTACACCTCTACCCCGACTCCTACCAGTTTTCCTGTTGTAGGAGGTGGGAATTTTGCTTTTAACATCTCTTGAGGTAATCTGCTTCGTTATTAAGGTATTTTGTGCACATCTTGTTGTGTTGACTATTTCGCTACTTTAGTGTCGTAAAAAAAATTAAAGCCACTCCACTCTTTGTAGTTTTTGTTTTTCTTAAATATGAGAGGAATTGTAATATTCTTTTATTTTTAAGAATTGGGTAAGAGTTTTGGCTTCTGTATAGATCAAATCATTGAAACTGCCTTTATAACCTCTGTCTCTCCTTGGTAAACACGACTCAGAGTGAAGGAAACCCCCACTAGCTCAAGGTTGATACCACCGTCGTCAAACTAGCATTCAACTAACACACTTAACACATTCTTGTTGTAGTTGTATTGTTAAGTCTTTTACTTAGAACAATAATTGATGATATTAGTTATTTTTCTCAAAAGAATACATATGAAGTTAAAAAAAAAAAAAAATTATGTGAGGACGAATCAATCTTTGCATAGATAGATAAATAAAACTCTCCAGTTATCGAGAGGCCCAGGTTCAAATATTTCCCCTCACATGTTGCGGATATGTTGTATATAAAAGGTTCCTCATCAAAAAAATAAAAATAAAAATAAAAAATATTAAGGTGAACAAAATTCTAATCACAGAATAGAAAATTAAATGTAATATAAATGCAGGAAACAAATCTATAGATATTGGCATGGAACAAAATTCTATGATTAAAAAATTAAATGCAATATAATGAATGACGGTGCAAATCCAGTGAATATTCTAATGAGAGAGGCGTAATCAACCCGAGTAACGTCTTGGAATATTTATAGCCTGTGGAGAAACTTGTAAACAAAGAAAGCCTAAGTGGAAAGTCGCAGCCGTCGGCATTTGAAAAGGTCGCTCGCCTGGAGAACTTCAAACTACCAAGATACCAACGAACTATATATCTTGAACTATATTGGAAAAATAGAAGAAGAAAAATTGCATCGCTAAACCGATTCAAATGTAAGTAGGTACTCTTATGCCCTGCGCTGCAGTCCGTACACCGAAAGTCTTTGGGGCGTACTTCGTAACCGTGGTCAACAACAAAACAAACCAAACCAACCCCAGGCTTAAAATACGAGTAAAGTATTTTTCTCCTCTTTAATCGGCGACAGTTATGAGCGGCGGCGACGAGATACGAAAAATAGTGTCATATTTTGAACATGTGGGTCTATATTTAGCGTAGTGTTAGTTATTGATATTTTAACAACGAAAATCAATAGGGGAGCTCTTTGTTTAATTATTTTCAAAATTACGTGAATGGATTTCGTAAAATTACATTAAAAAATAAATGCGAAACAACCATAACGAGCTGCACGCCGGAATGTTTGGGTGTTGTTTAATAGTTGCAATTCCCGCACAACCATGTCCCCACACTCTAAATATGACCTCACACTCTAAATATGACCTTCCTTGCCCCGAGATCAA
This sequence comes from Wollemia nobilis, assembly GCA_028583015.1. Classification (NCBI taxonomy): domain Eukaryota; kingdom Viridiplantae; phylum Streptophyta; class Pinopsida; order Araucariales; family Araucariaceae; genus Wollemia; species Wollemia nobilis. Next base: position 7,357,739 of record JAQPPZ010016710.1, on the reverse strand, counting down.
ATCTCTATTTAAGGAACCTTCCTTTCTCCCACCTCTCATTGCAATTTCTCCTCCTCTTCCGGGCTCAGCTCTGTGATTCGCTTTCAGTTTGGCGTCGTCGAAGTCTCGGTTGTGGGTGAGTTCTGGATCCATCCCTAAAATGGCTGCCTTGGAGTGAAGTCTGCTCCCCAATTTAATCGTTGTTGATAGCTCTGTGATTTTAAATAGTAATGTTGTTCCTGTGAATTGCAGGAACTATGGCATTTGTAGAACTTTTCCTACTGGGATTTTTCTCAATAGCTAGATTTGGATTTGCTTACGGCTGGACAAGCGCTCATGCCACATTTTATGGGGGCAGTGATGCATCCGGCACAATGGGTAAGTGTCTAATTCTCTTGCATTGTCCATCAGAAGATGAATTAAGCTATTGCGTTGTCCACCAGAAGATGGAATTGAGCTCTTGCATTGTAACATGGAAAAATTGTTTCATCTCATGCAGGGGGCGCCTGTGGGTACGGCAATTTATACAGCCAAGGATACGGCACCAACACTGCAGCTCTCAGCAGCGCTCTCTTCAACAACGGCCTCAGCTGTGGAGCGTGCTATGAGATCAAATGCAACGATGATCCACAATGGTGCCTTCCCAGTACAATTGTGGTCACTGCCACCAACTTATGCCCGCCCAACTATGCCCTGCCTAATGATGCTGGGGGCTGGTGTAATCCCCCACAAGAGCACTTTGATCTCTCACAGCCTGTATTCCAGCAGATTGCCAAGTACAGGGCCGGCATTGTCCCTGTTATCTACCAAAGGTCCGTCCTCCGATTTCTGGTTGATTATACATCTGCTTCTCTGATTTAGTCACTGTAGTATATCCGCTTCTCTTTTTAAGTTAGTTGATTTATTTCAATTTGTTTTATTGCAGGGTACCCTGTCACAGAAGAGGTGGAATCCGATTTACTATCAATGGGCATTCCTACTTCAATTTGGTGCTGATCACAAACGTTGGCGGAGCAGGGGACGTGCAGGCAGTGTGGATAAAGGGGTCGAGGACTGGGTGGCAGCCACTGTCGCGGAACTGGGGCCAGAATTGGCAGAGCAACGGCTACCTCAACGGGCAGAGCCTCTCCTTTAAGGTTACCACCAGTGACGGCAAGACAGTCACGTCCTACAATGTCGCTCCCAGCGACTGGCAATTTGGCCAGACTTTTAGCGGTACTCAGATACAGTAACATAACATAAACCATAACAGCCTGGCGGGGATCGTATTATTATAATTCTGTGACCAGGAAGGTCTCGCTGTGGCAGTTGCACTGGCCATGCTGCAGTTCTGTCTAATGAGGTGAGATTGATTTTTAGGAGATAAAGTGTATTTAGTGTATAGTAGAGGGCAAGGCAGAGGTGGATTATGGACACCCGCCCGTTCTGTGCTGTTTTTCCTATAATTAGACGGTAATAGCTAATAGGGTATTGCAAGAGGAGAGGAAGTCTTCTGTTTAAGAGAGGGTTGTGCTTGATGCAATTGTCTATACTCAACAGTCATTATATATAATAATAATTGTGGTCTTCGATATCAGATTCTGGTACCATAAGTTAGTTTGGTGAGGCCATCAGATTTAAATCGTCTATTTCATAGAGTATGAACTTCGATCTGTTATTCCGATTCTCCTGAATATCTTCCAGAACTTCGATATGCAAAATCGTACAAAAACTCTATCTAGCGGTGGTGCATTTTACCAACACTAGGGTGTTGATATCCTCATTAAGCCAAAGCACTGATATCCTCACTGATATCCTCATTTTTGCTTAAATGAAATACTAAAACCAAAATCATAAAGGAGATGTATGATCAATAAAACTTTATTAGGTTATAGGTCTTCATCACATGGTTGGAATGCCACCATAAATAAGCTAGAAGGAGATGATCATTTATCATTGAGTGTTATAACGCCTCATTTTGTTATAGATCAGTATTATAAGTAAGTAGAAGCACATAACTTACCATAATTCTTAAGATTTTTTTTATGGCTTCAATAAAACATCTTTATATAACTGTCAAGGTACAATAATTGTGAGCCTTTAGAAAATAAAATAAAATACAAGATTTGGGGAATAAATAGAATAGAATAAAATATAAGATTTTTAAGCTTGCAAGTTAAAATTAATTCATGAAATAAGAATTTAAAAAAATTGTCAACCCTAAAATTTATTAATTATTATTATTATTATTATTTATTTTTTATTTTTTTAATTTTTTTTCTTCAAATAATTTTTACAATAATTTTATTGTTAAATTATTGGCACACTTAGCTTAAATATCACAATATGCCTTACATTCTTGCATTCCAAAATAAATATTTTTCTATCTCAACCGTCTCTAACATAAATAAAAAATAGGTATATATCCTTTCATTTAGTACCTCTTTTAGTCTATGCCATCTACTTGTTAGAATTCACAATTTTTTAAAGAAGAAGTCAAGTCAAATTTACCACCTTCTTTAAAGATAAGCTCCTTCAATCTTCCATTGTTGCATAAGGTATGTCTTGAAGGCACAAATTTTCCTCTTACAACATACATCACCCGTTTTTAAGACTTCCTCTTGCCCTTGTACCACCCAATTTTAGTCATCAAAAGAGGCTTTGCATGAACCTAGAGAGTTGTAACAAATCTCCAAGTGTACCTAGTGTTGGAAATATTCAACATGTTGTGTTGTCATTGATGTCAAAAGGTTGATGTCAAAGAGAGTTTGGTATGACAGAAATAATATGTCAAAGAGAGTTTGGTATAACATAAAAATTCTTCTATGATTGAATAATTATGCAAGGCAAGGCTTATCTCAAGCAAGGAAAATATTGTAAAGAAAGGATTTATAATATTTATGTTTAAATATTATAAATAAGAAGGACATACAGGTTTAAGAAGTTTACCTTGGACAAAGGTATCAAAAATAAATTAATTTGACAAAGGACTACAAGCAAAAATATTATAATATTTAACACCAAGGTTAAATATTATAATAAAGAATAAATTTGAATTATCAAAGGCACCAAGAATTTAAATTTAAAAATGTGGCAATACAAAGGTAGAGCCGACGTCATGATAAAAATCATAATGCATATTTAAAGAGGTAAATAAAACCATTTTGCATATGTTTGTCAAGACTGTACATTTTCATATCATTCGTCGAAGGTATAGAGTGATACCAACATCCTTTTGTTTGAGAGCAGAGGGTGAAGAAATGATGAGCATCATTTCATTTGAGGGAAGAGTGAGAAGAGAAGATGAGTGCCATTGTTTTTTAGGGTAAAGTGAGAAGAGAAGACCAACGCCATTCTATTTGTGAGGGCAGAGTATGAAGAGAAGATCAACGCCATTCCATTCGTGATGAAAGAAGAAAAATATGAGTTCCATTCGTGAGGGCAAAAGATAAGATGAACGATATTTGATTAAGAGTAAAGGAAAAAAACAAACGTAGTTATCTAAGAGCAAAGGTTGAAGGAAAGATAGCAACATTCGTTGAAAGCAGAAGAAAAAGACAAGTGTTGTTTGTTGAGGTAAAATAAAGGACAAAGCACAAGGTTGAAGGTAAGGTAATGATTAAAATATAAGTTTACGCACTCAAGACTTGTGTGGGCATCAAACCCACATGGTGGACTAACTTGTGCTAGGAAGCAGGCCAACAAAAGGTGCAGGTTCGAGTCACAACGATAATAGGTTTGAGCAAGTCTTGTGAGAAGAATTGAAATAGGTTTGAGGTAGATTTGAGCAAGTCTTGTGAGAATACTTGAAGTAGGTTTGAGGCAGATTTGAGCAAGTCTTGTGAGAAGACTTGAAGAAGGTTTGAGGTAGATTTGAGAAAGTCTTGTGAGAAGACTTGAAGTAGGTTTGAGGTAAATTTAAGTAAGTCTTGTGATAAGACTTGAAGTAGGTTTGAAGCATATTTGAGCAAGTCTTGTAAGAATACTTGGGATAAATTTGAGATAGATTTGTACATGTAATGTGTGCAAATTTGGGATAGAGTTGAGAGTAAATTTGTCAGAAGACTTGAAGTAGGTTTTGAAAATATTTGTGAGTGAGTAAGCCTCTTTAGTAGGCTTGGTGTAGAGTCAAAGCATAGGTGTGTACCATATTTGAAAGGAACCATAGCAAATGAGAGGAGTCTCTTGTGGATAGAGTTCCACAAACCATATTGGAAGGGGATAAAGTTCTCCTGTGGAGAGAAATCCATGAACCATAGCATAGGGGATAGAGTTCTTCTGTGGAGAGAGATCCACAAACCAGAGCATAGGGGATAGATTTTTTCTATGGATAGAGATCCATGAACCATAGTAGAGGGGATAGAATTCTCTTGTGAAGAGATATCCATGAACCAGAGCAGAGGGGATAGAGTTATCCTATGAAGAGAGATCCACGAACTAGAGAATAGGGGATAGATTTCTCCTATGCAAAGAGATCCACAAACCAGAGTAGAGGGGATACAATTATCCTAGCATCATTCATTGAAAGCAGAAGAAAAAGACAAGTGTTGTTTGTTGAGGCAAAAGAAAGGACAAAGCACAAGGTTCAAGGCAGGGTAATGATTGAAATAGAATTTTATGCACTCAAGAATTGTGTGGGCAACTAGCCCATGCAGTGGACTACCTTGTGCTAGGATGCAGGCCAACCAAAGGTGCAGGTTCGAGTCACAAAGAAAACACATATGGGAAGGCAAATTTTTTGATTAAAGTGGGGTATGCATTATGTTTAACCTAGGGAGGCATAAGATTTATTTTTGCTTTGTTAATTGTGCATATTTCTTTACGTAGGGAGACATAAGGTCAAAGTCTTACATGATATAATTGAAATTAAATTTATTGTATACACATTTCAGATTATGTAAAATGTTCATAGGGACTAGTATGTTTGGTGCAATTGTCTATACTCAACAGTCATTATATATAATAATAATTATGGTCTTCGATCCAGATTCTGGTACCATAAATTAGTTTGGTGAGGCCATCAGATTTAAATCTTCTATTTCATAGAGTATGAACTTCAATCTGTTATTTCGATTCTCCTGAATATCTTCCAGAACTTTGATATGCAAAATCTTACAAAAACTCTATCTAGCGATGGTGCATTTTACCAACGCTAGGGTGTTGATATCCTCATAAAGCCAAAGCACTGATATCTTTTCTTTTTTTTTGGTTATATAGGAGAGTTGGTTATAGACACAATTTTTAGTAATTGGTAGCGCAACACAGGGTTCAAACCATAGGGAATGCAATCATGAAACCTATATGTCTCATTAATTGTTGACCTGATGTGAGATGGGGACCGTCGGTCAAACAAGGTTCGTACCATTGTCATCGGTCTGGCGCACACCCAGAGGATTTAGATCAGACTGCTACATTTACAAACTGGAACCATCAAGGTTTAAACCTAGATCTCTTCTTGGTAAGTACCCATCCACACTAACACTTACCAATCCACCTAACCCTTGAGACTTCTGATATCTTCATTTATGAATAAATGAAATACTAAAACCAAAATCATAAAGGAGATGTATGATCAATAAAATTTTATTAGGTTTTACGTCTTCATCACATGGTTGGAATGCCACCATAAATAATCTAGAAGGAGATGATCATATTATAACGCCTCATTTTGTTATAGATCAGTATTATAAGTAAGTTGAAGCATATAACTTACCATAATTCTTAAGATTTTTTTAATGTCTTCAATAAAACATCTATATAAATGTCAAGGTTCAATAATAATGAACCTTTAGGTGAATAAAAAGAATAGAATAAAATACAAGATTTGGGGAATAAAGAGAATAGAATAAAATATAAGATTTTTAAGTCTGCAAGTTAAGAGTAATTCATGAAACAAGAATTAAAAAAATTATTAACCCTAAAATTTATTAATTATTATTATTATTATTTATCTTTGATTTTATAATTTTTTTCTTCAAATAATTTTTATAATAATTTTATTGTTAAATTAATGGTACATTTAGCTTAAATATCACAATATGCTTTACATTCTTGCATTCCAAAAGAAATATTTTTCTATCTCAACTGCCTTTAAAATAAAAAAAGGATATATATCCTTTCATTTAGTACCCCTTTTAGTCTATTCCATATACTTGTTATAATTCACAATTTTTTTTGTATAGACAAATAGAAAGAATCCAACCACTCAAGCTTATACAAAAAATGTAAAAAATATAAAAAGAGACACAAATCTGAGGCACCCATAGCGACATTAAATAACCACTATATTTATGGATACAATTACACAATACTCTAAAAATCAAATGAGGAGGAGACGGGGGTATTTATACCAACTCCAAATACATATTAAAGTTTAACCTAAGCCGACATTACAAGACGGATTTAGGTTTACAAATTATAAAGAGGGTTTAACCATAACAATATTGTGGCCCATGGGGCTTATATAATAAAATATAAAAATTAATTAATAAATTGTACATTGAAATTCCTTCTGGCCTATCCAATACATCATACAATGTTCACCTCGATCATGAATCAAATTAAAATTTTAACACCCTCCCATAATCTGAACTAAAAGGCCAAGGAGTGAAGATATTAGTAATAATAATATCACCCACCATAATGTTTGCTTTAATGGACCTCCACATTTCAAGGTAGACTCATATGGATTTCACCACTGCCACTATTAAACATTCCCATACACATCTAAAAAAAATTCCACTAAAACTTCAAATGAATAAGAGAAGTCAATATTACCACCTTCTTTAAAGATAAGCTCCTTCAATATTCCATTGTTGCATAAGGTATGTCTTGAAGGCATAACTTTTCCTCTTACAACATACATCACCCTTTTTGAAGACTTCTCTTGCCCTTGCACCACCTAATTTTAGTCATCAAAAGAGGCTTTGTATGAACCTACTTAAAAGAAGAGTTGTAACAAACTTCCAAGTGTACCTAGACAAAAAATAGAAGAAGAAAAAGACTCATGAAATTTTACATCTTCATGAATAAGTTGAATCAATCACCCAAAGGAGGAAGATGATTTGACTATAGCACATCCTAAATCCTTTTCCTACAAGCATTCAAAAGACTCAAAATTAATGACAACTATCACAAATCCATATATAACTTCCAAAAACATCATGCAAAATATTTTGATTACATAAAATATGATATGACTACCCTTTAAAAATAGAGAAATAGATATTGAGGACTATTCCACACAATTTGGCCCTAAATACTAAAACATATTTGTATATTGAAGTTACCAATGCATAGAACTCAAAATATTATGTAGTTCGAAAAAAAGGGCTCAAAATGCTTTTGCATGCAAAATGAAGAGAACTAAAGAGCCTTGATAAACTAAATCTAGAAAATCAGTAATTGCATAATCAAAAGAAGAAGATAGCAAATACACACATAACACAATATTTATCCTAGAAATCCTTAAATGGGTAAAACCAACACAATATTTTTTTATTGCATAAAATTAACCATCTCCAATACAATAATGTTCCTCTTCTATATATATTCAAACCCTAATGCAAGTGCGATATATATAACAAAGGCACATGCACAAATTTTACAATATCATGGGCAAAAAATCATGGGTTCAAATATAGTAACTCAAAAAATCCCATATGGGTCTAAAAATAACTTTAAAAACCCCATAATTTTGGCTAGGGGTTTCTACCCTTGGGCCTCTACTTTTTGAAGGGCTACTAACCCTAAACCCCTATTCTAGGTCTGGCCCGACCCCAAACCCCAACAAGTATAGGTACAAAGTGTCCAGTACCTTTTAGTGTTAACCCCACTAGAATAACATGGAAAATATTCAACACATTTCCAACATTCTTCCACATGTTGAATACTTTCCATAGGGACTATAAACTACCATCATCAACTGTCAAGGGCAACCATGCCCATAGATCTCCTACACCAAGAATTTTTTTAAGAAGGTACAACATTTGTTAACAAATCAAAACATTATTCTCTATATCAAATTTCTCCAACATAACCCAATCCCATTCAACCATATCTCTCAAAAAATTATACTTGATATCAATATGCTTTGACTGATCATGAAAACTAGGTTTGTTGACAAAAAATATTGCACTCTAACTATCATTTTAAATTCTCACAACCTTTTGCTTAAGACTAACTGTTGAACACAACCTCTATAGCCACACTACTTCTTTACAAGCATTAGTTGATGTAATGTACTCTACCTTTGTTGTATATAAAATAGCCACTAATTAATTTGTACTCATCCAACTTTACTTGCCCTCCAAATAGTCTAAACACATAAGCACTTGTGGATCTTCTCTTATCAAGATATCTAGTCCAGTCAACATCCACAAAACCTTGTAGATTTATAATATTACTATCTCCATATTTTCCTTGGTAACAAATAGCATAATCTAAAGTTCCACGTAAATATTTGAAGATCCTCTTCACAACAATCTAATGTTCCTTTCTTGGATTGGACATATATTTGTTGACTACTCCCACTGCATGTGCAATATCAGGTCTAGTACAAACCATTGCATACATTAGACTATCAATAATGTTAGCATAAGGAACATGATGCATTTGTTTAGTTTTCTCATCTATTGGACACTATGTAGTAGATAACTTGTAACCAACAGAGTATGAAGTACTTACTAGTTTACAATAATGCATCCTAAATTTTTGTAGTATCAAATCAGCATATTTTATTTGATTTAACCATAATTTTATATTTGCACGATCCGTTATTATTTCCATACCCAAATTAAATTTTGCAGCACCTAAATACTTCACATCAAATTTAGAAGATAACTGATATTTTAGTACCTTTATCATCTCCTTATTGTTACCAATTAAAAACATGTCATCCACATACAAAAAAATGATAACAAAATTTTCACCTTCTTGTTTGAAATACACACACGGATTTGCTTTACCTTTTTCAAGCCCAAGTGTCAAAAAAAACCTATAAAAGTTTTGGATCCCCATTCTTGGAGATTGCTTCAAGCTATAAAGGGACTTTTCAGCTTGCATACTAGGTTCTCCTTACCTTTTACCTTAAAGCATTATGGTTGTGACATATATATGTCTTCATCAAGTTCACCATGTAGAAAAGTTATCTTTACATTCATCTGTTCTATTTCAATATCAAAAGCAACAAAAATAGCTAAAAAAAATTAATTGAAGTTAGTTTGGCCATAGGAGAAAAATATCACCAAAGTTAATTTCTTCAACCTGAGAAAATCCTTTTTCTACCAGGAAATCCTTTTACTTATCCAAATTTCCTTCTACATTGTACTTCTTAAATAACCACTTACAACCAACAGGTTTTCTTCCAGGAGGTAAGTTCACCAAATCCCATGTATTATTTTTATCCAAGAACTCCATTTCTTCCTCCATAACCCTTTTCCAATACTTATTCTCTCTTGACTAAAGTGTCTCCTTTATAGTCTTGGGTTCTTCATTAGTAATTGATAATAAAGAATAAAAATTTGAAGGGCTATACATGTATGGAAGTCTTCTCACTTGATATGATCTCCTCAAAATTGGATTTCTAGGTTTTGTATCTTTAGCTTCCTCCTCACATTCTTCCTCTATTTTTTTCTCTTCAAATTCTCTCTATAGTTCATCTTATTTTGTAACATCAAATTCTACCATGAGTTATTTCTTCGGTTCCAATTTTACTTGAACTACTTCAGGTTCTTTTCTTGGTTGTATTTCCTATTTCAAAACTCCTTTTGTTTCTTTAAATATCACATTACAACTATAAGCAACCTTCTATATTTCTAGGTTCCACAACTTATATCCTTTAACACTAGTACTATATCCCAAAAATATGCATTTTTCATATTTATAATATAGCTTAGTCCTTTTCTCTTTTGGTACATACATATAAGCATACAACCAAAAACCCTTATATGATGGAGAGAAGGTTTCTTACTAGTCCATACTTCCCGTGGAGTCTTGTCCACCAAACTTGAGGTAGGAGATCCATTTATGAGGTAACAAGAAGTTAACACAACTTCAACCTAGAATTTCTTTTCTAACCCTGCATCACTTAGCATACTTTTGGCCGTATCCATCAATGTACCGTTCATTCGTTCTACAACCCCATTCTATTAGGGAGTATACAAATTTGTTTTATGCCTTTCTATTCCATATTCCTTGCAAAACTACTCAAATTCGTTAGATAAATACTCACAACCATTATAACTTCTCAAAACCTTTGTCTTTTTCTCTATCTGATTTTCTACAAGAGCTTTAAACTCTTTAAATTTATTGAAAACATCATATTCGTTCTACAGAAAATATACCCAAGTCTTTCTTGAGAAGTCATCTATAAATGTAAAAAAAATAGATAGATTTACCTAATGATGGTACTTTTGCAGGTCCAAACACATAATTGTAAACTAGATGTAGAAATCCTTTAGACCTTGTAGCACAACTACGAAACTTGACTCTAGTTTTTTTTCCAAAAACACTGCTTACAAAAATATAAAATTAATGGGCAATCAAAAATTCCTTCAACCATACATTTTATTTTTAATTTTTGAAGGTCTTTCTCACCAATATACCCCATGCGTTGATGCCACAATATTGTCTTCACTACATGAATACTTGGAGCTATTTCTATCATATTATTTCTCTCTACAACTAAAAATTTATTGCAATTAATACTTATAGTGCTAGCATCAAGTTTGAATAAGTTTCCTATGTGAAATACCCTTCCCAACACCAAGTCTCCACAAACCATATTGCAAATATCCTTATTGAATACCAAATTCACACCTGCATCATTCATCTTACTCACGAATATCAGATTTCTTGCCAAAACTAAAATATGCAACACACTAAGAAGGGTTTTAATTCTTCCATATTTTAACCTCAACTTGACTCTTCCTCGACCTATTATTTTATATGTTGAATTGTCTCCCAAGAAGACTTCACCTCCACTTATATTTTCATATTCACAGAACCCTCCTTATGAGGAGTCATATGAAAAGAACCACCTACATCAATTAACCATGATTCATGGAATTCACATCAGCCTAATGCAACTAAGAATAAGTACCCTAAATATTCATTTGTGGTCTTCATTTTTGTAGAATTTCCTTCATCAGATGATCGATTATTATTAATATTTTTAGATTTGCAGTCTCTTTTATAATGCCTTGCTTTACCACACTTCCAATATTTTCTCTTTTTGGGGAAATATATTTACCCCTATATTTTGATTTCCTTTCTCCTAATTTCTTTTTTTTTCTTTCTTAAGAACATCCTCTCACAACCAAGGCATACTTTTGATGATAATCCTCAAATTTTTTTTGTCTCATCTCCTCAAATAGCAAAGTTCCTATTGTATCCTCTACTTTCAATGTAGATATAGTATTGGTGATAGCCATAACTAGGTTATCCCATGAATCAGGTAATGAACAAAGTAAAGTAATAAACTTTTTATCTTCATAAATTTTTACTTCTATAGAGTTTAATTGACTTACCACAGTGTTAAAAGCATTCAAATGTTTAGCCATAGAGTCACCATAATTCATCTAAAGTGAATACAACTTCTTTTAGAGAAAGAGTTTATTTACCAATGACATTGTCTGATACAATATTCTCAACTTCTCTTATAACAACTTTATCATTGTCTCTATAGATACATTCAATAATATAAAATTAGATAAGCACAATATAATAGAGTTTTTTGCCTTCCCATTTATTTTCAACCAAACCTCATCTATCATTGATGTTAGTTTTTTTCCCGAGATCATAATCCATTGGTCTCTATCAACCAACAGATCCTCCATCTTGAGTTTTCATAACTCAAAATTCTATCCACTAAATTTTTTAATATCTATTGGTGTGCTTCCCATATTTCTCCTTTTCCGATATCCTTTCACATATGGTTCCCAATCAAGACTTAATTTATCATAGGGTTGAAACCCTTAATCCTCGAACAAATCTAAGACCTAGCTTTGATACCAAATGAAAAGAAATAAAGAGTCCCGATAAACTAGATCTAGAAAATTAGTAATTGTGGAATCAAAAGAAGATAGCAGATACACACATAGCATAGTAATTATCTTGGAAACCCTTAACCAGGAAAAATTAGCACAATATTATCTTCTTATTGCATAACATTTATTGTATGCAATACAATAATGCTCATCTTATGTATATATCCAAACCCTAATGCAAGTGTGATATATATCAAAGGAATACAAATTTTACAATATCATGGGTTCAAATATAGTAACCCAAAAAAATCCATATGGGTTTAAAAATAACTTAAAAAACCCTAAAATTTTTGTCGAGGGCTACTACCCCTAGGCCCCTACTTTTCAAAGGGCTACTACCTTTGAACCCCTATTCGAGGCCTAACATGACCCTAAACCCTGACGAGTATAGGTATAAAGTGTCCAGTATATTTTATTGTTAACCCCACTAGAGTAACATGGAAATATATTCAATATATTTCCAACATAAAAGTTACAACCTCAGAAAGTTTTTTCTTAAAAGCTCTCAAAAAAAAAAATTACAATCTCAAACCTTAGAAAATATATGCAAAATTACCTACTACCAATTGATGTCCTTTGATTCATTGGTAGCATTTACTTATATTTAATCATATTATCTCCTCTAAAATTCAATAGATGTGATAATTCCTCTCTTTTCATTGGATAAGATTATTTAAATAGCAAAAATTGTGATTATATGGCACCAGACACAATCACATTAACCAAAAAGTGGACCTATATTTTTCCTTGAGTGGAAAAAACATTAAAATCCTTTGGAGAGGTTTGAACTAGAGTGTCCTCTATGTTATGGTACATATACTAACCATATATTTACAATAACTGATGGGAATGAAGGATCAAGTCACCACTTGTGAATCACTTGATATCCACCTTAGAGGCTACAAAACATGGAAATGCATGGATCAAACATGGGACCTTGTATTCTAAATATAGCTTCACCGACCAACATGCTAAATCTTTTGTAAGTGACAATGAGCTAGCACCTTCCATAAATAGACATGAGGTCAACTCCCTATTGTAAAAAGTAGTGGTACAACTTGAATTGAACCTTTTGACCTTCCATGCATAACACAAACCTCCATGTTAATTATGGTTTTGAGATTGTAGGAGAGCGTTCAAATACTATTGTATTCACATGATATCCAAGCAATAGAAACAACACCTTATCCTTCAAAACAAATGACCACACATGACTCAAACTCAAAACATAAAGCAACAATCACCTCAACATACCCTTACATAGTCACAAGAGCATCATTAATAGAGAAGTGGTTTTGTATCCATTTCCCTTGTAGAAGGGTATCATGTACGTCCTTCTCTTGTCGAATATCCTCTTTTGCTATTTTTTTGCAATATTAGACCAAAGTATGATTTCTTAAAATATCTTCTAGAGGAACAAGGACTTTTTTTTGTTTCTAAGGCTTATGAAAATATGGAAAAATAGACAGTAAATCCATATTAGAATTATAAATAATAATCAAAGGCTTTAGATGACATTTTTGCATGAGCAAGTAAGGCAACTTCATACTTGCTCTAATACCACATTGGAATTCATAATATTTTCCAAAAATGAACATAAACAATTTAACCATTCAAATATTACACAAGAAGTGTAAAAGAAAGATGAGACACAAACTTGGGAACAACTATAGGCACCATAAATAATAACTATATTTGTGGATAAAATTAGCCCATTCTGATATTCAAATGAGGAGTGGAAGGGGGTATTTATACCAATACCAAAACTCTAATTACATAATAAATTTTTACCTAAGACAACATAACAAGAGGGATTTACATTAATTACAATATATAAAGAGGGTTTAAGAATAACAAGGCTAACCACCCCATAGGGCTTACATAATAAAATATTATAATTAATTAATACATTGTATGATAAAATATCCTTATGCCTATCCAATGCGTCATACAATATCGGCCTTGGCTATGAATAGGATTATAATTTCAACACTAGTTATTTCACATATAAATTGGTTTGATTTGGTCCTTAGTTGGTCCATAAGCATATTTTATTTCCAATTGACATTTTTATTTATATAGGTCTTTTGGTGACGATCATATGTAGGGTTAAATTATACAAAATAATGTTATTTTTTTCTTCCTAACTTCTTTTACTTGCATACAATTATTGTGAGATTTTTACTAATAAATATCTTTATGCATTTGTTATTATTTGTATATTCATCCAAGTTTATATTCCATTTGTTCAACCACTTTTTTTTTTTCTTAAGCGAAAAACCCCTTGTGGGGCCGCCTTGGTCTGAGAGACCATGAACAGGGGGTTCTACACCATCAAAATCACTTGGGAGTCGCACCCAACCCTATCCGCACCAACATTATCAATTGAATTTTGGATACCCAATTTAGCTTTTTGGTAGGGTAGAGATTTGAACCTGGGACCTCCTTTGGAGGATTGTTGTCTCCTCTCCAAGTCACCTACAACACCTGGGTTCAACCACTTATTGTTTAACTTCATCCATATTTTATTTATTTTGTTCAAATCATATTCTATTATAGCTTTAGACCATATATCTAATTTTTTTTCTAGATGTCTTAGAAGGTATATGTTTTAGCTAGAAGAATTTCATATGGTTTAAAAAAATAGAAGTAAAATATTTTAATTTAAAAATAATAATTGTATTACGTGTGAAAAAATACTATTGTAAATTAAATATATTTATTTTATTAAAGTATATATGTGTGTATGATAAAGTATGATAATTCGAATCAAAACCCCATCTAAGTTGGCACTGATTTACCATCCAACTCAACCTTAATATTTTGTGTCTTCTTAAATTAACATTTCTTTATACAAAAGCATAAGCTTCATAAAAATTATTGTTGGTATCAAGCATAGGTAAAAAAGTCTTATAGTCTTGAGGTTCTTTATATATTTAAACCTTTAGCCACTAATTAGCATAAATACTAGTATTGAACCCTTTGCTATCATTAAATGAGCCATTGATGTGGGCAAGAATAGTCAAGCTCTTACCTTCCCTAGTCCTAGGTAAAATCCCCTTGAAGTGTATGTTTGGTATGGAGGAACATGACTTGAATTAGTATCTAGGAAGGGTTAGGTAGCCCAGGCTCATTTCCCCATATGGATAAGAGTGGATAAGAGGTAGTAGTATGGCATAATCAATTTGTGATAAACATAATTAAAGGATAGAAATCACCATATCCTTACCTCACTCCATTGAAATCAAATTTACTTAACTCTACTTTATTGGTGTCAAGCTTGCTTACCTCTACTTCATTGACGTTGAGCTTCCTTATCTCTACTTTTCCCATCCCCATTTCATTTGGGCCCTATGGTTCCTCATTCCTCTAGTGGGATATTAATTGATATATTTGAATTCACCTATCCATGATCCATACACTCTCATACTAATTGGATTTACCTTAATTTTTATCTTAGTTATAGGTTTTGATATTTCAACTTAGCTCTATGATTTTTTTCTCATGCTTGCTAGGATTTTTAGTCATTCAAATTCTTATTTCATGATCTAGTAGAATTGATGTCCAACTCCTCTCAATATTACCATATTGTTTCAAAAGCTTTGTGACTCATTCTACAAAGTATAACTAACCCTGTAGTAGCAAAACCCCTTTTGATTTTGACCCAACACTACATATATTCGACTACCCTATAATTCTTTCATCCACAATCACCCATTTTCTTGACCCTATTATTTTCATTATTGATTTGATGGGCACTTTAGATTATGATGTGATAAAACATATAAAGAGGTCTATATTCCTCCTATGTTTTATGGGAGATTCATGAACCCCTTACGTGTTACATGACACCTCTTAACTTAAGGGCAAAAGAAATAGAATTGGCATTAAAAATAATTAACACAAATTCAAAAGTAAGAACTAAGGGCATATCATCCATGGACACACTATTGTAGAAACTAAATCATTATGTAAAGTCCTCATATTATTTCTTCTAGGGGTTTGTTTAGTAGAAATTGTAAATCACCAAAAAGGAATTGTTCTACTATTTCCTTCATGGTGTTCCCATTGAGCATGAATTTTACAAGTGGAAAAATATTAATTAGGAAAATAGGGGTTGGGTGGTTGATAAAATGAGGAGTTTAGAAAAGGGTTATATTGCATTTCAATTTAGTGTAGAGAGGTAACATAGTCAATATTGTAATTTTGTACCTAGGTAAAACATTTAGGGCAAAGTTACTACTCTGGGTTGAATCCCCCTTAATTTATTTTAAACCATGTCCTAAAACAATTACAAGGAAATTATGTAAAGTTTGGTGTAAAAATAAAAGGTAGAAATTATTTTTCTTTGAGTCCACCTTCAATCATGCATAAAAATGGACCTGAATTGTGAGCTCCCTTAGTCTATTCACCTAATTGATCCAAGGTTTGATCATGAACATCATATTGCATAACGAAATCAACCTAGTTCTTGTTTCTAGTGCAAAGAAGTAGGCCACATACAAAAGGATTGCCCTCATAAGAGTGTTAATGTTATATAATTTTCATGACAAACTATGAAATAGGGGATGTGGAAGGTTCAAATTTAGAGATATATGGGATAAATCCATAATGAATGCAAGAGTATTTTACCAACATTACCAATGTCTAGTCCTCCAATGCGCCATTTCATAAATTTAATGAGTCTCTCATTCTCTTAGTGACATAAATATTTGTTCAAAAAAATAATTAAATTTATCAACACTCAACATAAAATTTAAACTTATGTTTAATGCCATTAGAATTATATAACGTGTTCACATTATCCCCATACCATATGTATTTGTAAAATGAGAAATAACAACTAACTTGGTAGGTGGTGGAGAGTCCTATTATATATATGAGACAAGGTGGACTAATGTTTTTAGTCCTTGGGTAGCACAATAGTGAGACATGCTAGTTGATGGTTTTGGTTCCGTTTTTGTAGCTATTTATCACTTTTTTGTTACCTTTCATGTATTGGAGAATATTATATTATTTAGTACATGCTAATGTACCCCCATGGTACCTATGGTAAAAATATAAATATTATATTAGGATGTGTCTATAGTTTAGGAGTGTGATTTATATTTTCCCTTTATGTATGTGTCTATGTGTAGGATGTGTACAAGTGTCATGTAATTATGTGTGCAAGTGTGAGGAGTGATAAAGTGTGCAAGTTTCATGTAATAGAGTATGCATGTTTATATATGTAGGAGTGTTCAATGTGTCATAAAGTGTGGAAAAGTAAATAGAGAATCAAGAGTTATGTATACAAGTGGCAAGATGAGAAGCCAAAAGACATGAGAGTTTTATCTTAGGTATGGAATAGGAAGAGATACATCCCTTGGATATGTGAGGAGAGCAATAGAAAATGAGTCCAAGATTCACCTTTCTAAGGTTATATTATGGAGACAAAACTCCAATTAATGTGTGGAAGAATATATGTATTTCAAGCATAAAAAATGTAGAAGCTTGTATATAGTTTGAGCAATTCTACTATAAGTTTTATCATGTTATTGCATGAATTATATTGGCAATTTTACTTCATATTATTGTTATTATTATATGATTTTGTTTTTTATTAATATTGGCCACATATATTTAATTCTCAAATATTGAATAATATATTGTAATCTTAAACATTGGGACCTATGATAGTTTGGCTAAAAATCCAACATATTTATTTTTTCATTTTCAAAATCCTAAAATAATCAGAGTCATTATTAAGAGATATTTTGACATGCATCCCCAAAGCACACATTGTAAAAATTATTGGTGCCAATACTAGCACTTTAAGTGGTGATCATGGTTGTCAATTGAACTTGAGGGTTTTTAATATATGGTCACGATTCTAATAGGTTTTTACATGTAGGATTTGAATGACACATCATTTGGATTAACATTTTATGACTTCAAAAATGGATAAAATTATTCATTGGATCCAAAGGAGAAGTCATTTCATTTCATTTTCCATAAATACCCACTTCACACCATACATTTAGTTACGAAATCATTACCAAACATCTATGAGATATTTTTATACTCTTGCTAGCATTGTTATTAATCTTCTACCTCTAAAGCTATCATAAGACACAAAAAATTCTCTCTCTCTCTCTCTCTCTCTCTCTCTCTCTCTCTCTATCTCTCTCTCTCTTATCCATATAGGTACAACCAAAGCCATTGATCACTAGTTCACTATCTTCTATGGATGAGGATAAAACAATATACTAGAATTTGTAGCTCTAGGACTAGTTTCCAAGGTAGGTCAAACCTTATACAAACATCCTAAGTGTGATCTCTTCTTATTTACTATGGTGATGTTACAAGCAAGTTAGAATAGGATTTAGAATTTTATTATGCTTATTATGGGATGATATGATCCTTGATGCACTAGGTGTCAAGTAATTTATTTTATCACATTAGGGTTAGCCCTAGATTTATATTTTGTGGATAATGTAGTTCATTCTTGATTTTTGTGATTTAATTATGCTTACATTAAGATAGTTTTCATATTTTATTATGAATTTATCATTATATTATCATAATTTAGGCATCTTTAGTTTATCTTGTATTGATATGGTTTTTCTCTTAGGGCTGCCCTAGAAATAAAATATTATTTTGCTATGATGGTTTATTAGTAGTTTGTTTACTTAAGGAGGAAACATTTTGGTAAAAACCTAGTTGCTCTTTAGTAGGATTTTTTCTCACCCCTCTGGCTTATCCTACTTATTATAAGGTCATTAGAATGACTACTAGGTGTAATAAGAAGAGAACTACTGAGTCTTGAGAAATAGAAGAGGATATTCCACCATCTATTCCCCATCAAATTTACATTGCTCATTCCTTTATGCTTAATTGTAATAATGAACTTTAAATTAAGAACTATATGGACAAAGACTTTGATTCTAAAGAATAAAAATTATCAAGATATGACATAAGGTCTTAAAAAGCTTTAAAAACTTCTATGTTAGGTACCCATGATGACCTCCATGCTGAATCAAGATCATACCTTAATAAATCAACTATGGAAAGACTAATACCATTGCTAAATATGGAAATCATGAAAAAATAGATGCACATATGAATGATGCATGCAAAACACCCTTTATCAAAATCCAATACTCATTCTAAGTCTCATGATGAAAAATTAGCTATATATATGACAAAACTTAAGGAATATTTGGCTTACTAGTTAGATAGTGATAGGCATGATATTGAAAATAAAATTGAGGCTTATAGGAGAGAAACAACCAAATAAAATACAAGATTTAATAACCAATATTAGTCAAATTTTAAGAGAAAATAGAAACCATGTAGTACAAGTTGTTATTTTTCTTTCAATATTAAACCCTAATACTCCTCCTCCACCTACCCTATCCAATATTAGGGAGCCTTTACCTACATCAACCAATCCAACTTTGAGAAATTATAAAATCCAATCTCTAGCCCCTGATATGGAAGCTATAAACTTGCCTAGGCATATGACTAAATTATTTTATAATGAGATAAATAAAACCCAAATGTTTATTGATAATTTTATGTTATATTACATGAAATGATTTATTGAAATTTATGACTAGGAATTTGGTAGGAAATGCTCTTTATTGGTTTGCATCCTTACCTAAGCATTTTATCAATTCCCTAGATACTTTAGTTAATAATTTGAAACAATAATTTGATGATGACATGATTGTAATAGAAGCAATGAATATTTTTGTAAACATAAAACAAGGTCCTAATGAATCTATTATACTTCCACAAAATATATAAAAGGATTAAATGTCCTATGAATATAAATTTATCTAAAGAGGCAACTATAGCAACGTTTGTAAACAAACGCAAGCTCTCTTTTCAAGAAAAAATATAAGAACACAATCCTTGTGATTTTCCTTCCTTTGATAAAGTTATACATTTTGTTAAGATACTTGAGTATTGTAAAAAGGAGGGCCAAAATTTCTTGAAACCTAAAAATCCTAAAAAAAATACCATAGGGGATGGAGTTTACATTGTCATTGTTTGAGATACCTCTCATGAGTTAGAAATTGTTGTATCTCTTGTGTATATGTGAACCAAACCTAGAGGTGGTCCAAAAACTAATAATTTTATGCCTCAATAGACACATAAATATATTCTCAAAATATGTCCACTACCTTAGCTTAATAACTATCACATCAAGGATAGGTTTGAAATACATGTAAAACAATGATCCTAAAAGCATTGATTTTAAAATGGAACATATAGTCATGACAATTCTACATGCATAAAATTACATAAATTTTTCCCTAAGCAAGCATTTGGTTGTAACTTTAACATTGATAAAGTAAACAATGATAGGATTAGTTTATTTTATGAAAGGAAAAATATTGTCCAAAAGAGGTTTAATCACACTTGCAATAAAAGTATATATATTTATAATACCACATTACCTAACCATGAACAACAAGCTCCTAATAAAGAGAAATGGGTGAATAAAATCAGGGTGGCCGAGTAAATTATTAAAATCAAGGATATAATTCTAATCAAGGCAACCAAGGAGGGGGTCTAACTTATCAAAATACAAATGGTAATTGCTCCAAACATTAAAATCCTAGATCTAGCTATTTTTGGTATGTCTCTCAAGTTAACCAAGTCTTTGCCCAACCTAGATCCAATGGAGAATACATTTGTAGTCAACCAAATGCGGCTCATTATATCAATATTTTAGAGGTGCAAAGAGAAATAATTGCATCCTTGGAATAACAAAATGTTGTTGTTGCTAGATATGCACCCTAATACAAAAAAAAATAATAATATAAATAGGAAAAAAAGAACAATAAAGGAAAAGAACCTATCTAGGCAGTGGCTAATCCTTCTATTATTGATAAGATTCTAAACACCTCTTTGCTCATTTAAGAATCTACTAAAAACAAAAAATAGCTAAAAATATAAAAAGAATTTCTAAGAAGTCCTCAACCTAGTCTCTAAAACTTGTCATTCTTGAAAACATTGAAAAACTATGATTTCCACTTAAATAGGTGATCTTGGTATGCTTAACAAAATAGTGATAGGCTATCACCCAACCCAATAAATTATTGCTAAAAGTAATCATGAGAAAAAAACAAAGGGTGGGACATTGTTGAACAATTATTTGCAACCCCTTGTAAGGTTTCATACTTGGAATTGGTTAGGATATCTCCCTATTAATAAAAAAGGTTAAAATATTTACTAGAAAACATGGAGATGCATAGACAAATAATTGCTAACATTATGCCCACCATTCTAAGGTCTTATTAAGTGCAATATATTAATCCCATGGAGAAATTATTTGCATTTATAAACATACTAACCCTTATTTGGTTATAAAATTTCCCTTGAAAAACATGATTGTTGGTTGATTATTTAGCAAGGGTTGATGATCTACCATTGATGATAACATTTTTTTACAATAATATGGTAGTTTGTAGGGCTTTGGTTGATGAAGGGAGTGGTACATGTTTTATACCATTGTCCTTTATAGATAAAGTAAATATCCATAAAGAAAATATCCTCTCTATGAGGAGTTGTTGTTATTATTATAATGGAAAGCCACAAGATATTGTAGGGTGCATTTGGTTGTCAATTTTATTTAGGCCTAAAAGAGTAAGAGTGAATTTTATGATTTTTATAACAAATATAACATGCTACTAGGTTGACCTTGGACTAGTGAGATGAGAACCATAGATTCCTCTACTTGTTAGGTGGTTAAGTATGCTTATGATGATAATGGTTTTACTATAGAAGGAGACTTAAATCCTTGGGGACCTCATCATCCAAGTCATACTTTTTTATATACCTTTTATAGATCAAACATAGAAGCATATGATCTATGAAGATGAGTATTAGTGGACTTCTAGAAGGAATTTATACAAGGGGCATCTTGAATTTTGCTTAAAATACCCTCAATATAGGTATGAATATGAAGATGATCAACCTAATATGGATGTTATTACCCCCTTCCTCAAGAGGTAGTTGAGCAATTTCCACATTTAATGAAACCCAAGTAGAGGAAATATCCTATTGTATTTTACCAAAGGTTGGCCAAGTTGCATAAAACCCATGAGCATGTTGCCAAATTGAAATAAGTGTCATTTTGTAGATAATGATTTCATGGAGAAAAATAATATTGATACAAATAATGATTTTAATCAATCCATTAACATTGAAAATAATAATTATCCTTATATTAATCCTATTTTGATATGGGTATGTGACATTATCAAGTAGGATCAAAGGAATCGAACTTCCTATTTTAGATGATGATGCTAACGAAGTTGGTATAGTTTTTATGAAATGGATAATAGTAATTTTTATACCTATTGCATGCTTAATAATGTTGAATGTAATCAATAAAAAGCTAGGATATATAGGCATAGAAAAAATAATATTTCTATTATCTCTACATTGGAACCTTTCCATGGTTTAAGTTAAATAGGAATAATTCCCTTGCATAGATATTTTACAAAGGCTTAAATCTATCAATTTTAAAATTGCTATAAATGTAGACAAATGGGTTGCTCTATGTCTACAAATGGTAATTCTTCTACTATTTTAACCTATTCTAAACTAAAATCTACAATTGGCTCACATTCTATTAAAGTAACTTCTATAGTACTAGAATCACCATTTAAAAAGGTGATCCTAGTTAGTGTTGATATTTTAATAGTTTTTACGCCTATTCTTAATATTTTCATAGTCCCTGATGATTTTATAACATGTGAGATTCCTATTGTGCCTAGACTATTTGATATTTCTAA
This sequence comes from Wollemia nobilis, assembly GCA_028583015.1. Taxonomy (NCBI): domain Eukaryota; kingdom Viridiplantae; phylum Streptophyta; class Pinopsida; order Araucariales; family Araucariaceae; genus Wollemia; species Wollemia nobilis. Next base: position 7,334,941 of record JAQPPZ010016710.1, on the reverse strand, counting down.
TGACATTTATTTGTAGTTGAGACCACCCCTTAATGTGGTGAACCTAGTTCCTACAAATTCCTAGGAAATCATAAATGCCCATGCATTCCCTGTTGTCCCTACTAGCATGTCTCCTAATTTAGAAATATTTTCTTACTTAGATAGATTGTATGACAAGTGTATTGAAAATATCATTGGTTCTTCACCTTTTTATTTAGCAAGGCATTTAATTGAAGCTAGGTTATCTACTGAATTTAAAATTAGGGTTGTCCTCAAGGCTTTAATGAAATTTTGTAAGAAATTGAAACCTTACCCTTGTACTCCCATCCCTATATTTATTAATACTTGATGAAATGCTCACATCTTATCTAGTCTTAAGGGCAAGGGATAGGAAAAATAACCAACAATACAAATTTTTGATAATCCCTATTTCTCCCATCATTTCCCAATGATGATGTTATTCTAGAATTCTTATATGCTAGAGAGGAAATAATCATATGATAACATCAAAATATTTTTTCTTCAAGAACCAAATCCTAATTGGATGGGACATAAGTGGTTTTATTATGTTTACTAGGCCAAAATTTAGTGTAAGTTAGAAATTGTTTTCCTTGATATTAGACCATTTTGAAGATGGTAATGTCATGAATATTGAGTCTACTATAAATGTAACATAGGTACCTTGAGAAAACATGCATAGAAAAAAATGGGGCTAGTCTATCTACTAAAGGGAAATCCACATTTACTACCTTTCTTAAGGAGTATAAGGATCTCTTTGCGTAGAAACATTCTAGTATGCTTAGAATGGATGGGGATTTAATTGTGTACAACATTGTTATTTATGAGGATGGTGCTCCCATATGACAAAAGCAAATAAGGTTCTCTCCTCTCATTCAAGACCTATAAAAAATAAAAATCCAAAAGTTGTTAGATACCAAATTTATAATGTGTGTGGACTACAAGGGTTGGGTTTCTAACATTGTGCCTATGAAAAAGAATGAAAATAATGTTATCTAGATTTTATATGATTTTAGAAACATCAACCTATATTGTCCTAATAATAAATTTCCATTGCCCTCAATTGATGCTATCACTAGTTCCATAACAAGGTATGAAAAATTTTCCCTTATGGATGTCTATTCAAGATATAACCAAATCAAAATTACCCCTAAGAATAAAATAAAAATAATGTTTACTATTCATTGGGGTACATTCTACTCTATAGATTAATGCTTGGGTAAGTCTAGAAGTGGGATGAACACCTAGCTAACCTTCATGTAATATTTTAATGACTACATCACTATATGGTTAGACTTAATCCTAAGAAGTGTGTGGTTGTGTTACTAGTTCTAAGCTACTAGGTTTTAAGGTGTCTTGTAGGGGTATAGATGTCAAACATAGCAAGTTCAAAGTTATTGATGCTATGTATTCCCCTAAAAAAATTAAATATAGTAAATAATTATTGGGGAAGCTTGGATCCCTTAGTCAGTTCATTCTTAAATTATATTTTAAAGCTTAACCATTGAATTACATACTTAAAAAATATATATTTAATTTAAATGACATGAACATTGCAACAAGGCCTTATTTGAATTCAAGAAATTTTTGTTATCAATCTCTTTGTCAACCCAACTCAAATAAGCCATTTATATTGTATAACTCAAATACTTAGGTCTTATTAGAAGTGATCCTTACTCAATAGGATAATAACAAAAAAGAGTATGTTGTGCACTATATTAGTCAAACAATGCTTCTAGTAGAAAATTGGTTTTTGTGTTCTAAAGGAGCATGAACTCATAATATAATGACTAGTGAGGGAGGATGTATTTCATATCCTCTATATGATGTAGGTCAATATCATGTAGTTTTGTTAGAACCTGGGGAGTCATCTCCTATTGTAACCTCTCTTGTATTTAGGATGAATTTTTATGTTGTCATAGAAAGTCATCTCCTTGTATCTCTACTCTAGTAGTCTCATTGATGTTAGCCTCAACATCATGTCACCCTAAAATTCATCCTTGAACTTTATCCCATATAGCCTCATCCTACTAGGGCTATGTCACTAAGTAAAAAAATAAAAAATTAGAGTTTGACTATGATCGTTAGCTTTGATTGTTGCATTTTACCAAGATCATTAGTTTTTGCTATGATTGCCTATTTTTTAGGAATTGACTATGATCATCAATTTTTGCAAGACTAACAATCTAGATAGTGATTGCCATTTTTATATTTTTCCAAAGCTACCCTACTTGACCATGATTGCTAATTGTTTTTAAATTGGTGACTACGTTCTTCCTTGGGGTTTGAGCTTTTTGGGGCATATTCTAGGGTATCTTTGGATACCCCATGTAGGCCAAACCACCTAGGTAACATGGTCATCCTATTTTTGCTTCTTGCACTATCCTAGATACTTCCTAGCTAGCCTAACTATGAGATCACTCATTTTCCTTATTTTCTTAATTTTAATTCATTTTGGCCAAAAATTGAGGAATATCATAAATAAGGGATGGCAAAACTACCTTCAAAACACCACCCCCATATCTAATTTCCATAAACTATATCTATGTTGTAAATGGATGTATGAATATGTGGTAGTCATATTGGGGCTTGAAGTGCACATGAAAATGTAAATTTTTACCCCCTATATATGTTTTTAAATATTTTACTACAAAAAATTGAATTTTTAAAAACATTTGTATGGATAGCAAAGGGATAGTGTTTCTACATATTTTGACATGCTCTAGACTTGCTTGTGCACTCTTATTTTGCTTATTTTACACCCAACTAGCATTCTTATAGGTAAATCCATTTTCTAGCCACATGAGACAAGTAAGAATCAAGTTATTTTGACCAAATACATTAGGGGCATGTATAGGTAAGTATAAGGTATATTTTCCTCTATTTTTGCATAGACAATATAATAAAAAATCACAAAAATATTGTTTTTGTTTCATAGCATAGGATTTTCATTTATGTTTCTTTGCCTATTTCATATTGCTTTTTAAATTTTCCATAAGGACTCACTATTGGCTATCCCTTGTTGTGTCTCTAATGATTCTTAGATAGGGGTAATATGTATTAGTGATAAGAGAACTAAGATATGTCCTTACATGTGGTCGAGAGTCATATATTCATATATATGGGACAAGGGTGGACCAAATTTGTTAATCCTTGGGTAGGACAACAAGCCATCTTGGTCGATAGTTTTAGTTTTTTTCTTTGCCTATTTTTCAAGTTTCTACCTTCTTTATTAATTTTTTTCCTGCTAACTCTCCTAAATCCCTAAAATAAAGGTAGAGTCATGATTAAGGGGTATTTTGACATGCTTCCTCCAAAGCATGTGTCCTAAAAATTAATGATACAAAAAGTGCCACTTTAAGGTGCAATCATAGTTAACTACAAGGGGAATTTATTTCATTTCAACTACTATAAATACCTACTTCATATCATACATTTAGTTATCAACACCAAAATATTACCAAATATCTATAAAAAATTATTCTCTTGCTAACATTGCTATCAACTCTCTACCTTCATTACTATCGTAGAATGTAATATTTTTGCTCCCTATATTATCCCTATAGGTACAACAAAATCCATCAATTGCTAGTTTGTTACCTTCCATGGAGGAGGACAAGGTGCCCTACCATAATTTTTAACCAAAGGTCACTGATTGTTACTCAAGGACTAGTTTCCATGTTAGGTCAAACCTTTTGTGAATATCCTAGTTGTGATCTCTTCTTATTTATTGTGGTGATATTACAAACAAGTCAAAGTAGGAGTATGAATTTTATTATGATTTATATGGGATGATATGTTTCTTGATGCCCTAGGTGTCAAGTAATATGTTTACTATATTAGGATTATTCCTAGATTTTTGTTTTATGTATAATCTTAGTATAGTTTATTCTTGATTTCCCTACTTTGTGCTTGCTTGGATTAAGATAGTTTAAAGCTCAAATTATGAATTTATTATTATAACATTATAGAAAAACATGAACTCATATTATGACATATGAGGCAAGACATATGACATATTTGCTATGTAATCTAAGCCAACCTCATGCAACTCTACTCGTACTTGGGGATTCATCCCCTGTCACAACCACTTCTACATCCAAGAGGTCTCTCTATGCCACCATAGACGACCATCTCTCTAACTCTCTCATATTTGACATCATGTTATCCTCAACTTTATCCTTGACCCTAGATTTCTCCTACCTCGTCCTTCTAGGATCATGTTGCTTGGTCAAACAAATTAGAGTTTGACTATGATTGCCAACTTTGTGGTTTCCAATTGAAGCTACAATTGACCCTAGCTTTCTAAGCTTGTGACTACCCCATTTTGAACTAATCATCACCTTATATCAAGATCATTTTTTTAACCAAGATTACCTATTTTTTGAGGCACTAACTATGACTTCCCCTTTTTTTGTTATCATCACTTTGTGTAGTAATAATTGCTTTTTATACTTTACCAAAATAGCCATATTTGACCATGATTGCCAATTTTTCAAAAATGATAATCATGATCTTCCTGAGGTTTCAAGATTTTTTGGGCATCATTTGGGCTATTTTTTCTACCTTGTGTTGTTTCCACCACCTAGGTGACATGGCCATCCTATTGGTAATTCCTATGTCATCCTAGCTACTTCTAGCTAGCCTAACTATGTGATTATTTAGTTTTCTTATTTTTTTAATTTTGACTCATTTTAACCTAAAAATGAGGAAATAATAAAGGGATGGCAAACATACCTCCCAAACATCGCCTACACATCCAATCACCATTGACTATATCTACACTACAAAAAATATCATATAAAATGCATGGTAGTTGTAGAAGGGTTTGGAATGGACATGAAAATAAAATTAAGATTGTTTTTTACTCATATATTTTAAAATATTTTACTATAAAAATTATTGTTTGACAAGTTTTATAGGGATAGCAAATGGATATTGCTTCTACGGGTTTTGGAATGCTTTGACTTGCCTGCACACTCCATTTTTGGTCATTTCATATCCAACTAATATTTTTCAGCACTCTAAGTGTTTTTATAAGTAAATCCATTTTCTAGTTTCTTGGGCAAGTATAAATCAATTTTTTTCAACTAAAGTTTTTAGGGGCATGTGTATCTAAGTATTATGTATGTTTTCATATAATTTCTAATTTTTGGCTCTATGCTTTTCTATATATTTTTTATTATTTTAGATTATATTTGCATAGATAGCAGTATTAAAAATTAGAAAAGAAAATTATTTTTGTTCCATCGTATAGAAATTTTGTTTCTATTTGTTTCGCTATCCCATATTGGTATTTTTATTTTCTTATTTTTCTTAACAATTTGTGATTGGATATTCCTTGTGGTGTCACTCATTATAATTAGGGATGAGCAATATGTATTTGTAAAAAGATCACTAATAACTAACTTTGTAGGTGATAGATAGTCTCATCTTCCTATATATAGGATAAGGGTGGACTAACTTTGTTAGTCTATTAGTAAGACATCAACGAGCCATGTTGGTCGATGGTTTTAGTTTCTTTTCTTCACCTATTTATTACCTTTTTACCTTATTTATCTATCATTTTACCTCCCAAATTTTCCAAATATCCAAAATAAGGATAGATGCATGATTAAGGAACATTTTAACATGCATCCGCCAAAGAAAATATCCTAAACATTAATGATGCCAACACTGACACTTTAAGTGGAAATCATGGTCATTGGTTGAAATTTAGGTTTTTTGATGTATGGTCATGATTCTAGATTATTTTTACACCCAAGGTTTGAATGTCACATCTTTTGGATGGATGGTTATGATTTTATGACCCCAAAAAAGGAAAAATCCATTCTTGGATCCAAAGGAAAAGTAATTTCATATTATTTGATATAAAAACCCACTGCACTCCTTACATTTAGTTACCAAATAATTACCAAACATCTATAAAATGATTTATACTCTTTATAACATGCTATTAGATCTCTACCTCTATTTCTACCAACATGTATTCTTTTTGCTCTATCTTATCCTTGCAGGTACAACCAAAACTATATATTGTTGGTTTTTTGCCCTTCCAAAGAAGAAGGATGGGATGCTCTACAATGATTTGTAGCAAAAATTTATTGATTACTATTTAAGTACTAGTTTCGAAAGTAGGTCAAACCCTCCACGAACATCCTAGGTGTGATTTCTCCTTATTTACTATGGTGATGTTATAATAAAGTTAGAATAGGAGTTTGAATTTTATTATACTTATTATAGGATGGTATGGTCCTTGATGCCCTAGGTGCCAACTATTTATTTTCACTACATTAGAATTAGCCCTAAATTTGTATTTTATGGATACTCTTATTATAATTTAATCTTGAATCCTCTAATTTATATTTGCTTGGATTAAGATAATTTTTATATTCCATTGTGAACTTACTATTATATTGCTGTATAAAAATGTTAACTCATAATACAACACAATTTGAGGTGAGATGTGTGGCATCTATTTTATATGGTCCAATTCAACCCCATTCATATTTGGCCATATTTGGGGAGTCATATTGTATCACAACCACTCTTGCATCCAATAGGGCTCTCTATTATGTCGTAGGTGGTCATATTTCCATATATCTACTTTGGTAGTCTTGTTGGTGCTTTCCTTGACATCATGTTATCCTCAACTTCATCATTGGACCTTGCCTTGTCCTACCTTGCCCTAAGAAGGTTATGTTTCTTAGTCAAAAATTTAGGGTTTAACTGCAACTACCAACTTTGATTGTAGTTTCTAATCGGGGCTACAATCAACCATGGCTTACTAATCCTCTGACCCCTTGTTGGAGTATATTACATTATTTGGTACATGCTAATGTACCCCCATGGTATCTTCATGGTACATATGTAAATATTGTTAGAGTTAGAGCATATTACATCATTTAGGTCATGTAAATGTACCACCTTTGGTAAATAGTTAGAGCAGGAGATTTCATTAGGGGTAAGTTAGCTACTTACTTCAAGCAATGTAATAAATGCACAAATGTCACTGTACAAGTTGTAATGTGCAATGTGTTCTCTTGTACAACTAGGTAGAGTGTTGGCCAAGGAATATCTCTTCCTATATAAAGGGCCTCATAGCAATAGATTAAAGAGAAATTGCATATCAAGCATATCAAGTGTATTGTAGTAGATAGTGATAGAACTCCTATATGGAGTACAATATAGTTCTTTAGCTTATATTAATGGAGTGACCATCACCTCCATACTGCATTGCATTTTCACCACTTTCTATTAGAGTATATTTTAATCATATTGCATAATTACTTTCTTTTATATTAATAGCATCTTATTAGGACCTGTGATAGATCTCTTCCACTGTAGATATCCTCAAAAACTAACAAATATTATATTAGGGTTGAGTCATATTTTAGAGTGTAAGTATTTTTTTCCCTTTCTATGTACGTGTGTATGTGAAGGAAATGCACAAGTGCCATGTGAGTAAGTGTGCAAGTAGGGTTATGCATAAGGGGTCGATGCCAAAATGTATTTATAAAAAATTGGCGAATTAGTTTCAAAATATAGGCGAATAGTGTCCAAACACATGTAGAAGGTTCACTATTATTAAGGGTAATGTTGGAAATTTAAACTTAAAATGGTCAAATTATTATAAAATTGGGGTGAATCGACCCAAAAAAAAAAAAATCACCTAAAAATTTTGGGCTAATGGGCCCTGGTCAAGGGTCCCAAATATTAACCAATTCCAAATTTTAAAAATCCTAATTTTAGCGAATTTGGTGATAAATAGCCACTATGCATAACCCTGTGTGCAAGTGTAATGAGAGTATATGTGCACAAGTGTCTTATATGTAAGAGTGAAAATATGTAATGTAAAGTTGTGCACAAGTGTCTTAGGTTAGAGTGTGCAAAGTGAAGGTCAAGATCCATGTCTAGGTGTGCATACAATATAGATTCATGTATTCATCAAGTATGCAAGTGTCATATAGAGAAGCCAAGAGTCATGAGACTTGACATATGGAAAGGAATAACCAATTATCCCAAGAGTCATTTTAATATGGCTATATAGTACTCCATAGAGAAATACCACATATCATATAAAGTGTAGCATCAACCATCAAGAGTCTAGTGTCATATTTTTAAGATAAATTAGAGTAATAAATATTGCATACATTTTGAGCAATTAATATTATAAGTTATTCTACATGCTTTGTACATGTATGATTCAGACTATCAAAATTCATATTATTGTTTATTAGTGGATGCTATTTGATATACTATTAGCCTTGATATACATATTAATTTGTTGATATTATTATCATGATCACACTGTATTGTGGCTATATTATATTTGATCATGTGGTATTTAACCTGTAATATTTATGGTAGTATTAAGGATTAAAAAACCATAAACCACCCCCTTTTGACACATGACTTGGTCATAACCTTTTATCAATATTATTGGTTTTGATCATGATCAACTAATTTTAAAGATATCAACTATTACTTCCCATTTTTGTATGATTGTCGCTTTGGGTAGAAATCACTATTTTTCATGGTTTGTGAAAACAAACTTGTTTGATCATGATTGCCAATTTTATAAAATTGGCAATCATGGTCTTCCTTGTATTTCAAGATTTTAGGGCATCATTTGGGTCATTTGGCCACCTAGTGTGGGCACCATCACTTGGGTGATGTGGTCATTTTATTGGCAATGCCAATGTCATCCAAACTACTTCTTAGCTAGCCTAACTATGTGACCATTAATTTTTCTCATTTTCTTAAATTTTGTCATTTTTAGCTAAACTTTAAGAAAAACCATAAAGGAATGGGAAACTTACCTCCTTAACATCACCCTCATGTTTTCTTACCATCGATTGTCTCTACATTGCAAATGGATGACATGTGAATGTGTGATAGTTGTAGGAGGGCTTCGAGTGCATGTGAAAATGAATTTGTTTAGTCCCTTATATATTTTTAAATATTTACTATGAAAGTTTGATTTTTTTAACAAGATTTATAAGGATAGCAAAGGGATAGTGCTTAGGGATTTTGGCATGATTTGAAGTCGACTATACACTCTATTTCTACTCATTTCACACCCAAATAATTTTTTTTATCACTTTGGGTGTTTTCTATGAAAATCCATTTTCCAATCTCATACAAGTACATATCAAATTTTTTACCACATTTTTTGGGCATGTATAGGTAAATATCAAGTATGTTTCTCTTTAATTTTATATTTTTGGCTTTGTGTTTTTGTGTTTTTTATTGTTTAATTTAAATTGTATTTTGCATAGATAGTAGTATCAAAAATCACAAAAAAAAATTATATCACATATTGCTCTTTTTATTTTTTGGATATCTCATATTGCTCTTTTTATTTTCTTGTTTTTCCTAAGCACTAACAATTGGCTATCCCTTGTGATGTCACTCATGGTCCTTAGGGAGGGATAATATGTATTTATAAAAATAACACTAAAAATTGAATTTATAGGTTGTGGAGAGTTCCATATTCATATATATAGGATAAATATGGACTAAGTTTGTTAGTCCATTAGTAGGATGGTAGCAAATCATATTGGTCGATGATTTTGGTTCCTTTTCTTGAATTTCTTATCCTATTTTGGCCTCCTTTATTTATTTTTTTCTCTTAAATTTTCCAAAACCCTAAAATAAGGATAGAGTCACATGATTAAAAGACATTTTGACACATGTCTCCCAAAGCACACATCTTAAAAATTGATAGTACCAAGACTAACCCTTTAAGTGGAAATCATGGTTGTTGATTTAATTTTAGGATTTTTGATGTATGATCATGATTCTAGTATATGTTTACAACCAATTTTTGAATTATAAATCCTTTAGATAAAATATTATGATTTTATGACCCCCAAAAGGGAGAAAATCAATTGCAAATTTAAAGGAAAAGTTATATCCTTTCATCTACTATATATAGCTACTTCACACCATAAATTTAGTTACCAAATCATTATCAAACATTTATAAAATATTTGTATGCTCTTGCTGACATTACTATAGCTCTCTACCTCTATTGCTATTGCAACACACAATTTTTTTTCTAGTTTTATGTTTTTCTTATCCTTTTTTGTACAACCAAAGCCATTGACTATTGGTTCACTACCTTCCAAGGAGGAGGATGGGATGCTCTACTAGGATTTGTAGCCAAAGGCCATTGATTACTACTTGAAGAATAGTTTCTAAGGCAATTTAAACCCTCCAAGAATATACTAGTTATAATCTCTCCTTATTTATTATGATGATATTACAAGCAAGTTAGAAGAGGAGTGAGAATTTTATTATTATTATTATGGGATGATAAGATCCTCAATGCCTTAGGTGTCAACTAATCTATTTTACTACATTAGAATTAGCCATATATTTTTATTTTATGGATAATATTAGTGTAGTTAATTCTTGATTGCTCTACTTTATTTATGCTTGGATTAAGATAGTTTTTAGCTCTGATTATGAATTTATTGTTATATAAATAAATTAGAAAAGAGTAATATTGTGTGAAAATGAAAAGGATAAATATTCAAGTACCTACCAATATTAATCTCTTTTATCTAGTATCTAGATAAAACTATTGAGGTATGAATAATGTGACCTTATTGCCCATGGCCATACAATACAATGTAATCATACATATATCGATGTGCAATCATTATCAAATGTACTTTAGTATTATTTGATTTATTAACTTCTAATTAACCTTTAATCCTTTATTTTATGTTAGTATATGTTAATATGATATGTAATTATTTATTGTTGAGGTTTAGTTATTTGGTATAAATACCCTCAACAACCTTGTTCATTGTATTGGTATGATATTATTTGATCATATATTCTTGATAATCAATAACACTCATTAATTAGTGTCTATTCCTCTTTCCTTTGGTTTTCTTATTTCTTGCATAAATTTTGAGTCAATATGCTTACGTTTTAGAAAGCATTATAAAATTTGATATGCTATAAAATCCAATAAGAAGTTTCATTGCTTGGTGACATAATGAGTTTTTTGAAGCCTCCTAATTTTCCATTTGATAAATAGGGTGAATTATATTCAACTATTTTACAAATTTTATTTTGGATATAATAAGGGAAGAAACAAACAAGTTCATAACCATTGTTTAGAAGTTCACATTATTATGAGGGTCAAATATTTTTCCCTCCTATCCTTATAAATATTTCTTGTATATTTATATTATTGATAGATATCAATGCATTGATATTGATGATTTCGTATAGAACCAATGCTTTAAAACCTCTTGTGACAAAATTCTCATAGATGTATTTGATGGTAGTGTTATTATTAGTACCAAAATTAATTCAAGGTTTCTTATGTGAATAAAAGGGGGTGTTTTAATTTAGGAGGTATGGATGATAAGCATACAAATATATTCTCCATAATACCTTCCATTAGGCATGTGATAACCTATCTAGTGCAAAATAATTTAGGCATTTTCTTAAGAAAGGTTTCAAGTCTATTCCTTCATGCATTCTATTGCTATTGTACAAATATGTCAATACACATTTTTAAGTGTGGAATAAACATGTTTACTTTTCTATCAGGGTAATACTTTATATCATATCCTAATAGTATGGTATTCTTGGTTGTATCACAATCAATTATTTGTTCAAAATGCACAACCTTTTTTACTCTAGCATTTCAATGCATTCTTTGGTCATAATATAGACTTTAGTAATGACATTAATGGAAAATTACTTTGCCATGGTGACTATATGGTGTTTTTAAAATATTTGGATGTTATAGTTCAAGGGTTTAAATCCTTTTGTTTCTTGGATGATTATATAGTTTGGTTGGAAAACAAAGGATGATGATTATATATATATATATATATATATATATATATATATATATATATATTTATATATATGGTAGTGACATGTCAATTCCTTGGGAATAAAAATTTTGAAAGGATATAAAATGATGAAATCAATCTAACGATACCTTCCAAGAGCCCTTAAATTTTGACTAAGTGCAAGACAAGTGTTGATTTTCTCAACAAGTGTTGATTGGTTTAGGAGTGATCCACTACCATAATGGATTTATTGTCTCATAGGAGTAAAGTGTTCATTTGTAGCTAGAAAATTGCTAGCAAAATCAAGCAATTCACTTAGTTCCTAGAGAAAATCACTTATCGATCTATTAAGGGGTACAAATAAAGGTACAAATATTAAGAAAAATATTTAGAAATAAATATTTTAGCATTTATTGTATCATAACTCATTTTAGAAGCCTTCTAAAAACTTTAGAGACATGCAAAATTTTGAGGTGCATCAGTTTGCTAGAGATATCTCCAAATTCTTACTTTTACTAGGAATAATAATTTTCCATCCCAAGTAACTCATGGATAAACTTCTATAAATAGGATATATGAGATCCATTGTAAGTATATTTTGGCTATTATATTTTAGATATACACTCTATGAAATCCACATTATGCTTTTCAACTCATGAAATTGGGAGGAAATTGATAATTATTTTACTTTCCATAAGTGAAATTGTCCTCTTGGATTGTATAATGCACAATGATTGAGACATAGCTCTTTTGCCCATCTTGTCATTCATCTTACAATTTCATATTAATTGAATAGGAATATTTTTGTTATTTGTATTTTCATGTGCTGATTGATTACACATGTCCTTGCTATAGCTATTATCATATATTTATTTAAATCCCTCACATTGTTAAACTTTAAAATTTACTTTTCATGATTTTTTTCATTTTAATTTCATTTAATTTGAGTAAATTTGATTAAAAATTTACAATCATAGTGGGTATTTGACCTAAATATAGAGGTTGGAAGAGGCTTCAAACCCTTCCATATGATAACTTGTTTAAAGTATGGAATTGGGATGTATTATTGATCAAATTAGAAGTTAGACTATTCCTCATTTTAAAGAAAAAAATTAGGATATTGGGACCCTTTTTAGCTCATTATTTGGCTAAATTGATTGACTTTGGTGCCACATTTTTATTCCACAATGGGTGAGAAATTATCCCAAAATTGAAGGAATTTTTACTATGTATAAACACAAGTAAGGAATCACTCTAAATTTGGAGTGGTTCACTCCAACAAAGTGATGTTGGAGTATATTACATTTTTGGTACCTTGTAAGTATTTTGTAAATATTTGGAGTCTAAGAGTCTTGTAAATATTTTTCATTTAGTAATCATTAGATGTTTATAATTAAGGAGTCAATAAATATATTTCTCCTATGAGAAATATGAAGAGTCATATCTCTTGGGAGTTTGAGGAGATGAAGAGATAGTTGAAGATGAAATGTTAAGAGCCTCCTTGCAAAGGCTATTTATAGGAGCTATATATGAGTGGTATTGAAGAGAGGAAATTGCAATGCATATTCTTGTATTATAATAATTTGTAACCTTGTCATCTTTGTAAATATAGTGTGATCATTTTACCTTGAGTTATAGGTTGATTGTATGTGAGATTTTAATCCATTATTTTGTGAGAAATTTTTCAACCTTTATATCTAATATTTATTGATAAATATAGAACATTCTAATAATGGTATCAGATCCACAGTTGAGAGAATACAAGTTGAGAGAAGCCAAGATTGAGAGAAGCCATAGGTAGAACATCCAAAGTCATAGAAGCAAACAATGGAGTAGTCAAAGAAGCTAGAGAAGTAAGTGTTGAAGAGGTTGTCATAGAAGCAAAAGAAGCTAGACATAGTCAGAAGACTAGGAGAATATAGTACAAATTAACACCAATATAGGCAACAAAAAATAGAATATTAGATCATATGAGGCCAAGAGACTGCATAATAAAGTAACACATCAACAAAAAATAATGTTGGAAAATTCAGTGCAATATTTGGGTGGTATTGTGGTGATATTACTAAGGTATCATTTAATACTTCTTAGCATCCATAATTTATTAAAACAAGGAGAATTGGGAAACAATTTTATTAAAATAAAACTAGAAAGTGATTTATTGAAGAATTGGGAAAGAAATTTATTAATTTAAACGTGAATTATTAAAGTAAAACAAATTGGGGAAAAATTTATTAAAGGGATAATTAAAAGGGAAACTAATTAAAATAAGAAGAATAGGAAGGACTATGAAAGTGATGGATTGTAAGCACAAATCATGAATAGAAGGATGGCCAAATATATAAGAAGAGATGGGGTGAACAAGTTGAAAAGAATAACAAAATAAAATCTTAAGTTGTAGAGAAGAACATGTCTAGAGGATAACCAAAAATAGAGTTGAAATGTATTGCTTGTAGGGAATTAGAGCTTATAATGTATGTAGGTCGGAAAGGATAAATAATAAGAATATTAACATTGGATGAGCTTATTGTGTTGAAGTATTTGAAATATCCTAATATGTGCAAATATTAAAATATGAAATCAATGAATGAAGGATTAGAGGAGAGCGCAAAGGTGATGTTGGTCTAGAAGATACCATATAAAGGTACAAGATTTTAATCTAAGAATTATTTGTTGGAGAACATTTGAGTTTCTAAGGTGGAATTAAATATTTAAAAGTGATCAAATGGTTATGAAAATTATTGTTAATAGGAATATTTATAGAAGATTTGATTTATGAGAAAAAAAAGGTTGATATAAATGTAAGAGAAGAAGAATATGAAATTAAAGAAAGATGTTTAAGAGAAGGAGAATATTTAATTTAAAGAAGGCAAAAAAATTCCAAGGAATATTTTAAAGGAGAAAGAATGAAAAAATATAGTTTGAAACTCATTGAAAAAAAGAAGAGGAAAGTTTGAAGAAAATTTATTAATTGAGAAATATTGCATTTGTTATATTGAACAAAAATTTAAAGGAAATTTGTAAAGAGATATTTTTCAAAGCAAAGACATTGAATACTAAGATAAGAATAAATTATTGAGCAAGCTCCAAAAAGGCATGAAATATTTTACTTCACCTTATATTTTGTAAAGTTCATTAGGATATTGAAATAAAAATAATTAGAGAGACAAAAGTAATTCATAAGGAAATTATTTAATCAAAGCCATAAAAATGATTCAAATAAAAAGAAAAAGAAAACATTGAAAAATAAATTTATAAGAAAAGAAAGTTCAAAGAAAGAAAAACATTGGAAATTTTCTTTATTGAAATTCCTATAAAAACTATAGTGAATTAATTAGGTAGTCAAAAGGTTTTCTACTTGATAATTAGAACAATGTTTTAGAGTTTCCATTATCCAAGAAAATTGGAAAATAAATGAGATAATATTTTTGAAGTAATTCAAGAAGACATTATTAGTGATTCAAATTTGAGAAACATTTTTCTAAAACTCCATGGAAATACAAAATGCTTTCTCTGAGAATCTTGATTACTAAATGGACCAAATTTTACCCCTTGGAAAAATAATATGAAGTCAATATTTATTGTTGAAAAACTTTGGGAAATAGTAACTAGAGATAAAAACATTCTAGAGGATGCCATAGGTAGAAAAAAATATAAAGACTATGCAAAATCACTTATGCTAATAACATTTATAATATTATATGAAATAAAAGCATATATAAGGCTGACCAAAAATTCAAAAGAGGTTTGGGAGAAACTAAAAACCATATTTAAGGAAAATTTCGAAGACACTATTCTGCACTTTCAATCACAATTGTATTCACTAAAATTTTAAGATTTTTAAAGCATGGAACACTTTCTTAGAAGGATATTATATTTAAAATAAAGGCTATAAACTATGGGAGAGAAAATAGAAGAAATTTTTCTTGTCTCAATTACACTTAGAGCACTTTCAAAATTATTTAAAACAATGGTCACATCTCTCCAAGTATCAAATAAAAAAGTATCTTTTGAAGAGTTAGTTTATATCCTTCAAGAATATGAAATAAAAAATCAAGAGATGAACTTTTAAAAATGATTTCATTTCAGCAAAAAATATTACCAATACAATAAATTCTTCTACTTCATCATCACACAATCAACCAAAATGAAAAAATATATATTGCCATATATGTAACAAAGAAGGACACAACATCATATTTTGTAGATATAATTCACTAAACCAATGGAATCAAATGCATAGACATTTTCAAAGAAATCCATAAAGATAATATCAATAAAATTAGCAATGATATATATGAACACAATAATATCTAAAATGGGAAAATAAAAAAGGCACATGGTGCAAAAGGTGTAAGAATCAAAATCTATTTGTGAAGAGGATTATGAATCAACTCACAAAGTCCTTATGGTAAAATTTAAAATAAGTTTAACATGAAAAACCTATGAAGAATATTATAGACATGAAAATATGAAATATTGAGTGGTCAAATCAAAGTGGTAAATACAAACCATGATACACATGATCTACTTGAGTATAACAATAGTGATTTTCATCAAAATAAAAATATGAGTTATGATGCATGTGACTTAAGACCTATGACAATAGATGTATGAGACATTTTTTAGAGAACATGCATAGCATGTGAAACAAGGGATTTTAACATTGTTTGTGAACACAAAGAGTGTGCAAAAAGTATAAGTGTTGATTGTGTTGTAAATTGTGATGCATGTAGTGATCCTTCACAAAATAGACACTGATGGTGGATGTGAATCAAATAATTTGTATGCTTATCATGCAAAAAATGGTTGTGAAGTAGACAAGATTAGTGATGGTCATGATGAAGGTCATAATGCCAAAAATTTTGATATAGATAACTCTAGATATATTTCTCCAAAACATTATGATTTTGATAGTGGCAGTTTCAAATGTATTCATAAGAATGTTTATATAGAAAATGCTAGCTTTGATAATGCAAAGTTTGTTGGTCAATATGTATATAAAATTGTTAGAGTTTATGGATAGTGTATTGTTAGCGATCTAAAGTCTTAAATTAGTGACATGGATAGTCATGTTATAATTCATTTATAATTTATCAATAATGACCTAAGTTGTAATAACTATTCTAGTAATGACTTATTGCATTCAAATTAGAACAATAATGAACTTAAAAGGTACACAAAAGTAGTTCATAATAATAGATATATAATGAAATAGGGCAGGGAATGAAAGAATTTAGCTCAATATACAAATACCTCAAACTTACAAGACAAGCTAAAGAGAGTGATTTTGTGATAGGGAATGCTAATATTACCTATGTAACAATGAATGTTGGAATATATGACATTGAATGTGTAATAGATAAAAACAAGACAAAATACATTAAAAAGGAATAAAAAAATAAAGAGTCATAATATACATGGGGATAAAATAGAGAAACGTCGAATCCTCCATTGTTGTAAAATTTGTGGGGACAATAATCAATATTAATTTTTTTCAAGAAAATATAAACATAATAGATGTTCACTATAGATGGATAAACATGAAAAAATATAATAGAATTGTTGAAATGTTGAAATGTGTCTACAAAAATAAAAAGGGCTTGAAAAGCATAGGTTCATTGAAAAATAATGATACAGTGATTGTGATTGTAGAGGAAATAATATTTATATATACAAGAAATAAAGAATATGATAGTTAAGAAATTATACTAGGAATAAAGTTCAAGACAAAATAAAAAGATATAATAAAAAATACAAGAGCCCAAATCAGTCAAAATCAATCGAAGAACCATAGCTAGAAAGAAAGTAAGAGCCAAAGTCAATACCAAGATTAGAGTTGGAAAGTAAGAACAAAAATCAAAGATCAACAATATACCAAATAATGTAATATAGGGGGGTGTTGGAGTATATTACATTATTTGGTACCTTGTACATATATTGTAAATAATTTATAAATATTTGGAGTCTAGGTGTCTTATATCTAATTTTCATTTAGCAATCATTAGATGTTTCTAATTAAGGAGTCAATAAATATATATCTCCTATGATAAATATGAAGAGTTACGTCTCCCAAGAGTTTGAGGAAATGAAGATATAGTTGAAGATGAAATATCAAGAGCCTCCTTGAAAAGGATATTTATAGGAGCTTCATATGAGTGGTCTTGAAGAGAGGAAATTATAATGCTTATTCTTGTACAGTAATATTTTGTAACCTTGTCATATTTGTGAATATAGTGTGATCATTTTACCTTGAGTTATGGGTTGATTATATGTGAGATTGTGTTCCATTATTCTATAAGAAATTATTTAACCTTTGTATCCAAAGTTGATTAATAAATATAGAGCATTTGCTAACAAGTGGATCAATTGAAAAATCATCCTAATCTCATTTGAAGGAGCATCTCACTCTATACTATTGGTAATTCATTTTGAGTCCATAAAACTTATAGAAGTTGAATTCAAAGTGATTTTTCAAGGTCAAGGACCAAATTTATCAAGCCTATTCTCAAATTGATCTTAATTTTCATATTATTTATGATTTACACCTAATTTATGTAGGTGATTTGCAAATAGTGACTCCATTAGGAATTTTAAAATATTAAAAAAAATTACAAAGAAAAATCGAGATATCATCCAACCTGCAAGGCATTTTAAATCTGGGTACAAATTTGCATCTTCCATAGGTAGAAAGCATTTTTGTTAAATTATAAGAAAATTTTTCCAAAGATCAAATTAATTGGTGATTCACTCTAGAATAATATTTTTTCCTCAACTTGAACCTAGAAAAAAATTATCTTAAATTTTATGAAGGGATACACTAAAAACTAAAAGCTCACCTTAAATCCTATTAGGAGAGTGATTCACTTCAAGTAATTTGCTTGGACCCATACTTGTCAAAATTTTCGAAGTTCAACTCTTACTAGCAAATCACTTGAGTCTACTAGTGATTTGTTCTATTTTACTACCAAATTTCTCCATAGACCATTTTTTTTTCAAAATTTGATTATAAATATATGCCCATTTAGGTAAGTATGCATATAAGGAAAAGCATATAAATATACACTCAAAATCACAAAGGTTGGGTAAAGAACATTAGTCATCAGAGCTAATTGTATGGCATCAAAATAATGTGAAAGGAAAAAGAAGGAATAATTCACCATATGGGTACATCCAAATGATGAGATTAAGGATATTCCTATGACCGGTTTTGTTATCTCAAAAGGAAAAAATAGAATGGTTAATCTTGTTATAAAAACTTCTACATTCAAAAAAATTGGGTTCCTTGGATATCAAATAAGTTATTTATTTTATCTCATAAACCAAACTTGGGCAAGTATTAGTCCTATATTGAATCACAAAAATCCTCCTTAGGAAATGACCTTCAATATGAAATATCCCAATAATAAATTTTCTTTCATGAAATTCCAAAGTGCACTTACCACAAACTTACTTCCAATATCTAGTGCTCAAACCACAACTCCTACTTCTACAACTTCATCTTAAAGTGCATCTATATCTAGCTTGTCCAACACATCCAATCATCCTCCCAAACAACATGTATAGCTAAATGTAGTATCTTTAGGACAAATAATTTTGAATCAAAGCTAAGTATTTACTCAAAACATACAAATGTTGACTAGACAAGTGGAAACATAAGGTACCCATGAAGGAGCACACACTTATACTAAGGGGGGTGAACAATTAAGATAAAATTTTCCTTGCAAAACAATAAATGCAATAATATGAATGCAATAATAAATCAATGGACAAAAAACCACACACACAAGAGACAAGTATTTTAAGTAGAAACACCCTTTTGGGAGAAAACCATGACAAAATATTACTCTTATTATTTGAAAATATTTGTAGGCACTAACCTACGGGATATGCCAATATCCTTATACAAATACATAGGAACCAAATTATGGGAGACACCAATATCATTGAAGCACCAACCTCAGATCTGAAGGCACCAACCTTTGAATATAAATTTTATCAACAAACTTGCATAGGTTTGCTCCAAAATCTGATCATCAATGGCATCCAAGATTACATATTGTCTACAACCTCAGTGGGATGATTCTAGATGAACCAGATAGAACTTTTACTACAATAATTTTTTCTTACACCTTATCACTCTAATTTAAAACCTTTAAAATACTTTAAAAAACATCTCTTAAACCAAAAACTTCTAGCCACCTCAATTGGGCTCCCACTATACGGATGAACTAAAAATGACCATTGACGAGACTATGATACTGCCATGTGTCTACCAGTGCATCAAATTAGCCTCCTCACTATCCTCAAGCCTTCAATATGACCACCCACCATGTGTCTATTGCATCCTCTTCTTGTGCTACCTGCATGCATTACTGAATACTATGCAACGTTCAACTGACAATGTATTACCGAATGTGATGATCTAAAATTATTTTATTCTATACCCCCTCAGATTGTGGATTCTAGCATTTGTTATTATTTTGATCTAATGATGCATATAGGATACCTCCAACTCAACAACGTTTCCTCCTTTATCCAGTTGTGTAGCCTTGGTGCTTTTAATGTCTCCTTCAATCATCTTGTCTCCTTATTCTTGTAATTCACTCATTCTCCTCCTCACGATATTGTAATGGCTTCTTTTATGGATCAAACCTGGTGATAGCTATCCCCCAGATATTGAGGTGCATAGGAATATAGAAACCCTTGCGGCAAGCACAGGTGGACTTGGAACTGATAAAGCACAACTTCCTACAATTTCTCCAAATAATAATTTCTCCTATAGTATATGCAATAGGTCAAGTAATATCTCCTTTACACGTGCTCCTCGATGGACCCACTAGATATTTGCATGGAGTAGTCTCTATTCAATTTTTATGCTTGAGATGTGTTTCAATCACTTTGTTTTCCTCTTACAACATTTCTCTTCGTCCTCCTTTTGTAGTGAATCAACTTGCTTCGATGGTGGCTTCTCTAGTTTGCGCAGCTTACTTGATGGTGGCTTCTCAATGTTATCAAACACCTTTCCTCCATTCAACATTCACATGGGCTCACCATACTTCACTGCTCCACTCTGATATGATCGTTCTTTGACATCTCGAGACAGGCTCCTTTGTAGTCTCCTAATATTTCTATGGTTTAATGTTGACCATTAGTTTCATTGCCTTCAAATTTCCTTGTGCCATTTGCCCTTGCCCTCGGTTAATGTGTAACTGGAATCATGTTTACCACCTTTTGTTTCCCATCCACCGCATTGTGTGATAGTGTCATCAACTCCTTTTTATCAAATACATTCTATTAAATCACTTCTTAGAAATGAATTTCCACCTTGTATTTATATCCAAAATTTTCAAGATAATTTATGCCCAAGAGGTCGGACCATATCACTTTAATATTTAAAACTTTAATTTAAATATTTAAATCTTTTAATTTAAATATTTAAATATTTAATTTAAATATTTAAATATTTAATTTAAAATCAAATAAACCCTTTGATATCTTAAATGTGGGTTTAAATATTAAAATCAATTAAACTATCTGTCTTGAATACTTCGTCCAAGCACACCATGGTTTTCCAGCAACCAAGTCATCCTTTGACATCAATGACAACTCAATAGTGAATAATTCTAACAATATCCCCATTTTTCATTGATGGCAACCCTACAAAGAAACTATCCTTTGTTGCAACATGATCACAAGCTACTCCCCCTGACAAGCTGCCCTCCCTTACTAAAATTACAAGTTGCTCCTCCTTATTGAAATTCTCACCCTTTGAAATCAATGGCAAAGGATTCTCAAGGCTAAAGGATAAGGCACTTGACAACTCCCCCTTACTAAATTCTCTATTTGATACATTCAATGATTATATGAGAGTGAAACTACTCCCAAATTACCTCTAAGATACTCAAATGTCTCCTTTAGAAGTGGCTTGGTAAATATGTTAGCAATATGTTGCTTTGTAGCAATGTGTTCCAACTTGACTTGTTGATCAGTCACTTGCTCTCTCAAAAGTGATAGTTGATCATAATGTGTTTGGTCCTTGAATGCATCATCAAATTCTTTGAAATATTGATGGCACTTGTATTATAACAAAGTATGGAGATAGGATGATCATGCTCTACTTTAAAATCAATTAAGGTTTGTTTCATCCATAAAACCTATGTGCAACAAGGAGCTGCTACAATGTACTCTACCTCTATAGTAGATAATGACAATTATGCTTGTTTCTTACTTATCCAAGAGACCAAACAGTAGCCAAGAAAAAATGCTCATCCACTTGTGCTTTTCCTATCATCCACACTGCCTACCCAATATGCATTTGTATATATAGTGAGAGTTAAATTATCGCATTTGGGATACCACAATCTAAAATTCATAGTTCATTTAAAATACTTGAAGATTATTTTTACTACTTGTACATGTGTTTTATTTGGTGCAGCTTGAAATATATTTTTTTTTTGATTGGTAGAAAGGGTTTTGAAAGGTCCCTGAACCTTGTACAAGAGAGATTACAATAAATCCAAATCGATCGAGGTAGTCCAAGAAGAAAGGAATAGAATTTTGGCAAACCTCCACCCTAGGGAAGGTATCGCGAAATCACGACCAAAATGGTGATGTCGCGAAATCGTGACAAGAAGCACCGTAGAAGCCGAAGGAAGAAAAGAAGTCATGAAATTGTGACAAGAATTGCCATCGAAGCTGAATAAGGGAAGAAGTCACGATATCGCGACATGTTGCAAAGTGTCACGATATCGCGACAAGTTGCAGGGTTGGAGCCGATCGAGAAGAAGAGTCGCAAAATCACGACAAGAAAAAGGAGTCGCGAAATCGCTACAAGAATTGAAAACGCTGCCGAAGAGAAAAGGTGTCGCGAAATCACGACAAGAATGCAGATCACAGCCGAAATAGAAAATGAGCCCCAAAATCATGATGAAAGTGGAAGCCTGCTGCCAAGAATAAAAGGTGTCACGAAATCACGAGAAAAAGGAAGACCGTCGTTGGAGAGAAAAACGGTCGCGATATCACGACAAAAATGAGAGTCCGTTGTTGGAGAGAAAAAAGGTCACGATATCGCGACAACCTGGAAGCCCGCCATTGGAGAGAGAAAAAGCGTCATGAAATCACGACAAAAATGAAGACCGCCTTTGGAGAGAAAAAAATGTCGTGAAATCGTGACAAGTTTGCGCAAAGGCACCCGAAGAGAAAAAGTGTCACGATATCGTGACAATATTGTGCAATATTACCACCAATCCAACTTCCTACATTATATCCAGCCTTGTAGCTATGACATACAATAATCTTCCAATAATGGATCTATACAAATTTTGATTAGCCTTAGGAGACTCATCATCTTTACTTAACTTACATCCTATAATCATGGGGGTACTCACAAGATTGCAATCCTCCATCCTGAATGTTTTCAACATTTCTTTTACATACTTGGTTTGAGAGAGAAATATACCTTTATTTGCAAACTAAGAAATAAGGATAGCTCACCAAGCATTGACATCTCAAATTCACTTTGCATACATTTTACAAATTCTTGACACATCTTGTTATTACTACCTTCAAAAATGATGTCGTCCACATAGACCACTACAATTAACTTGTTTTTTCCTTCATTCTTGATGTACAAGTTGCTATCAACTATACCTTTTTTAAAACCATGTTCTTGGAGGTATTTATCCAACCTCGAGTACCAAGCCCTGGGGGCTTGCTTTAATCCATAGAGAGACTTCTTTAATTTGCATACATAGTTTGGCTTATCTTTCAGGCTGAAACCATCTTGTTACTTAATGTAGACCTCTTTCTCTAAGTAACCAAAAATAAATGTTGATTTACATCCATTTGGTACACTTTGAAGTTTCTAAAACTTGAAAAATCCAAGAACATTCTTATGACCTCAAGACGAGTAATAGCAGAAAATGTTTTTCAAAATAAATTCCATCAACTTGTGCATAGCCTTTGCACACAAGTCTTGCTTTGTTTCTGTAGATTCATTTGGTGTCAATTATGTTCTTGTATTTTGGATGTGGTACAATTTCCCAAGTCTCGCTCTTCTCTATTTTATCTAACTCCTCTTCCATTGCCTTAATACAATATTTATATTTACTTGCTTCATTGAAATTATCTGGCTCAACTTTATATAGTAAAAAGAAGTTGGTATGTTCACCTGTACCTGTTATTTTCCTCCTTGTTTTTCTCTCATCTAGATTCCCAATAATCAGATCTTTCGGATGGTTATTTTCCACAAATCTGGATGGTATTTTAGGTGGTGCCTTGAATTGTGTTTTAGAGGGTGTTCTTGAGGGTGTCCTCTGATTCTCAACTTATTCAGTTTCTTCATCTTTGCAATATTATCCTTCTTGATACATGATCTCTTGAGTTGGTTCTCTTAGATATATTTCTTCATCAACTCTTACATTTGCGCTTTCCACAACTTTATGCAATATTTTATTGTAGCATCTATAGGATTTGCTCTTTGAAGAGTATCCAAGGAAAATACTATCATCACACCTAGAATCAAACTTACCTAGATCTTTTTCATCTCATCTAATGTAGCATTAGCTTTCAAATATTTTGAAATACTTCACAGTCGTTGGTCTTCCCTTCCAAAGTTCTTACGGAGTTTTGTGGTGATTTACTATTACTTGAGATCTATTGATGATATAAATAATTGTATGGATCACCTCTCTCCAAAAAGCTTCAGAATTATTAGAATAATTTAGCATGGCCCTAGAAATGCCTTGAATAGTTCTATTCTTCCTTTCAATTACTCCATTTTGCTATGGAGTTCTTGTTGCTGAGTATTATCTTTTGATTCCATGTTGTTCATAGAATTCTACAAATTCATTTGAAGTGAATTCACTCCTTTTTCATATCTTAGACACTTGATATTTTTGCTTGTTTCATTTTCTACAAGTGCCTTGAATGCTTTGAACCTTTCAAAGGCTTTTTATTTTTCTCTTAAGAATGTTACCCAAGTCATTCAATAAACAACATGAAATAATTCTCACCTTGTAAGTTCTTTGTCCTTGTAGGGCTGCATATATCGGTGTGAATTAGCTCCAAAGGCTTGAATGAAGAGAATTCCTTTGATTTGAAACTTGATATTTTTTTATTACTATGCTGGCACTATGTGCAAATCATGCTTTGGGGTTTGGCTATCTTGGAAAAAAATTTGATTGCATGTTTGTTGCTTATTTTCACCATGTTGTCAAAGTTCAGGGGGTCTATTCTCTTGTGCCATAACCAAATTTCATCCTTTTGTGATAAAAAGTATTTTTATCCCTTAATTTCACTCAACATGTAGATATTATTTGTAGTTCTATAGGCGTCTACAATAAGTTTTCCTATCTTGGATTTCCTAATCTCACATCCATTTGGGTGAAATATGAGTGTATGCCCTTGATCACATAGTTGGATTACACTTAGAAGGTTGTGCTTCAACCCTTAAACATATAACACATTATTTGTCCTTAATCTTCCATTATCCAGGCTCAAGGTTCCCTTTACGATAATTTTGGTAGAAGTATTATCACCAAATTTCACTGTGCCTCCATTTATTTCTTTGATAGAGAGAAATTTACTTTTGTCATCCATCATATGGATTGAACAACCACTATCAATGTACCATTGATTTCCTTTATTTTTCACATGAAGAGTTGTTTGTACCAAAATATACTGATCCTTTTCTTGTTCCATTTTCTTTTTCCAAACTTTGGAGGACATATCCTTTTGAATAGTTTGACCATCCTCCTTCTTACTTGATTTTGGAAGTTTAGGGAACACCGTTCTACACCATTTAGTTGTATGCCTAAAATTATTACATTTGTAACAAATGATGTTGTAGTCCATGAGAGGTGCAAATGAATTAAAATTCCTCTTGGTGAAGCCAAAATCATTTTTAGCACAAACCTTGCAATGTACAACTTTATGACCAAATTGGTGACATGAAAAGCAAAAACCTCAAAAGAAATATTGAAACCTGTTTGATTTCCTTGGAGGATGTGACCGCATGGTTCTTTCATTGTTTTTTATGTGATGGACCTTGGTCCATGATGGTGCTTTATTTTCTTCCTTCTTGATGCTTCCACTTATTAGCACATCAGTATAGGTCTTAGGATCTTCTTTAATTATTTTATTTGATGCCTCTATTCCTTTTAAGCTCAACTCCTTCTTTATTAACTTGATTCAAAACCAAGTCCAATATTTATAAATGAATATCTCTATGCTTTGATAATATCATCCAAGATTTATGTGCTTTTCTCAAACCTAATATTTTTCTTTAGCTTATCATTAGATTTTTCCACTTCCTTCCTCAAATATATAATATCATGTTTCAATTTTTCACATTCCAACACTTTTGTAGTAAGACCCCAAGTTCTTACTATAAAATTATTAACAAATTAATGTAAATGTAATCGTAGACCACTCAAATGGGCCTCCCTTGTAATTGTTTTGCCACTATAGGGGGCTCCCTCCTTAGAATCTATGATTATTATTCTTCTTCTTGGATGATTTGATATGGATGGCCAACCTAATATATATATCTACCCTAAATCTACATTGGTGAAGAGACATGATGGTTCACGTATGAAGAGATGTGATGGTTCACGTTATGAAGGGTTGTGATGGTTCACTTTATAAGTTAATAATATAATAATTAAATGATTAATAATACTAACTAATAATGTTAGGATTGAGGATCCTAACATGCCACCCTCCTTAAAAAGAGCTTTATTCTCAAAGCTCAAAGTGAGAAGCTTTGTCCTTTGTTTTCCAAAAAGGATTTGTGTAAGTTCTTGGACTCTTTTAATGGCATCCTTTCGTAGGCAGGGATATCGAGAAGGATGAAGCATTAGCGAGGGGTTGCTAAGAACAATAGTAGAATATTCCTTAGTAAAATCATGATGAGGATGGGAGGGCAACCCTTGGGGTTCTTCAAATACTTCAAAATGATGCATCAAAAGTGATGGTAATGATTTCATATCCTTTTTGGTTCCTTGGTAGAGCCAACGGAGAAGGAGTGTGTAGTCACTCTACGTTGGTTCCGAATAGGTTTGGTCATATGGTAAGAACTCACTATTGGTGAGGAAGGTATGTGTAGGTCTTGTAGAGTGCATTTTTGGCTAGCATTGATCACTTTGGGTATGTCTACCTCATCCTTGCTTGGTACATCAATCACTTCTTGCACATCGACCTCATTGTCTTCATTGCGGTGAGTAGATGCATCGGTCACTTCAGACACAACTACCTCATCTTCTTGCTCTATGGAGATATAGGGATCAACTTCCTTTAATAAATATAATGTTAGTGTAGCACATTTATGGTGGGGTCCAAATTGTTCATCATAATTATCACAGAGTCCTTTTGCTCGTCGTTCCTTCATCTCCTCAAAGCTAATATGTTTAATTCATAAAGTTTGGTTAGATTTGGGGGTTGTGTAAGTGCTTTGTGCCCTTCCATTATGCATAGGTTTGGGAGTGATGTAAGTGGTCGACAATTTTTCCATAAGTGGTTTCCCTAATTTTTGTTGTGCATTGATTTTATCTTCAGCTAATTTTGCCAATCCATAGGTTTGCATCATGGTATAGGGATTGAACCTTGTCACCTCCATTCTAATTTCCTCTTTTAATCCCCTAATGAAGCCATTGATGAGAATTGATTCATCCAATATTATGTTGTGTTTGGTGATATCCTCAAACCAATTTTGATACTCATGCATAGAAGTGATTTGATGAAGATCTTTGAGCAATTCCCACATGACTGGGTCCCACATGGCTTTGATACCAAATGGTAAGACCCCAAGGTCTTACTATAAAATTATTAACAAATTAATGTAAATGTAATTGCAGGCCACTCAAAGGGGGCTCCCTCCTTAGAATCTATGATTATTATTCTTCTTCTTGGATGATTTGATATGGATGGCCAACCTAATATATATATCTACCCTAAAGCTATGTTGGTGAAGAGACATGATGGTTCACGTATGAAGAGATGTGATGGTTCATGTTATGAAGGGTTGTGATGGTTCACTTTATAAGTTAATAATATAATAATTAAATTATTAATAATACTAACTAATACTAACTAATAATGTTAGGATTGAGGATCCTAACATTTTGCCTTTAACTACTTAGTCGTAACGTCTTCAATTTAATTTACATCTTCAATTTTAACTTTTAAGTCAATGAGTTCTTGTGAAAAATTTGACTTTGTCTTCTCATCCTCTTGTACTTGAGTTTTCAATCTTGAGTTCTTCTTTCTAAGCATCTTCACCTCTTCAAGAGCAAAAACAAGTTCCTCTTCTATGTCAAGTATGGCTTCCTCTTCATTTTTTGGATCTTTCTCATTTTCTTGGTTTTTGACAGCAAGAACATCTTATTTCACTTCCATAGCCATAAATAGGGTTTCTTCTCTTTCACTATTAGATATGCTTTCATCATTGTTGTTGGAATAACTATTTGCTTCTTCAATATAAAGACTCTTCTTGTGCCTTCGATAGATCTTTTTATTATGCTTGCTTTGACCGTACCTCTTTTTATTTTCATGATGATATTTTCTTTCCTTATTTTTCTTGTATTCCTCTTCTTCTTCACTGCTACAACTTCTTTCTTGTGGGAACTTAGTTGCATAGTGACCAATGTTACCATAATTAAAACATTTCAAAGTATACTTACCTCTGTGTTTACTTGATCCCTTCTTATTCCTTCACACAAAGTTAGCTTATTATCCATTGCTCAATACTTCACTTGACTCTGGTTCCTTATTCTTTATCTTCTTTAAAACTTTAAATGTGGTCTCTCATTTGGATGTTTAATATTTTGAAGTCCTCATCTCATAGGATGTAAGAATTCCATGTAGCTCATCCATGCTTAAAGTTTTAATATCCTTCATTTCTTCAATAGCCAAGACCTTTGCATAAAACCTCATAGGGAGTGACCTTAAGACTTTTTGAACAATAATAGAGTCTTCAATATTTTCCCAAGTCCATGAATAGTTTTGATAATTTCATCAACAAAAAGTAGATATTTGAAAATATTTTCCTCATATTTCATATTTAATTCTTCAAAATCCCTTTTGGGGGTTTGAATTTTTGCCATTTTAACCTTGTCGTCTCCTTCATATGTTATTTGTAACTTGTCCCATATTTATTTTGCATAGGTATATTACATGACTTTAACAAAATCTTATTCACATAACACAATTAATATTGCATTCATTGCCTTGGTATTATTTTCAAATGGTTTCTTATCATTTTGATCCATGGGTGGGGTTGTAGGTGGTTTGAATCCATCGACAATAGATTACCATATATTGTATCCATGTGCCATCAAATAGGTTCACATCCTCATGCTCCATAAGTCATAGTTAGTCCCATAAAATAATGGAACCCTACTTGATGAAAAACCTTCTTCATAAACCTTGTGTGTTCTTCTA
Organism: Wollemia nobilis; assembly: GCA_028583015.1. Classification (NCBI taxonomy): domain Eukaryota; kingdom Viridiplantae; phylum Streptophyta; class Pinopsida; order Araucariales; family Araucariaceae; genus Wollemia; species Wollemia nobilis. Next base: position 7,305,674 of record JAQPPZ010016710.1, on the reverse strand, counting down.
AGATCTTCCTTCAAGCGGTTAGGCTTTTACAAAGGAACCTACTCTGATACCAATTGAAGAAAAACACACTTATACTAAGATAGGGGTGAACAATATAAGATAAAAAAATTTCTTCCAAAATAATAACTACAATAATATGAATGCAATAATAAATCAATGCATAAAACACCACACACACAAGAGACAAGGATTTTATATGGAAACACCCTTTCGGGAGAAAACCATGATAAAATATTGCTTTTATTATTTCAAAATATTTGTAGGCACCAACCCATAGGAGACACCAATCCCCTTGTACAAATACGTAGGCACCAACCTACGGGAGACACCAATATCCTTGAGGCACCAACCTCGGATCTGAAGGAACCTACCTTTGAATACAAATTTGATCAACAAACTTACACATGTCTACTCCAAAATATGATCATCAATGGCATCCAGGACTACAACTTGTCTGTAAATTCAGTGGGATGATTCCAAATGAACCAGATAGAACTTTTACTACCAATAATTTTTCTTACACCTTATCACTCTACTTTAAAACCTTTAAAATACTTAAAGAATAACTCGTTACATCTCTTAAACCAAAAACTTCTAGACACCTCAACTAGGATTCCATTATGTACATGAACTGAACATGATCATTGATGAGACTATGAGACTGCCACATGTCTACCAGTGCACCAAATTAGCCTTCTCACTCTCCTTAGGCCTTCAATCTGACTGCCCACCATATTTTCACTGTTTCCTCTTCTTGTGTTTCATGTGTGCACTATCGAATATTGCACGACATTCAACCGATAGCATATTTTTGAATGTGATTATCTAAAATTGTTTTATTTTGTATCCCTCAGACTATGGATTCTAGAATTTGCTACTATTTTTATCTGATGACACAGATAGGAGAACTCCAACTCAGTAGTGATTCCTCCTTTATCTAGTTGCATAGCCTTGGTGCTTTTAACCTCTCCTTCAGTTAGCTTGTATCCTTAGTCTTGCAATTCACTCGTTCTCCTCCTCATGATATTGTAATAACTTCTTTGATGGATCAAACCTAGTGATAGCTATTTCCTAGATATCGAGGTGCATAGGAATATAGAAACTCTTGCGACAAGCACATGTGAACTTAAAATATATAAGGCATGATATATTATGATTCCTCCAAATAATAATTTCTCCTGTAATATATGCAATAGGTCCAGTAATATCTCCTTTACACGTGCTCCTCAATGTATCCACAAGAAATTTTCATGGATCAGTCTCTCTTCAAGTTTGATACACAAAATGTGTTTCAATCACTTCATTTTCCTCTTATAATGTTGCTCTTCATCCTCCTTCTACAGTGAATCGACTTGCTTTGATGGTGGCTTCTCTGGTTTACTCAGCTCACTTAATGGTGCCTTCTCAATGTTATCAAACACCTTGCCTCCGTTCAACATGCACACGAGCTCACCATACTTTACTACTTTACTCTGATATGATCCATTCTTTGACATCTTACGATAGGCTCATTTTTGGTCTCCTAATATTTCTATGATTTAAATGTTGACTGTTGGTTTCATCACCTTGAAATTTCCTTGTGTCGGTTAACATGTAACTAGAATAATGTTCACCACTTTTCATTTCCTATCCACCACACTGTGTGATAGCACTATCAACTCCTTTTTATCGAAGACATTCTATTAAATTACTTCTTAGAAATGAATTTCCACTTTGTATTTATATCCAACCTTTTCAAGATAATTTATGCCCAAGAGGTCGGCCCATATCACTTTAATATTTAAAACTTTAATTTAAATATTTAAATATTTTAATTTAAATATTTAATTTAAAATCAAGTAAACCCTTTGATATCTTAAATATTAAAATCAATTAAACAATCTACCTTGAATACTTTGTCCAAGCACACCATGGTTTACCAACAACCAAGTTAGCATTTGACATCAATGACAACTCAATAGTGAATAATTCTAACAACACAAGTAAACCCCTAGGGACAAACATCACCTCCAATTAGTAAAATACTACCAAATACACAACAATACCCACCTACTCCAATTCAATATGTTATTCCACATGGATTGTGGTATCCTACTTCATACCTAAACATGTAGCCTCCTCAAAATAGATAATGGGCTTATTGGAATCCATTAATCCCTCCTTTCCAAATGTTAAATCCTTATTATTCTCTAAATTATTATGTTTCATACATATATAATAAAATTCCACCATACCAACATCAAAATTACATAATTTATCCTTATCCATTACAACAACAATAGTATGGCCAACCTGTATTAAATCATCCACTACCTCAACAACCTAGGCCTCAAAACCAACTTCTTGATTGGACCTACCAATAGCCATTTAACACTAGATTCTTGAGAACTTTAAATTTGATTTTATAAAATATTAGATCAAATGAATAACAAGCATTTCCATATTATACCATAGATTTACAATCTAACATATATTTGTTGGTTTGTAATGCCAACCACAACCACATTAGCCACAATATTTAAAGATACAACTTGAGTAGAGGATGCTCGAATTAGGGTAGGAAAATTACTACTTATCCCAAGTATGGCCTATGGTACTCATGTTTCCTAAAACTAACAAGTTCTTGTATCTACAAGTCCCATATTGACTATTCTAAATTGCCATCCAACTTCTAATTCTACACATTCTTTATACATTAGTCAAAATTCATCAACTATTTCCTTTTAGCCATAATTACCATCACTTTCTACTCTACCAAAGTCCAATTATGATACCTCTATTATTCTTGAGATGAGGGACATGTTGAAAGAGATGAGAACAATGATAAATTATAATAACATTGAAAAGAAGCAATGTCAATAACCATAGAACTTAAAACCATGAAAGATCCTTTATTTCACTAAGGACCAAGTACCTCATCAAAGTCCCAATTAGGGTGTGAACTAAGTTCAAAATAACATGGTAAGTGTCAATTCAAATATTAGTCCATTATGGTGTTTTTCGTGCAATATAGGGCATGATCCTATGGATTGTGTAGTGGCCATCAAATATTCATAGACAAACAAATATAACCAACAATGCCAAGCTCAACAAGCTACTATTTTAGATCAAATGGAACTAAGAATAAATAAATTAGCATACCAACAACCCAAAACAAAATAGTCAATTTTTGCTTTACCAAATCCTAAAACAAAACAAACAAAAATCTAGTTTTAGCATTGTTGAAACATATGGAGATTCCATATTTGAGGATGATGCTATATTTATAAATAAGCAAGGGATTTAAACTAAGGGAAAGAGAAAAAATCCAAGGAACAAGCCTTATCCTAAAAATAATATGAAGCAAACAAAGGCACAATAATTCTTAGTAGAGGGAGGTTACCATTGTTTCTAAAATATAAGGGTCTAATATCTACATAACAATAAAACTAAGGAAAATAATGGGAAGGGTGTTATAGATACAACACAAGTAGATGCACAATACAATAAGGACAAAAAGGTGGATAGGAAAAATTAATAAAAAACTAAAAATAAGAATTCAAATGAAATGGATAAATCCATCAAAAGGATTGGGATCAACGCTAGGAGGTAAAGTGACATCTAAAATATCCTTCTCTCATTAGCGAAGGATTCACAATGGCTACAAGATAATATAGAAAATTTATTGTATATAATGAAAGCAAATCAATAGAATTTAGATTTTATATCACTGAAAAAGGAAGAATATGCCTACTAATATAAGCATTTTAGAGGCACTAACTCTGCTTGGTCAATAAAATCTACTTCAAGAAGCTCAAACAAGCAAGAAGGAATCTATGTTAAAAATTGGAAACCAAAGATAGTTCAATATAATGTAGCTAAAAAATATAATATGATATCCAAAAAGCTATTAGACATATAGGGAAATGTAGTAAACCGATTGAGGATGATACAACCCTATGAAATCAACCATCCAAAACAAGAGCAATGATGACTTTTTCAAATCACTTTTTTTTAGAAACTCTAAAACTAATTAAAGAAAAAGTAGAACATAAAATAGAGTTAAAGGAGGAGGAAATAGTAGAAATAAAAGAATAAGAAAAATTAGAGTCTAAGGATGAACCAAAATATGGAAGCATTATAGAAGAGCATAAAAGAGAAGAAAAAAAATGTTGAAGAATCAAATATATCAAAACATCAGTTAAGGTTGCATCTTATTGCCACCCACACAACCAAGAGTGACAATAGTCTTGGAGGTATGGATTAGGGCATCAATATTATGGATAAACATGGAATCAAAAAGGAAAAAAGTATGGTTATGTTTGGAAAAATAAGTATACTGATTCTATATTTCAAAGTAGTGCAACACCATCAAGAAACAATAGGACCAATAATCTAAAACACCAAATTAGAGTCACAAAAACATGGATCCAATAAGTAATGGAGGAAAAATGACATATTGGAATCATTACAAACCACCCCCAATCAAGATTTAACTTGGATGGAGGGATGATCAATATTAGTACTAGTTGCTAACATTGCTTAACAAGTCATATTATCTAATTTCTTGTTATGTTTTAAGGAAAAAATATTTTGTGAGGAGGTGGAATGTTAGGTACCTAGGATGAGGAAATATGGGGATATTATATTATATTGTGTATGGGTATTATTGTAATCTATAATTATCATGGTCACCAAATGACTGAATGATTGTGCCTCATTTGGAGTGACATAAAAGGGCAGCTGTGAGAGCACAATAAGCTGCTTGACCAGTCTGTATTTAGGTTTTTTTACAAGACTAGATCCTTTTAATCTATTATATTTAGCACTTTAACCTAACCTACCTAGATATCAAGTGCATAGATGAAAATAGAAAGAGAAACTATAGGAAACAAATATCCTAAGCTAACCTAAGCTAATCGAGGTAATATGACAAGATCATAATATTATTTTACACAACGATGAAATAAATGAATACATGAATCATCTAGAGATAGTACACAAGGAAAACTTCCTCTTCCTGACACACATTGTTAAATACATGTTACATATGTAAGAAAGGGGACATTAAAATTCTGGTAGTCATGACTTCTAGTACATATATATATGAATATATGAATATGAATGTTAGAAATCATGCCAGAAGAGAGGGATCAAAAGCATATCTACAAAACGACCCAAGGTTCAAGTCCAGACTATTATACATAATAAAATGAAAGGTAAGTTACATACAAGGCTTGAATCTTGAATAATCAGCTCACTGATCCTTTACAATGCCCAAATAACTATGATTTATAGATAAAATGGGAGATTTTCTCTTCAAAACTCGTATAGAAGTCTTTAAAAAAGCTTCTCTACTACTCCATTGATATGATCCTCCTTACATTGATTTTAGCCCTTTGAGGTATTTGGATTTGGAATCATCAATTTTAAGCTAATGGATATTAAACTACCACCCTAGGGATCCTCAAAACTAATGAGAAGCACCTTCTACAATTTGAGAGGAATGATAATCATATCATTCCAAGCTGCAAGGATCTCAAGTGTTAACAGAACACCACATTCAACCAAAACAATAATCTGAAAGCAAATTGATAGCATAAGCTTACAAATGGATATGAAAAATAATGAGCAACAATATCATATATTATACATGAATAATGAACTTCCTCTACTTAAGAGTACAATGAAGGTGCCTTGCTTATATAAGCAAGGATGATCAACCATAGGGGTAGGATCAATCTAAGGATAAATATCCACCATACAAAAGGAATAAGTGATATGGTCCATAGATCTGTAACCACTATGGGGAGAAATAATATCAACCCTCCAAATATACCTAAAGATATCCCCATAATTCCTAGGAATAGTCAAACCTAAAAATATCCCCATAATATCTAAGAAACAAATATGTAACATATCATAATATCTATATAAGATAAATGAAATATCCACATATAAGTGGGTGGGGAAAATACATGGAATAACTAAATAAAAGGAAAACAAATTACCTAGGTGAACATGAGCTAAGGTAAACAACCTACTCTAACACCCCCTCAAGTGAAGCTAGGTGCCAAAAAGTAAAGTGGCATATCCATAATATGAGTCCCAACAACAAGGCATGATTAGGTACTCATGTACAATGTGTATCCATAATATCCTAAACCAGAAGGTGGAAAACCATGTGGAAAAAACATTTGAAATCCGAACGCAAGGTGACAGCGTGCTAGACTAGATGGTGCAAACAAAAATTGATACCTAAGTGCTAAGTCCTATGAATGCGAGAAAGCAATGCAAGAAGGAAACGACGCATAAGCATAAATGAGATTTTAGAAAAACAAAGACAAATCAAGGCCTCTTTTATTAATTTTTCTTTCAATTTTGTTACAATATGTCTCCCCTTCCAGGGCTCAGAACATTTTGATACAGTTCGTTACATCAACTGATGGTACACTTCCAGTGTCTTCTGCATGCCTCACATTCGAAATGGGCAGGCCAAAGGTCACTGCTGCTTGTGTCCATGTGTTTTTGTTGTTCCTTGCTGCCCCTATGATGTTCCTGGTGGTTATATCCTATGCAAAAAGAAACAACAAATAGTTAATAGCATATGCAGATAGAGGGAAAACATGCAATCCCCAAAACCTCCTGCTAGTTAGTATGTAAAATAGCAAAAATATGGTCAGAACATGTCATAATAAATTGAAACTTTGAAATAAGCATAAAAACATCATCCGAGGCACATTACAAAAATAACAGTCGGGAAATCATGCATGGATTTCTAATCGCTCCGGGGTGGGACGATTAGGATTGTCACAAAACATGCAAAAGCAACCTTGTAAATGTCCTATCCAGAGGCCTATAAAATTCTTGAAAACTTGGGGTTAGACAAAATGGGGCATTTTGGGATGACCCAGAAGGTTATATTTGGCAGATTCTATCTAGATTGTCCTGTATCTGAAGGCACTCCCTCTAGGTTAGTAAACACGTAAAATGATAAAAACAAGGTCAAAACAGGTCAGAATGTAGTGAAAATTGAACAGCAGTATCAGTGAATCAAATACAACATAATGCAAAAATAAAAGTGAAGAAATTATTCATGGATTTTTAATCACATCGGGGTGGGACGATTAGGACTACAACAATTTGGGGGACGCCCGCAGGACGCCCGCCGTTTGGGGCCTAGTTTTGACACCAATCCACTTGGTATGGGTCCAAAACCTCCTAGGGGTTTTTTTCGATGATTTTGGTGTGGGATTATGGATGATTGCTTGGGTTTTGGGTCAGGATTACGTTCTTAGTGTTCACCCGATAACCTCTCTTCCAAAAGAGAAATTAGGGATGTAAGAAGCACAAATGGGAATGTGGGTACAATTTTGCAGCACTCCATTGCTCCAAATGCTCTATATTTGTCCCTTTTTTGGGGGTGAGGAGGCTCACCCTTTTATAGACCTAGGGGTCTCTTTTTGAATGCACATGCGAGGGCGCCACTTGGCTTGCCATGCCTTTTTTTGGGAGAGAAGATTCCTCCCTGATTTAGAGTCTCCTTGCATGAGGCCTCCATGATTAGGGCATGCTTGACTGAAGTACCTCTCTCTAATTTGAAGTCGTTCCTTGCAATTGCATGCCCTGAAGGCACAGTTAAGTGGTAGATCTGGGTTGTCATTTGTTAAGGTTTGACTTTTTTCCAGTCAAACCTGCTAATCGTCCCACCTTGGGATGATCACTACTAATCATCTCGGGGTGGGATGAATAGGATTCTAATCATCCTAGGGTGGGATGAATAAGGAGCAAAGTGCCTAGAAGGTTCAAAATTGACCTCTGACCTTCCAAACTAATTTGGGAGTGGTTAGGACCACTGTTTAACCTCTGGAGGCTGTCCCAGGGGGTATGTATGTCAATTCGGTCAGTGCTTGTAGTCACATAATCGAATTGGTGTTGTTTTTGTGTCTACAACATCCAACTAGAAAGAGAGAAGAAAAAGTAGGAATGGAGCCAAAGAGTGATCCCAACACCCCCTAGGATGATGATCTCCATTAAGAAGTCCTATGAAGAAGTGGATGCCTTTATGATGAACAATGTGTCTCCCACGAGGAAGAAAGTAGCCATAAAGCATCCACCAAATGTCTTCCCACTCCAAGTGAGTGTGAGAATATGGGAACAAAATGTAGAATGGTGACGTAGAATCCTTCAAACTGAGCTGAAGTAAAGAAGATGTCACCAATGAATTATGAAATGAATCTCCAAGAATGTAGAAGCCCAAACCAACACCAAAATAGGGTAGAATATAGTCCCAATCAACATCCAAAATATAAATATGCACAAAACCATGAGTGTGCAGAAGTGGAAGAGATGTTTGAATAACATCCATCAAGGAAGAATCACCAATATCCTACTGCATAAGTTATGATGAGCCCATGGAAACAACAAGATAAAGAAGTGGAGGCTTAGAAGCCTCAAAATAATCAACATGGTTTTTAGGATCTCCAAGTGAGAGTCCAACTGAAGACAAAATATTTGTATCCAACTCCTGTAAGAGTACATCATCCAATATGAAAGAAATAGGAGAAGGAAATGGTGGACAAAATGGCTCACTCAAATAAGGGCACACCAAAAAAGGTTCCACAAAGGAAGAAGTACATGGAGGAGATACAATATATACATCATCATCAAATAAATGAGTGCGCTCCTCATACATGTCAAGAAAATCACATGTGTGACTCTCAATGAAGAGAGAGGCAAGACCATCCAAGAAGTCATATGTATGTAAGGATATAACATGCCATGAAATCTCTATTGTATATGCTATAACATCAACATGATCATCCATAGAAAACAAGTGTGGAGATGTATCATATAAAATATCTGAAGCAAGTACTGTAGCATCAACCTCATCATTCAAAACATCATGAGATAGTGAGTCCAAAAAGAAATATGCAATGTCACAAATTATGTCCTTCATGCAAGCAATTGTAATAGAAGGTGCCTTGGGTAAAAACTTTATTTTCAACATATGATAAGCAAGGTGAGGTGTGTTCTTGTGAAATCCAATATTTTTGAAGCTCCCCACAAACTAAATAATAAAGCACGTTAGAGATCCTTAAATTTTTCATGAACCATGTCATATACTCCTTATACTTCACAATTGGTTTGGTTTTTGGAGTTATTAACAAAGGATCCAAACCTTCACTTTTACATAATGAAAAAAGTACCTTAAACCATGCTTCAAAATTTTCAACATTTGCCTCTATGCTAAGTTTAAAAAAAAATTCCAAGATGTCCTCAAAAGTAGAAGAGTCCCCCCACAAAATCAAATGCCATTATAATGTGAAAGGTTTAGTGTGATATCACAAGGTGGTGAAAAATACCACAAAATCACATAAATGCACAAATGAAGCCTCTGAACTCTGAAAAGTCTCCAAAGGAATTACCAAAAGAATCGCCTCCTTCAAACTAAGTGCCTCAATGAGGAAGATTGGCACAAGAGGATGCACCACAAAAAAGCAACGGAATTCAAAGACAAAGGACTCCTCAAGCACAACAATGTGTAGGCTCCATCAATATTGAACACCAAGTAAGATGATCACAAAGTTCCAAACTAAGTGGACAAACAAAAAACAAAGGAAGATGAGACTTTATAACAATAGTCCATATACCGGTTCAAGTGCAAAAACCCTTTTTCACAATGCAATATTGATAGTGCATTCATAAAATCATTGTAAATGTCTAAATATAGATCCAAAAAATCTGAAATTTTACAGACATATTAGAAAAATGATTTTACAGGTCTGGAAACAATTTCACTGAGTACTCCCAATTTTTCTCTTGAAATGACGAGTTTACTACAAATAGTAAACTCATTGTAAATGTCATAATACAACTCTAAATTATCTTAAATTGTATGGGAAGTTCTATAATATAATTTTACACATTCTATAAAACAATATGCAAAAACTTAGAAATTTTGATGAAGATATACGCAGATTACTAAAAAAGGGCAGACTTCGTAAAATCAAGATATATTGAAGAATACTGATCCAAATGAGCTGAAATTTTGGGCACAACTCAAATGAATGCATGTATAGATCTCCAAAAAAAATTGTGGAAAATTTGCATTTCTATGAGCATATACATGCAAAATATAAAAACAGGCTGGGTTGGTGACCCTACCAAAAAAGGAAATGTTCAAGAAAAAATACTTTGGATAGATCCAAGGGAATGAGGTTGTTACAGTATGGGTAGAAGAGAGTTTAGGAGGCTGATGATGATCTTAAAATGGAAGGAGAGACAAAAACTTACCAAAAAACTCCACCAAGGACTCGATCAAAAAAACTAAAGCTTCCACATCAATCTTCAAACCTGCAAGAGAAATAACTGCACAACACTCACAAATGGATGACTGCAACACTTATTGCTCTGATACCATGAAAGGAATGATAATAAGATCATTCCAAGATGCAAGGATCTCAAGTGTTAACAAAACATCACATTCAACCAAAACAAGAATCTGAAAGCAAATTGATAGCATAAGCTTACAAATGGATATGCAAAAAAATGAGCAACAATATCATATATTATACATGAATAATGAAATTCCTCTACTTAAGAGTACAATGAAGGTGCCTTGCTTATATAGGCAAGGATGATCAACCATAGCGGTAGGATCAAGCTAAGGATAAATATCCACCGTACAAAAGGAATAACTGATATGGTCCGTAGATCTGTAACCGCTATGGGGAGAAAGAATATCAACCCTTCAAATATACCTAAAGATATTCCCATAACTCCTAGGAATAGTCAAACCTAAAAATATCCCCATAATATCTAAGAAATAAATATGTAACATCTCATAATATCTAAATAAGATAAATGAAATATCCACACATAAGTGGGTGGATAAAATACATGGAATAACTAAATAAAAGGAAAATAAATTACCTAGGTGAACATGAGCTAAGGTAAACAACCTACTCTAACACAATCAATATTGTCAGGTTTAGTATTATTGCTATTATGACTGACATGCTCTTGAATTTAATAGGCCACATACTTTCCTTAGATTATTGATCCCAATTGATGCCAATAAGTGTTCCTTAATGTTTCTCAATAATGGATTATCAGTTTAGCTCATCCATCCTTTTGGGAGCATGTGCACCAATATTGTTGTTTTTCAACCTGATATGGCATTTCTTCCTTATTGGTCACTTTCTACATCATGCCCCACTTCCTAGAGTTATTATATTCTCTCTTTAGATTCCTTTGTCATATTAGGTAGTGCAATCTATCATATGGTTTTCAAAATGTTTCCTCATATTCTTGCATAAATATTTTATAAACTTTCAAGGTCAAGCTAAAATTTTATTGGGAATTTAGTGGAAGGATTTTCTCGTCTTCTTGTTGGACCTTTCATGTATATCTCGTAGAACTTTTATGTCTTCCACCCTTAGAAATTTCTTGTGACTCATGGTCAAAATTTGTAAAACTTTTCTTATATTTTCTCCTTTGAATCTTTCTTAACTTTTTGTATGCATAAAAACACAACACCATTGCAATAAAAATGACACATTTTATTAAATTCGGGAAATTCCCTTTTGATACACTTTGACCCTTTTAGGGTGTATTTTACAAAGAGATGTGCCAAAGGGGAATCCCTTTTATAGATCAAGGATGGTGTCTTCGTCTCTTCATGCTACAACAATGTGGGAGGTGGATTTGTCATGACCACAATGATGACCTTGAGCTTATTGAATATTGAACTTGAAATATTCACACATGCAAATAGATAAGGGTTTAGTAGCACCTGTCACAATGGATATGATAAATGTAATGGAAATCACTAATATAAAATGAATATAGAAGAATATGAACAATGAATGTGGCTTACATAGCATAATATGAGCAACATAACATTAGCATTCCCTCCTCTTCCTCTTTTTTGGTCATGTGATGGTGCCTTTATAGGTCTTTGAGGGTTTTGGAGGGAAGGATAGGTGGTAAGCCAAGGTTACCAAGTGGCAAGGAATGGGTAGCCACCTATCTTGGGTAGTTGCAGTGAGTCACTAGAAGTGTCTCACTTAACTGGGAAGATGTGGCAAGTGGGTAGGTGCAAGTGGAGTGATGTGTGGAGTGAGGTGTGAGATGTGGAAAGTGGGTAGGTGCAAGTGGAGTGATGTGTGGAGTGAGGTGTGAGATGTGGCAAGTGGGTAGGTGCAAGTGGAGTGATGTGTGGAGTGAGGTGTGAGATGTGGCAAGTGGGTAGGTGTAAGTGGAGTGAAATATGGAGTGAGGTGTGAGATGTGGCAAGTGGGTAGTTGGAAGTGGAGTGAATTATGGAGGGTTACCCCATGTGAAGGGACAAAGGGGACAAGGGTGTGTGAGAGGTGGCAAAGGGGTGATGGTGATGTGGCCAAGACACATGTCTAGTGAGGAGAGAGGGTATCCTAGGAGGATATTTCCTAGATTTAATAAAATCTAGAAAATATAATTATGTGCAGGATTTTATGCCTAAGTCAAAACTTAGGCACATAATGTTATGCAGAATTGAAATATGCAATGTGAATTAATAAAGTGTAGGAATTATATGCTTATGTTTAGATTTAGGCCTATATTATTATGCAAAATTGTGATGTGCAATGCAATGAATAATGTGCAGGAATTATATGCCTAAGTTTAGACCTAGGCATATATTATTATGCAAAATTGTGATGTGTAATTGGTGTCTACAGATGCCCCTTTTTATATTGTATTGTGTGAAACACAATGTGGTGCAAAAAAAAAAGACACATGGTTTTATTTTATTGAGGAATGAACTCAAATCTTCTCAATGCAAGGAATTAATGACTTTTAAAAAAAAAAAATTATTTGTTTGCTTACCCCCTCAATTGGCGAATGGATAAAGGATGAAACTCATGGGCCAATTGATCAAATGTGGAGGATTAAAGGAGGTGGTTGATTGAATGATGTGGATTTGATGTAAATGTATGTCATTTTGACCAACTTGATGCCCCAAGTTTGGGATTATTTGTGTTCTTGCAAATTTACCTTTGGTTTCGTTGATGTGAAAAATGTGTGGTAAAATCTTCGACCATGTTTGGAGTTCTTGTTCCACTATGACTTTAGCAATTCCTTCCAAATGATGGGTTCAAGGAACCAATCGTTCAGGAATTTGATACTTGAGTGATTTTTGATTATTACCAAATTGTTTTTGGTTGTTTTTCGCTTTTGACCCAACAAAAGGGGTTGAAGGATAACCTTGTGCAAATATGTTTTGAACACATCTAAGCTCAAATATTTAGGGACCTAGCTGATTTAATGTCATAGTGATTTGGTGTTGAATGTTTGAATGAGTTTCCTTATGGTGAGCTACCCATCCTACCGGATTGCATGGATTGCTAGTCATTGCAACCGCTAGGTGTATAGGGTAATCCACTAGATACAAGGTTCACTAAATGATGTGATGATGATGATGATGTTTGTAAAAATGAATGATTTGATGTATGCAAATGTTGAAAATCAAGATCAAGTTGGATGCCCCAAGTTTGGGGTGGACCTGTGTTGTTGCAAATTTCCCTTTTGGTTTGATTGACATGCAAGATGATGAAGTAAAGGAACCAATCACCCTAGGAGCTCGTTGTCCTAGTGACTATTAGCAATTACTTAATGCAAAATTATGAAGTATAAGTTTTCCATATTTTGTAACCCCATGGAGTAGGCATCAATGACAACCTTGGATAAATCTGCTTGAATGCAAGTCACTCAAAAATTGAAGGATCAACCTGATTTAATTTCAAACATGATGATGTGAAATGATTTTGAATAAGTGCCTTATGGTAATTTATTCATCCTACCGGATTGCATGGACAACCAATCACTGCAACCGCTAGGTGTCTAGAGTAAATCACTAGGTACAAGGTTCACTTGAGATGATGATGATGTGAGATGATTATTTGGAGGGTTTTGCAATATTTTTGTAGCCATTTGCATTTGAAGGGGAGTTGTGTAATATGGTCACAAATAAAATTCAACTTGTGTTTCCCCAATCATGGAAAAGATGCTCATTTTAATGAGCGTAATTTGCATGATTGAGAGTTTTGAGTGTTGACTTTGATTATGAAATTGAATTTGTTGATTTTGTCTTTCCCTTCAAGCAATGAGTTGATGGAGAAGATATGAAATGATGAAAGTGATGAAACAAATGATAATGGTTTGATGAGATGGATGTTTTTGTTTTTGTTTCAACTGTGATTTTGACCATTGTTGATAATTGTACACTTCTATCCCTTGGAGCAGTCTATATTTATGGCTTTCTTAGGGAATTGAGATGATAACAATTCATTTTTTGCATGAGGTGAATCACTTTTCAAGGGCCTTATGGTAACCTATCCATCCTACCAGATTGCATGGATTACCAATCGCTGCAACCGCTAGGTATATAGGATAAGTTACTGTATACAAGGATCACTTGAGGCTAAGTGGAAGAAGGAAATGTACACCTCTATCCCTTGGAGCAGTCTAGCCTCATGGCCTTCTTAGGGAGTTGAGATGAGAACACTTCTATTATTTCGAGAGCTTGTTGAATTTGTTTTTGACCAAAGGAATTGAGATATCTTTGGATTTTTTTTTTTTTTTTGGAGAATGCATGATTGTTTTGTGTTTTGTTTTGTTTTTGTATGACAAAATATGCTTGGAAATATTTTTGGTGTTTTATGTTTTATATGACAAAATATTCATGGTAATGTTTTTGTTTTTTTTATGGTTTTGTAAGAAAAATATGTATGGAAATGTTTTTGGTGTTTGATGTTTTTGAAATGGAAAGAAAGCACAAGATTTTTTTTTGTGTTTTTATGTTTTGATGATTGACTTTTTTTTTTTTTGACCAAAGGAATTTGAGTACATTTAGAGCATTTTGGATTGATTTGACCAAAGGGTTTTATGCCTTTTGGGCTTTTTGAATTGTGTTAATGATAATTTTCCTTATGGTAATCTACTCCTCCTACCGGATTGTATGGATAGCCAATCGCTACAACCACTAGGGTGCTAGAGTAAATCACTAGATACAAGGATCACTTAAGGCTGAGTGAAATAAGGAAATGTGCATCTCTATCCCATGGAGCAGTCCAACCACATGGCTTTCTTAGGGATTTGATATTATAGCATTTCGATTTTTGAAAGCCTTGTTGAGATTGAATTTGACCAAAGAAATTGTGTTACCTTTGGAGCTTTTTTTTTGAATTGAATGTGACCAAAGGGTTTGATTCCATTGGAGCTTTTTGAATTTGATTATTTGAAATGTTAATGTTTAATGTGATTGTTGGGGTAGGTGTGAGATCTTGAATCCCCCCAAGTTGTTTGATTGTTTTTTGATGTGATTTATGGGGAAGGTGTGAGACCTTGAACTCCCCCAAGTTGTTTTGTGATTGTTTATGTGTATGTGTAATGATTGATTGTTCAAATTGTTTTTTTTTACATGTTATGAAATAAATATGTTATGAATGAATGCAAATGAATGAAGGGTGTTGCTTTATTAATCATTGTTCAAAGAGATTTTGAACCATTTGAATGAATGGTGTTTCTTTATTGATAATTTTTCAAAGAGGTTTTGAACCATTTGAATGAATGGTGTTTCTTTATTGATCATTGTTCAAAGAGTTTTTGAACCATTTGAATGAATGGTGTTGCTTTATTGATCGTTGTTCAAAGAGGTTTTGAACCATTTGAATGAATTATTTGCTTTATTGATTGTTGTTCAAAGATTTTTTGAACCATTTGAATGAATGGTGTTGCTTTATTGATCGTTGTTCAAAGAGGTTTTGAACCATTTGAATGTATTGTGTTGCTTTATTGATCATTTTTCAAAGAGTTTTTGAACCATTATTTAGCAAAATTTGCCTTTATTGCTTAATCAGGGGTACCAATATGATACTACTGGTATGACCACATGGATGAAATGGATAATGATATTTGTGACTATGTGATGGTGGTATGGAATGGAGGCTTGCTTATGATTTTCTTGTCCTTAGGGATAAAGGATCTAGAGTTGTTTTGCAAAGACTCAAACATCCTAGTTATCTCAAACAAACTCACTAAAACTGCCTAATTCTTCTAGGACCAAATGTGTGTGTAGTGAATTCATTTACCGAATCAAGAGCATGGTAATGACCCGAGACAATAAAGAACCAGTGTGTGTGCAATTGATTTCATTAAATCATCTTGAGTAAATTGGGTAAACCTGTTATGGTTTGAACCAAGAAGCTAGCTTGTCTATATGAGCGGTCAAAGGTCTCTTTTTAAAAGAGACATATCACCACGCATGAGCATACTCCACTGTCATTCAAGAGTCTATAGCTCCGGTGGAGGCTAACTCCATAGTCCATGATTTTTTTTTTGATTTCTTGAATTTTGGGGATGACTACTTAACCATCTAACTGGAAATATAGTATGATCCTTACAACCCAATTAATCAGTGGTGTGTGATGTAAAATATTTAGAGCTTTGGGGAATTGGATTCTCAACCTAAGTGTGATGAGAATTGTACCCTATCCTTACTACTCTATATTTTGAATTTGAAGCAACTGTGATAGTAGTGAAAACCACTATTGTCATGGATTATGTTGCATAATGGGACAAGAAAGGATGACCCTTTTCACCTCAAGGTTCCTACCAAGTATGGTGTCATCCCTCTTTGACACAAGATGTTTTTAAGATGTGAAATTGTGTTTGGTTCGAGAATGTTTTTTAAATAAACTCCCAATACTCAAGATTTTCTTAGTGTATATATGTGCAATGGTCCTAAAAGAACTCAACATATTTTTTGAGGTTGCTTAAAACACTAGGAGTGGCTGAGTGATTGAAAACATTAGGATTTTTCTTAGGAAGCAATGGATTATTATGTTGATGGTTTTGGTGATGTTCTATGTGAGGTGCCCCTGATTAAGGCAACAAGACATAGTGCACTATCAATTATTCTTGATTTTAATCAATGCGAATGGTACGAATGTGCAAATGCTATGAAATTTGGAATGTGTGAATGCAATGGAAGATGGATTGTGAAAGTGATTTATTAAAAATACAATGTGTAGGAAAATATTTTTGTGTTTTATATTTATTATTATTATTATTATTTGTCTTTGTATGTTTTTGAGATGAAATGTGACCAAAGGGGTTTGGTTCCTTTGGATCTTTTTGAATTGCATGTGACCAAAGGAGTTTTGGTTCCCTTGGAGCCTTTTGAATGGAAATTGACCAAAGGAGTGCCTCCCTTGGAGCATTTTGAAATGAGATTTGACCAAAGGGGTTAGGTTCCTTTGGGGTCTTTTGAATTGATTTGACCAAAGGGGTGTCCCATTTGGAGCCTTTTTGATTGATTTGACCAAAGGGGTGTCCCCTTTGGAGCATTTTTGATTGATTTGACCAAAGGGGTGTCCCCTTTGGAGCCTTTTTGATTGATTTTACCAAAGGGGTGTCCCCTTTGGAGCGTTTTGAATTGAATTGACCAAAGGGGTGTCCCCCTTGGAGCATTTTGAAATAAAATTTGACCAAAGGGGTTAAGTTCCTTTGGGGCTTGTATGATTGATTTGACCAAAGGGGTATCCCCTTTGGAGCATTTTGAATTGAATTGACCAAAGGGGTGTCCCCCCTTGGAGCATTTTGAAATAAAATTTGACCAAAGGGGTTAAGTTCCTTTGGGGCTTTTTGATTGATTTGACCAAAGGGGTGTTCCCTTTGGAGCATTTTGAATTGAATTGATCAAAGGGGTGTCCTCCCTTGGAGCATTTTGAAATGAAATTTGACCAAAGGGGTTAATTCCTTTGGGGCATTTTTTGATTTATTTGACCAAAGGGGTGTCCCCTTTGGAGTGTTTTGATTTGAATTGACCAAAGGGGTGTCCCATTTGGAGCGTTTTGAATTGAATTGACCAAAGGGGTGTCCCCCCTTGGAGAATTTTGAAATGAAATTTGACCAAAGGGGTTAGATTTATTTGGGGCCTTTTTGATTGATTTGATCGAAGAACACAACACCATTGCAATAAAAATGACACATTTTATTAAATTTGAGAAAGTCCCTTTTGATACACTTTGACCCTTTTAGGGTGCATTTTACAAAGAGATGTGCCAAAGGGGAATCCCTTTTATAGATCAAGGATGGTGTCTTCGTCTCTTCATGATACAACAATGTGGGAGGTGGATTTATCGTGACCACCATGATGACCTTGAGCTTATTGAATCCTAAACCTGAAATATGCACACATGCAAATGGACAAGGGTTTAGTAGCACCTGTCACAATGAATATGATAAATATAATGAATATGACTAATGTAAAATAAATATAGAAGAATATGAACAATGAATGTGGCTTAAATAGCATAATATGAGCAAACATAACATTAGCATTCACCTCCTTTTTATTGGTCATGTTATGGTGCCTTTATAGGTCTTTGAGGGTTTTTGAGGGAAGGATATGGATACCCACCTATCTTGGGTAGTTACAGTGAGTTACTAGAAGTTTCTCACTTAACTAGGGAGATATGGAAAGTGGGTAGGTGCAAGTGGAGTGATGTGTGGAGTGAGAGGTGAGATGTGGCAAGTGGGTAGGTGCAAGTGGAGTGATGTGTGAAGTGAGGTGTGAGATGTGGCAAGTGGGTAGGTGTAAGTGGAATGATGTGTGAAGTGAGGTGTGAGATGTGGCAAGTGGGTAGGTGTAAGTTGAGTGAAATATGGAGTCAGGTGTGAGATGTGGCAAGTGGGTAGTTGGAAGTGGAGTGAATTGTGGAGGGTTGCCCCATGTGAAGGGACAAAGGGGACAAGAGTGTGTGAGAGGTGGCAAAGGGGTGATGGTGATGTGGCCAAGACACATGTATAGTGAGGAGAGAGGCTATCTTAGGAGGATATTTCCTAGATTTAATAAAATCTATAAAATATAAATATGTGATGGATTTTATGCCTAAGTCAAAACTTAGGAACATAATGTTATGTATAATTGAAATGTGCAATGTGAATGAATAATGTGTAGGAATTATATACCTAAGTTTAGACTTAGGCCTATATTATTATGCATAATTGTGATGTGCAATGCCAATGAATAACGTGGACAAATTATATGCCTAAGTTTATACCTAGGCATATTATGCAAAATTGTGATGTGTAATGCAAATGCCTAGATTTTGGTGTCTACACTTTTAACCTTCAAATTTTTTGTTTTTCTTATGCCTATCAAAACTTTGCCATTGTTTTTTGTATTCTAGAATTTTTTTCCTTCCCTTCTTGGTTGAAACGTTTATAAAATGGAGCCAACACTTTGATCAAAATTTTCCCATATTTTTCTAATGTCTCTTTTCCTCACCTTCTATCAACTTTACCTCTATTTCATTCTTCTTTCAAAAATCTACCTAAGACAAACATCATTGAGTGCAGTGAAAATTCACTATAATTTTGGTGACTCATAGAGACCTTTTGCATGTAGAATGTAATGAACCTAGAAATAATGCCTTATCTATTGGGCATGGATTCATTCAGAAGTAGTGCTAGTGATGAAAAAATGACTAACTCAACTAATGCAACAACATTACTTTTGTGAGAAAATGACTGAGAGATAGTCCTTTTATATCATTTCCCTTGTAATGGAAGCACCTACTTGCATTGAATTATCCTCATGTGAATTTATGATCCCTTGCTTTATATCTTCTCACTTGACTTGAGCCTACCTTATTTCCTTTAAGGTGATGCAATAAAATCTTTGCTTTCTCCCTTTAGCACTAGATTTGCATGATGTGAAGTTATTGTTCCTTCATGTTTAGGTAAAGGAAGAGGGGGCATATTTCTACCTTTTACATTAACTCCATATTATGTTATTGATAAGATAATTCCTAATTGTCTAGCGATAATCCTTATGACCCATACTTAATACATCAAGTAGCTTTCCATCCTTTTGAATAACTGCTTGTTTGCATGATTACAACTTACTCATGTCATATTATAATCACATCCAACAAATTACATAACTTTATATTTCACCCAAATTTTGGATTTGCTTCCTAAAAATACTCCTTTTTATTGTTGCAACATAACCCATAATTTTAAATTTAGAGCAACGTTTGCTTGATATCACATTCTACAAATTTATCTTGGCAAGATAAAACTTGTTAGAAAAATATATAAAATACATTTGTGCTTGTTTATACCCCCTTTTTAAATATATATCAAGGGTAGCTCTTCATATTAATCCCATTGAATGGTATTGGGAGAATTTCACCGCCGATGGTTTCAATCTCAAAGGAGTTTTGGTACTTACAAGGAGCTACAATATATGTTCTACTCCTAATCACATCGAACTGGATGTGACAACCTAGTTTTATTCTATCTTCATCCACTTAAGAACCATATTATCAACATCAAATTTCTAAGGTATGGATATATTATCAAGCCATATTTTGATCACTTCTTGATGTTTCAACATCTGTTCTCTTGTATCTTTCCTTATTTCAAGTTTAAATAATTTTTTAATTTTTACAATCATAATATTATTTTCCTAAATCTTTAGTTGATACAATAACTAAAGCATAAGTAATTATATAGATATGGGTAGCCTAGTGACGGGGACGGGAGAATATGCACATACACACTCCTGCAAAATTTCAAACTTTTCTTCTATTAATTTAGAAATTCTTATACATTACAGCCCGCAGGCTTACATTAACCGATGCTCAACTCGGTTCTTCCACTCTCACTCTTCTACGCCCATTCTCCAGTCCACCTCCCCCACTAATACAAAAAAATCTGAGTTTTTATCGAGGCCTCGATCCTCTAGGCAATTAATGCCCCGCCTAACAAAAAATTCAAATTCGATCCCCCCCCGGCCGAGTTTTCAAAATTTGTCTGCCATAAATGGGCAACTGCCCAATCTGCACTGTTGTCTCATCCCATACTGTCTATGGTCTGCAACTGTCACTTTGTCAGAATACGTCCTTGCGATGGTTATTCCTGTTTAATACACGTGGCTATCATCTTCATTTTAAGATACGTGGCCTTCATCTTTGTTTTGATACACATAGCTGACCGCGTGTTTAATTTGGCTTTACCTTCTTCTTGTCGCACAATCTTCAATACACGTGCCCCTCACAACTGTCTTAATACACGTGGCTATCCACGTGTCAATTTTGGCCTTGCCTGGCCATCCACTTTTAAACTTTACCCTGTCTTCTTATTGGTCGCGATATCTTAATCCACGTGGTAGACTTCAACTGGTCGCGATATCGCGACATGTCATGATATCGCGACCATTTCTGCCCTCACCTAGCCTTGCCTTCGGGAGTCGTGATTTTGTGACTCCCCCTCGACCCTGCCTTGCTTTGCTTTCGGGAGCCATGATTTCGTGACATGTCACGAAATCGTGACATGTCGTGATTTCACGGCTCCCCCTCGACCCTGCCTTGCTTTGCTTTCGGGAGCCGTGATTTCATGACATGTCACGATTTCATGGCTCCCCCTCGACCCTGCCTTGCTTTGCTTTCGGGAGCCACGATTTCGTGACATGTCATGATTTTGTGGCTCCCCCTCGACCCTGCCTTGCCTTGCTTTGAACTCTCCGAGCATCTGCCTTCAAAGACATCGCGACATCGCGACGTCGCGATATCATGACGAAAACCCCCTTTGTGCTTCTTCCTCCGAAATTATCGTGATATCGCAACGTCGCGATATCGCGACAAAACCAGCCTCCGCCTTGTCGCAGCTTTTGGGGTCACAATTTTGTGACATGTCACGAAATCATGACATGTCACGATTTCGTGACCCCCCCTCAACTGCTGCCTTATTCCTCCAACTGCTACTTTGTTCCTCCAACTTTCGCCTTGTTCCTGCTAGACATTTTAGAAGGAAAATTTTGGTAACTTTTGAGAAAATTTGGTTGATGCAAGATTGATCTGCTGTCGTCGGATGCTCCTGCATCAGACACCCAGGGTAAATGGAGAAGTGACCTTCACTTCTATGCTGTTCGGTCCGCATATTTTGAACCATCTCCAAACGGACACCTGTTCCTCCAACCTGCTTCAACCCCGTCTCTTGGCAAAAACTTTTTCTACCTTCTACCAGACAAATTCTGGCATTGTTGCACACCTTCTCATCCACTGCCTGTAATGGCTTTAATTTGTGGCGCACTCCATCTTTCATCAAGGAGTAAGTATTTGCATGACCATCATGCACCGCACTCCGATCAAACTGCCATGGCCTCCCTAATAGCAAATGGCAAGCATCCATAGGGAAAACATCACACAGGACCTCATCCTGGTATCTCCCAATCTGGAACATGACTAAGCACTGTTCACGGACCCATGCTCTGTGGTCCTTCCGCAACCACGCAATCCGGTATGGATGTGGGTGTCTCCTTCTCTCCAGCTGTAACTTAGCAACCATCTCCTCAAAAACTAAGTTATCTATACTCCCATTGTCTATAATAACATTACAGACTTTGCCTGCACTTTTGCACCGTGTGCGGAATAGGCTTCTCCTCTACTCAGGTTTGTCTTCATCAATCAACATGGTCCTCCTTACGATCATTGCTTCTCCTTTCTCAGCTTCTTCAGAATGTTCTGAGTCAGCATCTTCAACTGCCACAACAACTCTGGCAGGACCCACTTGTTTCTTGTTCACTCTCTCGAGGTGCTGGGGACACTCATATGCCCGATGCCCCTCTTCTCCACAGTGGAAACATGTTCCTCGGAACACTCCTCTTCCATACCCGCGTCCAAATCTACCTCTTCCTCTTGGGTAGCCATTGTTCTGAACTTGCGATTTGGGTTCTTCATCTTCTTTCTGATTTTGGCTGCTGCTAACCTCTTCTTTCTTCTCTTCCTTTCCTTCCTCCTTTCTTCCACCGGTCTTTCCTCCAGGCCCTCTTCTTTTTTGCTTGCTCTCAAACCTTCTGTTTAGTTTTTCTTCAACCTTCAGAGCAAACTGGTAAGCATCTTCAATAGTGCTCACCCGCACTAAGCTCAACTCTTCCTGGACACTGGGTCTCAACCCATTAATATAATGGGCCACCTTTTCTTTACTTGCTTCTAAATGATCGGTTCTGATGGAGATTTTATAAAATTCCTTCATATATTCTTGGATAGTTTTATTTAGTTGTCTCAAACCTTGCATTTTTCTCAGCAGATCCAACTCATAATCTGTCGAAATAAACTGTCTCTTTAATTTTTCAACCATTCTGACCCATCTGGTTATCCGTTATTTTCCTCTTCTATTCCGTTCCAGCTGTACTCCCTTCCACCATATGCTGGCATGACCTTTTAATTTGGTTTTGGCAAATCTGACCCGCTCGGGATCTTCAACTTCTTCATACTCAAAGTATTCTTCTAGGTCATTTATCCAATCAATCAATTCCTCCGGATTCAAGTTCCCAGAATACGTGGAAACTTCTATCTTTGGCCTCTTCCCGATCTGGGATATGGCTTTGTACAGTCTGGCTTGTGCCGGATCTACAGCTTCTTCTTCTTCTTCAAACTGGTTTTCTTCTTCATCTACTTCATCTTCACTGTCTGCATCTCTTCTTGGTTCGTATCCTCTACGCAGTTCTTCTTGTAGGGCCTGAACTTGCCATTGCAAAGCCTATAAATCTCCTGCTACCATGCCTCTCCCACCAACGGGGTTTCTTCTTGGAGGCATCTTCTCACTCTCTCACGAGCCTTCCCACAAATCCTGGTGTGACTGCCTCATGTCCGGCGATCTGTCACACACTCAGGAACTTCCTGCTCTGATACCACTGACGGGGACGGGAGAATATGCACATACACACTCCTACAAAATTTCAAACTTTTCTTCTATTAATTCAGAAATTCTTATACATTACAGCCCGTAGGCTTACATTAACCGATGCTCAACTCGGTTCTTCCACTCTCACTCTTCTGCGCCCATTCTCCAGTCCACCTCCCCCCACTAATACAAAAAAAATCTGAGTTTTTATCGAGGCCTCGATCCTCTAGGCAATTAATGCCCCGCCTAACAAAAAAAATTCAAATTCGATCCCCCCCGGCCGAGTTTTCAAAATTTGTCTGCCATAAATGGGCAACTGCCCGATCTGCACTGCTGTCTCATCCCATACTGTCTATGGTCTGCAACTGTCACTTTGTCAGAATACGTCCTTGCGATGGTTATTCCTGTTTAATACATGCGGCTGTCATCTTCATTTTAAGATACGTGGCCTTCATCTTTGTTTTGATACACGTAGCTGACCGCGTGTTTAATTCGGCTTTACCTTCTTCTTGTCGCACAATCTTCAATACACGTGCCCCTCACAACTGTCTTAATACACGTGGCTGTCCACGTGTCAATTTTGGCCTTGCCTGGCCGTCCGCTTTTAAACTTTACCCTGTCTTCTTATTGGCCACGATATCTTAATCCACGTGGCAGACTTCAACTAGTCACGATATCGCGACATGTCACGATATCGTGACCATTTATGCCCTCGCCTAGCCTTGCCTTTGGGAGCCGTGATTTCGTGACTCCCCCTCGACCCTGCCTTGCTTTGCTTTCGAGAGTTGCAATTTCATGACATGTCACAAAATCACGACATGTCACGATTTCGTGGCTCCCCCTCGACCCTGCCTTGCTTTGCTTTCGAGAGCCGCGATTTCGTGACATGTCACGATTTCGCGGCTCCCCCTCGACCCTGCCTTGCTTTGCTTTTGGGAGCCATGATTTCATGACATGTCATGATTTCGTGGCTCCCCCTCGACCCTGCCTTGCCTTGCTTTGAACTCTCCGAGCATCTGCCTTCAAAGACGTCGCGACATCGCGACGTCGCGATATCGCGACGTCACGATATCGCGATAGAAACCCCCTTTGTGCTTCTTCCTCCGAAATTGTCGCGATATCGCGACGTCGCGATATCGCAACAAAACCAGCCTCCGCCTTGCCGCGGCTTTTGGGGTCGCAATTTCGTGACCCCCCCTCAACTGCTGCCTTATTCCTCCAACTGCTGCTTTGTTCCTCCAACTTTCGCCTTGTTCCTGCTAGACATTTTAGAAGGAAAATTTTGGTAACTTTTGAGAAAATTTGGTTGATGCAAGATTGATCTGCTGTCGTTGGATGCTCCTGCATCACCTAGCCTCATTACTATATACCGAGGTATAATGAGAGCATACCAGATATTTCTTTGGAATGATGCATCTACTCATAAGTCTCTTTTATGATGAAGATACCATTGTTATTAATTTTTTAGCCAACCATTTTTAGGGTTCATAACAGATTTTTGTTCACAAATTCTACCAAACCATTGCCCTATAGGTTGTAATTTGAAGAGACCTTCAGATAAATGTCATGCTAAAAGGTAAATTGAGTAATCTTAAAATTTGTGAATGCCTTAGCATTATCTGTAATTATTGTGTTGGGGATACCAAACTTAGCAATGATATCTTCCAATAGTTATATGATCACATGCTCAATGAACTATTTTAGTGGGACCACTTCAACCCATCTAGTAAAATAGTTTATAGCAATGAGAATCTATTTGTAACCTTCACTAGATGGCAGGTTTATCATTTTGATAAAACCTAATCACCATTGGGAAAATTACTCATCTATAGCTATGGGTTTCTAAGGCATAGATACATTCCTCTTAATTTCAATGAAGAACATAAATTTTTCACATTACCTAATGATGGGCATCAATAAACATATTTGGCCAATAGTAACCAAATTTCATGATCTTATTGGTTGTTTTTTGAATTAAGAAATGCCCACCAGAGAATCCTTGATGGAATTCTTACAATAAAGGCTGAGTTTTTCCAGTTTTAATGCATCTAAGTAAGACTCCATAAAAAATTCTTTAAAACAAAATCTCTTCTATCAGTGTGTAATGAACATTCTATAACTGTAAATATCTTCTTTGATCGTTTTATAGATGAGGGAGATACCTACGTATTTTCATATATTCAATCCTTTGATCTTCCCAATCTGGTTCCTCTTCATCTTCATTCACCCAACACTATTTTATTTTACTTCTTCTTTGACAACATATTTCATTACACAAAAAAAAGGTTTTAACAATGACTAAAATAAAGCGGTTTTTTATGGCGGTAAAAAACTACCCTAATAGATCCTAAGAGGGTGGTTTATAACTACCCTCTTAGGGTCACTCTAAGAGGATGGTTATAAACCACACTCGTAGAGATAAGAAGGTGGTTTACAACCATCTTCTTAGGGTTATCCTAAGAGGGCAATTAAAAATTGCCCTCTTAGGTCACCCTAAGACAATGGTTATAAACTATCATCTTAGAGTGACCTAAGAGGGTGGTTTATAACCACCCTCTTAGGGTCTCAACAAAAAAATATAAAAACCATGAGAAAATAAAAATGAGCATTTTCTTTCACTTTTCACAATGGACAAATAGCTCAAGCTAGGGTGTTCACTCAGATGGAGGCTAGATAGAGAGCTCGAGCTAGGGTATTCTCTCAGACAGAGGCTAGGCAAAGAGCTCGAGCTAGGGAGTTCACTCAAAAAAAGGTTGTATAGAGAGCTCAAGCTAGTATGTTTGCTTATATGGATTCTAGAAAGAGAGCATGAGCTAGAGCTAGATAGAGAGCTCAAGCTAGGGCTTGACAGAGAGCTTGAGATTTTAAGTGGTATGCACTACTCAGGGTTTGGGGATGTAGGGGGAAATTATATTTAAAATTTAGGGAAATTTTCTTCTTTGTAGTGATGGTTAAGATTTTTTTTAAAATGATGGGTATTTTAGGAAATGGAAATTAGAGTTGTTCTTACATACTTGGAGAACATATTTGGTTGCTTTGTTCTTGGTTATGCTCGTTGTCAAGGTCTATGGACCTACCAAGCCCATAAAGAGAATGTGGATGTCCCAAACTTGACACTTAGAAAATATTGGTAAGAAGGATATGGCAAAGTTGTTGAAGCCATGAATTATGAACAAAATTTTCAATGTGACAGCAGCAATGAACATATAATGGCACATACTAAGAATAGTCCTTTATGGATTTGGGGATGCATAGGGTTTAGGGTTTGGGGATGTAGAGGGTTTAGGGTTTGGGGATGCTACTGTAACTAGTTAATTAACAATGTGCTATGTCAAATTAAGGGAGGATGCAATATATTTTCTTATTTGGCTTGTGAGATTTTTTTTTTAAATGATGGTTATTTTAGGAAATGGAAATTAGAGTTGTTCTTACATACTTGTAGAACATTTATAATAGTTTTGTTCTTGTTTTATTTGAGTAGTTGCATTGTATCTATGTTATTGTTTTATTTGTTTCCCACGTGTTTTTAATGGATTGAATAGATGAAGCAACAAATATAATAATTGGTGACTTGAATTGCTTAGTGGAAATGTTGTCATTTTCATATCGAACCATATCCTATGGCAACATAAAAGCTCTATTTTTGCTTCCAAAGGTCTATTATTTTTATTTTATCTACAAATTTTCCATGGCCAATGGATTATGGTTTATTGTTAAGGGGAGAAATTGCCATGATGATGGGTTGAAGTATTGTTGGGCATGTTAAATCCAAGTGAATTTGGAGGGATAGAGCGTGACCCAACCTTAAGGTATTCTAAGGTGGATGGTGTATTCCATTTTGTGTAATTCAACCATAGTAGGTGAGTGTTACAATTTACCTTGTTGGCAACCATGGAAAAAGAGATTGATTCTCTTCACAATATCAATCCTCAAGAGTCAATACAATGGGTGCATGTTGTATATAAGACCTTGCCAACAGGACTGATATAACAAAAATTGTTTAATGCTATTTACCTTCCATTAGAATATGATAAGAAAAATATATGGAAACAAAAAATTAACTCAGATGTGAAACTTTTATCTAGTTGAGGTTGGCATCTTAAAAAGTAGAACTTGTTGTGCATGCTTAGTGCTTGACTCCTTGTTGGCCCTTCACTTCTTATTTTTTCTAGTGTTTTTCTTTGGATCCTATTTAAAATTGTTCATATCCACCCTTGAAATTAGAGTAGATGCATTGTATCTATGTTATTGTTTTATTTATTTTCCACATGTTTTTAATGGATTTAATAGATGAAGTAGAAACTATAATAATTGGTGACTTGAATTGCTCGGTAGCAATGTTATCATTTTCATATCGAACCATATCCTATGGCAACATAAAAGCTCTATTTTGCTTCCAAAGGTCTATTCTTTTTATTTTATCTACAACTTTTCCATGGCTAGTGGGTTATGATTTATTGTTAAGAGGAGAAATTTCCATGATGGTGGATTGAAGTGCTACTGGGCATGTTAAAGCCAAGTGAATTTGGAGGGATAGAGCCCGACCCGACCTTAAGGTATTCTAAGGTGGATGGTGTATTCCCTGTTGTGTAATTCAACCATAGTAGGTGAATGTTACAATTTACCTTGTTGGTAACCATGGAAAAAGAGATTGATTCTCTTCATAATATCAATCCTCAAGAGTCAATACAATGGGTGCTTGTTGTATATAAGACCCTGCCAATAGGACTGATATAAAAACAATTTTTTTAATGCTATTTACCTTCCATTAGAATATGACAAGAAAAATATATGGAAAAAAAATTTAACTCAGATGTGAAACTTTTATCTAGCTGAGGTTGGCATCCTGAAAAGTAGAACTTATTGTGCATGCTTAGTGCTTGACTCCTTGTTGGCCCTTCCCTTCTTATTTGTTCCAGTGTATTTCTTTGGATCCTATTTAAAATGGTTCATATCCATCCCTAATATTAAAGAAGTTGCTTGCATGTTTTCCTTCTCATTGCTCTATTTAAAATGGTTCATATCCATCCCTAAAATTAGAGTAATTGCATTGTATCTATGTTATTGTTTTATTTGTTTCCCACGTGTTTTTAATGGATTGAATAGATGAAGTAACAACTATAATAATTGGTGACTTGAATTGCTCAGTGGCAATGTTGTCATTTTCATATCGAACCATATCCTATGGCAACATAAAAGCTTTGTTTTGCTTCCAAAGGTCTATTCTTTTTATTTTATCTACAACTTTTCCATGGCTAGTGGGTTATGGTTTATTGTTAAGGGGAGTAATTTCCATGATGATGGGTTGAAGTGTTATTGGGCATGTTAAATCCAAGTGAATTTGGAGGGATAGAGCCTGACCTAGCCTTAAGGTATTCTAAGGTGGATGGTGTATTCCTTGTTGTGTAATTCAACCATAGTAGGTGAGTGTTACAATTTACCTGATATTGTTGTTTATTTTTATAGTTGTTAATATTTTGTTGTTTATTGTTATTATCACCCTGTGTTTACATACATATTTTAACTTTTTATTTTTTTCTATTATTTTTAATTGTCCCTATTATTATTTAATAGCTTTTAACACTTCATTTTTACTGGAAACTTTTTGTTACTTGACCTCTACTTGTCTTATTGTGCTTAGTTTGTTAATCTCATATTACCATAACCATTGAAACACTTATGTGTTTAGGCATTTTATCTAGTTGTTATCACTACTCATTTCATTTTTTGTTATATATTTCATTGTTTAGTTTAGATATTCTCACACAACATATTTATGCATTAACTAGCATATTTTTACATAACACTTTGATCTAGTGCATTACCTTTCTTCTTTCTCTTATTTTTTTCCTCTGATGTAGGATTACTGGAAACTTTTTGCCACCTAACCTTTGCTTGTCTTATTGTGCTTAGTTTGTTAATCTCATATTACCATAACCATTGAAACACTTATGTATTTAGGCATTTTATCTAGCTATTATCGCTGCTCATTTCTCTTTTTTTTATATATTTCATTGTTTAGTTTAGATATTCTCACATAACATATTTATGCATTAACTAGCATATTTTTACATAACACTTTGATCTAGTGCATTACCTTTCTTATTTCTCTTATTTTTTCCTCTGATGTATTCCTATTGCATTCGGGGATACTTACTCCTCTAGAGGGATTCTTACATACTTAACCTCACATTTTAGAAATTTCCTATCATTTGTCTATCGGTTTATTTGTAGGAATAGATTATTGTAGGATTACATAACAAGCATTTTATGTTTTCTTATTCATTTACTGTCAATTTTCCATACTTTATTAAATTAATAAAGGTTTGGACTTCATAAGAGCAAAATGGTGCATGTTAAAGCCAAGTGAATTTGGAGGGATAGAGCCTGACCCGACCTTAAGGTATTCTAAGGTGGATGGTGTATTCTCTATTGTGAAATTCAACCATAGTAGGTGAGTGTTACAATTTACCTTATTGGCAACC
This sequence comes from Wollemia nobilis, assembly GCA_028583015.1. Lineage (NCBI taxonomy): Eukaryota > Viridiplantae > Streptophyta > Pinopsida > Araucariales > Araucariaceae > Wollemia > Wollemia nobilis. Next base: position 7,275,471 of record JAQPPZ010016710.1, on the reverse strand, counting down.
ATGGAAAAAGAGATTGATTCTCTTCACAATATCAATCCTCAAGAGTCAATACAATGGGTGCATGTTGTATATAAGACCCTACCAACAGGATTGATATAACAACAATTTTTTAATGCTATTTACCTTCCATTAGAATATGACAAGAAAAATATATGGAAAAAAAAATTAACTCAGATGTGAAACTTTTATCTAGCTGAGGTTGGCATCCTAAAAAGTAGAACTTGTTGTGCATACTTAGTGCTTGACTCCTTGTTGGCCCTTTGCTTCTTATTTGTTCTAGTGTGTTTCTTTGGATCCTATTTAAAATGGTTCATATCCATACCTGATATTAAAGAAGTTGCTTGCATGTTTTCCTTCTCATTGCTCTATTTGACCATATCTTCTTTATTGGGTCATTGAATTATCAAGTTCTAATGGTCATATAAGTGTACAATTTATTTTTGTAAGGTTTCAACTCCTTTTTTCTCTTACTAGCTCTTAATTTTTTGGCTCCATCTCTTGTATTTTTTATCTTTCTTTAGTTGCTTCATTGTTTGGAAGTTGCCTTGCTTTTTTATAGACAACACACTTTTTTTGGTGATTTTAAAGGAGTTGCTTTATTTTAGCTGGCTTTGGGTAGTGTGATACCTCTACCAAATATCAAAGGCTTTAGTTCCACAATATCCCCTTGATGGCTATTTAGGATAGGCCTGCTCTTTGAGGTGTGTGATAAGCTTGAACAAAGATATAAGGTCCTTCACTAGAGTAGGCTACCAAACAAATATCACACTCTTCTTATGCTTGGGAAGCATTTTTTCATCCATTTAACACTTAAGAAAACTCCTTACATCTTCCAAAATATTTAGGGTTTGGGGATGCTACTATAACCAGTTAATTAATGATGTGCTATGTCAAATTATATCTATGAGTTAGAATCTACTCCATATTGCTATGTATTGCTGAAAAGCTTCAAAAATCCTAATGTACTAAGGAGTTTCACTACTGCTATAATTATTTCAGATATGTTGATTTGAAATTAAGGGAGGATGCAATGTATTTCCTTATTTGGCTTGTGAGATTTTTTTAATGATGGTTATTTTGGGAAATGGAAATTAGAGTTGTTCTTACATACTTGGAGAATATATTTGGTTGCTTTGTTCTTGGTTATGCTCACTTGTCAAGGTCTATGGACCTACCAAGCCCATAAAGAGAACATGGATATCCCAAAATTGACACTTAGCATGTCAATATATCTCTCCACTATAGATGATTTGGTTATTTGTTGAAACTCTCTTTATAGGGCATGTTGGTTTCTAGTATAAAATATTGGTAAGAAGGATATGGCAAAGTTGTTGAAGCCATGAATTATGAATAAAATTTTCAATGTGATAGCAGCAATGAACATATAATGGCACATACTGAGAATAGTCCTTTATGGTCTTGAGGATTACCATACTCTTGTCCTCACAATAGGGGTTCATGAGGATGATTAATCACCAATATCCCCTAGTGATTGAGTAGAATTTCATCACATACAGATGATACAAGCAAAATCCTTCACCCCCATATGTGTGTGTATGTGAGAGAGAGACAGAGAGACTCCATATCATCATTATTAGAGCTATGTCAAAACATCCCCACCAACATACAAACATGGATAAATTTTGACAACAAAGGCATTAGATTCAAAACATATAAATATTTCCAACCCTTCTATTTTATATATTTATATTTAGTTCTAGTAAAATCCATACCATGAACCAGATCTTGTAGGAGAGACTCACACACCACATTGAGGCCATTGCATTTTTGACTTCCAAACTTGTTACAAAAATATTTGATTGTAAAGAATATGCTATATAGTGCAAAGTATTCATCCCAACCATGCATAGGATATGATAGTCACAAACAAAACATGCAAAAGTAAGACCATTTCCAAATGAACTTAGGAACTTCTGACCTCTACAAAATATTTAAACTCGGATATCCTTAAAAGAGCTTCCCTATTGCTCCAACCAACATAGATTGCAATTTATTATCTTCATGCCTCCTTTCTTCTTCATAACAATGTACAATAATCCCCATCACAATCCTTTTAATGTGCCTTAATAGTAAGTCATGGTAACTATAGATATTGTAACTTAAGTTATTTATTTTCTAACATCTAGGACTAGAAATAATGCTTCTAAATAGCTAAAAATATATGAAAAACATGATTAATTTCCATAGTGATAATGCTCCCAAATAGCTAAAATTATATGAAAAACATGATTAAGTTCCATGAAGTGCATAAAAAGATAATATCATATAGACATCCTACATTTGCCTCTAAATTTTGAAAGAGACCAAAGGAGCCAATGAGGTACAATCACATCAATGTTGCAAAACAACCAAGTAATCACAAAAATTATGGAAATCTTGACAACTTGACTCCTCCATAGATATTCTAGGGTATCCTCATACACAAAAATATTGTCATCTATGTCTATGTCCATGTGTGCATGTTGGACTATGTATGTGTTGTTTTATGAAGAAGCAATATTCATTTGTGGTGCTCTAAAACTTTTTGTAGTTGAAAGCATTGATGTAATAACAACTAATGCTAATGGAGATAGATTTAACCATGGATATTTATTTTTTCTAAAAATAGTTCTTTTCTTTTTTGTTTTTAGCTAAGGGTTCTTCCTTTTGTTTTGCAGTAGCTTCTTCTACTTTTTGTCTTAGAAGAGTCAGTTGAAATAAAAGAACTGGTTTTAGAACAAACATGTACTATATTATTCCAATATTTCTGAATACGTAGTGTTTGCTAATATTTCATATTGAGTCAGAGTCCAGAGAGAGTGCATAAGGTTGGTATATATCTCTTATAATTTTCTAATATTTCATATTGATTCAGAGTCTAGAGAGAGTACATAAGGCAATATGAACAAAAAAAGACCAAGAAAGATACCATGGGTAGTTGAGCCTATCACAATAAATCAGGAGTTAGTGACAGATGCCTCACACACTAGTAAGTACTTGAAATTTGATAGTGTTGTTCAATAGTGGTTGACCTAGGCATATTAGAATTGATCATGGTTTTATCATCGACTATGGTGTATTGTAGCAACTGGTGGAAGATACTAGCTATGGAGTTCCATTAACAAGGAAGATAAGGAGGTGATCCATAACATAAATGAATCTAATGGTGAGAATACTTGAAATTAGATTGACAATCCTTTGGCTAATAAAAAATGTACGTAGACCGCACAAGAAATTTGCTCGTGATATTGGGTTACTCATTGTTGTCATACTATATGGCATAATGATGTTTGGATGGTTTCGAGCATTATAGGTGTTGATGCTAGGTCATCACACACTTCAAACATTGAATATCATAGAAAGAGAGGTCCAAAAAGATGTGCAGCAAATTCAAGCAACATAGATAAGGTGGAGATCATTTACAATCTAAATAAACATTCCATAGGAAAAAATTCTATTAAGTTTACATCTTACTTGGGGGTGATTGTGAGGGAGATTGTCCCTATCACCCATACAGACTAGAGAGCATTCCTAGTGGAAGTTAAAAATAGGTTATGGACACTCATTATGGGAAATTTCTAGCCAATGGAGTTCATAGTATCCATTTTTGAATACTTATATAAATATTGCATCTAATAAGATATTGGTTTGATGCAACAAAAATATATTATTTTGAACACAATGAAGAAATGGGTCTTTATGACCATGGATAAGAAATGGTGTGAACATAAGCATCGACTTGTGAAAAAACACTATGATAAGTATGATAATGAAGAAGATAGAATTGTTAATACCCCACCTCATGTATCACAAAATTATTAGGAAGCCTTTGTGAATGGTAGGAGCAGTGTTGAATTTAAGGCAAGTACCAACCAATCTACTATGGTAGTTCATATCATTGTTATGTTCATGTGAATTTTTTCTACCTTACTCTCCCTAATGAATTTATATATTGGTTTCTTCGTTGCATTGTAGGTGGTGAGGCAAAGGAAAAAATAAAATAGATCTCACCAATCCATCATGCATACTTGTAGTCAAACATGATATGCTTGATTGGAGCATGAAATGGTATTCTATCATACCCATCCATTATATGTGATAAAAATAGCTCTATTATTTTGTTGTATGACTTATCCCCATGTATCTCCAACTATATATCTTGTAGAGGAAGAGCCAACAAAATGCGAAAATTCCACTACCAAGGGTAAATGTGTGGATGGCAACACATACAAAGAAGGATGGGGTTCCTATTTCACCAGAAGCTGCAGAGAAAATCGTAAGTGATATTCCCTTGGAAATAGAAATACATTGAATTTTTTTTTTTTTTTAGTGAAAAACCCCTTGTGGGTCCACCTTGGTCTGAGAGACCACAAACAGGGGGTTCTACACCATCAAAGTCACCCAGGAGTTGCACCCAGAACTTCCCGTACCAACATTATCAATTGGATTTTGGGTACCCAATTCAAATTTTTGGTAGGGTGGAGATTCAAACCTGGGACCTCCCTTGGAGAATTGTCCTCTCCTCTCCAACTCACCTACAACACCTGGGTGATTGAACTTTAAACCATTGTTATATCTATAATTTTTTAGCATGTTACCAGTTAATTATGCATGTGATGTTGCAAAAAAAATTGGACAATGAAATGTCATCTATGAGCTTCATAAATCAATGTATTAAGGATGATGTCCTTGCCAAGGTTTTAGGACCCAAAATACCAGGTCATGTTTGGGGTGTTGGTAAAGGATTATTTAAAACTCCTCTATTTGATGGTGAGTATTACATACAAAAGTTGTGCCATATGTAAGAGCATATGGTAGAGAAAAAGAAAAAGTGGAAAGAGAAGCTTGCAAAAAGAAAAAAAAAATGGAAGAGAAGCTTGCAGAGAAGGATAAAAATATTGAAGATATTTTGACATGGCTTTCACAAATAAGGTGTGTTAGTTTTTTCATGATTTCATATTTAAAATGTTAAATGTTGCACCCCTAAATTTGTAATGATCCCTTGCATATAATTACATAGGCAACGTCACTACATGCTACCCCTACAAATAGACACAATATTGGTGGTGGTGATCAAGGAATAGGTAGCTGCTTAATACCTTCTAGGCCAAATTCATCAATGGTACTACTATTATTTCAAATATAAAATAGTTGACTTAGTTTGTATTGTACACTATGCAATGAATTTATTTGGGTTGTTTATTTTCCATGTAGGGATAGAAAATGGCACCGATAACTCAAACTAATAGAAGAGAATGCTACTTGACTCATATCCATAAGGATAACGTAGTGGTTGAAGGCATGGTGATCAATACTGACCCTAAAGACCTTGTGCAAGATTAAAATTTGGGTGAATGTTATTGGAAAGTCAATGTGCACGTCACCCATAAAAAGGAAACAATCTTGTTTAGAACAAATGATGACATGACCACAATGAAGGATGGTGTGGGCTCCTTCATTGCTTGGCCTATATAGAACATTGTTTACAAATAATGGGCATCCAAGATAGGAGTGAGGCGAGTAGGTATCCTGAGCATGAGGTTGGTTAGTTAGATATAAGAAGGTTTGACTCTTAGTCCCAGTCCTTAGAAATAATATTTGATTTGCATAGATGAATATTTAAGTATCTGATGAGAGTCTTAGGATACCCTCTCGCCTCATATTTTATGGTTATGGTGGGTAGGGATGTTTAGAAATTTTCCCATTATTTGGAGGGCTCAGGTTGTCCATTCACCTATATTTGTAAATAAGTATTGCACTTGAAATGATAAATTTTTATTTACATATATAATCATTACTAATTTATTTCTTTATTGATTTTGTATGTGTAAGAGGTGCAATAGATCAATGTTGTTTTTAAATAATAACTTGGTTTTCATATAGTAATCTAAGAGAAAATATTCCATATATTATTTAAAATAAATAGTGTAATGCTAAGATTCAACATTTTAAATTCCTTTATTAACTCATGTTGTTTTATAATGAAAAAATATAGTATGTCATTATAATAGTTGTCTCACTGCCTTGTTTGAGATGAGAAACATGTTGGTTAAATGATTGCCAACTTCCTCTTTTATAAAAAATAATATTTTCCTAATATTTCATTCTATTGAGTTATAGGGTAATCAAGTTAAATGCTTATTGTATTATTTTGATTTAGGTCTATCAACTATTCAATTTTTGAATGGTCTCAAGAAAAATGGAAATGGATTTGCATTTTTGTGGCCCTATTTTTAACTAACTAGAAGAGATTTTGTGAATAAGTAGTTTTTTTTATATATATTTTAACTTGATTCAATAGTGTTTAGTTTTAGAAATTTATATGGAAAAAATTACAATTTGTGTACTTAACATTGTCTGGAAATAAGACTATCAAATTCTACCAAGTTCTATGTTCCTCGAATGTTTCTAGGTTGATAGAGTCATAGTATTATTCTTTAATAATATATTTTACAACTTCTTTTGAACCATCCTTCTAACTCACTCTATCCAATATGTGTAAGGAATTGAGCCTACATGAGACATTGACTTCATATAGTAGTGTCCACTATGTAGGATATGTGTCATGGAGTTATTTGTTCTATGTAGGATACCTTCAGAATATATCATTGAATATCTCACTTGGTAGGCAACAAGATGCTTAAGTTGAGCAAGGAATGTACTAAGTGCATATGTTGATAGTTTCTATCTCAAATCATTGTTGCAAATCCAAAAAGGTAAGTGTTAGTGCCAAGCTAAGTCAATGAATCAAGTCTCAGAATGCTCTTTGTGGTACCTTAGTCCACATGAACTTTGGTTTGGCTCTTCCTTTTATCACTTAATTTAAGTACCATGATGGTTGTTGCAAATCCAAAAAGGTAAGTATTAGTGCCAAGCTAAGTCAATGCAAGTATCAAAATTCTCTTTGTGGTACCTTAGTCCACATGAAATTTGATTTGGCTCTTTCTTTTATCACTTTTTATTGTTATTATCACCCTGTGTTTACATACATCTTTTAAATTTTTATTTTATTTTTCTATTATTTTTAATTCTCCCTATTATTATTTAATAGCTTTCACCACTTCATTTTTATTGGAAAATTTTTGTAGATTGATCTCTACCTTAAGGTATTCTAATGTGGATGGTGTATTCCTTGTTGTGTAATTCAACCATAGTAGGTGAATGTTACAATTTACCTTTTTGGCAACCATGGAAAAAGAGATTGATTCTCTTCACAATATTGATCCTCAAGAGTCAATACAATGGGTGCATGTTGTATATAATATCTTGCCAACAAGATTGATATAATAACAATTTTTTTAATGTTATTTACCTTCCATTATAATATGACAAGAAAAATATATGGAAAAAAATTTAACTCAGATGTGAAGCTTTTAACTAGCTGAGGTTGGCATCTTGAAAAGTAGAACTTGTTGTGCATGCTTAGTGCTTGACTTCTTGTTGACCCTTCGCTTCTTATTTGTTCTAGTGTTTTTCTTTGGATCCTATTTAAAAAGGTTTATATCCATCCCTGATATTAAAAAAATTTCTTGCATGTTTTCCTTCTCATTTCTCTATTTAAAATGGTTCATATCCATCCCTGAAATTAGAGTAGTTGTATTGTATCTATGTTATTGTTTTATTTATTTTCCACATGTTTTTAATAGATTGAATAGATGAAGCAAAAACTATAATAATTGGTGAATTGAATTGCTCAATGGTAATGTTATCATTTTCATATCGAACCATATCCTATGGAAACATAAAAGCTTTGTTTTACTTCCAAAGGTCTATTCTTTTTATTTTGTTTGCAACTTTTCCATGGCTAGTGGGTTATGGTTTATTGTTAAGGGGAGCAATTGCCATGATGATGGGTTGAAGTGTTGTTGGGCATTGTAAAGCCAAGTGAATATGTAGGGATAGAGCCTAACCCAACTTATTTAATAGCTTTTAACACTTCATTTTTATTGGAAACTTTTTGTTACCCGACCTTTGCTTATCTTATTGTGCTTAGTTTGTTAATCTCATATTATCATAACCATTGAAAAACTTGTGTGTTTAGGCATTTTATCTAGTTGTTATCGATGCTCATTTCCTTTCTTGTTATATATTTCATTGTTTAGTTTAGATATTCTCACACAACATATTTATACATTAACTAGCATATTTTTACATAACACTTTGATCTAGTGCATTACCTTTCTTCTTTCTCTTATTTTTTTCCTCTAATGTAGGATTACTAGAAAAAATTGTTACCTCACGTTTGCTTGTCTTATTATGATCAATTTGTTAATCTCATATTACCATAACCATTTAAACACTTATGTATTTAAGCATTTTATTTAGTTGTTATCATTGCTCATTTCCTTTTTTGTTATATATTTTATTGTTTAGTTTAGATATTCTCACACAATGTATCTATGCATTAACTAGCATATTTTTACATAACACTTTGATCCAGTGCATTACATTTCTTCTTTCTCTTATTTTTTCCTCTGATGTAGGATTACTAGAAACTTTTTGTTACCTTACCTTTGCTTGTCTTATTGTGCTTAGTTTTTTAATCTCATATTACCATAACCATTAAAATACTTATGTTTTTAGGCATTTTATCTCATTGTTATCGCTTCTTATTTCATTTTTTGTTATATGTTTCATTGTTTAGTTTAGATATTATCACATAACGTATCTATGCATTAACTAGCATATTTTTACATAACACTTTGATCTAGTGCATTACCTTTCTTCTATCTCTTATCTTTTCCTCTAATGTAGGATTACTGGAAACTTTTTGTTACCTAACCTTTGCTTGTCTTATTGTGCTTAGTTTATTAATTTCATATTACCATAAACATTAAAACACTTATGTGTTTAGGAATTTTATCTAGTTTTTATCACTTCTCATTTCCATTTTTTTTGTATATTTTATTGTTTAGTGTAGGTATTGTCACACAACATATTTAAGCATTAACTAGCATATTTTTACATAACACTTTGATCTAGTGTATTACCTTTCTTCTTTCTCTTTTTTTTTTCTTTGATGTATTCCTATTGCATTCGACGATATGCTAGAGGGATTCTTAAATACTTAACCTCACATTTGAGAAATTTACTATCATTTGTTTATCAGTTTATTTATAGGAATAGACTGTTGTAGGATTAGATAACAAGAATTTTATGTTTTATTATTTATTTAGTGTCAATTTCCTATACTTTTTAAAATCAATTAAGGTTTGGACTTCATAAGAGCAAAATGGTGCATTGTGACTTCATACATACTCTGATGCTTCCATGGAAAATTTTATCCCTTGGAGGCAGTTTAAAATTCGCTCTCTTTGTTCCAATGGAAAATTACCTTGTCCATGAAATGACCATGAGAAATAAAGGATTCCTCAGCTAAAACAACAAACCATTATTGAGTGCTATGCTATTTCAGCTGAGGTATCCTTTATATATTTTTTAGGTGAGACCCTAATAGGGTAGTTATAAACCACCCTCCTAGACCTAATATGGAGGTTTTAAACTACCATATTATGGTGACCTAAGAGGGTGGACCCTCTTAGACCTAAGAGATCTTAATACTAAGAGGGAATTTTTTATCCACCCTCTTAGTGTAAAAACCATGCAGATTTGATTCCTTATTTCATATGCAAGAATGAAATATTGTTAAAAAAATTTTGTGAATGCAGGTACAGGTGGCCACATGGGTAGGAGCAAGTCTAAAAGAAACGGATAACTCAACAGTTGAAAGCCGGTGGAAGGTAAGTCAAGGGAAATTATGAGTGGTGGAGTATTCGCTTAAAAAAAAGGGGATCCAAGAATTCCTACTAGCAATGCATCCGCCAATGGTGCATTTAGTTGCATTTCATATAGTTGCATTTTTAGGAATTTTTGTGTATATTTTGCTTTAAGGAACTTTTTGTTAAAATATGAAATAAAATAATAAAGAACAAAATTTATATATAAAAATAAAAATAGTAATAAATAAGATAATAATATTATATAAATAAGGATATATAATAATAAAAGTAAAAATATATAGTAAAATATATAATAAAAAATATAACTATGATTAATAATATTAATTTTAATGTGAACATAATAGAAACTTTGCATGATGTTTTAACCAAAGAATAACAAAAGGAATTTATATAAAATATATATAAACAAGTATAGAATGGTGATTTGGACATCGCATGACAAGTGGAAGGAAGGAAGGCTTACACAAGCCTAACAGATGTTAAAATTAAAATAACTTACCTGACTATTAAAAAAAAAAGGAAGGAGAAGAAAGGGACATTCCGAAACTTCACATGAAGAGCATCATTTGGAGGAGGAAACAGAGAGCTTTGGTAGCGCCAACGGATTGTGATAGATCGAGGTCGGATTTCTAGCCATAACATTTATAGTTTTCTTTTCTTTTGATATATTGTGATTTACTATTTTGTTTCTGAAATAAAAGGTCAACAGTGTGGAGCAAGTAAAATGCTATCCTATGGTTAATAATATGTGAGTGACAGTAGAAAGAATTTATTCATTTTTTATAAGACAAAATGGCAAAAAAAAAAAAAAAAAAAATGAAATTATGTTTGTTAAATGGAACTGCATTGAAATTTTGTATGAGAAATTATGCTTGCATTTAGGGGTAGCTGCATTGCATTGTCGTAGTGGTCGTTCTGACCCTTGTACACCACCGGCTCTCACTGGTAAGGGATTGAAAAGATGCTGAAGTGAAAATACATGTGTTTCCTTTGCAAATGAAGAAATCTATTTATAAAATCGCCCTTCAAAGTCTTAGACTCTTCAATGGGTACCTGATGTAATTTGTATTATTATTTCATGGAAGAGCTAATGTCTAGATTTGACAAAAGAAAAATATAATTTTAAATGTCTAAAAATCTTAAATTTCTATTGAAGGAAATAACATTGTTTTCTAAATATGTTTTTGGAAATAACATTGATTTCTAAATTTGTTTTTGTTATTGAATGTAAAATATATAAGCCATCGTGTTAGCTTGAGAAATGTGTTGGGTATTATTATTTGTTTCTTATATGAAGAAAATCTATCAAACTTTTAAATGTTCTTAATTTTATTTTACAAATACCTCTTTTTAGAGTGCATAGTTTAGGTCGATATTGAAAATTTATATTACATATTGAAATTAAAACATTAGGAAGTGTCAAATATAGTTTGGATAACATTAATTAAACCTTCGGATGAAAAGAAGAATCCGTTTTGAATGTTATAGCTTCCACACTCGAGTAGGTATGGTAAGACAACAATAAAAAGAATTTTTCCCTGCACTATTATAGACATAACAATGCTAGGTTTAGCAATATGAGTTTAAGTTTTCCCTTAGTTTGGTGACTTTTTAAATGAAACAATTATTGTTCTCCATTCCCATGTGAATGTAATTGAATGGGAACTTTTAAGTGAAATAATTATTGTCTTCCTTTCTCATACAAATATTTTCGAAAATTAATAGCCACATCGAGATATACAAAGGAATGGTAAGATGCAATGTAGAAACCCGAAAATATTGTCTTCAAAACAAATATCTTGGGAAAATAAGATGAGATTTTAGAGCTTATGTCGTCAATATAGGATTCTAGGGAAAAACTAGGGATAAAACTCAGAGAATCATGATTCACTTTGGGGTGAGATTATATAGCTGCTATTAAGTTCATATCATCAAAACGTGTGTCGTCAATGCTTTTAGAAAAATATTTCTTGCAGTTGAGGAAAATTAAATTAAAATAAAATATAGTGAAAAATTTATATCATAAAAACCAATAGGCATGACTTTATGTAAGTTGGATAGTCTTGGCTCAAGAGTTGAAACATGCTTGAACCTAAAACCATAATTTAGGCATATTAAATTATTAAAGTGACTTAGTGGTTTTGAAAGATGTGTATTTGAATGGTATATTAATTTTGAGAAGGAATGTATTATAGGTTTGTTTGGTTATCTAAAACATTGTTTTATATGGTTACCTTAGCCAGTTGATCATTATTTTACATTAATTCTTTATGGAAATTTTAAAACAAAGTATAGTTATAGATACTTTTTTTTTTAACATTTGATAAGGGTGTTTTCTTGAGAATTGATGAATATATCTTAAAAATTGTAGAAGTTCTTCTTAGTAGTATATTTTCTTTAAATATCTTAGAACCAAAAAAGGCCCAAAATTAATGGTAAAAAGATAATAAAAATATGGTTATGGGTAGACAACCTATTAAACCTATCACCTTATGGTTGTGGGTAGGCAACCTAAGTTAGAAATAGAGGATGTGGGAAGACATCCATTATTCCAACCATCAGGATGTTGAGGGATGAAAGGCTCACACCCTATCATGGGTTGTCGATCACCTATGATTAAGGGTGATTAGAAGGTGTAGGAATTATGATATGGGTATGATTCCTAGGAAAACCCAACTAGTACAAGGGTGGAAGTTCTTGTGGACACTTGCATACTAATATGGGCTTTATGCAAGATAAGACTTCTAGAGTTTTGCCAAGATAGTGGTAAAATCATGATGTGATTCAAGGAGGTGAATGTACATCAAACCTAGCATGCATACACTAATATCTTGAGATAAGATATGGGGAAGTAAGCGTTCAAAATTTAGGTGATATGGGCCTTGGAAGTGAAAACCCCTACCTATAGTTGGGATCTCGGGTAGGAGAGGAAGTATATATAGGTAAATTTTATGAGAAATGGCCAATCTCGATCTCTCGGATATTTCATCTGTAGTGAAATGGCATCCGTAAATATTAAGCATGCATATACTAGTCAAGTTTGGTTTGGAATTTGAAAATTTCACCCTTCAGTATCTTGAAACCTAGTGGGTTACCTTGGGTTTTTATAGTTGGTATCATAGCCATATGAATTCTTAGATAAACAAAACCTTTAGAATATAAATAAGTGCTAGGTTTTTAAACCAAAACTTCTAGACTATAAAAAAAATTGAAACTTAAAATTATAATCTACTTTAGACTTTAAAAACAAAACTTTAACAAAGCTCTTTTTGAAATAGGCAATGGCATCCGAATTAAGAGCTAGTTCCTCAAAAATACCTATGGTGGCACAACGAGAAGGGCTGGCTAAGAATCCTAAGTGGGTCCTTAGAATGAGTTATAAGGATAGGAGCTATAGAGGAAACTACAGAGCCCCCTCGGGTGATAAGGAGGGAAAAGGAGCCTATGTCGAAAGAAGATAAAATGACTCGAATGATACAATTAATGCAAGAGCAGATGAGTCAATAGAAAGAGAAAATGGATCAGCAAAGAGCCCAGATGATGGAACATATGGCTCAACAAAGGGCACAAATTCTAGAACATATGGAGCAACAAAAATCTCAACTAACCTAGCAACAGGAAATAATTTCACAACAACAAAAGATAATAGAAAATTTGTCTAAAGGAAAGGAAACAATGGTTGTTGGGGATGAATCATCTATGGATCCTGGAAGGAAGCAAGTAGGATCTGAGCTTGATAGAGATATGCGTAGGATTGATATAGCCAAATTTGATGGCAAAGGGTATGGGGAAGAGGTGAAAAGATGGTTAAATAACCTAGAGGCATATTTTGTTATTAGGACTCTTTCTTCCAAATCTAAAACATCATACGTAGTCTTTCATTTTATTGGGGATACCGCTGACTGGTGGGATACATATAGAAATACACATATTTTAGAAGCTATAGATGTGCCTTGGGAGGATTTTGTGATGGTATTTAAGGAGAGGTATTTTTCTCCCCAATTTTATCTTGATAAAACCATAGAATTTTCTAGACTAACTCAGGGTAGCATGACTATCATCGAATATTATCAATGGTTCGTATAGTTTCTTAAATATATGCCCGAGTACAAACAAAGGATTGAAATTAAAGTTCAAAAATTTATGATGGGACTTCATCCAAAAATTGGAAATCTACTTCTTATGCTTAAGCCAGTATCTTTGACTACTGCTTGTGATTTGGCCCGTCAGCATGAAGAAAATTACAAGGCCAAAAAGGCTTATTACCAAAATACCTATGGCAAGGAGGAACTTCAAAGAAGAAGAATGTTGGCTCAGTTATATGGGAAAAAAATAGGGGTAATAAGGGGTGAAATGAGAACAGAAATAGATTTGACAAAGGTAAGAATAAATTCCAAGGGAATAGAAATCAGAACAATCGTGGAGGTCAGGATAGGGGGAATTTTAATAAATATGATCAAAAAGTTAGAAATGATGCTCAAGAAGGCAAAAATGGAGATAAGAGGGAAAAGGCACCTCGAACTAGGTGCTAGATCTATAAGGAGCCACATTATGCTGACAAATGTCCCATGAGAGCAGACAGGAGACAAGAGCCTAAAGAACCAACCCATAAAATTTATGTTGCAACAGGTAACCCTAAACTTAGTGGTCAAGCTATACCTTTTTTTATGAATGGTAAAATTTACAATAAGAATGTAAGAATTTTAATTGATTCAGGAGCTACTGATAGTTTTATTTCACCAAATGTATTGAGAGACATACCAGAAAAACCTAGATTTATGGCTAATGGGTGGAAGGTTGAGTATGGCTCTAGGAAAACCTATAATGTAGATCAGTGTTTATTCGAACCTCAAATAATATTACCTCAGGGAAATACTAGTTGGCACCTATATGTAGCACTATTGCATGCCTTTGACATAATTTTAGGGGTTGATTGGCTCAAGGCTCACAAGGCATTACTAAATTTTGAAGAAAGGTGGATGGATTTCACTGACGACACCAAGCAAAGGATTCGAATTTATTGTGGATGTGAGTCAGTGGAACCACACTTACTAAAAGCTATGCATATTAAAAGAGCCATCAGGAAGGGGAGTAGAGTTTTTGTAGTCAAACTTAATAAGAAAGATGAAATTGAGTCTGAGACAAGTCTTTTTTAGACTTAGCTAGTGCTAAATGATTTTTGGGATGTTTTTCCTAAAGATCTACTTGGATTACCCCCAAAATGAGAGTTTGGATTCTCAATAGAACTCCTTCCTAATGCTACACCAATAGCTTGAGCTCCCTACAGAATGGCCACCATGGAGTTGCAAGAACTCAAAATTCAACTTTAGGATTTTTTTGTAAAAGGTCATATAAATACAAGTGTCTCATCATGGGGTGCACCGATTCTTTTTGTAAAAAAAAAGGATGGAACTTTGAGACTCTATATATATTAAAGAATGCTCAACAAGATGACTGTTAAGAACAAATATTTTCCACCACAATAGATGATTTGTTTGACCAGTTGAAAGGAGCTATAATATTTTCAAAAATTTATATTAGGTTTGGTTATCATCAGTTAAGAATTCGAGAAGAAGATACTCATAAAAAACCTTTTTGAACTAGGTATGATCACTATGAATTCACAGTACTACCTTTTGGATTAACAAATGCCAAAATTTATGAATCTTATGAATAGTGTTTTTTGAGAGCAGTTGGATCAATTTGTGCTGAAATTTTTAGATGATATCCTTATTTACTCTAAAAGTAGAGAGGAACATGATTAGCATATGAGGATTGTTCTTGAAGTATTAAGAAAGAATTAGTTATATGGAAAATTATCCAAATGTGAATTTTATACCCCTCATGTGTAGTATATGGGTCATATAATTCTAGCTAAAGGAGTGTCGGTGGATCCAAAGAATATTGAAGCCATTATTAACTGACCAACTCCTACAAATGTGTTTGAGATACGAAGTTTTATGGGAATGGTTGGGTATTACCGATGCTTTATCAAGAACTTTTCCAAAATAGCTTATCCTATAACCAACCTGCAAAAGAAAGGAAAAGCTTTTCAATGGTTCGAACGTTGTGAGGAGGCCTTCAAGACACTCAAGGAAATATTGACTACAACACCAATACTTAAAATTCCACATCTTAAACTTCCATTTACTATTTGGACTGATGCCTCTATAGAAGGAATTAGCGAGGTTCTTAATGCAGAAAGAGAGTGTAATAGCTTACGAGTCATGAAAACTTAAGAAACATGAATTGAACTATGCTACTCATGATTTAGAGTTGGCAGTGGTGGTGCATGCTCTTAAGATGTGGTGCCATTACCTACTAGGTAAACCCTTTGAATTACGGACTGATCATCAAAGCTTGAAGTACATTTTTACTCAACCAATGCTCAATGCTAGACAGAGATGCTCTATGGAGTTTTTAGTAGAATATAATTTTGGAATAAAATATATCAAAGGGAAAGAAAATAAATTAGTTGATGCGCTGAGTAGAAGAAGACATATTTATTCTATGACGCAATGTCAATTTGATATAGTTGAACAAGTAGGGAACCTACAAATTTAGGATGAATTTTCTCAAAAATGTTGGGAGTTGGTGCTACAAGGATCCAAAAAAGCTAAGGAATTCAGTATCCGGGAAGACACTCTATACTTTCAAAACAGAATGGTGGTACCTAATGATTAGAATCTCAAAAGCAAGTTACTATAGGAGGCACATTATGCTCCATACTCTGCCCACCCAGGCTATGTAAAGATGCATGAAAATATAAGAAGAGATTATTATTGGCCAAGAATGAATAGAGATATCATTAAATTTTTGGAGTGTCAAAGGGTTAAGGTAGAAAATTTGCATCCTGTAGGACACTTATACTCTCATGTAATTCCAAAGTATAAATGGTAGGTAGTAACCATGGATTTCATAGTTGGGTTGCCCAAGAATCATTTCCAGCATGATGCCATTTTAGTGGTAGTTGATAAATTAACTAAAGTGGCACATTTTATACCAGGAAATATTAAGGATGGAGCTCTCGTTGTAGTGCAAAAATTCACCAGGGAAGTGGTGTGACTACATGGGTTTCTTGAAATCATTATATCAGACAGGGATTCCCGATTCACATCTAAATTTTTGTAGGCATTACACCAAGCATGGGGAACGAAACTTAACATCAGTACTGCATACCATCCTGAAACTAATGGATAGACAGAAAGGGTAAGCCAAGTTTTGGAGGATATGCTGTGAATGTACTGTATGGATCACCAAAAAAAATGGGAGGACTACCTGTTCCTGGTAGAATTTACCTACAATAATGGGTATCACACCTCATTAAAAATGGCACCTTTTGAGGTACTATACGGGAGAAGGTGCAAGATACCTTTATCTTGGAGCAATTTGGAATATTGGGTAATGATTGGGCTGAACATGGTAAAAGAAATGGAGGAACAATTAAATGAAATTCGACATAGGCTTAAGGAAGCCTCTAACCAACAAAAGAGTTATGCCGATCTGAAACGAACTCCGAGGGAATTCGATGTGGGAAATAGAGTTTTCCTAAGATTCAATCCCACTAAGAGTTCAATAAAATCCTCCAAGCTTAGCCTGAGATTTGTAGGACCATTTTCCATTGTTGATAAAATCAGCCCAATAGCTTACAAATTGGCCTTACCTCCCAACTTGTCCAAAATCCATGATACTTTCCATGTGTCTCTTCTCAAGAAATACATACCAATTTTTTCTCATGTTTTGAATGTTGACCATTTGCAGATGACAGATCCCCTGCACATTGAGGTGCAACCAGTCAGAATACTTGGATACAGAACAAAGTAGCTAAGGAAAATAAGTATTGACCAGTGTAGGGTCCAATGGGACCAATATTCAAAAAACAACGCCACATGGGAAGATGTGGATATGATGAAAAGATAATTTCCATTTTTGTTTGAACAATGATAAAAACATGTGTAACAATGAAGAACAAATTTTGATTGATTGAGCTCTTTTTGAAATATAATGATGTTTAGTCATAAAGATTTGTATTGAATGAAATGTTAAAACTATTGTAAGGTAGTTTCTTAAAAGATTTAATTTTTCTTTTCTTATGCTATTAAGTGTTGTAAACATAGGGACCGTATTTAATCTTAGGGGGAAAGTATGTAACAACCCTGCAGATTTAATTCCTTATTTCATATGCAAGAATGAGATACTACTAAATTTTTTTTGTGAATGCAGGTACAAGTGGCCACATGGGCAGGAACAAGTCTAAAAGAAATGGATCACTCGACAGTTGAAAGTTGGTGGAAGGTAAGTCAAATGAAATGATGAGCGGTGGGGACTTAAAAAAAAAGGAATCACAGAACTCCTACTGGAAATGAATCCGCCAATGACGCATTTAGTTGCATTTCATATAGTTGCATTTTTAGGAATTTTTGTGTATATTTTTCTTTAAGGAACTTTTTGTTAAAATATGAAATAAAATAATAAAGAATAGACTTTATATAAAAATAAAATAGTAATAAATAAGATAATAATATTATATAAATAAGGATATATAATAATAAAAGTAAAAATAATAATAAACAATATAACTATGATTAATAATATTAATTTTAATGTGAACATAATCGAAACTTTGCATGATGTTTTAACCAATGAATAACAAAAGGAATTTATACAAAATATATATACAAGTATAGAATGGTGATTTGGACATTGCATGACAAGTGGAAATAAGGAAGGCTTACACAAGCCTAACATATTTTAAAATTAATATAACTTACCTAACTATTAAAAAATGAGGAAGGAGAAGAAAGGGACATTCCAAAACTTCGCACGAAGAGAGTCATTTGGAGGAGGAAATAGAGAGCTTCGATAGCGCAAGTGGATTGTGATAGATCAAGGTCGGATTACTAAGCTATGTTAGCCATAAAATGTATAGTTTTCTTTTCTTTTGATATATTGTGATTTACTGTTTTGTTTCTGAAATAAAAGGTCAACAGTGTGGAGCAAGTGAAATTCTATTCTATGGTTAATAATATGTGAGTGACAGTAGATAGAATTTATTCATTTTCTATAAGACAAAATGGCAGATGAATTTGTATTGAAATTTTGTATGAGAAATTATTTTTGCATCTAGGAATAGTTGCATTGCATTGTTGTAGTGGTCATTCTGACCCTTGTACACCACCGGATCTCACTAGTAAGGTATTGAAAAGATGCTGAGGTGAAAAGACATGATGTGTTTCCTTTGCAAATAAATAAATCTATTGATAAAATTACCCTTCGAAGTCTTAGAATATTCAATGAATACCTAACGTAATTTGTATTTTGATTTCATGGAAGAGTTAATGTCTTGATTTGATGAAAGAAAAATATAATTTTAAATGCCTAAAAATCTTAAATTTTGATTGAAGGAAATAACATTGCTTTCTAAATATGTTTTTGGAAATAACATTGCTTTCTAAATATTTTTTTGTTATTGAATGCAAAATATATAAGCCATCGTGTTAGCTTGAGAAATGTGTTGGGTATTATTATTTGTTTTAAGGACTGAAATGATTATATGGAGAAACTCTATGAAATTTTTAAATGTCCTTAATTTGATTTTACAAATACCTCTTTTTAGAGTGCATAGTTCAGGTTGATATTGAAAATTTATATTACATAATGAAATTAAAACATTAGGAAGCATCAAAGATAGTTTGGATAACAATAATTAAACCTTCGGATGAAAATAAGTCATCTATTTCCAGTATTATAGTTTTCGCACTCGAGTGGGTATGGTAAGACGACAATGAAAAGAATTTTTCCCTGCGTTGTTATAGACGTAACACTATTGGGTTTAGCAATATGAGTTTAAGTTTTCCCTTAGTTTGGTGACTTTTAAATGAAATAATTACTGTTCTCCATTCCCATGCGAATTTAATTGAATGGGAACTTTTAAATGAAATAATTATTATATTCCTTTTTCATGCAAATATTATCGAAAATTAATAGCCATGGTGAGATACACAAAGGAATGATAAGATGTAATGTAGAAACCCTAAAATATTGTCTTTAAAGCAAATGTCTTGGGAAAATAAAATGAGATTTTAGAAAAGAGTGCTTATGATGACAATATAGATTTTAGGGAAAAACTAGGGATAAAACTCAGAAAATCATGATTCGCTTTGGGGTGAGATTGTATAGCTGCAATTAAGTTCATATCATCAAAACATGTGGCATCAATGCTTTTAGAAAAATGTTTCTTGCAGTTGAGGAAAATTAAATTAAAATAAAATATAGTGAAACCTTTATATCATCAAAACCAATAGCCACAACTTTATGTAAGTCGGACAATCTTAGCTCAAGAGTTGAAACATATTTAAACCTAAAACCATAATTTAGGCATATTAAATTATTAAAGTGACTTAGTGGTTTTGAAAGAGGTGTATTTGAATGGTGTATTAATTTTGAGAAGGAATGTATTATAGGTTTGTTTGGTTAGCTAAAAAAATGTTTTATATGGTTACCTTGGCCAGTTGATCATTATTTTACATTAAGTCTTTATGGAATTTTTAAAACAAATTTTACTTATAAAGACTTTTATTTTTAATATTTGATAAGGGTGTTTTCTTGAGAATTGATGAATATATCTTAAAAATTGTAGAAGTTCTTCTTGGTTGTATATTTTCTTTAAATCTCTTAGAACCAAAAAAGGCCCAAACTTAATGGTAAAAATATAATAACAATTATGGTTGTGGGTAGACAACCTATTAAACCTATCACCTTATGGTTGTGGGTAGGCAACCTAAGTAAGAAATAGAGTATGTGGGAAGACATCCATTATTCTGACCATCAGGATGTTGAGGGATGAAAGGCTCATATCCTATCATATATTTTTGATCGCCTATGATTAAGGGTGATTAGAAGGTGTAGGAATTATGATATGGGCATGATTCTTAGGCAAACCCAACTAGTACAAGAATGAAAGTTCTTGTGGACACTTGCATACTAATATGGGCTTTATGCAAGACAAGACTTCTAGAGTTTTTCTAGGGTAGTGGTAAACTCATGATGCGATTCAAGGAGGTTAATGTACATCAACCCTAGCATGCATACGCTAATATCTTGAGATAAGATATAGGAAAGCAAGCATTCAAACTCTAGGTGATATGGGCCCTGGAAGTGAAAACCCCTGCCTATACTTGGGATATCGAGTAGCAGAGGAATTGTATATAGGTAAATTTTATGATAAATGGCCAATATCGATCTCTCGGATATTTCATCTGTAGAAAAATGGCATCTGTGAATATTAAGCATGCATATACTAGTAAAGGTTGGTTTGGAATTTGAAAATTTCACCCTTCGGTGTCTTGAAACCTAGTGGGTTGACTTGGGTTTTTATACTTATCGCTCGTATCCCTAAGAGGGCAGTGATAAATCATCCTTTTAGACCCTAAGAGGGTAGCTTTTTGAATTAGTTTTTAGTCACCATCGTATGTCATGGACTTTTTATGATGCTCTTATAGATGGTGGTTGAATAACTTCCTTTGAAGGTCATTAAGGGTGGCTAATAACCATTGTTAAAGCTATTTTTTGGTGTAGTGTTCATCTAACATTTTTCACATTACCCTTCCTTTGACAAATTTTTATACTTAATTTCAACATCATATTCTAAAATTTTGGTAATACATAGCCCTATTTATATTGATTTCTTCACCCATTATATATTCTATGACACTTGAATGAATAACATAGGATATGAATTTGTTATTTCAAATAATGTGCCTTAAATATCAAACATATAACCACAAAATATACTTGTTTTTCAATAAATTTATATGTCTCTTCATACCCTTTTAAATTTTGGCTAAAAAAAGTAATTGGGTGTTTATGTTGGTTTTCATCTTTCTATGTTAGTGAAGTTGTGATGCTAAGCCTTCCTCCATATGCATGGATAATAAATTATTTGTCAAATTTTAGGTTGATCAACACTGGATCTACTTCAATAGCCTTTTTTATTTTCTCAAAGGCTTTCATTCCTTTCTCTATCCATTTAAATGGTTGATCTTTATTTAGCATGAGCGTCATTATCCTAACAATAGTTGCAAAGTCTAGGATTAACCTTCTAATAAAATTTATGTGACCAAAGAAAAATTTTAGTCCCTTTTTATGTCATGAAAGTGAAATACTAGCAATAACTTTGATTTTGTATGGGTCTATGGCAATACCATCTTTTGATAAAATGTGACCCTACAATTTTCCTTGCAAGACATAAAAGACACTTTTTTAGATTGAAGCATATCTCAAATTATTTACATCATTTAATGGTGTTCTCTAAGTGTTCCAAATGATTATTTTTTATTATAGAATACAATAATATCATCCAAGCATATCAATATCACTTTGTTTATTTTGGAAAGTAATGTCCATGGCCCTTTGAAATGCTATCCCAACATTGGATAGCCCAAAATAAATATACTTATATGTGAAGGTCCCTCACTTAGTGGTAAAATTTATTTTGTGTTCATCCTCATATTTCACCCATATTTGATTGAAACCAGAGAATCCATCTAGTAACAAGAACCTTTTTAAGCCTGCAATAGTTTGGAGAATCTGATCCATGGAAGGTAGGGGATAGTGATATTTTAATGATAATTTATTTATATATCTAAATTAAACACACAACCTAATTTAACCATTCTTCTTCCTTACAGACACAAAATTAGAGACCCATGTGGTGTATTTGAATGGATATATCATCTTTGAATTAATCAATTTACATAATTATTTCCACATAAGTGGCTTATTTTATGGATTCACCAACCTCGATTTTTATCTCACAATCTTATATTTTATATCTAGCTCAATTGTATGTTGGATTACCTTCTTAATATATCCCTTAAGGTCTTCATAAGTCTAGGCCATTACTTCATTTTTCTACTTCAGTACCCACTTTGTCTATTTTTAGCACTTTTCTTGGTGCCACTTCTAATTCTTGATAGTCCTCCTCATCTATAGAGATTCCTCTTTTCCCTTTGAATCTATCATTTAGGCTAAAATGAGATACCAATGTGATTAACACTTTTGAAAACTTGCCAAATTTTAACCAGATCATCTAACATCCATATGTCTCTTCAATTTTTGGGGTTATCTTTTCAACGTATTCATCTATTTGTTGAAGGAAACGAATGATATGTTCATCACTCTCAAATAATTATGCATTCACTTAATTATTAGGAATAGTTTGTCTAACTATCAATTTTACCAATTGATTATTATGGATTAAATCATCGATTTGATCAAACTATGATTCAATCATTGCCATACAATCAACATCTATATTTTGAATCCTTGGAATAACCTTAAAATTAATGTCATCAAAGGCTTTAATCAGGTCCCAAATCCTATGTTTATGAGATTTAATTAGCCTATTTTTTGCCAAATATTAAGATCTTACTTCTTTTATTATCAATTCATTGTCAACAAAGACCTCTAGTTGTTTAATACCTATTTTTTTCTACTTTTTGGAGCCCAAGTACCATAGCTTCATATTCAACCATGTTATTTGAACAGTTAAATTGCAATTGGTATTCTTGTAATAACTTTGTTATAATTGGTGTTTTTAACACACCAACACCAATCCCTTTCTACTTATAGAACCATCAAAGTATAATTTCCTAAGTTTGGTTGGTTTCTCTTGAATCAAATACATCCCTATACCAATTTTCTCATAGACTTCACAAGGATCTAAATTGTGCGTGTATGTAACCCACTCACTTATGTGATCACTTGGAAAAGAATAAATTTCTCTAGCATATAATTTTATCTTAGATTATGCACTTTCAATGTTATAAGATTGTTGAGCATCTAATTTGATCGAAGGAACTTAATCTATATGATGAACATGAAGAGGTTCCATTGGAATATTTTACTTAGCATTATACTCCAAGGATAGGTAACCTCCTATTTTATTAGTAAAATCTCTAGATAGAATAATTCTAAAGGTGGCTTGGAGCTCAATTACTATTAGACCTTAATTAAAAATAAAATTTGGACATGCCTATAGAGTAAAAGTGAGGTTCATAACCAATTCAAGGGCCTATATTGATGTTCCACCTAACTAAACTATATCTTGATTATCTAGCTCATAACGTATTACCAATGCATTAGTAACTCCCCTAGGTATGACCAAGGTACTTGCGTCCAAGTCAACCAAATAATTATGGATCAATCTATTGCCATGGATCAAATTTAGGTAGAATGCATTAGATTTGTTTTGGTTGTTTCAAGAGTAGATAATTTTAGGATTAGGGGTGCTTTTATATCATCTAAAGTTATTTTTTCTTTTAATACCTATTTTAAACGCTTTATTTTTTGTCATAGTGATCACTTCCCAGAGTGGCATGGTTATATGGTATTTCTTGAGATGTTCCACTATATTAAATGACCTTGGAGACTATACCTTTTAAGCAATAGGTTGTTCCTGTAGGGATTAGATTCTTTCTACCATAGGCATTTGAGGAACACTTTCTTACATTAGCATGATCTCTTGCTGATGAGGTACCTTCTTTGAATATGCTTGCACATTTAGGTATGTGCTACTATTGGAATAAAAAGTGTTGGTTGTAGAATCTTATTAATTTAGAGACCTTGTTTTTAGCCACACTTGCATCCACTCAATGAAAGAGGGTGTAGGGGGGCAACGCTTACCCTAATATTTCCTCTAGATTTATTTTTATCTATGTAAATCTAGACCATTTATTATTAGGTCACAAATCGAATGATGGATTTTAGGCAGGATTTTTTGCCCTAAAATTGTAACACGCTTTTTTACCATAAAATTGTAATGTGATTTTTGCCCTAAAATTGTAACACACTTTTTGGCCAAAAATTGTAACATGCTTTTTGCCCTAAAATTATAGCATGCTTTTATAAGAGGATGATGTATGACAACTATAATTTATTTTAGTGTGCACAGTTGTGTATGGTAATTTTATAACAATAGAAAAGAAGAGGAAGTTATAACAGATTTGTTGTAGGTTGTATCCTTCGGTTTTTTTGGATAGAATAAAAAGGTATGGTTATTTTCTCCATGGATGTAGCCCACATTGGATGAACCATGTAAATATGTGTCTCGTGTATTGCCTTATTCTTCTATGTTTTATTTCCACATTTATTTACTGCTCACATTTTATTATTTAATCCTAAAAAAAGGTTCACATTTATTTATTCTTATTTTGTTGCTTTTATTCTAGCTTAAGGTCATATAATAAGTGTGTACTTGAGGTCTTATAACTCTATTTCATTATATACAACATACATTTCTTCTTCATACTAAATTAATAAGGTTTTTCAATAAAGTCAAATGTCTATACTTGGGAAAGCATTATGGGCTAAATTTTGAGAAGCAGTATCAAGATGATATGAGTCAGGGAAATATCAAGTTTTTTAATTTTCTATATAGTTATTTTTTATGGGGGCTAAAATTCTAACAAATTTTGAAAAAGGCTTTTGATATCATGTTTGTATAGGGTCTTTTCAAGTTGATGGATGACCTAGATTTCTTTTGGGATTATGATAGTCACTCATAGTATGCCTAAGTCCCTAATTATTTTGTTGGATGGAAGGGTGGGGTTGCTTTGAAACTCATTTTAGAATCTCAACACAAGACTAAATTTTATTAGAAACTATTTTTAATATATTATTCATTACCACCAACTCAAATTTATCCATAGTAAAAGGAATTGCAATAGAAAGAGAAACAAATACTAAAAGTATGACCAAATTCTATTGAGAGGTTATCGACTAGCTGAATTTAGTGGGTTGATATGGAGATTGAACACTAAAAAATAGAGGCATTAGGGACCTAGGATATAGCCCTCCAATCTATATCAGGTCATGTTCATCCTAGATGGTTAAATCATAGGAGTAAAACAAAGAATTTTCGCCCTTGGCCTTAATCATCATGGATATATTGGAATGTAAGGCCTTCAAATAATGAATAAATATCATACCTAGGATAGGAAAATCTTATTAAGTATTCTATGCCATGTATTATGAAATTGAATGTTGAAATTGTCCATGGCCTCCATTAGTGCTCTCTTTATGGTTAAAAATTATCCCAAGCGAGATACTCCATCTACCTTCTCCCTAAATATTTCAAAAAATAAAGTAGCAAGTTGGTCCCAATCAAAAATTAAGTACAATTGAAGTGAGACATACCACTTGTGAGCCTTACCTCTAAATGATACTACCAACAACCTTAGAGCCATATTTTGTTATATCACAATGTGAAGCACACACAAGTTAACCATGTTATAAAGGTGCTCAATCAAAGTTGTCAAGTCTTCATAGTGTAGTATGGGAGATATTTTAGTGTAGACATCAAAATATCATCCCATATTGTAGGAAGAGTAGGGTTACAATGGACCTATGTTATTCCAAGTAGGTAATTTTCTAGGTGGTTGAGTGGTCATAGTTTGACCTTTACCTTTACTTCTTCTTGGATTGATGTAAATTTATGGGAACAACACTTGAATATTGGAAGCAACAAAGGATCTAGTTCTAGGTGTTTCGTTCATAAATTTCTAGACTCATTTTTTTTAGTGGAGTTGCCAAGTGAATAATGCATTTTCTCTTTAAGCAGGTAGATTGAGATCTTCATCAAAACCTCATTCTAGTATCTTTCTAAATGACTACTTCTAGATATTCACCTTTGAGTGAAGTTACCAAGTGAGATTTTTTAGATGCTTCTATCAAGTAGATAGGTAGGTACCTTCACTAGGGTCTTAATATATTATAGTTCTTATTAATAGTGGAACCAATTAGAATGAATTGATTTGGTTTCATTGGGTGTGCCATTAAAATATTATCTTGTACGATTGTCATGGTCACAAGATGTGAGGAACTAGATGACTGGACAATCATGCTTTGCATAGAGTGACATAATAGGGTAGATCAAAGAGTATGATAAGTGGCTCAATTAGAATACCTTTGGGTTTTTTATAAGGTTGGCTCTTATTAAGATTTGATATTTAGCACTCTCTAACCTAACCTACCTCGCTATCGAGTGCATCGAGGAAAATGGAAAGAGAAACCATAGAAACAAATAGAGTGAAATGGAAAAAGGATTCTAAGCTAACTAGGGAAATACACCAAGACCATATGAATATTTTGTAAAATTATGGGATAAATGACCCCATAAATTATCAATATAAAATGCACAAGGAACACTTTCTCTTCATGACACATAGATTTAAGCACATATTGCACATGCAAGATATATTACACAACTAAAGTAGTCATGACCTCTTATACATGTGCATAATCATACATACACACTAGAAACTAGATTAAAAAATTATAGTAGTCATGAATTTCATTATATATGTGAATATGCTTGTTACAAATAATGACATAAGTGAGGGCTCGAAATATATCTACAAAGAAATCTAGGGTTTGGGTCTATACTAGTTTTTAGAATAAAATGAAGGGGAGCTTACATACAAGACCTAAGGCTCAAATAAGTAGTTCATTGATCCTTTACAATGCCTAAAAAGCTACTATTTATAGACAAATGAGGATATTTTCCCTCCAAAACTTGTATAGGAGTCTTTAACAAATATTTTTTAGAGTTATAATATATTACATCATTTGGTTCATGTAAATGTACCAACTTTGGTACATAGTTAGAGTAGGATATTAATTTAGGGGGAAGTTAACTAGTTACTTCAAGCAATGTAATAAATGTGTAACAAATGCACAAGTGTCAATGTGCAAGTTGTAATATGCAAGGTGTCCCCTTGTACAACTAGGTAGAGTGTTGGGCATGGAATCTATCTTCCTATATAAAGGGCCTCATAGTGATAGCTCATATCAAGATCCTATCAAGCATATCAAGTGCATTATAGTAGAGTGTAGTAGATAGTGGTAGAAATATTGAATGGAGTATAATGTAGTACTTTAGCTTATAGTAATGGAGTGACCATTACCTCTATACTGCATTGTATTTTTACCACTTTCTATTTATAGTATATTTAAGTCATATTGTAGAATTACTTTCTTTTATATTTTTTACATTTTATTAGGACCCATGATAGATCTCTCCTACTGTATATATCCTTAAAGGCTAATAGTGGTATTAGATCCATAATTAATCAAGATAGGATTAGGGAGAGTCACAAAAAATATTGAAAGGACTAAAATAAATCTCAGTTACGAAGATTTTGATATTCCATTTGGTTGGAGTCTTTCTACAGAGTTGCAAAAAAACTCGTAAAGAATAGAACTCAACATTCATACCACTATATTGACAAATCAAATAGTGAAGATTATTATCTTCAAAATTTTAAGTTCTTCCATTCTAGTCTCTAACAACTTGTTGTAGCAAAAGGAGATTCAAAAAAATATTGGAAAGCTTCCTACAAGAGATCTAGGAAGAATATCTTCTTGGAATAATTCCAGGAATTATAGGAATGAAAAGAATATTGAAGACTTCAAATACCTTGAAAAAATATCTCATTACAATATCTACAATCCTACAGATTGCAAAAGTGAAGAAAAAACCACAATAGCCTTATAACAAACTCAAGAAAGAAGATACTCCAAAATTCAAGTCAAGGAAGAGATAGGAGATTAGTGATCTTCATAGAATATTTAAGACCTGCATATTGTAGAAGAAAAGACTATAGAAACCTTGTACTAGAAGAAAATGCCAAAGAAATCATGATCCATAAGAAAGGTCCATAGAAGCCTTAATTCTGAAGAAGACTTTAGAGAAGAGTTCTTGATTCAGAAGAAGAGATCCTGATTCAGAAGAATAGATCCTTATTTAGAAGAAGACTCCAAAGAAGATTCCATGAATTAGGAGATTGGTGATCTTCTTTACTAATTAATTACTTCTTTAGAAGAAGCTAAAGAGATATGAAGTAGGTCTCATTGAAAAAACTTCCAATCTTGGAAGAGATAGATAGGGACTAATAGAGTATTTTTCTTTATCATAGAAGCAACAAATTTTAGAGATCTGAGAATATCTCATCACCAAAACTTCCATAATTATAAGGTTGAATAAAAGGTCTTATTTAGAAGACCAAAGAAGCTACAATATAGAAGACCTTGGAGAGATATGAAGGAGTAAAAAAATAAGGCTTGAAGAGACTTATTGTAGAGCTTGTAGAACCATCATAAAAAGAGTTCCTAGGAGAAATCATTGGAGAAATCCACTACTAAGGAGAAGCTCCTGATAGTGAAGGACTTGGGATAATTGTTGCCATCCGAAAGCAAGCTCAAGAGAAGAAGAATTTAGAAAAAAAGTGTCAAATCTTGAAGAAGAATCCAGTGAAGAACTCAGGATATTCAAAATCTTAAGAAGAAGAAGATCCTATTTGAAGTTATAATTCAACAAGAATATTTAAGGAATATTCAAATAGAAGAAACCTACCAAATTCAAGAGATTTTAAGATTACCTCTCATAGCAAGAAGGCACATTTCAGAAGTAAGGACTTTCTGAATCTACTACAAAAAATTGAAGATCACTGGAAGGATCAAGCCACCAAACCTAAGATTTAGGAGAGTAGTTAGATATTGGAAGAGCACTTGAAATATTAGCCTGAGTCATTGAAAGAGCAACAAATGAATATGAACCTAAGCGCACCTAGAATATTGAAATATTCATTGCAAAGAATAAAAAAACATGAAGTAGCTAATGTAGAGATAACAACATAGTTGCATAGTTAAAATTAGAAGTATACCATCTTGGGAAGTGTTTTTTTTGGATGCCCTAACATAGAATGTGGTAATACTTCGTAGACGAATTAAAGAAATTTATCAGGGTGCAACTTTTTTATTTAATTTAACTTGGTGTTAATGATTTTGGATATAAGGTTTTATTTAATTTGATTAAAATATTGGAGCGAATGGTGTTATTAGGTGAGAAATTGAATGAATGAAATAGTTAAAGAATAGAGATAAATGAAATTTTGGAGATATAAGAAGAAGATTGAAATTGATATTAATTGATTGGTTGAATAAAAATTTGAAGAAAAATAAGAAGATTACTTTAAAGGAAAATGATTTTGAGGAGATTGATTATTTGAATTAGTTCTATTATGGTAAATACAAATATTTTTCCTTTTGAATCACTTTAAAGGACTAAATTTTACATTATGAAAAAATAATATGAAATTAATTCTCATGGTTAAATAACTTTGGGATATTGTAAATGGAAAAAAGAACATGCCAAAATATGAAATTGAAAAACAAAAATTTAAATATGATGATGAAAAATCCCTTATGCTAATTACATTTGGCATAACAGATGAAATTCAGCCATATATAAGTGAAGCAGGGATTTCAAAGAATACTTGGAAAAAACTATGTAAAATATTTGAAGGAAGAAAAACACTTGTAATCAAAATTGTATTCTTTAAAGGTTCATAGTGAAGAGAGTAAACATTTTTCTTTGAAGGATAGAGAAATTAAAAGCAAAGTTACAAACTATGGGAGAAAAAGTGGAAGATCAGTTTCTTGTCCAAGTTATATTAAGAGCACTCCCAAAAATATTCAAAAATTAGTCATTCTCTTCAAGTGCTAACTAAAATCGAAACCTTTGATGAATTATATAACGTTCTTCAAGAATATAAAGTGGAAAATCTAGTCAGATATGAAATGACTAATAATTCTCTGATGTCAAAGAAAATTATATCAAATAATATTGCTACATCATCTCAATCTCAACTTGAATGGAGAAGAAAATATTATCACATATGCAATATATAAGGTCATACCATAAGATATTATAGATATGATTCTCTAAATCAAAGGAATCAAATTGATAAACCTTTTCAAAGCTTCCAACAAAGATAATATCAGTCTTGATATCCACCTATGCAACAATAATGATCAAAACAAGAAAATCAGAAAGGAAACTTAGTTCAAGAAATTCAATAAATAGAAAATGAGGGTGAAAATAAAATAAGAGCCCTTATGGAAAGGACTATAGACAGTGAAGGTATAGATAAAATGAAGAAAAATGTAACAAGAATGATAATACAAATCATTCAAAAATTTCTAAAGGCATTTATGTTTCTAATAACAAAACAAAAGTTGCTAAAAAAAGGATAACAATAACAAATGAAAGGCATGGATCAAAACCAAGAATATTTTAGAATTGTAAGATTTGTGAGATGACCAAACCAAACACATGTTACAAAGAAAAATCAAGGTACATTATAAATGGCTTAATAAATTAGAATGAAACAGAATCATGGACATGTTAAAATATTTTTATGGACAAAAAGAAATTTTGATAAGCATTGCAAGAAACATGTTAATAGGAAAGTGCCAAAAATTCAAGCAACATGAGATCCAAAGCCAAAGAACAAATACAAGAGTTAGATATTGAGAGTTCACACCAAATAATGTAATATGGGGGGAGAGGGAGGGTAGTCGACGATTATTTGGTACCTTGAGTATAATTGTAAATATTTAGATTAGGATGCAAGTTTATTATTTAGTATTTTTCACAATATAACCTTTGCATAGCATATTTACAACATGCGAGGGGAGAGATTTGAACCTAGGCCTCTCAATTACAACTGGAGAGTTTTAACTACCCACTTGCTCTCCAACTCCTCTACATGAGCAAATATTATTTAGTATTTGTCAAGGTGTGAAGTGTGTTTATTTTTCATGTAATAAAGTGTAAGTTACGAGTGAAAGGTGTCATGTGTGCGAGTTATGAGTGAAAGGTAGCATGTGTGTAAGTGAAGAGTTGTGAGTGAGAATTTTCATGTGTGTAAGTGAAGAGTCATGTGTGATGTGTCAAGATTGAAAGTGTGAAGATATGTAATCATGAGAGCCTTTGTCATTATGTAATAAAGGTATATGAAAGGTTGCATCTCCCATGAATTTGAGGAGAGCAAAATTTAGGAGTATTAAAGAGTCTCACGTAAGATTATATATTGATGATAAAGCTCAATTCTAGGTGATTCGAATGTAATAGATTTTGGATTGTAATGGATTATCAATAAAGCTTTTCTTTTGTGCAGTATTAGTGTTATTATGGAGTGATATTATTTGCATGTGATTATACAATTATGGGAATTATAGACATGTGATATTTTGGGCTTATTTTGCCGACAGTCTTGCAAGCTAATCTAACCCTTCTTCTTTATTGGTCATTTTTGCATCATGCCTCACTTCTTAGAGATCTTATGTTCTCTCTTTAGGTTTCTTTTATTTTTTGAGGTGATGTAAGCTATCAGATGGTTATCAAAACTTTCTCTCATATTTCTACATCGGATTTTTATAAACTTTTGAGGTCAGTTTGAACTTTCATTGGGCAATTAGTAGAATACTTTTTCCTTGTATTTTTATTGGACCTTTTGGATGCTTGTCTCTCAAAACTTTTATTTTTGTCCACCCTTAGAAGTTTCTTATGAATCATGGTCAAATTTTTTGGAACTTTTTTCTCCTTTCTCCTTTGAAACTTTCTTAACTTCTCACCTTCAAAAATTTTATTCTTTTTATACCTATTAGAACTTCTCTGCCACTTTCTATATTTTTAAAACTTTTACCTTCCCTCATTCGTTGGAATTTTTATATAATTGTGACATCCCTTTGATTGAAACTTTTTGCTCGCATTGATCTGATGTCTCTTTTCTCACTTTTTGCTATCTTTGCCTCTATTTCATTTTTCTCTCAAAATTTTGCTGAAGGCAAAAATCATTGAGTGTAGTCAAAAATAACTATAGGTACTATGGATAGTTGGCATGGGCCACATAATATACGGTTGATTATATTATAATATTTTATTATAATAATGAGTGGGAAAAGGGTTTATGAATATGGGTATATAAAGAAGGAATATTGTCATTGTAATCAAGGAATCATATCAATTATTCTTTGTAAGAGTCTTGGTTCGTGGAACAGATTCCTTCCTTAAGGAGTGTTATTGGTGGTGCCCTACCCTAAGGGTATTATCTATATCTATGTCTCATTATGTGAATAATAATTATTATGTTTATTATCTGTGGATGGATGTTTATTATTTCATTAAATGGTGGATGAATTTTGTTGATGAGAATTGAGGTTTATTACATCCTCTATCCTATTTTAAGGTTTTAACCTTTTTGAAAACAAGAATAAGAACTATGTTAGATTTTTGGGATCATTCTTTATTTGGAGGATTACAAAAATGACTTTTAACTTGCCATCATAGTTGAAATATTAAGAGAATTTGTGAACTTATTACAAAATGAAGTATATGTTAAATTAAGTATATTTATTTTTGATATCCTTGTGACTGGTGATAGCCAAAAAAATCTCACATCCAAAATTATAAATTAGGTATTGTTTACCCCTCCCCAATCTGTTTTTGTCTTTCCCCTTCTAACTAGGATTAAAAGTAAATGACACATATTTTTTTAAAAATAAAAATAAGTTTATATTACAAATCAAATAGAGAAAACCAAATTTGAAGTCAAAGGTCAAAACTTAGGCTGGCACTTCCTTCATTTTAGACTCTCAACATCTACCCTTTTCTGTTCTAGATTGTACTAATAAATATACTTTTTGCTTTATCTTTTAGAGACTATCCCTCATTTACCCTTGCTCTGTTCTAGATTGTACTAATGAATGTGCTTTTTGCTTATCTTTTAGAGACTATCCCTCAGTTGTTATGGTTCTCCAATTTTCTTAAAGAGCCTAGTCTTTCATTGGTATTGTTTTCCCAAGTTGTCAAAACTTATGGAAACCATCTCTTCTAGAATTTACCAATTTTGTCTTTTAAAATCTTCTATGCGAACCCTTTAGATTAATCACCCTTAAGCATGTTTGGAGGTAAAGATGTCATGGGGTGCTTTCTGGTTTGATGGCTTATTGCGGGCTATTTTCAGTAGCTATGGATATTTTAACAACGAAAGTCAATGAGAGAATTTTTTATTTATTTTTTGTTTTCGAAAATACGTGAGTGGATTTCGTAAAATTACATTAAAAAATAAATGCGAAACAAGAATAACGAGGTGTACGCCGGATTGTTTGGGTGTTGTTTAGTAGTTGAGATTCCATCGCAAACATGTTCCCACACTCTAAATATGACTTTAACAAGCTTCCCTGCTTCCTTGCCTTTGTCCCGTCCAAATCTCTATTTAATGAACCTTCCTTTCTCCCACCTTTTCATTGCAATTTCTCCTTATCTTCCGGGCTCTGGTCTCTGCTCTGTGAGTCGCTTTCAGTTTGGCGTCGTCGAAGTCTCGGCTGTGGGTGAGTTCGGGATCCATCCCTAAAATGGCTGCCTTGGAGTGAAGTCTGCTCTCCAATTTAATCATTTTTTATAGCACTCTTGAGTTTAAATAGTACTGTTGTTTCTTGTGAATTGCAGGAGCTATGGCATTTGTAGAACTTTTAGTACTGGGATTTTTCTCAATAGGTAGATTTGGATTTGCTTACGGCTGGACAAGCGCTCATGCCACATTCTATGGGGGCAGTGATGCATCCGGCACAATGGGTAAGTGTCTAATAATTCTCTTGCATTGTTCGCCAGAAGATGGAATTGAGCTCTTGCATTGTAACATGGGAAAATTGTTTCATATCATGCAGGGGGCGCATGTGGGTATGGCAATCTATACAATCAAGGATACGGCACCAACATTGCAGCTCTGAGTACCGCTCTCTTCAACAGCGGCCTCACCTGTGGAGCGTGCTATAAGATAAAATGCAACGACGATCCACAATGGTGCCTCCCCGGTAAAATTGTGGTCACTGCCACCAACTTCTGCCCGCCTAACTATGCCCTGCCTAATGATGCTGGGGGCTGGTGTAACCCCCCACTACAGCACTTCGATCTCTCACAGCCTATATTCCTGCAGATTGCCAAGTACAAGGCCGGCATTGTCCCTGTTCTCTACAAAAGGTCCGTCCTCCGATTTCTGGTTGATTATACATCTGCTTCTCTGATTTCGTTGTATTAGCAGAAGGACTAGTCACTCTACTATATCGGCTACTCTTTTAACGTTAGTTGATTTATTTCAATGTGTTATGTTGCAGGGTGCACTGTCACAGAAGAGGCGGAATCCGATTTACCATCAATGGGCATTCCTACTTCAATTTGGTGCTGATCACAAACGTTGGCGGAGCAGGGGACGTGCAGGCAGTGTGGATAAAGGGGTCAAGGACTGGGTGGCAGCCAATGTCGCGGAACTGGGGCCAGAATTGGCAGAGCAACAGCTACCTCAACGGGCAGAGCCTCTCCTTCCAGGTTACCACCAGTGACGGCAAGACAGTCACGTCCTACGAGGTCGCTCCCAGCGGCTGGCAATTTGGCCAGACTTTTAGCGGTGCTCAATATAGTAACATAATATAAACCATAACAGCGAGGAGTGTATTATTATAGTATTCTGGCGAGGACCGTATTATTATAATTTTGTGACAAGAAGGTCTCGTCTAGAGTTTGCATATACATGTAGCAATAGGCCTAGTTTCATGCGAGACGAAGCGCTGCGGCGGTGGTTACCACCCTTCTGCAGTTCTGTTTAATGACGTGAGATTGACTTTTAGGAGATGAAGTGTATTTAGTGTAAAGTAGTCATAGTGTAATGGCGGAGGTGGATTATAGACACCCGCCCGTTCTGTGGTGTTTTTCCTATAATTAGACGGTAATAGTAATAGCTAATAGAGTATTGAAGAGGAGAGGAAGTCTTGTGTTCTGCAGAGGGACAATTGTGCTTGGTGCAATTGTCTATATAATAATAATTGTGGTCTTCGGTACCAGATTCTGGTGCCATAAGTTACTTTAGTGAAGGCCATCAGATTTATATGTTTTATTTCATATTGAATGAACTTCGATATGTTATTTATTTATCTCTTGGTAAGGAAATAAGCAAAACGTTCTCGGTATGTTGTGGTTTTTATGGGGAAGGAGGGTATATAAATTCAGCTTCCCAATCCTTTTCATGTAGTAGGTTTCGATTCTAAGAACTTAAAAAGTAACTTATGGGGCTGATAAAATGCCTTCCCCGTTTTGGACTGATTAAAGATGTTAAAATATGGTCTGATAATTAAACATTAATCTTTAAAATATGGTCTGACAATTAAACATTAAAATAATAACAATTAAAAAATTAAATATAATATATTAATATAATTTAATTTTTGTTAATTGAAATAATACAAATAATTATGTTGAGAGGCGTTCCTACAATGGCAGATAGGGGTGGGAGACAAAGAGGTCATACATGTCACGCCCTCAATGATTTTTTTTTTTAATTAAAAAAACCGACATTAACAAAAATATTTAAAATATTTATTTTAAACTAAAACAGCCGACTAACCAACCTTTGCAAATTTAAAATATTTAAACTAAAACAGCGAACTAACCAACGTTGCAACTGTTTAATAACTCTCGGTATTTTTAAATATATATCCTTTATATCTAAGCTAGTATATAATAAAGCTAGTATATAATAATATGATAAATTTGTAAGCAAAACATGTATATTTATTATAAGGGGAGTTGGTTTTCTTGCTTTCTAATTGGTTAATATGATAATACAAGTCTAATAACATATTTCAGGTTAATATTATTTATTTATCTACAAAAATTTATATTGTTAACATTCAATATAATAATATTGAATACTATTAAATCAATTAATTAATTTTTCCTTAATAACATTATTAGTAAAAATACAATTGACTTGATCAATATTAAAACATGCATACTTTAGTTCCTTAGCCTTTTATTTTCCTTTTTCAAGCTGCTATTTGAGAATGAAATGTATTTAAGGGAAAAAATGTTTATAATTTTTATTTATTATATATATAATT
Organism: Wollemia nobilis; assembly: GCA_028583015.1. Lineage (NCBI taxonomy): Eukaryota > Viridiplantae > Streptophyta > Pinopsida > Araucariales > Araucariaceae > Wollemia > Wollemia nobilis. Next base: position 7,238,932 of record JAQPPZ010016710.1, on the reverse strand, counting down.
AAAACAGGAGGATGAAGATGATTCCCAGTAGTATTGGGAGTGGGGCAGTTGGTAGATAGTTTTCTAATAAAATTTTGAATTATATTGTGTTGTTTTTCCTGATAATGGATTTAAGTATGTATTATGTGGTGTTGTTGTTTTTCCTGATCATGAATTCAAGTTTGTATTTTTGTCTCAATCTCCTTGTTTAGTTATCAGAGCTAATGTGTCTAAACTTTTTATAAGTTGTTGGTTGTCTTCATGTTCATTCTTGTGACTTTGGGATGCTTGAAATTTTGTACTATTGGCATTCTGAATGCCCTATGTATTAGGGATTGGGACCTTTCAACCCCACAATTAATCAAAATATTTTACCTACCTAAAAAAAATATAATATATTTATTAATAAAATTTTAAAACTAGATAAAATTTCTAGTAAAATGAAAGGATATAAATAAAATGGAAATAATAATTAAATACGACAAAACCAAGTGTTTAAAATACCATTTAATATATATTCTTATCCATTTTTAATAAATTATTATTTTATAATTTAAATATTTTAATTTTTTTAATGGATAATAGACAAAATAATTTACTCATTCTTTTAGTTTCTAAGTCACAAAACAAGCTACCTATATCTCATCAGAATATTTAGACTACTAAAAAATAAATAAATTAATGGGTGAATATTTGGTCCTTCATACACTAAAGTTGAAACTTTTGTTACATACACGTGATTCTCCACAGGCATTTTTTCTTTTGTAGTTTTGAAAATTGATTTCAAATGTTACACGTACAAAAACACTCGTATTAAATTTGTACATGAAATTCCAATTCATGTTCTATGCCATCACCTTGTACAATGCTTTTGTACCATTGTTCATTAGGATGGTTTCTCTTTGTTTTAAAGTCTCGCTTGTCCTAGTGATTTCTCTTCAAAAACCCCCTGCAAATTCCAAAGAAGTCAAACACTTATAGATTGGTAAGCATTTGCGTATTCATACATTCATTTGAGATGAAGTTATTCATACAACAAAATTACCACCTTCTTTAAAGATAAGCTCATTGAATCTGTCATTGTGGCATAAGGTATGTCTTGAAGGCACAACTTTTCCTCTTACAACATACATCGCCTTTTTTGAAGGCTTCCTCTTGCTCTTGGGACACCCAGTTTTTGTCATCAAAAGAGGATTTGTATGAACCTACTTAAAAGAAGAGTTGTAACAAACTTCCAAATGTACATAGACAAGAAATAGAAGAATAAATAGGCTCATGAAATTTTATATCTTCATGAATAAGCTGAATCAATCATTCAAATAAGGAAGAGGGATTTACTAAAGCACATCCTTAATCCTTTTCTTACAAGCCTTCAAGAGACTCAAAATCTACTACAACTATCAAAAATTCATCTATATATTCCAAAAAAATTAGGCCAAATATTTTGGTTACAAAAAATATGATAATTCCACAATTTAAAAATAGAGAAATAGATATTAAGGACTAATCCACACAATTTAACCCTAAATACTAAAACAGGCTTGTAAACTAAAGTCATTAATGCATACAACTCAAAATATTATGTAATTTGAAAAAAGGGGCTCAAAATACTTTTGTATACAAAATTTACAACCTCAAAAAGTTATCCCCTAAAAACCCTCAAAGAATTAAAAAGTATAATCTCAAACCTTAGAAAAATATGCATAATTGCCTGCTACCTCTTGATATCCTTTGATTCATTGGTATCATTTACTTATATTTCACCATATTAGCTCCTCTAAAATTCAACAAATGTGATAATTTCCCTCTTTTCATTGGACAAGATGATATAAATAGCAAAAATTGTGATTGCATGGCACCAAATACAACCACATCAACCAAAAAGTGGTCCTATATTCTTCCTTGATTGAAAAAGATATCAAAATCCTTTGGAGATACTTGAACTAGACTGTCCTCTATGTTAGGGCCCATATACTAACCACATGTTTGCAAGAATTGGTGGGAAGGAATGAGCAAATCACCACTTGTGAATAACTTGATATCAATATTAGAGGCTATAAAATATGAAAATGTGTGTATTAAGCATGAGACCTTGCATTCTAAAGATAACTTCACTGACCAACATGTCAAAATATTTGTAAGTGATAATGAGCTAGAACCTTCCATAAATAGACATGAGGTCAACTCCCTATTATAAAAAGTAGTGGCCCAACTTGAATTGAATCCTTTGACTTTCCATGCATAGAACAAACCTCCATGCCAATTGTGGTTTTGATATTGTAGTAGAGTGTTCAAAGACTTTTGTATTCACATGATCTCCAAGCAATGGAAATAAACAAATGATCACACGTGTCTTGAACTCAAAACATAGAGCTACAATCACCTCAATGCACCCTTCCATAGTTGCAAGAGAATCATTGATAAAGAATTGGTGGTGTGTCCCTTTCCATTAGAGAAAGGCATCATGTGCCCCTCTAATAAATGATGTCAATCTGACATAGGGAAGACACATGCTTTCAAATTTAAAAATGTGTGCAAAACCTTATTGAATCATAGAGCATCCTTCCCTTTTCAAATATCCTCTTTTGATATTTTTTTTTTAATACTAGACCAAAGTATGATTTCTTAAAATATCTTCTAGAGGAACAAGGATTTTTTTATTTCCAATACTTTTGAAAAGATGGAAAAATAGACTGTAAATTCATCCTAGGATTTAGAAGACGAATCAAAGGCTCCAAATAATATTTTTATATGACCAAGGCAAATTCATACTTGATCTAATACCATGTTGGAATCCACAATATTTTCCAAAAATGAACATAAGTAATTCAACCATTCAAATATTACACAAAAAGTGTAAAAGGATGAAATATGAGACACAAATTTGGGGATACCCATAGGCACCATAAATAATAACTATATTCACAGATAAAATTACCCCATTTTGATAATCAAATGAGTGAAAGGGGGTATATATACCAATACCAAAACTCTAACTATATAATAATTTTTAACGTAAGATAATATAACAAGAGGTATTTACATTAATTACAAGTTATAAAAAGGTTATAACCATAACAAGGTTAACCACAACCCATAGGTTTTATATAATAAAATATTATAATTATTTAATACATTATACGATGAAATGTATTTATGCCTATCCAATACATCATATAATGTCTGCCTTGGCCATGAGTCGGATTACAATTTCAGCACTGCCTATTTCACATCTAAATTGGTTTGATATGGTCCTTAGTTGTGCCATAAGCATATTTGCTCTCCAATTGATGTTTTCTCTTATATAGGTCTTTTGGTGATGATCATATGTAGGGTTAAATTAAAGAAAATAATGTTATTTTTTATTCCTAACTTCTTTTCCTCCCATACAATTGTTATGAATTTTTTACTAATAAATATCTTTATGCATTTGTTATTATTTGGACATTCATCCAAGTTTATATTCCATTTTTTCAACCACTTATTGTTTAACTTCATCCATATTTTCTTTCTTTTGTTCAAATCATCTTCTATTATAGCTTTAGGTCTTCTGTATAATTTTTTCTACATATCTTAGAAGGTATATTTTTAGCTAGAAGAATTTCATATGGTTTTAAAACTATAAGTAAAATATTTTAATTTAAACATAATGATTTTATTAAGTGAGAAAAATTATAATATTGTAAATTAAAATTATTTATTTTTTTAAAGAATATGCCTGTGTATGTTAAAATATGATAATTTGAATAAAAAACCCTTCTAAGTGGACATTGATTTACTATGCAACTCAACCTTTAAGATTTTGTGTCTTCTTAAATTAACAATTCTTTATACAAAAGTAAGCTTCATAAAAATGATTTTTGGGATCAAGCATAGGTCAATAGGTCTCATAGTCTTGAGGTTCTCTATATATTTGAACCTTTAGCTGGTAATTAGCATAAATACTAGTATTGAACCCTTTTCTATCATTAAATGAGTCATTTAGGTGGACAAGAATAATCAGGCTCTCGCCTCCACTAGTCCTAGGTAATGTCCCCTTGAAGTATATGTTTGGTATGGAGGAACATGGATTTAATTAGTTTCTAGGAAGGGTTAGGTGGTCCAGGATCATTTTCCCATATGGATAAGAGTGAATAAGAGGTTGTAGGAATAAATAATCAATTTGTGAGAAACATAATTAAAGAATAGAAATCACCATATCCCCATCTCACTCCATTGATATCAAACTTCCTTACCTCTGTTTTACTGAAATAAAGCTTGCTTATCTCTAATTCATTGATACTGAGCTTCCTCAACTCTAATTTTCCCATCCTCATTTCATTAGGGCTCTTCGGTTCCTCATTCCTCTAGTGGGATATTAATTGATATCTTTGAATTCACCTATCCATGATACATATACTCATATCTTAATTGGTTTTTTATTAGTTGTGTGTGGATATCTCAACTTAGCTTTATGTGTTTTCCTATGCTTGCTAGGATTTTTAGTCATTCAAAGTCTTATTTCATCATCTAGTAGTATTGGTGTCCAAATCCTCTCAATATTTCCTCGCTTGTTTCAGTATATTTGTGACTCATTATACAAAACATAGCTAACCCTGTAGTAGCAAAAATCCTTTTGCTTTTGGCCCACCACTACATTTATTTGACTACCCCATAATTATTTCATCCAAAATCACCCCCTTTCTTGACTCTATTATTTGCATTATTGATTTGATAGGAACTTTAGCATATAATGTGATAAAATAAATAAATAGGTTTGTCTTCCTCCTATGTTTGATGGGAGATTCATGAAGTCCTTATGTGTTACATGACACCTCTTCACTTAAGGGAAAAAAAGCAGAATTGGAAGTAAAAATTAATTAACACAAATTCAAGAGTAAGCACTAAGGGCATATCATCCATGGACACACTATTGGTCCTCATATTATTTCTTCTAGAGTTTTAATTAGTATAATTGTAAATTTCCAAAAATGAATTGTTCTACTTTTTCCTTCATGGTGTTCCCATTGAGCATGAATTTTACAAGTGGATAAATATTAATTAGGAAAATAAGGGTTAGGTGGTTGAGAAAATTAGGGGTTTAAGAAAGGGGTATATTGCATTTCAATTTAGTGTAGAGAGACAACATAGTCAATATTGTAATTTGGTATGGAGGTAGAACATCTAGTTGGGTTGAATCCCCCTTCCTTAATTTGTTTTAAACCATATCCTAGAAAAATTATAAGGAAATTATGTAAATTTTGGTGTAAAAATAAAAGAGAGAAATTCTTTTTCTTTGAGTCCACCTTCAAGCATGGATAAAAATGGACCTAAATGGTGGGCTCTCTTAGTATGTTCACGTAATTGATCCAAGGTTTGAGCATGAAAATCATGTTGCATATCTAAATCAACCTAGTTCTTGTTTCTAGTACGAAGAAGTAGGCCATATGGAAAAGGGTTTCTCTCATAAGAGTGTTAATGTTATATAATTTTCATGACAAAATAGAAAAATAAGGGAGGCGAAAGGTTCAAATTTAAATATATATGGGATAAATCCATAATGAATGCAAGAGTATTTTTACTAGCATTACCCATGTCTAGTCCTCCAATGAGTCATTGCATTAATTGAACGAGTCTCTCTTTATGTTAATGACACAAATATTTGTTCAAAAAAATGATTATGTAACATTATAAAAGGCTAACACCTAATTTTGTAATGGTTGTAAATCATATGGAAATGAGCATCCATACATAAATTGACGACAAATAACACATAACAAGAAATGTATATTCCATTAATTTGAATCAATCCATGTTACAAATCCATCCCTCTTAGGGATACCCATTCGATACAAGAATTACAGTAAGAAAATCCCTCGCAAGGGTAGGTGTCTTTCAATGCCTTCTACAATGACACAAACTGCTCCAAGGTGTAGATGACCTTCTTCTCCATGATTAGAGGTATTTGTTGTCATAAATTTGAGTAAATTTGAGGTATTTTATGTTGTCATTGATTTCACATGGATCATTGATGTCACATGGATCACATTTGGTTTTGGTGGCCAAAAAATTTCATAAATAAGCATTTATGATATTTTGGAAAGCATGGTTGTTTACATGTTTTTTAGGAAAACCAAGGTATGCAAAATAAAAGGTTTTATTTAAAACCATGGTGGGCTTATGTGGAAAAGGTTTTTCTTAAAATCCAATATGGAATTTTGTTTCATTGAAAAAGGACCTCCGGTGATGAAGATATTAAAGTTTAAAGTTTAAGTTTAAATTAATGGAGGGCCGACCTATGTGCAATTAATGGAGGTTGGCATATATATATATATATATATAAAGGTTTCAATTTATTTCGGAAAGGGGGCATATTATATATCATCGGAAATATTATTTCGAGGGCTATTTGAATAACTTATTTAGAAGGAGAAATAAAGTGTGTGTAAAGAGATATTTCTGATTTTGCAAAGGGGTTCCAAAAGTGAAGTTTGTCTTGTTATTTTTCAAGAGGATTAATTCTTTCATGAGGTGACAAGGTATGCAATATTGTGATTTATTTTATTTTATGGTATAAGTGGTTTTGGGAGTGAAAAGGTTATGCAATGTTTTGATTTATTTTATTTTATGGTACAAGTGATTTTAGGAGAGATAAGGAAGTTGTGCAATTAAAGGCCTTGGTGATGATTATTGAAAAGTGGAGTAATGTTGATTATTTTGTGATCTACTAACCCTTGTGAAGATTGGCAAAATAATTTTGTGATTGTGGTAGATTTACAAAGAGGTTTTTTCATATTCATAAAATGTATGGGAACATTCTTATATTGATTGTTTATGGTGGTTGATTTTTGAAATATCATTGGAGGGAAAAGGATTGTTTGTGGTTTCCTTTTTTAAAGTAGTTGATTGAATGCTTAAAGGTTTTATGAATTGAGAGTTGTGTTTAAACCTTATGTTATAAGCATAGTGGTTGAAGCCCATTGGTTGTAAAAGAACTTGAGTTATAAAATAACATGAGTATCATTATTATGTGAGATTTGTGGTTGAGCACTGTTAGAAACGTTTGAGTTGAGTTGAGTTGAGATTGATTTGAGTTGATTTGAGTTGAGTTTGAGTATAGAACATATTGAGTCTCTAACAATTTTCTCTATGTTTCTATGATATTGATTTGAGTTGAGATTGGGATTTGAATATAAAATATATTGAGTCTCTAAAAATTCTCTTTATGCTTCTATAAGATTGATTTGACATATTGATTGAACATTTGAGTATAAGTCTAACAATTCTCTTTATGATTCTATGAGATTTGGGCAAGTTCTTGGTGAGCTTGCTAGAGCATATTTGGGCAAGTTCTTGGTGAGCTTGCTAGAGCATATTTTGGGCAAGTTATTGGTGAGCTTGATCGAGCATATTTGGGCAAGTTATGTGTGAGCTTGTTAAGCAGATTTGGACAAGTTCTGTGTGATCTTGTTAAGACGATTTGGACAAGTTCTGTGTGAGCTTGTTAAGCAGATTTGGACAAGTTCTGTGTGAGCTTGTTATGTAGGTTCTATGTGAGCCTATTGAGTAGGTTCTTAGTAAGCCTATTGACAGAGCTTTGGAGGTGACAGAGTATAGAGGATAGAGTCTTAGAGGATAGAGATCTAGTAGCCAAGATAGTTGAAGATAGATCTGAGTGAGGAGTCTTCAAGTTGAGAGGTCCACTAGTCAGTGTAGCAGAGAGAAAAAGTCTTCTAGAAGATCATATAGCTTGATCAGAAGGAGAAAGAGTTCTCATGTGGAATATATCCACGAAATTGAGATTAGGGGATCAATATCTCCTTTGGACAGAGATCCATAAACATTGTAATTGGGAGTGATTCCCAAAGAGATTGATTGAGAAAGTTTTACTAAAATATTTTCTCCATGGAGTATCCCACATTGGATGAACCACATAAATTGTGGTGTCTCTATTGTGTATGATATTTTGTGCATTGCTTTTATTACTGCTATTGATATTGCTATCCATACACAACATAATATTGAATTGGAAGAAAAATTAAAAAGTGGTCTTATACTGTTCACCCTCCCTCTCAGTATAAGGTTGTGTTCTTTATTTGTTGCCTTGCATGTCAAAACCTTGTTAGTCCTATGTGCAATAAACAATAAGAGGCATATCAATGATAAAGGAGACATTTCTTGATGAGGCTTTTAAGTTTTGGAGGAAGATTGTACAAAAGATGTCATAGCAACATGAAATCAAGAAAGTGCAAGAAACATGTTAAACTACATTAAACATGATAATTCTACCATTAATACTATAAAGGAAACATCAATTAATCTATCTAATGCCTCAATTATGAATTTGAAAGCATGAAAGCATAGAAAAGACCATTAGTATATTGATTGCAAGAATGAAATAAAAGTGACTAAAACCTCTAATTCTATCAGTAAAAGTCTCTAATAAAGCAAATAAACATGAAACATGCTTAATCTAATGGAATTAAAAGATCATAAGATGAGAAAACAAAGAAATCAGAGATAATACCCTGATCGTAGCTCTGTTCCATGGTGAGCACTATTAGCCATGTTTGATAGTCGTGGCTGAGCCTAAGATATGTTTACCCTCCAATTCAGGGGTTGAATCTTTGAATCTCTCTGTCAAATTGATGGTCAAGGGTTGCCTTTGTGTCCTTTGACTAGTTTTGTGGTTGGATTACTCATATTGCATGTGAAATTGGTGTAATTGAGTTTCTTGGCTCTCCTAGCCTCCTAGGACCTCCATGGCTTGAATTTCCATTTTGATATCTCAATGCTTATGACCAAGCTTTCTCTCAATGTAAATAGGTGAGTAATGAACTCGAAATGGTTTTCGCTCAAATTCTCCTATGCATCTCTCTCTATTTCTCCCATTTTGGATGAGGGTCTTATAGCACCTAGAAGGGCTATGTCTTAGCTTCTTGAGGAAGCCAAGATCAAGAATGGACAATTGGAGCAGTTGGAGGGAAACTTTTGGATCTTTCCACTCCTAAATCACTTGGATATGCAACCAATTAGCCATTGTAACCAGTTTTGGATGGACCACGGTCCAATTGATTTTAACTGCTAGCCACGGCTATAAGGTACGGTCAATACTACTAATCGTGGGTGTCAATCACGACTAACACTGATTAGGCCAAACTGCCTAAATGAGTGGTTATAACCACTGCTATACCTTTGTATTTGTCCAAGGTCTTCCATATGGTCTCCTAGCATGTTCTATATAAGCAGTCACCTAAAATGAAATCGAACAAAACTGAGTAAAAATAGACCTCCTAAAATGATGTCGTAGGTTTGATGATGATCATTAGTCTGATCAACATTATATGCTCAGGTTCCAGCAAAAGGACAATTGGATGTAAGGCTTAAATTTGTAAAGCTTTGGTAAGCTCCAATGGTGATCGAGTAGCTTCAATGCTACTATAGGCTTCTACGCCATATAGATCCAAAAGAAGGAGAGCTACTAACTAAACTAACATATTTGCTTTTTACCCTAGCAGAGGGTAAGCTTATGATAGTCGTTGGCAATGATTCGTAAGACGAACACAATTTTGATAAGATCAAGGGATATTCTATTGAATTTGATTATGATTATGATATTATGACTACCCCCTCAAGTGACGAGTTAATGAGGGTAATGATAATTGAATGAAGCGATAAGTCGCTTGACCACTATGAATGACTTTGAACAAATTAAGATTTAGTATTTGATAATTGATTAGGCCTAATCAACTATGATTGCAAATATTAATATTAATTGTACATCTCTATCCCATGGAGTGGTCCAGCCTCAATGGCCTTATTAGGGAATCAATATGATAGCAATTCCAATTAGGCATGTGTTGAATCATATTATTCGATGATTTGTTGAAAGTGTCATAGAAGAAGTGATATGATTGCTTCATTCTCATGGAGTAGTCCAATTGTCTGGGCCTTCTTAGGGTTTGAAATGAAGCATACCAATTCTACGATGACAAATTTACCCCAAATGTCCTTATGGTAATTTACTCATCCTATTGGATTGCATGGATCACAAGTCGCTGCAACTGCCAAGTGTATAGGGTAAATTACTAGGTACAAGGCGCATTTGGATTTTGATTTATCTAATTTTTTTCATTATTTTTAATGTTTTTGGCAATTATGGTCAGATGGGTATTTTTAATTTGGCATTTTTCATCTCCTTAATATGGGATTTTGGAGCATTTATTGTTGGTTGCTAGCTATGTTTGTCAACAACAACTAAATTTTCAAATTTTTCTGGCCATGATTAACATCCGCGATTGGAAAACCCTAGTTCTGCACCCACAGGTGTCAATCATGGTTAGGTGAAAAATAGGAAAAATTTTAAAAAATTTGCTATCATTTTCGATGTCATTTTCAACTTGACAGCTTGCAAAACCTGAGTGCTTTGAGAGGTGTTTAGACAATTCTGACGCGAAGCACTATTGCAACTCAACCTCACCACCAACTACATTGATGGCATCCTAACCTGGAGGAGCCGATGCTACTAAGCTAGAAGCACATAAAACCCTTGACCATCATTATTTTACCAATTTAAAATTAACCTCACTAATTAATGGATCAAATGAACATCATTAAACCATTGGTAATGAACCTCACCCTAGTTAGGTTTAGCTTAGGTTAGCTTAAGGGGAGGGTTAAAATTCTTGAAAAATTTTGCTTTTTGTTTTCTTCTTTTGTTTTATTATTATTATTATTATTATTATTATTATTTTTATGGGGGGGGTCTCGGGATGAGGAAGGACCCTAAAAAGGCCTTCCCTCCTGATCATGACTGGTAGGTGCGATCCCCAATTGGAAAAGTGGAGGCCACAGTTGTTATCCGTGGTGGTATTTAAATCCCAATGGTCATAAAATTGACCGCCATCCCGACCGTGGGTATGAAACCGTGGTTCGATGACCTTAGGGAAATTTTTAATTTTTTTTCAATTTTTTTGAATTTTTAAAGGCATTAATTGATGATTTAATAAAAAAAAATATTTAGTGCATTTTTCAATTTTTATGTGCTTTTATGATTTTATGATTTTGTTTGTCATTTTAAAGTCATTTTTATGTATTTTGTAATTACTTTTACCTTATTCTTTTGCCATCGACCAGACCCTAAGTGTGAGGGCGAGGGAATCAGAGATCCTTCACAACTTGCATGGGGCCCTGACCTAGGTGGAGTAGGATTGGTTCAAGGTTGTGGTATTTGGATACATCTTGCACCTCCCCACCATTAGGGCCGATCAAGCCTACATGACTACATTGACCCAACATTGGGACATGCGGACCAATACCTTTCACCTGTCGATAGGTGAGATGACTATTACTCTAGAGGATGTCTATCACATATTTCGACTCCCTCTGGATGGTGAGGTCATCACATATTCACCAATGAAGGTGAAGGATACAATATTCATTGATGATATTTGGTGGTCGCAATGAGGTAGCATGACACTCAGACCATGGAGGGGTCCACATTGAGCATTGGTACACCCAACAAGTCTTCTCCTAGTGAGCAGCCATTTTTATGCACCTGGTCATGTAGATTGTCCTGCATGACTCTTCTAAAGTGAGGTTCCCTTGGAACCTCCTGGATAGGATGTAGGATGTCTTGGCGAGCCCTATTGATTACTCTTTGATCCTGTCCTAGGGGAGTGCCCTACTAGTGCAGCTCTATAATGAGTTTTATAATATCACATAGAGAATCATAGTAGGCATCGGCTACAACCTATTACTTTAGATCTGGAGGTTGCAGCACATTAATATTGAGCACCCCACTAGTTTACCACTCGATATTGGCACCATTGTAGTAGTGCACCAGTGTTATGCAACATGTTGGCTTCACGAACAAGAAGGTTTTAGGAGTAGATAGCACACAGGGAATATGGCTTATTACATTGGATAGTTCTCACGACTATGGACGGACCAGATGGAATATCTATAATGCCCTCCATGGATGGATGCCAATGACTAGCTACACCAGGAATGCAGAGACAGATCACTCCTTAGATGCAAGTCTAAGATACAAGAGTTATTTTAATTTTCTCGTGTCACCAGATAGTTTAGGATTAGGTAGGACATTCTAGATATTCCTATCATCTACTATCACCTCACTCTATAGAGGGACTTGGCATGGCCCAGGGTGACTTCACAAGGTTATGAGGATGATGAATTTCAGGAGTTAGGGCTGACTGATGCAAGGACTACTATTGATTACAATACCTGGTGGACACTCAGGGTATGACGGAGTTTCGAGGGCCCCTTAGGTAGGACTCCATATGATGCAACAATAGAGGGTACTAAGGGAGTACAGGTAGACCCTCATGAGAATTGAGTTCGTTATAGGACTAAGGTGGATGGGGTGAGGGAGGATCTATAGAGGATGTACCTCCAGCTGAGGAGGAGGACGATGCTCTCGAGGAGGGTGAGGCTGCATTAGATAGTGAGGTTGGGTAGCTCAAGGCCTAGGTTGCCAACCTATATACTTAGGTAGGCTCTCTTTAGATATAACTTCTACATCGAGGCACCACCATTTCCACTTTACAACTAAATATTGGGGATCTATAGTCTCAACTCATAGTAGGGCAATCTTAGTGGCACGACTACGAGGATGAGAATATTGCTCTACAGGACAATATTGCCTTAGAAGATACAAATATACAGTGGATTACAAGCCAATGCATCCTCCTACAGTCTCATTTAGATGCTCTTAGGGCACAACATGATGCACTCAAGGTTGAGAGGGGAGATCCCTTTGCTTCACAAGGTTGCTCTAGTACCACCAGCTACTCTAGTAGCTTAGGCAATACATGGATTAGCAGGGATGGATCAGGGGACAAATATTAGGAGACTCTGGGCTCTAGTGTAGTAGCACATCGATGATAGATCACTACATCACTTTAGAGGATTTATTCAGCTACCTAAGGGTGAGGTTCTGAAGATACCCATGGCTTCAAGATCTTAGAGTACTCACACTTGGGAGATAGTTCAATCTTCATCTCGCTCTAGCCATAGGAGTCATAGATCATAGAGGACCTCTGGTTCCAATTCTATACATAGATATGATGGAGGTGAGGGTGGAGCCTCACATACTAGGGGCGTAGGCATTGCTTAGTATAGATCTATGCTAGATGCTTGTACCATTTTTGTGTGTAAGGTCAAGGACCTACACAATTGTAGCCTACGGGTATTTTTGACATATGTCGGTGTACTACTTATTATATATTTTTTGATACACATATATATGATCAGACCTTTGAGACTTATTATATGTGTAGTTTATTTGTTTTATTGTTTTTAGATTTTATGAGATGCATATGGATGCAATGCTTAGATGTGATGTTTATTTTATGCTATATGATGTGATGTATGGATGACATGCACTAGATAGATGATGGATGTATGATTTTAAATGCAATGATATATGTGTAGATGGACTACTTATGATGAATGTATATGAATGCAATGTTTGTTTTTAAATGCATGTTTGATTTACTATACTTGTATACATTTAATTTATGTTTTTATGACATAATATATGCCATGTATATATATATTTGCTGATGATTTTCTACAAGTGGACATGTATGCTTTAATCACTTAAAACATCATGTATGAATGCAATATGATTTTAACAATCTAATGGATGACACCATAGAATGTATAATAATCATGAAATGTAAATGCTATATATTTTTATGAAAATTAACAAATTGTGTACCCATGACATAATATATGCCATGTATGTATTGTATATATATATATATATATATATATATATATATATATATATATATATATATATTTGTTGATGATTTTCTGTAAGTGGACATGTATGCTTTAATCACTTAAAACATCATGTATGAATGCAATATGAGTTTAACAATCTAATGGATGACACCACATAATGTATAAAAATCATGAAATGTAAATGCTATATATTTTTATGAAAATTAACAAATTGTGTACCCATATGTGCGATGCAATTATATAGGATTTCTATTCATAAGCTTTTGTAAATTAAAATAATATGGATAACATAGTTAGTGGTTGTTTAAATATCATTTCTGACATCCATCCGGTATCTAAACTATATTATAAATAATTATAATAAACAAAATCTCATAAAAGAAATTGATTTTTGATGATTGCATTGAAAATTGGTTGTTGCTATTTGGGAATTTTTGAGGCTTTCCATGAGACTCAAACACCTTAGTTGACTTATCAAAAGTTGTATACTAACCATACTAGACTTTTGAAATATAAGGCTTTTGCTAGGATAGACCCTAACTGTTCATTATCCCTGTGTGTAAATGAGTATATTAGATAAGGCATAAGCATACCCCGATGTCAGGCGAGATTATTTTATCCCATTGCTAATATTGGGGATCCTCAAATGTTTATCCAATCCTAGGTTTATATTTTAGTTGGACTAGACCGCTAGGTGATGCAGGACACCTAAAGATAGCTCTTCCACATTCAAAAATTGGTCTGCACAAAAGCAAAATGCTAATGTATCAAACATATCATCATGCATAAGGTATGATAGTTTTGATAATTCTAGGGATTCAAGCTCGCCCCCTTATTTTCTTTAATTTATGGGGATACTTGCTCATTTAAAGTGATAAGAATCACTTTTTATTCTTTACTTCTCTTTTAGTGATAAAAACCATTGTTTATTTTGTACTTTTTTTTTTTATATATTTTTTCTTTGAGCAAGGGATTTGATATTGATGGGATTTCACTTTGAATTTGATCTTTATTTGATTTTATTTCTGAGGATTTAACTTTGGAATTTCACTCAAGGATTTTATTTTGGTATTTTTCTCCTTTATTTGTAAGCAAGGGGTTTATTCAAGAAGGGGGTATGCTTGTCCTTTTGCCAATTGCCAATATTTACCAGACAATCCACATAAGGGATAAGCAAGATAAACTTTTCACCTCAGGATACCTAGTCCCACTTAGTATCTTTCATTTATCCCTCATCCTAATTAGGATTGTTTATTTTGGATATTAGTGATAGGATTTTGATGTGCTAAGTGCTATCAAAACTAGACCTCATCTACAAAAGCAAAGTAATATTTCTACAAAACTCTTGAGAAGACCACTAGGTATGGTTGAGTGACCGAAAAACCTTAGTATATTCTTCATAGCAATAGGAAGGGTTGTGTTGAAAAACATAATTACTCACATGGGTGATGAATAATGATGATAGTGCAAAGATGCATGATTGAAATACAAATGTGGTGTCGTTTGTAAGACTGCCAATACAAACTATCCTAATGCAAGTGCAATGGATGGATATGCCTAATGCAATGCAAAATAAAATGCATGCGATAACTGGAATATGATGATGCAAATGAAATGCAATGATGCAATTGTTTTTGAAATTTTGATATTTTCCATTTTTTTTAGATTTTACTACTTTTTAATTTGACCAAAGGGCTTACAGATGCCTTTGGAGCCTTTTATTGGATGACCAAAGGGCTTACAAATGCCTTTGGGGCATTTTTATGGTTTTAGGTATAAAATGCTTTAAGGTGAAGGATGTTGAGAGGTTCAGGCTCTTCAACCCCTTTTAATGATGTCAAGTGGTATGTCCTAGGTCCATTCTTCTCAAATATTATATAAGGACCTCACCAATTAGTCGTAAACTTGTCTCACATTTTTGGTGATAGATTTGATTTATGTTGGTTCTCTTTTAGCACAAGATCACCAAATTCAAAGTCTCTCATATGGAATTTGTCATTGTAAGCTTGTTTTAAGCACTCCTAAAATGCAGAGATGCTCAAGGGCATTTACATGACATTCATAAAGTAGCGTTAATTGATCTAGGTGATATTTCTGCATGGTGTCATCATCAATTAACTCTTTCAATGTGACATGCAGCATTAGAATTTCCAACTCTAATGGCATAATGGCCATAGTTCCATATACTAGTGAAAATGGAGTTGCACTAGTGGGTGTTCGAATACTAGTCCTGTAAGCCCATAATACAAGGGGTAGCTAGATGTACCAATATTTGTGGTGTTCTTGTACCATATTTTTCAATATGGATACCATTGTATTGTTTGAAGCTTCAACATACCCGTTTGCCTATGGATAATATGGAGTCACAAAAATATGTTTGATCTTGTACTTGAATGTCAAATATCTCATAGTTTTTTTGAATGATGTTCCATTATCCAAAATTATCTTGGATGGTATCCCAAAATGACTTATGATATTGGAAAGTATGAACTCAACAACACGTGCTCCAATTCTCATTGTTAATGGGACTACTTCCACCCACTTAGTAAAATACTCAGTAGTCGTAATAATGAATGTATGCCGACCCGATGATGGAGGAGAGATCTTACCGATGATATCCAAACCCCACTAAGAAAATGGCCAAGCCGCTTGAATGGGATGTAAGTCCTATGATGGTAGGTGTGCAATATTAGCATGATGTTGGCATTTAACACATTTCTTAACATACACATTGCAATCCTTCTCCATAGTGGGTCAATAATAGCCCATGTGAAGGATGCGCTTGATGATAGCCATGCCGTTGAAATGGCCATTATATGTACCATCGTGAGCTTGCAAAATTACCCAAGATGATTCTTGGGGCTCAAGACAATGAAGGAGAACTCCATTGTAGCTTTGATGATACAAAATTTCTCCTAACAAGACATAATTTATCACTTTCTGTTTGATTACACCAAGCTTTAAAAAATCATATATCTACGATATCCAGTTTTGATAACTCTTAGTCTCAACTGACAAGACAACATATTCCCCCTATGGTTTAACATTCGTAAATGTAGACTAGGAAACAACCTTATGGTGGATGGTAGTACCACTCCCCGTAGGATCCTGCAAGATCAAAGACCCCCAAGACACTCCCTTGAGAAAATATTTGGCTCTGTAGAACCATTCATGGTTTGGTTCTACTTGAATCATGTTTTTTTATTATTTATTATCCAAAGCTTCATGCTACATAGTAGAGTGTGACAATATTTTTACTTGGATTGTAATAAAATCAGCATATGGATTATAAGGGATTAAGGATCCCAAAGATGTCATAGTGTCTACAAATTTATTTGACAAACGAGGGATTGCCTCGATGTCATATCATTCCAACTAAGCTAAATATATGTCAACAATATATTTATAATACTTTAGTATAGGACATAAAAACTGAAAATGTCCCTTCACTTGGTTAAAAATGAGAAGGGAATTGCCAAAGATATTTAACCTTTTAATATTCATGGCGATAGCTTTTTGGAGGCCCAAAATTAGGGCTTTGGACAACATTATTATTAGTGTAAGAAAAGTCCAATTTAAATGACAAAGGCATAGGAGCACCTTACAACATGAACAACACTATTCTTGCCCCACCCCCTTTCTCACACTTCGAACTGTTGAAGAACAAGGTCATATCAGCTTTGTTATCTGGTTATTACTTTTGATAAGACAAAAACTACTTCATCAGGAAGCTCAATGGTGAGGGGCCTACTATTTTTAAGAGGTAACTCATCTATATGATCAAATATGACCTATCCAATTTGCAGTACATGTATTATGATATGTCTTGATCATCATATACTACAAAGGATTTTGTTTTCATATGACATACGTCGTATGACTTAACATATAATGTCATAATTTCTTTGTAGCAAACACTACTTCTAAACACGGGTTTTCCACATATGCATATCCTAGCTCATAACTCACCAAGGTTTGACTAATGTAATATATGGCTTTCTCTTTATCTTACACATTGTTTTGGGCTAACATGGTCCCTAATGCAAAGTTAGTCACCAATATATATAGCATAAAAGGCTCATCTAGTCTTGGTGGAGCTATCACTGGCGACGTTGCCAGGTATTGCTTAATCTCAGCAAAGGCTACTTGATAGTCCTCATCCCAATTGAATGGGACTCCCTTGTGTAGCATTCAATTCATGGGTTGACATTTATCCGATAATTGTGTGATAAATCACTTTATGGATGCTACTTTACCCTATAGGCTTCTTAATTCCTTGATATTTGTGGGTGGACATATTTTTAAAATTACCTTTACCTTCGTTGGATCAACTTTGATGCCTCGCTTTAAAATGATGAATCCCAAGATTTTTCCTAAAGTTACACAAAATATGTACTTCTTAGGATTCAACCTGATATTATGCTCTATCAGGTGATTGAAGACCTTTCTCAAGACCTCAGCATGCTCTCAATGCAACATGACTTTGCCAATAATTCATCAACGTAATCTTCCAATATCTTATGATATAGTCATGAAAGATATATGTTATAGCCCATTGATATGTGGCACCAACATTTTTAATACTAAATGGCATAACCTTATAGTAAAATATCACCCATGGTGTTATGAATGTGGTTTTATGTTGGTATTTGGGCTTAATATGAATTTGGTTGTAACCAAAAAAAAATCCATTAGGGAGAGCATTTCATGACCCACAGTTGCATCTACAAGAGCATCTATGTTTAGCAATGAGAACAAATCCTTTGGTGTTGCCTTATTGAGGTCTCTGAAATCTATACAAATATGGATCCTTCCATCAGGTTTTCCTACAGGTACCATGTTTGATACTCATTCCATATAGTCTATAGAAATGACAAATTCTATATCCAATAGCTTCTACAATTCATATTAACCATTAATGATACTATTGGATGCATCTTCCTTAGATTCTGCTTGACTGGCTTATTTAACAGATCTAGCGAAAGGTTATGATTAACCAATTTTGAATCTAGACTGGCATGTCCTTATAAGTCCAAGTAAAGAGATTAGGTCTCTCTTTCGGTAGAGGTATGAGGTTGGCACACTCATTAAGAGATAAGCTTTATCCAAATTTAACCTTCCTTGGATTGATGGTATCATTACTGATATCCACTTCAAATGTTTCCTCTATTGACATGTGGGATCCCTCCTCAAGCTGATGAGACATAGGGATCAAGTGGATGTCATCTACTAGGTTTATAGGTTCCACATTAGAAACATCTTCAGCATGATAAATATCATGTGCACAACCTAGCATAAAATGAAAAGGTTGCAACATTTATTCATTTTGGAATAATTCTTTAGGCTCTAGTGGTGATTCAGCACAATCCCAATCAATATCATCTACATCTAGATACAATGGCTTGGAATAATCAAATGGGTTGTGAAGTGGAGATCATATTTATGGAATGGATTATATCTCTAGGACTATGTACATGTGATTTTACATTTGTATAGCTTCCATATCTAAGATGTGGTTCTGGGGGTATAGGGATCTCTAGATTCGATTTATGGATAGACTCAAACATAGGATTGCTAGGCTTAAGGAGCTCTCTAAACATTGGTGTATTAGGTAAAACCATATGATAAATCATGTCCAATATAGGTGGTATTCCTTTGAGGTGAGGATGAATATTGATATCCCTATACATATCCTTTGCAGTGTATGGTGCATTATGATGATGCAATTAACGAGGTCCTAAATAGGCTCTCTCTATTTCATATTTTTTGTTGCTATCATAATAAAATCCTTCACCACTACCTACTGGTATTGGGGGATTAGGGATATGGAGCCGCATGTAAGCCCACACTCGATACTTTTCATCATCGATAGAGGATTGCTCATCCTTGGTGACTGTCTCCAAGGGAATCAAATGACGTAAGTTAAGAGGGCCCAAATAAGTCAACCCAGTGTTGTCCTCAGATCGCTCATTGTTTGAGGACTCACCATCATCATCAATGTCATACACATAGCCAAGTCCCCCTCTCTTAGAGATAAACTCTACTATGTCCTCATCATAATGATATTCTAACTTGAAGTCTTCTATGCTAGTGTTGTGAACTTGTAGGCCTGTGTCATCGGCTACTGCACAGATTTGTTCATCCAAGTTATCTCTTGGGATATGCTCTAGACTGATCTCCACTAATATATCTTCATGATATATCTTAGGTGGTTTTATAGTGATATAAGACACTATTTGGTTGTCCCAATGAAAGGCATAAGGATTGGGGTGATAAGGATTAATATCAACTTCCTCCCCCAAATTGAGGTACAAGTGGTCCAAAGATGTTGTTAGGAGTTCATCTTGTAATCTAATATGATATTCTAACCCAAACCTATTCATAGGTAGTTGATATTGTGGTTCATAAGGCATAATATGCCCCTTCTCGGATAATCTAAGATCGTAACCATGCCAATGATAGCATTTGAAATATTGTAAGGCATACTCTGGGTTAGAGAGATAATAAACATTCATAGTGAATGAATCATCATCGTCTTCATCCATGGGGGTGTGAGATGCAATCTGGTCAAGCCCTCCATAGATAAAATTGGTTTGGTTAGGAGGTACCCCCAATGGTACCACCATCCCTACGAAAATATGATGGTCTCACGATTGGCCCATATCCTGTGCATTCTTGATGATCAGCGTAAACATTAAATTCTATAGGATATATTCCCCAAAAGCAGGCTAAGGTACCTCTTGAAATTCTCCTTGAGCATCTTCTACTTCCATGGGAATAGGGACCTCTATAAACACTGGTTTAGGCACTTGCTTCATCTATTTTTCATCCATTTTTGCTTTTAGCTTCCCATCATCTCCACGTATTATAGATACCAACGGTCTGGTAGATGCAGTCGTTGTGTGCTCTGATTGTTGGGATGCAAACTTTGTAGGTTTGGTACACACTTCATTTTACCTCTAGATATTTTATTGATGACATTGATTGTATGTCCAGATGTGTTGAGGGGAGCACAAAATCCCTCAAAAAATCTGCTAGATTCATGTATTTGAATGGTTCCTCATCTGAAGGTACCACATGAAACTTTCCATCATGCATGTATTTGATACACTGGTGGAGAATAGAGGGGACACAACACATTTCTCTTATCCAAGGCCATCCTAGAAGTTTATTATATTGCATAGAACCTTCAATCACATGACACATCATGGGATGGTCTTCATCCCCACCTAAATAGGTAAGACTATCGTGTCAATAGTTGATCATAATACATTGTTAAAATATCTCAATGTGAAGGTGGAGGGTATGATATGCATCTTTGGTAACTTCAGGTATGTTAATACCTTGGTCATGATAATATTTATTGATGATCTCGTATCAATTAAAACTCTTTTTAAGGGTATGCGATTCACACACGCAATGATGTGGAGTGACGGGTCCGCCATGACAGTGGAAATCATATTTATTTCATGATCATAAAACTGTATGACCAACTCCTGACACTATTGCACATGTCCCACAAAATGTGTGAATGCTTCATTATCCTAGTATTGCACTTCTATGGACATTAGAATATCCATAAGAATCTCCCTTTTCTTGGGAGACTGCTAAATTAGCTCATAAATTATCAACTTTACTGGACTTGTCTGTAGGTTTTGGACTAACCTACTCTTTATTGTCACCACAGGTCTATTTGGTGGGCCTAATATGTATTGGTTTTCCCTTGAAAGAGGTGCAACATGGAATCTAATAGGAGCTGGAGGTTTATTTGGTCTCTCATAGCTCGCATGTCTTGTGATGATATTGACCATTTTTACGAACCCATGGGTTTGTGGTTTGATTCATACTTGATTGACTTGGTCAACATCGTTCCTTGGTACCTTGTGGTTGGGTAGAGGATTCTTGTAAATCCTCATATTCTGATTATATGGAACTTGCGGATTATCCATAAGAAGCGTATCTCTTTCAATAATATTTTGCACTAAGTGTTTGAAAGACCAACATACCTCTATGTTGTGACCTTTCATTCGATGAAATATGTAATATTTATCATCCTTATATCCCTTAGGCTTGGGTTTATTAGGGTCTATCATTTTGACTTATGGTAAGTTTATTACCTTTGCCTCACATAACTGATGGAAAATCATTGTCAATGATTCCGATAATTGTGTGAATATGCGAGGAGGGCATATTTCTTTGTCCTTACTCCTTTGGTTGTTGCATTGATCATATTGCACAAGATGAGGTTGGTCTTGATAATTTCATTATTACTACCCCTTATCTCCTTTTTGAATGTTTAGAACCACCTTAGTGACATGATCTAGCTTAGCCTATTATCTCTCAGTACTTTTCTTGTTCCATTCCTTTTTATTTCTGAGTTTCAAGTTACCCTCTTGTAACTTGATATTCTCAATCACTTTTTCTTGCACCAAAGCCTCTTGAAATGTTTGATACTACTAAAATTGTAACAATAACAAAATGTACTTTGCATAACTTTTCATAAACATACTAGTTAATTCAGCAGTAGGGATGGAAAATGGTAGCTTTGACATCATCTTTCTCCATCGTTTCTCGTAATCCATAATTGGCTCGTCATCATGTTGCATTAAAGTAGCCAACTTAGATAAGTTCACCTTCTTCTTGATGCTAAAGGATAATTTTTCAAGAAATCCATTGACCAGTTGCTCAAAAATAGTGATGTTGTGCTTCTTAAGTTGATTAAACCACTCCCAGGCTAGGCCTAAGAGTGTCGTGATGAAAGTTTGTAGGATCAGGTCATCATTGCTTCCAATATAAAAGCACATGTCTAAAAAAATCATGATGTGCTCCTAAGAGTTCTCCTCTCCTCTAAACTTTTCTAGCTTAGGTATTTTAAAATGCTCGAGATAAGCCAAAATAGGCATTGACGGGCATAAATTTTCATTATGAATTTTATTCAAGGTTGGATTTTGATAAGTTTTTCCTTACTTTTCTATATCTTTGAGTTTTTCTTCCAAGACTTTATAAGCCTATGAAGATAATAACTCCTCTTCTATAGATTATATTAGAGGCACATTCCTTTTCGATCAAGGTGAAGGAATAGGCTCATCCTCCTCCTTGACTTGGGAGATTTTGGAATATTCTTGATCTAATTCATCTCTCACTTATTCTTCGTACTGCATATGTCCATGATGCTCAGGTGGAGGACACCCATATCTATAATGGGTCATGTAGCAAGTACGGGTATCTATATACTTAGGGTGCAAATCGGGTAGTGAAGCAACTCGTCTATCAATGCACTCCCTATGCTCACTATGGGGATGTAAACCGAAACTGGCTAATCGATCCTCCCTCTCAACATGCTCATTTTTATCAAGGATGCATTGCTCATGCATTCATTTTTCATATAAGCATTGTCTTATGAATATTTACCTCTAAGTGTTCTCATTTTTGAGGCATTCTTGCTCTGTGCAAACATCCTCCAATTGGTCTTGAAGGATTTGACATATTTTCTCTAACACAAGCTTGTGAGATCTATCTATGTGATCAGCCATATGAGGTCTTTGGTGTGTGCATCTGATGAATTTTCCACCCCTGATGTGTTGCTAGTGCATAGACTATTCGTATATTAGTCATTCGAGTTGGTGCAAATGTTTCTTCATAATAAATTCTATTTGTTTGAGTATATCATTTGGCTATTAGTTTAGCTTTGTATTTGTCAAGTGTTCCATATGCTTCGTATTTGATTTTGTAAACCCACTTGCATCCCACTATTTTATTTCATAGATGTAGGTTTACTAGATTCCATGTCTTATTCTTTTTAGTGATGCTTATTCAGATTCCATATCTGCTCTCTAGTGTGAGTATTTCAGTGATTGAGAAGTTGATGTTGGTTATACTGAGTTACTTAGCATTCCTCTGATTATTTTGGTCATGCTACGAGTTTGAGGTCCTATAGAAGTAATATCTAGCATTCTTTCTATATTTGATTCTATGGGAGTGTCTCTGAGCCATATTGGTTCCTTTCTAGGTAGTACTATTGATGCTTCTGTATATTTTTTTTGAGATTATGATTCCGACTCTACACTCATTGTGTCTTTTTTAGATAGATTTATGAGGATTTATGTGTCACCACTGGATTTATCTATGTCGATCTTGACTTTTTCATCAAAGATCATATCTCTACTAATGTAGACTTTATTTGTAGATGGATCTAGTATTATGTATCATGTAGATTCATTGTCATAGCCAACAAATATCCCTATCATATTTTTATCATCTAGTTTAGTCCTCTTTTTTTTAAGACCATGCATGTAGGCTTTGCATCCGAAGATCTTTATTTTTTCTTTGTTGGGATTTTGTCTTGACCATGCTTCTTCTGGTGTAATATGCTTGAGTACTATTATCTATAGTTTATTTTTTATGTAGACTGTTGTTTGTACTACTTTAGCCTAGTATTTGTAATCAAGTTGTGCTTATTTTAACATACATCTTACCATTTCCATTATTGATCTATTTCTTCTTTCTAAAATTCTATTTTTTTGATGTGAATATGCTATACTAAGTTATATCTTAATTCCATTATCTTCAAGAAATGAGTCAAATGCTTTGGAAACAAATTCTCCTCCTCTATTTGAACTAAGTGATTTTATGGTCTTCCTTGATTCTTTTTGCACTTGAAGTTTGAACTATTTAAAATGACTAAATGCTTATGATATTTACTTCATGAAAGATACCCGCATTTTTCTAGTGTGATCATAAAGAAATAATTGAAAGTATTTATGTCCTACAACACTATCAACTTTCATTAGTCCACATAAATATATATATACTATTTCTATAGGATGTTGAGCTTTGTGTTGATGAAGTTTGAAAGGGATTCTATGTTATTTTCTTGCTAAGCATTATGGACATATAGTATTTTTTGGAGATATGTTGGGTAGTCCTTCTACAATTTGATATCTGACTAATTCCTTCATTGATGTTTCACTGGTATGTTCTAGTTGTTTGTGCCATAGTTCTAGAGCATTGGCTGAAAGAGATGAGTGAATAGTGTGTCTAGGACAAATAGACCATTTTTATATGATCCTGATGATATCATTCTTCCCTATCTAGAGATGTGACATTTTTTTCTACCACTCAGAACTTTTAACTCAATAGTTAAGTCTTGATCCATGAGTTGAGAAACAAAAATAATATTAGTAGTTAATACTAGAACATACAGTACATTTTTTATTATATGTCTTCCATCCTTAATATTTACTAGAATATTTCTAATTCCTTTTACTTCATATGTTTTACTATCTATTACGACAATTGGATTTTCATTTATCTTCTTCAAAATATTTGAAACAATGTATGTTTTGTGTCATATTCTTACTTGCACCTAAATCTATATACCAATAATCCATGATGCTATTTTTATCAGGATTTGTGGAATACCTTATGTCTCTCAAGTATGTTTTGAAATGAATATAGTGTTTTTGTAAATTGTAGTTCAATTTTTGGTTGATTTTATAATTTTTTGTAAATTAACTTCTATTATCCCTTATTTCTCCTATTGAACTAAGCAATTTTCCAAATTTGAAGAGGTTTTAATGTTGGATTTCTTTTGTCTCTTTTTGAGAATTTTTGAGACAATAATATTATAAATTTCCAACCTTTGAAATGTTTTGATAAACCTCTCTTTTTAATATCCCTTTAAGAATTAATTTAAGTGTATCTAATTTCCAATAATTTAATTTTATGTAGTAACCCTTATAAATCCCTAATTTTAGAAAAAATAAATCACAATATTATTTGCAAATATTTAAGATTAATTTCCAGTAGAAACCCTTATTACTCCTAATTTTAATATTACAAATATTATATTAATTTGATAAATTATTATCTTTGAGGTATGGCTTTCAATATGATTAAATTCCTCTAAGTTTAACCTTATAACTCTCAAGAAATGAAAGCACATAAAAATGGGAATAAACCTTACCTTATATCAAGCAATAATCGGTGCTAATTTCATATGTGCAAGGGTTGCAATATTGACATCATTGCTTTGAATGTACCCTCCAATAGAACTACTTGGAACTTTCCTTGTATTTAATGTTTCAAATATGGCACCCTTTAGTCTCTACCTTTGACCTTGCTTGACCAGAGCATTGAAGGCTCTACCACCTTTCTTACACGTTGCAACTCATACCTATGCATGCAAACCTTTAAGTGTTGAATGTGAAGATGTAAATTTTGTTTGAATGCTTGGTTGTTGATGCCCTTAAAATGGAGAATAATATTATATTAAGTGCCAAGTGGGATGTCCATTTTCTTCTTGAGTGCTTGAGGAGTCGAAGGTTCTAGAAAATACTCATTTATTTCTTTGAGTAACGTATGGATGTTATGTTCTTCAATAGAGCACTTGATCTCTTTATGGATAAGTGTATCTCATACACTCAATGCACCATCTTGTTGCTTGTAACTCCTTTCTTGATGAATATGAGTGTTTGCATGAGGAGCGTTAGGGTTTTATCTCAAGTGACAAATATCACTTACTCCTTGTGCATGGACCTCTTCTCTCTCACTGCTTCAATGAACCCTTTGGAGGTTATTTAAATCTATAAAATTCTGAAATCCTCTTTCGTTCAATTACAATATTTTTAGTTGGGATGTGGAGCAACGATTTGGAGGCTTGAGCACCGATTTTGAGCAATGTGAATGTGGAGTTTGAAACACTCCAATGGTACTTTAATATTATTCTTTTCTCACATATTATACATCATTATTTTGTACACAATGTTGCTATCAAATACTGATATTTATTCCTTTGCTTTGATCCTTGTCCTTTGCAGGTTTGACCATCCAAGATGTGAGGAGAATGAGCCATTTTGCTATGCTTGGATAGATGCTAGCATTTGAATATGTTTGAATGGTTTTTCCAATGAATATTATGCCTTTGAGGCACCTTCAAATATTTCTTCTTTCCTTGTATAAACCATATTAGGATAGTGCAACACAATGTAATGTATTTATATATAAAATATCCTTTATTGCACCTTCTTTTGCACTCCTTTCAGATTTAAATTTCTGGTTTTATGGTGGAATGTTGAATGCAATATAGGGTTTTTGAGGTTGTCTCTTTGATTAGAAATATTTCCATTTTTTCTTGGATATTTCACAAATGAACCCAAGCTTGTAACTACTTGATAGAAGCTCCTTTGTATATTCCTGCACTATTTTTTTGTAACAAAAACCTTGTTGTGTTTTGAATTTGACTCACCAAGTCTCAATTTGAGGTTTCCTTTACTGATATTCAGTGGCTACTTTATTCTCCAAAACTTGGAGGATTGAGTTGATTTGGTTGCTTCTCTTGGCCACTGAATGTTGCAAATTTTTGTGCACTAACAATATCTTTAGACACTTTGACAAATTTTAATTTTGTTTTCTTCTCACAAACACAAACAATAATATTTTTGAGAGAAATAGAATAGTGGAAATGAATCTAATAATATTTCACTTTTAATGCACTAACAATTTCATCTTATCACTCCAATCAACTCTCAAACTAATGCACTTAATCAATTTAATGCAATTAATAAAGAATAATCTGAAATGAATGTTCAAGAATTATTCTACAATTTCCTTATAAGTAAGGTAGTAGGAGCTAATATTATTTTGCTTTCCAAAGTAGATGATATGTAGTTGTAATTATGAAATCTAATCAACTCCTAATCTGCAAATGAACCTTAAAAATAAAATTTCTATTTTTGCACTTTTTAAGATTGTAATTCAATTCTTCTATTTGCAACTTTAATCCAAATTAAGGTACTTTAACAAATTTGATAAGTAATCCAATTAATGAATCTACTTGCACCAATAGTTGCTTACCTTTTTTTGAGAGGGTGTCTTCTTGCTGTGAGAGGTAATCTTAAAATCTATTGGATTTTACGGGCTTCTCCTATCTTCAAGTCTTCTTGTCAAATTATGACTTCAAGCAAGATTTTCTTCTCAAGATTCTGAATATCTTGAGGTCTTCACTGGAGTCTTCTTCTAGTATTTGGAACTCCTTTCCAAATTCTTCTCTTGGTTTTTTTGTCGAATGGTGATAATTTTCCCAATAAGAGGCTTCTCCTTGGTAGTGGATTTCTCCAATGAGTTCTTCTTTGATGTTTTTTTTAGTAAGGCTCTCCAAGCATTTTATTGAATACTCGTTGAGACCTCCCCAAGGTCTTAATATTGTAGCTACTAGAAATTTTGTGGTGAGATCTTCCTTTATTCTTATCTAGGAATGATCGTAGCTTTGACACCACTATTAACCTTAGTAGCATTCTATTACATCACAAGATAGAGACAAAAACAATAAAATATCTCATTACATGAATAGAGAGTGATACATTCGAGTAGAGATATGAGGCTCTTTATATAGGAAGATAGATTTCTTGGCCAACATTGTACCTAGTTTTATAATGGACACCTTGCACATTGACACTTACGCATTTATTACATTAAATGAAGTAACTAGATAACTTTCCCCTAAAGTAATCTAACATAGCCAAATAATGTAATATATTATAACATAGTTCAACAACCTACAAACATTGTCTCATATCATCCCTCGTTACCTTCACATATTGACCTTACACATCAAGAATGTAGCTACTCTCAAATCATAATGATTTCCTACTTGCAACCATCACTATTGGGTGTCAGAGTTTTACCATACTCCACAATGGATTACTTAGATAGACAATAGATATCAAGGTTGTTCATCCTTCATGATGATGTTAAATTTAGGTACGAGGTTTACCAAAGGTCTCCCCACTTCACTCTAAATTGTTTTTCACTTTATACAATAATATTTTATTCTAAGTCTAAAGTTTTTCCAATAGAAACATATCTTTTATCAAGAACATCTCTTTTATTAAATAGTAATAAATCTTGGATTAGTACCTCTAGCTAACTTTAATTTTCAAATAAATTAATATTCAATTCATTTAAATTAACAAAAAGCTTAACAACTCATATTATTTTAATTTAATATAAAATGACTTAATTGATATTTCATAAAACATTGAAAATAAATAATGTAACAACCCAATTGTTACTACTCATCCACTTAATTTTTTTTCACATGTTTATCTTTCAAAGAGTAGAGGACATAATCATGATCTAAGATGAAGTTATTCCAAATGGATTGTAATTTTCCAAGGCGTTAATCCTCAAGAGATATTAATACTTGGTCAAAGTCACTCTTGAGTAGAAGTGACCAACTTCTACAAAACCTTCATGTCGCACCGATGGTATGAATACATGCCTTGAATATTGAGTAACCACATCAACGTTTAATCATAAATCACCCTCATATCCATGATGAGACTACTAAGATAAATATCACTCCATATGATCAACTTACACAAACCTTAGAATAATCATCTTAAGCATGATTATCTTTCCTTCTCATCCATAAAAATTATTTGGTCTTAATATTTATCGAACAACTTTCTCAACTAAGGTGTTACTTCAGTTATATACCTTAATTAATTTTATTACCATGAGGTATTTTTACATCCATATGGGAGCACCTACTCCACCTATACATTCAAGATGCTACTCAGAATGTGAGGCTTTTTGACCTACAACCCAAACATAAATTATAATCTATGGGCTTCAACCCCTCTGATATCCAAATTGGATTATACCAACTAGATATCATTTTTTATTTCATTACTATAGTGTTTCTGGTTAAAACATCCATAAGTGTTTATAAAGTGATTAGCACAACATAATTCCATTTACATTACCATCCTAATACTTAACCATATACAACCATTAAAGCAAAGCATACAATCCATTACATCATACTTTTTGAGACTACACATCAATTATACAATAAA
Source organism: Wollemia nobilis (assembly GCA_028583015.1). Classification (NCBI taxonomy): domain Eukaryota; kingdom Viridiplantae; phylum Streptophyta; class Pinopsida; order Araucariales; family Araucariaceae; genus Wollemia; species Wollemia nobilis. Next base: position 7,209,341 of record JAQPPZ010016710.1, on the reverse strand, counting down.
ATAACTTCATATTGGAAAGTAAATAACAATTATTAAAAATTCATATTAGTTGATTTCCAACATTCATAATCTATCTAATTAATATTACATTAGAAAATAATTGCGAAATCCATCATCATAGGCAAACCATAAAATAAAGTGACACGGTATTTATCCTGGGAACCCTCACAGGGAATAAACCCAGCCTCTAAATATGTTTTCCTCTCATTTAGTAAACTTAATATGTCATGATTACAATATCAAAAGGCATCCCACGAATCCTTTTTCTAAATTAATTTTACTTAAGGAACCAACCCGTCCCTTTTTTAAAATCATGATGCAATTAAGGAAAATCCACATTTCCTTTCTCTAAGCCATCAATAGAGTCTCACATATTCTTATATCTACATGTTTATGAATGATCATCAAATTCATATTAAGGAGATACTCATCAATTATCAAGAGGAAACCCCATAATTCCCTCGAGAATGAGCCCACACTCATTTTTCCTTTGGTTACATCCTTTTCCTCAAAGAAGTATTCCTAAAACACCATTGTAAGTAAATTTGTTTTATTCCTTCTATATCTAATAGCTATCTTTTAATGGGTAATTTATCCTTTCCCCAATATTATATATATAATATTGGTATATATATATATATATATATATATATATATATATATATTAAAGTCTTTATTTCTTAAAAATGATGAAAGGAGAATCCCTTATAAAAATATATAAGAATATTGAATTTTTACTAGTTTAGAAGGATCTAAGTCCTACCTCAAAAAAGGTGAACAATCCCCTTTGTAACAATTAAGAATACCACCTTCCTACCCAATAAATCAATGGGTTAAATACATAAATAGGTTATGTCTTTTTTTAATATTCAAGTACTTATTAAAAGTACTCTACTCGTCCCAAAATCTATTGCTCGGTCCTTCTAACCAAACCGAGGAAGTAATGCATCGACAATTATGAAGAAAATTCAACACAATTAATGTGAACAACTATGTCAAATCAATCCAGGGGCTACACACCAAACTACTTCCTATATAAATTTTGGTAGATATAAGGTGGTAGAAACCCCATCCACGGTCCATGGGGTTATTGACCCATGAATTTGATTGAGGCAACCCTATTTTACCCAGCCTATAAGATTGGACAACCGTGCCATGTTTCGATGGAATGAAAAGTTGGATGTCAAGTTAGGTATCATTTTGGGGTTTAGTTATTCCATCATGAATGGTTGGAGAGGTCTTTGTTCTTAATGAAGAGCATGGTCTTTGTTCTTAATGAAGAGCCATGCTCTTATAAGAAGGGGTATTAATATGAAAATAGAAATATGCCATTGGAAATAAAAAGTATTTATGAGAATACAACATCAATCCACATATCAAGTATTGGACAACATCAATGCACATATCGGGTATTCGTCCATGTATAAACTGGGAAGATAATAGTAGTTTGACTAAATTTTTGGGTTTAAATTTGGATTAATTAGTGAATGTCTCTGCACAAAGTGGGTACTACTATCACTTCGATCGTGAAATTGTTTCACTCAAAAAGTACATTAATTTCATGGTAGTCAAATGAATTTTGGACACGAAATATAGTGGGAGATTTTTGTCAGTTGTTAACCAATTGATAGATGATGTCTAAACCCTTTTGCAGATAATGATATCACTAAAAATATCAGATAGCAACCTACAAGCCCTTAGCAAAAATTGTAGTATTTTCTATTGTAGTCAAATACACAGGTGAGCTTGACCGTAATAATAAGCATGGAGGAATTCAAGAGATTATTCGAGATATAGTCGGATTCACTTGCTCGTAGTCATTTGGTTAACCATCTACAATAGATGGAATACCATATACATCCATGGTCCATCACTGCATGTGTGAGGTTAGGGGTCTGTCACAAGGTGGAGATTTACAGTGGTTTCATAGACTATCCCAAGTAAAATTTTAGAGGGTAAATTATAGCATTACATAGATTCGATGGTCGAATGAAACACCTCGTCCTCTAAGGTATTAAACAAAATATTTTGATCATGCAATAATCCATGAATAATTCAGAGATCACATCATTCCGTAAAAGGAGACTCTAATTAAAACCATGGTATGATACAATGTGTAGCCTATGTATACAGAGGACCCTTTTGATTTGAAAAGCCTAAAAATTGCCTAGGATGAATATATGTTTAAATCAAGCTACTCAAAGCTTGTATTTGATACACAGGAAAAAACCACTAAATTATCTAGGTTATTGTGTAAATAGAGATTACAGAATGAGGATATTTGATAGATCTCATACACCTAACTCAATATTAGGTTAAGCTATATACTCGAGCATAAATATTCTACCAAGACACAATATGGTAAGGTATAAATCTTATAAGGTGGTTTTGGCCTTGTAACCGTGTTAAGCCTAGAGCATACCTCGAGGTATATTCTGGTTCAAATTTTATTGTACACGGATACCTATGGTTAAATCCCGCATTCATTGCATGAGGAAACATAATGTGTAAGATAATCACTTTCTTGATCTTTACTAAATACCCATTTCGTGGTATGTAGTGGTTATACCAGGATATTGTATTGGTGTTATGACTTGATCTATCCTGTGATCTTTGTTGTAGATATAAATAATTTTAAATATAGAAAGAAAAGATGAATTAGGTAAGTCCGCTTGACCGGATCTTCACATAGGATATTAGTAGCTAATTTTAATGTGTGGTTTACTGATAATTATTTTATTTATAGCTTCAAGTTAGATATTTCAAATCTGGATAGAAATTTTATGAAATTCTTGATTAAGATTTGACCTACCCTTCAAATAATGCACTGCCTAATAAGGGAATAGAATATTTACAATAAAACCTTGTAAAATATATTTACACTAAAACCTTGTAAGGAAGTAAAATATTTACAATGCAATCACATAGAGAAAATCCACCATTTAATCCTACAGAAAGTATTTAAATTAAGTTAAATGAGAGTTCCCCTTACCTAGAACTCTAGCATGGTAGAACTTTTTGCCTTGCATCATCTTCTTCTTCCATTCCTTCCTTGCTTTCTTGACACCTTCTTCTCTATCCTCCCCCTAACTCCCCCTATTTTTTCCTCCCAAAGCTCCATTTTTTATTAATGGCATACCCCTCCTATTGCAACCATAAAAGTCACTATCCTTTCAATAGTAAAATATACCTTTAATTAAATAAGACATTTCAACCCATGTGGAGGGGAAATCCAAAAATTAGAAAAGGGTCCACAATAAAGATAAGGTAGGTGGCCTTGTTTTGTTTTATGTCCCTTATTCATGGAGACAAATACAAAACCGATACTATTAGAGCATAGAATGGGTACAAAGCTAGAACTATTAGAGATAAGGAAATTAACCTCCCCTAATTTTCTTGAATGTATAGAAGCCATGCAGGAGGTAAGCATAGTTTCTCCAACCATAGGATAATCCTTCTATTATTTAATAATTCTATAGTCCTTTTTTTTAGTCCCATCAAAATTGGATAAATCTTATGGGTACCTAATTGTATTAAAATTAGGTTATGTACACCTAATTTATTATATTGTATTGATTCTTGCAAAATATAAATCTTTCGATTCATATTTCACAAAATATATATTTAGGTTCTAATTAAATTAAATTAAAAACCCAGGTGTTGTAGGTGAGTTGGAGAAGAAAGGGCAATCCTCCAAAGGAGGTCCCAAGTTCAAATCTCCACCCTACCAAAAAAAAGCTGAATTGGGTATCCAAAATCCAATTGATAATTTTGGTGCGGGCAGGGTCGGATGCGACTCCCGGGTGACTTTGATGGTGTAGAACCCCTATTTGTGGTCTCTCAGACCAAAGCGGCTCTGCAAGGGGTTTTTTGCTTTAAAAAAAAAATTATTAAAATATCTTTTTCAAAATATAATTAATCCTTTCCTAAATCCTCACAAAATTCTTTAGTTAAAATTTTGTAGAATTCTTTAAGATCTACGACCCCTTTTGTTAGATATTATATGATCCCATAAATTAATTAATAACCTTTTGAAAAATATCAATGGGGACAGGTTGTGACAAATAACTTCTTTAAATAACCTCTTTAAACTATTAAATAGGCATATATTATCTATTTACTTTCTCACAAAAGACGCGAACACAGATTTCATGGTAATCCGAGCAACTAAATAAGCAATCATGCTATAGAGTTATTTATATAAGTGCTCACATGATCTTATATAATTTACCTAAATAAAATATCACTTCCTGTCTTAAGACTTGGACGTGATATTATCAAGCACGAAAAAAAGGTTAGTTTTAAGGTTTTTATTTTATCAACTAAAATAAGGTTAGATATTGAACATATTTGGCTACCGAAATTTTCCTTACATGAGAAGACATTTTCCAAACTAAATTAATGTGCAGCCAAAGCACGCTTTCCGAAGAGGGGGCTATCGGGTGTTACAACTTCGTTAAGGGCAAAAACTTAAGTTCTCTCCTATCTATGGATCACAAATGCTATAATAATTATAAACCATTCGAATGCAAATTTCATACAAGCTACTAAACTTGAACCTCATTTTAAATTTTGAGGACTACATCCTTTATTTTTGGATATGAAATTATAGTTAAAATTTCTTCGAACAGAACTCCCTACATGTCTAAGTAAATGAAAGGTATTACTTCATTTATCATTATTTTTCTAATCAACCATACCTATTGAAGAACAACCAAATACTCAATAAAAAAAATTATGCTTTATTTAAGGCTTTGTTGATTTAATCCTACCATTCTAGATTTAGGTTTTAATCCAATGCAAAACCCAACGTGTCAGCTGGTCGTTTCAAGGATAGTAAAGACTAGGCAATACCTTATCAGATTTATATCTACGTTTGCAAGAAATAATTTGAAAATATTGGTGGTAAAATGAATGAACCAATAAGATCAAATCTTTTAAAAAATATTTCACCTATTAGTTCATCGAAGAATTTAAAATTGGGTCTTCTCTTATCTAAGTAATCGATTTAGAGCCTGCCCTTTAATCTTGGAGTAATATAACCATTCATTGGTTTTTCATAAGGAGCAAATATTATTATATGAATTTCCCTTACATACTGATAAATCATTTGATTTTCTAAATTGACGAATGTACAACATATTACTGATTCAAACAAATAAATATTTAGTTATATGATAACCCTATTATCAGCTTTATGAATGCAAAAACTCATAATATAGAGAATGTGGTTCAATCTATTTAATGAAAACTCCCATCAAAAGTTGTAGAAGGATAAATTATTTTAATCAGCATAATTACTTGATATTTTAGCTGCAAACCGAGATAATTTATCAATCAACATATTATTTGGTATTTAAATTTTAATTATTAAACTTTATCGTAGGCCAAACACGCATTACCAAATTCATTAATAATCTCATATTTACATAGCCATAGACTAAAAATTAGAATAGGGCTTTAATAATAAATCTTATATTTTGACGTTATAAAAGGTAATGCAATCTAAGATAAAAACAAGTGATGTCCAAGTTGACGTCAAAAGGTATAAATACTATTATTTAATTCTTCAAATGAAAATAGAGTTCTACAGAAAGTAATACCAAAGCTTAAAAAATAAATTTTACTCATAGTAGACTGCACTCGAACTATGGTGTTTTATTAACTATATCATTTAATTATTATGCTGAAAATAAATTACCCAATGATAACTGCTAGTACACAGTGCCATGAAATTTTTATAAAAGACATTAATTAAATTATTTTTACACATGTATCATAGCGAGATACAAGGGTAGTCCACATGCTTTACTACAGATATCTATCAACCCAAATTAAAATGACTGATTCATGTTTGCACAATTTCTTATTTAACATGTAAGCATAAATGTTGGCATAGCATTTTCTTCTCCACCGTTCACCAACGTAGTCCTAGACTCGAGCAAGCTTTCTCCATCACAATGGACAAAAAGAGTAGGGTTGATGGCATCGTGGGATCAGAATGAACCAAAGCATGTATGCATCTATATGACCATTCTTCTAATTATGCAACCACAATAGCATACAAATGCAATATAATAATAGTCTAATATAGTACTTTTCAGTTTTTACTAATCCAAATTCAAACTCATACTTCAAAACTCAAACACTAATGTAACATAGAGCAACGTCCTACTTTTTTTTACGAAATTAAAACAACACTCGATGAACATTAAAGAGAGTAATTTCATTCTTCCTTTATCTTTTACTAAACTTTTCTTATTATTGTCGTGATATAATTTTAACAAAGGCTATATCTTTCCACTAACTATAACACTCAAACTTGACTGGAATATAAATTTATCTTTCAGGGGTTTTAAATAAAAGTGAACATATCAAAACAATATCATTACAATGAAAATTAAATCCATCACAAACTGCCATACACTACATTTTGTAAGAAACATAATCCAGCATATCATTTCAACAAGTATTAATATTTCTAGAACGTTATATCAATAATACATTTAAGAAAAATGAATAGGGCTCTAATCTGGAAATTCTTGCTAGTAAGACAAAGAGAACGTCTTCTCTCTTCTAATCAATCCCTTCCCAAATATGTATAATAGAATACCAAGGTCTAAAGATACCAAGATAAATTAAGCTCTTTTCATCCACCAATTTATAGAAAGCAATAAGTAGACTAATTGAAACATTTGGCACAACATGCATTTATCCACCTTCCAGTCTTTAAGGTTGGCATCTCACTCTAAGTTTTATAGATAAATATGCATATTCATACCGTAGGCTTGTGTTTATTCCCATATAAATGGGAAAATATTTTACTTTTTATTTTATTATTATATCTATTTTTAATTATTTTTTAATTAGTATATAAATAACATAATATATAATATTTAACCAACATTCAAATTAATTTAAATTTTTTGTTTAATTAAAACAAGAGATATCAATAACAACCCAATGTATTCCCAAGGAAAAATATACAAAATACAAATCATTTGATGCACCTATATGAATGCAACTATATGAGTGCAGTATTATGGGCTTCCATGTACCCATGAACCGTGGTGCTATTTCACACCTCCATCATATCTATCCTTACCTCTTGTGATAAACCCTTATATTTTCACCTAGATAAGGGTACATGTTTCCTACAGTCATAAATGCCATCATTAGTACCACGTTCTAGAAGCAAAGAAAAAATATAATTTTTCAATCTAATAGCTATACTAGTATGGTTGTTACATTCTCTCCCACTAGAAACAAACACGGTCATTGTGTTTTAAAGTATTTTAAACAATAAACAAATTATGCACTCATTCATAAATCCACACAAAATAAATCCATATAGTAAATAATATATTTATGTTCATTCAAACAAATAAGGAAATTGTTCTTTCATATCAGCCACATTCTCCCATATGACATTCTTCTCATAATATTGGTCCCACTAGGTCTTACATTGATCAATTTTTTTCTTAAATATTTAGTTTTGAAGCCAAGAATTTGACTAGTTGGACCTCAATGTGTAAAACATTTACCAACTACAAATTAGAATTATTCCAAACATGAGAAGGATCTGCAATATATATCCTAAGGAGGGACGCATGAAACGTGTCATGGGTTTTTGACAAACTAGGTGGTAAGACCAACTTATGGCGACATGAAATTTTTTTCCAACAATCTTAAAGGGTTCTAAAATTTTGGGATAATCTTGGAGGACTTAATAGAGCTTTTAGAAGGTTTCACCCTTAGGGGAACTCTCTCCTATAGAGAATTCTCTCGATGTCCTTTTGAGATCAACATAGCTCTTTTGACAATTTGAGGCTACCTTGAGCCTTTAACGTATTTCTCTTAATTATTCCTCCATTTGCTTGATATTTTTTGGTTTAATCACTACACAATCTTTCATATTGTCACACAATAGAGTAATGTATTGCTTCCCATTCTATAGTATGTTCTCTTTAAAATTTTGAATTCCACCCTTATGAAAACTCTACCTTTCTTTAGAGAATTCTCTCGATGATAATGATCTTTTAAAGTGCATTGTTCCTTTTAGGAATCTAGTTCAACTACTTAAAGTCATTATTCTATCCTCTTAAAATTATCCAGTCTGATCCTCTCTTGATTCTAATGGTTTACATCTTCAAAATATTGGTCCAATCCTCCTCGATTGACCATTTATCTAAATCTAAGGTAAATATGATATCTCTATCTAAAATGGTAAACTCATGCAACTGAATAGGTGTATCATCCTATATATTTTTAGGTGTAAATATATTTACCACCATCTAAATCTGGTAGATTCATAACAAATCCATAGGCAACAAATTATCACCTTTAGTGAATGGTATTTGAATACAATATTCTAACTAAGTGCAAATATTTTGCTTTGATATTTTGACATTTTATGTCCTGCTTCATATCCGGTTAGTAAAAGACCTTTTTTAGATTCAATCGTATTTTTGCTCCCCACACCTGGTGAAGAACACAAGCTTATACTGAGAGGGGGGGTGAACAGTATAAGAGCACTTTTTACTTTTCTTTCCAAATCAATATTATGCAATGTATAGATAGCAATATTAATAGCAGTAATCAAAGCAATGCACAAATCACCACACACAATAGAGACACCAATTTAACGTGGTTCACCCAAAGATGGCTACCTCCACGGAGAAAATATTTTACTAAAATTTTCTCAATCAATCTCTTGGGAATTCTTTCCCTATTACAATGTTTATGGACCTCTGTCCAAAGGAGATGTTGATCCCCTAAATCTGGTTCATGGATCTCTATCCATAGGAGAACTCCTTCTCCTCTGCTCTGGTTGGTGATCCTCTAGAAGACTACTACCTCCACTACACTGGCTTGTGGATCTCTCTCCACTGAAGACTCTTGTCCCCACTCAGAAGACCTATCCTCACTACCCTGGCTGATGGATCTCTATCCACTAGAGACTACTATCCTCTCTGCTCTATCACCTCCAAAGCTCTATCTCAAATCTACACTAAACATAGTCCAGTCGATCTAGCACAAATCTGCTCAACAAGTCCACTCAAATCTGCACTAAACATAGTCCAATCGGTCTAGCACAAATCTGCTCAATAAGTCCACTCAAATCTGCACTAAACATAGTCTAGTCAGTCTACATCCTCTCATCACTCACATCAGTCTAGCACAAATCTTCTCAATAAGTCCACTCAAATCTGCACTAAACATAGTCCAGTCGATCTAGCACAAATTTGCTCAATAAGTCCACTCAAAACTTGCTCAAATCTACTCAACAAGTCCACTCAGAACTTGCTCAAATCTTCTCAACAAGTCCACTCATAACTTGCTCAAATATGCTCAACAAGTCCACTAGAACTTGCTCAAATCTGCTCAATAAGTCCACACAAACTTATCCAAATCTGCTCAACAAGCTCACATAGAACTTGTCCAAATCTGCTCAATAAGTTCACTCAGAACTTAACCAAATCTGTATTGTAAGCTTCCACAAAAGCTCACACAAAATCAGTCCACAAGTCTCCTCAAAGACTTGCCTCAAATCTTCTTAACAAGTCCACACAAAACTTGTCCAATCTCATAGAAGCATAAAGAGAATTGTTAGAGACTCAATATGTTCTACACTCAATGCTCAATCACTTTCAATCTCATAGAAGCATAAAGAGAATTGTTAGAGACTCAATATGTTCTATACTCAATGCTCAATCACTTTCAATCTCATAGAAGCATAAAGAGAATTGTTAGAGACTCAATATGTTCTATACTCAATGCTCAATCACTTTCTCAACTCAAATCAGAATATAGAATAGTTTGTTTTATGGAACTTGAACAATCACTTCATACAACCACTTGACTAGGCTCAACCACTCAACTCAACCAATTGCTTAATGAAACACCCCTTTCTCACAAACCCTAGTCCAAGCATATATCAACCAACTCAAAATGTTTCCAACAATGCTCAACAACAAATCTCACATAACAATGATACTCATGATCTTTTCAAACCCTAGTTCAAGTTCTTTGCACAACAACTCACTTCATCAACAATGCTTATAAAACAATCTTCACATAACAATGATACTCATGATATTTTCAAAACCCTAACTCAAGTTCTTCACACAATCCAATGGCTTCAACAACAATGCTTATAAAACAAGGTTTTAATCACAACTCTTAATTCCAGAAAACCTTGAAGCATTAAATCAAACACTTTCAAAATGGAAACCCTAACCAAATCCTTTTCACTCCAAAATTTATTTAGAAGGCCAATCAACCAACTCAACCAAGGAAGAATTTGCCCATACCTTTTTGCTTGACAAGGAGTAGATCTCACAAATCTGCCACACTCACAATTTCTTCTTTGCCAATCTCAATAAGGGTTAGAAGATAATAATTTCCTCAACAAAACACAATACAAAATGATATCAAACAAAATACACCTTATCACTCCAACTTTAAAATAATATCAATACCCTCATAATAATCTCTTTGGCAAAAATCCTTTTACAAATAAAATCAACACTCACTAAAAATCACAACCTCTTACTACCTTATTACTCCAATTTAAAAAGAATATATCCTCTTTTATAAATCACAATTCAACACATGACAATTTGCTATCACTCCTTATTTCTCCTAACCACTAATTTTATTGCCTAACTAAAAACCTTTTAACAAACCCCTTATCACTCCTAATAAAGACTTTAATTAAAACTTTAGGCAATAAAAATATAAACAAAAATTACCTTTGCCTCTCCACGGGTTTCGAATCCTTAACCTCTGCCTCCGTGAATGCCCTAGCCATGGGCTCCTCAACCACGTGCACTCAATGCACATTGAGAACCAAAAGGCTCTACGCACACTATCTTCCTTCCCTGGCACCTTAATCAAAAAATGTGAAGCACGAAAACCTTTCCCTTTGGCGCTTACCACCAACGAGTTTCGAATGCGGGCTCTTGCTTCCACCAACGTTTTCGCAGATCATTAGCTGCCAATGGACCACCGTGTCCAACGTGCTTAGAAATCTCCAACCTCTTCACCTTATGCCTGGTGGTTAAGACGAAAATATTTTTCGTCTTCTTCCTCAACGAAGCTCTCGAAATCGCATACAAAATATTTCAACCTTGGCGCATATCAATCGTTCGAGGGATAATCTTCAAGGTCTTTTGGCCTCCCTTTTTATACATGAAGTTGCCATTATCTTCAAACGTCGATGCTCCAAATTTTCAATGACGTCGGCGCATTTGTCCTTTGTAATTTATAAAAGATTTAAATTCCAAGGAATTTAAATTTTATAAATTATAATTATAACCTTTGTCTTTTAAGGCCTTCTCTTATTGCATAACTTTGTATTGATGATATTTATTTATAAAATTTAAATTCCTTTTGAATTTAAATATTTTATAAAATAAATATTAGACCTCCTTTGAACTTTGCAATAGGCCTCCTTGGGTATTTATGAAAACCCATTTTAACTTATGCTCTCATATAATATTAAAATATTATGGAGCCCTTTTGCCTTTAACTTCTGCACTGTTGAAGCTTCTTCCTGACACCTTTGATGACTTTATTTTTTCCGAATTCCTTGATATTAAAGATGACTTCATTTCTTGACATCAATGACAATTTTAACTTTTAGGACTCAAAATGTCCAACAATCTCCCCCTTTGTCATTGATGGCAACCCAAAAATGTTTTACCAAAAACTTGACTTCTTCTTCACTGCTCCCCCTGGGACACTGCTCCCCCTGGCTCAATGCTCTCTCAAATATCAAATCTCTCCCCAATACTCAAATATCTCTCCCCTTTGACATCAATGGCAAAGGGTCACCTTTGGGGCTCGGGGCTAAGAATGAGCCTCTTAGCTTAGCCCCTCCCCCACCTTCTGTTAAGGTGGTTAATTCTGGGGTGGGAGTATTTCTACTCCCAGAAAGCATTGTTCTTTACCTTTATCCTCTTCTCTTCTTTTCTAAATTTTTTGAATCCTCTGACTATTTCTATCCATGTCTATGTTCCTATCCATGTCATCATTCTTGTTCCTATTCCTGTTCCTGTTCACATCCATGTTCCTATTCCTATTCCTGTCCATGTTCCTATTCCTATTCATGTTCTTGTTCATATTCATGTTCCTATTCATGTTCATGTTCCTGTTCATACCTATTTCTGGAATGTCTGCTCTACACCACTTTGTTGTATGACCATCATTATTGCACTTATAACACTTAATGTTATTATTCCTTGGAGGTGCAAATGTCTTAGGATTTCTCCTAGTGAAGCCATATCCTCTTCTATCATGAACCCTGCAATTCATTGCCTTGTGACCAAACTGATTACATGAGTAACAATACCCATGAAAAAGTTGTCCATTCCCATATTCCTGTCTTTCATGTGTCCTGCACTGTGAAGCCATGTGCCCAAACCTGTGACATGAAAAACATCTTCCACTGAAGTTTCCTTGTCTTGACCTCATAGGTCTCCTGTTCTGATTGTTGTTCCATCTGTATCTTCTTTGTGCATTGTTCCTATTTTTTTTGAACTCTCTATTGTCCAACCCATCCTCTGATGACTCATTTTATTTTCCACTATCTTCTTCTGAAGTATCTTCATCTGAAGTTTCTTCTCCTCCAAAACTTGAAGTTGACTCTCCTTCCCATTTCTTTTGATCCTTTTCAAATCCAAGACCTGTTTTCTTTGATGTAGTCTTTTGTGTCTTGATGAACTTATCCAAGTTCTTTGAGCTATTTTTAAATCCCTTCATCTTGATCTTGGAGTCCTCTAAATATTCTTTTAGTAGTGCCACTTCTTGTGCTAACTTCTCACATTCCAAGATCTTTGCTTCTAACTTATCTTTGAACTTCTTTGCTTTAGCCTTTGATTTTTCTAAATCCTCTATAAGCAATCTTCTTTCTTCATCACATTCTTGAAACTGAATTTCAAGTTTAGAGTGTTGCTTCCTTACCTTCTTTACCGTGTCAAGGGCATATATGAGTTCTCCCTTGAGATCATAACCATTCTCTTTTGAATAATCCTCTATTTGTTTGCCTTTGTCCACATCATTACTCTCTTTTGGCTTGTCTTCTATAGGATCACTTTCATCTTCTTCTAATAATGCCATTAGAAGATTTTCATCTGGTCCTTCAAGTGCATTCTCATACTCATCATCACTAAAACTATAACCATCCCTTGTACAATCATCTTCAAGATGTCCAAAGTTACCACATCTAAAACACTTGAGAATAACTGGAGTTTTCTTAACTGGTTCTTTTTCTTCAATCATAAATAGAACTTCATCTCTATCATTGTCTGAAAAACTAGCATCACTATCACTTGAGTACTTACTTGCATTATCCGCATAGTAGCTCCTCTTTTGTCTTTGAAAGAACTTCTTTCCTTGTCTGCTTTGTCCATCCTTGCTTTTCTTTTGATGCTTATCCTGCCTATATCTTTCTGATTCCCTGTACTTGTGATCCTATTTTTCTTCACCATTGTTGTTCTTTGGTTCTTTACAATCTATTGCAAAATATCCAAACTTTCCACAATTGAAACACTTAACAGATCTTAGATCTATGGATCTTCTGGAACCTTTATTTCTTCTACCATAATTAGCTTCTTCATCATTGGATGACTCACTGCTTGATTCTGACTTCTTACCCTTTGTTTTCTTGATTGCTTTGAATGTTGCTTCCTTCTGGGAGTAGGATATTTTGTTCTTATCTCAAAAGTTGTTAGCATACCAAGCAACTTATCTCTTGTCAAAGTATCACCATCCAATGATATTTCTATAGCAGAAACCTGTTCACTGAATCTATTTGGAAGAGATCTTAAGACTTTATCACAAACATCTGATTCATCAATCTTCATTCCAAGTCCTTGCATATCATTAACAACCTCATCAATTCAAATTAGATAAGCACTGATATTTTCCTCTTCATTCATTCTCAATGTTTCAAATTGTCCTTTGAGATTTCGTATCTTTGCTTTCTTGACACTTTTATCTCCCTCATATATACCTTGCAATTTATCCCACATTTCTTTTGTAGTTCTACAATGCATAACTTTCATAGACTCTGTTCTATGCAAACCTCTCACAAGTGCATTCATTGCTTTTGAATTATAGTGTTGTAGAAGCTTACCTTCCTTATCTATAGGAGGATTGACTATTGGATCATATCCAAATTCCACTGCATCCCAAACCTCATTGCCAAGTGCCATTAGGTAGATCCTCATCATCATACTCCAATACATGTAGTCATTTCCATCAAATACTGGTGTTGAGTTAGTTGAGGACACCTCCTTAGGATCCATTGTGTTCTTGTTAGCTTTTCCTTCAAGCTGTTAAACTCTTATGAAGGCACCCACTCTGATACCAATTGAAGAACACAAGCTTATACTGAGAGGGGGGTGAACAATATAAGAGCACTTTTTACTTTTCTTTCCAAATCAATATTATGCAATGTATAGATAGAAATATTAACATCAGTAATAAAAGCAATGCACAAATCACCACACATAATAGAGACACCAATTTAACATGGTTCACCCAAAGATGGCTACCTCCACGGAGAAAATATTTTACTAAAATTTTCTCAATCAATCTCTTGGGAATTCTTTCCCTATTACAATGTTTATGGACCTCTGTCCAAAGGAGATGTTGATCCCCTAAATCTGGTTCATGGATCTCTATCCATAGGAGAACTCCTCCTCTACTCTAGTTGGTGATCCTCTAGAAGACTACTACCTCCACTACACTGGCTTGTGGATCTCTCTCCACTGAAGACTCTTGTCCCCACTTAGAAGACCTATCCTCACTCCCTGCTGATGGATCTCTATCCACTGGAGACTACTATCCTCTCTGCTCTGTCACCTCCAAAGCTCTATCTCAAATCTGCACTAAACATAGGTCGATTGGTCTAGCACAAATCTCTCAAGTCCATTACTCAAATTGTCCTCATTCTAAACATAGTCTAGCACAAATTGCTCAATAAGTCCACTCAAATCTGCACTAAACATATTCTGAATTCTCAATAAGTCCCTCAAATCTAAACTCTATGTCCTAAACTCTGCCAAATCTGCTCAACAAGTCCACTCAGAACTTGCTCAAATCTGCTCAACAAGTCCACTCAGAACTTGCTCAAATCTGCTCAACAAGTCCACTCAGAACTTGCTCAAATCTGCTCAACAAGTCCACACAGAACTTGTCCAAATCTGCTCAACAAGCTCACACAGAACTTGTCCAAATATGCTCAATAAGTTCTCTCTAGAACTTAACCAAATCTGTATTGTAAGCTTCCACAAAAGCTCACACAAAATCAGTCCACAAGTCTCCTCAAAGACTTACCTCAAATCTGCTTAACAAGTCCACACAGAACTTGTCCAATCTCATAGAAGCATAAAGAGAATTGTTAGAGACTCAATATGTTCTACACTCAATGCTCAATCACTTTCAATCTCATAGAAGCATAAAGAGAATTGTTAGAGACTCAATATGTTCTATACTCAATGCTCAATCACTTTCAATCTCATAGAAGCATAAAGAGAATTGTTAGAGACTCAATATGTTCTATACTCAATGCTCAATCACTTTCTCAACTCAAATCAGAATATAGAATAGTTTGTTTTATGGAACTTGAACAATCACTTCATACAACCACTTGACTAGGCTCAACCACTCAACTCAACCAATTGCTTAATGAAACACCCCTTTCTCACAAACCCTAGTCCAAGCATATATCAACCAACTCAAAATATTTCCAACAATGCTCAACAACAAATCTCACATAACAATGATACTCATGATCTTTTCAAACCCTAGTTCAAGTTCTTTGCACAACAACTCACTTCATCAACAATGCTTATAAAACAATCTTCACATAACAATGATACTCATGATATTTTCAAAACCCTAACTCAAGTTCTTCACACAATCCAATGGCTTCAACAACAATGCTTATAAAACAAGGTTTTAATCACAACTCTTAATTCCAGAAAACCTTGAAGCATTAAATCAAACACTTTCGAAATGGAAACCCTAACCAAATCCTTTTCACTCCAAACTTTATTTAGAAGGCCAATCAACCAACTCAACCAAGGAAGAATTTGCCCATACCTTTTTGCTTGACAAGGAGTAGATCTCACAAATCTGCCACACTCACAATTTCTTCTTTGCCAATCTCAATAAGGGTTAGAAGATAATAATTTCCTCAACAAAACACAATACAAAATGATATCAAATAGAATACACCTTATCACTCCAACTTTAAAATAATATCAATACCCTCATAATAATCTCTTTGGCAAAAATCCTTTTACAAATAAAATCAACACTCACTAAAAATCACAACCTCTTACTACCTTATTACTCCAATTTAAAAAGAATATATCCTCTTTTATAAATCACAATTCAACACATGACAATTTGCTATCACTCCTTATTTCTCCTAACCACTAATTTTATTGCCTAACTAAAAACCTTTTAACAAACCCCTTATCACTCCTAATAAAGACTTTAATTAAAACTTTAGGCAATAAAAATATAAACAAAAATTACCTTTGCCTCTCCACGGGTTTCGAACCCTTAACCTCTGCCTCCGCGAATGCCCTAGTCGTGGGCTCCTCAACCACGTGCGCTCAATGCACGTTGAGAACCAAAAGGCTCTACATGCACTATCTTCCTTCCCTGGCACCTTAATCAAAAAATGCGAAGCACGAAAACCTTTCCCTTTGGCGCTTACCACCAATGGGTTTCGAATGTGGGCTCTTGCTTCCACCAACATTTTTGTAGATCATTAGCTACCAATGGACCACCGTGTCCAACATGCTTAGAAATATCCAACCTCTTCACCTTATGCCTGGTGGTTAAGATGAAAATATTTTTCGTCTTCTTCCTCAACGAAGCTCTCGAAATCGCATACGAAATATTTCAACCTTGGCGCATATCAATCGTTCGAGGGATAATCTTCAAGGTCTTTTGGCCTCCCTTTTTATACACGAAGTTGCCATTATCTTCAAACATTGGTGCTCCAAATTTTCAATGACGTCGGTGCATTTGTCCTTTGTAATTTATAAAAGATTTAAATTCCAAGGAATTTAAATTTTATAAATTATAATTATAACCTTTGTCTTTTAAGGCCTTCTCTTATTGCATAACTTTGTATTGATGATATTTATTTATAAAAATTAAATTCCTTTTGAATTTAAATATTTTATAAAATAAATATTAGTGTAACCAAAAGAACTGAGCAAATAAATAATGAGAATACAGAGAAATGAGAATTGCCAAAATTGCTTTCTTTATTGATCTTTGATACAATTGTTACAAATGAATTTTGAATTGCCCCAAGTGTGTTTGGGAGCAATGTTACAATTTTCCCTCTCTGTATTGATACAAATGAATAATGATTTGATAGAATGGGGGTTTTCCAAATCTTCATGGGAACTCGTGCTCTTCGTTCTTCCAACTACAGTCCAAGGTGAGTGGGCTTTGGTATCCAACAAGGGACCACTCCAGCTTCAACAACTTCTCCAAAGTACCTGTCACCTGCACACATTCAAACCAGCAAAGGGATTAGTAGCACCTGTATATTTGAGCAATAAAAACCAATGCTATGCATAAACCCTAAGCAAGTAATCATACGAAACAAGTGATAAAAGCAATTAACAAATAAAGCCTTGCTAACAAATGAATTCTTTTTACTGATCTCTGATGTGCGTGTGGTTTTGTGCTCGGGACTATGGAACCGTGGACGCGCGGTGGTGGACTGGAAACTTGGACTTGCGGTTGTGAAACCGTGGATGCACATTTTTGACTATGGAACCATGGATGGGCGGTTTCGACTGAAAAACAGATTACCTCGGGATTCGAACCAGTAGTACGAAATGATGCTCATGCTCGCAATTTCTCGCTGGGTCTAGGTCGATTTTGATAGCCTGTCGGTATGCAAATTCAGCTCCCTTTTCTTGGTGGAATAATGGTGCCTTTATAGGCCTCTTGGGGTTTTGGAGGGAAATGGGAGGTGGCAAGCCCAACTTGCCAAGTGGTAAATCTAGACTGCCAGGTGGAAGGGGTAGTTATAGTGAGTCACCTAGTGTGCCTCACTTAACTGGGGTGATGTGGCTTCAAGTGGAGTGGGATATGGGATGTTGTTTTATGTGAAGGGACAAGGGAGACAAAAATGGATGAGATGTGGCATGGGTGTTGGGAATCTACCCCATGTGCAAGGACAAGGGGGACAAGAGTGGGTGAGATGTGGCAAGGATGTTGGGTGAAGTGTCCAGGACACATGTCCAATGGGTAGGTAGGGTATCCTAGGGTGATTTTCTAGATTTAATAAATTTGGAAAATAGGATAATATGCAGGATTTTATATCCCTAAGTTAGAACTTAGGCATATAATTTAATTATGCAGGATTTGGTGGTGGGGTGGTAAATGTGACTTTGAAGGTGTTGGATTTTGGTGTCTACAGTTGCCCCTTTTTGTACTGCATTGTGTACAACACAATGTGGTGCAAAAACTAATGACACTCGACTTTTATTTGATGAATGGACTCAACTCTCTTTGGTGTGGCAGAATGAATGATTATTGTAAATAAAATTTTAATTGTGTGCTTACCCCCTCAATTGGCGAGTGGGTAATGAATGAGACCCAATAGCCAATTGAAAGTGTAATTTTATGTTGCCCCAAGTTAATTGTGGACTTTGTTCTGCAGATTACCTTTTGGTTTGTTGACATGCAAGTAATGAAGTAAAGGAACCAATCACCCTAGGCGCTTGTCCTAGTGACTATTAGCAATTCCATTATGCAATTTGATGTAGTTGTAATTTACCATGTTTTGTAACCTCATGGAGTAGGCGTCATTTCTACCTTGGATTGTTTGCATTGAACATCGGTCTAAAAATTTGGAGCATTTTTTTTTTTTTTGAACCGTGTTTGCACGGTTGCGCATGTCTGAAACCGTGGATCTACGATTTCAACGCGTTAACCGTGGTTATGGTTTAGTCCGTGAACCATGGGTTTGCATTTTATGCCTTAAAAATGGAATGCACATTTTTCATGCAATTGTGGCTATAAATAGGCTAGGTGCCTAGTCATTTTCATTTTTGCCATTTGTCATTTGTTGATTTGTTGAGAGTGATGAGTGAGATGGAGATTGGAGAAGGCAGCGATGGTGGTGACGGTGGTGGTGGCTCGGTTGGAGCGGAAGGTGGCGTCCGCTATGCCGAGGTTGGTGGTCTTGCCCTTTAGTTTAGGCTTCATTTATTGTTTTGTTGTGTGTTGTTTTTGTTTTTTTTTTAATTAAGTGGGGTTGGTAATGAATTTTGTTTTTTTTTTTTGTTTTTTTTTTTTTTTTTTTTTTTTTTTTTTGTTTCACCTAGGGGTAGGTGAAAGTTTTTTTTTGATTTTTTTTTTTTTGATTTTCACCTAGGGGTAGGTGAAGTTTTTTTTGTAATGCATTTCATGTTTGTTTGCTTTCCAGGTGAAGCTCTTGGATGCTCGACATAGATGGCCGAGGACTATTTGAAAAGTGCGGAAGGCACTTTCTGATGATGATTGGACTTTCCTGGAGACCATTGGTCTTGATGGTTGTGGGCGGTTGGGAACCGTTCGAGTTGATGAGGACTTGCTTTCTGTTGGTTGAGCGTTGGGATCCTAATAGGGAGACTTTCCAGCTTCCTATGAGGGAGCTTACTATGACTCTTGAGGATATATACCAGATTTTTGTGTTCTTATCGAGGGTCCTACTATTCGGGTTGGCCTCGACAAGAAGGAGGTATTGTATCCTATTTTTGGTGAGTTGTGGGATGTGGACTATAGCAAGGGTGGCATTGCTTATTTGGATTTATTTATGATGAGAGACTTGGTGCAGTTCCTACTTTTCTTATGTATATATTGAGCAACATTTTGTTGCCCAATTCCATGGGGTCGAGGATCCCATGGAATCAGGTTCCTATTGTGTTGGGTTTGATTGGTGATCCTCGATGGTTGGCTTGGGCTCCCACTCTTCTGTTTATATTTATAGTGAGTTGTATGAGGTGAAGAGGTAGGGGTAAAGGGTTATTGTAGCTTGGTGCTTCCAGATTTGGTCTTGGGAGCATATCATTATTGGTCGTCCCATTGGTCTTCCTTGTGCTTGTGATGCTACCTCTCCTCGTGCTTACAGGTGGCTTCTTAGTGAGGAGCTCAGTCATCCAGTAGTGGGGGCATCAGAGTATAGAGATATTCTTAGCTCATTGACTAGGGACTTTATGAGTTGGCACCCATGGAGGGGCTTGGATTGGGTGACTGATGGGGTAGAGCTTCACCGTATCAGGCAAGGTCATTGGGTTGTTGGTGCTCATCTCAGGGAGATGGAGTACATTCAGTTTAGTTGGGTGCAACGGTAGTTTGGTTTGGTTTAGGGTGTTCCTGATGCACCTGTCACTTATAGGCATCGAGGAGATGAGTTGGGGCTTCCTGTTACTCCTAAATTTTGGAGGGTTGATGACCCTTTGAATGATTCTGACATGGAGCTAGTTGATTTGGATGATGTGGGTACTACCCTGAGTTTGATGCTTGGTTTGCTTCTCAGCCTCCTTGGACTCTGAGTTTGGTTGTTGATGATGAGGGGAGTGGTGATGAGGTGGAGGTGGAGGTGGGTTCCTTGGTCGATGAAGCATCGATGAGGTAGTTCTTTAGGGTTGAGGTTGCTAGATGTGCAATACGAGGAGGTTGGTGGTGATGGGGATGGAGAGGGGGATGCCCCTCCTCGATGGATAGAGGAGGATTGGGGTATTCTATAGGTTGAGCAGGATAGTCTAGAGTTGGAGGTGGCTCACCTAAAGGGTGAGTTGGCACTATGTCAGAGTGAGGTGACTCACTTACAGGTTGAGGTGGATGGACTAGGGGTGGACCTAGTAGTGATGCTATTGCTACTAGGGATGTAGATATTACTAGGCTTGGAGGTGAGGTGACTCGATTAGAGGGTGAGCTTAGTCATTTACAGGTAGGTTTCGATGGAGGTGACACCACAACTATTGTTGCTCTTCGAGTAGAGATTTCTCAGTGGGTGGCTCGATAGGGTGTGACTTGAGGAGCCTACGCAAGCAGGCTACCTATATTGAGATGTTGGAGAACATCTTGCATGAGCGACAGATTCCTTTGCCTGTTCCTCCTTCATCGTCAGTGGCTACTACTAGTCGAGGGACCGAGATGAGTCATAGGACTCATCGACAGACTAGCTCACATGTGCTTCATCAGCATAGGGTTCTCGGAGGGATCCTGCTGGCACCAACTAGTGTGCCTTATTATCTCTTTTTATTTTTTTTTTATGAGCCTTAGTGCTCCTATGTATATAGCCTATGGGCATTTTGTACTGTGAGACCTTTATATTTATATATATACATGGCTTTTATATTTTGGTTATCTCTTGTGTTTATGTTAATGTATGCATGTTTTATTGGAATGTTTTATTATTGTTTATTGATGTAAATGCAATCTAAATATTTATGTGTTTTCTATGATGATTTATGTTTTTCATGTTATGTTTTGCATTTTTATGTCAATGATTGATGCAAACTAATATGGAATATGTAGTTTAATTATTTGTTTGTGCAAACTATATGATGGAATGTATGATGTTCATGTGATCTTTTTATAGCTCAGAATTTAATTGGCCATTACTTTGTTCATTGTTTGCAATTGGGGGTATCCAACTTGGTGGCTTTATGCGGGTGATCTATGATGGAGATATGTATGTGATCATGGAAGAACATATGGATGCTGATATGGAATATGATATGGTTTTTGATTTTTAATAGTGAAGGATTTTCAAAGACTCAAACAGACTAGTGTTATCAACCAAACTTACTTGACAGTTGTCTAACTTTCTTTAGGACCAATGTGTGTGCAATTGAAGTTCATTTACTAAATCTTGAGCATGGCAATGATCCTAAGCAATCAAGAACCAGTGTGTGTGTATGTGAAGTTCATTAACCCATTATGAGTAAATTGGGTGTGACCTATTATGGGATTTACCAAGAAGTTAGCTTGCCCGTATGTGCGGTCAGAGGTCTCCCTTTTGGGAGAGAGACATGTCACCCTGCATGAGCTTACTCCACTACCAGTCAAGCATCTATAGCCTTGGTGGAGGCTCACTCCATAGTCCAATGATCTGATCTTTAGGCTTTGGGGATGACTACATAACTTTCTGAGGGGAATGTAGTACGATCCTTGCAGCTTTAGGGATCTGTGGTGTGTGCATGGAATTTGTTAATTTTGGATAGAGCTTTGGGGAATCGGATTCTCAACCGAAGTGTGATGAGAATGTGATCCTATCCTTACTACTCTACATTTTGTTTTATATTTGGAGAGCAACTGTGATAGTGGTGAAAACCACTATTTTTTATTTTGGACTATGTTGCATGATAGGACAAGCGAGGAATACCTCTTTTTCACTTCAAGGTGTCTCCCAAGTTTGGCGTTATCCCTCTCTAACTCAAAATGTTTTTAAGATGTGAAGAAGTGTGTTTGGTGCAAGATTGCTTTTGGAATCAGTTGACAATACTCAAGACTTTCTTAATGTGAGAAAAGTGCTTTTGGTCTTAAAGAAAATTGAACATTTTATGAAAGTTGGTTTTACACTAGAAATGGTTGAGTGACTGAAAATTTGATTTTATGACATATGGAAAACATATATGGGTGTAGTGTTTGTTGAATTGCTTAAATGCCTGAGGTGGGTACCCCCAATTCTTGGAACTTGTTTTTCTTTGGCCATATCATCACCACTACAAAAGATCACTGAACGTGGGATGGGATGGATGCAAGTATATTTATTTATTTTTGTAATGCGGCTACATGCTTATGATATGTTTATTGCAATGCAAATGTATTGAAATTTTGTGATATGAATATTATCTATGTGATATGTGAATGCAATGTGCAAAATGCATGTAAAGATGTTTATATACAATGTAAAATGTATGCAATGTATATTTTTTTTTAGCCATGTATATATATACATATATTGCAAGTCGATTTATGCATAAAATGCCTTTAGGTGCATTATGTTTAATGGCTCTGGCTCCAACTTTCCTTCTAAGTTGGCAAGTCTATACGTTCCTGGTCCCAACTTTTGCTTTACAATATATGGGCCTAACCAATTAGCCATAAATTTATCTCTCAAGTGCGGCAATGCATTGGTATTTTGTTGATTTTCTTTGAGTACTAGGTCTCCTACTTGAAATTCATGAGGATGGACTTTTGCATTGTAAGCACGTTTGATTCTGTCTTGATATACTCACAAATGCTCTAGAGCGTTGATGCACTTTTCATCAATAAGTGTTAATTGGTCAAGACGTGCTTGCCTAGCTTTGTCATCATCCATGAATTCTTGTAATGTGATTCGCAAGGAGGGTATCTCGAGCTCAAAAGGTAATATAGCTTCAGCACCATAGACTAGTGAAAATGGTGTTGCTCCCGTTGGCATTCTGATGCTTGTTCTGTAAGCCCATAGTGCCAAAGGAAGTTGAGTATGCCAATCTCTATGATTTTCTTTGACCAGTTTCTTGAGAATGGATACCATTGTCTTGTTTGTTGCTTCAGCTTACCCATTTGCTTGTGGGTAATAAGGTGTTGAGAAACTATGTTGGATATTGAATTTGTTGCATAAGGCTCTAACATCCTTATTCTTAAATGACTTCCCATTATCAGAAATGATCTTAGAGGGTATTCCAAAATGATAGATAATATGCTGAAGTATAAACTCCGCTATTCGAGGTCCAGTCGTAGTGGTCATTGGAATTGCTTCCACCCATTTTGTGAAGTATTCAGTAGCGGTTATGATGAATTTATGTTGTCTTGATGAGGTAGGTGATATTTTACCAATCAAATCGAGGCCCCATTGTGAGAATGGCCAAAGAATTTGAATGGATTGTAAAGCTTGTGATGGTACATGAGTTAAATTGGCATGATGTTGGCACTTTTGGCACTTTTTGACATATTGACAACAATCACTTTCCATTGTTGGCCAATAGTATCCCATGCACAATATTCTCTTTGCAATGGCCATTCCACTAAAATGACCACCACAAGTACCATCATGGGCTTCTATTATAGCTCGTTCTGCTTCAATTGGATCTAGACATCGTAATAATATTCCATCATACCCACGTTTATACAACACGTCCCCCAAGAGAGTGAAATGAATTGCTTTTTGTTTGAACGTTATTTTTGTAGTTCGTGACATTTCTATTGGGAGTGTTCCAGACTTGAGAAAGTCTCTTATTTCATCAAGGTAAGAATTGTATGGTTCAACATGTATCAAACAAACATTCTTCTCACCTGTAGATTCTGCTCTTTGAATTGATGGTTTGGACACTATTGTTATGATTAGCGGTTGTACTTCTCCATGTTCATTCTTAGGGATGAGAGATCCCAAAGAAGCCATTGCATCCACAAATCTATTTGTCGAATGGGGTAAGTTACTAATTTCATACCAGTCAAACTTTTCTAGCAACTTTGTTGCTACTTCATGATATTGCTTTAAAACTGGTTCTTTACATTGATATTCTCCTTTTACTTGGTAAACAACTAGTTGAGAATCACCAAAAATGCTTAGTATTTTTATGCCCATTGCTATAGCTGATTGAAGACCCAATATTAAGGCTTCATACTCTGCATTATTGTTAGTGCATGTGAAGTCAAGTTTGAATGATAAAGGAATTGGTATTCCTTCAGGTGTATAAAACATGACTCCCACACCTTGTCCTTTTTTGCACTTAGATCCATCAAAGAACATTGTCATGTCTGCTTCATCCTCAGGAGGGACTAACTCTTCTTGTTCTGTGATAGAGAATACTGAATCATCTGGAAGCTCAATGATTAGTGGTTTATCATTTTGTAAAGGAGCTTCAGCTAGTTGATCAACTATCACTTGACCTTTTATGGATTTTTGACTTATGAATTCAAGATCAAATTCTGTTAAGAGCATTATCCATTTAGTTGTATGGGTGTTGTTGTAAGTGCGAGTCATCATGTATCGTAGAGGATTTTCTCTAGCTATGACATAAGTAGTGTTGCTTAGCATATAATGTCTAAGTTTCTTAGTGGCGAAAACCACTGCTAAACACAACTTTTCGACATAAGCATATCTTGTTTCGTAACTTACCAATGTTCGACTGATATAGTAAATTGCTTGCTCCTTATGATTTTCATTCTTCTGTGCAAGCATTGTCCCTAGTGCAAAATCTATTGCAGAAATGTATAGGTGAAAAGGGACTCCTGTTCGAGGTGATGTAAGAACTGGTGGTGAAGCTAGATACTTCTTTATGTCATCAAATACCTCTTGACATTCAGTTGTCCAAGAGAATGTCACCCCCTTTTGTAGCAAGCGATTGAAAGGCCTACATTTATCTGAGAGTTGTGCAATGAATCATCGGATAGATTGGATCTTTCCTTGTAAACTACGCAACTCTCTCAAGTTCTTTGGAGGTGGCATCTCTATTATAGCTTTTACCTTACCTGGGTCCACTTCAATGCCTCGCTTGGAGATAATGAATCCTAGAAGCTTTTCAGATGTGACACCAAATACACACTTCTTAGGATTTAACCTTACTTTATGTTCTAGCAATCGATCAAACACTTTTTCCAGGACTTCAATGTGCTCAAGACGTGTTTTTGATTTAGCAATCAGGTCATCTACATAATCCTCGATGATCTTATGCATATAGTCATGAAATATGTACGTCATAGCATGTTGATATGTAGCTCCTACATTCTTAAGTCCAAAAGGCATCACTCTGTAACAGAATGTACCCTAGGGTGTTGTAAATGTTGTCTTGTGTTGATCTTCGAGATTAATTCGAATTTGGTTGTATCTCGAGAAACCATCCATTAAGGAAAGCATTTCATGGCCAGCACAGGAGTCTACTAGTTGATCGATATTAGGCAAAGGAAAATCATCCTTTGGACATGCTTTGTTTAAATCTCAAAAATCAGTGCATACACGTATCCCTCCGTTCGGTTTGCGAATGGGTACCATATTTGAGAGCCATTCTGGGTAATCAATTGGGACTATGAAATATACATCCAATAACTTTTGTAGCTCTTCTTTCACAATTAATGCAACTGTTGGATGGACTTTCCTAAGCTTTTGCTTGAAAGGTTTTGCATCTGGTGCTAATGTAAGGTTGTGGACTACCAACTCTGGGTCTAAACCAGGCATGTCTTTATATGACCATGCGAACACTTCTTTCTTTCTCATCAGCATGTTGATTATGCATTCTTTTTCTTCTATGGATAAATATTTTGCGATTTTGACAATTTGGGGATTATCCACGTCTTGACTAAGGTTCACATCTATAGATTCTTCAATTAGCATGTGAGAACCTTCCTCTAGTTGATGTGGAGTTGGGATGAGGTGGATATCATCCGCCACATTCTCAAATGTCTCAGGGGCTTCCCCTTCTATTTTAGTTTGAAAAATTGAGTTATTTGATGATGAAGGTTGTTGTGGAATATATGCATTTGAAGCACGTAGCAATTCTTCGGACAGGATAAATTTGGTAATGGATGGTGGGGATGAGATCCTATCCATGGCAATGAGGCTAGTGTCGATATGGATCGGCTTTGCCTTATCATATGGATTGTGGAGTGGGGTGAGCAAATCAACAGAAATCATGTTGACTTGATGGAAATGAGGTGGCTATGATTTGAGAGATGATGACTCATCCTCTCTAGGTTGCAACTGACCTAGTGTGTGTGATTGGTGGTGTTGCATGTGATGCCAATGTGATGGAGGAGGTTCTGGTTTAGGACTCTCATGCTCTTTGCTTAGCTGAAAGAGAGTGTGGTCTATTGGGAACTTCTTTTGGTACCAGTCATCTCTTCGAATAGATTCTACATACACTACCTCCTCTTGAGGATCTTCTGCTACCTGATTAAGCCCTTCAGGATGTGCCTCTTCTTGGAGTATTTCCCTAGCTTGCATTTCATGCATATGATTAAGATATATCATTTTAGTTTCATCTTCATAATCATCATCACTTATCCAAAAGCCATTAGCATTGGTATGAGGTCCTAGAATGAGTGGCATGTAATCTGGCCTAAGGTAGGCCATCTCTGTTGGATCTTCATATTCTGGTCCTTGTTGTAAGGCTTGCTCTAGGAAAGCTCCAAGTACATGAGGGTAAAAATTGTAGTCTAGGTATTCACCATCTATATCATCATCCTCATCATTAGGTTCATCCTCTTCGTCACTTCCTTCTTCTTCTTCCTCACTCAATGTCAAGTTCTTGGAAGGCATGATTAAGAGAAGAGCTTGCGATGGAAGGTTTGTAGCCTAGACCGGAGCGGTCATTTGGCTCTCTATATTCTAGCTCAATAATGTGGTGAGGACCTTGTTCATGTCATCCAAGTCCATATCCTTGCCAATTAACCCTTTGAAAATATCTCATTGGGAATGTTGGGTTAGATAAATAATCAATGTCTTCATTAAACTCTTGTAAAGGGTCCTCATCTAGAGGAGATGGATCAGATGAAGAATCTACCCCCCATATATGAAATTGATTGCATTTGATTGGGAACCCATTCTGTATATCTCACCTATGGCTAAAGGTGGGTCACGAGGGTGACCATAATCTCTGACTGACTCAATAGGTGGTGTAACTGTGACACTTTCAATAATATACTCACCAATACCTGGACTGGCAAGATGTACTACAACTCGAGAAGGTTGGGAGGTTGATGGCTCGGTGGATGAAGAGGGTTCTTCTAAGCTAGCCTATGGCTCTAATGGTGGTGGTGGATTTTCTCTGATAGGTGGCCCTATTTGTGAGACTACGGGTTGTGATGTTTGTGGTTTGCTAATGGATGGAGTGGGTTGTGCTGTGAATATGAATGGTGTTTGTGGATTTGGTAGTGTGGTAGATGGAGTTGGTGGTTGGTTGGCAGGATGATCAAGTGTGATTGGAAAATGATATGCAGTGTTTGAAGGTTGAATTGAGCTGACACTTTTTAATGCAAAAGTTGGGTCAACTATGGGCAATTCTTCTTGGATGGGGGCTTTTGATGAGGTGTTACTAGGTGGAATGGTCCTGATGGTGAGTGGTTGGATAGATAGGTGTGTTGATGGAAGCAAGGGCTCATACGGGTTTGAAATCAAATTGCAGTACTTGAAAGGTTCTGTGTCAGCTGGAATACAATGTACTTTACCTTCATGTACATACTTTAAGCATTGATGCAATGTTGAAGGTACACACTTCATTTCTCTAATCCAAGGGCATCCAAGAAGTATATTGTATTGCATTTCTCCTTCCAAGATGTGGAAGAGGACATGTATTGTTTTCACCCCCATGGTGATAGGAAGAACAACATTTCCCATAGTTGAGCATAAAGCATCATTAAAAGCCCTAAGGGTGAAGGTGGATGTTGTGATGTGTGATGATGGGATGTTGAGTTTTTCATTGTAGGTGTGGTGATGAGGTTGATGGAAGAACCGGTATCAATGAGAACTCTCTTGAATGGCTTCCTATCAATGTGAGCTACTATGTGCAATGGTGGATCGGGTGAATCTATCAAAATTTGCTTTTCCTCAAAGTCATAAAATGCTATCGAGGGTTCCATGCACTTTTGCACACTTCCCATGAAGGAATTGAATGCATTGGGGTCTTCTGTCTGTACTTGGATAGACTTTAATATTTCCATCAATGCTTCCCTATGGGGTGGTGATTGTTGTATTAACTCATAAATTGACAATTTTGTTGAAGCCATTTTTAAACTTTGGGTTAACCGACTACTTAAGGTGACAACTGGGTGATTATGAAAAGGTGGTGGTGGAATGGTTGGTCCAAGTTGTATGGGCACATTTGTGGGTTGTGTTGTTGTAGCCTGAGTTGTGCGATTTGCTTGTCTCTGTCCATGGGTAACTATATTGATAGCCCCTACAAAACCTTGTGGTAGTTGAGACACATAATTAACCTGATTGGGAGGAACTGTAGAAGTTGATGCTCTCATCGGTTGTTGATTTGCCTCATGATGTGGCAAAGGTGTCTGATAGATGCCTAGGTTTTGATTATTTTGGGCTAATGGGTTGTCAACTTTGATCGTACCCACTTCCAATAAATCTTGCACAATACCTTTGAAACCATGACAACCTTCGATGTCATGTCCTCTTTGTCTATGATAGATACAAAATAGGTGTTCTTTATAGCCTTTTGTCTTTGGTTTGTTAGGATCCTCAGGTTTCATCTTCGATAATGTAAAGAGTTTTTCCGCATACAAATTTTGAAAAACTGATGAATATGGCTCTTGTACTGGTGTGTAATTTCTTTTTGGCTTAAAATGATGTTGTTGCCTTTTTGTAGGTTGTGTCTGATTTTGTGCTTGTTGTGGGGGTGGAACCACTTGATAATTCAATTGTTGTGGTTGTTGTTGTTGTTGGGGTTGTTGGATTTGTGCTTGGGCTAGTTGATTTAACTATGGTTGGCCCAAGACTATCTGGTTAACCTGTGCGGTCTTGGACGGACCGTGGTTATTCCCCTTTTGATTCTTATTGTGCCACTCTTTCTTCTTAGGCTTTATCTCACCTTCTTGAATTTTTATCTCTTCTATTACCTTTGCTTGGGCAAGTGCCTCATCGAATGTTCTATACTATTGTAGTTGTAGTAATGAAGAGATGGGCCTAGCACAACTCTTTGTGAACATTCATGTTATCTCTGACATAGGGAGGGAAAATGGTAGCTTGATCATGATTGCCCTCCATCGATTGCCAAATTCATGGACCGATTCATCATCATATTATTTTAGATAAATCAAATCAGTCAATGTGGTTTGCTTTCTAACATTTAGGGCAAATATTTCCAAGAACTGGTCCGCTAGTTGCTCAAAGGTAAAAACACTTTGATGTGGCAGGTGGTTGTACCAGTCTTGGGCTTCTCCCCCTAATGTCTGAGGAAATGTGTGTAACATGAGTGCATCATTGCTCTTGATTCTGAAGCATGCATTTATAAATCTAGTTACATGTTCACGGGGGTCCTCTTCCCCTTTAAATTCAAGCTTGGGTATCTAAAAATCCATTGGATATGGTGGCTCAAGCACCGAAGCATGAATAGGATGATTGAGTAGTTGCCTTAAAGTTGGCTTTTGGTATTGCAAACCTAGAGTTTGCATGGCAAGACTATCAATCTGACTCTGTAAGAACTGGTATCTAGGGTCATCCATAGGACTAACACTCGAGTGTACTTGATGTTGCTGGTAATGGGGTGGATTGTATGTAGGTTGTGGGTGATAAGGTATGGTTGGCTGAAATGTGTTATGGTAAGGATGTTGATGGAGGTTATGATATGGATGGGGTGATGGAGGTATGATGGTATGCTGACCTACTATATTAGCATATGGATGTGGAGGTTGATTATGAACCATAGTGGTAGATGGAGGGTGCATTACCCAAGATGGATCTTGGATAAAGGTATTAGTTTGGTGAGATGTAGGTGGAAAGTTGTGCTCAATCCCTTGCAAATGTTGGTTGGGGTCAGGATTTACGCTACGGTTAGCATTATCTAAAATCATTTGTTATAGTTGTAAGAAAGCCTATTGCATAGCAATTGCATTTGAAGTAGGGACCACCACATGTGATGTGGTAGGTTGGGTTGGTTGTGAGGCAACCATGGTAGTGGAAGTGAGTGGGGGGTAAGTAGCAAAGGGTATTGCCACTGAATGTGGTATGGTATGAGATGTAGAACCTATGAGGGTAGTGGGTGGAGTGGATGTTGGGGCTTGCAAAACAACATGAATTGTTTCATACAAGGGATTGGTGGAAATGGTTATTTGTTGAGGCAATGTGAGGGGTGGTTGGTTGGATGATAATGGTTGGTTAGCCAGTGCTACAACAACCAACTCAAAGAGAGGATTTGTGAAGACTTGTTCTGGCTGTTGTGGGTAAGTGAATGTGGATTCTTGTTGTAATGGTGGTATGACACGGGATGGGATGGAGAGTGGTGGCAATGATGGGAAGACCATTCCAGCTGCATTCAAGTACATTCTAATAGTATCCATGTCCAACATGGTGACACGACTATCCATCACTATAGGAGGTTCACTCCTAGGTGTCTCAGGTATGGCTGTGTGAGTGGCCCTATGCATAATGTCTATGTCCATATTAGGGGCACTACTAGAGGGCCCTACATTAAGGCTTTGGGACATAGAAAGGGGCATGCTTACTTGCCCTACCACCGAAGTGTTAGGGATGTTGCCAGACTGAGATGCCATGGGGGAAGACCACTGACTTTGGCTTGACACTAATTTCTTAGCCTGACTACGAGTCACTACCATACGCTACTATGTGATAAAATGCCAAGTGAAACTATGTGTCTATGTAAATAAAATGATAATACAATGCAATACAACACGCAAAGCAAACAAACACACAAATTTTGGTCCTAGATTTTTGCTAGTTTTGTTTTTTTAAATTGTTTAAAAATGAAAAGATGTGTGCTCAATGTTTTTCCCTAAATGAATCTAGGATTTCACCTGTATACTCGTAGCTCGACAACCTGGCTATGAACTCTAGGTCACGTAAACCCCCCAAAGTGTGGTAGTGAAAGTCCACACCCAGGCAGGGAGCACAGGTCCTACCAGTCCTCACCCAGTCTCACTTGGTCAGCGTCATACTCTCTGAAGAGAAATAAATAAAATATAAATATTCAAGCTATTATTGTTGTTGGCCTTGGCAAAAAGTTAGGGTATAATGTTGGTGGTTTGGTGATGAAATCTGAACCCAGCGATGATGAAATTCAATAGTTTTCCAATGTTTATGTGAGTGTGTGGTGGTTTTGTTTAATTATTGTGGTATGCAAGATTACCATGCAATTTTGTTTCAATGCCTAGATGTAGAAAAATAGAAAATAGGAATGTCAAATAGTAGATCAGGGGTAAAAGTGCCAACTTCAGGTCTAATCCAATCGGATTCTGTTTAACAGGGCTAACCGTGGGTGCATGGTTAGTTTGCGGTTTGCCAATCGCGCATCTGCGTTTGGGATATCCCAACCACATATGCATGGGTCCTTTCTGCTAATAGAAATAGAATGAATTTTTAATAGACCCAAACCTAAAAATAATGTCTAAGTTATTTCTAACCCGATAAATGTAAAGATGATCTGTTTTCTATTTATGTGAATGCAGATTTTTTTTATGAACTCTATCCTAGGACCTATATGCAAACAAATGGCAAATAGGACTGACCTTCTAATTTACCCTAAGTGCAATGCTAATAACATAATTCAAATAAATAAGTAGAGAAGAAACAGAAATCAAAGGGTACAGACCTATGATCCTATCGTTGCTCCTTCCAGCTATCAACCGCCGACCCGCGTTTCCACAAAAAACGCGCATTCTTTCTCAATAAAAATTGTTTTAACTTTGCATTTCCTCTAGGATAGAAACCATGAACGTTTTTGAATGAGAAACCATGATGTTTTCATAGTAAAGGAGCGTAGGGTTTTAAATTTATCGATCTAGGGTCGAATCTATGCGCGCCTCGAACTCTCGAAACCTGTAGGTACAGAACAAAGATCAATAAATAATTTAAAATGCAAGGCAAAACAAAATGGAACCTTTAGGGGGTCCCACCGTGATCACCATTTCTGTAACCAAAAGAACTGAGCAAATAAATAATGAGAATACAGAGAAATAAAATTGCCAAAATTATTTTCTTTATTGATTTTGATACAATTGTTACAAACGGATTTTGGATTGCCCCAAATGTGTTTGGGACAATGTTACAATGCTCTCTTTGTATTGATACAAATGAATAATGATGAGAATGGGGGTTTCCCAAATCTTCAGGGGCTCGTGCTCTTCGTTCTTCCAACTACAGTCCAAGGTGAGTGGGCTTTGGTATCCAGCAAGGGACCACTCCAGCTTCAATAGCTTCTCCAAAGTACCTGTCACCCACACATTCAAACCAACAAAGAGATTAGTAGCACCTATATATTTGATCAATAAAATCAATGCTATGCATAAACCCTAAGCAGATAATCATATGAAATAAGTGACAAAAGTAATTAACAGATAAAGCCTTGCTAACAAATGAATTATTAGATCTCTATGTGATGTGGTTTTCTTGAGTCTGTGGAACCATGGATGCGTGGTGGACTGGAAATCATGGACCTATGGTTGTGAAACCATGGATGCATATTTTTGATTATGGAACCATAGATGGGTAGTTTTAGTTAAAAATAGATTACCTCGAGATTCGAACCAATAGTATGAAATGATGCTCATGCTCATAATTTCTCGTTGGGTCTAGATCAATTTTGGTAGCCTATCGGTATGCAAATTCAGCTCCCTTTTCTTGGTGGAATAATGGTGCCTTTATAGGCCTCTTGGGGTTTTGGAGGGAAATGGGAGGTGGCAAGCCCAACTTGCCAAGTGGTAAATCTGGACTGCCAGGTGGAAGGGGTAGTTATGATGAGTCACCTAGTGTGCCTCACTTAACTGGGGTGATGTGGCTTCAAGTGGAGTGGGATGTGGGATCTTGTTTTATGTGAAGGGACAAGGGAGACAAAATGGATGAGATGTGGCATGGGTGTTGGGAATCTGCCCCATGTGCAAGGATAAAGGGGGACAAGAGTGGGTGAGATGTGGCAAGGATGTTGGATGAAGTGTCCAGGACACATGTCCAATGGGTAGGTAGGGTATCCTAGGGTGATTTTCTAGATTTAATAAATTTGGAAAATAGGATAATATGCAGGATTTTATATCCCTAAGTTAGAACTTAGGCATATAATTTAATTATGCAGGATTTGATGGTGGGGTGGTAAATGTGACTTTGAAGGTGTTGGATTTTGGTGTCTACAATTAGACCTCCTTTAAACTTTGCAATAGGCCTCCTTGGGTATTTATGAAAACCCATTTTAACTTATGCTTTCATATAATATTAAAATATTATGGAGCCCTTTTGCCTTTAACTTCTGCATTGTTGAAGCTTCTTCCTGACACCTTTGACAACTTTATTGTTTTTTAATTCATTGATATTAAATATGACTTCATTTCTTGACATCAATGACAACTTTTACTTTTAGGACTCAAAATTTCCAACACCTGGGTGCACGAAATCTAGAGTGCAATGTGAATTCCTCAAAATATTATCCCTTAAATCTCTATTATTTGGAATGATCAATCTATCTCTAAAATATAATAAGTCATCCCTAAATCTAAAATATTTTTCCTTGTCAGGACCTTGCTTGACTTGAGTTTGAAATTTTAATAAAAAATAGTCCTTCTATTGTAACTCCATTACTTGGCTAAATAAACTATACTAACATTGTAATATATCAGCTATATTCCCCATTTTACTCAAGGTATCCTCTATCTTATTCTCCCTTCCCTTAATTTTTTATATGCTAAAATCATGTTCTACCAAAAATTCCATCCAACGACATTGTATGGAATTTAGCAAGGGTTGTGTAAAGATATATCTTAGGCTTTGATTATTAGTCTTAAGCTCAAAATATTTTCCAAATGCCTCCAAATGTTTAGGGCATGTACAACTACCACTAATTCTAGATCATGTGTTGCATAGTTTACCTCATGCTTATGTGACTCATATGTTATAATATAGTAAGAACCCCACCCAAATATTTGATAGAAGCATCTATTCAAACTATGAATTTATAGGGGTTAGGTATTCTAAGAATTGAGGTGATCATTAATTTCTCCTTTAAATTTTTGAATACCTCTTCACATTGATCTATCAATTTTTAGATCTTCTCTTTCCTTTAAATAATTGTTATTGGATTAGTAGTCTTTGAAAACCCTTTTACAAAATTTTTATAATACCTTGGTATGCCCATAAATCTTCGTATCTCAATAACATTCATGGGTGTAGGCTAGTTTATAATTGATTCATTTTTCTTGGGTTCCATAGCAACCCCATCAGTAGATATAATATACCCTAATTATTGTACTTGAGGTATATAAAACTCACACTTAGACAACTTCCCATTCAATTGATGTTTCTTGGGAATTTCAAGTGCAGTCCTCATGTTTTGATCATACTCTTATTTTTTTCATGAGTAGATTAAAATATCATCAAGAAATACAAACACAAAATGATATAATTATTCTCGAAACACACTATCCATAAGGTTTATAAATGCAACTAGGGCATTTTTTAAGCCAAATGACATAAATGTGAGCTCATAATGTCCATATATGATTCTAAAAGTCAGCATTTGTTAAGCCAAATGATATAAATATGAACTCATAATGTCCATATCTAGTTCTAAAAGTCATTTTGTGGGTGTCTTCTTCATGAATTCTTAATTAGTGGTATCTGTATTTGAGGTATATTTTGGAGGAGATTGTGGCTCCTTTTAAATGATCAAAGAGATCATCAATTCTGGGTATAGAATACCTATTCTTGATAGTCACCTTATTGAGAATTTGGTAATCAATGCACGACTTCAAATATCCATCTTTATTTTTAACAAAAAATGATAGACGCATCCTATAGAGAGACATTAGGCTTAATAAGTCTCTTTTTTGAAGTTGATTTTGAGCTCTAGTAACTTAATTAAGGTCATTCTATATGGTGACTTAGCTATGGGTCTCACTCTAGGTAGTAGTTCTATAGAGAATTCAAATTCTCTCTATGGAGGAAGACCTAGCAAATATTCAAGGAATACATCCCTAAACTCATTTAGCATAGGATACCTTTGGAAAAGACCTGAGTTGGACTCAATTTCTTCCTATGAAGCCTTTCCTTTCTTGTTTGTCCCTACTATCTTGAAACATGTTCCTATTTCTTAGTCTTATCCCCTTAACTCCTTTTATATGGTATTTTTCCACCTTACAAAGTCTGCACTCTTTTCTATGCTAAGTTCTTTATATTTTTTCAAAAGTCTTCATATAATTGAAATATGTTTTTCTAGCCTTTAGGAATATCCTTAAGATTAAGTAAACTAACTATATTCAAGTACATACTTTAATAGTTGTATACATTTCTAATAATACTCATGAACTGACAAGTTTTCTTGTTGCAAGGTGGAGAATTCTGTAAATTTCTCTATATAAAATTCCTTGATCAAAAATCTCTTTTTGACTTCTTCTAGAAAGGTTTCCCACTTGAGATTGGCATCTTCGATATCCTTACTCTTTTTATAGGTGGTCCACAAATCTAAAGTTGGTTCAACTAAGTGGATAACTTCCCATGATGTTTTAAATTCTAATGAAAGGGGTTTCATAGAGGAGTATGTTTCAACCTCATTTAGCAAATTTTTATCTGCATTTCCATCTTCTCTACCATTGAATTTGGAGATCTTTATATTTTTCATATCCTTGGCTAATTCAGCCCCTACTCATTTTCTACTCGTTCCCTCTAATTCTATAGATGCTTCTTCCTATCTAACCTCGGGATCTTTACCCCTAGTTAAATTTTTCTATCAACCTCTATTTTTGAATAATCAATTCATGTTGTTGAACCATTTGAGCTCTTTTTTATTTCATATGTTCTCTTTATTGGTTCATCTGACCTTAGAGTAATTAAATTATTTTGGTCAAGCTCTTGTCCTTCCTAACAGGTTTGCCAACTTGGGGTCTATCGATCACATCCTTACTTCTATATTATTTTCTAGTTTCTTTCCTTATTACCTTACGAAATACCTTTATTAGACTAAAAGCTTGCTCTTCATACTAAGTTGTTACAAGGTTCTTTGATGATCCTCCTATTAAATTAGGAGCCATGTTTCTCTGAATGAAAAAGAGCTATGTTAATTGTTTGGTTTAGGTTTTCTCTTCCAAGCTCACAAAGATGACACAAATAATCCTATAACTTAAGGATTTTGTGGCCTAGGGCTTTGCAACCTAAGGCTCTAATACCAATTGTAACAATCCAAGTCTAACACACTTGGTTGTCCAACCTAGTCTTGCACACTAGATTCATAAAGAGAAAATTTTGAAACGGTACATGGCTAGAAAGGACTCAAGGTAAATTTTTTGATACAAATGGTTAAATGATCACCCAATAGTTTATTAGTACGAGGTATAGGAAGCCTACTTTTGAAAATATTATCCATTGTAGACAGTCTTCCAAGTGGACAATATTGACCAAATCCCATATAAGGTATCTTTTTGTGAACCTATCTTCTCCTCCATGAGAGTGTAGGTTTATGGTTGGGGTTGTTCTCTAGGGACCATAACACCTAGAGTGTGGATGCATACTCTCTCCATCTCTTAACATAAAGGACTTAAGTTCATTTTGACATAATTTCTATCTTAGAATTTAAAACATGTATGGGGTTAGCATATTATACCTTGTGCCTAGTTGAGATTCCTACTTCACTAGATTCAACTAGGGTGCATCATTACACTAGATCAAGACCTGGTATATCTTGTCATGGCACGATTGACAATGAGTTATCCCATACCAACTCGTCACTGAGTAAACTAGTGCCAATATCTTCTTGGATTTCTCCTAATTGTACAATGAGAAAGGGACCCATCATCGTATTACTCGTTCAATGATCTAGAGGTGATGTCTCATACCATCCCTCGTTACCTTCACATCTTGACCTTACACACCAAGAATGCAACCACTCCTGAATCATAATGAGTTACCTACTTGTAACCACCCATATTGGGTGTTAGATTTTTACCATATTCCATGGTGGATTACTTAGATAGACAATAGATATCAAGGTCGTTCATCCTTCGCGATAATGTTAAAGTTGGTACAAGGTTTACCAAAGTCTCCCCACTCCACTCTAAATTGTTTTTCATTTTATACAATAATATTTTAATATAAGTCTAAAGCTTTTCCAATAAAAACATGTCTTTTAGCAAGAACATCTCTTTTATTAATTAGTAATAAATCATGGATTAGTACCTCTAACTAACTTTAATTTTCAAATAAAGTAATATTCAATTCATTTAAATTAACAAAAAGCTTAACAACTCATATGTAAATAAAATATATTTTAATTTAAGATAAAACAACTTAATTGATATTTCATAAAACATTGAAAAGAAATAACTTCTATAAATAATCTCTTTAAAATATTAAATAGACATATATTATCTATTTAATTTATCACAAAATATGCAAACATAGGTTTCATAGTAATTCGAGCAAATAAATAAGCAATCATGCTATAGAGTTATTTATTTAAGCGCTCACATGATCTTGTATAATTTACCTAAATAAAATATCACTTCCTGTCTTAAGACTTGGACGTGATATTATCAAGCACGAAAAAAAGGTTAGTTATAAGGATTTTATTTTATCAACTAAAATAAGGTTAAGTGTTGAACACATTTGGATACTGGAATTTTTCTTACATGAGAAGACATTTTCAAAACTAAATTAATGCGCGGCCAAAGCACGCTTTTCGAAGAGGGGGCTATCGGGTTTTACAACTTCGTTAAGGGCAAAAACTTAAGTTCTCTCATATCTATGGAACACATATGCGATAATAAGTACAAACTATTCGAATGCAATTTTCATACAAGCTACTAAACTTAAGCCTCATTTTAAATGTTGAGGATTACGTCCTTTATTTTCGGCTATGAAATAATAGTTAAAAATTTCTTCAAATAGAAATCCCTACATGTCTAAGCAAATGAAAAATATTACTTCATTTATCATTATCAGTCTAATCAACCTTACCTATTGAAGAACAACCAAATACTCAATGATAAAAGCAAAGTATGCTTTATTGAAGGCTTCATGGATTTAATCCTACCATTCCATATTTTGGGTAAATAATCCAATGTGCAACCCAACGCGATAGCTGATCGTTTCAAATATAATAAAGACTAGGCAATACCCTATCAGATTTATATTTACATTTTCAAGAAAGAATTTGAAAACATTGGTGGTAAAATGAATGAACCAATAAGATCAATATTTTAAACAAATATTTCACTTACCAGTTCATGGCTGAATTTAAAATCGGGTCTTCTCTTATCTGAGTAATCGATTTGAAGCCTACCCCTTTAATCTTGGAGTAATATAACCATTCATTGATTTTCATAAGGAGAAAATATTATTATATGAAGTTCCTTTACATAATGATAAATCATTTGATTTTCTAAATTGACAAACACACAACATATTAACGATGCAAACAAATAAATATTCAGTTACATGGTAACCCTATTATCAGCTTTACAAAGGCAAACACTCGTAAGATAGAGAATGTAGTTCAATCTATTTAATGAAATCTCCCATCGAAAGTCATAGAAGGATAAATTATTTCAATCAGCATAATTACTTGACATCCATCGCTACATGCAGAGATAATTTATTTATTAACACATTGTTTGATATTTAAATTTCAATTATTAAACTTTATCGGAGGCCAAACATGCATTACCAAATGCACTAATAATCTCAAATTTACATAGACAAAGACTAAAAATTAGAATAGGGCTTTAATACTAAATCGTATATTTTGACGTCGTAAAAGGTAATGCAATCTAAGATAAAAAAATGTAACATCCAAATTGATATCAAAAGGTATAAATACTATGATTTAATTCTTCAAATGAAAATGGAGTTCTACAGAAAGTAATATCAAAGTTTAATATAGAATTTTTATTCATAGTGGACTTTGCTCGAACTATGATGTTTTATTAACTATATCATTCAATTCTCATGCTGAAAATAATTTACCCAGCGATAATTGTGAGTACATAGTTCCAAGCAAATTTTATAAAAGACATTAATCAAATTATATTTACACATGTATCACAGAAAGATACAAGGGAAGTCCATATGCTTTACTACCTATATCTATCAACTTGAATTAAAATGACTAATTCATGCCTGTGCAATTTCTTCTTTAACATGTAAGGCATTAATGTTGGCATCCATACACAAAGCAGTTTCTCCTCCGTTGTTCACCAGCGTAGTCCCAAATTTAAGCAAGCTTTCTCCATCACAACCGATAGAAAAAGTAGGGTCGATGGCATCGTGGGATTAGAATGTCCCAAAGCATGTATGCATCTATATGACCATTCTTCTAATTATGCAACCACGACAACATACAAATGTAATGTAACAATAATATAATATAGTGCTTTTCAATTATATACTAATCTAGATTCAAACTCATACTTCAAAACTCAAACATCGGTGTAACACAGAGCAACGTCCTACTTTTTTTATGGATTTAAAACAACACTCAACGAACATTAAAGAGAGGAATTGTATTCTTCCTTTATATTTTAGTTTATTTTTCTTATTATTGTTGTGATATAAGTTTAACAAAGGCTATATCTTTCCACTATCTAAAACACTCAAACTTGGCTAGAATTCAAATTCAGCTATCAAGGGTTTTAAAGAAAAATGAATATATCAAAACAACATCATTACAGTAAATATTAAAACCATCGCAAACTTCTATACACTACGCTTTATAAGGAACACAATCTATCATATCATTTCAACAAGTATTAATATTTCCAGAACATTATATTAACAATACAATTAAGAAAAATGAATAGGGCTCCAACGTAGAAATTATTGTTAGTAAGACACAGAAAGCATCTTCCCTCTTCTAATCAATCCCTTTCCAAATGTGTATAATAGAATGTCGAGGTCTAAAGATACCAAGATAAATTAAGCTTTTTTCATCCACCGATTTATAAAAAGCAATAAGTAGACTAATTGAAATATTTGGCACAACATGCATTTATCCACCTTCGAGTATTCGTTGGGTGTCATCTTATTGTAAGGTTTATAGAGAAATATGCATATTCATACCATAGGCTTGTGCTTGTTTACATATAAATGGAAAAGACTTTTAATTTTTATTTTATTATTATATTTATTTTTAATAATTATTTAAATTAGTTTATAAATAACATAAAATATTTAACTAACATTTAAATTATTTTAAATATTTGTTTAACCAAAGCAAAAGATATCAATAACAACCAAATGCATTCTCAAGATAAAACATACAAAATACTTATTATTTGATGCACCTATATGAATGAGTGCAATATTATGGGCTTCTATATGAGTGCAATATTATGGGCTTCCATATACTCAAGAGTTGCGGTATTATTTCACACCTCCATCATATCTCTCCTTATATCTTGCGATCAACTCTTATCTTTATGCTTGAAGGAAGGTATTTTTTTCCTACAGTCACAAACGCGATCATCAATACCACGTTTTAGAAGCAAAGAAAAAGTATAGTTTATCAATCTAATAATTATACTAGTAGGGTAGTTACATCTATTTCATTATTCTCTCAAAATTTTGCTTAAGGCAAAAATTATTGAGCATAGTGAAAATTCACTGTAGGTACTATGGATAGTTGGCATTGGCCACATAACCTAGAGTTGATTATTTTTTAATATTTTATTATATTAATGACTAGAAAAAGGGTTTATGAAGATGGGTATATAAAGAAGGAATATTGTCATTGTAATCAAGGAATCATATCAAGTATTTTTTGTAATAGTCTTGGCTCGTGGAGCAGATTTGGAGTGATTCCTTTCTTAAGGAGTATTATTGGTGTTGCCCTACCCTAAGGGTATTATCTATATCTATGTCTCATTATGTGGATTATTACTGTGGTTATTATTTGTGGATTAATGTTTATCATTCTTTAAATGGCAGATCAATTTTGTTGATGAGAATTGAGGTTTATAACATCCTCTATCCCATTTTGAAGGTTTTAACCTTTTTGAAAACAAGAGTCAAAACTATGTTAGATATTTGGGATAATTATTTTTGCACTTTGATGATTTGGAGGATTACAAAAGCAACTTTTAACTTGCCATCATATTTAAAATATGTGTTTAAGAGAACTTGTGAACTTATTGCAAATGAAGTATAAGTTAGATTAGGTATATTTGTTGTTGATATCCTTGAGACTGGTGTTAGCCAAACAAATATCACATCCAAAATTATAAATTAGGTATTGTTTACCCCTCCTCCAAATATGTTTTTATCCTTCCCCCTTGCAACTAGGATTAATTGTAAATGCCACGTATCTTTTTTCTAAGTGGAAATAGGTTTATCTTGCAAATCAAATAGGGAAAACCAAAGTTGAAGTCAAAATTCAAGTCTTAGGTTGGCACCTCCTCCATTTTAAACCCCCAAAATCTACCCTTGTTCCTATTCTAGATTGTGCTAATGAATGTGCTTTTTGCTTATCTTTTAGAGACTATCAATCATTTGTTATGGAAAACTAAAGTTGAAGTCAAAAGTCAAGTCTTAGGTTGGCACCTCCTCTATTTTAAACTCTCAACATCTGCCCTTGTTCCTATTCTAGATTGTGCTAATGCATGTGCTTTTTTCTTATTGTTTAGAGACTATCCCTCATTAGTTATGGTTCTACAATTTTATTCAAAGATTTTAATCTTTCATTGGTTTATTTTCCCAAATATTCAAATATTATGAAAAACATCTCTTCTAGATTTTACCAATTTTGTCTTTTAAAGTCCTCTATGCAAACCTTGATCACCCTTAAGCATGTTTGAAAGTAAAAACTAAGAGATGTCATGGTGTGCTTTCTGGTTTGATGCCTCATTATGGGCTATTTTTAGTAGTTATGGATATTTTAACAACAAAAGTCAATAGGAGAGCTTTTTATTTTTTATTTTCAAAATTACGTGAGTGGATTTCTTAAAATTACATTAAAAAAATAAATTTGAATCAAGAATAACAAGGTGTAGGACGGATTTTTTGGGTGTTGTTTAGTAGTTGAGATTCCAAAGCAAACATGTCTCCACACTCTAAACATGACTTTAATAAGCTTTCCTGCTTCCTTGCCCTTGTCCCGTCTAGATATCTATTTAATGAACCTTCATTTCTCCCACCTTTTCATTGTAATTTATCCACATCTTCCCGGCTTTAGTCTCTGTTGTGAGTCGCTTTCAGTTTGGGGTCATCAAAGTTTCAGTTGTGGGTGAGTTCAGGATCCATCCCTAAAATGGCTTCCTTGGAGTGAAGTCTTCTCTCTAATTTAATCATTTTTTATAGCACCATGAGTTTAAATAGTAATTTTATTTCCTATGAATTGAAGGAACTATGGCATTTGTAGAAATTTTCCTAGTGGGATTTTTCTCAATAGGTAGATTTGGATTTGCTTACAGTTGGACAAGCGCTCATACCACATTTTATGGGAGAAGTGATGCATCTGGAACAATGGATAAGTGTCTAATTCTCTTGCATTGTTCACCAGAAGATAGAATTGAGATCTTGCATTGTAACATGGGAAAATTGTTTCATATCATGCAGGGGGTGCCTGTGGATATGTCAATCTATACAACCAAGGATACGACACCAAAATTATAGCTCTGAGTACCCCTCTCTTCAACATGTGGAGCGTGTTATAAGATAAAATGCAACGATGATCCACAATAGTGCCTCCCTAATAAAATTATGGTCACTGCCACCAACTTCTGCCCACCCAAAAATACCCTACCTGATGATGTTGGGGGGTGGTGTAACCCCCCACTATAGCACTTCGATCTCGCACAACTTGTATTCCTAAATATTACCAAGTACAAGGCTGGCATTGTCCCTGTTCTCTACAAAAGGTCCCAAAATGGACCAATCATCCAAAAAATGCTTTAAAGTTCCCTGTTGCCAACTAGTCAAATATATACAGTATGATGCATTGAAATGTATCTATGGTATTACAGAGCCCGAATGGCATTCGATTATATGTATAGATGTCATTCTCCACAATAAATGTGGTCTTCAACTTATCCTCCTTGGCTATACTGATTTGATTGTACCCT
This sequence comes from Wollemia nobilis, assembly GCA_028583015.1. Classification (NCBI taxonomy): domain Eukaryota; kingdom Viridiplantae; phylum Streptophyta; class Pinopsida; order Araucariales; family Araucariaceae; genus Wollemia; species Wollemia nobilis. The sequence goes on along the minus strand of JAQPPZ010016710.1, from coordinate 7,165,601 downwards.
AAAAACCCATCCAAGAATGAATAGATCTTATGTCCTACGACTTCTTCTAGGATAGAATCTATAAAAATAATAGGGAAGTGGTCCTTAATAGTTACTACATTCAGACTCCTAAAGTCTGTGCATATTCTAATATTATCCACTTCCTTCTTCAAGGTGATCACTATAGGTGATACCCATTCACTGGTTTTCAGCATGAATATGATTCCTGCCTCCAACATCTTTTCTATCTCTGCATTCACTAATGTAGCATACTTTAAATTCATTCTATATGGTCTCCTCCTTACAGGTTGAGCTCCAGGAATTAGTGTAATATTGTGGACACATAACTGTGGTGGTACTCCCTTCAGGTCCTTATATGTCCATGCAAAGACATCCTTATATTCCAATAATATATTAAAAGTTATCGCTTTTAGTATAGGGTTCTAATCATCATCGTAGTGAATCATACTTGGTTCCTCCTCCGTTCCTAAATTGATGTACACTATCTGAGGTCCTTCATATTTGATATTCTTCATCTCACTCACTGCTTTATCTATATTCTTAGGGTGTTCTAGTCTTGTATCAATATCTGCATCTCCTATTGTATACTCTACAAAATATTTTAGGAATGTCCATTTCTCTTTTGCCTCCTTAGGTTCTTGATTGACTTTTGGTTCATCTTGTTTTTCCTTGATCTCCTCTAACTCAATACAGAGGTAGTTGGGCTGAAACATTTTGTACTCCTCCATTTTCCAATGAAGAAGTCCACTATCAGATCTAGCTTCATCTTCACTACATTCATCCAGGTACAACATTCCTTCTCCATCAGGTTCATACCCTTCACCTCCTGAGGAATTTTTTGTTTCATCCATCGTAGCTACATCCTCACTGAATTTTTGATTAGCTAGATTAATCATATATTTACGTTGTCTCTTCTTGAAAGTGATCTGGTTATTTCCCCAATTGTGATTAACTTTGGCTACTCGTAGACATCCTCTCCCCAAGATAGCATCATATGCAGGCTTTTGCATTGTAATCACAACTAAATCCAAGAAAAATCTTGGTTAACTATCATCTCTTGTTATGATGTCAAGGATCCCTTTGTCTCGATACCATATTGATTAGCACCATATAATCATAAGCTCGATGCCCATAGAGATGGAGTGCCTAGTTCTATCCAGGTTCTTTTAGGTAGCACATTGACACTAGATCCTCTGTCCATAATCACTTGTGTCAATTTATGCCCTAGGATCTCCATATGAACTAATACAGGTTTCTTTCCCACATTAATAATTAATATGGTCGAATCCATGAATTGATATTTGCTTTCCTTCCCCTGAAGTGGTTGGCTCTGCACTTCCATCATCTTATGCGATTGTATTTCTTCCACCATTGATTTCTGCAATTCTGGAATAGCTTCCAATAGGTTTGACACTTTAATCTCTATTGTGGTGTCCAAAACTTGTGCTGCCTAAATTTGCATAATCACCTTCTCTTCTGATGGCTTTTCCAGTTCCTTTTCTTCATCTAACTTCACTTTTTTATCTTTTTGTGCTTCATCCTATAGTATTTTCTTTGCTACTTGCCAGCGTTGCTTTTTCTTTGTTGGCTCTGGGTACTTATCCTTTTTATCCTGATTCATCATCATGGCTAATACTTCTTGGGTTTCCTCCTTAACTTGAGGAACCTCAATGTCTAAATAATTGACATTCTACGGGTTACTTGAACTCACCTACTTTGGAAAATTCGCTTCTTTGTGGTTTCCCAGACCACACCATCTATACATATGTGTAGTACTTGCTTGTGGTGTTTCTTACCTCTGAGGTGAAGGATAATTTTTCACAAAGTACCCCCATTCTTGGTAATTTTGACATTGTATGATCGACCTTCCTTTCGAGTCATACTGTAAACAACCCTGGCCTCCTTGTCGATTGCCCTGGTTCAACCTTCCACCTCACCTACTATTTCTATAACCACCACTTATTGCTTGTTTCCCACTCCCTTAAGACTTAGGTTTATCTTTTTGCTCTTGGATTGATAGGACCTATGGATGCACTCTCACATTATATGGACATAGTATTACCTCATGTCCCATCATGTTACATATGTGGTAATAATCATTGCATGGATACTTCACATTTGTATGACCTTTCATCATTTCGTGCACCAAATGTAATTCTTGTTAGGTTTGCTCCTTTGTTATTTCATTATATTATCGAACTCCTAACAAAATGATGCTATTATCCTCTGTATAGTGTCATCTTCTTCATTGTCTGAATAATTAGACTTAGGGTGAGACAAAATTCTTGTATACGTCTGTTTCAATTCACTTTCAAAATTATTTGCATGCTTTACAACTTCTTCATATATTTTTGATGGTACTACCTTCATCTTATTCTTATATTTTGGTAGTAATCCATCAACAAACCACCTATTTACCAGGACATATTCCATAGGCATCTGCATCTTATCGACTAATTGCTTTAGTCTGCGGTTGTATGATTTCACATCATCATATTTTTGCTTTGTCATGCAAATTTCAGTAACAATATCTCCATCATCATTCAAAGGATGAAATTATTCAATGAACTCCTTTATCTAATTCTAAGTCTAATAATATTTGATATTTTCTTTCTTAAAATACCAATCAATCGCCAATCCTCTCAAAGTAACAAGAAATAAAGTTACCCAGTCATCGTTCTATCTACACCATTTTCTCTCCAAATGGTTATACAAGTTCTGATGTGTCTTGTGCATTCTTCCTCACCCTCACCTAAAAATGGTGGACATCTCTATTTGGTTGCCTTAGTAGCCATCTTCATAGAATTATCACTGTCACTTGATGTATTCCGTGGAATATCTATTTGATTCCTCCTTGGGGGTGTCTTGCTACAGTCATCATTAGAAGTTTCTATCTAAGGTATCTTGTTTTGTCCCACCACTCATTGAACAAACTCTCATGTGTATTCACTCTACAACCTTCTTAGCTGATGTGAGGGAGATGGTCTTGGCATTTCCTCCTAAGACCTCGCACCTTGTTACTCTGGTGCATGAATCTCGTCCTTTGCACTCCCTTGCAACCCTTTTGTTATTTTCTCAAGTTTCACCATCCACTATCCATCCTCTTGCATTTCCTCTCTATCAAATCTTGTCTCTACGCTAGGTGGTTCTACTTCCTTGTCTTTTGTTTCTATCAACAACGCCTCAAAGTCTCCTTCTTTAGATGTCCAAACATGCTCTATTTCTGGTTCATGTGTACTATGGTATGAGTTACTTGCATTCTATTTTTGAGAAATCTGAGTGCTCCTTCTTACTAGAATTTTATATCGTACTTATCATCTCCTATGTCTTTGTACACTGGTTTTTATCATTCACCTCCAGTTTTGTAGTATTCTTTCTTTATCAATTTGACCCATTTTAACAAAAATGCCAAATTCGATAAGGCAATGGTGCCAAATTTAGCATAGGGATGTAATTCCCATTGGGGAAGTGGTTTCTAGTTCCTTATAATGATCAATTTACTATCTCTAACTTGTCTACCAAATTGTACGATCGTACATTCCCTCAAACTACAATTTTATGCCCAATGAACAACTTATATGAAAGTCAGTTTGACACATTGTAAGATACAAAATTGTATAGTAACATGTATTGTACAATTCTACACTCAACCAATCCTTCAAATTCAATTTTTTAGGCTATCATACATAGTTTTGTAACCAACAAGTCAATTTCCCCAAAACTGCCAAATTGGGTAAGCATCCTTCTATTGCCTGAATTGCCAAATCGGGTAAGTTGTCTTTGTACGATTTGTATGAACTCTGGTGTACGATATGTATGGAACGAAAGTACATCCTAAATAATAAGAGTTGAATTCTTACCCATCCTTGGACCATCTTACAAAAATTTTCTCGTAAGCGTATTCAACTCTTTAAGAACTCTCAAATAAAGGCAGCTAGGATGGAGAATTTATAAACAAGCATGGCTTGGATCACATATTGGATGAGATCCATTATTCCTTAGAAATTAAGCCAAAAATAAGTCCAATGATTAATTTTATCAACTATTCTATCTATTAAATATTTTCAATCAATACCTTTAGACTCTTGAAATGAAGAGGAATCCCTAGGTAATCAAGTAAGAGGATGTCCTAGGCAAAAATAAAAATGGAAAGAATATTATCTTGAATTCTTCTATTCGTATTGAAGAAAACTACCTCAGATTTGACCTATTCACTTGCTATTCAATAACATTCATGTATATTTTTAAGATACCTTTTATCGTTGTACCCTCGCGAATGTTAGTTTCCCCAAACAGACTTGTACCATCAAAAAATTAAAGGTGAGTTAGCATCTCCTCACTCTGTTGCACACCTACCAAAATCCTTGTTGCTTATTTATTCAGAGGAATTTTTCTAATTCTTCTACTAGAATAATAAAAAGAAATGGGGAAAGAGGGTTTCCTTGGAAAATACCCCTGTAAGCATGGAAAGGGGCTAAGGGGGAGCCATTTATGAGAACAAAGAAGGAAATTGTTAAGATAAGACTCATGATCCACTCTCTCCACTCCTAAGAGAAGCCAAATTTCCCAAGAATTTGATCCAAAAAATACCAAGGGACTCTAAGCCTTAGACATGTCTAGTTTAATAAACATACCTCTTAGACCATAATACTACATTGAGTAGATAGCCTCCTGGGCTAGAATAACCCCATCCAAAATTTTATGCTCCTCCACAAATCCTCCTTTTTCCTGGGATATTATGTTATCCATAATCTTCTTAATCCTTTCAACCATCGATTTAGTGATTATCTTGTATGTCACATTGAAGAGAGCGATCGAATGAAAATATCCAAGGTTGGAAGCTTGTCCCACTTTAGGAATCAAAGCGATGAAAGTATGGTTTAAATCCTGAAGCATAGTTCTATTTGAATGAGATTCCTCAACAACCCTAATTAAATTCTCACATATGACATACTAGAAAGCCTTAAATAATTCAATAGGAAAAACATCGAGCCTTGGAGATTTTCCTAATTTCATGCTGAAATCTATGTTCCTCACCTCATCCTTATCCACTAGATGGAAAAGGGTTTGGTTTTGATCGGTTGAAATAATCTGAGGGATACATTTAAAGGAAGTGTAGGGGCAATAAAAATATTTTAAAAAATATATTTGTTGCTTGTTGCATACTTGGTATGGTGTCCATCACCTGACCATTGGAGTCTTGATGGTAAGGCAAATAATTCATTTGGCTACTTATCAAGGTAGAACGAAGGAAGAAACTCATGTTTTGATCCCCCTCCAATAGCCAAGCAGTTCTTGCTCTTTGTTTCCAATAGATTTATTCCTAATTATCTATGGATACTAATTCTTTTCTGACCAGTTCATCTTCATATTTTAGGTCCTCAATTTTTTGATCCAGTCCTACAGTGAGTGGCTAACTCCTCCATATTTTCTAACAAAGAAACCTTTTGGGACTGAAAATCAGATTTTCTACTTCTTTTTCAAATTTTGAGACAATATTTGATATGATGGATTTTTTTGAATAAAAATACATAGCTCTCCCATGGGAATGGTGGCCCTCTTTCCACCATAAGGAAAATTTTCCTTCAGATCCTCCTTTTCTAACAAAAAATTCTCAAAACAAAAAGGTATGGGGGGATTGTCGCCCAACTTCCATTCCAAACGAATCGAAAAGTGATAAAAATCAGTGCAATTAAGAATCTCCATCTTGAAATATCAATGAAGAAAGGTCTCTATAGAAACTAAAAATTTGTCAAGCATAATTTCCTACTTGCCAGTCCTATTTTTTTTTTTTGTTCACCTATACAGAGGCCTCACATGTTGGACATCAATTAAATTAAGATGGTTGATTTTGGACATCATAAATCTATCCCCTTGGTCCAAAGAAGGATTTTCCCCTTCCTGATCCATAAGAGCAATTTTTACATTGAAATCCCCTACCACTATCCAATTCACTTCCTCTTTTTTAGTTCTACTAGCTTGTAAAACTAACCTTTGGTGACGTTGCTCCATAAAATTCATAACATCATAGAAATTGAAAACCAAAAAAATCTCCCCAAAGTTTTTACTCTTGAAGAGAGAAGTGGGGATACCCCAACCAACATAATGATCTAAAGCCATCCAAAGAAGAGGATTCTATAAAGTCACCACTCCCCCTAAAAACCCTTGGGATCCAACTGCCATGTTCTTAGCCTATCTTCAAATTTTCTTAACAATGTTATCCATCCTCTAAATGGAAGTTTTCCTCTCTTGAAGGAGAATAAAGTCAAAATGATGATTTTTATTTAAAATCTGAACAACAATTTGATGATGTTTTTTGTTTAGACCTCTTATATTCCAAGATTGGACAATCATTGGAAACCAGGATTCTAGTAAGTGTCAATTTGCTTGACCTTTCTTTGGTTCACTAACTAGTATCCCTCATAAGCCAGCTTATCCTGGTTCAATTTTCTTTCTACACTCTTGGCTTGAGATGTTTTTAATATTTTCTCCACTTGCAGGACTCTCAGATAAGGTTTCTCTTTATACCTATCTTTATTTTTTATTGAAACATCACTATCCACCACAAACATTACAAGGGTATGATTCTCTAGATTTATCATTGCTAAGTGATTAGCCCCCAAATCTTAATGCAAAGAAACATGATGGGTAGTTTCCTCCAGCCTTACAGGGGGAAGGTTATCCTTTTTAGGTTCATCCATTAGGGTGGTCTCCGCCTCCATATCCAAGACAGAGTTAACAATTTCATACTTGTTGAGATTTCTCTCTACTAACTTGCTAGAACATGTTTTCTTGGTCTTTTACTTATTTCTCTTTAGAGTTTCAAAACCCTCCTCAAGGGATTAACATTTGAGGTTGTGGGTTGATCCTCTTCTTTCTTATCAATAAACTTGTTGTTGGTGACAATTTCCTTTGTATGAATGGGGCTATTCATGATTTCCTTTAGGTAGAAATAGACCAGATGATCGTGTTTGTGGCAGATACTACATCGGAATGAGATTGCCTCATAGTCCACTTGTTGGATCCATGATAAGTCTCCCATGTTGATTTCTATTTCAAATGGGAGAAGTTGGTTGAGATCCATCTCCACACAGATCCAAGCATAAATAATAGAGTCTCCCCTTATCATGTCCTTGGTGACTATTAAATAGCACCCCAAGAAGTTGCCCAATTTCTCAAAAACTAGTTCACACTAGTATTCCATGGGCAATGTGTAAAGACGAACCCAAACAACCACTACAAAGGGCTCCATCCGAGGGTCAAATCATAGCTTCTAGGGTTGAAAAAAATGTCTTGTAGCACCATATGTTCTCATCCTTGACTCAAAGGCTTTATCTCTATTCGCTTGAGAAGAAAAACTCACTCTATAATAGTCATTGCTAAAGAGAGAGATTGAGGTGTCCTTAAGGGGTTCCCATTTTTTTTGGACATAAATCCTAAAGATGATCTTATGCTGATGAACTTCTAAATTATGTCATGATTGCTTCTATAGAGAATTTTATCCACCACCAGGGCTTGATCTATCACTAGTTTAGGATGGAGGGTTGCTTGAAGGAGGCAACCATTAACCCTTACCTAGAAAAATTATTGTTTTGGCTTCTTGACTGTTGCGGGAAAGATAAAATGAAGGGTTGAGTCTCTAAACAAGATGCCATCCTTGTCATGTTTCCCTTTAACTCTATCTCCAAATAATCTCTTGGGAGAGGGGACCTAGAAGGTCCCTCATCGATAACCATCGACCACTCTACAACCTACACACAACACTTCACTTGAAGGGGATGCCTAAAAATTTGAAAAAAAAAACCTAGGATCTCTTGTCTTTAATACCCTAACATTCACTTGCACCTATATTATAAATTGTTTTGTGAAGATCATTTCGCACCTACACGTATACCTGCATTTGCACCTGTACCTGCACTATAAACCCTAAAATCCACCTACATTATATTTGTACTATAAACCTTTATGTAACAATTACCTCAACCTACACCTCTACCCCGACTCCTACCAGTTTTCCTGTTGTAGGAGGTTGGAATTTTGCTTTTAACATCTCTTGAGGTAATATGCTTCGTTATTAAGGTATTTTGTGCACATCTTGTTGTGTTGACTATTTCGCTACTTTAGTGTCGTCAAAAGTATTAAAACCACTCCACTCTTTGTAGATTTTTTTTTTTTTAAATATGAGAGGAGTTGTAATATTCTTTTATCTTTAACAATTGGATAAGGGTTTTTGCTTCTGCATAGATCAAATCATTGAAACTACATTTATAACCTTTGTCTCTCCTTGGTAAACACGACTCGAAGTGAAGGAAACCCCACTGGCTTAAGGTTGATACCACCGTCATCAAACTAGCACTCAAACTAACACGTACTCAACACATTCTTGTAATTATATTGTTAAGTCTTTTACTTTAAACAATAATTGATGATATCAGTTATTCTTCTCCAAAAAATACATATGAAGTTAAAAAAAAAATAACTAGCACTCAAACTAACACCCACTCAACACATTCTTGTAGTTGTATTGTTAAGTCTTTTACTTTGAACAATAATTGATGATATCAGGTATTCTTCTTCAAAGAATATATATATATATATATATATATATATATATATATATAAATAAATAAATAAATAAAAGATTAAAAAATAAAGAAATTTTTTTGACAGGTTAATTTTTGCATAGATAGATGACCTGGAACAAAATTCTAATCATAAAATATTAAATTAAATATAATATGAATATACGAGTAAATCGAGCGAAACAAAATTCTAATCATAAAAAACGAAATTAAATGTAATATGAATGTACAGAGCAAATCCAGTGAATATTCTAATGAGAGAGGCGTAATCAACCCGAGTAACGTCTTGGAATATTTATAGCCAGTGGAGAAAGTTGTGAACAAAGAAAGCCTATGTGGAAAGTCGCAGCCGTGGGCATTTGAAAAGGTCGCTCGCCTGGAGAACTTCAAACTACCAAAATACCAACGAACTATATTGGAAAAATAAAAGAAGAAAAAGCGAATCGCTAAACCGATTCAAATGTAAGTAGGTACTCTTATGCCCTGCGCTGCAGTCCGTACACCGAAAGTCTTTGGAAGCGTATTTCGTAACCGTGGTCAACAACAAAACAAACCAAACCAACCCCAGGCTTAAAATACGAGTAAAGTATTTTTCTCCTCTTTAATCGGCGACAGTTATGAGCGGCGGCGACGAGATACGAAAAAAAGTGTCATATTTCGAACATGTGGGTTTATATTTAGAGTAGTGTTAGTTATTGATATTTTAACAACGTAAATCAATAGGGGAGCTCTTTGTTTTATTATTTTCAAAATTACGTGAGTATAACATTAAAAAATAAATGCGAAACAACAATAACGAGCTGCACGCCGGATTGTTTGGGTGTTGTTTAATAGTTGCACAACCATGTCCCCACACTCTAAATATGACTTAATGAGCTTCCTTGCCCTTGCCCTTGCCCTTGCCCTTGCCCCGATCAAATCTCTATTTAATGAACCTTCCTTTCTCCTACCTTTTCATTCCAATTTCTCCTCCTCTTCCGGGCTCAGCTCTGTGATTCGCTTTCAGTTTGGCGTCGTCGAAGTCTCGGTTGTGGGTGAGTTCGGGATCCATCTGCCTTGGAGTGAAGTCTGCTCTCCAATTTAATCATTGTTGATAGCACCGTGAGTTTAAATAGTAATGTTGTTTCCTGTGAATTGAAGGAACTATGGCATTTGTACAACATTTCCTACTGGCATTTTTCTCAATAGGTAGATTTGGATTTGCTTACGGCTGGACAAGCGCTCATGCCACATGTTACGGGGACAGTGATGCATCCGACGGCACAATGGGTAAGTGTCTAATAATTCGCCAGAAGATGGAATTAAGCTCTTGTATTGTAACATGGGGAAATTGTTTCATATCATGCAGGGGGCGCCTGTGGGTATGGCAGTCTATACAACCAAGGATACGGCACCAACACTGCAGCTCTGAGTATCGCTCTCTTCAACAACGGCCTCAGCTGTGGAGCGTGCTATGAGATCAAATGCAACGACGATCCACAATGGTGCCTCCCCAGTACAATTGTGGTCACTGCCACCAACTTCTGCCCGCCCAACTATGCGCTGCCTAATGATGCTGGTGGTTGGTGTAACCCCCCACAACAGCACTTCGATCTCTCACAGCTTGTGTTCCAGCAGATTGCCAAGTACAAAGCAGGCATTGTCCCTGTTCTCTACCAAAGGTCCGTCCTCCGATTTCCAGCTGATTATACATCTGCTTCTCTGATTTCGTTGTATTACCAGAGGGACAAGTCACTGTTCTATATCCGCTTCTCTTTTTAAGTTAGTTGATTTATTTCAATTTGTTTTATTGCAGGGTACCCTGTCACAGAAGAGGCGGAATCCGATTTACCATCAATGGGCATTCCTACTTCAATTTGGTGCTGCTCACAAACGTTGGCGGAGCAGGGGACGTGCAGGCAGTGTGGATAAAGGGGTCATGGACTTGTTGGCAGCCAATGTCGCGGAAATGGGGCCAGAATTGGCAGAGCAACAGCTACCTCAACGGGCAGAGCCTCTCCTTCAAGGTTACCACCACTGACGGCAAGACAGTCACGTCCTACAATGTCGCTCCCAGCGACTGGCAATTTGGCCAGACTTTTAGCGGAGCTCAGATACATTAATTTTAGTTGGAATAAAATGTTTATGTTTATTAAAATTCATATTAAGAATAAAATTTGAACGAAACCAATTATAATTTTCTTATTAACAATAACATCGTTAGGGGAATTTTTTTAATATTTTAACATTATTATTTTTTATAAGAATATATAAAAATATTTTCACACTTATATTATTATTTTTTATAAGAATATAATGCAAAAGATTGTTACCCTTAAGGGCTAGGTGGATTGGTAAGTGTAGATGTGGTTGGGCACTTACCAAGAAGAGACCTAGGTTTAAACCTTGGGAGGAAGCCAACCCTTTGCAAATGTAGTAGTCTGCTTTGAATCCTTTAAGTGTGCGCGCAAGACCGACAACAATGGTATAAACCTCGAGTGATTGGTGGTTCCCATCTCCTATCGGGTCAACAAGAATGAGACTGATAGGTTTGTTGGGAGCAGATCCTTGTGGTTTGAACCATGCATTGGCCAATTACTAAAAATAGTGGTTGTAACCAACTCTTCTATGTAATCAAAAATATTTAAAAAATAATGCAAAAGATGTTAAAATAAAATCTTATAATAAAAAAATTAAATTATAATATTTAAACAATTAGAAAAATAGATATAATATATTAATACATTTTAATTTTTGTCAATTGAAATATAAAGTGGCATTAGCTCAACCTTGTTAGATTCTTCAATATTTAAGGAGGAGACCAAGGTTCAAATCTTGCAAGCAATACATGTATAATATCAAGCTTTGTTGTAATACCACTATGTGGTGATCCTCAATATTTAAGGAGAAGACCAAGATTCAAATATTGCAAGCAATTACATGTATAATATCCAAGCTTTGTTGTAATACCACTATGTGATGATGATGTAATATAGGTGGGGGCCATTTCAATCCCATATAACCAATTGAAAAAAATTGTCAATTGAAATAATATATAACAATATGATAAACTTTGAAACAAAACATGCACAAGTTTATATTGTTAACATTTAACTAGTGATATCAAATGATATAAGCTCAACTAGTTAAATTCCTCACTTTCAAGAAGGAGACCTAAAATCTTGTCAAGTAATACATACATAATTGTTAAGTTTTTTTTTTTTCGCCTTGAAAAACTAAGTAATTATCATTTCAAAGTTTAAAAAAATACAATGAGACAAGTATTTTATACCTTCATATAGGTCTTACTAAACAACCCCATTAAGAGTTGTTTTAAAATCTCAAATTTCTTTGAAAATTTTATCAGACCTAATACATAAAAAATTATGAACAAACTAGTGTCAATCTTCAATCATCTTACAGAGTGTCACTTGATACTTCAGCCTTGGGGTCATCAGTCATCTTATAGATATGACCTTAATTATCAATAAAGATCCACAAATAACACAAATGTGTCCTAAACAACATCTTCTATCAAATAGGAACAAGTATCAAAAGGGGCAAATTGTGGTGGAATCACAATCCCACACACTACTCCTTTTAACCAAGTATCAACTGGAATATCCAAGGCAACTTTTGATAGACCATTCACTTCCTCATTTAATTATCTATAAATATGATTATAAGAGATCTTTGCAAATGATGCTTCTAGAAATTTCACCTACTCATAATAAGGCCTAAGTATCAAATTTTGTATCAATCCTAAAGCCTAGTCCACCATCAATTTTGACTCGCCATAAACTTAGAGTTTTGTTATTACTTGTTCCGTTGACATTCTTAAAAAAATTATCAAAGTCTTTCACTCTGCCACATTATTGGTACCTTCACCAAGACCTACTTTGGACATGTATTTGTGTTTTTAATCCTAATATAAAACTCCTACCCCACATCAACCTGGACTACCTTGACAAGTTGATGCAGGAGCATCCAGCAGCACCTGATACAGAGACATGCTGAGGCAGGAGGGCTACTTCGGAAGAGTCGGCCAAGGAGGAAAAATGTCGTGATTTCGTGACGTGTCGTGAAATCGTGACAAAAAAAGGCAAAGAGGGCGAGGAGAAAAACCTGTCGCGATATCGCGATAGAAAAAGTGTCACGATATCGCAACACAAAGTGGAGAGAGAAGGTGCAGTGGAGAAATGTCGCGATTTCGTGACATGTCACGAAATCGCGACCGGAGCAGGAGAGAGAAAGTGCGTAGAGAAAATGTCACGATTTCGCGACGTGTCACGAAATCGTGACCGAAACAAGGGAGAGAGCAATCGAGGCAAATATGTCATGATATCGCAACATGTCGTGAAATCGCGACCAAAAAACGAACAAGGCGCAAAAGTGAAAAATGTCGCAATTTCGCGACATGTCACGAAATCGCGACCGAAGGAGGAAAGAGAAGGCGAACGCAGAAGATGTCGCGATTTCGTGACATGTCATGAAATCGCGACCGAAGGGGCAGGAAGAAGCCAAGGCAGGAAACCGTCACGATATCGCGACATGTCATGAAATCGTGACCCAAAGCAAGAAAGCGAAGGCGAAAGGCAAGCTATCATGATTTCATGACCTAAAGGAGAAGCGGACAACGAGAAAGAAAAATGTCGCGATATCGTGACATGTCGCAATATCGCGACCCGAAGGAGGAGGAGACAACGAGAAAGGAAAATGTCGCGATTTTGTGACATGTCACGAAATCATGACCCGACGAAGAGGAAAGGCAGTGAGGGGGAAGATGTCACAAAATCGTGACATGTCGCATTTTTGTGACCAGGAGGCAAAGAAGAAGCCAAAGGAGGAAGATGTCGCGATTTTGTGACATGTCGCATTTTCGCGACCAGGAGGCGAAGAAGGAGCCAGCGGAGGAAAATTTCATGATTTCATGACATGTCGCATTTTTGTGACCCAAAGAAGCGAGAGGAAGCAGAGAGGAGAAGATGTCGCGATTTCGTGACATGTCACATTTTCGTGACCCGAAGGAGAGAAAGGAGGCGAGGAAGAAAAATGTTGCGATATCGCGATCGAAAGAGAAAAGGATGAGCAGAAGAGCGAAGATGTCGCGATTTCGTGACCCAAAAGCGAAGTAGCATACGGAGGGAAAAAATGTCACGATTTCGTGACATGTCAATATTTCGCGACCCGAAAGACAAGGCAAAGACGAAGAGTCAAAAAGGGACACATGTCGAATATCTGGACGATGAAGCGACACGGGGAGACGAAACAAACAGTCATGGCAAAAATGAATCGAAGGGCCGCCAGATGGAAGACGAAGAGTCATGCAAAAGTATAAAAGGAGAAGCGATGGCATGCAAAAGGTGTGGAAAAATATTAGTGGCAGAGGAGAGATCTGTAATGGAGTTTGCATAGTCGAGTTTCAGAGTCGAGGGCCGAGAGCCATTCTGAACCGGCTAGAGTGCATTTTCCAATCAGAGTTGCTTTATTTCTTCCTGGGAACGCAGGCAGATTCGTCGAGCGTGAGGCAGCCTGCATCGGGGAGATAAACTACGCCTACAGGCTATATTGTAATCTTTGCAAGTTTAACTAATAGAACATTGGGTTTATGTTGCTTGTAAAGACTGTGTGAAATTTTTTGCATGAAAATATTGGATTTGGTAGGGGGTGATTTTTCGTACCCCATCAAGTGGTATCAGAGCTAGAAGATTATGAGCGCGCGAGCAGATTCGTCGAACGTGAGGCAGTTTGCACCAGGATCTGTGGTGAAGGGTTCTGAGAGAAGAGAGAGAAATGAGATCTAAAGATTCATGGTTATAGGCGTTCAGATCTTTGCAGAGGCAAGTGCAAGCCCTGCAAGAGAAGCTGCTCAAAAATGATTTGCGAAGGCAAGCGAAAGCCCTACGAGAGAAGCTACATGAAATGCGTGAGGAAAAACAAAAAAGAAGAGAAGATCACTTCTCCCCCAACCCCGGGTGTCTGATGCAGGAGCATCCAGTAGCACCTGATGCAGAGGCATGCAAAGGCAGGAGGGCTACTTCGGAAGAGTCAACTAAGGAGGAAAAACGTCATGATTTTGCGACGTGTCGCAAAATCATGACAAAAAAAGGCAAAGAGGGCGAGGAGAAAAACATGTCGAGATATCGCGACAGAGAGAGAAGGCGTAGTGGAGAAATGTCGTGATTTCGTGACATGTCACGAAATTGCGATCGAAGTAGGAGAGAGAAGGTGTGTAGAGAAAATGTCATGATTTTGCGATGTGTCGTAAAATCGTGATCGAAACAAGGGAGAGAGCAAGCGAAGCAAAGATGTCACGATATTGCGACATGTCACAAAATTGCGACCAAAAAATGAACAAGGCGCAAAAGTGAAAAATGTCACGATTTTGCGACATGTCACAAAATCGTGATCGAAGGAGGAAAGAGAAGGCGAACGCAGAAGATGTCACGATTTCGCGACATGTCACGAAATCACGACCAAAGGGGCAGGAAGAAGCCAAGGCAAGAAACCGTCGCGATATCGCGACATGTCACAAAATCGTGACCCGAAGCAAGAAAGCGAAGGCGAAAGGCAAGCTGTCATGAAATCATGACATGTCACGATTTCACGACCCAAAGGAGAAGCGGACAGTGAGAAAGAAAAATGTCACGATATCGCGACATGTTGCGATATCGTGACCCGAAGGAGGAGGAGACAACGAGAAAAGAAAATGTCACGATTTCATGACATGTCGCGAAATCACAACCCGATGAAGAGGAAAGGCAATGAGGGGGAAGATGTCGCAAAATCGTGACATGTCACATTTTTACGACCAGGAGGCGAAGAAGAAGCCAAAGGAGGAAGATGTCGCGATTTCGTGACATGTCACATTTTCGTGACCAAGAGG
Source organism: Wollemia nobilis (assembly GCA_028583015.1). Lineage (NCBI taxonomy): Eukaryota > Viridiplantae > Streptophyta > Pinopsida > Araucariales > Araucariaceae > Wollemia > Wollemia nobilis. The sequence continues at coordinate 7,150,154 of JAQPPZ010016710.1, read as the reverse complement.
CGAAGAAGGAGCCAGCGGAGGAAAATGTCACGATTTCGTGACATGTCACATTTTTGCGACCCAAAGAAGCGAGAGGAAGCAGAGAGGAGAAGATGTCACGATTTCGTGACATGTCGCATTTTCGCGACCCGAAGGAGAGAAATGAGGCGAGGAAGAAAAATGTCGTGATATCATGATCGAAAGAGAAAAGGACGACAGGAGAGCGAAGATGTCGCAATTTTGTGACAGGTCACAATTTTGCGACCCGAAAGCAGAGGAGCATACGGAAGGTAAAAATGTCACGATTTCGTGACATGTCGCAATTTTGCGACCCGAAAGACAAGGCAAAGACGAAGAGTCGAAAAGGGACACGTGTCGAATATCTGGACGACGAAGTGACACGGGGAGACGAAACGAATAGTCATGGCGAAAATGAATCGAAGGGCCACCAGATGGAAGACGAAGAGTCACGCGAAAGTATAAAAGGAGAAGCGATGGCATGCACGAGGGGTTGGAAAATATTAGTGGTGGAGGAGAGATCTGTAACGGAGTTTGCATAGTCGAGTTTCAGAGTCGAGGGCCGAGAGCCATTCTGAACCGGCTAGAGTGCGTTTTCCAATCAGAGTTGCTTTATTTCTTCCTGGGAATGCAGGCAGATTTGTCGAGCGTGAGGCAGCCTGCATCGGGGAGATAAACTACACTTGCGGGCTGTATTGTAATATTTGCAAGTTTAACTAATAGAACATTGGGTTTCTGTTGCTTGTAAAGACTGTGTGAAATTTTCTATGTGAAAATATTGGATTTGGTAGGGGGTGATTTTTCGTACCCCATCACAAGTTCCATAATAAAAATATCCAAGACTTCATACTATCCAATGTTAAAATATAAACTTACCTTATAGCCTTTAATTTTGAAACTTGTTTTATTCTTTCATAAGTATATTAAACCTGATCTTGAACTTGTAAAGGTAGAATTTCCTTACTCTTAAACAACATAGAATTTCTTGTCAATCGTAGATCCCATGCCACTATTAATGGAATACTCTAAGCCTTTGTCTTTGAACCATTATTGCATATTCTCCAATAAATTCCTTGTTGGTCACTATCCCTTTCCCTTAGTCATGGGTAGAATAGACCTCCACACTTCTCTCAAGAAATCACAATGAACTAGTAAATGATCCATTTTTTCTTCTTCCTTTTACATAGGTCACATTGACTTAGACCCTACCAGGACCTCTTTTGCAGAATATCCCATGTCAATGCCCTCTTAGCCAATGTTAACCAAGAAAAAAAATGATTTTCAAGGGTATTTTTGCCTTCCAAATCTTGCTCCACCACAAAAGGACCTCTTCATTATTATCTTCAAATATTAACTTGTATCCTTTCTTAGTTGTAAATTGTCCACTAGTTGGGTTCTTTGACTATGCTAAAGACTCTTCTTCTTGTATCAGTATTATAAAATGTCTTTCCAAACCTCTTGTATAATTGCTCCATTGATCAACTTCATTTCCTTCCAAAAGTAATTCTTCTATTGAAATCCACCCCTAATTCCACAATCTAGTTTCATAGAGGTTGCATCTACCAATACCTTGAGACCATGTCTATTAAGGTATTCTATTAAATTTTGAGGTAGTTGGTAATCTCATCCACTCCCTAGCCAAGGATCTTTTCCTAGCCTTACTTTCTTCTCATTTCTTATTTTCTAAATAAAAAAATTACCTACTAATAGAAAATACTTCACTAATAATTTCATTATCCTCATGTCAGACGTGCATAGAAAAACAACATGTCAACTATGCATGTGGGAAATAACTGATTGTGGATTCCAACTGATGTCGTTATCCAATCATGTTGTGCTCAACCACAACTTGTCACATATTTTGTTGTATGCATTGGGATCATGAAACATCTTCGTTGTGCTTTTCAACCATAACTCACCATTTATTGGAGAGTATGATGCATTTTAAAAATATGATTACATAATAACCAATAGTGTGTTGCATGTGCCAAGTATGTATAAGGAAACTACCATTTTTGTTTTATGATGGAAGAAAAACAACAAAGTTTGCAGTGAAAATTCTAATGTTTTCAATACTATGAAACCTATAATGTGTAGAGAAGAATAGACGATATGGGAGGACCAAAGTGGAAAGCTGATCCAAGTGATACTGGTGAACTATAGAGATATCCCAAGGTGGTTGTAGTAGTTTAGAAAGGGAGGTGGATGTAATTCTTGCACAAGTTCGAAGGGTATGTGGAAATTACCTAAATAATTCATGCAAAACCTTTGGAATAACTGGGAAAACATTAATGGAATGATGATAAAGGTAAATCCTAAAATCCTTAGTCACATTAGTGGTATTCCTTGTGAAGGGGAAGAATTAACAAAAGTATTTTGGGCTACTATCCCTGATTTAGTTAATACTTTCAAGGAAGAAAGTGACCTTGAGCTCCAATTTCATATTAAAAATTACCTTTGTGATGGTCTTAAAAGAACCAGTTTAAAGAAACCCTAAGACAAAGTTGTTGTGTGGGTTATTATATATCTGACCTATGAGGGTCAATTTTCCATTTTATTTTGGCACCATACAAAATTGTTGACCCATATGAGGCATGGTGTTCAAAAGTCAAAACTCAGAATTAACCTACCACTATATTTACATCATGCTTTGCATGATATGGTAAATGGTAAAGAGAGTTCAAGAGGGATAAGGTTTTGTTAGAAACCATAACCTAATCAAGTGTGTAAATATCACTTCAAAGGAAATGTATGATCTTTTAAATTATTATTAGATCCATGGATAGATGGTTTTATTTCTAAAGGTCATAAAAAAGGAGAAGAATTTAGGAGTACAAAGAAATTAGATGTTGCAAAAACCTTTGTTGTCCAAATAAAATTTGTGGGCAGGGTTAAAAAATAGCCTAGAGCTAGAAAATCACATGTTGAATGAGATATTTTTCTTCAAACAAACTTGTATATCTCAGGAAGAGGCTACGAAGCTGCATGAAAATATGGGCTATAAATATATCTGCAAAACATGCCACACCAATAATTGGAACTAAGTCATCAAAAGAGCACACTACTATAGAGCAATAGAAAAAGTGATATGATTATCTTCAGATATGGGGATATAGAGTTATCATCCCAAGCAGATATTTCTACACAAAGAAAACTTCTGCTTCAAAGACATAAGAGGAATAATTTGCATAGGTAGAAACTTCTTTAATTGAGGAGACATTGGAACCAAGTATTCTATGGAGACTCTAGAGGAGTCCACCGAGAAAGAAGAAGAATATCTTAAGGAATCAACTTCTATACTATAAAATTCCCCACCAGTTACAATAAGTACAATATAAAGTAGAAGAAATCATCCTAAGGTTGTTAAAAATATATAACAACAAATAATAGAAGGTAGAACAAGGTCTACCACTAGTTGAAAGAGGCAAATTGATGAGGTACTAAAACAATCTGATGCACAGAAAGCAACATTAGAGTAAACCAACAAGCAAACAAAGGCACCTGAAAGGGTGACCAAATTAGTTGAAACTATTTCCAGTGGAGGGGAGGAAGAAGCACCAATTGAATACTATGAAGAACAAACTCCACCAAAACAACCTCCTCTCAAGAGGAGTTTGAGGTAGAAATAGAACTCAACTACTCTAGGTCAAATACCAACACCTCCTAGAGCTCAAAAATGAAGAAGGCAAAAGTTAATTATTATAGAGGATGAAGATGAGTAGGGTTTTGATGTCCCTACAAAAATAAGGAAGCCACAACAAAGGGATTTTCCACTTGTAATGCAAACTTCAAATTCATTTCCCTCTTACTCAACTGAACATGACATTCCAGCAAAACCACATTACACCTCTAATGATTATTCTGCATATCCACCTTGATATGGAAGTGAGGAACATAGTGAATATGGAGCAAAAGTGGAGGTTGAAATTCTAGTATATTTGACTATTGCTTGAGTCATTATTAAAACTCAATAGAAATGGTTGGAGGAAGCTGAGAAGAAAATTGAGGAAAAATATAAGTACATCTCTCAACTCTTGCAAGAATTAGATGAAATTAAAAATAGGTTGAGAGAAGATGTATCTCTTGAACCCATTCTAGGGGTAGAAGCAACATATATACTATTAGGATTTTTTTCTCAATTTCATCGTAGTTAGGAGGTTGAAGAATAGGGTCCAACTCCATTCAACCCTATTATAAATACAACTATTTCTAAAGAACAAGGTCCAACACCATCCAACCTTATTATAAATATAGCTTTTTCAAAAGAAGTGGGACTGAGGCTCCAAAGAAGTAATTGTATGATGTGAGGGAAAAATACCTATGGAAAGTGGTGAAAGCTCCACATAGGTAAGAAATGCTCCAAATGAGGTGCTAACACAAGCTACATCATAACAAACACCAATATAGAAACTAGGGCAAAACATACCAAGTCAAACTTCAAAACAAGAAATATAGAAAATAGCTTTAAAGCAAGAGATCTCAATATATAGAGTATCAAGATGGAGAAATGAACCATACCATCCTGAAATAAAATCAGAAGTTGTAATTAAACAATTTATTGTTGAGATAGTAGACATTGAGCAGTATGGAAGGAGAGAAGCATAAAATGAACCTCTAGAGATTCTTGTTCCACAACCAGTTGTTGTGATCCCATAGGGTATGGTTTCATTGAACAACCATAATGCAATAGTGTCAAGATGGATGACTCAATGACATTACCTAGAAGGGTGTCTTACAACACTACATGCCTTAGAGGAATAGAACAGGAAGCAAAATGAAGAATTGATAACTTTGAGGACAAAAGTTAGACTTTTTTCATATTGCAGAGCAAGTAGTGGTGTGCAAATCGCCTGCCCAAATTTACACTTTATTTTTGAGAGAGCAATATTATAGATAGTAGGTGATGAGAATTTACTCGGAGCTTCCATATAATTTTTCTATTGTACAAATTTTCGTTGAAGCATTTTTGTAAAGTCTAGAAAAATAAAAATATTTGTTATGTGAATTCTATGTGCATAAATTCACACTTCCTAATGATATGTAAATTTTGCCCCATATTTACACCGGTGATGTCTAGTTGAGAGCTTTTACCTCTACCATGCACAACAATGTTTATGGCAGTAGAGGGTACAACAATATAAGGCTAGGGAGATAGGACCTAGGCTCTTACTATGACATGACCAACCAAACCCAAGAGCCCTAATTAGTGCACATTTCTCTTTAATAGGAAGTGCAACAATTAGGAAAATATACCTCAAGCATGTTCATGAAAGCATAACCTATTTTTTTTTTAAATTAGATAATATTTTAACAAGGCAAGAATGTAATGTAGGCAGAGATGGGATGAACTATCCATCGCCTTAAAAAAGAGATATCTTGTCTCACCTACCAATTTGATATGGTCCCACAAAAGAGCAACAACAATAATTGAGGTAATCACAACACTACAACATGAGTGGATAGGCCTACACTTTTGTCCACCTACTATACTCACCCCTATTCCATATTATTTTAATACTAACCCATAGCAAGAGCATTAGTTCCAAGGTTAGCTAGAGGAAATACAGAGGAACAAAGGATATCATTCATCAACAAACAAGTTCTAGGAAATTTTGTACAAATATTTGGATATGCATGCAACCTTGGCCAGATAGAATGCATGAGGACATGCATTAGGATACATAGGGAGGAGTGATGAGACCATAAAATATCTAATTTTTAAGAACATTTTAACTCTTTTTGCCTATTTAATGAAAACACAAGTGTATTTACCAAGTACTTGATCATTATTTATGTTAATATTAAGTGTTAATGTAGTAGATTGAAGAAAATATTTTAATTGTTGTTTTGAACTGATTTTTGTGTGTTTTAGGATTAATTGCATGATTTTAGCTTATTAAAGGATAGAATAAAGTTAAGAATAATTGTATTAGAATTTATGGACAAGTCTATAAATTTAAAAATCTAATGGACTGATGTTTTAGACCATTTTTTTCAATATTTCTATGTTTTTGTAGTGATTTGGTTCTAAACTATATATTATATATAACACTGCAAGTGCTAGATCAACATATGCCTGCAAAATAGAATTATAGGAAAAATGCCAGAACAATCAGGAAGGAAAAAAGTGTAGGTTGGTGTTAAAAATGAGGAATGCAACAAAGTAAATGGTCAATATGCTTTTTAACACCTAGTCAAAAAGTAGAGTCATGTATTTAACTCTAAAATTAGCCAATTAGCAATCGGGTGAAAACTGTGTATAAAGTAGATTAGCGTAACATATGATTTGGAGCACTTGCAATCAACCTACACTAGAAAAAAATGGAATTATAGGAAAATTGGAGCTAGAAAAGGTGTGTTGGATACTTCAAATTCAACTTGGATTTGTCTTAGACCTATTTCAAGTAAGTCAGCAGTGAATGAAGGTGTAAAATAGGAAAACTTATCTGATTTGACTTGTTATTTCAAATCTAATTGATTAGATTTAACATGCAAGACTATGTAATCAATTTAGGATAGGTTGTTTCCCAAAATAAACCTCATTCATAAGTGAATAAGTTAGTAATTTTCTTATAAATAATAGTATATGCCCATTGGGCAAAGTTAGCAGAAAAAATAACAGTTGAATAAAGGATGTAGTAATTTAATTGTTTGCATATTGTCTTGGTCTAACTCTTTTAGCCTTATTGCATAAAATTTTTGACCCCTTTCGACTAGTTTTTCTACTGAATTCTTTCTCCTTTTGGCTAAACCTCAGAGCAAGGGCCACTCTCTAGAATAATAGAAGGTTTATTAGCATTAGTTGCAGGTTTTTAGTCATTTTCTTTCATGTTATTTATTTTTAGCAATCAAGTGGCATAGTCAAAGTTTTAAATATATTTCTTGCATTTTTTATTATATCAATTCCTATTTTTCTATAGCATAAGTTCCTTTACCTTATTGCAAAAATGTGTTGTTTCTCTCATTTAAATTCTATAGTATAATTTTTGTTAACCTCCATTTTCATTTTAGCCTGTCATTTTTAATTAATTTTTGTAATCTACATTTTGTTGAAGCTAGTTTTATTTTTAATATTTGATTCTATTGTTCTTTCATCATGGATTGAGTTTCATTTTAGTTTAGATTATTTTAGTTATTTTAGTTTTAGATATTTTCTTTTTGTAATTAAACAAGATTTATTTTAGTTCAAAGTCTAGAATCTAGCATAGTTTTCTTTATGTTGCAAAGATATTGTGATTCTTATTTTTCCTAGGTTAGTCTAGAACCTTGATATTTGAGATGCAATTCTAAGACCTCTATCGCATACAACCTTAGAACACCACCTTGGTTTGACAAGAAAGAATTAAAGTGAGAGCATTAATGACACTCATGAGAAACCTTTCTTTAGGTGATTTAGAAGTCTTGATAGGGTGCTCCTCTATTTGTGCTTCGACTATTGCTACCTATAATTTTTTTAGATTAGAAGAACCTCCAACTTCATTGTGCATAGTCCTTTATCCTATGCTCTCTTCTATTTCATAATTTTCCTTGAGATAACGATAATGATGATAATTACTACATCGAAATGAAACCCCAATGTAGTCAAGCTTTTGTAAATATATCCAATTTCTTGACACTAACTCCATGTTTTCTAGCAATCCTAAACTTAGATCAAGTTCCACTAAGATACGAGTTACTATTTTTTTATATCGTTTAAGTTTTCCATGTCTACTCCAAGGAAAAATCCCAAGGATTTCTCAATCTCATACAACATTATTTCATTCTAAAATTCAAGGGGTAAAGAGGGTATCTTTACCCAAATAGGTTAGGCATTAATTCTCTCAAAGCATACATCAAATCCAAAAGTCCAAAAATTTAAATTTAAAATGTTGAGCCCCCAACTCCATATTCCATTTTTATGGTTACAACATCTTCTACCTTTTGGAAGACAAAAACCATCCAACCCTTCGTCATCACATGATATGTAGAAGTATAATCCAAAACCTCATACTCCAACCATGTAACCTTAATCTATTCTTGCAGAGTTTTTGGTTTCATGGAGCACCCATAAATCTACTTACCAAAGCCTTTTCCTTTAGTGGTAAAACTTACTCTAGCATTAGATACTCACCTACAACCATTCAAACCAGCTCCTACAATTTTATACAACATTTTTGTTTTATTTTTCCTCATTTTTTGCTAATTTTGTTTATTTCCTAATATGGCTAGACCACTCCTTAATGCTTCTTCTAGTTCATGTGGTGTCATTTCCCCTTATTCATTTTCCCCCTTGGATTCCCTAGGATTAGGGTTTGAATCTAATTGGGTCTTTGGACATGGTTCTAAGTTGAGACATCCATGTACCTTGTCTCCCTTATGCTATATGTCAAAAATTTCTTCCTTGGAGAAAAAATTGAGGTATTTTTAAATTCCTCAGGATCTTCAATTTAGTCCACTATGTCCTCTTCATGCAACATTGTCTCAATTGTCCTACCATTGCCAATGATAAATGGGTCTAGTTTGCACTATTTGGAAGTTCTTATCAAATTATTTTTTAAAATTTCTATCCTCACCTCTCCTTCTTGGCCCTACTAACCAAAACTCAACAATGAGAGCCTCATTTTCTTAAGTGCAAGTAATTATTATTTTTTTCCAGATCTTGATGGTCATCCTCTATCGTGCTTTTGCAACGATGATGACCCCATACCAAGAATTGTTATTGGACCCACTTCTATTGATGTGGGTGGTGGCAAATCCAATGTTATACCACCATCTACCCCATACTTCCTTGGCCTCCCTACTTTTTATTTATCATTAAAACCTTTGTTTGCATCATCATTATTACCTCTATCATAAATACTTCTCCATGATACCCATTAAATTCACTATCACCACCATTTAAAGACTTGATCATCATGAGAGTCGATTGAATCTATCAATCTTCTTTTACCAATTCCAAAGGAGTTGCCAAACCTTTTTCAATTTATCTACACAATGTGTTACTCTTGCACTATAAAGCAAAAATTAGTGAGCGATACTTCTTCTATACTTTACAAGGATTTTCTAATTTTGGATCCATATTCTTCTCTTGCTTGTAACTCCTTTTGCAACCCTAGCTCTCCACTCTAACCCAAGAGCCTATATCACTATGATTCTATAGCTTTTGTCCTCCACTACTAAAAATAAACCATATCATATTGTAGTACTTCTTTGTTAATGGGCAACAATAGAATTAATTTGGTAGATATGTTGGCATTTTTGCCACATTGTTTTTGTTGTTACTTTTCATGCAAAAGAATGCACAAATTGTAGAGATACTCACTCCTCTGTTTGTCCCTCCAAGCACTTCGAAAGGGAAAATTAAAAAATCTCTACAAGTTTTGTGTTAAAGCAAAGTAAGTGAAAGATGTCGCGATATCGCGACGATATCGCGACCTATTGCAGTTTCATGGTGTCCGATGCAGAAAAGAGCTAAGTATAGAAAATGTCACGATATCGCGACATGTCGCATTTTCGTGACCTATCATGTTTTTGCGCTAGGAAACAACAAAGGAAGCAGTAACGGCAAAATTGTCGTGACATCGTGACATGTCACATTTTCGCGACTTGTTGCGGTGAGGGAGCACTAAAGTGAAAATTTTTGTGATATCGCGACATGTCGCATTTTCATGACTTGCAATGGCAACAAAGCAAAGTGATAGGAAAATGTCATGATATCGCGACATACAGCAGCAAAGGGGAGCGCCAATGAAAAATGTCGCGATATCGTGACAGGAAAGCGAGGAAGGAGCAAGATGGTACGGAATGTCATGATATCGCGACATGTCACGTTTTCACGGAAGGGCTAAAGATAAACACAAGGCAAGAGAAAGATGTCACGATTTCATGACATTTTTGGAAACGAAGCCAGGCAAGAGAAACATGTCGTGATATCGCGACAGGAAGCGACAATGAAGGAGAAGACAGAAAATTGTCATGATTTTGTGACATGTTGCATTTTCATGAGGAGAAACAAGAAAAGTACAAGGAGGAGAAGAATGTCACGATTTCGTGACATGTCATGATTTCACGAGGAGAAAGTGCACAAGCAGCCAGATAGTACGGAATGTCACGATTTCGTGACATGTCAAATTTTTGCAGGGCAAAAGTGGAAACAAGTGGAAGATAGAAACATGTCATGATTTTGTGACTTGTTGAAGACAAAAGAACAAAACGGAGAAAACGTCGTGATATCGTGACATGTCACATTTTCACGACCTATCGCGTTTTCATGAAACGAAGGCTGAAAAGTACAAGGTAGAGAGAAATTGTCGCGATTTCGCGACATGTCACGTTTTCACGATGAAAAAGTGAGAAAGACAGTGCCAAGTATGGAATGTCACGATTTCGTGACATGTCCCATTTTTGCCACTTGCAACAAGATAAAAAGCCAAATAGAGGAGAATGTCACGATTTCGCGACATGTCATGGGGACAAAACAAAATGAAGGCAGATTGTCACGATTTCGTGACTTGTCACATTTTCACGGAAGTGCAAGAAGAGAAAGTTGAACGAAGAGAAGATGTCGCGATTTCACGACATGTCGCATTTTCGCGACTGGTGGTAACAGGAGAAAGCAATAAGTTGAAAATGTCACGATATCGTGACATGTCGCATTTTCGCGACCTGTCACATTTTCGCGACAGAAGCAACAACAAAGGCCCGATAAAGTTTTGTCCGCATTTTCCTTCAAAATTGCATAGGAGAATGTGAGGAGAAGATAAGGATCGAACGAAGTAATGTTTTAAAAGCTCTCCAACTGATTTTGAGATCGTGGTCAAAGAGGCTCCCAAATTAAATGTTTTGTTGCTTACCTATGTGCGCAAGATGGGAGAACGGTTTATCATGCAGCTTTCGAAGCCACCAAAATTAAAGATGCCTCCTGTATTAAAAGCTCTTGTTCGTGATCTCCTAACAACTTCAAGCTTGCCCCGAGAATAGTCATTTAATGAAGAAATATGGTCCCTTGTTTCTGTTCAATTTTTAGTTTTGATCCATAAAAACAGGGAATGTCATTTCTCCGAGGCAGATTAAGGGGGATTGTTTTTCTTTTCAAGTGCATATTTTGTGGATCGCCTCTTCAAAATTTGTTTTATGTTTTAAATGTTGTGATTCGAAAGGAAGAGGGAAGGCCTCTATAAATACTAATGTATATCTCAAGAAAAGGAGGAGGACCTTTTTGCAAAAATTGAAGCAGAAATCCTAGATGCATTTTGCTCTATTCTTAGTGTCTTTTGAGTTGGTGATCCAAACTGTTGTTCATGTGATGCTTTCTATGTGATTCACTTCTGTTTAGTCCAGTGTTAAAATATAAGTTGAATTCTGTTGTTCTGAATTTGGCTGTGTTTTCATTTGAACATTTGAAGTATAATTGAAGGCAAACTTATGGTCAATGTTTGATCCAATTTTTGTATGTGCATTCTAAGAATTAGTTGTTGCTTATCTTCAAGATCTAGTTGAGGTTATTTGCTATCTGAGGTTGTTCTCCCTATCAACTATCGGCTTCAGCCATATTTCCATCTCTTTCTGTTATTTCCCTTTCTTTCTGCATTTTCCATTTCTTTCCCGCACCCTTATCTTCAAAAAAGTTTAGATTAGTTTGGGAGCCAACCCTCTCTGGAGATTGGCCCGGGAGACTTCTCTTTCTCTCGGCCTTTCAATGTTGGCTGGGTCTAGGGCGCATTTTATATGACTAGGCGGATTCGTGACCAACAGTTTTTGGCATGCTCGGTGGGACAAATTGTTTCTGTCTCAGTAAGATCCATAGTCGGTGGGACAAATATTATTTCAAGTTGACAAACCCGCTTGTGCCAACAGTTTTTGGCATGCCCGATGGGACTCACAAGTCCCATTTTTTGACACCCAGAGGAATCAAGATTTTGATGAACTGTCTTGACCTCAAAGCGGAGATTGTAAGTTCATCTGGTGACTCTGCTGAGGGCGACTCTATTCAACCCAAAAATCTCTAAGTCATAAAGACCGGTACCTAAATTTGTGTCTTCATGCCAATAGTTCTGCCAAAGGTCCCCAAAGTTTAAGGAAGCCCGAGTTGGGCAAATCCCTGGTTTGCCTCTATCTAACGAAATCATCTGGCGACTCTGTTAAAGCTGAAGATCCAGATTTATTGATCAAAGAATCTGAAAGAAGACATCCCGAAGGAATCAAGGTTCGGTGAGCAGCCTTGACCTCACAAGCAAAGAAAAGAATGTTCACCTGGTGACTCCGACTTAGTGGCGATAACCGTGATCTCTGCAGACCGCTGCTATAATGGCAAGTGTAAGCTATCCTAGCTGGGATGATCCTGGCCCCCTGAATCTTCAAAGTTACCATGAAATTCCCAAAAGTGCCTTGAAGACATTGACGAAATACAATGGCACTAAGGGAATGGCCCAAGAGCACCTTGAAGATGTTGTTGCTTTGGCAATCCTCCATGACATAATCCATGAAGATGTCATGATCAGACTTCTGGTTCTATCTTTGGAAGGAAGGGCATTGCAGTGGTACAGACTGCTCGGGCGTAAAAGCATCTGCTCATGGGATGACTTAGCGGGAGCACTAATCAAAACATTCGACGGCTCTCAGGATCCCTTTCAGCTTTTAATGCACTTCTCCACCATCACAAAAACACCTCTAGAGAGCATCATAGACTTCAATGTCCGATTCTGCAGAAGTTGGAAGAGAATTCTAGGGGAGATCCAACCGACACCCGCCCAAGCCCACCTCTTCTATGTTTGGGCTTTCCACCCGGACATAAGCCTCCTCTTGCTGCAATCAAGTGAACATAGATTCCCTCAAATATTTGAGGAAGTAGTGCGAGCGGAACAACTTTTGCTCCTGTCAAGAAAGTGGCAGTGGGGAGAAACCCCATCACCTTATCCGGTAGTCACTGCTCCTGTCTACCCTGCGTAGTATTCACCATGGAAGATTCCTCATACTGAGCAGAGACCTGAGATGCAGCCGTGTGGAGCTCAAGAGGCAGATTTCATCCAAGTCCAACGATGGGAATATGCAAGCTTTGTCCCGACAATAGATAATATGGTTGCTTGTAGTTTCCATCAGGAGATGGGCCAAGAAGGGGAACAGGCTCAAGTGGTAGAACCTAAGAGCAAAGAGGGCACATTTTTGCACCCTTTTTGTGTCCTAGGGCATAACACACAAGTATTCAACCAGAACCCAATAAGCAGGCCTCACCAAGAGGCTGAGCCTGAGGAGATCCTAGAAAAATGCCTATCACCAAAAAAGTCCTATTATCACATCAAGGGGTTGGAGGAGCCTGTACTCAGCCCACATCTAGTGGACTCTTTAAAATGGTGGTATTGGCTCCAGCCATCACTACAATCGATACCCAAAGAAGGCCCTCCATGTGGCAAATCTCTTTGCTACATTATTTGTCAACTGTGTGGGTACCGGCATGCATGATAACCTGCCACGTTGCACCCTATTCGCAACATGGAGAACTTTGGGAAGAGGCCAATCAGACTTCAAAGATCAACTAAAGTACAATCAGATCTGGTCTGGACACTGCAGGTTCACCGGATAGACACCCGAAGTTGGGTTTGTGGTGGCGGCATGCCAATCATGTCGCAAAATTTTGTGTAAATACTGTAAATAGCCCAGCTAGTAAATAAAGTGCCGAGGGCACTAAATTTCTTAAAAAAAAAAATCGTCAACTTCTGCTCCTTTTGCACGTGAGCCCGCAGGTATGTTTATTTCTCTCTTTTTTCTTTTCCTTCCCAACAGGTAGTGGCTTCCATCTACTTCATTCCCTTCCTCTCCTACTCCTTCTTCCACTGTAAATAATCAAGCCACTACTGTTGTTTCTACTCCCCTCTCTGATGTTCCTGTTTCTTCATTTCCCCTTTCTTCCAATCCTTTGTCTTTTGAGCACTTCTCCATAGTTCCCACCACTTTCTCCATCCCATCCACTTCCATTTCATTATCTATTTTCATAGAATCCCAACAGCTGGTAGCACAGTAGCACCCTCTTTAGTTGTTGTATCTACCACTTCTACTCCTCCATCTTCCACCATTCCATCATTCACCATTCCCGTTCCACGGCCTGCACATCTACCGGTCATCACTCCATTCATTTCCATTTTTTCAATTCAGGTGCTTCTCACTACTGCCATGGAGATCCTTGCACAACACCTGGTGATTACCCAGCTCAATCGAGCTAGGCAAAATGCAGTAGTTCAAGGAATAAGGGAAGTTCTGCTATTCTACAAATTTTTGCTAAAGGTCCTGTTTTGAGTGTCGAGCGCAGCAAGAGCTTGTTGTAGCAACCCGTAGAGACGTCCAACATCAACCAGCACTCACTTCTTCTGCTCCTCCAGCTTCTTGACTCTGTTGCCCAATGGATAAAGGCCTGAGGTTTGTGCATACAGTAGAACTGTATACCCCGAGAGCCGCCAAGAATGTTGGCATTTTTGCCACATTGTTTTTGTTGTTACTGTTCATGCAAAAGAATGCACAAATTGTAGAGATACTCACTCCTCTGTTTGTCCCTCCAAGCACTTCAAAAGGGAAAATACAAAAATCTCTACAAGTTTTGTGTTAAAGCAAAGTAAGTGTAAGATGTCGTGATATCGCGACATGTCGCGATATCGCGACTTGTTGCAGTTTTGTGACATTCGATGCAGAGAAGAGCTAAGCATAGAAAATGTCGCGATATCGCGACATGTCGCATTTTCATGACCTGTCACGTTTTCACGCTAGGAAACAACAAAGGAAGCAGTAACGGCAAAATTATTGCGACATGTCGCATTTTCGTGACTTGTTGCGGTGAGGGAGCACTAAAGTGAAAATTGTCACGATATCGTGACATGTCGCATTTTCGCGACTTGCAGTGGCAACAAAGCAAAGTGATAGGAAAATGTCATGATATCACGACATACAGCAGCAAAGGGGAGCGCCAATGAAAAATGTCACGATATCGCGACAGGAAAGCGAGGAAGGAGCAAGATGGTACGAAATGTCACGATATCGCGACATGTCATGTTTTCATGGAAGGGCTGAAGATAAACACAAGGCGGAAGAAAGATGTCACGATTTCGCAACATTTTTGGAAACGAAGCCAGGCAAGAGAAACATGTCGCGATATCGCGACAAGAAGCGGCAACGAAGGAGAAGACAAAAAATTGTCACGATTTTACGACATGTCACATTTTTGCGAGGAGAAACAAGAAAAGTACAAGGAGGAGAAAAATGTCATGATTTCACGAGGAGAAAGTGCGCAAGCAGCCAGATAGTATGGAATGTCGCGATTTTGCGACATGTCAAATTTTCATGGGCAAAAGTGGCAAAGTACAAGGGGAAGATAGAAACATGTCATGATTTCGTGACTTGTTGAAGACGAAAGAACAAAACGGAGAAAATGTTGCGATATCGCAACATGTCATGTTTTCATGAAATGAAGGCTAAAAAGTACAAGGCAGAGAGAAATTGTCACGATTTCACGACATGTCGCGTTTTCGCGGTGAAAAAGCAAGAAAGATAGTGCCAAGTACGGAATGTCATGATTTCGCGACATGTCCCATTTTCGCCACTTGCAAGAAGATAAAAAGCCAAGACAGAGGAGAATGTCACAATTTCGCGACATGTCATGGGGACAACACAAAATGAAGGTAGATTGTCACGATTTCGTGACATGTCGCATTTTCGTGACTGGTGGCAACAGGAAAAAGCAGTAAGTTGAAAATGTCGTGATATCGCGACATGTCGCATTTTCATGACCTATCACATTTTCGCGACAAAAGCAACAACAAAGGCTCGATAAAGTTCTGTCCGCATTTTCCTTCAAAATTGCATAGGAGAACGTGAGGAGAAGATAAGGATCGAACGAAGTAATGTTTTAAAAGCTCTCCAACTGATTTTGAGATCATGGTCAAAGAGGCTCCCAAATTAAATGTTTTGTTGCTTACCTATGTGCGCAAGATGGGAGAACGTGTTAATCATGTAGCTTTCGAAGCCACCAAAATTAAAGATGCCTCCAGTATTAAAATCTCTTGTTCGTGATCTCCTAACAACTTCAAGCTTGCCCCGAGAATAGTCATTTAATGAAGAAATATGGTCCCTTGTTTCTGTTCAATTTTCAGTTTTGATCCATAAAAACAGGGAATGTCATTTCTCCGAGGCAGATTAAGGGGGATTGTTTTTCTTTTCAAATGCATATTTTGTGGATCGCCTCTTCAAAATATGTTTTATGTTTTAAATGTTGTGATTCGAAAGGGAGAGGGAAGGCCTCTATAAATACTAATGTATATCTCAAGAAAAGGAGGAGGACCTTTTTGCAAAAATTGAAGCAGAAATCCTAGATGCATTTTGCTCTATTCTTAGTGTCTTTTGAGTTGGTGATCCAAACTGTTGTTCATGTGATGCTTTCTATGTGATTCACTTCTGTTTAGTCCAGTGTTAAAATATAAGTTGAATTTTGTTGTTCTGAATTTGGCTGTGTTTTCATTTGAACATTTGAAGTATAATTGAAGGCAAACTTATGGTCAATGTTTGATCCAATTTTTGTATGTGCATTCTAAGAATTAGTTGTTGCTTATCTTCGAGATTTAGTTGAGGTTATTTGCTATCTGAGGTTGTTCTCCCTATCAACTATCGGCTTCAGCCATATTTCCATCTCTTTCTCGTTATTTCCCTTTCTTTTCGCATTTTCCATTTCTTTCCCGCACCCTTATCTTCAAACAAGTTTAGATTAGTTTGGGAGCCAGCCCTCTCTGGAGATTGGCCCAGGAGACTTCTCTTTCTCTCGACCTTTCAATGTTGGTCGGGTCTAGGGCGCATTTTATATGACTAGGCGGATTCGTGACCAATAATAACAAACCAATATGTTTTTTTCTCTAGCTCTCAGACACTACTTTGCAAACACTTTGACTCTACAAACCCTTAAAACCTCAAGTTTTTCTTCTAAAACTCATATTCTCTAAAAACACTTTAACTTTACAAACCTCTAACTCTTGGCATTTGTTATGCAAACCTTTAAAATTCTAAATTCTATTGAAAACCCTAGGATGATATTTTTCCCTTAAATTTTCTCTTCAAATCCTTTGACTCTTAGTTGTTTCTTCGCTTTCAATTACTGGTAAATGTCCAAGCACTAACGTCCACAATTTTTCACCTATTTGAATCGCTAATCTATAAATTTTTAACAAACCCTTCAAATTTCGGTCATTGCTCCTTAAACCTTATTACAAGGCTTTTCTATTTTTGGATCCAGATTCTTCTCTTTCCTGCAAATACTTCTACAACCCTAGCTCTCCATTGAAACCCAAGAGATACAACTTGTATCATTGTGATTTTGGAGATTTTATTCTCCAACGCTCAATAAAATTGTATCATATTGTAGTACTCCTTTGTTAATAGGAAACAATGGAATTAATTTGGTGGACAACCAATCAATATGATTTTTTCCCTTTCTTTTTTCTTTTTTTTTCTCTAGCTCTCAATCATCGCTCTGCAAACATTGACTTTGGAAACCTTTAAAAACCTCAAGTTCTTCTTAAAATATTTTTCTCTATAAACATTTTGATTATGCAAATCCTTTGGCTCTTAGTATCTACTATGCAAACCTTTGAAATTCTAAGCTTTTCTATTGAAAACCCTAAGATGCAATTATTTTCTTAAATTTTCTCTTTAAATCCTTTGGCTCTCAATCACTGCTCTTCTTTCAACTACTAGTAAATTTCAAATACCTAACTTCTACATGTTTTTGCATATCTAAAGTACTAATCTATGAAGTTTTAACAAATCCTCTAGCTTTCAGTTGTTGCTCCTCAAACCTTATTACAAGGCTTTTCTAGTTTTGGATTTGTCTTCTTCTCTTGCTTGCAACTCCTACAACCCTAGCTCTCCACTACAACCCAAGAGCTTCCACTACAAACCAAAAGTTTCACTATAATTAAACTATAGTTAAGTTGTTGTAATACTATGTAATCATGATTTAATAACTCTTTTCAATTTTATATAACGAATTAAAAAAACATTCAACTAATAGTGAATTGTTAATAAGATTTATTAAAATTTTATTAATTACAATTATAATCTATAAGTATAAATAAATATATATATATATATATATATATATATATATATATATATATATATATATATATATATATATATATATATATATTCAAATTGATAATAATAATATAACATTAATATGACATTTGGTAAAAATATTATTGACCTAGTCAATATGAAAACATGCTTTAGTTCCTCATAGTCTTCATATGACATCGTCATTTTCCTTTCAAACTCTATTTGAAAATGACTTATTTTTTAAACAAAAAAAATATATTTATTATTAATTAATTAAAGAAATATATCACTAGTATGGATTTAATATATTTATCAATTAAAATCTAAAATAAGCTGTGATTTCTACCAAAAAGAAGGATAAATCTAAAAGAAATATCAACCAACTATAGCCAAACCAAACGTTTAGAAAACCATTAAATATAACTTTCTCATCTATGTTTGACAATTTTATTTTTTTTTATTTTTAAATTTAAATATTTAAAAAAATCTTGTATAAGAATCAATATTCTATTTTTCCCATTTAAGGGACCATAAACAATATAATTTAGTCATTTTTTTAGTTTCTAAGACATACTAAACAAGGTATGGTGCAATACGAAGAGACTTTGAAAGAAGTTCTTGTTGTCATACCCTCTATTATCTCTAAAGAACAAAATCAAGCCTTGCTTAAATCCATTGATAGAGAAAAGCTGAAGAAGGTAGTGTTTGGAATGAGTACGGGAAAAACACTAGGTCCAAATGGATTTCCAATCAAGTGTTTTAGACCTTTTGGGATAGCTTGGAGGAGGATGTAATGGTTGTTACATATGAGTCTAGAGACAGTAAAAGAATGCTTAAATCATTTTTTTTTAAGCGAAAAAACCCTTACGGAGCCGCCTTGGTCTGAGAGACCGCGAACAGGGGGTTCTACACCATCAAAGTCACCCGGGGGTCGCACCCGACCCTGCCCGCACCAACATTATCAATTGGATTTTAGATATCCAATTCAAATTTTTGGTAGGGTGGAGATTTGAACCTAGGACCTCCCTTGGAGGATTTCCCTCTCCTCTCCAACTCACCTACAACACTTGGGTAGAATGCTTAAATCATTAAATCATACATTCAATGCCTTAATTCCAAAATGGGAGGAAGGAGTGCATATTTATGATTACATACCTATTGCCTTGTGCAATGCCATATATAAAATAATCATGAAGGTAATGGTTGAGTGGATAAAACCTCTCCTAGACAACATTATCTCCTTGAAGCAAGGGGTTTTGTAAAGGGTAAACAAATCTTGGATGATGTGGTTCTAGCTCAAGAGGCAATCCACTCAATGAAAAATATGGTACTAGAGGAATGTTCATAAAATTGGATATGTCAAAGGCTTATGATAGTGTGGAGTGGAGCTTCTTGTCAAGGATGATGGAAGCATTTTATTTCTCTTAAGATTGGATAGAATGGGTCATGAGTTATGTCTCTACTATGACATACTATGTTAATCAATAATTTTCCATTGCAACCGTTTGGATCCACTTGAGGCCTTCATTAAGGATATCCTTGTTTCCCTTATCTTTTTCTCATATTGGTTAAAGGCTTGGGTAGACTCATCTTGAGGATAAGGCAATAGGATTTACCAACAAGTATCAATATGGATGAGGAAGTTTTGATTCACCTACAGTTTGTGGATAACACAAGATTTGTGGGAGTGGCTAACCTTAGGGAAGAAACAATGATGATAGATACTTTTAATGTTTACCTTAGGGCCACAAACCAAGTCATCAATGATAATAAATTCAAAGTGGTCTTCTTTAATCTTGATAAAAGGCTTCAAGACAAATTTTACTAGATCTTAGGATTCACAAGCACTTCTCTCCCAGTGGTCTATTTGGGGGTCCCTTTGCATTTTAAAATATTGAAGATAGCTATTTAGAGGAATCTTTTAGATCGTATCAAGGAAAGAATTAACCATTGGTCTCACAAATGGTTAAACTTTGGGGGTAGATTAACTTTTTGTAGTCATTATTTAAGCCATGCTATTTATAATTTTTCTATTCTTGGTGCCCAACATACCATATGGAAATATTTGAACAAGATGGCTAGAAAATGTTTTATGGGAGGAGTAAAAGGAGAGAGGAAATGAGTATTAGTAGGTTGGGAGAAAATAAGCTAGCCCAAGGAAAAGGGAGGTTTGGGATTGAGGAGATCAGAGCTAAATAATAAAGCTTTGGATGGAAATCTTTATTGGAGGTGGATCTCCCAACCAACTTTATTTAGTCAGTAGAATTTTATCTAGTAAATATTTGGGATGGGTAAACCCAAATGAGGTGAGTCATTTCTCTTTAGATGGTAATGGGTCCCTAGTGTGGACGACTCTAAGGTTAGGAGCTAAAGTAGTGAAAGATGAATTATTTTTGGAAAATGGGGAGAGGAGAGAAGACATAATATTTGAAAGAATCATGGGATCAATACCCACATATCATTGTTGAATTTTCATAACTGCCACTAGTAAAAAAATCATGGAAAGTAGGGGTTGGATCAGGATTGAAAGTTATTTCTACACCAAACATCTTGGGAATTATGTTTTTAAGCAATTTAAGAAGTTTGATGAGTGGCCAATTCTAATCCCTTTGGAATTGACACCCATCATGACTAAAATCTTGGTAGAAATATTTCTCACAAGTAGAGATAAGGAGGATGAATTAGCTTGGGGCTATGGGAGCCTTGAAGTCTACATAGTGAAGGATGAATATGATAAGATACTTTTAGAACCTCCTCCTCATGTATATCAAGTTGATAATTGGATAAATATTTGGTAGTCCAAGGGTTGATCAAAAGTAAAATTCTTGGCCTAGTAGTTCATGCATAATAGAATTCTTACTTTTGATCATATGAGACATAGGGGAATCCTTGGTTCATCCCAATGTATTTTATACTACAAAAGTGAGGAAACATCTGACCACTTGATGTTTGAGTGCTTGTTCATGTGCTAGATCTAGGAGCAATGGTTTTTAGCTTATAAAATTTGAGACATTTGTGATTTGAACAAGATTAAAATTTGGGAAAGATGGAAGAGGGAAATTTTAAATATGAAGGTCTTTGTATTTGGATGGAAGCTCGAATTAAAATTTATTTGGTGGCAAGTGTGGTTGGAGAGAAATAACAGAATTTTTAGAGAAACCTTTTCATCCTTAGATGGCATCTAATAGGTCATTTGGAGCAAATTTATGGGAACTGTGGTAGTGTATACTAAGGAGGATATTCAGGCTGATATAGGGATGATGAAAAATGAAGCTAAATTGTAGGAGGGACATAATAGAGCTAGTTGGAAAACACCCTCGAAAGGTTGAATTAAAACTAATACTAATGAAGTTGTAAAAGGCCATCCAGATAGAGCTGGAATTGGAGTGGTCTACAAGAATCATGTTGGGACATTACTCTACTTGGAACTCTAGGGCCTAGGCAATAACACAAACAATGAAGCAAAAGCCTTAGTTATCAAATTTTATTCTATTTGGGCGGTGAGACAAGGTTAGAGGAGGATAATATTAGAATATGATTCTCAAATCTTGATAGGAGCTTTAGATTGCATGAAGAACTTTTGCTTTGGAGATATGGAGGTTGAGGATTCTTGTCACCCAAATTAATGAGTTATGAAGGGAATTGGATGATGTGATTACAATTTATGTGGGTAGAGCTCAAAATAAAGTGGAAAACTTCCTAGTTAAGATGGGTACTAAGAAGAAGGTAGGGGTTTAATGCAATAGTGATATGGCTATTGAGGGTGAGAGGATTAGACAAGTTGGTGAGCAAATTTAGTGTTTCGTTAATTTGGACAGTCATTGCAGACATATGATTTATGAGATTTGACTCCAATGCAAATCTCTTTATAGTATTGTAATAAAAAATGGTTAGTTTTTAGGATCTTGGGTTTTAAAGTTTGTTGAAAAAATAAAAAAATTAAACTATTTCTTGTTGATTAAGGCTGAGAAGAGTCTCATCCCAACTTGTAAATAATCTTTTTTTAATATAATTTTTTCAAATTCTTTAAAAAAAAACATGCTAAACAAGCAATTAAAAGAAAGGACATACTAGATAAGCTGCTAAAGTTGTAAACATTTATTAATGTGAAATAATTTTTTTTTATTTTTCTAAGTACCGTGGTTTGAACCTGATCTTTGAAAATAAAACCCAAAACCCCAACCACCCATGGAGACTGACTGGAATAAGTTACATACACGCTTTTCCCCACTTGCATCTTTTCCTTTGTACTTTTGCCAATAGATTTCAAGTGTTGCACTTATTAAATTTTTCAACAGTCGACATAAAATTCCAATTCACGTTCTATGTCATTCCCGTGCATAATGTCTTCGTACCATCGTTCAACGTAGAATCCCGCTTGTCCAACTGATTTCTCTTCGACATGCCCACCTGCAAATTCCAAAGAAGCCAAACACTTGTAGATTGGCAAGAATTTGCGTATTCATACACTCATGAATCCACGCTAAATTTGGGTGAGCTATTCAGAAACCCACAAAATCAGCAAACAGCTTGAAAAGCATGATGTATATTTTATCTTACTCAGGGCTAGAATTTTTTTTTAAAACTTGCTTGTACATAACAATAGACCTGGCACGCCGTCTAGCTTGAATCTTTTGCCTTCGATAATATGGAGAAAGAGGAGACAAGGTCTTCTCCAGGCCTAAGTGCCGACAGGCGGACGAGTAGCGATGGCATTAAGGCAGAACCAAGAGAAGGGTGTGTCGTAAAGTAGCTGATTTATTTTTTAATAAAGTAGCCTTACCCAATGAATTACGTTCTGACTTTTCCTCTTAAAAATTTTAAATATTGCAAATGCATGTGCCCCCATGTGCCTCCTGCCTAATGCGGTGAACGGTGACATGTCGTTGTCTTTCTATCTAGTCTTTATGATTTGATAGGCTAAAATCTCTATAAAGAAAAAAAAGAGGAGAAAAGCGATTTGGATCCTTTTTGTCCTTCTTGTGACTCAGGTTTGAATTTATAATTGAGATGTTGGACGAAGAGAGCACATGTGGATTGGACGTGTGTCCCACGGTCGTGCGTATGAATGATTTGTAGATATGGGAGTAGCTATGAATGTCTCTCATTCATTTAGAAGCCATGTGCTGCTATTGTTTTCTTTTTGGGGCTTTGGATCTTTTGAATTCATGTCTAATGTGCTTGAATGACCGCTAATCAATTAATGCTAAGCTTTACAAGTCTTGCAAAAACGCAATTAATGCCGAACTTTAGGAGTCTAAAAAAAACACTGTCTAGCGTTGGCGCAAGTAACATAGTTAGCTTAAATATGATTTTATACCTTATATTTGTTTATCTTTAATTATCATGAAGCAAAAAGGTATATATTCTCTCATTTAAATTTTTTTTTAGTATTTTTTATTTATTACTTGTAATTCATTATATCTTCCAGAAACAAACAAAAGTAATTTAACCACTTAAATTTAAAAAAAAAAACATAAAAGGTTATTACTTGTAATTCATTATATCTTCTAGAAACAAACAAAAGTAATCCAACCACTTAAATTTAAAAAAAAACATAAAAGGAAAGAAAAGTAAACATATATTTGGGTACACCTATAAGCATCATAAATAATCACTATATTTGTAGATAAAATTATACAACACTTCAAGAATCAAATAAAGAATGGAAGGGGGTATTTATGTCAATACCAAAACCTCAATTACATAATAAATTTTAACCTAAGCCAATATTACAAGATGCACAACATGATCCATTTCTCGGACTGGATGATCTAATCACCAATTAGTTATATGGAATAAGGATATGGCTACCTTTTGCATGTATCAGAGTTGTGTCTCAGTCTCAATGCCTCAACCGAACTATAGAGGGCCTTCATTATTCATTATTAATTATCACAGAGCCGCTTGAGATGGGGGGAGGGCTTAGAAAAGCGAAAAATAACCTTGTTCCAGGTTAATTACAAGGTATATAGAGGGTTTAACTATAACATGATTAACCACGACCCATAAGGATTACATAATAAAACATTATAATAATTTAATATATTGTATAATGAAATGTTCTTAAGCCTATCCAATACATCATACAATGTTGGCCTTGGCCATGAGTCAAATTAAAATTTTAACACCTCCATAATTTGAACCAAGAAGTCAAAGAGAGAAGACATTAGTAACAATAATATCACCCCCCATAATGGATGCTCTAGTAGGCCTTTGCATTTTGAGGTAGATTCATTTGGATCCTCCCATCATCTAAAATTTGTTGTTGAAAAAACATTTCTTATAAAAGAATTCTCTTAGGTTGGACTGTAGTCACCACTGCCACTCTTAGACACTGTTGCACACATCCAAAAAAACACTGCCAATAAGACTTCAAATGAAGAAGAGAAGTCAAAATTATCACCTCCTTTAAATATAATCTCCTTCAAACTTTCATTATGGCATAAGGCATGTCTTAAAGGCACAACTTTTCTTGTTTCAAGACACATCACCCTTTTTGAAGACTTCCTCTTATCCTTGGGCCACTTGATTTCAATCATCAAAAGAGGCTTTGCATAAACTTGCTTAAAAGAAGAGCTATAACAAACTTCCAAGAGTACCTAGACAAGAAATAGAAGAAGAAAGAGATCATGAAAGATTAGATCTTCATGAATAAGTTGAATCAATCACCCAAAGGAGGAAGAGGGATTGACTAAAGCACATCCTAAATATTTTAAAAGACTCAAAATATACTATAACTATCACAAATCCATCTATATCTTTAAAAAATAGGTGAACGATTCTAATTATATAAAATATGATAAATCTATCTTTTTAAAATAGGGAAATAGGGATTGAGGACTATTCCATACAAATTGTCCCTAAACACTAAAATAGGTTTATAGACCGATGTCACTAATGTATAGAGCTCAAAAAAACATTCAATTTGAAAAAAGGGGCTCAAAACACTGCAAAAGTTGCGATCTCTAAAAGTTTTTCCCTAATAACCCTCAAAAAATTAAAAATTACAGTTTTAAACCATAAAAATGTGGACAATTTCTTGTTTTCGCTTGGCATCCTTTGGTTTGGGGGTATCATCTACTTATATTTCACCATATTAACTCCTCTAAACTTTAATAGATGTGATAGTTACCCTCTTTTCATTGGTTGAGATGAATTAAATAGGCAAAAATTATGATTGTGTGGCACTAGACACAACCACATTGGCCAAAAAGTTGGCCTATATTATGCCTTGAGTGAAAAAATTCAAAATCCTTTGGAGAGACTTGAACTAGAGTGTCCTTCGTGTTAGGAGCCAATTGCTAACTAGTTGTCGATAGTGACTTATGGGAATGAAGGAGTAAGTCACAACTTTTGAACTGCTTAATATCCACCTTAGAGGTTGTAAAACATGGAAGTGTATAGATCAAACATACAACCTTGTATTTTGAAGATAGATTCATTGAACGAAATATCAAAGCCTTCATAAGTGACAATGAGCTAACACCTTCCATAAATAGACACAAGACCAACTTCATTTTATAAAAAGAAGTGGTAAGACTTGAGCCCACACCCTCCAACTTTCCATGCATAGCATAAACTACCATACCAATGGTGTTTTCAAGATCGGAGTAAAGTCTCTAATGATTGTTGCATTTGCATGATCTCCAAGCAAGGAAACAAAATCCTTTCCTTTAAAACAAATAATCACATGACTCAAACCCAAAACATGGAGCTACAACCACCTTAATTCGCCCTTCCATAGCCATAATAACATCATTCATAAATGAGTGATGGTACATCCCTTCCCCTTGGGGAAGGGTATCACATGTTTCTACTATGAATGATGTCAATATAAAGCATGAAAACTATATGATTTCAAATTTTAAAGTGCATACAAAACCCTATAAAATCATGCAACATCCTTCCCCATTTGGATCTCCTTTTTTGCTAAGTTTTTTTGTAGAATGAGACCAAAGTATGATTTATTAAAGCATATTCTAGAGGAATAAGAATCAAAGGCTCCAAATGACGTTTTTGCATGACCAAGTAAAATAGATTCATACTTTCTTTGTTATTGTCTTGGAATTAACAATATATTTTGAAAATAAACTGAAGCAATTCAATCACTCAAATATTATACAAAAAGTGTAAAAGGATAAAATAAGAGTCACAAATTTGGGGGTACCCATAGGCACCTTAAATAATCACTATATCCATGTATAGAATCACACAACACTCTTTTAATCAAATGAGGAGTGGAAGGGTGAATTTATATTGATACCAAAACCTCAATTTCATGATAAAGTTTAACCTAAGCCAACATAACAAGAGGAATTTAGGTTAACTATAAGTTATAAATATGGTTTAACCATAACAATGTTAACTATGAACCATAAGGCTTATATAATAAAATATTATAATTAATTAATACATTGTATAATGAAGTGCCCTTAGGCCTATCCAATACATCATATGGCCATGAATCAAATTACAATTTCAACAACATCCATTTCACATCTAAGTTGGTTTTATTTGATCCTCAATTGGGAGATGGGCATCTTTGCTCTCCAATTGATGTTTCCCTTATATAGTCATTTTGACCAATGAATATATGTAGGGTTAAATTAAATAAGATAATGTTATTTCTTTCTTTCTAACTTCTTTTCATCCCATACAATTATTATGAAGTTTTTCCTAATAAATATCTTTATGTATTTGTTATTATTTGGGCATTCATCCAAGTTGATATTCCATTTGTTCATCCACTTATTGTTTTGCTTCATTCATATTTTATTTCTTTTGTTCAAATCTTCTTCTATTATAACTTTAGGCCATTTTTATGATTTTTTTCTAAATATCTTAGAAGGTACATGTTTTAACTAGAAGAATTTCATATGGGTTTAAAAATTACAAGTAAAATATTTTAATTGAAACATAATAATTTTATTAAGTGAGAAAATTATAATATTGTAAATTAAATATATTTATTTTATCAAGTAATGTATGTGTGTGAGAGAGAGAGAGGGAGAGAGAGATGTATATACATACATATACATATCTATCTATTTATATCTATATATGCATATGTCAATACCTTAGGAATCATAATTTTGGAAGGATAAAAAATAATGAAATCAATCTAACGATGCCTTCTAAGACCCCTCAAATTTTGACAAAGTGCAATACAAGTGTTGATTGGCTTAGCAACAATCCACTACAAAATGGACCAATTGGATCATAGGAGCAAAGTGATCAAGGTTAGCTAGCAAATTGTTAGAAAAGTTAAGCAATTCACTCGCTTCCTAGAGAAAATCACTCATCTATCTTTGGAGGGGTAAAAATAAAGGCATAAACCTTGAGGAAATATTTGGAAAGAGATATTTTGGAATTTAATAGTGCCATAACACATTTTAGAAGCTTTCTAAGCCTTTTAAAGGCATGTAACATTTGGAGGCACATCATTTTGTTAGAGACCCCTCTATTTTTTTACTTTTACTAGGAGTAATAATTTCCCACCTAAGGTAACATAGGGATAAACTCCTACTATAAATAGGATCTAGGGCTCTATTGTAAGCATTGTTTGGCCATTATAATTTATAGCTACACTTTGTGAAACCCACATTGTGCTTTGTAACTCATGATATTAGGAGGAAATTGATCATTATTTTACTTTCCATGAGTGACACTACCCTCTTGGATTTTAGAATGCATGGAGATTAAGGCATATCCATATTGCCTATATTGTCATTCATTTTACCATTTTATATTAATTGAATGGGAATATTGTTATTTTAATTCTCATGTTTTGATTGATTACACACTTCATTGTTATAACTAAGATCATATTTTCATTTAAATCCCTCACATCATTAAACTTTAAAATTTACTTTTCATGCTTTTCTTTTGTATTCTAATTTCATGCAATTAGAGTAGATTAGATTAGGAATTTGTAAGGGTAGTGCAAAGATGACATAAATCTAGAGGTTGGGAGAGGACACAAATCCTTCCATCCAATAACTTATTGAAAGAAGACATTGAGATGTGTTATTGGTCAAACTAGAAGTAAAACTATTTACTAATTCAACATATTATTTGGTATGCCCAATGGTACCCTAACTTTTTAACTTATTATTTGACTAAATTTCTTTTTTTTTGGTGCCATATTTGCATTCCATCATGGGTGGAGCAATTGGTCCAAAATTGAAGGAATTTTTACCAAGTCTAAACATAGGTAGCAAATCACTCTAAATTTGGAGTGATTATCTCTAGCTAAGCAGATCACTCAAAAAATTATCATCTATTTCAAGGAGTGTTTCACTCCATAATGTTGGCAATTCACTTTGAATCCAACTTATAGAAGTTGAATTTAGAGTTGTTTATCAAGGAAAATGACTAAATTTATCAAGCCTAGTCTCAAACTGATCTTAATTTTCATAATATTTTATTATTTATACCTAATTTTTATAGGTCCTTTGCAAATGGTGATTTCATTACAAATTTTAAAATCTTAAAATATTTATGAAACAAGCAACCGATATATCATCGAACCTCTAAGATACTTCAAATTTGGGTTCAATTTTGCATCTACCATAGGTAGGAAGCATTTGGGTCAGATTCTAAGATTTGTTTTCCAAAGATCAAATTAGATGGTGATTCATTCTAGAACATATACTTTTTTCCAACTCAAATTTAAAAAGTAATATGCTCAAATTTTGTAAAGTGATACACTCATAAAGATAAGCTCTTCTTAACTCCTCTTAGGAGACTGATTCACTTCGAGTCATTTTCTTGGACTCGTACTTGTCAAATATTTCGAAGTTAAACTTTTACTAGTGAATCACCTAAGTTTACTAGCAATTTGCTCCAATTTACTAGCAAATCACTCCATAGACCAGATTTTACAAATTTTTAAATTTTGACCTAAATGACTTATGCAATTTTATCATTTTCTCTTTTTCTTTTTCAAAATAGTAAAAGATGCTATAGACTAATGCACTTAACTAATTGTCTTTTACTTTAATATTTCACCTTTTGCCTTAAATTTCTTTGTGCAGATGATTTGTATGCAGGAAACATAAGTGAAACAAGTATGAAGGAATCATAAACAAATCATAAAATAAGGTTTATTGCACTTACCTGCTCCAAGTGTTTGTTGCAGGTGAATACGTTTCATGTAGAGCAAATACATGACCTGAAGCAAATATGCGTCCTATCGGCTAGCTCGTGAATTCGTATATTTGGGAGATCTGCAATGAACTTCTGCACAAAAACTTAAATTTAGGGATTAGAGTTTGGGGATCTACTTAAGCCACTGTAGATATGATTCTTTATGGTGCAGTAGATTTAGATCCCCTTGGTATTTTAAACAACCATACATAAAAGAAATGAAATCATAGATCTTACTTGCAAATAAAATCATAGATCTTACTTGCAAATAGATGAAAACTAAAATGACATGACAAAATAGTGTAGTAAACAGTATACTATCAAATGTAGGATAAACAATATGTAATATGCAAGATGCAAGGATGGATCTAGAAGAAATAATTTTCCCCCAGGCTTGTGATAGTGTGAATTTGTGACATAGAAGCGAATTCACGACCTAGAAGCGAATTCACGGCCTAGAAAGCGAATTCATGGCCTAGAAAGTGAATTCGTGGCCTAGAAAGCAAATTTGCAACCTAACAGCTAGCTCACAAAATCACAATAACTTAGACCCATGTGTAGTTTTTTGGTATTTTTGAGGACCAAACAATGTTAGAATAGGACATATTATATACCGTTGGAAAACTCTTTTCAATCCAGTTTAAATGGTATAATATTCAAGAGAAATAGATATGATTTAGTTAGGTAAAATTATCTCAAAGATGACCTATATTATAGATGCATAAAAATAAGAACTTGTTAGTGCACAAATGGTATATATAAGATACTAGGACAAATGAAATGATGGTATACCAGATCTGATCTTCTAGTGCTGTAGAAATGATAGTAGAAAAATGGATCCAAGTAGTAAGTAGAAGTCTTCAAAGTGTTCTCCAACCTGCAACAAACTTGCTCCAGCATTCAACCTGCAATAAACATGTTAGATCTCTATTCTCCAAATCAAAAAATAAAATTGCTACTTAAAAATTTTGCTTATAAAATCATTCCTCCATAATCCATGTATCCAACTGATTATGGAGGTTGAGCCCTGGCTTTAATGGCTTCATGGATCGCCAAATAGGTTGCTTGTGAGATCTGAGAGGCTGAAGCGGATCAAATCGAGTCGATTTGGAGTTTCTCCAAATTCAATGAATATGCATCCTAGTCGCTAGGATGTGTATTCATAGGGATCGAACTATTGGCCAATTTGGGATGGAATTTGAACTTTCAGATTTGGAGGGAAGCAAATATCCAAATTTAGCTAATACGTGTCCTAGCCGCTAGGATGCGTATTCATGGAAAATTCATGATAGCTAGACCCACGTGATATTTTTTGGCACTTTGGGGGGTCAAACAGAGTCAAAATGGATCATATCATATACTATTGAAAATATCTTTTCGAGCCCGATCCAATGGTATAGGTTTTGAGAAATTTGGAGGGGATCTATTTGTATAAAATTAAGATCAAATATGACCTTACTTTTATAGGAGGAAAACTAAGGAAAATAACTCATCTTAATGGGTCATTTTTTGTCTAACTTTTGCCTCATCTTTGGATTATTTATGAATAATAAATGCATCAAAGAAAGGTGTGGACAATTGAGTAGAAGTGATAGTGGTTGACATGGATGAAAAATAGGAGTAGATAATTTAGAATGAATGGTTTATGGGAAATTAATGTTTTATAAAATGATTACTGATTTATTGGCTAGGATTCTCCCTCGAGTTTCATGAAGAATGCAATATTCCTGATGGAACACGAAATGACTAACAAAAGAGAAAAGTGGAAAATAAAAAATAATAGTGGAGCATTAAAGAGAAATGGCACTTGCTATCCACATGGTGGAATTTTTGTGGAGAGACAAAGATAAAGCAGCTAGGAGGATCTAGGTAAGTGGTAGATTGATTTGTATGTATAATTTTTTGTTTGTTTATTTTTTATTGTTGATGTATGTTGTAAATGATTGAAATGGAAGTATGTGATAATGCATGTGATTCTATTGATTTGGATGCATGTTTTGAATGGTCTAAATACCATACTTAATTTTTTTCTATGTTATACAAATGCAATTTTGTTATTTTTTATGATGATCTTACATTATAAAGTTTATAATCATATTTTTATTTTTAATGTACTTTTTATCATGCTTAATCAAGATACCATTGTAGAAAAGTGAAGTGTGATTTGATGTAATTGATATTTTGTAATGTAGTGTGATTGAATTGTTTTGTAGAAGAACGTTTTTTGGGAAATATACCCTTACTATTTTGATCAGTTAGCAATAGATCTCGAGGATGTATGCTTGTATATGATATTCTATGGAGGTTGCCCCTCACGTTGGTCATGAAGCGGATCCTATGTGAGATTTTATTGTTATGCTGACATCGAAGGGTTATGATCCAAAAGTAGTTTGAGATTTGTTGATTGAAAGTGACATTGTAGGTGATGAATAATGTATGACCTTAAGATTAATTTTGATTAAAATTAAGGGGAGTAAAAGGAGGTAGTATGAGTGACTAAGCATGAATAATATGATGGAGGGCTTGTGCTAGGCATAATATTCCTAGTGTGAAGTGAATATAAGAAACCTTACTAGGGTTATCTCATGCCATCATCACAAAGTCTTTATGCAACTACATGACCAAGAAATTATGTATGATCAATGTAAATTTTTGTATATGGCAAGCAATCATGCAATATGATGAAATAAATGCATTGTATTAGGTGGTAGATATGAGATGGAAGACTAATTGGTTTTAGGACCAATTTCTTATGCTAATAGTCATACAAATCCATGAATATATAGTGACTTCAGCTAATCAAAAATCAAGGAGAATCTTGATCATTTCAAGATGAAATCAAGTTTATCAAGAATCGGTGTGTGATTTGTGCATTCGTTTTCCATCTTGATATTAATTATGATGTAAATATCTCAAGGATTAAATGTGTGTGCTTATGAAGTTCATTTACCAATTTTGAGTAAGGTAATGATGCAAACCAACTTAAGAACCATTGTGTGTGCAAATAATGAATTCATTTACCTTGATTTTGTATGTAGTTAGACTTAACTACTTTGTAATACAAGCCATCAAAAGCTAGATTTATTAGTCTATACAAAATAAGGCCGCTAATGTGATAGACATGTCACCACGCATAAGACTACCCCATTTCCAAGTGGGTTTCATTCAACCC
This sequence comes from Wollemia nobilis, assembly GCA_028583015.1. NCBI lineage: Eukaryota > Viridiplantae > Streptophyta > Pinopsida > Araucariales > Araucariaceae > Wollemia > Wollemia nobilis. The sequence continues at coordinate 7,117,768 of JAQPPZ010016710.1, read as the reverse complement.
ATTGCTGTAATGGAGATCACCCCATGAATTTTAAATAATTGAGGATTCCAAGGATTCAAGCTCATTAATCTCTTCTTTTATTTTAAGCAATTTTAATAGGGATTCTTGCTCATTTTTTGAACAAGGGGATTTATTTATTTGGTAGTAAAAATCATTTTCTTCTTTTGCTTTTTGTTTTTTTCAAGGGTGATGAGCACCAGATATGCTCATATTTTTGTATAAGTACTAATGGTTTTTGCATGGCAATATATCATGAGTTGTATATTTTTATGAAACATTATGTATTTATTTAATGAAATCATGTGTATTATCTAATCTATGTGTGAAGTGTGTTTTGTGTAGTTATTCACCTGATTTTGTCATATTTTGCTCAGTCGAGGTCCTACATGGACCTGGCACGCTTTCGCTTCATCAGACTAAGGCATACCAAGTAGGCGCCTTACTCAAGTAGGCCTTACTAAAGTAGGCATCTTACTCAAGTAGGCACCTTACTCAAGTAGGCTTATAAGTAGGTTACTAATGTAGGTGCCTTACTCAAGTAGGCACCTTACTCAAGTAGGTGCTTCAAGTAGGCCTTACTCAAGTAGGTGCCTTACTCAAGAGGCAAAATTATGCGTGTTGACCGAATGGCTGTAGAAGGACCCCATTGACCATCGTTCCATGTCATCTATGGGAAACCATTGAATGAATGAGCTATCCCAGCTAGAGTGGATGAACACGTAACCACTCAATGAAGCAGAATCCTAACAAAGCAGAAATCATCCGATTGCTAGGAAATGATGAAAAGTTGTTTATCGTGCACCTATTATAGTAACTAAACTATCCTAGTTTAGACTGTAACTAGGATGCCTATTGTAATAGAACTACAATAGGAAGTCCTATGTGTGTTATATAAACACACGGACTTCTCTGTAGTAGGGAGGCAAATATTTTAGAGAACATTATCACATGTAATATTTCATTGCACTATCAATAAAATCTTGAGCGTTCTTTCATTTGCGTATTGTCTTCATGATTCATTGGGTGGGATCTGCTGGAGCTCGGGCCCACTCCAAGCTAGTATTCCTCCCCTGCTTCTTAGTTATTTTTGTAGATTTAATTATGCATGATAGTATGTTTATTTCTTAGATTAATTTATTTGCTTTAGAGTGGTGTGCTTTTTAATTACGTAAGTGTGTTTACCGCTTTCAGTGTGGAGTGTTTATTTTTACGTATTTTATTTATGCATAAGTTTTATTGGTGTGGATGAATCAATTGCTATTTTATAAACACCCCCAATGATAGTTGAATGGATTCATCTCAAAAGTGGTAGTGTGAGCAGTCTCAACCATGGCACTTCAAAAGTCTATGAGCTCCCTGGTTTGACAATTTAAATGTGAGTGTTGTGACATATATAGGATAAATTTAACCAGTGTTTTGCCCCCAATATTTTGGCACCATTTTCGAGGAAGCACCACTAGTAGACTGACTACAGTACCCCTTAAAAACCTTCTATTTGACCTTGTATGAGTCCACCAAGAAAAAGAGGACCCGATGGTCATTTTATAAGATAGAGCCCATCAAAAAAATTTGAGTCAGTCGAAGACTTAGAGTTTGAATTAGATTCTCCCGACTCATCACCAATAGTCCACTGGAGTGAGCATCCTCACTTTGTGCAAAGCTCCTCCTCGTCTCATCGACCTAGGAAAGAACAGATCATCCTGAACCCTTTGTTTAAGAGGACACCCTCGGAGGAAGCCCTACTGTGGAAAGTCATAGAGGATCAGACCATAACACCAGCTGACTTAGAGGCTCTAGTACAAAAATTTTTGAATGATCGAAAGGCCATAGAAGCTGCATTAGAGACCACACTTCCTAAAAAAATGGTCGAAGAAGTTTCATCTGGTTTTAGCTTCCCGATAGAGGAAGGAGTAGGGGAAACCAAAATGAAGAATATATCCCCTACCCATCTCCCTACCTTCAGGGGATACCCAACCGAAGACCTTGACCTATTTTTATTTAAATTTGATGTGTTGTGTAGGTCTATCGACTATAAATCAGATGCTCAAAAGCTAAAACTCTTTCCATCAACATTGGATGACTCAACTCTACGCTGGTTTATCGGGTTGGGGAACAAGCAGATCACCACATGGGAAGAAATGAGGAAGCTCTTCCTAGAATAGTACCAGGACTTTGATAGAGCATGAGACTCTAGAGAAGAGGTCCTAAGTATGACACAAAATGAGGATGAATCTCTGGAGGAATACTAGGAGAGGTTCAATTTCAACCTACAATGATCCCCTCATGCAAAGCTAGGTGATAAGTCCCTCAAAAGTATTTTTTTGAGAGGACTCAACAATGAGTCATTGGAAGCACTCAACATGATTTTCGGGGGGGACGTCTACCAGCACCTGATGGAAGATATCCAACAATTATGTTAGAATTACTCATGAAGGAGAGGTAAGCCCACTCCCAGAATCGTGAAGGTGATTACATCGGTCACAAAAGTAGAGATAGGCAACATGTTGGAAGATTTAAAAAGTGAAATGCTCTCCTCTCTAGCACTACAGTTGGATACACTCTTGTTGGAGAAGAAGAAATAAGAGAATGAAGTAGCATTGACCTATTTTTACCCAAAATGTAGAGGGAAGCATGCTAGGAATGCATGCTCGAAGAACAAGGTCAGAGTATGCATGGTTTGCCAATAGAATCACAAAACTTGACTGTGCCGTAGCTTCCCAATACCAAGGAGGATGTTGATGTAAGTGAAGCCTATTTCATGGGCAATCAAAGAAATTGGTAGCAACCCCCTATGGGGAATATGCCAATGGGGATGTCACCCTATGGAGGAGGACCATATATGCCACAAGGGTAGCTACAACCACCTAATATGGGATGGTGGGGACTACCACCTTGGATGAATGTACCTCTAGGAGCTGCATTTCCCAATCAGCAACCATGGATGCCATATCAACATTCTGGGTAGTAGTGGAGGAACCACGTTTTATGGAACTCCGCTCCATAAAACATGGCATAGGCTCCACCTCAGCAAGGCTTACCGGCCCTACCTATGGTGAGACCTATATAGTTACCAACATAGTCGATGGTGAACCCAAATAATAAGGTAAACCAACCAGCATATCAAGTAGAGGGAGAGATGTATCCGATGTATAATATTAGTTGTAATCCCATTCAACTTAGGTCAGGTAAGCAGCTAGGAGTAGAAGCACCTCCCCTGGTAGAAGAGGAGGAAAATATAGGAGACTCCCCTCTTATAGAAGAGGTGGAAGAAGAAAAATTTGTTGAGAAAATAGAGGCTCCATTCCCTAAATGGTTGTAGGAATAGAGGAAGCCGACACAACCCGAGTTTGATATCCTTTCTAGCTTGAGGAATCTCATAGTTACTATCCCACTCTTCCAAGCTATCCGAGATGTCTCGATATATACCAAAGTGATAAAGGAGTTGTGCCTAAGGAAACCAGGATGTAAAGTGGCATAGACCATCAATGTCATAGGAAAATTGGCTGACTTGATGATGGGGAATGCATATCATCCCAAATATGCAGACCCAAGCAACCTGATGTTGATTATAAAAATAGGAGGGCATTCATTGGCTAACACCTTAGTTGATCTGGGTGCAGCCATCAATGTAATGTCATAGGAGACCATGCAGAAGTTGAAGCTCATGAACCTAAAACCCACCAAGATGGTGTTACAACTAGTCGATCGGTCAACCGTAGCACTAGAGGGAATGCTCGAGGACATCATCGTGATAGTTGATGCATGGGAATACCTAATAGATTTCTTGGTGCTATAGTCTAAAATAGGATTGGGTGGTTATCCACTCATCTTGGGGAGGCCATGGCTAGCTATGGCTGATGCCTACATCAGCTATCATGATGGACTGATGACCATCTCAAATGGTTAGAATATCAAGAGATTGACTATCTCACCTCCTATGCAGTCTATGGATACGTTGGGAGAACCCATGTGGGACAATCAAGAGGATAGTTCATTGTCTATGCTCTAGCTAGTGATGGCATTAGTAGAGTTGGAGGAGGAAGCTGATGAAGATGGCATCATTATAAGATTCCTTCAAGGAGAATCCTCCCTCATAGTTCTTGAGTCACCGTTGGTCGGTGCTCAGGACCACCACACTAGGAAAATTGACATTGAGCCTGGTAGAACATTGAACATCAGTAGTGGGTTGACCCCCACACAACTAATAGAGTTAAAAGAACTCCTAACTAGGCACCAACAAGCATTTTCCTAGGATTATTTAGATATGAAGGGAATCAACCTAGAAATTTGCACCCATCGAATCTACCTCGAAGAGCAGGTGACCCTAGTCAGATAATCATAGAGAAGGATGAACCCAACCATGAAGGAAATTGTTAAAGCTGAGCTACAGAAGCTCTTGTCAGTAGGATTCATCTACCCAATCTCCGATAGTGAATGGGTGTCACCACTTGTGGTGGTCCCCAAGAAAAATGGGAAATGGTGGATCTATGTTGATTACAGATCATTGAATAAAGTGACCAAGAAAGATCACTTCCCACTTCCCTTCATTGATCAGGTATTGGATACACTATCTAGAAGAAAATACTTCTCCTTTTTGGATGGATTCAATGGATACAACCAAATCCAGATCGGGGAGGAGGACCAAGATAAGACAATGTTTACCTACCCATGGGGAATGTTTACCTATAGAGTGCTACCCTTCGGGTTATGCAATGCACCAACCACCTTCCAAAGGGTGGTGTTAAGCATATTCTTGGATATGATGGGGGAGGCAGTTGAGGTATATATGGATGACTTCACCATTTATGGGGAAACCTTTGAAGAAGTGATGATGAATTTGGAATGAGTGCTCTAGAGGTGTGAAGAGAACAACTTATCCCTCAATAATGAAAAGTGCTTTATGATGATGCATGAGGGCATAGTGTTGGGACATCATCTCTCGGTAGAGGGAATTAAAGTTGATCAAAAGAAAATAGAAGTCATTAAAGACTTACCCAACCCAAAAATGTAGAGGGAAGTAAGAAGTTTTCTCGGCTCTATCGGGTACTACAGGTGATTTATCATCGATTTTAGTAAGATTACCAAACCATTGCACACCCTATTAATAAAGGATGTAGAGTTTATCTGGATGGAGGACTATGAGCAAGCATTTTAGATGTTGAAGGAGAAGCTGATTTCTACCCTAGTTTTATGGGGCCCAAATTGGGCTATCCCATTTCATATATATTGTGATGCATCCAATAATGCAATTGGAGCGGTCCTCGAGTAGAAGGATGGTGAGGAGTTCTATGCCATTTATTATGTCAGCAAGAACTTAGTAGGGGCTGAGCTCAACTACATAGTAATAGAAAAATAATTCCTCGTAGTTGTGCATGCCATCAACAAATTCTACCACTATATCACTGGGTACAAGGTGTTCATTCACACGGACCATGCGGCCATCAGGTACCTAATGAGTAAACCAATGATTAGTGGTAGGATCATCAGGTGGCTTTTGTTATTGTAGGAGTTTGACATTACCATCATTGATAAGCTTAGGAAGGACAATGTAGTCATAGACTTCCTATCTAGGCTAATACTAGTAGATCACACAATGGTAGAGGACCAGTTCTTGGATGAACATTTGTTCATCATCAGTGAATAGATATCATGGTATGTAGACATCACCAACTATTTGGCCATCGGTAGAACTTCCCCTACTCTTTCATATAGAGAGAAGTAGGTGGTGATTGAAAAGAGTGCTTCCTTTCAATGGATTGATGGCCTCCTATTCAAAATAGGGCTCGATCAGATCGTGAGGAGGTGCATAGCAGAGCATGAGTTTTTGGAGATACTCAAAGCCTATCATAATGAGCCATGTGGAGGGCACTTTTTAGGGAGAAGGACTATGTATAAGGTGTTATATACTAGGTATTTTTGGCCCACTCTATTCAAATATGCAGCCACATACACTAGTAGGTGTGATGAATGCCATAGAATGGGTAGGCTAACCCATAGGGATGAAATACCCCTTCAACCTCATGTGCATATAGAGCCCTTCGATAAGTGGGGCATGGATTTTATGGGACCCATCAACCCACCTTTGATCGGGAGGAGATATATTCTAGTCTGCATAGACTACGTTACTAAATGGGTCGAATTCTAGGTATTGAGGGACTCCAAGGAAGGGACAGTAGCTGAATTCTTGTTTACCCATATTTTTATGAGGTTTGGGGTGCCTAGGGAAATTACAATGGACCAAGGACCCCAATTTACCTCTAGGATAATTGAGGAGTTGATGGAGCAGTACAGGGTTTGGCATAACAAGACTACCCCCTACCATCCGTAGGTGAATGGGTAGGTAGAAGTGACCAATAGGGAAATCGAGAATATCTTGATGAAAATTGTGCAGCAGCACAGGAAGGATTGGGCTACAAGATTATCGGAGGTAGTGTGGGTGTACAATACAATGTGGAAATCAACCATAGGCTTTACACCCTTTCGATTGGTATATGGGAAGGATGCAATGATGCCCATCGAGTTTGAGGTTAAGATACTCAGAATGGTGGTAGAACTAGACCTGAGCCTAGATGAAGCATAGAGGGAATGAATTTGGTAGCTGAATTAGCTGGATAAATTTTGAATGGATGCCCTACAGAGAACATAAATCATGCAGAGGTAAAGGAAGTAGTGGCATGACCACCACATTAAGATGAAATAATTCAAATAAGGAGACTGGGTACTATTGTATGATTCCAGGTTCTAGGAGTGGAAGGGAAAATTGATGCAAAGGTGGATGGGACCATACGAAGTGGTGGAGATCATCAGAAATGGTGTTGTGCACGTCAAGACAATTGATGGTAGCAACACCATTCTAACAGTTAATGGCCACCGGTTGCACCCATACCACACGTCCAAAAGCTTGTTGGTGGAGTCCAGAATAGGCATGGGGGAGACCCCATCCAAGTAAATTTTTCTAGAGTTCTCAACAACATGGTGGACATAGAGGTGTCCACCAAAAATAAGTTAGTGTAGTTTCCTATTTTTTAGCTTATGGTGTGTTTTGTAGGAACAACGCCCACATGCAAGCTGTAGGTATCCTGAGAGCCAGGGCCTAATAGGCATGGATTGTGTTTAACTACATTTTTTTTTTTTCTCATTTTATTTTTGTAGGAAAATGGCTTGATTGCTCGAACAATAGGCATCTTGGGTAACAAGGCCTAGACCGGCTCAACATCCATGAACCTACATGTTTAGGAAGATAGTTCTGATCCAAGCATGGGCGTGGGCACCAATTCCTTACAAAGGAAAAATTATGCACCCCCGTGCTTGGATGAAGCAGACATCGATGTAGTATGAGGAGAATTTTAGGAGGCTTGATCAACCTCACATCAATGGACACATCAGCCCCTACTGACTTTTCAATGGTGGGAGAATGTTTTACCATGTAAGGGAGGTACCTTACTTTGGTGCCTTACTTGGAAATGGGAGGTGCCTTACTCTGGTGCCTTACTCTAGAAGGGAGGTGCCTTACTCTGGTGCCTTACTCCAGAAGGGAGGTGCCTTACTCTGGTGCCTTACTCGGAAGGGAGGCACCTTACTCAAAAAGGAAGGTCCATATAAAAATAAGGAGGCACCTTACTCAAAGGAGGTGCCTTACTCTAGCCTTACTAAGGAGGCCTTACTCGAAGGAGGTGCCTTACTCTACAAGGAGGCACCTACTCTAGAGGTGTTTAAAAAAATGATCAAGTGTGCCTTACTTTACCTAGGATAAGGGCTTACTGAGTGCCTTACTCGTAGCACCTTACTTAGGTGCCTTACTAAGGTAGGTGCCTTACTCAAGTAGGCACCTTACTCAAGTAGGTGCCTCGATTGAATCAAAAGCACATGCACAACTTGGTAGTACATGGAGCAACCGAAACCAACACCATCATCTCATGTGATGGAAATCTGAAAGCACCCAAAAATATTTTGAAATTATTGGATAGGATCTCTGCACATCCCAAGGCCAACCGTCGAGGAGATATGCATCCCAACCTGAACCAATAGGATCCACCATATTTTTAGTGTAGGACCTCGAGCGAACCAGAATTGTAGTAACCAAGGTGACGTAATCAGCACATGGGAAATATATTATCGAGTACCAAATTGGCATACTCCATGCAACATGAAATGACCAATCAGGTATGCGCATGATTTCTTTTAAATATATACGTAATTTTTCATATGATATGCTTCTCTAAAAATAATGTTGATGCAAGAATTGAATTCACCCCTCATGCCTAATACGTCATGCCAAAAATCAATTTGGGTGGCGTACCCTACCAACCCCAATGCGAAAACAATTTCTAGAGTTAGGCACCTAAGTCTATAAGAAGGTGCCTTACTAAGAATAGAGCATCAAACCAGTCAAAATTAGTAGAGATTTCACCATGGGAGGATGATCAAAGAATCATGCACTCAAAAAGCATGAGCCTAGTGGCACTAAGGGGATTAGAGGAGAAGTCCATAATCGGTTCGAGGTGGTCGGGTGGATGAATTACTATCACCTGGTCAGCCAAGACTAGGATATAGAGGTAACAAAAGAGTTTGCTACCATTGTGAGAGGAGGAGTTGCTCAGTTGCATGGACTGGAGATTCTAGTCACCCTAGAGCACATTGCTCATGTCACCGGTCTCCCCCTCACTAGAGAATGCACATATAAAGATGGCATGATAAAATAATGCATAAAATTATTGCTCGGATAGAGGAATATCTGATGCGACCATGGGGGCTCCCAAAGTAGGGACTCTTGATGCACCTGAGGAAGCTCTTTGAATAGGTTGTGAGATACTTCACATGCATCAGGAAGTATTCACACCTGAATGTGAACCATATGCAGTTCTTGAACCACCTGGTGCATGGGTGAGAAATTAATATCTCGTTCTATCTAGAAAATGCCCTATAGGATGAGGCATCATGGTACTAGAGAGGGGTGGTCTCTACCCTAGCCCATCATGGGCTAATTATAGCCTTGATATACCATGTAGAGGAACATAAGGGAAGCTCATCGATGGTAGGGACTGAACACTCTGGTGCATAAGAGTAGGTGGTGGTCGAAGTAGAGCAAGAGGTCAAATTATGAGAAGTGATCAAAGAAGTTAGGGTCAAACATTTTGATGCATAGGAGTAGGTGGTATTAGAGGTTGGATACGAGGCTGAATTGGGGGAATTTTCAAAGAGGAACAACCCTAAATTTCACTAGATGTTATAGAAGAAGGGTATATTTCTCTGCCTAATTATATGGAGGATAGGTTAGAATCCTCTAGCCTCGAACCCACAGCTTGATGGATAGAGCGCATACATGGTCGAAGATGCCTATGATGACTAATTCTATTGAGTGAGGAAGAAGAGGAAGATGTGGAGGTTAGATTCATGGCCCAAACCTTATAGAATTTGGTTACTTATAGTCCACAAGACCCGTAGTCTTCAGTAGGCCTACAATAGTAGCTCGAGGTGTCGATGGGAGAGGACCGCATTGGGTAGAGTGAGAACTTCATGATGTAGGTGTTGTTTAAGGAATTTAAGGAGATGGTTATGAGAAAAATTTAGAGGTAGGAGGCCACCATTACCCAATTATAGCAATTGATCTAGTAGCTCAGGGTAGAGAACCAATAGTTGTAGGTAGGGTGATTGAGAGGCAGGATACCTCTACCCAAATAGATTGGGCAATTGAGGTGCCCATAAACTCTCCAACCTCACTAGAGAGGGTAGTCTCATCCGGGGTAGTCAGGTTAGATGCTCAAAATGAGGAAGTAGAGGTAGGAGAGGGTTCGTGCACCTCTGATAGAGCGACTATAGAGGAATAGGGGAATTCTATTTTTCAAATAGAAACCCCTGTTATTGATATTGATGATGATGAGGAGCCTTCAAGGTAGAGCCAAGGGAAAGACCCTAAACTCGAGGCCAAGAAGGACTCTCTGGAGCACTAGGTACCCAAAATTGAGGGACCACTACCTGAAGAACTAGAGGAGTAGGCATCGGGTGACCAAGAAATAGGGGAGATAACTATGGGGGACCTAAGACTAGAAGGGTAGATTCTTGGATCCTCTAATAGGGAGGCATCTCCCATGGGAAAGGAAGATATCCCCATGTAGGCCACCATAATACTAGATAGGAGAAATGGGAAGGTACCTCAAACATCATAGAAGAGGGCCAAAAGAAAGGCTAGAGTTACATTTATCGAACCGAACCCCCACTCGGATGAAGAATGGGAAGAAGGCATGCAGGCCTTCATTGAGTGAAAAGAAAATTTTGAAAATCTTCGTGAAGAGTTTGAGGTGGCAAAGGTAGCTAGAAAAGCTACCAAGAAGGTTGAAAGAGGGCCTAGCATCTATGTGGACCCTACTATGGATGACCAATTTTGGGAGATCTATGGTTCATCATAGGGTCGACCCTCCAAGATGAGGAAATGGTTGGAAATATGAGGGGTATTCAGACTAGAGGCAGAGGTAACAATTGTAGAAGAAAATGTTGGCCTCACCCCTAAAGAAATTTGGTTGTACAAGGCTAGTATGGTCATTTGAAAGAGGGATGACTTCGATATTCCACTTGGAGAGTTACGCCCTCAACTCGCTGACTTGTGGTAGGAAGTAGAGGTGGCCTTCTAGAGAGGAGAAATGATTATAGCAGTGGTGCCCAACATAGGTGTTAGGCCAAGCATGATAGGGAGGCATAGCCAGTGCAATAGGAAGCTGAGTAGAATGAAGGCCAACCTAGCACAATCGAAAGCTAGTGTAGCCGGAGGTCAGCACAACCTAAGAATGCCCCACAACAAACTAGGGCCCCTCAATAGAAATGAAAGCCTCGGATGAAGGGAAAGCCAAGGCCACTAGTAAGAAAAGGAAATAGGGAGAAGTGGCCTATGCGAAGGAGGTGATTACCGATTTTAGGTGCCATGAGGGCATGGCACATATTAGGCATGGGGGATGATGAGCATCATATATGCTCATATTTTTGTATAAGTACTAATGGTTTTTGCATGGCAATATATCATGAGTTGTATATTTTTATGAATCATTATGTATTTATTTAATGAAATCATGTGTATTATCTAATCTATGTGTGAAGTGTGTTTTGTGTAGTTATTCACCTGATTTTGTCATCTTTTGCTCAGTCGAGGTCCTACATGGACTTGGCATGCTTTTACTCATCAGACTAAGGCATACTAAGTAGGTGCCTTACTCAAGTAGGTGCCTTACTTAAGGAGGCACCTTACTCAAGTAGGTGCCTTACTAAGTAGGAATAGTGCACTTACTCAAGTAGGTGCCAAGATTATGCGTGTTGATCGGATGACTATAGAAGGACCCCATTGACCATAGTTCCATGTCATCTATGGGAAACCATTGAATGAATGAGCTATCCCAACTAGAGTGGATGAACACGTAACCACTCAATGAAGTAGAACCCTAACAAAGCAAAAATCATCCGATTGCTAGGAAATGATGAAAAGTTGTTTATCATGCGCCTATTACAGTAACTAAACTATCCCAGTTTAGACTGTAACCAGGATGCCTGTTGTAATAGAACTACAATAGGAAGTCCTGTGTGTGTTATATAAACACACGGACTTCTCTGTAGTAGGGGAGGCAAATATTTTAGAGAACATTATCGCATGTAATATTTCATTGCACTATCAATAAAAGCTTGAGCGTTCTTTCATTTGCGTATTGTCTTCGTGATTCGTTGGGCGGGATCTGCTGGAGCTCGGGCCCACTCCAAGCCAGTATTCCTCCCCTGCTTCTTAGTTATTTTCATAGATTTAATTATGCATGATAGTATGTTTATTTCTTAGATTAAATTTATTTGCTTTAGCGTGGTGTGCTTTTCAATTACGTAAGTGTGTTTACCGCTTTCAGTGTGGAGTGTTTATTTTTACGTATTTTATTTATGCATAAGTTTTATTGGTGTGGACGAATCAATTGCTATTTTACAAACACCCCCAATGATAGTTGAATGGATTCATCTCAAAAGTGGTAGTGTGAGCAGTCTCAACCGTGGCACTTCAAAAGTCTACGAGCTCCCTGGTTTGACAATTTAAATGCGAGTGTTGTGACATATATAGGACAAATTTAACCAGTGTTTGGCACCCAATATTTTTGCACCATTTTCAAGGAAGCGCCACTAGTAGACTGATTATAGTACCCCTTAAAAACCTTCTATTTGACCTTGTATGAGTCCACCGAGAAAAATAGGACCCGACGGTCATTTTATAAGATAGATCCCATCAAAAAAATTTGAGTCAACTAAGACTTAGAGTTTGAATTAGATTCTCCTGACTCATCACCAGCAGTCCACTAGAGTGAGCACCCTCACTTTGTGCAAAGCTCCTCCTCGTCTCATCGACCTGGGAAAGAAAATATCATCCTGAATCCTTTGTTTAAGAGGACACCCTCGGAGGAAGCCCTACTATGGAAATCCATAGAGGATCAAACCATAACACCAACTGACTTAGAGGCTCTAATACAAAAAGTTCTGAATGATCGAAAGGCCATAGAAGTTGCATTAGAGACCACACTTCCTAAAAAAATAGCCGAAGAAGTTTCATCTGGTTTTAGCTTCCCGATAGAGGAAGGAGTAGGGGAAACCAAAATGAAGAATATATCCCCTACCCATCTCCCTACCTTTAGGGGATACCCAACCGAAGACCCTAACCTATTTTTATTTAAATTTGATGTGTTGTGTAGGTCTTTTGACTATAAATCAGATGCTCAGAAGCTAAAACTCTTTCCATAAATATTGGATGACTCAGCTCTATGATGGTTTATTAGGTTGGGGAACAAGTAGATCGCCACATGGGAAGAAATGAAGAAGCTCTTCCTAGAATAGTACCAAGACTTTTGTAGAGCACGAGACTCCAGAGAAGAGGTCCTAAGCATGATGCAAAAGGAGGACGAATCCTTGGAGGAATACTAGGAGAGATTCAATTTCAACCTATAGCGATCCCCTCATGAAAATCTAGGTGATAAGTCCCTCAAAAGCATTTTTTTGAGAGGACTCAACAATGAGTCACTGGAAGCGCTAAACATGATTTTGGGAGGAGATGTTTACCAACACGCGATGGAAGATATCCGACAACTATGTCGGAATTACTCACAAAGGAGAGGCAAGCCCGCTCCTAGAACCATGAAGGTGACTGCATCGATCACAAAAGTAGAGATAGGCAACATGTTGGAGGATTTAAAAAGTGAAATGCTATCATCTCTAGCATTACAGTTGGATACGCTCTTGCTGGAGAAGAATAAACAAGATAACGAAGCAAAATTGACCTATTTTTACCCAAAATGCAGAGGGAAGCATGCTAGGAATGCATGCCTGAAGAACAAGGTTAGAGTATATGTAGTTTTCCAATAGAATCACAAAACTCGACTATGCCCATAGCTGCCCAATACCAAGGAGGATGCTGACGTAAGTGAAGCCTATTTCATGGGTAATCAAAGAAATTGGCAACAACCCCCTATGGGGAATATGCCCATGGGGATGTTGCCCTATGGAGGAGGACCATATATGCCACAAGGGCAGCCACAACCACCCAATATGGGATGGTGGGGACCACCACCTTGGATGAATGTACCTCTAGGAGTTGCATTTCCCAATCAACAACCATGGATGCCATATAAACATTCTAGGTAACAGTGGAGGAACCACGTTTCGTGGAACTCCACTCCACAAAATATGGCATAGGCTCCACCTCAACAAGGCTTATCGATCCTACCTATGGTGAGACCTACACAGTTACCAACACAGACAATGGTGAACCCAAATAATAAGGTAAACCAGCCAACATATCAAGTAGAGGGAGAGATGTATTCGATGTATCATATTAGTTGTAATCCCATTCAACTTAGATCAGGTAAGCAACTAGGAGTAGAAGCACCTCCCCTAGTAGAAGAGGAGGAAAACATAGAAGACTCCCCTCTTATAGAAGAGGTGGAGGAAGAAAAATTTATTGAGAAAATAGAGGCTCCATTTCCTAAATGGTTGCAGGAACAAAGGAAGCTGACACAGCTCGAGTTCGATATCCTTTCTAGCTTAAGGAATCTCATAGTTACTATCCCACTCTTCCAAGCTATCTGAGACATCCTGATATATACCAAAGTAATAAAGGAGTTGTGCCTGAGGAAACCAGGATGTAAAGTGGCACAGACCATCAATATCAAAGGAAAATTGGTTGACTTGATGATGGGGAATGCATATCATCCCAAATACGTAGACCTAGGTAGCCCAGTTGACCATAAAAATAGGAGGGCATTCACTGGCTAACACCTTAGTTGATCTAGGTGCAGCCATCAACGTAATTTTGTAGGAGACCATATAGAAGCTGAAGCTGACAAACCTAAAACCCACCAAGACGGTGTTACAATTGGTCGATCGATCAACCATAGCACCATAGGGAATGCTTGAGGATATCATCATGATAGTTGATGCATGGGAATACCCAATGGATTTCCTGGTGCTATAGTCTAAAATGGGACTGGGTGGTTATCCACTCATCCTAGGGAGGCCATGGCTAGCTACGATTGATGCCTACATTAGCTATCGCGATGGACTTATGACCATCTCAAATGGAAAGAACATCAAGAGATTGACTATCTCACCTCTTGCATAGTCCATGGATACATTGGGAGAACCCACGTTGGACAATCAAGAGGATAGTTCATTGTCCATGCTCCAACCAGTGATGGCATTAATAGAGTTGGAGGAGGAAGCCAATGAAGATGATGTCATCACAAGATTCCTTCAAGGAGAATCCTCCCTCATAGTTCTTGAGTCACCGTTGGTCGGTGCTCAGGACCACCACACCAGGTAAATTGATATTGAGCCTGGTAGGACATTGAACATCAATAGTGAGTTGACCCCCACACAACTAACATAGTTAAAAGAACTCCTAGCCAGGAACCAACAAGCATTTTCCTGGGATTATTCGGATATGAAGGGAATCAGCCCAAAAATTTGCACCCATCGAATCTACCTCGAAGAGCAGGTGACCCTAGTCAGACAACCATAGAGAAGGATGAACCCGACCATGAAGGAAATTGTTAAAGTTGAGCTACAAAATCTCTTATCAATAGGATTCATCTACCCAATATCCGATAGTGAATGGGTGTCACCACTTGTGGTGGTCCCCAAGAAAAATGGGAAATGGTGGATCTATGTTGATTGCAGATCATTGAATAAAATGACCAAGAAAGATCACTTCTTGCTTCCCCTATTTGATCAGGTATTGGATACACTATCTAGAAGAAAATACTTCTCCTTTCTGGATGGATTCAGTGGATACAACCAAATCCAGATCGAGGAGGAGGGCTAAGATAAGACAACGTTTACCTGCCCATTGGGAACGTTTACCTACAGAGTGCTACCCTTCGGGTTATGCAACGCACTAGCCACCTTCTAAATGATGATGTTAAGCATATTATCGAATATGATGGGGGAGGCAGTTGAAGTATATATGGATGACTTCATCGTTTATGGGGAAACCTTTGAAAAAGTTATGACGGTCAAGTTAATGCAATAATAATATAATATTGTGCTAGTTTTTTTTCCCGATTGAGAGTTTCTAGGATAATTATTGTTTAATGTGTGATTCTACTATCTTATTACTTTGATTATGCAATTACTGCTTTTCTAGTTTTAGTTTAGTAGGGCTCTTTATTTCTCTTCAATTTGTATCAGAGCTAGGTTTTAGATTTGTTCGAGGAGTAAGGGTTTCAACCTTGTGATAAATTAATTCTTGAGTGAGAGTCATAAGAAAAAGGATCTAGGCAAAGGAGAAATATGGGAAGCACACAAATAGAGATTAAAAAATTTAATGGACAAAATTTTGAGGTGTGAAAAATCAAGATGGAGGATCTGTTGGTTGATAGAGATCAATGGATTGCGGTCTTGGGAACAAAACCAATATCGATTACAGATGAGGATTGGCTAAAAATTGATAAAAATGCAAGGAGATCTATCAGGTTGTGCTTATATGATTTGGTTTTGTTGAATGTATCTACAGAGACCACAAAAATTTATTATGGGAGAAGTTGAGAATATTTTATCAGACAAAGTCACTGGTAAATAAACTCTTTCTTCGAAAGAAGTTGTATTCAATTTGAATGAATGATGGTGACTTTGTGGGTGAACATTTAAATGCTTTTAACACTATGGTAAGGTAATTAACCTATGTAGAAGTAAAAATGGATGAAGAGGGAAAATGTATTAATTTACTTTATTCATTACCTAGTTCATGGGATAACCTTGTTATGGCTATCACAAATACTACATATACATTGAAAGTAGAGGATATAGTAGGAACTTTGCTATCTGAGGAGATGAGAAAAAAATATTTTAAGGATTATCATCAAAAGTAAGCCTTTATTATGAGAGGTTGTTCTCAAGAAAGAAGCAAAAAGACATCAGGAGAAAAGAAATCAAAATCTAGGGGTAAATTTGTTGCCTCGAAAATGAGGAAATGTTGGAATTGTGGTAAAGTAGGGTATTATAAAAGATACTACAAATCTAAAAATGCTGATAATAATTGATCATCTAATGAAGGAACTTCTACAGAAATGAATACCATAAATGAAGATTTAGGGGACTTATTCTTAGTTGCAGCATGCTCAACTAAATGTGATGACTCATGGTTGATTGACTTACATGCTTCTTTTCATATGACTCCTCATAAGTAGGGGTTATGTGAATATGAAAAGATAGATGGAGGTAAATTCTTCTTGGGAGATAATTCAACATATAAAATAATAGGTCGAGGAAGATTCAAGCTGATGCTAAAATATGGAAGAATTAAAACCATTCTTGGTGTGTTGCATATTTTAGGTTTGGAAAGGAATCTAATATCTATGAGTAAGATGAATTAGGGAGGTGTGAATGTGGTATTCAATAATAATAGCTACAATATGGTCCATGGATCCTTGGTGTTGGCAAGAGGATTTCACACAGGAACTTTGTTTATACTTGAGACTAGCACTATAAGTATTAATTGTAATAACTCTTTAATTATACAGGAAAATAATATGGTTGAAATGGCTCCGAGTATTCCTACAATGAAGACAATGTTGTGGCATCAACGCATGGGGTATATTGGTGAGAAAGGACTTTGAAAATTGAAAATGGAAGGTATGGCTGAAGGACTTTCTGATTTCCCATTAAATTTTGATTTTTGTGAGCATTGTGTTTTTGGGAAACAAACTAGAGTCAAGTTTCCAAGTAGTGCTACAAGGTCTGAAGGAATTCTATAACAAGTTCACAGTGATGTGTTTGGACCAGAAAAAGTACCATCATTAGGTAAATCTATCTATTTTATTACATTTATAGACGACTTCTCAATAAAGACATGGGTATATTTTCTACAGAAAAAATATGAGGTTTTTAATAAATTTAAAGAGTTTAAGGCTCTTGTAGAAAATCATATAGATAAAAATATAAAGGTTTTGAGAAGTTATAATGGTGGTGAATATTGCTTTAATTAATTTGAGTAGTTTTGCAAGGGCTGTGGAATAGAAAGACAGATAACAACTTCGTATACTCCACAAGAGAATGGGGTTGCATAACAAATGAATAGGACATTTATGGATAGGGCCAGAAGCATGCTAAGTGGTGTAGGGTTAGAAAAGAAATTATGGGCAGAAGTTGTGTTAATATCTTGTTATCTCATCAATAGATATCCTACCTCAGCTTTGGTGGACAAGACTCCACAATAAGTATGGATCGGTAAGAAACCCTCACTCAGACATATAAGGGTTTTTAGTTCTGATTCTTATATGTATATCCCAAAATAGAAAATGACTAAGATAGATTATAAATATTAAAAATGCATATTTATGGGTTATTGTATGTGTTAAATGATATAAGTTGTGGAACCTAGAAACATAGAAGGTTATTTACAGTTGTAATTTGATCTTCTGAGAAACAAAAGATGTTTTAAAATAGGAAATGCAACCAAGCAAAGAACAATAAATAGTGTAGGTAAAATTGGAATAGTTTGAAGAACCAGTGGTAGAACCTAAATTACAAAGAGTGTCTGAAGAGGAATATTCAAAGGAAGAAGGTGAGGAGGAAGATGAAGATGCAGAATCTAGAACTCCAATTTTCAAGAGATCAGATTGAGAGAGAAGAATTCCATATAGGTATAGTCCTTCAAATTTTTATTCTGCATTTAATTATATTTACTGATGAAGAACCCAAGACTATAAAGGAGGAACTTCAGTCAAGTGAGAATAAGTCTTGGAAAAGGGCCATGGAAGAAGAAATGGAGTCCTTGGATAAGAATAAGACATGGGACTTGGTGAGATTATCTCCTGGTATAAAACTTGTTGGTTGTAACTGCAGGATTATGCATAGTGGAAATATTTGCAAATTGGGCAAATATTCACCAATTTCAAAAAATTTCCAAAATTTGAAATTGACGAATATGAGGACCCTTGACGTCGACCCATTCACCTAAAATTTTTAGGATTAATTTTTTCTTAGGGTCAATTCGCCACAATATATATCCAAACATAGACATATTTGTATTCATTGGAAAGTTCTTTTTAAGCCTGATCTAATGGTGGTATTTTTATGAAGTTATAAGATGATTTAATAGGTCAAAAGTGGCCCCAAATATGACCTTACATTTTAGGGCTTCAAATGCCCCAAATTTTGGTATGAAGATGCTCAATTTGATTTTATTAGGATTCTCCATGATTTATATTTTGATTAGGATTCACCATTTTTTTACAAGTACATTTTTAGTCCAACCCCTTATGCATAGCCTTGGTTGTAAATGGTTATTCAAGAAGAAATACAATGTAGAAGGAAAATTGGAGAAGTACAAGGCTCTCTTGGTAGAAAAATGATTTTATCAGATTGAGGGAATTAAATTTGGTGATATTTTTTCTCCTATGTCTAAACTAACTTCAATCAGATTTTTGTTGGCTATTTCTTCTACTTTTGATTTTGAAATAGAACAGATGGATGTAAAGATAACTTTTCTACATGGTGAACTTGATGAATATATATATATGTCACAACCAGAATGCTTTAAGGTAAAAGGTAAGGAGGAATTGGTATGCAAGCTGAAGAAGTCACTTTATGGGTGAAGCAGTCTCCAAGGATGTGGAACCAAAAATTTGATAGGTTTGTCTTGACATTTGGGATTGGAAAAAGCAAAGTAAATCCATGTGTATATTTTAAAAAGGAAGGTGAAAATTTTGTTATCATTATATTGTATGTGGATGACATGTTAATCGGTAACAGTAAGGATATGATAAAGTTACTCAAATATTTGTTATCTTCTGAATTTGAAATGAAGGATTTGGATGCTGCAAAATTTATTTTGGGTATGGAAATAATAAGGGATCATGCAAATATAAAGTTATGGTTAAATCAAAGAAAATATGTTGATTTGATACTACAAAAGTTTAGAATGTATGATTGTAAACCAATATGTACTCCATATGTAGTTGGTCAATAGTTATCTGCTAAACAGTGTCCAAAAATAGATGAAAATTTTGAAGAAATGCATCATGTTCGTTATGCTAGTGTTATGGGTAGTTTGATGTATGCAATGGTCTGTACTAGAACTAATATTGCACATGCAATGAGAGTAGTTAGCAGATATATATCAAATCTAGGAAAGGAACATTGGACTTTTGTGAAGAGGATCTTTAGATACTTGCATGGAACTACATATTATGCTATTTGTTATGAAGGAAAATCTGGAGACAATTATATTGTAAATCTACAAGGATTTGTGGATGCTAACTAGGCTGGAGATCTTGATAAGAGAAGATCCACAAGTGATTATGTGTTTAGGCTAATTGGAGGGGCAGTAAGTGGGATGATTAAAAAGTAATTAGTTGTTTCTTTATCCACTACACAAGCATAGTACATTGCAACAACTCATACCAATAAAGAAGTAGTGTGGCTACAAAGGTTGTGTTCAACAGTTGGCATTAAACATAATGCTACGAGAATTAATAGTGACAATAAGAGTGGTCAAAACATATTGATATAAAATACCATTTTATATCTCTCTCATAATCTTAGTTTTTATGATTGGTCAAAACATATTGATATAGAATACCATTTTATGAGAGAGATAGTTGAAGAGAACCGAGTGATAGTGAAGAAAGTTGATACAGATAAGAATATTGTTGATTCGTTAACAACAGTTGGAATTAAAAACTATCTCTCTCATAATCTTAGTTTTTATGATTGGTCAAAACATATTGATATAAAATACCATTTTATGAGAGAGATAGTTGAAGAGAACCGAGTGATAGTGAAGAAAGTTGATACAGATAAGAATATTGTTGATTCGTTAACAAAGCCTATACCTGCTTAGAAATGTTTTTGGTGTAGAATATCTATGGGCATGGTTGTCCTTGATAGTTGATAATGGTAGTTGTTAGCCCCTATGGAAAGTATTCAACAAGTGGAAGAATGTTGGAAATATGTTGAATATTTTCCATGTTATTCTAGTAGGGTTAACACTAAAAGGTACTAGACACTGTGTACGATATACTCATCGAGGTTTGGGGCCAGGTTAGGGTTTTTAAGTTATATTTAGACCCATATGGGATTTTAGGGTTACTATATTTTAACCCTTATTTTTTTTCCCATGATATTGTAAAATATGTGCATGTGCCTTTGTTATATATATCACACTTGCATTAGGGTTTGGAGAGACAGAAGAATAAGAATATTATTGTATTGGATACGGTCAAGTTAATGTAATAATAAGATAATACCGTGTTGGTTTTTTTCCTGGTTGAGGGTTTCCATGATAAATATTGTGTAATGTGTGAATATACGATCTTCTTCCTTTGATTCTGCAATTACTACTTTTCTAGTTTTAGTTTATTGGGGATCTTTATTTCTCTTCAATGTGGTATCAAGTTATCTTATGAGTGGAAACTCAATCATGTTTGTATCTAGAAAATTCTTGAGGATTATGGTTAATGGTTGTTTGAGTTTTGTAAATTTATGTGGTGAAGGTTTTTGAGGAACCTTGAACATTTTTCTTAGAATATTATCAATAGTAGGATGTAACAGTTGATTTCTTATTTTTCATGATTGTAGGTAGAATGATGATAGGCAGGTTGTGAAGTATGATGTGAGTGCATGGTAAGATTAGAAGAAGTATTTCCTTGTTGAAATGAATGTGTTGTGTTGAAAGAAGAATTTTGAAATGGTTGTGATTGCAATAATGGTAGAGAAGAATTATATGTATATTGAAAAGCATGACATGGATGTGTGGTGGGAATAATACCATTATTATGAAGAGGTTGAGGTGAATATGTGGTTTGGAAAGAAGAATATGGTAGTGATTGTGATACGGGTAATGTTGAATATGGAAGAAATTGTGAATGAGGTTGGTCATAATTAACTAATGTAGTTGGTGTAATTCATCCAAAATTGTCGATCGAGGGGGCAGTGACATAGATAGGTTTATATTGAATTGGGTTATTTGCAATACCCATGATCTCTTCACATTTTCTAAAAGTGGTATCAATTTTTTTTATTTTTTTCTTTATTTTTTATTTTCAGAGAAAACAAAGTAAAAAAAGTGAAAAAGAATACTTTAAAAAAATTCTCCTAACTAAAAGTCTTTTCTTCAAAATGTTCAAAAATTTGTAGGCCAAGTTGTCTTGTTTTCAATTTAGGCTTTCACCTGGATGCTTGCATGCATATGCTTGGTGATGAAGTACAAGTCGTTGTGAAGGCCAGTTTCTACCAATCCTCACCCAATTCATCATGGTTAGTGATACACCTCAAATAGATGCATAGGCAAAAGGATAATCCCTTTCTGAAGGTTCGAGGGCCTTCATTGTGTGTTCCTATTATGTCTAGACCAATCGAAGCTGTAGAAAAGCATGTGGGATATGATTATTTTTAGGACAATGGTGTAAAATAAAAGAATGTGAATCAGTTCAATTAAAAATTATATTTTTATGTGACTTAATCTAAGACATGCAAGTTTTTAATGGTCTTTTTTAGTTTTTTTTTTAAAACAAAAAAAGCAATAAAATCAAAGTGATGACATGTTTCACATCGGGTTCACCAAAGAATGTAGACCCAATTTTTTTTTACCCCTTTACTCCAGGCTGATGGATCCATTCCTAAAATGGGGAGGGAAAATAAAGTGCCTACACCTCAGATGAGAAGCACTTGAGTTGTGCTCTCCTTGGTGTTTATCGATGAATTATTGGTGGGGTTCACCAGGAAACACTCTATGGCAGTTTCCACGCCTAGGTAAGGTGAGAGTTTGATGTGTTATTTTAAGCATACACCTAAATTTTGGCAAGAGTGCAACTATGCCTAACTATATGCACTTCAAATTTCCATGAAAGTAGTAGCACACAATTAACTAGAAAGCCTTTTAAAATTAACTATAATGCAATGATCCTTATGAATGTTGAAAGTAAAAAGATAAACTCTATGCTACCACACACACACACACACACACACACACACACACACACACATATATATATATATATATATATATATATATATATATTATTTCTTGTTGTATATTTCAACTAATAAAATTGATGCAACTCTAATGCAACTAATCATACATTTTTTCTCTTTTATTTCTTTCTTTTTAGGTAATGAAGCTTAATGCAAGCAAATATAAATGACTATGTATTTTTGACCTATTATTTTTCTTTTTCAAAATAGTAAATATGCTATAAACTAATGCAATTAACTATTTGTCTTTTGACTTTAATCTTTTTCTTTTGCCTTAATATTCTTTGTGCAGATGACTTATATGCAGAGAACAAAATTGAAATAGTTGTGAAATAGTCAAAAATAGGTCATGGAATAAATTTCATTGTACTTACCTACTTTGTATATCTATTGCAAGCGAATACACATTTCACAGAGTGAATACACATCTTATAAAGTGAATACACATCCTGAAGCAAATATGCATAATGTCGGCTAGCTAGCAAATTTGTGCCTTTGATATATTTGCAAGAAAGTATCTGTACAAAAACTTAAATTTGGGGGATTAGAGTTTGGGGATCTGCTTAAGCCACTATAGATATGATTCTTGATGGCACAATAGTCAGATCCCCTTGGTATTTTAAACAACCATACATAAAAGAAATGAAATTGTAGATCTTACTTGCAAATAGATAAAAACTAAAATGATGTGATAAAACAGTGTAATAAACAATATGTTATCAAGTGTAGAATGAATAGTAAGTAATATATAAGATGAAAAGATAGATATGGAAGCAAGAATTTCCCCCCAAGCCTGTAATAGTATGAATTCATGCCCTAGTTGTGAATACGTGATCCGCGTATTCGCTGACTATCAAGATGCATATTCGTGATAGCTATCTGCATTTTGGAGGACCAAACAATGTCAAAATAGGACATATTATATATTGTTGGAAAGCTCTTTTTGAGCCTAATCTAATGGTATAATATTAAAGAGGAATAGATATGATTTAATTAGGGAAAAATTAGCTCAAATATGACCTTTATTATAGATGCATAAAAACAAGAACTTGTTAGTGCACAAATGGTATATAAGATACTAGGACAAATGAAATGATGGTATACCAGATCTAATATTATGGTGCTACAAAAATGATAGTAGTAAAATAGATCCAAGTAGTAAGTAGAATTGTTCAAAGTGTTCTTTGATCCTATAACAAACTTGCTCTAGCATTCAACTTTAAATAAACATGTTAGATCTCTATTCTCCAAATCAAAAAATAATATTGCTATGATTTCACTCATAAAACTTTGCTTATCAACTCACTCCTCCATCATCCATATATCTAAATAATTATGGAGACTGATCCTTGGATTTAATGGCTTTTTGGATCACCAAATAAGGTCGAGGGATGTGAGATCTGGGAGTTTGAAGCAGATCGAATTAGGCTAATTTGGCATTTTGGAAAATATGCATCCTAGTTGCTAGGATGCATATTTGTTAGAATCGGACCGTTGGCCAATTTTGGGATGGAGTTTGAATGGTTGCTTTGGTGGGAAGTGATTCTCCAGATTCGATGAATACGTGTCCTATCCGCTAGGACGCGTATTCACAAATAATTCATGACAACTAGATCCACGTGCAGATTTTTGGTACTTTAGGGGGCCAAACAAAGTCAAAATGGGTCATATCATATACTGTTGGAAATTTGTTTATGATCCCAATCTAATGGTATAGGTTTTGGAAAATTTGGAGGGATTTTCTTAGGTAAAAGTAAGCTCAAATATGACCTTATTTTTATAAGAGGAAAACTAAGGAAAATGACTCATCTTAATGGGTCAATTTTTCATGTCTATAGATCTTCATACAAAATATGGAGACCTCAAATGCTCCATTCTTAATTCATGCTCTACATTGTATCTAAATTGAGCAGTACTCTACTTTATTTTGCTCTTGCACTCTCTCTTCCTTTCTCACTCACATATCTAACTTTTACAAAGGTCAATATATAATGGAGTATGACTCTTGGCCTTCCATATTCCTATGACTCACTATATTCCTATTCTAGACTCATGTACACATGAACAACATGCACATTTACATTATTGCACACTTTAATAATACTTGTGCATCTATTTATTACATAAAATAAATACTCAATCCCTAATCTAAGACACTCTCCTAATATAGAGATGTACCTAAGATGGTACATTAGCATGTACCAAATAATGTAATATATTCCAACGAAGCCACAAAATTAATAGTTAAAATATCAATAATGAAGAGTAGAATAATGTAAATGAGCAATAATATATATATATATATATATATATATGGTGAGAGAGAGAGAGAGAGAGGCCAATATAATGAAGAAAATAACAATCACTTATAATATCAAATATGAATGTAATGGAAAAATCATTCATGTACATGTGTAGATAATACTTATAAAACTAATTGCTCAAAATTTGTATACAAACTTGATTATCAATGCTTGCTATGTGATTATCATTTACCAATATTTTTTCCAAAATAATATATGGATCTTTGTTTCCATAATATAGACATAGAAGATGACTCTTCATATACTTGACTATTGCTCTCCATATGACAACTTTCATGACCTTTGACCTATCATATTGCGACTTGTATACTAGACTCTTCATTATCTTTTTACATGCATACTTGACTCTGTGATACGTGCACACTTCTACATGCACTCCTAATATAAGATACTAACCTATTCCTCAAAAAATATATTAGTGTTGTTTTGAAATGCAAAAATATCTTGTGAAGTCTCAATTGAGTCTAGAGTATATATATTTGTGGATTGATCCTATAGCTTCTATCTCATTTTTATTTATGATGAGACACTTATTGACTCCATTTATACATCTAAAATCAACCATTATTTTTCTCTATCAACTTGGCTACTAAAATAATATTTGATGTTAATACAAGAACATACATTACATCATGTAATGAAATATTTGAAAATGATGTACTAAAAGGGTGTTACACACCCATATCCATGTATAAGATAGGTTCTCCCATTTGTAATTTTAAACCTAAAATTATTAGTGACTTCAAGGCAATCAAACCATTGTAAATTTTCTATCATATGATGAATTGCATCGGAATCAATATACCAAATGTCCTTTTCATTTTGACATGTAGAATTGTTTGTTCTTGAAGTAATTTTGCATCTTTGATATGGAATATTGTATGTATTTTGATCTTGAATCCTTTTATAGTGTGTCTTGTGAAGATATGTTCCTCTTGCTAACTTATCCATTATATTAAGGAGTTGTAATATTCCTTATGTCTCCCAAACTTTTCAATTTGTAGATTCTAAACTTCAATTCTTGTAGTATATGATCAATCAATAGTCAAAATTCTAAATAGATTTTTTTTTTTATCTCTTTAGTATTGAGAATAACTTTGATAGAATTTCTCAAGTTTTGTAGATCCCCTTATATCTCCCAAGTATTTTGAATGTACTATAGTCTTGATAAAGTACTTAGATTTCTTTAGATTTCCTTTGAGTTGAATCCCTTTTGTCTCCCTAATGTTCAACTACAAGACAAGCACTTTAATTATCCTTGTAGAAAGCTAGAAATAATTTTAATGTACTTTTAATTTTGAGAAGGTTCTCTATTTTTAAAATGTTTAAAGTTGGATTTCTTATGTCTCATTAATTTTAGAAAGAGACTAATTCCAATTTAGTTTTCCAAATTTTCAATAGCTCTATGTTTTATTTCTTGTATATTTCAATTCTCAATGATATAGTTTCTAAATTTCAAGATATTTAATTTGGTGTTGAACCCTTATAACTCCCTAGTTGGAAATTTAGAAACAAGATATTTTCAAATATAATATTTCTATTTCATTGTAAAAATCCTTATTCCTTCAATTTATACTATTTGTAAAAAATATTTCTATGCACTTTGAATGAGGTAATATCATAACCTTTCTAAATAATTCTTTCTTAAAAAACTTCTAAGGCATTTAATAATACTACTAAGGTTGTAAAACTATTCCTTATTTCTCCTTTTTATTATAAAAACCTTGAGTATAATGACATAATTAACTTGACTCCAATATTATGCCTTGTATCCTTTGTAAAGGTTATAGGTTAGATTGAATATTTGTTACCTCCTTTAATGTAGCACTCCAAAGGATTTCTTTCACTTACTTTATATTGCACCTTATGTTCTCATGATGCTCTCCTTCCAATGTGGTGTATTCAATGCTTTCTATGCTCAAAATTTGAAGCTTTGACTATGGCCTTCAACATAGTACATAAGCCCTAATATTTGGTGCTTCAATTTCTCCTCACCGTGTTCTATATCTATTATTTGAGCTCACTATTCACCCTTGGAATTATGTCCTCTTCCCTTGACTCTTCAAATATGCATCGATTTCTAGCACGTACCTCTCTCCTCTTCACTATGTTCTATTTGCATTCACTATGTATGTTGTGTTATCTATCTTCTCTCTGGTGTATCCCTTTAATGCAATTATAAGGTGTTACATAAAAATTGATACTTTCTTCCCTACAAGACACTTGGAATATGAATTATTTTTTATCTTATAGGGCTTGGATGCTCCTTAGTTGTTGATGTTTGGTATTCTTTGTGAGACTTGTTTGTAGCATAGGGGTGTAGTATTCCTATTGGGGATGTGTTTCTAAAGTCTTATAATGATCAACTTGATATCCCCAATTGATGGACCAAATCGTACAACCGTACAGTCCTCACAACTAGCAATGTGCAACAACTAAATAGCTTGTACGGACCCCAAATCGTACCACTATATGATCCCAAATCATACAATGATAGAGCTTGTATGATTTCACACTTATTAAATCCTTCATATTTGGTTTTGCAAGCTTTCATACACAGTTTTGTAACTAAACAAGTTGATCTCCCAAAACTACCAAATCGGGTAAATTCCCTTCAATCACATAAACTACCAAATCGGGTAATTATCTTTTGTACAAACTTTGATGTACGATTTGTATGAAAAGAAGGTACACCCAAGTGCTAAATTGGATATTATACTGGACCAATCTCTCTTAGATAAGTTTTTTAAGGATTTAATATGGAAATTAGTCCTAATTCCATCAACATACAAGGTACTTTATCAGGATTGAGAGAGATTCATATACAATGGTGATGCCCAAAAATTGTACAACTATGTTCAATATGTCTCCCTTAATATAATTACCATCATAGATAATTCATCAGAGCCACACCAGTGCTGGTTTAATCCAACTACTCCATAATAATGCATAAAATAACCATAACAACAACAAATAAGTACATGCAATAGAAGTAAAGTGTAAAATGCTATTCTATCATTCCAGGATCGTACATTATGTAAGAGAAACCATGAACTATACCAAGATTTATTATTTTTCAACAATATCACTCAACAATAGAGATATGCAATAACAATTCACAACCAGAACTCATAGCATTCCTCCATAACCAAAATAACACTAGATCATAACCAGAATCTAACTAGACTATAAAATTGAAAATGGGGTCTTATATAATTTTTCTTAGGCCTTTCCAAAGTGGTTCTTGAGGCAATTAGTTATTTACAACTACCCATGCATAACGAAATGCATTATTTAAGACTTTTACTAAGTCTAACACCTTAATAATCAAATACATGCACAATTACAACTTAAATTTACATTTCCCATGCATTTCATTTTATTTTATTGCACCTTGTATGATTTACCTTCACCTTTTATGGTTTGCCCTTCTAACTGTACAATTTAATCCTACCTATATGGTTTACAAAACTTGCCAAAATTTTCAAAATTGGGTAAATACATTTATCACTTCTTATTTTGGGAGGTGGATTTGCTACCTACATCTACCCTCCCCTTTACTTTGGTCGGTGTTATCATCGACTCACCCTTTTTTTAGTTGTGCCTCGTAATCCCTAACCAAAAATTTTAAGTCATACACTTGGGATTGAAGAATTATGTGTTGGCAATTTTGGGTACATTGGGTACATTGCCCTTGCTCAAGTGTTGATGTTGTCATTGATGTCAAGAAGTGGAAGGGTTTTTGTGAAAACCAAGGCAGAAAATATAATAGGTTTTGTTTAAAACCATGGACAGCAGTTTTGAAATGGGTTTTCCTTAAAACCCAAGTTAGCTCTTCGTTTCGTTGAAAAAGGTGCTCCGATGATGAAGATATTTAATTTTAAATATCCAGTTTAAATTTTATTTATTTATTTAAAATTTAAATTAATATTTTAAAATTAAATTAAAGTTTTTCACCGGCTTGTTTGAAAAGCCGACGTGTTTGGTATTACTTCGAATTGCTTATTTAATGAGGCGAAGTCGTAGGCAAAGGTTGAGCCGAAATAGAAATGAAATCTACGGGCTTCGGTGCGAGAGGAAGTCTTGCGACCTGCGGTGGACGGAGACCGTGAGGAGAGGAAGTCTTGCGACCTGCAGCGGACGGAGACCGTGAGGAAATCTTGCAACCTGTGGCAGACGGAGACAGTGAGAATCGCCAGTTTGAGGAAGTGCGACCGATCATTTTCGAAGGGAAATGTTCAGAAAATAAATGGTGCGATATTCAAAGTGCGCTCATTTGTATGTCGAAAGGAAAAAATGAACATGGTGCGGTGATGTGATTAATCCCTTGTGATGCTAAATTTTGAAAAGCATGGTAATCGAGAGGAAGTGACAGTGAAAACATAGAGCACGTGATTTGGTGACCTGGCAGAGAGAAGAGGGGTTTTCGACGGTGCACGTTTTAGAAGAGATAATTATCTTACTCGCCCTGTTGATTCCATTCGACAACACAGAGGAGTCGATTGATGAATGGTGTGTAAGCGCTGCTAACAAGGAGGTGTTAAGGTCGAATCACAATGACGATAATTTTGTTGGTTGAAAAGTCACAATGGTGATACTCAATCGCTGGGTAGCGCAGTTGCACGACCGGTTGGAAGTCCAACCTAAGCTGCTGTAGATTACGGGATCGAACGAATCCCAGCAATAGTTTTGATTGTGACAAGACATCTTCATCAAACAAAAGGGGTGCTCGATTTTGTTCCAAAAGTAGTGAAAATCGTTGCTAAGCTGCGGCAGTTTGCTGGATCGAATCGCAGCGATGGCAAAGTAGTAGAAATTCTCCTGTTGGGCAGAGGCATCGAAGCCGGTTGAAAATCGCTTCTAAGCATGCGACAGATCGTTGGATCTAATCAATCCAGCGACGGCGGAGGATGCACTTTTTAGATTGGCAAAAGAAAGTTGTGATGGTGGCAGATTCCCAAAGGGGTTCCTTCACTTCAATAAGGTGTTGGACAGGTTCCATTGGGGACTTTGTTAGAATCACAATGACACTGAGAGGGGGGGTGAATCAGTGTGTTCTTTAAAAACTTAAAAGCAATTTAGACTTTTAAATAAACTGTAGCAGATTAAAACAAAAATAATAAAAGTACTAAGAGCATCACACATAACACGGCATTTTAACGAGGTTCACCGATGTGGCTACTCCTCAAAAATACTGCTTGGACTACCATCCAAATCCAGTCAAATGCAAAGCTACAACTTTACATAATCATTCACCAGCACCAACTGGTAAGAGGCACAAACCTCTAAATTTTATCTGCTACAACAAAATGGAGCACCAACTCCAATTTTTCCAGCTCCAATTGGAAAGAGGCACCAACCCCTTTTACCAAGCTACAAATTGGAGATAGTAATAAAAATTGTAGAATTAAACTGTCACCTCAATTTGCACGATCTGTTGTTTTTCTTGCGTTCTACTGCTTGTCGGCATTTGGCTGCTGCTATGAAAAATGATTCGCACTTTTTCAACCACTCCTCTATATCTCTCCGCGTTCTCTACTGCAACTTCACGAAATATTACTTCTACAGCACAGACACTGTCATTTCACACTCGAAACACGACTTCTGCATACCGCATTCTTATCTTCTCTTTGCACCACTCACTCTGCTGCACCTTCCATGAAATCTCACTTCTACCATCTACATATTTTTGCCTCGGACTTTAAACACGTCGTCTGCATATCGCTCGTCTTTGTTCTCGATCAGTCGATATGCACTCACTCACTATCTCATCGTTGCGATCTCTTTTCTTTAACTCCAAAGAACTATCACCGACTTACACTCTGCTGCACACGAACTTCATTCGCATATATCGCATCACGCCCACTCTTCAACCTTGCAATAGTCCCGCCTTTTTATAGAAGATAATATCCCATCAAAACATTCTCAAACATGTCGGCTGCAACCCTAATTAGGTCAACATGAAACCCTAGAATTTTTCGGTTGCTTAACCTTGCTTTGTCAAAGAGAAACCCTAATTGACTCGTTGCAAAACCCTAGCAACGTCGGCTTTGAAAACAAGTCGGTGAACAGGTTTAATTTAATTTTAAAATATTAATTTAAATTTTAAATAAATAAATAAAATTTAAACTGGATATTTAAAATTAAATATCTTCATCATCGGAGCACCTTTTTCAACAAAACGAAGAGCTAACTTGGGTTTTAAGAAAAACCCATTTTAGAACTGCTAACCATGGATTTAAACAAAACCTATAATTTAGTCTGCCTTGGTTTTCACAAAAACCCTTCTCGCTCTTTGACATCAATGACAACATCAACACTTGAGCAAGGGCAATGTACCCAAGGTACCCAAAATTGCCAACAATCTCCCCCTTTGTCATTTATGGCAACCCTTTACTAAAAACACATCTTCAAGAGCCAAAACTAAAATCAATCTCTTTGAAGTTTTGCTCCCCCTGACTTGAAGCTTTCCTCTTCACTTGAAGCTCTCCCCCTTACTCATATCTCTCCCCCTTTGTCATCAATGGCAAAGGGCCACCTTTGGGGCTCGAAACTAAGAATGAGCCTCTTAGATTAGTCCCTCCCCCACCTCCTGATGAGGTGATTAATTTTGGGGTGGTAGTAAAACTCCCATTAGGCACTGATCAACATCAACATCTATAACTTCCTTGCCGGGTCTTCTCTTGAACTCTTTGACAATATTCTTGTTCCTGTCATTGTTCCGATCCTTGGACCCGATCATGCCACTGTTCCTCGTTCCTATATCCTGGAATTTCAACTCTGCACTATCCGACAGTGTGACTTTTATTGTTGCACTTATAACAAGTAATAGTGTTGTTTCTTTTAGGCATACTCGTTCTTTGAATCCACATGTTCGACTAAGCCGCTTCGACTAAACCTGTTTTGACCAAGCCTGTTAGTGTGATGTTATTTTGTTTTAAACGAAACTCTGGTCTGTTTACCCTTCTGACATGAAGCACACATACTATTTACAGGTTTTTTAATGATTGGAATATCTCTCACTGCTTGTTTAGCGCTAATTCTTACCAGATTATCAAAACTTATGTGTCCAAGCCTCTTATGCCACAACCAGTTCTCTTCTTCTTATCCCATGAAGCACATACCTTCTAAAAACTCTGAGAGTGTGTACAGATTGCCAGACGTCCTTGAGCCGGTTGCTATTAATTTCCTACTGTTTATTTTTCTGACTTCACAACCATGCTTCTTGAAAACTACTTCATGTCCTTTGTCATAGATTTGACTCACACTCAATAGATTATGTTTCAAACCATCCACATATAAAACTTCCTCTGACTTGATCTTTCCTTCACTAATTTTGACCGTTCCTTTACCTATTATTTTGGCTCTGTCATTGTTGCCAAATTTTATAGAACCACCCTCATACTTTTGTAGATTTTCGAATTTCTGTTTGTCACCTGTCATATGACTTGAGCAACCACTATCAAGAATCCAAGGAACATGTTTATTCTGAGCTCTAAAAGCTATCTGCACTATTAAAGAATCATGTTCTTTCCTGAGCTGTTCTTTTTTTTTCCATTCTATTTTAACTGTGGTATTGGGTTCTAGCTGTGACTTCCCCTTTTTAGAATTTTGCACATATCCTTTAGTATAAATTCTATTTTGTTTTGCTCTATACGGTTGAAATCTGCTTTCATGAGGTTGATATGAAACAGACATACTACGACAATTTCTGGCAATATGACCAAAGTTGTGACACTTAAAACACTCTACTGCATAACTCATTAAAGGATCAAACGCATTTCTACTAGTGAAACTTCTTGGACCTACATTGTATTTGCAGTCAACAATTTTATGCCCATAAACATTACACTTGAAAAAAAAACCATAGAAATAATGATTAAACTTGAAAGATGGTCTTGGCCAGGTTGTTGTTGGAGCCTTGGATCTTCTATTCTTTTGATGTGTGACCTTAGTAAAGCCATCATTGTCAGCTGCTATTTCAGGTCTGGCATTATATCTTTCTTTTGCCTGATTCTTGTCTTTGTTCTTTTCACTTTCAACATTACTTGCTTTTGGTCCAGTTGATGATTCTCCTTCAGAAAATCCGAGACCAAATTTGATACCTGTGGATCTTTGATCGCTCGAATTTTGTCCAATTTCATCGAGCTTTCTTCACGTTTTACATGACAGTTGATTTTTTGATCCAGACTCTTGTATCTGTATTCGAAGACTCACATTTTCTTCTTCCAATTTCTGCAGTGGTCTATCTTCATGGATACCTGTATTTCCAGATCTTCAGACATTTTCTTGTATTCTTCAGTCTGTATTTTTAAACTGGCAATAATGTTGTTTGCATCCTTAAGTTTCCTTGACAATTTTTCATTCTTCTTTTTCTTCGATTCCCATTCCGTAAGGGCAGACACTAGCTCACCCTCTAAATCAACTTCAGCCTCAGCTTCTTCAACTTCAGAGTTCATTCCTTCTACCATTTCGGTTCAATTTTCTCAACCATAGGAACTGAAACTGGTTGGGATGCCTTTTTGGATGAGGATCTATTCTTCTTAGCCATTGTGTACTAATCCAAGATCAACCCTGACTGATTTAGCCAAAATTGGGAACCTGGATCTGATACCAATTGTTATAATCACAATGACACTGAGAGGGGGGTGAATCAGTGTGTTCTTTAAAAACTTAAAAGCAATTTAGACTTTTAAATAAACTGCAATAGATTAAAACAGAAATAATAAAAGTACTAAGAGCATCACACATAACACGACATTTTAATGAGGTTCACCGATGTGGCTACTCCTCAAAAAGACTGCTTGGACTACCATCCAAATCCAGTCAAATGCAAAGCTACAACTTTACATAATCATTCACCAGCACCAACTGGTAAGAGGCACCAACCTCTAAATTTTATCTGCTACAACAGAATGGAGCACCAACTCCAATTTTTCCAGCTCCAACTGGAAAGAGGCACCAACCCCTTTTACCAAGCTACAACTTGGAGATAGTAATAAAAATTGCAGAATTAAACTGTCACCTCAATTTGCACGATCTGCTATTTTTCTTGCGTTTTGCTGCTTGTCGGCATTCGGCTGCTGCTGTGAAAAATGATTCACACTTTTTCAACCACTCCTCTATATCTCTCCGTGTTCTCTGCTGCAACTTCACAGAAATATTACTTCTACAGACGACTGCATTGTCATTTCACACTCGGAACACGACTTCTGCATACCGCGTTCTTATATTCTCTTTGCACCACTCACTCTACTGCACCTTCCATGAAATCTCACTTCTACCATCTGCGTATTTTTTCCTCGAACTTTAAACACGTCGTCTGCATATCGCTCTCTTTGTTCTCGATCAGTCGATATGCACTCACTCACTATCTCATCGCTGCGATCTCTTTTCTTTAACTCCAAAGAACTATCACCGACTTACACTCTGCTGCACATGAACTTCATTCGCATATATCGCATCACGCCCACTCTTCAACCTTGCAACAGTCCCACCTTTTTATAGAAGAGAATATCCCATCAAAACATTCTCAAACATGTCGGCTGCAACCCTAATTAGGTCAACATGAAACCCTAGAATTTTTTGGTTGCTTAACCTTGCTTTGTCAGGAGGAAACCCTAATTGATCCGTTGCAAAACCCTAGCAACGTCGGCTTTGAAAACAAGCCGGTGAACGACTTTAATTTAATTTTAAAATATTAATTTAAATTTTAAATAAATAAATAAAATTTAAACTGGATATTTAAAATTAAATATCTTCATCATCGGAGCACCTTTTTCAACAAAACGAAGAGCTAACTTGGGTTTTAAGAAAAACCCATTTCAGAACTGCTGACCATGGATTTAAACAAAACATATAATTTAGTCTACCTTGGTTTTCACAAAAACCTTTCCGCTCTTTGACATCAATGACAACATCAACACTTGAGCAAGGGCAATGTACCCAAGGTACCAAAAATTGCCAACAGACTTGTGATAAGGTGTTGGACAGGTTCCATTGGGGACTTGTGAGCAGGTGTTGGACAGGTTCCATTGGGGACTTGTGAGCAGGTATTGGACAGGTTCCATTGGGGACTTGTGAGCAAGTTTTGGACAGGTTCTGTTGAGGACTTGTGAGAAGATTTGGACAGGTCCTGGCAGAGGACTTGTGAAGCTGAGTTTGATAGTTCTTTTAGAGAACCTGAAGAGCAGAGGTTTTCTAGAGGATCACCAGCCAGAGTAGAGCTAGGGGATTGGTGTCTCCTATGGGTCGGTGCCCACGAACTTGAGCTAGGGGATTGGTGTCTCCTATGGGTCGGTGCCCACAAACTTCAGTAGGGGATTGGTGTCTCCTGTGGGTTAGTGCCCACGAATTTGAGATTAGGGGATTGGTGTCCCCTTTGGGTTGGTGCCCATAAACATTGTAATTGGGAAGGTTTCCTATAGAACTTTGAGATAACTTTTAGAGAAAAGTTTTGTGGACGTAGCCCAGGCTTTCTGGGTGAACCACGTTAAAATTGGTGTCACTTTGTGGATGATCTTGTACTTTGTTTTGATATTTCTTTGGATATATTGCTTTACTATTTTGAAGTATAAAAGAAAAACAAAAAGAGGTCTTATACTATTCACCCCCCCTCTCAGTATAAGCTTGTGTTCAACATTATGCATTCTTTCTTCAACCTGGCTATGTAGTTACCCATTTCCACTACTTTCACCCCATGGTAATTAGATTTCTCTTCGATAGTCCTCAGGAGTTCCCTCATTTTCTTTTCATGATCAATGACACTCTTCTTCAACTTATATTGCAAGTGTGCTTCTATTCAAACTACTACTTGCAATTCTTCATTCTTATCTATGATGGTTTATAGATGATGATGAATATCTGCCTCCAAAGCATGAACAATATCTCTTTATCACTCAATTGTACTTGCTTCTCCATGACCATATCATTATATATTTTGTTGTCTTATGTGATCTCTTCTATATTCTTGGCCTATGCCACCACTTGATCATATTTTTTGATCAATTGCGTGTTCAGTTGTTCATCCTTATCTTTGATTTGAGCCTCCAACTCCTTAATCTTATCTTCTACCATCTGTGAGACCTGTCAGTTCTCCTATTCAAGCGAATTTAGTCTGGCTTCAAAATATGCCCCAAAGACTTAGCATTTCTTCTTCCAATTTCTTTATTTTCTCTTCCATTATAGCCTTACTCTTTTGCAATTCTTCCTCCATTGCAATCATTTATTTTTTGATTGGCTTCTATCTCCTTCTAAGCTTTCTTGAGCTGATAAATCTACTCCAATCCTATGCTCAACCACTCTATTCAATGTGTTAGGAAGTTTAAATTCCTTAGAGTGATATCCAATCTTGGAGTAACCCTCTTATGATTCAACTCTGTTGTATTCATAGGGTAATTCAAATAATTGGTTCTATCCAGGTACAACCTTGAATGCAACCTATAATTACTTATCACTCCCTCTAGCAAGTCATCCCTTCCTAATATCATGGTTACCTCTTCCCTGGGTAACTTCCATGGGTGTTGTACATGAATATCCATAATTATCCTTGTACGCTCCTCATTGCTCACACATTCCATTATCTTCTCCAACTTGAGAGACACTTGTTCCTCCCATAACGTCAATTATCCCACATACAAAATTATAATTTGGCACTATATATGGCATTGCCTATCTACAAGAATAAATGTTCCAACTTATCTTCTACTCCTTGCACCTTCTCCTTAGTTTCAATATTGCAAAATTGCTTTACCTCTAGAAGATAGCTTGTTTACATTCTACACAATTCCTCATCTATAGGATTTCATTCTTCCTCTTCTTCCATGTGGTGGTTAGAGCTTCCCCTAAGCTCTATTAGTGCTCTCTTTGTATTTATCTTTTCCTTTGGTGGATTCCATTTTACTATCTTCTCCACCTCCTCATATTCTTCTATATTCACAATATCCTATTGATATTTCTACTATGTCAATTCTTGGGCTTATTTCTATTTAGTGAAGCCCACCTGTTGCTCTTCGGTCACCTACTCTTCTTCCTAATTTTGTTGTGTCTCCATTGTTATGAATTTTTCAACAACATGTTCTTATTTTTCCTGTGATGCCTTCATCTCTTCCTATGCATTATTCTTATCTGAACTTCCACCCATTATAAATTTGAAATGGGGCTTCTTATTTTCTATAGAATATTCCTTTGAGGCTCCCACTCTCACTTTGGTTTTCTCATTTTCCTCAAGAGTAGTGGCTGCTACTTCCTATGCTATCTGCCTCACCTCTATATCCTTCAATATTTTTGAAGAGTCTAAAATTTCAAATTCATTATTCTAGAAAATTTGTGGGGATTCCAACATATTTTTTGCTTCTGCCCAATTCCACTCATGCAGATCCAACTTTTCCAAGTTTGACTATCCTTGTTCTTGCTAATTTTTTTGTATAATCTTGATTTGTTTTTCTGTAGCGGGATTATTCACCTTTCTTTCTCGTTGCTTCCTTGTTCTTATTTGTATTGGGCTATATTTCCTCCCCATAATTTCCTCCCTTTACTGAACTGACAGATGCTCCTACTGCCATTGCTACAGTGCTTGTTGTTCCAGTTTAGGTTCCAATTTCCTAGGTCTTTTCCTTCGAGGGTGTACATCCTCACCCAAGGAAGTATCCTCCTGTACTTCAATGGTCTACTGCTCTTTATTTGTTCGATACTTCTCTAGACTCTCCTTATGAATTGGTACTGACTTTACCCACCTTAAAATGGTTGGCTATCCTGCCTTAACATCCCTAGGTTCTATCAAAACTGAAAAGTGGATTTCCTTCTCTGTAATAGCATTTAGCAACAATCCAATCACATGGAAAGTCATCCCAATATTCTTTAGCCTTTTTTATCAGTACCTCATGAATCTTCTTCTCTAAATAGGTACCCCAATCATACATAATTTCTTTGGTGATACCTTCTACATACTAAGCCATCCATATTGGCATTTCTATGGCTCATGTATTTCCTAACAATTGAGCCATTATTGTATTCATAGAATATGGCCAATATTTCCCTTTCAACTCATTTTTTTTAATTCCTCAAGTCCCTGTACCCAAGATCTTTGTATCAGTTGGTAATTTCACATTGGTAAGTGAAGTGATGATGTGATATGTTTCAATTGGATCATCCAACTTCTTAACTACCTCCATGCCATATGCTAGCAATCCAAATGTTTTCTTTAATGACTCTGTCATCACTTCTACATTCACTAATGCTTGCCAATATTGACATAGGTAATTCTAGTTGTAGGATTATATGCTTGAACTATCTGTAAAAAATAGTTGTAGAATAAGATATTCTAGTGTGGTGGCACTTGCGCTATTATAGCTACACTAGCCTCCTCAAACTATTTCCTCCAAGGGTGGTTCTTGTTCTATTCGTTACTCCACCACCTCCTGTATGTCTCTCCTCCATGTTGTATGGATGATATATCTTTTATCCCGACCTAACCTTCCTCAAGTCCTCTACTCATATCCTCATCCTAATTTGGAAAATATACTTCACTCCTCAATTCCCTCCTTGATATCCTATGTTATGCCATCTCCTCCTCTCGGTGTCTTGGTGGTGTTCTCCTTTGGTCAGCCCTCTAGTACCTTTGCCCTCTCCACGACCTATATCCTCCTATATTCTAAGGATGAGTACCATGCCAACCACGAGGCTAAAATTATTGCCCTTGTTATTGTCATGAATGTGACTCTCTCTCATGCAGGTGTCTTGGTGATCATTCCACCCTATTGGTTGCAATTCTTCTTAACCGATATCTGAACTCTTCGGCTATATTCATTTTCTTGCCATACATCTAGTTATATTTCTACTTGAACATCACCAATTTTGCAACTAGAATTTTTCCAAAAATCATACATTATATTGTAAATCATACAATATGCTTTCCAACTTGCTCCTGTACAATTTCCTTATCAACAACCACCTCCATATCGTACAACTATTCAATCTTCAATTGTTCAATATTCAAACTATTTGATCTTCTACAAATTGTACAACTATAGCATGAAATCATACAAGGTCATACTACTATGTATAGTATCCCTCTCTAGCTACTTCCCCTTGCTGAATTTGTACACATCCATACGATTTACTCAAAATGGATTTAAATAGCCCAAAATTTGCTCAAAATCATACAATATTTTTCCTGAGACCGTACAATCTACCTCAAAATAATATAGTACATCCCTTGAAACCCTTTTTTGCCTAAAAATCATGTTTTCCACTTTTCCTCTATGATTTCTCACTAACCCAATTGCCGAAATACCCCGATCTTCCTTTTCAATGATTTTCAGAAGTAATTTCTCAATTCTTCCACACTTGGCACAATTTATACCCCCAAAAAAAAAATTATCTATATAATATGGTTGTATGGTATTCTCCTTCCTTCTCTCTATCTTCTCCAGTTCATTTTTGGCTACTTTTGTCATATTAGGGTTTGTAAGCTTCCTTTTCCCTGTAATTTTTTTATTTTTGCTCCAATACATAACTTTCTTGAACCCTAATGTGTATTTTTCAATAAATTGGTTCATATTTAGACACCTTTTACTACAAAACCTCATTTATTCTTTGGTTGAATTCAAATTCTATTTTTAATGGAGTCAAACCCTTGCTTTCTCTCCTTTGGTTCGATTTCTTCGAGTGTAAAAAGTCTCCGTGGTGCTAATTAAAATATGGGTCATGCAATTTTGTAGCTCACTGATGTATTTTAATGCCCATGTAGTTGTCTCCATTTATTTGTATGCTTTTCACCTTCGTCCTCCTAAAAATTTTGAATTCCTCTTTGTACGGTTTGTAAAATTGCTAGGGTGAGCCTTGTATTTAAACTATTCTCAAACCCTAACTACTCCAAATTTAAAATTGTGCCATTTTGCATGTCTTTTCATCTTCCTTGCTCGAATTATTAATAGCTCATCACTTTTTCATGTAATTTTAACTTTTTCCAATGCTTTTCTGATAACACATCAATCCACACATGTGAACATTAAATGAAATAGTTAAAAATTGTACAACTGAGCCTAGAACCATACACTATATGATCTAAATCGTACAACATGACTCCTTGTATTATTTTGGATGCTTTTTCCAATTTTACTTGTACGATCTCTCACTTGTGCTTTTTCAGATTTTAATTTGACTTGTACGATCTATCACTTAGAGAATTTTTCTATTTTTTCTCTCTTTGAAGAGGTCGTCGTTCCCAATTTTCAACCCACTTCCTTTGTAATTGCGTCCTGAGGGATTTTCACAATTAAGGCATTTTATATTTTTTCCTTTAATTTTATTTATTTTTTATTTTTTCATTTCCTAACCTATTTATACTTACCATCGTGGGTATCGTATAGTGACATTCACTTGTACGATTCTATCGAATTCCTCTCTTGGAGGTTCGACTATGACATTTTGAGTGGTTATGTCATCTGGAACCACGTGATCTCTAGGATTATTTATCTCTCCTTGTGATGTTACTAAGGTCCCTCGCCTTTCCATACCATGTGTACAATTCAAAATTTTACAATTGTAAGTTGGAGTATCTTCACGTGGTGTCCCTTCCTCTTGCCACGTAGATGATTGATCCAGTGGTAGCGGTGTACTTACTACTATACTATCATTTGAGAGACTTCATATATCTTCTTGGATCAATTTTTGCTCTAGAATTGGTTATTGGATCCTTTGTTGTCCCTAGTTTCTTTCATCTACAAAATGTACTCTTCCTCTCCCAGCAAGGCCTCTATCGTGTTAATGTCTTCCTCATCTTGTTTCTCTTGAAATTAGGTTTATCTATACCAGTGTTGATTCCTCCCTCCCTTGGAGTAATCCTCTACCACCTACCACTATTTGAGGTCCTCATTATATTAGGGGTGGTCATCCTAATGGATAATTCCTTGTGGGGTTTGGTAGGATCCCTCTCATGTATGGTAAACCTTATAAATTCTTTGTCCAATTCCAATAAGCTAAGGGTGTATCTCCCAACCATATAGGAGTAGGGGTTCAAAACCTTCCTCGTCCTCTTCCTCCTCTAATTGTAACATCACCTTGTCCTTGCTCACTTTGTAGTTGAATACCTCCTCCCATTCCTGGCTAAAGCCTTAGGGGTCCTTCTCTATTCCTTCCTCCCATTGCTTGGTTATCAGGAGTTATCTCTACCAACTCAATTTTGGCTAGTGGACTTCTACTTCTTGTACATGGTGATAATTATCGTGCTTTGATTCCATGATATGAACATGCTAAACAATGTCTCCATATTCTTTTCTCAAAGCATATTTATGGAAATGAAGTTGCCAAGACCTCTCTATATGCATCAAAAAAATATGTCTTCTAACTTGAGTCGTTCTTATTCTCTTCTCTATGTTCCACCCAATCTGTTGGTAAATTCATCAATCTCTTCAATCTCCTCACTTCTCTCCTTTTTCTTCTCAGTTATCAATGGGCTATTATATATGCTTGTAGATAAATGTTGTTTTGATACTATTGTGATATCCCTAGTTACCATTGTGTTGTTGTACATGTTGGGGGATCACGATTATTTTGAGGATTTTGGATATTCCTTAGGTAATCATCATCATAATTTCTTTCTATGCTAGGTTCCCTTACTATCCAAGGTATTCCTTCATCATTGGATTCACTCAAGTCCAACCATGTATTACCTTGTTATTCAGGTGATGTGGTTGCTTCCTCAATATCTCACCAAAGCATCTCTGCATCTTCATTCGTCATTGGTGGATCACTTGGTGGTATTTGTGAACTTATGGCACCATCATTTATTATACCACTTATTGGAGTTATCCCCTCATCATCCTCAGGTTATCCTTATAGCTCTTGTAGCCTAGCTATTCTTTGCTCATCCAACCTTTGTATTGTACTATCCAATTCTTGGATGGTTTATTCTCTCAACCTTACATTATGACATCACATTGTCTGATATTATTCCTATAGTTGTTGATTTTGTAGTTATATTATCTACTATAATAGCCCTATCTAAGCTAATGGAGTAAGTCTAGCCAATTCTTCATTGATGGTCTCATTCCTATCCTCTTATGGAACTTCTATTTCAAATGTTTCCACTCTATCCTTGTATCGTACTATTAATTGTATCCTTCTTTGTCCTTTTGCTTGTTGGGGTAGTTCCCTCTATTCTACCCAAATATAATATTTCTACTTATATGGGTGCTTCGTATTGCCTTCCCTTATTTTTAGGTAACAATACTATCTCCTGATATCCTCTTGTATTTGGAGGAATCCATTTTTTATTTCCTATTCTACTTGTTCGATCCCATCCACAAATCTGATATGCACTCGCAATCTTCTTCTTTATTTAGGTATAGGTGCCAACTCTTGCTATTCTATGGTTGGTCTTATCCCCTCTCCTTATACAATTAAATGTGTGAGTCCCATGTCAGACTCTTCCTGTGATGGACCTTGCTCACCTTTAGTTCTCATGTTGATCTTCTACTCGTATTCTTTGTTCAATCTCTTCTGATGAAATGAATAAGCACTATACTTTATAAGGCTTCAACTTTTAGCCATTTACAGTGTTGATTACCTATGTCCTATTCAATTTTTATAACTTGACTACTCCATTATTCATTACTTCTACCACTTTATAGGGGACAAACCATAAAGTCTTCAACTTACCAGGCTTGATTTCTCGCTTTCCATTAAACTTTAGAACCAAGTATCCCGGACTAAGTTCTAAATTCCTCAAATGTTTGTCATGCCATGCCTTCCTTCTTTTTTGAGCTACCTCAATCACCCATTGTGTCATGACTCATATTTCATCTAACTTTATCAGTGTTGTCAGTCACTCTTCCAAAATTTCTTGATCACCCAAGCGATGCTCTATCGTGACTCTCAAACTTGGTGTCAAGAATTCAACTGGCACCACTGCCTCCTATCCATACATCAACTAGAAATGTGTATATCTATTTTTGGTTTAAAAGTTGTTTTATATACCCATAAAATAAATGGTAGCCTTTCCTCCCAATATTCTCCTTCTATTCCACAAGTTTTATACAAAGTAGATACTAGGACTTTATTTGTTGCTTCTGCTTGCCCATTTGCTTTGGGATAGTACAAACTAGACAATGAGTGCAAAATCCTATAATCTATCATCAGTGTCTTGATGATTTCATTGATGAAGTGTCCTCCTTAGTCACTTGTGATCTATAGTGTAATACCAAATATTGTTGTTACCTGCTCGTATAAAAATTTTACTGTACTTTTTTTTGAGTTATCAGGTAATGGTTTCGCTTTGACCCATTTTTTCAAGTATTCTATTGCTACTATGATGTATCTACACTTTCATCTGCAATATGTCAACGGTCCAACGAAGTCTAATCCCCACATTTTAAATATTTCCTAGGGTTGTGATGGATGCAATGACATAATGTCTCTTTTTATTGGCTTTCCTACCCTTTGACAATTATCACATGCTTTCACATACCCTTTCACATAATCTTTCATATTATTAGTAATATTTTTCTAGTTATCACATCTAGTCCCATTTGCCATCCTGCTAAGCCTTCGTGAGCTTCTTTCAATGTTGTTTTAACTTCTTCTTCTGTTAGGATCCTATCCTAACATTAATTAATTAATAATAATAATAATATATTTTATCCTAAAGTTATAATAATAAAATAATATAATAATAATATAATAATTAATTATATTAATTATTATATTATTATAATATTAGGGTTAGGAAGCATTGCAACCTTTCACTTATAACCCTAGAGTGGGTATAAAACCCTATACACTTCTATTATTTGAAATATCCATGAATATGAAATATAATATAATTTATTGAAGGGACTTCCCGACAATACAAAAGGCGATTCTTTTAGTTTTAGGTCTATTTATTATTTATTTATCATTTTATGTGCTAGGAACCCTAGGTTCCTACCATCTGGTATCAGAGCCGTATGGATCCAACCATATGGGACATAAA
Organism: Wollemia nobilis; assembly: GCA_028583015.1. Taxonomy (NCBI): domain Eukaryota; kingdom Viridiplantae; phylum Streptophyta; class Pinopsida; order Araucariales; family Araucariaceae; genus Wollemia; species Wollemia nobilis. Next base: position 7,073,992 of record JAQPPZ010016710.1, on the reverse strand, counting down.
AAATGACATTGCAGAAATTAGAAGAATGATTGAACGAAAACAAATTAAACAAATGGAACGTTCTGATCGTATTATACAATATTTAAGGGAAATGCAAGAGGAGACCCTAGCCATGGAATCTCAAGTAGAGGAGGAAGAAACCATAGCCATGGAATCCCATGTAGAGGAGGAACCCATAGCCATGGAATCCCAGGTAGAGGAGGAGCCCATAGTCATTGAATCTCAGGTGGTATCCATTTCATCTTCCGGGAAGAAAGAAATAAATCAAAACCCTAGAAAAAAAATTTCTTTCGAAAAGGTAGAAGGCAAAGATTTTCAAATGGTATATAATGCATTTTTGGAAGGAGAAAATATAATAAACCCTAAAAAAGAAAAATGTTTTTTAAAAGAAGTGTATGAGGAAGAGAAGGATAGCTCCCACGGTGAAAAAATTACCAGCAACAATGCACAAAAATTAAGGTTTCCACGAGTGATCAGAAAAATTAAAAAATTTAAATTAATACTAGAGGAGTCCTCAGCTATTAATGAAGCCCATAGCATGAATGGGTACTCTTGCATCCGCCCTCCACCTTGGCCTCCTCCTATGATAAAAAAAAATGACACATATAATCTGGCTTGAAAATAATGGAAGAAAATATATTAGGTTGGTACTAGATACAATAATACAAACAGGCAACATGCAACCTTATTACGAACGTTTACGGAGCATAATCATCGCCTCCTTATAACAACCGATAAGATGCAAAGGGAATTTTCAATTTAGCACAGAACAATTAATTTTTTATTATTTTCAGAAACTACGCATTGAAACAGACCTTTGCTTGGAAGCTTTACAAAGTTTTTCAATCGTAAAAAAATGACAAAAAAAAATTGTTGTTTCGATATTTCTCTCATGCGTAATTAATTTTTGATAGTATTATATATATATATATATATTATTTAATCCTAAAACCGCTGCCAATCACCAGATTTTCACTCTCTTGCATCACTTCTATCATCGGTGAATTTACTGTGAATTCTGCTACGAAACAAATATTATTCGGTTCCTTCGAAGGGGAAGATTTTGATGAACTTCGGTGAGAGACAAAGACATCAGAGTGGACTGGGAGTGTTCCCAGCATTACCGGGTTGAGCACCATCATGAGCACTGTTATTTCTTCTACATTATCAATTATAAGGTTTTAAAACAAAATAATATAATATAAAGTTCACGTTTTCTATCGTCGGAAAACTCACGTCAGGAGAAGCCGACGTCGAAGGAACGCGAGAAGAAAAATAAAAAATAAAAAATAAAGCTTTTGGGAACTATCCCACATGATCCAGTTTTTACCCCGCTGCCCTCCGTTGTTCTCCACTGCTATCCCAGATTGTGTTTCCATCTACTAAACAGCGTCTGCTATCGCGCCAAGTGCTCGGTGATTAAAAGCGATTTCTAGTAACAGCAGGCAGCACTGGAGAAGAATCAAAAAAATAGAGAAACACGAGTGATATACGTGCCCAAAGAGTGATTTAATCCATCTAAACAAATATTATAGCTCCCTGTACCTTCGATCCGATGCTAGAAGGAGAAGAATCCAAGCAAAGTGTCACGAAATTAACCCGACAAATTCATCCCTGCGTTTTCGAGTAAACTTTGGAAAAGAACAGCAAAAAAATATAACAAAATTCGATATGTTATAAATTTTGGACACGACCGAAAAATTTTAACGGCGACTCCATTCACCGGCACCAGGGAAGTTGTAAAAAAAATTTACAAAATATTATCCCACACACATAACAGTGTTGGGCGATTAAAAAAGAGCAAACACATTTAAGTTATCGTGACTTCTCGTCACGCTGGTCAAATAAACCTCGCACGTCCCCGAAGCCACTCTAGATTGGACACGTATACGGCCTCAGAAAACGTTCAAATTTGACTGTTTTCCGCTACACCAGCCCTCTGCTGTGCTCCACTGGGTCTTCCTCCGCTCTGCTCCTTAACCGTAGAAAATTGTAGCATAGTTGTCATCTTCAAAATTGTAATAATAGCAATTGCTGAAACATTATTGCATGTTACAATGAGCAAAGGTAATTAGGAAGAAACGGGTGCAGAGATACATTAGTTTTACAATGTTATACGGAGAAGATACATTATGCGACAAGAATTTTGCAAGTTGAAAAATCAATGTTTATTTCCTTCTTTGGAGTTACAAGAAAGGAGAGCAGACACCTTAGATTAGAGAATGCCATTTGGAATTGAAAGAAATTAAATAATATTTTTTTTTCTACAATGAATCAAAACAATATTAATGAAAATGGCGACAAGTGTTTAAATTGTGATGTCACCTACAATGCAACTATAGGAAGCAACTCTTCCGTGCTATCCAGGTTAAAATAATTATTTGGCAACCTTGATATCAACAAATCTCAAAACCTCAAAATGTGAACTCTCTACTGGATTTAGGGCAGACCGATGAAGAACATCCAACCTACTTGAAGCTATATTCTTGAATTTCAAACTTTGCGGACAAAGTTCTTCAAGGAGGGATGGAATGTTAGGATCCTATCCTAACATTAATTAATTAATAATAATAATAATAATATATTTTATCCTAAAGTTATAATAATAAAATAATATAATAATAATATAATAATTAATTATATTAATTATTATATTATTATAATATTAGGGTTAGGAAGTATTGCAACCTTTCTCTTATAACCCTAGAGTGGGTATAAAACCCTATACACTTCTATTATTTGAAATATCCATGAATATGAAATATAATATAATTTATTGAAGGGACTTCCCAACAATACAAAAGGCGATTCTCTTAGTTTTAGGTCTATTTATTATTTATTTATCATTTTATGTGCTAGGAACCCTAGGTTCCTACCATCTTCCATTACATATCTTCGTAAGATACCATTGCTTCCCATATTATACAACAATTCTACTATTAACTGGAATGGTGTTGACTTCATAATCACTTTCTTTTTCTCGATTGTCATAATTTCCTATGGCAAATCTCCCGTGGAAAGGTATCGGCCAATCAACTTGTACCACGATGGAACAACATTGATGGTGAATAACTATGCATCAGGGAATTCATATGGAACTCCTGTTCTTGCAGACTCTCTTGATTATATTCGAGACAACTGGTCTGCAATTACATGCTTTTTACCAGGTATTACTACCACTCAAAATACAAAATCCTTTAGGGTGATGATCCACCTACTAACCCATCCTTGTATCACCGATTTATTTATCAAGTAGAATAGGTTGGTGATCTACATAGAAAGCAAAGGGATTCTCTAGTAGGTAATACCTAAAATTTTGGATTACATATACCATTCCCAAAGCTTTTGTTTTAGTTGTACTATAATTTCTCTCTGCCCTTGATTATATGTGACTAGAAAATAAAATAGGTTGATCTAGCCTGAACTATTCTTCTTGTGCTAAAGCACATCCAATTGCAAAATTTGAAGCATCAATATAGAAATGGAATTACTTATCCCAGTTCAGGAACACCAAAATTGGGCTACTCACAAGCTTGAACTTTAACTCCTCAAAGGCTCCTTGGTGCTCCTCTATCCATCTGAAAGGAATATTCTTCTTCATCAAGGAATCCAATGGATAGGATACATGTGCATAGTTCCTGATAAACCTTTGATAGTATCCCAACGATCCAAGGAAGGTTTTAAGTGAACTCACATCATATGGTTCTTCCATGTGAAATATCACACGAATCTTATTAGGATCTATTTGTAATCCTTCACTCTACACTATGTGTGCTAACAATTTCCCATATGCTACCATCAGGTAGCACTTCCTAGGGTTTAATAATATCTGTGCATTTTTGCACCTACTCATACATTCATTGAGGGTAGGAAGATGCTTCTTGATCTTCCCATAAATGGACCAATTGTCCAAAAATGCTTTGAAGTTCCCTATTGCCAATTGATCAAATATATATAGTATGATGCACTAAAATTTAGTTGGGATATTACAGATCCCGAATGGCATTTGATTTTATACATAGATGCCATTCTCCATAATAAATGTGATATTTAGCTTATCCTCCTTGGCTATATTTATCTGATTGTAACCCAAAAATCCATCCAAAAATGAATAGATCTCATGTCCTGCAACTTCTTCCAGGATAGAATATGTGAAGGGAATAGGGAAGGGGTCCTTTATAGTTACTACATTTAGACTCCTAAAGTCCACACACATTATAATTTTATCCACTTATTTATTTAAGGTGATCACTATAGGTGATACCCATTCACTGGTTGTCACCTTGAAGATGATTCCTACCTCAAACATCTTCTATATCTCTGCATTCACTAATGCATCATACTTTGGGTTCATTCTGTAAGGTCTCCTCATTACGGGTTGTGATCCAGGAATTAGTGTAATATTGTGGATACATAACTCTAGTGGTACTCCCTTCAAGTCCTTGTATGTCCATGCAAAGATATCCTTATATTCCAAGAGTATCTTAAAAGTTATCACTTTCAGTATAGGGTTCCAATCATTGCCATAGTGAATCATCCTAGGTTCATCTTCCATTCCTAGATTGATGTCCACTATTCGAGGTCCTTCATATTTGATATTCTTTAACTCACTTGCTAATTTTTCTATGTTCATTGGGTGGGATGATCTTGTATCAATTTATGCATCTCCTACTATATACTCTGCAATTTTTTTTGGGAATATCCATTTCTCTTCCGCCTCCTTCTTATGTTCCTAGCTGAATTTTGGTTCATCTCATTTTTCCTTGATCTCATCTGAGTCAATACATATGCAGTTGGGCTGAAAAAAAATTTACTCCTCCATTTTTCAATGAATAAGTCTGCTATCATATCTAGATTCATCTTCACTATATTCATCCAGGTACAATATTCCTTCTCCATATGGTGCATACCCTTCATCTCCTAAGGAATTTTTTGATTCATCAGTCATAGCTACATCCTCACTAACCTTTTGATTAGACATATTAATCATATTTTTGTGCTATCCCTTCTTGAAAGTTATCTAATTCTTTCCCCAGTTATGATTAAATTTGACCACTCGTAGCCATCCTTTCCCTAAGAGAGCTTCATATGCAGGCTTCTGCATATTAATCACAATGAAATCCAAGACAGACTCTTGGTCAAATATCACCACTTGTATTTTCAAGACTCTCTTTGTCTCGATACCATACTGGTAAATACCGTATAATCAAAAGCTCGATGCCCATATATATGAAGCATCCAATTCTATCCAGGTCCTTTCAGGTAGCACATTGATGTTGGATCCTATATCCATAATAACTTGTGTCAATTTGTTCCCTAGGATATCCATATGCACTAATGTAGGTTTCTTTTCCACATCAATCATCAATATAGTTGGATCCATAAATTTATATCTTCATTCTTTTTCCTGAATCGGTTGACTCTGCACTTCCATCACCTTGTGTGGTTGTATCTCTTCCACCATTACTTTATGTAATTATGGAATAGCTTCCAATAGGTTTATGACTTTTATATCTACTGTGGTGTCCAAAACCTATGATTCTAGACTCTACACAATCACCTTCTCTTCTGATGTCTTTTTCAGTTCCTTTTCTTCAGGTAACTTCCCTTGTTTAGCCTTTTGTGCTTCATCCTGTAGTATTTTCTTTGCTATTTTCTAGCATTGCTTTTCCTTTTTTGGCTCTAGATACTTATTCTTTTTAGCCTAATTTCTTGTCATGACTAAAACTTCCTGGGTTTCCTCCTTCCTGGGTTTCCTCCTTAACTTGAGGAACCTTGATGTCTAAATAATTTGCATTCTATGAGTTACTTGAACTCACATGCTTTGGGAAATTTGCTTTCTTGTGGTTACCCGAACCACACCACCTACACATATGTATAGTGCTCACTTGCAGTGTTTCCTATTTATGAGGTGAAGGATAATTTTTTGCAAAATACCCCCACTCTTAGAAATTGTGACATTGTATGATCGACCTCCCTTCCAAGTCATACTATAAACGACTCTATCCTTCTTATCAATTTCCCTGGTTCAACCTCGCACCTCACCGACTATTTCTATAACCGCCACTTGTTGCTTGTTTCCCACTTCCTAGGGTCTTCTATTTCTCTTCCTAGCCCTAAATTGTCAAGACCTATGGATGCAATCTTGCATTATATGGACATAGCATTGCCTCATGTCCCATCACATTACAAATGTGATAATAGTCATTTTGTGGACACTTCACATTTTTATGACCTTCAACTTGTATTTTGTGCACCAAATGTCATTCCTATCAGGTTTACTTCTTTGTTCTTTCATGATCTTTTCAAACTCCTAATGAAATGATGCTACTGTCCTCTGTATTGTTTCATATTCACCACTATATGAATAATTAAACTTGGAATGAGATAAAATTCCTATATATTTCTATTTCGATTCACTTTCAAAATTATTTGCATGCTTCACAACTTCTTCATATGTTTATGATGGTACTACCTTCATATTTTTCTTATATTTTGGTAGTAATCCATATAAAAACCACCGCTTTACCAATACATCCGCCAAGGCATCTGCATCTTATCTACTAACTTCTTTAGTCTGTGATTGTATGATTTTACATATTTTTCAAGATTTTTCTTCGTCATGCAAAGTTCAGTAAAAATGTCTCCATAATCCTTCAAAGGGTAAAATTCTTCAATGAATTTCTCATTTACTTGAGTCCAAGTATGAAAATCTATAGTATTTTTCCTTTTCAGATACCAATCAATCACCAATCCTCTCAATGTAGCAGGAAATAAGTTTACCCATACATATGGTTGATCTACACCATTTGACCTCCAAATGGTTATACAAGTTCTAATATTTCTTGTGGGGTCTTCCTTACCCTCACCTGTAAAAGGTGGACATCTCTGCTTGGCTACCTTATTAGCCATATTCAATGAATCATCCTCGTCACTTGAGGTTTCCCATGGAATTTTGATTTTATTCCTTCTTAGGGGTGTCTTACTACAATAATCATAAGAAGTTCCTCTTTGAGGTATCTTATTATACACCACGAATAATTTACCAAACTCACATGTGTCTTCACTCCATGACCTCCTTCACTGATGTGAGGGAGATGGTCATGGTCCTTCCTCTTGATATCTCATGCCCTGTTGCTCTGGTGCCTAACTCCCATCCTTTGCACTCTCTTGCAACCCTTCCATCACTTTCTTAGGTGTCACCATCCACTCTCCTTCCTCTTGCACTACTTATCTATCAAATCATGAATCTACACTAGGTGGTTCTATTTCCTCGTCTTCTATCTCTATCAATAGTGTTTCAAAATCTCCTTCAGATGCCCAAACTTGCTCTATTTTTTGTTCATGTGTACTATGGTCTGAGTTACTTGCATTATCTCTTTGAGAAATTATCATACTCCTTATTACTAGAATTTTCTCTTGTACTTCCCATCTCCTACATCTTTGTACACTGGTGTATGTCATTCACCTCAAATTTTATAGTATTCTTACTTTGTCAATTTGACCCATTTTAATAAAAATGCTAGATTTGATAAGGCAATGACACCAAATATAGCATAGGGGTGTATTATTCCTAGTGTGGAGGTGTTTCTAAAGGCTTATAATGATCAACTTGTTATCCCCAATAGATGGACCAAATCGTACAACTATACAATCCTCACAACTAGCAATGTGTGACAACTAGATAGCTTGTACGGACCCCAAATCGTACCATTGTACGATTAAAAATTGTACAGTGATAGATCTTGTATGATTTCACACTTAGTAAATCTTTTAGATTTGGTTTTGCAAGCTTCTATACACAGTTTTATAACTAAACAAGTCGATCTCCCAAAACTACCAAATCGGGTAAATTCCCTTCAATCACATAAACTACCAAATCGAGTAATTGTCTTTTGTATGATTTGTAATTAATATGATGTACTATTTGTATGAATTGAAGATACAACCAAGTGCTAAATTTTATATTCTACGAGACCAATATATCTCATATAAGTTTTGTAAGGATTTAATATGGAAATTAGTCCTAATTCCATCAACATGCAAGGTACTTTATCAGGATTGAGAGAGATCAATATCCAATGGCGATGTCCAAAAATTGTACAACCATGTTCAATATGTCTCCCTTGATATCATTACCATAATAGATAATTCCTAAGATCCACATCAACCTTGGTTTAATCCAACTCTTCCATAACAATACATAAAATAGCCATGACAACAACAAAGAAGTACATGCAATAGAAGTAAATTGTAAACTGCTATTCAACCATTCTAGTATCATACACTATGTAATAGAAACCATTAAATCTATAAAGCTTTATTATTGTTCAACAATGTCACTCAACAATAGAGATATGCAATAACAATTCACAATTAGAACTCATAGCATTCCTCCATAACTAGAATAACACTAGATCATAACCAGAATCTAACTAGACTATAAAATTGAAAATGGGGTCTTATATAATGTTTCCCAGGCCTTTCCAAAGTGGTTCTTGAGGCAATTAGTTATTTGCAACCACCCATGCATAACGAAATGTAGTATTTAATACTTTTACTAAGTATAACACCTTAATAATCAAATACATGCACAACTACAACTTAAATTTACATTTCCCATGCATTTAATTTCATTTCATTGTGCCTTGTATGATTTACCTTCACATTGTATGGTTTTCCCTTCTTACTGTATGATTTACTCCTACCTATACGGTTTAAAAAACTTGTCAAAATTGTCAAACTTGAGCAAATCCATTTATCACTTCTTCTAGGAGGTGGATTTATTGCCTACATTGTCCTCTTACATCTGCAACACTTGTAGATGGACATTATAACTTACTCTTCCTTGATAATATTTGAGAAATATTGCACTTCATTCTATAACATCTATTTCACTTTCTAGGTGCTTAAACTCTCCTCTTGATGGTTGGCATTCTATGTTTAACATGATAAATGGTAGATTGCAACCTTACCTTTTATTATATTGTTACACTTCTCCTTCCAATATAACATTCATCAATGAGTAATCTCCAACCTCTTATGTTTCTCTTTCTCCTGTATGATTTATGTTGGCTATAACTCAAGTGTTTCTACCTTATTTTTGTGTTATGTAGAAAGTGTTATATCAAATGATGCTAATCCCTATGTTATCCTCCTCTGAACGATATTGAAATATATTTGTACACCCTAATGGTGTTCACGTAACCATAATAACACTTCTTGGATGATGAAAATCCTCCTCAATTGTATTCTTAGTTGTATGATGGTGGTACTCTACTATGGTGGCTTAGTGGTTCTTCCACTTGTTTATTGGTTTCTCAATATTAGCAATGGTTGATATCATCTTCTTGATGATGCTCTTATCTATTTTCTTGAAAATAGACTTTATTGGCACCTTTCTACGTAAATAGCACTACTTTTGAGTGCTTAACTTGAATAGAACTTTGAGATCCTTTGTTGTAACATATTTCCAACTATTGTATGTAGCCTTAGATAGACAATAGCTATTGCTTACCCCCCTATAGTTTCAGTTACACTAGCTTTCTTATCCAATGACGTGACTCCTCTTCTCTTCACCAAGACTTGGTAATGGCAGTTTTCCTTCCATGGTAGACTCTCCTTATCTCTATGCTTGGTGGTTTCTTCTTGGATAACTCCAAGCTTCTAGATAGTGCCAAAATATATACCTTTCAAATAGAATGATACTTCTATTTTTTGCTACAACTTATTTACTTTCCAAGGGATAGTAAGGATTTGATTCCTTTTCTTATTTTAATTTCTAACTTCTCTTTTATTTTGATGGAGGTTTTAATCCCTTGGGAATGCTATCTTCTCCAACCTTGAAGATAAACTTGAGACCTTTCCTTTTGCAACTTTAAAAAACTTAAATGTGGTGCTTTTAAAGACTTAATAAAATGCTAATATGAACATTCAAATAATTAACTTTTATTGCACCAATATTGCATACCTTTAGATCTCCTTTTGTAGCTAGATTTAATGGTGATTTGATTCACCTATTTTATGCCCCAATTTTGTGAAACTTGCTGCTCTTCTTGCTATCCAAATCAGCTAATAAATTCCTTCAGTTTTACAACTTCTAATGTAGCCTATTATTATTTTATTTCACTATCTAAGAGTGTATTTTTGCAGCTATAATGTTGTCTAATGTGTTACCTTTAACCTCTAAAATTTGTAGCACATTTATTTGACCAAATACTATCCAATCCTCCTTGCAAATCTGCTCTAAGTTTCTCCAAATTGCAGCTATATTTTCTCCTTCTAATGCTACCCAATATTGCAGTCCAAATATATTTATTTACTGCTCTTAAAAACTCTGATTTCTTAGCCTTCAAGTCTTCAATGGAAATATTCAAATTTCTTAAATTTGTGGCTTCTTCTACCTTATTTCTCCTCCTTATCTCTTGTCAAATTCTAACTTCAAACTTGGCCTATTTGTTCACCTTATTCTCAAGAATCTAAATATATTAAGGTCTTCTAGAATCCTTTCCAAAATTTGGCAAAATTCTTGCCAAATCCGATTTCCTTTTGGGCTTATTATCAGATGGTGATAATTGTCCCAAATATTCTTATCAGGATCTTCTCTCTGATTGCAATATTCTCCCTTGAGCTATCTTCAAATATTCTCTAATGACCACTTCTTAAATAGGGCTTTTTTAGCCTTCTTCTTTCTCCTTTCAACTTTTATTGAGACGTCTTCTTTTAGATCTTCAAATTATGCAGCTTCTCAAATCTTCAATAGGGCTTTTTCTAGTACTTGTATATCTTCAATCTTTCAAATTTGGAAGTTCTTCAATGTGACCTCCTTTGGATATCTTCAACTTATTCAATATTCTAAGGGATCCTTATTCTTATGTATCATCAATATTCAATCTTCAATAGGGCTCCTTTGTCCTCTTTCTTCTCTTCTCAATATTCAATCTAAAATTTTCTATGGAGACTTTATTCTTGGTTCTCCTCAATCTTCAATGTTTATTTTTCTACAATAAAGAACTAATCCCTGCATAATGAAAGCACATGGACTTTCACATAATCAAAGATGAAATTCTTATATATCCATTTTAGGAAGCTTCTCAACTTCTGAAAACTAATTTTCTGCAACAAAAAACTTAGATAGTGACAAGCAATTCCATACAAATCTCTAAATATCTATAAATCAATAAACATCACTAGTTATCCTTCAATCTAGTGGAAAATATATCTATGCTAAGTCCTAGTCTTCACAAGTTTTTTTGCAACCCTATGGAAATACTCTAGCCAAAAATTAATTTTAGAAATTATAAAAATGAGATCTTCCTATCTCCTCTCAATATTCTTGTGGCTCTCTCTATTTCCTATCAATCTACCTTGTGCTCTAATACCACTATTAGCTTTTGATGCTATATACTTAAGGAAATGCAACCACAAGGTATAAAATGAGCATGCAATATTAACTATATGAAAATGACAATATCTTAAGTATGTAAATAGCATGAGAAAATTTTGAAAATACTCATGAAATAACCATTAATGAAAGCTCACAAAAATGAGATCTTCATACAAAATATGGAGACCTCAAATACTCCATTCTTCATTCATGCTCTACATTGTATCTAACTTGAGCACTACTCTACTCTATTGTGCTCTTGAAATCTCTCTTCCTTTCTCACTCACTTCTCTAACTTCTACAAAGGTCAATATATAATGGAGTATGACTCTTGCCCTTCCATCTTCCTATGACTCACTATATTCCTATTCTAGACTCATTTACACATGGACAACATGCAAATTTATATCATTGCACATTATAAAAATACTTGTATATTTATTTATTACATAAATTAAATACTCAATACCTAATCCAATACACTCTCCTAATCTATATATGTACCCAAGATGGTATATTAGCATGTACCAAATAATATAATATACTGCAACAGAGGCCACAATATTAAAGGTTAAAATATCAATAATGAATAGTAGAATAATATAAATGAGCAATCAAATATATATAGGCCAATATAATGAATAAAATAGCATTCACTTATAATATCAAATATTAATGTAAATGGAAAAAATCATTCATGTACATGCATAAAGAATACTTATAAAATTAATTGCTCAAAATTTGTATACAAGATTTATTATCAATGCTTGTTATGTGATGATCATTTACCAACCATTTTTCTAAAACAATGTATGGAGCCTTGTCTCCATAATATAGACATAGAATATGAATCCTCGTATACTTGATTGTTTCTATCAATATGACAACTTCCATGACCTTTGGCTTATCATCTTGCCACTTGTATACTAGAATCTTCACCCTCTTCTTACATGTATACTTGACTCTATGACACTTGCACACTTCTACATGCACTCCTAATATAAGACACTTGTGCACATCCTCACTTTACATATTTGCACACTTACATACAAGACACTTGTGCACATTCTCTCAATACACACTTACACTCTTACTTACATGACACTTGTGCATTTCATACACATTGCACTCTTACATGACACTTGTGTATTTCCTATACATTGTACTCTTACATGACACTTGTGCATATCCTGCACATTGCACTCTTATATGACACTTGTGTATATCCTGCACATTGGTACTTACATAAAAGGGAAAATATGAATCACTCACCTAAACTATATACACAGCCCTAATATATTACATATTTACATTTGTATCATGAAGGTACCATGGGGTACATTTGCATGTACCAAATAATGTAATATTCCTCAACAAAATAGGATAATGCAAAACTATATAGCTTTTCAAAAAGACATCAATGTTTTCTTCAAAACTCAAAAAATATTGAATTAGACTCTACCAACTGTACAAAAGTTCTCCACTTTTCCAAAATCATTGCTCTAATATCAAATATTACAAAAATTTACTATGATAAATTAAAAGCATCCACGAATATTCTAAGTAATAAATAAATAAACCCCAAAATATATACTTAACATAAAATAATATATATATGCACTTTATGGAGGGCAACATAAATGTTATTCTTCAAGGAGAGAACCACTCCATAATATATCCCAAGGTGAGAGCCATTCCACAATCAAATATTACAATTATTGATTGGATTGGATTTTATAATTTGTAATTACCATGTCCCTTATTTATATTATCAACCTCAAGTGTTATTTTGGGAAAGGCATAACCCTATACTTATCCCACTTATTATTATAATATAATTTCTTAGAAATAGACCTTAGGTTATTTTTAGCCCATCTATATAGATAATATACTGGATTCTTTATGGATTATGACAACTATACACTAGTTAGGTTTATTATAGGTCTTGCCAACAATACAATACAATATTAGACTAATAGATACCTTAACATGTTTCATACTTAAAACATGAGAAAAAACTAAATAATATAATATTATAAGCATGGTTGACAACTAATACCAATCTTGATGATCCATCCATCTAGCTGAAATTTTTATGGCAGTGGTCTTCAATGATGACAAGTTATTTTCACTTGGATATTCATAATTGCTTCTTTGAATCCACGCTTCTACTACTCCACTCTGATATCTAGAATGATTACTCCTTTGGTTGCATCTTATTGTTGAACCACTTTGAAATCTAGAATTATTGTACTTTTTATACCATGCACTACAATACTTGATGCCTTTATCACTCCATGTAGGTCCATAATTATATTCATGTCCTATGTTATACCTCTATGATTGTTGTCATTCATGGTGGTGTGGGTGGTGATATACTACAAACTTGACTAAATTTTATACTTCTTTTTACTCTTCAACCTTTTGTATCTTTGCTTTAAATTATTTCTCATGATATTCTTTCTTAATTCATTTATTTAGTGCATCCTTGTGCTCTTCTAATAGTGCATCCTTGGAGTTTTCTATTGCTCCTTTCGTAGACTCTACTACTACTTCTTCCTTGGACTCTATTATTGCATCTTTTCTTAAAATTTGATTGTGATTTATATACTAATTTTTCAATTTGTTCCCCTTCCATATTCTTGCTTCTCTTGGGATCCTTGCTTCTTAAGCTAAGAAATATCTTGTAGTGTTATATTATTTTCCCTATAACATAAATTTGTAAACTTAATTTATACATTACTATTAATAGTACCTTTAAGGAAATTTTTCCTGTCACCACTACCTCACTCAAAAGCTCAATTGGAAGCAATACAGGCCAAATAATGTAGTCAAAAAGCATATCTCACCTTCAATTAGAATGAAATAATATCAAGATAAAGGTAGAAAAGTTCAAAATCCATGTTTTTCATTGGATCTTCCATTGATGGTTTATGCTCATATTCCATCCAAAGCCAACTACATTGAGGGAATGAAGGCCTACAAGCCATTAAACTTTTTTCTAATGGTCTATAAGTCATTCCAATGAAAGAAAACACAAAAATAAGGTAAAGGCCCTAACAATACCCAAATATAGACACATTATGGCTAGTTAGGATTCAAAAGAGAAGATGACAGCACCCATCCAGAGAAAATCTACCATTCGTTGAAGGATATCCTATCCCAGAAAATGACGCATGTCATTCATGCACACGTAGAATAAGATGGGAAAAAAGATAATTTAAGAAGGCACCCACCATTGACCATCAACATTGACCTTTTACAACCTCATCTATAAGATCTAACCACACATTAGTGCAATTATTTCCCTTCATATGCATAAGCATACCCCATGAATTTGTGCCAATCAAGAAGACCATGTCTACTATGTTAGCAAGTGGGGTATTCTAATAGAAACACAACAAGAATTTTATGGTGCAACCATACCTGGCATAGAACCAAAACTACATGTTAGCAATGATTTATCATTCGAAGGCCTAAAAATACCTAATATTGATGGCCCTAGATCTAGAGACCTAAAAGTTGTTGATTCTAGTTACAAAAGGATTTTAAATATAAAGTAGAGAATAATTTTAGTAGACCTTATATGTAGAGTTTTGGATGGAAGAGGACCCTCCTCTTAGCTTATAAATAGAACAAAATTTGCATTGTAAAGACACCAAGAGTTGTTATCTCATGCCTATTATCTAGCATTAATAGCTCTTCCTTTCACCCCCATCTTATTAGTTATAATAAGTAGATCTCAAGCATCAAATTGTATAAGGATAACCAAGCCTTTCTAGGCCATAGGTCTTGTAATAATTATTGGCATGTTAATGGATGTTGTGGCTAATTTTACTTTTTCCTCCTTTGATGTGTTTTTATTCTTGATTGTGTAGAATTTAGTGTGTTAATTATAGCTATTAGACAATTATAACCATGTTCATTTATGGCCACTTCTTTTAGTTGGAAAGGGGGATTTTGATTCTTGGTACATCACCCCTATAGCTTACATCTCAATTTTATACACAATTTACTTCCCTATTCCTTTACATTTCTTTTATATTTTACTTTTATTGTAATTCCTTCCCTTGTTATGCTCAAGAAAATTTTACCTTATCTTGTGAAGGTCCCTATGCACCAAGGATTATATTTGATAAGGATTCATCCTCAATTAAAAACCCTATAGGTTTTCCCATAGGTGATCTCCTTTATGTACGATGATTCCTTCTGTTGAGTGTTGTTTCACCCAGTTGTGAAAGCACACTCTCTAGTAGGATCTGAGTCCCAAAATCCTCTGCTTGCAAAGAAATTTCACGAATAATTTCTCCAAAGTTCCTGTTATGCTAGTTCTTTGTATACCAATGATGTTGTTTAATCTAAATGCTGGGAATACCTTAGTGTTGCAAGTGGATGTTAACAAGGGGCACTATAGTTTATTTTAATTTGAATTTGCAATGGACTCAAAGTGAATAAATCTAAGAAATGAATCTATTTTGATCTTGAGCTTTGATGGATTTTCAGTTATTTACTTAAATGACAATAGTTAAAATGCAGAAAATAAAATAAATAATTGAGAATAAAAAAGAAAATGAAAAGTAGATGAACTAAAACTATGTTCAGAATGCTGCCATCTCGATTTGACAAAACCGAAGATAATGAGGTTTTTTGCATGCAACCTAACCTATTGAATCTGCAAATTCGCACAATCTTGATAAGCTAGGTGCGGGTTTCTAGGGTTTTTATTGTAATTTCAGATTTTAGGCATTCGCATGAAGCAACCAAAAACATTTGCATTAAACTTCACCTAGAAGCCTAGAAATTTGAAAGGGAAGATAAAACATTAAATCTTGCATGCAAAATGACTCCTTATTTCTTATAAATGAGATGTCAACTCTCTATATTTCTGTATTAAAATGATATATCAGTTACATTGACAGAATGTTCCAGGTTTAATAAATCCAGAACAAGTGGAGGAAAATGCTCCAAGTGCAGGTCCAGAATGGGTTGTTGCCCTAGTCTCTGCAACTCTGCTAGCAACAACTTCCAACCCCTGTATCAATCTGCGCTTCTAATTTTATACTGTCTGGTGCAGCTCTCTGTTTCACCCTGCGTCGCATCATTTCACCTCCCATAATGCATCATTTCATATTCCCACCTTTTTGTTGCTTTTGAATTTATGTTCGATCCCAAAACGTTCAATATTTTTTTTTAATATGTAACGCTTCTGTAACCCTGACAACTGTATGCCACATGTTTCACGCTTTCTGCATGTTTCGTAACTGCCCCCTTGTGAATCGCAACAAAAAATAACCTGTCATGATATCTTGATGTTTTTTTGCATGCAACACTATTCCTCTACCCGCACAGCGAAAATGAGACAGGTAGCGAAATTGCAACGTTATTTGGCCAACAACCTTGTCTACCATCATGCCCAGTGAAAACGCGACATGTCACGAAATCGTGACAAGTCTCGAAATTGCGATGCTTTTCGTCTTCGTATGCCTTTGTTGTTTCCTGTCATGAAATTGCGACGCTTTTTTCATTCGGAGCCTTCGGCTGTAACCTATCGTGAAATCGCAACGCTTTTCACTTAGTATGCTTTTGGCCGCAACCTGTTGTGAAATCGCTACGCTTCTCTGTTTCGGGCTGCTCTTGTTGTATTTGGCCGTGAAAATGTGACATGTCACGATATCGCGACGTCTTTTCACTTTGTGCCCCTTTGCTGCTTTTTGTCGCGATATCACGACGTTTTTCGTGCCTTGCCTTGTTTGACTATTTTGACTCGTGATTTTGTGACATGTCGTGATTTCGCTATGCCTTTCTGCTTCGTGCCTCGTTTGACTGGTTTGACCCACAATTTTGTGACATGTCGTGATTTCGTGACAATTTTATAAGCTACCTTTCTCTCTCCTCTCTGGGCCGCGACGGAGCAACATGTCGCGATTTCGCGACACTTTTTATTTTCTGGCAGCGACCGCGCAACACGTCGTGATTTTGTGACACTTTTTCATTTTCGGCCGCGACCGCACAACACGTCGCGATTTCGTGACACTTTTTCATTTTCGGTCGTGACGACGCAACACGTCGCGATTTTGCGACACTTTTTCATTTTCGGCCGCGACAGCGCAACATGTCACGATTTCGTGACACTTTTTCATTTTCGGCCGCGACAGCGCAACATGTCGCGATTTCATGACACTTTTTCATTTTTGGCTGCGACAGCGCAACATGTCGTGATTTCATGACACCTTTTCATTTTCGGCCGCGACGAAGCGACATGTCACGATTTCGCGACACTTTTCCATACTTGTGCAATTTTGCCTTTTTCTTGATTTTTAGCATTTGGGTCACTGAGATCTTCTTTGAAAGCATGCAAAAAAAAAAAATGTGGGTCCCCAATTTTGGGGTGTGTTGTGGATCAGCCATAACAAATGGCGACTCTGCTGTCAAATGCTCCTGAGCATTTTAGTGAGAACCCTACCTGAAAGTATACAACATGAAAACATGTGTTAGCACATAAGCAATATAAACAAATTCCCAAAAATTAGAAGTACATGAATCATCAGAATCATCAAGTATTAGCTCAATGTGTGCAATGTATTTCATTCCCTATCGTTTGAAATTGATCAACATTCCATTGTCAGTTTTACATGAGTGCATATGTGAGATTATGAATGACTTATGTAACCTGATGACTATGCTTAGAGATCTTGCCCTTGTAAAGGCCTAAAATTTCTAGTGTCATGCACAAACATTCAAGATTACCAAACCCTCTTAGGATCCACTAATGAATTGCTTTATTATATCCCAAAGTTGGTTATGAGTCCTTACTATCTTGAACCCATGTGCAAGTGAACGTGAAATCAGAACTTTGGGGAATCAGACTCCCAACCTAATCGAGATGGGAGGTTAACCCTATCCTTACTATTCTGATTTGGGATTCATTACCTCACTTTGAGCAAAATAATTTAACCAATTATGGAAGAAATGGTCATGCTAGTCTAACCCTTTGGACAATCAATGGTCTTGTTTTTTAGACAAGACATGTTGCCATGCATGGGCATACCTAACCCCATAATCCAATACTTACCCTCTTTTCTTTGGACCTTGGGGATGACTACCCATCCTTTGCAGAGGACAAGTAGTACGATCCTTCCAATCCAATATAAATATGAGATGGGAAAAATTTATTTTTACTTCTTGGACCTTAGGGATGACTACCCATCCTTGTTAGGGACATGTAGTACGATCCTTCCAATCCAAGCTTTGGATAAAAATGGAAAATATTAATTTTATTGCTTAGACCTTGGGGATGACTACCCATCCTTTGCAGAGGACAAGTAGTACGATCCTTCCAATCCAATATAAATATGAAATGAGACATAAGAGCTTTGGGGAATCAGATTCTCAACCTAAGCAAGATGATAATTTATGCCCTATCCTTACTACTCCATGTAGGTCAAATCAAAGCTTTGGGGAATTGGATCCTCAACCTAATTTCGATGAGGATTTAGCCCTATCCTTACTACTCTGATTTTAAGCTTTAAGCTTTATGGAAGTGGTCAAAACCACTGTTTTAAGGATCATGTTGCATAATAGGATAGACATGAAATTCTTCTTTCGTCCAACCTTTTCTTCTAAGCAAGGTTTTAATCATTTTGCTCAAGATCCTTTTTAATGTGTATAAGATGTGCTTAGTTCTAGATATCATGAGGCTCAGTTTCCAACCTTAGGATTTTTTCATATTTATATTATAACATAACCCTAAGAGGATTTGACACACTTTAATGATTTGTATCCGAGATGCATATGCAACTAAGATGGAATGTATATGTAAAGTGAGATGTAACATGAATGCATTATCTCTTGAATTGTAGATGAAATATTTGCCATACAAAACTGACTACTTCATGCATCACAAGTTTCAAACGATATGACTTAAAATTTTTGTGTTACTTGTGGAGCTTTTACAAGACAATTCCAATGTTTCATATTCTCCTAGTCTTAAGCATAAGTTGACATCTCAAAAAAAAAATTCTCTTTTTTTTTTTTTTTTTTTATAAAAACAAACAAAGCATGTCAGTTGAAATCAAACACACAACTTAAATCATGATTAAACTAAGAATCCAAAAAATGAAATTTGAAAAACACAAACCAAAACCAAAACCCAAAAACAATCCCAAAAACAAAAACCTGAAATCCCACACAAAAAAACCAAAAATTATATACACTATTGTACAAGATGGTGCCAAGCTGGGACTATTACTTTCCTGGGTCCCAAACATGATTAGAACACATCAAAAAACATATGACACAATACACATGCCAAATTTTGTAGGAATCCAACAACAATAAGATCAAACCAAGCAATGCAACAAATTTCAACTTGCCCTGCTCACCATTCCACTTTGATTTAGTTTTATTACCAACATCATAGGTGAGAATCAAATCAAATTTATTAGACAATGGTTGGTATTCAATTTTATCTTGTCTATTCTTTAAAGTGCAAGTTTCATCGTTCCATTCATGATTTAGAAGTAGGCTTTCCTTTTCAAATGTGAGATGTTGCAAACAAGAGCCTATTTCTAAAAATCTTGAATTCAAATCATTTTCCAAGATTTTAAAGCAATCAAAATCATTCAAAACTTGACAAGCATCAACAAAGTTTGGCATTTCCTCATTAATGATGTTAGCATCCAAAGGGACATCATGTAACCTATCACTTGAAATTTTTGTAGTTACTACCAAAGGTAAAGATTTCCCCTTGTCATCCATACTCAACCCATCATGATTAAAATTTATCATAACTTGATGAGTATTAGTAGCCTTTTATTTTTTCTCGTTGTCTTCTTCATCGTCCAATACCTGTTCAAAAACACCAAAGTTAGGCACCCAATCAAACATGCGTCCATTTTTTTCAAAACAAGAGCCTAATTTTTCAAGATATGTGTCACGTGACACCTTTCCACGATCAATGGCTTGATTTGCCCCAAAATCCATATTTTCATTAAGATCATCAATAGCATCCAATCCACACCCCTTAGGTTTTGTAATTTCATCATTTTGAGATGGCATAGACATTGTAGAAACAATAGGTGGATCAAGATTTTTAATTTCTTGCCCCCCAAGGGGAACAAAAACAATTGATTCTCCTTCTTCATCCATGGTAGTAGAATCATTATCCTTCTCCAACCTTTGATGAGATTCCAAGCCTTCTTCCAAAACATTCTCAGATTGTGCAGGACTTGTAATATCCTCATATGAAAGGGCAATTGTATTATCCTGCATATCAATAGGCACACAAATTTCATTAGAAGGTTTGGGGTGAGCATACTCTCCCCAAGAATCATAACAATAATATTTCAAAATCAAATTGTGATGCTCAACTATTTCTTCATCATCTTTTAATTCATCAATATGTTTCTCATCAAATTTATCTTCTCCTTCCTTAGATGGTTCAATTACTTCCAAAATTGGGTTATTGCTTACATTCAAATTGATAAGGCTATCATAATCCACATGTGTAACCCATGATTCATGTTTAAGATGATTTGGAAGGTGTGAATTTCCTAGGCCATTACTTTCAACAATGTCATCCAATGTGTCATCCGAATCAGATTCATCCTCATAGAATTCATATTTTGGTGAGTCAAGGGTTTCCAATCTATCACATGTTTCCATACTAGTTGGATCTAGTACTCCTCCCTTGCCTAAAATCATATTCTTATGAAAATCATTGAAATTGATTTTAGAAACATCTTTTGAATCAAGATGAGTATTTTGAAGTTGATTCATACTTAAGAAAGATGGTTGATCTTGCATAGTAGGTTGAGGATTTTGAATTTGATTGAAGCTTGGGAATGATTGTTGATTCTGAAATTGATTCACACTTGAACTTGGTTGAGGTGGATAAATCATTGGGTGGGTAAAGGAGGTATTAAATGATTGAATATTACATGATCCAAAACCCACACCATAATTTTGACAACTCAATTGTTGCTCAATTGCCATTGCTTGAGTATAGGCTTGTGATAAAGATGTGATTTGAGGCATCCCTCACAAATATGTGGACATGGGTGAGTCAAGAGCATTGATGTATATTTGGAGAGCCACTTCTTCTTTAAGAACATAAAATGTCACTAATTGCGTATATAACCCAAAGAACCTTTTAGAGAATGACTTCACATTTTCACTTGGTCCTTTTCTAATATAGGCCAACTGATTGTATATGAGGATTGGGTCAACTTGCTTTTTGTTGAATTGATTGAGAAATGTTGCCTCTAGCTGAGACCAAGAAGTGATAGACCCTAAAGGTAGACTTGTAAACCAATCATATGCCACTTTGTCCAAGGTGTAAAGGAACATTTTACAAGCAACATCATCATACCAACTTGTCAAGTGATTCACAACAAATTTGAATGCTTGAATATGTTCTTCTGCAGTATTTGTCCCATTAGACAAAAATTGAGGAAGACATCTCTCAAAACCAACGAGCAAATAATTTTGAACTCCCAGTATATTCAATGGGCTACCTGTCATCCACAGTGTAAACATAGCCATTAGTGAATCTTAAAGAAAATAACTTTAATACCCAAAAATTCCTTTTTTTTTATTTTTTTATTTTTTTATTTTTTTATTTATTTTTATATATTTTTTTAAATCAAATCAAATCATATTATTCCTGTATGAACAATCAAAGCGTTAAGAACAGTGCATAGCAATTCCTTTAGCACTTAAATCACAATAAAATAAACCGTTTCAGCCCTCCTTCTAGCGCCAATCTGTTGAGTGTTGTTTTCACCCAGTTGTGAAAGCACACTCTCCGGTAGGATCTGAGTCCCAAAATCCTCTGCTTGCAAAGAAATTTCACAAATAATTTCTCCAAGGTTCTTGTTATGCTAGCTATTTGTATACCAATGATGTTTTTTAATCTAAATGTTGGGAATACCTTAGTGTTGCAAGTGGATGTTAACAAGGGGCACTATAGTTTATTTTAATTTGAATTTGCAGTGGACTCAAAGTGAATAAATCTAAGAAATGAATCTATTTCGATCTTGAGCTTTGATGGATTTTCAGTTATTTACTTAAATGACAATAGTTAAAATGCAGAAAATAAAATAAAGAATTGAGAATAAAAAAGAAAATGCAAAGTAGATGAACTAAAACTACGTTTAGAATGTTGCCATATCGATTTGACAAAACCGAAGATAATGAGGTTTTTTGCATGCAACCTAACCTATTGAATCTACAAATTCGCACAATCTTGATAAGCTAGGTGCGGGTTTCTGGGGTTTTTATTGTAATTTTAGATTTTAGGCATTCGCATGAAGCAACAAAAAACATTTGCATTAAACTTCACCTAGAAGCCTAGAAATCTGAAAGGGTAGATAAAACATTAAATATTGCATGCAAAATGAATCCTTTCTTATCAATGAGATGTCAACTCTCTGTATTTTTGTATTAAAATGATATATCAGTTACATTGACAGAATGTTTCAAGTTTAATAAATCCAGAACAAGTGGAGGAAAATGCTCCAAGTGCAGGTCCAGAATGGCTTGTTGCCCTAGTCTCTACAACTCTGCTAGCAACAACTTCCAACCCCTGTATCAATCTGTGCTTCTGATTTTATACTGTCTGGTGCGGCTCTCTATTTCACCCTGTGTCGCATCGTTTCATCTCCCAGAATGCATCGTTTCATATTTATGCATTTTCATTGCTTTTGAATTTATGTTCGATCCCAAAACGTTCGATATTTTTTGTTAATATGTAACGCTTCTATAATCCTGACAACTGTATGCCACGTGTTTCATGCTTTCTGCATGTTTTGTAACTGCCCCCTTGTAAATCGCGACAAAAAATAACCTGTCGTGATATCGTGACATTTTTCTACACGCAACACTATTCCTCTACCCGCACAGCGAAAATGAGACAGGTAGCGAAATCGCGACGTTATTCGGCCAACAGCCTTGTCTGCCATCATGCCCAGTGAAAATGCGACATGTCACGAAATCATGACATGTCACAAAATCACAACGCTTTTCGTCTTCGTACGCCTTTGCTGTTTCCTGTCGTGAAATCGCGACGCTTTTTTCATTTGAAGCCTTCGGCTGCAACCTGTCACGAAATCGTGATGCTTTTCACTTAGTACGCTTTTGGCCGCAACCTGTCATGAAATCGCTATGCTTCTCCGTTCCGGGCTGCTCTTGCTATATTTGGCCGTGAAAACGTGACATGTCGTGATATCGCGATGTTTTTTCGCTTCGTGCCCCTTTGCTGCTTTCTGTCGTGATATCGTGACATTTTTCATGCCTTGCCCTGTTTGACTGTTTTGACCCGTGATTTTGTGACATGTCATGATTTCGCTACGCCTTTCTGCTTCGTGCCCCATTTGACTGGTTTGACCCGTGATTTTGTGACATGTCACGATTTCGTGACAATTTTACAATCTGCCTTTCTCTCTCCTCTCTGGGCCGTGATGGAGCAACATGTCGCGATTTCATGACACTTTTTATTTTCTAGCAATGACCATGCAACACGTCATGATTTCTTGACACTTTTTCATTTTCGACCGCGACAGCGCAACATGTCGCGATTTCGCGACACTTTTTCATTTTTGGCCGCGACAGCGCAACACGTCGCGATTTCGTGACACTTTTTCATTTTTGGCCGTGACAGCACAACATGTCACAATTTCGCGACACTTTTTCATTTTCGGTCGCGACAGTGCAACATGTCGCAATTTCGCGACACTTTTTCATTTTCGGCCGCGACAGCGCAACATGTCACGATTTCGCAACACCTTTTCATTTTCGGCCGCGACGGAGCGACATGTCATGATTTCGCGACACTTTTCCATACTTGTGCAATTTTGCCTTTTTCTTGATTTTTAGCATCTGGGTCACTGAGATCTTCTTTGAAAGCATGCAAAAAAAAAAAAAGGTGGGTCCCCAATTTTGGGGTGTGTTGTGGATCAGCCACAACACCTTCTATATCACTTTACATGAGATGTGGGTGCCCCTTGTATGTTGGTATTATTCCCTAATGGGTAGGTGCATTCTAATATGACAACATTTTTTTAGGCATGCTAGATGGCACAAGCTTCTATGTTCACCCCATAAGGTTAAAAGAATACTTTTGACTATGATCCATGTGAAGGTCATATTCAATCTACTTATAGAGAACCATAAAAAGAATTCACCTAACAACTTGACTAAAAAGATAAATACTTTGAAGAAGTTATTAGATAAATGATAGACCAAGATTCTAGTGGGGTTTTCTATCTTATTAGTCTATTAAAGCACAATATCCTCTTCTAGAAACTTTATCCTCGAGGAAAAGGTTGTATGAGAAAAATACCTATAACTAGAGCCTTCACTTGATCCAATCAATAAGATTTGGTGCCACCATTGAATTGAAGGAGGAGGAACTGATGGTACAACATGGTATCCATGTTGAACCATCCTTATCAAATGTTTTTGGTGTGAAATTACAATGGTTCCCTGATCCATTGACTGCATCAATTTATGTAACCTAATTTCCACTTCAAAACTTAAACCCTTATCTTATTTCTTAAGAGAGGATGTCATCACCTTGATAAAGCATTTGCATCAATTGGTGAGCTTCTATGTAGTACATTTCATTAAAAATAAAAATATAGCACTAAGTCTATTGATGACCTATTTCAAATTGAGAGCTCATGAATGGTACCTTAGCCTTAGCCTATAATTAGTTAGAAGTTGTAACTAGTTGGAAAAAAATTGATAAATATATTCAGAGAGAAGGCAAATGGAGCATCTCTCTAGGAGTAACTCATGACCATTAAGAGGGTACCTATATACATAATGGATGATTTCAACATCTAATTCTATAAGAATTGGAAAATAATTCTAGACAAGATATGACCACCTCTAGGTATGTTATTTATTTACTATATATAAGCTTTAAATTATAAAATTTCCATGATGTTCAAGTATAAGGGTGGGAACTCATTATTGGAGGTATATAGGATAGCCATCCAAGATAAAAAAATATCTATTCCATAATGGTAGGTTATCCCCTAGACCACCCCTACCATTTTTTCCTTCCATTCATCCCTTGTATTATGCATCTCTGACCATACAACCCACCACCACCACCACCAATATGATTATCCTAACCATGAGCCAAGAGTAAGCTCAAATTTGCTCTCCTTTTACAACTAATATTGACAAATTATATAATATAATGAGAACCTTATCTAATGATATCATTGTAGATAGAAAATCCACCTACCCAAAGAAGAAGAGGAAGTGAAACTTGGATTTGCACAATTTTGTCAATTTTATCAGTTTTGTCATTTGTACAATTTGGTCAAAACGTACAAATGTAGGGTTTGGTATAATTGTACAAATGTGGAGTTATAAAACATACAATTGAGTGTAATGGTACAAATTCATAAATGTGCAATTAGAATTAAAATGAAATTGAGTTGAAATGTGCATTTTGGTTAATTTGATAATAATCAAATTAGACTTAGGGGAACCTTAATGCAAGTTAGTTATTTTACAGGAATGGTAGTTGTGAGTAATGGTTGTCTTAGGAACCACTTTGGAATGACCTGGGAAAGCATTATATAGCCCCCCATTTAAATTTTGTGGATGTTCAATGATGTTGGATGTTGGAGATTGCTCATAGATGTTTAGAGAGATTGTTCATGTGATTGATAAGCTATGTTGATGAATGTTCATTGTAGCAATTGTACAAGATTGATCTTATTATTACCATCATGAATATGAAAGCAAGCATCTTTGGTTATGTGTCATTGTGAATTTCATTGTACATATTGTTGGTAATTAGAGGTTGTGGATTTTGTGCAAGTATGGCCAAAATGGTGTGTTAAACAAGTAAGAATACAATGGAATTGCCTTGTTGTTAATCCTATAACTTGGTATGATGGTGGAGAATGAGTTTATATATTATCATTGCTGTACCAAGATGTTTGCAATCTATTGTATGATTTCTAGGATTGACAATTGATGATATTAATTCCAATCCAGTGAATTTGGGTTTGCATGTTAGGAAACTATGTTGGTAATTGCACTATAAAGACATCCAAATATTTCCTTGAAGAGAACATGTGTACAAGTTGGAAAATCTATAAGTGGAGAATTCATCAAGGTTTTGTCCAATTGTATAGTTGACCAAACCAAACCGTACAATTGACTATTTTCCTGAATTGGAAGTGTAATTACATAGTTGGAACTAGCCAAATAAGGAAAATTAGGGTTTATGAAACAACGATTACAAAACTGATCAAGTTGAGTTAAAAAATAACTTTTGTCAGATTGTACAAGTGGCAAATCGTACCTGCTAGAGTGTTGTATGATTTAGATCATACAACTGTACGATTTTGAGACCTTACAAGCAGTTTTGAGAAAATTATAAATCATTCAATAGCAAATCATACACTTGTATGATTTGGATCAAAGTTGTTATAAAGCATGAGAATTCATTCTAAAAACTTCCACTTCACCTCCCCCTTCAGGAATACTCCTCCCTATGCTATATTTGGCACTATTGCCTAATCGAACTTTAATAATTTTATTGAAATTGGGTCAAAATTATAACAGTTGAAAAGAACTTGTGAGTGATAATTTTTGAGTAGAAACTAATTGGAGTTGAATGAAAGACACAAGTTTGTGAAGGCGTAGGAGACGAGACCAAGGAGAAGAGAAAATTCCAGTAAGAAGTATGAGAATTGCTCAAAGAGGGAATGTGAATAACTCTGAATAAGATACAAATGAACCAATGATAGAGCAAGTATGGACTTTGAACGAAGGTGATATTGAGAGGTTGGATACATTGCTGATTGAAATAGAAGGAGAGGTACAAGAACCACCAAGAGTCAAAGAGAATGTTAGTGTAAGTGAAGATATTAACAATGAAACTATGAGAGGTCAGGATGAGTGGATGGTAACACCTAAACAAGTAGTAGGAAGGTTGCAAAGGGGTGTGGAGGATGGGAGTTAGGTGCCAAAGCAACAACATGCAAGGTATCAGAAAGAAATACTAGGGCCACGACCTACACACCAGTGAAGAAGGTCATAGAGTGAAGATGCATGAGAGATTGGTAGACGAATATTTGGTAAAACTAAGATACAATGGATAGAAATATCCAATGAGGATCAACATAGTAAATCACCTACAAGGAGGAATCAGTTAGGGATTCTCAGGGATACTTCATCAAGTGATGAAGAAGGAACCTCATCAATGGCTAACTTAGCCACCCGAGCAGGGAAGCAGAGGTGTCCACCCTTCATGGGAGAAGGGAAGGAGGACCCCACATGACACATCAGTACATGTATAACCATTTAGAAAGTGAATGGTGTGGACCAACCAAATGAATGGTTGTAGTTATTTCCTACCATATTAGGAGGACTCATAATAGACTAGTATCTGAAGCGCAAAAATACTCCCACTTTTCAAGCCAGGAACTCGATGAAGGATGCATTCATCGAGGAGTTTCATCCTTTGAAGGATGATGGTGATATTGTAATAGAACTCTATACTACCAAACAAGGAATTGACGAGGATGTTAAAACATATAATCATTGATTAAAGCAACTGGTAGACAAGATGCAAAACCACTAGCAAATGAATTAGTGAAACGATGGTTTCTCGATGGGTTGTTACCTAGGTATAAAAATAATATGAACAACTTCACTATCCACATATGAAGAAGCCTTAGAAAAAACAAAGAATTTTTAAAGCGAGGTAAAGCACACAGTCACATGGATGGTGACACATTCTAGGCATGATGATTCAAACAGTGGCAAAGATGACATGATACATCAAACTATTCGGTCATTCCAAAAAAAAATTGATAAGATAATAAAAGAGGTCAAAGTAGACATCAAGCATGATCAAAAGGATATCTGGTGTACAAAATGTAAGGTCGGGGGGTATACAGATGTGAACTATCCTCGGAATAAATATTGTCATATATGTAATGTGCTAGGATATGAAGTGGTAAATTGTTCATTCAACTTGAAATATCGACATCAGACTTTGGTCATTGAGCAGGAGGAAAAATTGAAACCTCAAGGGAGTGGACAGGCTACAACCAGTGTGGGTTATAGAAATAATCGAAGAGGCAGAAGGTTGTATCAAGGTAATCGACAAGGAGGATAGAGTCGTTTGTAGTATGACTCGGATAGAAGACCGATCATACAATGTCACAATTACCAAGAGTGGGGGCATTTTGCAAAGAATTGTTTGTCTCCCTAGATACATGAGATAAACCATAATAATTCTACACAGTATGTAGATGGTGTGGTCCAAGTAACCACAAAGAAGTCAATTATCCTAAGGAAGCGAGTACAAGTGACCCACATTGACGTACCTCTAGTTAAAGAGGAAACAAAAAAGAAGTGTTAGCCATGACACAAAGTTAGGCTAAGAAGGATACTTACCCAGAACCTGCCAAATAAAATAAGAGGTGGTAGGTGGCAAAGAAGGTAATTGAAGAAGATATGGAAAACCTAAGTAATTAAGGCTTGCAAATAGAAAGAGTTAAAGAAGTCATATGTATCAGAAGGCCAAGAAGTTGTGCGAGAACTTGTAGCACAAGTCCTGAATACAATAATAGAAATCAAGATGGCTATTTTACTAAAGGCCATCCCATCGTTACATAAGGTGATGGAGGAAGGGATGCAACCGCAAAAAGTGATGGAGGTTCAAAGTGAGCCAATAAAGGAAAAAGAATAAAAGGATTACTTTATGGACCCAACCATATTGATTATTGATGTTGGAAAGAAGCCAACATTAGTCCATATGGACATTTTGGGGCATAAGTTAACACAAGTCATTGTAGATGGAGGATCCAATGTTAATATACTACCAGAGAAAAATTCGTAGGATATTAGTACTCCATCATTATGGGCACCAAGTTTCAAGGTGTATGGTGCTGACCAGTATGACATTGACATGAAAGGCATATTGACAACACAACGGGTGATAATAAATGACCAGGTATTCATCTTGGACTTAATTGTGATTACTATACAAAAGTTTGCATATGATGCTCTATTAGGGAGAGGTTGGCTAAGAGTAGCCAAAGTCAATCACAACTAGGGAAAATACCATATCACATTCAAGAAAGGACAACATAAGTATATGATCAATTTGAAAAACAAGAGAATTAGTGAAGATGTTGCCACAATAGTGTTAGTCTTACAATGACACTGAGAGGGGGGGGTGAATCAGTATGGCTCTATAAACTTAAATTTACAAATCTTAATACCACAACAATTAAAACTTATTACTAGATACAACAAGTATAACAAAATAGCATCACACAACACAAGATTTAACGAGGTTCACCAATGTGGCTACTCCTCAAAAATTGATTGCTTGGACTACCATCCAAATCCAACCTTTGTAAAGCACCAACTTTACAATCAATTTATCAGCACCCACTGGAAGGAGCACCAACCCCTGATTTATCTGCACCAACAGAAAGGAGCACCAACCCCTGATTTATCTGCACTAATAGAAAGGAGCACCAATCCTTGATTTACCAACACCAACTGGAAGGAGCACCAACCCCTGATTTATCTACACCAACATAAAGGAGCACCAACCCCTAATTTACCAACAACAACTGGAAGGAATACCAAACCCTTATTTATCTGCACCAATAGAAATGAGCACCAACCCTTGATGCCAACCTACAACATGGAATTCAATTTGAATCTATAAGTTTGATAGTAAGATACCTTTGCTTTTGCAAGACCCTGACTGGTCTTCTTCACCTTTGCGTTCTCTACGCACTCTGCTCTCTCTACGCAATCACTTCGCACACTCTGCTTTGTTACAATCAAACTTCACAATCATCTTATCCCTTTTGTGCACTCTGCTCTCTTTGCAAATTTTGCACTTAGCACGATTCGACATGACTTTCTCTCTGCACACAACGACCGTATTTCACACACATTCAACCATATTTTCAATTCTCCAAATAGCCCTCCTTTTATAACAATATTTTTATGATGAAAACCCTAATCTTAGTCGGTTGTAAATCCTAATCTTAGTCGGCTTTCATAACAACTGTAAACCCTAATTTTAGTCGGCTGTCATCGGTCTTCGTCGGCTTCAAATCAAGAAGATGTTTGGTTTATCCATCGCTTGATGATTTCATTCTGGACAGACCTTGTAACCGCCACACTGACTTTTGATCACTCTTCATATTTCAATAGTATGAAATCACTCTATAACTACCCCTGTAAATGCCGTAGTGATGTTGGTCCACTGTCATACTTCTCATTTTAGTCGGGTTCTCCTTCTTGACTTGTGCATTTATGACCTGTCGTGAAATCATGACATTTCTACCTCTGTAGCTTCTTTTGTTGATGTTGTCACGAAAATACATGTCACGATATCACGACACTTTCACCTCCGTACGCTTTCTCTATTCTTTTGTCACGATATCATGACATTTCTGCCTCTGTAGACTTCATATTTTATTTTGTCATGATATCGTGACATTTTTGCCTCTATATACTTCATCTTTGCTTTTGTCATGATATCGCGACACTTCTGCTTCCATAGACTTCGACTTTGCTTTTGTCGCGATATCGCAACACTTCTGCCTCTATAGTATTCAACTTAGCTTTTGTCGCGAAATCGTGACACTTCTACTTCCATACTTAGCTTCTTTGATTTTGTCATGAAATCGTGACACTTCTGCATTTGAAGTCTTCTTCTCTGCTTTTGTCATGAAATCATGACACTTCTGCTTCCATACTTTACTTCTTTGCTTTTGTCACGAAATCGTGACACTTTTGCTTTCGAAGTCTTGCTTTCTGCTTTTGTTGCAAAATCACGACAGTTCTGCTTCCGTACGCTTCCTCTCTTTCTTTTGTCATGAAAATGCGACATGTCACGATATCGCGACACTTTTCAAACTTACTTTCTCTCTCCTATTTTAGTTGCAAAAATGCGACATGTTGCGAAATCGTGACACTTTTCTTACTTATTCTCTTTCTTCGAACTTGTCACGAAATCGCGACACTTTTTCCTACTTTCTCTTTCTCTTCCAAAATTTCCCGAAATCGTGACAGTTTTTCACTTGCCTTTTTTCTCTTCCAACATGTCACGAAATCATGACAGTTTTTCCTCCTTTTTCTCTCTCTTCCAACATGTCGCAAAATCATGACAATTTTTCCTATTTTTTCTCTCTCTTCCAACATGTCGTGAAATCACGATAGTTTTTCTTGCTTTTTCTCTCTTCCAACATGTCACGAAATCATGACATTTTTTCCTACTTTTTCTCTCTTCCAACATGTCACGAAATCATGATAGTTTTTTCTGCTTTTTCTCTCTCTTCCAACATGTCATGAAATCGTGACAGTTTTTCTTGCCTGCTGTATATGTCGTGCTATTGCGACCCTTTTGTTACTTGTCTTTTTTTTTTTGATCTTTTGCATATGGGCCACTTCAATATTTTTGATCCCTGTAGCTAGTCAATTCTTGGGAAGTGTGACCACTCCCAATTTATTGCGAAGGTACTCAAAAACTTCCTTGGGCAATGTTTTTGTGAAGATATCTATGTTGAGCAAGGTGCAGCAAGAATATTGTCATTGTTGTCAACACAGTCAGATAGATCTATTGATGCAGTGGGCAGGAAGTTCAAAAGCCTTTCAGATGTAGAAGACAGAAGTTCAAAGGTTACTCAAAGTATGTACAGTGTTTTTTAAGAAGACCAAAGTGGCCCATATGCTAAAAATCAAAAGAAAATCACAAGGAAGAAAACTGTCGCGATATCGCGACATGTTGAGCAAGAAAGAAAAACTGTCGCGATATCGCGACATGTTGAGAAGAGAGCAAAATTGTCACGATATCGCGACATGTTGAGAAGAAAGCAAAACTGTCACGATTTCGTGACATGTTCAGAGAGGAAGCACAAACAAGCAAAACTGTCACGATTTCGTGACATGTTTGGAGAGAAAGCACAAGTGGAAAAAATTGTCGCGATTTTGTGACATGTTGAAAGAAAAAAGACAAGTGGAAAAACTGTCACGATTTCATGACATGTTGAAAGAAAAAAAGACAAGTGGAAAAACTGTCGCGATTTTGCGACATGTTGAAAGAAAAAAAGACAAGTGGAAAAACTGTCGTGATTTCGCGACATGTTGGAAAAGAGAAAGGCAAGTAGAAAAAGTGTCGCGATTTCATGACATATTGCAAGGAAGATAGTATGGAAGAAAAAGTGTCACGATTTCGTGACATGTTGGAAGAGAGAAAGGCAAGTAGAAAAAGTGTTGCGATTTCGTGACATATTGCAAGGAAGATAGTACGGAAGAAAAAGTGTCACGATTTCGTGACATATTGGAAGAGAGAAAGGCAAGTAGAAAAGGTGTCGTGATTTCGCGACATATTGCAAGAGAGATTGTACAGAAGAAAAAGTGTCATGATTTCACGACATATTGCAGGAGAGAGAGTCCGAAAGAAAAAGTGTCGCGATTTCACGACATATTGCAAGAGAGATTGTACGGAAGAAAAAGTGTCATGATTTTGTGACATATTGCAAGAGAGAGAGTCCGAAAGAAAAAATGTCGTGATATTGCGACATGTTGGGTTTTCGCGACCCGAAGGCAAGAGAAAGAGCAAAGGAGAAAAAGTGTTGCGATATTGTGACATGTTGGGTTTTCGTGACCCGAAGGCAAGAGAAAGAGCAAAGGAGAAAAAGTGACATGATATCGCGACATGTCAGGATTTCGCTAACCGAAGGCAAGAGAAAGAGCAAAGGAGAGAAAGTGTCGCGATATCACGACATGTCGCATTTTTGCAACTAAATGAGGAGAGAGAAAGTAAGAATGCAGAAGTGTCGTGATATCGTGACAAAAGTAAAGAGGAAAGAGTACGAAGGCGAAAGTGTCACGATATCACAACATATTGTATTTTTGTAGTCCAAAGCAAGGAGAAAGAGAGAGAGAACAGAAGTGTTGCGATATTGCAACATGTATTTTCATGGACCAAAGCAAGGAGAAAGAGAGAGTAAGCAAAAGTGTCACGATATCGCAACATGTTGCTTTTTCGCGGTTGAGTTGAAGCCGACAAAGACCTATGACAACCGACTAATATTAGGGTTTGCAGTCGACTAAGATTAGGGTTTGCAACTGACTAAGAATAGGGATTTTGTCACCAAAATTTTGTTATAAAAGGAGGGCTATTTGGATATTTGAATTTTTAATGAATGCATCATCGTATATGTGTCGAAGCGTGAAATGTGGTCGTAAGAGCACAGAAAGCGCAGAAGCGGTGAGATGATGGCAGAGTACACAAAGTGAGTGAAGAGTCATATCAAATTGTCCTAAGTGCGTCTGTGAGTGTGTAGAGAGAGAAAATTGCATAGAGAGAAAATAAGTTGAAATTCGACCAAGTGTGGCTATGATTGTGCAAAGAAAGCAGAAGGCGCAGAGAGTGCAAAGGGAGAAGATGATCATGAGGTTCAACTATAGCGAAGCAGAGTGTGCGAAGTTCGGTCATAGTGCATAGAGAGGGAGAAGACGATCATGAAGTTTGACTGTGACAAAGCAGAGTGTGCGAAGTGATTACGCAGAGTGAGCAAAGTGCACAGGGAACGCAAAGGTGAAGTAGACCAATCAGGGTCTTGTAAAAGTGAAGGTATTTTTCTATTAAACTTCTAGATTCAAAATTGAAGTCCAGGTTGCAGCTTGGCATTAGGGGTTGGTGCTCCTTCCAGTTGGTGCTGGTAAATCAGGGGTTGGTGCTCCTTCCAGTTGGTGCTGGTAAATCAGGGGTTGGTGCTCCTTCCAGTTGGTGCTGGTAAATCAGGGGTTGGTGCTCCTTTCTGTTGGTGCAGATAAATCAAGGATTGGTGCTCCTTCCAATGGATGTTGGTAAATTGTTTGTAAAGTTGGTGCTTTGCAAAGGCTGGATTTGGATGGTAGTCCAAGCAATCATTCTTGAGGAGTAGCCAAATTGGTGAACCTCGTTAAAATCTTGTGTTGTGTGATATGTTCTTTTGTGATGCTTGCTTTATCTGGTTTTAAGGTTTCTTTATTTTAGTTTTAAGAGCTATAAATTCATGTTAGAAGAACTACACTGATTCACCCCCCCTCTTAGTGCCATTGTAAGACTAACAATCTGCTACTTTCTCTATAGTTGGAACAAAATCCAACTTAACCTCACCTTTCGTAACTTTCTCCTTCAAAAAGTGATACCTGATAGCAATGTGTTTTGTGCGTGAATGCATAACCGGATTCTTGAAGATGTTAATGGCATTGGTGTTATCACACTTAACTAATATTGACTCACTGAAGCTAATACCAAGATCTTTTAGGGTTTGTTTCATCCACAATACCTATGCACAACATGTTGTCACTGTAATATATTCTGCCTCTACTGTCGATAAAGAAACTAACTCTTGTTTCTTATTGTGCCACGTGACCAATCTGTCTCCAAGATAGAATGCACCTCCATTGGTACTCTTTCTTTCATCGACACCTCCTGCCCAATCTGCATCTGAATACAAAATAAGGGTGAAGTCTTTACCTTTTGGATACCATAACCCATACTCCATAGTACCCTTGAGGTACCGAAGAATCCTCTTCACTACTGTCACATGAGTCTCCTTGGGATTAGCCTAAAATCATGCTACCATGCATACTACCTACAAAATATCTGGTCTGGTAGTTGTCAGTACAATAAGCTCCCAATCATAGATCTGTACATGGTTTGATCAATAGGTGGAGATTTGTCATCCTTGCTCAACTTGCAACCTGTCGTCATGGGAGTGCTAACTGGCTTACAATCCTCCATTGTGAACTTTTTTAACATCTCTTTCACATATTTAACTTGAGAAATAAATATGCCCTTCTTATTTTGATTAACTTGCAACCCGAGGAAATACGAAAGTTCACCAATCATTGACATTTCAAATTCTTTCTACATCTTATTTGCTAAATATTTACACGACTCATCTTTGTTGCTGCCAAATATGATATCATCTATGTATACAACAAGAACAATAAGATGCCCATTTTCTGTTTTGACATACAAATTACTATCCACCATACCTTTCTTAAACCCTTGTTGAGTGAGATAGTTGTCTAGCCTTGCATACCATGCTCGAGGTGCTTGTTTTAAGCCATATAATGCTTTCTTCAACTTGCAAACCAAGTTGGGATCATCACCAAGTTGGAAACCATCTGGTTGCTCAATATAAACCTCTTCTTCAAGTTTCCCATTCAAAAACGTTGATTTCACATCCATTTGATAAACTTTGAAATTCTTGTAGACTGCTAAAGGCAGAAACATTCTAATTGCCTCTAGTCTAGCTATTGGTGCAAAATTTTCCTCAAAGTCAATGCCTTCAACTTGTGCATAACCCTTACATACCAATCTTGCTTTATTTCTGACTACCTATCCATCTTCATTCAATTTGTTTCAAAAAATCCATTTAGTCCCGATTATATTTTTATTTGCAGTGTCTAGGTACTAACTCCCAAGTTTCGTTTTTCTTGATCTGATCTAATTCTTCATTTATTGCCTTCATCAAACTTTCATCTTTGCTTGCGTCAGCAACATTTTTGGGCTCAATGCTAGATAATAGAGAGTAGTAACTTACTACTCTTCTTCTTGTGTGAACACCAACTTTGGGGTCTCCAATTATTTTCTCTCTAGGATGATTTTTTTGCCAGCTGCTTGTTTTGAATTTCTTATTTTCTTCCACTTCGAATCACAACTTAAATCATCTGAGTCAATTTTTTGTATCTTTTTCGTTTCGTTTTCCTCATCTCCTTCAATAACCTCTTCATAAATTGGGTAGTTCTTTTCATAGCTAATTACTCGTTCTCTACCTTCATCAAATTTAACATCGACACTGTCCACAATTTTCTTTAGCCTCTTGTTGTAGCATTTGTAAGCTTTGCTTTTTGATGAATAACCAACAAAAATACCTTCATCCGCTCTATCTTCAAACTTACCAAGATTATCTTCAGTTCTTTTGATGTAGCACTTGCTACCAAAAACTTTGAGGTATTTTGTTGTTGCCCTTTTACCGAACCACAACTCATAAGGAGTTTTGCTTTCATGTGTTCTCAGCATGTACCTATTTTGGATATACACCGTAGTATGGACTGCTTCTTTCCAAAATCTGTCTGCTACTCTGCTTTCAGCCAACATAGTCTGTGCCATTTCCTGCACTGTCCTGTTCTTTCTTTCTACCACTCCATTCTGTTGAGGTGTCCTGGCTGCTGAAAACTGTCTCCTAATACCGTATTTTTCACAGTACTCTATAAACTCCTCTGAAATGAATTCTCCTCCTCTATCTGATCTTAAACATTTGATCCTCTTTCCTGTTTCATTCTCAACATGGTTTTTGAAAGTCTTGAACATTTTAAAAGCTTCGATTTATGCTTCAAGAAAAATATCCATGTCATTCTGGAATAGTCATCAATGCACAACATAAAATATTTGTCACCATTTATGCTTTGTGTTCTCATGGGTCCACATAAATCAGTGTGTATTAGTTCCAAAGGTTTTCTTGTGTAGTACTCTTTTGTTTTGAATGTGACTCTAGTTTGCTTCCCCTTTTGGCATGAAGCACAAATGTTGTTTGCAGGTTTGTTGATGGTGGGAATATCTCTCATCGCCCTTTTTGAGTTGATTTTTACTAGATTATCAAAACTGATATGACCGAGTCTCTTGTGCCACAACCAATTTTCTTCTTCTTGTCCAATAAAACAAGCTCCTTCTGAAGTCTCTGAGAGCGTGTACAAGGTTGCCAGATGTCCTTGATCCAGTTGCTATCAATTTTCCACTGTTTGTTTTTCTGACTTCACAACCCTGCTTCTTAAAAACTACTTCATGACCTTTATCACAAATCTGACTTACGCTCAACAAGTTATGTTTCAAACCATCCACAAACAAGACTTCTTCTGACTTAATTTTTTCGTCACTAATTTTAACTGAACCTTTGCCAACTATCTTAGCTCCATCATTATTTCCAAACTTTACTGAACCACCTTCATATTTCTGTAACTTCTCAAATTTTTGTTTGTCACCTGTCATATGACTGGAGCATCCACTATCAAGTATCCATGGTACATATTTATTCTGTGCTTTAAATGTTGTTTGTACGATTAAGGATTCCTTTTCTTCCTTAAGTCGCTCTTTTTCTTTCCACTCCATTTTGATAGTAGTTTTGGGCTCTTGTTTTGCCTTTCCCTTATCAATAGCTTGTGCATGTTTTTCGAGAAGTTTTCTATTTTGTCTCATCCTATTTGGTTGAAATTTTCTTCCCCGAAACTGATTTGATGCAAATGTACTTCTACAGTTTCTTGCAATGTGCCCAAAATTATGACAGTTATAACATTCTACTGTATAATTCATTAGAGGAGAAAAAGCATTTCTACTGGTGAAATTCCTTGGTCTTACATTATATTTGCAGTCTAATATTTTATGTCCATAGCCATTGCATTTAAAATAGAAACCAGAAAAGGGATAATTGAACCTGGGTGATGGTCTTTGCCATGTTGCCGTAGGAGCCATAGGTCTTCTTCTTCTTTGATGTGTGACATTGGTGAATCCATCATTGTCAATTCTCCTTTCGTGTCTGGCATTATTGCTTTCTTTTGCATGAGACATTTTTCCTTGATCAACCTGTTTCTTATCTTCATTCTTTATGGATTCTACATTTCTGGCCTTTGATCCATTTGATGATTCTCCTTCGACGAAACCCGGACCAAATTTGATGCCTGTAGGCCTTTGGTCATTTATAATCTTATCCAGCTTCATAGAACTTTCTTCGCGTTTGTGATAGCAACTAATTTTGTGATTCATCTCTTCTATCTACATCCGTAAACCAACATTCTCTTCTTCTAGTTTGTAGCAATAATCTATTTTCATGGTAATTTGTACTTCGAGATCTTCAGATATTTTCTTGTATTCTTCTGTCTGTACTTTCATACTGGTTATGATTTCATTTGCATCCTCAAGATTTTTTGAAATTTTCTTATTCTTTTTCCTCTCTATTTTCCACTCTTCAAGTGTAGAGATCAACTCACCTTCTAGATCTACTTCAGCCTCAAGGTTTTCACCACATACTTCAGAGTTCACTCCTTCCTTTTCTGATTTTACTTCTTCAAATGCCATTGTGTTACTTCCAAGATCACCCTAGCCGGTTAAGCTTGTACAGGAACTTAGCTCTGATACCAATTGTTAGTCTTACAATGACACTAAGAGGGGGGTGAATCAGTGTAGCTCTTTAAACTTGAATTTATAGCTCTTAATACCGCAACAATTAAAACTTATTACTAGATACAACAAGTATAACAAAAGAGCATCACACAACACAAGATTTAACGAGGTTCACCAATGTGGCTACTCCTCAAAAATTGACTGCTTGGACTACCATCCAAATCCAGCCTTTGCAAAGCACCAACTTTACAATCAATTTACCAACACCCACCTGGAAGGAGCACCAACCCCCGATTTATCTGCACTAACGAAAGGAGCACCAACCCTACTAATAAAGGAGCACCAACCTGATTTACCAGCACCAACTAGAAGGAGCACCAACCCCTGATTTACCAGCACCAACTGGAAGGAGCACCAACCCCTGATTTATCTACACCAATAGAAAGGAGCACCAACCCTTGATGCCAAGCTACAACCTGGACTTCAATTTGAATCTATAAGTTTGACAGTAAGATACCTTTGCTTTTGCAAGACCCTGACTGGTCTTCTTCACCTTTGCGTTCTCTACGCACTCTGCTCTCTCTACGCAATCACTTCGCACACTCTGCTTTGTTACAGTCAAACTTCACGATCATCTTCTCCCTTTTGTGCACTCTGCTCTCTTTGCAAATTTTGCACTTAGCATGATTCGACATGACTTGCTCTCTATGCACAATGACCGTATTTCACACACATTCGACCATATCTTCAATTCTCCAAATAGCCCTCCTTTTATAACAATATTTTTATGATGAAAACCCTAATCTTAGTCAACTGTAAATCCTAATATTAGTCGGCTTTCATAACAATTGTAAACCCTAATTTTAGTCGGTTGTCATCGGTCTTCGTCGGCTTCAACTCAAGAAGATGTTCGGTTTATCCATCGCTTGATGATTTCATTCTGGATAGACCCTATAACCGCCATACTGACTTTTGATCACTCTTCGTATTTTAGCAGTATGAAATCACTCTATAACTGCCCCTGTAAATGTCGTAGTGATGTCGGTCCACTGTCATACTTCTCATTTCAGTCGGGTTCTCCTTCTTGACTTGCGCATTTATGACCTATCATGAAATCATGACATTTTTGCCTCTGTAGCTTCTTTTGTTGTTGTTGCCACGAAAATACATGTCACGATATCGCGACACTTTCACCTCCGTACGCTTTCTCTATTCTTTTGTCATGATATCATGACATTTCTACCTCCGTAGACTTCGTCTTTTCTTTTGTCACGATATCACGACATTTCTACCTTCGTATACTTCGTCTTTGCTTTTGTCGTGATATCGTGACACTTCTACCTCCGTAGTCTTCAACTTAGCTTTTGTCGCGAAATCATGACACTTCTGCTTCCGTACTTAGCTTCTTTGCTTTTGTCGTGAAATCATGACACTTCTGCCTTTGAAGTCTTCTTCTCTGCTTTTGTCATGAAATCATGACACTTCTACTTCCGTACTTTACTTCTTTGCTTTTGTCATGAAATCGTGACACTTCTGCTTCCGAAGTCTTGCTTTCTGCTTTTGTCGCGAAATCGTGACAGTTCTACTTCCGTACGCTTCCTCTCTTTCTTTTGTCATGAAAATGCGACATGTCACGATATCGCGACACTTTTCAAACTTACTTTCTCTCTCCTATTTTAGTCGCGAAAATGCGACATGTCATGAAATCATGACACTTTTCAAACTTACTTGTTCTCTCTTCTTCGAACTTGTCACGAAATCGTGACACTTTTTCCTGCTTTCTCTTTCTCTTCCAACATGTCACGAAATCGCGACAGTTTTTCCACTTGCCTTTTTCTCTTCCAACATGTCACGAAATCACGATAGTTTTTCCTACTTTTTCTCTCTCTTCCAACATGTCACGAAATCGCGACAGTTTTTCCTGCTTTTTCTCTCTCTTCCAACATGTCGCGAAATCGTGACAGTTTTTCCTACTTTTTCTCTCTCTTCCAACATGTCACGAAATCGTGATAGTTTTTCCTACTTTTTCTCTCTCTTCCAACATGTCGTGAAATCGCGACAGTTTTTCCTGCTTTTTCTCTCTCTTCCAACATGTCGCGAAATCGTGACAGTTTTTCTTGCCTACTGTATATGTCGCGATATCGCGACACTTTTCTTACTTGTCTTTTTTTTTGATCTTTTGCATATGGGCCACTTCGGTCTTCTTGGAAAATCACTGTACATACTCTGAATAACCTTTGAACTCCTGTCTTCTACATCTGAATAGCTTTTGAACTTCCTGTCCACTGCATCAACAGATCTATCTGACTGTGTTGACAACAATGACAATACTATTGTTGCACCTTGCTCAACAAATAGATGAGTCAGGCACTTCTTCTAGTGATGAAGAATATGAACCCAATGAGGAGGGGATATTGTACCTCAAATAATATAGCAAGGATGAAGCTCAATATGATAATGGATTTATCCATTGGTAGATGGAGGAGTACAAGGTGTTTCAACCCAACTACCTTTGTATTGATATAGAGGAGACCACAAAAAAACAAGATGAAAAGATAGTCAGTAAGAAGCTAAAGGAGGAGGAACATGAAAAATGGATATTTCCTAATTTTTTTGTAGAATATACCATTGGAGATGCAAATATAGATGTGATACTAGAACATCCAACAAATGTGGAAAAGGCTAAGGTAGAACCTGAAAACATAAAGTATGAAAGACTATGGATTGTAGATGTGAATCTAGTGACAAAGAAGGAACCTAGGATGATCCATTATGGTGATGATTGGAATCCAGTATTGAAAGCAACAATGTTCAAGATATTTATGGAATAAAAGGATATTTTTGCATGGATGTATAAGGATTTGAAAGGAATACCACCAAAATTATGTGTCTACAAGATCACATTAATACCTAGAGTACATCTGGTGAGGATAATACCGTATAGGATGAACCCTAAGTATGCAATATTGGTGAATGTAGAAATAAAAAAGATGCTAGATGTTGGCATTATTTTTTGAGTTACCACAAGTGAATGGGTCTCACCTATAGTGGTCACCTTGAAAAAGGAAGTTGATAAGATTCAAATCTGCATAGATTTTTGAAGCTTGAATGCAGTAATGATTAAGGACCCATTTTCGATTCCTTTTATTGATTCCATCCTAGAGGAGGTCGTAGGACATGAAATTTATTCATTCTTGGATGGGTTTTCCAACTACAATCAGATTAGTATAGCCAAAGAAGATAATTTAAAGATTATTTTTTCATGGAAACAAATATTTTTACATATAAATAGGATTTTTTTTCGGGCTATGTAATGCCCCAACAACATTCCAACATATTATTTTGTACATCTTTGACCAATTGGCAACAAGGAAGTTTAAGGTATTCTTGGATTATTGGTCAATCTATGGAAAGATCAAGGACCACCTACCATATTTAAGTGAATGTATGAGCCAATGTAGGAATGCATAAATCTTCCTAATTCTGAGGAAATATTTTTTGATGGTACCTTATGGGAAACTACTAGGACATATAGTGTACGGTGAGGGATTGAAAATAGATCCTAATAAAATTCATTTCATATTACATATGGAGGAACCATATGATGTGAGTTCATTAAAAAACTTCTTAGGATCTATGGGATACTACCAAAGTTTTATTAGGAATTATGCACACATGTCCTACCCATTGGACTCATTGACGAAGAAGAATGTTTCTTTTAGTTGGATAGAGGAGCACCAAGGAGCCTTAGAGGAATTAAAAACAAAAGTTGTGAGTATTTCCATATTGGTATTTCTTAATTGGGATAATGAATTCCATGTCCACATTGATGCTTCTAATTTTTTCATATGATGTGCATTGTATCAGGAAGAGCAATTTAGGTTGGATCAGCCTATTTATTTTGCAAGCCACCTCTTGTCTAGGGAAAATGAAAATTAAAGTACAATAGAGAGAATCCTTGGAGATGGTGTATGTCTTGTAGAATTTTGGGCATTACCTATTGGTAAATTTTATTTCCTTATACATAGACCATTAGTCCCTATTGTACTTAATTAATAAACTAGTGATACAATGGCAAGTCAGTAGGTGGCTTGTAACCTTGCAAGAATTAGTATTTTGAATAGTAGTGAGATCTAGTAAGAAGCATGTGATTGTAGTCTAGTTTTATCAAATATGATCAAGATAACCTATAGGAATGGGAATTTTAGATGATAAGTTAAACAAACAAGTTAATAAGACAATATCTATCCACAAGAAAGTTACCATAGGATTTGAAATTTTGATGACAATAAAGAAAAATAAGGTCATTATGAAGTCAACTCCTTTCTATTTGATGGGTCCTAAATTATTGTATAAAATGGGTGTTGATGGTATCCTTCGATGATGTGTGATGGAGGAGGAAGTTAAAGTAGCATTAAAAGAAGATCATGAAGGTTTGGTAGGAGGGCACATGGGGCAATATGCCATTGCTAGTAAGGTACTCTTGGTAGGATTGTGATGGCCTACATTGTATAATGATGTAAAATAATATGTATAGGTATGCAATACTTGCTAAAAAGTAGGGAAACCACTACATTGAGACTTCATGCCCTTGCACCTATCGCAAACACAAGAGTTATTTGAAAGGTAGCGATTAGAATTTGTTGTACCACTAAAAACCACCTAAAGGTAGAAATGTTGGTTTATCATGGTAGTAATAGAATACTTAACAAAATGGGTAGGGGCAAGAGTCTACCAGATAATATAGTGAAAAATACAACTCAATTCTTATATGAGAAAGTAATCATAAGGTTTAAGATTCTACTACCAATAAAAAGTGCAGATAATATAGTGAAAAATACAACTCAATTCTTATATGAGAAAGTAATCATAAGGTTTAAGATTCTACTACCAATAAAAAGTGATAGGGGAGGTCACTTTTTTAATGAGATTATAAAAAAACTAACTACAGATTTTAGTATTTTGCATTCGTTGTCAAGTCCATATTATCCTAGAGCAAATGGGTAGGCGAAGGCAACTAAAAAAGTTATATTTTTAACATTGTATACGACCTATGAGATAGAAGGAGTAGATTGGGAGGAAATGTTTCCATATATTTTTTGGGCTTATAGAATGATATTAAAACCAACAATGGACCATATGCCATTCCAATTAATGTATGGTTAGGATGCAATGGTTCTAGCATAATTCTTGGTATCAAGTTTACGAATAGGCATGGAACATCGCTTAGGAGACCAAGAAAATATTGAGGAGAAACTAGAAAAACTCATAAAACTAGATGAGAGGAGAGTCATGGCACAATGGGTAATTGAAGTGGACCAAAAGAGAAGGAAGTTGTGGCATGACAAGCATCTCCACAAGTTAG
Source organism: Wollemia nobilis (assembly GCA_028583015.1). Lineage (NCBI taxonomy): Eukaryota > Viridiplantae > Streptophyta > Pinopsida > Araucariales > Araucariaceae > Wollemia > Wollemia nobilis. The sequence goes on along the minus strand of JAQPPZ010016710.1, from coordinate 7,030,054 downwards.
AACTTAATCAAGGTGATTTAGTTCTAAAGTTTAATGATAAATGAGAAATCAAACGTGACAAGTTGAAGACTTTATGGCTTGGTCCCTTTCAAGTTGTGAAAGTGATGGAAAATAAGTTAGTAAAGCTACAAAAAATAGATGCAACAAAGGTGCCTAAAATGGTGAATAGTTAAAATTTGAAACCATACAAGGTACATTGCCTATTCATTGCTTCACAAGATTTTGAATGAATATGACGAGAACAAGTTGAGTCTAACAAACCACGATGAGAAATCCAGAATGAACTAGGCCCACCACCAAGGGACACTAATATGGGAATATCACATCTATTTGTAGTAGGTATGGAAGCATGACCCATTATAGAAAAATGATAATTAGTACCTTGACTTGATTAAAAAATATGAATGCAAGTATATGTAAGGTTTTCTAATGGGCTAAACTAGATCGAAGAAGAGCAGGATGAATGGATTCCTCTAAATAAAATAAGGAAATAGGAACCCGTATAATTAGTAATCAATTAGGAATGGCAGGAAGAAGCCAACCAATTAGAAGAAGTAGTGTATCCACAAATTTGAAAAGAGAGTTGCCTCACATAATAGAAGGTTGATGTAGGATACAACTGATGGTATAGTATGAGGATCGAATAGACACCTTCAAAATGGAAATACCAGATTCAAACAAAGGTGGAACTATAGAAGAAGAGTTAGCAGGACTCACTCCATTAGCCTAGATAGGTATGATACAAAAGAGAATTTGACATAAAGCACAATAGTTGCAGGAGGAGTATGAGGTATTGCAAGCACATAATGCAAGGCTTCATGGATAGATCATTCAGGAGATGGATGACACTATGAAATGGATTCAAGAGTAATATATTGCACAAAAAATAGAATTAGGTGTAAGCAGCAAGAGTAGTGAGGAAATACCTTAATAAATGAAAAGCCAGTAGGAAGATACAAGTTCTCATGGAAAGGAAATATCGCAAGTGTAAATAAGGGATCCAACATAGGAGCCACTAGTCACATGAGAGACAATAAGGTAGCCTAGCGAGATTTCAAGGAAGACCTTACATATTTTGAACCCCAAGGGAATTTACATGAGTAATCAAGTGATTCTAGTGATGGGAGAATACCCTATATCATAAGGGATAGTGATCAAGAAAGTGGTAGTGATGGTCTCTTAGCACAAATAGAAGAGCCCCATACTTGACCAGACCTAGATGCCTATGAGATAGCCTATCAGGAATTGAGAAGGCAAATAAGGGAAGTAAGAAGACTTCGATAAATAAGGTATTTACCAATGGAGTGGTAAATATACATAAATGATAGTCATAATGACTAAAGTGCAAAGTTTAATTTTTTAGAAGATTATGAGAATGGTAAATTATTTTCCACAACATTGATTTGAAGAAATATGATGGATGTGATGACTAAGACGTGCATATCATCATATAAGAGTACTAAAATAGTTTGTATCATGACCCCAAAGAAATTAAGGAAACCTAAACAATATAGATTTAGTGGAGGTAACCCCAAGCACTTGGGAAATATGGAAACCTAGTCCACAACAGGATCGACCATAAAGGATTCCAAGTACCATGAGGCAACACATAGGTTAGAGAGGAGGAATGTGATCACCCAGAGGTAGGAAGGGAAGGGTCCAAACCCTTACTCTAATATGTTATATAAATACACCACTCTCATATTTGAATTAGACTAGGAATGCACATGGTTTGTATGTGTGAGGGGGAAAAGTACCCAATCTCATGGGAAGATACCCACTTGGATGACCACCAATGCATTGACAAGGACCTAGGAGGATAGAAGTAGGAAGAGGGTAACCCATTTGATATATGAAGAGTTTTGATGGCAATAAGGTTGTTGAGGTGCAATTTTGTCCAATTACAAAAACCACTCGACAACTAGGATTCAAAATCCTCTCTTGCAAAGAAAGTAAATTTCTCCAAGGTTCTCACTTAATATTTTTATGTTTCATGCATATATGCATAAATAAGTACCTGAATAATCTCTATAGTTTGCAAGCTACTATTAACAAGGGGCCTAGGAATCAAGTAATTGATTTTGAATTCATCATGCATTACGTACCTTTTATATAAATTATATTCTCCAAACAATGATAAATAACTTTGCCTTATGATTTTGATCTATTTGTGCAAATTCAATTTATATTCTCAACATAATACCTTAATTAAAATGCTTCCAATGAATTTGAAATAATAATCTAATTTAGCATTTTAATTACCATTAAAATTCATTAAACTTTAATAAAATCAAAGTTTATAAATTTTAATAAATCTATAAAATGTAAACCTTAATCATAGAGTTTTGAACTTCATGATAATCACAATTAAGGTTTCATTTACTAATAAATATTTGTTCATTCAAATATAACATTGAAATTGAAATATTTGAATAATGAACAAACTTAGAAATTTATTAAACTCAAAATATAAGATCTTGAACCTTATTAATCATAAAAAAAGAGTTTAATATAAATCTATTTATGAACTTTAATCTTATTGATGTGCAAAATAAATTTCATAGGAATCTCCTTCTGGAAAATATTTATTTCTTAAATATTTATAAAATTAAATATTTAAAGATAAATATGAGCATCCAATAGAAAAGCTTGGATCTTTGAAGAAATCAAACCCAATAATAATGAATCCAAACCAAATAATGAAAATATATCAATCCTAATTTCTCAAACTTTATGATATTAAAGTTGGAAATCGGAATACTCATTTATATTTATTAAATTTATCTATTCAAATATTAATTAATTTAATATTTGAATAATAAATTTATTCATGACTTACTTATAAATTTATACTTTATAATAAATGAACTAAGTCCAATTTATGCAATGATTTTGAATATAAAATAAATTATAAAGGTTCTAGAGTAAAGAAATTAAATCTATATCTCGGACAATCACTACAACATGAAAAACACAGAGACCTAAAACCATATTTATTGTCTACCATAATTTACACAATAAAACAATAAATCGGTGCAATCTTCGATGGAGTTTAATTTTAAAGAAACTATATTAAATCATTTATTCAAAATTCAAATATAAAATTACACATATTTGAACAAAAATAATTTTATATAATCAAATGATCTTACAATAAAAGCTCTTAATATCTCTGTATATCTCAAATCCTCTATAGCATTCATACTGTTCTCCTCCTTTGCTCCTTAATATTCTTCTTCCTCCTCTTGCAAAATATCCGACCTCTTCCATGAATCTCAATGAATTATTTATAATTTGAAAAGTTTAGTTATTCCATTTCATCACAGTTTCGGGAACGGATTTTATAACTATCTTCTTCAACCCTTGCCCTTGTATTACCTGCATAATGAAATAATAATCATAATATTAAAACAAAACCAAACTTTACTTTATTTATTATTCATTCTCTCGTAACTTTCCTTTTTTTCCAAAATTATTTCAAAGTTCTCATATTTTAATGAACATTTCCATTCATCTAAATATGCCAAAAGGATGCTCAAAATTATTGAGATCATCCAAATATTTATCATGGTTTATGAGATATGATATTTTAAAGTTTCCAAATTGCTAAATTAAACTGCTATTTTTTGGTGAAATTGACATATTAAATCCTACAAGTTTGGTACCATTAGAAAGAGAAAATCCATATCTTTTTACCAAGTTTTTAATGAGATCAAATGGAGTTGTCTAGCTCAAGATATGTCCATTTCAATTTTGCATTAATTTTAGGGTTAACCCTAAAATAAAATTTAATTATTTAAATGAAAATTATTCATTTAAACCTTTGAAAATGATTTTAATAAAATTATTTGATTTGAAAAAATGCAATTAATATGCAAATAATAAAAATATTTGGTTTGAAGCATTGCAACTACATTCAAACATTCAAAATGCAAATATGTCAGCAATTACAAAGTGAAAGCAAACTTTCCAAGACCTTGATGCGAGAAAAATTGGATAAACAAAAATCCCTCAAAATCACAAAATTTAAGGTGGGTCCCCAACTTTGGGGTCGTTGTGAAAGATGTCACAACAAAGGTAAGGTCACAAAATACAAGTGCAAGGAAGAGGACTTGTTGGCAGAGGGAGAGTACGTTTTGCGGATGAGAAAATTCAAGGAAGGCAAAGGAATCTTGTACAAACCTTTTTTTGTAAAATCCTTACAGGTAGGGAAACACCAATAAATATTTCTTAAGGAAGGAATAACTCTACAAGATCTCTCATATGAGAGTGTAAGCCACTTTGTGGGCACAAATGATGATTATAATTTTATCCTCAATGATAATTATTACAATGACAAATATCTTCTTTATATATCTAATTTCTAATTCTAAATTGAGTAACTAATTATTAATATAATATTATAATATAATCAACCTTTGCATTTCTACAATATAATAATATATTTCTAAATATCTATTCCTAGGTACCCTATCATGCCACCCTCCTTACAAATGTTTCATCCTTGAAACATATGAAGAAGCTAGGTAATATGATTTGCTAAGCAATATTAGCAACTGGTACCAATCTCGATCATTCAGCCATCCAAGTGAAACATGTTGATGCTAGTATGTCATTTTCTTACTTGATAATTCAAACTTACTTCGTTGGCTCCATGCTTTTACTGCTGGATTTTGATAACTTGAATGATGGTTCCCCTTGTTCCTTGATGCTGATGAACCAATCTTAAGATCAGGATTACTATGCTTTCTCTTCCAAATACTACCATAGTTGGTGCCCTTCTGGTTCCTTGTAGAACCATAATGTTGTTGTCTTAAGCCATACCTCCTAGATTATTTTCACTCATGTTGGTGTGGATGGTGATATGGTGTAACCTTAAATTGATGTTCTACCTTCTTGGACTCCTCAACATTTGGCTCCATTGTTTTAAATTCTTCTACACATTGCTCTTTCATATTCCCTTCATTTGGTGTGTCCTTATGCTCTTTTATCAATTCTTCCTTGGACTCTGCTATTGTTATTTCTATGGATTCTGTTGTTGCTTCTTTCATGGAATTTGTTGCTACTACTGCCTTCATGGATTCTATTTTAGGTTCTTCTATTTATTTTGCAATGTGGTTTTTTGCAATCGCTTCTTGTTTTTCCTTGGATCCTTGTTTATTAAGCTTGAAAATATCCTACAATGTTATCTTTTTTTCTTGTACCATAACTTCATAAACTTCTTTTGCACATTAATGTTAACAGTCCCCAAGGAATCTAACCAAGGATAACCAAGAACAATATCCCTATCATCCATCTCCATAGCATGAAAGTTTGAATGTAACACATATTTATCCATGGTAAGCTTCAAATCTTCAAAAGTTTGAACATGCTCACCCTCTAGTTGTATGTCCTTAATTTTTGTTGCTTGAACTTGCAACTTCTTAGCCAAAATAATATTAATAAAATTATATCTACTACTAGGGTCAATGGAAATAATAACCCATTCCTTTTGAATGCTTCCACGAACCTGCAAAATAGAACTTTTAGCTAAATTTAAAACTTTTTTATTTTGCTCTTTATTTTGTAGATCCAAAGATGTGCCTTATGTATTCCTCTCATTATCCGCCCTGACCTTTTCCATTTTTTCATCTTTGATTAATTTTATTTTATTTTCAGTCTTCATTTTGTTTCTTGATAAATTACTATTCTCTTTTAATTTTTTTCATTTTTTTTGAAGCATGTTTATTTTTTCTTCATATCCTTTTATGGTGATCTTTAAACTAGCTAGCTTTTTATAGGGGTCCCATCTACTTAAGATTGCATGCTCTATCATTTCCCATGTTAGTTCATATTTATGAGCATGAGGAATTTTAGAAAACCAAAAAAGAGCTTCTCCTCTAAGATAAAAAGAAAACATACATTTCCAAAGAGGATTACGATGATACAAGGATTTAAAATTTTACCACCAATTCCTAACATCAATATCCTCTTCTCAAAAAAAATGCAATGCCATCGTTCATGCCCCAATATTTTGTATTGTTGGCACCAAAATTCTATAGAAGAATGCAATGAGCTACTTTGGTATTGATATGGGGTTTGAATAAATACATTACAAAGGTAGTTGAGGAACTACCAATAAACCACCCCAACTAATTGGAGAGTGCTCATGCGGTATTTTACCATATTACACAATAATGTAATATTCTATCAATATAATTGCTAACATCCCCCTTATTACATTATTGGCAAATACAAAGAGCATTGTGAAACAATTCAAATTTGACACATGCAAGTGCCTTGGTGAAAATGTCTGCAACTTGCTCATCAGTGGGAATGTATTAGAGCTGTATGTGATAATTTGGAACTTCGTATCGAATGAAATGACATCAAGTTTCAATGTGTTTAGTATGCTCATGAAAGACTAGATTCTTGACAAGATTCAAAACACCTTGATTGTTGCAAAACAAATGAAGTGGAAGATTCTTTGGAAGACCCATATTTGTAATAATGTGACTTAACCACATTATATCGCAGATTTCTTCACTTGCTACGTGATATTATGCCTCTATAGAATATAAAGAAACCACCTTCTATTTCTTACTATACCAAGAGACACGTCCAGATCCAAGATGGAAAATGTATCCAGAAGTCAAAATGTGATCATCAATGGATCCGATATAGTCAAAGTCTGTGTATCATTGTAAGAACTTGTGATTCTTCTTGTACTCTAGGCCATAGTCTATAATACCATGGATATAATGAAGAACTCTCTTTGCTGCTTTCCAATGAATCACTTTAGGTTCCTGCATGAACCTTAAAATATAACCCACAACAAAAATGAGATTTGGCCTGGTATTTTTTAGATATATGAGACTCCCAATCAGTTGGAAATAAAGAGTACCATCTACCTATGGTGATTTATCATATCATGATAACTTAAGTCCTGGATCCATTGGAGTTGATTTAGACTTATAGTTAGTCATGCGATATTTTTCGACCAATGTCTTGGCATACTTATTTTGTGTTACTCTGATATGATTCTTTTTTGAGTCACTTCCAAACCAAGACAATAGTGAAGAAGTCTTAGATCTGTCATTTCAAAAGATTATTTCAAATCATCTTTCACTACATCAATAATTTTCATTGAACTACCTGTTATGATTAGATCATCCACATATAGTACCAAAATCACCATGTTAAAAACCATTTTTCTTGATATAGATATTTGCATTTGAAGGATTTTCCATGCTACACTAGGTGACTATCTATTTTGATGTACCAAGCTCCTGGAGCTTGTTTGAGCCCATACAAGGATTTGATCAACTTGTAAACTTTTTGTTCTTGCCCTTCAACCACAAATACTTTTGGTTGGGTCATGTACACTTCTTGTTGGTAACCATTCAAGAAAGCACTTTTTACATCCATCTGATGTAACTTCCACCCAAACTGAGCTACCATGGCACAAAGTACTCATATGGTAGCGATTTTTGTAGTAGGGATAAAATTCTCTTCATAATATATGCCTTATTTTTGAGCATAGCACTTTGAAATAAGGCAGGCCTTATGCTTATCAATAGTACCATCTACCTTATGATTCACTTTGAAAACCCATTTGCAGCCATTGGGCTTCTTTCCTGAAGGCAGATTAACTAGATTCTATGTATAATTTTTCATGAGATATGTATGTTCTACTTCCATAGTAGCTTTCCACTAAGGCGTACTAAGTGCATCTTGAACTTTTGTGGGTTCATTTTCATCCAATTTTGATCATCCACATATGTTTCTCTATCTTCATTTGCATCTACAGATAGTTAATCAAACTGTTGGTAAAGCTCATCAACCTCTAAAGTTGATGCTTCTACTCTCATCTACTGAGTCGTACTACTAGTACAAGGTCGATCTAGAGTTAGATATAGAAGTGAAGTCAACTTTGAATATCTCAATGTGCTAGTATACCATTTTGGAACCTTATTCTATGGGGGTGGAACCTCTTTCTTAGGCTCCTCTTTCTCTAGGTATACAGTTGTATATGTGTTATCTAATGTGAAAGCTTCATCAAATACCATGTCTCTACTAGTGTATATTTTCTTGGTCATAGGATCTATCATCCGATATCTCTTTGAATGCTCATTGTAACCAAGAAAAATACATTGCAGGGTTTTTTCATCTAACTTCTTCCTTTTCTATTTTGGTATGTGCATGAATGCCTTACATACAAAAACTCTTATATGATAAATGGAGGGTTTCCTACCACTCCATGATTCGTGTGGAGTCTTTCCCTATAGAGCTATTATGGGTGCTCTATTTAGGAGGTATGATATTGTACTCACTACTTCTACCCAATACTCATGCTCAAAATGTGCCCCCTTAAGCATACATCAAACCATTTCCATAATGGAATGATTCCTCCTTTTAGAAACTCTATTTTGCTATGGAGTATAGGTTTTTTTCAGCTATCTCTTAATCCCATGTGCATTTAGAAATGATGAAAATTACTTGGAGGTATATTTCCCCCCTCATTTTGAGTAGAGGGTTTTGATGGAACATCATGACTCCTTCTCAAAAAGCCTCTTGAATTGCTAAAAGTACACAAATACTTTTGACTTCAATTGAATAAATAAAATCCATATCTTCCATGAGTAATCATCAATAAACAATTGAAAATACCTCTTTCCACCATAGTTATTTGGCATAGAACCGCATAGATCAGGCTGTACCAACTCCAAAGGTTTATTAGCTCTTGAAGAGCTAACCTCAAATGATATCTGGTGTTGCCATCTAGAAGAGTGACGAAAACATCTCCTTCACCTTGGAATCAATAGGTCTAATTATCACCAATTATCACTGGATTACCTTAATTTTCCTCAAATGTCTTAAACCATAATCTATCTTTAGTCATGTATTTACTGGCACCAGAATCAATATACCACATTGTATCTTTATGCTGAGAATATGTGTGAGTCATGAGCACCTTATGTTCTCACTCAAAATCTGAGTTTGAGTTTGATTTGACATAAGCAACATTCCCCTTGGGTTGCTTATTATTCTTCTATGGTTTGTATTTCCCTTTGCCCTTATTATTTTGATCTTGGTCATTGTGTTTTTTATTCTTAAACCAAAACTTGTTGGTGTCATGGTTATTCATATCATAGATTTTACAATATTGTTTGTCTTTCTACTGATGTTGTTTCCCTTTTCATTTTGATGAAGATCCTCCCTTCTAAAAAATACCTTATTTCTTACCTCTTTTTTTGGTGTAGAGGGTGTTATCTAGTACTTCATCTTTCTAAAACTGATTTGCCTCCTTAGTTTGAAGTAAATTCACCAATTCCACAAAGGTAACTTGTCTACCAGACACGTTGAGAGAGGTAATCAACACCTTGTAGGATTTTGGAAAATCTCTCAATATGATTGAGTTCAAGAGAGTATTTGCCACTGTCTCTCCCATAGCATTCAATTTGGATTTCAATTCTACCACTCTGCATAGGAATAGGTCAACTGTCTCACTAGATTTCATACTGAGTGTATGTAGTTGAGTTTGAAGGTTTAGAATAGTAGACTGATTATTCCATTCATAAATGGTAATCAAAGCATCCCAAGTTTCCTTACCAGATTTGCCATCATAGATATATGAGGTTGGACCTCATCTATAGTAGCAAGAAGAATAAACATGAGACATCTTCTATCCTTCTTATCAAAATCCTCTTGATCTACCCCTACTATTATAGGATATTTTGTAGTGCCAGTCACCACATCCCACAAATCTTCAACCTAAAGGATAGCTCTCATATTTGTCTTCCATGGTGCAAAGTTAGAACCTTTTAGCAACTGTGAATTTGACATATATTTGTGAACAATGACCATTTTGAAGATTCCTTATAACACCAAATGGTTCCCCATTCTTTATACTTACAAAAGTATGTGAAAGGGGATTCAATAAAATTAATGGCATCTACCTCAAAACCCTTTAAAAGAAGGTTGATAAGTTGGAGGAGTCTAAGCCAAATATTCAAAAATAAGTAGGGTATTAAATGAAGTGTATATCAAAATTGGTTTACCTTATTTCTTCTCTATAATTTATAGAGAACAATAGCTCAGATGTCATTATTACATCTATATTAGGCATTAGATATGGTAGTCCAAACATGACATCATCACCTATAAGTGTGGACCAGAGGTACCATATATACCAAATGTTGTTGTGCAATAAATTGCACAAATAGGTGTAAATTTTGGGGTCTTTTCTTTGCTTTGTATATTTTAATTTATGATTGAAATGCAAGAAAACATAAAATTTAAATGTAAAAACAATCACAAACACCCACAAACTTAAACCCTTTAGGTGTCAGTTTCCACCGAAAATGCACCTATTACATTGTCAATTTCGTTACAATGATGATATTCAAAATTAAACATATTTTTCAAAACAACAATTTTTTGTCCCCTTTTGTCTTAGAATTTTGTGAAAAAATTACTTATGATCCCCCCCTTTTTGTTGCAAAATAAACAAGGATAGAAAATTATGCTATATACCCTTTCAAGTGCCAAAAAAACACTTATCCCTCCAAAATTTCTTTGAAAGGAATAAACAAAGTATTTAAAAAAATACCTCTTAAAAAATTGCTTCCTATTTTGTCTTTCAAGCAAATGGCACGTCTTGGAACTCCCTTTGTAAAAAAAATTGCTAGCAAAATTTGTTGTCAATTGCAAAAGTTGGCAAAAATTGTTAAGACATGGAAACAAAAAATTGCTTATGCCTCCAAAGTCGGTGGGGTTGGAACCCCCGACCTTTGGCTCCCTAGTTCCTAGCACTTTCTCTCAAACCACCTTAGCTAGACATACCAATGAAAACATAGAGGCACCATGTGCCTTCTATAGTCATCGATAGAAGCCTAAACAACAAACAAAATATCTACCTCCATGGTATTTGACCTTAGAACCTACCATTGATAAGTCTTATTGTGTCCAAATGTTCTAGTTCAATTATTATAGCCAATGAGAGGTAAAAAGAAGCAACGTCAAGATATTACAAACACCCATTAAGGAAAATAAAGAAAAATAATACTGATTTATCCCACATGCATTGGGGAAATGCACAAAGACAGTTAAAAAAAAATAAAACACCTTATGTTTCGATTGCCTTTGGGAAATCAAGCCCATCCTTTTGCCTCCCCTCATCAACCAATTTATGACCATCACATCAAAACCAATTCACAATTACAAATTGTCCACCTTATCTTATTTTGCATGCTCCATGTCATTTGCCACTTTGTCTCAGTTTACGTACTCCACATCATTTGTTGTTGTGTTAGGATATCATTTGAGTTGTAGTCTCATCTATATCTTTATCCATCCCCATCTAGTTCAAGTCTTGGTCTTTGTGACCCTGTGTTATATCTCCTCTGCATTTTGTCAGTCTTGTCAGGATCGATCTGCCTCTTTAGGGTACGTCTTCTATTGCAAAGTTTATCTTTAGTCTATCTTTTCAGGTTGGTGTTCTATTATAGGGTCGTTTAGGAACTATGTCATCAATTTTTGCCAAAGATGATGTATTCCTTGTCCCCTAGCCATAAAATACCAATATCCTCACACCTTGGAATGAGTTCTTGGAGGTATGGAGTAGTTGTGTGTACCTTGCCCAACCGTTGGAACCACCTTGCCCAATCACTGGAACCACCTTGTTCGATCGTTGCTTTGATACCATATAGAAGAATGCAATGAGAAAATTTGGTATTGATATGGGGTTTGAATAAATACATTGCAAAGGTAGTTGAGGAACTACCAATAAACCACCCCAACTAATTGGAGAGTGCTCATGCGCTATTTTACCATATTACACAATAATGTAATATTCTATCAATATAATTGCTAACAAATTCAAATTTAAAAATAAAAAAAAATTATTTTGCCATAGAAATTTTTTGGTTTTCAGGAGCAATTCAAATTTCCAATGGTCACTTCAGACTTACTCTCCATCAAATGGTCAATTCAAAATTATTTAAAAAAAAATTGTAATAATTATTTTCCACCAAAAAACTTTGTATTACAATGGTCAATTTTTAAAACTGTAATTCAAATCACAATGGTCACCTTTTATTGCAATGATCAGATAGTGGCAAGGTAAGAAACATACACGACTCAATGGTAAGATCCATGTCAAGGTCCAATAGTCAACTATTCAGTCATTACCAAGCATTAATATTCACAATTGTTTTGCAACTTTGGACAATCGAAATTGAACTACTCGTCACTCACTTAATTGAATATCCAATATTAAATATGCTCGATAATATTTAACATGGTGTATGTGGGACAATTACCCATGATTTTTTTTAAATATTGTATCAACTAATATCTTTACCCACCAAAAATTTTGTCATCAAATTTGTTTATTTGCCCACTGTACACCTATCCTTCTATTTTTAACTGACAAACTTTGGAAACCACCATCATGAAATACGTGATGAGTGACCACAAAAGGCTAGGAAAATAATATCATGCAACTTGGCACTCTTATGTCTTGTTTGGAACATCAAACGGGTGAATGTGGGATAAATCCCTAACGATCTTTTTTTTACTCTAGGAAATCCTTCACCCTTGTCTGAAAATGCCAACATACCATCAGAACTAAACATCACTGAAAACAAGAAGCATCCAAACTTATGGATATTGATGAATTCACGACTGCTACCATTCGAGCTATAAATGGATGATGAGTTAGGGTTGGTGATATATGCAGATTTAATTTTTATTAAGGTGTAAATATGAGTTACATATTTTGGTTGAACCCTAATGTGAGGATGCTAATAGAAGAATTTTTAACTTGTCACATGAACTTTGGACAATTCAACGGTTTGTTGTCAATGAATATTATGCCTTCCTTTAAAAATTAGCTAGTACGCTAAGGATTATTGAGTGGTAACTTGAATTTGCTTACTAAAAAAGAGAGACATCGAAATAAAATTCATCCCGACGGTCCACCATGTGTCTTGTGTTTGCAGATTGAAGTTTTAGGGTAAAAGAACTCACTTTTTTTTAATTGGTTTATAAAAAAAACCTTAGGAATGAATTTTATTTCCTACTCACTAATGTTCTCTTCTACGTGTTTCTACAATGCACTTTCAAATCTTATACTTTGGTTGAAGCACTATTGGTGTTAGCTTTGTGTCTTGTGAGTAATTAACTAGAGGGATGATGAGATAGGAGTGCTACCGCTACCACAAAATATGAATATTGGTAGTAGTGTGTTTCCATGAATGACTAGTTGTCCCAAAAAATATTTACTCCTACGGATGATAACAAAATTATTTACAATAGACACTTCGTGGGCATAGACGATGATTATGATTTTATCCTCAATGATAATTATTACAATGACAAATATCTTATTTATATATCTAATTTCTAATTCTACTTTGGGGAGCTGACTATTAATATAATATTATATTATATTATAATATAATCAACCTTGGCCTTTATACAATATAATAATATATTCCTAAATATCTTTTCCTAGGTACCCTATCAAATTTGTTCACCAAGTTTGAAGGTAGACTTAATCCAAGGAGATAGGAGTAGGAGTTACCCAAATAAAAATGGAGTGGCAAGGGAACCTCTACCTTGTAATCAATCAATAAAATAAGAAAATTTAGCTTTGCAAGGAGAAAATTGTACAATTGTAAATTGTACAACTTGCAATTGTACAATTCCAAACCGTACAAATGACAATGATCCAATTGAAAATCATACAATGGGCCAACAATTGGGGATAAATCATACAAATAGTAATTTTACCATTACAAATAATACAGATGGCCACTAGGAGAGAGTAAATCATACAAATAGCTATTTGGACCTTATAGGTACGATTACTTAGAATGAGGTGGTGGAATCTTTGAATGACACATCGATAGAAGGGATTGTACAAGTGAATGTCATTGTATGATTTCCAATAAGGTAAGTTCAAAACTAAAAAATATTAATTGTGAAAATCCCTCAGGATACAATTAATATGAAATGTGGTTGAAAACCAAAAATGGTAGCCCCTTCTAAGAAAAAAGAAGAAAAGAAAAGAAAAAGAAAGAAAAAGAAAAGAAAAATAATAAAATATATAAAAAGTAAGGAAAAAATTTGCACGCAAAATGAGGTGAGTTGGTAATCATCCATGAAAAAAGTCAAAAGTACATGCAAAGGAGGATGAGGTGGAAAATTTTCATGCTAGGAATATTTTAAATATATAAAAGTGTGCCATGCTGTTATTTTTACTAGATTTGAAAAATTGCATGAATGAAACAGTGAATTTTGGAGCATCTAGGAGCAAGAAGTGTGCAATCAAATAAATTTTTCCTCACATGGGTATGAAAACATCACAAGTTTACTAAATTTTATGATCCATCATAAATTTGCACCAAGGAATATTCTTGTTTTTGAAAAAGCAAGCCAGAGTTGGAGGAAAAGTTGCCAAAGTTGGGGTTTACTCTGAAAAAGCTGAGGATTTTTAGAAAACTTGGTGGGAGACAAATTTTAGACTAGTGAAATTGGGGTTTTAAGAAAAAACACAGTATATAAATCTCCAAATGGTGAAAAATATGGCTAGGGTTTGAATTGATTCTAAAAAAGCAAGTAGAGTGGAAGATTGCAAACCCTAGTGCAAGAAATTTAGCCTATGAAAAAGCAAAGACATCTTAGCTATTGCATGTAAAAAAGCATAAAGGATAGGGTCGTACATTATATTACACTCAGGAAAAATTAAACCATATAGGTGAAGGATTTCACAAGTAGAAGAGAATAATTGCCAAGGGATTCGAAAACACACTAGAAAGAGAAATTTGCACAAACAAAGATAAAGGGTGCAAAGTTAATTATAGAAATCATGCAAGGTTGAATAATTTATGGAAAGTGATGGCATAAAATGTGGCTCGTATGATTTAGGGATGGAATTGTATGATTTGAAGGAGGATCGTATGATTTTAGAAAAATATTGTGCAAATCAAAGCCCAAAATAAGCAATTTAAGCTCAATTGTATGAATTTTGCCACCATTGTAGGGAAGTGAGGTGCCTTTGTATGATTTGGAGTTGTTGGTACAAATTTTGGGTGGAATTGTATATTTTAGAGCTCAAATTGTACATTTTTGATATATTGTATAGAATTTTAGTGCAGTTGTATGATTTTAGCTTCAAGTGTATGATTGGGAGAAAATTATATGATTTTAGAGCACACATGTACGATCTGGAGAAGCAATGTATGATTTTTGGGGGTTGTATATTTTTTGGTGTATTTGTATGGAGTTTTGAGCTGATTTTTATGCAATTGTCTTGAATTATCAAATTAAGAATATGAAGTGCTAAAGTGGTTCTAAAGTAAGGATGGATGAAGAATGAGCACCGAGAGGGAATGTCGGGCTCATCTACGATAGTTTGCAGCAAGGAGGGTTGACCGTTCACCTGGACCACTACACTAGAGAGATTCACAGACTAGATGAATAGAGGTGACCTACCCAGTGCAAGATCAAGGACGAGGGTTTTAGCCACACAGAGGACATGGATACTACCCTCGAAGGGGGAGAGGTTACAGATTATGGAGAGGTCCTAGACATTGGCATGGTGGTAGAGGAAGATCCCCACTATAGTTTCATGAAGAGGATATGGAACCACCCAAGGCACACCGATGGGAGCTTCACAATGAAGTGCATAAAAAATATACCCTCAATAAATAAACAAGTGAGGATGAAAGAAAACAAGTGGATATCAGTGATATTTTCTTTGTCCAACTGACAAGAGAATTTTATCCGAATGAGAATAAGCATCCGTTGAAAATTATGTTGAATCGAATAGGAATGAGCACAATAGCGCAAGTCCCTCCACAACACAAGGTATTATTTAATGAGTACTTGTTATAGATAGTACAATCTTATAATTCTAGTTAGAACTATACCTATGTGTGAGTTTATAATTGACACATTAACATGGAATTATCAGCTACCACCTTTTGACATATATTTGGGTTACCAAAGGGAGGGTAACTCATCAAGAAAATGATTGTGGAACCCATTGAGCCTTATAGGTTTATTACTATACTTACCAATGTTACATATCTATCAACTATGAAATATTTTAGTCTTGGTGGAAGATGGATCAAACAGATCATGTTTAAGTCTGACAAGTTGGCATGTGTGATGAACATTGTCATATCTCGACTGTAGGAAGAAGCATGTGTGTCCGAGATGCCCATTTGGATGACATGATGTGTAGGTGTTGCTCAAGGAATATAGTATAATTTGGAATCTACTTAAAATAGTGGATCCACAAGTTATTGACAAGGAGAAAGAAGACCTTCACCATGACCCTTCATGCTATTGTTGTTCTACTAGATGCATTTTCCTAGGTTAGAATTCACTTTCCAGAGCTAACACCACCTCATGATTTACCACAAAATAAATATTCTATACTATGAGGGGTGAATATTGTGACTATCTAGAAGGTGAAACCAAATAAGTAGAAGCATAAGAATCACATGTAAAAACTTGAACCTCCTTTGATTGAAGAGAAGGAGACATCATTAGATGAATAAATTCACTATCGATGAAAGAGATGATGGCAGTTGCAATAAGAACTTGATGCAAAGTTGTAAAACCTTGCACAATGATTGTAGGAGCAATCCTTGTCTTGGGATGAGGAGGAGGTAGTAGCACCAAATTCAATTTCAATTTGCATAATGACAAAGATATAATAGGATAAACAGAAGAAGAAAAAGTTTCATATGCATAAGGAGCAATCACAACAATTGCTCAATGACTCAGTAGAGATGCACTTGGGATTGGAGGACTTGGAATGGATAGATATTAATGTACCTATTGGAATGGGATAGTTAGGAGAAATTATGGGATCTCCTTAATTGATGTAGGATGATGAATTTGAAATTCTAGTCATCCAAACATTGGCTAAAGAGAGTAATGACATCACCTAGGATAAAAGCTAAGTAGTGGTAGCTCTGTTGGATGAACTAAAGGAGAAAAATAACCCATAAATATCAGTTGTGATGAAAGGTGGAAATAAGTAGTTAGGGGAGGAGAATTCAATACCATAATAATAATGGCCTAACCCATTTCCAATAGTAAGGATAGTGGTAGAATATATAGCTACAACAAGCGTAATAGAGATAGCTAGAGTAGTGGAGGAAGTTCAGTTAAATCCATAAAAAACAAAATTGTTGAAACCACAATAAGAGGATTTGTGGTAGCCACAAGAAGAAGTCCAAGTACCTATGGAATAATAGTAGACAGTTAGGAAAACCATTAAAGAGGTCAAATTGCCAAAAAATAAATGGAATACATTGTAGCCAATATTTTGCTACATGAGGAGGCTACAAGAGGATCGATAAATGAGGTGAGATAAAGTTCATATATGCAGGAAGTCATAGAAGAGTGAAATCCATGAAAAGAAATGAACAAGATAAATAATATAAGCTTCTATTTTCATCCCATAAGGTTAATAGAATACTTTTGTCTATGATCCATGTGAAGGTCATACTTAATCTACTTATAGAGAAGCATCGAAATAATTCACTTGACAACTTTACTAAAAAGAGAAATAATTTGAAGAAGCCATTCAATAAAATATAGACCAATATTCTAGTGGGTTTATCTATCTCATTAGCCTATTAAAGCACAATATCCCCACCTAGAAACTTTTTCCCCAAGGAAAAGGTTATATGAACAAAATACCTGTAACTAGAGCCACTTGATCTAATCAATAAAAGTTTCTACCACCAATGAATTGAATAAGGAGGAATTGATGGTACAACATGGTATCCATGTTGAACCATCCTCATTAAAATTTCTTGGTGTGAAATGACAATGGTCCCCCAATACATTGACTACATTTGATTTATGGGACTTGATTTCCACTTCAACACTCAAATCCTTATCTTATTTCTTGAGAGGATGTCATCACCTTGACAAAGCATTTGTACCAATTGGAGATTTAATGTAGTACACTTGATTAAAAATCAAAACATAGAACTAAGTCTATTGGTGAATTCTTTCAAATGGAGAACTCATGAATGGTATCTTAGCCTTATCCCACAATTAGTTAGAAGTTGGACCTAGCTGGAAGAATTCTTGATAAATAGATTTAGGGAGAAGGCAAATGGAGCATATCTCTAGGATTAACTCACGACCATCAAGAGGGTACCTATAGAAGTAATGAATGATTTAAACATCTAATTCCATAAGAATTGGCAAAGGATCCTAGACAAGATATGACCACCTCTAGGTATGGTATTTATTTACTATCTAAAAGATTTAAATTCTAAAATTTCCATGATGGTCAAGTCTAAGGGTGGGAAATCATTATTGGAGGTATATGAGATAGCCATCCAAGATAAAAAAAAATATCTAATCCATAATGGTAGGTTAGCCCTTAGATGACCTATACCATTATTTCATTCCATTCATTGCTTGTATTATGTCTCTCTGACCATAAAACCCACCACCAATATGAATATCCTAACCATGAGCCTAGAGTAAGCTCAAATTTTCCCTTCTCTTAACTCTACGTTCATAGTTTCTAGAAGTTGAATTTAGTCCACCTATGGTGGCACATGTGGAATAAAATGAACTCCAAGACATTCAAATATGTCTCACATATGGTTGGACTAATCTCTCTTTGTGCTATTGTATATACCACTAAAAATGTGAATATTCTCAACTTAGGTAGAGTCACAGTCGAAAGAGAGTTAGATATAGAACTATCTCTTAGTTTTAGAGCCTAAGATTTTACTATGCCAAGTCAAATACCCTTGACTAGAGCTAAAACTATTTGGGAACCCCTTCCTCCTGGTTGGTTGAAGTTGAACTTTAACAGAGTATCCAAAGGCAATCCCAAGCCTTTTAGAGCAGGGGGCTTAATTAGAAACTCGAATGGGGAAATTGTTTTAGATTTTGCTAAAAATATTGGTGCTAGACCAGTCATGTTATGGAAGTGAGGGCACTTTACCAAGGGGTTTCTCAATTGGAGTGCATGGATTGCAGGAAGGTAATTATAGAGGGTGATTCCCTTAACATCATAAACATGATTAAAGGGATATAGACCCCCACATGGACCATCTCAAACCTCCATTTGGAAGTCCAAAGAATTATTCAAATCTTGGAATCTATCTAATTCAAATATTTATATAGGGAAGGCAATAGATCAGTGGTTTTATTGGCCAACATGAGTATTTTCCAAGAAGATTTATATATTTAGAGGGAAATATTTCCAGTTGGGATAAAATCTATAGATAATGAATTTAGATAAAGTCAACCCTATTCCCTTTTATTTTGTTGAGTTGAATAATTAGACCTCCTCTAGAATGGAGCTCAATCTCAAATATTTAAATATAAAGAACCACCAAAGTTTGAATTCAAATAAGAACTTTTTTAGCACCAATCGATATCTGTGCAAGTTATATAGGAGACTATTTAAAAGATAGATTAATAATGAGCAACATCCTAGCTAGTAACCAGTACTACTCATCATTGTCAACTTGGGGTGATGATGGAAGTTACCTAGGTGGAAACCTATGGCAATGGACAACAATCATTATGGTGAAACCAAAAACATGGATTTCAAACCCCTCCTCTTAATTTATGTGATAATCTATCATTGGTTGGAAACAAACTTGGTCATAAGTTTTTTTAAAGCATTCTAAGAGAATAGCATACATGATAATAGCCCCTTTATAAAGCATATCTTGATGTGACATTGGGAGAATACTATGGGGGAATTTAGGCTAGATGTACCTTACATTCTGGAGCCCTCTAGATGGAAGGACAAGTGGATTTTTATTAATATATGGCTCAACCACATTAGCTCAATGAGCTAGTTTTTTTCCTTGTCAATGATTGGGTTTTTGAGTTGGAGGCATGGAGTGGGAGTAGTTATTTCTCCAACGTGGAGGCCATCTAACACATGTAAGGTGTTGCCTTAGCTTTATGTGACTATCACAACCTTTTAGTCTAGTTTGAGGTGCATGTTTCCAGAATCAATAATTCTCATCTTAGCAATTTATTGAAAGTTCTTGGTAAGGAAAATAATATGTTGTTCCTTAGTACAACTCTCATTTTGTGAGTTGGCATGAAGGTGAAAAATATATTTCACTTCATGTTGATTTCATAAGACCTTACCTTCTTTTATGGTCACTCATTTTGGAATTACACCCCCTCTTTTTGATCCTAGTGTTTACTCACACATTTCCAAGATAGGTGGTTGATAGATTTGTATATCCTTTCTCTTTATATCATGGTGTTTTTATTTTCCTAGGCACTTTTTTATTCCATAAGGATTTTGTAGTGGTAGAAGGAATTTAGGAGCTAAGTGTATTTCTCTTAGTGATTTTAGAGCATTTTTCAAGATGACAACTTTGATCCTTGAGCCAAATTCCCTAACGGTCGATGAATATGTTAGGAAAATTTTAAAGAAAGATAATATCCTTCAATATCTTCTGAAGTTCATTGGTCACCATATGGATATGGCCAAGAACCTGGCATGCTCTTGGTGGAATTGTGTGGTTAGGATTAGTTTTATGGAGTTTTAAATTAATATCCCTTTGATTGCAGAAGTAACTGGTATGTTAGCAAATGGTTTTATTCATAATAGAAAAAAATATTCCATGGCAAAGGAATCATAGATCTTCCTAACAGAAGAGGAAGAGTTGGTCAAAATTTAGAATAGTTTTAAAAATAATTCATTAAATGATCCTTCGAATTGAGTGACCCTTATTATAATGTAGTATTTCACCCTTGATGAAAACCATGAAATCTTAAAATGATGGCGACTACAAGAACGACCTCGACAACTCTGGTGATAATAGGCAGGATTTCCTAGGTTCTCGTAGGGTATTAAGAACTAGAACAAGGAGAAATACCCCCTAAGGATGAAGCTACCAAGGTAGACAATCCCAAGGACCTAGACCCTGATCCTCGTGGGCTAGGAAGCCTAAACTATGATCGATCGTGGGAAAACTACAAGGGTTTTTTTCCTCCCCTCCTGCTAAGCAACCCCCATCTATAGAATGGGGTTCCTCAATCATACCTTGAGAAGGTTAGAGGAATTTCAAATCCTAGATCTCCTAGTATTGAAACCCATCCCTCGTTGATCACCTTGGGTGAAAATATGGTTATCCTAGAATCAATAATGATAGCAAAAATATCTATTAAATCCCTTTCCCTTATGGGAAAATTTGTAGGGGGTAGAATCGATATGGAGTCCATAAGAAAATGGTTTGGATACAAATGGTGAATAGTAGGAAGCTTTCATTTGGTGGCCCTATCCAAAGGGTTTTTTCAGATCTAGCTAAACAAACAGAATGACTATGCCCGCATCCTTATAGGAGGGCCATGATTTTATGGTATAAAAGTCTTGTTCCTAAAAAAATGGGGGGAAGAATTTAACCCTCAAATTCAAGACATCAACTTCACACCCATTTAGGTTCACCTCCTAGATCTTCCCATCCAGTTCTATAATGAAGATATCCTACGTGGGATTGGGAGATACATTGGGGATCTTGTTGTCATTGAACCTATAAAAAAGGCTAGAACCTGCATGGCTCATTCTAGAATCTATGTCAATGCCAACTTGACCTCCTATATTCCCACTTGCATAAACCTTATATATGGATCCTTCAAGTGGTGCCAAGAAATTGAGTACGAGAATAATATGATGTTTTGCATCGAATACCAATATCAAGGACATATCAAGTCCCAATGCCCATCTCTCAAACCCTAAAAAGATGCATCGAGCTCCAAGCTTCCCCCCTAGAAATAGAGCACCCAAATAAAAATACATAATGAAATACCCAAAGTCCCTATTAGTAACAAGCAAGAGAAATAATTCAAAGGGAAGTAAATGGCTATCTAGGAGTTTCTCCTCAACCATCTTTCTGCAAACTCGGACTAGGTATGCTCCATGTTTGATTTTCCTAATAGGTTTGGACCTTTATCTATCTCCAATGATGAATTCCTTTTCCCCCAAATCTACTCATCTACCCCACCCCCTCTCACTCTCACCCCTCCCCCTCTAGATCTAGACCATCCTTCCCCCTGATCATTCCTTATTCCCCAACCAGAATCTCATATAAACCCTTAACTACAAGCCCTTTCCTTGGAGGTGTTGATCCCCCCTCTCCCTCCCTAGATGAATCCTTGTCCCCATACAAATCCATTGTTGAATCCTTGAAGGAAGCTACAAGTCCCACCCACCCCAGAGTAGATCTCAGTCCCATCATCACTAGAAGCAAAAAAGGCCCTTTTGACATAAGAAGAAAAAATAAAAGAGGTAGACCTACCACATACGAGAAAATAAAAAAGGACACTAAAAAACCAAGTCCCCAATGGTGTGCAGTCAACATTATTCCCAGAACTACTCAACCAAACTAAGGATGAATCCAAAAATCCCAAACCTCCCCCCTTGTCGTGCAAGGAAGGCAAGAAACCCACCAAAGTTTCTAGATGAATATCCTCTCTTGGAATATTAGAGGTCTCAACAACATGAGCAGATAGATATTAGATCAAACCATCATGAAGGAATTCAAACCTATCATTCTCATTTTGCAAGAAATGAAAACCGATGCTTCTAGAACCAATAACATCTCTCAGTCAATATGGAAGAATTGCCAATGGGCCTCCTATCCTACCGAAGGATCATCTAGAGGCCTCCTGTGTCTCTGGGATCCAAATAAAATTGAGGGTAGGGTAATATCTTCTTTTGACAGAATGTTAAACTTAGTTTTCTATTGCAAGGAAAATCGGTTCACCTGGGTGTTATCCAACATTTACACCACAAATAATCCTCTTGAAATATGCACACTCTGGAGATCCCTATATCATATGAAGGATGCCTTCTCCACTCTCTCCTATATATTGGTAGGTGATTTCAATTTCCCCTCTATCCCTCTGATAAGAAGGGTAGCATCTCTACTCCTTCCAAAAGCATCCAAGATTTCCAAAAATTTATTAGAGAGAATGAACTCATGGAAATTAATATTAAAGGCTACCATTTCACATGGAGCAAAAAAATAGTGGGTCCCAATCATATTTAGGTCAAGCTAGATAGATTTTTCCTATAGACTATTTAAAAGATAGATTAATAATGAGCAACATCCTAGCTAGTAACCAGTACTACTCATCATTGTCAACTTGGGGTGATGATGGAAGTTTCCTAGGTGGAAACGTATGGAAATGGACAACAATCATTATGGTGAAACCAAAAACATGGATTTCAAACCCCTCCTCTTAATTTATGTGATAATCTATCATTGGTTGGGAACGAACTTGGTCATAAGTTTTTTTAAAGCATTCTAAGAGAATAGCATACATGATAATAGCCCCTTTATAAAGCATATCTTGATGTGACATTGGGAGAATACTATGGGGGAATTTAGGCTAGATGTACCTTACATTCTGGAGCCCTCTAGATGGAAGGACAAGTGGATTTTTATTAATATATGGCTCAACCACATTAGCTCAATGAGCTAGTTTTTTTCCTTGTCAATGATTGGGTTTTTGAGTTGGAGGCATGGAGTGGGAGTAGTTATTTCTCCAACGTGGAGGCCATATAAAACATGTAAGGTGTTGCCTTAGCTTTATGTGGCTATCATAACCTTTTAGTCTAGTTTGAGGTGCATGTTTCCAGAATCAATAATTCTCTTCTTAGCAATTTATTGAAAGTTCTTGGTAAGGAAAATAATATGTTCTTCCTTAGTACAACTCTCATTTTTTGAGTTGGCATGAAGGTGAAAAATATATTTCACTTCATGTTGATTTCATAAGACCTTACCTTCTTTTATGGTCACTCATTTTGGAATTACACCCCCTCTTTTTGATCCTAGTGTTTATTCACACATTTCCAAGATAGGTGGTTGATAGATTTGTATATCCTTTCTCTTAATATCACGGTGTTTTTATTTGCCTGGGCACATTTTCTATTCCATAAGGATTTTTTAGTGGTAGAAGGAATTTAGGAGCTAAGTGTATTTCTCTTAGTGATTTTAGAGCATTTTTCAAGATGACAACTTTGATCCTTGAGCCAAATTCCCTAACAGTCGATGAATATGTTAGGAAGATTTTAAAGAAAGATAATATTCTTCAATATCTTCTGAAGTTCATTGGTCACCATATGGATATGGCCAAGAACCTGGCATGCTCTTGGTGGAATTGTGTGGTTAGGATTAGTTCTATGGAGTTTTAAATTAATATCCCTTTGATTGCAGAAGTAACTGGTATGTTAGCAAATGGTTTTATTCATAATAGAAAAAAATATTCCATGGCAAAGGAATCATAGATCTTCCTAACAGAAGAGGAAGAGTTGGTCAAAATTTAGAATAGTTTTAAAAATAATTCATTAAATGATCCTTCGAATTGAGTGACCCTTATTATAATGTAGTATTTCACCCTTGATGAAAACCATGAAATCTTAAAATGATGGCGACTACAAGAACGACCTCGACAGCTCTGGTGATAATAGGCAGTATTTCCTAGGTTCTCGTAGGGTATTAAGAACTAGAACAAGGAGAAATACCCCCTTAGGATGAAGCTACCAAGGTAGACAATCCCAAGGACCTAGACCCTAATCCTCGTGGGCTAGGAAGCCTAAACTATGATCGATCGTGGGAAAACTACAAGGGTTTTGTTCCTCCCCTCCTGCTAAGCAACCCCCATCTATAGAATGGGGTTCCTCAATCATACCTTGAGAAGGTTAGAGAAATTTCAAATCCTAGATCTCCTAGTACTGAAACCCATCCCTCGTTGATCACCTTGGGTGAAAATATGGTTATCCTAGAATCAATAATGATAGCAAAAATATCTATTAAATCCCTTTCCCTTATGGGAAAATTTGTAGGGGGTAGAATCGATATGGAGTCCATAAGAAAATGGTTTGGATACAAATGGTGAATAGTAGGAAGCTTTCATTTTGTGGTCCTATCCAAAGGGTTTTTTCAGATCTAGCTAAACAAACAGAATGACTATGCCCGCATCCTTATAGGAGGGCCATGATTTTATGGTATAAAAGGCTTGTTCCTAAAAAAATGGGGGGAAGAATTTAACCCTCAAATTCAAGACATCAACTTCACACCCATTTAGGTTCACCTCCTAGATCTTCCCATCTAGTTCTATCATGAAGATATCCTACATGGGATTGGGAGATACATTGGGGATCTTGTTTTCATTGAACCTGCAACAAATGCCAGAACCTGCATGGCTCATTCTAGAATCTATGTCAATGCCAACTTGACCTCCTATATTCCCACTTGCATAAAACTTATATATGGATCCTTCAAGTTGTGCCAAGAAATTGAGTACGAGAATAATATGATGTTTTGCATCGAATACCAATATCAAGGACATATCAAGTCCCAATGCCCATCTCTCAAACCCTAAAAAGATGCATCGAGCTCCAAGATTCCCCCCTAGAAATAGAGCACCCAAATAAAAATACATAATGAAATACCCAAAGTCCCTATTAGTAACAAGCAAGAGAAATAATTCAAAGGGAAGTAAATGGCTATCCAGGAGTTGCTCCTCAACCATATTTCTGCAAACTCAGACTAGGTATGCTCCATGTTTGATTTTCCTAATAGGTTTGGACCTTTATCTATCTCCAATGATGAATTCCTTTTCCCCAAATCTACTCATCTACCCCACCCCCCTCTCACTCTCACCCCTCCCCCTCTAGATCTAGACCATCCTTCCCCCTGATCATTCCTTATTCCCCAACCAGAATCTCATATAAACCCTTAACTGCAAGCCATTTCCTTGGAGGTGTTGATCCCCCCTCTCCCTCCCTAGATGAATCCTTGTCCCCATACAAATCCATTGTTGAATCCTTGAAGGAAGCTACAAGTCCCACCCACCCCAGAGTAGATCTCAGTCCTATCATCACTAGAAGCAAAAAAGGCCCTGTTGACATAAGAAGCAAAAAGAAAAGAGGTAGACCTACCACATACGAGAAAATAAAAAAGGACACTAAAAAACCAAGTCCCCAATGGTGTGCAGTCAACATTATTCCCAGAACTACTCAACCAAACTAAGGATGAATCCAAAAATCCCAAACCTCCCCCCTTGTCGTGCAAGGAAGGCAAGAAACCCACCAAAGTTTCTAGATGAATATCCTCTCTTGGAATATTAGAGGTCTCAACAACATGAGCAGATAGATATTAGATCAAACCATCATGAAGGAATTCAAACCTATCATTCTCATTTTGCAAGAAATGAAAACCGATGCTTCTAGAACCAATAACATCTCTCAATAAATATGGAATAATTGTCAATGGGCCTCCTATCCTACCGAAGGATCATCTAGAGGACTCCTGTGTCTCTGTGATCCAGATAAAATTGAGGGTAGGGTAATATCTTCTTTTGACAGAATGTTAAACTTAGTTTTCTATTGCAAGGAAAATCGGTTCACCTGGGTGTTATCCAACATTTACACCACAAATAATCCTCTTGAAATATGCGCACTCTGGAGATCCCTATATCATATGAAGGATGCCTTCTCCACTCTCTCCTATATATTGGTAGGTGATTTCAATTTCCCCTCTGTCCCTCTGATAACAAGGGTGGCATCTCTACTCCTTCCAAAAGCATCCAAGATTTCAAAAAATTTATTAGAGAGAATGAACTCATGGAAATTCATATTAAAGGCTACCATTTCACATGGAGCAAAAAAAGAGTGGGTCCCAATCATATTTAGGTCAAGCTAGATAGATTTTTCCTATAGACTATTTAAAAGATAGATTAATAATGAGCAACATCCTAGCTAGTAACCAATACTACTCATCATTGTCAACTTGGGGTGATGATGGAAGTTTCCTAGGTGGAAACCTATGGCAATGGACAAAAATCATTATGGTGAAACCAAAAACATGGATTTCAAACCCCTCCTCTTAATTTATGTGATAATCTATCATTGGTTGGGAACGAACTTGGTCATAAGTTTTTTTAAAGCATTCTAAGAGAATAGCATACATGATAATAGCCCCTTTATAAAGCATATCTTGATGTGACATTGGGAGAATACTATGGGGGAATTTAGGCTATATGTACCTTACATTTTGGAGCCCTCTAGATGGAAGGACAAGTGGATTTTTATTAATATATGGCTCAACCACATTAGCTCAATGAGCTAGTTTTTTTCCTTGTCAATGATTGGGTTTTTGAGTTGGAGGCATGGAGTGGGAGTAGTTATTTCTCCAACGTGGAGGCCATATAACACATGTAAGGTGTTGCCTTAGCTTTATGTGGCTATCACAACCTTTTTGTCTAGTTTGAGGTGCATGTTTCCAGAATCAATAATTCTCATCTTAGTAATTTATTGAAAGTTCTTGGTAAGGAAAATAATATGTTCTTCCTTAGTACAACTCTCATTTTGTGAGTTGGCATGAAGGTGAAAAATATATTTCACTTCATGTTGATTTCATAAGACCTTACCTTCTTTTATGGTCACTCATTTTGGAATTACACCCCCTCTTTTTGATCCTAGTGTTTACTCACACATTTCCAAGATAGGTGGTTGATAGATTTGTATATCCTTTCTCTTTATATCACGATGTTTTTATTTGCCTGGGCACCTTTTCTATTCCATAAGGATTTTGTAGTGGTAGAAGGAATTTAGGAGCTAAGTGTATTTCTCTTAGTGATTTTAGATCATTTTTCAAGATGACAACTTTGATCCTTGAGCCAAATTCCCTAACGATCGATGAAGATGTTAGGAAAATTTTAAAGAAAGGTAATATTCTTCAATATCTTCGAAGTTCATTGGTCACCATATGGATATGGCCAAGAACCTGGAATGCTCTTGGTGGAATTGTGTGGTTAGGATTAGTTCTATGGAGTTTTAAATTAATATCCCTTTGATTGCAGAAGTAATTGGTATGTTAGCAAATGGTTTTATTCATAATAGAAAAAAATATTCCATGGCAAAGGAATCATAGATCTTCCTAACAGAAGAGGAAGAGTTGGTCAAAATTTAGAATAGTTTTAAAAATAATTCATTAAATGATCCTTCGAATTGAGTGACCCTTATTATAATGTAGTATTTCACCCTTTATGAAAACCATGAAATCTTAAAATGATGGCAACTACAAGAACGACCTCGACGACTTCTGGTGACAATAGGCAGGATTTCCCAGGCCCTCGTAGGGGATTGTGAACTGGAACAAGGAGAAATTCCCCCTTCGGATGAAGCTACCAAGGTGGATGATCCCAAGGGCCCAGACCCTGATCCTGGTGGGCTGGGAAGCCTGAACTGTGATCGACCATGGGAAAACTACAAGGGGTTTGTTCCTCCCCTCCCGATCAGCAACCCTCATCCATAGAATGGGGTTCCTCAATCATACCTTGAGAAGGTTACAGGTATTTCAAATCCTAGCTCCTCTAGGACTGAAACCCATCCCCCACTGATCACCTCGGGTGAAAATATGGTTATCCCAGAATCAATAATGGCAGCAAAACTGTCTATTGAATCCCTTTCCCTTGTGGGGAAATTTGTAGGGGGCAGACCCGATATGGAGTCCATAAGAAAATGGGTTGGGTACAAATGGCGAACAATAGGAAGCTTTCAGTTGGTGGCCCTATCCAGAGGGTTTTTTTGATCCAGCTAAACAACCAGAATGACTATGCCCGCATCCTCATAGGAGGGTCATGGTTTTATGGCAGGAAAAGCTTGTTCCTCAAAAAATGGGGGGAATATTTTAACCCTCGAACTCAAGACATCAACTTCGCACCCATATGGGTTCACCTCCCAGATCTTCCCATCCAGTTCTATCATGAAGATATCCTCCATGGGATTGGGAGATACATTGGGGATCTTGTTGCCATTGACCCTGCAACGAAGGCCAGAACCCGCATGGCTCATGCCAGAATCTGTGTCAATGCCAACTTGGCCTCCCAGCTTCCCACTCGCTTAAACCTTATATATGGAGCCTTCAAGTGGTTCCAGGAAATCGAGTACGAGAACAAGCCAATATTTTGCATCGAATGCCAATCTCAAGGACATCTCAAGTCCCAATGCCCATCTCTCAAACCCCAAAAAGAGGCACCAAGCTCCAAGCTTCCCCCCTAGAAATAGAACACCCAAATGGGAATACACAATGAAAGACCCAAAGCCCCTATCAATAACAGGCGAGAGAAAGAATTCAAAGGGAAGCAAATGGCTATCCAGGAGCCGCTCCTCAACCATCCTTCTGTAGACTCGGACCAGGTATGCTCCATGTTTGCTTTTCCTAATAGGTTTGGACCTTTATCTATCTCCAATGATGAAGTCCTTTTCCCTGAATCTGCCCATCCTCCCCCCACCCCCCTCTCACCCTCACCCCTCCCCCTCCAGATCCAGACCATCCTTTCCCCCCGATCGCGCCCCCATCCCCAACCAGACCCTCATCTGAACCCCTAGCTACAAACCCTTCCCTTGGAGGGGTTGATCCCCCCTTTCCCTCCCTGGATGAATCCCTGTCCCCATCCAAATCCATTGTTGAATCCCTGAAGGAAGCTGCTAGTCCCACCCACCCCAGAGCGGACCTCAGTCCCATCATCACTAGAAGCAAAAAAGGCCCTATTGACACAGGAAGCAAAAAGAAAAGAGGTAGACCTACCACATCCGAGAAAATAAAAAAGGACACTAAAAACCAAGTCGCCAATGGTGTGCAGTCAACCTTGTTCCCAGAACTGTTCAACCAGTCTAAGGATGAATCCAAAAATCCCAAACCTCCCCCTTATCGGGCAAGGGAGGCAAGAAACCCACCAAAGTTTCTAGATGAAGATCCTCTCTTGGAATATCAGAGGTCTCAACAACATGAGCAAACAGAGATTAGCTCGAACCATCAGGAAGGACTTCAAACCTACCATTCTCATTTTGCAAGAAACAAAAATCGATGCTTCTAGAACCAATAACATCTCTCAGTCAGTATGGAAGAATTGCCAATGGGCCTCCTCCCCTACCGAAGGATCATCTGGAGGCCTCTTGTGTCTCTGGGACCCAGATAAAGTTGAGGGTAGGGTCATATCTTCTTCTGACAGAACGCTGAACTTGGTTTTCTATTGCAAGGAAAATCAGTTCACCTGGGTCTTATCCAACATTTACGCCCCAAATAATCCTCTTGAAAGATGTGCACTCTGTAGATACCTATCTCATATGAAGGATGCCTTCTCCACCCTCCCCTAGATGTTGGCAGGTGATTTCAATTCCCCCCTCTATCCCTCGGATAAGAAGGGTGGCATCTCTACTCCTTCCAAAAGCATCCAAGATTTCCAAAACTTTGTCACGGAGAATGAACTCATGGACATTCAGATTAAAGGCTGCCAGTTCACATGGAGCAAGAAAAGAGTGGGTCCCGAGCATATTCAGGTCAAGCTGGATAGATTTTTCCTATCCCAATAGGCTATTCCCATATTTGGAGACACCTCTCTCATCTCTCTTCCCAGAATCGGCTTCGACCATTGCCCCCTTCTTCTGGAATCTAACAGAGCCCCATCTTTCAAAACTCCTTTCAGATTCGAGAACATGTGGATCCAGCACGCTGACCTCAGGTAGAGGATCTCTGAGTGGTGGGGGCTCCCTTTCCCTGGGTCTGCTATTTCTCGAGTGTCCCAAAAACTGAAGGCAATCAAGGAGAACCTCAAAATTTGGAACAAGGAAGTGTTCGAGAACATTTTTGAGAGCAAAGAGCAGATTTTGGGTAAGCTCAAAACCTTAGAGCAACAAATTCAGCATGACCAATGGACCCCTCAGTTGAGGGAAGAGGAGCGGCAACTCCTATCAGAATACCACAATATCCTGGCCAAAGAAGAGACCTACTAGCATCAAAAATCCCATGCCCTATGGCTAAAATATGGTGATGCCAACATGAAGTTCTTTCATGCCTCTACTCTACGAAATCGAAGCACCAACAAGATCAAAGAGCTCACTCTGTCTGATGGCACAATCTCATGAGATATCTTCAAAATTAGAGATGAAGCCTCATCCTACTTCAGCAACATGATGGGAACCATTCCCCCTGAACATCTTGAAGCCCAGGAGGCCCTCCTGCAGCACATTCCCCCTCTGGTTACTCCTGAGATGAACTCCTCCCTTATCCAACCCCTCAACAAAAAATAAATCAAGCTCACTCTGTTCTCCATGCAAGCTGACAAAGCCCCCGGGCCAGATGGGTTCCCACCCCATTTCTATCAAACTTTTTGGGATATCCTGGAGGAAGATATCTGCAATGCCATCATGGAACTCCAACAAACCAAGATCATTCCTAGAGGGACGAACTCCACTTTCATTGCCTTGGTTCCCAAAACCCCTCAATGCAAATCCATGATGGACTTCAGGCCAATCAGCTTATGCAACATCATCTACAAGATTCTAACCAAATATTTGGCATTAAGGCTTAAGAAGATCCTTCCCACGATCATAGATCCCTATCAAGGAAGTTTAGTGGAAGGTAGATCCATCACCGACAACATCATCTCTCTTCATGAAATGCTCCACTCAACCTTGTGCAACAAAAATGTGGCCATGTTCTTGAAGTTGGACATCAACAAAGCTTTTGACAGGGTTAATAGGGATTTCCTTCTAAAAGTCCTCTCCAGGTTTGGGTTCCACAAGGAATGGATCGACCTCATCAAAGGTTGTATTACCTCCCCATGGTTCTCGATGTTAGTAAATGGATCTACTGTAGGTTATTTCCCTAGCTCTAGAGGCCTGAGATAGGGAGATCCCCTATCCCCCTTCCTCTTCATCATTCTTGTTGAATCCCTAGGGAGAGCCTTCAAAGTTGCTTGTGTTTCAGGAATTGTCTCTAGGATCAAAGCTTCTTCTAATTCCCCTCCCCTGTCCCATCAATAGTTTGTAGATGATACTATCATTGCTACCCTAGCCTCTGTCCTTCAAGCTAAGTCCATCAAGTCCACCCTTGATACATATGCTTTAACAGTCGGGCAGGAAATCAACTACCTAAAAAGCAAGTGCTATTTCCTCAACACCCCTGGCAGTAGACAATGCAAAATTACTCGTATCCTTCAATGCAACATTGTTGATCTTCCCACCTCTTACTTGGGTCTTCTCCTATTCACCAAAAGCCTAAAAGAATCCATGTGGGACAATGTCATCGAAAGGATCAGACGCAAACTCGTAGGGTGGAAGGGTTCTCTTCTATCTCAGGCAGCCAAAGCAACCCTCACTATGGCCGTTCTCCAGAGCATCCCTATCTATTTCATGTCGGTGTTCAAAGCTCCTACTTCTGTGCACTCCAAGATTGAGCAGATTCAAAAGAATTTTCTGTGGTCAGGGCTAGAGGAAAAGAAGAAATTTCACTTAGTCAGCTGGGACAAAGTTTGCCAACCTAAATCCCAAGGAGGCCTCGGCCTAAGAAGATCAGCCAACATGAATCTCGCCCTCCTTGCCAAGCAGGCATGGAAAATCTTCATCAACTACAAAGCAGAGTGGGTTTCCATCGTTCAAGCCAAATACCTCCAACGCATGTCCCTGTTAGAGGACAACGTCCCCACTAATGGATCTACTTTCTGGCGGGTTGTGATTCAGGCTAGATCCCTCATTGTCAAAGGCACTCGATGGCAGCTAGGCAGTGGTTCAAAAATCAGCTTTTGGGATGATATTTGGTTGAAAGATAAACCTCTTGCAGAAATCCCTGAGGTCTCCATTCTCAGACCTATCTGTGAAAGAAGGTGGGGCAGCAAAGTGGTGGACTACATTGACAACCAATACAAATGGAAAACCATTCCCACTACCAATGAAAGTGGCCAAGTTCTCAGAGTTGGGAATTTCTTATCCCGTTTACTCAGAACCACTATCATCCCAACCATAGCCACCCCGGACTACCCCATCTGGAAAGGAAATGATAGTGGGGATTTCTTCGTCAAGTCAGCCTACTCTTTCCTGCTCAGCTCCTAGGTTTCCCCTATTCCCTTCAGATTGGTGTGGGTCAAGCATCTCATTCCCAAGATAGGTTTCTTCTCTTGGGTTGCCATCCAAAACAAAGCCCTCACTATCGATAATCTCATGAAAAGAGGCATCCCTATCCCGAACAGATGTCACCTATGCCTTTCCAGCTGGGAATCGGTCAACCACCTTTTCATGGACTATGATTTTACTAAAGAAGGATTGAGCCACTTGCTGACTACTTTTCAGATTCAATGGGCCCCTCCCAAATCCCTTCTAGACCTTTTTGTTCAATGGCCTATCCCGTTCAAAAATCCTAGAGTCTCTTTCCTGTGGAAGGTCTGCCTCCACCATTTCCTATGGAAAATTTGGCTAGAGAGGAACCACAAAATTTTTTCCACATTATCGAATGACCCTGTGTCCACAACTTCCAAAGCTATCGCTTACGCTGCTAAAAATTCCCAACTTCTCCCATGCTCTAATCTACCTACTTGCAGCTTTGAAGTTGAGATTCTTAGATCCTTGAACATCCCCATCCCTTCCAATTTGTCCCCTCCCATGCCCCATCCCAGAAAGAAGGCTCATTGGAGACCTCCCCTGGAAGGCTGGCTGAAGCTCAACTTCGATGGCGCATCCAAAGGGAACCCAGGTTTAGCAGGTGCAGGTAGGGTTATCAGGAACCATAAAGGTAAAGTTGTCATAGCCTTCTCTGAGAACTTGGATCACCAGACCAACAATGTGGCTGAAGCATGGGTGTTATGGCGCAACATGCATCTCATCAGGGATTGCAGAATTAACCTCCAAGTTGAAGGGGATTCCCTCAACATCATCGGATACATCAACAATGACAAAATCCCATCGTGGAACATCCGATCCTTGATCCAGGAAACCAGAAACCTCATTGGTCAGCAAAAGTAGGTTGTAGCTACCCACGTGTACCACGAAGCCAATAGGCTTGTTGATGGTCTCACCAACTTGGGTACCACCCAACCAACTATATCCATTTGGTGCAGCTCATTACCACCAAGTGTCATC
This sequence comes from Wollemia nobilis, assembly GCA_028583015.1. Classification (NCBI taxonomy): domain Eukaryota; kingdom Viridiplantae; phylum Streptophyta; class Pinopsida; order Araucariales; family Araucariaceae; genus Wollemia; species Wollemia nobilis. The sequence continues at coordinate 6,996,120 of JAQPPZ010016710.1, read as the reverse complement.
CACATAGCAGCCGTAGATTGGCCAAGGCAGGCCAGGTGCCTCTAATTTTTTCCACCCTAATCCATGATTTATCTAATTAAGGTTTTGTAGGTCTCATGGTGTGTTGTTCCCTGGGTGTTATCTCCATGTTGTGTGCCCCATCTCCATCAAATGATTGGCCACCCACCTAGCCCCTCTGATGATGATGCTCGATCTCGGATGCTCATTTCAAACTTCATCGATTTCCAAAGCTCTTTGTGCAGTCCCGACTATGAGTGCTCCATTGCCTCTCTGCCAAATATTTCACCGAGCTTAGCTATCACCAAGTCCCTTTGGCATTTCAACTCCACCCATGTGGATATTGGTTCATGGACCCTCACCAATCCCCAGTCACCTTCCCCTTTCCATCGCCTTCCCACCTGTTGTCATCCCATGACTAACGGCATGACCGATGGCTTACCTAATGCCTATTTAAGACTAGGGTGAGTCACCATGCATATCTACGTACTTCATCTCCACCACCCTAGCCACTACCCTAGCTCCCCCGTTGCCTTCCATCGGCCCTCTGTTACCGACACCATGGCCTTCCTTGAGCCGAGCAGTCTGCAACTTGATGCCCTATCGACCTCCTTTCTGCAAGGTTGTGGCCTTATCCCTTTTCTATCAAAATTCAAGGGTGTTGAGGCCGACATTATGACTGACTTTGTGAGAACCTAGTCGAATGACCATGTTACAGTTAGGACACATCCATTTCAAAGTTACTCCTGATCTCATCACCGAGGTGTCTGGCCTTCCTCTCTCGGGGTGCCTGGTCCAGCGTGACAAACACAACTGGGACCAGGAGCTTGAAGGCTTCCCAAATTACCAAGAATTCAAGTGGATAGGAGTTTCCCTGGATCGTGAATCCCTCCCCTCCCCGTGGCCCATCGTAACTATCCCATTGCTCCAGTATTTGTCCTACGATGACCCTTCCAAACCACTCTCAAGCTTTCATCTTGCTTTGGTTAACCACCTTTGGGGATATAGGCCTATGAACATCCCTACCTTCCTCCACCGGTCCATTCGACTCTCTGTGCTCGACGCTCACAAGAAACACTCGGCTCCCACTCATCAGGGGTTGTTTGCAGTCCTTTTCCACCATGTAGCCACCTCCACCCCACCACCCATTTCGGCCAACCCCATCCAATCTAACCCCCCCATCCCTCCCCCACTCACAGCCCTACCCATTCCCTATCCAGCGAACCTCTGGTAAGCGAGGAAGCCCCTGAATTCCACACTCCTACTTCCAAAAAGGGGACTCCGTCTGCTGCTACTCCCTCCAAACCTCTTGCGATGAGTGGCAACAAATCGACGTTAGCTAAGCGCAAAGTCAAAGCTGAGGAGAACTCCACCCAGGTCAGAAGGTCTTCTAGAGTAAAGAAGGTTAAGGCAGAATCGAGCTAGAATTCCCCTATCCACATCTTCGAGGACATCAACGAGAATTCAATTCCCGACTCTACGATTTCTAATAGAATTTCTAGAATGTTTCTCAAAAGCTTCATTGCCGCCTTCGAGAGTGCCAGTTCAGCCATGAAACAGTACCTCCAATAGAGCACAACCAACACCAAGGAGGATTCCCCAGAAGTCGAGCCCCTCTAGGCTAGCTTCTGCGTCCAGGAATCGACTTCTAGGGGTTTTGTAGCCTTTCAGGTTTTTTAGGGTTCTTCCTTTCTTTGTCTATTTTTGTTCTATTTCTAAGACGGCCCCTATGGGGTTCTGGTTATGTTGGTTGTCAAATTTTAGTTTCTGTGGTCTTTCACCCCTGCATGGGCACTTTTGCTTTGGTAATAGTACTACCATCCCCTGCGTGGGAATTTTGAATCTATCCTCCCCTGCGTGGGAATGTTTAGTTGCATTTTTGTCTATCCTCCCCGGTATGGGATTTTCCAATAGTAATTTCTCTCTATCAATCAAGGTTTTATGTACATCTGGGATTGGGACCCAGTCAAAACCCGCATAATAGAACCACCAAAGGAAAATAAAACCATGAAATCCTGCAAATCTACCATTTCATGTTCCTCAACCACCTCTACCACAAGAGGTTGATGAATATTCCATCCTTATTGTACCAGTCATTGGCTAGGTCTATTAGTAGGGTGAAAAAAGGTGTGGTCATAAACCCAATTTATTAGGGCTTGGAAAATATGTTCTTTATTTTATGGTTAAGTCTATAGGATTGGATGGAGAAGGTATCTTGAATTCCCTTAACAAGGTGCCAATGCCTATCATGGACTACCCTAACTCTTCCAATTCTAGATATTATAACTACTTGATTAAGGAAGCTATTATTACTACCCCTCTAGTGGATTATCTAGCAAGGGTGGTGGACTCTCCTTTGAAAGTAGGGGGCAATGAAGAGGGGACAAGAAGGTCCAAGATATTGGTGGCCAAGATGGCCAACCATGGGAAGGCTCCTTTGAATATTGGTGACTCTAATTTTGAATATTTCTTGATGCCTTCAAAAAAATCAAAGCTTATCCTCAAAGTAGGGAGTTGTAGGGAGGTGCATAATCCTAGGATCCGAGATGGGGGTTTGGCCCCTAGACCTATTAAAAGGATATTTTTGAAGCTTCAAAAATATTTGATTGATTCCATGTAGGCCATGATCTCCTATATGAAGGAAATTCTCGTCCTCATGGATTGGGAACTATGGGAGATGAAAGAGCATAAAAAGGAGATTGATATGAGGTCCAACGTAACCAAAATTTGATTGTTCTATTTTGTGCCTAGGTGGTGTCTTGGATTCTCTCGGCTGCTTTTTTGGCCCTCTTATTTTATTGGTTTTGCATTCTTCCCTTGTGGGGATTTGTTACTCTCTGCTACTTTTTTGTTCTATCTCCTCCCTTGTGCGGGATCTTATTTTCCTTTGCTTTTAGTTTCATTTTCTACCTACTCCACTCTTGGTTGCTATTTTTGGGGACCTAAATTTAGTTTTTCTAAGTTTTGTTGATTTGTTTGTTGTTTTATGTGTGTTGTTATGTTCTTGGCTTCTCCAGGAAAGGTGACTAGTTCCTTTTTGTAAAAGGTTTGGAGATCCTTTCAAAAATCCTTCATCCATATAATATATATATATGGTTCTAATATTATTAATGATATAGGAATTTTGATTTTTATATGAACCATGACAAATAAAAATATTCTTAAATTTGACATCTATGTTAGGTTTGAGGAATTAAATTAGGGTTTTAGAGGCTAGGGAAGATGCTTGGAGAATATTTTCATGCAAAAGCACCATCAAAGAGGATCAACATTGTTGGAGGGTCTTTCAATAGTAATTATTATGGCTAAGAATGGGGGTCATAGGTACTTCGATACCATATCCTCCAAAACAAGGAATCTCATATCAAGATAAGCTATATGGAACCCAAGATAGCTTCAATGACTGTCAAACACAAGCAAGGATAATCATGAACACCATGGTAAAGTGATAAAAGGAGGATTATTTAAATGGAGGGGTAAACAAATGTTTACCACAAGAAAAAAATACTAGTATTGGAAATAAAAGAGGATTAGATAGTTGAGGATATAGTTTATAAGATGAAACACAATCTAATAGGTAAATTTGTGGGTTTCAACTATTCGTGCACTTCCTCCATATGTGGATAAGGAAAAAATGGCATATAGAATGAGAATACAAAATTCTAACTCTCCCAAATGGGTATTTTTATATAGAGTTCACATCAATGGAAGACCGATAAATATTATTTAAGGGAGGATTGTATCATCACCGACCAACAAGACTATTCCTACAACTGTGGATGAAGGGATTTGACCTGAGGGTGGAACCAATTGTAGTACCAATATGAGTAATATTATTTTCCCTTCTTAAATTTTTGAAAGAGGAGGTACTCGAGGTAATAGGAAAATTACTAGGTCATTGTCAAAATAGATCAAGAGAAACAATTTTAGGAGGATCGATAATATTTGCTAGGGTTTGTGTAGAAATGGACCTCACAAAACCTGTTCCAATAGGGATAGACATAAAAATAGAGGATTTTCTGTAGTACCAAAAAATGGATTATAAGGCTATTCCATCCAAATGTTGGGTGTGACACACTCATGGACATTTGGCTAGAATGTGCCCAGCAGTTAAGGATCATCAATTTGAACAAGAGGGAAAAAAGTAAATATTAACATGGTGAGCCAATATCTTCAAAAAAAATTAAATTAGAAGGAATGAAAAGGCCCAACAGACTCTAATGGCTTCCAAAAATTAATCATAAATCCAAACAGAAGAAATCAACAAAGTAATTAGAGATAAGGATAAAATGTGAGAAGAACAAACAATAGATATGAGATATTCAAACAACTAGGAAGCTTGGAAATAGAAGGATATTTTCAAATGGAATTATTAGAGTAGGATACTCAGCAAGTCACACCATTTTATCAGGAACAATACTCCAATTTAGTGTCAAGGAACAAGCAAGTAACATAACCAAACACAACCTCTCATGGAAAAGGAGATTCAACCCATGAGAGAGACCATAGGATGGGAAATAGAGTAGGGGATAGTATTAACTCAAGAAATAGATATGAAATAAGGAAATAAGAACAAAGAAAATCCTACTTTAGGGATTCATCAAGTGGATAAGAAACAAAAACTAAACCAATTTATAGGGAGGAAGTCAAACAAGGGAAATATGGAGGAACAAGGAAGAAATTTGAGCCAAAATGGAAAGGTAAAATTAATGGCTGATTTTTTCTCTCCCAATTCTAAATAATATTAATTACTTGGAATGTGATGGGTTTAGGTAGCCATCCCAGATAAAATATAGTCAAAAAATGTATCATAGATATGGGTCCAAATATAATTTTGTTACAGGAAACCAAAATGCAAGGATAAGACTTACAAAAAATAAATAGGAGGATATGGCAAAAAGGAGAGATCCTTACTCAATCAACATAGGGGAAATCAATGGGATTGGCCACTAGGTGGAATCACCAATTATTCCTAGTGATATGGGGCCTCCATGAGAGGGGTGTTGATGGTTTAGTTACAAAATAGGAAAAATGGGAAAAACTAGACTATAGTTAATTTCTATGGAGCACAAACAATCAGATTATAGAGGGATCAATAAGTATCCATATAGAGTTTCAAAGACAATTACACGGAGGACCAATGGATTGTGGGAGGATACTTCAATGTAAATCTTAGAATAAAGGAACAACAAGGAGTTAAAGCCATGTTGGAGTAAAAGGATAGTTTCCTTTTAGTAATAACATGTCAAATGAATCTAATAGATATCCCAATTGTGGATAGCTCCATGACCTGGACAAATAGAATAAAGGAAGGAGAGACAATCAAATATTACTTGGATCATTTCTTCATGGGGAGGAATTATATCTACATACCAAGCATCAAGCTAGGGTCATAGATAGGCTTTCTTTAGGTCATTTTCTAGTAAGCCTTACCATAGAAGAAGATAATAATAAAGTTGTAGAAACTTTTAAATTTGATCTATGGTGGCTAAACAATGAGGATTTGGGAGGACCACATAAAGGAATGGTAGGAATTAAGGAAACCAAGATTTAGGATAGCCTAATTAAAACTCCATAAATAATTAAAATATATAAGGACCCAACTAAAGGAGTGGAGTAAACACAAGAAGGAACTCACTAGAATCCAAAAGAATAAAATCAAGGATTAGAAGGACAAGATTGCTCAAAAGATAGGATAATGAACTATTATAGAAGATATATAGCAACATGAGGTAGAAACGATTAGGAGAGAAGAATATTTGGAGTAATAAGAAGATATCGATTGGAGGCAAAGAGATAGAGTTACATGGTTAAATGAGGGGGATCAAAACACAACTTTATTTCATAAGACAACAAAATCCTGAAGACAAAAAAATAGAATTATAGTTCTTACAGATATGATGGGTGAGGTAAAAACCAGTGGAAGTGAAATAAAAACTATAGCAAATAAATACTTCCATACTATTTTAAGCAGCAATAAAAAATTAAATGCAACCTGGTAGGAGAATATACTAAAGGCAATTTGGCAATTAGTCAAACCTAAACATAATAAATTATTAATGGAGGAAATTTCTTTGGAAGAAACATATTTGATCATACAAAATATGCAAATAGGAAAGACCCTAGGATTGGAAGGGTTCCCCATTGAATTTTATAAAAATTTCTAGGAAATTATGGGCCAAGTAGTGGTGGAGGCACTAGAGGAAATCAGATAGAGTAAGCAAATTTTAAAAGCCTTGAATCATAATTTTATCACTTTAATTCCTAAGGGCCAACCTAGTGAGATAATTAATAATTATAGGCCCATTTCACTATGTAATGTAGTATACAAAATATTAACAAAGCTTATGGTAGAGAGGTTAAAACCTTTTTTACCAAATATGATTTCAAGTGAGCAAAGTGGTTTTGTTGAAGGCAGATAAATTATAGATGGAATAGTAGTAGCCCAAGAGGTGATACACACAATATCCAATAAAAATAATCTAGGTATATTTATTATTAGATATTTCTAAAGCCTATGATAGAGTAGAATGGTCCTTTATGCAAAGGATTTTAGAAAAAATGGGCTTTGCAAAGGGGTGGAGAGACTGGGTAAAAGCATGTACACAGACTACATCATTTTTAGTTCTAGTAAATGGTAGTCCCTCTCCTATGTTTACATCAAGAAGGATGCTGAGGTAATGGGACCCTCTTTCCCCTTACTTTTTTATCCTTTATGAAGAGGGTCTAGGGAGACTATTAAAAAAGGGAGACAAGAGGGGAGGCTAAGGGGTCTGAAAATAAGTTCTTATATTGAGATAAATCACCTCCAGTTTGTGGATGATATTGCTCTTATTAGTCAAGTTAATCTCCTACTAGCAAGAAACATAAAATAAATTTTATATGGGTATACTCAAGCTATTGGGAAAACTTTTAATCAAAAAAAATCTCAAATAGTTTTTCAATAAAATAGAGGGTGAGAGACAAAATTATACAATTGTTGAATTTCATGGGAACTCCTTTACCCATACAGTATTTAGGAGTACCTTTATCTACAAAGAAAATAAAAAACAAGGAGTTGAAAGGTTTGATTGATAGAATACAACCTAAGTTGAGCAACTGGACACACAAATGGCTAAGCTTGGGAGGAAGGCTTATAATGATTAAAGTTGTGCTACAAGACCTCATAGTTTAAATTTTCCATACTTTAGGTTCCAAAGGGAATTCTAAAAGATATTGAAAAATACACAAGAAATTTTTTGATGTCAGGTGCAAGGGGAGAACAAAAATTAGCACTAGTTGGGTGGGAGAAGATATGCCAACCAAAGAAACAAGGATTATGGATAATATCAACATCCCAAAGTAGCAAGGCACTAGCAGGGAAGTTATACTAGATATGGATTACAGCTACTAGGGGCTTATAGAGCAGACTATTACAAGCCAAATATTACCTAAGAGTGGCTAAGAAAAACATACCAAGACTCAGAGTGGAAGGAGAGAGATCTATAGTATGGAGAACAATGGAAGTATACTAGGACTTAATAGAGCCATACCTATATTTGCAGTTAGGGGATGGAAAGTGTGCTCTTTTTTTGAAGGATTCATGGAATCAATCCCAACCAATTATTTAGACATTCCAAGGTATGCAGATTTGGAAAGTAGAACTCTAAAATGCATTATGGTGGAAAGCCTCTTACTATATGAAATCATAGAACCAACATGTGCCAAACTTACTACAATGGAAACATCCCTGAGAATGGTTAGTGATGGTGATTGAGGAACTAACCAAAAAACTATGGAGACATCTTCATATACACCCAATTTAGGATGGTTCTAATATGGATATATTTGGATGGGGAGGAAACAAGTTGGAAATATATATGGTAAAGGAGGGATACAAGGTATCCTATGGATATGAGATTTCCTAGCACCACTTCCATGGATATTTGTTTGGCAAAAGTAAGGATGGCCAAAAATTAACATTTTCTCATGGTTTACTAACCATAGAAAGTGCTTGACATTTGATAATTTGAGAAAAATATGTTTCTATGGGTATTTCGAATGTGTTATGTGTGGAAAGGCAAAGGATACCATGAATCACATGTTTTTTGGTGTTATTTTACCAAAAACATATGGATCATTTGGTGGAGGTCAATGAGATAGCGTTGGGAAATATTTGGGAGCCAGGAAAGATTTTATGAGAAATGGAAATAGTGCAACTTTAATACTAAAGCAATGAAAATGGCATAGAAGCTAGGACCTGGCTTCATAGGGTGGTAGTTATGGCTAGAATACAATGCATACATATTTAGATCAGAACACATAACAAGGGAGCAAGTATGGGAGAGTAACATGAGTAAGGTAATTAAAACACTATCTATTAGATTAAAGGAGGAAACAAACATGGAAATGGAGGAAGTGACTATTCTAAGGATATTTGGAATAACTGTAAAATAAAAACAAGGGTTGCATGCATAGGTGAGATCTCAAATAATATGAAGTGAATATTTCCTCTCGAGAGAGTGGGTGAAGGATAACACAGATGGGGCTTCTACTAAAAATCTTGGAAAAGGTAATTTTGGCATTATCATACAGAATTGGAAAGGAGAGCAAGTGTACTAGAGAGAAAAATGTATGGGGGAGACATCAAATAATGAAGTAGAAGGATTGATAATCTTTTCAACATCAATGATAGCTGCAAATCTACATTTACATAAGCTATGGATAGAGACAAACTCTTAGGTATGGGCTAGAATATTGGATCCGATAAGACCCTTTCAAGTGCTAGGAATTGGGGAGAGAAGGAAGGTGGAAGCAATTCAAAATATTTGGAAGGTTTTTCAAGATGTTTTTATTACATATATCAAACAAGATGGAAATAGGGTGGCAAATTATTTAGCAAAATAGGGAAAAGAACTAGAATAAAGGTAATATGTGGACTTTCATATGAAAAATCAGAGAAGTTGTTGCCAAAGAATCCAAGAGATGTGATAGGTGGTACAAAAAATAGCAGAATAGGAAGAGAAAATAGTGATTCTAATGAATCTATCATAGTTAGGCCATGGAGCAATGGCTAAGAAGAAAATAAATGACAAGTTATCCTAGTGTCAAATTGGGTAAGCAAGGCTCTTTGCTATTTTTCATAGGCTCTTGTGTCTTCATCCTTAGGCTACTATTTCTATACTATATGATATTACTACCAATAGACTCAGAGTGGACAAGGTGGGTGGTTTTTAAAAATAGAACACACATAGCCATATAAATTTTATTGAGTGTCTAGATTAAGAGAAAATAATCCTCCACCCCACAACAATAGATATGTCATACATGTTCAAGATGCCAATAATGACTTCAAAATAACATGAAGATGGATGGTCTACAAAATTCAGATGAATGAAAAAAATTGGAATTCAACTATGGTAATGTTGATGTGTATGCACAACTGCATTATGGTCGTATCAGGTGATGTTTTTAATAAATACACCTATCTAATATTTTTATGGGTAATTTTTGAGCCAGGGGGGATTGGAGGAGGATTTTATTTCTCTCTTGTTTCCTATCCAACTTATTTTAATTTGTATTGGAACTTCTATAAATATAATCTATTTTTCAAAATTTCAAAAAAACTATTCTTAAATTTGATTATAAACTTAGAATATTAAACTTTGTATGATTATTATTATGATAACATTCATATTGTATAATTATTTATTAAGTTCTATTAGAAACATTTAAATTATTTACTACAAAAAGATATGTTTTTTTTAATAAGGGTAAGAAAAGGGTTTTGAAAGGGTCCCTTACCCTTTTACAAAGAGGCTTGAAATCCAAAAGACTAAAAAAGGGATAAGACCACCATCTATTCCAAGAATACCAATAAGAAATAAAATGTAGTCCACAAACTAATACTGAGATACAAACCAACCAAAATAAAAAAAGCTTACTATTAAGTGAGCCACTTGCACTCCAACCAAATGGCATGTGAATACATCAACCTAGGTAATCAAAGTTTGAGGTAATTTGTATTTTCAAATCTCACACTGTTTGAGTTTTTTTAGATCTCACTTTGTTTATATTTATTTTGCCATTATTATGCCAAACCATAGACCTCTACAAATTCAAATCTCATTGTCTTATGTTTTTCTATATTTTTTTTATCTATGTTTTTCATATTTATGTGTTTTCGGATCTCACTTTGTTTATGTTTTTTAAATTTTTGAGTTTCTAGATCTCACTTTACCCATGTTTTTCTAGAACATACTCTATTTGTGTTTCTCAAATTTCTATGTTTCCATATCTCAATTTGAATGTATTTTTCTAGATCTCACTTTGTTTGTCATATCTTCATAGCTTCCTACTATGCCATCTCCAAAATAATGTTAGGAATATTTTTTTACTCTTTTGCCACAAAATTACTGTCTCTTTGTATTTCCAAATTTTCCATTCAATTTGCTATCATGTTTCCTTCTATATAAATATGTTTGATCATGTTGGATAGAAAAGTATTCTTAATATATATAGCATCATTAATGATATCATGTGTTGTCCAACTAACTAAATTATCCTATCTTAAAACTTTTAATATATTTACAGAGTCTCCCTTAATGATTGAATTCCTTATTTACATATTCTTGGCCAATTTGAGCCCAATCAACAATGCTTTAACCTCTACCACATGGTTTGTATCTACTCCATAATAATATACATATGCTCCAATAATCTTCCCTTGTAAGTCCCCAATGATCCCTCCACCAATTGCCTTTCTTAGATTCCCTTTAGTTGTTCCATAAAAATTGAGATTAAACTATCCATTATCTAGTTTTCCCCATTTTATCTCCAATAGTTTCTTCTTATTACAATATTCTTGTACCCTTTTCATCTCCTTAAGATTCTAGTTGATTGAAATTTTATATTTGTATAGTATTTCATACCCTTCCTTGAAATTAATTATAGATAAGTTATCTACTATACTAGTGTTACAACCCAAAAATCCAACCCACTCAAGAGAAAAAAAATTGCTACACTCATTAGGGATCTACATATCCCCACCTTACATAATTCATTATATGAATGTGTCTATTGATGTAATACCTTATGATTAAGTTGTTTGTCTCATCCTCATGATGATCCAATTTACCCCTTATAGTTCATAAAAAGGGTACACCCATCCCTACACCATACATAAGTCCATCTATATAGTAATAAGCATGATGCAAATAAGTTATCTATCTCATACCCACGATGAGCTAAATTATCTCTTTTTTCTATAGAAATGGTACACCCATCCCTACACCATACGTAAGTCTGTCTATGTAGGTGCACTAAGTGTAATGCACATAAGTCATTCATATCATATCTCTTGATCTCCTTTTAATCATCTAATCCATAAGCATAAACATTAATAGATGTTATTTTTCTAATAATCTAAGATTCATCAAAAGCAATATCAAAATATGAAGATATTCAACACACACATAACACATCATATATATATATTGGGAACCCCTTATGGAAAAATTCCAACTTCAAAACATCCTTTTTATTGCATAAGTTTAGTTATCTCCATTACAACTATATAAAGGAATCTCATAATTCATTTTTTTAAAACATCAATACCAATATAATTACATAAGAACCCCATAATTCTTATGTCCTCAAAACATGAATTGTTCCTTTAATTCACATTACAAATTCAATGAGGGAACCCCATAATTCCCTCAAATGAATTCCACATTCATTCTCCTAAATATTATCACTTATAAATATATAAGAACCCCATAATTCTTATGTCCCCAAAAACATAAATTGTTCTTTTAATTCACATTACAAAATTAATGAGGGAACCCCATAATTCCCTTGAATGAATTCCACATTCATTCTCCTAAATATGATTTCTTCTAAATACATAAGAACCCCATAATTTTTATGTCCCTAAAATCATGAATTGTTATTTTAATTCACATTACAAAATCAATGAGGAAACCCCATAATTCCCTCAAATGAATTCCACATTCATTCTTCTTCTAATACCCCTTTTCCAAACTAGAATATTTATTTCATAAATCACACAAAAGTACATTCATCATTCAATAATGAAGGTCATTTATCATTCAATCCAACATATAATGAAAGTCATTTATCATTCAAATGAACATAGAATGAAATTCAATTATCATTCCACCAAACATAGAATAATCCAATATCTACTTCTATTTAGTTTTCATAGAGCATACCAAGAGAAGCCCATACTTCTCCTAAGAATAGATAACCTATCTAATCTTAGCCATACATTCAAAACTTAAATATAACTCTATGCATTCAAAAAGGCTTTTCTTTCATTTAATCAAAAACCATAAACCATTATTTCAATTAAATAGCCTTTCATTTAATCAATTAAAAACCTTTCTTTCATAAAATAAATTAAAAGGTCTTTCTTCCATTTAATCAAACAACAATACAATTCAAGCAACTACTTCTAGTTCAGCTTTACAAAAAACCAAAAGGGAACCCCATAATTCCCTCAAATATTGAGTTCCCCACCCATTATTTCTTAATCCAAACTAGAATATTGCTTATTAATTAACTTCCCCAAAACATAACTTTTCAATTTCTCAAACATAATCAAATATAATATTCACAAAACAAACCTAAGTTCTAATCAATTTTTCCACAAAATTGATCCTAGGTTATCATTCAATTTTTCCACCTATTTGCTTCCTAGGAATCATTCAAATTTTCCATAAATTTATTTCCTAAGATTCATGCAAATTTTCCACAAATTTGTTTTCTAAAAGTCATTCAAATTATCCACAAATTTGTTTTCTAAGTTCCATTCAATTTCTCCATGAAATTGATCCAAAAATTCATTCAATTTCTCCAAAAAAATTGAACCAAGATTCATTCAATTTATCCATGAAATTGATCTTGAATTTCCTTCCAAGTTTTCCACAAAATTGGAATTAAGTCACCTATAGTTTTCTCATTCAATTTATCCACAAAATTAAACCAATAATTCATTCAATTTTTCCTTAATATTATCCTAAGAAAATTGCTCTATAATCTCCTTCAAAATATTTGTCAGCAAAACCAATTCTTCCAAAGCAAAAGGTTTATTTCAGAAAAAAGAGGTTTTGACTCCATAAAAAGTCAAATCATTCAACTCATTCAAACCAGAAGGTCAACTAACTAAGTCAACCAGTCAAAAAATAGTGCCCAAATTGGCTTGGTCAACCAATCAATCAACAGTGCATAACAACTAGCACTCTAGCCTCTGTTGAGCGATGGATTTCCTAACCACTGCCTTGTGGTCAAACTAATAGGGGTTACATTCCATATTTTAAATCTCAAAGTCCAACAAACCAATCTACATCCAAGTCAAATGATAAAAAAAGAAGATCCACATGTTAGAAGATCACACCACCAACTAGTGCTAGTCAACCACCAAGTGGATCGGCCCCAACTACCACTTGGTGTTTGAAGGCTTATGGGAACCTAGCTCCTCTTAAAGCCTTTTTCCACCCAAGCATATACCATGTGGGATAATTATCATAGAAGGCCATGAATAACCTTTTGCATGAGCTCGTCGAGTGTAGTCTAGAGCATGTTGGTCACTCAAGTGGGCATCTAACAGAGGTCATAGACCTCCCCAAAAATTAACATTATCATAGAAAACCCTAAAGAACCTTGTGGTGGCACTAAAAAAATGCAAATATTAGTATTAGTACCTATATAACATAAATGCTATTCACACCTAATTAATGCATCTTAGGGAAGAGAAAACAATAGGAATAAGGCATCAATTACAAAGGTCTATAATAAGAGATATTACTTTGATTCAGGTAGTAATGTAAAATTTACAACTCGTCAAATAAAAAGAAGCAAAAGCATATATCATCAAGTAACAAATTAGAGCAAAACACAGATAAAATATAGCATGAAGGGTGCCTCAACCAAATTGGTGACAAGGTCTTATAAATCTAAAATTCATTTGTTAATACATTAGTCAGATATAGCTTAGAGCACCTCAACAAAAATTAAAAGCATTAAAAACCAAAAAATAATACACCTACAAAATCAATGCATGATGCTAGTCTAAAAGATGTTTATGGCTAAAAGGAAACACAACAAGGCAACAAAATATTGACCAAGTTAAAAAATCATTAGAACCCTATAGCAGTGACATGAATCATAGGATAAATCAGGCATTTCAATAGATGGAAACAAAGGTTTAAATAAAATAATTTAAATTTTAGCCTTACCTATGAGCACAAGCCTTTGTCTATACTTGGCATCGTGTTACAATATATATCATACCAAGGTGACTGTAATCGATGACAAATTTGATTGATAGAAGCAAACACAAATGCCATTACAAGGCATATAGGAACACCAATGAATTGAAACAAGTTTTAGTCATTAAACATAGATGATAACATAGAATAAACCAATCATTTTTTTATCAAAATATTAATATAAATGCTAAAATTATGAGAACCCCCAACCTATAGATCCTTGATCGGTTGGTCCTTTAACCTCCAAATTTACCCCCTAAATTTATTTTTCACCCTCCATAGCCTCAGTGTTCTTCCTTCTTCTTTCTCCCTATAGCCTCTCATCCTCTCTTTTTTCCTTTCCATGTGAATCCTCCTCTCCACTCTATATGCAATCCCCAAATAACATGCCCTATAATGCACCATAACCTAGGACATCATTGCCTATCTAACAAAACCTACCCATTGGCAAGGGATTCATACTTCTCATTAAGTCCAACCCCCTTGCTCAGTCCCAAATAACATGAAGCCATTAACTCTTCTTTCCAAAATAGTCAGATTTTAATATATTAAAAAATACTTGCTTCATTTGGAAATTCAAAGGAGACTTTTATATAAAACAAAAGTATTAAACAATCCATGATTGTTAGTCTCTTTAATTAAAACTATGATATGCATAAAATGATATTAATCAACTCTTTTGCTAATCATTTTAAAAGCAATATCATGGCAAATATTAAGTTGTTAGCTTAATATTGTAATGGTTAGTCATTTTAATTAAAAACCATTATATGCATAAGATAATGTTAATCAATTCCTTTGCTACTAAATTTAAAAGCAATATCAAAGCCAATATTAAGTTGTTAGCTTGATATTGTTCACCTAGGTATTAGTAAATCCTCTTTTACTAATACCCTCCTAGGTGGGTCCATTTTTGGTGGTGGATCTTTTCTTCCACCTTCAAGCATAATTAATCCTACAAAAATCACATATAATTAGCAGTATCATGTTCATACAACAACATAACCAATGTTACAAACATCTTTGCATATCCATAATATAAACTATACTAGGCATTGAAACAATAAAATTCAATACATAGTTTATCTCTTATCGAGTCCTATCAAGGCAAGTCATGACAACTAGATTTAATATTCAAGAATGATCTAAAACTAGATTTTTTTAATATTTTTGAAGAGTCTATGATCCCTTTCCAACCAAATCCCCTATATAAAATGAGAAGGTATTAAATTCCATAAACCTTTTAGTCTATTTCTATTGTAAGGATTATTACATTGGGTGATCCAATCTAAAATATTATTTGGGAAGACCCATAATACACCAAGTGCTTTTTGTAATAGTTATTGGATCATTATAGAAAAAACACACTCTAGGAATAAATAATTAATTTATTCTTCCTTATTTCCACAAAGATAGCACATACTAGGGAATTGAAAAAATCTCTTCTATAAACTAACCAAATTTAAAATCTTATTCTGAACCACTAACCATTTAAGAGCTCAATCTTGAGAGTGACAAAAATTTCCCATATACTTCCCCAATTATAACCTCTTTTTTCCTATGGATGTATGTTCTCATAACCTAATTTTACACTATATTCACCTAAGGGATTTGTTGTTCATATTATTTTATCTTCCTTTATTTTTTGACCTAAATAATATTGTCCCAATTTTCATTTAGTTCCTAGACCTACATGTTTTTATCTTGAGAATCCAAGCTAAGTGGGATCCATTTTCTTTCCCCTTCAACTACCTCTATGTAATTATGAATGTAGATATCATATTTTGTTCTGATTTCATCCTTTATATTGTTCCATTTGTATATGTTGTTTAGAGGCATTTTCTCCAACCATGCATCTTCCCAAAAGGATATGCAATCTGTTGAGCAAGGCGCAACGACAATATTTTTATTGTTGTCAACATAGTCAGATAGATCGGTTGATGCAGTGGACAGGAGTTCAAATGTTATTCAGAGTATGTACAGTGATGTTAAATTATTATGGGGATGTTTTTAATGTTTGGGTGAAGTTTTTACAGGTTGTCCAAGAAGACCGAAGTGGCCCATATGCTAAAGATCAAAGAAAAAGTAAAACACCGCATCGAGAAAAAAGTGTCGCGATATTACGACATGTTGCATTTTTGCGGCCAAAAGAGAAGTGAAAAAGCAAAGGGAAAAAAGTGTCGCGATATCACGACATGTTGCATTTTCGCTGCCAAAAGAGAAGCGAAAAAACAAAGAGAAAAAAGTGTCGTGATATCGCGACATGTTGCATTTTCACGGCCAAAAGAGAAGCAAAAAAGCAAGGAGAAAAAAGTGTCGCGATATCGCGACATGTTGCATTTTCGCGGCCAAAAGAGAAGCAAAAAAGCAAGGAGGAAAAAGTGTTGCGATATCGCGACATGTTGCATTTTTACGGCCAAAAGAGAAGCGAAAAAGCGAGGAAAAAGTGTCATGATATCGTGACATGTTGCATTTTCACGGTCCAAAGCAAAGAGAAAATGCAAGGAGAAAAAGTGTCGCGATATCGCGACATGTAGCATTTTTGCGGTCCGATGCAAAGAGAAAGAGCAAAAAGGAAAAAGTGTCGCGTTATCGCGACATGTAGCATTTTTGCGGTCCGATGCAAAGAGAAAGAGCAAATAAAAAGTGTCGTGACATGTTGTATTTTTGCGGGCCAAAGAAAAGAGAAAGAGCAAGGAGAAAAAGTGTCACGATATCATGACATGTTGTATTTTCGCAGTCCAAAGCGAAGAGAAAGAGCAAGGAGAAAAAGTGTCGTGATATCGTAACATGTATTTTTGTGGGCCAAAGAAAAGAGAAAGAGCAAGGAGAAAAAGTGTCGTGATATCACGACATGTTGTATTTTCATGGTCCAAAGTGAAGAGAAAGAGCAAGGAGAAAAAAGTGTCGTGATATCGTGACATGTCGCATTTTCGCTACTCAAAAAAGGGTAGGCAGGCAGAGAAACAAAAGTGTCGTGATATAGCAACATGTCACATTTTCATGACTCAAAAAGGGCAAGCAGGCAAAGAAACAAAAGTGTCACGATATCACGACATATCAAATTTTTGTGACTCAAAAATGAACAGTCATGACCGAGAAAATGAATAGTCATGAAGGAGAAAATGAACAGTCATCGAAGGAGAAAACAAATGCATGCACAAGGGAAAAGAAAATGAACAGTCATGAAGGAGAAAATGAACAGTCATCGAAGGAGAAAACAAATGCATGCACAAGGGAAAAGAAAATGAACAGTCATGAAGGAGAAAACGAACAGTCATCGAAGGAGAAAACAAATGCATGCACAAGGGAAAATAAAACGAACAGTCATGAAGGAGAAAACGAATAGTCATCGAAGGAGAAAACAAATGCATGCACAAGGGAAAAGAAAACAAACAGTCATGAAGGAGAAAATGAACAGTCATCGAAGGAGAAAATGAATAGTCATGACCAAGAAAATGAACAATCATGGTAGGAGAATATGGTGTCAATTATTTGCATGTGATGTGTTTGATGAAATGCCTTCTCAAAATATACAACTGGAGTTACAACTAGAGTTACAAAGAGAAATGATTGTTATAAAAGGAGTGTTGCTTGGAGAATTTGTAAAGTGGATTTTATCTTGCAAAGAGAGCGAGAGGAGAGTGAGAGGCGAGCGAGAAGGGTGTGTGTTTTGTGAATTATGGATGATGTTGGGTAAGCAATAGACCAGTCAGGGTCTTGTAAAAGTGAAGGCATTTTTATGTCAATCTTCTAGTTTCAAAATTGAAGTCCAAGTTGGTGCTTGGCATCAGGGGTTGGTGCTCCTTCTAGTTGATGCTAGTAAATCAAGGGTTGGTGCTCCTTCTAGTTGATGCTAGTAAATCAGGGGTTGGTGCTCCTTCCAGTGGGTGTTGGTAAATTGATTGTAAATTTGGTGCTTTGCAAAGGCTAGATTTAGATGGGAGTCCAAACAGTCATTTTTTAGGAGTAGCCAAATCGGTGAACCTCGGTACATCTTGTGTTGTGTGATGCTCTCTTGTTATACTTGCTTTATTTGGTTTTAAGTTTTCATCGTTTTGGCTTTAAGAGTTGAATATTTAAGTTATAAATATCTACACTGATTCACCCCCCCTCTCAGTGTCATTGTGAGACTAACACAATCCTCATTCTCTATCCTCCATCTCACATTTCTCCATAGTAATTTTTTGCTTTGAGTTAGGAAATTCCATATCATTGAACCTTTACAAGGGTCTCAAATAGAAAGCACCCTGTGCTTATCTTGATTATCCAAATATTTAGCTAAAATAATTTTGGCCCAAAGGTTGTTAGGTTCTCTCATCATTCTCCAACAAAGTTTACCTACTAGAGCTTCATTTAACTCTCTAATATTTCTAATACCTAGTCCTCCCTACTTTTTTGGTTTATAGACTTTTTTCCAAGCCACCAAAGCTAATATTTGTTTCTCTTCAACTCTTATCCAAAGAAAGGTTCTTTGGATCTTCTCCAAAACATTGGCTACCTTGACTGGAATTTTAAATATTGAGAGATAGTAGATTGGAATGGTTTACAAAACACTCTTAACAAGTTGAAGTTTACTAGCTTGGCTTAACAAACTACCTTTCCACCTAGTCATTTTCCTTTGGAATCAATCAATAATAGGATCCCATATAGAGTCTTGCTTCTTCCCATAAAATAATGGCATGCCCAAATAGATTGAAGGTAGATTTCCAACCTCACATCCTAATGATCTTGATATCCTTCTCTATCTTTCAAGGGGAGTGTTAATAAAGAACACTTTACTTTTGTCCAAATTCACCTTTTGTTGGGAAGCTTCCTCATAAGTCTTTAGGACTTGTTTGAATCCTTTAGCTTCTTTCATAGTAGCTTTCCCCAAAAGTATAGTATCATCAACAAATTGTTGATGTGATACCGACTCCAAGGAGGAAGTCGGTATAACTCCCTTAATATCTCCTCTATTTCTTGTTGCTATAATACTTCTCCCTAATGCTTTAGCTAGAATAATGAAGAGGTATAGGGATAGAGGATCTCCTTTCCTGATACCTCTATTACTTCCAAAAAATCCTACTAAAGAGCCATTCAATAATATTGAAAACATAGGAGTTGTTATGCAACTCAAAATCCATCTTCTCCATTTCTCCCCAAAACCAAATTTCTCCATAATTTTGTTCATAAATCTCCAAGAAACCCTATCAAATGCTTTATTCATATCTAATTTTATAATCATACCTTCTCTTCCACTTTTTTGCAAGGAATGGAGGGTTTCATGAATAGTAATAATACCATCTAGAATTTTCCTACCCTGAACAAACCCTCCCTACTATTCTAAAATAATATAGTTCAAGATAGGTTGCATCCTATTAGCCATGACTTTTGTTATGATTTTATAAGTGGTGTTACATAAGCTTATGGGTCTATAATCCTTAAATTCCTTAACCCCCTTTCTCTTAGGAATTAGGACAAGGAAAGTATTATTCAATTCTCTCAAAACCTTACATGATATTTGAGAATATTGGATAGCTGCCACTAAGTCCTCTTTAATAATATCCCAGCATGCTTGAAAGAATCCTATTGGAAATCCATCAGGTCCAGGGGATTTATCCCTTTTCATAGAGAAAAGGGAAATCTTAATTTTAGCTTCACTAACCTGATCCAACAATTTTTTATTTACTTCTTCTAAAATGAGATTGGGGATATGTTGTAGAATTAATTTCATAGCCTCCTCATTAATGTCCATATTTGATGTAAGCAAATTTCTATAAAAGGAAATTGCTTCCTCTTTTATATTTTCATCATCATTGATCAGAGTGCCCTCCTCAGAAATGATTTCCTTTATTTTGGTAGCATGTCTATGTTTCAAGGTGGTGGTATGAAAAAATCTTGTGTTCCTATCCCCCTCTCTCAACCAAAGGGCCTTGGATTTTTGTTTCCAAAATGTTTCCTCTTTAGCTATTAAAGAGTGGTATTTAGATAGCAAAACTTGCTCTTCCTAGTACAAATCAACATTCATACCTCCCAAAGTTATATTATCCTCTAATTCTTTTAATTTATCCTGAATTTCCCTTTTTTGTTTGAAGATGTTCCCAAAAACTGCTTTGTTCCAAATTTTCACATTTTTTTCACATTCTTCACAAGTCGATACATGCTAGAGCCATGAATGGGGATGTTCCACCATTCCTTCAATGCATTCTTAAACTTAGGGTGAAGTAACCACATCAATTCAAATCTAAAAGGACTATGTCCTTCCTTCTTTAGGGTCTCCAATCTTAAGGTAAGAGGGTTATGATCAGATCCTATCCTGGGAAGAGTTGACAAACAACAACCAATGTTTTGAGAGATCCAATTTTTTGAGATGAGGAATCTATCCAATCTAACCTGAATAAGGTTATCCCCCAACCTATAGTTAGTCCAAGTGAATTTTGCATCTTTAAGATCAATATCTATGACCCCACTCCTATGAATGAATTCACTTAAATCCTCCATACTTTCTAAATAACCTTGATTTCCACCATTTTTTCTCTAGGAGATAGTGGAGAATTGAAATCTCTAACTATTATCCATTTAATGTCTCCAATGTTATTCTTGACTCCATCTAATTTCCTCCATAGATCCTTTCTCTCTCTACATGTATTTGGAGCATAAATATTGGTAATTATAAATAGAATATTGTCTATTTTAGATGTGAACAAGATAGTTAATTGATGTTTGCTACTAACCACAACTTCCCCATCAAACAAATTTGGATTCCAAAGGGTCATAATCCCTCTTAAAGCTCCCTTGGCTTCCACTTTTGCACCATTTCCTTTTCTCCAAATGCAATTCTTAGCACAATCAAAGGTTTGAGAGTTAATTTTTGTTTCTTGAAGTAAAAGTATATTAGGTTGGTTATCCTTCCTCAAGATCTTAACCAACCTTTGTTTGTTAGGAGCCTTCATGCCCCTAACATTCCAAGATATTATCTTCATTTTTTATTTTTACTGGTGGACTTCAATCCACCAATTAGCTTTATTATTACCTATGTACCATTTTTTAGGTCTTTAATAGTCTCTCTTTTTCTGACCTCGACTAGAGTGAGTTTTTTGGTTATATTTTTGGATTCACTTCTTACATTTGTAGCCTTTTTAGTGTTTCTTGTAATTCGTATGTTTGGTTCTTCCTCCAAATTTACTCCTTTTAATTTTAGTTTTATTATCTATCTGAAAGGAATTTTTTCTATTTCATTTTCAAGATTAAGAATCCTGGTTGATACATTTAAAGAACATTAACAATCTCAGGAGTGAGTTCTACCTTGGCATGTTGATCTTCCTATGATTCCTTTATAAGGCTTATTATATCAACTTGATCCTCCAACCTAGAGTCTTTTGGTTCATCTCCCTCCTCTTTCTTCTTTGCACTTTGCAAGTCTATTTCCATCTAGGAATTCTCCTCTGAATGCTTTTGGGTTATATTCACCACATCTTGTCTATCTTCTTTATGCTCCTCTTGGTTATTTTTATCCTATGATGGACCATGAGTCTCCTCTATGCTGGATTGATCCTCTACTTTTTCTGTTTGGAGATCAAGATTTTTTCCACTCTCCATTCCATCGATCATGAGTTTTTTCTCCATTTTTGCTCTTGAGATGTTTTCAATCATGTTTTCTTATTTGGGTAGTTTCTAGCCAAGTGTCTTATTTTCGAGCAATTGTAGCAGCTAAAAGGTTTGTTCTCATATTCAATCATCTACTCCCAAATTCTAAACTTGGATAGTAATTTAATGGAGGATGGTAGCTCCTTCCCCATATCTACATCCACACAAATTCGAGCAAAGGTGGTTCTTCTCTTATGCTTAGTTGTTGAATCAAAGGCTAGGAAGTGTCCCACCAACCTTGTTATTCCTATTAAGACATCATCATCCCAAAAATCCTAAGGAAGGCCTAGGATTTTTATCCAAATAGGTGCCACATTAATTTTTCTATGGTAGGGTTGAAGCCTGGTCTCCATTTTCTCATGAAAATTCTAGCTTTGCCCATGAACCATGGGCCATCTAGCAGAGTTTTGATGCAATCTTCCTTGGATGAGAAGGATACCAAAAATAATCCTTTAGGTAGAGAAAATATTTCTAAGCTACCCTTTGGTTTCCATCTAGACATAGCCCATTTTCTAATAGTCACAATGTTTGGTTTGGCTCCAATGAATTTCCCAATTAGACAATTGTTCATTCTCAACATAAATCTTTCCACCAATTTGTCTAGAATATTCAATACCAACCCCCTTGTCATCTATTTTGGAGTTATCAAAAATTTCTCTTTCAACTCTTCTCCTTTATCTCATTTCACTATATTAGACCATCATGTCTTCTTTAGTGCTATTTGGACCTCTTTTTCATTTTCCTTTAGTTTGAGAGGAACACCCTTAGAAGATGGGCCCTAAGAGTCCTCCTGAGCAACCCATTTTTTTGCCTCCTCCTATGATCCTTCCTCTATTTCAATATTTTTAATTTGAATTTATTTCCCACTCATATAATGCTACTCTACCATTTAAAATCTTCCATACAAATTTTGTTGGATTTTCCATAAAACCCTAGCTTCCTACTAGAAAAATGATTTTTACCTCTAAACTATCAATTACCATTGCTAAAAATAAAAAACCTTCCATTGATCTATTGTATTTCACCATCATGTTATTTTCCTTCTTCAACACAAATATTCTATGGATTATTTTCTTGGATTTTTAAAGACCCTTGATTCCTCTAATATCTTTCAAAAGCCATATTTACACCTTCTCTAGTACTTGATACTTGGAAATTGTTGTGCACTTAGAATTTTCAAGAAATTTACAAAAATCTTAGGTTCTCCATTAAAAAAAAATGAACGCCACGTAATACTTTGTGCATGAACAAAAATCCTCAAGCATAACCCTCCATACAGTTTTCATGAGAAAAAATAGTAGAAAACTTTGCAATAATATTTTTTCCTACACGATTCCAAATCTAACCTCTAAATCCCACAATTTTGTTTGTCTACAATAAAATTTAATTGCATTGATAACAAATATAATGTCTTTATACTCCAAATTTTCCCTCTAAACTTAGATAGCTACCATTTCTTCTTCTCCTTCATAAAACCATAGTGGAATCTTGCAAAACTGCTCATTTCTTGCAAAAAAAACCACAATCCTCCAAACTTCTAGTTTTTCAAATAAATCACAAAACATGAAAACAAGAACCTCTCTAAAATGAAAAATGATTCAAACTAAATATTTTCACACCAAGAATATTTTTCATAAACTTACATGCACAAACTATGGTATTTGGGTATACCAAGACACCATCGAAATTGAATCTGTAACTTTTTGGCCCAGGTGCACCACTCCAATACTTGATGCATAGAAATTTTTCCTGGTCCTTTGATCTTGCTTTGCCATTTCAAAGCTACCATACAACTCTTCTATAGATATTTTTGTTGGATTTTCCATAAAACCCTAGCTTCCTACCAATTTTTTTTTTACCTCTAAACTATCAATTACAACTACTAAAATTCAAAAACCTCTCGTTGATCTACTGTATATCACCACCAACATGTTATTTTCCTTCTTTGACATACAACTTATATGGATTTTTTTCCTAGATTTTTTAAGACCCTTGTTTCCTCTAAAAATTAAAAAAAATCTAAATCTACACCCTCTCCAATACTTGATGCCTAGAAATTGTTGTGCACTTGAAATTTTCAAAAAACTTCCAATTGTCTTAGGTTCTCTATTCAACCAAAAATTGAAGGATATTTTATATTATTTATATGAAAAAACATCCCCAAGTAAAACCCTCCATATACTTTGCATCAAAATGGGTAATTTTTTAGGGTTTTTTAGAAAAATCACAGAACATAAAACCAAGAACCTCTCTAAAATGAAAATTGCTTCAAACTAAAAATCTAGATGTGCCTCACACTAAACAAACCCAAATGAATTTTTATAACAAACTTAAATGCACAAATCATGCTACTGAGATATATAAAGACACCATCAAAATTAAATTTATGGTTTTTTGAACCAGGTGCACCATTGGTGTTGAACAAAGATTCAATAGAATGCTTCTAACAAGAACAAAAATATGCATACTTCTCCAAATACCTAAAACATCACCTCCATATTTTTTTCTCAAAATTCAAGTAGATAATGAGAGCATAAATACCTCCAATACTTGATGCTTAGAAATTATCCCTGCTTCTTTGATCCTACTCTACCATTTCAAAGTTGCCCATCTTGCATGTCTATCCTCCTCTTACTAACACATTTTTCTTCATGGGATATTGTTTAATGAGATATAAAAAGCTAAGTCGTTATAGGATTTATTGTTATAATAGAAAACATATCAACATAAAATTTAAACTAAGATTTATGCTTAACCTATAGTTTTATTTTCAAATACATAGAAGTATTATCAATAATACCATAGAATTACAACATTGTTTACAAAAATACTTGAAAAGTAAGGTTATGATATAAGATTTGTTATAATATGGTCTTTTTATGGCATAAAATTATTAACACACATAAACCCTTGGTCATATGTTAAGGTTAATTTTCCTATTGTTTACTAAGTTTATTAAACTTATACTTAATTGTAGAAAAGAAACTTATGATTTATGGATTCTCACATGACTAGTCTATTTTGGAAGGATAAAACATATTTTAAGCTATTAGAAACTATATGTACACATACACCCTTCAAATATAATATTTTGGAGAATGAAACCTAACATACTATCAATGTAAAATTATATTTATTTTTTAATGTTTGAGATTTTAGTTTATATTTTCACTAATTGAGGTGTTTATAAATAGTCACTATACATTTAATAGTATTTTTGTTTGGCAAACAGTTCCTAATCTATCCATTTCCTAACTAGTGGGGCTCAAACCCATTTCCTTATCCCAAAAAGTATTTTGTATGTGTTAGTCGGTCTAAGCATGATAACTATACAATTAATAGTATTAATTTCATCTTGATTGATATAATAATAAAAACATTTTCAAATGTAATATTAATTATAGTTTGTTACTTACAATATATAAAGGTATTGCTTTTTAGGAGAACGAGTAAAAACTAAACTTGAAATGAAATAACCATAAGATATATAATATTTCATTTGATAAAACCAAAACATAAAAGCTAAATTGTTTTATAAAAGTAATTTGGGTTCTATATGGACCCACTCCTAGATACTATAAAGAAGAAATTAATATTAACCAAAGTATTAGGAACTAGTTATTCTTCTCCCAAATAATAGAGAAGGAGTCAATACTATCTTTCAAACTTTTGTGGTACATTCTCTTTATTTTAGATTCATATAGATTATCTAGTAAATTAGTCATTACATTACCAATAATGATAAGCACAATTTTTAACCTTTTAATATATCCTATTTTGGATACTATGATTAAATTAACATCGATGATGAGAGAGGAAACATGTTCTAAGGATAGTAGCTCACTACGAGATGTTAAAATTGACTTAAAATTTGAGGGAGATTGGACCTATTGAAGTTAATCATTTCTTTGAGTCCTAATTAGTGAACATGTTCTATGTCAACCTGTTTGATTAGATTGGTTAGGGTATTTACCACTATGTTCCTTTCTCATGTCGTATGTTATCACAAGATGGAATTAAATAAACATTTCAACTAAAGTCCTTCTATGATAAGATCTAAAAAGTACCAATTTTTGCATGATCCTATAGATATTATACCCACCACAATCATAAAATATCCTTCCACAATAATCTTGTGGATACCCAACTATATTGTAAGCTTAAGATCTTCTACTAGTGTAATTGCTTTAGCCTTGTTATTAGTGAGGAATACTAGAGGCAATAAGATAGCTCTAATGAGATTTCCCTCATGGAAGAACTATACCTACTCCATTACGGCTAGTATTAACTATGGATACTCCATCAAAATTAAGTTTCACCATATAAGGAGGGGATGGCTTCCATGAAATTGTTGGAGAATATTACATTATTTAGTACATGCTAATGTACCCTCATGGTACCTTGTTGGTACAGTTGTAAATATATAATATATTAGGGTGTGATTATATAGTTTAAAAGTGTGAGTTATATTTCCCCTTATGTATTTGTTCATGTGTAAGATGTGCATAAGTGTCATGTAATTATGTGTACAAGTGTAAAGAGTAAGAATGTGCACAAGTGTCATATAGTAAAGTGTGCAAGTGTGCAAGGAGTAGTGTGCAAGTGTGTAAGAAGGAGTGTACAAATATCATAAAATAAAGAGTGCAATATTAAATAGAGAGTCAAGAGTCATGTGTACAAGTGGCAAGATGAGAAGCCAAAAGGCATGAGAGTTTTATCCTATACATGAAATAGGAAAGATTACAACTTTCAAATGTATGAGAAGAGCAATAGTAAAAGAGTCCAAGATTCATATCTGTTAGGATCTCATCCTAACCCTTAATGTAATAACTCCCCTTTTGTAATAATTCCTAGTGAACGTGGGTAGTACCCATGATTAATATTTTGTAATGTTCTAAGTTTTAGCTTAGGTAGTGCCTATGACAAATGGCACCCTTTTTATGTAACACATGGTAGATAGGTGGCATTGTGCATGTAATTCGTGTGGCATTGTGCATGTAATTCGAGTGGCATTGTGCATGTAATTCGAGTGGCATTGTGCATGTAATTCAAAGTGGCACTATGCATGTAATTCGGGTGGCATTATGCATGTAATCCAGGTGGCATTTTGCATGTAAGCCAACCTTGGAAGGAAACTCCTTAAATACCCGAAAAGGCACCAATGTAACCATCTTTTGCAAAATTAATGAAGTATTGAAGGAGGTTGCCCCCTCGAAGAGGCCTCGCGATTCAGCTTCTATTGTGAGATTGTTCTTTATGCAAATTTCCGTTATATTAATGTGATGTTTATGTGAGTTATTTCCAAGCAATTGTGTGAGAGTGTGTTATTTGAGTTTATTTTATAGCAGGATCTTAACAAGTGGTATCGTAGCGCTTTCCAGTGGCCAAGTTCTCGCCGCAACTGCAACGATTCTTGCCATCCAATCCGCCTGTTAGGTATAAATTCCGTGTGTTTTTTCCATTCCGTTTTTCCTTATTAAAAAAAAATCCAAAAAAAATACAAGTTGTTTTTTTTTCCAGACCAAAAACAAAAAAATATATTATTAGTTGAGTAGGTAGAAACCCCGTACCGGGGGTTTTAAAATATCGCGAAGGATCCGTCGTTATTGGCTAAGCTAGATAGCCCATAAAGCGTCTAGTGAAGTGAGGGGCGATCGTGCTCCAATACCCGTGCCTCGTACGTAACTCGCGCACGGACTTGAGCTCCCACGTATCTTCGGGTATATCGGGAGACCATCTAGGATTAAACAAACTTTTAGCCATTAGGAAGCTCTTCGGCCTTGTATTACTCATAGTCTACGGGACACAACGATCCTGGACGATTACCCTCCCGTATTGTCAGAGAGGCAAGTAGTGTGCTCAAGGGTATGTGTGGAATCCTCCTTGAGTAGTGGCCTGAAATATTGGTCCGAGCACTATTGTTCGTCACTGTCGGTATATTAGAGGGCCTATGGGTGGTACATACTCCTATACTTAGCATTCCCTGGTTCTGTTAAAACTGCAACCTGTAAAAAATACAAAAATAAAAATCAAAATAAGAATCCAAACACCCCCATTCGTAAACCTGCATTTCAAAAGTGAGCATATGAGAAAGGAGTCCTCTACCAAAAAAAATAACAAAAGGGACATGCATTCGGGATAAGCCATGAGGGTGACACTTAAGTTGAAAGTCTGGAGAGTAACAGTCAAATTTACAGTGGCAGTCATAGTCAGTCGATCAAGTCGAGAGGTCAAGACAGCTAAGGCGGAATCCACAGCCTTCGTAGTCGAACGTAATCGTCATATCGCCACCCGCAAAATACAGAGAATCTTGAGTGTGAAACACGACCAGTTTTAGATAGTGCTCCAAGCACCCAACTTTTGCTCGAGAGCTCGTAATCGGAATCAGAACACCGTTAGACTCAAGAAACAGAGATAAAAAAAAAAAAAGTCTGGGGTGCCAAAAAGTAGTGTTAAGAGATATAGCTCATTGTGACCACCTCCTCCCGCTGATCATTTTGATATATAGCACCCAAGCACTTTTTTGGGCACTTACTAAAAATAGTAAGTCAAAAAAATTCAATTCTATTTTTAGTAACTGGTCACAAAAGGTCAAAAAATGGCCCAGGGTACTCGTGGACACCATAAAGAACTAGAACACTTGGATTCCCTAACAAAAGCCATTGAGAACTTGAACTCGGCTTTTCACTCCATAAGGGAAGAAGTCCAAGGTCTTCGCCTAGAGCATGAGGCCACTAGCAATCGCTTAGAAGAAGCATTGATCGAAGTGGACAACAAACTGAGAAGAGAACCACCCAAATCAGAATACCAAGCCGAGAGTTCTACAAGGAATCGTGACCATGATACACCCTTCGGAATGCCCAAGTTGGACTTTCCCAAATTCAGTGGGAAGGATGTTGATGGGTGGCTATGTCGGGTTGACCAATTCTTTCGACTTCATAATGTACCAATATTTCATCGAGTCCAGATGGCTTCCTTTAACTTGGAATCCGAGGCTCTACACCGGTTTCAATGGTTGCGTCTTACCTACCCAAATCTCTCTTGGGAGGATTTTGAATCCCAAATACTCACTCGATTTGGTCCTAGTGAGTTTGAGGACTTCACAGAGCCTTATCCAAACTACAACAAACAGTGGTCGGCTCGAGAGTACCAAGCTCAATTTGAAAAATTGGCCAATCGAACAAGAGGATTGAGTGAAGGGTTCTTCCATAGTTGTTATATCAATGGGTTGAAGATGGAACTCCAAGCGTAAGTCAAAATGTTGAAACCACGAACTATGATGGAAGCTATCGCTTGGCCCGTCCGGCCGAATCTAAACTCTCTCGCCCAAAGACGCCCATCAAAGTTTTCGCAAAATAGACCTTCATTTCCTCCTAGAGCCCAAAACCCAGCTTGATAATAAACCCGCCGCACCAAAGCGCCTCACCACCGAAGAGATGGATGCACGTCGTGCCCAAGGATTATGCTATAATTGTGATGAAAAGTTTTTCAAAGGGCATAAGTGTGCACACAAAAAATTGTTCCCGATCGATGTTGAAGAACCCGATACCTCCGATGAGAGTGATAAGGATGAGGACCCTCCATAAACACCTCCTCCACAAGAAGAAGTGAAACAGAACCCGAAACAAGAATTACAACCATGCCCTTGCAGGCATTACTACCCCTCAAACCATGAAGGTTACAGGATTTTTCAAGGGCCAACGTCTTTCCATCCTTTTGGACTCGGGAAGCACACACAACTTTATTGACCCTAGAGTTGCTCAGCGGGCAAATTGCTATATCCACACTTGTAACTCCTTTGAGGTCATGGTAGCTAATGGGGGAACCTTACCTTGTAAGGGAAAGTGTCGCAATGTTAAAATCCAGATAGGGGACTATGCACTCAAGCAGGACATGTTTGCCCTCCAGTTGGGTGGATGTGATATTGTTTTGGGATCTCAATGGTTGAGTACACTGGGCACTATCAGTTGGAACTTTGTTGAACTTTGGATGCAGTTCTCCTAGAATGGCCAAACACACATCATCAAGGGCTCCCCAACAGGAACACCTCAAATTATCAGTTCAAACGGCATGGAGAAATTGCTAAAGAAATCATCACGTGGGGTCATTGCACAAATATTCTCCATCCAACCATCCACATCCCCAATGGGTGAAATTCCACCGGACATGCAACAGTTCTCCACAAACATGAGGCCATATTTTCATAACCAATCACACTACCACCGCATCGCTCTCATGACCATGCCATTCCATTATTGCCGGATAGTACACCTCCCAATATCCGCCCGTACATATACCCCCATGCCATGAAGTCGAGATTGAGAAGATGATACAGAATTACTCAAGGCGGGTGTCATTCGGCCTAGTACTAGTCCCTACTCGCACCCGCCTTATCGGGTCCTCAAGAAGGATGGCTCTTGGCGATTGTGTATTGACTACCGAGAGATCAACAAGATAACGGTCAAGGATAAATTTCCTATCCCCGTGGTTGATGAATTACTAGATGAATTACATGGGACCATGTACTTCACCAAGCTAGACCTTCGCTCCGGGTACCATCGATCCGGCTTAGGGATGAAGATATTCCTAAAACTCGCTTTCGCACTCATGAAGGTCATTATGAATTCTTGGTAATGCCATTTGGTCTCACAAATGCTCCTTCCACATTCCAAAGCCCCGATGAACAACATCTTTCGCCCCTTCTTGCGGAAGTTCATCCTTGTGTTCTTCGATGACATCTTGATTTACAATCACACATGGGAAGAGCATCTCAATCATGTAGATCAAACTCTCCAACTACCGGCCGACCATAAATTGTTTGCAAAAAGGTCCAAGTGCTCCTTTGGTTTGACCGAAGTAGAATATCTGGGACACATTGTCTCAAAGGATGGTGTCAAGGTTGACCCTAAGAAGATCCAAGCAGTCCAAGAATGGCCAAAACCTCGCACACTCAAGGGACTTCGAGGATTTTTAGGGCTTACAGGATATTACCGTAAATTTGTCTGCAATTATGGAAAGATAGCCGCCCCCCTCACCTCCATGTTGAAGAAGGATTCTTTTATGTGGACAAGGCCGACTGAGCAAGCATTCCCGGACCTCAAACATGCCATGACCACCACTCCGGTTTTAGCCATGCCGTACTTCTCAAAAAAATTTGTCATTGAAAGTGACGCTTCTGGTCGTGGTATTGGGGCAGTATTGATGCAAGAAGGACGCCCTTTGGCTTTTACCAAGAAAGCCCTATCTGATCGCAATCTGGGAAAATCCACATATGCTAAGGAAATGTTGGCAATATTGCATGCAGTCCTACATTGGCGGCCTTACCTCATTGGGCGCCATTTCTCCATCAAAACTGACCACCAGAGCCTTAAATACTTTCTAGAACAACGAGTTGCCACTCCCGAGCAACAAAAGTGGGTATCAAAACTCATGGGCTATGATTATGACATCACGTACAAAAAATGGAAGGAAAATCTTGTGGCATATGCTCTCTCTCGCCAATTTGAGGCCCTTAGTATGCTGTGTGCCATCTCTGCACCATTGCCCCAATGGATTGAGCCCTTACGTCAGGAAATACTTCAGGATGCAGATTTGAAAGACCTGGTTGCTTCACTTAGGGATGATCCAGAGTCTACACCAGGATATAGTTGGGATGGCCAAGATCTGCGTTACCATCAACGCCTGGTTCTTCCTCCTAAGTCCCCACTTCGAGAACTCCTCATGAAGGAATCACATGCTACTCCATCTGCTGGCCATTCAGGGTTCCTAAAAACTTATGAACGACTCAAGCGCACCTTCTTTTGGAAAGGCATGAAACAGGACATTCGCTCTTTTGTAGCGGATTGCGACACTTGTCAACGGATGAAAGGAGAAACAGATGCGCTCCCCAGGCACTCTTCAACAATTGTCGATACCGCATCGTGTGGACCGACATCTCCATGGACTTCATAGAAGGGCTACCTAAATCTGGAGGCAAGTCTGTTATTTTTGTGGTAGTGGACCGCCTTTCAAAGTATGCTCACTTTTGTGCCCTAACCCATCCTTACACAGAATCCACTATTGCCCAAACTTTTCTTGACTCCATATTTCGCCTTCATGGCATGCCCGCCTCCATTGTATCTGATCGTGATCCCACCTTTACTAGCAATTTTTGGCAAGAGTTGTTTAAGTTGCAGGGGACTCACTCAAAATGAGTTCAGCCTACCATCCGCAAACGGATGGTCAAACAGAGGTTGTTAATAAATGCTTGGAAACCTACCTTCGTCGCTTTGCCTCCGATCATCCTACTCATTGGGCAAAATGGCTTTCTTTGGCTGAATGGTGGTACAACACTTCCTATCATACCGCCACCAAACTCACACCATTTGAGGCACTTTACGGCGCCCTCCACTCACGCCTTCCTCCTACATTTCGGGCAGCTCCAAGGTCCAGAGCCGTCGACAATGCTCCGAGTCAACACACCGAGGTCCTCCGCCAACTCAAGCAAAATTTGAACATGGCCCGTAATCGGATGCGCCAACAAGCCGATCAAGCATCGTTCGAGCGTAGTTTTGATGTGGGTGATATGTTCTTCCTTCGCTTGCAGCCATACAAACAATCATCCCTACAACTCCGCAGTGTCGAAGCTTGCTCCAAAATTCTATGGTCCTTATCGAGTTCTCGCAACGGATTGGTCCAACAGACTTACAAATTGGCTCTTCCCCCCACTTCCAAGATCCACCCTATTTTTCATGTTTCCCTTCTCAAGAAAGTTGTGGGCACAAAGGTACAGGTTCAATCAACACTCCCCGAATTGGATGAAGAAGGCTCCATCTTACTTGCACCGAACAATCGCTGGATCGTCGAACTCGCACTCGCGCAACCGTACCATCACAGAGGTCCCGGTTCAGTGGCGTGGACTTCAACCCGAGGATGCTACATGGGAGTCTCTCCATCAACTCCAACAATCAGCTTCTCATTTTCAGCTTTGAGGACAAAGCTCCTTTAAGGAGAAGGGCATGTTAGGATCTCATCCTAACCCTTAATGTAATAACTCCCCTTTTGTAATAATTCCTAGTGAACGTGGGTAGTACCCATGATTAATATTTTGTAATGTTCTAAGTTTTAGCTTAGGTAGTGCCTATGACAAATGGCACCCTTTTTATGTAACACATGGTAGATAGGTGGCATTGTGCATGTAATTCGTGTGGCATTGTGCATGTAATTCGAGTGGCATTGTGCATGTAATTCGAGTGGCATTGTGCATGTAATTCAAAGTGGCACTATGCATGTAATTCGGGTGGCATTATGCATGTAATCCAGGTGGCATTTTGCATGTAAGCCAACCTTGGAAGGAAACTCCTTAAATACCCGAAAAGGCACCAATGTAACCATCTTTTGCAAAATTAATGAAGTATTGAAGGAGGTTGCCCCCTCGAAGAGGCCTAGCGATTCAGGTTCTATTGTGAGATTGTTCTTTATGCAAATTTCTGTTATATTAATGTGATGTTTATGTGAGTTATTTCCAAGCAATTGTGTGAGAGTGTGTTATTTGAGTTTATTTTATAGCAGGATCTTAACAATATCTCTAAGGTTATATTATGGAGGTAAATCTCCATGTGTGTGTCATCAAAGAATATTAGGATATTGAATAAAGTGTGACTAAAGCTTGTATATAGATTTTAGAGTAATATTATTGTAAATTTTCTTCATGTTATTGCATGAATGATATTTTCCATTTATATCTTATTATTGTTATTTTCATGAATGTTATATTCATTTATTTTGGCCATTAATATTAAGTTGCTCTAATATTTGATATTACATAATATCCTAGATATTTGGTACCTATGATAATTTTTCTAGAAAGACAACAATGGTATCAAAGCTACATTACGTAGACTTATTTAGAGCTACTTTTATTAGTATCTATTGCTAGAATGATGGAAAAAATGGTGTGAACATTCAATTATAGAGTGATAAGATTCAAAGCTACCTTGAGTAGTTTTTAAAATATAGCATCAAAAACTAGATTTTTGGTGTGAATATTGATAATCTAGAATCAAAGGAAAACTTTGGTGTGATTTTGGAGGAATAGCCATGTGCATAAAATGTAGGCCAAGATGAATTTTTTTTTATAGGTGGAAGGGGTTTTTAAAGGGCCCCCAAAACTTATACAAAGGGATAAAACCAAGTTAGATAGCCTCCCAAAGGTTAAACAGAAAAAAGCATGAACATGGAGGTGATCACTGAAGAAGACAATTGAAATAAGAGATGGTCTCCCCAAAACTATCTTGAGACATATAAGTAAAATAGGAGATAGTTTTCTTGAAACCATCTCAAAAACTAGAAGACGGTATCCCCGAAATCATCTCCAGGAAGACATAAAATCTAAAATATGGTCTTTATGAAATTATCTCTAAAAATACGCAACACCACAAAGGTAATTTTCCTAAGAAAATAGGAAACAACCACACAATCATAAAATTTGAAACAAACCACCAAGGGGTAACACATGATGGTTTAAACAAATAGAGCAATAAATATGGCTTAAAATTTAAAATACAAACATCCATATTCTCACTTGAACAACAAATAAAATAAAGTTCCCAATCAAGAGAACTTTATCAAATTCAAAAAAATTTGAATCACAAGCATCCCACTTGAAATGATCACCATAAAAATTGGGAAAGAATTCTCGCTTAGGGAAACTAAGTCTAGCAACTCGAACAAGGAGAAAGGTTTCATACCAAGGAAATCCTGTACCAACTAGCTAGCCTAGAGGAACTGAGACAACAAAACATAAGTATCTGATAGAGGAGTTGAAATTAAAGATAACATTGAGAAGAAGCAGACCATAAAAACCTCCATCAAATAGCCTCTCCAAGCAATAGACAAAGAAACCAAACCCTAAACCCTCCACTACAACCAACATTATTTTTTGAAGAATTTATTTTGTATAGGTAAAAAATTTTAAGTCCATTGAAAAGTACATTGGTTAAAATTTTAAAAAATCAACTTTGAAGTTGTTGTCTAGAAGAGAACAACAAGTTGAGAGTGTCCAAGAGCCAACATTGTAGTTCTATTCTTGAGATAGAATAGTCTATTATATTGAAGAGAAGCTAAAATATAGTGTTGGTTAGAAATTAGTGTATGAAAATAATAGAGCCAATAAATAAGAGAAATAAAGAAAAAGAAGAAATCCAAGTTGGAATGTTGTGAGGAAAATTCGTCTGGGTTGGAGAAGCTCCAAAAATTTTCAACCTAAACCAAAATTGGACAACAAAGGAATGTTCCAAGAGAACATTGAATATTCCAATGCCATTAGAAGCAATCAATTTGGTACCAAGCCAAGTTTAAACTTGATATAATAAAAGGTAGTGCCATTACTTAGGAGTTATTCTTTTGAAGAGAAAGGAGAAAAGGTAGCATTGTTAACTAGGGACCATAGCCTTGAGTAAAATATCAAAAAAGTGTAAAAATTGCAACAACATCTGGTTTTTCTAGGAGTAGCACCTATTATGTCAAGAAGTAGTGTCTGGTTCATCTAGTAGCAATGATTTGTAACAAGGAAATAGACCTTAGGAAATATTGATAATAGTAGTGTTTGAAAAAGGAGGAAGAAGTCCTAAAAATTGAGCAAGTAACAACAATATTTGAAAGCAGAAATATCAAGGTAAAATGAATTGCATCCACAAAAGAGAAACATTAAGTGCAAGAAGATGTAAGACCTTCTAAATTTGCTTATGAATTTCTATCCATAACATATGCCTAACGAAGCAACACATTGATGACCACATGGAAGGTGAAAGGTATGCATCCAATTTAAATTTTGGGCAAGAGTTATTTTTTTGGATAAGCACCAAAGACTTTAGTGCCATTTTATTTATGAAGTGAAGAATTATGCTTAATTAAAGTTTCTAAAGTTTTATAATTTTTTTTTTTTTTGGTAAGTAAGAGAATATTATAATTAACACCGGGTTTTAACTGGTTGACCCAAAACCATTTTACAAAATAGGGTCCACTGACCAAGCTGGACAAAGGCCAAGCCCTAAAAGTTTAAACGACAACAAAAATGGCCAAGACCTACTCTTCCATTAGAATACGACCAAACTAAACTATGGAAGCCTAATATTATGGCCATGAGAAAAGAAAGACGCAAAAAAGAACTAACAAAGACAAAAACTAATCATGCAAGCACCATGCGAGGTAGCTTGTGCCCATATAAAAATAATAGAATATGGTCAAAAAAAAAAAAAAAAAAAACATCCCATAGAATGGACAGCCAAGAGGCCAAGCAGTCTTCCTTGTAGTCCTCATCTAACTTCTTATCATCGTTCTTGCCATCATATTTAGATTTTGCCTTTGACTCCTTGTGCCCCTGGAACTGCTGGCTATAAAACAGAAGATTTAAGGAATCACACAAATCAACAGCTGCACTGATGAGGCCAGACAGACTCTTCAACTGGTTGATACTGTTGGAGGCTGATGAAATTGTCATCTTCTCCAAGACTATTATGGTGGGGTCTGGTGCCTCATTGTCAGGGATCTCCAAAACTTTGTTATTTCTTGCTAAAGTTTTATAAATTTGGAGTGATAAGGTCAATTGAATTTTTTCAATTTGATTTTTTGAAAAAAAAATATTTGAATTTTGAAAAAGTGAAATTTTGAAAATTTAGAATTGATTAAAGTTGGGAGTTAAAAGGAATTCAACTCCAATATTTTATTTTTGCAAATTAAATTTGATAAACTGAGATCTAAAGTTTGGAGAGATAAGGAATTCTACTCCAAAAAGGAAATTTGAAAAATTAAAAAAAATTATTTGAAATTTTTGGGATCCATAAGGTTTCCATATACAAAGAAATTGATTTGGTAAATTGAGAAAATAAAGAATTTGAAATTTTATACTTTGGAGAATTTGATTTGAAAATTTTATTCTTGAATTAAATTTTGGAGCTATAAGGTCTTCTACATTAAAGGATTATGGAAGAAATTATTAAAAAATCATTCAATGAATATAGTAAAGAAATGATGAACAAGTTTAAATTTTATACTTAAAATTTGATAGATGATTTTGATAAGAAAAAGGAAATGACAAATGATTTAAAGATAACATTGTATTTATTCCTCAAAAATGTGAAATATTTTTTTGGTAAATTAATTTGTATTATTTCAAAAAGGGCATTTGAAAGGCACCCTGTTGCCTTTTACATCAAGGAACCAAGAGGAACGTAACAAAGAAAAATGAGTCCCCTTAAACAAAACAAAACCCGTCAAAACTAAAAGACTAAAAATAGAAAGGCTAAAAGTCATTACAATCCTTCAACACAAAGGAACAGAAAGGAACACCACCAGAAAAGAGAAACACAAAATTGAGATTTGAGCTGGAACAAAACATTTTGCACACCAACAGACCAGAGGAAGAGCAATGCAGCCGAAAGCAAAACCAACAGCAAGCCATGGACATCGTCAAGGAAGGGCATCGGGTTGCAGAAGGTTGTGAACATCAATTTCCAAAACATTGTCCTTCACTTCCTCCTTCAGGGTTTCTTTTTCCTTTGAAGTTTCCTTCAGATTTTCCAAGCAGGCATCTTTAGCAATTTAGACTACATCATCTTCATTAACACCCCTTTGACATTGGAAGGGGTTTTAGCAGTAGAGACCATGGAGGAACCATTGAAATTTTTGTAGAAGAAGAAAAGGTTGAGATTATGCCTCTATTCCTTAAGGCTAGCAATGGCAAAAATATGAAATATGAAAAAATCATTACACTTATTAGTTATCTTCATGAAAAGCTATTTAGAGCTTGGTGGAATTCACAAAACACCATTACATTCTCTGCTGAAATATGTATAATGATGTATATGACCTTACTCACATTTGAAATTTATCAACAAAAAAAAAAAAAAAATAAAGATGCAAGTTGTGACACATAAGATTTGAGCATATGTTTTTTTTTTTTTTTGAATTTACATGGTGGAATCGGTAGCCGCCACGAATCCGGGTAGGCTGTCCAGATTTTTATGGCCACCACAGTATTCTGTGTTGTCCACCCCAGAAGCCGCCACATAGATCTTTGTGCAGTCCACCCCTATAAACACCATGCCACAATCATTTTAAACCTTTTACGTCGCTAAAAGCACCAGAAAGGGACATGATTTGAGCATATGTTAGCTTCAATAGAGAATATTTAAATTATAGAAGTGTTGTTGTGATGACTTACTAACTCATTATTTAGAAGTCACATCATTAGTTATTTCACAGCTAAAGACAAAAACAAGAAAGTCAAAGAAGAAGAATAGAGCAAAGCATAGAAGAAAGAAGAACAAAAGGTATGAAGCAAAAATAGAAGACAAAGAAGATCAAGATGAAGAACTAGAAGAAATAAATTTAAGACTAAAGTCTTTAATAACCAAATGATGTAATATAGGGGGTTTAAGAGAATATTAAATTATTTTGGTAAATGCTAATGTACCCCCATAGTACCTTGTTGGTACAATTATAAATATATAATAGATTAGGCTGTGAGTCTATAGTTTAGGAGTGTGATTTATATTTCCCCTTATGTATGTGTTCATGTGTAGGATGTGCACAAGTTTCATGTAATTAAGTGTAAAGAGTAAGAATGTGTACAAGTGTTATGTAATAGTGTGTGCAAGTGTGTGCACAAGTGTCATATAGTAAAGTGTACAAGGAGGAATGTACAAGTGTCATAGAATAAAGTGTAAAAGAGTAAATAGATAATCAAGAGTCATGTGTACAAGTGGCAATATGAGAAGCCAAAATAAATGAGAGGTTTATCCTATGCATGAAATGTGAAAGACTACATCTCCCAGATGTGTGAGGAGAGCAATAGTCAAAGTGTCAAAGAGTAATATTTCTAAGGTTATATTATGGAGCCTAAGCTCCATGTATGT
Organism: Wollemia nobilis; assembly: GCA_028583015.1. Taxonomy (NCBI): domain Eukaryota; kingdom Viridiplantae; phylum Streptophyta; class Pinopsida; order Araucariales; family Araucariaceae; genus Wollemia; species Wollemia nobilis. Next base: position 6,957,329 of record JAQPPZ010016710.1, on the reverse strand, counting down.
ATCATCAAATAATATTAGGATATTGAATAAATTTTGAGTAAATCTTGAATACATATTTTAGAGCAATATAATTGTAAGTTTTCTTCATGTTTTTGCATGGATGATATTGGTCATTTATATCTTATTATTGTTATTATTATTTTTTTTCACGAATGTTGTGTTCATTGATTTTGGGCCATTAATATCAAGTTGTTGTAATATTTAAGATTACTCAAGAACCTATATATTTGGTACCCATGATAATCTAGCTAAAAGTCCAACATAAATGTGGAGTCTCTTAGTCTTTCTAGATGGATCCCTTTTGGGATTTTGGGGAAGGATGGATATATGAGACCATTTTTTGATACTTGTTTTTGATGTGAAGCTAGATGATTATGGGTCTTGAGAGTTTTTTAATCCTTATCTAAGATAAATTATAGGCAATATTTTTCATGCATGTAATGATTTAAAATTTAAAATTATATTTCCACATCATGACATGGGTTTACTACAAGCAAGTATATTATAACCACTTGAAAAACATGACTAGAATTTATCTTTAATATTTTTAATTATATTTTGACTCATAGATTTTAAGAAATTATAACATAATATAAACACAATGTTCAGTTTTTTTCTATAGGAACTCATTTAGGTTAACAAGGTAACATAACATAAACGCAAAAATACATTTCTATATCCTATATAGATTTATTTTTAAAAAATTATAGACTACTTTTACAAATCAATATCATTTTTTTTTTTTTTAGGTTATTTTTCCTATCATTGTCCATACCACTTCCACAAATTGTTTTCTAAAACTAAAATTACACAAGTAAATACAATTTAAAATTCAATACTATTTTTAACAATGAACCCCTCATCATTAGAATATTCTAATACATCACTTGTAAAATCTATCCAAAATGGATTCATGAAGAATTAAACCTTGATACTAAAATCCTTGAATGAGGTGTAATGATATGAATCCATGCACAAAAAATATAAATTCCCTCTCAAATTAGGCTATTAAACTAATCCTTGTATACAAATAGAGACCAAAATATCTCATGCACTACCATGAATGTATTCCATTAATTATGTTTTAATGATATTAAATGAAATAAAATAATATTTAAAATGTTTAAATAATTTTGAACCATTCTACCTATCTTCAAGATCCATCTAAAAGTAAGAAAATTGAATTGCTCAAATATATGCAAACACAATTATAATTTATAATTTATTAAAACAAGTAGACATAAATTAGTAGATTAATAAGACATCTATCACAATCATATTGAACCTCTTAGTACATCTATAAATATCTTAAAATAAAAATACAAATTAGTTTTACTTTAATATAATTTTCCATGGTGACAACAGGCCTTGAAAAATAATTAGTTTTTATTTAAAAACAACTAATCAAGTAATACTTATATAAAAAAGTGGTAAATTAATACAAAAAAAATTAAATTGATACACTACATCTTATATGGAATACAAATATAAATATTTACAACTCTTTTAAATATTAATATAAAGTAAGATGTAATTCATAAATATTAGAATGTTGATATAACCAATGTTAAGGTTATAAGTTATAACTATCAAGTCTTAAAATGTATGCACATGAAAGATGTAATAATTATTGTAGCCAAGGCTTCATGATAAATATTTTTTCCATATTTTGTTCCACATATTTTTTGAAAGTGTAATCTGACTTATGACCAAGGTCAGTATTGTATGATATAATCTTGTATAGGCCTATGGTCAATTACTGTACAATTGTATTTAAATTATTGTATTATATTATTATGTGAGCCCTATGGGCCATGATTCACCTTGATATAGTTAAACTCAATTTATAACTTGTAATTAATATTAATCACTCTTGTTATGTTAGCTTAGATTAAACTCATTTATGTGATTGAGATCTTGGTATTAATATAAATACATCCATCACTCCATCCATTGCATTGAAGCATTGTGATTATTATCTATGGATAATATAGAAACTATTTATGGTTCCTATTGGTGCCCATATATATTTCTCTTTTATCTTTTTTTACACTTTATATATAATATGTGAGTGGGTGGATTACTTCGACTCATTTAGAAAACTAGGTGTGAAATATAGCATGGTATGAGAGCTTGTATGGAGCAGGCTACTTGGTCATGTAGAAGGACAACTTGGAGCCTTTGATATTTTCTCTAATATTCTAGATGAATAACTCTTCATAAGTATATTTGGCATAGGTAGTAGAGAGGATATCCTATTCCATAACGTATTGTCTATTTTTAAAAATATCTTGAAAATATTGTTCACTTCATTTTTACCAAGGTATTTTTGATCCATTGTTTATACTTTCAATTATTTTATGTTCCCTTGTTCTTAATTATTGTGTGAAAGGAGAAAACAAACTTATAAATATGAAATTAATACCAAAAATATGAATTTGTAAATGCTACCTTTCTACACATGCTTATTATTATGTACACCACTATGCTTTGTGCCCTTTTGTCTTTATAATTTGGCATTACCTTCATAAAAGTGGGGATGTGATTAATTGCTTAAATTTTAAGGACACTTAGGTGTGTTACATGGAGGTATTATATGACACATGAAACTATGAATCTCAAGTTAAAATACCAACAACTTCTGCTTTTGTTAAAAATTGAAAGGAAAAAGGTCTAATAAATAGATGGTAGCACCTCTTCTTTTTTGGACATCATTCCCAATGTATTTCAAGGATGCATGGTTTCTATTGGTCACAATATAAGGATATATCAATTGGTTGGTTTTTCTTTTCTAATGCATTGGTGATGTGAAGGACAAATATTCAATTTCTAGCAACTATTGCTTTATTTTGTAGTTTCTCTCTTTTAGCAAGCATGGAGTCTTCATCAACTAATAGCATACTCACAGTTCACAACTATGAGATAGGCATGTTGATTAAAACAAATTTCCTAACACAAGAAACCCAATTTTGATCTGCTATGTTGGATTTTTCAAAACATTTAGATGAGACAACTATATTTCCTGATGTGGCACACTACCTACCATATAATCACTATTTTTACATGTATATACCTCTCTAACCTATATATATGTGAAAGATATTGAAATTACAATTGATCAAATAGTCTAGTAGTGCTCAGTTAGAAAAAAATAGTGGTAAACATAGGTGAATTAGTGGATGACACATGGAGGGCTGTAATTGGACATTGCTTCCTTAGATTTGGAGCTCTAATTTTTTAGTTCTTTAGGGCTGTTTGAGAAAATCTTCTAGAGGCCATAACTTTTCCATATGGAAGCATTTTGAGCCAATTTTTTGAGCTCTTCATTTTGTGACATTAGTTCATAAAATTGTTATAGTGTTAAGGGATAAATTATACAAGCTATCATCAAGGACTATTGACCTATTTTGAAAGGGAAACTATACCATATGTTATGTAATTAAAATTATTAATCTATGTTTATGGAAGATACAATTGGATCTATGATAGTTGTACTAGTTTTTTATTCTTATGGAAATCACTCTTCCTCCTTTGATCTATTGATTCAACTCATTCATGAAGATCTAATATTTCATAATATATTTTTTCTTCTATTCTTTGTCTAGGTACTCTTGGGATTTTGTAATGGATATTTTTATAAATAAATTAGTGTAAAGCCTCTTTGGTTGATGTAAATTGGGTGGTCTAAGGGAAGGTTGATGTTTAATATGGTTATGTATGTTGTAAAAGAGAAAGCTATGCTTCCAAGTCTTACTTTATGCAACTATATAATATTAAAGTAGTTTTTTATTGAGGAGTACTCTTGACTTGTATTTCTTATATTAAGCCTTAGCATAAGTGTCCTTTGGATATGTGTAGGAGTTTCTAATAGTGGAAATTATGAATACAAGCTCACCTAAAGAGATTTTTGTGCAATGATGTTTTTGCATCAGTGGATTTCTAGATGACAAAGGTGATATAGATAAGCCTTCTCTACTTGGCCATTCAAATTATATTATGAGGGGGTTTTCAAAGTGTAATCTAACTTATACCCAAAGCTAACATTGTATGATGTAATATTTTATAGGCCTACAAGTAATCACTATATAGTTATATTTAGTTTATGGTAATATTTTATTATGTAGTTCGTATGTGCCATAATTAACCTTGTTATGGTTAAATTCATCTTGTAATTAACCTTAATCCCTCTTGTTATGTCAACTTAGGTTAAACTCATTCAAGTAATTAGGTTTTTTGGTATTGGTATAAATACTTCCCACCATTCCATCCATTGTAATAGAGTGTTTGGATTCTTATCTATGGATAGTATGGTGAATATTTATGGCACTTATAGGTACCACTATATCTATCTCTCTTTCATCCTTTTTTATTATTTCTATACAAGATTTGAGTGGATTGTTTTCTTCTATTTATTTATGGAAATAGGTGTAAAATTCAACAATATTTACATACACATTATCTAAAACTTAACATGGTATCAAATAATTGAGAGCATAAGGATAATTGGATACATAATTCGAACAACACATATAAATAAATTAGAATCATATAGAGATATATTTAAAATATATATAAGTGATACCTCTAGGTTCCATTATATTATAGATGTCAATATATGTATCTCTATTAACATATTAGTTCAAGTTATTTGATCTCTCAAAATCCTCAAAAAATTGGGTAAATACATGACGTGAATAAATTTTGTTTTGTAATTAATAGCTTATTTGAATTCTACAATAGACATAGCAAGAAAATAAAAGTTATATGGAGTTATATATTTAACTATATGATAAGTGCTAAATAAAGCCTAGTATGTTCAAGTATAGCATATTTGTATGTCACATCTAGCATTTAAAAAAAAAATAGCTATTTTTCTTACAAAGTAACCATGAAGCAATCAAAACTTTATATTCCCTACTAGTTACAGTTAAATTTTAAAAAAATCACAATAATATTGACAAATAAAAAGATTTAAAACAACTATGAAAATCTATGTTATTAAAGGTACATGAATAAATAATTTGTAACAGGGAGATATGATTAGGCTTGCAAACATTAAATTTTTCAAATGATCATTCTTACAATTATTTTTTGAAGTTATCAAATACCAATTTTTTGAAATAAGTGTAAACATGATTTATGTCTCTTAGACTATTGCCTATGATATGGGTATTTGTCACATGATTAAAAATTAGATAGTTAAATAAACCTAAATACTCTTGTATATGGGGAAAATATCCACCACAGATGAATTTTGATGGACCCACTAGGATCCGAGGTAAGCACGGGGCTATTGTTTCTCTGCACTCAGGGGCTTGGGGGATTGAAGGGTTCACTAGAAGAATTTTAAGGACTCACTCCAATTCCTGGATGTAAGGTTTGATGTTTTTATTAAAAAGGCACATAAGTTTGACATTTGACTATGAACTAAACTATAAGTAACTAAAGAACAATGCAAGGTAAATAGTGATGCAAACAAAAAAAATACTATCCTAGAATGATTCTTAGTTCTAATGAAGACTATCCCTAAAATTATAGAAAATAAACCTTTCTTTATTTTATTTCATCTATTCAGCTACAAAAAGCACATAGAAAACAACCTAAAATAGCTATCAGAGCACTTACTTGATCCAGAGGTTCATCCTAGCTAAAATTTTTCTCCAAAATCCCCAATCACAAATTTGATCAAACCTCATAATCAACAATAAAAAATTAGAAAATTTATTAGTGTTTGGGGGTCTACTTAGGCCACTATGTGACTGAGCTTAGAGGAAAAAAAATCAAGGCCCCTTGGTCATTTTAGCTGACCATTCGAAAGTAAAAGTGATTGGTGACCTTTGGAAAAACAATTAAAAACAAGATGTAGTAGCATAGAATAGTGAAGACAGAGTGCAAATAGAAGAAATGTAATAGGAATCAAGCATACAAGAAATGAGCTAGATTTTTTGCAGTAAACTTCTCCCCCAAATGCTAGTAACTAGATTTTTACCCCATAATGGGTAGACACAAGTTCAAGAATAGAGATAGAATGGTGAAACCAAGGGTTTTGTCAAATTCATACCCTATAAGAACAAGGTGTGAATTCATAATAGAGCTTTTATCTAATCTATAAATGTGGAAAATGCAATGCAAAATAAAATATTAATGATCTAAGAAAACTAATAATGCAAGAAAAGTTTGATTAGCCTATGGTGGAAGCAAAAGAGAAATGAAAGAGTGAAGGCAGTAACCAAAATGGTAGACCTCTCCTCCTTGCATAAGATCTATCATGAAGAATAATCTCCTTGCTCTCCAAAAGTAGCTAATCAAAAGAAGCATAGAGTCAAAGCAGAAATAGAGCATTCCAAAAGCAATTAATCCTTGAGAGCATCAAAAATAACTTGTAATTATCATGAGGGATGGATAATATTCTCATATCAAGGTGAAAAAGGAAGTCCAATCCTTCTATTTATAGGAGTTTTGGAGGGATTCTAGGTGGGAAAACAAAAATACAAACTTGGCTAAGAGCCAACATCACAAATAATCAATGCAATATTAGGATTTTTGAGATGAAAAACCCAAAATTTCCAAATTCATGCCCCATCTTGGACCACCATAAATTTGGCAAGACTAGGAAAAAATCAAAACAAAAGGGGAAAAATAATCTCAAATATATACTTAGCAATTTTGAGTGGCTTCTTAGGGATCTAAGTGAAAATGACTCATTTGGATGAGTCAATTTTTTGTGTCTACATTTTTCCTTCTCTTTTATGCATTTATGGGTTAATAAATGTATTAAATAAAGTTGTAGACACCTAGGAGAAAAAAAATATGAACATAAAAAAGGGTGGTAGGTTTAGGTAAAGGGATGGTGCAAAATGGTGTCATTCCAAATATTTTAAAATTTGGTATGCTTTATAAGCCATTAATGACATCAATGCCCCTAATGTTGGGGTACCACTTCAAATTTTAGAAGTAATACAAATTTTCTAAAGAAACTCAAAATGATAAACGTGAAAGAATAAAGACACAAAAATAGAAAAACAACAAAAAGAAGAGAAAAAATGAGGGAATGATAAAAATAAAAAATAGAAGTAGAAATATAAAGTAGGAAAAATAAGTAGAAGAAGAAAGGTCACCAAAAGGTCAAAAAAAAGTGAAAATATGCTTAAAGTATGGCATTTGAATCAACATAGATCGTAAGGGATCAATGTGATCAAATGAACATAATCCAAACAAAATAAATGAAAAATATGAAGCAAAATCTTGTGAGGATGTATGCTCACAAATGACCAAGGATGGAGCAAAACCTGCTATGGGTGTAGTGCTCACAAGTGGCCATGAAGCTATCCTATGAGGATGTAATAATCATTGAAGAGAACAACCATGGTGGAGCATTACCTGCTATGGATGTATGCTCACTAATGACCAAAATATGGAGTAAAAATCTATTCTGGATGTAGTTCACTAGTGACGATATATGGAGTAATACTTTCTAGGATGTGTGCTCACAAATGGCCTAAGAGGAGGTTGATGCTCACTATTGACCATGAAGCTATCATGTATGGGGTGTAGTGCTCATTTAGCCAAAAGGAGTGTAACCCAATAGGGGTGTTATGCATACAAATGGTCAAAAGGAGTATAACTTGATAGGGGTGTTAGCTCATTGAAGAAGAGAAGATGATTGATCAAAGCAAAGCAAGAGGGTGTTGTGTGTGCATGTGCTAGAGATAAGATAGATAGATGAGAAGAACAAAGTGAGCAAAAGTAGTGTGTGTGTGTATCCTTGTTGAAATTTCAAGAGATAAGAGATGTGCATAGAATAGTCAATGGTCATATGAACACTATAAATGATACTCATATGATATCTATCATATCCTACAAGGATCCCTTTACAATTGAAAGATCAATAAGGAAAAGTGTGAGCAAAACAAGATGCGTAAATAGAAGAAGGAATGTTATCCTTTATCTTGTAGAAAAGAAAAAATGATTGAAAATTTTCAAAGGACAAAAGATATACACGATATGAAGAACTATATCCCTTGACTTGAAGATTTTTTTATGGTTATTGATGCTTTCAAGGTCAAGGAATATAGAATATAGAAGTTATTTGTACCAATAGATGCAATAATGTAAAAATATGAGGTTCCCACTAGCATAGAAATACCTCATGTATATATGTGTGAACAATCAAGGTAATCATTAGCATCCTAGAAGGGAAAAACAAAACAAAATGTGTCCCAGGTTGGGGATTTACTAAGCTTTAGTGACCTAGTATGATTGCAATGCATATGAGCTAAAACCTCACTAGGTTTCATCACTTGTCCCATTGCAAAGTCCTCGAAAGTCTATATGATCAAGCAATCATGCAAGTATGATCAAGCAATAAAGTAGCTATATGATAAGCATAAGTGTAAAAATAAGAGTATGTCAAGCAATCCATGCAATATATTATAAGCAATCATGCAATATGAGCAAGAAAATTGATGCAATTTGGCACAAAATAAGAAGATGATGATGAAGATAAAGAAGAAGATGGAAGAAGAGAGATGATCAATGAAAAGAGAAGAAAAGAAGAGAGGTGATGTGAATTTATGCATAATATAATTTTAGGTGCATTATGTTCATTGGTTATTTTAGTTCTTTACCATTTAACATTGCTAAATGATAAGCTCCTAAGCCAAACTTGGTCATTATGACAAAGGGGCCTAGCCAATTGGGCTAAAATTTAAATTTCAAATTTGTGCAAGCATTTGTGATATTTTGGTTTTATTTTAGGACAAGATCCCCAACTTTAAAAGAATGAGCACAAAATTTCTTAGAGTAAGTTCACTTAATCCTATTTTTATAGGCTCAAAAATGCTCTAAGGTATGGATGTGCTTTTCATCTAGCAACTCTAATTGGTTTAAATGATATAAACAATACTCATCATCAACTAAGGCATCTTGCAACAAGATATGCAAGGATAGAACTTCTAGCTCGAAGGGCAAGACTACCTCAATTCCATAGACCAAGACATAAGGGGTTGCACCTGTAGGAGTTCATACACTAGTGAAATTATCCCACAAGTCAAGACAAAGTTGAATATGCTAGTTGTGATCAATCTTACTAAACAACTTCTTAAGGATCTTAACTAAGGACTTATTTGATGCTTCAACTTGCTTATTATTCTGAGGGTAATAAGGGGTTGACCATTTGTGTTGAATTTTGTACTTAGCACAAATTTTATGGATATCCTTATTATTGAAAGGAGTGCCATTGTCATATATAATTACCAAAGGAATATTGTACCTACAAATAATTTTTTTTAAGATGAACTTAGAGGTTTGGGCTGTAGTAACCATAACCAGAGGTATGATGTCTACCCACTTAGTGAAGTACTCTATTGTTGTGATGATAAAATTATGACCATCAAACAACATGGGGTTAATATTCCCAATAATATCCAATCCCCACATGGAAAATGGCCAAGGCAAAAAATAACCTAAAGGTTTTGAGAAGGGGTAAGATCAAGGTTATCATGGAATTAACACTTGTTGCAGCATTGAGCATAGTCACATGCATATTTCTATATGGAATGTCATAGTAAAAAATTTGAATAAGATTCTTGGAAATTGTATTGTTGCTAAAATGGCCTCCATATGATCCTTCATGAGCTTCACAAAGGGCTAGTCAGGATTCATCTAAATTAAGACATCATAAGAGGATGCCCTTGAAAGAACATTGATATAAAGTATCACCATTTATGATAGATTGACACACTCTTTTTATGAAATATTTTACTTGTTTTAATCTAAGCCATTAGGCATCATACCATATTTAAGAAATTTAAATATGTCTATGTACCATGGCTCATATGGAGAGGCTCCGATATTTAGGACATCTAATGGAACTTGGCTAGAACTAAGGATTGTGAGCTCTGAGTTTTTGAATGATAATAGTTGCTTGATCATATTCTAACTCCAATGGGATAAGGGATGCAAAAATAGCCATGGCATCTACATGGTGGTTGGAGGATCTAGGGAGAGACTCTATGGTTACCTTATCAAAGGCTGATATAATCTCAAGGTGAACTAGGTTTATCATATTGCAAAATAATATGTTTGAGGAAGAAATGGGTCCCTCATCCTCATCACTCCACTCTAAGTTGTGATGATCTATAAATTTAGAAAATGTGACAACTTCATCATCATCATTAGGTAGGGGTTAGTTTTGTTAGGTATGTAGCCTATGACACATATCCTAGGCCAAATATCAACTTCCAAAGGCTCTTGAATTCCTTATTATTGTGGCTCCAAACCCTTACCTTCATATCCCATACTAGATAGGATCTACTTAGGAAGTGGGTAATCATTAGATAAATAACAATGGGTAAAGGTTCACTCTATAAAGGAGGGGTTGTTACCATAGATATTCTCTTCATGGGATGTATCCACATAGACAAAGGTACACATACCTATGTGTACTACTTCTCCCTTTTTATGGGGAAAACCCATAGCTTGAGGTGAAGATGGCAGCTTAGCTAGATCTAAAAGAGGAATTTCAAACATATCATTGGATTCATATTGTGATGATAGAATGATTGGTGGTTCTTTTATCATGAAATTTTTAAACTTCTTGGTGATTTGAGATGGTTAAGGATGATGAAAAAAATAAGTAGAAGTAGAAGAACTTGTAGTGACCCAAAATCGAACTACAAGAAAAAAACACACAAAATAGAAAAAAAATCTTTTTTTTAAAGGGATTCATAAACCCCTAACCGATATTTAATTTACCTATTGTTTAAATCCCATAAGTTTCCTTAAGAGATACACCTCACCAAATACCCTCACACAAATCCATTTGTGTAGGCATATTATGTGTTACTACAAATAATTTTATCTCTTCCATCATTCTTGATGAGCTAAAATTATCACCTTTAGTCCATCGAAGGTATATGCCCATCTCCATACCATACACAAGTTAGTCTATCTATGTATGCTATGTGTACTATGAGTTAAGTGTAGACACCTAAAACACGTCATGTTTAGGAGACTACTCATATGGGCAACTTTGCAGACCATATGAATGATCTTGGACCTTTCCAAGAGCTAGCAGTGGTTCTAACCACTCATTTGGGGTAGTCTTGCCCTATGCAAGCTCAGCCATTGATGCTCAGAGCGGTTTCCATCCTAGCCACCACTAACTCTTAAGTCGGCTACCATCCCAGCCATTGATGCTCAGGGTGGCTAGCTCTAAAACTATCTCGGCCCCATGAGCCAAGCCAAAATTAGTTGTAATGGCCAAATGCAACTGATCTTGGGTGGTTTTGGGTGAGGAAGCTTCTGGATGCTTCCTCCCAACTGCTCCAACCTCTCAATTCTTGATCTTGGCTTCTCAAGGAAGCTAGGATGAGGAGTTGAGAAGGCTATAAGACCCCCTCCAAATTGGAGAGAGGCTAGATGAGATTCCAATTTTAATGCAGTGAAGCCCTATCGAATTGGAGAGCCAAATTGACCCCTTGAGAAGAGCAACAAGATGCTGCCCAATTATGAGTGATAACATCAACCTTGCAACAATGGAGATCTCAAGAGCTTGAGGAGCAAGCTTGCAATTATTTGCCAATATAACATGAATTATTCCAATTTCAACCACCAATCTATTCTAGATAACTAGGCGACCCTTGACCATCAATTCAACTAGTGAATTATGTGTTGTAGACCTTGATTCAAGAGGTAGAAGTTTCAGTTCGTGGTTGCTATCATTGGTAGTGGCTCGTAGGCCTCCACCATCGATGACAATAATGGCTAGGGTTTGATGCATGATTTCCTCAGTTTTAGCCTAGATTCTTGTTTATTCTTGCTTTTATAGCCTAAATTAGGGTAGATCTATCATTTCCACTACATTTGCATGGTTAATTAGCAATATTAGAGGTAGCTTTACCTTCATTTAGTCATATTTGCTAGATTCAAATAATCTTCTTAGATTAGCTTCATTTCATGCTTTTATTGCAAATTACATGTTAGATTAACTAGATCTCCTTGTTTTACTCCATGCTTTGCATTAATTTAGCTATTTCTTGAGCATATTTGCATATCTTTATTTTCAAGTTTAGCCATACTTCTTGCATTTTCTTGACAAAAGCCTCATCATGAGAGGCCTCATATGCTTTTAATTGTGCTTTGTTGTTTCTTGTATGCAGGTTACAGGATCTTGCAAGCTTCAAGGCACTCTCAACATCAAGTTCCTCTTGGAAAATAGAGAAGGAGGCATCCTTATAAGCCCTTAAGCAGTTTTATGGAGATATGAAGACCAATTGAAACACATCTTCCCCCATTTTGGGGTTATTTGCTTATTGTAACAATTGTATCAATATTTTGGTATCCCTAAGAGGGATAAATTTGTAATAAGACTCATTTGATTAATAAAGAGAGCTTCCCTTTGTTATTTCCTTCTTTTTGTCAAATGTATGCTTAGATTACATGTTTTTCCTTATTTCTGTTGCAATATCAATAGATGTGTGGTCTCCGTAGCCTTCTACAGTGGTGATCATGATGGATACACTAAATTTTAATATTTTACTAATTTTTTAATGTTTTTTATGATGTGTAGTTACTCTGATCGATAGTGGCTAGTAGAGTTAGCCATTTGAAGATAGCGGTAGATTTAGAGCTACTGAGTGATAGCAATGATAGAAAAATAAATAATAGACAACTTGTTCTTCAATAGATTGGATTTTAGGTTGGATGAAATTCTCTCTAATTTTTCTTCTCTATATTTTTATTGTCTAAAATGTAGTAGGTGAATATTAATTAGAAAACATAGAGAAATTCTAAAAGCAAAATTTATGAGTTCTCTTAGGTTTTCTACTAGTCGTTGCTAGGAACAATGGTCTAGATTGTGTGTTAGGGTTTGCATGCTTGGGGCCTATCTAAAGGCCAATTTTTCATATAACTTTGCATTATATTATTTAGAAATAGCATTTAATTTTGCATCCTCTCTGAAATTAAAATATCAATTTCTTAGGCATGTAGGAAGAATCATGGATGCTCTATGATGCATTTTCTTTTTATGCAAAATTAAAATAAACCCCCACACACCACATCACATTTAAATATTAGTGAGTTGGAATTCATACCCAACCACTAATAGAGACCAATGATAGTGGGTTTCATCTCCATCCATTGGCTCAAATCCTATGAACCCTATTTTTGGCCAATATCGGATCCAAGAACCAATGTAGCTTGGAAAATTTGCATGTACTTCTCTTTGGAGGGTATAACATTGACCAAGTGAGATTGGGTGAGGACTAGTAGGACTTGTGCTCCCTGATCGGGTATGGGCTTCATCTCCATACTTTGGTGGGTTTACATGATTAAAATTTCATTTTCGATTGTCGAGCTATGAGCATACAGGTGAAAACCCTTAAACTATACAAGTATATCATCAACAAAAATGCAAACATGATGAGAGATAGTTTATGATTCAACAAACCAAAAACTCACAAAATAGTTTAGGGCTCACAAAGAATATTTAAAAGAGATAAACACCCTTGTATGCTTTGTATTCCCTAAAATTTACAAAAGAGATAATTCACATTATGGTCAACACATAGAGAGGCCAACCTCAAAAGATAACCGAGGTGGAGGCCGAAGCTCTAGGAGACACACAAGATAACATGTTGGAATCTCTACCACAGGATCCTCCCGAATGATGTTCGATGAGTATCAGAGGTGATAATTCGATGCATGGGGATTCTATTCAGAATACCCCAGTCAGAGGATGTAACACACACTCCTCATGGGATAGATCTGAGGGTGGCTCAAGGCCCCCATCATCCCATGGTAGACAAAAATAAAATCCACCCAATCAAGGGTAGGAAGATAGGGCTGCATCAGAGCGCAAACCCCTAAAAACTCCAAACCCTAATGGACCTAGAAAGTTCATGATAGATCTAGCCATACTTGGAGCCAATGGCACACCACCTAATGAGCCCTGGAAGACTAGGCAACTTGATGGACTAGAACAAGTTCTAGGGTGACTAGGTTATAAGCCCTCTACTACTCACTCTCACTCTGAGAGTTCATGTAGTGAGAGCACACATAGGCATACCATTGAGCTAGGAGAGTGCTCAAAGTACTCCTATAGTGTGCATGCCCCATCCACATAGGTGGGCATAGAGAATAGACTATAACATAACATGAATGTCATCTACATATACAAGGGCAAGAGTGTGGTGGATAAGTCTATTGGGGCTCACACTAATAAAGCCCCTCGAATAGAGTTGAACAACCAGAGGCCTCACACTACCGATCTTATAGATCAATCTCAGAGGTTGGTTTTAGAGTAGAGGTAATGTATCTTCCAAGACCAATTGGAAGATGTGCATGTAGAGCATGAGCACCTCAAGAATGAGGATACTCAATGTCAAAGGTTTCTTAGGCAATGTTTGTATGAGTAGCGCATGCGAGAGCAATACATCCTTGATCAAAAGGAGTATGTAGAGAGAGAGGATAGGTTAGCTCGAGCTAATATTCCTCCTCAAAGTGAATATAGGGAGTGCAACCAAATATGTGTTGCATCATAGCATAAAATGCACCCTAACCAAGTTGAAAATCATACTCATCGTACGACCCAGAACATGCTATAGCACCACGTGCTAGAACAACCTGGGCATACCTAGTACATAGAGTCATAAGGAGATGAGCAAGATTAGTAGTATCCTGAGATCTCCTTAGTAGATGTGGATGATGAGCCTAATCCTCCACCTCGGCCTAAAAATAATCTACCTCCAGTAGCTCCGTAGAGACCTCTTAGGGAAGAGGAAATTTTATCCTCGCAAGCATACAAAGCCTTAGCAGAAAATGTGAGAGCTATTGAGAAACAAGGCATGACTTATCAAAAGCCTACCTTGAATAAAATTCATAATGCACCTTTGTGCTCTTCAGTTCCTAGCCTAGTGTATCTCGATCATTTTGAGATGCCCAAGCTAGATAAATTTCAAGGTGATGAAGATGCACAGGAGCACATCACAAGATTTATGAACATGTGCTTCCAAATATAGAGTAATGATGCACTATACTAAGAACCTTCATAATGACCCTTTTAGGCCCTACCCTAGAATGGTTCAATCAATTGAAGAGGCACAACATTACCAGCTTTGAATAGCTAGAAAATGCCTTTCTTGAATGCTTTTCCTTTGGCATCAAGAAGAAGACCAATTTAACTGACTTGGCAGCTCTAAAGTAGTATGATGATGAGCCAGTCATGGATTTTGGTAATATATGGAGAAAGTTGATGGCTAAGCTCCCATTTTCCATTCCTACTACTGAATTGACTCGAATGTTCACCAAGAGTTGTGCAAAACACATCTCATTGTTATTGCAATTGCAACAATATCAGATATTTGAGGAGGCCTTGGCTCAAGCCAAGGTTATAGAGGATATCAAGTTGCAAGAAGGTGACTTGAAACTCTGGACTAAAAAGGAGTGGAATAATAAAAATACAAAGAACCAACACCAGTAGGCCAAACTTGCACATGTAAATCAGGTGGTGTTGAATCAACAAAAGGGGAATCAGGGCCAACAACCTCAAAACTATCAGGCTCAACCTCCCCCTATGTAGTACAATCAGTGCAATAATAAGAAGTAGGGTAAGAATAGAGAGCAACATCCTCCTCACTAGTTTATACCATTATCGGAGACTATGGCATCAATATTCAAGTAATTGTGTGAGGCTAACACCATAAATTTACCTAAAGTCAAATTAATCGATCCTAATCAACCTAAATTGAAAGGATTTAGGGAAGATCAATTCTATTCATACCATAGACAAAAAGGGCATGACATTGAAGGATGCCATAGTTTCAAACATTTGGTACAAAATATGATTGATAGGAATGCATTGATTATTGATAATCCTCAGGCTTTAGATAATCAAAATATGGGGATATTCAAAAATCCCCTACCAAACCATGAGCCTCCGAGGAATAATGTCGGATAAGTGAATCAAGTGTGGATCGATCCACCCACACAAGGCTTTGTTGGTATGGTGAACATTGTCACCAGGAATAGGAGGTATAATCAGCTAGATCCTCCTCCTACTCTAGTTAGAATTCAAGTTGTGCCCCCTCAAAGGCCAACACAAAATAACTTGCCAGGCCCACCAACTAGACTGGTGGTGACCATAAGAAATAGGCTTATTCAAAGCCTACAGATGGCCTCGACAAAGCTATCAATTTATGAGATAATACAATAGTCTCCTAGGCATAGGGAGATGCTAATGGACATTCTGAGGTCCATAGAAGTGTAGTCCCAAGATCCAAAAGCATTCACAAATTTTGTGGGACATGTGCAGTAGTGTCAAGAGCCTGTGATTCAATTTTATGATCATAAAATTAAAATAGTCTCTACTGCTATAGCGGACCCACCGCTTCACATTATTGCATGTGTAAACCACACACCCTTCAAGTGGGTGTTGATCGACATAGGATCTTCGATCAACATTATTACCACAAAGGCCTTGGCACATTTAAAATTGCCTAAATCACATATTGTGCCTTCGAATTTCACACTACGAGCATTTAATGATGCATTATGCTCGATAGTGGGTACTATAATTTTACCTATCTAGGTGGGATTGAAGACCATCTCGATGATGTGTCATGTACTTGAAGGTGTGATGCAATACAACATTCTCTTAGGTAGGCCTTGGATAAGAGAGATGCAATGTGTACCCTCGATATTACATCAGTGTATCAAATATGTACATGAGGGGTAAGTGCATGTGGTTCCTTCTAATGAGGAGCCATTCAAGTATGTTAATCAAGTAGATTTTTTGAGATATTTTATCCTCCCATCAATGCATCTGGATGTAAGACCTACATCACCTATACGACATCCAGTAGGTAAATCAAAGGAAGTGTGCATCGGTCCTTCAACATCGGTCCCATGACCATCTACACATACAATAGCTACTTCTACGAAGCCTACGACATCGATAATGCTTAGGAATGATCAGAAGCTAAAGGTAGTATTGGGTGAAAAAGAGTCAAAAGAAATCCCCAATGTAGCAACTATCGAGGTCCCAAATCCCATGGAGGAGGGAAACTCATAGAAATAAGTTAAGGAGGTACCTCAACCTACCTCACCTGTATCTTCAATGGGGTCATCTACACCATAGGTGACTATTCACTTAGCCAATATAGGATTAGGTGAATATCTTGTGCAAAATATCACTTTCACTCCAATCATTGAGTCTGCATAAGATATGGGATGACCAAGAGTCCCAAACCTACCCATAGGAATAGTGGTACCATTGGGGATGCCACCCAACTAGACTAATTTTATTTATGCTAGTTTGGATCAAGCCCATGATGCCTCAGATATTGAAGAGGATGATGATGAGCCATTCATAATGAATGTTCATTATCTATCCAACCCTAAGTTTGCTCTTAGATACTTTGAATGCAACCATTGGCATGGCTATGGTTTAGGTCTATATGAGCAAGGGTGATGAAACCTAGTTGAACCATAATATCAGTTACCTATTGATAGGTCTGGCCTAGGATATCATATCTGAAGCTATGATGATTCATTAGCAACATCTTTAGATAGGTTGAGCTTAGGATTTAGGGAAGACATCGGATGGAATCCTTATCACCTAGACATAAGCTACATGAGTGATAGGTTGGTGACCATGGTCACTATAGAACCACCTATTATGTATCATCCAATTTCTCTCTCGAGGTAAGCCCATCAGAAATTATCCTATGGGAGGATGAACTAGGCTATGGTTATGAGTAAGAAGAGAATGAGTACATCATAGATCATAGTGAGTTTGAGGATGAGATTGAATTGGCCTACCTTGGGCCTCGACATTCACATCACCTCATAGAGCTAATGGATATGGATAATAGATACTTCATAGATGATAGTGATTATGAGGATGAGATCAAAATGGCCTACCTTGGGCCTCACACTTACATCATCGAAATGAACCATTTGATATGGATGAGATGTATCATAGAGTATATCCTAGCCCTCACCTCATGGGGAGATTAAATAATTTAGATGAAATCTATCATATAGTTTTCCTCGATCCTCCTAAATTTAGATAGCTCCTATAACCAAATGATCCCATATTCTTATCTATTTATAGATTAGATCCTAATATCCCCATACCCCTAGAGCCACATCTTGGGTATGGAAGTCACATCAATAATGTAGAGTTGCAATCATGTGGTCCTAGAGACTTCATCCATTCCATCAACATGGTCTCCATTGATTTGACCACTCCACTCCATAATCCAATCGATCCTTCCAAACCATTGTATCTTAATCTAGATGCTATTGATTGGGATCATGTTGATTCACCTTTAGAGCCTAAATATTTCTTCCCTAATGAAGAAATGTTACAACCATTTCATTTTGTGCTAGGCTGTGCATATGATGTTTATCATGTTGAGGGTAATTCTGATTTAGTGGAACCTATAAACCTAGTGGATGACATCCATTTGATCCCTATACCTCACCAGCTTGAGGAGGGGTCACACATGTCAATAGAGGAAACCTTCAAAGTGGATATCAGTGAAGATCCCATGAATCCAAGGAAGGTTAAATTTGGAGAGAGCTTATCTCCTGAGGAGTGCGCCACCCTCATTCCTCTATTGAAAGAGAAACCTGATCTCTTTGCTTGGACTTACAAGGATATGTCGGGTCTAGATCCAAAATTGGTTACTCATAACCTTTCATTGGACCCCACCAAGAAGCTAGTAAAGCAAAAACTCAGGAAGATGCATCCAACCATCGCTTTGATGGTTAAATATGAATTGCAAAAATTGTTGGATGTAGAATTCATCATTTCCATCGACTATCCAGAATGGGTATCAAACATGGTACCTGTAGGAAAACCATGATGGAAGGATCCATATTTGTATAGATTTTAGAGACCTCAATAAGGCAACACCAAAGGATTCATTCTCATTGCCTAATATCGATGCTCTGGTAGATGCGACTATAGGTCATGAGATGCTTTCCCTAATGGATGATTTTTTTGGTTACAATAAAATTTAGATTAAACCTGAAGACCAGCATAAAACCACTTTCACAATGCCATGGGGAACATTTTACTACAAATTTATGCCATTCGGTCTTAAAAATGTTGGTGCTACATACCAACGGGCCATGACATATATCTTTCATGACTACATGCATAAGATCCTAGAGGATTATATCGATGACTTATTGGTGAAGTCATTGCTACATTTAGAGCATGTCGAGGTTCTCAAGAAAGTCTTTGATCACTTGATAGAGCATAATGTTAGGTTGAATCCCAAGAAATGTATCTTTGGTGTAACATCAGGAAAACTCTTGGGATTCATCATTTCTAAATGAGGGATCAAAGTTGACCCAACAAAGGTCAAGGTCATTTTAGAAATGTATCCTCCAACTAATATCAAGGAATTGAGAAGCCTACAGGGCAAAGTAGCATCCATAAAGTGATTCATCACACAATTATCAGACAAATGTCGACCCATGAATCGGTTGCTACACAAGGGGGTCCCATTTAATTGGGATGAGGACTATCAAGAGGCCTTTGTTGAGATCAAGCAGTACCTAGAAATACCACCAGTTTTAGCTCCACCTCGACCAGAGGTGCCATTCCTATTATATATATCTACCATCAACTTTGCATTGGGAACCATGTTAGCCCAAAAGAACTTGCAAGGCAAAGAACAAGTAATATATTACATCAATCAAACTCTGGTCAGCTACGAGCTACGATACACATATGTGGAAAAATTATGCTTAGCAGTAGTCTTTATGATGAAGAAGTTGCACCACTACATGTTAAGCCATACGACATATGTAGTATCAAAACAAAATCCTTTGTAGTACATGATGAGTAAAATGTATCATAATACACGTACTACAAAGTGGATCATGCTATTGATCGAATTCGATCTAGAATTCATAAGTCAAAATTCTATCAAGGGATAAGTCATAGCAGATCAACTGGTAGAGGCTCCTCTTCAGGATCATAGACCTCTTGTCATAGAGCTTCTCGATGATGCAGTCTTTGCATTATCGGAGTCATCAAAACCTGAAGAACCTGATAATCAAGCAGATATGTCTCTGTTCTTCGATGGTTCCAAATGCGAGCAAGGGGGTGGTGCAGGAATTATGTTCTTCATGCCACAAGGTGCTCCAATGCCCTTGTCATTTAAGCTCAATTTCCCTTGTACCAACAATAATGTTGAATATGAGGCCCTAATATTGGGTCTCCAAATAACGATCACCATGAAGATCAAAAAGTTAAATATCTTTGGTGACTCCTTGCTCATTGTTAATCAAGTTAAGGGGATCTATCAGTGTAGATGTCCCATTTTGAAGGTATATAAAGAGCTTGTGGACACATATCTAGCCCATCTAGAATGGTATGACATCGAGGCAATCCCTCGAATATCCAATAGATTTGCAGACACCATGGCATCTTTGGGATCCTTAATCCCTCAGAATCTATCTACTGACTTCACTACCATTCAAGTGAAAATGCTATCACAATCTATGATACAATATGAGGCTTTTAATAATCAAGAATCAGTCCACATGATTCAAATAGAACCAACCCATGAATGGTTCTACAAAGCCAGAGACTTTCTAAAAAATGTGCCTTGGGGATCTTTGCTTTCGTAGGGTCCTACAGAGAATGGTACTACTATTCTCCATAAGGTAGTTTCCCAATCAACTTTTGTACAAGTTGAACTACAGTGGGAACATGTCATTCAGTCAGTTGAAGTTGTTGCCTATCAGGATTGGATGTCATAAATACATGATTTCCTTAAGCTTGGTGTAATCCTATAAGGATTATCATGTGCCACAAAATGAGCATTCAAATAGAAAGTGACTAAGTATGTCTTGCTAGGAGACATCTTGTATCATCAAAGCTATGATGGAATTCTCCTTCATTGCCTTGAGCCCCAAGAATCAACTTGGGCAATCTCACAAGCTCATGATGGTACATGCGATGGCCATTTCAGTGGCATGGCCATCATCAAGTGCATCCTTCGAATGGGTTATTATTGGCCCACTATGGAGAAGGATTGCACAACGTATGTCAAGAAATGCATCAAATGTCAGCATCATGCTAATCTTACGCACTTGCCATCATAGGCCTTACAACCCATTCAAGCGGCTTGGCCATTTTCTCAGTGGGGTTTTGATCTGATTGGTAAGATCTCTCCCCCATCATCGGGCTGACATACATTCATTATAATGGCCACTGAGTACTTTACAAAATGGGTGGAAGCAATCCCTTTGACAATGACAATAGGAGCATGTATTGTGGAGTTCATACTCCACAATATCATATGTCATTTTGGGATACCATCCAAGATCATATCGGATAATGGAACATCATTCAAAAATAAAATTGTAAGGGCTTTAATGTCTAAGTATAATATACAACATAGTTTTGTGACTCCATACTATCCACAAGAAAATGGGTAAGCTGAAGCTTCTAACAAGATAATGGTAGCTATCTTGAAAAATATTATTCAAGAGAACCACAAAGATTGGCATATCCAGCTACCCCTTGCATTATGGGCTTATAGGACTAGTATATGGATGCCCACTAGGGGCAACCCCATTTTCACTAGTATATGGTACTGAGGCCATTATGCCCTTAGAGTTGGAAATTCCAACCCTACGCATCGCATTGAAAGATTTCATCGATGATGACACTGCATGACAAGCTCACCTCGACCAATTGATGCTTCTTGATGAACATCACGTGAATGCCCTTGAGCATCTTCATGTTTATCAGGAATACCTAAAATGAGCTTATAATAATAAATTCCATCTGAGAGACTTTAAAGTTGGGGATCTTGTGCTGAAAGAAAACCAACATAACTCAAACCTACCACCGCACTTACGAGATAAATTTATGGCCAACTGGTTAGGTCCATATATCATCTCAGAGAAGATAGGACCTGGAACATATCACCTAACATCGCTTGAAGGTGTTGAAGAGCTTGAGCCTCTCAACATTCTTCATCTTAAGGCATTCCACACATAAAAATAAAAAATTCAAAAACATTCAAATTAATCAAAATTTCAAAAACAATTGAAAAATGCATAAAATTTCACAAACAAATAAAATTGCAAAAAATTCAAAAATATCAAAAATATTTACAATACATTTGCATTTTACATTTTGCATATGCATTCATTTAATTGCATTGCATTAGGCATGTTCATCCATTGCACTTGCATTAGGATAGGTTGTGTTTACAATCTTACAAATGACACCACATTTGTATCTCAATCATGCATCTATTCATCATCATCATCCATCACCCTTGTGAGTAATTATGTTTTTCAACACAACCCCTCCTATTGCTATAAGGAATATACTAGGGTTTTTCGGTCATTCAACCATACCTAGTGATCTTCTCAGATTTTGTAGAAAGCTATCTTTGCTTTTGGATATGAGGTCTAGTTTTGATAGCACCTAGCATATGTCAAAATCCCATCACTAATTAAACACATTAACAATCCTAGTCTAGACAAGGAAAGATGAACACTACAAAGTGGTCCTAGTCACCTTAAGCGAAAGGTTTTTACTTGCTCATATTGTGATGCGCATGGTCTAGAGTGTTGATCATTGACAAAAGGACAAGCTCCCCCTACCCAAAGAAATCCCTTGCTTTCATAAAAATAAGAAAAATCCCAAAATAAAAAAAAAAATCCCTTGCTCAAAAAAAATAAAAATGCAAAATAAATAGTGATTTTCATCACTAAGCATGAGCAAGTATCCCAATAAATGTGAAGAAAAGAAGGGGGTGAAGAGCTTGAATCCTTGGAATGTTCACTACTCGAAACCATTGAGTGATCCCCAATACAACAATGGGCTGAATGAATCCTACCTGGCATTGGGGTAGTTCTAAGCAATTTACAAATGAGCTAGCTTTAGGTGGCCTGTATTACCTAGTGGTCTAGTCTAACTACATCCAAACTTAGGATCATGATGAACATTTGGTGATCCTCATTACAACAATGGGCTGAATGAATCCCACCTGGAAATGAGGTAGTCTTATGTCTCATCTAATATATTCATTTGCACACACAGGGATAATGAATATCTTGGTCTTCATAACAAAAACTTTTATCTTTCAAGAGTCTAGTATAGTCATTATACAACTTTTGATTAATCAACTAGGGTGTTTGAGTCTCATGGAAAACCTCAAAAATCCCTCATAGCAACAAATCATCTCATCTCATAAATCATTACATATCACAATTTTCTCATATCACATATGGATGCTTAAATGATTAATTCTTATGATAAGATTTAACATTTACATTCATGATTTTTATACATTCTGTGGTGTCATCCATTAGATTGTTAAACACATATTACATTCATTCCTTATGTTTTAAGTGATTAAAGCATACAGGTTCATTTACATTAGATCACCATCATGTAAATAATGCATTACATACATTGCATTCATCATATCATAACAAATAAATTAGATGCATACAATTAAATCAAAATTAAACATGCATTTAACACAAATTAGTGCATCCATATATGCATACATAGTAGTCCATCTACACATCTAGATCACAACATCTAATCATACATCATCTAGCTAGTGCATGTCATCAATACATCACATCATATAGCAATAATCAAATCATCTAAG
Organism: Wollemia nobilis; assembly: GCA_028583015.1. Taxonomy (NCBI): domain Eukaryota; kingdom Viridiplantae; phylum Streptophyta; class Pinopsida; order Araucariales; family Araucariaceae; genus Wollemia; species Wollemia nobilis. The sequence goes on along the minus strand of JAQPPZ010016710.1, from coordinate 6,933,660 downwards.
CATTGCATACATATTGCATCACATGAACATACAATAAAGACATAATACACATAATGAGCAATAAAATATAATATCATATATATTTCAATGTCTCAGTACATCAAGGTTCAAAATACCCATAGGCTACAACTACTGTAGGTCATCCGACCTTACACTAAAAAATGATACAATGTCATCATGCCATATCATACTAGGCCTGCACCCCTTGGCTCGCCCCACCCTCAGCTCCATCTCTACGATGATGGCTAGAGCTCCCTCCTCCTGATCTCTCAGATTGGGAAGTAGTCCTATGGTTGGGCCACATAGATGACTACCTAACTGACTCCTCCTAGTCTTTGAGTCCTTATGGTGCTAATATTCTAGAACTATCCCATCATGTAGTAACCTCAACCTCTAAGTATGATGTATAATATGAACTATACGTATTATCATATATGGCCTATAGTTTTTAAGCTCTACCCCATGATCCAACCCTACTAGCCCTTAAATAGTTGGTACAACCTATCCATATGAGCAACCTCTAGTTCTACATAGAGCATCCTACTCACTAGTTAGAGCACCTATAGTAGTGCTCATCATATCTCTCTTTGTGAGCTGATCTATCTTGGTCAGTATTGAATCTAGTTGAGTCTAAAGAGAGGTCCTCTCCTCCTCATACCCTCACCATCTGGCCTACCCTACTTCTAGTTGGCTCTGTGTTATAGTGAGAGAGGTATCCCACTCTAGGATCTATTATTGAGTCATCTATAGCTCAGCCTCTATACTATGTAGATCTTCCTAGAGAGGAGACTCCTTCTCCTCTAGATCTACCTCCTCCTCCTCCTATGGTGTTGCCTACTCCTTTATAGCCTAGCCCCACTCCTCCTCTATCCTAGGCTACACCCATCACTCATCAGGATCCTCCTCAGGTGCCTCATCCCTAGATTACCCTAGGCTACCACCACCCTGCCATAGCTATGTCACCCACCACTGGGTGTACGCCTTTGTAGTCTTAGCATCTACTATATTGATATCTATTGTAGGAGGATCTACCTCCTCTACTAAAGCTATCACATGTGGTATTGGGAGATCCCTCTCTACTTGAATGCATTAGTATAAAATTAGCTCTAGTGGGATATCCTATCGAATCCCAAACTACCTGGTCACCTGAGAGAAATGAAAGAACTCTCTGATGCCTCCCTTGCACTTAATAACCCATCGATCATGCCTCATCTGAGCTAAGAATATGTCTACCTCAGGCCAAGTAGGGTCTCTAGATGATATCTCTCATCTGTAGGCTAGGTAGAGTGCCTACATAGTGTGCCAAGTCCCCTGCATGATGATGACTCCATCGCTCCTCTACATCTCATGGCCATCTAGCTCCATAGCACTAGGACCTCTATGCTATCGTGGTGATCTCTTAGGGTATCCTTGTTGGGTGGTCTACTCTGATGTGCTCCTAGCCCCAAATCTATAGGATTAAGCTACATGCTACCCTAGCCTGGCCCCATCATTGAATCTTATACAACTCATCATAGAGTTGTGCTAATAGAGCACTCCCCTAAGCCATAATGATCGGCCTAGGGCTATCCACCAAATCTTGCACCATAGCTAGGAGGTTCCATGGGAACCTCACTCCTAATGTATCTAGTAGAAGCACGTTGTAGATAATGTGCATCAAGATGGCTTAGCATCATGAGAATACATCAACCTGATACCAATGAGTGATAGGAACTCCTCCATGCTGAATATCTGCTAGAGTTGCACGTGCTTGGTCATCAAAAACCCTATCAAATATTGCTGCTCTATGTTCGGTAGGTGAGGAGATGATGGCTTCTCCATCGAAAGGGATCTTGAAGATCCTATATACATCCTTAGGAGTAATGGTCATCTCATTAGTTGAGAGATGAAAGGTGTTGGTCTGATAGTCCCATCTGTGGGCCAAGGTTGTGATGTAGGCCTGATCTAACATTATCATCGATAATCTAGTAATGTACATCAATCCTCATGCATCAAACCAAGCCTAGTTTATGTGATCCATAAGGGGTAGTAACTCACCTAGCAACTCAGGCTCTTGAGCCCATGCTATCAAGAGCTAAATGTGCAAAATAAATGCATAATCAGATGCACTTGCATAAAAACAAAAAAAAATTCCTAAGGTTAGTGGTCGCTCATGCTGATAGTAGCTGTTGTAGTAGCCATCGACGTCGATAGTGGCTAGCCACCAATGGTCAAATTTTTGACCATTGGGGTTTAAACTAGTTGCCCTCAGTGATAGTGACCCCTCTTTTCCAATTGGGGGCTACCTTGAGTGATAACGACTATGAGGTGACATGCCAATGACGTTCATCCCTCACCCAAAAATCCAAAAAAATTGAAAAAATCTAAAATCTAACGTAAACCCACCTAAATTAGCCTAGTTCTAAGCCTAGCTATGGGTGTGGTTCATTACCAATAAGTTTAATGAGGTTAATTTAACCAATTTCTTAATGAGGTTCATTTTACTGATTAAATGAAAAGGTTAGGGTTTGAGAGATACCCGTGAAGCTCTGACTCCTCCGCTCGTAGATGCCTCATCTTGCTCCACCATGGTGTCAGGTAATTTAGTAATGTTCTGGATCACTTTCTCACTCTCTCCTTAGAGCTCACTATTGCAAATTTTTGGCTAGAAAATAATGAAATTGAAAACCCTAATTTTTCTTATATATTTTTCAGTATTTTTGTGACCATTGATGGCATCAATGGCTAGAAAGTATGGTCCACCTATGCTGATAGTGACTAAGAAATTGCAAAAGTGGGCCACTACTACTGATAACAACTAAGAAGCAATAATAAATGCACTCAATTTCTCACCATGGGAAGATTCAAAATGGACAATTAAGCATATCTACCAGTCCAAAATCATCAAAAATCATCAAAATAACAAAAAAATCAAATAACATCAAAATTTCAAATGCACCTCGTACCTAGTTATTTACCCTATACACTTGGTGGTTGCAATGACTTGCACTCCATGCAATCCGATAGGATGAGTAAATTACCATAAGGTCATTTGAGCCAAATTAGTCATCATTGAATTGAAATGCTTCACTTCACCCTCGAAGAAGGCCATGATGGTCAGACTACCCCATGGGAATGAGGCATTCATTTCCTTTCTTCTATGACATTTTCATCATATCATCGAGTGATTCACCACATGCTAAATGGAATTGCTATCATCTTGATTCCCTAAGAAGGCCATTACGATCAAACTGCTCCATGGGATAGAGATGTACAATTACTATTAATGGTTAAAATCACACCTGTAATAGGACCTACCATATAACAACAAAGCAATCATCTTAAATCATCCAAATCAATCATCTTGGTCAAGTGACTCATCACTTTAATTAAATTGTCCTTTCCTCATCGACTCATCACTTGAGGGGGTAGTCATAATATCAAAATCATAATCAAAATCAACAAAGGATCACTCGATCATGTCAAATTGCATTCATCTTATGAATCATTTCTAACAACTATCATAAGCTTACCCTTCTTCTAGGGAAAAAGCAAATATGTCAGTTTAAATCTTGAAGCTCTCCACCTATCGAAACAATAGTAGCACTGATGCTACCCGATCATCGTTGGACATGTGAAAGCTTTACAAATTTAAGCCTTCCATCCTATTGGAAGCAATGATTCTAAGATGTGCATCCTTTGCAATATTGGGCATCTAATGTTGATCAGATCAATGATCATCATTTAACCTACAACATGGCTTTAGGTGGTCTATTTTTTCTCAGCATTGTGTTTTCCCACAATGCATCCCAAAAGGGGTATCTGTAGACACCTAAAACATGTCATGTTTAGGAGACTACTCATATGGGCATCTTTGCAGACCATATGAATGATCTTGGACCTTTCCAAGAGCTAGTAGTGGTTTTAACCACTCATTTGGGGTAGTCTTGCCCTATCCAGGCTCAACTATTGATGCTTAGAGTGGCTTCTATCCTAGCCACTGATGCTTAGGGTGACTTCTAGCCCATCTACTAACACTCAGGGTGGCTAGCTCTAAAACTATCTTGACCTTATGAGTTGAGCCAAAATTAGTTGTAATGACCAAATGCAACTGATCTTGGGTGGTTTTGGGTGAGGAAGCTTCTGGATGCTTCCTCCCAACTGCTCTAACCTCTCAATTCTTGATCTTGGCTTCTCAAGGAAGCTAGGATGAGGAGTTGAGAAGGCTATAAGACCCCCCTCCAAATTGGAGAGAGGTCTAGATGAAAGATAATATTTTATGCAGTGAAGCCCTATCGAATTGGAGAGCCAATTGACAACCCTTGAGAAGAGTAACAAGATGCTACCCAATTGTGGAGTCATCAACCTTGAACATACAATGGAGCTTCCAAAGTATTGAGAAGCATATCTCATAATTCTTTGCCAATCTAACATGAATTATACCAATTTCAACCGCCAATCCATATTTGGACACGAAGGCGACCCTTGACCATCAATTCAACTGGTGAATTGTGTGTTGCAGACCTTGATTCAAGAGGTAGAAGTTTCAGTTCATGGTCATTGTCACTAACAATGGCCTGCAGGCCTCTGCCACTAACGACAACAATGGCTAGGGTTTGATGCATGATTTACTCAGTTTTAGCCTAGATTCTTGTTTATTCTTGCTTTGCTAGCCTAACTTAGGGTAGATCTATCATTTCCACTACATTTGCATGGTTCATTATCAATTTTAGAGGTAGCTTTACCTTGATTTAGTCATATTTGCTAGATTCAATTAATCTCCTTAGATTAGCTTTATTTCATGTTTTTATTGCAAATTACATGGTAGATTGACTAGATTTCCATGTTTTACTACATGCTTTGCATCAATTTAGCTATTTCTTGATCATCTTTGCATATCTTTATGCTTACTTTCAAGATTAGCCATACTTCTTGCATCTTTGTCAAAAGCCTCATCATGAGAGGCCTCATATGCTTTTAATTGTGCTTTGTTGTTTCTTGTATGCAGGTTACAAGATCTTTTCAAGCTTCAAAGCATCCTCAACATCAAGTTCCTCTTGGAAAATAGAGAAGAAGGCATCCTTATAAGCCCTCAAGCAGTTTTGGATGGAGATATGAAGACCAATTGAAACACATCTTCCCCCATTTTGGGGTTATTTGTTTATTGTAACAATTGTATCAATATTTTGGTATCCCTAAGAGGGATAAATATGTAACAAGACTCATTTGATTAATAAAGAGAGCTTCCCTTTGTTATTTCCTTCTTTTTATCAAATGTATGCTTAGATTACATGTTTTTCCTTCTTTCTGTTGCAATATCAATAGATGTGTGGTCTCCGTAGCCTTCTAAATTAAGCTATCCATCTTGTCTACATGATGAGCTATCTTAACTCAGATGTAGTCTTTCCATAACTTAGTTATAAATATTCCTAAGGGTTCTCAATCCCTTAGATCACCTATGTTCACCCTAAGGGGGTCTTAATTCCCTTAGGTCACCTCTATTTTCACCCTAGAACTCAATATTTAATTTAATTTTTGTTGTTTTAGCAAGAAGGCAAGAATAGATACTAAATCTAAAAAAAACATAATCCATAAAGCATAAAAATATACTAGAAAGAAAGCAACATTTAAAGAAGGTAAACAATAATTGAGAGGAATTTAAATGTAAAACATAAATAATTCATAGCAGAAATCTAAAGATACATCATCCAAACAATTAAGTAATTATTACATATAAGCAAGTATGGTAAATCCTTTATACTTCTAAAGAATAATATATTACATCAATTTCATCAAGGAAATATCCCCATAATTAATCTATTTGCATAAGTAAATCATTATAAGTAGAATCAAACCGATACATTGGTTCCAACTGCCTCCTTGGTCCTCCTTTGCTTTCCATTGATCATTTGAGGATAGTAGAGGATCATGGAACTCATGGTTCAGGATAGACATACCTCTAAATGCATTTACCATTTACTTTGCCAAATTGTAACTATACAAACTAAATTAAAGTATTTAACCATCTACTGCATAGTTGATATCATAAAAATCACCATATTTATTTTTCCCTCTCATTACCCAATGAGAGTCTTTCAACGAATGTAGCTAGATCATAGATCCTACTTTAATCAATTTCTTTCCAACCTTCATTTAACAAATTAAAGTCCCATACCTTTAATCCTTAAATAAGCTAGGTTCCTTTATTCCATAAATCAAGTCTCATTACTTTTTTTTTTTTTTTAAGCGAAAAACCCCTTGTGGGGCCGCCTTGGTCTAAGAGACCATGAACAGGGGATTCTACACCATCAAAGTCACCCGGGGGTCGCACCCAGCCCTGCCCGCACCAACATTATCAATTGGATTTTGGGTACCCAATTCAGATTTTTGGTAGGGTGGAGATTCGAACCTAGGACCTCCCTTGGAGGATTTCCCTCTCCTCTCCAACTCACCTACAAAACCTGGGTAATCAAGTCTCATTACTTAATCTATAAACATTCACTTTATTTAATAAATCAAAGCTTTACCACTTTAATTCATAAATAAATCATTTTTATTTTACTTTATAAATCAAAGTCCCATACCTTTAATCTATAAAATAAAAATTCACTTTATTTACTAAATCAAAGCTTTACTACTTTAATTCATAAATAAATAATTTTACAAATCAAAGTCCCATACCTTTAATCTATAAAATAAACATTCACTTTATTTACTAAATCAAAGCTTTACTACTTTAATTCATAAATAAATCATTTTCCTTTTACTTTACAAATCAAAGTCCCATACCTTTAATATATAAAATAAACATTCACTTTATTTACTAAATCAAATCTTTACTTCTTTAATTTATAAATAAATCATTTTTCTTTTACTTTATAAATCAAAGTCCCATACCTCTAATCTATAAAATAAACATTCACTTTATTTACTAAATCAAAGCTTTACTTCATTAATTTGTAAATAAATCCTTTTTTATTTTACTTTATAAATCAAAGTCCCATACCTCTAATCTATAAAATAAACATTCACTTTATTTACTAAATCAAAGCTTTACTTCTTTAATTCATAAATAAATCATTTTTCCTTTATTTTATAAACCAAAGTTCCACAACTCTAATCTATAAAATAAACCATTCCCATTGTTCCATAAATTAAAGATTCATTCCCTTAACTAATAAAACAAACTATATTGTTTCTATTCAAATAAGCAAAAAAATTCTCTTTAATTATTTAATCACCCACTTAAAGGCATAACAACAGAATCCTATCAACCAAATATGGCAAGACCAATGTCTGCTAAACCCGAACCTAACTTCTAAGGATAGCACCGACAACCACGATCCCATCAGATTGGGCAGAGGTGATTTTTTCTCTAAGATTAACTAAAAGGAAGAGTCCTAGGAAGATGTTGTCATTGATGTTGTGCTTAAAGAATCTCCCGGCAACTACTAACTATTTTAACCTTCACCCTAGGTGGTACTAGGAAGGGTGGATTATCTAGAAAAGATACTCGGTTAGGTAAAACCCCATGTTCACTCAAATATAGCTCGATTCAGGTGGATTATTGACAAAAAAATGTTGGGCACGAATAAGCTTAAGCATATGATAACAACACTTAACACCTTAGAACATAGCCCATCGTAGATAAATTAATACTTTAGCAAAGGCCTTGCAGCATCCAACACAATAGCAACGAGTCACGGTACCTCCTCATAACAAGCACAACCTACAACACATATTCATAATAGGCAGAATCCATGGTGGTCAAAAAACTTACACAATACAAAGGTGCACAAGCTACCAGGTAACCATTGGAGGTTACAGTAACTATCCTAAGCCTAGATAGGTCTAGGATAGGTAAGGAGCATGATAGTGAGCTCCAAAAACTTGACAAAACCTGACTAAACCAAGGGGTAAATTAACTAACCTGACTCAAAGAGAAATATGACATAAACCATAACAACAATTCAGCAATCATATAGAGATTTATGTAAACTTTGTTACCAATTTGATATCTTCCACAACATGATGAAGGGATATTTTTTTACGTTGCTAGTTTACACCCAAGATACTGGTTTTTCTTCTAATTTGTTCCTTTGCATCCCAGTTCACTCGTACCTCCCATTAATATTTGGTCCTTTATATTTGCATATATGTGAGAAAATGCTCCCCACCTTCACATCTCTCTTCCCTAAGTATTTTAGCCCTCCTACTTTTTCTATCATCTCCATCCCGTTAACTCTCCACCAATTCATCATCACTTCTCTGACTCCCCTCCAGGAAGTTAAGCGAGGTAAGCTTTTTAAAAGTTTTTTAATTCAATCCCCAAAACTTTATCATTAATGTGACCTTACCCAAGTCAGCGATGAAGCTTCCCCTTGTCAGCTTGATCAGATATTTTTGAAAGACGGTCTTCGAATTCAATTTTGCAAGACTATTTTATGCAGCTTTATATTTATTTAAGCAAAAGCTCTATTTTCTTTTAAATAAAATTTCTATTATCCTCGAATGAAAATTATATTATCCCTTAAATTAATACAACTATTATTTATAAATGAAAATATACTATCATTTAAAATAAAACCACTATAAGGTCTGAGGTATAGACCAAATGGTTTGATCAAACCCTGTAAGGGGGTGAAGGTCCAAGGTTGAAATCTCGAGCCTCATCGTACTGAATGATTGTCCCTTTCATAATGCTTTCAGTGGTGTAAAAGGTTTTAAATTATTTTGGCATGGTGGTTATAAGGGCGGACTGCACAAAGAACTGTGTGGCAACTTCTGGGGTGGACAACGCATAATACTATGGCGACCATAAAAGTAGGATAGCCTATCCGGATTCGTAGTAGCTACCTATTCCATCATGTAAATTAAAAAAATAAATAAAACCACTATTAATTATAAATGAAATTCTATTATCATTTAAATTAATACAACTATTATTTATAAATGAAAATCTACTATCATTTAAAATAAAACCACTATTAATTATAAATGAAATTCTATTATCATTTAAATTAATACAACTATAATGAAAATCTATTATCATTTAAAATAAAACCACTGTTAATTATAAATGAAATTCTCATTTAAATTAATACAACTCACTTTTCATATATATTTTATATATACATAGAACATAGAATAAAACGTTTTCTTATCGAATACCAACATCATGCTATTCTTTGGAAAGTTTAAGTGAAACAAGGAATTTCCAAAGGCAACCAACTTATGCATGTTTTTATTTTCCAAACCACCAATGTAGATAGTGATGAAGTAATACAATTAAACATATGCAACAGACAAAAAGAGAGTCTTTCCATCAACCTAGTCATCTGTCTTAGCCCAATATTTTACGATAGCTACTAGGCTATCAACTAGGGCTCAAGGTGGATAGCTATTGATAATTATCCCTAATAAAATGCATGCCTATATGAAGGTATATATCCATGTTACCCCTGAGTTACCTTAGTCATCACTTCCCCAACCTCAAGTAACCCCACTTTTGGTGGATGATTCTACCTCTTCCACCCAAAAGTGTACTTGATCCTACATATTTGGAAATATGTCAGCAGTACCATGATCTTCCAAATCAACTAAATATTTCATAGTTGGTTCAATTGCTCAAACTAGGTATTAAAGCATCATTCTTTGTGCCAAAAAATCCTGCCAGGGAGGGTCATGACAAAATTTTTATGAAAAAAATAAAAAGGATAGAAATTAAAGTTAGATTGGGCTTTCTTAACCATTGAACAATATTGAAATGGATTAGGGTCACAATGGATGGTAATAAGTTGATTCTTAAATTCATATTTCAAACATTGATGAAGGGTAGAAGGGACAACCCTCATGGCATGGATCTAAGGGCATCTAAGAAGAAGATTAAAATATGTTGGGAAAGATACCACATAAAATAAAGTGTCTAAGATCTTGGGTCCTACCCTAAGTAGAAGGGATAAAATACCATAAGCTTTTTGGTACTAGTTGTTGAAATCCTTTATGATGACATCAAATTTGGTTAAATCTTCCTCTTTTAGTCAAAATTTTTGGAAAATTTTATAAGTGAATATATTGAGGGAGGAACCATTGTCCACCAATATACTCTAAAAGAACATTTTCCCAATATATCCAATGATGTAAAGGGGAGAATCCCATTGTAAATTTGAGGAAATAAGATCGTCATCATAAAAATATTTGTGATTTATCCTGAGAGTGCCTGCAACATTGGCAAGGTTACTAGAAGGAAGATCTTACGGGATATATTGTTGACTTAGAAGCTTCAACAAGGCTTCCCTATGAGTAGATGAAGTTTATAGAAGCTCTAATAGGGATATCTTGGATGGTGTGTTGTTCAACTATTTTTGGAGGTTTAAGGAGACTTTTGGTTGTGGCTTCAACACTAAGGTTGGTTTTTCTACACTTTTTCTCCTTTTTTGGGTGCTCTTAAGAACTAAGGGTGGTGTAGAAGGTTGATTTGAAGTAGAACTTTTCTATTCTAAATTTTTTTGAATTGGTTGATCTTGAGTTTGTTGTCTTGTGGTAGTTGTCATCATACCAACGATGGTGTTGTAGGGAGGTGGTACATTATTATAGGACACTTGGTTGGTTTTCTTTTGTGCATGATTAGGCAGGGGATTTTGGAAGATCCCCATATCTTGATTTATTGTAGTTTTTATTGAGTGGTAGGTTGATTAGTTGGTAGTTTGTGGTTAGGATTAGGTTGGGAATTATCCACAAAAAAGTGAACTTTTATTAAATTATTGAACCATGTATTTCAACCTCTTACATGAAACTACCATACGCCCTTCCAATCTATGATACTTGCAATGTTGATTAGGCTTATACCAAACTATCATTGTGTTGGGTTATCTTATGGGAGGTATTTCAATCATTTTAGCTTCCAAAAGTTGCTTAAGTATAAAAAAACGGAGTTGGTTAAGTCTAGTAAAATTCCATGGTGGGGGTAATTAGGTTTTGCTAAGTACCAACTTCTATAAGGTACTAGCAGTATTGACATTGTTGGTTTACCTATTATTTGTTACCCCATCACCAACTACATGATTGTTCTTATATTGCATTTTCATGGTCTTTTCCTCTTATTTCCTTGGTTTAAGCTGACCTCTTTGAACAAGAGTCTTATTTACTCTTCTTGCCAAATCTATTGCCTATTTGAAAGAGGTAATGATTATTATTTCCAACTCATATGAGATCTGCTCTTGAAAGTTATCAATAAAGATATCTAGCATATCTCAAGGAGGTAGGGTGTATCTTAACCATCCAACTAAACTCCTCCATTGAGATAAAAAGTATAAAAAACCTTCATCCTTACCTTATTTTAAGAGGTATAAATCTTGGAAGGTTACTCATTTCTCCATATAAGCTCCAAATTGTTGAACAAGCAACTCAAATTTTTCCTCAAAATTTCTTAAGGAAAGGTGGGATAGTTGATAATACATTCCAAAACCATACCACAAAGGCTCTTAGGGAATGTATTTAGTAACATATCATCATTTATAATATCATGACATGTTATTCTATATTCTTAAATGTTTTATACGGTCCTTTGTTCTATTATAAATAGATAAAATGGGTGTTGAAAAATGCTTGGGGTAGGGCCTAGAGGCTACTATAGGGTCTAAAGGCTGATTATACATTTCCTTATAGTTATAGGTGAAAATTAGAGCTTGAAGTGTATCCATTCTTAATGCTAATTGTTTCACTATACTTGTCATACTTTTCATGCCTATATTGTTGTTGTGCAATTCTCCTAGATTCTCTAAAGGCAGGTTATAACTATTATAGGTAGGTTTTTGAAAGGGAACTTGGTTAATGTTGGAGACATTGACACTGTTATGATATGGTATATTTTGTGTAGAATATTTTTGTGGGATTAAATTTGCATTTGATGGAATAGAAGGAGGAATTTTGGAAGAAGGAAATTGCACATTATTTTGGGATGCACTACTAGTTGGAGGAGGCTACGATATTCTCCCAATGTTTGTGGTTGTTGTAGTAGCATATGTGGGTTTATGAAATGGATTAACATTAGGAGAAGATTGAAACAAAGGATTGATGTGAATGTTTTGAGGAGAATTGACTTGATGATGATATGTTCTAGCTTCATTGAAGTGGGTGTCTCTTTCCAAGGCTTCATTCAGGGCTTTCCTATGTTTCTAGAAGAAATTTAAGATAATATTATGTGATTTTAAGGTGACCTAACCATGAGGTCCTTCAATAGGATCAAATTCATCACCAATATTTATGTCCTCTTATTCTTCTAGATTGGGATTCTCCCTATCAATTTGATCATCCTCATGGCATAGAGGATTATCTTCTTGCTCTATCATATTTAGCTTACTCCTAAGGTTTGGGGCCATAGGATTAAGAGAAATAGAAAGGGATAAAAGCTAATGCAAAAATACAAAGGACACAAAGAATTTATTAATATTTTGTTTTATTTTTCTAATCTATGCAAACATATTTAATTTTTTTTTTACAGTTTTAAAAACAAAAGATGCAAAAGGATACAAAGGGAAATGGTTTCCTAAATGGATACTAAGGATTTGTTTCATGTCAAGTTCACCAAAGATGTAGAGGGGGAAAATACCCACCATAAATTATTCTTGATGGATCCGTTGGGAGCCAAGGTAACTATAAGGCTATTATTCTCTACACTCGAGGGCTTGGGAATCGAAGGGTTCACCAAGAGTGATTTTACTACTCACTCCAAGTTTTATATGGGATTATTAGTGTGTTTATTTGAACAAGCACCTAAGTTTTAGCTTGACTAAGATTTAAACTATAAAGAATTAAATAACAATGTAGGGCAAACAATAATGCAAGCAAACAAATAAATATTCCTAGAATGATTCTTTATTTCAATGAAGACTAATATTAATTTTGTATAGAGATAAAATATTTCCTTTTTAAAAAGGGTCCTATAGGTCAAAATTGACTACATCAAGAAAAATAAGGTAAGGAACTCTAAATTTTTTTGAAAGTTGCATAAGGGTGATTTTGGGTGCAACATTGTAACATGACTCAATGTTGTGATGATGATGGCCTAAAAATTTCTATGTATAAAATAAATTTTGATATTGCAACATGCCTCCATGTTGTGGTCATTGAGGTTCAAAAGACTCAAAGTCAAGGAGATGTCACAAAATAACAACATATCACATTATCGTGGTCACAACTATTGAAAAGGTCGAAGGTAGGAAAAATCATGAGATCATGATCTACTACTCTATCACAGTCTCAGAGACTTCAAGATGCTTAAGGAAAAAATAACATTACATCATGACTTATCTTCTCATCGTGGTCTCAAAGACTTGAGGAGCTCCAAAACAAGGAAAGGGTGTGATGCGGTAACATGTTTACCCATCGTGGTCACAAAGACTCAAGGAGCTATAGAATTAGGAAAGGATGTGATGTAGTGACAAGTTTCTCCATCATGGTTGTAAAGGTTTGAAATACCCAAAGGCAACAAAATGCCACAACTTTGTGACATGTTCACGGGTCATGATCATAAAGACTTAGGAGGCTTTGAAGGAGAAATAAAGATGTGACACCATGGATGGTTTCAAATAAGGATTTGAATGGAAGTATCATGATTCCATGACATGTATCCATGTTGTAGGCATAGAGGCCTAGGACCATCAAAGGCATAAAAAATTAAGGTATCACAATATGTCTCTATGTCATGACCTTGATAGTTGTAGAAAATAGAATCTTCAAAATGATTTCTATCTTTCATGTCTATTATAGATCAATTGTGGGAGATTACCTAAAGAATGAGTAATGGACTAGGTGTAATTTCATCCCCACCACTCTCTCACATGTAATAAATGGTTGATCCATGATCAGGAATCAAGTGTGTCATCCTAATTTAGGTTGGCAACGCTACATGGTGTCTTTGTCAACCTAGTTATATAACATTTTGTTTTGTAATAAATTTTCAAATAAAAAATATTTTTGTAATTTAAAATTATTGAACCATAGGAAGGATTATAAATAAGAGTAATGGCCTCTTTTGAAAGGGTCATCTCTTAGGCATTTACAAGTTGCATGTATGAAGAGTTTTTGAAGAAAGTAATACAACTCGGTCTTCTATTTGGCCTCTGGTTCACTATTTTGTAGAACATGTATGTATGAGTGGATGATTATTTCTATTTTAGCTAGATAAATGTGTATGGCATTAATTATTATCTCTGGATTTCTATACATGCTCATTCTCTAGTCCTAGAATTTACAATCTATTGGGTTGAAAATTAGAAAGATATTGTTTTGCATCTTATAAAAATTGGTTGGTCTGTTAGGAAGTTTGGATGTTTGTTTTGTTTCATAATCTTCATGCACTTCTTGATGTTGCTTAACCTGTACCACCTTAAGTTCTAGCTTTAACTACATTTATTTATTTTTGCACCCTTTTCCCATCATAGTTTTGGCTAGTTAGAACCTTACAGGAGCCATCCTTCTCTGGAGATTGACTTGGATAAGCCTTGTAGCTTGATCGATCATTCAATGTTGTCCAAGTCTAAGGCACACATTTTACCATAGGTAGATTTTGGACCAACAATTTTTGGCATGCCCATGGGACCAAATCCCATCACTCACATAGGTTAGAGATTTGGTGTTTGTCTTTGCCCTTTTAATATCAAAATCACCTGGTGACTCCATTCAAAAGAGAAAATCCAGAAAAAGCTTTATATCCATTTGTTGTTTAGCCTTTAAATTCATGATCACAAGACAAGCAACCAAGAACTCAAAGGAACCCATAGAGTTTTTGGAACTACATATAGGTAGTTTTAGAACTCATCCTATTTTGTCCTTTGGATCAATGTCACCTTTAGTCTTTACTAGAGCCTTGACTAGTACAACCAATCCAGTTCCTACTATCATAGCCCATATTACTCCTTCAATCCCTATCAACATAGTAGCTACAATGGCTATCAATCATAATCAAAATGCTCTGAATTATCCTACTTGGAATCATTCAGGTCCCCTAAATTTGGCTATCCAAAATCCTATTCCCTAAGCAGCCTTAAAGGCACTCCCAACATATGATGGCACTAGCAAGACCACCTATGAACATTTTTAGGATGTTGCATCATTGGCCACTATTCATAATATTCAACAAGAAGATGTGATGATCATATTGCTAGTCATATCACTTAGAGGAAAAATGCTATACTGGTATAGAAGTCTACCAGATCAAACCATAACCACATGGGCTGAGCTTATCGGTAAACTTGTAGAAGAATTTAATGAGCAAGCAGATCCTTTCTCCCTGCTCACATAGTTTACTGTCATACAAAAGCATCCTCAAGAAGAGATAGTAGATTTCAATATTAGATTCAACCATACATGGAGAAGAGTACTTGATGGTCTCAGACCAATAAATGAGCAAGCAATGTATTATTATCTGAGGGTTTTTAACTTAGATCTAGGCATGATGATAAGATAGTCTCATGTGTGCACCTTTCCATATATTTTACAAGAAGCCTTGAAGGAAAAAAAGGACCTCATTGCTATAGGAAGGTTACCTCCAAAAATAATAATGCCCATTTTTCTAGAATTTTCTCAAGTATCCAGTGCAAGTACATCTTACCCTACCACCACTCCTATAGTGAATCCCCCAGATGGCCTAAACCACCAATCATTCCAGCATTTCTAGCTCCACCTACATTCCCTACTTTACCCCCAGTCCCTATAGTACTTGCCTTACCAACTCTTGATCCTCAACTTGTGGTCCTTCAAGAAATGCAAACTACCATGAAGAACTTAACCAATGAAATCACTTCAATGAAGAGAAGGGAGGCTGAAAGAAACTTTCAGCCAAGAAGGTTCCCATAGGTAACAAGATATCAAGCTACCTCAACTAACAAGTATCTAAAAAGATCAAATGCAGTATATGCAAATTAGGAGAATGAACCTTCCACATCCTCATCTGAATCAGATTATTGGTGTTCTACATGCAATGATCCACATGGTGAAATTTTATGTATGATTCATCAACACCATGTCCAGAAGGTAACTATTGAGAAAGTAAAAAGAACCTAGAAGGGGTAAATAAATATGATCAGAGAAACATGACATAACTTCATGATGCCATTAGTGGAGCAGGTTGCAGTCTTGACAAGGTCAAGGAAGAAGCCTCTCCAAGTAGATCCCAAAGAGTTGGATCCTTTAAAAGTACCTTTAAGAACAAAGGATCAGACTAAAAGTGAGGCTCCCTAAAGCGCTACATTGCAAAACCTAGTTCAAAAATAGAGGATGGAAACAAGCAAAAATGATGTTGCATAAAAGGAGGTTGAGACTCAAGAACAAGCAAGGGACAAGTTGAGATACCCCTCTTTAACTAAGCGAAAAAGAGTGGAAGCAACCCAAGGATATAGGAACATGTATGATCAACCTTCAAGAGAAAAATATAAATAGTCTGATGCACCTACTTTTAATATTGTTGAAGAACTGAAGAAGACACCATCAAAAGCAAGCATGTATGATGCATTGATGCTTCTAGGATAGATTGATTTGCTGCAAGCATCCCTCAAATCAATAAAAAACAAGGTCAGAATCCACCCTTAGTTGAACCTAGCATAGGCCATCCCAACACAAGCAATAGGAAATAATAGGCCCCCTCCTTTCTATCTATCACTACAAATGGAAGGATGGGTGGTACATAATTGCATAATAGATTTAGGTGCAGCTACTACAGTAATGCCCAAGGTTGTATGTGATATCATGGGGATGGAATACACCATAAGTAGTCTAGGAGTACTACAATTAGATGGCACCCTAGTTAAGACTATGGGGGTGATCAAAGATATTCCCATAGTGTTGCATAGAATGCCTCAGATTATAGTCATACAAGAAGTGGTTGTGGTGGACTTGGAGCCTTATTTTAGGATGTGTCTTTCAAGGGATTTCACAACCAAGATAGGAGGGTATTTGTCTCTCGACTACTCACATATGGAGATCCCATACAAAGGTAGAAAGATAAAAATATTCAATGAAAAACCTTCTTCCTTCCATATTGAGAAAATTAAAGAGGATAGCAAACATGCTAATAATGTTAGCATGCTTACTGAAGAGATTGAGGAGATAGATCTGATGGAAGAAGTTCTAGAGGAACTCCAATATGAAGATCAATTTTCTTTGAAATATTTCAATGCTATGATTGAAATAGGGATTGGAACCTATTCAATCACAAAATCTAAAAAGGTTGAACCCCCACTCTACTAGAACAGGATTCCTCCACAATCCAGATCTGGAAACTCTTCTTTGATGGTGCTAGATGTAGAAATGGGGTTGGAGCAGGTATAGTGTTAATATCACCAACAAGAGCTAAAAATGTTTTTCATACATATTAACATGGAGCTACAAAAATAATGCAATAGAATATGAGGCACTTTGCTTAGGTCTAAAGAAGGTTGAGAAGTTAGGGATCAAACAACTACAAATTTTTGGTGATTCAGAGTTGATAGTAAACCAGGTCACAAAGAAATGTATTAGTAAGCAACATTACCTCAAAGCCTACCAAAATAAAGTGTGGGATCTATTTGAAGCTTTTGAAGCTTTGAATATCAAGGCCATTCCCAGAGGATATAATACCCATGTTGATCTGTTAGCATTTGTGGGAGCCAATTATTGTCCAATAGCCAATGTCATACAAAAATCAAAGACAAGTAAGGCTAATATATAGACCTTTTATTCCTGATAAAGATACTTTTTGGTAGGTCTTTGAGAATGATGAACAGGTGGTAGATTTCCTAATATATGAGATGAATTGTTCAAGTGAACATGCCTTGGAAGATGAAGAAGATGAGGGACTGATTCAACTCAAGAACAATCATATACCAAAAGGTCTAATAACCCTTGAAAGTTTGTTTGATAGTAGTGACTGACCATTGGGCCACAAAATAAAAGTTGATAAGTAGGAATATAGGGAAATGCAAATAGAGCCTAGAAAGGTGCTTAAGGTTGGTGTTTAGTGTTCAAGAAGAGGTTGACCAAGTCCAGGAATTATGTAAAGAGTTCAATGATATTATAGCATGGACATATGAAGACCTCAAGGTGTACAATAAGTAAACAATACAACATACTATTGAGCTTGAACTAGGTTCAAAACCTTTTTGATAGAAGTAGAGGCCTATCAACCCAAATATAGAAGCCCTAATGAAGCAAGAGATATTGAAGCTCCTTAATGCTAAGATAATTTATCCTATCAAGCATTCAACATGGGTTTCTAACCTTGTGCTAGTCATAAATAAAAATGGGGACATCATATTGTGTGTAGATTTCAAAAATTTGAATAGAGCCTCATTGAAATATCACTATTCCCTTCCCCAAATAGACCAAATATTGCATACCATAGTAGGGGTAAAGAGATTTTCACTGCTAGATGGATTTTTTGGCTATAATCAAATCTGGGTCAAGGATGAAGATCAACACAAAACTGCATTCACTACCAAATGGGGAACATTTTCCTATCAACGCATGCCTTTTGGTCTATCCAATGCAGGGGCTACTTTCCAAAGAGCAATGGACTTAGCTTTTGGAGAACTAGTGAACAAAGTAATAGTCATCTACCTAGATGACATGATAGTATTCTCTCACAACAAAGAAAACATATAGAACATCTCAAAATGGTTTTTAAAAAGTGTAGAGAATTCAGAATCTCCTTGAATCCAAAGAAGTCTATCTTTACTATCCAAGAAGGAAAACTCTTGGGTAATGTTATTTTAGAGGCAGGGCTGGCCATTGACCCATATAGGGTGAAATCTCTCTTAGATCTCCCCTTGTCATTAAATAAAAAAGAGTTGCAATCATTTTTTAGGCAGATCAACTTTGTGCACAAATTTGTTGCAGATTTTGCACAAATAGTGAAGCCTATGATAGAATTGTTGAAGAAATATATGGACTTCAAATGGATAGACTTGTGAAAATATGCATTTAAGAAGATCAAAGAGGCAATTTCCCAAGCACCTGTACTCATCAATCCAGATTATTCAAGGGACTTCATTTTGTACGTAGTTGGAGAACAAGAGAGCTATGTTGTAGTACTTACACAAAAGGGAGAAGATAATGAGGAAAGGTCTATTGCCTTCCTAAGTCAAATAATGCAAGAACATGAAGAGAAGTATAACTTCATTGAAAAAAAAGTGTATGCAATCATGAAGTCATTAAAGAAATTTAGGTATTTCCTATCTCAAAGCAAAACATTAGTGTATGTTGTACACCCAGATGTTAGGAACTTCATAATTCAAGGAGAGTTAGGTAAGAAAAGGGCAGGATGGGTTACAAAAAATCAAGAGTATGATGTAGATATCCATCCCACCAAGCTAGTAAGAGGTAGAGCTTTATGTCAAGAATTGGCCAAAAGAGGTACAATAGACTATGTAGCATGTCAAGCACCAGGATTGGTTCAAGAAGAGGAGAAACCCCCAAAAATCTTAGATTGGGTTGATGAACTCATAAACTATTTTTAGATAGGAATATGCCCATAAAACCTTAATGCCTCACAAAGAAGAAGGTACAGGCTGCAAGCTTTGAAATATGTTTTGTTACCTGAAGGCTTATACAAGAAAAATCTAGATGGAGTTCTTTTGAAATGCATCAAGGATAATAAAAACAAAAGATTTTGAAGGAATTCCATGAAGGCTTATCTAGAGGACATTATTCACGCAAAAAAACTACATTGAAAATACTAAAAATAGGTTGTTACTATTCAACCATATTTTTGATATTTTCAAGATGACAAGGGTGTGTGAAGAATTCCAAAGACATGTGGGAAGGAATAGAAATACCTCTTTACCTATCAAGCCTATACAAGTGGAAGAACCTTTTCAGCAATGGGGACTAGATTTCATAGGGGTAATAGAACCAAATTCATCAGTAGGGCATAAGTATATTTTAACTACTACAAAATATTTCACCAAATGGGCAGAAGCCATATCCACAAAAAGGGTTGATCAAGAGGTAGTGATTGAATGTTTGAAATCTTTATTACAAGATTTGGCATACCTGATGCATTGGTTAGTGATAATGGCCCATCCTTCATTGGAGCAAAAATGATTGATTTTGCTAGAAAATATGGAATCTATTTGAAGACTTCCTCCAACTACTATCCATAGGGAAATGGTTTGGTAGAATCAACTAATAAGAAGTTTGCTTAGGATTCTGAAGAGAAATCTAAAAGATAACAAGAGGAGTTGGCATTCACTATTAAATCAAGCACTATGGGCTGATAGAATCACCATTAAGAAGTCTATTAACACATCTCCCTATGCTATGGTATATGGAAAAGAGGTTATTCTCCCCATACATATGGAAATACCTACTCTAAAATTGCTTGATCAGATTCATACTGTAGGAGGTGACCCAATGGAAGATAGGTTGATGCAACTTTTACAGCTAGAAGAACAAAGATAAAAGGCTTATGTGCAGTTTCAAAAACATCTAGGGGAAACCAAAGGATGGTTTGATAGGAAAACTACTTTCAAAAAATTCAAGGTTGGGGACCTGGTCCTGATATGGAGTGAATATAAAGCAAAGCCTGGGAATCACCAAAATTTTAACTCCTTTTGGGAAGGTCCATTCAAAAATATTTTTTAAGAAACAACACAATGCTTTCCAGCTACAAGATGAACAAGGAAGAATTCAACCAATCTCTATTAATGGTTTTCATTTGAAGCTTTACTTTCACTAAGAGTTTCACTCTTTATATTTAATGTAATATATGTATTATATTGTTTGTTTTCTGAATGCATCATGATGTTACAACATGTTTGAAGATCACAATAATTATAGCTAAGGCTGAATGAATATTCATGCAATGACATGTCCTATCATCATACTACGATAATAGAGTTTGAAAATCCCTAGAATAGAAAGTTGACACGGTGTTGTGATCCATCACCATGTTGTAGTAATCTAAAGATAAAACATCACCAAATACAAAAATAGCATGATCATGTAGTAAGAGAGAAAATTTCTTTTCAAATTTCAAAATGGAAAATAGGAAGTGTGACAGTCATAAATGTAAAGTTGGTTGTGATTCACCAAGCAGAGTGGTGCACAAATTGAAGTAGTAAAACCATCACACTGATTGATATGATAAGCAAATGGTATACCTTTACAATGATTGTACTTTGTCATAATTCTTACAGAGCTCTGTATACAGCAAGAAAACCCTAACAATTAATCCACTTTGTTAATTTTTTGTAAGATTGCTCCTCATCACTAAGGTTTTTTCTCATACCAATATTTTGAAAGAGTTTCAGTGAATCAACACTCAAGAAAATAATTGTAGCACAATGATAACTTTGTCTTCAGTCATTAGGGCTTCAACAGAGGCTAAGGATAAAAGAAAATTAAATTTTAGGACAAGGATACAAATATTGTAGATATGGTGGTCCCATGGAAGGGCACCAAATACCTCAGGACTGATGTTGAAGATAGGATTTCTGAAGCTATTACTTTTACATTTTATTCCTTGTTGTCTTTTTACATCTACACCCTAGCCCATCCA
Organism: Wollemia nobilis; assembly: GCA_028583015.1. Taxonomy (NCBI): domain Eukaryota; kingdom Viridiplantae; phylum Streptophyta; class Pinopsida; order Araucariales; family Araucariaceae; genus Wollemia; species Wollemia nobilis. Next base: position 6,912,146 of record JAQPPZ010016710.1, on the reverse strand, counting down.
TGCCCTGAATTGGTATACACCATAATAAAATATTATGACCCCAAGAATAGGATTATCCAAAATGGACAAGGGAGAACCGTGTTTACCCTTTCTCTTGATAGGGGGAATTTGGCTTAAACCCCCATTCCAATCACCAAATTAAAAAACCCTAAACTCTTTTCAATGTTGGCAATGTTTTCTAGACTAGCTTCAGATGAGGAGGTCCATGGTTGACAAATTTCTATAGCCCAATGCATATCAAAACCTAAATTTTATGACACTTCTATTATGGACCAGAGCACTAGGCCCATTTTCTTTGATTGGTCCCTCTTTTTGTACGATAAATTTATGAGAAGTTGATCAATTTAAAGAAATAATCCTGAACATCCTTCATATACCATTATCATCTAGCCTGGGTATTCTTATACTTTATTGCATAATAGATGCCTTGGATAGTTGTAATAGATTAAGATGAAAAGGGGAGACCTTTGCTAGTATATTTGTGGACCACTATGTTGACCACCCCTGAGACATACTATGATTTTAACAAAGAGTTATTATGACATGGTCTAAGAATTTTACATGGAGAAATGGATAGGTTGTCCCCAAAGGCTAAGAGTATCTTGCAAAACCCACATGCAGAAGAAGGAGATTGATTTTTTTCTTATGGATGGTACAGCCATCAGATTATACAGATTCACTAGAAATTTATTTTTACTCTCTCATTTTGTTATAGACTAGTTGTTTACAATGGAGTACTATAGACAAATCAATTATATTTAATGGTAAATTTGGAATTGGCATTGGCAAAAATGGAACTTGTACCTATCCAATCAACTTTGAGGGAATCATAATAACAAGGAAGAATAAAAATCATATTACCTAGGCTAAAATATTTGGGTCTAGTAGAGCTACCCCAGAGATGGAGGTATGACCCTATTGATAGGTTTGTGGAAAATCTAGATATCATTAATAGCTCCAGGGCTCCAAAGTTTTACAAAACATCCAGGGATCACATAGAGCAACACAAGAATAATAAGGAAGATGAATAACTAGAGTGGCATGTGGATAAAATGCAACCATTTCCCCCATGGCATAATTTCTATGAGAAAGTCATGGATTATGCTCCTGGGAATGAACCAACACATGTCTTAGAAGAATAAAATATTAAGCACATGTAGAATAAGTACAAATGGACTGAAGCCAAGATACATGTCTAGTGGATTATGAGGGTTGAAATTGATGACATCCCTTCAAGATATGGCCTTAAGAGCAATGATGATTTCTATCTTAGGTACAAAAAATATTGTGAGTCCTAGGTAGAGAATATTATAAAAAATTTTACCTTCAGTTTTCATCAAACTCATAAAGAAGAACACACCATGAGGGGCATAGATAAGGAGGTAGATGCAGGCAAAGGAAAAGCAATATTTTAGACTCTATAGAAAACTAAAACACATCATATTGAGGAGACTACCTATATGGATGCTTGAAGACCATATGAACAATCTTGGGTAGCCTTAGGGCTTAAACAGTGGTTTTCACCACTCAAAAAATGCACATATCCCTTTTCAACCCTGGTCATCCCTCCTAGGGACAACCTCTAGAGGTTGTCCTAACAAAATACAACCCTCATTCAAGGCCATACCACCCCAATATGGTCCCACCAAAATATAATTAAGAAAAAGAGCAATACATAATTGGTAGTCAAAAATACCAGTTAAACCCACACATGAACTCACACTAAAATTTTGCATGTGCATGAACCTGTATTAGACAAAAAAACATGATGTAATCAGTTCGCATGATATTTCAGAGAAAAACATTCACTTTCTCAATGTGAACTGATCCTTCACTTTTTCATGCATAGGTTGGCACTATTATTAGATTCATTTTGAGGAATATATATAATAGTGCTCACCCCTCTTTCAAAAATATATAAAGTTCTCAAATTTTAGGTAATGAAGTGACCAAATATCTAATAGCTTTCATGGAAATCGAAGTGTTATTCATCTCAACTCCCTAAGAAATCCATGTTGTTGGACTACTCCAAGGGATAGAGGTGTGCATTTCGTTCTTTCACTCGAAATTACTCGCTTGATTAGAATACCGATCCATACCCATCAAGATACTTCCAAATTGTAACCAATCCATCTAAAACACCACATATTGAACCCAAGATTCACCCTTGCATTGGCCTTAAAAAAACACTCATAGATTAGTAGTCATATCTCAAAGACATGGCCTACAAGTACAACCATCCAAAATAGAGATGATACCTAGGGTTTAGATTTGTTTTCTTACTTCTTTGCATAATATTCATTAGTAGTTTTATTATTTAAAATTCAGCTTAGGTAGATTTCATTCTATGCATGCATTTATCAGTTTTTGATTATTTATCACTTTCATTTATCAGTTTATCCACACATGTTATTAACCATTTTTATGTTCCTTGTGTGTATATTGTATATTTTCTACAAGGAAGGAGGAGAAAAAGAGTTTGACATCATCACCCCTTATGGAGGTCACAAAGAAACCCATTGTAGGAGGGTTCATGGATGTGAGAAGACTACATATGGTGTAAACACAACTACAAGAGACCAACAAAATGGACTCCAATTACATAACACAAATGCAATATAATGGAAGAAACCTGAAAATTGATATTCTTCTCATTCCTGAATTCACACCCCTTCTCCAAAAGAATACAATCCATCATATAGCCACCGAAAACCAAAGAAACCCTAAAAAACATCTTTTTTTCTAAAAACTGCTAAAAATAGAAATGAGTCGGATTGTGCCCAAATTCGGTGCACACATCCCTCTTACAATAATGAACCTTAATTTAAAATATTAGGTCTCAAATTAATGTATAAAAAAATATAATAAAACTCTAACATGCAAAAAAATCCAAAAAACTCGGGAACCTATTCTAAAAGCTAATTTTGGGACACTAGATGTCAGAGTTAGTTTTTGAAAACATGTTTTTTGGAGGGTTAGGTGCATCAAATATGAGCCTAATACATAACATGCATGCAGAACCACCTGTTAAATTTCAAAGCAAATGAGCGTACAGTTCACAAGTTAGGCTCCAACAAGGTGCATCATTCTCCTCTGGTGAAAAAGAACTCAACTCCTGCGAGTTTAGTTAAATTGAAATCTTGTAGCATCTAGTTATAAATTTTATTTAGCTCTGACTCTAAAACCCAAGTGTTATCTAATTGTAGTAATCCTTCCCACTGAACCAGGCATCTGTTGTAGCTCCCATGTCTGGTGGTGATCACCTTCTTATCGAGCACGTGTGCAACTCTATATTTTTTCTTCTTAGGCATCTATCATGCCCAATTTATTATCTCCTATAATTCACCATCCTTGATAGTACCAGGATACTAAAATAAATCAAAAACATTAAAAATAGGTGAAATATCAAATTCATCAGGAAGATCCACCTTTATAGGCATTATCATTGATCTTCTTCAAAATCCTGCATGGCCTAATTTTCTTAAGTTTCAGTTTGTTATACATACCATTAGGAAATATTTCTTTCCTAAGATTAAACATTACCATATCACCCTCTTCAAATAGTTTCACCCTTTTGTGTGCATCAGTAGACTCTTTGTAGTGAGCATTACTACTATGCATTTTTTCCTTCACTAACTCTTGCACTTTTTGGATATGCTCAGCAAATGCTTCTGCATCATCACTAACTTGTTCCCCAATTGGTAACTCAACCAAATATAATACATCTCTAGTACTTTGATCATAAATCATTTGAAAAGGATATTTACCTATCGACATGTTCACTAAAATGTTGTATGCAAATTCGTCTTGTGACAAGGCTAAATCCCATTGTTTTGGTTTTTCTCCAACTATGCACCGTAAGAGGTTTCCCAAGCTTCTATTCACTACCTCTATTTTCCCATTGATCTGTGGGTGGTAAGCACTACTGAACTATATCCTGGTGTTCAACTTCTTCCACAATGTCCTCCAAAAGTGACTCAAGAACTTAGTATCCCAATTAGAAGTAATAGTCTTTGGAACACCATGCAACTGCACAATCTCATCAAAGAATAAGACTGCAGTCCTAGTTGCATCATTAATTTTTTGGAAAGCAATGAAATGCACCATTTTTGAAAATCTATCTACCACAAAAAAAATTGAATCCTTACCCCTCTGTTTCTTGGGCAACCCCAACATGAAATCCATACTCAGATTGGTCCATGGTCTTGTAGGAACTGGTAGTGGCATATACAACCTTGTATTTTGTGCATGGCCCTTAGCCATTTGACATACTCTGCATCTAGAGATAAACTTGATTATTTCTCTCTTCATTTTTGGCTAATAGTACTTCTCTACAAGAGTGGTAGTTTTAGCTACTCCAAAATGACCATCCAAACCCCCATTATGTAATTACATCAAGATGTTCTCTCTCATAGAGCCATTGGGAATGCATAATAGATTACTATTAAACAAGTAACCATTATGTAAAAAATACTCTTAAAAAATAGTATGGGACTCACCCTCTACTACACTTTTACATTTTTGCACAATATTCCCAAAATCTACATCAAATTCATATAGATATTTAATCCCCTCAAATCCTACCACTTCATTCTCCATAGTGGTCAACAACATGACTCTCCTACTCAATTCATCAGCAACCTTATTTTGTTTGTTCGACTTGTGATTCAGGACAAATGTATACTATTGCAAAAATGAAACCCATTTGGCATGCCTACTATTTAAATTTTTCTAGGAGTTGACATACCTCAATGCTTCATGATCAGTAAAAAACACAAACTCCTTTGAGAGTAAGTAGTGCCTCCAATTTTTTAATGCTTGCACAATTGCATAAAATTCCACATCATATGTAGAATAATTCTTTCTCGCATAATTCAGCTTCTCACTAAAAAATGCTACAGGTCGGCCCTCTGGACTTAAGACACTACCAATTCCAACAAATGAGGCATCACAATCAACCTGAAACACCTTACTAAAATCTGGTAACACTAGAATAGGGTCTTTCAACACCTTCTTCTTAAAGAGTTCAAAACTCTTTGTTGCTGCCATAGTCCATACAAACTCTTTTTCCTTCATGCACTCAGTTATAGGGGTAACTATACTATTGAATTTCCTAATGAAATTTTTGTAAAAGTTATCTAGGCCATGAAAGCTCCTTACTTTTATTATAGTTCATGGAAGAGGTCATTTTAGATTTGCCTTCATTTTCTCATCATCCATCCTCAGGCCATCTCTTGAGATTACAAATCCTAAAAACACTAAACTATCCTAAAGAAATCAACATTTCTTTAGGTTGACATACAATTTTGCCTTCTTGAGCACGTCTAACACTAATTTCAAGTGTAACAAATTCTCCTCTTCACTTTTACTATAAATCAAAATATCATCAAAATACACAACCACAAACTTACCATTATATTCTCGTAGTACTCTGTTCATCAACCACATAAATGTACTGGGTGCATTAGACAACCCAAATGGCATCAACATCCACTCGTACAACCCATATTTTATCTTAAAATTTGTCTTCCATTCATCCCCTTCTCTAATTATGATCTGGTAGTAGCCACTCTGCAGATCAATTTTACTAAAGTATTTAGCTCCAACCAATCCATCCATTATTTCATCCACTGTCGACATATGATACTGATATTTTATTGTGATATTATTTATGGCTCTACTATCCACAAACATCCTTCAGTAACCATATTTCTTTGGGGTCAGCAATGCTTTGGAGTCGCACATGGACTCATACTCTCCCTAACTAATCCCTTATTTATCAACTCTGTCACTTGCCTACTCAACTTTGCATTCTATGTTGGGTTCAACCGATAAGCTACCTGATTTGGGAGTGCTAATCCTAGAATCAAATCCATGTGATGTTGGATATCCCTCTTTGGTGGTAGCCCATATGGTAACTCCTCTGGTGTGACATCTTTATATTCACTTAGCAACTTAGTTGTTGTAGGTATAACCACTTCCTCTATTCTCTATCTTGATCCCATATCGATTCTCCTTAAGCCCCTCTAGAGATCGTATCAACCAATTTTCAAAATTGTTCCCTTCTTCCTCAGGGTCCTCTGGTTCTGCTTCTGCATGGACCTCAGATCCTTGTTCCTCAGGTACATTTTCATCATTAGATCCTTGATATCAATGCACCCTGGGATGTCTCTCCCCCATGTGATCAATCACACCAGCCAGTCGTGCTATTTTTGCATTTAGATCCTTGATATTCCTATTCATATGGGCATATCTTCTAGGTGGCATCTTCCCTTCACTAGCGAGATCACACCCACTCTGATACCAAATGGTGTAAACTCAGCTACAAGAGACCAACAAAATGGACTCCAATCACATAACACAAATGCAATATAATGGAATAAACCTGCAAATTGATATTCTTCTCATTCCTAAATTCACACCCCTTCTCCAAAAGAATACAATCCATCATATAGCCATAGAAAACCAAAGAAACCCTAAAAAATATGTTTTTTCTAAAAACTACTAAAAATAGAAATGAGTCGGATTGCACCCAAATTCGGTGTACACATCCCTCTTACAATAATGAACCTTACTTTAAAATATTAGGTCTCAACTTAAGGTATAACAAAATATAATAAAACTCTAACATGCAAAAAAAACCCAAAAAACTTGGGAACCTATTCTAAAAGCTAATTTTGGGACAATAGATGTTAGAGTTAGGTCTCAAAAACATGTTTTTTAGAGGATCAGGTGCATCAGAGACCATGCATGTGGAACCACCTGTTAAATTTCAATGCAAACGGACGTACGGTTGACAAGTTATGGCTCCGAAAAGTTGCATCAACATAGTGTGCCGGAACTATTTTAGAGAGGGTCAAACCCTTGTATTGTGTATCTATTGTATCACACTATTGAAATCCCTAAAGGGGATGTGTTTGTAATTCATTTTGATAAAAATAAGTCATTATTAATACAAAGGGACCCGGTTCATTATTTCCTTATTTTATCATAGTGTGTTACATTCCATGCTTTTGGTGTTCATTTATTGCTATCATTATTCCTTTATTGGTGCACTAGTTTTTTAGCATTTCAATAGAGATCATGGTAGGACCTAGTCTCGGATTATTATTTATTCGGTTGATTATTGTTTATTTTTCTATTTATAGGTTACAATCATGATCGTATGCTATAGATATGGCCCGAGTTCGGTGATTATCTATCATCGAGAGAGCCTATGTTTAACAACTGTCCCTCTAGAAGATGGCCCCATTCCAGAGAGTAAAAAAAGTAAATAGTTGGACATCGTCAAATGTAGGATTTCATGGTGAGTATGTTTGATCTAATTCTCTATGATTTTGAGTAAATATTATAGAAAAAATTTAGGTTGTAGATATTAGATATAGAAAATCATAGGTATTGGGATTTTCTTTGTGACTGTCTCTGGTCCAGATGACCCTTGTCTATAATTGTCTCTCTATGATATAGCCCCTGCTAGTGACCATCCTTGAGAAGGACAACCCCTATCTGAAGTTGACTCCCTGTGACATGGCCCCTTTACTTACTACTCATTAGATTGATTGCTTGTTGCCTGACTCTAGGCTACTCATGTAGGGTTCTGCATACTGTAGAATTTTGAAAACTAAATATTATTTATTTATAAATCTAAAATTAAAATGTTATTTTTATGCATTAGTGAAAGAGCATGGAGTTATTGGTGATTTTTTTCTTTTGCATAAAAATAAAAATAATCCCACACACCATGTTTCACTTTAACATTAACGAGTTGAACTACATCACTAGTCATTAATGAAGACCAATGATGGTGGGCTTCACCTCCACCAGTTGGCTCTCACTCTAGAAACCTAGTGGTAAAAATTGAATGGCTTCATGGACTTCATCACCAGGAGGGTCCCCTACTCTTGGGTGCACCTAGAGTAGGAAGGATTAGAAATTCTCTTTTACCATAGGGCTTAATAAAATGTGGAACATAGTTGTCATTTTTTTCCAAGCTCAACCGAGAGTGAAGTGAAAGCCTGTGGGGCCTTACCCTAGGTATTAGACAAGTAGCGGGACTCAAATAGTGTGGCCTTCCTCTAGGGGCAATTTTGATTCTTTAGGATTACCCTTGATCCAATATCCAATAGGAAGCTACTTTTTACCATTTACGTTGCACTTTTTGATAGGGGGTGTGCTCAAACTACATTTTAGTAGTTTTCTATTTTTTTACCCTTAGTTTCATAGGATTAAGGGGTTTTAAACATCAAAATACACTAAAAGTAATAGGTATTCACACTTAAAACTTAAAAGAGATAATCATATTTCTTGTTTGTGTGTTTTTTTTCTTTTAATAAAGACCATGGTGACCACATGCAACCAAGATTTATTAAGGGCTAGTGCCACAAAAACAATTCAATAAGGCATGAAACACCTCCACATCAATCCAAAGGATATGGCCATTCTCGAACGACATCCTGATTTTTATAGATAGTCTGACCTAGAGGTAATTCCTATTTGGGATGCATTTTTTTGCCCTCCCTATGATGGCAGTGATGACCTCCATAGTCTAGATACTTTCTATGCTTCCCATAGATAAACCTGTAGACACCAAAATCCAACCACTTGCAAGTCATCTATACCTTCCTGTCAGCCACGTGTTGGTCATCCACCTTCCCACCATTATTTGGCCCAAATCCACACTTTCTCGCCATTATTTGGCCCAATTTCACCTTTCCCGCCATTTTTCATCCCCAAATTTATTTAAATTAATATTTATATATATATATATATATTTTAATATTTTAATATTTTAATATATATATTTAAATAATAGTTTAAGTGATTTAATCTGAGCCATTCGTCCTTCATTTAATCTCATCCGTCCATCCATCTTAATCCATTTCATAACCTAGATTTATTCTCTACCCTTAGATCCACTTTAATCTTAGCCACACGTTCAAAGTGTCGTTAAAACCCTAAAGTGTGCCCTAAGAGTAGATTATAAATTGAGTCACCTTGATGGCTCAAACCCTAGGTATTTTGCTACTTCTATCCTGGATCTTTTCTATCTTCTTAACTTCTTCTATCTCCTTTTCCGATCCCCTCTATCTCTCTTCTGCTACCTTTTCGTCGCATCCATCGTCGCATCCATCGCCGCTTCCGTCATTGCTTTCATCGCCATCTCTTCTGCAGCATTCTGCAGAATCCCCCATTCTTGTCGCAAGTGCCCGCGGGCGTTTACCCCTTTACCAAGTGCCCACGGGCGTTTACCAAGTGCCCACGGGCGTTTACCAAGTGCCCGCGGGCATTTACCCATAGCCACAGACTCAGATCAGCATCTGAAACCTTAATCCAGAAGCATGCGGGCGTTCAGCGAGTGCACCAGGGCACCTTTCGCAGCCGATTTGACAGCCACATTACTTCCAGGTGTCGCCTGGTCTAGCTGCGTTAACAGAAAAAGAGGTATAGATTAGTTTTAAAGCAAGTACTCATATTTTATGTATTAAACTAATCTGTTCCTATTTTCTGTTTTATTTTGCAAGTTCCAGAAATCGCGAAATTCGCTGTTCCAGCGAACTAGGGTTTTTGAGTTTGCAGAAAACGCAGCAGACGCAGAGGGGCGTCTGGAAGTCCAATACGAAACGCGAGAGGTGCGTTTCAGCTGTGCGGACTCCGTGGGCGTTTGAAGTCGGTTTCTGTAAAAGCGTAGGCTTCCAAGTAAGTGCTGTACTTTTTACGTTTTTGGTTTTTCTGCCATATTTTGTTTCTTTTTCAGATCATTACTTTAAAATGAACGAAAACTAAGTAATCTGGAAAAGAATAGTTATTTTTAGTTACATTTTTCTGCATTGCATTATTGGTTGTTGCTTGCATAAAAAAAAAAAAATTGCATACCTAGCTGCATATTAGAATAGCTACGAATTATCTGTTTTAGTTATCTAAGTAGGACTATTGATTGGATGTCAATAGTACTCCTGCCATTGGGTGATTCTAGGCAGAGAAGTGGACGAACCTTTCGGTTGCTCCTTTGATATCTGATATCATTGGTAGGCAGGGGGTTTTAAACGGTGTACTTCACTTCTTCAGAGGAAATGACATGTTTTCAGTAGCCTCTTGCTTAGATCCTTAGAACTTTTGATTTATAGCCTTGTATGTACACATTAGATAACTAAAACATTTAAAAAAAAAAAATCATTGCATTTTCATATTTCATTTAAAACAGTAATATCTGGATTTCATCACCAGGTATTGCTTGAAGTTTAGTGATGGTGGAATTCATCTCCATCCATTAAACTTCTGCCTTAGACACCATAGGTCACCCCCGAGCAAACTTGTTGGATTTCATCACCAATAAGAATCTCGTTGTCCTTTCCTAGCCATAGTTTTTACCTTTTTTTGTGAATAATTCAAGATTATATCACATGCAAAACTCATAAACCGGACACTTAAAATTTAATGCATATTAAGATCAGAAAATAATTAATTAACCGCAGGTAAGACACATTGGTTGAAACCTAGGTTGTGACTATTTTCCGATAATTTCTTTAGTGTAAATTTATCATTCCAGTTTTGCATTCTTCTTTTCTGAATTTGTTTAGATTTATTGCCTTATGGTATTAACAAGGAATCAATCTAAAATGTTAAATCTAAATAATCAAATGAATAATTCACAGAACATCCCCACCACCAACATGACCACTTATCCTAGTGAATTTTAGGCAGGTTCGCCTGCAGGTCTTTCACGTCCTTCTACCGTCTATCGCATGGCCATGCCCATGGAGGAAGACAATTCCTGTCATATTACCCACATTGATATGGCCCAAGTGCAAACTCACTTAAGAAATGACACTGGCTATGTCCTTGAGCCAATCCAAGATTCCCCTATGCAAGATTCTATTTTTCAGCAGGATATTGCATCAACCATACCCGCTGGTTTCACTCAGGTCTACACTAACCCTTTTTTTGAGGCTAATGTTGTATCTGCTCAGCCGGCTTCATCTCCAACATCTTCCCAGATGCTCAATTGTCCTCCTTTGGAGACAAATGTAGTGTCTTCCCGACCACCTTCTCCTCCATGTACCCGGGTGTACACCAATTCTCTTTATGAAGTTGGTGGAAACTCTTCTAGCCATAACCAATTTCAACCCTCTTCTTCCCAAACCATTTATGGTTTCACCCTACCTGGGACACAGTCTACTATTCCTTCCCAGGTATCGCCTACTTTAGCCACCTTCATTGCTCCTATTGTGCAGTCCCCTGTGACTACCATGGCATCCTGCCCTCCCAACTTCATCGCCCCTGCTATGCAGTCTTCTGTGACTACCATGGCAGCCTGTCCTCCACCTTCATCCAATCATCCCACCTCCCTTGGGTTAGAGATTAATAAGGTTAAGGAGTATCTCGACAAATTGAGTTTGCAACAACAGCAACAAAATGCCCAACCACCTGTCGTAGTAAATCCTACACCCCAACCAATTTCTACCCATCCATATTTTATTAGCTCAGGCCCCACCTGGGTACCCCAATCTTCGGTGGTGTCCATTCCTACCCCACCTTTCTCCCAACCTAGTCCAGTTCATCATCTACCCCAATCACCTTCTTTCTCGTATCATCCATACCAACAACTTTGTCCATTCCACATCGCCTAATCCAGGCAATTTCATCCCATCTCATCATTTTTCCACTCCTCCATTGCATCATCATAATCATCAAACGAATCACCATTTTCATGAAGATTCTCGACTCCATGCTATGCAACAACATATTGACAACCTTATGCTCAACATGCCTGGCTCATCTAGTCAAAAACCTACGCTAAGGTCGTTGATCAATCAACCAATTCATCCTTCGATACCTTCATCGCCATATCCGACTGATTTCACATTATCGAAGTTTGACAAATTTCGAGGAACTGAGGATCCTCATGAACATGTGAGCTCATTCATGCATGCCTGCTTTAGAATCCAAAATAATGACGCTCTTATGCTTAGAACTTTTCCTCAGACATTAGGAGGAGATTTTGTACAATGGTACAATCATTTAGCTCACCATAGCATTTATGCTTACGAGCAATTGATTAATCTATTTTTAGAACGATTCTCCCTAAATGTACAAAAGAAAATCTCATTGTCCGACTTATACAAGCTCAAGCAACATGATGATGAGACTATTTATGACTTTGGAAACCGTTGGAGGGCTATCATTAATAAACTGCCATTCTCCCTACCAATGGAGGAGTTAACCAAAATGTTCACCCAAAGTTTTCTAAAACCTATCTCTTGGTTACTCCAATTACAATAATACAGGACTTTTGAAGAGGCTTTGGCCCAAGCAAGTATCATAGAAGACATTAAAGTCCAAGAGGGTGTTTTAAAACCCCATAGAAAATAATGGCAACAAAAATTCCAACAACGAAATAATAATTATGGCCAAAACAAACAAGCACAGGCTAGTACAGCCTCAAATGTTAACCAAGTTAATCAAGTGGTGGCGAGTCAGCCCGTAATGGCTCAACAACAACAAGTAATGCAAATTCAACCGCAACCAATTGCTTATCATGCGGTACCCGCCCCTACTCAACCAGCTCCCAATACTGGGCCAACCATGGAAACTCGACCTTGGAAAAATAATCATCCCAAGCGACAATTCACACCTTTAGATGAACCATATGCGGTCATATTCAATAAGTTATATAGCACAAATCAGTTAACTTTACCTGAGTTTAAACCTTTAGAACCATCTAGGAGGGGGAAATATTACAAGGAGTACCTATTTTGTCCTTATCATAGGCAAAATGGGCACGATATCAATAATTGTACAACTTTCAAACATGTGATCCAAGATCTTATTGAGATTGGAGCCATTAAATTGGATAGCCCCTTAGCCCAACAAAATCAAAATCTTGGTATATTTCAAACACCCCTTCCACATTGGGAGGAAGCTCCAACAACTTCCGGGGGAGTAACTCAGGTAACTCCTCCTAATCAAGTTAACCATGTACAACAATACCAAGGTTTTGTGGGTACTATTAACATAGTAACCGGGGTCAAAGGGCTAACCAACCAAATCAGGCTGAACCACAGCCACCTGTACAAACCCCCAGTCCACCTCAGGTAACAGTGACCCAACGATGTGCTAGTACTTCTCAACAACCGCTAAATCATTCTACTCAACACCAATGACCCATCATGTCATTGAGTAGCCGGTTAACTACCAGTTTAAAAATGGCTTCTGCCAAGTTATCGATCTATGACCTCATTCAACAATCTCCCCCGCATAGAGAGGCATTAATGGAAATATTAAAGTCAATCGAGCTTCAAACTCAAGATACTAATGCCTTCAACAACTTTGTGGGGAGTATTCAAACATGCATGGAGCCCTCCATCACTTTCTATGATTTTGAAATCAAACCTATGTCAACAGAAGTATAGATCCTCCACTACATATCATGGCCAAGATCGATCACAAGCCATTCAAGAGAGTCTTAATTGACACCGGTTCCTCAATCAATATCATTACAACATCGGCATTGAGTCATCTAAAGCTGTCGCCATCCCTTATCACAAAGTCAAATTTTACTCTTAAAGCATTCAATGATGCTTTATCTTCCACGGTTGGCACGATTATCTTGCCCATTGAGGTAGGGGCCCGAACTTTGCATACCCTGTTTCACATCTTGGAAGTGACCATGGCATACAATGTATTGCTTGGACGGCCTTGGCTTAGGGAGATGAGATGTGTCCCTTTTATACTGCATCAATGTCTGAAGTATGTATATGAGGGACAGGTTCATTGTGTACCTGTTGACATTGAACCCTTCAAACATTGCAACTATGTCTCAAATCCTTATGAGATTGTGTTTCCATCCACTCATATTTTCTTGACCCCATCTACTTCTTCTATACCATCTTCTTCTAAAGCTCCCATTCTTGAGGAGCTACCCATCATATCGCAACCATCTTCCTCTTCCGCTATTCCATCTCATTCACCACTTTCTTCATCAACTAATCTTCCTTCTTCTTCATCAGTGACCACATGCACATGTGGCCATGACCAATCATCTCTTTCCACATCATTACCCCCTTCTTCTACACCTTCTTCAACATCACCTATTATTCCTCCATATTCCCAACCATCACTAGCTGATGTTTCACAAGTTAGTGAAGCATCAACCCAACCAAATCCTTCCAATTCTTCTATCCCACATTTTTCTATTCCATCATCTAGTCTTTCTCCCTCCCAAGTCAAGGTCCATCTCACTGATGCAGGTATTGGTGAGTATGCCATCCAAGATGTCCACATCACACCGTTCAATGTGCAAATAGTTAAAGATTTTGGTCATCCACATGACCAACATTTATCCATTGGATTGGTTTATAACATGGGTTCTATGCCAAATTCCATTAATTTTGTATATGGGGGAATAAAGTCATCTTCTAGTCCTACCACCATACCAGAACCTAAGCATCCATTCCCTGCCAATATCGAAAGGATGGAGGGTTTTCCCTCTCGCTATTTCCACAGACATAATTGGCAGCAATTTGGCCTAGGTCGCTACGAGCAAGGGGTAACCGCAACGCATCGATATGCCATACCAGAGACCCACTGAGCGTTTTGGTCTGGGATACCAACCACTTCCATCCCTTTCTTATTTTGAACAAGCTTTTCAAAGCATTAATCTTAATTTCGAAGAAGAAATCCTCCACCCCGACGAATCGAAGATGAAGTCTATGAAGAATTTGACGTCATGTCAAATGGTGATGAATCTGAAGAAGAGTCTGCGCCCATTGTTCCCCTCACTAAACAAGACGAGTTTTATCTCCAATTGTTTCCTCTCCAAGAGGCCATCTTTCGCTTGCTTCTTCCACAAGAACGAGGTGAACCACCACCCCCGCCACATCCATAAGCCATAATCCAAACCTGTATTATATGTATATACTAAAATAGTGGTTTTCACCACTACCAAAAAAAAAAATCATAAAATTCCAAAAAAAAAAAAATCAAAATATATAAAAAAAATACTTTATTGTTGTATGTATGTGTGTAATAGTGGTTTTCACCACTACAAAAAAAAAAAAAACTGAAAAAATATGTTGTTTTGCATCTCAGGTCTTCCGAGGTCTTCACCGGTTTTCCCTTCCATTCCGCCCATCCTTTCTTCCATAAGTCGACAATGAATTTCGAAGACTTATTCACCCCACTCCATAATCCATATGATCCGGATAAGCCTAAGAAATGTGTCTTTGGTGTTACCTCAGGAAAAATCCTAGGTTTTATTATCTCTAAACGAGGTATTGAGGTGGACCCAAACAAGGTCAAAGCCATTATGGAAATGTGTCCCCCAACTAATTTGAAGGAGTTGCGTAGTTTACAAGGAAAGATTAATTCAATCCGTCGCTTTATTGCACAACTTTCTCGATAAATGTAGGCCATTTTGCCACCTACTACAAAAGGGGGTACAATTTTCATGGATAGATGAGTGTCAGAAAGCCTTTGATGAAATCAAGAAGTACTTAGCGTCTCCGCCAGTCTTAGCTCCGCCTCGTTGAGATCCCTTCCTTGCGAATTTCTTTGCAGGAATTTATCGATGATGATATTGCTAGACAAGCACGTCTTGATCAACTCATACTCATAGATGAAAAACGAATTAATGCTTTAGAGCATTTGCGAGTTTATCAAGACCGATTGAAACATGCTTACAATGCCAAAGTTCATCTAAGATAATTTCAAGTAGGGGATCTTGTCCTTAAAGAGAATCAACAAAACACCAATGCATTGCCGCATCTTCGAGATAAATTCGTGGCTAATTGGTTAGGTCCATATATGGTCACTGAAAGAGTGGGTAATGGAACTTATAGACTTGCCAGTTTAGAGGGAGAGGAAGAACCCGAACCACTTAATATTATACACTTGAGGGCATTTTACGCATATTTTGAATTTTATATGTACATATATACATGGCTTGTAAAAAAAAAAAAAACAAATAAAATAAAAAGAATTTGCATTTCATTGTTAGTTGCATACATCTCATTCAAAAACATTGCATTTCATGTGCATACATCTCATTGAAAACCATAACATTTCATTTTCAGCCATAGTTGCATATCATGTTAGAGACCATTCTATATTTTGGATATAAAATTTGGTCAAGCAAAAGTCATGTTGCCTTAATCGGGGGCACCTTCATAAAATCCATCAAACCGAATTGTCATTCGTACATCAATTTTCCATTTGCACATATTTACATTGCCAAAATGTTTTCAGTCACTCAGCCATTTCTAGTGTTTTAAGAAAACTTTGAAATGCATGTCAAAGTTCTCTAGGGCCATATCACAAATTACACTAAATAAAATCTTGAGTATTGGGAAATGATTTCAAAAGTGGTCTTGAACCTATCACATTTTCACATCTTAAAAACATCTTGTGTCAAAGAGAGATAACACCATCTTTGGGTTGTGCCTTGAAGTGAAAAGAGTAATCCTCGTTTGTCCTATCATGTAAACATAGTCCATAAAACAGTGGTTCTTACCACTATCACAAGCAATCACAAAATATAAATATAAACAAAGTAGTAAGGATAGGGTAAAATTCTCATCATACTTCGGTTGAGAATCCGATTCCCCAAAGCTCTAAGGAAATGAACATTTTTCACACACCACTGATCCCAAATAAGTTGTAAGGATCGTACTACTTGTCTAGTCAGACGGATAGGTAGTCATCCCCAAGGCTTACAAAGGTCAAAAACAACATGGACTATGGAGTTAACCTTCACCGGGGCTATAGACGCTTGACTGGCAGTGGAGTATACTCATTGTGTGGCGACATGTCTCTCCTCAAAAAGAGACCTCTGAATGCTCATACGGACAAACTAGCTTCGGGGTCTTCTCCATAACAGCGTTACCTAATTTATGCAAGATGAGGTTAATGAACACACTTGCACACACACAAGTTTTTGATTGCCTAGAGTCACTACCATGCTTCTGATTTGGTTAATGAACTCGCATGCACACACATTTGGTCCTAGTTGAATTAGGCAGTGTTAGTAAGTTTGTTTGATACCACTAGCATGTTTGAGTCTTTGTAAAATAGTCTTCCATATCAACCTCCATATCACCCTCCATATCTTCTTCCATATTCATGTCATTCCATACGTCATCCATTCACAAGCCACCAAGTTCGGTGCCCCTGATTAAACAATTATGATAACGGATTCGCTAAATCTAACTATCTAAAAGTATGAGTGCTTCTTAGTGCATATTTCATTTACTTAGTCTCGCATAAATCATCTATAAGTTTGCATTCCATTCCATCACATATGCATCAAAAACATTAAACCATATAAAAACATGCATCACAAAAACATAGGCATTCACACAAAAGAGAGTAAAACACCAAATAAATAAAAGTCATGTATATATATATATATGTATAAATGAAAAACTGTGTGAGGAATGCCAAAAGGCTACAATATACAATAGAGCACCAAGGCTCATAAAGAGTGCATCTAAGCACTAAGCTAACCATCAAAAGAGGAGCCCTAGACCTAGTGGTGTGCCTAGACTCACTACCTCCAACCAGGCTGCCTCTGCCAGCCCCACTGCCTCCAATATCTCCCAGTCTACTTGGGACAGTGACCTCCTCATCCCCAGAATGATAGGGGAGAATAGATGTCGTGCCTCTAACACCCTAAGCTGCAAAACAACAAAACAAAAATTTGTTACAAATTTTTTTCCAAAAAAAAAAAAAACTGCAAAAAAAAAAAAAAAACACATAAAAGTACTTGCTTAAATAAACAAATACCTCAGCTGGCTGCACTGGCGCATCCACTCCCACCTCCGCCATAGCTCCCGCGTGCTTCACAACTTCTCACTCCACTTCACTTCATTCCCTCAGACGCACTTCTCTCAAGCTCGAACGCACAAATGAGCGAAATTTTTGTTGAAACTGTTTAAATAGCTGGTTTTGGTGCCCTGAAACGTAGTGGGGCATTTCATGGTGCATTCAAATGCAGTGCTACGTTTGCAGAGTGCCTAAACACCGGCGGGCGTCTCTGCCACCCCGAAATGCACACCGGCATTTGGTGTCAGTATTGAATAAAGGAACAAAACTTGCAAAATTGAAGCTTACCTCCTCCAAATTTCATCAAATTGCATTCATCCATTCTTCTTATCATAATAAAACATTTTGTGAAGGTTACAATAGTTTTGGACACAAATTTTGTCATTTCGCTCAAAAAGCGCATCATTAATCATTGTTTTACAAATTGGGCTAAAAACATTCAAAACCTTCACAAAATTAACCACATTCATCAATTCTTCTGATCTATCATCAACTTCATTCATTCTTCTTTCATCATGCATATTTTTGCCAAATCAAATTAAAGTAAACCTCGTATCTAGTGGTATATTCTATCACCTTGGCGATTGCAGCGATTTGAATCCATGCAATTCGGTAAGAGGATTAAACCACCATAAGGACACTTACCATTTATCATCATCAATTATTTCACTGTTTGAAAATTGGAAATCAATTTTGGGTATTCTACTTTTCAAGTGACCTCATACCAAGATTAATTTGCTCAACAGTCATCATTGATGGCCTAGTTCATGGGGCCTTAAACATGGACAATCTTTAATATCATCATTATTTTGAGTCTTGCTAGAGATTGAGGCTACCTAGGTTGATTGGTTCCGACCCGAGGAATTATCCATACAGTCACTAGGAGCATCTCTGAATTTCTGGACTCTTTCATATTGCATCTCTGCATTTCAATGGTGCCAACAAGGCAATTTCATCAAAAATATGGATTCACCCACAGGAGTTGGGGCATCCATTATCAATTTCTAACTTTCCTAATAATAGAATTCATCTTACATGATCATGGAATTTAAAATTTGGAAAAAATCCCTTTCTAACCATTGGGGCAGAAAACAGTTCATCTTTCACATCACTCATATCGTCTTCAATCATATTCTTTTCTGGTTTGTACACCAACCCCTTTTCCGTTGGGACATAAACGGATGGTTCATACACCAACCCCTTTTTCACCGTTGGGGCAAAAACGGTTCATTTTCTTCCGAATTTCTTCCAATTGGCTCGTGAGAACCATTCTCGCTCGCCAATTGAGGGGGTAAGTTGATAAATTTTAAATATTCTTTTATTCTTTGGTCTTCAAAGTTGTGCTTTAGTCTTGAGAGAGAGTTGCGTCTGATATAGCTTTTCAGGTGTCCTAAGTTTTTGTGCTACATTGTGTCTTCACACAAAGCAGCTCAAAAATGGGCATCTCAGTAGACACCAAAATCTAGCCACTTGCAAGTCATCTATACCTTCCTATCAGCCACGTGTCGGTCATCCACCTTCCCGCCATTATTTGGCCCAAATCCACACTTTCCCACCATTATTTGGCCCAATTTCACCTTTCCCACCATTTTTCATCCCCAAATTTATTTAAATTAATATTTATATATATATATATATATATTAATATTTTAATTTAAATAATAGTTTAAGTGATTTAATCTGAGCCATCCGTCCTTCATTTAATCTCATCCGTCCATCCATCTTAATCCATTTCACAACCTAGATTTATTCTCTACCCTTAGATCCACTTTAATCTTAGCCACACGTTCAAAGTGTCATTAAAACCCTAAAGTGTGCCCTAAGAGTAGATTATAAATTGAGTCACCTTGATGGCTCAAACCCTAGGTATTTTGCTACTTCTATCCTGGATCTTTTCTATCTTCTTAACTTCTTCTATCTCCTTTTCTGATCCCCTCTATCTCTCTTCTGCTACCTTTTCGTTGCATCCATCGCCGCATCCATCGCCGCTTCCATCGCTGCTTTCGCCGCCATCTCTTCTATAGAATTCTGCAGAATCCCCCATTCTTGTCGCAAGTGCCCACGGGCATTTACCCCTTTACCAAGTGCCCACGGGCGTTTACCAAGTGCCCACAGGCATTTACCAAGTGCCCGCGGCGTTTACCCACAGCCACAGACTCAGACCGACGTCTGAAACCTTAATCCAGAAGCACGCGAGCATTCAGCGAGTGCACCAGGGCGCCTTCCACAGCTGATTTGAAAGCCACATTACTTCCAGGTGTCGCCCGGTCTAGCTGCGTTAACAGAGAACATGTCTAAATTAGTTTAAAGCAAGTAACTTATTTTCTTTTATTGATCTGTTGTTGAATTCCTGAATTCTATTTTTCTAGGGTTTTAGATTGTTTCTGAGGGCTCACATAGTGGAGCCCTCTTATTAATTTCTAACTCCTTGATAGTGTTAATGTGTGCAGGTTTTTGACAGCAGATCCGGTTTATTGATGGCAGCTAATTAAGCTGGAGTGGTCCAAGCAAGGGATACAACAAAGCCCACTCACTCTGTTGGGATTGAAGATACATTCTTCGGAAGTGCCACCATTTGTGCCAGCTAGGGTTTCGGAGAACCCTAGCATAACTTGTAACTGTGTATCACGAATAAAGGGTTACAGGCCCTGTTGTACTCAAAAGGAGTTTTTAAACTCCATCGATTAATAATAATCGTTTGTTTTGTGCAACTTTCTTGTATTCCATTATTGTGGTTTTATCTTTTGTTTGGCATTGTATTTTTAATCTACAAAACCCTTCATCATGAAGAGGGTCCTAGTAGGTCGGTGTTGTGAGTTTGCATTTCAACTCACTCTATGCACCAATCATAGCATGATCAGGAGTACACTCCATGGATGAGGTTATATGATCAAGCCACTCCACTTGACCATCCATGGATGAGTCAACAATATGCCTATTTAGATAGGTACAATACTCATCGTCCTACTCAGATAGCCATGTTAGCTCGTATAGTCCTTATCAATGAGGAGGAAGAAGATTTTGATAATCCCCCTACTCCTCAAGAAGAGTATTCCATGCAAGCACATTGTGCCTCTGTACCATCTGAGTACATAGAGATTATATACAAGCCTAGATACTAGGTCAATATAACTTCCCTTGATCATGGGAAATAAATAGCTTCTAGGGCTGCAAAGCAAGCCAAGTCCCTTTGTATTAATATGAAGGTCAATCAGCCCCACACTACTAACCAGCTAGATCAGGCCCTTAGGAAGAATGTTGATAAACAAGCAATGTTGAACCAGTTACAATTGGATAAACAATGCTTAGATGAGCAATATCAATTGAGTCAGCAAAGGCTACAAGAACATAGGGTGCATTAGGAAATGCTATATCAACCAAGAGAGATTACAGAAAGCCATGCATGAGGTGGTTCCTAAACTAAGTACCTATAGGTAATAGATCTATCAAAAGCACATGGCACACCACCACAAATCATCACCTATACCCAATTATAACCATCCTCCTCGTGCACCTCCTCAACACCATAGGCCCCAACAACATCAACCAAACAATGCTCAATAGGAGCATGAGGCCTATGAGGACTTAGGGTCATAGTATCAGGATCAAGGGTACCTCGAGTTACTTTATGAGGACATGGTTGATGACCATAATCAACCACCTCACCCCACTAGACATATTCCACCTCCCCCTCCTCAAGGGCAAAGGTAAGGAGATGAGATCATTTCATTTGAAGCTTACAAGGTGCTCACTGAGTGCATTAGATCATTAGAAAAACAAGCTTCAGGAATGGGTTACAAGAAACCCACACTGAGTCAACTTTGCAACCAACCGCTCCATCCTTTTGTCCCATCTCCCCCATATCCGGAGCATTTTTAAATACCCAAGTTAGATAATTTTAAAGGATATGATGATGCATAGGAGCATATCACTAGTTTCATGAACCTTTGCTTTCAACTTCAGGATGATGATGCCTTGTTACTAAGAACCTTCTTGATAACACTCTCGAGCCCAACCCTAGAGTGGTACAATAATTTTCCAAGGCACAACATTCATAGCTTTGAACAACTTGCAAATGCATTCTTGGAATGCTTTTCATTTAGCATAAAGAAGAAAGCAACCTTGATTGATTTATATAATCTTTGCCAATTTGATGATGAACCAGTCTTGGACTATGGAAATAGGTGGCGAGCGATCATTTCAAAGTTGTCATTTACCTTACCTGTGATGGAGCTAACTCATTTATTCACAAGGAGTTGTTCAAAATAGATTTTATTGTTGTTACAACTCTAGCAATATCAGACATTTGAGGAAGCCCTAGCTCAGGCTAAGGTTATAAAGGAGATTAAGATTTAGGAAGGGGAAATAAAACTTTGAAAGAAGGAATGGAACAAAAACCCAAAAGGCAACCATGCTCAACAGAAACCCTCAGTAATTAATCAAGTTGTCTTGAATGTTCCAGGGCCTATAAAGCAAAATCCACCACAACAGACCAATTATTAGGCCTAGCCCCTCCTACATAGTATAATAAACCTCAAAAAAATTAAGGGCAAAGGCAACAATGTCATCTACCTCGTAATTATACGCCATTTCTTGAGTCTTTGGCATCACTTTTTAATCAATTATGTGAGGCAAAGGCTATCAAATTTCCAGATATCCATCCCTTGGATCCTAATAATCCCAAACCAAAGTGGTATCGAGAGGACCTGTACTATCCTTATCATCGACTAAATGGTCATGACATTCAGTCATGTATCACATTTAAGAACAAAGTATAGGATATGCTTGACAAGAATGAACTTCAAATCGATAATCCTCTCATGAACCAATAACCAACATATGGGTATATTTAAGGATCCACTACCTACACATGAGGTGTTGGTAGATCAAACATGATAGGTCAATAAAATCCATACAACCCCACCCAATAAGGGGTTTGTAGGGATGATTAATATTGTGACATAGAATAGGAGGTATCCAAATCAAGTTGCACCACCTGCAGCTCCAACAAATACTCCTTCCACATCATAACCTTTACCACCAAAAAATCCTATCCAAGGTCCTCCACCTCACTCGGTGGTGACAATAAGAAGTAGAATTACCCAAATCCTATGAATGGCATCAGCTAGACTCTCCATTTATGAGCTCATACAACAGTCACAACCACACAGAGAAGCTCTAATGGAGATTCTAAAATTAGTTGAATTGTAGCCCTAGGATCCCAACTCTTTTATCAATTTTATGGGGCACATTCAACATTGCAGAGAGCCTATCATTATATTTCATGATCATGAGATCAAGGCAACTCCCACTACTGGGCTCGATCCTCCACTACACATCATTACTAGTGTGAATTAGATTCCCTATAAGCAAGTCTTGATCAACACAAGCTCCTCCATAAATATCATCACAACTAATGCACTACACCATCTTAGTCTTCCAACCTCACACATTGTAGCATCTACATTCACCCTTCGAGCATTTAATGATGCTTTATGCTCCATCATTAGCACAATAGTCCTTCCTATTTAGGTTGGGCTAAAGACTATTCCTACATTGTGCCATGTCTTGGAGGGTGCAATGCAATATAATATATTACTTGGAAGACCTTGGATGTGAGACATGAAGTGTGTCCCATCCATTTTACATCAATGTATCAAGTATATACATGAAGGGAAAGTTCATGTGGTTCATGCTGATCTAAAGCCCTTCAAGTATTGTAATGTGGTGCATCACTCGCAGGAGTATACCTTGCCATCCACCCATCTAGACATTAGATCTAATGACCCCATCAATAGTCTAGATCCAACACCACAGTTAGTCATTGAACCATCTCCATCTCTACCATCACCATCGATTTCTCTCGATATCCCTTCTTCATCCTTGGATCCTCCAAGTGAGAAAAATTTGAAGGATCCAATCGAGGAGATCCCACCATCCATTTCCACCATTTTAGTAGAGGATATTCCAACTCCTATGGATGAGGTAAAATTAGTTATTGCTATGGATGAGTCAGTCCAAGCCACACCCCCATCATCTTCATCCACCCCATCGTAGGTCATGATTCATTTGGCTAATCCTAGACTCATTGAGTATCTGGTGCAGAATATCATATTCACTCCACTCATTGAGTTCGTGTAGGACATGGGTAGGCCTCACTTGCCATCACTACCCATTGGTACCATTATGCCCTTGGGGAGTGCACCCCTATCTAAAGCCATATCCTTGTGATATTACCCCTTTGTCTACTACTCATTGGATTGATTGATTGATACCTGACTCCAAGCTACTCATGTAGGGTTTTGTATACTGTAGATTTCTAAAAATTAAAAATTCTTTATTTAGAAATTTGAAATTAAAATGTTATTTTTATGCATTAGTGAAAGAGCAAGGAGTGCTTGGTGTTTTTTCCCTTCTTTTGCATAAAAATAAAAATAACCCCACACACCATGTTTCAATTTAGCATTAATGAGTTGGACTTCATTACGAGTTAATCAATACCAATGATAGTGGGCTTCACCTCCACTCATTGGCTCACACTCTAAAATAGGCTCTTCCCACCTATAAATAGAAACCATATACCATCCATAAATATGGTTTCCATTGATCTGACCATACCACTTCATAATCCTAGCGACCCTTCAAAACCCTTTCCACCTCAACCATGAGACCATTTATTTTGATCGCATCATGATTCCCCCATCACCCATAGAGTTCTTCCCTTGCAAAGATATGTTATAGCCATTTCATTTCTCCTAAGGGCCATCTGAAGATATTTGTCAAGCTGAGATCGAACTTGATGAAATGATTGATTCTCCAAATCTAGTTGATGACATCCATTTGATCCCTACACCTCATTAGCTTAAGGAGGGATCCCACATGTTAGTTGAGGAAATAATTGACGTGGATATCAACACCGATCCTATAGTTCCTAAAAATTTCAAGTTGGGACACAATCTATCCCCACAAGAATAAGTCGATATCATAGCTCTCTTGAAAGATAAAAGAGAGAAGCCTTTGCTTGGTCTTATAAATATATGTCGAGTCTCGACCCAAGTTTGGTCGTGCACAATCTAATGCTCGATCCAAAAATTAAACCATTCAAGCAAAAGCTTAGAAATATGCATCCAATAATTGCATTAATGGTTAAATATGAACTTCAAAAAGTTTTTGGATGCAGGGTTCATCCAACCCATCGATTATCCTAATTGGGTCTCCAATATGGTACCCATAAGAAAACCCGATGGGAGGATTCGCATATGCACAGATTTTTGAGATCTTAACAAAGTGACTCCTAAGGATGAATTCCCACTTCCTAACATCAATTCT
Organism: Wollemia nobilis; assembly: GCA_028583015.1. Classification (NCBI taxonomy): domain Eukaryota; kingdom Viridiplantae; phylum Streptophyta; class Pinopsida; order Araucariales; family Araucariaceae; genus Wollemia; species Wollemia nobilis. Next base: position 6,887,000 of record JAQPPZ010016710.1, on the reverse strand, counting down.
ACGATCAATGCAACTACAGGACATGAAATGTTATCCCTCATGGATGGTTTCTCAGGCTACAATCAGATTTGGATCAATCCCGAAGATCAGCCCAAGACAGCCTTTACCACGCCTTGGGGGACTTTCTGTTACAAAGTCATGCCATTTGGCCTTAAAAATGTTGGTGCAACATATCAATGGGCCATGACATACATATTTCATGACTACATGCATAAAATCTTGGAGGATTACATAGATGATTTACTAGCTAAATATCTATTGCATCACGAGCATGTAGATGTTCTAAGGAAGGTCTTTGATCACCTCATCGAGCATAACGTTAGACTTAACCCCAAGAAGTGTGTCTTTGGAGTTACATCTGGAAAACTCTTGGGTTTTATAGTCTCAAAATGAGGCATCAAAGTTGATCCCACCAAATTCAAGGTGATACTCGAAATGCTTCCCCCTACCAACCTTAAGCAACTTCGTAGCTTACAAGGGAAGGTAGCATCTATCCAACGCTTCATAGTGTAACTTTCGGATAAATTTCGACCAATGAATAATATGTTACAAAAGGGGGTCCCATTCAATTGGGATGATGAGTTTCAAAAGGCCTTTTATGAGATCAAACAATACCTGGCATCCCCGCTAGTTTTAGCTCTACCTCGACCAAGTGTGCCATTTTTACTATACATATTAGCTACCAACTTTGCTTTAGGGACCATGTTGGCCCAAAAGAATGAAGCAAATAAGGAGCAAGTTATTTATTACATTAGTTACACCCTGGTGAGCTATGAGCTCAAATACGCATATGTTGAGAAGCTTTACCTAGAAGTGGTATTTTCCACTAAGAAGTTGTGCCATTACATGCTCAATCAAACAATGTATGTCGTGTCTAAGGAAAACCCTTTGTGGTACATGATGAGTCAAACGTACCATAATAGTCATACCACAAAGTGGATCATGTTGTTGATAGAATTTGACCTTGAGTTCATAAGTTAGAAATCCATTAAAGGTCAAGTAATTGTTGATCAACTAGAAGAGGCTCCTCTTTAGGACAATCAACCTCTTACCATCGAGTTGTCTGATGATGTAGTTTTTGCATTATCCAACTCGCCAGAACTAGAAGAACCTGAAAATAAAGCTAATATGATGTTTTTCTTCTATGGTTCCAAGTGTGAGAAAGGGGGTGGCATGGAAATCATGTTCTTCACACCACAAGGGGCTCCTATACCCCTATCATTTAAACTCGATTTCCCATGCACCAACAATAATTCTAAATATGAGGCCCTCCTTTTGGGCCTTCAAGCAACTATCACCATGAAAATCAAGAAGTTAAATATCTTCGATGATTCCTTGCTCATTGTTAACCAAGTCAAGAAAATCTACCAATGCAGGTGTCCAATATTGTAGTCTTACAAAGCCCTTATGGATAAGCTCTTAGCTAAATTGGAATGGTATAATATCAAGGCAGTCCCTCATTCATCTAATTATTTTATGGATACTATGGCTTCTTTGGGATCCTTAATTCCACAGAACCCTTTGGATGATATTACAACCATTCATGTCAAAATACTTTTGCAATCAATGATTTCATGTGAGGCTTCAAAAGATGAAAAGTTATCCACATGATTTATATTGAACCATACCAAGAATGGTTCTCTCGCATACATGACTTTTTGAAACATGCTTCCTGGGGGTCTTTGATCCCAAACAATCCTTTTGATAACAACACAACGATCCATCTTAAGGTTGTATCCCAATCGACATTCATGCGGGATGAATCTCAAAAGGAACAAGCAGTTCATTCAATCGAGACTTAGCAATATCAAGATTGGTTCACCCAACTCAAATATTTCCTGAAGCTTGGTAATATCCCTTCGGGATTGTTGCATGCCACAAAATGAACATTCAAGAAAAAAGTGATAAAATATGTCTTGTTAGGAGATATCTTGTATCGTCGAGGCTATGATGGTCTTCTCCTTCATTGTCTAGAGCCCCACGAATCTGCTTGGGTAGTTTCGTAAGCTCATGATGGTACTTGTGGTGGCCATTTCAACGGCATGGCTATTGCTAAGCACATCCTTTGAATGGGCTATTATTGGTCTACTATGGAGAAATATTATTGTACTTATATCAAGAAGTGTGTGAAATGTCAACATCATGCTAATATTTTACATGTACCTTCTCAGGCCTTACAACCGATTCATTTGGTATGGCCTTTTTCATAGTGGGTTTGATTTAATTGGGAAAATATTGCCCTCATATTTGGGCCATCACACATTTATCTTAATGGCCATAGAGTACTTTACCAAATGGGTGGAAGCAATCCCTCTTACCACTATGATTGGACCAAGAATTATGGAGTTCATACTCCATAATATCATATGTCATTTTGGTATTCCATCCAATATCATCTTAGATAATGGGCCTCCATTTAAGAATAAATATGTGTGATCTTTGACTACAAAGTATAACATTTAGCACAAATTTTCTATGCCCTATTATCCATAAGCCAATGGGCAAGCAGAGGCATCAAACAAAATTGTCATTATCATTCTCAAGAAAACTGTCAAAGATAATCATAAAGATTGGCATCTTCAACTACCTCTTGCATTATGGGCTTACAGAACTAGCATTAGGATGCCCACTGGGGAAACTCTTTTTTCGCTAGTATATGGTGCTGAGGCCATTATGCCCTTGGAATTAGAAATTCCTTCGTTGCACATATCACTCCAAGAGTTCATCGACGATGATACTGTGCGATAAGCTCACCTTGATCAATTGACCCTTCTTGATGAATGATGTATTAATGCTCTCGAGCACCTCCACATTTATCAAGATCACCTTAAGTGAGATTATGATATGAAATTCCATCTTAGGGACTTTAAAGTTGGAGACCTTGTGCTTAAAAAAAATTAGTAGAACTCCAACTTGTCGCATCACTTGCGAGATAAATTTATGGTAAACTGGTTAGGCCCATTTATCATCACATAGAAGATAGGGCCTAGGACTTATAGGTTAGCTTCTCTTGAGGGTGTTGAGGAACCTGAACCTCTCAACATTCTCCACCTACGGGTATTTTATGCATAACACACAATGCATACAAACAAAAACATAACAAAAATTCAGAAAATTACAAAAACACAAAAACATTGCATTCTCATTTGCATTGCATTCCATCATGCATTTTGTGTCACTGCATTTGCTCACTTGCATTAGGCATGTTCTTCCATTGCATTAGCATTAGGACTATTTTGTTCTTGCATGCTAGGATCTGGCACCATGCCTATATATTTGTCATCTTTCTTAATCAACCTTTTCCATCATCATCATTTGTAGTTTTTCTTATGATCTTTTGCTTATTAAGGGGTCCTCGTAAGATAGGGTAGATATCGAATGAACATCAACAATGATGTTTAGATGACCATTGACTATTTTATGCACACATTTTAGTTTACAAAATATCATAGGGAAAACCCCACATTCAACATATTACATCACATCCACATATTATACCATCCACATTCCCCTTTGTGAGTAACTATGTTTTTCAACACAACCAATAAGTTGCTATAGGGTGTTCACTAGGGTTTTTGGTCATTCAACCATTCCTAGTTTTCTTTTTAGATTTTGTAGAAAGCTATCTTGGCTTTTTGAAGGTAGGGTCTTGCTTTGATAGTACCTTGCATATCTCAAAATCCCAAACACATTCACACATTAAAATCCGAGTTTGAACAAGGAAGGATGAAACTACAACGTAGTACTTGCCCTTAAGTGAAAGATTTCCCTTGCTCATCCTATTATGCACATGGTCTAGGATGCTGAGAATTAACAAAAGGACAAGCTCCCCCCTACCCAAAGCAATAAAATCCCTTGCTCCCCAAAAATGAGCAAGTATCCCAAATCAAAAACAAATCAAACAATGGTTTTCACCACTAAGCAAATAAATTCCGTTGCTCCTCATCAAACATGAGCAAGTATCTCAAATGAAATCAAAAGAAAATAAGGGGATAATGAGCTTGAATCCTTAGAATCCTTAGTTATTCAAAATCCATGGGGTGATCTCCATTACAGCAATGGGTTGAATAAAACCCACCTAGACAATGGAGTAGTCTTATGCATGGTGATATGTCTATCACATTAGCGACCTTCTTTTGTATAGACCAATGTCATCTTGTGGATGAGCTAGCTTTTGGTGGCTTGTATTACCTAGTAGTCTAGTCCAACTACATCCAAAATTAAGATAATGATGACCATAAGGTGATCCTCATTACAACAATGGGTTGAATGAAACCCACCTAGAAATGGGGTAGTCTTATGCATCATTAATAAACATCACTATGCACACACAAGGATATTGAATATCTGGGTCTTCCTAGAAGACTTGTATCTTTTAGAGTCTTGTGTAGTCAGTATACATATTTTGACTGGTCAACTAGGGTGTTTGAGTCTCATGAAAACCATGTTGTTCCCCTATAGCATCTTATTAGTCATCCATCCATCATTTACATTCTCATTATCATATGGTTGGCTTTCAAATGTATGACTTTTGTGAAAAGGTTAACATTTTGATTGATGACTTTTATACATTTTGTGGTGCTTACATTTAGGTTGTTTTGCATCTTAGATTCATTCATTATGTTTTAGCATATAAACATAAAAATAAAATTTTGCATCATCATGTCATTAGTACATAATCTATCATACATCTAGGCATACATCTATGCATACATACTACAATGTCTAGGCATACATCCATCATCCACAATTGCATCCATAAGTGCATCCATGCATAAAATAAAAACATGCAATAAACACATGATAGGCCACAATAAAAGATATATCATATATATGGTAAAATATGGTACATCATGATACAAAAATACCTAGAGGCTACAATAGAGTGGGTCCTCGAACCTCACACCCAAAAAAGAGAGCAATACATAAGAATGATTCAAGTGGGGCCTACACCCCTAGAATCACCACCACCCTCTACCTCATCTCTACAAGGCTACCCTAAACCACTATCTATTGAAGTCTCTAGACTAGTTGTCAACCTAGGATTCCATAGCCTCACAAATGGTTGCCTTGAATAACTACATCCGCTCTAATGGGATCCTCCTACTAAAGAGTGCTTAGGTAGATGACTACCAAGTAGCCCTACCTAATCCTCTAGATCTTATATATGGCCTCTATCAGATCAACATCGAGCCTAATAGTTGCCTAATAGTGTATGCAGCCTACCCACCTTGACCTATAAACCTATTGTATACCTTGTGAAATATCCACCTATACCTACCTACCCCTCATCCACAATTAAAGCCACCACCCATATCATAGAGCATATTGCTCTACTATAATCCTATCCATATCTCCCTATGAAGTCTATAATTGTGCTCAAAGGGTGTCCCTCTCCTCAAAGTAGTCCCTCTACTGCTACCTCTCTTTGGTTAGCTAGATATAAAACAATGCAATAGTAGTATCTCACTCTGCTAGCTATACCTACAAATACAAAACCTACTCTCTAAGATGAGCATCCTAATCCTAGGTATCCTCATCATCCCACCCTCATATTGTGGCTCATAGCTATACTTAATAGACTGACTACAATCCCTCTTTTTTTGGCGATGTACTCACCACTCATCCTTAACCTCCCCAAAGCCCTCCTCTACTACCAACCCAAATGGTACACCCATAGGTCCACCACCCTGCCATAACTAATTCACCAAAAATGCATTGTACTCTACCATAGTACCTGCATCATCCACCTCTAGATTTTCTAGTAGCTAATCCACTACCTCCCCCATTGGCTTCACTCACGACCACTCAAGCTGAGTCTCATCCCTATAGTGTTGATAAATGATAGGCTTTCCAAGAACATTTTGGAGAATATTGAACTACGATATACACGATAGTACTATATGTACTCCCACTTTGTGTTATGGTACCCAACCATCCATTGCTCGCATCTAGTCCACCCTAGCTTCTCTACTTTCATGATAGGCAATCCCTGTATGGCCATCATATCACTTGCTTTGGCTGGAGTCCTTTGAGAGACTCTGTATAGTGCATGAGCCTACCCAAATGGGTTCAACTATGACCAAACTCCTAGTCTTGCACCTATCACATCCCATATCCAATATCTCAGTATACCATCTACGCTCACCCTGACAAAGGAAGTCCATCTAGTCTATCCACTCAAATATGCTCCCAACTCCAAATATAAAGTAGAAAGCTACAACCCAATTTATATTACCCCTACTGTTGAATCTTGTAAAGCTCATTATATAAGTGTGCTAGTAGGATCACCCCCCAAGCCATGATCATAGGCTCTTTAATTGTGCACTCCACTAAATCATGTACTAGGTCTAGAAGGTTTAAAGAGAACCTCACTCTATAAGAGGTAGGTAGCAATATATTTGATATAAGTGACATCAGCACTACATGTTTAGATGTGAGGACCTCTACCCCATACCATACCTCAACTAGAACCCTATCGCTATCTAAACTATGCTCAACCACCTCCCAATCCTCTTGGAAAACCCTCTAGAGTACTCTACTCCATTAGATCATAGGTGTAGATAGGATAGGGCATCCCTCAATGGGGATGCAAATAATCTGATATATGTCCTCTAAGGTAAATGTCATCTCCCTAGCTGATAAGTGGAAGGTGTTAGTCTAACTATTCCAATAGTCTATTTTTAGCTTTTGAGGTAGATTGCAATGGAATATAGAAATCACAAGATGCAGAAATATAAGAGAAAGTAAATTTACAAGATTGTAGAAGTATGCCATAAATAGAAATGATGGAAATGAATACAATATTACTATGGATAAAATGGACACCCCATGCAATATGCTACATAACTATAATTTACTTCATAACTAATGGAGTCACACAGTACTACTACTACTACTACTACCTATTGACTTACTTATCAAAATCTTACAATGAGGACCTTTTATAATGGAAGATAGATTCCTTGGCCAACACTCTACCTAGCTATGCAAGGGACACCTTGCACATTTACAACTTGCACATTGACACTTGTGCATTTATTACATTGCATAAAGTAACTAGATAACTTCCCCATAAAGTAATCTAATGTCCTAAGTATGTACCTAGGAAGGTACATTTACATGATCCAAATGATGTAATAGACTCTAAATCTAACACCCCCCTATATTACATTATTTGGATACTGAAGATTTTAGTCTTCAATATGGATCTTCTTCCATTGGATAATGGAACTTGTATTCTCCTTCATTGCTTACTATGATCAAATTCATCCAATAGTTTATTTCTTTAGTTGATGTAGAGTAAGTTGATGCTTTAGGTTCCTCTTTCAATTAAGTGTGCTCAACATGTTTAGTATTTGTAGTATTGTGTTCCTTTTTGGCATGCCTTTTCTTCTTCTTCCTTATTCTCTTTTTGAGATTCTACATTGGAGTTAGTGGAATTTCTACTTCATGGAAAATTAGTTGATCATCACAATAATATTGTTCCTTACTGTTGACTTGTTTCTTGTGTTGAGTAAGTACAAACACAACCAATGATAAATAAATCATTAGACACTCTTCTTGTGAGAATATAATAAATTTTGTGAGTTCCACCATGCTTTGAAGAGGATTTCATGGAAATAATTAATCAAGGCTGCAAAATTACCTTCTTTGGATTCCTCAAGAAATAAGGAGAATTTCTCTTTATTTCTAGTTGATAGATACTTGTATCCTTTGAGAGTATCTATTAAATTTTGAGAGTAAAATTCTACTTCTTGGAATAGCTCTTCATTATTGAAATATTTTCTCAGAATTTCATCCATGGATTTAATAGAATCTTAGTAGTATACCTTATAGCTCCCAATATTAAGGTATATGTAACCCTTAGAATATATAAAATCTTGATTTGATAAAACCTTTGTTAACATTTAGGTTATGTAGACTTCCTTATATCTCCCTAATTATGAGAGTTCACAAACATAATAATTTTTTAGGTTTTGTAGCAAGCTTACATCTATCCAAATAAATTTAGAACTTGATAATTTTTTATGGATGCTAATATTACCAAGTTTTGTAGAATGCCTTATGACTCCCTATGATGTTTTGGATAGAATATATGATCAATATAGTGCTCTTGTAAATTGTAGTTCAATTTTAAGTTGATTTTGTAAAATTTTGTAAATATAAAAAACGTCTTTATCTCCTTATTACTCCTATTGAACTAAGTACTATTTTCAATTCTTTGAAGAGGTTATTGAAGTTGGATTTATTTTATTCCTTTAAGTGTTTTGAGACAACACTATAAAAATCCTAAATTTTGAAAAAAATTAATAAACCTCTTTAAATACCCCTTTTTTATTGATTTTAATGTTATCGAATTTCCAATTCCTAAGTTTGATGTTGTATTTCTTATAACTCCAAAATTTGGAAAATTTTAAAAACAATATTTGCAAGTAATTTAAGTTTCAATAATAACCCTTATTTATCCTTGATAAATTTTGTAAATATTCACAAATCTGAAGTATGCTTGCTAAGTGAATATCTAATTTTGAATATTGCAATAGATAAAATGTTCCCTTATAATGTTAAAACAAGCATAAATATCAACCTTTACCTCAATCGTTCTTTAATGTTGTGCGTTGATAGATTTGTAGCTACATGCTATGTAGCACTCATGGGCAATCAAAGCCCTCTTTGACCAGTGCAAAATCATTCCTTGATTGGTGATCCTTCACTTCTACAACTAGCGGTGAAAGATATCTTAGGATATGCCTTGTAGGGCTTCTCCAAATGCAAGTGTTGTTCACTGGTTTTATGATAGTGTCTTAAATATTTTCCTTACATCATTGAATGGTGTATAGCCATTTCACCTCAATGCTTTAACTCTATTTGACTACTCCCTTCTTTTATGGGTTGTGTTCTACTTCACACACTATTGTATCTTTCATTATCCAAGGTCAAGATCTTAAGTAAGATGTGCTTCATGACAAGTGTCCCATAAAGCGTTACAAGATAGATGTCTTTAACGTTCTTTGGCAATGATGAGATTGGTGGTAACCTCCAAAGAATCTTAAATCCCTCAAAATGAATGTAAATCCCTTTAGGTGAGCACTTGAATCTTGGGAGACATAGAGATTTTGTGCCAAGTGGCTTGTGCATGTAAGCATTTTTTTTAATGCTCCAAATATGAGCTTGCAAACCTAATTTTTACTTTATCATTGCACCCTACATGAGCTTGCTATGTTTCTCTATATGCAAGATTTATTTTGCACAATGTCTTCGTGAGGATGATGGATGGATATAGCTAGATTGCTTCATGATCTTATGGTACACTTTTGAGCTCTTATTTTGGTGGAAACTCACTTCAATGGATTTCTTAGGTATAGCTCTTATCTCTACACTTATTTGTAGATATTTAATACCAATTTCTACCTTTCTTCAACACTGGTTATAATAGCCAATGAGTATTTTTTTACTTTGTCTTTACATAGATAACTCTGACACTAACTTTGACCTTATTTATATGTAAGCATGAGTGATAATGCCTTCTTTCAGTGGTTCCATTGTTGGAGGTGAGGCATTGCTTGTAGGGCTGAATTTGATGGAGGAAAATTGTGTTTTTAACCTCAACTCTTGGACGTGTGAGCTACTTAGTGGATCTTCCTTTGGTCATAAATTTGTTGTTCATGTGAAATTTTTTATAGCACTTTCCCTTGGATACAAGTCTATTGGATAAGGATATCCTTCTACCCCTATAAATAGTAATACTTTTGTTCTTAAAAGGAACAAAAGAGGTGCCTTTTGTAATATATAAATATTGCACCAAAAATGAAGAATTTTTATAAACCTTCTTGCTTCTTTTGGATGATAGTCAATCCAAGATAATGAAATGAGGATTCCTACAATCTATGCTAAAAATGAAATCCTTATATTCTCATTGAATCTTAAGACTTCCAAGGTCTCGATTTGAGGCTTCCTTCAAGGATTTCAATGGTGGTTTTCTACTCTACCTTTCTACTTGTAATGGTGGCTTCTTTTTGCCACAAAAGTATTGTAGATTTTGTTTTTTTGTTTTTGTGCTTCTTAAAAACATAAACTAATTAAGAGAAACTAGTTTTAAAATTAACTAGAATGGTGCTTAATAGATGCACTTTCAATGGTAACAATAAATTCACCTTATTGCTCCACTAATTTTAAAAATTCTCTTAATAATTCCACTACAACCTTTCAAATATAATTTGGAATAAGTTCTTTTGAATTTCACTACAAACACAGTTGTAGGATCTAGTCTCATTTTTCAAGATATAAGATAGGTAGTTGATTGTAACTTCAGAAATCAACTCCTAATTGTGAAAATGAACCTTAAAAGGAATTTTTTTCTTTTGCACTTTTGAATATTGTAATACAATTTTCCTCTTTGCAACTTCTAATCTAACATAAGGTGCTTTAACAAATTTGTTGAGTAATCCAATTAATGAATTCACTTGCACCAATAGTTGCTTATCTTTTTTATAGCTTTTGTAGAGAATGTAGATCAAGATTGTTGCTTTAGATTTCTACAACTTTTTTTATATTTTCCAAACATCTCCTCCTTCACCAAAAAGAGATCTCAAACTTTATTTCACGAGCTTGGGTTTTGGTGGTTTTATCTTCTCCTTTATACTATGGATTTAAAGGAATCTTTATGCCTTCTTGAAAGGCAATATTCAAGTATCTTGGCTTCTATAAGATCCTTTTATCTTTAATTATTCTTGTCAAATTTTGACTTCAAGCATGATCCTCTTCTTATCAAGACTCTGAATTTATTGAGGTCTTTTGTATCTTCTGTAGACACAAAATTATAGCTACTAATCCTCCATCCTAACCGTTCCACCACCCACTTGTCCACCATACACCCTTCTCGCCAATTATTTGGCCCAATTCCACTCTTCCCGCCTTCAAAAGGCCCATTTTAGCCCTTTCTCACCATTTCCTAGCCTAATTGGGATTATTTTAATATTATTTTATATTATTTAATATTTAATATAATATTTTATATTATATTATAATATATTTATTATAAAATATATATTTATAAACTCAATTAACCACAATCGTCCGATCCATTCTAATCTCCACCGTCTATATTCATTAATCCATATCACATTCAAAAAGTAATCTCAACCATAGGATCTATAATCTTAGCCACATGATTAAAAGTGCAAGGCTAAAACCCTAAGAAAACCCTAGGTTGGATTATAAATAAGGGTATTTTGCAAATTCCCAAACCCTAGAACTGGAATCCATTGGAACCTTGAGAATTAGAAATTTGCACCCTAGAGGAATTATTGGTGAAGCCCTAGCATAGAATCCTAAAAATATGAAGCCCTAGCTCATCGATAAGACTTCTACTATTCTAGTTGTCATCCATTCATCCTCCATCATAGTCAAATCCCCCATCCATCTATCGCATTCATCACCATCACCTAGATCTGCTTCTACAAATTTTGCCCTAACCTACAAGAATCATCTAGAGCTTGCAAGGCTCATTGTAGAGCCTATGAAGTGCTCACCAAAGCCTATTGTATACCACAGGTGCACTCTAGAGCCTACTATATCTCGTAGGAGCACACCAGAGCATACAAAGCTCACGTCGAGCCTTCCAAGTGTGCATCCGAGCTTGTTGCAACTACAAAAACACAAATCTGAGCTTGCTACACCATGCCATCAATAATAATTGAACCAAAGCAAGATCTGCAAGTTCTACACATTTTTGAATGCCTATTGAAGCTGAAGTGGCCCAAAATTGGATATCTAAAGCCCACTCAACCTATTGGAATCAAGGACACACCCAAATTTGAAGACACTTCTATTGTTATTAGCTAGGGTTTCAGAGAACCCTAGCACCATTGTAATCTATTGTATCAAATATTTGCATGGAACACTGATTGTAATAAAGGATTTTATTGGCTCCCCCTATTTTATTGAATATATTCTTTTGTGCAATATTTGTGCCTCACTACATTATTTGGTTTTATGTTATTCTATTTTAAGTGGTGTGTTCTTGCATTCACAAATGGCGATCATGGTGGGACCCCACAAGGGTTTCATGATTTGATAGATCTACCTTGCTAACTTAATTTTATTGTTGTTTATTACAAGATTTGTAGAAATGTAAAAGTCACTGCATTCACCACTAGTGTTTTTGAATCATTCTTCAGTAGTTTCAGAGATCACACAGGCACTCTTTTGCGCTATGTAAGCATCCTTGTGCACCTAGTAGGCTCTCTATTGCACCTACGCAGGTGCCCAGCTACTCCTAGCATTAATTTGGAGCAGAGCTGAGGCTTCCAAGTGAGTTTCATAACCCTAGTTCTCCATTTAATGATTTACATATTCTATTTTCTATTGCTATTTTTCATTGTTTCTAGGCTTAACATTAAGTAATATGGGAAATAATCTACAACAAGTTACATTTAGGGTTTGTGTGTGTTTCATTATATCGAATGCATTTCTTGTCCTAAAAGTTGTATATCTAGGTGATTGTTTGCATTTTTTAGTACTTGTTGGTCCAAAATCTGCCACAGGAAAGGATTTTACAAGTGCACCCTAGACCTGGCCAACATTGAAAGGTTGGAAGCAAGAAATGGCTTCCAGACCAATCTCCAGAGTGGGCTGGTTCCCTTCACTATTCTAGACTTGGTTTAAGATAAGGGTTGCAGGAAAGAGATTTAAAAAGCTGCAGAAAGAAATGGGAAATATGGCCACGAGGCCGAAGTTATAAGACCGGGAAAATAGCGACGGGAAACTTAAAAATGCAACAACAGCAAGTAATAAAAATTATTAACTTAAACCTTCGCACGATGTATGCAGGAAGACCCTCCAAAACTACATTCCAGAAATCATACTCTCACGGCGGTACATAAATCCAATATGCAGAATTTTAATGCAACGGCCATGAAGAAATACAAAGCTATTAGAAATGCAATAGAACAGAAAGGAAATCACCCATACAACCGCTTGACAAATTAGAAGCCAACTCTGTTATTCCTGCCAAATGCATCTCCGAGTCTCTAGCGAGAGAATTTTTCCCAACCTTTTGAAATGAGAATTACATTGGTTTTTATAGAGGTCCGTCCTCTCTACAGCATTAAATGTTTGCCACCATCCTCCTCGTGATCTACAATTGTGCATTGGAAATTACATACACGATCCCTTGATTACAACCTCGAAGAAACAAAAATTAAATGCAATGAAACGTTCGCGGTCCTTCATTAAATTTGATTCTTCGAACATGTGCATGAAACCGTTACGACAATCCACGAACAACGAGCCTCGAATGCATTAAATCTTCAATCTTGGTGGCCTAGGCGCGTCTTTTACTTTGAATGCCTTGGAAATCCGCAAATCATTAAATTCGGGTCAGCATTAAATCATCGGAAATCAAAAAAAATCTCCTCGGGCGTTCATACTATGTTCTGGCGGGAAACTGTCGCAGGTCGCGAAAACGCGACGGGTCGCGAAATCGCGACGTATTTTCATGCCGTACACTTTTGTCACTTACACCCGCGAAAATGCTCCCTGTCGCGCTGTCGCTACATCTTCGGCTTTGTCTTCTCTATCGCTAGCTTAATCCCGCGAAAATGGCACATGTAGCGATATCGCTACGCATTGCGGCCTTTGGCTATTCCTTCCTTCCTGCATCGCGAAAACGGAACATGCAGCGCATCGCTGCACTTTCGGCACTTTGTACGGTCTTCTGGATGGGTCGCGAAAATGCGACGCCTTTTGCTTTTTGCATGATTCTCTTCGCACTCCGCCTTGTCGCCTAGAACTTGCAGCGAATCGCTGCATTTTCTATTTCGTTTGTGAAAATAGTCAGCGCATCGCTGCACTCGCCTTGTCGCCCAGAACTTGCAGCGAATCGCTGCATTTTCTATGCCTTTTGCAAAACAGTCAGCGCATCGCTGCACTTTTGAACACTGAAACCTTTGAAGCCACACGCCACGAAAATGGAACATGTAGCGATATCGCTACATGTTTCAGGCACCTTGTACGGCCTTGAAGACGGTCCGCGAAAACATAACACCTTTTGCACTTGAATGTCTTCAATTCTTCCTTGTCTCCATTTCGCTACCAATTTGAGCACTTAACCATTTTCATGCTTTTTGATCAATTTTCATCCCTTGCATGATTTCGTTGCATATTCATGTCAGTTGGCCTTATTGTTGATATTGCAGCGAATCGCTACAACTTACTGCTCCTTTGCTTCTTGGACCAAAATGGCCGCGATTTTGAAGCATGTAGCGATATCGCTACGTTTTGCTCCTTCCGTACCAATTGCCACTTTGCCATCGTGAAAATGCTACAGGTAGCGCGTCGCTGCAACTTTCCCATGGCTTCCTCTTCTTAACAATCATGCAGCGAATCGCTGCAACTTTTAACCTTGGGTCTTCGAAGCCAAACACCGTGCGAAAATGAGACGTCGGCGCTTGCTGCAACTTTTGCTTTGTGTCTTCGGCTGGACTTTTTGTCGCGATTTCGTGACATTTTGTCCTTGTTCCTCCTTTGCCTTCTGAAAGTCACGAAAATGGAACACGTCGCGATATCGCGACGGTTCCGCCCAAACTTCCTGCGTTGACTGCGTTGACCGCGATTTCGCGACATGTCAGCGAATCGTTGCAACTTTTAGACTTAGTCATTTTTTGCTCATTTTTTCTTCTTTTTTCGCCAAAGCTGCATCAAAGCTGATATTGAAGGTCAGATTTTAAATAATACACCAATGCATTAATCAATGAGAATCAATGTGGCAAAAATGCCAACATTCTTGGCGGCTCGCGGGGTATACAGCTTGTTGTATGCAAGAATCCAAGCCTTAGTCCATTGGGCACAGAGTCATATCAGAACAGGAAGGTGGCTACTGCAAAACATGTCAGTGGGACTGCTGCAAAACTTCTTCTGCTGCTGAAAACTAGAACCGGAAGAACCTGCATAGAAGCGGTTATAAACTGAAGAGATGGAATGTGATGGTGGAGTGAGCTCCTGCGATTGCGCAGGCGGTGACTGCAATGGAGTGGTGTGAATAATAAAATGATGGAGCAAAAGTGACGTAGTAGACATAACAACAGCATGTTGCTACACTACCAGCGGCAATAGATGGAATGAACGAATAGATGGAACAGAAATGGAAGTTTTGAAGCGTGAAATGAAAATGAACTAAGCTGGAAAATAAATGCTTTTTAAAACAAAAACCAAACTGGGAAGAAAGGGATAAGAAGAAATGGGGAAAATAGAAAAGGGGAGAAGAAACAACAGCCGTGGCTTATTCTTTTTGTTTTTTATTGCAAGAAGAAAGAAACAAAAGAAGGAAGAGGAAGATGAAGAAAGGAAATAGAAAGCAGGGGAGGGAAAAGAAGAATTCTTTGGAAGCCACAAACTACCGGGAAAGGAAGGACAAAAGGGAAACAAACACCTACAGCCCACAAGCAACAAGAGCCAAGGTGACAACAAAAGGCAAAACCTATATACATACTCTTTTCTTCTTCTTCACTTCTCTTTATATATATATATATATATATATATATATATATATAATTATATATATTTTATATTATATACAAACTCAAATTGAACTTGCGAATTCATGAAAAGTAGGCTTTCAAATGAAAGCCATTAACTGAAATTGGAAGTGGGCTACCATCCATGTCTTCCAAATAGAAAGAATTAGCTGCACCTGTGTTGGAAATGCGAAAGGGACCCTCCCAGAATGCATCAAACTTCTTATGATTGCCAGGTTTAGCTTTATTCTCATTCCATTTCAGCACCAAATCTCCTGTCTTGAATGTACGGGCTGCGAGAATGCTTATAAAACCACTTCGAAATCCCTTGCGTGTGCTTGCCAAATTCATTATATGCTTTGGAACGCTGCTCCTCTAATTCCAACAACTCGTGCTATTCGCGAGATCCAAGGAACTCGAGTCTGTCTCATCATCTTGAAAAGAGCTGCAAGCTATCATATATCTGGCAACTCAAGATGAACCGGCAACCTTGCTTCTTTGCCATAGACTAGGGCATATGGTGAGGTTTTAATGGACTTCTTGACGGAAATCCTGTCTGCCCATAACGCTTGATTCAATAACAAGTGCCATGATCTTTTGTTCTCTCCCAATGACCTCTTCAAAATTATGAGCAAATTTTTGTTCGTTGACTCTGCCAAGCCATTTCCCTGTGGATAGTAATTGGAAGATGTCTTAAGGAAAATGCCAAACTTGTTAGCAAACTCGGCCAGTTCAGCTCCAATGAATGGAGTCCCATTATACTGTAATGATGGCGTCCGGAACACCAAAACGTGTAATCAAACTCTCAACAAAAGAAATCACTACTGATTGATTGGCCATCTTTGTAGGTATGGCTTCGAGACCACCTGGTGAAATAATCTGTAGGCTGTTAAGATGTATACGTGACCAGTGAGGAATTAGGATCAATTATTCCAATAAAATCCAAACCCCATTCTTTGAAAGGGTGCTTCAACCTTGAAGCTGGATGCAAAGGCGAGCTGCATTCCTTACTCTTCCTGCGTATCTTTGACACTTATCACGAGGCTTGTGCAATCTTGAAAGAATGCGAGAACAGGGTCGGCCGGTAGTAACCGGCTCGAATGATTTTCAAGGCCATCGGTCTTCTGCAAAGTGACCTCCTGAGAGACCAGAATGGAACTCTTCCAAGATCCTATCCTTGTCTGCTTGTTTAACACACTTCAAAAGAACACCATCAATATTTTTAAAAAATAAACCATCTGAAAACAAAACATACCGCAGAGCTTGCAACCGAAATCTCCTCCTCTGAGAAGCAGTCAATTGTGATGGACATCTTCCAGTTGTGAAGTAATCAATCAGGTCCTCTGTCCAATCTTTTTCCAGAATTAAGAAATTCATTAAATTGTCATTACCAGCAAGAGCTTCTCCCTGATCTTCGCATACATCAAATGCTGCCATCTTTGCTAACTACTGGCACAGAGCTTTACCACGCACTAATTTAGTTGGGTGAATTTCTACATCAAATTCCTGGATCTTGGTGACCCGAGCCAGCACGTTTATCACCCAACTCTCCTTGAAGAATGAAATTTCTCACATATGGGTGAAGCACATAAAAAAATGTCCTGCTCACGGGAAATAAAATGTTTGAATTTCTTCGGGGATTTCATCCACAGCATATACCTGTTTCTCAATAAAATTGTACTTTGCTTCGTGAGGTAAAATGACTTGGCTCAGAAAAGCAATGGGCCTTTCATTCCCATCATCTCCCTTTTGCGTCAAAACTGCAGCATAACTGTCATCTTCTCCAACTGCATATAAGATGAAATCCTTGGAGTAGTCAGGATTAATCAGGACAGGGGCCTGCACTATTCTTTCCTTGATCTCTGAAATGCTTCCTTTCTTTGAGCTGTCCATTGGAAAACTGCATCTTTCTTCAACAATTCGGTCATTGGTTTAACAACTTGAGCAAAATCAGCAATGAATTTTCTAATGAAATTTATCTGTCCAAAGAAAGATTGAAGTTCCTTCTTGTTTTGCGAGGGAGTGACAATTTCTTCAAGGCTTCAACACGGGCTGGATCAATTGCTAATCCATCTTCGAGAAATCACATGACCCAGAAGCTTACCTTCTTTTACGGCAAACACAGACTTCTTTGGATTAATGGAGATTCCGAATTCTCTGCATTTCTCAAAAATCAGCCTCAGGTGAGAACAATGGTCTTCCCTTCTATGTGAAAATACTGTCATGTCGTCAAGGTATATTACAATGATCCTATTCAATAAATCCTTGAAAGCAATATCCATTGCTCTTTGGAAGGTAGCTCCAGCATTTGACAGTCCAAAGGGCATTCGCTGATATGCAAAAGTACCCCACTTCGTGGTGAATGCTGTCTTAAGCTGATCTTCATCTTTTACCCAGATCTGGTTATACCCAGAAAATCCATCCAACAAAGAAAAACGCTGTGCACCAACCACAACATGCAATATTTGATCTATTCTCGGCAAAGGATAATGATCCTTTAATGAAGCACGGTTCAAATTCTTGAAATCAACGCACAATCTAATATCTCCATTCTTCTTACGGACTGGGACCAGATTGGCGACCCATGTGGAGTGCTTGACCGGATAGATGATCTTAGCTTGAAGCATTTTAACAAGCTCAGCCTTCATCAATGCCTTAATCTTTGGGTTTACGGGTCTCTTTTACGTCGAAAAGGCCTAACTCCTTCTTCCGGTTCAATTGTATCTTGTATAATCTGCTTGTTGTAGCCTTTCAAGTCTTCATAGCTCCAAGCTATAATATCGAGAAAACTCTTTCTGAGCTGCCTGATTTTTGCGGTTCTTAGGGGTTGAGTCGGTGCCAACCTTAATCACTTTGTCGAGTGAAGCTCTAACTCCATGTATTCCTTTCTATCAATCTCCATTCGAGGCTTTTGGAATGATCATGTTGGTCAAACAAGCTCTCCGAGTTATTAGACCCTTTGGAATATGGTTATTCCTTAATTGAATAAGACCTTCGGCTTCCTCATCTTCCAAAGTTCCGCCTTCAACAGCTGCTGACTTCATGTATCAGGAAATTAACAATCTGCTCATCGGTTTCAAAGACCTGCCAGAAAGTTTCCTTATACGCACCTGGTCTGTATACCATTCTCCTTTGTCTTGGGCTTGTTCACAACTTGATCAGCGGGAGAAAAGTTAGCTCCAAGAGATGCTAATAAGTCGGCATGTTTATTCATCTCTCTGGAAACAACTTGAATATTAAGCGCAGTGAAAAGTTCAAACAAATCCCAAACCTGATTACGATATGCTTTCAGATAATGCTGCTTTGAGATGCATCTATTTGTGACCTGATTTACAATAAGCTCGGAATCACCAAAAATATTGAGCTGTTCTATTCCTAACTTCTTTGCTTTCTTCAGACCCAAGCACAATGCTTCATATTCAGCAGCATTATTAGTACAACTCCATGTAAGCCGATATGAATAAGTTCTCTGTACACCAGAGGGAGAAATTAACACAATACCTACTCCGGCACCATTCCTGCATCTAGCTCCATCGAAATACAGTCGCCATAATTGATCTGTAACATCATTCTGATCAACTGGGTTAGACAATTCCTGCTTTGTCTCACTCTCAGGTTTCTGAATGGCATAACAGCCGATTTCTGTCTCCAGCATGGCATTGAAGTTAAGCATTGAAAACTGGTCTTCCAACTGAAGATTGTTTAAAACTTCACTCATTAAAACAGCATCTTCAGACTCTTCAGTGAGCATATGGACCCACTGCATGTCTTTTCCAACATCTTCCAACTTCTCAATATGAAAAGGGGAAGGCTTTTCATTATGTATTACGAGACGTCTATTCTTAAAAGGAATTTCCAGGATGGGAATAATCTAATGCCGAGATAACCCCCTAATTTTGCGGTAAATTCCCTGGATAAACACATGCTAAAATAGGGCTCTAAATCTACTACAACAATTTCTTGAATAACAGTGATTTGGGGCATTGTATGCAGGACAATGGGTACATCTTTAATGACACCTACTATTTTTACAGGCGTACCATCCAATTGCGAGAACTCCGGGACTACTCAGGGTATACTCCATTCCCATAGCTTCACGAGACTCCCTTGGGCATGGCGGTGGTTGCGGCTCCGGAATCAATCATACAATTGTGTACAACCCAACCTTCTATTTGCAATGACAAGTAAAAAGGAGGAGGTCTATTCTTACCGATATGAGAGGTGGTTAAAGTTTGGGCATAGGCGGTGCAGGTAGGCCCTTTTTCACTCTCCTTCATAGATTTCAATGACTCTTGTAATAAATCTACTTGACCGAGGTAATTGCAAAGCGTCATAAAGGCTTACCTTAGCGGGGGTCTTCTTAAGATCATCAACAATATTGTATGAAGCTACGGCAGAATTTTTCTTCTCGGCGGGTTGCTCAAATGCTGGTTGCTATCTTCTTGTGTAGCTTCCACTCTTAACCTCTTGGTCAGTGATGGATATTTCAATTTTTCACGTGCCTGCTCCTCTGCTTCTGATCTTACTGGTGCAGCTACTGCCTTTTCTTGAACTCTGTTAAAAGTTGGATCTTTGGGCAAAGACTTTGGAGCTAGCATAGGAGCTTTCATTGGCCTCTTCACTTCCGCCGGTACTTTTAACGGCTCTAAGTCGGCGGGATCAACATTCATAGGCTTCTTTCCGGTCCTTGTTAGAGCTGAAACTTGGTCTTCCACTGCAGTCATCAAACTATGACCAGCCTCTGAGATCATATTAACATGGTCACCTGAAGAGCTGGCCGCCAAGGTCTGCACATAATTTAAGTGAACCATACATGTATCTTCTCCATGAGGATCATTACAAGTGGAACACCAATATACTCCATCTGCATGGGCTGCATCTTCATTTGCTAGAACAGCTAAGCCCTTTTCAGGTGCTTTGCTTGTGGAGGCAACTTGATCTCTAGTAATTTGAGGAGGTTGAAATCTCCTTGGCTGGAAATCTCTCTCAGCATGCTTCCTCTCAATGAGTGTGATCTTATTTCCCATGGCTCTAATGGCGAGAATTTGCAGACTTCACCTCTTGCAATAATGTTGTATATGGATCAGGGTTTGCGGGTGCGGGGAGGTCTTTGGTAAGGGCAAAGGAGGCTGAGTGGTGCTTGGCAAAGCTGGAAATGCGGTGGAAACGGGAGATGGTTGAATGTTTGGGTGCGAGGGAGCGGTAAAGGAGTTAAAGCGAGGCAGGCGAGGAGCTGGGACGGGTGCAACTTTGAGGTGCTTTAGAGTTCCATGAGGGTGTAGGATACATAGCTGGCATGGGGTGTGGTTGTGAACCATATAAATATTGAGGCAAATCCGGAATAAGAGGCATAGTTACCTTTGGAGGCAGTCTTCCTACAGCAACCAGATCAGCTTCTGCTTTAATTGCTTGTTCAAATATTTTTGGAAACGTTACCACATTAGACTGTCGAACCGCCCGTACCGATATCCGAGTGAAACGCTACGAGGGTAGTACATCGCGGCTAATTCATCGGCGGGCCGAATACCATCGGGAATCCTTTGCCAAGTTACGGTAAACCGGACATTAAAATCGGGTATCTCTTCTTGTGGATGTCTCTGTATGACGGTAAGCTGATTTAACAATGAGAAAGGGTCAGACTGTTCATGAAAATGTTTCACCGACAAATCACCAAGCTGATCCCATGATGTTATGGTGTCGGGAGGCGAGTTACGTACCAAAACAGCAGTTTACCTCTCAAAGAACATACTAACAATTTGATCATCACATCTTCATCGGTAATGTCATGGATAGCAGCCAGGGAAGCCACATCATTTATGTGCTCATAGGCTATTTTACCAGTACCATCGTAAGTGGGCAAAGCCTTCGGTGCGGCTGAGTCTTGGATTACGAGCCTGCGATTCAAGGCTCCGGTGCTATTCCATGCCAAGAATTTTTTGGGTGGAGGAAATTGTGCCATTGGTGGAACTTGTAGGGGTGCAACACTAGCAACAATGCTTGGGTATTTGTACAGCGAGAAGATGGAAGGGATGAGGAAACTAATCTAGAATGCTCACCACTTCTCGAACTATCGAGCTCAAAAAACTGAACAAGATCGCCAAATTTCTTTGACTGTGATCTTGTGATCATGAAGTATTTATGGGTTCAGCAGGGTCACCAAAAACAACGAGTCACCAAATGCTCTAATTTACAGTCTGAAGGTGAACATTAAACCTTCGACCCTATGGGATCTTTTAGAGACAAATAAAATCTGTCCCATAGTGCGTGCCAAAAACCTGTTGGTCCAAAATCTGCCACAGGAAAGGATTTTACAAATGCACCCTAGACACTGGCCAACATTGAAAGGCTGGAAGCAAGAAATGGCTTCCAGACCAATCTCCAGAGTGGGCTGGTTCCCTTCACTATTCTAGACTTGGTTTAAGATAAGGGTTGCAGGAAAGAGATTTAAAAACTGCAGAAAGAAATGGGAAATATGGCCACAGGCCGAAGTTATAAGACTGGGAAAATAACAGCAGGAAACTTAAAAATGCAACAACGACAAGTAATAAAAAATATTAACCTAAACCTTCGCACGATGTATGCGGGAAGATCCTCCAAAACTACATTCCAAAAATCATACTCTCACGGCGGTACATAAATCCAATATGCAGAATTTTAATGCAACGACCATGAAGAGATACAAAGCTATTAGAAATGCAATAGAACAGAAAGGAAATCACCCATACAACCGCTTGACAAATTAAAAGCCAACTCCGTTATTCCTGCAAAATGCATCTCCGAGTCTCTAGCAGAGAATTTTTCCCAACCTTTTGAAATGAGAATTACATTGGTTTTTATAGAGGTCCATCCTCTCTCCAGCATTAAATGTTTGCCACCATCCTCCTCGTGATCTACAATTGTGCATTGGAAATTACATACACGATCCCTTGATTACGTCCTCGAAGAAACAAAAATTAAATGCAATGAAACGTTCGCGGTCCTTCATTAAATTTGATTCTTCGAACATGTGCATGAAACCGTTACGACAATCCACGAACAGCGACCTCGAATGCATTAAATCTTCAATCTTGGTGGCACAGGCGCGTCTTTTACTTTGAATGCCTTGGAAATCCGCAAATCATTAAATTCGGGTCAGCATTAAATCATCAGAAATCAAAAAAATCTCCTCGGGCGTTCATACTATGTTTTGGCGGGAAACTGTCGCAGGTCGCGAAAACGCGACGGGTCGCGAAATCGCGACGTATTTTCATGCCGTACACTTTTGTCACTTACACCCATGAAAATGCTCCCTGTCGCGCTTTCGCTGCATCTTCGGCTTTGTCTTCTCTATCGCTAGCTTAATCCCATGAAAATGGCACATGTAGCGATATCGCTACGCATTGCGGCCTTTGGCTATTCCTTCCTTCCTGCCTCGTGAAAACGGAACATGCAGCGCATCGCTGCACGTTTCGGCACTTTGTACGGTCTCCTGGATGGGTCGCGAAAATGCGACGCCTTTTGCTTTTGCATGATTCTCTTCGCACTCCGCCTTGTCGCCTAGAACTTGCAGGAATCGCTGCATTTTCTATACCGTTTGTGAAAACAGTCAGTGCA
Organism: Wollemia nobilis; assembly: GCA_028583015.1. Classification (NCBI taxonomy): domain Eukaryota; kingdom Viridiplantae; phylum Streptophyta; class Pinopsida; order Araucariales; family Araucariaceae; genus Wollemia; species Wollemia nobilis. The sequence goes on along the minus strand of JAQPPZ010016710.1, from coordinate 6,863,889 downwards.
TCGCTACACCACACTCGCCTTGTCGCCCAGAACTTGCAGCGAATCGCTGCATTTTCTATGCCTTTTGCGAAAACAGTCAGCGCATCGCTGCACTTTTGAACACTGAAACCTTTGAAGCCAAACGCCACGAAAATGGAACATGTAGCGATATCGCTACATGTTTCAGGCACCTTGTACGGCCTTGAAGACGGTCCGCGAAAACATAACACCTTTTGCACTTGAATGTCTTCAATTCTTCCTTGTCTCCATTTCGCTACCAATTTGAGCACTTAACCATTTTCATGCTTTTTGATCAATTTTCATCCCTTGCATGATTTGTTGCATATTCATGTCAGTTGGCCTTATTGTTGATATTGCAGCGAATCGCTACAACTTACTGCTCCTTTGCTTCTTGGACCAAAATGGCCGCGATTTTGAAGCATGTAGCGATATCGCTACGTTTTGCTCCTTCCGTACCAATTGCCACTTTGCCATCGCGAAAATGCTACAGGTAGCGCGTCGCTGCAACTTTCCCATGGCTTCCTCTTCTTAACAATCATGCAGCGAATCGCTGCAACTTTTAACCTTGGGTCTTCGAAGCCAAACACCGCGCGAAAATGAGACGTCGGCGCTGCGCTGCAACTTTTGCTTTGTGTCTTCGGCTGGACTTTTTGTCGCGATTTCGTGACATTTTGTCGTTGTTCCTCCTTTGCCTTCCGAAAGTCACGAAAATGGAACACGTCGCGATATCGCGACGGTTCCGCCCAACCTGCCTGCGTTGACTGCGTTGACCGCGATTTCGCGACATGTCAGCGAATCGCTGCAGCTTTTAGACTTAGTCATTTTTTGCTCATTTTTTCTTCTTTTTTCGCCAAAGCTGCATCAAAGCTGATATTGAAGGTCAGATTTTAAATAATACACCAATGCATTAATCAATGAGAATCAATGTGGCAAAAATGCCAACAAGTACATATGAAATAGAAAAGCATCCTAGATCTTGCATTTTAGGGTTAACTATTACTTTAATTTTGCATATCTAAATAGTAACAACATTTTGACACATAAAGTAATCCTGCCCTAGGCTGGCCCCTTTGGTAGAGATGTGGACGAACCCTCTGGTTTCTGTTGTGATTTTAATCACTTGTAGGTAGGGGATTTTAGGGGTATACTCTGCACTCTTTAGGTGAAATTTACATCTTTGTGTTGGCTTCTAATTTATATTAGTAAAGTTATTAATATTTAATATTTTTTGCACACCATAGAGAACGAGAAATCTAATAAATTAAATCACACACACATGCACACTCCACTTTTTAATAGTAATAGTTTAATTTCATCACCAACTATTGCTTGAGGTTTGGTGATGGTGGCATTCATCTCCATCCATCAAATATTTACCCCTAGAAACCATAGGACTACCCCCGAGCAAACTTGTTGGAGGTCATTATCAACAACAATCTCGTTGCCCCAACCAGCCATAGTTTTTACCATTGTTTTATATTAAACATGATTAAGTTACATCAAAACACATAAGCCAACAATTCTAAAAGGAACTTCACATTAATGAAAGAAAATAATTAATGAACAAGGTAATCCACACAAGGTGAACCCTAGGATTGGTTGTTTTATTTGCTTTAAATTTTGGAAAAGTTGTTAATTTGTGTGATTTAGATAAGCTTGAAATATTTGGTTTTATTACTTTATGGTGCTAACACAACAACAAAATAAAATAATAAACCAAAGTAGTTTAATGGAAAACAATTCCCATGAGCCCGCTACTTCAGTAGCCCCATCCAATATGGTTCAGACCACTTTGTCTGGATCATCCTATCCACCCCACTCAAGTAGAGACACATTCACACAATGTGGAGACAACCACCACCTACATAGACATGGATAGAGTATAGGCCCTTTACAAGGCTTCTAACTATGTATCAGAACCCCTTAGCCAAGAAGGTTTGGAAGAATCTGAATTGGCTACCACCTAACTTGCCCAAGGATATCCTAATTCAAGTTATGAATATGGTATGCCTTCCTCCACGATCCAACCACCGCAAAGCCCAAGTTTTCCAAACACTTACCTCACATCCACCTATACCAACCCCTTGTATGAGGAGTATGTCAATGCTGCCTCACAAGTCCCTAGCCTCCAAGTTGTAACATCAAACACAACTTGCACCATATCCATGTCCTCTCATCCATCATCATCCACACCTCCATCATCTCACTTATCCAACATGACCATGTCATCCACACCTCCATCATATCACTTAGCCAACATGATCATGACTAATCACCCATCATCATCGACTTATTTATCATCTCATCCAATCACAACCCCATCATTCAATACATGGTCAAATCAGGAACTTACAGATACATTAGGGCTTATCAATAGGTTGCTTTCACAATGAACAAAAGGAAAACAATCAGCTCACATAGACCCTATGACCCAAGGAGTTCCAAATCAACCTTTGCTCACCAATCAAAATTCAATATGGGTCCCTCAATATTCTATAATGTCCATCCCCAATCCACCACCACTCCACACATCTACCATATCAATAAACATTGCCACTAACCAACAACACAATCCATTTATCCATCATCATCTTCATAAATGATCCCCATATTTCAACCATCAATCTTATCCACATACCCAACCCAATTCATTCCACAACACCATGTTGGTCACACCCCAACATCTACCATCCAACCCATAAGCCAACCATCACATAATCCAAGGTCCTTACATTCTAGCAAAAGATCTTAGATTCTAGGTAATGCAAAAGCAAATCGATCAGTTGATGCAAAACTCACTAGGGGTAACTAGCCAAAAGATCACATTAAGCCAACTGATCCATCAACCAATCCATCCATCGGTACCATCACCGCCTTATCTAGAAGATTTAATGGTACCAAAATTTGACAAGTTTAGGGGAACTGATGATCCTAAGGAGCATGTGAGTTCATTTGTCCACATATGTTTTTTGATTAATGATAATAATGCCCTTATGCTCTAAATATTTTCTCAAACATTAGGGGGAGACGCCATTGAATGGTACAATCAATTGCCCATGCATAGTATTTATACTTTTGATCAATTGATAGATCTATTCTTGGAACCCTTCACCCTTAATATTAAAAATAATGTGTCCTTATTGGATATATATTACTTGAAACAATGGGATGAGGAACCTATCTATGATTTTGGAAACCGTTGGAGGGCAGTTATAACAAAGTTGCCATTCTCCCTCCCAATGGAAGAAATTATCAAACTTTTTACCAAAATTTGCTTAAAACCCATCTCTTGGATGCTTCAACTCAACACTTATAGAAAATTTGAGGAGGGTTTAGCACAGGCTAGTGTTATTGAGGAAATAAAAATCCAAGAGGGTGTCATTAAGCCTAAGAAGAAAGAATGGCAAAATAGAGGCCAATACCGAAACAATTAATCTGGCCAAACCAAATCTACATAAGCCTCGATGGCTAACATAGCTAATCAAGTCAATCAAGTGGTCATGAGCCAGCTCGTAATGGCTCAAAAACTAGTGCAACAACAAATTTCCTATCATGTGGTCCTATCAGTAACCCAAGCACCAAAAGTACAAAATACAGTGTCAACTATGGAGTAGCCTACCCATCACCAATTCAATCAATATTAGCATCAATACACTCCCTTAGCAGAATCATATTCATCCATATTTTGATAGTTATATGAGACCAAAAAATTAGCCTTGTCGGACATTAGGCCCAATGATCTCACCAAAAGGCCTAAAGGTTATAGAGAGCACTTGTTTTACCCATATCATTAACAAAATGGGTATGATATCAATTCTTGCCATGTATTCAAAAACATAGTGCAATACCTCATAGACTTAGGGGCCATTAGCATCGATAACCCCTTAGCTCCACAAAATTAAAATTTGGTAATATATCAGACACCTCTACCTAACCATGGGGAGGTCCAACATAATGTAGGGGGTAACAATCAAAAACCACCTCCTAATCAAGTAAACCATGTCCAACAATACCAAAAATTTGTAGGAGCAATCCATGTGGTCACTAGAGAGCAAAGTCAAAATCAACAAAATTCTTAAAAACCTTAAAACCCATTGCCCATCAAAACATCACCAAATCCATCTCTACCAATAAATCTATCCAACCCATCCAATCCACCCATCCTTCATCCAATAATGCCAACGATAACTTTAACCAATCGGTTAACCACTATTTTGAAAATGGCATCAACAAAAGTTTCTATCTCTGAGCTTATACAACAATCCCCTAAGCATAGAGAAGCTTTAATGGAAATACTCAAGTCAATTGAGTTAGAATCCCAAGACTCTAATGCCTTCAAAAACTTTGTAGGGAGTGTTAGAACATGCATGGAACCATAAATTACCTTCTATGACTTTGAGATAAAATCAATGAGTTTAGAATCGATGGACCCTCCACTGCACATCATGGCCTTAATAGATGGAAAGCCATTCAAATGAGTATTAATTAATACCGAATCATTAATCAATATCATAACTACCGCTGCTCATATCCACCTCAAAATACCTCCATCCAACATTTCAAAATCATCATTCACCCTCAAATCATTTAATGATGCTTTGTGTACCACAGTTGGCACTATTATTTTACCTATAGAAGTAGGAGCTAGAACATTGCACACCATGTTTCACACATTGGAAGGAGCCATGGCATATAATATACTCATTGGTAGACCTTGGATGAGGGAAATGTGTTGAGCAAGGTGCAACGAAAGTATTGTCATTGTTGTCAACACAGTCAGATAGATCTGTTGATGCAATGGACAGGAAGTTCAAAAGCTAGTCAGATGCAAAAGACAGGAGTTCAAAGGTTACTCATAGTATGTACAATGATTCTCCAAGAAGACCGAAGTAGACCACTTGCAAAAGATCAAAGAAAAAGACAAGTAAGAAAAGTGTCGCGATATCGCGACATATACAGCAGGCAAGAAAAACTGTCACGATTTCGCGACATGTTAGAAGAGAGAGAAGAAGAAAGAAAAACTATCACGATTTCGTGACATGTTGGAAGAGAGAGAAAAAGAAGAAAAATTGTCGCGATTTCGCGACATGTTGGAAGAGAAAAAAGACAAGTGAAAAAAATGTCACGATTTCGCGACATGTTGGAAGAGAGAGAAGAAGAAAGAAAAACTGTCACGATTTCGTGACATGTTGGAAGAGAGAGAGAAAAGAGAAAAAGTGTCACGATTTCATGACATATTGCAAAGAGATTATACAAGGGAAAAAGTGTCACGATTTCGCGACATATTGCAAGGAGAGGTTGACAGACAGAAAAAGTGTCACGATTTCGTGACATATTGCAAGGAAGGTTGTACGAATGAAAAAGTGTCACGATTTCGTGACATATTGCAAGGAAGGTTGTACGGAGAAAAAGTGTCACGATTTCGCGACATGTTGCAAGAGAGATTGTACGAAAGAAAAAGTGTCACGATTTCATGACATGTTGCAGGAGAGAGAGTCCGAGAGAAAAAGTGTCACGATATCGCGACATGTCGTCATGACCCAAAGGCAAGAGAAAGTGCTAAGGAGAAAAAGTGTCGCGATATCGCGACATGTCGGGTTTTCGCGACCCGAAGGCAAGAAAAAGCGCTAAGGAGAAAAAGTGTCGTGATATCGTGACATGTCGGGTTTTCGTGACCCGAAGGCAAGAAAAAGCGCTAAGGAGAAAAAGTGTCACGATATCGCGACATGTCGGGTTTTGCAACCCAAAGGCAAGAAAAAGCACTAAGGAGAAAAAGTGTCATGATATCGTGACATGTCGCATTTTCGTGACCAAAGCAAGAGAAAGCGTAAGGAGAAAAAAGTGTCACGATATCGCGACATGTTTCATTTTCATGAGCCAAAGGTAAGAGAAAGTAGAAGAAGAAAAAGTGTCACGATATCGTGACATGTATTTTCATGGTCCAAAGCTAAGAGAAAGTGCAAGGAGAAAAAGTGTCGCGATATCGCGACATGTTGTATTCTCATGGGCCAAAGCTAAGAGAAAGCGTAAGGAGAAAAAGTGTAGCGATATCGCTACATGTTGTATTCTCATGGGCCAAAGCTAAGAGAAAGCGTACGGAGGCGAAAGTGTCGCGATATCGTGACATGTTGTGTTTTCACGACAACAACAATAGAAGAGTTATAGGGGCAGTTGAAGCCGACGAAGACCGATGTTAGCCGACGAAGATTAGGGTTTGCAGCCGACTATGATTAGGGTTACAGCCGACTAAGATTAGAGTTTTTGATCTTGAAAATTTTGTTATAAAAGGAAGGTTGTTTGAAGAGTTGTAGACATTGAGATGTGCAAAGTTTGGAGAGAGTGCACAAAGTGTGAATTTCGATCGTAGAGTGCAGTGTGCAAGTCGTCGAATCATTCTAAGTGCGAAGATCACAAAGGAAGCAGAGTGCACAAAGGGAGAAGACGATCGTGAGGTTTGATCATAGTGAAGTAGAGTGTGTGAAGTTTGATCATAGTGCATAGAGAGGGAGAAGACGATCGTGTAGTTTGACTATGGTAAAGCAGAGTGTGTGAAGTTTGGTCATAGTGCATAGAGAGGGAGAAGACGATCGTGTAGTTTGACTATGATGAAGTAGAGTGTGCGAAGTGAGTGCACAGAGTGAGCAGAGTGCACAGAGAACGCAAAGGTGAAGTAGACCAGTCAGGGTCTTGTAAAAGTGAAGGTATCTTATTGTTAAACCCAAAGATTCAATTTGAAGTCCAGGTTGGTGCTTGGCATCAGGGGTTGGTGCTCCTTCCAGTTGGTGCTGGTAAATCAGGGGTTGGTGCTCCTTTCTGTTGGTGTAGATAAATCAGGGGTTGGTGCTCCTTCCAGTTGGTGCTGGTAAATTAATTGTAAAGTTGGTGCTTTGCAAAGGCTAGATTTGGATGGTAGTCCAAGCAGTCATTTTTGAGGAGTAGCCACATTGGTGAACCTCGTTAAATCTTGTGTTGTGTGTTGTTCTCTTGTTGTACTTGTTGTATCTATTTATAAGTTTTAACTGCTGCTATTTTAAGAGCTGTTAATTCATGATTAAAGAGCTACACTGATTCACCCCCCCTCTTAGTGCCATTGTAAGTCTAACAATTGGTATCAGAGCTAAGTCCTTGTACAAGCCTAATCGGCTAGGGTGATCTTGGAACTAACACAATGGCAGGTGGTGAAGGCTTCTCATCAAACAAATCACCATTGTTTAACGGATCCAATTACGCGTTCTAGAGAATCAGGATACAGGCATATCTCTATGCTTTGGGATACTACATCTGGGATTCAATGGTCAGTAGATACACAATACCCATCACTCCTCCAGAAGAGGCTGACAAAAAGAAATTGTTTGACAATGACTCAAAAGCAATGAATGCTCTCATGAACGAAATAGCAGATAGCTCCGGTCAGGATTCTGAAGATGAAATAGGTGAAGCTCTTTTCATGGCATTTGAAGAAGTAAAATCAGAAAAGGATGAAGGAGTGACCTCTGAAGATTGTGGAGAAAATCTTGAGGCTGAAGTAGATCTAGAAGGTGAGTTGATCTCTGCACTTGAAGAGTGGAAAATAGAGAAGAAAAAGAATAAGAAACTTTCAAAAAGGCTTGAGGATGCAAATGAAATCATATCCTATTTGAAAGTACAGATGGAAGAATCCAAGAAAATCTTCGAAGATCTGGAAGTGCAAATAACCATGAAAATAGATCATTGCAGCAAGCTAGAAGAAGAGATTGTTGGGTTAAGAATGCAGCTAGAAGAGATGAATAAGAAAATCAGTTGCTATCACAAACGTGAAGAAAGTTCTATGAAGCTGGATAAGATCATAAATGTCCAAAGGCCTACAGGCATCAAATTTGGTCTGGGTTTCATCGAAGGAGAATCATCTAATGGATCAAAGGCCAGAAATGTAGAATCCATAAAGAATAAAGATAAGAAACAGGGTGATCAAGAAAAAACATCTCATGCAACAGAAAGCAATAATGCCAGGCACGAAAGGAAAATTGATAATGATGGATTCACCAATGTCACTCATCAAAGAAGAAGAAGACCTAGGGCTCCTACGGCAACATGGCAAAGACCATCACCCAGGTTCAATTATCCCTTTTCTAGTTTCTGTTTTAAATGCAATGGCTATGGACATAAAATCTCAGACTGCAAATATAATGTAAGACCAAGGAATTTCACCAGTAGAAATGCTTTTTCTCCTCTGATGAATTATACAGTAGAATGTTATAATTGTCATAATTTTGGGCACATTGCAAGAAACTGTAGAAATACATTTACATCAAATCAGTTTCAGGGAAGAAAATTTCAACCATACAGGATGAGTCAAAATAGAAAGCTTTTCGAAAAACATGCTCAAACTACTGATAAGGGAAAGGCAAAACAAGAGCCCAAAACTACTATCAAAATAGTGTGGAAAGGAAAAGAACAACTGAAGGAAGAAAAGGAATCCTTAATCGTTCAAACTGCATTCAAAGCATAGAATAAATATGTACCATGGATACTAGATAGTGGATGCTCCAGTCATATGATAGGTGACAAACAAAAATTTGAAAAGTTACAGAAATATGAAGGAGGATCAGTAAAATTTGGAAATAATGATGGAGCCAAGATAGTCGGCAAAGGCTCAATCAAAATTAGTGATGGAAGGATTAAATCAGAAGAAGTCTTATTTGTGGATGGGTTGAAACATAATTTATTGAGTGTAAGTCAGATTTGTGATAAAGGTCATGAAGTAGTCTTTATGAAGCAGGGTTGTGAAGTCAGAAAAACAAACAGTGGAAAATTGATAGCAACAGGGTCAAGAACATCTGGTAACCTGTACACGCTCTCAGAGACTTCAAAAGGAGCTTGCTTTATTGGACAGGAAGAAGAAAATTGGTTGTGGCACAAAAGACTTGGTCATATCAGTTTTGATAATCTAGTAAAAATCACCTCAAAAAGGGCAGTGAGAGATATTCCCACCATCAGCAAACCTGCAAACAACATTTGTGCTTCATGCCAAAAGGGGAAACAAACTAGAGTCAGATTCAAAACAAAAGAATACTACACAAGCAAACCTTTGGAACTAATTCACACCGATTTATGTGGACCCATGAGAACACAAAGCATAAATGGTGACAAATATTTTATGTTGTGCATTGATGACTATTCCAGAATGACATGGATATTCTTCTTGAAGCATAAATCAGAAGCTCTTGATATGTTCAAGATTTTCAAAAACCAGGTTGAGAATGAAATAGGAAAGAGGATCAAATGTTTAAGATCAGACAGAGGAGGAGAATTCATTTCAGAAGAGTTTGCAGAATACTGTGAAAAATACGGTATCAAGAGACAGTTCTCAGCAGCCAGGACACCTCAGCAAAATGGAGTGGTAGAAAGAAAGAACAGGACTATGCAGGAAATGGCATGATCTATGTTGGCTGAAAGTAGAGTAGCAGATAGATTTTGGAAAGAAGCAGTCCATACTACGGTGTATATCCAAAATAGGTACATGCTGAGAACACATGAAAGCAAAACTCCTTATGAACTATGGTTCGGTAAAAGGGCAACAACAAAATACCTCAAAGTGTTTGGCAGCAAGTGCTATATCAAAAGAACTGAAGATAATCTTGGTAAGTTTGAAGATAGAGCAGATGAAGGTATTTTTGTTGGTTATTCACCTAGAAGCAAAGCTTACAAATGCTACAACAAAAGGCTAAAGAAAATTGTGGACAGTGTTGATGTTAAGTTTGATGAAGGTAAAGAACGAGTAATTAGTTATGAAACAAACTACCCAATCTATGAAGAGGTTATTGAAGGAGATGAGGAAAACGAAATTGAAAAGATACAAAAAATTGACTCAGATGATGATGCGAAAATGGAAGAAAATAAGAAATTCAAAACAGGTAGCTGGCAGAGAAATCATCCTAGAGAGCAAATCATCGGAGATCCCAAAGTTGGAGTTCAGACAAGAAGAAGAGCAGTAAGTAACTACTCTCTACTATCCAGCATTGAGCCTAAAAATATTGATGATGCAAGCAAAGATGAAAGTTGGATGAAGGCAATAAATGAAGAATTAGATCAGATAGAGAAAAACGACACTTGGGAACTAGTACCTAGACCTGCAAATAAAAATATCATCGGAACTAAATGGATTTTTTGAAACAAACTAAATGAAGACGGACAGGTAGTCAGAAATAAAGCAAGATTAGTTTGCAAGGGTTATGCACAAGTTGAAGGCATTGATTTTGAGGAAACTTTTGCACCAATAGCGAGACTAGAGGCAATTAGAATGTTTTTGGCTTTAGCAGTCTACAAGAATTTCAAAGTTTATCAAATGGATGTGAAATCAATGTTTTTGAATGGGAAACTTGAAGAAGAAGTTTACATCGAGCAACCAGATGGTTTCCAACTTGGTGATGATCCCAACCTTGTTTGCAGGTTGAAGAAAGCTTTATATGGCTTAAAACAGGCACCCCGAGCATGGTATGCAAGGCTAGACAACTATCTCACTCAACAAAGGTTCAAGAAAGGTATGGTGGATAGTAATCTATATGTCAAAATAGAAAATGGGCATCTTATTGTTCTTGTTGTCTATGTAGATGATATCATATTTGGCAGCAGCAAAGATGAGTCGTGCAAGGACTTAGCAGATAAGATGCAAAAAGAATTTGAAATGTCAATGATTGGAGAACTGTCATATTTCCTCGGATTGCAAGTTAATCAAAGTAAGAAGGGCATATTTATTTCTCAAGTTAAATATGTAAAAGAGATGCTAAAAAGGTTCACAATGGAGGACTGTAAGCCAGTTAGCACTCCCATGACGACAGGTTGTAAGTTGAGCAAGGATGACAAATCTCCACTTGTTGATCAAACCATGTACAGATCCATGATTGGAAGTTTACTATACCTGACAACTACCAGACCAGATATTTTATAGGCAGTATGCATGGTAGCACGATTTCAAGCTAATCCTAAGGAGACTCATGTAACAACGGTGAAAAGGATTCTTCGGTATCTCAAGGGTACTATGGAATATGGATTATGGTATCCGAAAGGTAAAGACTTCACCCTTATTTCGTATTCAGATGTCGATTGGGCAGGATGTGTAGATGACAGAAAGAGCACCAGTGGAGGTGCATTCTATCTTGGAGACAGATTAGTCGCGTGGCACAGTAAGAAACAAGAGTCAATTTCTTTATCGACAATAGAGGCAGAATACATTGCAGCGACAACATGTTGTACATAGGTATTATGGATGAAACAAACCTTAAAAGATCTTGGTATTAGCTTCAATGAGCCAATATCAGTTAAGTGTGATAACACCAGTGCCATTAACATCTCCAAGAATCCGGTTATGCATTCACGCACAAAGCACATTGCCATCAGGTATCACTTTTTGAAGGAGAAAGTTGCAGAAGGTGAGGTTAAATTGGACTTTGTTCCAACCATAGAACAAGTAGCGAGATATCTTCACAAAACCATTGCCCAAGGAAGTGTTTGAGTACCTTCAAAACAAATTGGGAGTGGTCACACTTCCCAAGAATTGACTAGCTACAGGGATCACATTCTCAAGGGGGAGCATTTAAGTATTTGATTATTTTTTTGCTCATGTTCATAATTTGTGCTAAGTGTAACAAATTGTGCCTGAGAATGTTGTGCATGGACTCAGGGGGAGTCTGCAGTAGCCCTTTGGTATTATTGACAAAGGGGGAGAAGAGTTACAAAAAATTGCACATGTGTTGCCAACAATTCCAAAGGGGGAGATTGTTGAGCAAGGTGCAGCGACAGTATTGTCATTGTTGTCAACACAGTCAGATAGATCTGTTGATGTAGTGGACAGGAAGTTCAAAAGCTAGTCAGATGCAGAAGACAGGAGTTCAAAGGTTACTCAGAGTATGTACAATGATTCTCCAAGAAGACCGAAGTAGACCACTTGCAAAATATCAAAGAAAAAGACAAGTAAGAAAAGTGTCGCGATATCGCGACATATACAACAGGCAAGAAAAACTATCACGATTTCGTGACATGTTAGAAGAGAGAGAAGAAGAAAGAAAAACTATCGCGATTTCGCGACATGTTGGAAGAGAGAGAAAGAAAGGAAAAACTGTCACGATTTCGCGACATGTTGGAAGAGAGGAAAGAAGAAAGTGGAAAAACTGTCGCGATTTCGCGACATGTTGGAAGAGAGAGAAGAAGAAAGAAAAACTGTCACGATTTCGTGACATGTTGGAAGAGAGAGAAGAAGAAAGAAAAACTGTCGCGATTTCGCGACATGTTGGAAGAGAAAAAGACAAGTGGAAAAAGTGTCGCGATTTCGCGACATATTGCAAGAGAGATAGTACGGACGAAAAAGTGTCACGATTTCGCGACATATTGCAAGGAAGATGAAAAAGTGTCACGATTTCGTGACATATTGCAAGGAAGGATGTACAAGAGAAAAAGTGTCACGATTTCGCGACATATTGCAAGAGAGGTTGTACGAAAGAAAAAGTGTCACGATTTCGCGACATGTTGCAGGAGAGAGAGTCGGAAGAAAAAGTGTCGCGATTTCGCGACATGTTGCCAAAGGCAAGAGAAAGTGCTAAGGAGAAAAAGTGTCGCGATATCGCGACATGTCGGGTTTTCACGACCCGAAGGCAAGAAAAAGCGCTAAGGAGAAAAAGTGTCGCGATATCGCGACATGTCGAGTTTTCGTGACTCGAAGGCAAGAAAAAGTGCTAAGGAGAAAAAGTGTCATGATATCACGACATGTCGGGTTTTCGTGACCCGAAGGCAAGAAAAAGTCTAAGGAGAAAAAGTGTCACGATATCGCGACATGTCAATTTTCCTGACCCAAAGCGAAGAGAAAGCGGTAGGGAGAAAAAGTGTCACGATATCGCGACATGTCGCATTTTCACGGCCAAAGCGAAGAGAAAGAGTAAGAGAGAAAAAGTGTCACGATATCGCGACATGTATTTTCGTGGTCCAAAGCTAAGAGAAAGAAAGAGAGAAAAAGTGTCGCGATATCGTGACATGTTTATTTTCGTGGCCAAAGCTAAGAGAAAGAGAAGGAGAAAAAGTGTAACGATATCGCTACATGTTGTATTCTCGCGGGCCAAAGCTAAGAGAAAGCGTACGGAGGCGAAAGTGTCACGATATCGCGACATGTGTTTTCACGGCAACAACAACAGAAGAGTTACAGAGGTAGTTGAAGCCGACGAAGACCGATGTTAGCCGACGAAGATTAGGGTTTGCAGTCGACTATGATTAGGGTTACAGCCGACTAAGATTAGAGTTTTTGATCTTGAAAATTCTGTTATAAAAGGAAGGTTGTTTGAAGAGTTGTGGATGTTGAGATGTGCGAAGTTTGGAGAGAGTGCGCAGAGTGCAAAGTTCGGTCGTAGAGTGCAGTGTGCAAGTCGTCGAATCATTCTAAGTGCGAAGATCGCAAAGGAAGCAGAGTGCACAAAGGGAGAAGACGATCGTGAGGTTTGATCGCAGCGAAGCAGAGTGTGCAAAGTTTGGTCATAGTGCGCAGAGAGGGAGAAGACGATCGTGCAGTTTGACTATGGCGAAGCAGAGTGTGCGAAGTTTGGTCATAGTGCACAGAGAGGGAGAAGACGATCATGCAGTTCGACTGTGACGAAGCAGAGTGTGCAAAGTGAGTGCACAGAGCGAGCAGAGTGCGCAGAGAATGCAAAGGTGAAGTAGACCAGTCAGGGTCTTGTAAAAGTGAAGGTATCTTACTGTTAAACCCAAAGATTCAATTTGAAGTCCAGGTTGGTGCTTGGCATCAGGGGTTGGTGCTCCTTCCAGTTGGTGTTGGTAAATCAGGGGTTGGTGCTCCTTTCTGTTGGTGCAGATAAATCAGGGGTTGGTGCTCCTTCCAGTTGGTGCTGGTAAATTAATTGTAAAGTTGGTGCTTTGCAAAGGCTGGATTTGGATGGTAGTCCAAGCAGTCATTTTTGAGGAGTAGCCACATTGGTGAACCTCATTAAATCTTGTGTTGTGTGTTGTTCTCTTGTTGTACTTGTTGTATCTATTTATAAGTTTTAACTGTTGCTATTTTAAGAGCTATTAATTCATGATTAAAGAGCTACACTGATTCACCCCCCCCTCTCAGTGCCAACCCATCCAATCCACCCATCCTTCATCCAATAATGCCAATGGTAACTTTAACCAATTGGTTAACCACTAGTTTGAAAATGGCATCAACAAAAGTTTCTATCTATGAGCTTATACAACAATCCCCTAGGCATAGAGAATATTTAATGGAAATACTCAAGTCAATTGAGTTAGAATCCCAAGACTCTAATTCCTTCAACAACTTTGTAGGGAGTGTTAGAACATGCATGGAACCATAAATTACCTTCTATGACTTTGAGATAAAATCAATGAGTTTAGAATCGGTGGACCCTCCACTGCACATCATGGCCTTAATAGATGGAAAGCCATTCAAATGAGTATTAATTAATACCTTCTCATCAATCAATATCATCACTACCGCTGCTCTTATCCACCTCAAAATACCTCCATCCCACATTTCAAAATCATCATTCACCCTCAAGTAATTTAATGATGCTTTGTGTACCATAGTTGGCACTATTATTTTACCTATAGAAGTAGGGGCTAGAACATTGCACACCATGTTTCACATATTGGAAGGAGCCATGGCGTATAATATACTCCTTGGTAGACCTTGGATGAGGGAAATGAAATGTGTCCCATCAATTCTCCACCAATGCTTGAAATACGTTCATGATGGACAAGTCCATTGCATCCCTATGGATGTCGAACATTTTAAGTATTGTAATTTCATTTCAAATCCTTATGAATCCATGTTACCTTCCACTCATATATTCTTGGTGCCATCATCGAATCCATCCACATAATCTCTTAATCCACCTTCTTCTAATCTATCTCCATCTTCTTCTAAGGCTCACATCATAGAGGAGTTAACCATCACATCACCTTCTCAAAAATATATTTCTTCTTGTACATGTCGTCATGGTCAGTCTACTATTAGCACATTGAACATCGCATCTACCCCTTCTTCTACAACCACTTCTTATATTCCATATCATCATTCCACATCACCATCCAATCCTGCTCCATCAACTGATATGTCACAATTTGAACTTTTAGATTGTGCCATATTTGATTCGCCACTATCCACAACCAATCTAGAGCCACTTGATCATTCACCATCCACCTCATCAACCCAATTCAAAGTTCACATAACTAATCCAAGCATCGGTGAGTATGTGGTACAAGACATCACCATTACACCCCTAGCCATTCCCACAGCTAAGGATTTCGGATGTCCTCGAGATCGTCCCTTATCCATAGGCGCTATTTATGACATGAGTGCCCCAACAAATAACATTAACTTTGTTTATGGAGGGTTGGATTGCTCAACTAGGGAAAACCCACTTGAAGAAATAAAAGAGCCTAGGTAAGCCAATATACCTAATATAGAGGAGTTTCCATCTCGATACTTTAATATGTTCCATTGGCAAGGTCAAGGACTAGGTTCCCATGAGCAAGGGATGCATGATATCTTAGAGGTCCCATATAGAGGTGCCCATGATCATTCCATTTTAGGCTATATCCCATTGTATTCCACTACTTCTCTTAAGCAAGCATTTAAAAATCTTACACTCAATGATGAAGATCACCCCATCCACCCACTACCCTCAACATATTCTCTTGAATAGGCCCTTCAAGAACTTTGCATGGATGAAGTAAACGAAGATGATCCCATCAAATTTTCATATCCTATATTTGATTTCGATGATGAAAGTTATGAAGAATTTTAAGTCATGTCAAATGCTTCTGATTAATTCTGAAGAGGAGTCACAACCCATTGTCCCCATCACCCAACAGGAAGAGTTTTACCTCCGAATGTTCTCCATCCATCATTCCATATTCCACTTGCTTCTTCCATAAGAACAAGATGATCCACCTAGTAATCTGCCTTGAGCCACCCACATGAGCCAAGAATTGTAACATATGTATATATTTCAAAAAAAACAAAAAAAATAAAAAACAACATAAAAAAAATGTATGCTTTCACATAGGCATTACCACATTGTATGTTAATTTACATCTAGGTATTTTTCATTTTCATTCGCATACACTACATCATACATATTCCATTGCATTATACAATTTCCACTTGCATATCAACACTCCATTGCATTAGGCATATACATTTGCATTCATCCCATCCCATGTCCAATGATCTGGCATAGTAATGATGATATGACCATACAACAAAAAGTCAAGTTTTAACGATTGGGGGTACCTAGTTTGGAAAATTCATGCAACTTTGACAAAAATTCAGATGTCAATCACATCACATGTCACAACAACCTAAATTTTTAGTCACTCAACCATTACTAGTGTAACAAACAACCTCCAATTGGATGTCTGATTTTCTTTAGGACCAAAAACACAATTTACACACTAAGAAGATCTTGAGTATTGCCAATTGAACCCAAATACAATGTTGAACCAATCACATTCCACCACATCTTAAAAACATTATGAGCCAAAGAGGGTTAGTACCATACTTGGGTAGTACCTTGAGGCAAAAAGGAGATATCCCTCATTTGTCCCATTACGCAACATAGTCCAAAAATAGAGGTTTTCACCACTACCACAATTACTCTTCGAACATAAACATAAAAACATGGAGTAGTAAGGATAGGATCAAAATTCTCATCATACTTCAGTTGATAATTCGATTCCCCAAAGCTCTATACCAAATTAACAAATAGAATCCCAAACACCCTTGATCCCTAAAGTTGTAAGGATCATACTACATGTCCCTGACAAGGATGGGTAGTCATCCCCAAGGCCTAAAAGATCAAATCCCATTGTAATATGGAGTGAATATTCATCGGGGCTATAGACATCTGACTAGTAGTGGAGTAAGCTCATGCGGGGTGACATGTCTCCTAGGCAAATAGGAAGACCTCTGACCACACATAAGGACAGGCTAGCTTTAGGTCATCTCCATAATAATTCATGCCCAATTTACTCATAATAGGTCAATAAACTTCACATGCACACAAAATGGTTCTTGATTGGATAAGGTCATTATCACACTCAATATTTGGTATATGAACCTCACTTGCACACACATTGGTCCTAAAGAAAGTTAGACAACCCTAGTGAGTTTGATTGATAATACTAGTATGTTTGAGTCTTTGAAAATCCTACAGTACTCATCCCATATCAACATCCGTATCTTCTTCCATATCAACATCCATATCTTCTTCCATATCAACATCCATATCCTCTTGCGTATAAACACCCATGTCTTCATAGTGAGTCAAGTTGTAGAACACCACCAAATTTGGTACCCCCATTTGCCAAACAATGGAAAATAAAAATGGTCAATAAAATTTCTGAACTGTAAAATATCATTTGATCAATATGCATTCCTCCCATATAGTTTATATTCATTTACTTCCATTAATCATACATAACATATCATCATTAAATCACATAGCTTGCATTTTAGATTAATCATAGATTTACTTGCATTAAGCATCCATAGCACATAGCTTGCATACATCATTCATATAACATTAGGCATATACATCATTATTAGCTTGTATTTCACATCCATAATATTCAAACATTATTCATAAACATGCATCAAAAATTAATCAAATAAACATAAAAGCATCCACACAAGAGATAACACATATATATGAAAAAGACATGTATATATATATATATAAATATCACATATACAATCAATGCCAAAATGCTACAATGGAGCACAAAGGCTCATATATACAAAATAGTGCATCTAAGCACTAAGTATACTATATGTGATAAGACTCCTAAGACCTAATAGGATCCCTCGACCTAGTACTTTGCCTAGACTCTGTATGCCTAGATGACTCAACCACAAAAGAAGGAGGATCCAACAATGTAATATGGTGTTGCATACACACATCCTCCAAGGAATGTATGTATGCCTCACTAGCTCGAAGATGTAGCAAATCCATCTGATGTCACTGCTCCTTCACTAAAATCTCTGCCTAGAGCCTCATAACTGTCTCCTGATCACTAGCCACTACCAATGCCCACTTTGCCTCTAGCCAAGCTATAGTCTCCCTGGCCTCCCTCTTAGACTCAAGCATAGTCTCTTACTCCTTTTGTAGCTACTCCAACTCCACCTATAGCATGGCTACCTCAAAGATATTACCCATATCCTCATTATACTCCCTCTCCCTCTGCCAAGCCCACCTCGAGAGCCTATTGGACTGCTCTCGTTGACTACCTCTGACCCATCAATCGTTGGGGCCTCGTCCTCTTCAAAGTCATCCTTGACCCTGTAGTTGTCGCATTCGCACTCATAACATTTGGCACCCATATCAGTTGGGCACCAAACCACTCAACATACTCCAAATTCACCCCAACATCATCCACATAGGGGATCTCAATCTTCTCATCATCCTCAATCACCATTCGCTATGGCTCCACACATGGCAACATCCCCTCATCTCGCTGGTGTCGATACAACACCGACTCATCCAACACATCTTGAGGTAATCTAAATTGCCTCAACACCTATGAGTATTGGAAGTACTCCACCTCCTCATCCTTTCAACCAACCGACCATTGAGCCTACCTCACTCGACATAGTTGCCTCCTATATCCATCCCATATAGCTCCTCGCCATGGCCTCCATATCACATCTACCCGAGTCAAGCTCAAACACATGTCCGCTCAACCACATGTCCCGATACCACTACCCAGTGTGTACCTCTTGACTCGACTGAACCTCCTTAGCCACTACCCATCTCCTAGCATAGGGCTCCCCCATCCACCATGACTCACATGGCAACCCCTCGGGCCGAGCTACCACAAAATGCTCCCAAGCCTAGCACTGTAGGAGGAAGCTACAACCAATCCCCTTCCTCTCCCTCTAAATCACCTCATATAGCTCCTGATATAGTTGTGCCAATAAGGTAGGAGCCCATGCATACTCCTTCGGGTCAATGAGTAAATCACTCACCAACCCCAATAGGTTCCAAGGGAACCTGCAACCAATGCTATTAGGTAGCACTATGTTTGCTAGAACGAACATGATCAAGGTAGGGAGTGCATCCAACTCCTTTTCCTTGTACATGCTCAAGTAGCATATCCCTCCATCCCCCATCCGGGCCTCTCACCACCGATCCCCAAACATTCTCTCCATATCAACCTTCTTATCCCTCCCAACCACCACCTTTTCCCTTTCTATCGGCACCTTGAGAATGTGATAGACATCCTCAAGAGTGACAATAAGCTCCCCAGTCGATAGTTAGAATGTCCCCCTATCTGAGTCCCACCTCTCTATAAAAGCAAAGAGATACCCCTTATTAGCCTTCACCACATCAAGCCTCGCCACACCCTCCAAACCCACCCTACCCAAAAACTCCCACTCATCCTCCAAAAGCTTCTTCCTCATTCTTGTAACAATAGGAGAGAAGCGATGTCGAGGCTCACTATCCCTTAACTGCAACAACAACAATACTTTATTAGCATTAAAACTATGTTAAAAAAAAAAATGAAGAAAAGACAAAACAAATTTTTTTGCACAGAGGAAACAAATGATATTACAAGAACAAAGGGTGCCCCCACTCCACCAGTAGCATCAAGGCCCTCTGCTACCATATCCTCACTTCACACACTCACTAGCCTCAAAAATTCACTCCACTACAATAAGGACACTTGAATATGATCATTATCATCATATCATCATCACAAATCACAATCATATTTGGCACCTCACACTTTGAGTACAACCTTACCATGAACAATTTGCTTGCAATTAGTCATTGATGTCCTTGTCTATGGGGCAAGAAAACACAGATAAAATACAATCACAAACACTCATTCATTTGATAACAGTCAAAATACAGGACACTGATAAGTTTGATTGGTTCCATCATGGAATTGGTAAATAAATTTCCACAGTCAATACTCAATCCTTGCCTTGACTTAGTTAGCATGCATCTTCATATTTTTCATACTCAATGACACCATTGTAGCAAATTATTCAACAGCATCAAATCAAACCAAATTTTGGGGCAACCACATTAGATTATGATTCTCCCATGACGGGATACATCTCACATGATCATGACATCTACACTAGACAAATCCCCCTCTCAACCGTTGGGGCAAAAATGGTATCACATTTTACATCATTCATATCGTCCACAATCACATGGTATTATGCACCAACCCCTTTTCCACCATTGGGGCATAAACAATATCACATTTTACATCATTCATATCATCCACAATCACATGGTATTATACACCAACCCCTTTTCCACCATTGGGGTAAAAATAGTATCACATCTACATTTCACATCATTCATTCATCAATTGCACAAATCCACCACATCATTCATTATTTGCATAAAATTTTCAATTGGATTGTGAGATACATTCGTAACTAATTCGCCAATTGATGGTGTAAGCTACGCAAAATTCCAAAAAAAAAATATTATTTTGTCTTCAACATCAATGCTCAAATCCAAAAACAAAGAGAAGCTACTTCTGCACCCATAGCCCAGGTAGGTGTCTTGTATTTTTACACCATATTGTGTTTCATGCAACATGGTACAAAAAGGGGCATCTGTAGACACCAAACTACAGCCACTAATCCTCCATACTAGCCATCCACCATCCACTTGTCCACCATACACCCTTATCGCCAATTATTTGGTCTAATTCCACCCTTCCCACCTTCAAAAGGCCTATTTTAGCCCTTTCCCGCCATTTCCTAGCCTAATTGGGATTATTTTAAAATTATTTTATATTATTTAATATTTAATATAATATTTTATATTGTATTATAATATATTTATTATAAAATATATATTTATAAAATCAACTAACCACAACCATCCGATCCATTCTAATCTCCACCGTCCATATTCATTAATCCATGTCACATTCAAAAAGTAATCTCAACCATAGGATCTAATTTAATCTTAGCCACATGATTAAAAGTGCAAGGCTAAAACCCTAAGAAAACCCTAGGTTGGATTATAAATAAGGGTATTTTGCAAATGCCCAAGAAAACCCTAGGTTGGATTATAAATAACGGTATTTTACAAATGCCCAAACCCTGGAACTAGAATCCATTAGAACCTTGAGAATTATATATTTACACCTTGGAGGAGTTATTGGTGAAGCCCTAGCAAAGAATCCTAAAAATCTAAAGCCCTAGCTCACCGATAAGACTTTTGTTGTTCCAGCCATCACCCATTCATCCTCCATCACTGTCACAGCTCCCATCCATCTGTTGCATTCATCGTCATCACCTAGATATGGTTCTGTAGATTCTACCCTAACTCGCAGGTGCCATCTAGAGTTTTCAAGGATCATTGCAAAACCTACAAAGCACTCACCAAAGCCTGTTGTATACCGTAGGTGCACTCGAGAGCCTGCTATATCCCACAAGTACACACCATAGCCTGTGAAGCTTGCATCCGAGCCTGCCAAATGCACGTCTGAGCCTGTTGCAACTACAAAAATGTGAATCTAAGCCTACTACACCACGCCATTAACAATAACTAAACCAAAGCAAGATATACACGTTATACATATTTTTGAACGATTGTTGAAGCTGGAGTGGCCCAACCTTGGATATCTGAAGCCCACTCAACCTATTGGAATCAAGGACACACCCAAATCTGAAGACACTTCTATTGTTGTTAGCTAGGATTTTAGAGAACCCTAGCACCATTGTAATCTATTGTATCAAATATTTGCATGGAACACTGATTGTAACAAAGGAGTTTATCAGCTCCCCCTATTTTATTGAATATATTCTTTTGTGCAATCTTTGTGCCTCACTGCATTATTTGGTTTTTTGTTATTCTATTTTAAGTGTTGTATTCTTGCATTCACATCTTCTTTGGCACTCCTTACTAATTCTTCTTCTCCTAATTGGGATTGTTGTCATATGGCAATAATTATCCCAAATATTTCCCTTATCATAAAGTTTATTCTTGATGGATAATTTCTCCAATGAGTTCTTCTAGGAACTCTTTTGATGATATTGCTTCAGCAACAGGGCTCTCCAAGCCTGTTCCCTTGAGACCTCTCCTAGGTCTTTGACTCTGCAACTACTTTGGTCTTCCTTTAGACCTTCTTCTTAAACTTTTGGAATTGATATCTCCTTCCTGTATCACTTGATTTTTCTACTTTTGGATTTGAACAGGGCTCTCCTAGTCCTTCTCATCCTTCCAATACTGGAAGTTTCTACAATGATATATTCACCAGATCTCTTCACCTTAAAGTTTGATTCAGGTGATGGATTGATTCTAAAGAAAATACTCTTTCAAAATTTCTTGTAGGAAGTTTCCTAACTTATTGAATCTCCTTTCCTTGCAACAAATTATTAGTACTAAAATTTGAATCTACTTATGAATTACGTACTCTCTTCTAGAGTCTTCTTCAGGATCAAGACTTTTGTGGCCTTTTCAAATCAAGGTTGCTATGGCCTTTTATTAGAACAAGTTTTTTATGGAATTTTTAGGATCAATGCTTCTATGGCATTTTATTATATTAAGGCTTCTATAGCCTTTTAAATATCAAGGCTTCTATGGCCTTTTTTTCTATGAAGTTGACTTTATCAATAGAGATCTTCAATCTCTAGACTTCACTATGACTCCTCCTAGAGTCTCTTCTATAGTATTCTTTTTTACAACAACTAATATTTGCACTTTGAAGGCACTCTGACCTTTGTAAAATGAAGTTGAAATCTCCTATATTTCTATTGTAGGAGGTGCCCCAATCATCCAAGGGTTAGTTCCCTATAATAACAGAAACTTGGGCACTAGTAAATTTTTTAGATCTTCTTAGATAAGATTCACTAGTTGATCAGACTAGTGGATCAAATATTGAGTCCTTATCTTCATGAGTTTTTCTATAACTCTGTGGGAAGACTCTGAGCCAAATGAATTTTAAAATTTCTCTTTTTAGTATGTTCTACCAGATAATATTAATGAAATTCACATGCAATAGATTCAATGGAACATCTAGTTTGCAAAAATTGAAGTTATGGTGACTAGCCCTATTTTAGCAATAACACTTTCTCAAAGCTCTCCCTACCACCTTGATTATTATAAATATTTTTGTAAGAGCCTGTGCACTATGGAAAATTAGGTTCACAAAAAAATCAAGCTCAACAATAATGGTGGTTCTCCTCTCACTCTATAGTAGCTAGTTCTACTGTGACTAGACCTACTGTGGCTCTGATACCACTATTAGATTTTGAGGTAGATTGCAATGGGAGATGGCAATCATAGGATGCAAAAATATAAGATTAAGTAAATTTATGAGATTGTAGAAATATGCTATAAATAGAAATGACAAAAATGAATATAATATTGTTATGGAGGAAATGGACACTCCATGCAAGATGCTACATAACTATAATGTACTCCATCACTAATGGAGTCACATAGTACTACTACTACTACCTACTAACTTACTTGTCAAACTCTTACAATGAGGACCTTTTATAATGGAAGATAGATTCCTTGGCCAACACTCTACCTAGTTGTGCAAGGGACACCTTACACATTTACAACTTGCACATTGACACTTGTGCATTTATTGCATTGCATAAAGTAACTACATAACTTCCCCTAAAGTAATCTAATGTCCCTAATTATGTACCTAGGAAGGTACATTTA
Source organism: Wollemia nobilis (assembly GCA_028583015.1). Lineage (NCBI taxonomy): Eukaryota > Viridiplantae > Streptophyta > Pinopsida > Araucariales > Araucariaceae > Wollemia > Wollemia nobilis. Next base: position 6,840,193 of record JAQPPZ010016710.1, on the reverse strand, counting down.
CATGATCCAAATTATATAATAGAATTTAACTATAACATCTATCAAGGTTATCAGTTAGGTTTGATCTGTGATCACCATCTCTAGTGTCACCACTTGCTTAAGGTCAAGTACCTCAAGACACACCCAATCAATATTAGTTAGATAACCCCACATTGTCGTATAGACTATGGGAAACATTTGGAGGGCTCTCACATGCTAAATCCACAATTTCTAAATTTGATAATCCAGTCCAAAAAAAATCCTAAAACCCTGTTCCAGCGAGGCCATCTTGGATTGAGGGGTCATCTTTGGGTGATATGACCATGGTTAAAAACTTTGAACGATAAAAAATTTAACCATTGTGGAGTCCATCTCGACCTGAGATGACCTTTCTAGGAGACCATCTCGGATTGAGACGTCCATAGGCATGACCGTCTTGGATTGAGATGGTCTCCTAGAAAGGTCATCTCGGGTCGATATGGACTCCACAATGGTTAATTTTTTTATCGTTCAAAATTTTTAACCATGGTCATATCACCCAAAGATGACCCCTAACTCCATAAGAGGGGTCATCCCTCCTTAATATGGCCCTAAAATAGGGCAAAACCAAGTTCCAATTTCATGCCCTAAAAAAATAATAAAAAGCAAACCTACCCTACCCTCCTAAATTTTGGTGTGATTATTTGCCTTAATTCATTGGTGAGGTTCATTTACCATTTTACTTAGTGGGGTTCATTCCATTTTGTGATAAGCACAAGCAAAATTCAGGTACTTACCTTTCTCCTTGCAAATTTGTTAATGGTAGAGGTCCCAGGTTTGTCCATGGTTGATAGTGATACAAAATTCGATAGCACTTTGCTTTGCAAATAATTCTCCTCCTTCCAAATCTCCTTTTTCCTCCAACTACCAGTTATGAAAATTACGAGAGATACATGCTAATATTTCTTTTATATTTTCAAATCTACATGACCGTATCAAGGTCAAATGGTCACACTTGTTGCAATTGTCCTACCATGGGACGATTGCTAGATTTGTAAATAATAATAATAATAATAATAAATTTATCATCAACAAAAATATCGAAAGGCAATTAAGTCCTTTGGTCACATCTTCACAAAACTCCCCAAAGGCACTTAAGCCCTTTGATCACATCATCACCAAAATGTCCAAAATAATTTACAACTTTTGGTCAAAATAAAAAGGTCCTAAAGGCACCTAGATTCCTTTTGTCAAAATAAAAAGGCTCCAAAAGTACCCAATTTCCTTTGGTCACAACAAAAATGCCCCAAAGACACTAAACCCCTTTGGTCATATCAAATATTGAAAACTTGAGTGAATCTCGTATCTAGGGATTTGCTCTATAAACCTTGCAATTACAATGATTGGTTGTTAATGCAATTTGGTTGGATGAGTAAATTACCATAAAATTACTCACCAAAATGAAGTAATAAATGGGTTAAAATCTAGGTTGTAATGAGGACATAAGCCCTCTTAACTATCAAAATAGTCATAGAAAAATCCATATCAAATAATCTTGGTCAAGCGAATCATCCCTTTCATCATTTTTCATTTTATCATTGACTCGTCGCTTAAGAGAGTAGTCATATACTCACAACATTCATTATCAAATTAATAATCAAACAATAAATCATGCAATTTGCATTCATTCAAGAATCATTGCCAAAGAAAATCATATCCTTTTTTCTTGGGGTAGATAAAAAGCAAAGACTTAAATAATAGGATAGTTCTTCAACTACATGTTTGGTATGCCTAAGGTCATCGCCTTGTGGACTAGACAAAGGTCCACCCTTGGATAAAAGGATTACTAAAACTAAGCTCTTCAACTTGTCAAAAGTAATGATTCAAAAATACATGCTCTTTCTATGATTGGGGCATTTTATATTGATCAGATCAATGAGCATCATCAGCCCTCAATTTGACTCCTAAAATACATCATTTTTAGGAGACTACCTATATGGAATTGTAGGTCAAAATGACTAAACTGGGGGGAATGAGGAGATATCTCAACATTTTGAAGTATGGAGAGCATTCGAGATTTCTTGATCAACCTTGTTTTCATGGGCTGATAGCCAAAAAAGTTGGAAGGTGAAGAAGTGTCAATATTTCTTATCCGACCTTGTTTTCATGGGCCGATAGCTAGAAGAAGCTAGAAGGTGAAGAAGTGTCGAGATTTCTTGAATGGCTTTATTTTCATGGGACGATAGCTAGAAGAAGCTAAAATACGAAGAAGTATCAAGATTTCTTGACTGGCATTCTTTTCACGGGCTTATAGCTAGAAGAAGCTGGAAGACAAAGAAGTATCATGATTTCATGACTAGCTCTGTTCTCGCGGGATGATATCCAAAAGAAGCTAGAAGGTAAATAAGTGTTGATATTTCTTGACCAACCTTGTCCTTGCGGGTCGATAGTCAAAATAATATAAAAGGTAAAGAAGTGTTGATATTTCTCAATCGACCCTTTTATTATAGGTTGATAGCTAGAATAAGTAGGAAAGAGAAGAAGAGTCATGATTTCATCACCATCCCTATTCTCATGGACCAATATCTATAAGAAGTTGGAGAATGAAGGAGAGTCGAGATTTCTCGAATGACCTTATTTTTGTAGGCTGATAGCAAAAAAAAGTTGAAGAGCAAAGAAGAGTCATGATTTCTTTATTGACCTTGTTTTCATGGGTTGATAGCTAGAAGAAGCTAGAGAGCAAAGAAGAGTCGATATTACTTGACCAACCTTGTTTTCATAGGCTAATAGCTAGAAGAAGCTAGAGAGAAAAAAGAGTCAATATTTCTCGATCAACCTTGTTTTTATGGATTGATAGCCATAAGAAGATAGAGAGCAAAGAAGAGTCAAAATTTCTTGATTGACCTTGTTTTTGTGGGTTGATATCTAGAAGAATCTAGAATGCAAAGAAGTATCATTATTTCACGATTGACCCTATTCTTAGGGGATGATAGCCAGAAGAAGCTGGAAGGTGAAGATGTGTTGATATTTCTTGACCGACCCTATTCTCATGGGTTTATAGCAAGAAGAAGCTAAAAAGTGAAGAAGTATTACAATTTTGTGATCGGACCTATTCTTACGAGCCAATAGCTAGAAGAAATTGAAGAGTGGAGACAGTTGGGTGACCACGTCTCCAATAGATTGATATGCATAGGTGGTAACCGAAGGATCATATCTTAACCTATTGATGTTGGAGACTCTACTATGTCATTTATCTCTAGGCCAATAGGTGTTGTTTAGCATCTCACTAGAATTAGCTAGTTGACATATTGTTGTAACAAATTTTGATATTTACATATGTAGGGAGTGTATATATATAGGATGATCGCACCCTGAAAAGGGGTAGGCTCTTAGGTATTTACAAGATCAAATGTATGCATACTTTTGAGAAGTAATAAATATAAACTCCCTTGTTGGAAATTTGAGTTATTTTATGTTGTCATTAATGTCACATGAATCATTGATGTCATATCGATCACATTAAGTTTTGGTGGGCAGATGATATTTTGGAAAGCATGGATAAATTCAAGGTTTTTGTGAAAACCAAGGAAGGCAAAATAAAGGGTTTTATTTAAAACCATGGATGATATATTTGAAATGGATTTTTCTTAAAACCCATGTTGGCCTTTCGTTTCATCGAAAAAGGTGCCTCGATGATGGAGATATTTAATTTTAAATATTTAGTTTAAATTTTAATTATTTAAAATTAAAATTTTAAAATTAAAATTAAAGTTAGCACCAACGTCTAAAGAAAGAGGGAAAATCAATAATGCGCTGACGTCATCAAAAATGAGGAGAATAATATATAAATGAATATCCTAAGGTTCATTTGAAATTGATCCCTGCTCGTGTTAATCATTGGCTAAGCATCCAAAAAGAGTTCGTACGAAAATCATTTTGAAAAGGGAGATAGCAAATAAATCCAAGGTTGGTCGAAAGTCCAAGACATTGTGGGCAGAGTGGCACATTGGCAATTGGATTTTTGTTAAGGTGTGTGGCAGCGCTTTATGTCAAGGTTCGAATCTCCTTGACTGCATTCGAAGGCATTGGAAGGAAAGCACTCAAAGCACTTTTGGTTTGTGTGGAAGGGAGGGACTTAAGGCATGTCATGTCTTTTCCTTTTGAACAAGTGGCTAGCTCGTGTGGCAACCTTAGTCGTGGCTAAGACGTTCGTATTTTGGGAAATTTGGGGGTTTGAATTCCCTTGAGGAGGTAATTATGTTTTGCTCTAATTTAATTTCGTTGATGCCCTAGGATAGGAGTTATAATGTGGTTATGGAATAATTAATTTTTTTAATTGAACTTTATTTTTATAAGGGTTGTGATTATTATTTCAGAGGTGGATGAATTGTTGATTTATTTTGATATTCATGAAATTTAAAATTAATATTTAGGAGAAATAAGGAGTTGTTATAAAATATTTTTGAGAGCTTTATTGATTATTATTTTTGATAAGGGTTTTTATTAAAAAGGACTTTGGTGGATGTTTTTATTAAGTTGGAGTAAAAAGGTGTAAATTAAGTTATGCTTATCTTGTAATTATTACTTGAAGTCCACTAACCCTTATTGATATTGGAAAGGAAAGTTGTGTTCAGTGTGGCAGATTTTGTGGACAACTTCTTGGCATCAAAAAGGTATGGGAACATTCTCCTATTGATTGTTTATGGTGGTTTATTTTTGAAATATCATTGGAGTGAAAATGATTGATTGTGGTTTCCTTTTCGAAAGTGGTTGGTTGAATACTTCAAGGTTTTCTAGTTTGAGAGTTGTGTTTAAACCTTGTTTTATAAGCATAGTTGTTGAAGCCCATTGGTTGTGAAATAACTTGAAAAGAACATGAGTATCATTGTTATGTGAGATTTATGGTTGAGCATTGTTGGAAACATTTGAGTTGGTTGATACATGTTTGGACTAGGGTTTTTGTGAGAAATAGTAGTCCCTTGTGGTTATTGGTTGAGTTGAGTTGATTGAGCCTAGTCAAGTGATTGTGTGAGGTGATTTGTCAAGTTCCATGAAACAAACTATTCCATAATTCTGATTTGAGTTGAGTTGATATTAGAACATATTGAGTCTCTAACAATTCTCTTTATGCTTCTATGAGTTGATTTGAGTTGAGATTGAGATTAGAACATATTGAGTCTCTAAAAATTCTCTTTATGATTCTATGAGTTGACTTGAGTTGAGTTGATATTTATTTGAGTTGAGTTGAGTTGATATTGAGTTTATGAGTTGATTTGAGTTGTGGATCATTGTTGTCATCCATTGAAGAGTACATTGCCATTCATTGTTGAGTTCATCTTTGAGCTTTACCTTGATAGATTTGTGGATGAGATTTGAGTACTACTTGAGCATGATTGATTGAGCCTTTGAGAAGGCTTTGTGGATAACTTTGTGGACAGTTTTGGATAGTTTTGGGACATCTTTGTGGATATTTTTGGGACAGCTTTGTGGAAATTTTTGGATAGCTTTGTGGACAACTTTGTGGATAGTTTTGGGACAACTTTGTGGACAGTTTTGGGATAGCTTTGTGGATAGTTTTGGACAACTTTGTGGATAGATTTATGTTTGGGACAGATTTGTGGACATATTTGAGCCAGTTCTTGGTGAGCTTGCTAGAGCAGATTTGGGCAAGTTATTGGTGAGCTTGCTAGAGCAGATTTGGACAAGTTATTGAAAAGATTGTGAGAGCAGATTTGGGCAAGTTCTTGGTGAGCTTGCTAGAGCATATTTGTGCAAGTTCTTGGTGAGCTTGCTAGAGCGGATTTGGGTAAGTTCTTGGTGAGCTTGCTAGAGCAGCTTTGGACAAGTTCTATGTGAACTTGTTATTTAGTTTTGGACAATTTTTGTGTGAGCTTTTTATTTAAATTTGGACAAGTTCTATGTGAACTTGTTATTGCCTAGCTTTGATCAGACCAAATAAATCATTGTATTGGATAAGGATCCTTATTTTTGTGTGAAATATTATAAGGTTATTATCTAGTTGAATACCCCACATTGGGGGAACCACATTAAATATTGTGTCTCAATTGTGTGTGGTGACTTGTGCTCTTACTTACTACTACTATCTGAGTTATTAAAGCACACTGCTATATTTGGTTATTGCAATTAAGGACATTAATTGATATTGATTTGGAAAGAAAGTAAAAAGTGGTCTTATACTGTTCACCCCCCTCTCAATATAAGCTTGTGTTCTTCATCCCTACTTTGGCTTTTGGTTCAAACTATGTGATCAATGTATGTATAAATGAATCAATACTTCTATTCAAGCTATATGGAATGTGAATTACATTAATTCTATCTCTAGATTTTTGTATTTTAGATTCATTAGTTATGGAGTTGATTATTTTTGTGGGTTAGTGATTGGTTTAAGATTTGATCTACATCAGAGAACTAGTTATTTCCATTTAGAGATGTTAATAATGCTTGGCTTATAAGTCTATTCATTTCCTTGTTGTTGTCTAATTTGTACCTTGTCAAAGTTTTCGTAATAGCTATATTTCCTTCTCTTTAGTCACCTTACTCCTTCCCTTTCCCCAAAACCAATAAAGGAACCAACCTTATCTGGAGATTGAATTGGGTAGTCTCTATTTTTTACCTGGTCATTCAATGTTGGTAAAGTATTGGGCACAAACGTAACCATAGGTAGATTTTTCATCAACAATTTTTGGTACACACGGTGGGACCTAATTCCACTATCTTTATAGTTCAAAGTTATAGTGTTTATCTTTGTCTTTTTCAATTTTTTAAAAATCACCTGGTGACTCTGTTCGAAAGACCAAACCTATGAAAATTCTTTATATATTTGCTAGTTGAATACCAAGATATATGAAAACTAGATCTAAAGCAAAAAATTCTCAATAATCCATCAAGTTCTTTGAATTACATCTTGGTATCCTTAGAGTTAATATTGTAGTTGTTGCTCAATTTATTTCTTCCTCTACTATTACTATAGGACCTATAAATCCTACCCTTACAACTCTCCCTAGTACTACTACTAGTGGATCTTCAAGAATAGCTACCCATACTACTATGATACCAACTGGTACAATAGCTATAATGGTCATAAATTAACCTAATATACCCTACCCCACATGGAATCATTTAGGCTCCTTGAATATATTGGTCCAACATCAAATCCCCACAACAACTTTGAAATCATTTCCTGAATATGATGGTATGACCAAAACAACTTATGAACATTACCAAGATATAGCTTTGTTAGCAGTAATACACAATATTATAGAAGAAGATATAATGATAAAGTTTTTAGTCATCTCTTTGAAGAGAAAAATGCTCTACTAGTATAGTGCTATTCCTAATCAAACTATATCCACCTAGGCCCAAATCACTAGTAAATTGGTAGAAGAGTTCAATGAATAGGCTGATCCTTTTTCTTTACTCAATCATTTCACTATCATTTAGAAATATCCTCAAGAAGATATAGTTGATTTTAACATTAGGTTCAGTCATACTTGGTAGAGGGTACCTGATGGGCTGAGGCCAACAAATGAACAAGCAATGTATTATTACCTGAGAGCTTTCAATATAGATATAAGAATGGTTATAATATAGTCTCAAGTGTTCACTTTCCCAAAAAATTCCAAGAAGTTTTGAAATAAGAAAAGGATCTCATTGCTATTGGAAGGCTACCCGACAAAATGATAATACCTATATTCCCAAATCTTCCACAAGTGTCTAATACTAATTTTCCAAGATCTACCTCTATCTCCAATGTTGATATCTCTAAATGGACTGGACAAGCTTCTATCCCGATAATACAAGTTTCCCTTGCTCCTCCATCATTACCACTATTCCTACAATCTTTGTATCATCATTTTTGTCAACTCCTGATCATCAACTTGCAGTATTATTAGATATGCAATCATCAATGAATAATTTGACCAATAATATGATCTCAATGGAAAGGATAAGTTGATATAAGTTTCCAACAAGGGATATTTCCACAAGTGATAAGAGATAAAGCCTCCATAAGTGGTAGAAATCAAGAGAGATCAAATATGGTTTATGCTAACGATAATAATGAACCTACCAACCCTTCAATAGAATCTCATTTCTAGTGTTCTACTTGCAATGATACCCACTGTGAAAGTTCATGTCTGATCCATAAATATTATGTCCTAAACATAGCTATTAAGAGAGCAAAAAAGGCTCATAAGGGGTAAGTAAATATGATTAAATAAGAATACCACAATCTTATGATACCTTCAGTAGAGCAAGTTACAATCCTAACAAGGTTAGGAAAGAAGCCCCTACAGGTAGATCCTCATGACCTTAACCCCCTAAAAGTACCCTTAGCTATGGAAATTAGGGTGAGAAAAGACCCCCTCATGAAAAGATTCTCCAAAACCCAATTTAGAGAACAAAAGTGGAAATATGTAAGGAAGTCCTCCCATATAAGGAAGTTGAAACCCAAGAACAAGTAAGGGATAAGTTAAGGTATTCTTATTTGACCAAGTGTTAGAGAATATATGCAACTCAAGGGTATAGAAACAAGTATGATACCTTCACACAAGAAAAAGAGAACATTGATACACCTTCCTTCACTATAGTGGAAGAAATGAAGAAGACCCCTTCTAAAGCAAGTATGTATGATGTGTTACAATTCCTAGGACAAATTGACTTATTGCAATAATCTTTGAGGTTAATAAAAAATAAGAGTAAAACTCCATCTTAGTTAAATTCATCTTAGGCTTGTTTAACATTAGCTACCAAAAAAATAGACCTCCTCCTTTCTATTTGTCTCTTCAGATGGAAGGATGGGTTGTGCATGATTGTATGATAAACTTGGGACCTACAACTATCATAATACACTAGAAGCAGCCTAGGTGTCTTGCAATTATATGGTACTCCAGTTAATACTATGGAGTGATAAAATATATTCCTATTATGCTGCATAGAATACCTCAAATTACAATCATACAAGAAGTTGTTGTAGATTTGGAATCTTATTTTGGTATGTGTCTATCTAGAGAATTCACAACTAAAATTGGAGGATATCTATCCCTAGATTACTCACACTTGGAAATCCCATTCAAAGGAAAAATATTCAAGATATTTAATGAGAAACCATCTACCTTCCACATTGAAAAGGTTGAAGAGGAGGGAAGTGTTGGTCGAAATGACCACATCTAGGGAAATAAGGAGTAATATTCTCAAGATTTTTCTAAGTGTAGAGAATAGTCATGATAGCGAAACATTTTGAAGGCCAAAGATCAAATCATGACCAAAAGTTGTGATGGCATGATATTTTGAAGGCCAAACACATCACCAAGGTAAAAAGTCTTGATAGAATGACATTTTGAAAGCTGAAGACATCACCAAGGCGAAAAGTCATGATGGCACGATATTTTGAAGGCCAAAGACATCACCAAGGTGAAAAGTCATGATGGTGTGACATTTTGAAGGCTGAAGACATCACCAAGGTGAAAATTCATGATGGTGCAATATTTTGAAGGTCAAAGACATCACCAAAGTGAAAAGTCATGATGTCATGATATTTTGAAGGTTGAAGACATCACCAAGGTGAAAAGTCATGATGGCATGACATTTGAAGGCTGAAGACATCACCAAGGTGAAAATCCAGGATGGCATGATCTTTTGAAGGTTGAAGATATCACCAAGGTGAAAAGTCATGATGGCATGACATATTGAAGGTCGAAGACATCACCAAGGTGAAAAGTCACAATTGCATGATATTTTGAAGGCCAATTGGACCACAACATCTCTAAAGAGGTTAAAGAAGATTGCCATAACCAAAATATATCAACCACTTCCAATTGAAAGATCCATGCTCTCTGAACTTCTTCTTTACTAGAATGAGCCTACGGGCATACCGTTGTAACAAATTTCAATTTTTTTGTTATGTAAAACCCCTATATATAGAATGAGCGACCTAAAAAAATGGTTGACTCTTAGGTTTTTACAAGGCTATGTATATAGACTTTTGAAAGCTTAATAAAGATCATCCATTTTGGTTCTTGGCTCACTAGTGTTCTAAATCAAGTATGTATGTGTTTTCAATTGCTATATAAGTCTAAATTGAATGTAACCTACATTAATTCTTATTCTGAATTCTTGCAATAAATTTTAGTTGGATCTGCAATTAACTTCACAAATAAGCTTGCACTTAAATAAATATTCACCAGAAGTTTTAGTTTCTCTATTTTGGTTCTCTGTTATGCTTCTCTGCAAAAGGTTGTAATAGTTGCTTTGTTGTTACCTAATCTATACTGCTTTAACTCTCTAGCCATTGCTATATTTCCCTCTCTTTATGCATTTATCTCTTCCTCCTTTTTCCTAAAAGAAGTAAGGAACTAGTCTCATAGGGAGATTGAACTAGGTAAACTCTTTGTTAACTTGGTATTTCAATGTTGGCAAAGTCTTGGGCAAAAACATAACCAAAGGTATATTTTTCTCCAACAATTTTTGGCATGCCCGATGGGACACAAATCCCACACAGTATACAGATCAAAGCCCTGGTGAATATATTTTCCCTATGAATATTTTTTAATCACTTGGTGACTTCACACTAGAAAGGAAACCTAAAAATGCCTTTACCTAGCTTCTAGTTGTGTACTGTATTTTATGAGTTCTTCAAGCTGCACCTTGGTATCCTCCAAGTTAATCCTATTTTAGTTGCCAAAAAAACTTCTACATACACCCATAATATAGGATCCACTAATATTTCCCCTGCATCCTTCCCTAGTACTGCTGCTAGTGGGACCTTAACCACAACTACCCAGATTATATCAATGGCCACAAATCAGCCAATCCTACCTTACCCCGTATGGAACCACATAGGTCCCTTGAACCTGGTAGCTCATCATCCAATTCCTAAAGTGGCATTAAAATCACTATCCCAGTATGGCGGTACTATAAATATAGTTTATGGACATTTCAATATGCAACCGCACTAGCCCCGATACATAACATCCATGAAGAAGATGTTATGATAAGATTGCTGGTAATTTCCTTGAAAGGAAAAATGCTCTATTGGTACAAAGCTCTTTAAAATAAATCCATATCTACTTGGGCCCAACTCATTGGTAAACTAGTGTAATAATTCAATGAGCAGGTGGATTCTTTCTCTCTACCAAGTCAGTTTACTATTATCTAGAAACACCCCCAAGAAGAGATTGTGGATATGTAGGAACAAGAAAAAGATAAAATGAGACACCCCTCATTGAATAAAAATTAAAGGATAGATACTACCCAGGGGTATAGGAATAAGTATGACACGATAGTGAAGGAGACAAGTTTTGAACCCCTTCCTTTTAACATAGTCAAGGAAATGAAGAGAACCCATTCCAAGGCAACTATGTATGAAGCTTTACAGCTTCCAGGACAGATTGAATTATTGCAAGAATCCTTGAGGTCTATGGATAATAATAATAAGACCCCAAATCAGATGGATTTTGCACAAGATAGTTTGACATCCACTTTGGGTAAAAATAGACCCCCTCATTTTTATCTATCTCTCCAAATAAAAGGGTGGGTAGTTCACAACTGTATAATAGACTCTGAATCTACAACCACTATGATGCGCAAAGTAGTATGTGATATAATGGGCATGGAATATATAAGAAGCAATCTTGGTGTATTATAGTTAGATGGAATCCCTATAAAAATGGTAGGGGTAATCAAAGATATCCCAATAGTGCTCCACAGACTACCCTAGCTCATAGTCATACAAGAAGTGGTAGTAGTGGATTTGGAGCCCTATTTTGGTATGTGTCTCTCTAGGGAGTTCATAGCTAAGATAGGAGGATATTTATTGCTAGATTTCTTGCATCTAGAAATCTCATTCAAGGGAAAAAGAATAAAAATATTTAATGAAAAGCCATCAACTTTCTATATCGAGAGACTTGAGGAGGAAGACAAATAGTCCACCATCGTAAACATGATGACAGAGAAACTAGAAGTCCTAGACTTGATGGAAGAAGCTCTAAATGTATTATAGGAGGAAGACCAATTCTCCCTTCAGGACTTCAACACCATGATCAAGATAGATATAGGGAGCTACATGATTTTAAAACCTGAGAAATATAGCCTTCTTCCTCCCCCTCAAGTTGACCAACCTAACAATCAATTGTGGAAACTTTTCTTTGATGGTGCTAGATGTAAAAATGGAGCTAGAGTAGGCATCATTCTAATCTCTCCAATAGGTGAAGAGAAAGTTTTCTCTTACCGGTTAACCTGGAGTTAGCACTCTTATTAGGACTCAAGAAGGCTGAAAATATGGGTATCAAGCAACTACAGATCTTTGGTGGCTTTGAACTGATAGTAAACCAAGTAACTGAGAAATATGTAAGAAAGCAACATTACCTTAAGAATTACAAAAATAAATTTTGGGACTTGCTAGAATCTTTTGTGTCTTTGAACCTCAAGGTAATTCCAAGAGAGAAAAATACTCATGCAGACTTGTTGGCTTCAGTAGGGATGAATTTCTTCCCTACCAGCAATGCCATCCAAAAGTAAAAAATAGTTAGGCTAATCTACAAGTCTTCTATGCTAGACAAGGATACCTTATGGCAAGTTTTCAAGAATGAAAAATAGATAGTGGACTTCCTCATCCATGAGATGAACTTCTCTAGCAAAAGTATAGCCGATGATGAAGAAGATACAAGCATGAGCCAGTTAAGAACAACCACATCCCAAAAGGGTCGGTCACCCTTGAGAGCTTATTCGATAAAAATAATAGTTCAATTGGCCATAAAATGAAATTTGACAAGCACATATACAAATAAGCTCAAATGGGACCTAATAAAGCCATCAAAGTAGAAGTGAAAACTATGAAACTAGACAAGAGTAAGGAATTATACAAAGAGTTTATAGACATCATTACCTAGACTTATGGTGACCTAAATGTATACTCAAAATAAATGATTTAGCATATGATCAAACTTTAGGAAGGTTCAAAGCCATTAGAAATAATAATGGAGATATTCGATTGTGCGTCGAATTTCACAACTTGAATAAAGCTTCACTAAAATATTATTACCCCCTCCTACATATCGACCAAATCTTACACACAGTGGCTAGAGTAGAAAGGTGCTCGCTCCTAGACGGCTTATTGGGATACAATCAAGTATGGGTCAAATATGAAGATCAATTTAAGACTGTGTTCACAACCAAGTGGGGAATGTTTGCTTACTAGAGAAAATTGGTGATAAAAGAGCCAATTGGGTGACAAAAATACAAGAATATGACGTAGAAATACACCCAACCAAGTTGGTAAGAGGTAGAGCACTGTGTCAAGAGCTCTCCAAGCAAGCCTCATCAACATACATAGCTTGCCAAACTTAGGAGACAACATCATATGATGATAAACCTTGAGAGAAGCTCGACTAGGCAGATGAATTAATCAGGTACTTCCAAACTAGAAAGTGCCCAGTAAGTTTGAATGCCTCATAAAGAAGGAGATACTAAATCCAATATTTGTAATACACTCTACTACCCAAGGGGTTATAAAGAAAAAAATTGGATGGAGTACTTCTTCAGTACATAAAAGAGGAGAAAAAACATAAAATATTGGAGGAATTCCATGGAGGTTTGTTAGGAGGACACTAATCAGGAAGGACCACCACCTTAAAAATCATCAGAATTAGATGTTACTAGCGAACCATTTTTGCAGACACCTTCAGAATAACAAGAAACTTCAAAGAATTCCAGAGATACGTTGGAATAAACAAGAATGCTTCAATACCTCTAAATTCCATTTAGGTCGAAGATCCTTTTCAATAATTGGGATTGGACTTCATTAGAATAATAGAGCCCAACTCATCTACTAGACATAAGTACATCCTGATAGCTATGGACTATTTCATGAAGTGGTCAGAAGTAATACCCACCAAAAAGGTTGACCAAGAAGTCATGATGGAATTTATGGAAAGTTTGTTCACCAGATTTTGCATACCAGATATATTTGTCACAAAAAATAGCTTGCCCTTTGTATGTGCTAATATTATTGAATTCACATGTAAATATGGTATTTACTTGAAAATATCCTCAAACTATTACCCACAAGGAAATGGATTAGCCGAATCAACAAACAAAAACTTGCTCAAGATCTTGAAGGTGAACTTTGAAGGACAACAAGAGAAGTTGGCACTCTCTAATCAACCAAGCACTATGGGCCGATAGAATAACCATAAAAAAATCTATAAATACATCTCCTTACTCTCTGGTCTATGGTAAAGAAGCAGTCCTTCCAATACATATAGATATGCCAACTCTAAAACTCTCAATCAAACTAGTACAAAGGAAGCAGAACCAATGGAGAATAGGTTGATCCAACTCCTATAGTTGGAAGAATAAAAAGAGCAAGCCTATGACCACTATCAATAAAATGTGGTTGCCACAAAAAAATGGTTTGATAAAAAGGCCACTCTAAGAAATTTCAAGATAGGAGACTTTGTCCTAAGATGGAATGAAAAGAAGTCAAAACCTAGAAATCATGAAAAAATTGACACTTTCTGGGAGGGCCCTTTCGAGGTAATAGAAGAAAAACAACAAAAAAATTTCAAATGAGAAATGAAAAGGGTCAGGTTCAACCTATCCCAGTCAATGACTTCCACCTAAAGCTATACTACAAGTAAAATTTCTCCCTTTTCCTTGTATGTATTTTATATAAATATTTGTTTTTTTTAGTCCCCAAAAAATATCACGATGGCATGACATTTCAGTTCTCAATGGCCCCTTTAGTGTAAATTATCATGATTTGATGACTTTTTGGCAATCGATGGCCACTCCAAGGATAAATATCATGATGGCATGATGTTTTGACACTCAAAGGCCCCTTCAATATAAATTATCATGATTTCGTGACTTTTTGGCAATCGATGGCCACTCTAAGGATAAATGTCATGATGGCATGAAATTTTGGTGCTCAATGGCCCCTTCAATGTAAATTGCCATTATTTCATAAAATTTTGACAATCGATGGCCACTCCAAGGACAAATGTCATGATGGCACAATATTTTGGTTCTTAATGGCCCCTTCAATGTAAATTGTCATGATTTTCTAAATGTTTGGCAGTCGATGGCCACTCCAAGGACAAATATCATGATGGCATGATATTTCGGTGCTTAATGACCCCTTCAATGTAAATTATCATGATTTCATGATTGTTTTGTAGTTTATGGCCACTCCAAAAACAAATGTCACAATGGCATAACATTTCAATGTTCAATGGCCCCTTAAATGTAAAGTGTCATGATTTCATGAATTTTTGGCAGCCAATGGCCACTCCAAGGACAAATGTTGTGATGGCATGACATTTCAGCACTCAACGACCACCTCAAAATTACCAATAAAATTTTGATGGGAAAGAAGTTTTCTTGAAATTATAAAAAAGTCTCACTTTTTAAAAGTACCATCATAGTTGTTGATTGGCATAGGGTGAGAGGTGACACCAATTTATTGGCCCAGGATAACATCAAAGTAATATCATTGGCCCAAGTTAAAATGGTAGTTGGTTCCTCGATGTTGGCACACAAACCAAGGCACCTAACAATATTCAAATTTAGTATTGGGGTGTATTCCATCAACCATAGTTATTCCACATCATCTTGGCAGTTATTGCATGTCACCTTGGTACGTGCATGAACAACTAGTTATATCAAAAAAAAATTGTCACCTTTTCATCTTCTGTATTGTTGCCCTTCTGCTCTTTATACCCCCTATTCTCTTAGAAATATTTGTAGCACTCTGTTAAGCACATCCAAACTAGTTTTACTACAAAATAATAAAATACAACCATGACGGCCACACCTCCAGCTACTACTTCAAATGGGAAATGAAGGTCAAAAACAAAAGTAAGTAGTTTTGTTGACCCTGACAACCACATCACTGATACAAAGCTAACATGCAAGGAACAAAAATGAATTCAAAATGATATAGCGGCCAGGATCACCAAAAATGTCTCCCCATCAATCTTGAGCATGTTCTCCTACCACTCCCAACTCTACTGGTACGTCTACCCCCAAGTCTACCCATACCCCGAGTTAGCCAGGGGCATGGCAGAATTCTATGATGTTAAGAACATAATAGTGAGAAACTCCAAGAATGGGGTCATATTCATGCTTGACGCTAACTCAATTAGGGTCGCCTTCGCCTATGGCAGGAAGCTTGTGGTACCCCTGATTCAGTTTGATCCTGCTAATTCTATGAAATACTACACCAATACTCCAAACATCATAGCATTCATGCAAGAGCATTTTTTATACTTCCTATCTAAAAGAGTCATTCCAAAATCCTTGATTCCCCTATATATATTTAAAAATAAGGAACTCTTTTCCATTATGTCCATGATGGCAGGGCTATAACTAGATACACAGGTCTTTAGGTGGAAAATTGCAATAGCACAGTGCATATCCAACCCCAAGTTCTATGATGCGATGTGTGTAGACCTGAGTAGAGGTCCAATCTTCTTCAACTTGTTGGAATACCTAGTCTAGCAACTGCATGCAGACCTCTTCAAGACATAGAAGGATATCCTATATGCCTTCAAATTTTACTCCTAACTGGTATGGATTTTCTTCTTATTTCAAGTAAATTATTTGAGTTTTATCCCTACCACTACAAAAGACCCAAATGAAGACCCCTTACCTGCATGTGAATGGATGCCACTTATTTCAAATGCAAGTTCATATTATCATTTTAACATGGAATTCTTGGGCCTTGCTTTAAAAATCATGCATGTCATCATACCTATAATTCTCCAATAGATACAAGATACTTTGATACACCCCCATGTAGAGGAAGGATATTGGTTTATTCTAACACAAGGGGTGGTCGTCAGGCTCTATGGCTTTACAGAGAATCCCTTCTTGCTGCCTTATTATGTTACTAAGTGATTATTTGCTCTAGATTACATAATGTAAATAGAATTCATCAACTATAAATTTGGTACAGGCACTCAGAAGACAGGTACTTGTCTCATGTTTTTTTAATATGGAGTAACAGTGTCAAAAAAAAGGGACCACGAGTGAATTTCTTGAACTTTAAGAAATCTAAAATTGATAGATCTACCACAAAAATGGAAATATGACCCTGTAGATAAATTTGCTCAGAGGCAAGCCACCCTGAATAAAATCCCTTCAAGAAATTTTACTCATCTGTCAAACAAATAGATAAGCAAGGTAGGAATAATGATGAAGATCAACCATTAGAATGACATGTTGAAAAATACAGCCACTGCCCCCATGCAACAATTTCTATTTACACTTGGTATATTTGTGGCCTAAGGTAAACCCAACCCACAAGCTAGGTAACAAGACCATCAAAAGTGCCAATAAAATAGGGTAAGGCTAGGATCACACTAAAATATTAGCATGGTGGTAAATGAGATACCACATACAAACCTTTTCCAGGTATGGGATAAATATTAACAAGGAATTCTTCGAGAAGTATGACGTGAACCATAATAACTGGTCTAAAAATTTGGCAGATAAAGTCCCTCTGGGAATCAATGGTATCCCCATCAAAAAAAATGAAAGTAATAAAAAGGACAAGGGGAAATGTTGGTCATGAATCTGCCTAGTCATATAAAATGCACCCTAGACCCGACCAACATTGAAAGGCCGAGAGAAATAGAAGTCTCCCAGGACAATTTCCAGAGAGGGCTGGCTCCCAAACTAATATAAAGTGGTTTCAAGGTTCAGTGTTAGAAATAACAAAAAGAAATGGAAATATGGTTGAAGCCGACGCAGTTGATAGGGAGAACAACCTTAGATAGCAAATAACCTCAAACTAAATCCCGAAGATAAGCAGCAACTAATTCTTAGAATGCACATACATAAATTGGATCAAACATTGACCATAAGTTTACCTTCAATTATACTTCAAATGTTCAAATGAAAACATAGCCAAATTCAGAACAATAGAATTCAACTTATATTTTAACACTGGACTAAGCAGAAGTGAATCACACAGAAAGCATCACATGAACATCAGTTTGGATCACCAACTCAAAAGACTCTACAAACAGAGCAAAATGCGTCTAGGATTTTTGCTTCAATTTTTGCAAAAAGGTCCTCTCCCTTTTCTTGAGATGTACATTAGTATTTATAGAGTCCTTCCATCTCTCTTTCGAATTGCAACATTTAAAACATAAA
This sequence comes from Wollemia nobilis, assembly GCA_028583015.1. Classification (NCBI taxonomy): domain Eukaryota; kingdom Viridiplantae; phylum Streptophyta; class Pinopsida; order Araucariales; family Araucariaceae; genus Wollemia; species Wollemia nobilis. The sequence goes on along the minus strand of JAQPPZ010016710.1, from coordinate 6,822,058 downwards.
ATAGATTTTGAAGAGGAGATCCACAAAATATGCACTTGAACATTGCTCTTCCAACTGTAACAACTGAGCCAATCGTATGTTCATAGGATCCATATTTTCTTCATCATCTAGGAATTCCTTCAATTGCTGGAAGGCAGGAAGTTCTAAATGAATAGGCAATCTTGCCTCTTTCCCGTATACCAGGGCGTATGGTGAAGTCTTGATAGACTTCTTGATCAAAATTCTATCTGCCCATAAGGCCTGATTTAGAAAAATGTGCCAAGATATCTTATTATCCCCCAAGGATCTCTTTAAAATTTGCAGCAAGTTCTTGTTTGTAGATTTCACCAAGTCATTCCCCTGAGGGTAATAATTAGAGGATGTCTTCAAAAAAATACCGTACTTTATTGCAAATTCTCCTAGCTTGGCTCCAATAAATGGATTTTTGTTGTCTATGATAATGGCAAAAGGAATGCCAAAATGTTTAATCAGTCCTTCAATGAAAGTGATTACCACATCCTGATTTATGGCCTTGGTTGGAATGGCCTCAGACCATCTTGTAAAATAATCAGTGGCCGTCAAGATGTACTTGTGTTCGGCTGAAGAGTTTGGATCAATAATCCCAATAAAGTCCAGCCCCCACTGCCAAAAATGTGCTTCTACTTGAATTGGATGTAGGGGCAATGGTGCATTTCTGATCCATCTCGTATACCTTTGACATTTGTCGCAAGCTTGAGCAATATTGAAAGTATCCGTGAACAAAGTTGGCCAATAGTAACCAACCTGAATAATCTTTAAGGCCATAGGCCTACCAGTGTAATGTCCTCCTAACATGCTACAATGAAACTCCTCTAGGAATCTAGCTTTCTCGGGTTCCTTAATGCACCTTAGGAGAACTCCATCAATTTTTTTGAAGAACAATCCCTTGGGCAACAATACATACCTAAGAACTTGTAGGTGAAACCTTATCCGTTGCGAAGCATTTAATTGTGGGGGACATCTACCCATTGCAAAATACTCAACAAGGTCATCTGCCCAATCTTGGCCTTGTGCAAAGATGTTCACTAGATTCCTTTCTTCAGTAAGGTTGTTCACTTGATGATCAACTATCTTAGAGGCCACAGTTTTTGCTAATTGCTGGCATAAGGCCTTACCCCACACCAACTTGGTTGGATGGATCTCAACATTGAACTCTTGAATTTTAGTGACCCAACCGGCATGCTTATCGCCCATCTCACCCTGAATGATGAAGTTCCTTACATCGGGGTGGATGACGTAGACGATTGTCTTGCTCTGAGATACGAAGTGCCTAAAATTTTTGAGAGACTTCATGATAGCATAGACCTACTTCTCAATGAAATTGTATCTCTCCTCATGGGGTAAGATAACCTGGCTAAGGAAAGCAATGGGTCTTTCATCCCCATCATCTCCTTTTTATGTAAGCACTGTAGCATAGCTTTCATCCTCTCCAATTGCATACAGAATGAAGTCCTTAGAGTAATCCGGATTGATCAACATAGGGGCTTGTGTAATTCTATCTTTAATCTCCTGAAATGCGTATTTCCTCTAAGTTGTCCAGTTGAAATCTGCATCTTTCTTTAATAGCTCAGTCATGGGCTTGACTACTCGGGCAAAGTCGAAAATAAATTTTTTGACAAAGTTGATTTGCTCGAAGAAAGATTGCAACTCTTTCTTATTGGTAGGAAGCGATAGTTTCTTCAAAGCTTCAGCTCTCGATGGATCAATTGCCAAACCATTCTATGAGATGACATGACCCAAGAGCTTACCTTCCTTTACTATGAAAATGGACTTCTTTGGGTTGATGGAAATGCCAATCTCTCGACATTTCTAAATATCTACCTCAAATGAGAATAGTGTTCTTCTTGTTTATGCAAAAAGATAGTCATATCATCAAGATAGATGACAATGATCTTATTTAAAATCTCCCCAAATGCGATGTCCATGGCCCTTTGAAACGTAGCCCCAACATTGGACAATCCGAAGGGCATGCACTGATAGGCAAAGGTACCCCACTTGGTTGTGAATGCGGTTTTGTGCTTATCCTCATCCCTGACCCAAATTTGATTGTATCCAGAGAATCCATCTAGCAATGAAAAGCACTGAGCCCTAGCAACAACATGAAGGGTCTAATCAATGTGAGGCAATGGGTAGTGATCATTCAAGGATGCTCGATTCAAGTTTCAAAAATCCACACACAGTCATATATCTCCATTTCTCTTCTAGATCAAAACCAAATTAGCAACCCAAGTCGAGTGCTTAATTGGATATATAATCTTGTCCTGCATCATCCTCGCAAGTTCGGCCTTCATGAGGGCTTCAATATTTGGGTTCACCGATCTCTGCTTTTGCCTGAAGGGTTTGAATCCTTCCAGCTCAATAGTATGGTGAATGATCTCTTTATCATATCCCCTCAGATCCTCGTAGCTCTAGGCCACGATGTCAAAAAACTCTTGACACAATTGTATGATCTCTTACTATTCAGCGGGAGTAGAATCAGTCCTAATTTTGATGACCTTATCAGCCTCCAAATGAATCTCCATGTATTCTTTCTCATTGACCTCGATCTGATGCTTCTTGGACCGATCATTTTGATTAAACAAGCTTTCGAGAGTAATGAGGCCTTTAGGAATGTGGTTATTCCATGAATCGAATCGGGCCTTCGGTTTCTTCACGCTCCAATGTCCTTCCCCTTGATGGTGGCGAGCTTCTTGGACCAAAAAGTTAACAATTTGCTCATCACTATCAAAGACTTGCCAAAAGGTGTCCTTGTCTGGGACAGAAGGCCTATATACCATTCTCACTATTTTTGGCCTTCTCACCACCTGCTCGATTGGTGAAAAATTTGATCCCATGGAAGTCAGCATGTCAGCATGTCTATTTTGTTCTCATGGAATGAAATGAATGCTGAGAGCAAAGAACAATTCGAACAGGTCCCAGACCTTGTTGCGATAGTTCTTGAGATAGTGGTGCTTGGACACACACTTATTGGTCACCTTATTGACAATCAACTAGGAGTCACCAAAGATTTGCAACTGTCGTGCTCTAAGTTTCTCAGCCTTCTTGAGGCCTAGGCATAAAGCCTCATATTCTGCTACATTATTTGTGTAGCTCCAGGTCAAACGATATGAATAGGATCATTGAATCCCATAAGGCAATACTAGAACAATCCTAGCTCCAGCGCCATTTCTAAAGGTAATACTAGAACAATCCCAGGAAGCTGCAAGGTGTCATACAGACTTACCTTGGTTGGTATCCTTTTGAGTTCTTCGACGATGTTGTACTCCATCGAAATCGGCTCTCTCCCTCCACTAGCAAATTCAAATCTGCTTCTATATTGTTGGGTGGCCTCCACTCGCTGCCGTTTAGTCAACGATGGATACCGCAACGTCTCTCTAGCTTGTTCCTTTATTTTCGCTTGTGGCTGGGAGGTAGAAGCCTTAGCTTGCAACCTCTCTTTTGCTTGTGGTGGAAGCAAATCCTTCGACAAAACAGGTGGGTCTTGTTGCGGGGCTGGAGGATCATGAGTCTTTGTAGGTATTTGTTGCTTTGTTGCTTGTGCAGGAGGCACTTTCAATGGCTCCATCTTAGCCGGATCTACCATCATTGGTTTCTTGCCATTGCATGTCAAGACTGCCATGTATTCCTTAGGAGACATCGCGGAATTATGATCCACCTCTCGAATCATGTTTATACGGCTCCCCGTAAGAACTTGTAAATAATTTTGGTGGACCATGCAAGTGGACTCATCATGTGGGTCATTGCATGAAGAACACCAGTAAGATGGCTCATGTGAAACTTCAGAGGGGCCAGCCTCTTCACTTACCAGGATCGTTGAGTTCCTCTCAGGTACTTTCTCTATAACCTTGCTAGGAGCAACTTGCTCTCTAGTTACCATCAGAAATAAATCTTCGTGGCTGAAAGTTCCTTTCCGCCTCTCTCCGCTCCATAGATGTCATCTTGTTAGTGAGGGCTCTCATGGCCAACTGAATTTCTTGCAAAATAGCCAATTGAGGATCTGGGCTTGAGGACACAGGCGGTGCCGATAGAGGTAATGGAACTGGTGGAGAAGGTAATGCAGGAGTTGGAAGTGGAGAGGTTAACTGTGGAATGGGAATCATAGGTACCAAAGTTGTGGGAGGATTCCATGAAGATGAAGGGTACATGGATGGAGCAGTGTAAGATGTGGAGGCTGCACCTGTAAGCTGGTATTGCGGAAGCTCGAGAAAAATGGGCATAGTCATTTTCGGAGGCAATTTCCCAATGGCAATCAGATTGGCCTCAGCCTTCTGTGCCTGGGAATATAGTGTAGGAAAGGTTTGAACATTGGACATCCTAATGTTCATACTAATATCTGAGTGGAAAGCCCTAAGATAGTAAAATGCCGCTTGGTCATTAGTAGGGCGGAGACCATCAGGAACTCTCTACCAAGTTCGGGCAAACCTAACGTTGAAATCCACTATCTCCTCTTGAGGATGCCTCTTGATATTAGTAAATTGATGCAACAAATAAAATGGGTCCGCTTGCTCATTGAACCCTTTGATTAGCATCTCTGCTAATTGATCCCATGAATTTATGGAGTTGGGAGACAAGGATCTATACCAACACAATAACTTACCTCGGAGTGACAGCACGAGCAATTTTATCATGACATCTTCATCTGTGATATTATGAATTGTAGCCAAGGATGCCACATCTGACACATGCTCATACATGGTCTTTCCAGTCCCATCGTATGTAGGCAAAGCCTTTAATGCTACAATAGGAACTGGATTTTGAAAAGGCAGGTCCAACGCTCCCGAATGGTTCCAAGCAGGAAATTGACGTGGAGGAGGTTGTTGACCAGCCATTTGCACTGTTGGATTTGGATGTACTAGCAAGCTCGTAGCAGTACTGGGAGGAGTCGGAGATGGCACAAACTGACCCACCGCCTGTGAAGAGATAGCAAATGACGGGTTCACAGGACTTACCAATCTTGAGCGCTCCCTCCAGTTTTGAACATCGATCTCAAAGAATTCGACTGGGTCTTCCGATTCTTTGGCTCTTGATCTCATGATCATGAAGCAAATATTTTCACCAACTTCACGATTGGAGATTTCTAGGTACTATACAGTCACCCTCAGCAGAGTCACCAGATGAACTTACAATCTCCGCTTTGAGGTCAAGACAGTTCATCAAAATCTTGATTCCTCTGGGTGTCAAAATATGGGACTTGTGAGTCCCATCGGGCATGCCAAAAATTGTTGGTCACGAATCCGCCTAGTCATATAAAATGCGCCCTAGACCCGGCCAACATTGAAAGGCCGAGAGAAAGAGAAGTCTCCCGGGCCAATCTCCAGAGAGGGCTGGCTCCCAAACTAATCTAAACTTGATTTCAAGGTTTAGGGTTAGAAATAATAGAAAGAGATGGAAATATGGCTGAAGCCGATAGTTGATAGGGAGAACAACCTCAGATAGCAAATAACCTCAAACTAAATCCTGAAGATAAGCAACAACTGATTCTTAGAATGCACATACAGAAATTGGATCAAACATTGACCATAAGTTTACCTTCAATTATACTTCAAATGTTCAAATGAAAACATAGCCAAATTCAGAACAGCAGAATTCAACTTATATTTTAACACTTGACTAAGCAGAAGTGAATTACATAGAAAGCATCACATGAACATCAGTTTGGATCACCAACTCAAAAGACTCTAAGAACAGAGCAAAATGCATTTAGGATTTCTGCTTCAATTTTTGCAAAAAGGTCCTCCCCTTTTCTTGAGATGTACATTAGTATTTATAGAGGTCTTCCCTCTCCCTTTCGCATCACAGCATTTAAAACATAAAATAGATTTTGAAGAGGAGATCCACAAAATATGCACTTGAAAAGAGAAACAATCCCCCTAAATCTGCCTCGGAGAAATCACATTCCCTGCTTTTATGGATCAAGTTTGAAAATTGAATGGAAACAAGGGACCATATTTCTTCATTAAATGACTGTTCTCGGGGCATGCTTGAAGTGTTAGGAGATCACGAACAAGAGCTTTTAATATCGGAGGCATCTTTAATTTTGGTGGCTTCGAAAACTGCATGATTTAACACGTTCTCCCATCTTGCGCACATAGGTAAATAGCGAAACATTTAATTTTGGAGCCTCTTTGACCTCGATCTCAAAATCAGTTGGAGAGCTTTTAAAACATTACTTCGTTCGATCCTCATTTTCTCCTTACGTTCTCCTATGCAATATGAAGAAAAATGCGGACAGAACTTTATTGGGCCTTTGTTGTCGCTTCTGTCATGAAAATGTGACATGTCATGAAATCGCGACATTTTTCCCTTGCTGCTTTCTCCTGTTGCTACCAAAAATGTGACATGTCATGAAATCATGACATCTTCTCTTGCTTTGCCCTTTCGTCGCCTTTAGCATGAAAATGTGACATGTCACGAAATCATGACATTCTCCTCTCGCTTGGCTTTTCTTCTCTCTAAAAATGACATGTTGAAATCGTGACATCTCTTTCAGAAATGTGACATCATGTCTGAAATCGTGACATGCATGTCATGAAATCATGACATTCTCCTTCTTTTCTTCTTCACGTGAAAATGACATGTCATGAAATCAGACATTTTTCTTTTGTCCTTTGCTCTCCCTGAAAATGTGACATGTCACGAAATCGTGACATGTTTCTGTCTCTTCTTTCTTGCTTTCTCCCAAAACGTGATAAGTCAAATGACATGTCGAAATCATGACATTTTCTCCTGCCTTGTACTTTTTTGCTTTCTCCTCGTGAAAACGTGACATGTCATGAAATCGTGACATTTTTGTCTTCTCCTTCGTTTTCGCTTCCTATGCAAAAATTTGACATGTCGTGAAATCGTGACATTCCGTATCATCTTGCTCCTTGGTCGCTTTCTGCCATGAAAATATGACATGTCGCGATATCGTGACATTTTCCTTGCGCTTCCCTTTGTTGCTTGCACATCGCTTCCTATCTGCCATGAAAATGTGATAGGTCGTGAAAATGCGACATGTCACGATATCACGACATTTTCTATGCTTAGCTTTTTTTGCATTGGACGTCGTGAAACTGCAATAGGTCAAAAATGCGACATGTCGCGATATCATGACATTTTTCACTTACTTTGCTTTAGCACAAAACTTGTAGAGATTTTTTTTTTTACTAATTATCCCTTTTGAGGTGCTTGGAGGGACAAACAGAGGAGTGAGTATCTCTACAATTTGTGCATTATTTTGCATGAACAACAACAAAAAAAATGTGGCAAAAATGCCAACATTCTTGGTGGCTCTCGGGGTATACAGTTCTGTTGTATGCACGAACCCCAGGCCTTTATTCATTGGGCAACAGAGTCAAGAAGCTGGAGGAGCAGAAGAAGTGAGTGCTGGTTGATGTTGGACATTTCTGGGCTGCTGCAACAAGCTCTTGCTGGCGCTCGACACTTAAAATAGGACTTTCAGCAAAAATTTGTGGAATAGCAGAACTTCCCTTATTCCTTTAACTACTACATTTTGCCTAGCTCGGTTGAGTTGGGTAATCACCAGGTGTTGTGAAAGGGTCTCCATGGTAGTGGTGAGAAGCACCTAGGTTGCAAAAATGGGAATGAATGGGGTGATGACCGGGAGATGTGCAGGCCATGGAACGGGAATGGTGAATGATGGAATGGTGGAAGATGGAGGAGTAGAAGCGGTAGATACAACAACTGAAGAGGGTGCTACTGTGCTACTAGCTACGGGGATTCCATGAAAATAGATAATGAAATGGAAGTAGATGGGATGGAGAAAGTGGTGGGAACTATGGAGAAGTGCTCAAAAGACAAAGGATTGGAAGAAATGGGAAGTGAAGAAATGGGAACATCAGAGAGGGGAGTAGAAACAATAGTAGTGGCTTGATTATGTATAGTGGAAGAAGGAGTGGGAGAGGAAGGGAATGAAAATAAGGAAGTGGAAGAAAGAAGTAGATGGAAGCCACTACCTACTGGGAAGGAAAAGAAAAAGAGAGAGAAATAGACATACCTACGGGCTCGTGTGCAAAAGGAGCCGAAGTTGATGAATTTTTTTTTTTCTTTTTTTTATGTACAAGGTAACACTGTGTTTTCACATCATGAAATGTAGGCTTTCAAATGAAAGTCATTCACTGAGATAGGAAGTGAATTACCTTCCAAGTCCTCAAGATAAAATGAATTTGCTGCACTTGTACTGGCAATCCGGAATGGACCCTCCCACAGAGCATCAAATTTCTTGTGCATCCCTGGCTTGGCCTTCTTTTCATTCCACTTTAAGACTAAATCACCCACTTTGAATGTGCGGTCAGTAGAACCTTTGTGAAACCATTTTGAAACCACCTGTGAATGCTTAGCAAACTCATCATAGGCCAAAGAATGTTGCTCTTCCAACTGCAACAACTGAGCCAATCGTATGTTCATAGGATCCATATTTTCTTCATCGTCCAGGAATTCCTTCAATTGTTGCAAGGTAGGCAGTTCTAAATGAATAGGCAATCTTACCTCTTTCCCATATACTAGGGCGTATGGTGAAGTCTTGATAGACTTCTTGATCAAAATTCTATCTGCCCATAAGGCCTGATTCAGCAAAAGGTGCCAAGATCTCTTATTATCCCCCAAGGATCTCTTTAAAATCCATAGCAAGTTCTTGTTTGTAGATTCTGCCAAGCCATTCCCCTGAGGGTAATAATTAGAGGATGTCTTCAAAAAAATACCATACTTGTTTGCAAATTCTCCTAGCTTGGCTCCAATGAATGGAGTTCCGTTGTCTGTGATAATGGCGTCAGGAATGCCAAAACGCGTGATCAGTCCTTCAATGAAAGTGATTACCACATCCTGATTTGCAGCCTTGGTTGGAATGGCCTCAGACCATCTTGTAAAATAATTAGTAGCCGTCAAGATGTACTTGTGTCCAGCTGAAGAGTTTGGATCAATGATCCCAATAAAGTCCAGCCCCCACTGCTGAAAAGGTGCTTCTACTTGAATTGGATGTAGGGGCAATGGTGCATTTCTGATCCGTCCCGTATACCTTTGGCATTTGTCGCAAGCTTGAGCAATCTTGAAAGTATCCACGAACAAAGTTGGCCAATAGTAACCAGCCTGAATAATCTTTAAGGCCATAGGCCTACCAGCGTAATGTCCTCCCGACATGCCAGAATGAAACTCCTCCAGGAATCTAGCTTTCTCGGGTTCCTTAACGCACCTTAGGAGAACTCCATCAATGTTTTTGAAGAACAATCCCTCGGGCAACAATACATACCTAAGAGCTTGTAGGCGAAACCTTCTCCGTTGTGAAGCATTTAATTGTGGGGGACATCTACCCATTGAAAAATACTCAACAAGGTCATCTGCCCAATCTTGGCCTTGTGCAAAGATGTTCACTAGATTCCTTTCTTCAGCAGGGTCGTTCACTTGATGATCAACTATCTCAGAGGCCACAGTTTTTGCTAATTGTTGGCATAAGGCCTTACCCCGCACCAACTTGGTTGGATGGATCTCAACATCGAACTCTTGAATTTTGGTGACCCAACCGACACGCTTATCGCCCATCTCGCCCTGAATGATGAAGTTCCTTACATCGGGGTGGATGACGTAGATGATCGTCTTGCTCTGAGATACGAAGTGCTTGAACTTTTTGAGAGACTTCATGATAGCATAGACCTACTTCTCAATGAAATTGTATCTCTCCTCATGGGGTAAGATAACCTGGCTAAGGAAAGCAATGGGTCTTTCATCCCCATCATCTCCTTTCTGTGTAAGCACTACAACATAGCTTTCATCCTCTCCAACTGCGTACAGAATGAAGTCCTTAGAATAATCCGGATTGATCAACACAGGGGCTTGTGCAATTCTATCTTTAATCTCCTGAAATGCGTCTTTCCTCTGAGTTGTCCACTTGAACTCCGCATCTTTCTTTAATAGCTCAGTCATGGGCTTGACTACTCGGGCAAAGTCAAAAATAAATTTTTTGACAAAATTGATTTGCCCGAAGAAAGATTGCAACTCTTTCTTATTGGCAGGGAGCGATAGTTTCTTCAAAGCTTCAGCTCTCGATGGATCAATTGCCAAACCGTTCTCTGAGATGACATGTCCCAAGAGCTTACCTTCCTTTACTACGAAAATGGACTTCTTTGGGTTGATGGAAATGCCAAACTCTCGACATTTCTCAAATATCTGCCTCAAATGAGAATAGTGTTCTTCTCGTTTGTGCGAAAATATAGTCATATCATCGAGATAGATGACAATGATCTTATTTAAAAGCTCCCCAAATGCGATGTCCATGGCCCTTTGAAATGTAGCCCCAACATTGGACAATCCGAAGGGCATGCGCTGATAGGCAAAGGTACCCCACTTGGTTGTGAACGCGGTTTTGTGTTGATCCTCATCCCTGACCCAAATTTGATTGTATCCAGAGAATCCATCTAGCAATGAAAAGCGTTGAGCCCCAGCAACAACGTGAAGGATCTGATCAATGCGAGGCAATGGGTAGTGATCCTTCAAGGATGCTCGGTTCAAGTTTCGAAAATCCACACACAGTCGTATATCTCCATTTTTCTTATGGACCAAAACCAAATTAGCAACCCAAGTCGAGTGCTTAATCGGATATATAATCTTGGCTTGCAACATCTTCGCAAGTTCGGCCTTCATGAGGGCTTCAATATTTGGGTTCATCGGTCTCTGCTTCTGCCTGAAGGGTTTGACTCCTTCTTCCAGCTCGATAGTGTGTTGAATGATCTCTTTATCATATCCCCTCAGATCCTCGTAGCTCCAGGCCACGATGTCAGAAAACTCTTGACACAATTGTCTGATCTCTTGCAATTCAATGGGAGTAGAATCAGTCCCAATTTTGATGACCTTATCATCCTCCAACTGAAGCTCCATGTATTCTTTCTCGTCGACCTCGATCCGATGCTTCTTGGACCGATCATTCTGATCAAACAAGCTTTCTAGAGTAATGAGGCCTTTAGGAATGTGGTTATTCCACAACTGAATCAGGCCTTCAGTTTCTTCATGCTCCAAGGTCCTTCCCTTGATGGTGGCAACTTCTTGAACCAAAAAGTTAACAATTTGCTCATCGCTATCGAAGACTTGCCAAAAGGTGTCCTTGTCTAGGACAGAGGGCCTATACACCATTCTCACTATTTTTGGCCTTCTCACCACCTGCTCGATTGGTGAAAAATTTGCTCCCAAGGAAGCCAGTAGGTCAGCATGTCTATTTTGTTCTCGTGGAATGAAATGCATGCTGAGAGCAGAGAACGATTCGAACAGGTCCCAGACCTTGTTGCGATAGTTCTTGAGATAGTGGTGCTTGGACACACACTTATTGGTCACCTGATTGACAATCAGCTCGGAGTCACCAAAGATTTGCAACTATCACGCTCCAAGTTTCTCAGCCTTCTTGAGGCCTAGGCATAAAGCCTCATATTCTACTGCATTATTTGTGCAGCTCCAGGTCAAACGATATGAATAGGATCATTGAATCCCAGAAGGTAATACTAGAACAATCCCAGCTCCAGCGCCATTTCTACATCGTGCTCCATCGAAATAGAGCTTCCAGAGCTGGTCTTGACTTTCATCATTCTTTTCTTTAGCCTTTTCGGGCTTAAAAATGGAGTAACACCCCAAGTCGGTTTCCATCATGGCATTGAAATTGGCCATGGAAAATTCATTTTCTGGGCGGAGCTCTTCCAAAGCTTCTTCCATTAAGTCAAGCTCACCAAATTCTTCAGACATCATGTGCACCGAATTTGCTAACCTGTCCATTTCATCTATTCTCTCCACATGAAATGTGGAAGGCTTCTCATTGAAAATTTTCACCTTTTTACCTTTATGGATCACCTCCAAATGAGTAAAATCCAAAGAAAGGTAACCCCCGAGTTTAGCCGTGAACTCTCGGGAGAGACACATACCAAAACATGGCTCTAGGTCCACTACTATGATCTCCTGGATCACAGTAATCTGAGGCATGGCGTGCAGGGAGATAGGAACATCCTTAATTACGCCCATCGTCTTTATTGAGGTACCATCTAGCTGCAAAACTCCCATGCTAGTCCTTGTATATTCCATGCCTATGACATCACATACTGCCTTAGGCATGACAGTAGTAGCTGCTCCTGAGTCAATGAGGCAATTATGCACCACATGTCCCTCCATTCTCAATGAAAGATAAAAAGGTGGTGGTCTATTTTTTTTGGTGACTGAAGAGGTCAGAGTTTGAGCCATAACTACCTGGGCTGGAGCCTTCCCCTTACTTTGTGTGGTCTTCAGGGATTCTTGTAAGAGATTCACCTATCCAGGCAGCTGCAAGGTGTCATACAGACTTACCTTGGCTGGTATCCTTTTGAGTTCTTCGACGATGTTGTACTCCATCGAAATCGGCTCTCTCCCTCCACTAGCAGATTCAAATCTGCTTCTATATTGTTGGGTGGCCTCCACTCGCTGTCGTTTAGTCAACGATGGATACCGCAACGTCTCTCTAGCTTGTTCCTTCGTTTTTGCTTGCGGCTGGGAGGTAGAAGCCTTAGCTTGCAACCTCTCTTTTGCTTGTGGTGGAAGCAAATCCTTCGACAAAATAGGTGGGTCTTGTTGCGGGGCTGGAGGATCATGAGTCTTTGCAGGTATTTGTTGCTTTGTTGCTTGTGCAGGAGGCACTTTCAATGGCTCCATCTTAGCCGGATCTACCACCATTGGTTTCTTGCCACTGCGTGTCAAGACTGCCATGTATTCCTCAGGAGACATCACGAAATTATGATCCACCTCTCGAATCATGTTTATACGGCTCCCCGTAAGAACTTGTAAATAATTTTGGTGGACCATGCAAGTGGACTCATCATGTGGGTCATTGCATGAAGAACACCAGTAAGATGGCTCATGTGAAACTTCAGAGGGGCCAGCCTCTTCACTTACCAGGATCGTTGAGTTCCTCTCAGGTACTTTCTCTATAACCTTGCTAGGAGCAACTTGCTCTCTAGTTACCATCGAAATAAATCTTCATGGCTGAAAGTTCCTTTCTGCCTCTCTCCGCTCCATAGATGTCATCTTGTTAGTGAGGGCTCTCATGGCCGACTGAATTTCTTGCAAAATAGCCAATTGAGGATCTGGGCTTGAGGACACAGGCGGTGCTGGTAGAGGTAATGGAACTGGTGGAGAAGGTAATGCAGGAGTTGGAACTGGAGAGGTTAACTGTGGAATGGGAATCATAGGTACCAAAGTTGTGGGAGGATTCCATGAAGATGAAGGGTACATGGATGGAGCAGTGTAAGATGTGGAGGCTGCACCTGTATGCTGGTATTGCGAAAGCTCGAGAAAAATGGGCATAGTCATTTTTGGAGGCAATTTCCCAATGGCAATCAGATCGGCCTCAGCCTTCTGTGCCTGGGAATATAGTGCAGGAAAGGTTTGAACATTGGACATCCTAATGTTCATACTAATATCTGAGTGGAAAGCCCTAAGATAGTAAAATGTCGCTTGGTCATTAGTAGGGCGGAGACCATCAGGAACTCTCTGCCAAGTTCGGGCAAACCTAACATTGAAATCCACTATCTCCTCTTGAGGATGCCTCTTGATATTAGTAAATTGATGCAACAAAGAAAATGGGTCCGCTTGCTCATTGAACCCTTTGATTAGCATCTCTGCTAATTGATCCCATGAATTTATGGAGTTGGGAGACAAGGATCTATACCAGCACAATAACTTACCTCGGAGTGACAGCACGAGCAATTTTATCATGACATCTTCATCTGTGATATTATGAATTGTAGCCAAGGATGCCACATCTGACACATGCTCATACATGGTCTTTCCAGTCCCATCGTATGTAGGCAAAGCCTTTAATGCTACAGCAGGAACTAGATTTTGAAAAGGCAGGTCCAACGCTCCCGAATGGTTCCAAGCAGGAAATTGACGTGGAGGAGGTTGTTGACCAGCCATTTGCATTGCTGGATTTGGATGTACTAGCAAGCTCGTAGCAGTACTGGGAGGAGTCGAAGATGGCACAAACTGACCCGCACCTATGAAGAGATAGCAAATGACGGGTTCATAGGACTTACCAATCTTGAGCGCTCCCTCTAGTTTTGAACATCGATCTCAAAGAATTCGATTGGGTCTTCCGATTCTTTGGCTCTTGATCTCATGATCATGAAGCAAATATTTTCACCGACTTCACGATTGGAGATTTCTAGGTACTATACAGTCGCCCTCAGAGAGTCACCAGATGAACTTACAATCTCCGCTTTGAGGTCAAGACAGTTCATCAAAATCTTGATTCCTCCGGGTGTCAAAATATGGGACTTGTGAGTCCCACCGGGTGCCAAAAAACTGTTGGTCACGAATCTGCCTAGTCATATAAAATGCACCCTAGACCCGACCAACATTGAAAGGCCGAGAGAAAGAGAAGTCTCCCGGGCCAATCTCCAGAGAGGGTTGGCTCCCAAACTAATCTAAACTGATTTCAAGGTAAGGGTTAGAAATAATAGAAAGAGATGGAAATATGGCTGAAGCCGATAGTTGATAGGGAGAACAACCTCAGATAGCAAATAACCTCAAACTAAATCTCGAAGATAAGCAGCAACTAATTCTTAGAATGCACATACAAAAATTGGATCAAACATTGACCATAAGTTTGCCTTCAATTATACTTCAAATGTTCAAATGAAAACATAGCCAAATTCAGAACAGTGAAATTCAACTTATATTTTAACACTTGACTAAGCAGAAGTGAATTACATAGAAAGCATCACATGAACATCAGTTTGGATCACCAACTCAAAAGACTCTAAGAACAGAGCAAAATGCATTTAGGATTTCTGCTTCAATTTTTGCAAAAAGGTCCTCTCCCTTTTCTTGAGATGTACATTAGTATTTATAGAGGCCTTCCCTCTCCCTTTCGAATCATAACATTTAAAACATAAAACAGATTTTGAAGAGGAGATCCACAAAATATGCACTTGAAAAGAGAAACAATCCCCCTAAATCTTCCTCGGAGAAATCACATTCCCTGCTTTTATGGATCAAGTTTGAAAATCGAACGAAAACAAGGGACCATATTTCTTCATTAAATGACTGTTCTCGGGGCATGCTTGAAGTGTTAGGAGATCACGAACAAGAGCTTTTAATATCGGAGGCATATTTAATTTTGGTGGCTTCAAAAACTGCATGATTTAACACGTTCTCCCATCTTGCGCACATAGGTAAATAGCAAAACATTTAATTTTGGAGCCTCTTTGACCTCGATCTCAAAATCAGTTGGAGAGCTTTTAAAACATTACTTCGTTTGATCCTCATTTTCTCCTTACGTTCTCCTATGCAATATGAAGAAAAATGTGGATAGAACTTTATTGGGCCTTTGTTGTCGCTTCTATCGTGAAAATGTGACATGTCACGAAATTGTGACATTTTTCTTCTTCTTTCTCCTGTTGCTACCAGTCGAAAATGTGACATGTCATGAAATCATGACAATCTTCCTCTCGCTTGCTTCTCACTTTAGCATGAAAATGTGACATGTCATGAAATCGTGACATTCTCCTCTCGCTTGGCTTTCGTCTTCTTTATTTCGTGAAAATGTGACATGTCATGAAATAAGATGTCACGAAATCGTGACATCTTTCCTTTTCTTTCTCCTCAAAAGTGACATGTCATGAAATCGTGACAATCCATCTTCATTTTGTTCCTTCCTCTCCAGTCAGAAAATGTGACAAGTCATGAAATCGTGACATTTTTCTTCTACCTTTTCGCTTTCTCCCAAAATGACAGTAAATGACATGTCATGATATCGTGACAATTTTCTCCTACCTTGTACTTTTCTGCTTTCTCCCTTGAAAACGTGACATGTCATGAAATCGTGACAAATTTTTGTCTTCTCCTTCGTTGCCGCTTCCTATCGTAAAAATATGACATGTCATGATATCGTGACATTTTGTATCATCTTGCTCCTTCCTCGCTTTCCTGCCGTGAAAACGTGACATGTCGCGATATCACGACATTTTCTCCGTGCTCCCCTTTCTGCTTGAAAATTGTGACATGTCCTATCACTTTGCTTTCTTCCACTGCATGAAAATGCGACGGTCACGAAAATGCGACATGTCACGATTTCGTGACATTTTTTGTGCTTTGCTTTTTTCTGCATCGGACGTCGCGAAACCGCAACAGGTCACGAAAATGCGACATGTCGCGATATCGCGACATTTTTCACTTACTTTGCTTTGGCACAAAACTTGTAGAGATTTTTGTTTTTTACTAATTATCCCTTTTGAGGTGCTTGGAGGGACAAACAGAGGAGTGAGTATCTCTACAATTTGTGCATTATTTTGCATGAACAACAACAACAAAAACAATGTGGCAAAAATGCCAAAAAGGACAAGGGGAAATAAATCGATACTGAGCAAACAGAAGTCCCTAAAAGGAAACATCAAGTTTTCATTCCCCCTTCTAGATCAGACACGAAGTCTGATGATGATGCCCAACTTGAACATAGGAGACAGAGAGTAGAATAAAGAAAATGAAAAGCAAAATTGAAGAATTAAGGAGACCAAAATAAAAGGAAAAAGGAAGAAACACCCTCTGAGGAATTAGAGGAACATGAATAATAAGAGGAACATGAAGAATCAGAGGAGCATGAAGAATTAGGGGAACATGAAAGAATAGGGGACTAGAAAGGAACAGGAGAAAGCTCTAAGGAAACTTCTAAACATTATAAGATAGATGAACAAGTAGTCAATATGGCTGAAGAGCCTCCCCCACCAAAGAAATCCCCTAGCATGGAAAAGGTCCCACCAAAATTGATGACTGGTGCCAACGATTCAAGTTTAAAGCAAATAACAAAGATTTACACAGAAGCTCTAGAGAAGTCATAGGGAATTAGAGACACCAATCCACCAAAAGCCTCAGGTATATCTCCTATCAATATTGATACTCCTTCCTTTACTTACTCCTAAAATAATTCCCCTTCCCATTCTGAAGGTAATGGAAATGCCTCTCCCACCTCTACTCATCAGCCTCCACCATCTCCACCATCAACTCAACAAACTCCACCAGCATCCTCCTCTTCTCTTGTAGGTTCTCCCATCGAAAAATAAAATATCAATGTCTCATTGGTTGTTGATCCTTTACCCTACTCTACTAACTTGCTAAGCTTGTAATCCATTCATACTGCTTCTCTTGAAAGAAATCCTACTGTTACAAAGACCACATTGAATGCTACTACATGGCTAAAGTAACAAAGATCCTGAAGTTCTAAATATATAATTCATGTTAGATAATGAATAGTGTTGTATACCATTAGAATGTAGTGTTCCACTATGAAGATGACCCCATTCATTAAGAAGCCAGATAAAGAGATGACCTTGGAGGACTACCAAGCTGAGATAACCATGGAAGATATCACTTAGCTACCAATGGATGACGAGTGGGGTAAGGGCCAGGCTCACATGGGAACTATTTATATAAATACTAAAGTTTACAAAGAAAAGTACCTTCAGGCTAAACAATCAAGAAAGCATTTGGAAGAAGCCTTGCACCAACAAAAAATAATAGAAAAGGCTTTAAAAAATAAAGCTAAGAAATGGGAGTTGATGTTCAATGAAGTGATTCCCTACAAAGAAAAAGTGGTGAAAGCTGAAAAGCAGATCCAAGTGTTGCAACAAAATGTTGAGGACCTTAAAAAGTAGCTCATAGACAATGCTAATAATACCAATGGGCTATATAAAGAAAAAGCTAGGATAGTTAGGAGAGACATGATTGGGAGAATAAACAAGATGACCCTGAAGGTGACACCCACACTATCTTATCTACTCAAAATCAAAAATATGCTATGGCAAATGGAAGATGAATTTGAAGCATCAGTCAAAATCCTAGAAACAAGGCTCTCAATAGCTATAAAAATTCAAGTCTTGGTGGATAGCATGCAAGCAATAATTGGATACATAGCATAGGATAAGAATTGGTCTCAAGCCAAATTAGTTGCCAGAAACTTCTTCAAAAGGCACAATTTGTTAACCAAAAGTGCCAAACTTATGCAGGAGCTCAAAGCAGAGGCTAAGAAAATTCTAAAGCATGTAAGCATAGATAAAAATTATGGCATGCCTAGCTTCTTGGACAAGGATTCAAATATCCTAATAGAAGATGAATTGAAAGATGCCTCTAAGAAATTTGTAGAAGATGAGTCAAAATTGATAGCTAGGAAGAGCTTTTTCAAGAAGAACAAATATTCATGATGGCTCAGGATATTTCCCGGATGAACTCTTGCCTACATGAGCTATATATGAAATCAAGAACCTTATCATATGACAAGGTTGAAGAGTTGGAGTATCTATACATCACTTTCAAGGAAAAAATAGATATAGATGAAGAAAACTGGAGGAAGACCTACACCACCTATAATGAAGTAGTAAAAAAGAAGGACATAGTAAAAGGCTAAGAAAACCTCACCAAGAAATGCATCAGCTCTCTGTAAAAGTGAAATAGAAAAATCTAATGAAGAAGATACTCGAGAAGAATGACCAAACTCATGCAGGAAGATTTTTTGTGCTTGGTATCATTCCCCTATTTTCCATTATTTTTCTTAAGCTATTTTTTTTACTCTGTTTCCCAATGCATAAGGGCTCTAGGTTCTAACATTTCGTTGACATAATTACCCTAGGAGGCACCAAGAATGTTGGTCAAAATGACCACATATAGGGAAATAATAAGTAATCTTCTCAATATTTTGCTAAGTGTAGAGAATAGTCGTGATAGCATGAAATTTTGAAGGCCAAAGATCAACTCATGACAAAAATTCATGATGACATGACATTTTGAAGGTTGAAGACATCACCAAGGTGAAAAGTAATGATAGCGTGACATTTTGAAGACCGAAGACATCACCAAGGCAAAAATTTGTGATGGCATGGCATTTTGAAGGTCAAAGACATCACCAAGGTGAAAATTCATGATGGTGTGATATTTTGAAGGTCGAAGACATCACCAAGATGAAAAGTCACAATGCCATGACATTTTGAAGGTCGAAGACATCACCAAGGCAAAAAGTCACAATGGCACAATATTTTGAAGGTCAAAGACATCACCAAGGTAAAAAGTCATGATGGTGCAACATTTTGAAGGCCAAAGAAATCACCAAGGTGAGAAGTCATGATGGCACAATATTTTGAAAGCCGAAGACATCACCAAGATGAAAAGTTGTGATGGCACACCATTTTGAAGGCCGAAGATATCACCAAGGTAAAAAGTCACGACAATGTGACATTTTGAAGGCTAGATGGACCACGACATCTCTAAAGAGGTTAAAGAAGATCACCCTAACCAGAATATCTCAACCACTTCTAGTTGAAAGCTCCATGCTCTCTTAATAGCTTATTTACTAGAATGAGCCTACAGGTATACTATTGTAACAACTTTTAGTTTTCTATTATGTAAAACTCTTATATATAGAATGAGAGACCTAAACAAATGGTTGGCTCTTAGGTTTTTACAAGGCTATTTATACATTCTTTTGAAAACTTAATAAATATCATCCATTTTGTTTCTTAGATCTCTAGTGTTCTAAATCAAGTATGTATGTGTTTTCGATTGCTATATAAGTCTAAATTAAATGTAACCTACATTAATTCTTATTTTGAATTCTTGCAATAAATTTTAGTTGGATTTGAAATTAACTTCATGGATAAGCTTACACTTAAATAAATCTTCACCAGAAGTTTTAGTTTCTCTATTTTGCTTCTTTTTTATGCTTCTCTATAAAAAGGTTGTAATAGTTGATTTATTGTTACCTAATTTATACCACTTTAACTCTCTAGCCATCGCTATATTTCCCTCTCTTTATGCATTTCTCTCTTCCCCCATTTTCCTAAAATAAGAAAGGAACCATCCTCCTTTTGATATTGAACTAGGTACACTCTGTTTTAACCTGGTCTTTCAATGTTGTCAAAGTCTTGGGCTTAAATATAACCAAAGGTAGATTTTGCTCCAACAGGAAGACAAGCTAGTACTGTGAGTATAATGACTGAAGAAATGGAAGAGTTAAACTTGATGGAAGAAGCCTTGGATGGATTACAAATAGAAGATCAATTTTCCCTCAAGAACTTCAATGCTATGATTGAGATAGAAATTGGAAGTTATTCTATCATGAAGCCTGAGAAAAGTAATTCCACTCCTTCACATGAGGTAGACCCATCTACCGATCAAATGTGGAAACTTTTCTTTGATGGTGCCAGATGCAAGAATGGTGTTGGAGCAGGTATAGTCCTAATCTCCCCAATAGGTAATAAAAAGTTTTCTCCTATAGGTTAACCTGGAGTTGTACCAACAATGTAGCTGAATATGAGGCACTTTATCTAGGCCTAAAAAAGCTAAAAAACTAGGAGTTAAATAGTTGTTAATTTTTGGATATTTAGAACTAATAGTAAATCAGGTCACAAAAATATGTATTAGTAAGCAACATTATCTTAAATCTTACAGAAATAAGGTATGGGATCTATTTGAAGCCTTCAAAGCTCTAAACATTAAAGCAATCCCTAGAGAGAAGAATACTCATGTTGATCTGTTAGCATCAGTAGGCACCAATTTATATCCTATAAGTAATGTTATCCAAAAATCTAAGATAGTCAGGCTTATATATAGGCCTTTAGTACTAGATAAATATACCTTTTGGTAGGTATTTGAAAGTGATGATCAGATATTGGACTTCCTGATCTATGAGATGAATTATTTAGGTGATAGAGTGTTAAAATATGAGGAAGATGAAGGTCTGATTCAACTAAAAAATAATCATATCCCAAAAGGGTTGATCACCCTTGAGAGCTTGTTCAACAACAATGACAGATCAATAGGTCACAAGATGAAGGTTGATAAACATAGATACAAAGAAGTCCAACTAGAACCTAAAAAGTTTATTAAAGTTGGGGTAAATTGTATAGAAAAGGAATTGAATCAAATTCGAGAACTATGCAAAGAATTCCCTGATATTATAGCTTGGGCTTATAGTGATCTCAAAGTATATAGAAAAGAAACCATACAACATACTATTGAGCTCGAAAAAGATGCAAAACCCTTCAGGCAAAAATAGAGGCTAGTAAACCCAAAAATTGAAGCCTTGATGAAACAAGAATTGTTGAAGCTACTTGAAGCCAATATTGTCTACCCTATTAAACATTCTACTTGGGTGGCTAACTTGGTACCAGTTAGGAAGAAAAATGGAGACATCAAACTATGTGTAGACTTCAAAAATCTGAATAAAGCTTCGCTGAAGGATCACTACCCTCTCCCACAAATAGATCAGACTCTGCATACTATGGTAGGGGCAGAAAGATTCTCATTATTGGATGGGTTTTCTGGATACAATCAGGTATGGGTCAAGGATGAAGACCAATACAAGACCACATTCACTACCAAATGGGGAACATTTGCTTACCAAAGAATACCTTTTGGATTATCCAATGTTGGAGCAACTTTTTAGAGGGCAATGGATGTGGATTTTGGGGAACTTGTCAATAATATCATAGTGATTTACTTAGATGATATGACAGTGTTCTCTCACCATAAAGAGGATCATGTTGAACATCTCAAGAAAGTTTTCAAGAAATGTAGAGAGTTCGATATTTCTTTGAATCCAAAGAAGTCCATATTTGTTGTGCAAGAGGGAGTCTTGCTAGGTCATGTTATTTCTAAATTCGGGTTGGCCATAGATCCTAATAGAGTAAAAGCACTATTAGAACTTCCCTTACATCCAAAAAAGAAAGGCCTACAATCCTTCTTTGGGTAAATCAATTTTATGCACAAATTCATAGCAGATTTTGCACAAATTGTCAAGCCTATGACCAAGTTATTAAAGAAATATGTTGAGTTCAAATGGACAGACTTGCAAAAGAAAGCTTTCAAAAGAATAAAAGAATAGATAGCTCAAGCACCTATCCTGGTTAACCCAGATTATTCTAGGGGCTTCATTCTATACGTTGTAGGTGAACAAGAGAGTTATGCAGTAGTCCTTACTCAAAAGGGAAGAGATAATGAAGAAAGACCCATCACTTTCCTAAGTCAAACCATGCAAGAACATGAAGAAAAATACAACTTTATTGAAAAAAAGTATATGCAATCATGAAATCATTGAAAAAGTTTAGGCATTTCCTTTCATAAAGCAAAACCATTATGTATGTAGTTCATCCTGATGTCAGGAATTTCATCATACAGGGAGAGCTTGGTGAGAAAAGGGTTGGTTGGGTGTCAAAAATACAAGAATATGATGTGGAAATTCACCCAACCAAGCTGGTGAGAGGCAGAGCCTTATGTCAAGAACTGGCCAAGCAAGCCTCAACAGAGTATATAGCCTGCCAGGTGCAAGAATCAACTCCAGGGGATGATCAACCCTTAGAAAACATTGATTGGGCTGATGAACTGGTAAGATATTTTCAGACTGGAAAGTGTCCAATAGGTTTAAATGCTTCACAAAGGAGAAGATACAGAATCCAGGCTTTGAAATATACCTTATTACCAGAGGGGTTATATAGAAAAAATTTGGATGGTGTATTGCTAAGGTGTATAAAATATGACCAAAAATAGAAGGTTTTGGAGGAATTCCATGGAGGTCTATCAGGTGGACACTATTCAGGAAGAACTACAACTTTGAAGATAATCAGGACCAGTTGCTATTGGCCATCCATTTTCTTATATGCATTCAAGATAACTAGAAATTGTGAAGAATGCCAAAGATATGTTGGGAGGAATAGGAATGCTTCTATGCCTTTAAGACCTATTCAGGTTGAAGAACCATTCCAGCAATGGGGCTTGGAATTCATTAGGATAATAGAACCTAATTCATCTACTGGACATAAATATATTCTAACTGCTACAAACTATTTCACCAAATGGGCTAAAGCAGTACCCACCAAGAAAGTTGATCAAGAAGTTGTGATGGAATTCATGGAAAGTTTGATAACAAGATTCGGTATACCTGATGCATTGGTGACTGACAATGGTTCATCCTTCGTAGGTGCTAAAATGATTTATTTTTCTAGTAAATATGGGATATATTTGAAAACTTCTTTGAATTACTATCCACAAGGAAATGGTTTAGCAAAATCAACAAATAAGAACCTGCTTAGGATTCTAAAGTGAACTCTAAGGGATAACAAGAGAAGTTGGTACTCACTGATAAATCAAGCATTATGGGCTGATAGGATTACAATAAAGAAATCCATCAACACATCACCTTACTCATTGGTTTATGGTAAGGAATTTGTTCTCCCTGTACACATAGAAATACCCACTTTGAAATTGCTCAATCAAACTAGTGTTGAAGAGGCAGAGCCAATGGAAAATAGGTTAATACAACTCTTGCAACTAGAAGAGCAGAAAGAACAAGCCTACAATCATTATCAAAAACATATGGGAGAAACTAAAAAATGGTTTGACAAAAGGGCTACCCTCAGAAATTTCAAAGTTGGAGATTTAGTTTTGAGGTGGAATGAGAATAAGGTGAAACCAGGAAACCATCAGAAATTTGATGCATTTTGGGAAGGTCCTTTCGAAATAATCACTAAAAAACAACATAACTCCTTCCAACTTAAAGATGAATAGGGCCAGACACAGCCTATCCCTGTCAATGGCTTCCACCTAAAGCTCTATTTCAAGTGAGCTAGGGACTCTCTTCCCCCCCTCTGTATTTTATGTACATTATGTATTTCCAAGTCACGTATTGTAGCAAAGTCACAATTTCATGATTGGCCTTGTTTTTGCAGGCTAAAACCCTGAAGCAAGATCGAAAGTGAAAAGAGTCATGATTTCATGACGTAATGTATTTCCTAGGTCACTTCTTGTAAAAAGGTCATGATCTCATGATTGACCTTGTTCTCACAGGCCAAAAGCTAGAAGTGAGTTCGAAAGTGAAAAGAGTCACGATTTTATGACATAATGACATCTCTCGATCAAAGTCAAAAGGTGACATGATTTTATGGTTGGTGGGAAAATCATTTTTTCAAATTTAAACATGCTCTATTTAAAATAATATCATTTGAAGTTATTGGTCCGATAGAAGGTGACATGAAGTTATTGGTCCAAAGAGAGGTGATGCACAATGGTTGGCTCAAAAAAGGTGGCACGCAGAATAAGATGGAAACAATATTCGAAGTTATTCTAGGAATATGCAACACCTACTGCAATTATTGCATGATGCCCTAACTCATGCATGCACTCCTTTTTTACATCATGGAAGCCATTCTTTTCTCCCACTCTACTATTTCAAGTATCTTCTATAAAATTATCCCCAAATTATACTCAGAGCTCTAGCTTTGCGTAGACAACCCTAGAGATTTTTCCTCATCAAATTCATGACAAGCAACCACTATCATGGATGGGTCATCTTCAATTGCTGTAGTAGCTCATAAGGAAGAAGAAAGGAATGCTAAGTTTATGAATAAGGATGCTAAAATTATAGACACAATCATCACATGGAAGGACCCAAAGAAAATTTGGAAAGATGTGGAGGTGAGAGTAGCTAAAGGTATGACTCCATCATCCCCAATCACTTTCCCTTTCCATTCCTTGCTTTCCTGGTACATTTGCACTCCTGTCCACCCTTGCCCTGAGCTGATTAGAGCCATAGTGAAGTTTTACGACCCCAAACAGAGACTTATTAGAGATTTTGAGGGCAAGGTTCTTTTTTCTTTGGATCCAGATGTTTTCATCGTTGTCCAAAAACCCATCTTGAAACCCAAGCCTTTCGACCCGGTTGAACAGGAAAAATTCTATACCTCCACTAATAACATCAAGAATTTCCTACAATCACAATTAGTGGAGCCACCTACTGGAGGAATTCTGCTAGAAGCCCCCATTCCCCTATCAAATTTTAAGAGCAAGGAGCTTTTTCTATGTTAGCTATGGTGGTAGGACTAAAATCAGATGTGCAAGTATACGGGTGGTAGATTGTAGTAGCTCAGTGCATCTCAAACCCTAAGTTCTATGACACCTCTATCATGGATGAGAGCACCATACCAATTTTCTTTGATTGGCCATCTTTCCTATTCCAACAAATCCATGAAGGCTTGTCCAAGATGCAGAAAGGGTCCTAGGTGTCTTTAGGTTTACATCATATTTGGTATGGATTTTCTTCTTTTTTATGTCAAAGGCTTTCTTTCATATCTATAATTGATAGAGATGAGAAAGGGAGAATATTACCAGTATATGAATGGACAATAGTACTTTCAAAGGTCGAGTCATATTATCACTTTAATAGGGAATTTCTGGGACCAACTCTGAAAATCATGTATGGAGAAATAAATAGGTTATCTCCAAAATTGTAGAAATTTTGTAGCACCCACATGCGAAAGAAGGTGACTAGTTTATTTTGACTCAAGGGGTAGTCATCAGACTCTATGGATTCATAGGGAAGCCTTTCTTGCTTCCACACTATGTCAGTGATCGATTGTTTACCTTGGAGTATGTGAGACAAATAGAGTACATTAATTTTAAGTTTGGCACAGGAATAGGTAGAACTGGTACATGTTCGATGCCTTTCCAATTTGAAGGTATAGTTATGTCCAAGAAAGGGCAACATGAGCAAATCACTCAAGCCCTAAAAGACCTAAAGTTAGTGGAATTGCCATAGAGGTGGAAATATGATCCCCTTGATAGGTTTGCAGAAAGGTAGTCTACTTTGAACAAGACTGCTTTCAAGAAGCATCATATGTCTGATAGAGAAATCATTGAGCAATACATAGAACAATGCAGAAAATGAAGTGTTAGAATGGCATGTAGATCATATGTAGCCTTTGCCCCTATGGCATGATTTCTATGAACATGTGGTAGATTATGACCCTAAGAATAATCCAAGCCATGTTTTAAAAGATAAGGATATACGAAGAATGCAAAAAAGAGGGCCAAAGTGGACAACAACAAAGATTCTGGCCTGGTGGATGATGAGAGTACAAATTAACATGACCCCTTCCAAGTGGGGATTGAAGAATGATCATGAGTTTTCCCTTCGGTATGACCAATACCAAGCTACATGGTCGGAAACTCTTGTAGACAAGGTTCCACCAAGATTTTGTGGCACTCAAGAAAAGAATCCTCCTATGGTTGAAAAGGAGAAAGTAAATCAAAGTAAAGGAAAAGGAATTGCCACTAAACAACAAGAGGTCCCTGAGAAGATGAATCCTAAATTTATTCCTCCTTCGACCTCTGATACAAATTTTGATGACCAACCTCTTATTTTTAGAAAAAGGAAATTAGAGTCTATTACCAAAGAAAAAAAGAGTAGGCATGAAGAAATCAATGAAGACTATGAAATAAGGGATGCAAAAAAGGATACAGAACAATCTCCTTCAACATCATGAAGATAATGTTCTAGAACCTGAAGAGTTGGTATAAAGACCACCTCCTACTAAAGACATAAATCCACAAACATCATCAAGAGTGCTAGGTATAATTTCTATCTCTTCTACTTCATCTTCTTCTCAATCCCAAAGAGAATCCCCCTCCCATTCTACTCCCAAAGGTGATGTTTCATCCCTTTTAAACTAGCAACCTCCACCTTCACCACCACCACTTACATCACAAACACAATCTGATCCCATATCATCTTCGACCATCCCCACAACTCCCATCATAGCACCATTGAATGTAGATGCCACTCTAGTCACCATTCCTTTCCCCCTACTACCCATTTCCCAAACTTGCAATCCATCCCTACTTCTTCTGCTGAAAATCACCCTACTATTTCTAAGCTAAAAAAGTTAAAAAAGGCTAACACAAATGCCTCAGACTGGTGGAAGTCTCATTGTGCTCAAGCCTCCAAGAACATAGCCCACACTCAGGAGATAGTGGCTCTAGATCCCATCAGCATGCAATGCTCAAGGATGAAGATGACACCATTGGTAAAGAAGCCTAAAGGAGAAATGACACTGGATGATTATCAAGCTGAAATAGTAACTGAAGATATTACTCAACTGCCAATGCAGGATGAATGGGGAATGGCTCAGGCCCACTTAGGGACCATATATTTGAATGTAGAATATTACAAAGAAAATTTCATCAGAGTCAAAGAATCTAGGAAAGAATTGGAATCAGCCCTAAATGAGTAGAATACTATTGAAAAAGCTTTGAATCTTGAGGCAAAGAAGTGGGAAGATAGATTCAATGAAGCAGCTAAGTATAAAGAAGAAGCAAGAAAAGTTGTCGAGCAAATCCAAGTTTTGAATGAACAGGTGAAAGATCTCCAGAAGTAGGTTCAAGAAGAGAAGAGCAGAGCCATTGGTTTGTCTAAAGAAAATGCCAAAGTAGTTAGAAAGGATATGTTTGAAGACATACTAAAAATGGGCCTAAAGGCACGACCTATATTATTATACTTATCCAAAATAAAGGAAGTACTAAATCAGGTGGAAGATGAGTTCACAGCCTCTATAAGTTTTTTGTAGGTAAGGTTAACTATTGTGACTAAGATACAAGTTTTGGCTGAAAGCACGCAAGAAAGGGTTTCAAATAGAACCCAAAATGAAGCATGGTCCCAAGCCAAAATAGCAGCCCAAAGTTTCTTCAGAAGGCATAAACTCGTGACTCAAAGTGTTAAGATAATTCAAGAACTTAAGGTTGAGGCTAAAGGTATATTGAAGCATTTGAGTTTGGTAGAGAATTGTGGACTTCCAGGTTTTTGGGATGAAGATTCAAATATTTTAGGAGAAGATGAACTTAAAGCTTCCTGGAAGGCTTTTATTGAAGATGAATCTAAGATAGATGGCTGGGAAGAACCTATACAAGAAGATCATGTATTCAAATTGGCTCAAGATCTTACATAGATCAACTCTTGCTTGCATGAATTATTTTTGAGGTCTAAGGTTTTATCTTATGACAAGGTTGAAGAACTAGAATACTTATACTAGATGTTCATGGAGACCTCTGATCCAGATGATGAAGCTTGGAAGTAGGTCTGTATCACCTATAATGATGTTGTCAAAAGGATAGAGAAACAAAGGGAGACTAGAAAAGCTAAAAAAAGTGATCAATCAAAAGGAAATACAAGCAACCAAGTAGAAGGAGAAATGGGGAACTCGAATGAAGAAGAAGCCCTGAAGAATAGCCACATTCTGCTTCTATGATAACAAATTTTGCTCTATACCTACCTCCTTCCCTTTTTTGTTCTTTTTACTCCGATGCCCAATGGATGAAGGCTCTGGATTCTGAAATTATGCTAGTAGAATTCCCTAGGAGGTGCCAATAATGTAGGTCAAAATGACTACACTAAGGGGAATGAGGAGATTTCCCAAAATTTTGAAGTACAAAGAATAGTCATGATTTCTTGACCGACCTTGTTTTCATGGGTCGATAGCCAGAAGAAGCTAGAAGGTGAATAAGTGTCGATATTTCTCGATCGGCCTTATTCTCATGGGTCGATAGCCAGAAGAAGTTGGAAGGTAAAAAAGTGTCAAGATTTCATGACCCATATCGTATTTGTAGGTCAATAGCCAAAAGAAGATGGAAGCCAAAGAAATGCCAAGATTTGTCTATCAATCTTGTTTTTGCGAGTCGATAGCCAGAAGAAGCTGGAAGGTGAAGAACTAAACCAATTTCATGATTGGCCCTACTATCATAGGCCAATAGATATAAGATGCTAGAAGGCAAAGAAGTGTCAAGATTTCTCGATCGGCCATGTTCTTACAGGTCGATATCTAGAAGAATCTAGAAAGCAAAGAAGTATCATAATTGCGATCAACCCTATTCTTGAAGGCTAATAGCTAGAAGAAGCTGGAGAGTGAAGAAGAGTCAAGATTTTTTGACTGGCTATATTTTCATGGGTCGATATCAAGAAGAATCTAGAGAGTGAAGAAGAGTCAATATTTCTCGATCGACCTTATTTTTGTGGGCTGATAGCCAGAAGAAGTTGGAGAGCGAAGAAGAGTCGAGATTTCTCGATCAACCTTATTTTCATGGGTCGATAGATAGAAGAAGCTAGAGAGTGAAGAAGATTTGATATTTCTTGACAAACCTTGTTTTTGTAGGCCGCTAGCCAAAAGAATATAGAGAGTGAAGAAGATTCAAGATTTCTCGATCGACCTTTTTTTTGTGGGTCGATAGCCAGAATAAGCTAGAAGGTGAAGAAGTGTCATGATTTTATGATCGGTTGGCTTTGTTCTCATGGGATGATATCTAGAATAAGTTGTAATATGAATAAGTGTTGATATTTCTTGATTAACCCTATTATCGTAGGTTTATAGCCAAAATAAGTTGGAAAGTAAAGAAGTATCATGATTTCATGATCGATCCTATTCTCGTGGGCCAATAGCCAGAAGAAACTAAAGAGTGGAGACAATTGGGTGACCATGTCTCTAATGGATCGACATGCGTTGGTGGTAACTAAAGGATAATATCTTAACCTCTTGATATTAGAGACTCCACTATGTCATTTCTATTTGGGCCAATAAGTGTTGTTTATCATATCACCAAAATTAGCCAGTTGGCATACTATTGTAACAAATTTTGATATTTACGTATGTAGGGAGTGTATATATATAGGATGAGCACACCCTAAAAAGGGTTCAGCTCTTAGGCATTTACAATATCAAATGTATGTAGACTTCTAAAAAGCAATAAAAATAAACTCCCTACTTTGGCTTCTGGTTCAAATTGTGTGATCAATGTATGTATGAATGAATGAATACTCCTGTTCAAGCTATATGGAATTTGAATTGAATTAATTCTCTCTTTGGTTTTCTACATTTTAGATTCATTAGTTTTGGATTTTATAATTTGTGGGGGTTAGTGATTGGTTTAAGTATTGATCTGCATAAGATAAATGGTTATTTCCATTTAGATATGTTAAAAATGCTTGGCTTATAAGTTTGTTAATTTCCTTCTTATTGTCTATGAAGAACACAAGCTTATACTAAGAGGGGGGTGAACAGTATAAGGGTACTTTTTACTTATTTTTTTTCCAAATCAACATTATGCAGTGTATAGATAGCAGTATCAATAATAGTAATCAAAGCAATGCACAAAATACCATACACAATAGAGACACCACAATTTATGTGGTTCACCCAATGTGGGCTACTCCACGGAGAAAATATTTCACTAAATTTTTCTCAATCAATCTCTTGGGAATCCTTCCCAATTACAATATTTATGGACCTTTTTCCAAAGGATATATTGATCCCCTAAATCTGTTTTATGGATCTCTATCCATAGGAGAACTCCTTCTACTTTTCTCTGGTTGGTGATCCTCTAAAAGACTACTGCCTCACAACGATGTCTTGTGGATATCTCTCCACTAAAAAATCTTATCCCCACTCAGAAGACCTATCCTCACTACCCTAGATGATGGATATCTATCCACTAGAGACTACCATCCTCTTTGCTCTATCACCTCCAAAGATCTGTCTCAAATATGCACTAAACATAGTCTAGTTAGTCTAGCACAAATTTGTTCGACTCTGCACTAAACATAGTTTAGTTAGTTTAGCACAAGTCTACTCAACAAGCTCACTCAAATTTGTACTAAACATAGTCCAATTAGTCTATCACAAATCTGCTCAACTCTACACTAAACACATTCCAATCGGTCTAGCACAAGTCTTCTCAACACGCTCACTCAAATCTGCACTAAACATAGTCTAGTCGGTCTAACACAATTATGCTCAACTCTACACTAAAAATAATACAGTCGATCTAGCATAAGTCTACTCAAAAAGCTCACTCAAATATACACTAAACATAGTATAGTCATTCTAGCACAAATCTACTCAATAGGCCCACTCAAAACCTGCTCAAACCTGCTTAATAGGTCCACTCAAAACCTGCTCAAATATTCTCAATAGGTCCACTCAGAACCTTTTCAAATATTATCAATAGGTCCACTTAGAACCTACTCAAATATGCTCAATAGGTCCACTCAGAACCTATCCAAATCTGCTCAATAGGTCCACTCAAAACTTACTCAAATCTGCTCAACAGGTCCACTCAAAACTTGTCCAAATCTGCTCAATAGGTCCACTCAGATTCTGTTCAAATCTGCTCAACAAGTCCACTTAGAACCTTTCCAAATCTACCCAGCAGGTCCACTCATAACCTATCCAAATATACTTAACAATATTACACAGAACTTGTCCAAATCTACTCAACAAGTCCTCTCTAGAACTTGCTCAAATCTTCTCAACAAGTCCTCTCTAGATCTTGCTCAAATCTTCTCAAAAAATTCCTCTCTAGAACTTAACCAAATTTGTATTGTAGGCTTCTACAAAAGCTCACACAAAATCAGTCCACAAGTCTCCTCAAAGACTTGCCTCAAATCTACTTAACAAGTCCACACATAGAACTTGTCCAATCTCATAGAAGCATAAATAGAATTGTTAGAGACTCAATATGTTCTACTCTCAATGCACAATCACTTTCACAATTTTCTCAATCTCATAGAAGCATAAAGATAATTGTTAGAGACTCAATATGTTCTACTCTCAATGCTTAATCACTTTCACAATTTTCTTAATCTCATAGAAGCATAAAGAGAATTTTTAGAGACTCAATATGTTCTACTCTCAATGCACAATCACTTTCACAACTCAAATTAGAATATAGAATAGTTTATTTTATGGAACTTGAATAATCACTTTATACAACCACTTGACTAGGCTCAACCAAATCAACTCAACTAATTACTTAATGATACTTCCCTTTCTCATAAACCCTAGTCCAAACATATATCAATCAATTCAAAATATTTCCAATAATTGCTCAACAATAAATCTCACATAACAATGATGCTCATGTTATTTTCAAACCCTAGTTCAAGTTCTTTTCCCAACAACTCATTTCAAAAACAATGCTTATAACTCAATATTCACATAACAATGATACTCATGTTCTTTTCAAAATCCTAACTAAAGTTCTTCACACAATCCAATGGCTTCAACAACAATGCTTATAAAACAAGGTTTTAATCACAACTCTTAATTCTAGAAAACCTTGAAGCATTAAGTCAAACACTTTTGAAAAGGAAACCCTAATCAAATCCTT
Organism: Wollemia nobilis; assembly: GCA_028583015.1. NCBI lineage: Eukaryota > Viridiplantae > Streptophyta > Pinopsida > Araucariales > Araucariaceae > Wollemia > Wollemia nobilis. The sequence goes on along the minus strand of JAQPPZ010016710.1, from coordinate 6,790,069 downwards.
TTCACTCCAAACTTTATTTTCTAGTAAGCCAATCAATAAACTCAAACAAGAAAGAATTTACCCATACCTTTTGGATTGACAAGGAGTTGATATCACAAATCTGCCACACTCATAGTTACTTCTTTGCCAATCTCAATAAGGGTTAGAAGATAATAATTTCCTCAACAAAACACAATGCAAAATGATATCAAAATTACACCTTATCAACTCCACAATCTCTAAAATAATTTTAACACCCACAATTAATTTTGACCTTATAGATTTTAAGGCAAATTAATTTTCACCTTATTACTCCACAAAATAATATCTTCCCCTTTTAAAATATCAATCCAACATATAGTAATTTTTTAAAACTCCTAATTCCTCCTTATCACTTATTTCATTTGTGTTGGACATTTTGAGTCCCTAAGCTGAAATGTTGTCATTGATGTCAATAGAGCAATAAATGTCAAAAGGATCTATGAAGGGTTTTTGTGAAAACCAAGGCAGGGAAAATGAAAGGTTTTATTTAAAACCATGGACAAAAAATTTGATCTGGGTTTTCTTAAAACCCACATTGGGCTTTCGTTTTGTCAAAAAAGGTGCCCCGGTAATGGAGTTATTTGAGTTTTAATGTTTGGTTTAAATTTTAGTTATTTAAAATTTAAATTCAAATTTAAACGGAAATTTTTCCATGATGTCATCATGCAAATACAATTTTAATATTTCTACCGATGTCTTCGAATTGTTATTAAACACTATGTAAAGGGGTGGCAATTATACCAAATAATTATCCTTGCTCTCATGTGTTAATTGCCTTGAAATTCGAAAGAGCTCGTGCGAATTGTTGAAAAGGAAGTAGTGAAGAAAGCGCAGTGATTTGGAAATCTCAAACGTTGTAAGAGGCATGACGCATTGGAATATCAATTTTGTGAATACTATGGGTAGTGCAAATATCAGGGATCGAATCCCCTTGACGGCAATGTGTGGGAAGTGCTTTGGCACTTTGTCCTTTGCAGCAGGCGGAGGAAGATTAAAGACCCTTTTGGCCTTGCTTTTTCAATGAGCACTTTGGCTCGGTTGGAATCTTAGCTACGACTAAGACGCTCATGGTGTGTGGTGGACAGGGGTTTGAATCCCCTTGAAAGGTATTTACGTTTTTCCCTTTAATAATTTTTATTAGCCCTAAAGTTTTGAGTTATAAGGTATTTAATGGGAATTAAATTTTATCATTAGGGCTATGATTATTATTGCAAAAGTATATTTGATTTATGTTTTATTTTGATGGAAATGGAGAATTGATTTTAGGAGAAATAAGGAGTTGTTGTTAAAGTGATTTTGAGAGATTTATTGTGGGTTATTCTTAATAAGGTTTTTTATTAAAATAGACTTTGGTGGATGTGTTTATGAAGTTGGAGTGAAAAGGGTGTAAACTAAGTTATGCTTTTATTGTGAATATTTAAAAGACCACTAACCCTTATTAATATTGAAAAGGAAAGTTGTGATTAAGTGTGGCAGATTGTGTGGACAACTTATTGGCATCAAAAAGATATGGGCACATTCTCCTATTGATTGTTTGTGGTGGTTGATTTATAAAATATCATTGGAGATAAAAGGATTCATTATGATTTCCTTTGTGAAGACGGTTGGGTGAATAATTCAAGGTTTTCTAATTTGTGAGTTGTATTTAAACCTTGTTTCATTAGCATTGTTGTTGAATCCCATTGATGATGAAATGAACTTGAACATGATCTAGAAAATAACATGAGTATCATTGTTATGTGAGACTTGAGATAAAGCATTGTTGGAAACATTTTGAGTTGGTTGATACATGCTTGAACTAGGGTTTGTGAGAAAGGGTTGTTCCTTGATGTGATTGGTTGAGTTGAGTTGGTTAAGCCTAGTCAAGTGGATGTGTGAAATGGTTGTTCAAATTCCATAAAACAAACTATTCTATATTATGATTTGGGTTGAGATTGAGATTGAAGAATAGGACATATTGAATATCTAACAATTCTCTTTATGCTTCTATTGAGTTGAGATTGGGATTTGAGTATAGAACATATAGAGTCTCTAACAATTCTCTTTATGCTTCTATGAGATTGAATTGAGATATTGATTGTACTTTGAACTTAGAACATATTGAGTCTCTAAAAATTATCTTTATGATTCTATGAGATTGAACAAGTTCTGTGTAAGCTTGTTAAGTAGATTTGAGATAAGTCTTTGAGATGGCTTGTGGACTATTTTGAGTTAAGATTTTGTGAAAGCTTGCTTGAGAATATTTGAGCAAGTCCAAGAGAGAACTTCTTGAGCAGATTTGTGCAAGTCCAAGAGAGGACTTCTTGAGCAGATTTGCACAAGTCCAAGAGAGGACTTATTGAGCAGATTTGAGCAAGTTCAAGAGAGGACTTATTGAGTAGATTTGAGCAAGTCCTAGAGAGGATTTGTTGAGTAGATTTAAATAGGTTTTGTGTGAACCTGTTGAGCAGATTTAGATAGGTTTTGTGTGAACCTATTGAGAATATTTAGACAAGTTTTGTGTGAACCTGTTGAGAAAATTTGATCAAGTTCTAAGTGAACCTATTGAGCAAAATTATACTAGACCGACTATACTGTGTTTAGTGCAAGAGATTGAGCAGAACTGTGCTAGACCAGCTAAACTATGTTTGGTATAGTATTGAGATAGATCTTTGGAGATGACAGAGTATAGAGGATAGAGTCTCAGTGGATAGAGATCCAACAGCCAGAACAATTGAAGATAGATCTGAATGATAAGTATTCAAGTAGAGAGAGATCCACCAGTTAGTGCAACATAGAGATAGAGTCTTCTAGAAGATCACTAGCTAGAGCATAAGGGGAAATAGTTATCTTGTGGAAGAGATACATGAACTTGAGATTAGGGGATCAACATATCCTTTGGATAGAAGTCCATAAACATTGTAATTTGGAAAGGATTCCTAAGAGATTGATTGAGAAAGTTTTAGTAAAATATTTTCTCTGTGGAGGTAGCCCACATTGGGTGAACCACATTAAAATGGTGTCTCTTATGTGTGTAATATTTTGTGTGATGTTTATGGTTTCATTAATGCTGATGCTTCTATTTGGTAAAAAATTTTATGTTATATTGTTCACCCCTCCTCTCAATATAAGCACATGTTCTTCAATTTGCCTAACAAAACTTCTTAATACTCATTATAACTCCTAAAAAAATTTAAATTTGAACTTTAGGTAATTAAAAAATAATAATAAAATTATTACCTTGCACTCCATAGGTTTCAAACCCCTCACCAATGCCTCTACCAATGCCCTAGCCACGGTCTCCTCAACTACGTGCGCCCAATACACGTTAAAAATCAAAAGGGCCTTTGTGCCCTTTATACCTTCCTTTGGCACATTTTGAATTACGAAGAACTCAAAAACCTCTTCCTCTGCACACGTCTCAATGGGATTCAAATGCGGGTTCATCTCCCCACAAGCACCTTAAAAAGAATATGCGCTGCCACTAGACCACCACATCCACCTTTGATTGGGTCTCCCACTTTACTCACTTTTCTTCTTATGCATGAGAAGAAAAACACTTGTTTTGTCTTCTTCCTTATAAACATTTCAAATTCAAAAATAATGTTTTTAATGGTGCTTTCAATAATTTGATTGAGGATTAATAATGCAAAGGTCTTTGTGGTCTTCTTTTATATAAAAAGTCACTATTGACTTCAAACGTCGGTGCTTCGATTCTTTCAATGATGTTAGTGCCTTTATAAACACTTTATAATTTATACAAGGTGCCTTATTAAATTGGATGACGTCAGCATTATAAGATTTAATTTTTAAACCCTTCCTTTACATTGCATTCCATGGTGTAAATAATATTTATTTATAAAATTTAAATTCTTATTGAATTTAAATAATTTATAAAAAATATTATATCTCCTTTTTAATTTTGCACTAAATCCTTTGGGCTTCTTCCTGGATATCAAATGACAACTTTGACAACTTTTTTCCTTGACAAAAAACCTTGATATTAATGTTGACTTCATTTCTTGACATCAATGAGAATTTTAACTTTTAGGAATCAAAATGTCCAACAATCTAATCTATACCTTGTCAAAGTTTTAGAAATAGCTATATTTCCCTCTCTTTAAGCATTTTACTCATTCCCTTTTCCCACAACCAAGAAAGGAACCAACGTTCTCTGGATATTGAATTGGGTACTCTCTATTTTTGACCTGATCATTCAATGTTGGCAAAGCATTGGGTGCAAACATAACCACAGGAATATTTTGCACCAAAAATACACTAAAGACCATATGACCCACCTTGGGAAGACTTAAGGCTTAAATAGTGGTTTTTACCACTCAAAAAAGGGATATCTCCCTTTGCAACCCTAGTCATCCCTCCTAGAGATGACCTCCAAAGGCCATCCTACCAAGAGATGACTTTTGGGGGTAAAACACTGGTTAAATTTGTCCTATTTATGTCACAACCCTCACATTTAAATTGTCAAACTAGGGAGCTCATAGAATTTTGAAGTGCCATGGTTGAGACTACTTACACTATCACTTTTGATATGAATCCATTCAACTATCATTGGGGGTGTTTGTAAAGTAGCAATTGATTTATCCACACCAATAAAACTTATGCATAAATAAAGACATAAAAATAAACACTCCACACTGAAAGCGGTAAACACACTTACGTAATTGAAAAGCACACCACGCTAAAGAAAATATATTTAATATAAGAAATAAACATACTATCATGCATAATTAAATCTATGAAAACAACTAAGAAGCAGGGGAGGAATACTGGATTGGAGTGGGCCCGAGCTCCAGCATATCCCACCCAACAAATCATGAAGACAATACGCAAATGGAAGAACTTTCAAGATTTTATTGATAGTGTGATGAAATATTACATGCGACCATATTCTTTAAAAATTTACATCCCTTGCTACAGAGAAGTCTATGTGTTTATATAACACACACAGGACTTCATGTTGTAGTTCTGTTACAATAGGTGTCCTGGTTACAATCTAAACTAGGATAGTTTAGCTACTGTAATAGGCGCACGATAAACAACTTTTTGTAATTTTTTGGTAATTATATGATTTTTGATTTTTTGGAATTCTACTTTGTTGAGTGGTTACGTGTTCATCCACTCTGGCTGGAACAACTCATTCGTTTAGCGATTTCCCATAGATGACATGGAACGGTGGTCAATGGGGTCCTTCTACAGCTATTCGGTCAATACACATAATTCGGGTGTATGTTGTAGTAAGACACCTGCTTGATGCCTACTAGAGTAAGGTGCCTACTTGAGTAAGGCACCTAATTGAGTAAGGCACCTACCTTAGTAAGGAACCTACTTGAGTAAGGTGCCTACCTTAGTAAGGCATCTACTTGAGTAAGGTGCCTAATTGAGTATGCCTTAGTCTAATGAAGCGAAAGCATGTCAGGTCTATGTAGGACCTTGATTCAGCAAAAGACAACAAAATCAGGTGAATAAATACATAAAATACACTTCATGCATAGATTAGATAATACACATGATTTCATTAATAAATGCATAATGATTCATAAAAATATACAACTCATGATATATTACCACGCAAAAACCATTAGTAAGTATACAAAAATATGAGCATATATGATGCTCATCATTCCCCCATGCCTAATATGTACCATGCCCTAATGGCACCTAAAACCAGTAATCACCTCCTTCGCATAGGCCACTTCTCCCTATTTCTTTTTCTTACTAGTAGCCTTGGATTTCCCTTCATCCTAAGGCTTTAATTTTTATTGAGGGGCCCTAGTTTGTTGTGGGGCATTCCGGGGCTGTGCTAACCTTCAGCTATGCTAGGGTTGACCTTCATTCTACATCGGCTTCCTATTGCACTGGCTACACCTCCCTGTCATGCTTGGACGAGCACCTATGTTGGGCGCTATGACCATAGTCGTATCTTATCTTTGGAATGTTGCCTCTACTTCCTGCCACAAGTCAGTGTGTTGAGGGCGTAATTCCTTGAATAGAATATCAAATTTTTCCCTCTTTCTAGTGACCACGCTGGCCTTATACAACCAAATTTCTTCTAGGGTGAGGTCAATATTTTCTTCTACAATCATTGTTGTCTCTGCCTCTAGTCTGAATACCCCCTATCTTTCCAACCATTTCCTCATCTTGGAGGGTCGATCCTATGATGAACCATAGATCTCCTAGAATCAGTTGTCTGTAGCAGTGTCCACATAGATACTAGACCCTCTTTTGTCCTTCTTGGTAGCTTTCCTAGCTACCTTTGCCACTTCAAACTCTTCACAAAGATTTTCAATTTTTTATTTTTGCTTAGTCAAGGCCTGCATGCCTTCTTCCCATTCTTTATCCATGTGGGGGTTCAATTCAGAAAATGTAACTCTGGCCTTTATTTTGAACCTTTTCTATGATGTTTGAGGTTCCTTCCCCTTTATCCTATCTAGTATTGTGGTATCTTGCATGGGGATATCTTCATTTCCCCTAGGAGATGCTTCATTGTTAGAGGATCCAAGAATCCAACCCTTTGGTCTTAGGTCCCCCGTGGTTGTCTCCCCTATTCCTTGGTTTTTTGAAACCTACTCCTCTAGTTCTTCAGGTAGTGGTCCCTCAATTTTGGGTACCTAGTACTTTGAAGAGTCCTTCTTGGCCTCAAGCTTAGGTTCTTTCCCTTAGCTCTATCCTGAAGGCTCCTCGTTTTTGTCAATGTTGATAATAGGGGTTTCTATTTGAAAAGCAAAATTCCCCTATTCCTCTACAATTTTATTTTTAGAAGTGAATGAACCATCTCCTACCTCTACTTCTTCATTTTAGGTATCTAACCTGACTACCCTAGATGATACTACCCTCTCTGGTGAGGTTGCAAAATTTTGGGTACCTCAATTGCCCAATATATTTGGGTAGAGGTATCTTCTATCTCAATTACCCAAACTTGCAACTATTGGTTCTCTGCCTTGAGCTACTGGATCAGTTGTGGTAATTGAGCGATGGTGGCCTCCTACTTTTGAATTTTTCTTATGGTTATCTCCTTGAATTCCTTGAACAACACCTGCATCCTGAAGTTCTTGTTAGTCTTACAATGGCACTGAGAGGGGGGGTGAATCAGTGCAGCTATTTAAAAACTTAAATCTTCATCTCTTAATTCAGAACTAATGAATGCTTAAAACCAGATGCAGCAAATGTAACAAGATAGCAACACATAACACAAGATTTAACGAGGTTCACCAGTTTTGGCTACTCCTCAAAAATAGACTGCTTGGACTCCCATCCAAATCCAGCCTTTGCAAAGCACCAACTTTACAAACAGTTTACCAACACCAACTGGAAGGAGCACCAACCCCTAATTTATCTGCACCAACAGAAAGGAGCACCAACCCCTGATTCCAAGCACCAACTTGGACTTTTATTTTAAATCTTGATTGACATAAAAATGCCTTCTGTGTTACAAGACCCTCACTGGTCTATCTTTACTCAAATCAATCTCATGGAAGCATACACTCTTTTAAAGCTCTTCTTGCTGCACACTTACAACCTTTTCTTCTAGCTTACTCTTGCAGCTCTCACAGCTCTGTTGCACTCTTTATGCTGCACTCTCTATGCTGCACTCTCTATGCTGCACTCTCTCTATGTTGTATTCTCTCTGCTGCACTCTCTATATTTTTCTCTATCTCAGCCGTGCCCTTTTATTCATCCTTTTTCACAGCACATTTCCTCTATTCTGCAACACGCTGCTCTCTCTTCCCGCACAGAGCTCAACGCTCTCTTACAACACACTTTTTCAACCTACTTTTCTCAGCACATTTTCTCTCTATTTTTGTGGCACTTTTCACTATCAGCAGCACGTTGCTCTTTTTCTTTACGCACGGAGCTCAACACTCTCTTACCGCCCGCAGCACTATCTCACTATCCTGCGGCTCTTTTTCTTTCGCAGCAACGCTCTCTCTACCCGCATAGTGCTTAACATTACTACCTCATGCAAATCTGCTTTTATAACAGAGTTCTGTTTCTATTTTTGACTTCTATATTTTTGCATGCAGCTTATTAATAGAAACGGCTTCTTTATTCTCCCATGCAATCTTATTAATAGAACGGTTCTTTGAAACATTTCTCTGTCCGACTCTTGGTCTTCTTCTGACGACTTTCAGTAACCACCGCTGCATGAAATTTCTTTATAACGGCTCTCTATAACTGCAGTAAAGACTTCTGTTTACTGTCACTATAACTGCCCTTATAACTGCTGTAATTACTTCAGATCACTGTTCTTCTTTTAGCTGCATGATTTCTATCAGTAACTGCACATTTAACTATTACACTGACTTCAGTTAACTCTTCTAATATTGGCTACGTGATTTTCCTGTGCAACTACATCTGTAACTATCGTTTACCTCCAGTTAACTTTACTTCGGCTTTTACCCACGAAACTAAGACATGTCGCGAAATCACGATAGTTTTTGCCTCTTTGTCCACTTCTTCGCTTGCACCCGTGAAAACCAGACATGTCACGAAATCGTGACACTTTCGCCTTCTTTGCACTCTTTTTGGCTTGCTCTAGCGAAAACCAGACATGTCACGAAATCATGACATTTTTCGCCTTCTCGCTACTCTTCTTGGCTTCAACCAAGAAAATGAACATGTCATGAAATCGTGACATCTTTCTCAACCTTGTTCCTTTTCTACCTTTCGCTCACGAAAATGGAACATGTCATGAAATCGTGACATCTTTTCTTGTGCCTTTTCTTCCTTAATCAAATCTCTCTTCCTTGTGCCTTTTCTTCCTTTCGCTCGCAAAAACGAAACATGTCACGAAATCATGACACTTTCTCCTTGTGCCTTTTCTGTCTTTGGCTGCAAAAACGGAACATGTCATGAAATCATGACACTTTCTCTTCCTTGCACTTCTCTTCTTAACGAACATGTCAGTGAAATCATGACATCTTCTCTCCTTGGCACTTTCTCTTCGATCCTGTCATGAAATCGTGACATCTTCTCTCCTTGGCACTTTCTCTTCGATCCTGTCGTGAAATCGTGACATCTTCTCTCCTTGGCACTTTCTCTTCGATCCTGTCGTGAAATCGTGACATCTTCTCTCCTTGCACTTTTTCTTTTTCTCTTAACTTGTCATGAAATCGTGACACTTTTCTCCTTAGCGCTTTCTTCTAACGACATGTCACGAAATCATGACAGTTTTCTTTGCAAGCGCTTCTTCTCCGAACATGTCATGAAATCGTGACAGTTTTTCTACTTGCTTTCTTTTCTACCAATATGTCATGAAATCATGACAACTTTCTTACTTGCCTTCTTTGCTTCCAACATGTCATGAAATCGCGATAGTTTTTCCACTTGGCTTCTTTGCCTGCAACATGTCATGAAATCATGATTTTTCTTGGCTTCTTTCTCACATGTCATGAAATCATGACAGTTTTGCTTGCGCCTTCTCTCTCCTCGTCCATGTCATGAAATCATGACAATTCTTGCCTTTTTTTTGTCTCTGCAATTTGCCTTCTCTCTCCTCCGATATGTCATGAAATCGTGACGTTTTCTTTCCTTCTAACTTCTCAACTGTCACAGAAAACATGTCACGATATCGTGACAGTTTTCTTACTTGTCTTTTTCTTTGATTTTTTGAATCTGGGTCACTTCTGTTTTCTTAGAATTTCATTGTACATGCTCTGTATGATCTCTGTACTCTTGTTCACTTCATCAACCGATCTATCTACTACTCTGACTGCTTTGCACTCTGTCCATTGCATCAACCGATCCTCTATCTGTGTTGACAACAATGACAATACTTTGGCTGCACCTTGCTCATCAATCAACTCCTGTCCATCACCTTGCTCATCAATCAACTCCTATCCATCACCTTGCTCATCAATCAACTCCTATCCATTCCTGTCCATTGCATCAGCTGATCAACCTGACTGTGTTGACAACAATGACAATACTTTGGTTGCACCTTGCACATCAATCTCCCCCTTTGGAATTGTTGGCAACACACGTAATTGAGTGCAATTACCTGTAATTCTTCTCCCCCTTTGACAATAATACCAAAGGGTGGCTGCAAAACTCCCCCTGAGTTCATGCACAACATTCTCAGGCAAAAATTATTATAGTTAGCAGAAATACTAAGCATGAGCAATAAGGTAAACAAATGCATAAATGCTCCCCCTAAGAATTTGATCCCGATAGCTAGTCAAATCTTAGACTATTCTTGGGAATATGTGACCACTTCATTTCACACTGTCTTCTGAGCCTCAACCCTCTGTACTCTGTCATAGGCTCACTAAGAACCTGCTTAACAAGCTCACATAGAACTTGTCCAAATCAGCTCACAAGTCCACACTAGAACCTGTCCAAATCAGCTCACAAGTTCATCAAGAAAACCTTGCTTAGCATGAACCCACAAAGAGAATTGTTAGAGACCCAATGTGATCCATCAACCTCATAGAAGCATAAAGAGAATTGTTAGAGACTCAATATGTTCTATACTTAACTCCCATTCTCAATCTCATCTCAATCTCAATCTCAAAAGAATAAGATAGATGAAGTATGCTTTTCTCAAGAACATGAAACACAACCCAACAATTGCCAACCATGCAATAACTCATCTAACAATGATACTCATGTTCTTTCCACAACCAATATCTATTCTCAACCAATTAGGGCTTTAACAACAATGCTTATAGACAAGGTTTAACCACCATTATTCAACTCAAGATTAACCTTGAAGCATTCAACCATTCACTACATGAAAAGGAAACTAGTAGACATCCTTTTCCTTCCAAAGGTATTTGAACAAAACAGCCACCAACATAAATCACCAATGCAAAGAATAACTTGCTCAAATCAATCTTCAATGGAGTAAGCCCAAATCATGTATCAAGTAAAGCATTAACTTGATCAAAACAACCTCAATGACAACAACTCAACCATCAATCTCAAAATAGCCAACTAAGGGTTTCACCATCTTAATGCAAGTAGCAAGTCTTGCTAACATAAACCCTAGTGCAAAATGCTTCCTCTTCCTCAACCAGAATTATGCATTCACCCAAAGAAAACTCATCAATAATTTTAATGCATAAACGATCTTCACTATCCAAAAACTGGGATTTACACCAACAAGAATACCTAGTAGACAACCTTTTACCTCCAAACTCAATTTCAGAAAATACACCATCAACAATATACATGGAAGAAGTTGCCCATACCTTTGTTTGAGGAAGAAGAGAATAGTTCTTCAACCTGTTACCAACACCACCCTCAACTTTGCCACCAAGTTAGGGTTAGATTATAGAAGTAACCACAAAAATATTTATTCCATTAAAACACCTTATGACTCCAATCCTTAGAAGTCAACTATCAAAGAATATATAAAGCATACAAACAATATATCCTTTTACACCTTATTCAAACTCATACTTCTGGACCGTTACCTCTAGCGTTGGAACCTCAATCTACGCACAGTCATCAACTCTCGGTATTCTGCTTCCTCAGGCAATATCTCGCATTCCTCAAATAATGCAAGACCTTCTTAGGTGCATAGGCATCTTGTCCTCCTAGGCGCTTCACTACCTCGATGCTATTCTTTCAACGTCTCTGCCTTGCATGTGCCACTTGGCACTCTTGACCAACTGGGAGCTAGTGCCACTAATTGCTTTGACTCTGGCACCTCTTTGATAACGGCTACTTCTTTAGAGAAAATTAATGCTCTCTTATACCAAATGATGTGTTGTATTTTTGATTAATAACTGCACGCCTTCCCACTCAGAACATAGATTCTGTATTACCTATAGATTGGGAATGTTACAGGCTTCAAAACTAGCACCTGCCAGCTTATGCTTCCACGAAACGTCGACCTGTGATGCATGTTCTATCCCAGATAATGCCTATCAGCTGCTGCATCGAAAACCTAGCTGTTCACCATGTTGTTCTACTGAAACACATCAGTTTAACACTATCTCCACAAACATCTATATGAACTGAAAACACACTTGACAACTATACAACAATAACCCGACTGCTGGTCTTTCATCCTCAGATACCCAGACAAATACATAGGAGCATTAAAATAAAACTTTAATATTGCTCCCCCTGAGGATGTGCCACCTGGAGCTGCTTAATGCAGTAGAGGAGTAATCTCCTTCTGTCCAAGGAGACACGAATTCCTTTCTTCTGTCTTTCTCCAGACTTTCCTGAACTTGGGCTTGAGTTTTTCAACTACATCCCTATTTTGCCCCTGTTCGTGAACTTGAACATTTCTCTTGCGGGGTTGTCTTTTGTGCATTCTTGATGGATGATTCTTTTCTTTTCTTTTATGCACATGATTTATTCTCTGTCTGTATTGCATTCTTTGAGTCTGATGAAATCTAGGGTTTTGCCTTAGATTAGATACATAAGTGCTTGGATAGAACCTTGCTATGTGCCCTTGACCATTGCATTTAAAACATTGCACATGTTTTATTCCCTGTCTGTATTGCATTCTGTGTGTATGATGAAATCTATGGTCTTGCCTTAGATTGGATATAGAAGTGCTTGGGCAAAACCTTGCTATGTGCCCTTGGCCATTACATTTAAAACATTGCACAGGGTGTTCACTCAGGAAAGCAGATGTGTTTTTATCAGCATAACTCTTTGATCTATTATTCTGTCCACAATAAAATGCCTTGTGACCATAGCAGTTGCATTTAGAACAATAGCCATTAAAAGCATTATTATTAAAGGAGTGAGAGTGAGAGAACCTCTTTTGCTGTGGTTGCTTTGTTGTAGATCTTCTTTGATGCTTTCTTCCTTTTGAAGATTTAGCTTCAACCTTGAACTTCTTCTTCTCTGCATATTTGGAAGATGAGGGTTGTTCAGCTTCAGACTTTTCTTGCTTTGATCCTTCAGCAGTGTGCTTCTTCTTCTCTGCATTTTTGGAAGATGAAGGTTGTTCAGCTTCATATCCAAGACCAAACTTAGCCGTGGTGCTTCTTTGTTGCTTTATCATTGTATCTAGCAACTCTGTGCTCTTCTCAAATTTGAGATTTACATTGGCCTCTTCTAGTTGTTTCTTCAATGAAACAATCTCTTCTTCTTGTTGGCAGCAAACAGTCTCTTTCTCATTGATTTGAGACTTGAGAATATCTTCAATCCTTTTGTATTGTTCTACTTGCAGCTTTAGATCAACAATAACTTTGTTAGATTCCTCTTCACTTGTGTTGCATACATCATCCAGGTGTGTCTTCAAGGCTTCTTCTGATTTCTTGGCCTTTTGAACTTGTAGGAAGAGATCTTCAATCTCATCCCCATATTCTTCTAACTTCTTGGACAGTCTTTTGTTCTTTTTCCTTTCTAAACCCAACTCTTCAAGTGCAGCAATCAACTCACCTCGTAGATTTACTTCAGCCTCAGCCTCAAGGTTTTCATCATATTCCTGTTCTTCTTCAGTGTTCACTTCTTCTACCTTCTCTAGTTCAGTTTTCTCTCCCATAAGAACTGAAACTGGCTGAGATGCCATTTTGGAGGAGGATCTATTCTTTTTAGCCATTGTGTGCTAATCAAAGATCAACCCTGACTGATTTAGTCAAAACTGGGAACTTGGCTCTGATACCAATTGTTAGTCTTACAATGGCACTGAGAGGGGGGGGTGAATCAGTGCAGCTATTTAAAAACTTAAATCTTCATCTCTTAATTCAGAACTAATGAATGCTTAAAACCAGATGCAACAAATGTAACAAGATAGCAACACATAACACAAGATTTAACGAGGTTCACCAGTTTTGGCTACTCCTCAAAAATAGATTGCTTGGACTCCCATCCAAATCCAGCCTTTGCAAAGCACCAACTTTACAAACAGTTTACCAGCACCAACTGGAAGGAGCACCAACCCCTAATTTATCTGCACCAATAGAAAGGAGCACCAACCCCTGATTCCAAGCACCAACTTGGACTTTTATTTTAAATCTTGATTGACATAAAAATGCCTTCTGTGTTACAAGACCCTCACTGGTCTATCTTTACTCAAATCAATCTCATGGAAGCATACACTCTTTTAAAGCTCTTCTTGCTGCACACTTACAGCCTTTTCTTCTAGCTTACTCTTGCAGCTCTCACGACTCTGTTGCACTCTTTATGTTGCACTCTCTATGTTGCACTCTCTCTATGTTGTATTCTCTCTCTCTGCACTCTCTATATTTTTCTCTATCTCAGTCGTGCCCTTTTATTCATCCTTTTTCATAGCACATTTCCTCTATTCTACAACACGCTGCTCTCTCTTCCCGCACAGAGCTCAACGCTCTCTTACAACACACTTTTTCAACCTACTTTTCTCAGCACATTTTCTCTCTATTTTTGTGGCACTTTTCACTATCAGCAGCACGCTACTCTTTTTCTTTATGCACGGAGCTCAACACTCTCTTACCGCCCGTAGCACTATCTCACTATCCTGCGGCTCTTTTTCTTTCGCAGCAACGCTCTCTCTACCCGCATAGTGCTTAACATTACTACCTCATGCAAATCTGCTTTTATAACAGAGTTCTGTTTCTATTTTTGACTTCTATATTTTTGCATGCAGCTTATTAATAGAAACGACTTCTTTATTCTCCCATGCAATCTTATTAATAGAACGGTTCTTTGAAACATTTCTCTGTCCGACTCTTGGTCTTCTTCTGACGACTTTCAGTAACCACCGTTGCATGAAATTTCTTTATAACGGCTCCTATAACTACAGTAAAGACTTCTATTTACTGTCACTATAACTGCCCCTGTAACTGTAATTACTTCAGATCACTGTTCTTCTTTTAGCTGCATGATTTCTATCAGTAACTGCACATTTAACTATTACACTGACTTCAGTTAACTCTTCTAATATTGGCTACGTGATTTTCCTGTGCAACTGCATCTGTAACTGTCGTTTACCTCCAGTTAACTTTACTTCAGCTTTTACCCATGAAACTAAGACATGTCACGAAATCATGACAGTTTCTGCCTCTTTGTCCACTTCTTCGCTTGCACCCATGAAAACTAGACATGTCACGAAATCGTGACACTTTCGCCTTCTTTGCACTCTTCTCTACCTGCTCTAGCGAAAACATGACATGTCATGAAATCGTGACATCTTTCGCCTTCTTGCACTCTTCTTGGCTCTAAAAAACGGAAACATGTCACAAAATCGTGACACTTTCTCACCTTGTCCTTTTTCGCCTTCAACTCGAAAATGGAACATGTCACGAAATTATGACATCTTCGCTGCCTTGTGCCTTTTCTGCCTTTCGCTCGTGAAAATGGAACATGTCACGAAATCGTGACATCTCTCTCTTCCTTGTGCCTTTTCTTCCTTTCGCCCGTGAAAATGGAACATGTCACGAAATCGTGACACTTTCACTTCCTTGTGCCTTTTCTATCTTTGCCGTGAAAATGGAACATGTCATGAAATCATGACATCTTTCTCTTCCTTGCACTTCTCTTTCACAGCCTTTCTCCTTCACTTCTCTATTGAAATCGTGACATCTTTCTCTTCCTTGCACTTCTCTTCGACCCTGTCGTGAAATCGTGACATCTTCTCTCCTTGGCACTTTCTCTTCGATCCTGTCGTGAAATCGTGACATCTTCTCTCCTTGGCACTTTCTCTTCGATCCTGTCATGAAATCGCGACACTTACTCTCCTTGACACTTCCTCTTGGAACTTGTTGCGAAATCGTGACACTTTTTCTCCTTAGCGCTTCTTCTCCGAACATGTCGCGAAATCGTGACACTTTTTCTTTGCAAGCGCTTCTTCTCCAAACATGTCACGAAATCATGACAGTTTTTTTACTTGCTTTCTTTTCTACCAACATGTCGCGAAATCGCGACAACTTTCTCACTTGCCTTCTTTGCTTCCAACATGTCGCGAAATCATGACAGTTTTTCCACTTGGCTTCTTTGCTTCCAACATGTCACGAAATGTGGTTTTCCACTTGGCTTCTTTGCTCGCAACATGTCGCGAAATCATGACAGTTTTGCTTGCGCCTTCTCTCTCCTCGTCCATGTCATGAAATCATGACAATTTTACTTGCGCCTTCCCTCTCCTCTCCATGTCACGAAACCACACAATTTTCTCTTCCCTTCTCTCTCCTCCGATATGTCACGAAATCACGACGTTTTTCTTTCTGCCTTCTAACTTCTCAACCTGTCACGATATCGCGACAGAAAACATGTCGCGATATCGCGACAGTTTTCTTACTTGTCTTTTTCTTTGATTTTTTGAATCTGGGTCACTTCTATTTTCCTAGAATTTCATTGTACATGCTCTGTATGATCTCTGTACTCTTGTTCACTTCATCAACCGATCTATCTACTGCTCTGACTGCTCTGCACTCCTGTCCATTGCATCAACCGATCCTCTGTCTGTGTTGACAACAATGACAATACTTTGGCTGCACCTTGCTCATCAATCAACTCCTGTCCATCACCTTGCTCATCAATCAACTCCTATCCATTCTCCATTGCTCATCAATCAACTCCTGTCCATCACCTTGCTCATCAATCAACTCCTATCCATTCCTGTCCATTGCATCAGCTGATCAACCTGACTGTGTTGACAACAATGACAATACTTTGGTTGCACCTTGCACATCAGTTCTTACTCTGCCTAGTGCGGTCCTCTGCCATTAGCACCTCGGGCTACTGTTACAGGACTATTGAAGACTATGGGCCTTGTGGACTGCGAATGGCCAAATTCTATAGGGTTTGGATTGTGAACCTAACCTCCACATCTTCCTCTTCTTCCTTGCTTGATATAATTAGTCACCATAGACATCTTTGACCACGTATGTGCTCTGTCCATCGATTTGTGGGTTAGAGGCTGGAGGATTTCGGTCTATCCTTTGTATAATTTGGCAAAGAAATTTTCTCTTCCTCTGTAGCATCCAGTGAATTTTGGGGTTGTTCCTCATTGGGAATTCCCCCCAATTCAGTCTCGTATCCTATATTTGTTTCCACCTACCCCTGTGTATCATAATTTTAAACCCCCTCTTCTTCGGCCACTTCTCATAATTTGACCTCTTGCCCTGCTTCGACTGCCACCTACTCCTATGCACTAGAGTGTTTGACCCCTAACACCAATGAGCTTCCCCTGTGTTCCATTGCATGGTGTATCAGGGCAATAATTATCCCATGATGGGCTAGGGCAGAGACCGCCCCTCTCTGGTATTGTGATGCCTCGTCCTATAGGGAATTTACCACATAGAATGGGATGTTAATTTCTCACCTATGTAGTAGGTGGTTCAAGAAATGTATATAGTTCATGTTTAGGTGTGAGTACTTCTCAGTACATGTGAATTATCTCACAACCTATTCAAAAATATTCCTCAAGTACATCGAGAGTCCCTACTTTGGGAGCAACCCATGGTCGAATCGGATATTCTTTTGTCTGAGTAATATTTTTTGCATTGGACTACCGTGTCATCCTTATATGTGCACTCCCTAGTGAGGGGGAGACTGGTGACATGAGCGATGTGCTCTGGGGTGATTGGAATCTCTAGACCACACAATCGGGCAATCCCTTCTCTCACAATAGTACCAAACTCTTTTGTTACTTCTATGTCTTGGTCTTGGCTAACTAGGTGACAGTAATCCATCCACTCGGTCGCCTCGAACTAGTTATAAACTTCTCCTCTAATACCCTCAGTGCCACTGGGCTCATACTTTTTGAGTGCATGATTCTTCGATCATCCTCACATGGCAAACTCTCTATTTTATTTTTACTGGATTGATGCTCAGTTCTCAATAAGGCACCTTCTTATAGATTTAGGTGCCTAGCTCTAGAAATTGTTTTTGCATTGGGGTTGGCAAGGTACGCCACCCAAATTGATTTTCGGTATGACGTATTAGGCATGAGGGGTAAATTCAATTCTTGCATTGGCATTATTTTTAGAGAAGCATATCATATGAAAAATTACGTATATATTTAAAAAAAATCATGCGCATACCTGATTGGTCATTTCTTGTTGCGTGGAGTATCCCAATTTGGTACTTAGTGGTAATGGCAATAATATATTTCCCATGTGTTGATTACATCACCTTGGTTACTACAATTCTGGTTTGCTCAAGGTCCTGCACTAAAAATGTGGTGGATCCTATTAGTTCAGGTTGGAATGGATATCTCCTTCGAATATTGGCCTTGGAATGTGCAAAGATCCTAAATAATTATTACAAATTTTTTTTGGGTGCTTTCAAATTTCCATCATGTGAGATGATGGTGTTGGTTTCAGTTGCTCCACATACTACCAAGTTGCACATGTGATTTTGATTCAATCGAGGTGTCTGCTTTAGTAAGGCACCTGCTTTAATAAGGTGCTAGAGTAAGGCACTAGAGTAAGGCACCGGAGTAAGGCGCTAGAGTAAGACATCGAAGTAAGGCGCTAGAGTAAGGCATCGAAGTAAGGTGCCAAAGTAAGGCACCAGATTAAGGTGTTGAAGTAAGGCGCCAAAGTAAGGTGCCGAAGTAAGGTGCCTACTTGATCATTTTTTTTTGGAAGAATGCGTTGGAGTGGTACCTCCTTGGCACGAGTAAGGTGCCTCCCTTTCGGAGTAAGGCGCTAGAGTAAGGTGCCTCCCTTCTAGAGTAAGGCACCATAGTAAGGCACCTCCCTTCCAGAGTAAGGCATCAGAGTAAGTTGCCTCCCTTCCAGAGTAAGGTGCTAGAGTAAGGTGCCTCCCTTGAATTTTTTTTTAACTCTTCAACCATGGTCAAAATGCCTCCATAGTGGCACCTCCTTGGTAGAGTAAGGCACCTCTCTTTCAAAGTAAGGTGCTGGATTAAGGCACCTCCCTTTTGGAGTAAGGCACCTCCATTTTGGAGTAAGGGACCTCCCTTCCATAGTAAGGTGCATCCCTTTCAAAGTAAGGCATCTCCCTTTCAGAGTAAGGCACCTCCCTTATGGAGTAAGGAATCAGAGTAAGGTGCTTCCCTTCTAGAGTAAAGCACTAAAGTAAGGTGCCTCTCTTCTAGAGTAAACCATTCTCCCACCATTGAAAATTCAATAGGGGATGACATGTTAATTGATGTGAGGTTGATCAAGCCTTCTAAAATTCTCTTTGTACTACATCGATGTCTTCTTCATCCAGGCATGGGGGTGCATAATTTTTCCTTTGTAGGTAATTGGTGCCCACACCCATGCTTGGATCAAAATTATCTTCCTAAACATGCAGGTTCATGGATGTTGAGCTGGTCTAGGCCTTATTACCCAAGATGCCTATTTTTAGAGCAATTAGGCCATTCTCTTGCAAAAAGAAAATGAGAAAAGAAAAAAAAGGAAAAATGTAGTTAAACGCTATTAGTGCCTATTATGCCATAGCTCTCAAGATGCATGTAGTTTGCATGCGGGAATTGTTATTGCAAAACACACCATAAGCTAGAAAAATAGAAAACTACACTAACTTATTTTTACTAGACATCTCTGTGTCCACCATTTTGTTGAGAACTCTAGAAAATTTTACTTGGATGGGGTCTCCCCCATGCCTATTTTGGACTCCACCAGCAAACTTTTGGATGTGTGGTATGGGCACAGCTTGTGGCTATTAACTGTTAGAATGGTGTTGCTACCATCAATTGTCTTGATGTGCACAATACTATTTCTGATAATCTCCACCACTTCGTACGGTCCCATCCACCTTTGCATCAATTATTTATTTTGCTTCTTGAACATGGAATCATACAACAATACCAAATCTCCTTTGAATTTTTTTGTCCTAATGTGGCAGTCATGCCACTGATTCCTTTGCCTTTGCATGATTTTTGTTCTTTGTAGGGTGTCCATTTGAAATTTTTCAAGTTGATTTAGTTGTCGAATTTGTTTCCTTTGTGCTTTTTCTAGGCTTAGGTCTAGTTCTACCACCATTATGAGTGTCTTAACCTCAAACTCAATGGGTATCATTGCATCCTTCCCGTATACCAATCAAAAGGGTGTAAAGCCTGTGGTTGATTTCGATGTTGTGTTGTATACCCACACTACCTCTAGTAATCTTACAACCTAGTACTTCCTATGTTGTTGCATGATTTTCATTAGGATATTCTTGATTTCCTTGTTGGTTACTTCTACCTACACATTCACCTATAGATGGTAGGGGGTAGTCTTGTTATGCTGAACCCTATATTGCTTCATCAATTCCTCAATTAGCCTAGAGGTAAATTGGGGTCCTTAGTCCATTTTAATTTCCCTAGGCACCCAAACCTCATAAAAATATGGTCAAATAGCAATTTATCTATTATCCCTTCCTTGGAATCCCTTAACACCTGGACTTCGACCCATTTAGTAGCGTAGTCTATACATACTATAATATATCTCCTTTCGGCCAAAGGTAGGTTGATGGGTCTCACAAAATCCACACCCCACTTTTCGAAGGGCTCTATATGCATATGAGGTTGAAGAGGTATTTCATACCTGTGGGTTGGCCTACCCATTATCTGGCATTCATCATACCTGCTGGTGTATGTGGCTACATCTTTGAATAGAGTGGGAAAATAATACCTAGTCTGTAATACCTTATACATAGTCCTTCTTCCTACAAAGTGCCCTCCACATGGCTCACTATGATAGGCTTTGAGTATCTCCAAAAACTCATGCTCTACTACGCACCTCCTTATGATCTGGTCGGGCCTTATTTTGAATAGGAGGCCATCAATCCACTGAAAGGAAGCACTTTTTTCAATCACTACCTACTTCTCTCTGTATGAAAGAGTATGGGAAGTTCTACCAATGGCTAGATATTTGGTAATTTATACATACCACGGTGTCTATTCACTGATGAAAAACAAATATTCATCTAGGAACTAGTCCTCCACTGTTGCATGATCTACTGGTATTAGCTTGGATAGAAAATTTGTGACTACGTTGTCCTTTAGACCATTATCAATGATGGTAATTTTTAACTTTTGTAGCAACAAAAACCACCTGATGATCCTACCATTGATTGATGGTTTAATCATTAGGTACCTGATGGCTACATGGTCCATGTGAATGAACACCTTGTACCTAGTAATATAGTGGTAAAATTTATTGATGGCGTGCACAACTATGAGGAATTATTTTTTTGTTACTATGTAGTTGAGCTCAGCCCCTGCTAAGTTCTTTCTAACATAATAAATGGTGTAGAACTTTTCACCATCCTTATGCTTAAGGACTGCTCCAATTGCATTATTGGATGCATCGTAATATATATGAAATGGGACAACCCAATTTGGGCCTCATAAAACTAGGGCAAAAAGCAGCTTCTCCTTTAGCATCTAAAATTCTTACTCGTAGTCCTCCGTCTAGATAAACTCTATCTTTTTTTAGTAAGGTGTGCAATGGTTTGGTGATTTTATTGAAGTCAGCAATAAATTGCCTGTAGTACCCCATAGATCCGAGAAAAATTCCTAATTATCTCTGTGTTTTTGGGTTGGGTAAGTCTTTGATGACTTCTATTTTCTTTTGATCAACTTTAATTCCCTCTGTTGAGAGGTGATGTTCCAAAACTATGCCCTCATGCATCATCATAAAGCACTTTTTATTACTAAGGGATAATTTATTCTCTTCACACCTCTAGAGCACTCGTTCCAAGTTTGTCATTGCTTCTTCAAAGGTTTCCCCATAAATGATGAAGTCATCCATATATACCTCAACTGCCTCCCCCATCATATCTGAGAATATGTTTAACATCACCCTTTAGAAGGTGATCGGTGTGTTGCATAATCCAAAGGGTAGCACTCTATAGGTAAATGTTCCCCATGGGCAGGTAAACGTTGTCTTATCTTGGTCCTCCCCCTCAATCTAGATTTGATTTTATATACTGAATCCATCTAGAAAGGAGAAGTATTTTATTCCAAACAGTGTATCCAATACCTAATCAATGAAGGGTAGTGGGAAGTGATCTTTCTTGTTTGCTTTATTCAATGATCTGTAATCAACGTAGATCCACCATTTCTCATTTTTCTTGGGGACCACCACAAGTAGTGATACCCATTCATTGTTAGAGATTGTAGATGAATCCTACTGATAAGAGATTTTATAGATCGGCTTTACCAATTTCCTTCATGGTAAGTTTCATCCTTCTTTGTGGCTATCTGATTGGGGTCGCCTACTCTTCGAGGTATATTCGATGGGTGCAGATTTTTGGATTGATTCCCTTCATATCCAAATAATCCCAATAAAATGCTTGTTCATGCTTGGTTAGGATTTCCTTTAATTCTATTAGTTGTGTGGGGGTCAACCCACTACTGATTTTCAACATTCTACTAGGCTTAATGTTAATTTTCCTAGTGTGGTGGTCCTGAGCACCGATCAACGGTGGCTCAAGAACTATGAGGGAGGATTCTACTTGAAGGAATCTTGTAATGATGTCATATTCATCATCTTCCTCCTCCAAATCTACTAATGCCATAACTAGCTAGAGCATGGAAAATAAACTATCCTTCTAGTTATACTACATGGGTTCTCCCGATGTATCCATGGACTACACTGGAGGTGAGATAGTCAATCTCTTAATGTTCTGACCATTTGAGATGGTCATAAGTCCATCATAACAATTGATTTAGGTGTCCACCATAGCTAGACATGGCCTCTCCAAGATGAGTGGATAACCACCCAATCCTATTTTAGATTGTAGCACCAAGAAATTTGTTGGATATTCCCATGTTTTGACTATCATGATGATGTCATCAAGCATTCCCTCGGGTGCTACGATTGATCGATCAACCAATTGTAACACCATATTGGTGGGTTTTAGGTTTGTGAGATTCAGCTTCTGTATGGTCTCCTATGGTATTACATTAGTGGATATACCTAGATCAACTAAGGTGTTAGCCAATGAATGTCCTATTTTCACAGTCAATATCAGGCTACCTAGGTTTGCATATTTGGGATGATATGCATTCCCCATCATTAAGTCAGCCAGTTTTCCTATGATATTGATGGTTTGAGCTGCTTTACATCCTAGTTTCCTCAGGTACAACTCCTTTATCACCTTGGTATATATCAGGATATCTTAGATAGCTTGGAAGAGTGGGATAGTAATTGTGAGATTCCTCAAGCTAGAAAGGATATCGAACTTGGGTTGTGTCGGCTTCCTCTATTCCTACAATCATTTAGGAAATGGAGCCTCTATTTTCTCAAAAACTTTTTCTTCTTCCACCTCTTCTATAATAGGGGAGTCTCCTATGTTTTCCTCCTCTTCTACCAGGGGAGGTGCTTCTCCTAGCTGCTTACCTAATGTAATTTGAATGGGATTACAACTAATTTTGTACATCGGATACATATCTCCCTCTACTTGATATGTTTGTTGGTTTACCTTATTATTTGGATTCACTGTCGGTTGTGCTGGTAACTATGCAGGTATCACCATAGGTAGGGCCGATAGGCCTTGCTAAGGTGAAGCCTATACCATATTTTATGGAGTGGAGTTCCACTAAACGTGGTTCCTCCACTATTTCCTAGAATGTTGATATGGCATCCATGGTTGTTGATTAGGAAATGTAGCTCTTGGAGGTACGTTCATCCAAGGTGGTGGTCCCTACCATCCCATATTAGGTGGTTGTGGTTTTCCTTATGGCATATATGGTCCTCCTCCATAGAGTGACATCCCCAATGGCATGCTCCCCATAAGGGGTTGCTACCAATTTCTTCGGTTACCTACGAAATAGGCTTCACTTACATCAACATCTTTGTTGGCATTGGGCAGCTATGGGCATAGTCGAGTTTTATGATTCTGTTGGTAAACCATGCATACTTTGACCTTGTTCTCTAGGCATGCATTCCTTGCATGCTTCCCTCTATATTTTTGATAAAAATAGGTCAATGCTACTTCATTCTCTTGTTTCTTTTTCTCCAGCAAGAGTGTATCCAACTGTAGTGCTATAGATGAGAGCATTTCACTTTTTAAATCCTCTATCATGTTGCCTATCTATGCTCTTGTGACCAATGTAGACACCTTCATAGTTCTAGGATTAGGTTTACCTCTCCTTTGTGAGCAATTCTAACATAGTTATCATATATCTTCCATCGGGTGTTGGTAGATGTCCCCCCCAAAAATCATGTTGAGCACTTCCAACAACTCGTTGTTAAGTCCCATTAGAAAAATACTTCTGAGGGACTTATCACCAAGATTTACGTGAGTGGATCATTGCAGGTTGAAATTGAACCTCCCAGTACTCATCTAGAGATTCATCCTCCTTTTTTTTCATACTTAGAATCTCTTCTCTGGAGTATCATGCTCTCCCAAAGTCTTGGTACTGTTCTAGGAAGATCTTCCTCATTTCTTCCCATGTGGCGATCTGCTTGTTCCCCAACCCGATAAACTAGCATAGAGTTGAGTCATCCAATATTGATGGAAATAGTTTTAGCTTTTGAGCATCTAATTTATAGTCGATAGACCTACACAACACATCAAATTTAAATAAAAATAGGTCAGGGTCTTCGATTGGGTATCCCCTAAAGGTAGGGATATGGGTAGGGGATATATTCTTCATTTTTGTTTCCCCTACTCCTTCCTCTATTAGGAAGCTAAAACTAGACGTAACTTCTTTGACCATTTTTTTAGGAAGTGTGGTCTCTAATGCAACTTCTATAGCCTTTGGATTGTTCAAAATATTTTGTACTAGAGCCTCAAAGTCGGCTGGTTTTATAGTCTGATCCTCTATGACTTTTGACACCAGGGCTTCCTCCGAGGGTGTCCTCTTAAACATAGGATTTAGGATGATCTGTTCTTTTCCAAGTCGATGAGATGAGGAGGAGCTTTACGTGAAGTTAGGGTGCTCACTCCAGTGGACTATTGGTGATGAGTCAGGAGAATCTAATTCAAACTCTAAGTATTTAGCTGACTCATATTTTTTTATGGGCTTTGTCTTATAAAATGACCGTAGGGTCCTCTTTTTCTTGATGGACTCATACAAGGTCAAATAGAAGGCTTTTTAGGGGTACTATAGTCAGTATAATAGTTGTGCTTCCTCAAAAATAGCACCAAAATATTAGGGACAAAACACTGGTTAAATTTGTCCTATTTATGTCATGGACCTTGCATTTAAATTGTTAAACCAGGGAGCTCATAGAATTTTGAAGTGCCACGGTTGAGACTGCTCACACTACCACTTTTGAGATAAATCCGTTCAACTATCATTGGGGGTGTTTCTCAAGTAGCAATTTAATTGTCCACACCAATAAAACTTATGTATAAATAAAGACGTAAAAGTAAACAATCCACACTGAAAGTAGTAAACACACTTACTTAATTGAAAAGCACACCACGCTAAAGCAAATATATTTAATCTAAGAAATAAACATACTATCATGCATAATTAAATATATGAAAACAACTAAGAAGCAGGGGAGGAATACTGGCTTGGAGTGGTCTCGAGCTCCAGTAGATCCCACCCAACGAATCATGAAGACAATACATAAATGGAAGAACTTTCAATCTTTTATGGCTAGTACGATGAAATATTACATGCAACAATGTTCTTTGAAATATTTTCCTCCCTTGCTATAAAAAAATCCATGTGTTTATATAACAAACACAAGACTTCCTATTGCATTTCTATGACAACAGGCATCCTACTTATAGTATAAACTGGGATAGTTTAGTTACTATAATAGGAATGTGATAAGCAACTTTTCATAACTTTTTGACAATCGGATGATTTTTTCTTTGTTGGAATTCTAATTTGTTGAGTGGTTACATGTTCATCCACTCTGTATGGGATAGCTCATCCATTTAGCAAGAAGTTTGGGGTTGTTCCTATTCAGGTATATCCCCTAATTTGGCCCTGTTTCCTATCTCTGCTACTACCTGCCCTTATGTATTGGAATGTTTGGTTCCTTCTTCTTTGATTGCTTCTCATAATTTGACCTCTTGCCCTACTTCAGCCACCACCTACTCTTGCACACTAGAGTGTTCAACCCCTAACACCAATGAGCTTCCTTTGTATTCCTTTGCATGGTGTATCAGGGCTATAATTAGCCCATGATGTGCTAGGGTAGAGACCGTCCCTCTCTAGTATCATGACGTCTCATCCTACAGGGCATTTACCAGATAGAATGGGATGTTAATTTCTCACCCATGCACTAGGTGGTTCAATAAGTGTATATGGTTTGCATTCAAGTGTGAGATACTTCACATGCACTAGGAAGTACTCACACCTAAACACAAACTATATATAGTTCTTGAACCACCTGATGCATGGGTGAGAAATTAACATTCATTCTATCTAGCAAATTCCTTATAGGACAAGGCATCATGATACCAGAGAGAGGTGGTCTCATTTGTTCAGCAGTTTCCCATAGATGACATGGAACGGTGGTCAATGGGATCCTTCTATAGTTTTCCAATAAAGACACATAATCTTCACGCCTTCTTGAGTAAAGCATCTACTGGGTGCCTACTTGAGTAAGGTGCCTACCTCAGTAAGGCACCTACTTGAGTAATGCACCTACTTGAGTAATGCACCTACCTTAGTAAGGCACCTAATTGAGTAAGGTGCCTACCTCAGTAATGCACCTTCTTCAGCAAGGCACCTACTTGAGTATGCCTTAGTCTGATGAAGCGAAAGCGTGCCAAGTCCATGTAGGACCTCGACTGAGCAAAAGATGACAAAATTAGGTGAATAACTACACAAAACACACTTCACACATAGATTAGATAATACACAAGATTTCATTAAATAAAATACATAATGATTCATAAAAATATACAACTCATGATATATTTCAGTGCAAAAATCATTAGTAAGTATACAAAAATATGAGCATATCTGATGCTCATCATCCCCCCATGTCTAATATGTGCCACACCCTCATGGCATCTAAAACTCATAATCACATCTTTCACATAGGCCACTTCTCCCTATTTTCTTTTCTTACTAGTGGCCTTGGCTTTCCCTTCATCTTGAAGCTTCCATTTTTGTTGAGAGGTCTTGGTTTATTATGGGACATTCAAGGGTTGTGCTGACCTTTCGCTATGTTGGCTTTCGGCTACGCTAGACTGGCCTTCATTCTATACTAGTTTCCTATTGCACTGGCTATGCCTCCCTATCATGCTTGACCCATCAACTCTGTTGGGTGTTATGGCCATAGTCATCACTCCTATCTGGAATGCTACCTCTGCTTCCTACCATAGGTTAGCATATTGAGGGTATAATTATCTAAATGTAATATTAGATTCATCCCTTTTTCGAGTGACCATGGTAGCCTTATACAGTAAAATTTCTTCTCAAATGAGGCTAGCATTTTATTCTACAATCATTGCTACCTCTACCTATGGTCTAAATACATGTCTTTCCAACCATTTTCTCATCTTAGAGGGTCAGCCCTATGATGAACCATAGATCTCCTAGAATTGGTCATCTATAGCAGGGTCCACATAGATGCTAGGCCCTCTTTCAACCTTCTTGGTAGCTTTCCTAGCTACCTTTGTCACTTTAAACTCTTCACGAAGCTTTTCAAGTTTTTATTTTTGCTCAACGAAGGCCTGCATGCCTTCTTCCCATTCTTCATATGAGTGGGGGTTCAATTCGATGAATGTAACTCTAGCATTTCTTTTGGCTCTTTTTTATAATGTTTGAGGTACCTTATCCTTTCTCCTATCTGGTATTGTGGTAGCCTACATGGGGATATCTTTCTTTCCCTTAGGATATAATTCCCTGTTAGAGGATCCAAGAATATGACCCTTTGGTCTTAGGTCCCTTGTGGCTATCTCCCCTATTCCTTGGTCACCCAGCGCCTGCTCCTCTGGTTCTTTAGGTAGTGGTCCCTAAATTTTAGGTACATAGTCCTTTGGAGAGTCATTCTTGGACTCGATTTTAGAATCTTTCCATTGGATCTATCCTGAAGGCTCCTCATTGTTGTTAATGTTGATAACAAGGGTTTCTATTTGAAAATCTAAATTCCCCTGTTCCTCTACAATTTCTTTTTTAGAGGTGCACAAACCTTCTCCTACCTCTAACTCATGTTGGGAATATGGCATAACTAACCTAGATGATACTACCCTCTCTGGAAAGGTTGGATAATTTATGGGCTCCTCAATTACCTAATCTGTTTGGGTAGAGGTATCCCATCTCTCAATCACCCTAACCTACAATTACTGGTTCTACCTTGAGCTACTGGATCAGTTGCTGTAATTGGGTGATGGTGGCCTCTTGCCTTTGAATTTTTCTCATGGTCATCTCCTTGAATTCCTCAAATAGTACTTACATCATGTAGTTCTCGTTCTGCCTAGTGCGGTCCTCTTCCATTGAAACCTTGGGCTACTATTGTAGACCTACTGAATATTATGGGTCTTGTGGACTATGGGTGGCCAAATTCTATAGGGTTTGGGCCATGAAATTGATCTCTCCATATTCATATTCTTCCTATATCAATATAATTATTCACCACATGTGTCTCTGACCGCATATGCGCTCCTTCCATCGAGTTGTGGGTTTGAGGTTGGAGGATTCTAACCTATCCTCTGTATAATTTGGTATAGAAATCTTCTCTTCCTCCGTAGCATCCAGTGAAGTTTGGGGTTGTTCCTCTTTAGGCATTCCTCCAAATTTAGCCTCATATCCTATATTTGTTTTTGCTTACCCCTTTGTATCAGAATGTTTAGCCCCTTCTTCTTTGGCTTCTTCTTGTAATTCGACCTCTTGCCTTGCTTCGACCACCACCTGATCTTGTGCATAAAAGTGTTTGACCCCTACTACCGATGAGCTTCACATATGTTCCTATACATGGAATATCAGGGTTATAATTAGCCTATTATGGAATAGGAAAAAAACCACCCCTCTTTAGTATCATGATGCCTCATCCTGCAAGGCATTTGCCAAATAGAACAAGATGTTAATTTCTTACCCATGCACCAAGTGGTTCAAGAACTGTATATGGTTTGCATTTAGGTGTGAGTACTTCCTAGTGCATGTGAAGTATCTCACACCTGAACATGAACCATATACATTTCTTGAACCACCTGGTGCACAAACAAGAAATTAACGTCCTGTTCTATCTAGAAAATCTCCTATAGGATGAGGCATAACGATACCAGAGAGGGGCGGTCTCTGCCCTAGGCCATCAAGAGCTAATTAGAGCCTTGATATGCCATGTAGAGGAATATAGGGTAATATTATAGGTGGTAAGAGCCAAACACTCTAGTGTGCAGGAGTAGGTGGTAGTTGACGTACGATAAGAGGTCGAATTACGAGAAGGAACCAAAGAAGAAGGGGCTAAACATTTTGATACATAGGGGTAGGTGGTAGTAGAGACAAGGTATGAGCCCAAATTGGGGGAATTCCTAAAGAGGAACAATCCTAAACTTCACTTGATGCTATGAAGGAAGAGAAAATTTCTCTACCAAATTATATGGAGGATAGGCCAAAATCCTCTAACCCTGAACCCACAACTTGATGTATGAAGTGCATACGTGGTCGGAGATGCCTACGGTGACTAATTTTATTGAGTGAGAAAGAATAGGAAGATACAGAGGTTGGGTTTGTGACCCAAAACTTGCAAAATTTAGCTATCCATTGTCCACAAGATCCATAATATTTAGTAGGCCTACAATAGCAACCTGAGGTGCCAATGGGAGAGGACCGCACTAGGCAAAGTGATAACTTTATGATGTAGGTGATGTTTGATGAATTCAAGGAGTTGACCATGAGAAAAATTCAAAGGTAAGAGACCACCATCACCCAATTATAGCAACTGATCCAGCAGCTCAGTGTAGAGAATCAGCAGTTACGGGTCAGGGTGATTGAGAGATGGGATACCTCTACCCAAACAGATTAGGCAATTAAGATACCCATAAATTCTCCAACCTCACTAAAGAGGGTAGTCTCAACCGTGGCACTTAAAAAGTCTATGATCTCCTTGTTTTGACAATTAAAATGCGAGGGCTATGACATAAATAGGACAAATTTAACTAGTGTTTTGCCCCCTCAGCAGTTTTCCATATATGATGTGGAAAGGTGGTCAAAGAGGTCCTTCTATAGTTGTCTGGTCAATATGCATAATCCTGGAACCTACTTAAGTAAGGCACCTTCTTGGCGCCTACTTGAGTAAGGTGCCTACCTCAATAATATGCCTACTTTATTAAGGAACCTACCTTAGTAAGGTGCCTACTTGAGTAAGGTGCCTACCTCAGCAAGGCACCTTCTTCAGTAAGGAGCCTACTTACGTATGCCTTATTTTTATGAAGTGAAAGCGTGCTAGGTCCATTTAGGACCTCAACTAAGAAAAATATGACAAAATCAGGTGAATAACTACATAAAAAACACTTCATGCACAGATTAGATAATACATATAATTTCATTAAATAAATACATAATGATTCATAAAATATACAACTCATGATATATTGTTGTGCAAAAACCATTAGTAAGTATACAAAAATATGAGCATATCTGATGCTCATCAATGAGCCCCAGTCAAGGTCATCCCACCCTGGGATGGTCGCATCAAATAAAAATTTAGAAAAATAGCAGGACATAACTGGTAGTTGAAATTACTATTTAAACCCATGCATTAACTCACATTGCAATTTTGTGTGTGCATGATCCTAGATTAGACAAAAATTATGATATAAATAGTTCACATGATTTCAGAGAACAAAGCATTCACATTCTCAATGTGAACTAATCCTTCACTTTTTCATGCATATTTTGGCACTATTATTATATTCCTTTAGAGGAATCTATATAATAGTGCTCACCCCTCTTTTGAAAATATATAGAGTTCTCAAATTTTAGGCAATGAAGTGCTACCAAATTTTGACCAGAGATCTAATAGCTTTCATGTAAATCGAAGTGTTGTTCATCTCATCCCTAAAAAATGTATGTTGCTAGACTACTCCAAGGGATAGAGGTGTGCATTTACTTCTTCCACTTGATATCACCCGCTTGCTTCAAATACCAATCTAGACCCATCAAGACACTCTTGAAGCACAACCAATTCACCTAAAACACCATAGATCAAACCTAGGATTCACATTTGCTTTCACCTTATAAAATCACTTATAGATTAATGATCATCTCTCAGAGAGATGATCCATAGGTACGGTCTTCCAACATAGAGATGGCCCCTAGGGTTCAAATTTATTTTCTTGTTTCTTTGAATAATAGCCATGAGTAATTTTATTATTTGAAATTCAGCTTAGGTAGATTTCATTCTATGCATGGATTTATTATTTTTTGGTTATTTATCACTTTCTTTTATCATTTTATCTACACATACTATTAACCCTTTTTATGTTCCTTGTGTTTAGATTGCATATTTTCCACAAGGAGGAGTGCAAGAGTTTGACATCATCATCCCTTGTGAAGGTCATGAAGAAACCCTCTACATGATGGTTCGTGGATGTGAGAAGATTGCATAGTATATCAAAACTATTTTAGAGAGGGTCAAACCCTTGTATTGTGTATCTATTGTATCACACTATTGAACTCCCTAAAGAGGATGTGTTTGTAATATATTTTGATAAAAACAAGTCATTATTAATACAAAGGGACTCGATTCATTATTTCCTTGTTTTATCATAATGTGTTACATTCCATGCTTTTGGTGTTAATTTATTGCTATCATTATTCCTTTATTGGTGTACTAGTTTTGAGCATTTCAGACTCAACAACATGCCCCCATAATTACAAACCCCATTGATTCCGCCACTATAAATGTGCCTATGTACACCCCTATAAAGGAATAGCTATAAAAATATTCAAAATCACCCAAAATAATGTAGAAGATGGGTTATACTGGGGAAGACCTTGGGAAGCATAACCAAGGGATAATGGAGCCTATATAGGTGTAGAAAAGGTCAAGTCACTTGGCCTTAGGAGTAGTAAATTTGAAAGGTAAAAATTTTGATTCATCTCTCCCCTCTGTTAAATTTGTAATACCAACTTTTGCTGGAACAACATCTCCTCTGATTGAAATGACACCATCACAAAATTGATAGTAATTTTTAGAGATAGATTTTGATCCTTATCATATAATATCCAAGATAAAGTTAGGATATACATCCAAGGAGGAAACACCCAAAAATATTAGAAAGGAGAAAAAATTAGAAATAACATATGCCTCAGAATAGGGGAAGGATACCAAATAGGCTTCTCAACATTAACATGTGGATTCTCCTAAGCAAGAGAAGATCATTGAATAATCACCTCCTAAGGAGAGTGCACAAGTAGAACCACAACTTCAACAATCAAGCTCAGGTATGATGAATATTTCTTCTCCTCCTCCTTCTCCTCCTTCTAATTCCCTAAAGAATTCCCCTTCTCATTATGATCAAAGAGTTGCTATATCTTCATCTCCACAACATCCATATTCACCATGAAGATATCCACCCCCTTATCAATCCATTCAAATTATCACAATTCACCCTTCATCATCTTCAACTCCAACACCACTATTACTCCCACTTATGATTTTTCTAGTAGCACCCATTGTAGTTATAGATCCTATTATATAATCCATCATATCTCCCACTAGTGTGGATTCTACTCTTGTAACAATTCCATTTTTCCCCACTACTCACTTCCCATTGTTACAGTCTCTACCTAGTTCTTCTATTGAGACTCATCCCACTACCTCCAAACTTCAAAAATTAAAAAAGGCCACCAAAAATGCTCATGATTGGTGGAATGTGAAAGTCGCTCAATCTGCCAAGAAATCTACCCATCCCAAAGAGATGATAGCAATAGATCCAACTACCATTTAAAGAACCATTATGAAAATCAAAGCCCTTGGTTGATAAGTCAGAGGAGGAATACATGACTTTAGAGGACTACTAAGATGAATCAATAATAGAAAATATTAGACAACTACTAATGCAGGATGAATTAGTGGTGGCCAAGGCTTACCTGAACACTATCTAACTACATCCAGATTACTACAAAGAGAAATTTTCACAAACAGAAGAAAATATTGAAGAACTTATGACTACATTAAGTGAGCAATGGAATATTGAAAAGGCCCTTAATAATAATTTCAAGAAGTGGTAATATAAGTTTCATGAAATGACCAAGTTCAAGGAAGAAGTTAAAATACCAAAAACCAAAATCAAGTTTTGTCTGAAAAAATCAAGAACCTTCAAAAATAGATTCAGATGGAAAATACAAAGGCTATAAGAATTTCAAAATAAAAGGCTAAAAAAGTAATAAATAGGTGTCCAAGTAGATTTTGGAATTAAGCCTCAAGATCTGGCCTATGCTTTTGTATATGGAGTAAATGTGTTATGTGTTGGGGATGGAAAAGTAGGAATTGAAGAATGTTGAAGACAACAACAAAGATTCAAGCAATAGCTAAGAGTAAATTTGAATGGATTGCAAATAGAGCTCCCAAAAAAATGGTACTATGCTAAAATACTAGCTAGAAGCTTCTTCAAAAAATATAAATTGATGACCCAAGGGTGGAAGCTCTTCCAAGATCTAAAAACTGAATCCAAAGGTATAATGAAACACATTGAAAAAGCTACAAAGTGTGTATTATTAAGATTAAATGATGAAAATTGTGATATCATAGGAGAGGAAGAGCTTAAAAATATCTTGAATACAGCCATGGATGATGAATATGAAATAGAAATATGGCCTGAGCCTATATAATTGAAACATATTTTCCAATTGATGTATAACCTTGCCCAAGTTAAATATTTTTTGTGTGAGCTGACTATAAAGGCACAGGGCCTTTCCTATGATAAATTTTTAAAGTTGGAGTTCACATATCAATAGTTCATAGAGTATTTATATCCATCTAAGAAAATTTTGGAGTAATCTTATAAAACCTACAATGAGATTGCTAAAATATTACAATATCAAGGGTTTGGGAATGAAGACCAAGTACAGTAAGGAACTGAAGGAGAAGTAGAGCAAGGATTAGAAGGAGAAACAAAGGAAGATTCTAGAGGATATACTAAGAAAGAGGCAAAGGTAGAATATCAATAATAATTAGAAGGGAAAACAAAAGAGGAAGAAGAGTCTCCTACTGATCAAGGGCCAGAGTAAAAAGCAAAACTGATTTCCATCCTTGTTCCCTAAAGCCTCCATTTATTTATGTCATTCATTCATCCATCCCTTTCTCCTTTTTATTCAATTACCTATTTTTTATCTTCTATATTTTATACTCTATTTACCCAATGGATAAGGCCTTGATTTCTAAAAAATTTGCAAGCAAAATACCCTAGAAGGCACCAATAATGTAGGTCAAAATTGACTACATCAAGAAAAATAATACAAGGAACTCTAAAATTTTTTAAAGTTGCATAAGGAAAAATTTGAGCGTGACATCGCAACATGCCTTAATGTCATGGTGATGATGACTTAAAAACTTCTAATTCTAAAATAAAACACAATATCACGATGTGCCTTCATGTCACAATCATTGAGATTCAAAATATTCGAAGTCAAGAAGACATCACAAAACCATGATATATCACATTGTTGTGGTCACAACTACTAAAAACACTTGAAGGTAGAAAAATGTCATGATATCATGACCTGTCACTTCATCGTAGTCTCAGAGGATTTGGGAGGCTTAAGGTGAAAAATAACATGACGCTACAACTTGTCTTCCCATTGTGGTTGCAAAAACTCAAGGAGCTCCAAAATGAGGAAAGGTGCGTTATGTTGATATATTTCTCCATCATAATCATAAATACTTGAGGGGAATCAGAATTTTTTTCTCTTACAAAAATAAATAAGAGGATCCTAGAATGAGGAAATGACATGATGTGATGACATGTTTCTCCATCACAATTACAAAGGTTTGAAATGATTGAAGGTAATAAAACATCATGACTTTGCAACATGTTCTTGGGTCGTGATCATAAAGACTCGGGAGGCTTTGAAGGAGAAATAAAGGCATGATACCATGGTTGATTTCAAACAAGGATTTGAATAGAAGTATCATGATGCCATGATATGTTTTAATCATAGGCATAAAGGCCAAGGACCATAAAATCCATAAAGAAAACGAGGCATTATGTCATGTCTCTATGTCACGGTCTTGATAGTTGTAGAAAATAGAATCTTCAAAACATTTTTTGCCTATCATGTCTATTATAGATCAACGATGGGATATTTCCTCAAGAATGAAGAATGAACTAGGTGTAATTTCATTCCCACCACTCTCTCACATGTAGGAAATAGCTGATCCATGATTAGAAATCAATTGTGTTATCCCAATTTAGGTCGACATCACTGAATGGTGTCTTTGTTGACCCAATCATATAATATTTTATTTTATGATAATCTTTAAACAATAATTTTTTTGTAATTTCAAATTATTGAGCCTTAAGAATTATTATAAATGATAGCAATGGCCTCTTGTGAAAGGGTTGGATCTTAGGCATTTACAAGTTGCATGTATGAAGAGTTTTTGAAGAAAGCAATACAACTCGATCTTTTGTTTGGCCTCTGGTTCACAATTTCGTAGAACATGTATGTATGAGTGGATGATTATTTCTATTTTATCTAGATAAATATGTATGGCATTAATTCGTATCTCTGGATTTTTGTACAAGCTCATTCTCTAGTCCTAAAATTTGAAATCTACTAGGTTGAAAATTAGAAATATATTGTTCTACATCTTATTAAAACTAGTTGGTCTGTTAGGAAGTTTGAATGTTTGTTTTATTTCATAATATTCATGCACTTCTTGATGTTGCTTAACTTGCACCACCTTAATTTCTAGCTTCATCTACATTTCTTTCTTTCTACACCCTTTTCCCATCATAGTTTTGGCTAGTTAGAACCTTACAAGAGCCATCCTTCTCTAGATATTGACCTATATAAGCCTTGCAACTTGATTGATCTTTCAATGTTGGCCAAGTGTAAGGTGCACATTTTACCATAGGCAAATTTTGACCTAATAGATCTAATAGAATGTACAAATAGAATTATCCTAAATGCAAACTATGTAATTTTTTTCTTTTGATGTCTAAATGCTTAAATCTATGATTAAAGTGCAATTATATTATAGCTAATATATTAGATTTTATGTTATTGATTTCAACTAAAGATAAAATAAATGAACACAGACACTCAAAAAAATGCCTAAAATATCTATCAAATCGATTACTTGACTTGGTAGTTGAACCTAGCCAAATTCCACCCCATAAATCCTGACTACAAATTTGGTCAAACGTAAAAATCACTAATAGAAAATTGGAAAAATGGATTAGTGTTTGAGGGTATGCTTAGGCTGCTATGTGATTGAGCTTGGAGGCATAATAGTCAATCCCCCTTGGTATTTTTAGTTGATTGTTTGAAAAAATGATTATTGACCTTTGGGAATAAGCAAAACAAGATATAACAACATGAAATATTGAAAAAAATTGTGAATAGAATGGATGCAATATAAAACAAGTATGCAAGACATAAACTAGGGTTTTAGGATTAAATATTTACCCCCAAGTTATTGTGATTGAATTTGCACCTCGTAATACCCAGGTGTTGTAGGTGAGTTGAAGACGAGAGGGCAATCCTCCAAGGGAGGTCCCAGGTTTGAATATCCACCCTACCAAAAAGCTAAATTGGGTATCCAAAATCCAATTGATAATGTTGGTTTGGGCAGGGTCGGGTGCGACTCTCAAGTGAATTTGATGGTGTAGAACCTCCTGTTCGTGGTCTCTCAAACCAAGGTGACCCCACAAGGAGTTTTTCACTTAAAAAAAAATTGCACCCTGTAATTAGTGGCCCTAAATTCAAAAACAAAGGACACCACATCCATTCCTCATAAGGTAGGAGCATGAATTTGTAGAAAGTATTTTTAAATTAACCTAAAAATACAAAATGTAATTAAAACTAAGAGTTAATGGTCTAAAGAGCTAATAATGCATAGAAGAAACCTGATAATCTTATGGAGAAAGCAAGAGTAATTATAGCAACCAATATGGGAGACCTCTCCCCCTCTAGAAGACAAATTATGTATATAATCTATCATCAATGCTTCTCCACTTGCTCATCCATAGCAGTAAATCACAAGAGGCACAAAAAAAATCAAAGCACTAGAGCATTCTAAAAGAAATTAATCCTTGACAACATCAAAAAGGACTTGCAATTATCAAGAGGTATGGATAAAATTCTTAGATCAAGATGAAAAATGGAGTTCAATCCTTCTATTTATAGGAGGTTTGGAGGGATTCTAGGTAGGAAAATAAAAACATAAATTTGGCTAAGAGATAACATCACAAAGAGTTGACGTAATATTAGGGTTTTTGAGAGAAAAAATCTAAAATTTCTGAATTCATACCTCATCTTGGATGACCACGAATTTGGTGAGGTTAGGAGAAAAATCCAAACAAAAGGGAAAAAAGAAGCTCAAATATACACTTAGAAATTTTAATTTACTTCTTAGGGATCTAAAGGTAAAATGACTCATTTGGATGGGTCAATTTTTCGTGTCTACAACTATACATATGAAATATCAACATGCATCCAAAAATTTATAAATTCAAATGAGGAGACATTTTAAATTAAAAAATATATATCATTATTGTTTAGAGAAGATTTTTAAGGAAATACTAATGTCTAAACATCCAAATGACTTAGAAAAATTTAATAGTGATAAATAAATATAAGCATGAGCTTACATCATTATGTATAATGACCTTAAAATTTAATATTCACAAATTATTTTGTTATATTCATGGCCTTAATTTAGCTCCAACATATATACCAACATGATTGACAATGTTTTTTTATAGTTGGATTAAAAATTGGGTTTTGAAAGGGCCCCAAAACCTTATTACAAAGCGATTACAAAAACCATCAGGTCCATAGACCAAAAAGGAAGGTCAGGGTAAGCCACAAGGGTGGTCCCAAACCTAAAAAATAAAAATCTAATCAATAGGAAGATGGTCCCGATGGGACAATCCTAAAATCCAAAAATTTAAAATTTAAACTTGGATTCCCACCTAAAAACTAAGTTGACAAAACCACGAAGAGAAATCCCAACGATGACAAAATCAATAAAATAAAAATTAAATATTAAACTTAGAATCCCATTGGGACCATGCTATCGGGCCATCCCACTTAGAAGGGGTTTGGGAAACCAAAAATGTGTAAAAAAGAACAGTGGGAAAACTAGAAATAAAAAAGTCGTCTAAAGAAAGCCTAGGAAAAGTAGCAGAAACAAAGAAATACCACCAAGGATTAACCATGAGGTAGAAGTTGTAGTAAATAAGGATCCCATCTAGGAAGGGATAGGTCCATCACAAGCTGACCCAGCAAGATAATATCGTTCGGATGCAAAACTAGACTGTTCTAATAAAGAAATCCCCTCCAAAAAGGCATGGGAATACCAAAGACCCATCCCATACACATTTGAAATTAAAAAAAGACTTGGAGAGTGGATCAATAGATACCAGAGATCTGAATAGGCCACAAGATCTCTCTACGAAGGAGAATAAGAACACAAGTTGTATGGGAAAGGTTCAGAGACACTAGCCACAAATATGATCCTTGATTGGAGCAAAACTGAAGACAGGGATTGTCAATTATGGCCCAACAACTATAGTAAATGATGAAGCACAAGGTCCCAACCCCAAGATCTTTAGAATTGTAGAACCAAACCATTAAAATATAATCATCCATATCAAAAAAGCACACAGTCCCACCAATTTGTAAAGGGATGAAATCATGGAAGCCATAGTTACAACTACATGAAAAAGTACAAGGTCCCATCCCAAGACCAAAAATATAAATAGTATCAAGAGGCTCCGCTAGAACACCCAAAGGAAAATAAACATTGGAACTGCAAGGATATCCTTGATCTAGAGATGGAAGGGATGACCATATACAGATGTTAAGCATGGGCCTCCTTGAAGCCATGAAAAACGTAGATAGTGATCTCGAGCAATAAGAACTAAAAATATTAAACCCTCTTTCAAAAGCCACAACCTCCCAAATGGGCTATCCAAAAACCAACCAAACCAAAGGCACCTGGGATAGGGTCTCCGAGATGATCCATACAGTTAAAAATTTTTAGTCGAGTATAGGAAACAAGCCTGGAAGATCCAATGGATCCCATAGGCCTGGAAAGATGCAGGTTAGAAGCAAGGGAGCGAGAATATGGGATGGGGTCATCCTGATCTCATTTTAAAATGACATGATTGACAAAATTATAAGCAAGATAGATAATAATATAGAAAATAAACAACAATTATTCTTGAGTAATTCAAATAGCTTATATCAATTTATCTATATATAGCATTAGGAAATGCTATTTTTCAATTACTATAAGCTTTCATTATTTACTATCCTATGAGAAACTAATGGTCAAAATATTTAGTCTAGTAGTAAGGTATATCTAGTTTAATGGAACAAAACTCATTATTTTCCAAAAACCAAAAGAGAAACAATAATATTATTAGAAAAAATATTTACATGGTGTTAAAGGGATTATTATATATTCACTTACTTTAAAATGAAAGCAAACTAAACTCAAAAATAGTATCATCTCATTATACACTTTGGTATATGTTTATGTCTCATTCCATATAATGAAAGCAAAAGAAATATTTTTTATGATGTTGGATATGAATGCTAGAAGAATATTTAGAGGTATTTTTTGGAGACTAACCTAAAAAATTGTGCTACATGAAGGGATTGGAGGATAAAAGGATCAAGTTTTCTTGGAATGCTTCATCCAACTTAGCTTGTTCTAGTGATAATTTAGTGGAATTTTAGATCTAGCATTTATAACAATTTAGTGCCCCTAATTTTACCCATAAGAGCATTGATCGATATAAGATACTTCAATTTATCATAGTTAATTATTCCAGTTGATAATGGAAATATACCCTATGAGACCCAAATAATTCTCTTACATAATAGATTTAGGAAAATTTTATGAAAATAGCAAGAGCACTTACGGCCAGTTCTCTCTATGAATTGATAATGATCTTAGTGGTGCTCTTGCTAATAAGGCAAGGCTCTTCCCAATCATGTATGAAATGTTAAAATTTTAATCTATTTTATCTCCAAGAGTTGACCTTGTGTAATGTATTGGATAGGCCTAAGTGCAACTCATTGTATAATGTATTAAATAATTTATAATATTTTATTATGTAAGCCCTGTGTGTTGTGGTTAACCTTGTTATGGTTAAACCTTATTTTTGACTTGAAATTACCCTAAAACCCTTTTTTTATGTCAATTTAGGAAAATTTATGATGTAATTAGGGTTTTGACATTGCTATAAATACCCACCTCAGACTCCTCACTTCGATCATTAGAGTTTTGTGTATATTTATCTACAAATAATGGTGATTATTTATGGTGTTTATAGGAACCCCCTAGTTATGAATTTATTCTTCCTTTCATATCTTTACATTTTATATATAAGATTTGAGTGAATGGACTACTTCTATTCATTTTTTGGAAAATATTATGAATTCCAACATGGTAATGGAGTGGGTATGGAGCTTCCTCACTTAGCCATGTAGAATCATTCATTGGAGCCTCCAATATCTCTTTCAGAATTCTAGACAAATAAGAAGAGGATAGTGTCTTTTTACTTCCTTCAGCCATTTTTCAAGGGTAATGAAGTTCTTTGCATTTATCCCTTTTTGAGATCCATTTTTACTTCTATAATTCTTGGTTTCTCGAGATCCATTCCTTATGGTTGCTACTTTAAAAATAAGAGTGTGCATTCTTTTGAATTTAAAATTGACATGATTCTTGTGTTGGTCGTGACTTGGTACCCAGGTAAATTTGAGCACGTAGAGGTGCCATTTATGGAGGAAGCACACAAATTAAGATAAATTTTCAAGTGGTAATTACAACCAGTTAAATTCTCTCTAAGGCATTCATGTGGAAAATTCCCATGTTTGATTCATAGTGGGTATTTTTTGCTACAAACAAGTAGCATGATTAGTGGTCTTTTAGTGGCAATCAAGAATTTATTGTCTCTCTTTTTTGCATCTAATTGTTTGACAATATGGTGAATTTGACCATGGTTTAGAGATGATGGGTTATGTTTTTGATTCCAAACACACCCTATATTTACTGCTAAAGGTAAACATATTGCTTCTATAGGAGAACCCTCCTTTTGGTCAGTATCATGTGCAACGATGGGTTGGCTAGTAGAGGCATCTTGGAAAGTAGTTCAAATCCCTTGCACAATTTTTTGATTGATGCACTAGAAATACATGCTTGGGAAGGCTTAGGAGAAAATAAAGTGTCTCCCTCCCATCTCCTAAATATGAGGTGACAATTTTGGTTAGTGCATTGTGTTTGAAGGCCATAAGACTAATGTTTGAACCTCTTTGTTGCCATTCAAAAATATTTTTTAAGGATGAAGGTTGTTTCCCTTGGATGACATGGTAGTTTAATATGAAATATATAACTTATATATATATATATATATAGGTCTCAAACCAATTATAGGTTCATAATTGATGATTTCACAAAAAAATAAGTGGATGACACTAGAAAATGGGTTGGTCCTTTGTTATCTAAAGGTTTGGAGCTTTATTTTTTAAATTTTTTGGGGTCCAATAGGAAAAAACTTCCAAATGCCATAACTTTTGTATACGAAAGCTTTTTTAACCTATATGTTTTAGGTTGCATGATTTTTTAGCTCTATGCATAGTGGCATTAGTTCATGGACCCACTATATTATCTAAAACCTAAGGCAAATCCAACCAATGTGAGCACTCAAGACTTGAAAACATTTAGAGCATAGATGAGGATCTCATGTCTATGACACTTGTATTTTGTTGTATAGTCCAATAAACTATTTTAAATACATAAAACTAGAGATTGTATGACAACATTATCTATAGCCATGCAAGAGGTGTCATCACTAATATTATTATTGATAGCAAATTTTAAATGCCTTCCTTTGTATTCATGGTTTGTAAATTTTAAAAAGCCTTAGTATGAGTTGCAATAAGCTTAATGGCCATTTCACCTTAGATATTATAAAGTTTGAGAAGTTTTGATTTATAAATGTTATAGAAAAATTCTTTATGAGGATCTTCACAAAATTTTCTCCATTTGAATCCTTATAGGTTATTTATTTGGCATGCAATAACTTTAGTGGTATATTTTCTACTTTTTTCATAAATCTACTAAATCTTATATCCCTTAACCTTGCTAATATTAATACCCTAATGTAGACACCTAAAACGCGTCATGTCGAGGTGACTACTCATATGGGACATGCTAGAAGACCATATGGAAGACCTTGGACAGATACCAAGGTATAGCAGTGGTTTTAACCACTCATTTGGGCACCTTTGCCTAGTCAGTGCTAACCATTGTTGACACCCATGGTTAGCAGAGCTGACCATGCTTGTCAGCCATGATCAGGCCTCAAAATTAGTTGGCCTTTGACCGATTCAAAGTTGGTTCCAAATGGCCATTTGGTTGCGGATTGGAGTGGTTTGAGCGAGGAAGGTTCTAGATCTTTCCATCCAACAAACTCAACTGCCCATTCTTGATCTTGGCTTCCTCATGAAGCTAGGACATAGCCCTTCAAGGTGCTATAAGACCCCCATCCAAATTGGGAAGAAGAGAGATATGCATAGGAGAATTTGAGCAGTGAAGCCCTATCGAATTCAACATCCACCTAATTGCATTGTGATATTCCTTCTTGCCCCTAATTGAGAGATTGAAATGGCAATTCTAGCCATGGAGGTCCTAGGAGGTTAAGAGAATCAAGAAATACAATTACACCCATTTCACATGCAATCAGAGCAATTCAACCACCAAATCTATCAGAGGACATAGAGGTGACCCTTGACCATCAATTTGGCAAGAGAATTCAGATATCTAGCCCTTGGATTTGAGGATAAGCACATTTCAAGCCTCATTGTCAATCATGGTTAATAGTGCTCACCATCCTCAGGAGCTATGGTTAGGGTATTATCACTGATTTCCTTGTTTTCTCATCGTAGGAATTGTTAATGGTAGTATATTAAGCATAATTTAGGTTTTATTGCATTTTTAGAGACTTTTGACCGATAGAATTAGCTTGTTTAGTTGCTTGCTTTCAATATGTTAATTAGGATACTAATGGATATTTTTCATGCTTCCATGCTTTCAAATTGATAATTAGGCTATTAGATAGTTGCATATGCTTTTCCTTGACATGTTTCATAGCATATTTTCATGTTTCTCATAGTTTTATTAGTTTTCTTGCACTTTCTTGATTATATGCTAATAATATCATCTTTGTACACACTTTCTTAAAAAGCCTCATCAAGAGAGGCATCCTTTATTACTAATGCTTCTTGTTGTTTATTGCATGTAGGATTAACAGGGTTTTGAAATGCAAGGTAACAAATACCTCTAATCATGGAGAAGAAGGTCATCGACACCTTGGAG
Source organism: Wollemia nobilis (assembly GCA_028583015.1). Classification (NCBI taxonomy): domain Eukaryota; kingdom Viridiplantae; phylum Streptophyta; class Pinopsida; order Araucariales; family Araucariaceae; genus Wollemia; species Wollemia nobilis. Next base: position 6,746,783 of record JAQPPZ010016710.1, on the reverse strand, counting down.
TAGTTCGTGTCATCTTGAAAGGTATTTTGATTGCATCTACCCTTGAGAGGGATTAGACACTATTGTAATTGTTGTATCAAATGGGTATCCCTAAGAGGGATGGATTTGTAATTTGACTCCATTGAAATTAATAAAAGATTCCTTGTATTTTTTTTATTTCTTCTTGTCAATTTATGCATGCCTATTTGTGTATATTTTATCAATTTCAATATTAGACTAGGTGTGAGCCTTTTTGGTGGTTACAAAAGGTGATCATGATGGGAATTCTATATTAAATGCCATAGAATATTAACTTGTGTGGTTTTCTGATGATAGGTGCTAACCATGGTTGACAACCATGGTCAAAATTTGTCATCATGGTATAGACCCATGGGAAATAGTCTCAGTCGTGCCACAGAGCCATGGTCAATATCTGATAGGTCATACAATAGGGAGAAAAAGCTTAATCGGATGAGGATCTGAGGTAGGATCCATTTTCTCTATTTTCCCTATTTTTATCTGTGTTTTTCTAGAAAATGAAAATTACTAGCATAATTAGGGAATGCAACAAAGAAGATAAAATGCATTGAGTCCCTAGGTCTTTTCTTAGGTTCTACTAGTCATTGCTAGGAACAATGGACCTCTGAGTGCAGTCCACCCTAGTCTCCAGTGGTCTAGGCCCTTCTTGTATGTTGGTTTGCTTGCATGAGGCCCATCTAGTGGCCACTTCATCATTGTCATTAGTGTGCATTTTTTGAAAGTCATTTAGCTTAATCATGCATACTTCTGAAAGTTGAAATGTTCTTTTTAATTTGCATAGCATGTAGAAGAGTCATGAATGTTGTTTTATGCATTTAATTTCATGTAAAATAAAAGGAACCACACACACCATGACACATTGTAAATGCTAGTGAGTTGGAAGTCACATCCAACCACTAGTAGGGTTTCAATGATGGTGGCAGTGATTTCCATCCATTGGCCCAACTCCCTCGAACCTTTTGTTACTAGACCAATACCGGATCCAAGAACCATTCGTAGCCTAAAAAATTTGCATGTACTTCTCTTTGGAGGGTATAACATTGATTGGGTGAGATTGGGTGAGGGTCTGGTAGGACCTATGCTCCCTACTCGAGTGTGGATTTCATCTCCACATTTTAGGGGATTACGTGACCTGGAGTTCATAGCCAGGTTGTCGAGCTATGAGCATATAGGTGAAAGCCCTTTAACAATTGAGTATATCATCAACATATTGAAAACATGATGAGAGTTACTTATTGATACAACAAATTGCAAAACACATCAAATAGTTTAGGGCTCATATTAAAACTTTAAAAGAGATAATCATCATTGTATTCTTTGTGTGCTAATAAAATTTAAATCTAGACATAGGATACACATTATGGTGGTTACATAGAGAGGCTGATCTGGGCATAGACTCAAGATCGAGGTCGAAGCTCCACCCAATACACAATAAGATGCGTAGAACCCTCAATCATAGAATCCTCTTGAATGTCATTCGATGAGTATTAGAGGGGATAATTCTATGCGTGGGGATCCTATTGAGAATACCCTAGTTAGAGGAGCTACTAGACACTCCTCGAGACATAGATCAGAGCATGGAGCTTCCCAGCATGGGGTTTTTGAACATGTTAGAATTTACCATGATCGCACTCCACGTGCATCCATGGGATCTACTAAAGAGTTTGTCATTGAGGGATCTAGATTGGTACCCCTTCATCCTGTGTCTAGGGGAGGCTTGAGGCCCCCACCTTCTGAGTATAGATGAGTTTAGGATCCACCCATTCAGGGGCAAGTAGATAGGGCCACTTCCGAGCATAGGCCCATGTAGACTCCCAATATAAGTGAGCCTTGTAGGATCACCATAGACATATCTAAAGTGGGAGTTAATGGTATACCACCTCATGAGCCATGGTATAGTAGATAGTTAGATGGTCTAGATAGAGTTTTAGGATAGTTAGGCTACAAGCCTACCCCTACGCCTTCTCATCCTATGAGTGTGCATAGCGGTAGTACCATTAGGACTATCAAAGAACCTGGAGAGTGCTCCAAGCATTCTCGTGATATGCATGCTCCTGCATCTCATGTAGGCATAGAGTATAAGCAATAGCTAGATATGAATATCATCTTCATAGACAAGGGTAAGAGCATGGCAAATCAGTCCATTGGGGGACACACCCACAAATCTACTCGAATAGAGCGCACACACTAGAGGCCTCACATGGTTGATCACATAGATAGATCTCATAGGTTGGTGTCTGAGCAGAGATGTCAGATCCTCCAAGACCAATTGGAGGATGTTTACATAGAGTGAGAATACCTTAAAAATGAGAATACTCAGAGGCAAAGGTTCATAAGATAATGTTTATATGAACAACGCATGCATGAACAATGCATCCTTGATCAAAAGGAGCATGTTGAGAGGGAGGATCGATTGGCTAGTGTTGGTTTACATCCCCCTAGTGAGCATAGGGAGCACATTGATAGATGAGCTACTTCATAGCCTAATTTGCACCTTGAGTATATAGATACTCATACTCGCCATACAACCCAACATAGAGATCGGTGCCCTACGTCCGAACATCATGGGCATAGGTAGTATGAAGAAGAAGTGGGAGAGGAATTAGATCAAGAATATCCTAAAATATCCCAAGTCGAAGAGGAGGATGAGCCTAATCCTTCACTTCGATCGAAGAGGAATCTACCTCCAAAGGTGCCTCCAAGGCAATCCATAGAAGAGGAGTTCTTATCTTCGTAGGCTTATAAAGCCTTGGTAGAAAAGGTCAAAGCTATTGAGAAGCAAGGGATGACTTATCAAAATCCTACCTTGAATAAGATTCATAATGAACCTTTATGCCCATCAGTGCCTATTCTGACCTATCCTGAGCATTTTGAGATGCCTAGGCTAGAAAAGTTTAAAGGAGAGGAAGATGCACAGGAGCATGTGATAAATTTTCTAGACATGTGCTTTCAGATCGAAAGCAATGATGCCTTACTCCTATGGACCTTCATTACAACCCTCTCAGGCCCAACTTGGGAGTGGTTCAATCAACTCAAGAGGCACAATATCACCAATTTTGAGCAATTGGCTGATGCATTTCTTGAATGCTTCTCCTTTGGCATCAAGAAAAAGGTAAACTTATCTGATCTGGCTGCTTTAATGCAACATGATGATGAGCCAGTTATGGATTATGGGAAATGATGGAGGAAGATGATGGCCAAGTTGCCATTCTCCATCCCTACTTCTGAATTAACTTGAATGTTTATGAAAAGTTGTGCCAAGCACATTTTGTTATTATTATAGTTGCAGTAATATCAAACTTTTGAGGAGGCTTTGGCATAAGCCAAAGTGATTGAGGATATCAAGTTATAGGAGGGTAACTTGAAGCTCAGAAATAAGAAGGAATGGAATAAGAAAAGCACTGAGAAACAATAGGCCAAGCTGGCCCATGTTAATCAGGTGGTTTTAAACCTTCAGAAAGGGGATAAGGGGTAACAACAATGAAATTATCAAGCCCAACCTCCTCCTAGTATGAGTAGTGCAAAAACAATCAAAAGGGTAATAATAAGGAATAATGCCCACCTCACTAGTTCACACCTTTTTTAGAATTGATGACCTTGATATTCCATCAATTGTGCGAGGCCAAGGCCATACACTTACCCGAGATCAAATTATTGGACCCTAATCAACCCAAGCCAAAGGGGTATAGGGATGAGCTATACTATATTTTTCATAGAGCAAAGGGACATGACATCGAAGTATGTTGGAGTTTCAAACATTTAGTATAGAACATGATAGAAAAAGGTGAGCTAATTGTGGATAACCCTCAGGCACTAGATAATTAAAATATGGGGATTTACAAAAATCCTCTGCCTAACCATGAGGTACCAAGGAACAATATTGGCCAGGTCAATCAAGTACGCATCGAACCACCAACCCATGGGTTCATCGGAATGGTCAATGTTGTCATAAGACATGTGAGGTATGAGAGACCAAATCAACCTCTAGCTCCTATTAGATTCCAAGTTGTACCTCCTCCAAGGCTAGCCCAAAATGTGCTAGGCCCACCAACTAGACCGGTGGTGACAATCAGGAGTAGGTTAGTTCAAAATCTACAGATGACTCCAGTGAAGTTGTCAATTTATGAGCTGATTCAGTAGTCTCCCAAGCATAGGGAGATGCTTATGGATATTCTAAGGTCCATAGAAGTGTAGTCCCAAGATCCTGAAGCATTCACACACTTCATGGGACATGTACAATAGTGTCAAGAATCGGTCATACAATTTCATGATCATGAAGTCAAGATGGTTTCCACTATCATAGTGGACCCATCACTCCATATCATTGCATGTGTGAATCACATACCTTTCAAGTAGGTTTTGATTGATATAGGATCATCAATCAATATTATTACGACCAAGGCATTGACATATCTGAAGTTGTCGAAGTCACATATTGTACCTTCCACTTTCACCTTGAGAGCATTCAATGATGCATTATGCTCAATGGTAGGTACCATAGTTCTTCCGATTTAGGTTGGACTAAAGACCATCCCTATGATGTGTCATGTGATTGAAGGTACTATGCAATATAACATCCTTTTAGGGAGGCCTTGGATACGAGAAATGTATTGTGTCCCTTCCATTCTTCATCAATGTATTAAATATGTGCATGAGGGATAGGTTCACATGGTGCCTTCAGATGAAGAACCATTTAAGTATATGAATCTAGCATATTTTTTAGGGGATTTTGTGCTCCCCTCAATGCACCTAGATATATGGCCAGTGTCATTGATCAAAGAGCTAGGAGGTAAAATGAAGGAAGTGTGTGCAAAACCTACAATATCCGCATCTCAATGATCGAAGCACATGATAACTGCTTCTACTAGACCATCTGCATCCATGATGCATCGGGATGATGAGAAGCTAAAAGCAAATATGGGTGAAAAAGAGATAAAGCAAGCACCCAAACTAGTTGTTGTTGAGGTTCCTACTCCCATGGAAGTAGAGGATGCTCAAGTAGAAGTCAAAGAGGCACCTCAGCCTACTTCACCTGCATCTTCAGTAGGGTCATCTACACCATAGGTGACAATTCATTTGGTTAATCTTAGATTGGAGGAATATATTATGCAGAATGTGATGTTTACATCGATCATCAAGACTACACAAGATATGGGCTGACCATGAGCCCATCACCTTCTCGTAGGGATGGTGGTACCATTAGGGGTACCTCCTAACCAAACTAATTTTATTTATGGAGGGCTCGACCAGATTGCATCTCGCACCCCTATGGATGAAGATGATGATGAACCATTCACTGTAAATGTTCATTATCTTTCTAACCTAGAGTATACCTTATGATATTTTGAGCATTACCATTGGCATGGTTATGGACTCAGATTATTCGAGTAAGGGTGTAGGAGGCCTTATGAACCACAATATCAGTTGCCTACTGATAGGTTCGGGTTAGGATATTATATTGGAGGATAGGATGAACTCCTCATGGTATCTTTAGACCACTTGTACCTCAGTCTAGGGGGTGAAGTCAATTTCAATCCTTATCACCCTAATCCCTCCACCTTTCAAAGGGATAATCGGTTAGTGTCTTATGTCACTATAGAACCACCTAAGATATATCATGAAGACATCTTGGTGGATATCGGTCTAGAACATATACCAAGAGATAACTTGGGTGAACAAATTCATGAGGTAGCCGATGACACAGGCATGTAGGTTTAGAATGCTAGTTTAGCGATAGATTCTAAGTTAGAGGATCATTCTGATGAGGATAGAGTAGAGTCCATCTTTGAGATAGGTGGACCAAGTTGCATATATGAGAGTGATGATGATGATGAGTCCTCAAATAATGAGCAATATGAGGATGAGATTGAGTTGGCTTATCTAGGCCCTCTCAATTTACGTCATCTATTACCTTTGGAGATAGTCATCGAGGATGATCAATCCTCCATGAGCGATAGTAGTTATCGAGAGTGGGCTTACATGGGACCCCATCTTCCTAATCTCCCAATTCTAGTAGGTAGTGGTGAAGGTCTCTATTATGATAGTGATGATGAAGATGAAATAGAGAGAGCCTATTTGGGACCTCCCTACTTGCATCATCGTAATGCACCTTACACTATAGAGGATATATATAGAGATATAAATCTTCATCCTCACCTCAGAGGAAGACCACCTAATTTGGATAGGATTTATCATATGGTCTTCCCTGATCCACCAATATTTAGAGAGCTCCTTGAGCCTAGTGATCCTATTTTCGAGTCTATCCATAGACCAGATCTAGAGATCCCCATACCCCTAAAACCACATCTCGAGGATGGAAGTTATACAAATGTAGAGTCACATGCATGTGGTCCTAGAGATATGATCCATTCCATCAATATGATCTCCATTGATTTGACCACTCCACTTCATAATCCAGCTGATCCTTCCAAACCATTGTATCTTAATGTAGATGCTATTGATTGGGATCACGTTGATTCACCACTAGAGCCTAAATATTTCTTCCCCAATGAAGAAATGTTGCAACCTTTTCATTTTGCGCTAGGCTATGCACATGATGTTTATCATGTTGAGGATGCTTCCAATGTGGAACCCATAAACCCAATAGATGACATCCATTTGATCCCTACGCCTCACCATCTTGAGGAGGGATCCCATATGTCAGTAGAGGAAACCTTTGAAGTGGATATCAGTGATGATCCCACCAATCCAAGGAAGGTTAAATTTGGAGAAACTTTAACTCCTGATGAGCATGCCAACCTCATCCCTCTACTGAAAGAGAGACCTGATCTCTTTGCTTGGACTTATAAAGACATGCCGGGTCTAGATCCAAAATTGGTTACTCATAACCTTTCACTAGATCTTTCAAAGAAACCAGTCAAGCAGAAACTTAGGAAGATGCATCCAATAGTAGCCTTAATGGTTAAAGATGAATTGCAGAAGTTGTTGGATGTAGAGTTTATCATTTCCATCGACTATCTAGAATGGGTATCAAATATGGTGCCTATAGGAAAACCTGATGGAAGGATCCATATTTGTACAGATTTTAGAGACCTCAATAAGGCAACACCAAAAGATTCATTTCCATTGCCAAACATAGATGCTCTCATAGATACAACTACGGGTCATGAAATGCTCTCCTTAATGGATGGTTTTTTTGGTTACAACCAAATTCAGATTAAGCTTAAAGACCAGCATAAAACCACATTCATAATGCCATGGGGGACATTTTGTTATAAGGTTATGCCATTTGGTCTTAAAAATGTTGGTGCTACATATCAATGGGCTATGACATATATCTTTCATGACTACATGCATAAGATCTTAGAAGATTATATCGATGACTTATTGGCAAAGTCATTGCTATGTTCAGAGCATGCTGAGGTCTTGAGGAAGGTCTTCGATCACCTGATAGAGCATAATGTCAGGTTGAATCCTAAGAAGTGTGTATTTGGTATAACTTCAGGAAAGCTCTTAGGATTCATCATTTCAAAGTGAGGGATCAAAGTTGATCCAAAAAAGGTCAAGGCTATTTTAGAAATGCATCCCCCCATGAATATCAAGGAATTAAGAAGCCTTCAGGGCAAAGTAGCATCCATAAAGTGATTTATCATATAGTTATCGGATAAATGTTGACCCATGAATTGACTGCTACACAAGGGGGTCCCATTCAATTGGGATGAGGACTGTCAAGCAGCCTTTGCTGAGATTAAGCAATACCTAGTGACATCGCTAGTGCTAGCTCCACCAAGACTAGATGTGCCATTTTTGCTATATATATTGATAATTGACTTTGCATTGGGGACCATGTTAGCCCAAAAGAATGTGCAAGATAAAGAGCAAGCCATATATTACATTAGCCAAACCTTGGTGAGTTATGAGCTAGGATATGCATATGTGGAGAAGTTGTGTTTAGTAGTAGTGTTTGCTACAAAGAAATTGTGACATTATATGTTAAGTCATACGATGTATGTCATATCAAAATAAAATCCTTTGTAGTATATGATGAGCAAGACATATCATAATACATGTACTACAAAGTGGATCATGCTATTGATAGAATTCAATTTGGAATTCATTAGCCAAAAGTCCATTAAGGGATAAGTCATAGCTGATCAACTGGTTGAGGTACCTCTCGAGAATAGTAGGCCTCTCACCATTGAGCTTCTTGATGATGCAGTCTTTGCCTTATCAGAAGCACCCAAACCCGAAGAACCAGATAACAAAGCTGATATGACCTTGTTCTTTGATGGTTCAAAGTGTGAGCAAGGGGGTGGTGCAGGAATAGTGTTGTTCATGCCACAAGGTGCTCCTATGCCCTTGTCATTCAAGTTGGACTTTCCTTGCACTAACAATAATGTTGAATATGAAGCCCTAATCTTGGGCCTCCAAACAGCTATCGCCATGAAGATTAAAAGGTTAAATATCTTTGGTGATTCCCTTCTCATTGTCAACCAAGTGAAGGGACTTTTTCAATGTAGGTGTCCTATCCTGAAGTCTTACAAAGATCTTGTTGATACTTATCTAGCTCAGTTGGAATGGTATGACATCGAGGCAATCCCTCATTCATCAAATAGATTTGTAGATACTATGGCATATTTGGGATCCTTAATCCCTCAGAATCCATCTACTGATTTTACTACCATCCATGTAAAAATATTGTCACACTCTATTGTGCAATGTGAAGCTTTGGATAACAAAGATTCAATCAACATGATTCATGTAGAACCAAACCATGAATGGTTCTACAGAGCTAGAGACTTTCTCAAGAGAGCACCTTGGGGGTCATTGATCTCATAGGGTCCTATGGGGAATGGTACTACCATTCACCATAAGGTTGTTTCCTAGTCTGCATTTGCGAATGTTGAACCATAGGGGGAACATGTTGTCTTGTCAGTTGAGGCTGAGAGCTATCAGAATTGGATGTCACAGATATATGACTTCCTAAAGCTTGGTGTAATCCCTCAGGGATTGTTGCATGCCATGAAGCGCACATTTAAATAGAAAGTGATAAAGTATGTCTTGTTAGGAGATATTTTGTATCGTCGAAGCTATGATGGAGTTCTCCTTCATTGTCTTGAGCCCCAAGAATCATCTTGGGCAATTTTGCAAGCTCACGATGGTACATGCGATGGCCATTTTAGTGGCATGGCTATCATCAAGTGCATCCTTCGCATGGGTTATTATTGGCCCACTATGGAGAAGGATTGCAATGTGTATGTCAAGAAATGCATTAAATGCTAGCATCATGCTAATCTTGTGCACCTACCATCACAGGCCTTACAACCCATTCAAGCGGCTTGGCCATTTTCTCAGTGGGGTTTGGATCTCATCAGTAAGATCTCTCCTCCATCATCGGGCTGACATACATTCATTATTATGACTACTGAGTATTTTACTAAGTGGGTGGAAGCCATTCCCTTAACAATGACAACTGGAGTATGTATTTTTGAGTTCATACTCACCAATATCATAAGTCATTTTGGGATACCATCCAAGATAATTTTGGATAATGGAATGTCATTCAAAAAAAAATGTGAGAGCTTTGATGTTCAAGTATAAGATCAAACATAATTTTGTGACTCCATATTATCCGTAAGAAAATGGGTAGGCTGAGGCTTCAAATAAGATAGTGGTATCCATCTTGAAAAATATGGTACAAGAACACCATAAATATTGGCACATCCAGTTGCCCCTTGCATTATGGGCTTATAGGACTAGCATTCGGACACCCATTGGGGCAACTCCATTTTCACTAGTATATGGCACTGAGGCCATTATGCCCTTAGAGTTGGAGATTCCAATATTGTGCATCGCATTGAAAGAGTTCATCGATGATGACACTATGTGACAAGCTCACCTAGATCAATTGATGCTACTTGATGAACATCATGTGAATGCCCTTGAGCATCTCCATGTTTATCAGGAGCACTTAAAATGAGCTTACAATGACAAAGTCCATCTGAGAGACTTTGAGGTTGGTGATCTTGTGCTGAAAGAGAACCAATAGAACTCAAATTTACCACCAAAAATGTGAGACAAATTTATGGCTAATTGGTTAGGTCCTTATATCATCTCTAAGAAGATTGGACCTGGGACATATCACTTGACATCGTTGGAAGGATTTGAAGAGCCTGAACCTCTCAACATCCTTCATCTTAAAGCGTTCTATGCCTAAAACCATCAAAAGGCTCCAAAGGCATCTGTAAGCCCTTTGGTCATCCCATAAAAGGCTCCAAAGGCATCTGTAAGCCCTTTGGTCAAATTAAAAAGTAATAAAATCTAAAAAAATTGGGAAAATATCAAAATTCAAAAACATTACATTTCATTTGCATCATTGCATTTCATTTGCATCATGCATTTCATTTTCCACATGCATTTCATTTTGCATTGCATTAGGCATATCCATCCATCACATTTGCATTAGAATAAATTGTGTTTACAATCTTACAAATGACACCATGTTTGTGTTTCAATCATGCATCTATGCACTATCATTATCATCCATTCACCCTTGTGAGTAATTATGTTTTTCAACACAACCCTTCTTGTTGCTATGAAGAATATACTAAGGTTTTTCGGTCATTCAACCATACCTAGTGGTCTTCTCAAGAGTTTGGTAGAAAGCTTGCTTTGCTTTTGTAGATGAGGTCTAGTTTGGATAGCCCTTAGCATATCAAAATCCTATCACTAATAAACAAATTAAACAATCCTAATTAGGACTAGGGGAATATGAATGCTATGAAGTGGGACTAGGTATCCTGATGTGAAAATTTTATTCTTGCTTATCCCCTTGTGTGGACGGTCTGAGAAATATTGATAATTGGCAAAAGGACAAGTTTACCCTACCCATATAAATCCCTTGCTTACAAATGAAGGAGCAATATCCCAGAATGATATCCCAAAGATATCCCAAAGTGAAACTACCAAAGTTAAATCCTTAAAGTCAAATCAAATCAAGATCAAGTTTTATCAAAGAAATCATATCAGTATCAAATCCCTTGCTCAAAAAAAAGTACAAAATAAATAGTGATTTTTATCACTAAAATAGTACAAAATAAATAGTGATTCTTATCACTTTATATGAGCAAGTATCCCAAAAAATTGAAGAAAATAAGGGGGTGAACTTGAATCCCTAGAATTGTCAGCACTATCGTACCTTACGCATGATGATATGTCTGATACATTAGCATTTTTCTTTTGTGTAGACCAATGTTTGAATGTGGAAGAGCTAGCTTCAGGTGTCCTGTATCGCCTAGTAGTCTAGTCCAACTGAAATCTAAACCTAGGATTGGATAGACATTTGAGGATCCCCAATCTTAGCAATGGGCTGAAAGAATCCCACCTGACATCGGGGTATGCTTATGCCTTATCTAATATACTCATTTGCACACACATGGATAATGAACAGTTAGGGCCTATCCTAGCGAAAGCCTTATGTTTCAGAAGTCTAGTATGGTTAGTATACAACTTTTGATAAGTCAACTAAGGTGTTTGAGTCTCATGGAAAACCTCAAAATTTCCCAAATAGCAACAATCAATTTTCAATGCAATCATCAAATATCAATTTCTTTTATGAGATTTTGTTTATTAGAATTATTTATAATATATGTTAGATATCGGATGGATGTCAGAAATGATATTTAAATGACCACTGACTATGTTATTCATATTCTTTTAATTTACAAAAGCTTATGAATAGAAAAAATATATAATTGCATCTCACATATGGGTGTACAATTTATCATAATAAGATATAGCAACTACAATCCATGATTGTTATACATTCGATGGTGTCATCCATTAGATTTTTAAAACTCATATTGCATTCATACATTATGTTTTAAGTAATTAAAGCATACATATCCATTTCAAGAAAAATATTATCAAATAAACAAAGAAAAATCATGCAATACATACATGGCATAGATTATGTCATAGCAGTATAAATTAAATACATACAAGTATAATAAATCAAACATGCATTTAAAAATTGCATATCACATTCATATACATTCATCATAAGTAGTCTATCTACACATGTATATCATTGCATCTCAAATCATACATCCATCATCTATCTAATGCATGTCATCCATACATCACATCATATAGCATAAAATAAAACATCACATCTAAACATTGCATCCATATGCATCTCATAAAACATAAAATAATAAAAATAATAAATTACACATATAATGAGTCTCAATGTCAGATCATATATATATATATATGTGTGTGTGTATAAAAAATAAATAGTAAATAGTACATCGACATATGTCAAAAATACTCATAGGCTACATATGTGTAGGTCCTCGACCTTACACTCAAAAATGGTACAATAACATCTATAAGATCTATACTAGCTAGCACCTATGCCCCCAGGAGAGGCTCCATCATCACCTCCACCATCCCTATGAGTCCTCCTTGAGCTGGCACCTGAGGTCCTCTCTGATCTATGTGATCTATGACTAGAGTTGGCTAAGGACTATCCTATCATTTGAGTGTGAGTCCTATGAGATCCTATAGCCTCAGACCTCTCAAGAATCTCATCGTCGAGTAGCATGATCACTCCTCTCAAAGTAGATATGTATGCAACATCTAAGGATCATCTTAGATCTGCTATAACAAGAGCCATCAGTCTCTTGTTCTCTGACACCAGGTCCAACCCTACTGATCCCTGTACTACTGGAGCTGCTAGTACTACTAGAGCAGCTAGAGGCTCTAGAGACACCTATGATGATGAGGGAGATCCACTCCTAGACCTGAGTACAATAATCTATGTTATCATCATGTCAACCTGAGACTGTAGAAGAGTATGCTACCTTGTAAGTCATTGTATCTCTATATCTATAGATGTAACCTTCACCTCTAAGGTGGTCTTCTCCTCCTTATAGCTACACCACTGAGTCTACCTTATTATTAGTCTAGACTAGATATCCCCCACCTTTGCCTCAAGAGTGGCAATGGTGGTATCTCGATGTAGTAGTTACATCTGTAGAGAGCCTACCTGAGTCTGTAGGCTAGTAATCTAGGCCTTGAGCTACCCAATATCATTTTTGGGGCTGCCTCACCCTCCTCTAGAGCATCACCCTCCTCCTTAGCTAGTGGTGCCTCCTCTATAGCTCCCTCATCCCATCCACCCTTAGTCCTCTATCAGACTCGATGACCTATGAGGATCTACCTCTACACCCTCATCGCCCTCTACTACATCATCTAGGACCCTACCCAAGGGGCCCTCAAAACCCTACCATACTTGGAGTGTCCACCATGTGTCATAGTCAGGAGTGGTCCTTCATATAGTCTAGCTCTGACTCTTAGAATTCATCATCCTCCTCACCCAAGGGAGTAATCCTAGGCTAGGTCAAGTCCCTCTCTAGGTGGAGGTGATGGTAGATGGTCAGTAGCTCTGGTATGTCCTATCTAATGCCAACTATCTCAGGATGTGAGAGTAGTAGAAGAACTCCTGTACCTTGGACTTACGTTTGAGGAGCCATCTATCTCTATGTGCCTGATGTAGTTGGTCATTAACCTCCCTCCATGGAGGGCAGTCTAAGTAGGGGTGCCACTCTATATGATCTACATGCAATGCTACGAACCATCCAATATAGTGCGTTAGGTCCCCTATATGAGATCTGCTCCTAAAGCCCTCCTGCTCATGAGGCCAACATGCAACATAACACTGATGCCTCTCCTCAATAGTTTTAATATCTAGTGGTAGGTTAGTAGGATGCTCAATCTTGATATACTACCACCCCTAGATCTGTAGTAATAAGCTACATCCAATACCAACTCTGCTCCTCTAGGTAATCTGGTACAACTCATTATAGAGTTATGCTAATAATGCACTCCCCTAGGATAGGATCATAGGATGATCTGTAGGACTCATGAGGATGTCCAAAGTCCTAGATAGGAGGTTCCAAGGGAACCTCATACTAGAAGAGTCGAGCAGGATGACTTGCATGATCAGGGTCATGAAGATGGTTGCTCGCTCAGTGAAGACCCAATGTGTATACCAATACTCAATGTGGACCCCTCCATGGTCCGAGTCTCACTCTGCCTCCTCGCTATGATGGCCAAATATCTGAGCGAATATAGTCCTCTTCACCTTAGTCGATAATGATGTGATGGCCTCACCATCCAGAGGGATACGAAAGATGTGGTAGACATCCTCCAAGGTCATTGTCATCTCACCTATCGATAGGTGAAAGGTATTGGTCTATGCATCCCAACATCGGGCCAATGCAGTCATATAGGCCTGATCGGCCATGATAGTGGGGAGGCATAAAACATAGCCAAATCCTATAGCCTTGAACCACTCTTGGTCCACTTGAGAGAGGGTGTCGCAGGTTGCGAAGGATCTCTGACTCCCTCGCCCTCGTAGTCAAGGTCTAACATAAAGAATAATAAGGCAAAATAAATTAAAAATTAAACCAAAACAATAAAAATAATTTAAAAATGACAAACAAAAGTAAAAATCTTAAAAACATAAAAAACAATGGAATAATGCACTTCAAAAAATAAAAAAAATTAATTAAATTTGATAAAAATAAAAATTAAAAAATTAAAAATTTTTCTAAGGTTGTGAATCAGGTTCAACCAGGTCGGGATGGCGGTCAAATTTTTGATCGTTTGAATTTGAATCTCATCGCGGTTGACAATCGTGGTCCCCAAATTGACAATTGGGAACCCTCCTACTACCATGACTAGGAAAAATGACCTTTTTAGGGTCACTTTCCATCCTGAGAAATCCCAAAAATTAAAAATTTTACCCTCCCCTCTAAGCTAACCTAAGCTAAACCTAACTAGGGTGAGGTTCATTATCGATAGTTTAATGAGGTTAATTTAGCCCATTACTTAATGTGGTTAATTTTAAACTGGTGAAATAAATAAAATGGTCTAGGGTTTAGTGTGCTTCTACCTTAGTCGCATCGGCTCCTCCAGGTTGGTCCACCATCGATGTTGATAAAGGTGAGGTCAAAATGCGATAAATTTTCATATCATTTTTGTCTTCTTCCCTCTCAGAGCTCTCAAATTTGCAAATGCTACTAGAAATAATGAAATTTTTAAATCGTGAAAAATCCTTAAATATTTCTAATTTCGACCCTGACCATGCTTGACAACTATGGTCCCTAAATTAGGGTTTTCCCATGGGTTTGACCCATGGTTAAGAAATTTAAATTGGTTAGCTATTTTGTCAAACATGGTTAGCAAACTATAATAAATGCTCAAAAATCCCACCATGGAGAGTTATAAAATGATAAATTAAAAATACCCACCTGACCAAAATTGTAAAAAATTCACAAAATAACAAAAAATAAATAAAATCAAAAGCCAAATGCACCTCGTATCTAGTTATTTACCCTATACACTTGGTGGTTGTAGCGACTTGCGCTCCATGCAATCCGATAAGATGAGTAAATTACCATAAGGACATTTGGGGCAAATTCATCATCATGGAATTACTATGCTTCATTTCAACCCCTAAGAAGGCCTAACGGTCGGACTGCTCCATGGGAATGAGGTATTCATCTCAATTCTTCTATGATATTTTTAGCAGATCATCGATAATATGATTCAACATAAGCCTAATTGGAATTGCTATCATTTCGATTCCCTAAGAAGGCCATTGAGGCTAGACCGCTCCATGGGATAGAAATATACAATTACTATTAATAGTTGCAATCATAGCTGATTAGGCCTAATCAAGTAATTAAATGCTAAATCTTAATTTGTTCAAAGTCATTCATAGTGGTCAAGTGACTCGTCACTTCATTTAATTGTCATTACCCTCATCGACTCATCACTTGAGGGGGTAGTCATAATATCATAATCATAATCAAAGTCAACATAAGATCCCTTGATCGTAGATCCCTTGATCTTGTCAAAATTACGTTCGTCTTACGAATCATTGCCAAAGACTATCATAAGCTTACCCTTCTGCTGGGGAAAATAGCAAATATGATAGTTAGTTTGTAGCTCTCTTCCTTTTGGTTATATAGGCTCGAACTCCTATTGTAGCACCAAAGCTACCCGAATGTCTGATGACGAGTGCAAACTCTTTCAAATTTAAGCCTTCCATCTAGTTGGAAGCAATGATTCTAGGATGTGCATCCTTTTGCTAGACCTAGGGCATCTAATGTTGATCAGACTAATGATCATCATCCAACCTATGACATCATTTTAGGAGGTCTATTTTTTCTCAACGTTGTTCGATCTCACAATACATCTCAAAAGGGGTATCTGTAGACACCTAAAACATGTCATGTCGAGGTGACTACTCATATGGGACATGCTAGAAGACCATATGGAAGACCTTGGACAGATACCAAGGTATAGCAGTGGTTTTAACCACTCATTTGGGCACCTTTGCCTAGTCAATGCTAACCATTGTTGACACCCATGGTTAGCAGAGCTGACCGCGCTTGTCAGTCATGGTCAGACCTCAAAGTTAGTTGGCCTTTGACCAATTCAAAGTTGGTTCCAAATGGTCATTTGGTTGTGGATTGGAGCATTTTGAGTGAGGAAGGTTCTAGATCTTTCCATCCAACAAACTCAACTACCCATTCTTGATCTTGGCTTCCTCATGAAGCTAGGACATAGCCCTTCAAGGTGCTATAAGACCCCCATCCAAAATGGGAAAAATAGAGAGATGCATAGGAGAATTTGAGCAGCGAAGCCCTATCGAATTCAGCATCCACCTAATTGCATTGTGACATTACTTTCTTACCCCCATTTGAGAGATTGAAATGGCAATTCTAGCCATGGAAGTCCTAGGAG
Source organism: Wollemia nobilis (assembly GCA_028583015.1). Lineage (NCBI taxonomy): Eukaryota > Viridiplantae > Streptophyta > Pinopsida > Araucariales > Araucariaceae > Wollemia > Wollemia nobilis. The sequence goes on along the minus strand of JAQPPZ010016710.1, from coordinate 6,729,983 downwards.
GTTAAGAGAATCAAGAAATGCAATTACACCCATTTCATGCGCAATCAGAGCAGTTCAACCACCAAATCTATCAGAGGACACAGAGGTGACCCTTGACCATCAATTTGGTAAGAGAATTCAGAGATCTAGCCCTTGGATTGGAGGACAAGCACATTTCAAGCCTCACCATGGTTGTCAACCATGGCTAACAGTGCTCACCACGCCTCAGAGCCATGGTCAAGGTAGTATCACTGATTTCCTTGTTTTCTCATCGTAGGAATTGTTAATAGTAGTAGATTAAGCATAATTTAGGTTTTATTGCATTCTTAGAGACTTCTGACCGGTAGAATTAGCTTGTTTAGTTGCTTGCTTTCAATATGTTGAACTAGGATACTAATGGATCTTTTTCATGCTTCCATGCTTTCAAATTGATAATTAGGCCATTAGATAGTTGCATATGCTTTCCCTTCACATGGTTCATAACATATTTTCATGTTTCTCATAGGTTTATTAGCTTTCTTGCACTTTCTTGATTATATGCTAATAATGTCATCTTTGTATACACTTTCCTCAAAAAGCCTCATCAAGAGAGGCATCCTTTATCACTGATGCTTCTTGTTGTTTATTGCACGCAGGACTAACAGGGTTTTGACATGCAAGGCAGCAAATGCCTCTAATCATGGAGAAGAAGGTCATCGACACCTTGGAGCAGTTCGTGTCATCTTGAAAGGCATTTGGAATGCACCTACCCTTGAGAGGGATTAGACACTATTGTAATTGATGTATCAAATGGGTATCCCTAAGAGGGATGAATCTGTAATTTGACTCCATTGAAATTAATAAAGGATTCCTTGTATTCATTTTATTTCTTGTTGTCAATTTATGCATGCCTATTTGTGTATCTTTCATCAATTGCAATAGTTAGACTAGGTGCAAGCCTTTTTGGTGGTTACACCAAATAAGTCATAAATATAAAGAAACTCATGGAGGTATATTTGGTTATTTATAAGTTATCTTTTTTTCTGAGGTTTGGAGCTTTATTTTTTTAATTTTTTTGGGATCCATTAGGGAAAAACTTCTAGAGGCCATAACTTTTGCATACAAAAGAATTTTGAGCCTATTTATTTTATATTGTATGATTTTTAAAATCTATACACTAGTGGCATTAGTTCTTGGACCTACTATCGTGTTAAGGATCAGATTGTATAATATGGATGCCAAATCCCTAGTTACTTGCCTTAGTGGAAAAACCTATAATTTTTTGTCAACTCAAATTATTAGCTTACTATAAAGTAAGAACTTATGGTGCATCCTTTAGGAGGATAAAGTAATTGTTATGGATAATGAAACTAGACATCAAAAAGTAAAAGAGGCTCTAAGTTTATTTTCCTTACTAATTGAATCAGAGGTACTTTTTTGAAGAACACAAGCTTACACTGAGAGGGGATGGGGTGAACAGTATAAGACCAACTTTCACTTTTCTTTCACAAATAATATTATCCAATAATATCAATGGCAATATCAATAGTAGTAATCAAAGTAATGCACAAACCATCACACACAATAGAGACACCAATTTAACATGGTTCATCCAATGTGGGATACTCCACGGAGAAAATATTTCTACTAAATTTTCTCAAAAATTCTTCTTGGGAATCAATTCCCTATTACAATGTTTATGGACATCTATAAAAAGGATACACCTATCCCCTATGCCCTAATTTGTGGATATATCTCCATAGGAGAACCCTTTTCCATTTTCTTTGGTTCATGGAACTTGATCCAGGAGAACTTTATCTTGTCAACTAGTTTGTGTATATCTCTCCACAGAAGAACTCTATCTTTCAATCTGGTTCATGGATCACTCTCCATAGGATAAATATTTCTCCCTACTCTGGGTCATGGATATCTATCCATAGGAGAACTCTATCCCCTATGCTCTGGTTGATGATCTTCTAGAAGAATTCTACCCCCACTACTCTAGCTTGTGGATATCTCTCCATAGAAAACCTCTTTCCTCACTACCTTGGCTAATGGATCTCTATCCACTATAGACTACTATCATTTTTGATCTATCACCTCCAAATATTTATTTTAACTCTATCTCAAATCTACACCACTATCTCAAATATGTACCAAACTCTATCTCAAATTTACACCTAACTTTGTTCTAATTCTACCACAAATTTTCTCTAACTCTACTCACAAATCTACACTAACCTCTATCTCAAATCTGTCCTCAAGACTTAACACAAAACTTGATCAAATTAACAATCAACTCTACTTAGATCTGCTCCAATCCTTAACACAAAGCTTAAACAAATCATTAATCAACTCTGCTTTGATCTTCCCAAAGCCTTAACACAAATATTGAACAAATCAACCCTGCACTTAATGTTATTTCAAGTCTTCACAAGACTTGCTCAAATATACCTTCAAGTACTCTCAAAAAAATGCTAAATTCTACCTTCAATTCCTCTCAATAACTTGTTCATTTTTACCTTCAAGTCCTCTTAAGAACTTGCTTAATTCTGCCTTCAAGTCCTCTTAATAACTTGCTCAATTTTACCTTCAAGTCCTCTCAAGAACTTGCTCAATTCTACCTTCAAGTCCTCTCAAGAACTTGATCAATTCTACTCTCAATCCTTCACAAAGACTTGCTCAAATCTACTCTAACATATACTAAAAATAACTCACAAGATATGCTCAATCAATCTCAAATCTTGCACATAATGCTATCAAATGCTTTGTCTAATCTTCAAAGTAATTTATTTAACTTTAAGAATTTTAGACATATACTATCCAAAATTTATTTAACCTTTGGAAGATATAGATAATAATATGCACTTTCAAATAGCTCAATATGTTCTACCCAATCATTAAGTTTGTTGCTTTCACATGCCTTACTTTTATTTCTCTTTTAAAGATAGATCCAATCTAGCACATGACACCTATTTTTTTTATTTACACATTCACTTTCAATATCACCCAAAACCAATGCTCAAGAAGTTTCACTCAATCATTCAACCAATGAGGCACAACTTGCTCACAAACCCTAAATAAATGATTTCACACTTCTTCCAATAAAGAGCACAATATAGGTCTCAAACCCTAACTCAAATGATTCATAATCTCTATCTCAAATGTTCTAAAAAATATTCAACAATTAAGCACATAAGATTCACTCAATTATTTCCAAAAATGCTTATCAAACAATCCTTTTCACTCCACCTTATGTTTCATAATATTCATTCCAACAAACACTTCAAACAAAGGATGATGTACCCATACCTTTTTGCTTTGATGGAGATATGTATTTAAAACTTGTCACACTCACAACCAATTCATTTTGTGCCAATTCAAGGTTAGATAGCAACAATATATCTCAAAACCTCCACATGAATATTCCACCTCAATAGATATTTTACCATACAAATATCAATAAAATGCTAAACCACTTATACTACTTATTACTCCTAACTTTGCCAATAAATTTCATCAACAAGAGTTATCAATTACATAATAAAAATTCCATTTGCACCTTATATCTCCTACTTGTCATTAGTGCATTTCCAAAATATAAATAAAATATCACTTCACTTTTTATTCCAATGAATTAGCAAAACAAGCTACCTTAATTTTTGCTCAAAAATAAATTACTTTTATAACCCTTTTATTTCAAAAATAAAAACCATTTAAAACACCTTATATCTCCCTAGCACATACCTTAGCCACCTTAGACCTTAGGGTATAATTTTTAATAAAAATTAATCCCTCTTTGCTATCGCCTGTCTCCTACCATCGGGAGTCAAACTCGCACTTCATGTTGGCCCCGCGCCCTAGCCATCGCGAGGCTACCGCATGGGCTAGCCAACCCACACATAACCACAATGCACAATCTCTCTTTTTTTCTTTACCACCAATACCAAAACTCAATTCAACCACGCAGCCAAAAGGACCTTCATGTGAATCGAACATGTGCCTTCTACCTCCTACGCCAATGCGTAAGACTTGCTTGCTAGCTTGGCTTCCACCTCACACAAGTGGGAACACACCCTATCCATGCTTTGACCAGACCTTCTGCACCAAAATTTGTGCTATCCTTTATGTTTCCTCTCCCGCATTGAACGTGCAAGGCAAATACTTTAGAGGTTAATAATTCAAATACACCTTAGGCTTAGGCTAAACCTTAGCCTATTAATACACATGATCTCCTCTATATTTGATGTTGGCTTCTTTTTGCAATTCAAATTTTGGTATTTCAAATTTTAATTATTATATTTAATTATAATAATTTAAATCCAAAGGATTTAAATATTATAATTTAAATATTTAAAAACCTTTTGGGCCTTTTCTTTTTAGGGATAACCTTGCCACCATTAATAAATATTTTAACCTTTGTGAAATTACCACCAAGGTAATTTATAAATCCTTTCTCAAATATTATGGAGAGGTATTCCTTTCTTCTTGTTGCCTTATACCTCATGTGCCATCAAGATAAATATTCTCACAAATATTTCCATCAATTTAGGACATTAAACCTTTTGACATTAATCAACCTCTTGATATTAATTCCATCAAATTAGGACATCAAACCTCTTGATATCAATGACAACAAAACATGCTCAAATTTCCAACAATCTCTAATAGGAGCATCCAACGATGTAAGAGTGATCTTGCATCACCAAAATTTGTATTTGTTTCATTTTGTTCTAAATTTTGTTTAGTTGTCTAGAGTATGGAGAAATAGAACCAACACCAAAATAATCGTCCAAATTTCCTGAGAATTTTGGGAGATATGTAAATTTTAAAGTCTTCTACCCTATCAAAACTAGTGAAAATCCTACTAGTAAAACTTGGAGGTCAATTTTGAAGGTCGTAGAGGCCTCTTTAAGGGCTGAAATATGGTGGTATTATGTCAAAACACAATACTAAGCCACAAACCCTTTTGAGAGATTTTCAAAAACATGCACCAATAGTCGTTTCGAGCAATGAGTGATGAGTTATGACCTCGGGAAGTTTACCCCTAAAATTCAAATTTGAAATAGATAGTTCTATATGGGAAAAGAGAAAACAGGGTATTTGAGGAGGAATTTCAAATTTGTAATTAGATGGTCTCCATAAGCACTACTTTTAGAATAGTTAGACAAGAAAATATTTGGCTTATTTTGCATCTTCTTTGCTTTATATGGATTGTATGTGGTTTTTTTAATGCAACTCTACTTCAAGTAGTATCATAGCTGAAGTTCCTGAGTGTGTAAACAGATCACCAAATGTGAGGCAATTTACACCAATATTTGTGGTTAGGTTTTGTGAGAAACATGATAAAAATATCTCCATGAAGAAATTGTGGTAGTGGGAGAAATGCTATGGTGCTAGAAGAGGATTTTAGGTCTCTATAGAGGTAACTTTAAGCTCTACAAGAGGAGTTGCATAGAGGGTTTGAGCCAAGAAGAGAATATGGGAGTGAAGATGAAGCTGAAGAAGAAGAGGCCTAGTTTGAGGAAGAAGAAGAGGTAGTAGATCCTACACAAGCCATATTGTATAAGGCCATATCCTAGATTGGAAAGAGACCAAATTTTGATGTCTCTACGTATTTTTAAAATCTTAATCCATAAGAGTTGATCAACTGTACCAATGATATGGAAGAATACTTCAAGTATGAGGATGTGGAAGATCTTGAGAGGGTCAAATTTTCTAATACCAAGCTAAAGGGTCATGCCATTATTTGGTGGAAGGGATTACAGTTGGATAGAAATAGAAGATGGAAAGAAATTATAACAAGGTGGGAGCATATGGTGGAGAAGTTGAAGAGACAATTCATTCCAACTGGTTACAAGTTGAATCTACTAAAGAAAATGTAGGGTTTGAGGTAGTCAAGAAAGTCTATCAAAAAATACATAAAGGAGTTGTATACGATTCTAATTAGAATAGGCCATTCTGAGGCCAACAAGGAGAAGGTAGCCCATTACATAAATGGGTTGAGAGCAAGTATTTAGGAAAATTTGAGTTTGGTTAGAATGACCACCATAGAATATGATTACCATTTGTCTTTAAAGGTAGAAGAGAAGTTGAACATGATATTTGAAAGCAAATAGAGAGGAAGAGATCATGGTAGAATAATTGGTGGTAGAACAAATGGAGGGAAAAATGAGGACCAAAGAAAGAATGGAGAAGTAAGCAACAGTCAAGACCAGAAGAGGGAGAATACTTATTGCCCCCATGAGTAGAATAATGGCTACCAAAGAAGAAGAGGAAGGTCTGGATGAAGGCCTAGAAGAGGAGGATTTTATGTAACTTGTTTCCAGTGTGGTGAAGAAGGAAATCGAGCATACGAGTGTCCAAAATACCAAGAGAGGAAGAATAAGAGGCCTGAAGGTAATGCTTGATCTGTTGTTGTAGATGAAGGTGCTAAATATGAGTACTCTAAAGAAGTATAAATAGAATAAGTTCTGGTCATAAATAGATCCTTGCTAAATGAAGAGAATGATCTAGATCAGAGGAAGATTTTATTCTGCATAAGATATAAATGTGCAGGTAAGGTGTGTAATATTGTCATTAATAACCTAGTTTTAGAAGGGATGGTTACCAAGTTATAGTTGGAGAGAAGGAGGCACCCACATCCATATCATATTGTATGGTTGTAGAAGGACCATAGGGCTTTAGTTAGTGAGCAATGTTTTGTAAAATTGAATATTGAAAGTTACTGTGATGAGGTCCTGTTTTACATCCTACTCATGGATGCTTACCATTTGCTATTGGGAAGGTCATGGTAGTTTGATCGACATGCAATACATGATGGGTATGCCAACACTTACTCCCTGACAAAATATGGAGTGCACCACAAATTGAAGCCCCTGAAGGAGGTGGACAAAAAGGTATGTAGTAGTGCTAAAATCCATTTAGTTGATGGTATAAATGTTTTGGATGGTCTAAAGCATGAGCATATGTGCTATGCATTAATTCCTAGAGTAAATAAATAACAAGGCATAGATATCCCAACATAAGTCTTAGGTCTATTGGAATAATTCCTAGACATTATATCAGATAATGTACTTGAGGTTTTACCACTAGTGAGGAAGATTTGTCACCACATAAATTTAGTATCAGGAGCTATAAGATAGCCCATAGAATGACTCCTATAGAAATTTAGGAGCTAAATAAACAAGTCTAAGAGCTACTAAAAAATATATTGATTCGAGAGAGCTTGAGACCATGTGTAGTACTTGTAGTACTAGCACTAAATAAATATGGGGAATGAAGAATGTGTACATATTCCTAAGCTATTAACAAGATCACCATCAAATATAGATTTCCATTTCCAAGGATGGATGACATTATGGACTATTTGAGTGGAGCCAATTACTTCACAAATATTGATCTGAAGAGTAGGTATCATCAAATATGTATCAGAGAATGAGATGAGTGGAAGATAACCTTCAATACCAAAGAGGGATTGTATGAGTGGTTGGTCATGCCATTTGGGCTAACCAATGCACCAAGAACATTCATGCAACTGATGAATGAGGTATTGAAGGAATTTTTAGGAAATTTGTAATTGTCTATTTGGATATTTAAATTTTTAGTAAGACCTTGGAGGAGCACCTGATGCATATTAGATGAGTTTTTGAGAAGTTGAGGGAGGAGCAGTTGTTGATTAATTTGAAGAAGTGCAGTTTTGTGAAGAAGGATTTGGTGTACTTGGGATTTGTCATCTCAGCTGAAGGTCTTAAAATGGACCCAAAAAAGGTGAGGGCTATCATTGAATGGCCTACCCCAAGGAGCATCACAAAGGTAAGATCATTCCATGGTCTAGCCATTTTTTACAAAAAATATATTAGGAATTTTAGTAGTATTTGTGCATCCCTAACAGAGACAATGAGAGGGGATAAGAATGATTTTAAGTGGACTTTAGGGACATATAAGAGCTTTGATATGTTGAAGAAGGTCACAGAGCAACCTATTTTGGCACTTCTAGATTTCAATAAGGTATTTCAAGTGGATTGTGATGCTAGTGGTAGTGCCATAGGAGCCGTATTGAGTCAAGAAGGTAAACTTGTTGCTTATTTTAGTGAGAAGCTTAATGATGCTAGGAAGAAGTATTATGTCTATGATCAAGAGTTTTATGTTATAGTTCAGGCTTTGAAGAAGTGGAGACACTATTTGTTGCCAAAAGAGTTTATTCTATATACTGATCATCAGGCCTTACAATATATTAATAGTCAAGAAAAATTAAATTAGAGGCACTTAAAATGGGTTGAGTTTTTATAGAGTTATACCTTTGTGTTGAAGCATAGGAGTGGGAAATCAAATAGAGTTGTAGATGCCTTAAGTAGAAGGTAGAACTTGTTGATAGAAATGAAGGAGGAGGTTATAGGATTTGATGAAACTAAGAATTTATACCTTGAAGATCCAATTTTTTTAGAAGCTTGGAGAGCTTGCTTGGCACCTATTAATTTGGACAAGATAAATGGTTGGACTTTCTAATCCACTATGGAATTTTATTCAGAGGAAACCAATTGTGCATTCCAAGGAGTTCGATGAGAGAGAATCTAGTCAAGGAGAAGCACAATGGAGAGTTTGCTAGACATTTTTGTCAAGATAAGACCATTGTCCTCGTTATTGAGAACTACTATTGGCCATAGTTACATCAAGATGTGAAGATATTTGTGCAAAGTTGTAGAGTATGCCAGAGGGCCAAGGGTGTGAGGTAGAATACTAGATTATATCAACCATTACCTGTACCAAAGAAACCATGGGAAGACATCAACATGGATTTTGTTCTTGGCCTACCAAGTACACAGAGGGGGAATGACTCCATATTTGTGGTGGTTGATAGGTTTTCAAAGATGGCATATTTCATTCCCTGCCAGAAAACTAATGATGTAGTTCACATTGTAGGATTGTTTTTCAAAGAGGTGGTATGATTACATGGTCTACCAAAGAGTATTGTTTCAGATAGGGATACCAATTTTATTGGGTATTTTTGAAGGAATTTGTGGAAGAAATTAAATATATATTTGAAGTTTAGTTCTGCATACCACCCATATACTGATGGGAAAATAGAAGTGGTGAATAGAATTTTGGGTAACCTACTGAGATGCGTAGTAGGAGATAAGCCCAAGGGGTGGGACTTGGTTTTACCATAGGTGGAATTTACTTATAATAATTTTTTCAATATGAGTACTAATAAATACCTATTCCATATTGTGTATGGGAGCATCCCAAGGAATGCTTCTGAGTTGAGAAAAATGGATATATGGGAAAGATTAGTGTTGAGGCTAAGGACTTTGTAGAGCACCTAAAGAATTTGCATGAGGTAAAGAAACATATTAACAATATGAACACACAGTACAAGACAAGGGTAGACTAAAAGTGGCAGTTTAAGTAATTCCAAGTCGGAGATCAAGTTATGGTTCACCTGAGAAAAGAATGATTTCCTACTAAAACCTATAACAAGCTGAAAATGAATAAGACTAGACCAGGTAGGATCATAGAGAAATGAGATTCAAGAAATGCATATGAAGTTGTTGGCAATTTTGGGTACCTTGAGTACATTGCCTTTGCTCAAGTATAGTTGTTGTCATTGATGTCAAAGGAACTCTTGGTAGTTGTTTGTCTTTGATGTCAAGGAGTTCTTGAAGCAATTTGATTAGTTGTCTAAGTATGTGTTTTGATGAAGGTTTCAGCTGGTCAGTAAGTCTCCAAGAAAATCAGAGTAGCCCAGTTGCCAAAAATCCAGAAAAAGATAAGTTAGAAAAAGGTTGCAGGCTGCTGGAAAAACTGTCGTGATTTCGCGACATGTTTGAGGAGAGAGAAAGCATTGGAAAAACTATCGCGATTTCGTGACATGTTTGAGGAGAGAGAAAGCACTGGCAAAACTGTCACGATTTCGTGACATGCTGGAAGGCAGAGGCAAAGCCGGAAAAACTATCGTGATTTCGCGACATGTTTGAGGAGAGAGAAAGTTTAGGCAAAACTGTCATGATTTCGCGACAAGTTGAGTTGGCAGAGTTGAGTTGCAGGAAGTGTCACGATTTCGTGACAAGTTTCAATGAAGTTGTACGGATGCAGAAAGTGTCACGATTTCACGACAGGTTCAGTTGGCAGCTTGCAAGTGGCGAAAGCGTCGCGATTTCGTGACATGTTCCAGTTTCACGAGCAGTTGGCGAGAAAAGTGCTTAAGGCAGTGAAAGCATCACGATTTCGTGACATGTTCCAGTTTCATGAGCAGTTGGCAGAAAAGTGCTTAAGGCAAGAAAGCGTCGTGATTTCATGACATGTTCCAATTTCACGAGCGAAGCGAGAAAAGGCCTTGAAGAGCATGAAAGCGTCATGATTTCGTGACAAGAGTTATGATGACGTCGACAAAAGCAAAGGTGTCATGATTTCATGACAGAAGCTGAGAAGAAGGCTTTGTAGACTAAAGCGTCATGATTTTGTGACAAGAATCATGATGACATCAACAAAGTCAGAAGGCATAGCGATTTCGTGACAAGAGCAAAGAGTAAGGCCTTATAGACTAAAGTGTCATGATTTCATGACAAGAATCATGATGATGTCAGCAAAGTCAAAGGCGTAGCGATATCGCGACATGTTTGAGTTTCGTGCTAGGAAAGCTACAGAACAGCAGAGGCGGTTGAAGCCGATGGAGTTAACCTTTGTCGACGAAGTGAAAGGTTGTGCAGCCGACGATTGTTTTAAGGATTTACAGCCGACTAAGATCATGAATTTTATCATGAATTATTGCTATAAAAGGAGGACTATTTTTGAGTTTCAAGTGTCGAATGTGTGTGTCGAATTTGCGCAAGTGAAGTCTGCTATGCGCAAAGAGCAGTCGTATCGAATCGATCGAAGTGTGCGTTCGTAAGTGTGACCTTCGTAGAAGCAGAGAGCGGGAAGAAGAACGATCGAGGAGAAGCAGACTGTGCGAAGAGGGTGTTGTTGTGATTGCACATAGGCGCATAAGTTGTTGTGTGATAGAGTGCTGCAGTGTTTGCAAAGACTATGTAGAGATTGGAATTTGAACAAGGGCAGCTATGATTGCAACTGAGTTCACGCAGTCTGTGTAAAGAAAGCAAGTGCGCGAAGTAGATGCTGCTGTAATTGCGAATAGCTGTGAAGGACGAACTATGATCAATTGATGTTGTATATTTTATAAAGACTGTGCTGCTGTGTTTTCATAGAAACACGCGAAGTCTGTGCTACTGTGTTTTCGTAGAAACAAATAAGTTGATTGAGTGTTGTTGTATTTGCACAGTTAGTGAAAAATTGATTTCGACCAAGTGCAGAAAAGAACAGTGGAAGAGGACAGAATTGTGCTAGACCGAAGGACTGTGTTTGGTACAGAAAAGAGGACCAGCTTTGCAGTGACAGAGTTGAGGACAGAGATCTCCAGCCAGAGCAGGGAAGACAGGTGTCTTCTGTGGACAGAATTCCACTTGCTAAGGGCAGAGGAGGTAGAGGTCTTCTAGAGGATCACCAACAAAGCAGAATTAGGGGAAGGTGTCTCCTTTGAGCTGAGGCTCATAAACATTGTAATCGGGAAGGATTCCCAGAGGACTTTGATACAACTTTTAGAAGAAAAGTTTTATCCGTGGAGTAGCCCACCTTGGGTGAACCACGTAAATTGCTGTGTCTCTTTGTGGATTGCATTTTGTGCATTGTTTTACTACTGTTATTACTGCTATCTTATTCTGCATGTTAATGGTTTGAAAGTTGTATTGATAGATAAAGTTAAAAGTGGTCTTATACTGTTCACCCCCCCTCTCAGTATAAGCTTGTGTTCTTCAATTGGTATCAGAGCCAGTGCCTTCGAAAAGTTTAACAACTTGAAGGAAAAGTTTGCAAAGAACACAATGGACTACTCAAGTGGCAATGCAACACCTATTCTGGATGGATCAGATTTTGGTCTGTGGAGTGCAAGAATGAAAGTCTATCTTATGGCTCTTGGTAATGAGGTATGGGAAGTTATTGAAGATGGGTACACCATTCCTGCAAATGGTCCTTACACTAAAGAAGACAGGCTTCTACATCACAACAACTCAAAAGCCATGAATGCTATCCTGAAGGGTTTACAAAAGGCAGATCTCACCAAAGTTATTCACTACAAGACAGCTAGTGAAATGTGGAAACAATTGTAGGTTGTTCATACAGGTGATGCAAATGTTCGAAAGGCCAAGTTGAGACATTTTAAAGGTATGTTTGAACAACTCAAGATGAATGATGATGAAAATATTAGTGACTACATGCTCCGGATGGATGAAGTTGTTAATTCTATGAAAGACTTAGGTCTTGAACTTGCTGAAAATGATGTGTGTGATAAGATTTTAAGATCTCTTCCTAATAGATTTAGTGAAAAGATTTCTGCTATTGAGGAAGCCAAAGATTTAGATAAATTGAAAAAGGATGAGCTCCATAGTATTCTTGCAGCATTTGAGTTGAGAACTCAAGTGAAAGTTGATGTAAAGAAAGAGGCAGCTTTCAAAGCTACCAAGAAATCAAAGGGCAAACAGATTCAAGAAAGTGATGAGTCTTCTAGTGAGGAAGAGGCATATTACAGCAAGAAAGGCAAGTTTTCCAGAAAGCACAAAAGCAAGAAAAATATAAGATGTTTCAATTGTGGGAAATTTGGTCATTATGCTACTGACTGTACTATTTCCAAAAATGAAAGTGATGAAGATATACAGGATGTTAAGAGCAAGGATTCTGAAAAGTACAGGTATTACAAAAAGAGCAAAGATGAGTACAACAATCATGGAAAGAGGCATTCTCACAAGAATAAGAAGAGCTTCTACTTAGACAAAGCAAGTAAGTGTTCTAGCAGTGATAGTGAAAGTTCTTCTAGTGATGATGAAAATGAGATGCTGTTCATTTCAGAAAAGGAGGAAGAACCGAAACATAAATTCATTATCATGAAATGTTTTAGATGTGGAAATTTTGGGCACCTTGAGGATGATTGCAAAAATGATGATTTGGCTGCTAGTATGTATGAGGATGCTTCAGAAAACTACAATGAAGATGCATGTATGGTTTTTGAAAAAGGTAGCACCTCTAGTGATAAGAAATCTGAAAAAGGCCGTGATAATTCAAAGTACCATCAAATAGAGGATCTTGAATGTGAACTCAATAATGCTCTTAGTGTTTTGAAAAAGGAAAGAAAGAAGAATGATAGACTCAAGATTAAATTAGATGAATGTTGTATGGAGAGAGATGAACTTATAGAAAATCTTGAAGTCTCTATGGCTAAGTCACAAGAACTCAGGAATGAGTTGGATTCTAAAATTCTGGAGTATAGTGAGTTAGAACAGGAAATGGCTTCTCTGAAAGAAGAAAATAAAGATTACAAGGATAAGCTCTACAGATTTCAGGATAGCTCCAAGAAAGTTAAGTCTCTCATCAAAAGTCAAAGAAATCCAACAGATAAAACAGGTCTCGATTTTGTTGAGCCGCACAAGAAACAGGTTGGGGAATCCAGCAAGAGATTTCAAAAGGAAGAAAGCTCTGATGAAGAAAGTACTTCAGACCATAAGTCCGTGAGTAATGAATGCGCAGAAATAGAAAACAATATTCAGATTGAGAAGAAGAAGTTTTCGGGACCCATGAAGTCGAATAAAAGAAAATTTCATGGCACATGTTTTGCGTGTCACAGATTTGGTCACATGGCTGTACATTGCATGACTCAAGTGAAGAAAGTAAATGACAGTTTCAGGAGACGTAATTTCTTTCAAGGGTATTGCTACGCTTGTCAACAATTCGGGCACAAGGCAATTTTTTGTAAGGGAAATAACAAGAACTGGGTTAATCAGAATAGGCGGATTCAAAGAACAGCCATGCCTGAAAGAAATAATATTGTTACTTGCTATAAGTGCAACAATGAAGGTCACCTAGCTAGATAGTGTAGAGCTGATCTTCCGAGATACAGGAACAAAAACAATAGTATGAACAAGTCCAAGGATCAAGGAAAAAAAAAAAAAAAAAAAAAGGTGAGTTGGCAAGGTATGAAGAAAAATAGGAATGATGAAAGGAACAGGAACAACAGTATGAACAGGTCCGAGGATCAAAACAATAACAAGAACAACAATGTGGAAAAAGAATTCAAGAGAAGGCCCGACAAAGAAATAGTAGACATTAATGATGATGAGTGTCTAATGGGAGTTTCACTCCCAACCCTATTTTAAATCACCTTAATAGAAGGTGGGGGAGGGATTAAGCTAAGAGACTCATTCTTAGTCCCAAACCCCAAAGGTGACCCTTTGCCATTGATGACAAAGGGGGAGAGATTTGAGTAAGGGGGAGAGATATGTATAAGGGGAAGTGCTTCAAGTGAAGAGAAGAGCTTCAAGTCAGGGGGAGCAAAAAACTTCAATTGCAGAATTCTCAGTTGATGGATCAGTTGGTTCAGTTTTGGCTCTTGAGATATGTTTTTAGTTAAGGGTTGCCATCAATGACAAAGGGGGAGATTGTTGGCAATTTTGGGTACCTTGAGTACATTGCCTTTGCTCAAGTATAGTTGTTGTCATTGATGTCAAAGGAACTCTTGGTAGTTGTTTGTCTTTGATGTCAAGGAGTTCTTGAAGCAATTTGATTAGTTGTCTAAGTATGTGTTTTGATGAAGGTTTCAGCTGGTCAGTAAGTCTCCAAGAAAATCAGAGTAGCCCAGTTGCCAAAAAATCCAGAAAAAGATAAGTTAGAAAAAGGTTGCAGGCTACTGGAAAAACTGTCACGATTTCGTGACATGTTTGAGGAGAGAGAAAGCACTGGAAAAACTATCATGATTTCGTGACATGTTTGAGGAGAGAGAAAGCACTGGCAAAACTGTCATGATTTCGTGACATGCTGGAAGGCAGAGGCAAAGCCGGCAAAACTATCACGATTTCACGACATGTTTGAGGAGAGAGAAATTTCAGGCAAAACTGTCACGATTTCGCGACAAGTTGAGTTGGCAGAGTTGAGTTGCAGGAAGTGTCACGATTTTGCGACAAGTTTCAATGAAGTTGTACGGATGCAGAAAGTGTCACGATTTCGTGACATGTTGAGTTGGCAGCTTGCAGGTGGCGAAAGCGTCACGATTTCGCGACATGTTCCAGTTTCATGAGCAGTTGGCAGAAAAGTGCTTAAGGCAGCGAAAGCATCACGATTTCGTGACATGTTCCAGTTTCACGAGCAGTTGGTAGAAAAGTGCTTAAGGCAGCGAAAGCGTCACGATTTCATGACATGTTCCAGTTTTGCGAGCAGTTGGCAGAAAAGTGCTTAAGGCAGCGAAAGCGTCATGATTTCATGACAAAGTTGCAGATGACGTCAGCAAGAAGCAAAGGTGTCACGATTTCATGACAAAAGCTGAGAAGAAGGCTTTGGAGACTAAAGCATCATGATTTCATGACAAGAATCATGATGACATCAGCAAAGTCAGAAGGCGTAGCGATTTCATGACAAGAGCAGAGAGTAAGGCCTTGCAGACTAAAGCGTCATGATTTTGTGACAAGAATCATGATGACATCAGCAAAGTCAGAAGGCGTAGCGATATCATGACATGTTTGAGTTTCGCACTAGGAAAGCTACAGAACAGTAGAGGCGGTTGAAGCCGATGGAGTTAACCTTTGTCGATGAAGTGAAAGGTTGTGCAGTCGATGATTGTTTTAAGGATTTACAACCGACTAAGATCATGAATTTTATCATGAATTATTGCTATAAAAGGAGGACTATTTTTGAGTTTCAAGTGTCGAATGTGTGTGTTGAATTTGTGCAAGTGAAGTCTATTGTGCACAAAGAGCAGTCGTATCGAATCGATCGAAGTGTGCATTCGTAAGTGTGACCTTCGTAGAAGTAGAGAGCGGGAAGAAGAATGATCGAGGAGAAGCAGACTGTGCGAAGAGGGTGCTGTTGTGATTGCACATAGGCGCATAAGTTGTTGTGCGATAGAGTGCTGCAGTGTTTGCAAAGACTGTGTAGAGATTGGAATTTGAACAAGGGCAGCTGTGATTGCAACTGAGTTCACGCAGTCTGTGTAAAGAAAGCAAGTGCGCGAAGTAGATGCTGCTGTAATTGCGAATAGCTATGAAGGACGAACTATGATCAATTGATGCTGTATATTTTATAAAGACTGTGCTACTGTGTTTTCATAGAAACACGTGAAGTCTGTGCTACTGTGTTTTCACAGAAACAAATAAGTTGATTGAGTGCTACTGTATTTGCATAGTCAGTGAAAAATTGATTTCGACCAAGTGCAAAAAAGAACAGTGGAAGAGGACAGAATTGTGCTAGACCGAAGGACTATGTTTGGTATAGAAAAGAGGACCAGCTTTGCAGTGACAGAGTTGAGGACAGAGATCTCCAGCCAGAGCAGGGAAGACAGGTGTCTTCTATGGACAGAATTCCACTTGCTAAGGGCAGAGGAGGTAGAGGTCTTCTAGAGGATCACCAGCAAAGCAGAATTAGGGGAAGGTGTCTCCTTTGAGCTGAGGCTCATAAACATTGTAATCGGGAAGGATTCCCAGAGGACTTTGATACAACTTTTAGAAGAAAAGTTTTATCCGTGGAGTAGCCCACCTTGGGTGAACCACGTAAATTGCTGTGTCTCTTTGTGGATTGCATTTTGTGCATTGTTTTACTATTGTTATTATTGCTATCTTATTCTGCATGTTAATGGTTTGAAAGTTGTATTGATAGATAAAGTTAAAAGTGGTCTTATACTGTTCACCCCCCCTCTCAGTATAAGCTTGTGTTCTTCAGAAGTATAATTTTTGAATGGGCTTAACCTATCACTTGTGTTCAATATTTCTGATTTGGCAGAATATCATGAAGGGGACAATGATGAGGGACCAGTAATGGGATATTCTAATGTCTACTCCGGAGAAGGAAGAGATAGAAGAAATCCTAGACACCTACATTGGCAGAATTACAAGGAACAGGTAGTATGAGGAATATTTGATTAAATGGAAGGGTAGATATATTGAAGATTCATCTTGGTTATCAAATACAAAGGTTGACCACCTTGGTTTTCCTCCAACAACAGAGAATTGAAGGTCACTTCTTAATTTACCTCGGGTGTCTGATGTAGGAGCATCCAATGGTGTAAGAGTGATATTGCATCACCAAAATTTATATTTATTTCATTTTTTTCTAAAGTTTGTTTAGTTTTTTAGAGAATGGAGAAATAGACCCAAAACCAAAAGAATCATCCCAATATCTTGAGCGGTTTGGGAGATATGTAAATTTTAAGGTCTTCTACCCTATCAAAAATTGTGAAAATCCTGCTAGTAAAACTTGGAAGTCAATTTTGAAGGCCTTAGATGCCTTTTTAAGGGCTGAAATATGGTGGTATTATGTCTAAATGTAATATTACGCTGCAAACCCCTTTGAGATCTTTCCAAAAATATGCACCAATAGTCATTTTGAGCAACAAACTATGAGTTATGACCTCGGGAAATTTACCCTCGAAATTCAAATTTGAAATAGATGGTTCTAGGTGGGAAAAGGGAAAATAGGGTATTTGAGGGGGAATTTCAAATTTGTAATTAGTTGATCTCTGTAAGCTCTACTTTCATAATAGTAATACAAGAAAATATTTGGCTCATTTTGCATCTTCTTTGATTTCTGTGGATTGCATGTGGTTTTTTTAATGCAACTCAGCTTTAATCTCCCCCTTTGTCATTTATGGCAACCCTTTTCCTTAAGCATTCCTTTTACCTTTTTCTAATTTTGCTCCCCTTGAGAAACTATTCCCCCTGACTGAATTCTCTCCCTCTTTGACATCAATGGCAAAGGGACTCCTTTGGGGCTAAATATAAGACTCTTAGCTTAGCCTCCTCCCCACCTCCTCTCCTTAAGGTGATTAATTTTGGGTTGGGAGTATCTCTACTCCCGTATACAATGCTTTTTTTCTTTGTCCACCTTCTTTCTCAATATATCCTTTTTATTCTTTTGAGTATCTTTGTTCTTGCTTATCTCTGGAAATTTTGTTCTACACCACTTGGTCGTATGCCCAAAATTATTACACTTATAACACTTAATGTTGTAGTTCCTAGAAGGTGCAAATATCGTGAAGTTACTCTTGGTGAAGCCATACCCATTTCTGTCATGAACCCTGCAATGAATTGCTTTATGACCAAAATGATTGCAAGAGTAGTAATAACCTTGAAAGATATGAAATTTCTCTTAGTAAAACCATACTCCTTTCCATGAGTCTTGAAATTCATAGCCTTGTGATCAAACCTGTTACATGAAAAGCAATTGCCTTTTAAGAAGTCTTGTCTTGAACCGACTGGTCTTTTAGTCATTTCTTCTCTGTGATGATCCTTGTTCCTTGTTTGTGCATTGTTTCCTTTCTTGGTGAATTTTCTATTTTTCAAATTATTCTCATAATTCTCAATTTCTCCTTCACTCTCTTCCTCTAAAATATCTTCCTCTTTTGAGCTTGAAATTGATCCTTCTTCTTATTGCCCTTGTCCTTCTTCAAAATCAAGTTTTTTTTATATAGATGAAGTTCTGCATTGATAATCTTATCCAAATTCTTTGAACTTTTTTCAAACCTATGTAGCTTATCCTTAGACTCTTCCATTTCCTTCCTTAGAGAAACTACCTCTTGTCTAATCTCTCACATTCTAAGATTTTTACCTCTAACTTTTCTTTAAATCTCCTTGTGTAGCTATTGAGTTTGTCAAATCTTGTATAAGCTTTCTTTTCTCTTCATCCCATTCTTGAAGTTGAGCCTTGAATCTTAAATTTTGCTTTCTAACCTTTTTCAAGTCTCCAAGAGAAACAATAAGTTTTGCTTCTAGATCAAATGTCTCTTCCTCTTTTGTTCTTGGATTTTCTGTTAGAACAAATAATTATTCTCTAAAGTTCTACTAGGATAGACTTACTTGAGTTACCACTCTTCCATGAGTCTGGTGAATTCTCAGTTTAGACTAGTTCAAATTTGATGAGTTTTTGTAATCCAAAGGCTCTCAATGATCAACTTTGCTATTTATACAAAGTTGATCCATGGAATAAATCAATCAGTTAATTGATCTTCTCTACAAGTCTTGTGATGTGTTGCAGAACTATTTCCTTCTTTCAATAGAATATTGTTTTCTAACATGGTACTAGAGCTATGATAGTTCTTTGCAAGCATTCGAGTTTTCGAAGCTCTTCTTTTTTCAAGATCTAGTTCATTTGTTTTTGGATAAATTTTTTGGACTTTAATCAACTTGCTTGAAAGTTGTGAAGTAGTC
Organism: Wollemia nobilis; assembly: GCA_028583015.1. NCBI lineage: Eukaryota > Viridiplantae > Streptophyta > Pinopsida > Araucariales > Araucariaceae > Wollemia > Wollemia nobilis. The sequence continues at coordinate 6,710,790 of JAQPPZ010016710.1, read as the reverse complement.
ATTTTTAACCATAATTTTTTTCAACAACATTTTTTTTGTTGAAAAATATATATTTAAGCAATTTGTTTTCAACCTGTTAAAATCATAGCATGAGGGATATATTGTAAAATATCTTCTAGTATTAAGAGCTATAAAGCTATATTCTATAGGCATGCTTCCCAAATAAATTTTAGTAGCCTTCATGTCCTTCTACAAGATAGCCTCCCCTAACCTTTAAAGGGGTCATTTATTTATAAAAAAAATTATTTCTCATTTTTGAATGGGTTGAATTCGCTCTCCTTTCGAGAACGAATCTTCAAAACTACCATATTGTAGTTTAAAGTGCTCTCTATAATTGTGATTCATATTCATGCTCTTTCCCTTTGTGCCTCACACATATTTTTAATAGGCACTCCAAAGTTCCTTATTAACTTTGGAAACTCTTTTCTGTCTCTAGACAACCATTGCCAGTGCTCTAGTTTGTTTGTTCCTTTTGAGAGTTGGGCTTTATACTATTGGACTCGACATGCCCATCCTTTGAGCTCCTATATTCATTGATTGGTGTTTATTCTTCCTCAAAGTACCTGACTAAGTTCTAAATAGTGAGCCTCTCCCTCGAGTGGTCCTTCTGAGAACAAATTTTGCACTACTAGTTGAGACGAGCTTGCACTGTCAGTTCCTAATGTCTCATTGATGTAAAAAAACTTGCACTACCAGCTATCCAATCTTACACTGCCAGTTGATATGAGCATGCACTATCAGTTTCTAATATTTCACTGAAGTAAACGAACTTGCATTTCCAGTTGAGATGAGCTTCCACTATCACTTGGCCCTTAATCCTGGTCTCTCTCCTATCGAGGTAATCCTATTTATATCCAACCCATATTCATCTTTAGGTATATTGCAATTGTTTTTTCTATAACTTCTTTTTTTTACAAAAATATCAAAGCTCACGTATTTCAAATAGTAACATATTACGAGGTCTCTCATGTTGTTTATTTTATATGAATCTCTATTTTTGCAAAATATCCATTTTGACTTCATTGCAACTAAGGATAGAGCATTTTTTTGGGGTATTTGATAAAATTTTCTGCATGAAGATACCATTACCTTGAATAGAATATGGCACATGAAACATAATGCATTACCTTCGCATTATATTTCATGGTGCAACCCAAAGCTAACGCATTTCATTTTGTTGGTTTTAAGTAACACTTGTTTTTGCAGGAGCTCCATTTTGTTTGGTAGTGAAGACACTTTTCAAAGGAAATGTTCACCTTCATTGCAATTAAGTTTGGTGTGTTTTTCTTACACTTGTCTTTTTCAAGAAACCTCCATTTCGTTTGGCAATGAAGACTCCATTTCATTTGGTAGAAATACTCCATTTAGTTTGGCAGCGAAGTCTCCATTTTGTTTGGCTAGAATACTCCATCGTTTGGCAGCGAAACAAAAATTCAAAGGGTGACTTTGTACTGTTTCAAGGTGCACCTCTATCCTCGAAATTTGATACAATTTACATCACTCTCTCCATAGCATTCATTGCATGCATGATGATTTGAACAATAGCGCTCATCAGCACTTCATAAGGAATCCTTTTAATGCACAAGCATTACTCTTAATAAGTTTTGTATCTTGCTTAAAATATTCTGACTTCTTTTAATTTTTTTTCAAAGGCTATCTTCGAAAAAAAGTGAAAAAGTCCATTGTAACCTAATAAATATAAATCTTATTTTTGGGGGGATTAAAGGTGCTAGTTATTTAACCTATGGTTTTCTTTTGAGGGGGGTTTAATTTTTTGTCTATCTTCATTGTCAACTCTAGTAGATATTTTTTTGTGGCAACCTCCTTTTTTTCCAATTCTTGCGTGTTGCTTCATTCTACTTATTTCAGCTTATTCTGCATTTTAACTATATACATAAAGAAGTTTCTCTCAAAAATTAAAGCAAGCACTCAAATATACTCAAAATTAATAAAAAATTTCATTCTTCAAAATAAATTGCCTATGTTCCACATACCACTATCCTCATAAAAAATTATATTTTTCCTCATGTAAGGGTGGGTTTTCTTTGAGATACTTGGTAAACAGGTCTGGAAATTTAATATTTTACTCCAAAAGCATATGTTCCATGTATAAATTCAAATCATTACTTATAGTTTCCCTCACGTATGGATGGGTATTGAGAAGAATAGATATCAAGGCCTGGACATTTTCTTCTTGCATCATATGCAATTTCAATATATCTAATATCCTCAATTACTTACAGTTTCCCTCTCATTAGGGCGGGTAATTTAAGGAGATAGATATTAATAAATCTTATATATCCTTCTTTTAAAATCCATTCCATTTGAAGTAAAAGGAGGGAATTATTGGTTCACTTCAAATTTATTTTGCAAAATAAATATGATTGATCCACTCACCCCTCATAACTATCATACATGGAAACTCAAAATATTAAATCTCATTTGTTAAAATGGGCTCACACACTTGCTAGAAGAGAAGCAACCTGAATTTGAAAAGGAATATAAAAATTTTGTTCATAAAGGAAAGATGTATGAGACAATGGGAATTATAAGCACTAATGTAAATGAAAGCTTATGGTTGCACATAACGGATTGTAAAACTCCTTATGAAAGTTGGGAGAAACTAAAGGACTTGTTTGGTAAAGTAGATAAAATAATTTCAATGTAGCTAGAAGCAAATAGGAAAAGCCTTAAATATTTAAGGCAAGACTATAAAATATTCATCAAAATATTGGGTTCTATATTCAAAAGCAACTCATCACATGACTTCGATTCATTCACTTCAATCTCCTCAAGTTCAACATGTATCATAGAATTTGGTGACTCATCCTTTATCCTAGTCAAAGGAAAATGTGACATATCCATTGATGGTGGTTGTATCAATAATTTTCTCTATGTACCAAACATTTCCACAAATCTCCTCTTTGTCTATCAGATTTTTACTTCTGGAAAATGCAAAATAGTTCTCTTCTCTCCAATAGGAGTTGAGATAAGAGACTTTCAATACCCAAACTCCTACATAGCAAAAGGAGATATTGATCACATCACTCGTCTATTTCACTTCAAAGGATTCAAAAATTTAGAATGAGCCTCTTATTTTGTTGCTCATGGAGATCTTGAAAGCAAAATTTGGCATGAAATATTTGGACATCGCAGTTATAACTACCTAAAGGAATTAAACACCCATGAAATTGTAACAATATTACCTCAAATCTCTTCTATTTATGGAGTATGTCCTAGATGTGCTCTTGGAAAGAAACATCAAGATCCTTTCCACCCAAGTGGTTCTCTAAAAGCCTCATCCCCTCTAGAGTTAATCCATAGTGACTTGATGGTCTTCCCAGAACCTTATTTCAAAGGAGAAAAATATACCTTAACCTTCATTAATGATTTTTCCAAAAGAACTTGGGTCTACTTCCTAAAACACAAAAGTGATGTTCTATCCCACTTCAAAATATTCAAAGCCTTAGTTGAAAATTAGGCCCCTTGCAAAATCAAGAAACTTCGTACAGATAATGGAGGGGAATAATTCAGTAATGAGTTCTCAAGATTTCTATTAATTCATGGTATAATTCATGAACATTCTATCTCCCATAATCCATAGAAAAATTTTATTGCAGAGAGAAAAATAGAACTTCAAAGGAAATGGAAAACTATATGCTTCACTCAAGAGATCTTCCAAATGTTTTTTTGGCTGAGGCAATTAATTGTACAAAATATATTCAAAACCACACACCTCACAAAGCTCTTGACCATTTGACTCTCGAGGAAGCATGCACTGGATCAAAACCTGATGTCTCTTTCTTCAAAAAATTTGGGTGTACTACTCTGGCACATATCCCAAAGAAGAAAAGGAAGGCTCTAGATAAAAAAAGCAAATAGCTTATCTTTTTTGGTTATTGTGAGGAAATGAAAGCATACAGGCTTCTTGATCCCACAACTCATGAGGTATTTTTCATAGAAATGTTCAATTTTATGAAACATTCCCTAATAAAGATCCTCAACCATCCTCTTCCAACATTATTTCTCTTGATCCATCCCCAATATTAGAGCCTCAATATAATGAAGATCCCATTTTGGAGATAAATGATCAAAATGACCAAAATGAGGATCCTATTCTCCAAACTCCAACTCAAAGTCTTGCCACTCCAATTACTCCTTCAACAATGCTAAAATGGGCCTGAACCATAGTTGAAGAAGCCACTCCTTACATCCAAAATCTTCCATCATCCAGAATAGGTATTTCCAAAGGCTTCGATATTGTCTGTCAGTCCATTTCCATAGATCCTCAATCCTTCAAAGAAGCCACTAGTATTAAAGAATGGGATGATGCCATGGAGAATTGTTTCTCTTCCTTAATCAAAAACAAAACTTGGGATTTAGTTCCTCTACATAAAGGAAGGAAGTTAGTTTGATGTAAATGGATTTACAGAACTAAATATGGACCTAATGGAAAAATTGACAAGCACAAAGCTCAATTGGTAGCTAAAGGTTTCTCACAAATTGAAGGTATTGATTATTCTGAAACCTTTGCACCAGTTGCAAAAATGGATTCTGTAAGGTTGGTAATTGCACTAGATGCTTCCCAAAAATGGCATGTTTTTCATATGGATGTTAAAAATGCTTTCCTACATGAGGACTTAAAAGAGGAAATATTCATTGAACAACCTACTATTTTCACTCAAAACTCCTCCCTTGTTTGTAGACTAATGAAATCTCTCTATGGCCTCAAACACACTCCTAGAGCTTGGTATGAAAAAATGAACTCCTTCCTTCTTTCCTCAGGTTTTTCTCATTGTGAGTCTGATGCCATAGTCTATATTTGTAGAGATGAAGAAAAAACCACCTTACTTGTTATCTATGTTGATGATCTTCTACTCACTGGTAGTGACATTTCTCACATTCAGACCATCAAAAATTCCCTCTCTAAAAAAATTGAAATGGCTGATCTGGATTTAGCTCATTACTTCCTTGGGATTCAAATAAATCAAACAGCTACAGGAATTTCATTGTCTCAATAGAAATACACTCTAGACCTTCTTCAACGGTTTAAAATGACTGATTATGAACCATATTTTACATCCTTTTATTTTGGAGTCACTCTAAGTACTTCCTGCACATCCCCTCTATGTGATTCTACTCTATACAAACAACTTGTAGGGAGCCTGTTATACCTCACTCATACTCACCCAGATATATCATATGTTGTTGGCTTGATATCTAGATTCTCACATCAACCTCATTTCAGCCATTGGCAAGTAGTAAAAATAATCCTATGCTACTTGCAAGGAACTACTCAATTTGGGCTATTATATGAAGGAAAATCCATGGATATCATTGGTTACACATATTTTTATTGGGCAGGTTCAGTAGAAGATAGATGTTCAACTTCTGGCTATATCTTTTATCTTGGTTCTTCACCAATTGCTTGGTCATGCAAAAAACAAGCAGTAGCATTATCATCTATAGAGGCAGAATATAGGGCAGCAGTTTTAGCAAGTTAGGAAGCTCTTTGGCTTCATCATATACTAAAAGAATTTAGTTTTTTTCCATGACAAACCTATTACTCTTTGGTGTGATAATCAGAGCACAATTCATATTGTCTATAATCTAGTTGAGCATCAATGCACCAAGCACATTGAAATTCACATGCACTTCATTAGGCAGCATATTCAGAGAGGGTAAATTCACTTGGCCTACATTCCCATAGAAAATCAAATTGTAGATATCTTCACCAAATCCTTTCCTTCTCCGTGATACATTCAGTTGTGAGAGAAACTTGGGGTAAGGCAGATGCACTAGAAACTACAAAAGAGATTTTTACCTCTCCTTTCTTCTTATTGTTATTTTTTCTTTGGAAGATGGTTTTTTCCCAAGTGGTTTTTTTTACCATATCTCCTATATTAATAACATTGTACATGAGTACCTCATCAGGCCATGTTTTCGGGACTCATTCCTTTTTGTTCAAGAGGACAATCTTCGCCATCCAAAGACATGCCTCTTCCTTTTATTTTTGATAGATGGTTTTTCCCATGTGGTTTTTACCATCTCTCCTATATGTAATATCATTGTACATGAGTACCTCATTAGGCCTAGTTTCCAGGACTCATTTTATTTTATTTTTTCAATTAGAACAATCTTCACCATCCTAAGACATACCTCTTATTTTTTCCTTTTGATAGATGGTTTTTTCCCATGTGGTTTTACCATCTATTCATAAGAATCATTGTACATGAGTACCTCATCAGGCCCTGTTGCTAGGACTCATTTATAACATTCACCCCTAGTATCACTTAAGGGGGGTGTTAGAATAAATAATTATTCTCTTAAGTTCTACTAGGATAGACTTACTTGAGTTACCACTCTTCCATGAGTTTGGTGAATTCTTAGTTTAGACTAATTCAGATTTGATGAGTTTTTGTAATCCAAAGGCTCTCAATGATCAACTTTTCTATTTATATAGAGTTGATCCATAGAATAAATCAATCAGTTCATTGAGCTTCTCTACAAGTCTTGTGATGTGTTGTAGAACTATTTCCTTCTTTCAATAGAATATTATTTTCTAACATTTTCTTCTAGGCATTTAAGAGCATCTTCATATTCTTATTCACTACTACCAAACCCATTATTTGTACAGTGATCTTCAAGATCAAAGTTACCACAAATAAAAAATTTGAGTATTTTTGGTTCTTTTCCAACATCTTCTTTTTCTACTACTAAAAATATAATTTCTTCTTCTTCACTATATGAGGATCTTTCATCACTATCACTTGAAACCTTACCTATCTTGTCCACATAGAAATTCTTCTTATTCCTTTGAAAAAAATTATTTTCATACTTGTTTTTTCCATACCTATTTTTCTTTTCATACCTGGATTTTCCTGCTTCCTTTTTCTTATGATCTTATTTCTCTTCCCTGCTATTACTTCCAGTTTCTAGATAGTTAGATGCATAGTTACCGTATTTACCACATTTGAAACACTTTACTATTTTTGTACCTTTGTGCCTTCTTTAGTTCTTATTGTTCCTTCCGCCATAGTTTACTTCTTCATCATTGGATGACTCATCACTTGAATATGGCTTCTTATATTTCATCTTCTTTGCTACTTTGAAGGTTACCTCTTTCTTGGGAATATGATCCTTTACTATTATCATCTCATAAGCTGTGAAATTTCCATGTAACTCATCCATAGTCAAATTTTCAATATCTCTTGTTTCTTCTATGGTTGAAACCTTTCCATCATACCTCATAGGAAGTGACCTTAAAACCTTTTGAGCAACATCGGATTCTTCAATTTTAAAATAAAGTCCTCGCATGGTGTTAACAACATCATCCACATGAAGTAAGTATGCAAAAATATCTTCCTCTTCTTTCATCTTCAAGTCTTCAAATGTCTTCTTGTAATTTTGCAATTTTACCATCTTGACCTTTTTATCTCCCTCATATGTTTGCTTCATTTTTTTCAAAAAAAAATTTGTTGATTTGCAATTCATAAATTTTATAAACTTTACTTCATGCAAACCACTTAATATTGCATTCATAGCCTTGGAATTATTCACATGCAAGAGCTTACCATATTTATCTATGGAAGGATTAGTTGTAGATGTATAATCCATCCTCAATTGATTGCCAAGTCTCATATCCTTGTACCATCAAGTAAGTCTTCATTCTAATGCTCTAGAAAGCATAATTGTTTCCATAAAACAATGGTATCTTATTTGATGAAGATCCACTCTAAGATGTCATATGTGTTCCTGTACACTCTTTATTCAATCTATTACACTCTTTCGAAGGAACCCACTATGATACCAATTGAAGAACACAAGCTTATACTAAGAGGGGGGTGAATAGTATAAGACCAACTTTCAAATTTCTTTCCCAAAAAATATTATCCAATATTATTAATGGCAATATCAATAGTAGTAATCAAAGCAATTCATAAATCATCACACATAATAGAGACACCAATTTAACGTGGTTCATCCAATGTGGGCTACTCCATGGAGAAAATATTTCTACTAAATTTTCTCAAAAAATATTCTTGGGAATCAATATCCTATTACAATTTTTATGGACCTCTATCCAAAGGAGACACTATCCCCTATGCTTTGATTTGTGGATCTCTCTCCATAGGAGAACTTTTTCTCATTTTCATTGGTTTGTGGAACTTGATCTAGAAAAACTCTATCTCCTCAACTGGTTTGTGGATCTCTCTCCATAGAAGAAATCTATCTTCCCAAATGGTTCATGGATCACTCTCCATAGGAGAACTCTTTTTCCTTGCTCTAGTTCATGGATCTCTATCCATAGGAGAACTCTATCCCCTCTACTTTGGCTGATGATATTCTAGAAGACTTCTGCCCCCACTATTATGGTTTGTGGATCTCTATTCATATAAGACCTCTATCCTCACTACCCTGGCTAATGGATCTCTATCCATAGGAGACCTTTGTCCTCTTTGCTTTGTCACCTCAAAATATTTCTCTCAACTCTATCTCAAATTTACACCAAACTATATCTCAAATTTGTTCCAAAATCTATCTCAATTTTGCATCAAACTCTATTCTAGGTCTAGCACAAATATTCTCCAACTCTACTCATAAATATTAACTAACCGTTGGCTCTTCAAGTTCAAACCAAATATCAAATAATAGATATTTGAAGAGTAAGTATAAGCCAGAAAGGAAGGAGGAGTAGCGATGAGCGAGAAGGTAGCGGCGGGAGGGCACGGGAGCGGGAGTGCCAGCACTGTGAACCTGGGCACCGACAAGTTGGAGGGCCAAAGCAAAGCAGAGGGAGGACAGTCAAAGAATGGAGGCTCGATAGAGTTACCTGAAGATGGAGGCAGATGTGGGAAGGATCTGCCTGACAAAGGGAGAGACTGCCAATAGAAATCGTATGCAGAGGTAGCGGCTTCTAAAACCCCAAATGGTATTTTCACTAAGGACCTCTTTCTATCCAGGGATGAACTGGACATCCCGGAGGAAATCCTATCAAGTTTTGTCGAATTTGAAAAATTTACCCTAATCGAGAAGTTTATTGGAGGGCATCCCGATATGGAGACCATCCGTAGGTGGGCGGTAGGAAAATGGCAAACCTCGGATCATATGGAGCTGGCTGCCCTATCCCGGGGTTTTTTCGTAATTAGGCTAAATAATGTGGAGGATTACTGTAAAATTTTGGCTAGGGGCCCTTGGTTTCTAGGACACAGGAGTCTCTTTCTTAGGAAGTGGGGGATGGATTTTAACCCCGAAACCTAGAGTATTAATATTGCCCCAATATGGGTTAGGCTACCGAACCTTCCCATTTTTTGCTGGCATGAAAATGTTATCAAGGGTATCGCCCATTCCATTGATGAGTTGGTCACCATTGACCCTCCCACTCAGGCCCAAACCAGATTTTTCCAAGCTTGCTTCTATGTCCTGGCGGATTTGGAGGCAAACCTTCCATCCTCCATCACTCTTTGGTCTGGAGGCTCCGTTCTTCATAAGCAAGTCATTAACTACAAAAATAAATTGGCCTTTTGCCCCCAGTGTAGTTCCCAGGGGCATCTTCAGTCAAATTGTCCTCTTCAAAAGCCGAGGATGAAGGGTGGGGCTTCTGGAAACCCCCCGGAGCAAGAAGGAAAACAACTAAAACACCCTGTAGTGATAGTGCCTGAGTCTCTAGATCCTTCTAGGGTTCTCCCCGAGTCGGACGTCATTCTGTGCAATGCAAGTTCCCAACCAGAACCTCAAGTGGAAAAGGATCAGTCTCCTTCTCGTATGTCTGCTCAGGCTGATTCCCCTATTTGTCAAAACCAAAAACCTCTCGAGTCCCTACTGGAAGAGTATCTGCTAGGCAAGAGGGACGAACAACATGGCAACATTAGTCCATGAAACACTAGAAGCCAAAATCAAGGGGTGGATTTCGGTTGTGAAAGAAAATAGGGGTGACCTCCTAACAAAGAAAGAAGGGATAAGGAAACGGCAACAGACATTGCAAATGGATCCCAACGGTTGCTTTTTCAAGAATATTTCGACTCCCTGGTGGGTGATTCGCCTATCCCAAAACCTCCCATCCAGCAAGGAAAGGGAGGCAAGAAAGTCTTTAAAATGTCCAGATGAAAATCCTCTCATGGAATGTGAGAGGTCTTAACGGAGTGGCCAAACGTAGGGTGGTGGCCGATCTCCGAAATAAGTCTAACCCATCCATCCTCATTTTGTAGGAGACTAAGTCTGATGCCTCTACCTCTGTCAAGGTTTCCAGGACCATTTGGCCCAAGGCCAAATTCCTTTCCAGCCCTACAATAGGTTTTTTAGGTGGTCTCATGGTGCTGTGGGACTCTGACAAGGTCGAGGGTAGTCTTCTATCAGCTTCCATCAGGACTGTCAATGTCTTGTTTCACTCCAAGGTTGATAATTTTTCATGGATTTTGACCAATGTTTACACCTCGAACTCTGCTTCGGAGCGAGCTGAGTTGTGGAAAACCATCTCTCTGATGAGGGAAATTTTTAGTGACTTCCCGTGGGTTGTGGGAGGGGATTTCAATTGCCCTCTTCATCCCTCTAAAAATAAGGGAGGCACTGAGCTGGCTAGTAATAGCATCGAGGATTTCAGAGATTTTGTTTCGTCCAATAATTTTCTAGACATCGAACTTAAGGGGGCATCCTTCACCTGGAGCAACAGGAGGATTGGAAGCAATCTCATCCAAGTCAAGCTCGAACAGTTCCTCATTTCCCATGAAGTTATTCCCTTCCTTGATGCTGCAACTCTCTCAGCTTTGCCAAGAATCGGATCGGACCATAATCCCATTATGTTAGAGGCCACTGGTGGGCCTAGGTTTAAGATCCCTTTCAGATTTGAGTCCATGTGGATTTCCCACAAGGATTTCAAACAGTTGGTTTCAAAATGGTGGTAGGTGACGGTGGTTGGTTCAACGTCCAAAATACTGGCCCTAAAACTTAAGATGATTAAAAATAACTTAAAGGCGTGGAATAAGGATGTTTTTGGCAACATTTTTTAGTCTAAAATGTCCATCTCTGAGTGCTTGAAGATTTTAGAGGAAAATATGGAGGTCGAAGGGTATTCTGAAGGCCTCAGAGAGGAGGAACAGAGCCTCCTGGTGGACTATCATTCCATTCTTACCAGTGAGGAAACGTTTTGGCATCAGAAGTCTAGGGATCTCTGGCTGAAGAGTAGTGATTCAAATTCAAAGTTTTTCCATGAATCTACCATGAGACACAGGGGGGCCAATAGGATCAGATAGGTGTTGTGTAAGGATGGGCGCACTACCAAGGAGATTGAGGAAATTCAAAGCAAAGTAGTCGATTTCTTCCAGGATTTGTTGGGTGCTCCTCCTGATAGCATCCTCCAAGTTCAAAAATCCTTGCTTGCTAATTTCCCTACCAAATTCCCCCATGAGAAAAGTATTAAACTCCTGGAACCTTTTTCCCATTTTGAGATTAAGGATGCTCTTTTTTCCATGCAACCAGATAAGGCCCCCGGGCCTGATGGGTTCCCCCCCTGATTCTTTCAAATTATGTGGGATGTTGTGGGGCCTGATGTCTATGAGGCTATCTTAGAAATCCAAGCATCAAGATCCATCCATCCGAAGCTCAACTCTACCTTCCTAGCTCTCATTCCTAAGTCACCCGCCTGCAAAAGTTTTTCTGACTATCGTCCCATAAGCCTCTGCAATGTTTTCTACAAGATTCTTACCAAGACCATTGCCAATCGTCTGAGATCCCTCCTCCCCTATTTGGTAGGTTCAGATCAGGGAAGCACTATTAAGGGTAGAAACATCCTTGACGATGTCATTACTATTACTATTCACAAAACCCTCCATACTGCCCAATGTTCCAAGAATGCTACGCTTTTCCTTAAACTAGACATGAATAAAGCTTTTGACAAAGTGGACAGGAGGTTCCTCTGTGTTGTCCTTTGCAATTTGGGCTTCCATCATCACTGGATTGACCTTGTGAACAGTTGCATTTCCACTCCATCCTTTTTTGTGCTGATCAACAAGTCCCCCACTGGATTCTTCCAGAGTGCTCGTGGCCTCAGACAAGGTGATCCTTTGTCTCCTATTTTATTCATTCTTTTGGTAGAGGTCCTTAGCTGGTCTTTGAATCAATCCCTCTATCGAAGCAAGACTTTTGGCATTCTGCCTACTTCCAGAGTTGATCCTGTCACTCACCAACAGTTTGTGGATGACACGCTCATATCCACTAGAGCGTCTGTCACTCAAGCCAAATCTATCAAGCGCATTCTATCCCGGTATGAGAAGGCTTTTGGCCAAAAAGTTAATTATTTGAAGAGCAAAATTTATTTTGTTAATACCCCTCTGCGTAGGCAAATTCGCATTGCCAAAATCCTCGAATGCACTATTGATTCCATGCTTGCAACTTATTTGGGGTTGTCGCTAGTTTGCAATGGGTGAAGCAATGGGAACATCTGGAATTTTATTTTGGAATGACTTCATAAGAAACTCAACACTTGGAAAGGAAAATTGCTATCTCAAGCTGGGAAGGCAACCCTCACCAAAGCCTATCTTCAAGGAATTCCCACCTATTTCATGTCTATTTTCATGCTTCCTGTGTTTATCCATTCCAAAATCGAGCAGATTCAAAGGAATTTTCTCTGGTCCGACAGCGAAGAAAAATCCGGAATTCCTCTGGTTGTATGGGATAAGGTTTGCCTTCGAAAGGACTAAGGGGGCATGGGATTGAGAAGATCAAAGCTCATGAACACTGCCTTAATTGCCAAACATGCTTGGAGAATTCTTTTTCGTGTAAAAGCTTTCTCGTTTGGGGTTTTTTTCTCTTTCGGCGGGGGCCTTGGAACAAACCTCCTTTGGGGTGGATCAAACTTAATTTTGATGGGGCTGCTAAAGGCAACCCGGGGCCCGCTGGTTCTAGGGGGCTTGTCAAGGACCATAATGGGAAGTTGATCTTGGCCTACTGTGAAAATCTGGGCCCTCAGACCAATCATTTTTCCGAAGCCCGTGGTGTGTTGAAAGGGTTGTAGGTCATATCGAATGATCCTAGGCCTTTAATTATTGAAGGCGATTCTCTAAAAATTATCAACTACCTTTGTGGCTCTAAAGACCCATCATGGCGGGTCCTGAATATCATCCTCGAGGCTAGGATGCTCCTCTCTCGATGTGCCAGGTGGGAGGCGGGGCACATCTACAGAGAAGGTAACCGGGTGGTGGATCACTTGGCCAACAAAGGACTGATGACCATGTGCCTGGTTGTTTTGCGTTCTCATTTCCCAATCGAGGTGGATAGTTTGGCCAAGGCAGATATTCCCTCATGATGAAGAATTTGTATCATAGGTCTTCTCCCAAAGTTTTTTGATATATTGTCTTTGGCTATTATTCTATTTTAATGTATTTCAAGATCAAGATTTCTAGGACTGTCCGCGTCTTCTGGGGCCCTCGAGCATTTTGTATTTCCCTATCCTTTTTATGAAATGCTCTATTTACCCAGCCATCCGGCATGAAATATCTTTTAGCAAGGCTTATTTTGTACATAAGGTTTTGGGATCCTTTATAAAAACCCACAATTAATCTATTATTATAATTAACAAAAAAAAATATTAACTAACCGTTGTCTCAAATATGTCCTCAATCCTTAACACAAATCTTGATCAAATCATCAATCAACTCTATTTAGATCTACCCCAAGCCTTAACACAAATCTTGAACAAATTATCAATCAACTCTACTTAGATCTACCCCAAGCCTTAACACGAAGCTTGAACAAGTCAACCCTAATATTAATTCTATTTCAATTATTCACAATACTTTCTCAAATCTACCTTCAAGTAATCTCAAGAACTTGCTCAATTCTACCTTCAAGTCCTCTCAATAACTTGCTCAATTTTACCTTCAAGTCCTCTCAAGAACTTTCTCAATTCTACCTTCAAGTCCTCTCAAGAACTTGCTCAATTCTACCTTCAAGTCCTCTCAAGAACTTGCTCAATTCTACTCTCAAGCCTTCACAAACACTTGCTCAAATATTCTCTAACATATACTAAAAATAGCTTACAAGATATGTTCAGTCAATTTCAAATCTTGCACACAATGCTATCAAAATGCTTTGTCTAATCTTCAAAGTAATTTCTTTAACTTGAAGTAGTTTAGACATATACTATCCATCATTTAACCTTTGGAAAATATAGAGAATAATATGCACTTGCAAATAGCTCAATATGTTCTACCCAATCATTAAGTTTATCACTTTCACATGTCTTACTTTTATTGCTCTTTTAAAGATAGATCCAATCTAGCACATGACACCTATCTTTTTGATTTACACATTCACTTTCAATATCACCCAAAACCAATGCTCAAGAAGTTTCACTCAATCATTCAACCAATGAAGCACAAATTTCTCATAAACCCTAAATAAGTGATTTCACACTTCTTCCAATAAAGAGCACAATATAGGTCTCAAACCCTAACTCAAATGATTCATAATCTCTATCTCAAATGTTCTAAAAAATATTCAACAATGAAGCACATAAGATTCACTCAATTATTTCCAACAATGCTTATCAAACAGTTCTTTTGACTCCACCTTATCTTTCATAAAATTCATTCCAACAAACACTTAAAACAAAGGATGATGTGCCCATACCTTTTTGCTTTGATGGAGATATGTCTTCAAAACTTGTCTCACTCACAACCAATTCCTTTTGTGCCAATTCAAGGTTAGATAGCAATAGTCTATCTCAAAACCTCCACATGAATATTCCACCTCAATAGATATTTCACCATACAAATATTAATAAAATGCCAAACCACTTATACACCTTATTACTCCTAACTTTGCCAATAAATTTCATCAACAAGAGTTACCAATTACATAAGAAAAAATTTCATTTACACCTTATATCTCCTACTTGTCATTAATGCATTTCCAAAAGATAAATAAAATATCACTTAACTTTTTATCCCAATGCATTAGCAAAACAAGTTGCCTTAATTTTTTCTCAAAAAGAAATTAATTTTGTAACCCTTTTATTGCAAAAATAAAAACCATTTAAAACACCTTATATCTCCCTAGCACATACCTTAGCCACCTTAGACCTTAGGGCATTATTTTTAATAAAAATTAATCTCTCTTTGATGTCGTCTATGGAGGGATTTTGAAATGTAGCAGTCTACCACCTGTCGTTAGGAGTTGAACCCATGCTACTTGCTGGACCTATGTCGTAGCTACCGCTAAGCTACCGTGTGGGCTAGCCAACCCACACGTAACCATAATGCATGATATCTCTTTTTTTATTTACCATCGGTGCAAAAATTCAATTTGACCACGTAGCCAAAAGGACCTTTGTGCAAATCAAACTCGTGGCTTCTACCTCCTACACCACTGTGTAAGCCTTGCTTTCCAGCTCGACTGCCATATCACATGAGTGGGGACACACCCCATCCATGCTTTGACTAGACCTTCTGCACCAAAATTTGCGTTATCTCCTTTCTGTTTTCTCCATCGTTTCAAACATGTAATGCAAATACTTTGGAAGTTAATAATTCGAATACACCTTAGGCTTAGGCTAAACCTTATACTATTAATACACATGCTCTTCTCTATATTTGACGTCGACTTCTTTTTGCAATTCAAATTTTGGTATTTCAAATTTTAATTATTATATTTAATTATAATCATTTAAATCCAAAGGATTTAAATATTTAAAAACCTTTTGGGCCTTTTCTTTTTAGGGATCACCTTGCCACCATTACTGAATATTTTAACCTTTGCAAAATTACCACCAAGGTAATTTATAAATCCTTTCTCAAATATTATGGAGAGGTATTTCTTTCTTCTTGCTACCTTATACCTCATGTGCCATCAAGAGAAATATTTTCATCAATTTAGGATTTTAAACCTTTTGACATTAATCAACCTCTTGACATTAATTCTATCAAATTAGGACATCAAACCTCTTGACATCAATGACAACAAAACATGCTCAAATTTCCAATATTTTCCACATCAAATAAGAGAGTGACCCTTTCAATTTATGGTCAAATTGCATAAACTTTTTGGAAGGGTTAATATTATTAAAGTAAATATCACAAAATTTAAGCTTTGTTCTCTTAAGCTAGTTGAATTTGATACTATTGAGGACTATATTGGGAGATTCAAGGCTTTGAGGACAAATATTACATCTCTTGGAGATAAAAGGAAAGATAATATGGATGTGTTACTATTGTCCTTATTAAGATTTTCCTCCATTTCAAATGTTGAATCTAATGGTTTATATGATTCCTATGTTCTTGGAAACTTGAACACTCTTACTTTTGATTGGTTATCTCTCCTAGTTCACTTTTAGGTTGCAATATAAAATTATGGTGGAACTCCACACATACAGGCCCATGCATAGGAATTAAAATATAATGAAGCTAAGACCTAGGGATCCAAGGGTTAGGCTAATTATTTTAAGATAATGAAGACCACTTGTAGATACTATAAGAGGGAGGGAGATCCAACAAATAATTACTTGCTAAAGTTGCAAAGGATTGAAGATAGTTCTTGAAGTTGGGTGAACATCTTCTAGATGATGAGGGAGATTTGAAAGGATCTACAAACTGTAGATTCCAACTAGAGATTCCATTATAGAGGGAATATTTATTGTCTCTAGTGTCTTCTCTTCTTGGCCTATCAATTTATACTATGGAGGGGTTTTGAAATTGTAATATGATTCATGACTAAGATCCAACATTGTGTGATGTATTAAATAGGCCTAAGGGCATTTCATTGTACAACATATTAATTAATTTGTAATATTTTATTATATAGGCCCTATGGGTCATGGTTAACCTTGTTATGTTTAAACCATATTTATAACTTGTAATTAACCTAAATCCTTCTTTCTATGTCAAATTTAGTTAAACTTTATGATGTTGTTAGGTTTTTCGTAGTGTTATAAATAACCCCTTCACACTCCTTATTTTGATCATAAGAGTGTTGTGTATTTTTATCTATGGATACTAGTGAATATTTATGGTACCTATAGGTAACCTCCAAAATAAAATATTTATCTCATTTTCTTCATTTCATATATTTATTCTTTTTATATAAAATTTGAGTATATGGATCACTTTTGTTCATTTCTAAAAAATATTGTGAATTCTAGCATAAAAATATAAGGTTTGATTAATCATAGTAAACATGGTCTATCCTAATACACTTTTATGGACCTAAGAGATGTTCTAGATGATCTAATGGTATTCCTAATCTAGTTAGTTGCATAATTAGGGTAGGATTATAAGGTATCTAAGTATTATGAACCTCGATAATTGTCATCCCCTTACATAGGTATCCATAAACTATGAATTGGTTATAACTTATAAATTACTCATCTTTACATTTTACCATTTGAATTTTATTTTAGCACTTTCTTAGTATATAAAAATTATCGCATATGGATAGTATTTATGATGTATGCATCTTTATGTCTGATTCCTATGACTATCAACCAAAAGTGATAGGGTTGATGTATGAATTGATATGCTTAATAAGTATAATATATTAGCATATAAGCTAGAAAGGATTGAATATTTCTATATAAAAGAGGATTTTATAAACGGCAACAATCATATAAAGTATTGGATATAGTAAAAAAAACAATAATATGAATATTAAAATAAAATAGATATTCTTTTCTTTTACCTTCACTCCTACAATATGATTTTGAAAGATACAAGAAACTTACAAATCAGAACATTCATATCCAATAGTGTTTCATATATAATAATAAAAGTATTCTTATTACTAAGGACTTAAATTAGATTTTTAAATTGGATTCCTCTCTATATAATTATCTTAATTATTTTGGATACTCGAGAAGGTTGACCTCAGATATAGTAGCAAGCATAGAAAATATATTATATATTTGTGCATGTAAAGTAGGTAAGTGCTCTTGCAATCAATGGATGAATAATTACCTTATATAAGGTAGTAGGTGTTGAGTGATTTCTATCTTGTCATGGAAACTATGCCTGTCATTACCATGGATCACATACAATTGCTTAATCAAATAAGTAATGTACCATAAATTATCATGTCTGTCATAAATTGATATTGTTAAAAAATTTAATCTATAATTTTATGAGCCTTCTTAGATGTTTAATCTAAACTTGTTATGATCATGTCTTATTCCCCAAGGTTTATTTGGTTGGGATCACCATATGTATATATTTGTAATATTTTCATAGTATAATTTTTCATGTAGTATTTTAGCTAATTTATACACAATGTCATATTATCTAAAAACTAAAGCAAATCCACCAATGTGAGCACTCAAGACTTGATAACATTTATAGCATAGATGAGGATCTCATGTCTATGACACCTGTATTTTGTTGTATAATCTAATAAACTATTTTAAATACTTAAAACTAAAAATTGTATGATGACATTATCTATATCCATACAATAGGTGTCACCACTAAGATTATGATTGATAACAAGTTTATTAATGCATCCATTTGTATTAATGGTTTGTAAAATGTAAAGAAGATTTAGTATGGGTTGCAATAAGCTTAATGGCCATTTAACCTTAGATAATATAAAGTACAAGAATATTTAATCTCTAAATGTTATAGAAAAATTCTTTATGAGGATCTTCACCAAATTTTATCCATTGGAATTCTTATAGGTTATTTATTTGGCATAAAATAATTTTAGAGGTGGATTTTCTAATTTTTTCATAAATCTACAAGATCTTATATCCCTTACCCTTGCTAATATTTATACCCTAATAAGTCATAAATCTAAAACTCATGGAGGTATATTTGGTTATATATAATTGGTTCTTAATAGTAGTCCCATATTTTGTTAACCTTTCAAACATGGTTCTTATAGAACACTTTTCTAAAATTTTAAATTGATGTCTTTCAATATCTACTAACTCAAGTTATATGTAAACAATATTAGTGGAAACCATCCCTAAAATTTTAAACTACTAAAATTTTCTGAAGCATCATAGAATATGTTGAGTCCAATATTTTAGGAAAGGTTGGCAATTTGATAATGTCGATATAAGTTATATTTAGTCTTCTTAAAAGCTTTGAAAAACTTATATATATATATATATATATATATATATATATATATATTTTTTTTATATATATATATATATAAAAAAAGGGGTTATTAATATATCAAAATATATAATGGTCCCACTATAACAAAATTTTGGTAGTTCGTCTGTGTCCAAATTTATTAATGTCATAGAGAACTAGTCCAAATTTCTCCTACTAAAAGACATGTACAGAGGAGGAAATCTATACAAATTTGTTATTTTTGATAACATTTTGATAGTAGAGATACATAAATATTATGGGGATTATAATATTTTATGTTTCAAAGTCAATATGATAACCTGAATGACTATTCATATAATTACTTTTAACTAACAAAGAAGATATTGCCAATGAGAATGTCTTTCCTTAAAGTTGATGATGCACTTAGCTTCATATACATATCTATATAAGGATCAATTCCACAACTCAAAAAATTATATGTTTGAACCACTTTACAGAGAAATATATAATAATTTAGTAGGAAAAGTTACTTGAAACATTCATCTTAATTCTAGGAAAGTTATTCAGTAAATTATTTTGGCTCACTTCTCTTGATTAGTTTTATTAATTCTATTGGATGTTGTGTATCACTATTATGAAGCAAAATTAAAACATTTTAGGAACTTAATAATATCAATATAATATTTTTAATGTGCAACTCCTATCATGATGACAACCAAAAATGGATTAATATATAAATCCATTTATAGTTTTTTTTTAATAATTAGGTAATTGAAGTTGTATAATATTGTAAAAGAATGATTATTTAGAAGTCACACGTAAAAAAGAGCCTTTGATATCATTAATTTTTAACCAAAATTTCAATCAAAGGCATAAATACCTTCATGATCGTGCAAATAAATCATGTCCTACATTAAAATAAAACACCCAATAAGTCCAAGTATATTTACATTCATCTAAATAAACTAAATCATACTTTTAAAATAAGGCAATATATAATTCCCATATAAGTAAGTGAACTCAAAAATGAATGTTCGTGTAATGATCCATATGATATTCTATTAATCCATGTAGGATAAATGCAAACATATAAAAATTCATGATCTATCATAGGTACCATTTTCATGATCAAATATTATACAAGAAATAAATTTTATGGAAGAGATAATGTCATAATGAATCTTATTATCAATGAATGATGTAAAAACTTTGGGATAATAAATCTCATACAAATATAGTGAAGATGACAATATTTCACATGATTATAGATATGATAGAAGCTAATCATGTATTACATTCCAAATGGGTTTTCTTTCTTGTTCTTTTTGTTACGGATAATTTTTTTTATTTCTATTGTGTTCTTCGTGTTTGGACATGTTTAATGCATTTTTTTTATTTTTTTCTAGTGTAGTGTCTTTTTTTGGTGGAAAATATTAATTACTTTTTTAAGTTTTAAGGCCCTAATGAAGATATACTACTAACCCATAGCAGTAGTTTTGTAGCCACAATGGTGGCAATACAATCACTTTGGAAAACATGTAACCAAGTCTTTATAAGAATATTTTTACATTATTTTTGTAGAAAAGAGACAACCCATGGAAAGAAAAAAATATATGCCAGGAAGATATTGCTTACATATTTTTGAAGTTGTTTTGGATTTGGCACATAAGATGGCATGCTAAAATTTTGTAAATATTTGCTATATTTTTAATCATGGTTTTCATAAATTTGTAATTTTTTTCTAGAAATGTGATACTTTTTTGCCTGGTTTTTTATAAATTTTTAAATCATAAATTTTATAATCAAGGGAAGACTAGAAAATTTTATCTTACACCTCAAAAAAAATTCTAATACTGCTATAGCGATGGAAAATCTCTTATAGGAAAACTAGGTATGAAAGTAGGTAGAAATATAGATGGTGTAATGATGAGAAATGACACTTGGCCATCATTCATACTCTATAAATTATCTTTCACTTGGTTAAAATAAAGTCTAATTTTATGATGGATATCATGAAATGCACTATATAGAGACCTACCACTATATGGTAGGAGAGTAAGAAGATTCCCAAGGGTCTTATGTATAGAATAGAAAATTAACGTACTTAGGAGGATGAGCCTCCAAAGTAGTTCCATCAAGAGTGTATGCAATGTAATGGTTGATACATCAACCTTAAGAATAATATACAATGAATTCCATTTATGAGAATAATTACCTTTGTTACCACAAGTAATACTTTATCATATATATATATATATATATATATATATATATATATATATATATATATATATATATATATATATATATATATATATATATATCTTAGAATATCTAGCTTTAATATATACCTTAGGTTAGGAAATAGGACTAGTAGAGTTCGATCTATAATTAGATATGATATATATAGGTGAGCACTTTGGGTATGGAGTACGACTAAGGGGACTATTATGAAGAGGATTAGGAGTTAGACTTCTTCCGCACATAGTACTAGGAGACCTCCTAGGAGAATGGTTATATTTTCATTCAAACACATCACATTTTTTGTAGGATTCATTAAGGCCATCTTTAGATCTATCTACCACTTTGGGAAGAAGTAGCTCATGATATTGTATAAGGTATTTTTTATTTATTATATTTGCATTCCTAAATTTTTATATTTTTATATTTTATACTCTTGATAATATTTCTCTTTATCTTTCAAGAGTTCCACATAAGTATCATCATCTATAATCTTAGAATAAGTATAATTTTATTTTTTGACTACCCTAGGAAACTCTTCTAGGATAACCTTAGGAGGACTTTTGACCAATGGTATGAATACCATGACTTTGAGCCTTATATGCATTATATGAACACCTAATATGCATGCATACAAATATTCACCTACCCTCTTCATTGAAATATTCAACATTTTTTGTTTGAACAAGGATTTTTTGGGCCTTGGAGTAGTTTTTAATTAGGTTTTTGTAAATTTTAAGATTGTAGTTTGTTGGATGTTGTGGATTATCACTTATAGCAAAGTGTTTAACAATAAAATAATTTGTTAGTCACTCACAACATCATTGAAATCCATTGCAATAAGAATATGTGCCCAATGTCTATGCCATGTGGAGAGTGCAAAGTCTAGAAGTTTTGAGAGCATGGGAAGTGGCTCAAAGGATAACCACTAAGGTTTTTCTATGATCAGCTCCTTAATATATAGAATTTTTGATGCTCACTTCTCCCCCATTTTCCCAAGCTCAAATTTGGGTATTTATACAATCAATTCAAAATCTCCCTTTGCCCTAAGATAGGTAGAAACTTGAAACTTGCAATGCTCCTTGGCTTGAGGTATCATTTTGTATTTATGTCTAGTAGGCTCAAGGTTGGTTTAGAGTTCTTTCACACTGAATGCTTTGTAGTCTGGTAGTTCCTCTCAAACATCACATTTATAAGCCTTTCCTCATTTGGAAATATAGATTTTAGTGATGATTGCAGGGATAAATTTTACTTGGTATGTGTTGAGTGATATTTTTTCTCGATTACGAAAATACACTCACAGTTAGGATCTTGTTAAGCAATCCTCTCTTGCAAAGAAATAATTAGTTTCTCCAAGGTTCTATTTGATTAATGTTTAAAACATGCTTGTATGCTTGAAAAAGTGAAAATAGTGATGTAACTCCTCAGAGGTGCAAGTTACTATTAACAAAGGGTTTGTGGTTTGATATTTTATTTAAATAGTGAAAGTGTTATTGTTCATGAAATTGATTCCCCAAATGTAATATTAATAATCAAATATTGCCATTAAACCTTATGAAATGTAAATATTTGAATTTAACCTTAGAAAATTGATTTTAATTAAATTTATCCCAAATAATTAATGTTTAAACTTTTTTTTTAAGCAAAAAACCCCTTGTGGGGTCTCCTTGGCCTGAGAGACCACAAACAGGGGGTTCTACATCGTCAAAGTCACCCGGGAGTCACACCTAGCCCTGCCCGCACCAACATTATCAATTGGATTTTGGGTACCCAATTCAGCTTTTTGGTAGGGTGGAGATTTGAACTTGGGACCTCCCTTGGAGGATTGCCCTCTCCTCTCCAACTCACCTACAACACCTAGGTATTAATGTTTGAACTTTAATTATTATTTGGAAAATTTAATTAATTAAAACTTTAATGTTTATTTCAAAATGTGAAATACCGAGAGTTTAATAAAATGAAATAAACATTTACCCTAATGTAAAATTTGAAACTTTGCATAAAACTTAGGGTTTTGATTTTTTCATGAATGAAATTAAATAAAATGAAAAAGCTTGGGGTTAGGAAAGTAAATAAAAATGAAACAAAAATAAAATGCAGGTACATCCAAAATCTGTAAACAAAAATATTTCTGAAATAAAACCTAATTTAATTCAACCAAAATTAACACAGTTCAAATTAAATTAGATGCAATCTTCAAGGAAATTTGATTAACATATTCAATCATTTAAAAATGAAAATACCATCCGCATGCATATTTTCACCACAACAAAATGAATACATTATGAATAAAATTTGACATTAATACTTTCTCCAAAATACCTTTGTCCATAAAAAATGAAGCCTTCTCTGACAAGCAACCTAGGAGGAAACCTTTGGCAATGTCCTTCAATCCTTCTCTCTCGCTTCTCCAAAAATCTTCCGACCCTCTTCATGAGTTTCAATCAATTATTTATGATTTGAAGAATTTAGTTTATCAACTTGTTTGTTTAGTTGCTTTCGTTCCATAATAGTTCGTGAAACTAATTTTAAATTGTTATCCTTCAATTGTATCATCGAAATGATTTTCTAAAATCTATGGTAAGCAATTTCTATGTATGATATAATATATTTTTCATGTGGGCCTTCTTTATTGGAAACCTACTATTGACTATATACCCATCTATCCCATAAACCTCACCCCTTTGAATTATGTTTTGAGATTTATAATATTAGTTACTCCTTTAGAGTAATCAAAATGTATTTATCTACAAACCACATTGAGGATTCACTAGTGATTTTATGGGAATCAAACATCCTTAACATTAACATTTTGCCATATTGAGATTTTACCCTCACCACATATTTTCCACAAATAGTTTATTATTAATAGCAATTTATGTCTCATTTCTACCATATAATTATCAACAAGCCCATATCATTGTTAGGTTCTTCTATATGCTAACAATCTACCATAGTTGTGTATTATTTGATCAATTTAGGTAATATTTTGTGAATGTAACCTTGAATTCTCAAGCCCCTGCTTCTTCGGTTCACAATCAAAGTACTTTGCAATATTCTACTTTTCGATATTTCACACTTAAACCAGAATAAAAATAATCATAAATAGTTTCCTACGGGGCATTTGTTTGTAACAATGAATGATGCCATTTGGGACAATGGTGTAGCCTCCAAAAAATTGATTCCATCATAGTGGGAATAGTTTATTATTGCTCTGCAGATATTAGATAGGACTTTGGCATTAAATAAACATTTTCCTATAATATATGGCTATCATTTATTTGGCTAAAACACTCATCAAGTTATCCAAAATATCCCAATCATGGGAAATAATTAGAAGAAAATACTCATCATCCAACCCAATTGGACTTCCTTCTCCAATCATGTATCTCATTCATGTAGGATTACTAACACTGTCCATTCCATGTTTTCATCCATGCGATTCATTATTGTAAATTTTTCAGCTTGATATTGTTAACGTGATATACTTAGATATCTAAATCAGTTTGCTGATATATTTAATAAACACTTCTCACTCTTCAATTCTATCTTTGTGATATGCCACCTCTATGGTTGTGTATATGATGAAATAATGTTATCATCATGGATATTACTTCATCTCCTCTCATCTGGTTACTTCATTTACCTAAATGATTTATTTCGTGAATCCAATGAAAACACATAACCATGATGAGTGCACATCACCTTTATCAATAATATTTCATTATAATGATGTGTGATAGATCTCTCTATGCTTTCATTCAATCTCTCAATGATCATGCACGACAAATATCTCTATATTTTCATTTAATCTCCCATTGATCACGTGCGATAGATATCTCTATGTTTTAATTAAATATCTTGGTGATCATGTGCGATAGATCTTTCTACGTTTCATTCAATCTCTTGGTGATCATATTTATTTCAAAATTCTAAATCATGTACCTCTAGTGAATCATCAATGAGTAGCATCGTGGGCATTGCAGTGGGAAGTAGAGCAATCATCACCATGGAATATAACATTATCGTAGTAATAGGAAGTAATATCATCATTGTTGTGAAATGTAACATTGGCCATCACTTTTGAATGTGCCCAAACATTCTTGCTTGAAAAGATTGAAAAATCAAATTATGCAATATTTGAAAAACACCAATGTAATCATTATATTTTGCATAACTCCAAAACATAAGTTGATAAACCTTTAATTAAACCTTTGTGATAAACCTTTATCAATGTAAAAGATAAAATCATCTTGAATATAATGTGACAGCATGAATTCTTCCCTTTAACACAATGACATGAACTAAGAGTACTTTTCAATTTGTGACAAGTGTTCTATTTTAATATGTGACTTTTGCAAGAATGATTATGTTTAAAAAAATGTGGCAATAAGTCTACATTTCGACACTATCCTAATGACAATTAAATTCATAATAAAGGTCAAAACTATGCCAATACTAGACCTTCCAACAATGTTGATTTCTTTATGATGTCACAAATTCAAATTCAACCATAAACCAAAACTAAACCCTCACATGATCAAATCCTCTATGCAAAAATAAATTAACATTATTTTCAAAATTTCAAGTGGGTCCCCTAAATTGGGGTATGTTGTGCAATGGCAACAACAAATGGTGACTCTGGTAGAAAATGCTCCTAAGCATTTCGAATGAAGAACCCAATCTGAAACCAATAAAACCAAAGATCAAAAACAAAAATACATAGCAACATCTAGAGAAGATAGGGTGAAATAGCTTCAAAATAAAAATAAATGAAACATTCACTTCTACTTAGTGTGTGAACTGTGATTCATTTTGCACCCTTGAAACAATGCAAATTTTATCATTGAATTTGCATTTAGGCTATAGAAATATCACTCATTAATATGTGCCTCTGCATTGCTCCATTATTAGTCAAGCATCTATAGCTTTTGTGGAGATGACCTTGATCTCTTCTAGACCTTGCTCTACTGCCAGCCAAGCATCTATAGCCCTGGTAGATATTATCTGAATCACCTAGGCATTAAATAAATTTTGCATTTATATATTTTTTATTTCATCTAAACATTGCTCCACTACTGGTTAGGTGTCTATAGCTCTGGTGAATATTATATAAATCTTTTTTGTTGACTTAACTATTCTTTTGTTTTTCCTTGCTTTTTTGGATCAAGATTTGTATTGCTTTGCAAAATTTACCTATCGTCTGGGTTAGAGACCACTTAAGGCTAAAGATAGAGTATATTAGATTTTTGCCTTAATCTGCAAAACCAAAATGACTTTATCCTTCAAGATTTCAAAGAATACCCTTTAATATGATGTGATACATGTGGATATTTAGTAGAATATCTCATTGTTCCAAAGTTTCACTATCTTAGTCCAAAATCATAAGGATAATTACTAAACAATCTCATTCTCTTTTCCTTAATTTCATATGTTTTCAAAATAGGTAATCTATCCTACATGACAAAGGAATAAGTACCAACAAAGAGACCAAAATTTTATTGCAATTACAAAACACTACCTCAATTAGAGGAACCAAAATCAAAATATTTTACGAAAATGGGAACATAAACAAAACACAAAAAACTTGGCACAAATCTCTATTATTGACAGCCAAAATGGAAACAACAAAATTTCACTAAAAAACCGATAAATATAAAAAAACAAGTGATAACTAACAAAACAAAAACAACAAAGTTATATACAACCAAAACCTACAAAACCAAAATACTATGTACAAAATATGAATATATACAAGTGATGAATGAATTCAACATATTATTTTCCTAGATCCCAAACACGATTCCCACCATTCAAAATATATCTATCATGATAGGCATGCAAGGCTTTATAGATATCCAGCCCTAATAATATTAGGCTAAACAAAACAAAGGACCTGATTTTGCCTCTCTCACCCCACCAATTTGATTCAATGATATTAGCAATTCCATGTTGAGACTTTGATTCATCAAACTTGCAAGTGAATACATGGTTTTCAACTATATTTTTTTTATTTAGTGAGGTGTAAATTTCCAAACCTAATTCATCATTCCAACTTGAGTTCTCATTTTCACAAACAAATATAAGTTCTTTAAAATACGAGGTTATTTCTATTGGAATATGTAATGCAACATTGTGTAAATTATTATTAGGCTAAAATATAAAGTCTAAAGAATAATATTTGAATTAGAAAATAATTTTATTTTATATAAAAATATTCCCACCCAGTTAATAAATAAAATAAGGGTGCTACGAATATTTAATTTGTGGGAAAAAGTTATTTCCCCTTTTCTAGCAAATATTAGAAAGTAACTAATCACTTTATAATATTTGATAGATGCCACTTATCACACATCTCATAGATTAGATTGTGATAATATTAGAAAGTAACTAAGCACTTTCTAATATTTGATAGATGCCACTTGTCACACATCTCAAGATTATATTATGATAATATTAGATTGTGATAAGATTTAGGGTTGTAGTAGAAAAGCTTCTCTTTAAATAGGGTTGTTGTCTACTACATCTTAACATATCTTGTCATATTGACTTGTATTGTAATATCATGTTGATGCATATTGTTACATAACATTGAAGCATTATTGTATTGTTGAATCAAATGAGTAATATAGTGAACTTTATAGTGGATGTTTCCCTTCTTCATTTGAAATAGGGTTTTACCACTTAATATTGGTGTTGTGGGTTTTTCTCTTTTATGTATGATTGATCTTGTGGAGCATTCTTCGATGTTGGGGAGACTTTGCTTGTCTAACATTTGGTATCAGAGCGGTTGGGATCTCCATCAAGTGTCTTCAATCCTTTGAGGTGAAAAACCCATTAAGGTATATTTTTTTTTGCATGCATTTGATATTTGGGTATTTTATACAAACTTATTTTGCAAATATGCCATTAGGGTTTATAGATTTATTGTGTTTTTAGATCTAGTTGTTAAATCTTTTGCAAATAGTATTTTAATTTTAAATCTATAAAAAGTTTTTGGCATTGAGATTTTCCTGGAAGGGTTTAGGAGCCAAACGGACCCCATGGTTGCGTCCGAAAGACCCAATAAAATCCCTATTTCCATATATAGTCATTTTTAAAAAAAAAATTAAATAAAAAAACATTCGGCTATATATATAAATAAAAAACAATCGGCTATATATATATAAAAAACATATTCGGCTATATATATAAAAAAGATAGTTATATATATATATATATATATATATATATATATATATATATATATATATATATATATATATATATATATATATATATATATATATATATATATAGATCGGCTATATAAAAAAAATAGTCAGCTATATAGTCTGAAAAACTTTTAAATTTTTTTTAAAGTTTTGCTTTATAAAAATCTTTAAACTTTTTCATGCGATTTTTTTATTAATTATTTAATAAAATAAATTTTATTAATTTAATTACATTTTTTTTAAGCAATTTTTGTATTAAAAAAAATATTATTATTTTCCTTAAAATGCAATATTTTTTTGTCTCACATTAACAATGGTTGTTTGTTAGTTTGTTTGTTTGACAAAGTTATCCAAGTATGTTTTGGAGTATACAAGGCAATTTTGGATCAACTTTTTCACTCTCTTCCCCTATTTTTATTAATTTCTTCTAATCTATCTCAAGCATTTGCTTGAAGCATAATGTAAATTAATGTAACTTGTATCTCTCATAATGAAAGTAAAAGAGAATGAAAGTGAGAGTAAGAGAGAGAGAGTGTGTGTATTTGTGTTTTTATTTGTCTCCACTATCTCTTGTTCATCTTTCTTACATTTTGCATCTCAACTAATCTAACTACTAACTTGCTACTAAACAATCTACTAACCAACTAACTTACAATTTACTAATTTTCATATTAATCAAGAAGGTTAAAAATGAATCAACTTCCTAACCACAAATTTAGTATTTTATTAAAATTTACTTAATCTTGCAACATATTTTATATTTGCTAAACACCTATTGAATCCAAAAGAATCCGCTCTATCGGTAGCAAGTCCTATTCGGGTCCTCGTACCCATACCCTTTTGGGTAGCTTGGTTGACCTTGGGTGAGATGAATTGGCAATTCATTAGGCTATAGCAAAACCTTAAAATGAACACTAACTTACTAACTTATTGACTATCTAACATTTAACAAATATTTTATGGTTCAATTCAAGTTAGTTTATTTTGTTGCAATATTGTTATGATTAGTTACCTTCTTATTGCAATTTAATCTATTGCAATTTGATCTTGGTTTATTTCCTTTATTCAATTACAATATGGTTATAGTTTTTTATTGCAAGATGGTTATAGTAGTTCATGATAATGTTGATTATCTTTCATGATGATGCTTATCTCTCTTGATGATGCTTAATTTTAATTATCTTTCATGATGTTTATCTTTCATGATGATTATCTTTGATGATTGAAAAGTAGATTACTTGAAAGTTATGTTTTTTTATATATGCAAGTATGTTTATCTACTTTCTTATTGCATCATTTATTTCCTTTGTCAATGAATCTCATGTTTTGATTATGTTCACTTTATAGAATGGCTGATCATGGAATCTCCTTCACACCTAAGCACATCCTTGATGGATCAAATTTTGGAATATGGGAACCCTTGATGAGGGCTGAATTTCAAGCAAGAAAGTTATGGCCCATTGTGAATGGAGATGAAGAAATCCCAACCCAGGCAAGGGCACTTGAGACATACAACAACAAGAGTCACCTTGCACTTTCCATGATTATAAATAGTGTGAGTGATGAGATATTGCTCACTATAAGCCATTGTGAGCATGCTAAAGATGCATGGGATTTGCTAAAACAAGTCCATCTAGGGTCCAACACATCAAAGAAATTCACTTTATTCTCCAAAATTCTTAGCACTATGCAAGGTGAAGAAGAAAATGCCTTGATATTTCTCTCAAAGATGAAAGACATGAGAACACAACTATTGGCTTGTAATTGTGATTGGATAAGTGAGAAGCTCTTAAGCTTTATCATTTTGAGGAACTTGTCAAGAAAGTTCAAAAAATTTATCACCATTATTGAGACTAGGCTAGAGCAATAAGAGGATGGCATTCCTCTCAACACACTTTCACAATTATTGATTCAACATGAAGAGTCTCTTAATAGAGACAAAGTGAATGGTCAAGTTTTCAAGGAGAAGAATGTTACCTTGAGTGCCACTAAGGCTTCCTTCAAGAAGAAATACAAGGAAAGGAAAAATCAAAATTTCCAACCCAACAAGCCTAGAGTTGATTTCACTTGCAACTTTTGTGGTAATAAAGGACACAAGGAACAAAATTGTTTCAAGAAGAAGAAGATTGCAGAAAAGGAAGAGCAAGAAAAGGCTAAGGGACAAGGACCTTAGAAATTTTTTGACAAGGGAAATAAAAATAACAACAATGTAAAGAAAAATTCTAATAAAAATGCCTTTGTTTGTGCCCTCTACTCCATTGACTCATCTACTTCTAATGAATGGGTGTTAGATTCTGGATGCACTAACCATATGTGTTTTGAAAAGGATAAGTTTGTGGACTTTCATAAGCACTATTCAGATTCAGTTGTCATTGGTGATAATACTAGACTTCAAGTAGAAGGTGTTGGCAATGTTGTAATTGAAGGGAAATTACTTGATAATGTCATATATGTGCCTAACCTTAGGAGAAATTTAATTTTAGTTTTGCAAGTTACTAGAAGTGGTAACACTATTGAGTTCAATGCAACTTCATGGAGCATTAGGAAAGGCATGCTACCAATCATTACAGGTTATGTAAAGAATAATATTTATGTGTTAGGTGATGCTCCTCCTAAAATGTGTTTAGCAACTAATGTTTCTCCTAGTAGAAAGCTTTGGCACTTAAGGTTAGGCCATACAAACTATCAAAATATTTAAATGATGAACTCCAAAAATTTGGTTGAAGGCTTGCCTAACATTTCACCTATTCATGGTTTGTGTGAAACATGCATCTTAGGCAAGATGAGCAAACAAAAGTTTGCAAAGGACAAGTCAACAAGGGCCACACAAATTCTTCAACTCATTCATACAGATATTAAGGGTCCATTACATGTTAGATCACTTGGTGGTGCATCCTATATTCTCACCTTTATAGATGATTATTCAAGAATGATCTTTGGGTATCTACTTAAGAATAAATCAGATTGTTTTGAGACATTCAAGGAGTTCAAAGCTTTGGTAGAAAATCAAAAGGGAGCAAATATCAAAATGATTAGAAGTGACAATAGATGGGAGTACAATAGCAATGATTTCAATGATTTTTGTTCTTCTCATGGGATCAAAAGGCAGTTTACTTGTCCATACACTCCTCAAAAAAATGGTGTTGCAGAGAGGAAAAATAGGACAATCAAAATCACGCAAAAATTGACAAGTATCTATTATATCTGACTTGTGGATCATTATAAATTTGTACCCCAAACTCAATAGTCAATTGTTTATGGACTTGGTTTAGTAACTCCAAAGCATCTACGTTTATTTTTTTTAATGTAGTAATCTTATTACTAGTGTGAGGATAAATCAACTCAAATTATTTGTCAACTACAAATGGTATTTTATTATCAAAAATATTTGAATCCAACATAATATTATGTAAACTTTTACTTGGAGTTTAAATGATTGAACAGAAAGACTAAGATTCAACCTTTTGTGCATTTCCATTTACTAGGACTTGATGAGCCTTTGTGATTTCCTCTTTTTCCTCATGATATTCATCATTATAATCTTGTAGCCCTTCATATTCATGGATCACCTATTTTTCAAAAACACCAAAATTAGTCATCCAATTAAACATATGCCCATCCTTTTTAAACCATAGCTCTTGATGGTCAAGGGATGTGTTAAATAACAAATATCCCTTATTAATTACCTGATTCATCTCAAATAGAGCAACATTTTTATCATTTGGATGAGTAGAAGTCAATTCTAATTCCTTGTTAACCACTGATGGTATTTCTTTATTTGAATCTCCAAGACAATCATGTGAATTTGTACCCAAATTTTTAGTAGTCAAGGGTAAAAGAGAAGATTTTACCTCTTCCTCATCCATAAAAAATGAGTCATAAGAAACATTTACCATTTCTTCCTTTTTATTTACCAAGGTGTTCAATAAAATCATATTCAAAGTGATTGAATTTTTTAACCTTCTCTATTTCTGCAAGTGGCCCACCATTTTTTGATTGTATAGAAATTGCTAGATCTTCATGTGAGAGAGATTTCAACGTCCTGCATATCAAGTGAAATATAAATTTCATTAGTAGGAGTATGACAAACCAATGATTCCTCATACCTTCTCCAACCATAATAATTATCTTCTAAAATCAAGGGATGAGATTCTTTTGCATAATATTCCTTATCAACTTCCTGAGTTATCTCAAATAGAGCAATATTTTCCTTTGGGTTTTCAATGATATTATATCCAAACTTTTCATACTCTAGAGTTTTCTCTATATGAGGTAAAGGTAGACTAATTTATTGCTACATAGACAATATAAGATCCATATATGAGATAAAGCTTTCAATTTCTTGCACACCAAGTAGGATATAAATTCTTTACAATTTGTGAAAGAAGTGAATGATTCCCCTTCTTTGTCTTGAATAACATAATTATTATATTTTTGAAACACTTGATGAGATTCCATTCCTTCATTCGTGCCATTTTTAGATTCTTCTTCAAGTTCAAGTTCATCAATTTCTAAAAGTTCATCTTCCTCGAGCAATAAGTTTTTATGATCAATCATTTGAGCTATCTTCATTGAGGTACTCTTTTCCTACAGTTCATTGCAGTCTTTCCCTATTTGAAAATCATACTCATTATATTCCTAGAATAAATGATGAAAATATATAATTTCTTCTATGTAATCTTCAAATTCAATATCATTCAGGCTATAACCCTTTTCAGATTCATATTCCTCCATTTCTAAAGGTTCATATGTTTCCAATACTGAAGTTGTCCTTGCATTGTGATTAATTTTATCCCTACAACTCTTTTTTATGTATATTGAT
The DNA here is from genome assembly GCA_028583015.1 of Wollemia nobilis. Lineage (NCBI taxonomy): Eukaryota > Viridiplantae > Streptophyta > Pinopsida > Araucariales > Araucariaceae > Wollemia > Wollemia nobilis. Next base: position 6,677,470 of record JAQPPZ010016710.1, on the reverse strand, counting down.
TCTAAAAATTTCACCTCATCTTGGACGATATCTAAGATAGTTGTAACATCTATACAGTCAATTTCACCTTGTTGATTGCTCACATTAGACATCATTTGATTCAAGGGTACCAAATTAGAAGGTTGGTACTGATTGGGATCCATAACTCCTATAAAACAATTCATCATGGGAGAGGGATGTGCTAAAGCCTAATTTTTTTGTGGTATCTGACTATGAGCTTTAGGTCTAAGTAATGATAATTGACCTACATTAGTACCTTTCAAAATCCACCATTTTTCTAATGTTATTGCCTCACTGTAGGATCTAGAAGAAATTTTCACATAAACATAGAAGTAAATGGGTCTAAGGCTCCCATGTATATTTGAGTGGCTTCTTCTTCTTAAAGGATGTAATGTGCCACCAGTTCAGTATACAACCTATGGAACCTATCATTGAATAATCTCATGGATTCATTAGGTTCTTTACAGATAGAGATAAATAGATTTAATATCATATCTAGGTCAACCGATTTTACAAAATGGCTAAGAAATGTTACTTCTAGTTGAGTCCAAGAAGTGATAGAACCTGCAGGTAAGTTGATAAATCAATCATAAGCAAACTCATCTAATGTGCATGGAAATATTTTACAGATAACATATTTATGCATAATTGATAAATAAATGATGATATTTTTGAATGCTTGCATATGTTCTTCTATGAAAATTATTCCATCAGACCTATGTTGAAGAATATATATCTCAAAACCGGTAGGTAAATCATGTGAAGGTCCAAGTATGTTCAATGGGTTGCCTATCATGAATGAAGCAAACATTACCATTGTGACTCATTTTTTTAAATGATTTTATCACATAACCTCATTATGTGGAACATCTGCATCAAAATAAAGCATAACAATTAGTGAAAAGCAGATGAAACTCATGCATTAATATCAAATTTGAACAACTTAAATAAATAAATCAAAGCAAATACTTCAAATCAGGCCCTCCTAGCACCAATTATGTTGAGTGATATTTTCGCCCGATTACAAAAATACACTCACAATTAGGATCCTATTAAGCAATCCTCTCTTGCAAAGAAATAATTAGTTTCTCCAAGGTTTTGTTTGATTAATGTTTAAAATATGTTTGTATGCTTGCGAAAGTATGAAAATATTGTTGTAATACCTTAGAGGTGCAAGTTATTATTAACAAGGGGCATGTGGTTTGATATTTTATTTAAACTGTGAAAATGTTATTTTTCATGAAATTAATTCCCCAAATGTAAGATTAATAATCAAATATTGTCAATAAACTTTATGAAATGCAAATATTTGAATTTAACCTTAGAAAAATGATTTTAATTAAATTTATCCAAATAATTAATGTTTGAACTTCCCTCTTCATCCTCAGCCTTGTTTTGGTTCACCTCTCCTATCTAGTTCCTAAACAGGGGGCTTTTCTTCAAGGAACCTTTTACCGTTGGGCTCGTATGATAAGGGATAATTTGCTCCACTACCGGATTAGGAGCTACATTCTTACCTCTTGTTTCCACAACTTCGACTCTTGACTCTATTTTTTCCATGTTTAAACTGAAATGACCTGGCAATTTTTCTTCATTTTGAGCATAGCTTTTGGGGCTTTTTTTCATAACTATGGATGGTCCCGATTTGGATGGGGAGTCTAGGGTTTTAGGAAACTTGACACTGATGGTATCATCCTTACTATTTTCTTTTTCAACTTCTAGATTTGCTAGGATATCAAACATGTTCAAGTTGGGATCTTTATTACATACCTTATGATTTTTGCCTCCCTCATTATGTTGCTTTCCTTTCTCCTAGATTTTTTCCAGTTCTATGTTGGCTTGGTCAGCCTGGTTATTCTTAACTTTTTTGTATCCTTCCAAGTTAAGACATGGTCCTTGAAACTTTGGGATCCCTCTCCCATTAGCTTTCCCCAGAAAACCTTCGCTCGTGGCTTCCTTGTTTGCAGTTATTGTCAGACATTGGGCTTGAAGGTGGCCCTAGCAGTTATGTTTAGGTATGGGTGTGCCTTGTTAGTAAGGTGTTGTAGGGGATTCAACACAAGTTCTGGTAAGAAAGTTTCAAGGATGACTAGGATCTAAAATCTCAGCAGAAGGTTGGATATTGTAATAGGTTTTGGGTTAACCTGCAAAACCCGATAATTAATGAAGACTTTTATTTACCAAAAAATAAATGTTTGAAATTTAATTATTATTTGGAAATTTTAATTAATTAAAAACTTTAATGTTTATTTCAGAATGTGAAATGCCAAGAGATGATGCACCTTGCCGGAGCCATAACTTGTGAACTATACGCCCGTTTGCCTTGAAATTTAACATGTGGTTCCACATGCATGTTCTGCATCAGGAAGATCTTTGATCGTCTTGACCCTCCAAAAATCATGTTTTTAGGACCTAACTCCGACATCTAGTTCCCAAAAATTAGCTTTTAGAATAGGTTCCCGGGTTTTTTAGGTTTTTTGGTTGTTAGAATTTTATTATCTTTTGTTATACCTTAAGTTGAGACCTAATATTTTAAAATAAGGTTCGTTATTGTAAGAGAGATGTGTGCATCGAATTTGGGTGCAATCCGACTCATTTCTATTTTTAGCAATTTTAGAAAAAAAATCTATTTTTAGTAGTTTTTAGAAAAAAGATGTTTTTAGGGTTTATTTAGGGTTTCTTTGGTTTTCGGTTGCTATATGATGGATTGTAATATTTTGTAGAAGGTGTGTGAATTCAGGAATGAGAATAATATCAATTTGTAGTTTTCTTCAATTATTGCATTTGTGTTATGTGATTGGAGTCCATTTTGTTGGTCTCTTGTAGTTGAGTTTACACCATTTGGTATCAGAGCTAGGTTTAATCTCGCTAGGGAAGGGAAGATGCCACCTAGAAGATATGCCCAGATGAATAGGTAGATCAATGATCTGAATACAAAAATAGCATGGCTGACTAGTGTGATTGATTGCATGGGAGAGAGATGTCCTAGGGCACGTGCAGATTAAGGATCTAATGATGAAAATATACCTAAGGAATGTGGATTTGAGGTCTACACAGAAGCAGAACTAGAGGTCCCAAAGGAAGAAGGGCACAATTTTGAAAATTTATTGATACAAGCTCTAGAGGGGCTTAAGGGGAATCGAGATGGGATCAATATCAAGGTTCCCGAGTATGTTGGTGGGTTGAAACTAGAGGAGTTGATCGATTGGATCAATAGCCTAGAAAATTATTTTGAATGGATTAACCTTGTTGAAGAGAAGAAGGTTAAGATCACATGCACAAAGTTGAAGGGACATGCATTGATTTGGTGGGATCATTTATAGACTACATGACAGAGGAATAGAAAGGAAAATATTAGGGATTGGACAAAGATGAAGAAGTTATAGGAAAAATTTATACCTGTAGACTACTCCTAAACCCTATTTCATAGATTTTAGAATCTCTGAAAGAAGGATTAAAGCATTGATGACTATACTAATGAACTCTACAAGCTATCCATTCGAGTGGAGCACAATGATATAGAGGACCAAAAGACTACCAGGTATGTAAATGGCCAAAGTTTTATTATTCAAGATGAGATGAGCATGCATCACACTCTTACAATGGAGGATGCGTATCAAATGGTCCTCAAGGTAGAGGAGAAATTGAAAAGGATTAATAGAAGAGGTAATAAGGGATTCACACCCTCTTCAGGTCGGGGTCAAAGTGGATCTAATTTTCTCAAGGGAGAATCCTCAATACCTGCTAAACAAGAAGAAGATGGGTAGAATCTAGAGAGGAAGAGGATACCAATGAGGTAGAGGTTATGGTGGTGGATGAAATGGGAATGATCCGAGGAGGTCGTATACTTGTTATGGATGTGGTGAGGAGGGGCATAGAGCATTTGAGTGTCCCCAATGTGATGTCCAAGAAAGGGGTCAAGGAGGACAAGGAAAGGGTAAATCTGGTTGAGATGAAAGAGCAGTATGAGGATGAAGTTGTTGGTGACATGGGGGAAGCACTTATGATAAGGAGGATGTTGATTTCTTATAAGAAAGAGATGATGCAGAGAAAAGCAAAGGGGCAGACCATAGATGGTGAATATTCTTGGTTGTGAACAAACATATTTCGAACAAGGTGTACATCAGGAGGGAAGGTATGTAACATTGTCATTGATGGTGGAAGTTGTGAGAATATGGTGTCAAATGTCATGGTTGACAAAACGCACCTAAAATGTGAAAAACATCCTTATCCATATTGTATCTCATGGGTTAAGAAGGGGAAATAGGTAACAGTAGATCATAGGTGTTTAATTAAATTTTCAATTGGGAGCACTTACAAGGATGAAGTGTGGTGTGATGTGATCTTGATGGATGCATGTCACATTCTATTGGGAAGACCTTGGTAGTACGACAAGGATACTAACCATAATGGGAGAAATAATACTTACACATTCTGGAAGGATGGTGTAAAGGTAGTTCTTGTACCTCTGAAGTAGGATGGGTCGAGTGAGAGCTTATTGACGATGAAGGAGTTTCTTGTAGATATCAAGGATGCTAGCTTCTGTTATGCCTTAACAACTAGGAAGCTATAAACAAAGGAATTGGTTATGCCTACAGCAGTAACTAAGTTGCTAAGTGAATATAAAGATGTCACACTAGAGGAGTTACCAGATGGGCTACCACCAAAAAGGGTATCCAACATCACATGGATTTGATTCTAGGATCAGTGCTCTCAAATTAGGTAGTTTATTGGTTGAACTTGACACATAATGTAGAGTTGAGTAGGCAAGTGACTGAGTTGATAAAGAAGGGATTAGTTAGGGAGAGTATGAGTCCATGTGCAACTCCAACATTGTTGACCCTAAAGAAATATGGTTACTAGCAAATGTGTGTGGACAGTAGAGCCATAAAAAAAATCACAATTAAAGTATCGGTATCCTATGTCGCGAGTGGATGACATGATGGATGGATTGGCTAGAGCTAAATACTTTCGTAAAATTGATCTACAGAGTGGCTACTACTAGATCAAAATTCGATAAGAGGATGAATGGAAGATAGCTTTTAAGATAAAATATGGATTGTACGAGTGGATGGTGATGCCATTTGGGTTGTCTAATGCACCCATCACATTTATGTGGTTGATGAATGGAGTACTATAGGAATATAATGGTAAGTTTGTGGTTGTGTATTTTGATGATATTTTAATTTATAGTAAAAGTGAAGAAGAGCATTTGTTACACCTGAAATTAGTGTTAGACGTGCTCAAGAAGGAGAATTTATATGTCAACCTGAAGAAATATAGATTTCCTCAAGATAGTTTAGTGTTTTTGGGATTTGTAATCTCGATAGATGGCATGAGTATGGATGATGATAAAGTGAAGGTAATTCTAGAATGGCCTCTTCCACGATCTATAATAGAAGTAAGGAGCTTTCATGGACTAGCTACCTTTTATAGGAAGTTCATCAGGAACTTCAATAGTATAGTTGCCCCTATAACTGAGTGCACGAAGGGAAAATATTTTGTATTGACTATGATAGCAATAGAGAGTTTTGAACTCTTGAAGAAGAAGGTATTGAAATCCCCTGTTCTAGTGTTACCACATTTCAATAAGGTGTTTGAGGTTGATTGTGATGCCTCATTTATTGGAATTGGTGGTGTCTTGAGTCAAGAGGGCCGACCTGTAGCAATTTTTAGTGAGAAGTTGAATGATGCAAGGAAGAATTATTCTACATATGATGTGGAATTTTATGCAATTGTGCAAGAATTGCAACATTGGAGGTTAATCTCAAAGGAGTATTTTTTTTTTATTGATCATGAATCATTTAGGTATGTCAGTTCTCAAAAAAAATTAAATAGTAGGCATGCCAAATGGGTTTTATTTTTGCAACAGTATACATTTGTCCTGAAACACAAGTCAGGAAAACATAATAAGTTTTTTGATGCATTGAGTAGAAGAGTCTTGTTGTTGACCACTATGGAGAATGAAGTAGTAGGATTTGAGGGGATTAAAGATCTGTATGAATCTAATGTAGATTTTAGGAATATTATGCAACAGTGCAAAAGTGTGGTAGGGGGTGAGTCCCATACTATTTTTGAAGAGTATTTTTTATAGAATGGTTACTTGTTTAAGGGTAATCGATTATGCATTCCCAATGGCTATATGAGAGAGAACATATTGAGGGAATTACATAATGGGGGTTTGGCTGGTCATTTTGGAGTAGCTAAAACTACCACTCTTGTAGAGTACTATTGACCAAAAATGAAGAGAGACATAATCAAGTTTGTCTCTAGTTGCATATTATGTCAAATGGCTAAGGGCTATGCACAAAATACAGGGTTGTATATGCCACTGCCAATTCCTATAGGACCATGGACCGATCTGAGTATGGATTTCGTGTTGGGGTTGCCCAAGACACAGAGGGGTAAGGATTCAGTTTTTGTTGTGGTAGACAGATTTTCAAAAATGGTGCATTTCATTTCTTGTCAAAAAACTAATGATGCAACTAGGATTGCAGTCTTATTATTTGATGAGATTGTGCAGTTGCATGGTGTTCCAAATACTATTACTTCTTATTGGGATACTAAGTTCTTGAGTCACTTTTGGAGGACATTGTGGAAAAATTTGAACACCAGGTTGTAGTTTAGTAGTGCTTACCACCCATAGACCAATGGGCAAAAAAATGTAGTGAACAGAAGCTTGTGAAACCTCTTACGATGCATAGTTGGAGAAAAACCAAAACAATAGGATTTAGCCTTGTCAAAAACCAAATTTGCATACAACAGTTTAGTGAATAGGTCGACAGGTAAATCTCATTTTCAAATTATTTATGGTCAAAATCCTATAGGTGTATTATATTTGGTTGAGTTACCAATTGGGGAACAAGTTAGTGATGATGTCGAAGCATTTGCTAAGCATATCTAGAAAGTGCAAGAGTCAGTGAGGGAAAAATTGCAAAGTAGTAATGCCCACTACAAAGAGTCTGTTGATGCACATAGAAGGCTAAAAGTGTTTGAAGAGGGTGATATGGTCATGGTTAATCTTAGGAAATAAATATTTCCTAAGGGAACATATAACAAACTAAAATTTAAGAAAATTGGGCCATGCAGGATTTTGAAGAAGATCAATGATAATGCCTATAAAGTGGAGTTGTCGATGAATTTGATATTTCACCCATTTTTAATGTTTCTAATTTATTTCAATATCCTGGTACTATCAAGGATGGTGAATTATAGGAGATATTAAATTGGGCACAACAGATGCCTAAGAAGAAAAAAGACAGAGTTGCACAGGTGCTCGATAAGAAGGTGATCACCACCAGACATGGGAGCTACAACAAATTCTTGGTTCAGTGGGAAGGATTACCACATTCAGATAACACTTGGGATTTACAGTTAGAGCTAAAGAAAATTGATAAACAGAAGCTATAGTATTTCAATTCAGCTAAACTCATAGGAGTTGAGTTCTTTTTCACTAGAGGAGAATGATGCACCTTGCCAAAGCCATAACTTGTGAACCATACGTACATTTGCCTTGAAATTTAACAGGTGGTTCCATGTGCATGTTCTACATCAAGATGATCTCTGATCCTCTTGACCCTCCAAAAATTATGTTTTTGGGACCTAACTCCGACATCTAGTGCCCCAAAATTAGCTTTTAGAATAGGTTCCTAGGTTTTTGGGTTTTTTTGGTTGTTAGAAGTTTATTATATTTTGTTATACCTTATGTTGAGATCTAATATTTTAAAGTAAGGTTCATTATTGTAAGAGGAGTCTGTACACCGAATTTGGGTGCAATCCGAATCATTTCTATTTTTAGCAGTTTTTAGAAAAAAGACGTTTTTAGGGTTTCTTTGGTTTTTGGTTTCTATATGATGGATTGTAATATTTTTTATAAGGGGTTTGAATTCAAGAATGAGAAGAATATCAATTTGTAGTTTTCTTCCATTATTGCATTTGTGTTATGTGATTGGAGTCCATTTTGTTGGTATCTTGTAGCTGAGTTTACACCATTTTAATAAAATGAAATAAATATTTACCCTAATGTAAAATTTGAAAATTTGCATAAAACTTAGGGTCTTGATTTTTCTCGTCAATAAAATTAAATAGAATGAAAAATCTTGGGGTTAGGAAAATAAATAAAAATGAAACAAAAATAAAATGTAGGTTATAGAAACTTTAGAACTCCATCCACAATCTGTAAACAGAAATATTTCTAGAATAAAACCTAATTTAATTCAACCAAAATTAACACGGTTCAAAATAAATTAGATGCAATCTTCAAGGAAATTTGATTAACATATTCAATCATTTAAAAATGAAAATACCATTTGTATACACTATGAATAAAATTTGACATTAATACTTTCTCCAGAATACCTCTGTCCATCAAAAATGAAGCCTTCTTTGACAAGCAACCTAGGAGGAAACCTTTGGCAATGTCCTTCAATCCTTCTCTCTCGCTTCTCCAAAAATATTCCGAACCTCTTCATGAGTTTTATCACTTATTTGTGATTTGAAGAATTAATTTTATCAACTCGTTTGTTCAGTTGCTTCCATTATGTAACAGTTCATGAAACTAATTTCAAATTGTTCTCCTTAAATTGTATCATCGAAATGATTTTCTAAAATCAATATTTTCACTATGGTAAGGAATTTCCATGCATGATATAATGTATTTTTCACATGGGCCTTATTTATTGCAAACCTACTATTGACTATATACCCATTTGTCCCATCCATCTCACCCCTTTGAATTGTGTTTTAATATTTACAACGTTAGTTAGTCCTTTTGAGTAATCAAATCGTATTTATCTACAAACCACATTGAGGATTCATTGGTGATTTTAAGGGAATCAAACATCCTTAACATTAACATTTTATCATATTGATATTTCACCTTCAACACATGTTTTCCATGAATAGTTTATTATAAACCGTAGTTTATGTCTCATTTCTACCATATAATTATCAACAAGCTCATCTTGTTGTTATGCTCTTACATATGCTGACAATTTACCATAGATGTGTATTATTTGATCAATTTAGGTAATATTTTGTGAATGTAACCTTGAAATATCAAGCCCCTACTTCTTTGGCTTCACAATTAAATTACTTTACAATATTCCACTTTTGGAGATTTCACACTTAAACTAGAATAGAAATAATTAGAAATAGTTTCATGCTGGGCATTTTTTTGTAACAATGAATGAGGTCATTTGGAACAACAGTGTAGCCTCCAAAAAATTGATTCCATCATAGTGTAAATAGTTGATTATTGCTCTACATACATTACATAGGACTTTGGTTTTAAAGAAATATTTTCCTATAATATCTGGCTATCATTTTTTTGGCCAAAACACTCATCAAGTTATCCAAAATATCCCAGTCATGGGAAATAATTAGAATAAAATACTCATCATCCAACTCAATTGGGACTTCCTTCTCCATTCATGTATCTCATTCATGTAATATTACTAACACTATCCATTCCATATTTTAATCCACGCAATTCACTATTGTAAATGTTTTGGCCCAATACTGTTGACGTGATATGTGAAGGATGCATCTTCAGATATCTCAATCAGTTTGTTGATGGATTTAACCAACACTTATCACTCTGTGATTCTAGCTTTGTGATATGCCACCTCTATGGCTATGTGTACGATGAAACAATTTTATCATGATGAATATTACTTCATATCCTCTCATTTGGTTACTTTATTTACCAAAAATATTCGTTCAATAAATCCAACAAAAACACCTGACCATGATGAGCGCACATCACATTTTCCAGTAATCTTTCATCATAATGATACATGAAAGATCTCTCTACAATTTCATTCAATCTCTCGATGATCATGCACGATATATCTATCTATATTTTCATTCAATCTCCTAGTGATCATGTGCGAGAGATCTCTCTATGTTTTAATTCAATCTCTCAGTGATTATGTGTGATAGATTTTTCTACATTTTTATTCAATATCCCAGTGATCATATTTATTTCAAAATACTAAATCAAGTACCTCCAATTAATCATTAGTGGGTAGCATCGTGGGCATCATAGTGGGAAGTAGAGCAAACATCACCTTGGAAGATAATGTCATCAAAGCAATGGGAAGTAATTTTGACATTGCCATGAAAGCTAACGCTAGTCATCACTTTGAATGCACCAGAACATTCTTGCCTAAAGAGATTGAAAAATTAAATTAAGCAATGTTTGAAAAATACCAATGTAATCATTATATTTTGCATTATTTCAAAACATAAGGTGATAAATCTTTAATTAAACCTTTGTGATAAACCTTTATCAATGTAAAATATAAAACCATCTTGAAGATAATGTGACAAAGCATGAATTCTTCTCTTTAACACAATGACATGAACTAAGAGTACTTTTCAATTTGTGACAAGTGTTCTATTTTAATATGTGATTTTTGCAAGAATGATTATGTTTAAAAAATGTGGCAATAAGTCTACATTTTGCGACTATTATAATGACAATTAAATTCATAATAAAGGTCAAACCTATGACAATGCTAGACCTTCAAACCATTTTGATTTCTTTATGACATCACAAATTCAAATTCAACCATAAACCAAAACAAAAGCCTCACATGATCAAATCTTGTATGTAAACAAAAATTCACATTATTTTCAAATTTTCAAGTGGATCCCCTAAATTGGGGTACGTTGTTCAATGGCAACAATAAATGGAGACTAATCTAGGAAATGCTCCTAAGCATTTCAGATGAAGAACCCGATCTAAAACCAATAAAACCAAAGATCAAAAAAAAAAATACTTAGTAACATCTATAGAATATGGCATTAAATAGCTTCAAAATGAAAACAAATGAAACATTCACTTCTGCTCAATGTGTGAACTGTGATTCATTTTGCACCCTTGAAACTATTTATATTTCATCATTGACTTTGCATTTAGGCTAAAGAAATGTCACTCATTAAGATGTGCCTCTGCATTTCTCCACTATCAGTCGAGCATCTATAGATTTGGTGGATATTACCTTGATCTCTTCTAGACCTTGCTCTACTACCAGCCAAGTGTCTATAGCCCCGGTAGAGATTATCTGAATCACCCAAACATTAAATAAATTTTGTATTTATATATTTTTTATTTCATCTAGACATTACTCCACTATTGGTTAGGCATGTATATCCCTAGTGAATATTATCTAAATACTTTTAATTGATTTAACTTTTTTTTCCTTTTTCCTTGCTTTTTTGTATCAAGCATTGTATTGCTTTGCAAAATTTACCTGTCGTCTAGGTTAGAAACCACTTAAAGCTAAATATAGAGTATATTGGAATTTTCTCTTAATCTACAAAACCAAAATGATTTTATCCTTCAACATTTCAAAGAATACCTTTTAATATTATTTGATACATGTGGAGCTTCAACCTAATATCTCATTTTTTCAAATTTTCACTATCTTAGTCCAAAATCATAAGGATAATTACTAAAAAATCTCATTTTCTTTTCCTTAATTTCATCTATTTTCAAAATAGGCAATCTATCCTACATGACAAAGGAACAAGTACCAAAAAAGAGACCAAAAATTTATTGCAATTACAAAACACTACCTCAATCAGAGGAACCAAAACCAAAATATTTTGAAAAAATGGGAACATACAAAAAACATAAAAAACTTGGCACGAATTGTATTATTGATAGCCAAAATGGAAAAAAAAAAAAATCACTAATAAAATGATAAATATAAACAAACAAGTGATAACTAACAAAAAAAAACAAGAAAATTATATACAATTAAAAACCTGTAAAACCAAAACACTATGTACAAAATATTAATATATACAAGTGATGAATAAATTCAACATATTATTTTCCTAGATCCCAAACATGATTGCCATTCAGAAGATATCTATCATGATAGGCATGCAAGGCTTTATAGATATCCATCCCTAATAAGATTAGGCTAAAAAATACAAAGGACTTGATTTTACCTCTCTCACCCCACTAATTTGATTCAATGATATTAACAATTCCATGTTGAGACTTTGATTCATCAAACTTGTAAGTGAATACATGGTTTTCAACTATATTTTTTTATTCAATGAGGTGTAAATTTCCAAACATGATTCATCATTCCAACTTGAGTTTTCATTTTCACAAACATATATGAGTTCTTTCAAATAGGAGGCTATTTCTAAAAATTTTGAAGCCAAGTCATTATCTATGTCTTTAGGCCAATAAAAACCATGCAAAAATTGACAAGCATCTAAGATATCTAACATATGTGGATCATTATAAATTTGTGCCCCAAACTTAATAGTCAATTTCTTATGGACTTGGTTTAGTAACTCCAAAGCATCTACCTCTATTTTGTTTAACGTAGCAATCTTATTACTAGTGTGAGGAGAAATCAACTCAAATTCTTTGTCAACTACAAATGACATTTCATTATCAACAATATTTGAATCCAACATAAGATTATGTAAAATTTTACCTGGATTTCAAATAACTAAATAGAAAGGTTGAGATTCAACCTTTTGTACATTTCCAATTACCAAGACTTGATGAGCCTTTATGATTTCATTTTTCCTCATGATCTTTATCATCATAATCTTGTAGCCCTTCATCTTCATGGATCACCTATTTTTTAAAAACACCAAAATTACTCACCCAATTAAACATATGCCCATCCTTTTCAAACCATAGCTCTCATTGGTCAAGGGATGTGTTGAATAACAAATCTCATTTATTAACTACCCAAGTCATATCAAATAGAGCAAAATTTTTATCATTTGGATGAATAGAAGTCGATTATAATTCTTTTTTAACCACCAATGGTATTTCTTTATTTGAATCTCCAATACAATCATGTGAATTTGTACCCAATTTTTTAGTAGTCAAGGGTAAAAGAGAATATTTTACCTATTCCTTATCCATAAAAAAGGAGTCATAAGAAACATTTACCATTTCTTCCTTTTTGATTTAAGAAAGGTTTTCAATAAACTCATATTCAAAGTGATTAAATTTTTGGAACCTTCTCTATTTCTGCAAGTGGCACACCATTTTCTTATTGTACAGGAATTGCTAGATCTTCATGTGAGATAGATATTTTAGCGTCCTACATATCAAATGAAATAGAAATTTTATCAGTAGGAGTGTGAGAAACCAATGATTCCTCATACATTCCCCAACCATAATAATTATGTTCTAAAATCAAGGGATGAGATTATTTTGCATAGTCTTCCTGATCAACTTCCTGAGTTATCTCAAATAAAGCAACATTTTTTTTTTAATTATATTATATCCAAAATTTTCATACTCTAGAGTTTTCTCTATCTAAGCTAAAGGAAGACTAATTTCTTACTACATAGACAATATAAGATCCATAGATGAGATAAAGCTTTTAGTTTCTTGTACATCAAGTCGGATAAAAATTTCTTTAGGATTTGTGAAAGAAGTGAATGATTCCCCTTCTTTGTCTTGAATAACATAACTATTATCTTTCTGAAACACTTGATGAGATTCCATTCCTTTATTTGTGTCATTTTTATATTCTTCTTCAAGTTCAATTTCATCAATTTCTAAAAGTTCATCTTCCTTGAGCAATAAGTTTTTATGATCAATCATTTGAGTTATCTTCATCGAGGTACTATTAATATTTTCATGAGTATTATTGAACTTAGATTTAGCTAAACTCCTGTCTTTTGCATCTGAGTAGCTTTTAAACTTCCTGTCCATTGCATCAATATATCTATCTGACTGTGTTGACAACAATGACAATACTGTTGTTGCACCTTGCTCAACAATCTCCCCCTTTGGAATTGTTGGCAATACATGTGCAATTTTTTGTAACTCTTCTCCCCCTTTGGCAATAATACAAAAGGTCTACTGAAGACTCCCCCTGAGTCCATGCACAACATTCTTAAGCAAAATTGATTACACTTAGAAAAAATCATGATCATGAGCAAAAAGATAATCAAATACTTAAATGCTCCCCCTAAGAATGTGATCCCTGTAGCTAGTCAATTCTTGGGAAGGATGAAATTCTACTATATAATTCATTAGAGGAGAAAAAGAATTTCTACTGGTGAAATTCCTTGGTCTTACATTATATTTGCAGTCTGATATTTTATGTCCATAGCCATTGCATTTAAAATAGAAACCAGAAAAGGGATAATTGAACCTGGGTGATGGTCTTTGCCATGTTGTCGTAGGAGCCATAGGTCTTCTTCTTCTTTGATGTGTGACATTGGTGAATCCATAATTGTCAGTTCTCCTTTCATGCCTGGCATTATTGCTTTCTTTTGCATGAGACATTTTTCCTTGATCAACCTGTTTCTTATCTTCATTATTTATGGATTCTACATTTCTAGCCTTTGATCCATTTGAAGATTCTCCTTCGACGAAACCCAAACCAAATTTGATGCCTACAAGACTTTGGTCATTTATGATCTTATCTAGCTTCATAGAACTTTCTTCACTTTTGTGATAATAGTTAATTTTCTTATTCATCTCTTCTAGTTGCATTCTTAAACCAACAATCTCTTCTTCTAGCTTGCTGCAATAATCTATTTTCATGGTTATTTGCACTTCGAGATCTTCAAATATTTTCATGGATTCTTCTATCTATACTTTCAAACTAGTTATGATTTCGTTTGCATCCTCAAGCCTTTTTGAAATTTTCTTATTCTTTTTCTTCTCTATTTTCCACTCTTCCAGTGTAGAGATCAACTCACCTTCTAGATCTACTTCAGCCTCAGGGTTTTCAAATATTTTCATGGATTCTTCTATCTATACTTTCAAACTAGTTATGATTTCGTTTGCATCCTCAAGCCTTTTTGAAATTTTCTTATTCTTTTTCTTCTCTATTTTCCACTCTTCCAATGTAGAGATCAACTCACCTTCTAGATCTACTTCAGCCTCAGGGTTTTCAAATATTTTTTTGGATTCTTCTATCTATACTTTCAAACTAGTTATGATTTCGTTTGCATCCTCAAGCCTTTTTGAAATTTTCTTATTCTTTTTCTTCTATATTTTCCACTCTTCCAGTGTAGAGATCAACTCACCTTCTAGATCTACTTCAGCCTCAGGGTTTTCACCACATACTTCAGAGTTCACTCCTTCTTCCTTTTCTAATTGTACTTCTTCAAATGCCATGAGAAGAGCTTCACCTATTTCCTCTTCAGTATCCTCTTTTGGAGAAGTGATGGGTACTGTGTATCTATTAACTATTGAATCCTAGATTTCGTATTCAAAATCACAGAGATATGTCTACATCCTGATTCTCCAGAATGTGTAATTAGATCCGTTAAACACTGGTGCTTTGTTTGATGAGAAGCCTTCACCTCCTGCCATTGTGTTACTTCTAAGATCACCCTAGACGGTTAAGCTTGTATAAGAACCTTGCTCTGATACCAATTATTATTCTTACAATGGCACTGAGAGGGGGGGTGAATCAGTGTAGCTCTTTAAACTTGAATTTACAGCTCTTATTATCGTAGCAATTAAACTTATTACTAGATACAACAAGTATAACACAAGAGCATCACATAACACAAGATTTAATGAGGTTCACCAATGTGGCTACTTCTCAAAAATTGGCTGCTTGGACTACCATCCAAATCCAGCCTTTGCAAAGCACCAACTTTACAATCAATTTACCAGCACCCACTGGAAGGAGCACCAACCCCTTATTTATCTGCACCAATAGAAAGGAGCACCAACCCCTTATTTACCAGCACCAACTAGAAGGAGCACCAACCCCTGATTTACCAGAACCAACTGGAAGGAGCACCAACCCCTGATTTACCAGCACCAACTAGAAGGAGCACCAACCCCTAATGCCAAGCTACAACCTAGACTTCAATTTTGAATCTAGAAATTTAACATAAAAATACCTTCACTTTTACAAGACCCTGACTGGTCTACTTCACCTTTGTATTCTCTGTGCACTCTGCTCTCTCTGCGTAATCACTTCACACACTCTATTACAATCAAAATTCATGATTGTCTTCTCCCTTTTTTGCACTCTGCTCTCTTTGCAAATTTTGCACATAGCATGATTTGACATGACTTGCTCTCTACGCACTACGACTAAACTTTGCACTCTTCAACAAGCTCTCGACAACTCATTCTATCCACACAATTCTCCAAATAGCCCTCCTTTTATAGCAATATTTTCATGATGAAAAACCTAATCTTAGTCAGCTTGCATAAAAAATGTAAACCCTAATCTTAGTCGGTTGTATACCAAATGTAAACCCTAATCTGAGTTGGTTGTCATTGGTCTTCATCAGCTTCAACTCGTGAAGATATTCAATAATTCCACCGCTCGAAGCTTTCATTCGATAACAGTCCCTGTAGCATCGCACTGACTTTTGTTCACTCTTCATATTTTAGCTGCATGATTTCACTCTGTATCTTCCCCTGTAAATGCTGTAGAGATGACGGTCCACTATCATACTTCTCATTTCAGTCGGGTTCTCCTTCTTGACTTGTGCATTTACGACCTATCACAAAATTGTGACATTTCTATCTCTGTAGCTTCTTTTGTTACTGTAGCCGCAAAAATACATGTAGCGATATCGCGACACCTTTGCCTCCATGCACTTTCTCTTAGCTTTGGCCTGCGAGAATACAACATGTAGCGATATCGCGACACTTTTGCCTCCGTACGCTTTCTTTTAGCTTTGGCCCATGAGAATACAACATGTAGCGATATCGCAACACTTTTGCCTCCGTATGCTTTCTCTTAGCTTTGGCCCACGAGAATACATGTAGCGATATCATGACACTTTTGCCTCCGTACGCTTTCTCTTAGCTTTGGCCCGCGAAAATACAACATGTCGCGATATTGTGACACTTTTTCTCCTTGCACTTTTTCTTTCCTTTGGCCCGTGAAAATACAACATGTCGTGATATCGCGACACTTTTTCTCCTTGCGCTTTTTCTTTCTTTTGGCCCGCAAAAATACAACATGTCATGATATCGTGACACTTTTTCTCCTTGCGCTTTTTCTTGCCTTTGGCCCATGAAAATACAACATGTCGTGATATCGTGACACTTTCTCAAACTTACTTTCTCTCTCCTATTTTAGCCACAAAAATGCGACATGTCACGAAATCGTGACACTTTCTCAAACTTACTTTCTCTCTCCTATTTTAGTCGCGAAAATGCAACATGTCATGAAATCGTGACATTTTTCAAACTTGTTCTCTTTCTTCGAACTTGTCGCGAAATTGCGACACTTCTTCCTGCTTTCTCTTTTTCTTCCAACATGTCACGAAATCATGATAGTTTTTCCACTTGCATTTTTCTCTTCCAACATGTCACAAAATCGTGACAGTTTTTTCCACTTGCCTTTTTCTCTGCCAACATGTCGTGAAATCGTGACAGTTTTTCCACTTGCCTTTTTCTCTTCCAACATGTCGTGAAATCATGACAGTTTTTCCACTTGCATTTTTCTCTTCCAACATGTCACGAAATCATGACAGTTTTTCCTGCTTTTTCTCTCTCTTCCAACATGTCGCGAAATCGCGATAGTTTTTCTTGCTTTTTCTCTCTCTTCCAACATGTCGCAAAATCGTGACAGTTTTTTCTGCTTTTTCTCTCTCTTCCAACATGTTGCGAAATCGTGACAGTTTTTCTTGCCTACTGTATATGTCACGATATCGCGACACTTTTCTTACTTGTCTTTTTCTTTGATATTTTGCATATGGGCCACTTTGGTCTTCTTGGAAAATCACTTTATATACTATGAATAACCTTGAACTCTTGTCTTCTGCATCTGAGTAGCTTTTGAACTTCTTGTCCACTGCATCAACAGATCTATCTGACTGTGTTGACAACAATGACAATACTGTTGTTGTACCTTTCTCAACAACACAAATAAATCAAAGAAAATACTTCAAATTAGGCCCTCTTTCTAGCACCAATTCTATTGAGTGATAGTTTTACCCGATTACGAAAATACACTCAATGTTAAGACCTATTAAGAAATCCTCTCTTGCAAATAAATAATTAGTTTCTCCAAGGTTTTGTTTGATTAATGTTTAAAATGTGCTTGTATGCTTGTGAAAGTGTGAAAATATTGTTGTAATGCCTCAGAGGTGCAAGTTACTGTTAACAAGGGGCCTATGGTTTGATATTTGATTTAAACTGTGAAATGCTATTGTTCATGAAATTAATTCCCCAAATGTAAGATTAATAATCAAATATTGCCAATAAACTTTATGAAATGCAAATATTTGAATTTAACCTTAGAAAAATGATTTTAATTAAATTTATCCAAATAATTAATGTTTGAACTTTAATTATTATTTGGAAAATTTAATTAATTAAAAACTTAATGTTTATTTCAGAATGTGAAATGTCGAGAGTTTAATAAAATGAAATAAACATTTACCCTAATGTAAAATTTGAAACTTTATATAAAATTTAGGGTTTCGATTTTTCTCGTGAATGAAATTAAATAAAATGAAAAAGCTTAGGATTAGGAAAATAAATAAAATTTAAACAAAAATAAAATGCAGGTTACAGAAACTTTAGAACTCCATCCAGAATCTATAAATAGAAATATTTCTAAAATAAAACCTAATTTAATTCAACCAAAATTAACACAATTCAAATTAAATTAGATGCAATCTTCAAGGAAATTTGATTAACATATTCAATCATTTAAAAATGAAAATATCATCTGCATGCATATTTTCACCACAAAAAAATGAATACATTATGAATAAAATTTGACATTAATACTTTCTCCAGAATACCTCTATCCATCAAAATGAAGCCTTCTCTAACAAGCAACCTGTGAGGAAACCTTTGGCAATGTCCTTCAATCCTTCTCTATCGCTTCTCCAAAAATATTCCAAACGTCTTCATGAGTTTCAATCACTTATTTATGATTTGAAGAATTCAGTTTATCAACTCATTTGATCAATTGCTTTCGTTCCATAATAGTTCATGAAACTATTTTCAAATTGTTCTCCTTCAATTGCAGCATCGAAATGATTTTCTAAAATTAATGTTTTCACTATTGTAAGAAATATCCATGCATGATATAATGTATTTTTCACGTAGGCCTTCTTTATTGGAAATCTACTACTAAATATATATACATCTATCCCATCAACCTCACCCCTTTGAATTGCATTTTGATATTTATAACATTAGCTAGTCCTTTCGAGTAATCAAATCTTATTTATCTACAAACCGCTTGAGGATTCGCTGGTGATTTTATGGGAATAAAACATCCTTAACATTAACATTTTTTCATATTGAGATTTTACCTTCAACACATTTTTTCCATGAATAGTTTATTATCAACCAAGGTTTATGTCTCATTGTTTCCATATAATTATCAACAAGCCTATCGCGTTGTTATGTTCTTCCATATGATGACAATTTGTCATAGTTACGTATTATTTGATCAATTTAGGCAAAATTTTATGAATTTAACCTTGAATTCTCAAGCCCTAGCTTATTTGGCTTCATAATCAAAGTACTTTACAATATTCCACTTTTGGATACTTCACTCTTAAACTAGAACATAAATAATCAGAAACAATTTTCTGCGGGGTATTTGTTTGTAATAATGAATGACATCATTTGGGACAATGGTGTAGCCTCTAAAATATTGATTTCATCATAGTGGGAATAGTTAATTATTGCTCTACAAAAATTAGATAGGACTATATCATTAAAGAAACATTTTCCTATAATATCTAGATATCATTTGTTTGGCCAAAACATTCATCTAGTTATCCAAAACATCCCACTCATGGGAAATCATCAGAAGAAAATACTCATCATCCAACTCAATTGGGACTTCCTTCTCCATTCATGTATCTCATTTGTATAGGATTACTAACACTATCCATTCCATATTTTCATCCATGCAATTCACTATTGTAAATGTTTCGACCCAATACTATTGACATGATATGCAAAGGATGCATCTTCAAATATCTCAATTAGTTTACTAATAGATTTAATCAAAACTTCTCACTCTACAATTCCATATTTATGATTTGCCACCTCTATTTCTATGTGTACAATGAAACAATGTTATCATCATGGATATTACTTCATCTCCTCTCATTTGGTTACTTCATTTACCTAAACAATTCCTTCAGTGAATTCAGCAAAAACACATGACCGTGATGACCCCACATCATATTTGTTGGTAATATTTCATCATAACGATGCACGATAGATCTCTCTACTCTTTCATTCAATATCCCGGTGATCATGTGTGATAGATATATCTACGTTTTCATTCAATATCTTGATGATCATGCATGATAGATCTCTCTACATTTTCATTCAATATCCTAGTGATCATGCTTGATATATATCTCTACATTTTCATTCAATCTCTTGGTGATCATCTTTATTTCAAAATTCCAAATCAAGTACCTCCAGTGAATCATCAGTGAGTAGCATCATGGGTATCATAGTAGAAAGTAGAGAAGTCATCATCGTGGAAGCTAACACCATTGTAGAAATGGGAAGTAATATCATCATTGTCGTGAAAGGTAATTATGGTCGTAAATTTTGAATGCACTCAAACATTCTTGCCTAAAAATATTGAAAAATCAAATTGAGCAATATTCAAAAAACACCAATGTAATCATTATATTTTGCATAACTCCAAAACATAAGGTGATGAAACCTTAAATGAAACCTTTTTGATAAACCTTTATCAATGTAAAAGATAAAACCATCTCGAATATAATGTGGCAAAGCATGAATTCTTGTCTTTAACACAATGACATGAACTAAGAGTACTTTTTAAATTTGTGACAAGTGTTCTATTTTAATATGTCACTTTTGCAAGAATGATTATGTTTAAAAAATGTGGCAATAAGTCTACATTTTTCCACTATTCTAATGATAATTAAATTTATAATAAAGGTCAAACCTATGACAATGCTAGACCTTCAAACCATTTTTATTTCTTTATGACGTCACAAATTCAAATTCAACCATAAACCAAAACTAAACACTCACATGATAAAATCCTCTATGCAAATAAAAATTCACATTATTTTCAAAATTTTAAGTGGGTCCCCTAAATTGGGGTACATTGTGCAATGGCAAAAACATTATGGAAGTATCTTGCAAATCCTAAAGCTTGTGTTGATCATGTGGATCCCACTCTTTGCCTCTCTACTTCAGGAAGGTCATATCCCACCAAATCTAGTAGGTGCTTGTTCCTACCACCCCTTTGTTCACAATTTTGATGACCAATATTTTGTGCATGATGTGGTCCTAGAATTTTATTAGAACTCTAGTTTCTAAATTTTTATAGTCTTCTTTTTCTTCAAGGGTCTAGCTACCACACTTTTGCATTAATTCTTATTCAAACATTTACCCTAGGGTTTTGTTTTCTTTATTTTGTACTTTTACCACTATGGCCTCTCTAAAAAAAATTGGTTTGGGCTATTTTTTGGGAATTTTGGCCTTGAAGGTGAACTTGGTCACTTTCTTCCTTTTCATAAATAATAGTCTAATCTCACATGTAGTAAAAATTCACTATAGTTATGGCAACTAATGGAGGATTACCAATCTACTGGTGATGAAGGATACATAACATGGTAGTCTTATTCCTTGGGTGTGGATTCATGATGGAGGTCCTAAAATAATTTTTGGTGGTTACTAAATTTTATTCATTACCATTAGAACCTCTCTCCAATAACTTCATGATGGTAGCCTCATTTGTGTGAGCTAAAGGTAACTTTTCTCAAGCTCCCATTGGTCGTTTACATTGATGTGGGTGGTTTTGCTCTTAAATTCCTAGATGCACATATTGAAGTAAATAATTAGTTCCATGACCCATGCTACCTTCTTAATATGGGTGAGCTTTGTAGCATCTCAATGGTCCTTTATTGCTTTCACTTTTGCCAAAAAATATGCTTCAAAATGGGTTCATCATTTGAATCCCAAGGAGAAGGAAGACCCTTTTGTACCAAAAAGACGATGTGTTCTTTTCATTCCCCCATTATGTAGTCCAAATATTTGACCTAATCCTTACAATGGCATATGGTCTACTCTACCATCAAGACCTTGGTAATTCTATGGGTCACTATTTCTTGATTAGTAATCCTTGCTACTTCCCATTACTGATTGTTTTATTGAGCTATTCAACATTTGAGAGCTTCTACTTTGGAAAATAATTGACTAACAATAATCAAGATATGTTGAAGCTCTTTTTTCACCTTGGTATTCCAAGCTAAAATTATTCAAATGTACTCAGGTATGAGGATTAGGTCCTCAGTTGCTATGATAACTCCATTCTAGAGTACTTGGCTTATTTTAGAAATTTTCTCTGCTCTACTAACCCTTTGATATAGCTTAGAGACCATTTTATTTCTCTTACAATTCTTTATTTACTGCTTTTGCCTCCTTTAATTGTGCCATGAGATGGTCCATCTAAGACTCTAATGCTTTAACCTTAGCTTGGGATACCTTGAGATTTTGCTTGATATTATCTAGCTCCTTCTCCTTCCTTGTTAGATTTCTTGCATGAATCAAGTACTCATGGCTTACAACTTTATGTTCTTATTTGAAAAATTCAAATTTATCCTTCAACATAATATTCTTGAGTCTGAGTTTAATGACAACCACTCGGTAATCTTAAAATTACATCTCCCCTTCTGCCTTGGAGATAATGGTCAAAAAATGGACCATGCACATCAAAACATTTTGGGGATGATAATTGGTTCTCACATGTGTGGTTTCAGGTTGATCTACTTGCTTTGCTACTTCGTATTGTACATGTTGTTGTGTTTGCTCCTAAACTTATTATAATTGGGACAATAGGTTAAATATAGAAGAGATGATCTAAGGACTAGATAATCATAATTGGTCCTCCAAGGTTAGGGTTAAGGGTTTCAACTACATCTAGTTATATTTTTGTTAATTTGATCTCCTCTACTATCCATGTATCTTATTCTCCCAAGCACATGACACCTTAAATATAATAGTTCTTTTAATCAACCAAATACGAAGGTTGTTCATATGCAAGGATAAGCTAAAAGGATAAGAAGAAAAATAATTAAAAAATATGACTCTCAAGAAGAATTTTATAGAGTGTATATTATGTTACAATATAACCTCCTATATATTGATCTTTTTAATAATATCATGAAACATCTATAAGAAATCATTGGATTTTGAATGTTTTTCTTTCCTTTCCCAAAGAAAAGAAAAAATAATTGGAATCATTTTGCAATGAATAATAAAATACAAATTATTTTTTTATTGAATATAAATAATATTGCTTTGCTTGACATTAAATTAATTGAATAATTAAAAATGTAAATATATTTAAAAACCTTGTTATTAATGTGTTAATTAAAGGTACTCGCTTAATAATATATGATAATATCAATAGTTGTATTTTCAATTTGGATCTCAATTACTAGAAAATAATCTAAATAAAAATGAAAGTGGAATTATTATAAAAAATTTCTTCTGCTCCATAAGTTATATTGATGCATACTTTGGATGATTTATGATGATTTACCTAGAAAATGAATTTCTAAATCGTGCAAGCATATTTATAAAATCTTATTATTATGCACTAGGGTATCTTTTCAAAAACATATTTTAAAAAAATATTTTTGTTTTTATTCATCTATCCTTCAATTTGGTATTGGTGTCTTTGTAGGGAAAATTCAATAGTATGTTGTTGTTATTTCATCTCCATGACCTCAGTTCGAATCATGGGGAAAGAGGATTTCTATTGCTATGTCCCAAGAATGTGACCCTAATTATGCCACCTATTATACTATGTTGCTACCAATTGTCAGTCGTTAGTTCAAATATTATTATAAATTTACCACATTTTTATATTTTTTGGTGGAAAACAAAGGCAATTCACCATGTATTCTACATTATTTTGGACACTATTTACCTGGATTTCGAAACTAATTCATATTATTTTTATAAATACATTTTGGGACCGACCCCTTACGAAAAACCTTGGTAAGTGGTAAGGTGGAGGGTACTTCAACCAATAGGATGAACTCTTTTGATACTAGTGGAATGACTTAGGGGATGCCTTCAAAGGTGGTAGGAAAGTGGCATTGGATAGGTCCTTAATTCTCTTTTTCTTTATATGTACCTCAATGTTCATGGATAACTTTCACTTCCTTTTAGACAATTTTCCCTAGTTCAATTCTTCTCATACCTTCGTTTCTTTTGGTGGTGTCGGTTGACTCAAGATGGTTGAACTAGGGAGCTCTAAAATGGAAGCCTCAATGAGGGGTGCCTCTAGTTTTGGTGGTATATCTAGGAGTACCTAGATTATAGCTTGATAGGATTTGTCTATTCTCACTAATTAGTGTGATTGCTTACTCGAGGCTACTCCTTAGCTATCATAACCCAAAATTCCAACCTACTCTAGAAATTTTTTTCTTTTGTGTTGGGGAAATTATCTCATCCTACACATAAAGTATCCAATCTAGATGTCAACTTATATCTTAGGTGGCCCTTATCTAATTTATGTGCCCCATATACACAATGAGTTAACTTATCCTTCTAGAAACACCAAAGGGTACACCCATCCCTACATCTTACATACGTATGTTTATGTAAGTGTACTAGGTGAAATACATGGTAAGCTATCTATCTCATTCTTATAATGAGCTAGTTTATCCTCTTTCTATCTATCAAAAGGGAAGCGATAATCCCTACACCTACATAATTCCATCTATGTATGTGCACTAAGCACATTGATTTCTAGACTATACATCTCATCTCCATGATGAGCTAGCTTTTCCAACAATAAGTCTTATCCAATGCCTTAATTTGTGAGTAGTTTATAATATTTCTTCCTATTGCATTGTTATGGTTTTTCATGCAAGACCTATAGCTATTCCATGGTGTTCTTATCAAGTAATTAAAACATAATTAATGAAAGTATGAATCCATGATGAAATGCCCTTTTGATTTAAGATCATAGAAGTTTCATTAGCAATTATTAACAAGATAAACCCAAAAGTAAAATAACTCCACACTTATCACATAATACATAACACATAACTCCACATATATCCTAGGAACCCTTATGGGGAATAAACCTAGCCTTAAATTTTTTTCTTATTTTATTTCATAAAGTAATTGGTTCATACATTGAGTCAAAGGCACCCCATAATACCTTTACTCCCATCATAAGAGTTTTGTAACTTGTATAGATTATAATATGAATTTATTCTTTAATTCATACATACAATTAGGTTCCATACATTGAGTTGAAGGTACCCCATAATACCTTCACTCCCATCATAAGAGTCCCATACCTCTCATAATATTACAATATAAATTAATTCTTCAATTCATCAATACAATTTAGTTCCACTATTTTGGTCCAAGGTACCCCATAATACCTTTATTCCCATTGTAATAATATCATACCTTTAATAATATCATAATAAGAATTAATCCTTCAATTCATCAATATAATTATGTTCCACACATTGGGTCCAAGGTACCCCATAATACCTTTATTCCCATCATAAGAATACACTATTTTTTATGACACTGCAATATGAATTAATCCTTCAATTCATAGATACCAATTGATTCTACACATTGATTACATTATTACTAGCATCAATACATTACAATATCATTAGAGAAAGCCCCATATTCCTCCCTATAAAACTCATTATAAAGGTTATAAATATGAGAGCATTTAAACTTCTCCTCCCTCATCTACCTACGGTAAAACCAAGGTCTTCAAAACATCATTGTAGACACAAAAACCTAGCCACTTGTCCTACATCCATGCTTTCCTACCATTTCCATCACCAAAACCTAGCCACTTGTCCTCCATCCAGACTTTTCCATAATTTTTGCCCACTATTCATATATATTTATATTTATTTTATATATATTTAATATTAATATTTTATATATTATATTATATATATAATTAATATATATTTATATAATTGAATTAATCCTAGCCATCCGATTTCATTTAATCATGTCCATCCATCCACATCAATCCATGCCATACCCTAAATTTAATATCCACCCTCCGATGTGCTTTTATCTCAGCCACACGATTAGTGTCATTGAAACCCTAGCATGCCCTAGGTTGGATTATAAATAGAGTTCATTTTGATGGCTCAACCCCTGAGTTCCCTGAGTGCCTAAGATCCCTAAGTTTTCTAAGCAACCCAGGCTTTGGATTCCCTGAGCAATTTGTACCCTGAGATTCCTTGAGTTTCATTTTCCCTTGGAGTTTTCAAGTACTTTTACCTCCCTCCTCGCTCATCGTAACTCTCGTATCCATCGTCATTCATTTCCCCTCATTAGATATACTTCTACAGAATATTTCCTCATCTACTAAATGCCTTCGGGTACTTTTTATCATCATCAAGAACCTCTGGGCACCTCCCTCCTAGTCCCAAGTATCCATAGGTGTTTCTTGCAATCACCAGGCACCCGCGAGAATTTTAGGTAAGCATTATGAGCATCTCCTAGCCTTCAAGTGATGTTAGGGCATCACTACACCTATCACCTACAACAAAATCTCGCAGATCATAAGACAACAAACAAAGTAAGGTAAAACTACTAATTATTATTTTATTTATGTATTTCCATGTCTGTTCACTTCATTTGCGGTAGATAGTTAAGGTTTATCTTTTCTTATAGAGGGCCTCACACTATGGAGCCCTCATAGGTAATATTAACTAGTTTATTGTATCATTGTGTGTATATTTGAAGATGCTACATCAATATTGGATAGTTATTTAAGCTGGAGTGGCTTGGCATCAGATATCAAGAAGCCCACTCAACACTATTGGGAGCAAGATACACCTAAAGACACCACCTTCCTTGTTTTTTAGGAATTTGAGAACTCTAAACATTTGTAAATTTATATAAAAAAGGATTCGAGGATCCACATTGTTACAATGGAGTTTTTAAGCTCCCCCCGTTACAATAATAATATCTATTGTGCAATTTCAGTTTCCTTATGTTCAATTTATTTAGCATTGTTTGGTTTTGCGTTTTACATATTTCAAATGGTGATCATGGTGGGACCCCTAAGGGTTTCTATTTATAATTTTTCTTACTAATTTACTTGTTTTCTATTATCTTTTAGGGTTTTTAGGAGAACAAATTTCATAGATTTCATTGGATCTAGGATTTTTGAAAGTTCACAGAAGTTGCATAAGGTGCGTGAAATATCCAGCGGTGCTTGAGGGCTATTCAAAAATGCCCAGGTGCATTTCAAAAACATCCAAGGACTTTTTACAATGAGCTAGGACAAATACGTAGGCCATTTGTAAGTCTACTAACCAAACCCTAGTTTTTTTGTTTATGTTTTCCAGTTATTTTGTGTTTTTTTAGGATTTTGATATAAAAGAATTCATTAATTAATCTGGAAAATAACATTCATATTAGCATGCATTTAGGATTTAAATTAATCATTTGCATCCATTCACAAACTCTATTTGAAATTTTTTATTTTCTATTATGTGAAAAAAATATTGCATTATGATTGCATGTAAATCAAAAATTGCAAAATTATTTTACATTGTTAGGGTTAGAAGTATCTTCTTTTATCTATCTAAGTAGGAACATCATTAGGGTGCCAAGAGTATTCCTACCATTGGGTGATTCTAGGAAGAGGGGTGGATGAACCCTTTGTCTGTTTTGACATGGGGCCTTAAGCGGTGTATTTCACACCCTTTGGAGAAATTTGCATTCTCTTATTGGCTTCTGACTTATATTTAGAAAATTAGTTGCTTCTAACATTGTTTGAACACAATAGAAAATCAAAAATTTTAAAATTAACCACATACTACGCATGATTCAAATTCAACAATAGTGGATGGATTTCATCACCAACCATTGCTTGAGATTTGGTGATGGTGGCATTCATCTCCATAGACCAATATTTGCCCTTAGAAACCCTAGGTCACCCTCGAGCAAACTTGTTGGATTTCATCACCAGCAATAATATCATTGCCTCAGCTTAACCATAGCTTTTACCTTTATTTTATTAATCCATATTAGCACATTTGAAACACACAAGATTGAAACCTAAGAAAATGAACTCACATTAAAAGGAGATAACCAATGAACAAGGTAAGACACATGTGTTAAATAAACTTAGCATTGGTTGTTTGTTTTTATTGTGAAAATTTAAATTGGGTGTTTCAGTTTACTACATAAATCTGTATTTTTATTTATTTGATTTATGGTCCTAACAAGAAAATAAAAACAAGCATTAAATCAAGATAATCAAATGGAACCTTCATCCACCTTTCCCACCACTTCTATGGTAGATTCCCTAAATGTGACATAGGCAGATTTGTTTGCAGGTCCCTCACATTCCTTGCCATCCACAACCTTTCATATGGCTATCCTCCATGAGGAGTCAACCAACCCTACCATAGACAACCACATTACCCATATAGACATGGAAAAAGTAGAAGCTCTCATGAAGTCTTCCAATTATGCCTTAGAGTCCATTCCCAATTCACCTAGACAAAATCTTACTTTATAGTAGGAGTCTTTTTATTCCCAGCCACCATCCACCATTATTGAGGTGTATACCAACCTTCTTTTTGAGGCATCAGTTGCACCTTCCTCTCATATATCCATTCCCCAACCCTCACATGCTCCTAGCACCTCATACAACTCCACTTATACCAACCCTTTGTATGAAGTACATGTAAATGTTGCTTCAAGAGTTTCAACCTCACAAGTTGCCATACCTAGTGTAACTTGTCTCCAAGCCACATCTACCTTCATACCCTTATATTCTGATAGAGAAATTATTGAGGCATGGGAACATCTAAAAAAAATTCTTAGATAGCATCAAAACACTCAACAGCAAGTACAGGTTAACCCTAAGCCTTTACCTAACTGTAAGACTATCCTTGTTAACCAGGGTCCATCATGGGCACCACAATATTTTGTGGTTTCTATCCATGTGTCTCCACAAAGCCATACTATAACCCATCCTATCCCCATTGGCCATCCTAACCATAACCCTCATACATCAACATCAATCTATAATTTTGCATATTTTCATCATCTCTCATTCATCAAATTCCATCAAATTCACCTAACCATCATTATCAATCACATCATCACTTAGTCACTCCACAACATTTCTCCACTCCACCACAAAATCATCAGGTAATTTAGGGCTTCCACCCTCCTTATGAAGACCCTCGAATTAATGCCATGCAAAAATAGATAGATCAATTGATACAATATACTCCTAGTTTTTCAAACCAAAAATCAACCTTATGCCAATTGATCAATCAACCAATTCATCCTTCGGTACCATCATCATCATATCCAACAGATTTTATGATTCCTAAGTCTAAAAAATTCAAGGGAATTGAGGATCCCAAAGAACGTGTGAGCACTTTTGTACATACATGCTTTCGAATTCAAAATGACAATACTCTCATGCTTTGAACTTTTCCTCAAATATTAGGAGGATATGCCATAGAATGGTATAATCAATTACCAAGCCATAGTATTTATACTTTTGAGCAATTGATTGATCAATTATTTGAGTGTTTCATCTTAAATGTTAAAAAGAAGATCTCATTGTCTGATGTGTATTCTTTAAGACAACATCATGAGGAATCTATCTACGATTTTGGAAATCATTGGAGGGTTGTCATCACTAAATTGCCATTCACCCTACCAATGGATGAGCTAATTAAATTATTCACCAAGATTTTCTTAAAACCTATCTCTTGGATGCTTCAACTACAAACTTATCAATCATTTGAAGAAGTTTTAGCTCAGGCTAGTGTTATTGAGGAGATAAAAATCCAAGAAGATATACTTAAGCCTAAAAAGAAATAATGGAAAAACAAGGGCCAATATAAAAGTAACTATTCTAGCCAACCTAAATCAACACAGGCTAACCCAACCAATCAGCCCAATCAAGTTAATCAAGTGGTCATGAGCCAGCCGGTGATGGCTC
The DNA here is from genome assembly GCA_028583015.1 of Wollemia nobilis. Lineage (NCBI taxonomy): Eukaryota > Viridiplantae > Streptophyta > Pinopsida > Araucariales > Araucariaceae > Wollemia > Wollemia nobilis. Next base: position 6,647,519 of record JAQPPZ010016710.1, on the reverse strand, counting down.
AACAACAACCCATGCAAAAAATACCACAAAAAATTGCTTTTCATGTGGTACCCTCAACAACTCAAGCCATGAAAAACAAAGTGCCAGCTGTGGAAATCCATCCCCAACAATAATTTACCTAATAAAATTGCCAATACACCCCCTTATCCAAGTCATATGCTTCCCTTTTATGAAGGTTATATAACACAAACAAATTTGCTTTACCCAAAATCAGATCTGGTGATCCTGCCAAACATAGTAAACACTATAAGGAGCATCTATTTTATCCTTATCATAGCTAAAATGGGTATGAAATTAACAATTTCCATGTATTTAAAGATATATTGCAAGACCTCGTTGACTTGGGGGTGATCAAGCTTGATAATTCCCTTGCTCAAAAAAATCAAAACCTTGGTATATTTCAAACACCATTTCCTCATCATGAGGATGTGCAACCAAATTTAGGATGGGCTAACACAAAAACTCCTCCTAATCAATTCAATCACGTCCAACAATACCAAGGGTTTGTAGGGGTCATCCATATGGTCACTAGAGGTCAAAGGAACAACCAACAAAGGCAACCACCTCAAGCAAGTTTTTCACAACCTTCCGTATCGCCACCCATCCAAGTTTCCCCCAATCCTTCATCACCCATCATATCCCTAGCCAATAAAATTAGCTAAATCAACCCATAAATCATCCACCTTGACCAATCATTTCATTGAGTATCCAATTAACTACAAGTCTAAAATTAGCTTTTGCTAAATTTTTAATCTATGAGTTAATCAAACAATCTCCTCCACATCATGAGGCATTGATGGATATTTTGAGATCCATAAAATTGCAATCACAAGATCCTAATGCCTTCACTAACTTTATGGGGAGCATACAAACATGCATGGAGCCTTCCATCACATTCTTTGACTTTGATATTAAGCCAATCTCATCAGAATCTATAGATCCTCCATTGCATATTATGGCTCTAATTGATAAGAAATATTTTAAAAGAGTCATAATTGATACGGGTTACTCCATTAATATCATTACCACATCCACCCTTCATCATCTTAACCTTCCTCCATCTCACATAACCAAGTCATCATTCACCCTCAAAGCATTTAATGATGCTTTATGTTCCACAGTTGGCATTGTTGTTTTACCCATTGAAATAGGGGTCAAAATGTTGCACACCATGTTTCACATATTAGAAGGATCCATGGCATACAATGTACTCCTTGGAAGATCTTGGATGAGGAAAATGATGTGTCCCTTATATTTTACATCAATTCTTGAAATATGTTCATGAAGGACAACTGCATTGCATACCGATAGATGTCGAGTCGTTTAAGTATTGTAATTTCATTTCAAATCCCTATGAGACAATGCTTCCTTCCACACACATTTTTATTTCACCATCAGCCAATCCATCCACCACTTCACCAATCTCTTCATCCAAGGATCCCATTCCTAAAGATCTCCCTATCACCAACCCTCATCAAGCTTCCATGATCCCATCATCTTCATCATTGAATACATGCACATGTGGTCACAATCAGTCCACATCATCAACATCATTGCCATCCTCATCATCACTACCCATTCAAAAACCTTCCCAAGCCAATCCATCACCAACACCTAATGTTTCACAAGTCAAATTAATGGATTGTGATGCATCCTTATCTTCACCACTTCCCAAGCCATCACCTATCCATGGTCCTCCCATATCATCCCAAGTCAAGGTCCACCTCACTAATCCATTTATTGGTGAATATGTGGTCCAAGACATCACCATCACACCCCTCACCATTCCTAGGGCTAAGGATTTCGATTGCCCATGTGACCCACATTTGGCCATAGGAGCAGATATAACATGGGTTCAACTCCAAATAGCATATATTTTTTATACGAGGGGATTGATTCTTCATCAACTCTAGCACCCCTAGAAGAACCCAAAGAACCAACACTTCCAATATTCCAAACATGACAAAATTTTCATCTTGATATTTCCACATAGTCAATTGGCAAGGTCATGGCCTAGGATTGCATGAACATCGAGTGCATCAACCTATCGATATTCTATATCAAGAGGTGCATGAATGTTCAAGTCTATGTTACCACCCACTTTCCACCACCTCTTCCCTTGAATAATCCTTCCAAAGGCTTAATCTCAATTTAGTATAAGAATACCTACATCCTGATAATTTTAACAATGAAATCTATGAAGAATTTGAGCTTATGTTGATAATTTTAGATGAATCTAAAGAATAATTGAAGCCCATCATTCCCCATACCGAACAAGATGAGTTTTATATCAACATGTTCCCCATACATGAACCCATATTTTGCTTACTTCTCCCACAAGAATGATCTGCCCATACTAGTGAACCACCACCTTCATTCCATTGAGATATTTCATAATCCAACTTGTAACATATGTACATAACACAAAAACAATGGTTTTCATGACTACAAAAAAAAATCAATCAAAAATCAAGAAAAATATTTTTTTCTTTGCATTGCATATGTAAATATATTATTTAAACAAATGCATTTATTTGTGTTGCTTACTGATGTTCAGTTTAACCAATATCCTAGCACCGGTTCGTAGGTTCCATCCATTCCATCCAACCTCATTAACCTTGCCCATAATTCAACATGAATCCTGTTGATTTATTCACCCCACTCCATAATCTATACGATCCAACTAAACTAATTCCAATTGACATAAGCCTTATCAATATGGACCAGATTTCCTCACTTCCATCCTTTACCGAATTTGTCTTATTTGAGGAATTTTTAAGGGCTTCTTCCAACTACATTCCTCCATCCCCTCCACCTTCGCCTTCACCTTCACCTTTGGATCCAAAGGTTTTCCAAGCAAAAATAGATGAGGATAAGCCATAAGAGTTTGATAACATTCTAGATGATGTTCATATGATTCCTACACCCCATCAGCTTGAGGAAGGTTCTTATATATCTATTGGAGATACTATCAATGTGGACCTTAGTTCAGACAAAGACAATCCCCAAATTGTCAAACTTGGCAAAATTTTATCACCCGATGAACAAGAGAAGTTAATTGCTCTTCTCAATAGGAAGAAGTGCATATTTGCATGGTCCTATAAGGACATGCCTAGTCTTGAACCTAGTTTGGTTGTCCATAATCTCACCTTACAACTTGATGCTAATTTGGTCAAACAAAATCTTAGGATAATGCATCCTACTACGGACCTCTTGGTAAAAATAGAGCTTCAAAAACTCTTAGATGTGAACTTCATAGTTCCTATCAACTATCTTGAGTGCCTTTCAAACATGGTATCCATTTGTAAGCCTAACGAGGCGATATGTGTTTGCATTGACTTTCGAGATCTTAAAAAAACATGTCCTAAGGATGACTTCCCTCTCCCAAAAATTGATACTCTTGTTGATACTTGTGCTGGCTATGAAATGCTTTCACTCATGGAAAATTTTTTAGGATACAACCAAATCCGAATAAATCCTAATGACCAACACAAAACAACATTCACTACACCTTGGGGAATGTTTTGTTACAAGGTGATACCCTTTGGCCTAAAAAATGTAGGTGTCACTTATCAACATGCCATGACATACATCTTCCATGACTATATGCATAAGATTATCAAATACTATGTGGATGATATATTGGCTAAATCCAAAACTTGACAAGAACACATTGGTGTATTGGAGAAGGTTTTTGACCGACTTCTAGCACATAATGTAAGGTTGAACCCCAAGAAATGTGTCTTTGGTGTTACCTCGGGCAAACTTCTAGGATTTATTATCTCCAAAAGAGGCATTGAGGTGGATCCTAACAAATTCAAGGCCACTATGGAGATGCCTCCCTCAACTAACTTAAAGGAATTGTATAGTTTACAAGGAAAGATCCAATCAATCTTTTGTTTTATTGCACAACTTTCTGATAAATGTATATCATTCAATCACCTACTAAAAAATAGGGTGTCATTCTCTTAGACAAATTAATGTCAAAAAACCTTCTATGACATTAAGCAATACCTAGCTTCTCCGCTAGTATTAGCTCCTCCTCATTTTGGAGTCCCATTTTATCTTTATATCTCAGCAACGGACTTTGCATTAGGGACAATGCTTGCACAAAAGAATGAACAAAATTGAGAGCAAGTTGTCTATTAAATTAGTCAAATATTGGTAAGCTATGATACCAAATACACTTATGTAGAAATTATATGCTTAGAAGTGGTTTTAGCCACCAAGAAACTTTGACATTACATGCTTAGGCACACAACTTATGTCATAGCTAGAGAAAATCCTCTGTGTTATATAATGTCTTGCACTTACAACAACACCTACACCACTAAATGGATAATTCTCCTTACTAAATTTGATTTGGAATTTATTAGCCAAAAATCCATTAAATGTCAAGTAATAGCTTATCAACTTGCGAAATCTCCACTACCTAGTGATCATCCTTTGATTATTGAGCTCCCAAATGATTCGGTATTTGCCATCACTGAGCAAGAAGAATATGTCATTCGAGAGGAAGATGTTGATATCACACTATTATTTTATGGATCTAAGTGCATGAAAGGTCAAGGTGTTGGAGTCGTGTTTAATACACCATAGGGATTACCTATCCCCTTATCATTCAAACTTGACTTCCAATGCACAAACAACACTATAGAGTATGAAGCCCTAATCTTAGGTCTTCAATCAACTATAACTATGATCATTAAGCATATTAGGATATTTGGTGATTCTCAACTTCTCATAAAAAAAATTAATGAATAATATCAATGCAAAGAACCTACCATTAAGCTTTATCATGAAGTAGCAATGAAGTTTCTCTCTAATTTTGATTGGTACAAAATCAATAGTTTACCATGTTTGACTAATAGATTTGCAGATGTGATGGCCTCCCTTGGATCATTGATTCCAAAAGACTCCTTTGGAGAGGTACAACCCCTTATCATTTCAACGGTTTCTAAATATAAAATTGTTCGTGTTGAGTCTAAGGATGAAAAGGATGTGTGTTTTGTCCACTAGTATTCATATGAGCCTTGGTCAAGCCAAATAGTAGTCATTCTAAAGTTTGGAACAATCCCATATGACATGTCTCAAACTACCAAAAACACATTCATGAAAAAATTAGCTCGTTTCATTCTCTTGGGAGACATGTTGTATAAACGTGGTTATGATGGAGTCCTCCTTCATTGTCTCGAGTCTAGTGAGGCACAAAGAGCCATTGCTAAAGCTCATGATGGTACTTTTGGGGGTCATTTTGGTGGAATGGACATCATAAAACATATTCTACACATGGGTTATTATTGGTCCACAATGGAACGTGATTGTTGCACCTATGTTAAACATTGCAAGAAGTGTCAAGAACATGCTAATTTAACTCATGTACCATCACAAGCCTTACAACTTATTCAAAACCTTTGGCCCTTTTCACAATGGGGTCTAGATCTAATTGGAAAATTTTCACCTCCTTCCTTGAGACAACATACATTTATCATTACAACAATGGAATACTTCACAAAGTGGGTTGAAGCAATTCCTCTAACCCATATAACATGACATATAATTGTGGAGTTTATACTCCATCACATCATTTGTCATTTTGGTATACCCTCAAAAATCATGTTCGACAATGGTAATTCTTTCAAGAACAAGGATGTTAGAGCACTTTGTGAGAAATATAACATTCAACATAGTTTCTCAACTCTTTATTACCTACAAGAAAATGGACAAGTTGAAGCTTCCAACAAGACCTTAATTGCTATTCTCAAGAAACTTGTCAAATAAAATTATAGAGATTGGCATACACAAATTTCCTTATTATTATGGACTTATCAAACAAGCATCCACACACCTATAGGGGCAAAACCATTTTCATTGGTCTATGGAGTAGAAGCAATCATGCCTCTTGATCTTGATATCCCTTCCTTATGAATTTCTTTGTAGGAATTCATAGATGATGACACTACTAGACAAGCATGTCTTAACCATATCATACTTCTTCATGAGAGGTGAGTCAATGCTTTAGAGAATTTACGAGTTTATAAAGACCTCCTAAAGCATGCTTATAATGCCAAAGTACATCTATGTGAATTCCATGTAGGAGATATTGTCCTTAAATAGAACCAATAAAACACGCATCTTCATGATAAATTCATGGCTAATAGGTTAGGTCCATACATTGTCACACAAAGAGTGGGTAATGTTACTTATAGACTGGCCAGTTTAGAGTAAGAGGAAGAACCCGAACCACTTAATGTTATACATTTAAGAGCATTCTATGCATGATTTTATTACTATATATGTATATATACATGGCTAATACACAAAAACATTTGCATACATTTTATTCAAAACATTGCATTTCACTTGCATCTACACTACAAAAACAATGCATTCACCCATATTTCATATTGCATTTCACAAAATTACATGTCATACATTGCATTCACATCCACATTTTGAATTCCATATTAGGGATCATTTATTAAGTTCAATATCTTAGTTGGTCCAAAAAAAAGGCATGTTACCTTAATAAGGGACACCTTCATAATGTTATCTGCACAAGACCACCAAGTCTAATTTCCATTAGCACAAACCACATTTTCATAAAAGATCTAGGTTTTTTTGGTCACTTAGCCACTCCTAGTATTTTATGAAAACTTTGAAATATATGATGAGTTCCATTGCACACATACACTAAGAAAATCTTGAGTTTTTGGAATTTACTCCAAAACATTCTTGAACCAAACACAATTACATATCTTAAAAATATCTTGTGTCAAAGAGGGATAACACCATACTTGGTATGAACCTCAAAGTGAAAAGGGTTATCCTTGCTAGTCCCATCATGCAACATAGTCCAATAAATAGTGGTTATTACCACTATCACAATTCCAAAAATAAAAGAAAGAGTGGGATAAATACCTAAAAAAAACTCTAAATATTTTACATCACACACCACTAATCATTGGGTTGTAAGGATCGTACTACATTTCCATTCAGACGGTTAGGTAGTCATCCCCAAAACTTAAGAGATCAAACACAAAAATCATAGAATATGGAGTTAGCCTCCATTGGAGATACAGATGCTTGGCTGGTAGTGGAGTACACTCATGCATGGCGAAACATATCTTTTAAAAGAGACCTCTAACCGCTCATAAGGACAAGCTATCTTCTTGGTTTCAACCATAACATGTTTACCCAATTTACTCAAGATGAGTTAATTAACTCACTTGTACACACACTAGTTCTTGATTACCTTGAGTTATTACCATACTCTTGATTTGGTAAATGAATCCACTGCACACACATTTGGTCCTATAAGGATTAGGTAATGTTAGTGAGTTTTTTTGATGCCACTAGGATGTCTGAGTCTCTATAAAACAATCAATTTTCCATATCAACATCCATATATTCTTCCATATCAACATCCATATCTTCTTCCATATCAACATCCATATCTTCTTCCATGTCAACATCCATGTCATTTCATAAGCCATTCATCCCATATACCACCAATTTTGGTGCCTCTGATTAAACAACAATGCTAGAAAGTGGCCAAGAAAATATCTAAACTATAAATGATCAATAGCACATCCATACATTACACCTTGCATTAATCATCCATAAAATATCATATGCATTCATCATCCATATAAACATGCATTTCACAAAAGAATTACACAAAAAGCATTCACACAAAAATATAACACAAAAGGTAAAAGCCATGTATATATATATATGTATGTATAAATATCGTATGTACAATGAATTCCAAAAGGCTACATACAATGGAGCACCAAGGCTCATATACAAAAGTGCATCTAAGCACTAGCTATACCCTCCAAGAGGACCCTTGTGACCTAGGAGGAGCCCTAGACCTAGAGCTATGCCTAGACTCACTATGCCTAGTACCCCAAACATAGATGAGGTTGGAGGATCTAGAAGTGGAATATGATGTTCCATCAACCTATCCTCCAATACCTCAATATACCTATGTTGATACCAAAGACATGCTATTTTGACATTATATCGATGCTCTCTCTCTACTAGCTTTGCCTAGAGCCTCGTAATCCTTGAATCCCACTCCACCACCAACTGCTCTATCTGCACCCAATACACCTCACTCTAACCTAAAGATCCATCCAGAACCTCCTCTACATCATCCCTATCTCCACTAATCTTGAGAGCCTCTTGCACTGCACCCTTAGCCCTCTGCATTCAACTATCAGGTCGAAGGTTCCATTACCACTTGGGGATCTACTGGGTCCCCTCATCCCTAGCCTCCTGAGCACCCTCATCACTAGCCTCACCACCACCATCCCCATCTATTGCTCCTTGAGGTGGTGCCCATGGTGCTTGAGCCATGAACCACATGTCATACTCTATGGTAGTCCTTGCATTCTCCATATTTAAGAGATCCATCTCCTCATCATCCTCCAAGGCCACCATCCATGGCTTCATGTATGGTATCCCGGTCTCCTCTCGATGTCTCCTATAGCACACTGGCTCATCGGGGACATCTTGCCTCAACCCAAACTATTGGAGCACTTAGGAGAACTAGAAGTACTCTACCTCACTTTGATGTCTACCAACCACCCATTAAGCCTACTGCACTCATCACAAGTACTCTCCATACCTGGTCCATATACAAGCCCATCACATCCTCCATATCACTTGGATGGACATTAATCTAGCCCACAACTCTTGGTACCACTGGCTCATCCTCACTAGCTAACTCGATTGAACCTCCTCAGCCAATACCCATTGCCTAGCATAGGGCTGCTCCCTATCCAAGCCTACCATAGGTAAACCCTTCAAATGAGCCACACTAAAATGCTTCCATGCACAATACTGTAGCAGTAGGCTGCACCCCAAACCCTTCCTCCCCTACCTCATCACCTTGTATAGTTCCTGGTACACTTATGCTAACAAGGTGGGAGCCCATGAGTATACCTACCACCTAGTGAGCATATCACTCACCACTCCTCTCAGGTTCCGTAGGAACCTACACCTAGTGTTGTTTGGAGCTACGATGTTGGCCAACACAAACATAACCAAGGCACAAAGGGGGTCCAACTCCTTTTCCATGTACATAGAAAAGTAAGGAATACCTCCACACTCCACCTTCACCCCCTACCATGCATCACCAAAAATTTGCATCATCTCCATATTCTGGTTGAGCCTAACCTCAACTCGGATCCCCTCTACTAGTACCTTTAGGATGCGATATACATCCTCCAAGGTAATAGTCACCTCACCCATGGGGAGATGAAAAGTCATCCTATCTGCATCCCACATCTCAGCCAAGGCAAAGAGGTACCCCTCATCGGCCCTCACCACATCCAATCAGGCTACCTCTGTTAGCCCCACATCCTATAAAAACTCCCACTCCTCATCCAAAACCACCTTCCTCATCCTGAGGATGTAAGGCGAGAACTAATGTTGAGCCTCAAAAATCCTAAGCTGCAGCATAGCACAAAACGTTGCTAATAATTTTAGAAAAAAATAACTTTGCACAATACATAATAAAAAGGTGTTACCTTATTAGCCCACTCTCTAGCCACAACCCTGGCCTCCACACCAGCTCCCTATACCATCATAGCTTTCGGGCTCTAAACACTTCACCTCACCTCACTCCACTCTCCCAGACGCAACTTCTTCAACTCCCAAATGCATAAATGAGCTTGGTTTATCATCCTAGTAGCTATTTATAGCTGCTTTAGGTTCCTTGAGATGCCCATAGGCATTTCATAGCATACTGAAGTGCCCATGGGCATCTACAGAGCATCCAAACACCGGTGGGTGTTTTTGCAGGCCAAAAATGCTAATGGGCGTTTGGTATCAAATTGTACAAAATACCACATTTTCATAAAATAGTGGCTTATCCCAACCAAATTACTCCAAATTTCACCCATGCATTCATTTCATTATTTTATCAGGTTTTGTGAATATTTCAACTGATTTGAATGCATAATTTTTGTTTGCGACCACATATTGCAAATTCACCAAACAAATTACAAAAGCACCCCAAAAGGGTCCAAATATTCACAAAATAATGATCATCATCATTATCATCATTCATACATCATACTCCCATCATTTCACATCATCACTTGCACATTTGCCAAGTGCCAACCAACATTCAAGTGAATCTTGTATATAGTGGGTTTTTCTATATACTTGGTGATTGCAGCAATTTGCATCCATGTAATTCGATAAGATGAAATATCTACCATAAGAAAACTTGATCATTATCATTATCCCATATCTCATTATTTGAAAGCACAATCATATTAGGTACTTCACATTTTGCATGAAATCTTACCAAGAACAATTTGCACAAACACTGTCATTGATGGCCTAGTCCATGGGGCTTAAAACATGGACAAAATCAAATTTCTTCATTACACATTTCCTTAACAGTCATCATGGTGACTAGCCTTAGCTAGGGTGATTGGTTTAGATCTTAGGAATTATCTTACAGTCGCTAGTTGGCCCTCCGAAGTTGACTACTTTTACTCTTTCCATTTTTCATATTTGCATATCAATGACGTCGAAAGGTAAAAATTTTCAACAGCATTGAATCACCCCAAATTTGGGGAAACCACATTTGGTTTTGACTTTTCCATAATAGGATACATCTTACATGATCATGGCATCTCCACTTGGAAAAAATTCCTTTATTTTTTGGGGCAAAAATAGACACATTTTGCATCTCATATCACACAAATCCCTTCATCTGTTGGGGAAAAAACATACGCATCATATCACATTTTCCACCACTCCCCTTCCCACCGTTTGGGAAAAAAAGGTATCACATTTTACATCATTCTTTTGCACAATTTTTTTTTCAATTGGATCATGAGCTTTATTTGTAAACTCATTCGTCAATTGAGGGGGTAAGCTATGTAAAACTCAAATTCTTTTATTCTTTGGTCTTCAAGCTTGCGTTCCACATCTCAAGAGAAGTTGCTTCTTCACCTGGCCAAAATAGGTGTCTCATGTTTTTGCACTGCATTGTGTTTCATGCAACGCAGTACAAAAAGAGGTATTTGTAGACACCAAAACCTAGCCACTTGTCCTCCATCCTGACTTTCCCAACATTTTTGTCCATATATTTAATATTAATATTTTATATATTGTATTATATATAATTAATTAATATATATTTATATAAGTGAATTAATCCTAACCATCCGATTTTATTTAATCATGTTCCTCTATCCACATCAATCCATACCACAACCTAAATTTAATATCCACCCTTCGATGTACTTTTATCTCAACCACACGATTAGTTTCATTGAAACCCTAACATGCCCTAGGTTGGATTATAAATAGAGGCCATTTTGATGGCTCAACCCTTGAGTTCCCTAAGTGCCTGAGATCCCTTCATTTTCTAAGCAACCTAAGCTTTGAAGTCCTTGATCAATTCATACCCTGATATTCCTTGAGTTTCATCTTTCCTTGGAGTGTTTTATTACTTTTACCTCCCTCCTCGCTCTTTTTAACTCTCGTAGCCATTGCCATTCATTTCCCCTTACCATATATGCTTCTGTAAAATCTTTCCTCATCCACTGAATACCTTCAGGAACTTGTTGTCACTATCGAGTGCCTTTGGGAACCTCCCTCCTATTCCCAAGCACCCATGGGTATTTCCTATAGTTGACAGGAACCCACGAGCATTTTACATAAGCATTTTGAGCACCTCCTAGCCTTAGAGCGATGCTAGGGTATGACCACGCCTATCACCTGCAATAAAATATCACAAATTAGAATATATCAAGCAAAGTAAGATAAAAGTACTAATTATTATTTCACTTATGCATTTCCATATCTGTTCACTTTAATTACAGTAGATAGTTAGGAATTATCATTGCTTATAGAGGGCCTCACACTGTGGAGCCCTCACAAGTATTACTAACTACTTTATTATGTCATTTTGTGTAGGTTTGAAGGTGCTACATCAACATTGGATAATTGTTTAAGCTGGAGTGGCCTAGCATCGGATATCAAGAAGCCCATTCAACACTGTTGGGAGTAAGACGTGCCTGAAGACACCACTAGCCATGTTTTTTAGGGTTTCGAAGAACCCTAACCATTTGTAAATTTATATCAAAAATGATTCAAGGATCCACATTATAACAATGTAGTTTTTAAGCTCTCCTGTTAATATAACAATATCTATTGTGTAATTCTGGTTTCCTTGTATTCAATTTATTTAGCATTGTTTGGTGTTGTGTTTTACATATTTCAATCACATTAAGAGATACATTTGAATCCATAATAAAATATTCTATTTTAATCTCAAGGCCATAACAACATTAAATACAATCATAATATACTGTGATAGATCCATCTTCATCTATAACAATATTATGACAGCTCCACTATACTCTTGCATCAATATTTAAGCATTTATTCAACTCTAAATCATGCTTTAATTTAATCATAAATAAACATCACATAGCACCATTTTTACATCTCAATTTGAATCAAAATTAATTCAAATGACGCAGGGTATCATTTACCTTATAAATAAAGCTTTACATTTACCAATGATTCTACATCACATAGTCACTTTTAATTCATATTAAACAGATGCCACATTTGATTTATAAATAAAACCTTTTTATTTATCACCATTCAATCATCATAGAATTTCATTTAATTCATGATAGACTCTTTTAATTCATATTAAATGGGCGTCATATTTGATTTATAAATAAAACCTTTTTATTTATAACCATTCAATCATCATAGAATTTCAATTAATTCATAATAGATGAACGTTACAAAAGAGGGTCTCGATGACTCAAGAGTCGGCCAAATAACAACCTATGAAATATGTAAGACTCGGTAAATGGTTAAGTAATACAATAACATCGAGATACCATGATGCAGCCACCAAGTGGTGGCTATCCAACCACCACTTGATGGTTGTTATGGTAAGGGGGCTTGGCACCTTATAAGATGCTCTCAACCCCCTTCCTATTCCATGTGGTATAAAAATAAAAGGGGACCCAAGTAGCCCCCATCCTAGCCTTACTCACAAGACTCAAGGACATCATGCGCTAGTGATGCGATGGTGGCATCACGCTTGCACGGCATCTATGACTACACATGCGTAAGTTAACCTTAGGCTAGGTTAAATATTAATTTAACAATATGAAAGTAAGAACCAAAAGGATGGTAAAAGCAAATTTGTAGAAATAATAATATGGTTAATATGGTTTCCATCAAATGAAAAGTGCACAGACACACATACCCATAAGAATCACTTCAATTCGACGAGGAGCACAATAGTAAAAACAACACACTAAGTACTATTTCATATCCAAGGTGGTATTTATAAAGCACATTGAATACACAATGTTTTATATCCAACATAGGTGCAACATTGAAAAATTATATCAACAAGACATTATGCCCATAAAGAAATAGCAATAGATACATTTGCTAAGTAATACCCCTTATACAAAAGAAGGTAAAACAATGCTTTAATAAAATAACTTTCCAATGCTTGCAAACCGCCACTCAGGCCAATTGAAACCACAAAGTTTAGGGTATTTATGCATCATTATATTTATTTAAAATATATGATTTCACAAAATCTGAAAATCACCTTTATAGCTATTGCACACAAATATGTTTAAACACAGCTTAAGTCATCCCTTTTTGATATAATGAGAGCACATATACATACAACCATAAATTATTGTTTTCAATCAATAGAGAACATGGAGTTCAAAAATAGCTTAAGTGAATGCATAATCAAAACATGTATCATTGTTGTAGTTGTTATTTCAATCAACAAAATGCAATTTTGTTCTTTTTAAGCGAATACACATCCATTGTCTTCAGCCAATGAAAATGCAGTTCCATTCTTTTTAAACAAAAGCACTATTTTTTCACATATATGATAAACACTTATTCTATTTCAACAAATACATGGTTTAATAAGCTTCTAAAATTATTGTTTCAACCAAAAGAAGCATAGTGTTCAGGAAGAATCTAAACACCATTCAACTTTAAATGGAAATACAATTGTAAACAATATGTTTTAGCCAAAATATAGACACAAATTCAAATTTAATTTATAAATGAACATGCAAAGGCTAAAGGGTAAGAGAAACATTACTCTGACATCATGTTCTAGTCTCTCCTGCAAAAATTCAACCACCAAAAACAAAACCCTCTTATCTCTATTTTTTCTTTTTTCCTTATCCTTTTGGCATCCCTATCTTCCCCAGGTTGGCAGAGTTTCATGTCCTTCCCCACTCTATCCACCACTTACCTTCTAAATGCCATCGCCTATTTTTTACCACCTTCCACTCTATTTTTCACTAATTTTCCTTTGTTTTTATTATTAACCATGATATTTTGAATAAGGAATTAATATAATAATTCCAATGGAAAAAAAAATCAATAAAACTCAAATCCAACTTCCTCCTTAATTGATTAACCTCCAAGTTAATCGATTTGCTACAATACAATTATTTTCACATAATAGACATATTGAAACAATGTGTTAGTATTATCAAAGCCAATTCAAGAAATGCATGAAAATAAATAGGTAAATCCTTTCGTTAATCAAAATATAATACACACACACACACACACACACACACACACACACACACACACACACACACACACACACACACACACACACACACACACACACACACACACCATAATAATAATTTTTAACAGGTCTTGCCAAGGCAAGGTACTACATTAGCTTCCTTTCCATGAATTCATGGCTTTCTCCTCATGCTTCTAATCATAAATCCTACTAAATTATTCATCTTGATCTATATCCTTGGGTATTGCTTCTATATTAGGAATTTCTTTATGGAACTTCTACCAGGCCTTGATATTTTCCTCCTTCCAACCCATTTTTTCTTATCTTTCTTTCTTATTTTTGGAAATCTAGGTCTTGGGGCTCACCTTGCCAACCATGGTGTAGAAATAAAAATAGGGTTCTCATTAATTCTCAGAGGACAAGAAACTTTCCCTTTGAAGTAGTAGCCAAGTCCCCTCCTTGGTGCTCTAGTAGGCTTCTATTTGTAGCCTTAGCTAGTATTTGAATTTTGTGACATTTTTATACCTAACAACCAACTTGAGACCTTGTCTTTCAAGTCATAATGCTAGGAGTTATCTAGTTTCTTGAGACCTAGATCTTTTATATTTTCTTATAGGATGGGGGTTACCTTCCTCTTCAATAGAGATATCCCCTCTAGATTCATAAGCATCTTTAAGAAACTTATTTTGCTCTACCCACTACCATAGGTAGTATTAATAAAGTCTAACCATCTCAAAATCTCAAGAGATATTATCCTCATGCTTACATATCTTGGAAACAGATAGACTGGTTAGGCAAACCCATACATACAAATGATAGTAGTATATTTAAGGAGAAACCAGTCTCTTCTAAACTAGAAACACATGTGCCTATCATTAGCCTAAAATATGTTGTGGTTTGCATCCCTTAATTGCACTTAGAGTTGGTATTGGAAAATAATCCACAAAATTTTAATAGGAGGAAGTTGAATAAAGGACTCTCATCCAAAATGAGATGAGTTGCTTTTTTTCATCCTTGTATCTCATTTTAAAACTTAAATTTTCATATAACTAATGGTTTTAAGCTAAATCCAAATGTATTAGGAATGAGCCATACCTAAATGCTATGATGTTATTAATATTTTGTAACCCTTTGTGGATTCAATCAAATTATGAAGGTTTTGAAATCAAAACTAGTGTTTTGTCCTTAGGGGTGCACCTCAACATATAAAATATGCCTAGTTCTTCTTGAAATTTCTCTTTTCATCATGTGTACCAAAGAGAAACATTGTCATGCTCAAAAATGTCATGGACATAATTTTTGAAGGTTGTCCAAATCAAGAGTAAATTTGGCATGGAGGTCCCCACCTTTTGGAGCCCAAGGTTTAAGTAGACCATGAGTTAAGAGTAATAGAAATTAGAAATTTTTGGATTTACAATGAGCCCCTTAGGCATCATCAACATTTTTTACATGGCCCCAACTGAGATAATTATTTATTGTGGTCATTATAGCCCTTTACTTCTCCATATTGAGAGTCATAGTGGGAGACTCAAGCTACTACCAAGTCATAGAAATTATGCACCTAAGTTATAATATATCAAGCTAGATAACTTGTCCAAATCCTTCCAAGGAAGGATTTGGCATCTTTTCTAATGCTTTTCTGATAGGCACCCTCTCTTAGACTATTAGTGCTTTTTGATAGTTTAAGGTTTGTCACTCTTTTGACTACATTGATGACAAGGTATGGAGTTTTTGTTTACTTAGGGTTCACATGGATGCTTTTCTTAGAATGGGAGCACATTTTCCTAGAGGATGAACTCTTCTTCTTAGATTACATAACTACTACAAGTTGCACTATGAATTTCTCCTTCAAGTTTTTTTAATGGTTTTCTATGCTTTGGAACTCTTGGTGGTCTTGACTACTAATGGTGTACTAAGGAAGATTAGGGAGGGGATACAAAATTAATAACCTCTTTTTGGATATTGTAATCTCTTGCATGTGTGATTATCCTTTATGATGGTTGGCTAGGGTGGTCAAATCCTTCTAGGTTCCTAGGTTCCTTGGTATTTGTTTACCTTTATTGTGATTGGCTAATTTTTTAATTTTACCACCAAGACATATATAATTCTTCCATGTTGGAGAATCTTCAATTTTTCTTGTTAAGGATTTGATTGAACAGTTTCATTTGCCTTACCTACTAACCCCTATTAATGAGATATTTGGGGTGTCAAGTGTCCTCAAAATGCTTTTTTTTTTTAAATTTACTGGAAGAGAGTTGGCAATTTCTTCCAACTATTAGTTCCTCACCCTCAGATGGACTGAAGTGCATGACAACCTTCCTAAATCCTTTCCTTCTTGGAAGTCTAGTTTGAAGGAGCTTTTCTAATTCTTCATCACTTGCTATGGAATATTGGAGATGGATACTTGATTTCTTTTTACCTGATGTTGTACCAGTCACATAGCTTTGGCCAATAGAAATTTTTTTATGAGTTTGAAGTGATTGTTTTTGTTTAGAATTTATGAAACTAGATTTTCTCTCGGATTTCAATCTCTATGGGAGATGTTTGGTACACTTTTTCATTCTATCTCACATGCATCATTGATGGATATTATGTTAACACTACCTCATAAGTTTCCTATAGCACATGGAGCTCTATTGGTATTTTTATAATAAATGTAGTTGGATTTAGAAGGTATCATTGGAAAGACTAAGATCTTCTTCTTCTTCTTGAGGCATTTGGGTACCTTGTTTCTTTTATAGGTTGATTTGGATGAGCCCTTGAAGGATAGAGGTGGTTTAATATCTTCATTCAATATCTCTATGGAAGATCAATAGTATGCTACAATCTCACCACCTAATCAATGCTAAGCACATTCAAGTAGGTGGAGAGGGTTGCACCTGGTTGTTCCCTTAGAGAACTTGGCTAGTGGTATTAATTTCTTCCCTTTCCATGGCATATGAATTTCAAGACTCATGGAAAGGAGTGTGGTTTTACTAAGAGAAGTTTTAAATATGGACATCTCTTTCAAGGGTATTGCTACTATTGCAATAATTTTGGTCATAAAGCAATTCATTGCAATGTTCATGATAGAAATGGGTATGGCTTCACCGGGAGGAACTTCAAGATATTTGCACCTTCTAGGAACCACAACATTAAGTTTTATAAGTGAAATAATGTTGGGCATAAGGCCAAGTGATGTAGAACAAAATTTCCAGAGACAAGCAAGAACAAGGATACTCAAAATAATCAAAAGGGTATGTTGAGAAAGAAGGTGGACAAAGAAAAAGAGCATTGTATGCTAGGAGTAGAGATACTCCCACCCCAAAATTAATCACCTCAAAGAGAGGAGGTGGAGAGGGGGTTGAGCTAAGAGTTTTATATTTAGTCCCAAAGTATTCCCTTTTCCATTGATGTCAAAGGGGGAGAGATTTGAGTTAGGGGGAGATATTTGAGTTAGGGGGAGAGCATTCAATCAGGGGGAGCAAAATTAGAAAAAGGTAAAAGGAATGCTTAAGGAAAAATGGTTGCCATCAATGACAAAGGGGGAGATTGTTGGAAACATGAGCATGTTTTGTTGTCATTGATGTCAAGAGGTTTGATGTCCTAATTTTATGGAATTTATGTCAAAAGGTTTAATGTCCTAAATTGAAGGAAATATTTGTAAGAATATTTCTCTTGGTGACACATGAGGTATAAGGAAGCAAGAAGAAAGGAATACCTCTCCATAATATTTTTTAAAGGATTTATAGATTACCTTGGTGGTAATTTCGTAAAGGTTAAAATATTCAGTAATGGTGGCAAGGTTATCCCTAAAAAGAGAAGGCCCAAAAGGTTTTTAAATATTTAAATTATAATATTTAAATCCTTTGTATTTAAATTTTTATAATTACATATAATAATTAAAATTTGAATTGCAAAAAGAATCCAACGTCAAATATAGAGGAGAGCATGTGTATTAATAGGCTAATATTTATCCTAAGCCTAAGGTGTATTCGAATTATTAACCTCCAAAGTATTTTCCTTGCATGTTTGATGCGATAGAGGAAATAGAAAGGAGATAGTGCAAATTTTGGTGTAGAAGGTCTGGTCAAAGCATGGATGGGGTGTGTCCCCACTTGTGTGAGGTGGTAGCTGAGCTGGCAAGCAAGGCTTGCGTAGCGGCGTAGGAGGTAGAATGGTTGGGTTCAATTCGCACGAAGGTCCTTTTGGCTGCATGGTCAAATTGATGTTTTGGCATTAGCAGTAAAGAAAAAAGAGACTATGCATTGTAGTTACATGTGGGTTGGCTAGCCCATGTGGTAGCCTAGCAGTGGCTAGGGCGCGGGGCCAACAAGCAGTGCAATTTTGACTCCTGGTGTTAGGTTGTAGGTGGCAGCAAAGAGGGATTAATTTTTATTAAAGATTAATTTAAGGCCTAAGGTCTAAAGTGGCTAAGGTATGTGCTAGGGAGATATAAGGTGTTTTAAATGGTTTTTATTTTTGCAATAAAAGGGTTATAAAAGTAATTTCTTTTTTTGAGAAAAAACTAAGGTAGTTTGTTTTGCTAATGCATTGGGATAAAAAGTGAAGTGATATTTTATTTATATTTTGAAAATGCATTAATAAGAAGTAGGAGATATAAGGTGTAAATGAAATTTTTACTTATGTAATTTTTGTTAACATAGTACGCATAGTAATTTATTACATTATTTATTTTCATGCGCTAATTTGGTTATGCACTCAGCTAAATTGGTTGGGTAGTTTCTTCAACTAAATGGTAATTGATTACCTACCTTTACCTACCTTCAATGTATATATAATCAAACATATCAATACAAGGAATGTTGTTCACGTCTTTTACATGGTACCATAGCTATTTTTATTGGAGGGTGAAAGGGAGAAGAACATGATAATTTATAGCACATTTCCCATGGCAGCATCTTCCAAGGCTTCTAAGGTGTTGTTTCCAAGATAGTTACAAGGTAGTGTCTTCTTCATCATTCATAGACCATAGTTGCACGTAGATCGTACGATAGCATGCACATTGACACATACCACACAACTGCATGCACATTGAGATTGGAACTGATGTAGATCACATGTAGATTGAGGCATTGTGCTAACATGGCAAAATGCTAACATGGTGACTAACTGGGCCTTGCTGATATGTTAGGAGAACACGTGGTGGCAATTGGAAGTTTCTTTGGTAAACATGTGGCGGTATTTGGGAGGTTCTTGGTGAACACGTGGTGATTAGTGGGAGGTTCTTGGTGAACATGTGGTAGAAATTGGTAGTTTCCTCTAGATAGCAAAATATAAGGTGGACTGGATTTTCTAAAGGTAATCAAAGCACGTATTGTGCTTCTCAGCTCTTAAAGTGTGCAAACATACCTGCATAAGTGATGTGGGACTAATCATCCTAAAAGTTTTTTTCTTTGCGGTGCGGTGAAGAAGTCAATAAAAGGGACCTCTTGTCCCTTAATTCCCAACTTCCCTGTAGGTGGGTTGGTAGCTTTACTATGGTAGAAACTTTACCAAGTACCAGGTCAAGGGCTCGAGTCCCACAGGCGCCTAGCCTCCACCATTTTTTGCCACTGAAGGTGTTTTTCAAAGACCGAAAGGTATTTTTTACCTTTCTTTCATTTGTTTTACAATTTTTATAATTTTTTGGAGGGATAAGGCCTTCCACTATGTTTTTTTTTTGCAAAAAAACATGATATTGCACCTTAGTTCTTTATAAACAAAAACAACACACAATTTTTTTTACAAAGAAAAACAACATTTGTTTTTGTAAAACCAATTTATTGTCATGGAGGGATAAAGCTTTCTTTGGAAACTTCAAAGGGTATAATTTTTATTTCTAGTTTATTTTGCAACATCAAGGGGGTAATACAAGTATTTTCTCTTGCAAAATTCTAAGACAAGGGGGAAGAAAATTGTGGACTTGAATATCATTTTTTTGCAAACCAAAACCTCAAATATTTTGCAAAAATTATTGTAATAAATTGGCATTGTAATAGGTGCATTTTCGATGGAAAGTGACACCTAAGTGTTTAAATTTATGGGTGCTTGTGATTGTTTTTGCATTTAAATTTCCTATTTTCTTACATTTCAATCATAAATTAAAATATACAAAGCAAAGAAAAATACCCCAAATTTTACACTTATTTGTGTAATTTATTATACAACAGCGTTCGGTATATATGGTACCTCTGGTCCACAGTTATAGGTGATGTTATCATACTTGTAATAATGTATCTAACACCTAATATAGCTACAACAATGATGTCTGAGCTATTGTTCTCTATAAATCATCGAGGAGAAATAAGGAAAACTAGTTTTGATATTCACTCCATTTAATACCCTAATTCTTTTTTATTTTTTGGCTTAAACTCCTCCAACTCATCAACCTTCTTCAAAAGGGTTTTGAGGTAGGTGCCATCAATTTGATTGAATTCTCTTTCATGTACTCTTTGCAAGTATAAATAAAGGGGGACCATTTGGTATTATAATGAACCTTCACAATGGCCAATGTTCACAAATGTCTATCAAATTCACAATTGCTAGAAGGTTCTCACTTTGCACCATGGAAGACAAAGATGTGTGCTATCCTTTAGGTTGAATATTTATGGGATTTAGTGACTGACACTACAAAATGTCCTACAATAGAAGGGCTAGATCAAGAGGCATTTTATAAGAAGGATATAAGATATCTCATGTTTATTCTGCTTGCTACTATAGATGAGGTCCAGCCTCATATCTATGATGCCAAATTAGGTAAAGTAGCATGGGATGCTTTTATTACCATTTATGAAGTAAATAATCAATCCACTATTCTAAACCTTCAAAATCAACTACATACACTCAGTATGAAATCTAGTGAGTCAGTTGAACTGTTCCTATGCAGAGTGGCAGAATTAGAAGTCAAATTGAATGTTATGGGAGAGACAGTGACAAGATACTCTCTTGACCTCAGTCATCTTGAGAGCTTTTCCTGAATTCTACAAGGTGTTGATTACCTCTCTCAACATATCTAGTAGACAAGTTACCTTTGTGGAATTGGTGAATTTGTTTCAAAATGAGAAGGAAAATCAGTTTTAGAAAGATGAAGTGCCACATAATACCCTCTACTCCAAACAAGGGGGTAGGAAGCAAGGTAATTTTCATAAGGGAGAATCTTCATAAAAATGAAAATGGAAAAAACCTAAGCAAAAAGACAAGTAATATTGCAAAATCTATGATATGAACAACCATGACACCAATAGGTGTTGGTTTAAGAATAAACAACACAATGACCAAGATCACAATAAAAATGGCAAAGGGAAATACAAACCATAGAAGAAGAATAAGCAATCCAAGGGGAATGTTGCTTATGTCAAATTAGACTCGAACTAAGATTCTGATTGAGCACATAAGGTGCTCATGACTCACACATATTATCAGTAAAAATATGTTGTGTGGTATATTGATTCCAGTGCCAGTAAACACATGACTGGAGATAGGTTATGGTTTGATATATTTGAGGCAAAGGAAGGCAAGCCAGTGATAATAGTTGATGATAAGACCTATCAAGTCCAAGGTGAAGGCAACATTTTCATCACTCTTACATATGGTAAATTTTAGATTGAGAAGGTTCTCTAAATTATTGGATTGGCCAATAATTTATTGTTTGTCCCTCAGATCTTGGATAGAGATGTGGATTTTTTTTTCAGTGCTGAGGAGGGCAAAAAGATATTTTTCATCACCAGAAAGGTAAATCATGTAGCAATAGGATCATACAATCATGGCTTGTTCATCTTAGATATCGTTTCAATGCCTCATGTTGCCTTTATAGCAACTAACAAGGAGGCTACTTCTCTTTGGCACAAGAGATATGGGCATCTAAGTTTAGGATATTTGCTTGAGTTGAGAAAATATGAGATGGTGAAAGGCCTTCCCAACCTTTCATCCATATTTTTAGTATGCTTAAATTGCTTAGCAAGGAAGCAACACTGGGTATCATTTGAGGTAAGCTCTTCATGAACTAAGAAACCTTTAGAGTTGGCACACTTCAATCTATGCAATCCTATACCAAATAGCTATGGTGGAAAGATGTGTTTTTGATTGTTTTTTTATGATTACTCATGGAAGATGTGGGTTTTCTTTCTCCAATTGAATTTAGAGGTATTTTTGTACTTTAAACAGTTCAAAAGCCTTGTTGAGAAGGAGTCTAGATGTTCCATCAAAACCCTTTGCTCAGGTCAATGGGGGGAATATACCTCCAAGGAATTTTCATTATTTTTGAATGCACATGGGATTAAGAGACAACTACCAACTACATATAATCCATAGCAAAATGGATTTGTTGAAAGAAGGAATCGTTCCATTGTGGAAATGGTTCAATGTATGCTTAAGGGGGCACATCTTGAGCATGAGTATTGGGTAGAAGTAGTATGTACAACATCATACCTCCTAAATAGAGCACCCATAAAAGTTCTACAGGGCATGACTCCACAAGAAGCATGGAGTGGTAGGAAACCCTCCATTTTTCATCTAAGGGTTTTTGGATGTAAGGCATTCATGCACATACCAAAATCAAAGAGGAAGAAGTTAGATGAGAAAACCCTACAATGTATTTTTCTTGGTTATGATGAGCATTCAAAGGGATATTGATTGATAGATCCTATGACCAAGAAAATGCACACTAGTAGAGATGTGGTATTTGATGAAGCTTTCACATCAGATAACACATATACAGTTGTATACCTAGAGGAAGAAGAGCCTAAGAAAGAGGTTCCACCCCCATATAACAAGGTTCCAAAATAGGATACTAGCACATTGAGAGATTCAAAGTTGACTTCACTTACAGATCTGACTCTAGATCAACCTTGTACTCATAGCATGACTTAGCAGATGAGAGCAGAGACATCAACTTTAGAGGTTGAAAATATTTATCAATAATTTGATGAACTATATCAACATTGGATGAGAATGAACCCACAACAGTTCAAGATGCACTTAGTAAGCCTTAGTGGAAGGCTTCTATGGATGCTGAACCTACATCTCTCATGAAAAATCATACATGGAAGCTATTTAATCTGCCTTCTAGAAAGAAGCCCATTTGCTGCAAATGGGTGTTCAAAGTGAAGTATAAGGTAGATGGTACTATTTATAAGCATAAATCTCGTCTTGTTGCAAAGGGATATTCTCATAAAGAAGTTATAGATTAAGAATTTTGCCCCTACTACAAAAATGACTACCATATGAGTACTTTGTGCCATGGCAGCTCAGTTTGGATGGAAGTTACATTAGATGGATGTAAAAAGTACTTTCTTGAATGGTGATTTGCAATAAGTGTACATGACCCAACCAGAAGGATTTGTGATTGAATGGTAAGAATAGAAAGTTTGCAAGTTGGTAAAATCCTTGTATGGGATAAAATAAGCTCCACGAGCTTGGTACATCAAAATAGATAGTCACCTAGTGCAGCATGGATTCAAAATAAGTCCTTCAAATGCAAATATCTATATCAAGAACAATGGTTCTGACATAGTGATTTTGGTACTATAAGTGGAAGATCTGATCATAACAGGCAATTTAGATAATATGATTGATGCAGTGAAAGATGATTTGAAATAATATTTTGAAATGATATATCTAGGGCTTCTTCACTATTGTATTGGTTTGGAAGTGACTCAGAAAAATAATCATATCAGAGTAACACAAAAGAAGTATGACAAAACATTGGTCAAAAAATATCACATGAATGACAAGTATAATGCGACTCTAATGGAACCAGGACTTAAGTTATCTTGATATGATAAATCACCATAGGTAGATGGTACTCTCTATCACTAGTTGATTGGGAGTCTCATATATCTAGTAAATACTAGGCCAGATCTCAATTTTGATATGGTTTATCTTTCAAGGTTCATGCAGGAACCTAAGGTGAGTCATTGGAAAGTGGTAAAAAGAGTTCTTCATTATGTTTGTGGTACTACATACTATGGCCTAGAGTGCAAGAATAATGACAAGTTCTTCTTATAGGGATACATAGACTCAGACTATATCAGATCTATTTATGATCACAAGTCAACTTCTGGATACATTTTCCATATTGGATCTGGACATGTCTCTCAGTACAGTAAGAAGTAGTAGGTGGTTGATTTATCTTCTATAGAGGCATAACATCATACAAAAAGTGGATTATTCTGTGAGATAGTGTGGTTAAGTCATATTCTTACAAACATGGGCCTTCCAAAGAATCTTCCACTTTTTTATTTTGTGACAATCAAGGTGTTTTTAATATTTTCAAGAATCCAATTTTTCATGAGCATACCAAACACATTGACACTCAGTGTCATTTCATTCGAGATGAAGTTCTAAAACACAACATATAGCTCCAATACATTCCCATAGATGAGCAGGTTGTAGATATTTTCACTAAGGTACTTGCACGTGTCAAATTTGAATTGTTTTGCCATGCTATTTGTATTTCACAATAATGTAATAAGGGGGGATGTTGGCATAGTACGCATAGAAATTTATTACATTATTTATTTCATGCACTAATTTGGTTATGTGCTTAGCTAAATTGGTTGGGTACTTTCTTCAACTAAATGGTAGTTTATTACCTACCTTTACCTACCTTCAATGTATATTTAATCAAACATCTCAATAAAAGGAATGTTGTTTGCGTATTTTACAATTGGTAACTCTTGTTGATGAAATTTATTGGCAAAGTTAGGAGTAATAAGATGTATAAGTGGTTTGGCATTTTATTAATCTTTGTATGGTGAAATATCTATTGAGGTGGAATATTCATGTGGAGGTTTTGAGATAGATTGTTGCTATCTAACCTTGAATTGGCACAAAAGGAATTGGTTGTGAGTGAGACAAGTTTTGAAGACATATCTCCATCAAAGCAAAAAGGTATGGGCACATCATCCTTTGTTTGATTTTTTTTTTTTGAATGAATTTTGCGAAACATAAGGTGGAGTGAAAAGGATTATTTGATAAGCATTGTTGGAAATAATTGAGTGAATCTTATGTGCTTCATTGTTGAATATTTTGAGAACATTTGAGATAGATATTATGAATCATTTGAGTTAGGGTTTGAGACCTATATTGTGCTCTTTATTGGAAGAAGTATGTTAGGTTTTATGAGTAATTTGTGCTTCATTGGTTGAATGATTGAGTGAAACTTCTTTAGCATTGGTTTTTGGTGATATTGAAAGTGAATATGTAAATCAGAAAGATAGGTGGCATGTGCTAGATTGAATCTATCTTTAAGAGAGTGATAAAAGTAAGACATGTGAGAGCAACAGACTTAATGATTGGGTAGAACATATTGAGTTATTTGCAAATGCATATTATTTTTTATATGTTCCAAATTTTAAATGAATTTTGGATAGTATATGTCTAAACTACTTCAAGTTAAAGCATTTTTTTTTAAGATTAGACAAAGCATTTTGTTAGCATTGTGTGCAAGATTTGATATTGACTAAGCATATCTTGTGAGCTATTTTTAGTATATGTTAGAGTAGATTTGAGTAATTATTTGTGAAGGCTTGAGAGAAAAATTGGGAAAGTTCTTGAGAAGAGCTTGAAGGTAGATTTGAGCAAGTATTGGTGAAGGCTTGAGAGAAAAATTGAGCAAGTTCTTGAGAGGACTTGAAGGCAGAATTGAGCAAGTTCTTGAGAGGACTTGAAGGTAGAATTGAGCAAGTTCTTGAGAGGACTTGAAGGTAGATTTGAGCAAGTCTTGTGAAGACTTGAAATAATATTAAGATCAAGGTTGATTTGTTCAAGCTTTGTGTTAATGCTTGGGGCAGATCTAAGTAGAGTTGATTGATGATTTGTTCAAGCTTTGTGTTAAGGCTTGGGGCAGATCTAAGCAGAGTTGAATTATAATTTTTTTAAGCTTTGTGTTAAGACTTGGGATAGATATAAATAGATTTTATTGGTGATTTGATCAAGATTTGTGTTAAGGCTTGAGGATAGATTTGAGATAGAGGTTAGTGTAGATTTGTGAGTAAATCTAAAGCATATTTATGCTAGACTTAGGATAGATTTTGGTGCAGATTTGAGATAGAGTTTGGTAAATATTTGAGATAGATTTTGGTGAATATTTGAGATAGATTTGAGAGTAATATTTAGAGGTGATAGAGTAAAGAGGATAGAAGCATCTAGTGGATAGAGATCCATTAGGTAGGGCAATGAGGATAGAGATATTGTATGGAGAGAGATCCACAAGCCAGAGCAGTGGGGGCAAAAGTCTTCTAGAAGATCAACAACCAGAGTAGATGGGATAGAGTTCTCCTATGGATAGATATCCACAAACTAGAGCAAGGGGAAAGAGTTCTCCTGTGGAGAGTGATCCATGAACCAACTAGAAAGATAGAGTTCTTCTATGGAGAGAGATCCACAAACCATTTGAGGAGATAGAGTTATCCTAGATCAAGTTCCACAAACCAAAGAAAAGGATAAAGAGTTCTCCTATGGAGAGATATCCACAAATCATAGCATAGGGTATTGGTGTCTCCTTTGTATAGAGGTCCATAAACATTGTAATAGGGAATTGATTCCCAAGAATATTTGTTGAGAAAATTTAGTAGAGATATTGTCTCCATGGAGTAGCCCACATTGGGTGAAACATGTTAAATTGGTGTCTCTCTTGTGTGTGATGATTTGTGCATTGCTTTTATTATTGCTATTGATATTGCCATTGATAATATTGGATAATACTATTTGAGAAAGAAAAGTAAAATTTGGTCTTATACTATTCACCCCCCTCTCAGTATAAGCTTGTGTTCTTCACAAGTTCATGGGCACCAACCCATAGGAGACACAAATCCCATCTCACAAGTTTGTGGAAACCAATCCACAGGAGAAACCAATCCCCTCAGCAAATTCATGGGTAGCAACCCACAGGAGACACCAATCCCCTCAAAAATTTCTACTTCAAATACTAATCACTAACACTGCTCAAATCAGCTCATAAACCCTGCTCAAATTTGCTCCCATATCTGCTCACAAACACTGCTCAAATTTGCTCTCAAATCTACCTCAAAAAAATGTTGATCTTTCTTTTGTATGTACCCATTGCTTATTTTATTTGTTTCCACAAATTCTTTTCTAACTCATTTCAATGTAGTGTATACAATAATTCCTTATACCTCCTACTTTATAAAAATAAAATATTTTCCTCAAATAATTACAACCATATTGAGAAAGGAATTAATTCTCCATACCTCTAGATCTACCTCAACACAATGATGATATTTATTTTATTTATACCTTACCCTTCAAATCTGTCTCAACAAAATTCCCTACATGTGTATTCAACAACAAATTCACAATAGATCACCCTAACTACGTAGAATGACTTCCAATAAATGGTCATAGTAGAAAGTCACTCAAATTCTACCACGTGGCATGCGAGATGTTAGCACCCTCCAACTAGGCATGTTTGTTTATGGCGTGCAAAGCACTAGTGCCCTCCAACTAGGTGTCATGGGCACCATGAGGTGCTCATGATTAATCTATTGTGTGAATGCTCATTTATATACCTCCACACCATTTGTAGGGTAGATGTTGGATTTAAATCCTCAAAACATACACAAATCTAAACCTTATGTTGAAGGGATATATGATGTCGCTAACCTTAGAAAAATTAAAATAGCAAAAATTATTGCTTTCTTGTTATTGCATTCGTTGGTAATCTTTGATGAGTCGTGTGTTCGAAGTCTCTGGAAAATGTTTGGCTTAACCAAATCCTTCTATGATGGCTTCACCCGGATGGTAGATTCTCAATGTTTGACTTTACTGATGCTTATAAAAAATTATTACACTATCCACAATAAAATTTATTTTACTACTACCATTGATGATGCTTATCAAAAATGATTTCTCCTATGCTGTCCACAATGAACTTTATTTTGATGCCCTCATTTCAATTGCTTATAATGCATTGGAATCACATATTTATTGAAGACCTTCGAGAAACCACTACCACTACAAAAATTGGGAGCCACTGCTTCTACCAAGATGGAAGACACCACCTCTTAATATATCATCACTATGTGCAAGCTCTTCAATCTCCCAATCATTGGTTCCAAGTACACTTTATCGTGTGCAAGCCCTTCAACCTCTCGATCGCTAGTTCCAAGTACACTTCACCATGTGCAAGCTCTTCAATCCTCTCGATCACTGGTTCCAAGTACACTTCATCATGCGCAAGCTCTTCAATCCTCTCGATCGCACCATGCCTCAAAATGTATCACCAAATATTCTAGTAAAATTCATAAACTTTTCATATATTTATATCAAATATTTCAATTTTATTATTAGCACCTTAGATGGCAGGCTCATTGAAAATTCACCTTTATAATATTAAAAATCTTGATATTTAAATATTATAAATTTATACCTTTACTTTATGATAACCTTCACTTTATAATATTAAATTTAATATTTAAATATCATAATGCTTCATTTGAAATATATTTGCCTTGCTTCACTTGAAATATTTGCCATGCTTTACTTGTCCAATGTTTGCTATTTACCAAGTCGGCCTTTGACATCAATGACAACTCAATTAACTCAATAATTATAAAAATATCCCCCTATTTCTATGATGGCAACCCTACAAAGAATTTCTCCTTTACTGCAATATGATCACAAACTACTCCCCCTGACTAGCTATTCCCCCTTACTGAAATTCTCCCCCTTTGACATCAATGGAAAAGGCTTCTTAGGGCTGAAATATAAGACACTTGACAACACCCCCTCACTACCTACTCTTCTTGAGGTGTTCAATGATGATATGGGAGTGAAATTACTCCCAAATTTCCTCTAAGATACTCAAATATTTCCTTTGGAAGTAGCTTGGTAAATATGTCAGCAATTTGTTCCTTTGTAGTAATGTATTCCAACTTGACTTTTTGATTAGTCACTTGCTCTCTCAAAATATAATACTTGATAAAAATATGCTTGGTCCTTGAATGCATCACCAGATTTTTCAAAATATTGATGGCACTTGTATTATCACACAATATGGATATAGGATGATTATGCTCTACTTTGAAATTACTTAAGGTTTATTTCATCCATAAAACCTGTGTGCAACAAGAAGCTGCTGCAATGTACTCTACCTCTACAGTAGATAAGGACACTGATGTTTTTTTTTCTTAGCCAAGATACCAAACAGTATCTAAGAAAAAATGCTCATCCACTTGTGCTTTTTCTATCATCCACATTGCCTACCCAATTCACATCTGTATGTGCAGTGAGAGTGAAATTATCTCCTCTAGGATACCACAGTCTAAAATCCATAGTTCCTTTCAAATACTTGAGGATTATTTTTACTTCTTGTACATGTGTTTCCTTTGGTGCAGCTTGAAATCTTACCACTAATCCAACTGCCTACATTATATCCGGCCTTGTAGCTATGACATATAGTAAACTTCCAATCATGGATCTATACAAAGTTTGATTAGCCTCAGGAGACTCATCATCTTTACTTAACTTACATCTTGTAACCATGGGGGTACTCACAGGATTGCAATCCTCCATCCTAAAATTTTTCAACATTTCTTTTACATACTTGGTTTGAGAGAGAAATATACCTTTATTTGACTATGAAATTTGTAAACCAAGAAAGAAGGACATCTCACCAAGCATTGATATCTCAAATTCACTTTACATATATTTTATAAATTTTTGACACATCTTGTCATTACTGCCTCCAAAAATGATGTCATCCACATAGACTACTATAATTAATAATTCATTTCCTTAATTCTTGATGTACAGGTTGTTATTAGCTATACCTTTTCTAAAATCCTATTCTTGGAGATATTTATCCAACCTTGAGTACCAATCCCTAAGGGCTTGCTTTATTCCATAGAGAGCCATTTTCAATTTGCATACATAGTTTATCTTGTCTTTCAAGCTGAAACCATCTGGATGCTCAATGTAGACCTCTTCCTCTAAGTAACCATTAAGAAATGCTGATTTTACATTCATTTAAACACTTTGAAGTTTTTGAAACTTGAAAAGGCCAAGGACATTCTTATTGCCTCAAGACAAGAAACACGAGAAAATGTCTCTTTAAAATCGACCCTCAACTTATGCATAGCCTTTGCATACAAGTCTTACTTTATTTCTAATAACTTGACCATATTTGTTCAACTTATTTCTATAGACCTATTTTATGCCAATTACATTCTTATCTTTTGGACATGGGACAAGTTCCCAAGTCTCACTTTTCTCTATTTTATCTAACTCCTCCTCCATTGCCTTAATCCAATATTTATCTTCACTTGCTTCATTGAAATTATTTGGCTCAACTTTAGATAGTAAAGAGAAGTTGGCATGTTCACCTATACTTGTTATTTTTCCTCCTTTTTTTTCTTTCATCTAGATTCCCAATAATCAGATCTTCAGGATGGTTCTTTTGCACATATCTGGATGGTGTTTTAGATGGTATATTGGGGGGTGTTCTTTGATTCTCATCTTCTTCAGTTTCTTCATCTTTACAACTTTCTCCCTCTTGATACATGATCTCTTGAGCTGGTTCTCTTATATCTATTTTTTCATCAACTCTTACATTTGCACTTTGCACAATTTTATGTGATATTTTATTGTAGCATCTATAGGCTTTGCTCTTTGAAGAGTATCCAAGGAAGATACCCTCATCACACCTAGAATAAAACTTACCCAAATATTTTTCTTCTTGTCTAATGTAGCATTTGCTTCTAAAATTTTTGAAGTAATTCATAGTAGTTGGTCTTCCCTTCCAAATCTCATACAGAGTTTTGTGGTAATTTACTCGTTCTTAAGCTTTATTGATGCTATAAATAGTTGTATGAATATCTTCTCTCTAAAAGGCATCAAAAAGCTTAAACTCATTTAGAATGGCCTTGGACATACCTTGAACAATTCTATTTTTTATTTCAACTACTTCATTCTATTATGGAGTTCTTGCTACTGAGTATTATCACTTGACTCCTTATTGTTGATAAAATTCTACAAATTCATTTGAAGTGAATTCACCTCCTCTATCTGATCTTAGACACTTGATCTTTTTTCCTATTTTATTTTCTACAAGTACCTTTAATGCTTTAAAATTTTCAAAATCTTTTGATTTTTCTCTTAATAATGTTACCCAAGTCATTCTAGAATAATCATCAATAAACAACATAAAAATTCTCACCTTGTAAGCTTTTTGTTCTTATAGGGCTGCATAGATCAGTTTGAATCAACTCCAGAGGCTTGGATGAAGAGAATTCCTTTGATTTTAAACTAGATCTTGTTTTCTTACCATGCTGGCATTATGCACAAATCGTGCTTGGGAGTTTTTCTATCTTGGGAAAATCTCTAACTGCTTGTTTGTTGTTGATTTTTACTATGTTGTAAAATTTTAAGTGGCCCATTATTCTATGCCACAACTAGCTCTCATCTTCTTGTGATAAAAAGCATTTTCCCCTTTAATTTTGCTCAACATGTAGAAATTATTTGTAGTTCTTCTAGTATCTGCAATAAACTTTCCTATCTTGGATTTCCTGATCTCACATCCATTTGGATGAAATATGAGTGTGTGCCCTTGATCACATAGTTGACTTACACTTAGTATATTGTGCTTCAACCCTTCAACATATAACACATTCTCTATCCTTGATCTTCCATTATCCAGTATTAAGGTTCCCTTTCCAACAATTTTGGCAGAAGAATCATCACCAAATTTTACTATGCCTACATTTATTTCTTTGAGAGAGAATTTTGCTTTTGTCACCTATCATATGGATTGAACAACCACTATCAATGTACCACTAATTTCCTTCATTTTTCACATGAAGAGCCATTTGTTTCAACATAGACATCTCCTTTTATTGTTCCATTTTCTTTTTTCAAACTTTGGAAGTCATATTCTTTTGAACAATTTGACCTTCCTCCTTGCTTGATTTTGGAATTTTAGGGAATGCCGTTCTACACCATTTAGCTTTATGCCCAAAATTATCACATTTGTAACAAATGATATTGTAATCCATGAGAGGTGCAGATGAATTGAAACTTCTCTTGGTGAAGCAAAAATCACTTTTAGCACGGACAATGCAATGTACAGCTTTATAACTAAATTTATTACATGAAAAACAATAACCATGGAAGAAATATTGAAACATGTTTGATTGCCTTGGAGGATATGGTCACATGGTTCTCTCATTTCTATTTTTGTGATTGACTTTGGTCCATGATGATTCTTTATTTTATTCCTTATTTATGCTTCCACTTATCAATACATTAGCATAGGTCTTGGGCTCTTCTTTACTTAATTCCTTTGATGCCTCTCTTCCTTTTTAGCTTGAATCCCCCTTTTGTTTCTTTTGACCTTCTCCAAAACCAAGTCTAGTATCTATAACTAAATATATTTGTGTTTTGATAACATCATCCAATATTTCTATGCTTTTCTCAAACTTGATATTTTTCTATAGCTTATCATTATATTTTTTAACATCCTTCCTCAGAGAGACAACCTCATGTTCCAGTTTTTCACATTCTAACTCTTTTGCCTTTAATTTCTCAGTTATACCTTCTTCAATTTGCTTTGCCTATTCAATTTTTACTTTTAAGTTGGTGAGATATAATGAAATATTTGCCTTTGTCTCCTCATCCTTTTGTACTTGAATCTTCAATATTGAGTTTTTATTTCTAAGCCTTTTCACTTCTTCAAGAGCAACAACAAGTTCCTCTTCTATGTCCATTACGGATTCATCTTCATTTTTTGGATTTTTCTCCTTTTCTTGGATTTCAACAATAGGAGTATTTTCTTTCACCTCCATGGCCATGTGTGTTTTTGTAAGATATTACTTGAAGTTGTTAGGCTTTCACAAAGGAACCTACTCTAATACCAATTGAAGAACACAAACTTATACTAAGAGGGAGGTGAATAGTATAAGATAAAACTTTTCTATTTTCTTTCCAAAGCAATAACTTCAAATAATATCAATGCAATAATGAAACAATGCACAAATCATCACACACATAAGAGACAAATTTTTATGTGGAAACACCCTCTTGAGAGAAAGCCATGGCAAAATATTACGTATATATTATTCAATAAATTTTGTGGGAATCAACCCACAGGAGACACCAATCCCCTAGTACAAGTTTATGGGCACCAACCCACAGGAGACATCAATCCCCTCTCACAATTTTGTGGAAACCAATCCAC
The DNA here is from genome assembly GCA_028583015.1 of Wollemia nobilis. NCBI lineage: Eukaryota > Viridiplantae > Streptophyta > Pinopsida > Araucariales > Araucariaceae > Wollemia > Wollemia nobilis. Next base: position 6,613,758 of record JAQPPZ010016710.1, on the reverse strand, counting down.
AAGAGACATCAATACCCTCAACAAGTTCATGGGCACCAACCCACAGGAGACACCAATCCCCTCAACAAGTTTTGCTTCAAACATTGATCACTAACATTGCTCAAATCTACTCTCAAATTTGCTCATAAACCCTACTCAAGTCTACTCCCAGAAATACTCACAAACATTGATCAAATATGCTCCCAAATCTGCCTCAACAAAATGTTGATCTTTATTTTGTATGTACCCTCTATTTATTTTATTTGTTCCTACAAATTCTTTTCTAACTCATTTCAATGTAGTGTATCCAATAATTCCTTATACCTCCTACTTTATAAAAATAAAATATTTTCTCAAATAATTACAACCATATTGAGAAAGGAATAAATTCTCCATACCTCCAAATCTACCTCAACACAATAATTATCTTTCTTTTGTTAATGCCTTTCCCTTCAAATATGTCTCAAGAAAATTTCTTGCATGTACGATCAACAGCAAATTCATAACAGATCATCCTAATTGTGTAGAATGAATTCTAATAAATGGTCAAAATAGCAAGTCACTCAGATTCTTCCACGTGGTGTGTGATACGTCAACGCCCTCCAACTGGATGTGTCTATGTATGGTGCACAAATTTCCAACACCCTCCAACTGGACATCATGGGCATCATGAGGTGCTCACAATTAATCTATTGTGTAAAGGCTCATTTATATCCCTCCACGCCCTTTGTAGGGAAAATGTGGGATTTAAATCCCTAAAATAAACACAAATCTAAACTTTCTATTGAAAGGGTATATGACATTGCTAACCTTAGCAAAATTAAAATAGCAAAAATTATTGCTTACCTATTATTGCATTCACTATTAATCTTTTATGAGTCATGTGTTCAGAGTCTCTAGCAAATATTTGGCTTAACCAAATCCTTCTATGATGGCTTCACCCGGATGGTAGATTCTCAATGTCTGCCTTTACTAGTGCTTATCAAAAATTATTACACTATCCAAAATGAACTTTCTTTTGCTAATGTCATTGATGATGCTTATCAAAAATTATTTCTCCTATGTTGTCCACAATAAACTTTCTTTCGTTGCCCCCATTTCACTTGCTTACAATGCATTGGAATCGTATATTTATTGAAGACCTTCAAGCAACCACTACCACTAAAAAAATTTGGAGCCACCACTTCTACCAAGATGGAAGACACCACCTCTTAATCTATCATAATTATGCATAATATCTTCAATATCCCAATCACCGGTTCCAAGTACACTTCACTATACATAAGCCCTTTAACCTCTCGATCATTGGTTCCAAGTACACTTCACCATGCGCAAGCTCTTTAATCCTCTTGTTCATTGGTTCCAAGTACACTTCATCATGTGTAATCTCTTAAATCCTCCCGATCGCCTCAAAATGTATCACAAAATATTTTTGTAAAAGTCATAAACTTCTCATATATTTATATCAAATCTTTCGATTTGATTATTGGTGCCCTAGATGGTCGGCTCATTGAAACTTCACCTTTATAATATTTTAAATCTTGATATTTAAATATTATAAATTTAAACCTTTACTTTATGATAACCTTCACTTTATAATATTAAATTTAATATTTAAATATTATAATGCTTCATTTGAAATATATTTGCCTTACTTCACTTGAAATATATTTTCCTTGCTTTACTTGTCCACTATTTGCTATTTACCAAGTCGGCCTTTGACATCAATGACAACTCAATTAACTCAATAATTCTAATAATGAAAGGGAAAGAAATAATGGAGTTGGGTTTGGCTTATAAGGTTGCACTAGGAGCCAGAAATAAGCATACTAAGAGAGATTATCCAACACCTCTAGAATGACTATTTACCTTTAGATTTTTGAATCCCTTTAAAAAAATACCTGGAAATATTGATTTCAATGGTTTGTAGAATAGAACGAGGCTAGATGGCCTAATTTTGATTGCATGAATCTAGGAATTATTGAGGTTTTGTCAACATAGATTCATATTTTCTACAAGTAATTATATTTCAACTAGCTAAAATGTATCAGTGGTAGTCTAAGACTAGATTACAAATAGATTCATCCTCACCCTTTAAGATGACTTCTTTGATAGTTTCTCTATTTTAGGGGAACTAATTTCATCTAGAGTTCAAATAATTTTAGACTATTATACCCAATGTACAAAGACACTAAGTTCCTAGTACTATATCATAACCCCCCAAAGGTATTGTAAACATGTCCACCTTGTGATTGTAGTCCCTCATTTGCATCTTCACATTTTTACATTTTTCTTTGCAAGTTAGGACTCCCCCATTGACTACCATAACTTCAAAATAACTACATGAGTATATGTAATAGTCTAATTGTTTGGCCACTTGAGGTTTGATAAAACTGTATGTACTACCAAATCAATGAGTATTATGATGCATTTACCCTTGAATTTCCCTTCCACCTTCATGGTTTGGGCAGTAGAAATTTTTGCTATAGAATACACAAAAATCTATGGTAGTGGGTCCTCTATAAATTTAGTTTCTATAATTTGATCTTATTTATTATCCTCATCTTTGGCATGAGATTCTTGAATGGTTCGCACACATCTAGTAAATACAATTTTTATTGCATGAACTTGTGTTTTGGGAGTATTTCTCATCATAGTTGTAGCATAGAAATTGTGCTCTTTGGGCCTCCATTTCTTCTCTAGTAAAATATTTAATTGGGGGTAGATTGTTTGTAGGATTTTTTTCTAGCCAATATGGAGGTGGAGGTTGAGCTTGTGGTAGTTTTAAGGTATGCCTATGAGCAGTAAATTTATGTTTTGCTAATCTAGCTAAACCAACTACTTGCATCATGGTTGTTATTTTAAGAATCTTGACCTTTGGTCACATATCTTATTTTAACCCACTAATGAAATAGCTTTGGAAAAAATTATCACTTAAACCCCTTGTGTGATTTATCAAATTTTCAAGCTAAGTTTGATATTCATAGACTATTGAGGTCTATTTCAATTTGGTGAGGGCTCTTGTGAAGTCCTCATATTCACTAGAGGTAAAATGGGTAAGTAGTTGCTTCTTAAATTCATTCCAAGAGATAGTTGAATTCATATTCCTAAACCATTAGTGCTATGAAGTGTGTCAGATTTAAAATTAAAGGATACTATTGTAAACCTTCAATTTTTGGGAACATCATGAAGAGTAAAAACTTGTCTACCTGATAATAACCAATCATTGAGGTCCTTTCCATAAAATTTTGGAAAGTCTAACTTGGGTATTTTATATATGTTATTATTGGAAAATGTATTGCATGCTCCCCCTTTTGAAATTTCTAAAACTTCCTGCCTTATACTCAAATTCCTTATTTCCAAGTTGGTTGTATGCATGAGTCACACCTATTAAATGATTATCAAAATCATTATTTGTTATTGTATTTTAACTTGTTTTGCTCCTGTAACATAGAATTCACATTGTCTCTTAGTGTCTTTATGTCAGCATGTATTTGGGCCCTCATTTGACTCATCTTGGTTTGCATTTGACTCATTTATTAACCTGTTTGCTTCATATAAGCACCTCTACTAACTTCAACTATGTTTAAGTAATTTAAGATTTTTGAAAACACTTATGGGTTATATGTACCAAAATTATCAACTCGAAAAGATGATCAAAATGGACTTATACCCTAAAATGATATTTTTTTTTTTTAATACTTAGCTTGAAGAGATCATAATGGACTATACCACAAATTGATGATTTTTGGACCCTAGACTTTTTTTTGGTAAATTGTTTCACTTAATTATTTGCATGGCTCAATAGGGTGTTTCATTTTTATTTGCACTATCAAATTACCTCCTTAAAACTACCACTAACTATTACCAACTCTTCAAACTACACTATTAGACTACCAACCAACTACGACATCAATGACTCAACTATTCCTGTTGCATCAATCTTTGATGGAAACCACTTTCTTAGTCTGCTCAAATTTGAGTTTTAGGTTAGGTAGGTTTGGGAGGTGACTAAAACAAATTAATAGGTAAAATCTAAACCAAGGTATATTTGGTTATTTGAACTCTCTAATATACCCTCTCAGCTATGATTAGTGGCTAGTACAATGTATCAAAGCTTTAACTATGGAGGGTTCCATCATACCTATTGTCATATTATTATTTTTTGAGCACACAATGAGAGTAAATTCTAGGTATGTTGTTTATTGGTGCACCACACTCAAATGGTTTATATATTCCTAGGTCTAAATTTTTCTCCTAATCCTAGGGTGCATCCCTATATACCCATGGGTATGTGGGAGATCACCATCATATACAAGTGTTGTTTGAGGCCTGGGAATTAGAGTCTAATCACCCCTCATGTCATTAGATGCTTTTTGGGAGATCTAGTTTAGCCAAAAATGATAGGTCCTCTATGATATTTTAAAACCCATGACACAAGGTTTCTAACCTAACCCACTAAAATTAATAAATTGTAATATTTTTTTGTAGAGTAATTAGCATAAATGAGAAAAATGAAAGAAAATATACCTAACAATAAATGGATTATAGGATAGTAATTTTTGTTACTACAGCAAAACACAAACCTAGAAAGTGTTATTGTAGACACCAAAACCTTGGTAAGGAAGCACCCGAAGGCGCTTAGAAGTGATAGGAAGCACCCGAAGGTGTTTGGCGATTGAGGGGAGAGTTTGCAGAAGCATATCTGGTTGAGCGAGGGAGGTGGTGAAGGATGTGGGGGTTATGGCGAGCAAGGATGGAAGGGAAGAGCACTTGGATACTCTAGGGAACTTTGGAGATAGTTTCTTTGGATTCGAGATACCAATTTCTTAGGGGTTGAGCCATCAAAGTGGCTTCAATTATAATCCAACCTAGGGCATACTTAGGGTTCAACAACACTAATCATGTGGCTTAGGAGAAGCCCTCCATCCCAATAATTTTTACAATGATATCTATGAATAATTCGAGCTTATGTCAAAAAATTTGGATGAATTTAAAGAAGAATCGGAGCCCATTATTCCCCATACCGACTAGGATGAGTTTTATCTCAACATGTTCCCCATCCATGAGCCCATCCTTCACTTGCTTCCACAAGAATGAGCCACCCCTACTGGTGAACCACCACCTTCATTCCATTAAGCCATTTCATAATCTAAACTTGTAACATATGTACATAAAAAATATAGTGGTTTTCACGACTACCAAAAAAAATCAAAAAGAAATCAAAAATCATGTGTCATTATCTGCATTACATGTATATATCATCTAGTTAAATACATTTATTTATGTCACTTGTTGCAATCTAGGTTAACCAATATCCTAGAACCATTTCCTAGGTTCCATCCATTTCATTCAGCTTCATCCACCTTGCCCATATGTCAACATAAATCTTGTTGATATATTTACCCTGCTCTGTAATCCATACAACCTGGCTAAAACAATTCCAATTGACATAAGCCTTATCAATGTGGACCATATTTCCTCACTTCCATCCTTTTCTAAGTTTATATTGTTGGATGAATTGTTAAGGGCTTCATCCAACTACATTCCTCCATCCCCTCCACAATTGCCTTCACCCTCACCTTTGGATCTCGAGGTTTTCCAGGCAGATATATATGAGGATAAGCTAGAAGAGTTTGATGAAATCTTATATAACATTCATATCATCCCATGCCCCATAAAATTTAGGAAGGTTCCCACATTTCCATTGAAGACACCATCGATATGGACCTTAGTTCAGACAAAGACAATCCAAAAATTTTCAATCTTGGCAAAAGTTTATCACCCAATGAACAAGAGCAATTAATTACTCTTCTCAAGAGGAAGAAAGGCATATTTTCATGGTCCTATAAGGACATGCTTGGTCTTGACCCTATTTTGGTTGTCCATAATCTCACCTTATATCCTAATGCTAAGCTGGTCAAACAAAAACTTAGGAGAATGCATCCTACCGTAGCTCTCTTGGTAAAAATAGACCTTCAAAAACTCTTAGACATGAACTTCATAGTTCCTATAGACTATCCTGAGTGGATTTCAAACATGGTACCCATTTGAAAACCTAACAGGATGATATGCATTTGCACTGACTTTCGATATCTCAACAAAGCGTATCCAAAGGATGACTTTTATCTCCCAAACATCGATACTCTTTTTGACACCTACATTGGCCATGAAATGCTTTCACTCATGGATAATTTTTCATGATGCAACCAAATTTGAATCAATCTTGATGACCAACACAAAACAACATTCACTACATCTTTGGGAACCTTTTGTTACAATGTGATGCCCTTTGGCCTCAAAAATGTAGGTGCTACTTATCAACGTGCCATGACATTTATTTTCCATGATTACATGCATAAGATTATTGAAGACTATGTGGATGATCTCTTGGCTAAATCTAAAACTCGATAAGAACACATTGGTATATTGGATAAAGTCTTTGACCAACTTATCAAACATAATGTGTCTTTGGTGTTACCTTAGGTAAACTTCTAGGATTCATTGTCTCAAAAAGAGGCATTGAGGTGGATCCTAATAGTATCAAGACCATCATGGAGATGCCTCCCCTAACTAACTTAAAATAATTGCATAGTTTACAAGGAAAGATTCAATCAATCCATAATTTTATCGTGCAAATTTTTGATAAATGTAGTCCATTCAATCACCTACTACAAAAGGGGATACCATTTTCTTGGATAGATGAATGTCAAAAAGTCTTCGATGATATTAATAAATTCCTAGCTTATCCACCAATCTTAGCTCCTCCTCATTCAGGGGTCCCTTTCTATATTTATATTTCAGCAATAGACTTTGCATTAGGGATAATGCTTGCACAAAAGAATGAGGAAAATTGAGAGCAAGTTGTCTATTACATTAGTCAAACATTGGTAAGCTATGAAACTAGATACGCTTATGTAGAGAAATTATGCTTAGCAGTGGTTTTTTCCACTAAGAAAATTTGACACTACATGCGTAGTCACACAACATATGTCATAACTAGAGAAAATTCTCTACGTTATATGATGCCTTGCACTTACAATAACACCCGCACTACTAAATGGATAATAATCCTTACTGAATTAGACTTAGAATTCATTAGCCAAAAATCCATTAAAGATCAGGTAATAGTTGATCAACTTGTGGAAGCTCCACTACCTAGTGATCATCCTTTGATTAATGAGATCCTAGATGATTTGGTATTTTCTTTCATTGAACCAGAAGATGTCATTGCGAAGGAGGACGTTGATATCACACTATTCTTTTATGGCTCTAAGTGCATGAAAGGTCAAGGTGTTGGAGTCATGTTTCATACACCCCAGGGGGTACCTATCCCATTATCATTAAAACTTGACTTCCAATGCACAAATAACACTGTAGAGTACGAAGCCTTAATCCTAGGTCTTCAATCAGCTATAGCTATGAGCATTAAGCGTATTAGGATATTTGGTGATTCTCAGCTTGTCATAAAAAATACATGGAGAGTACCAATGCAAAGAACCTACCATTAAGCTTTATAATGAAGTAGCAATGAAATTGCTCTATAAGTTTGACTGGTATGAATTCAATAGTTTACCAAGTTTGACTAATAGATTCACAAATGTGATGGCCTCCATTGGATCATTGATTCCAAAATATTTCTTTGGAGAGGTATAGCTTATAATTTCAACGGTCTCTAAATCTGCAATAGTCCATGTTGAGTCTAAAGATGAAAAAGATGTTTGCTTTATCCATATAGATCCATATGAGCCTTGGTCAAGTAAAATAGTAGCCTTTCTTAATTTTGGAACACTCCCATTTGACATGTCTCGAACTGCCAAGCGCACCTTCAAGAAAAAAGCAGCTCATTTCATTCTCTTGGGGGACATGTTGTATAAACATGGTTATGATGAAGTCTTCCTTCATTGTATTTATTCTAGTGATGCACAAATATTCATAGCTAAATCCCATGATGGTATTTGTGGTGGTCATTTTAGTGGAATGGCCATTTCAAAGCATATTTTACGTACGGGTTATTATTGGCCAACAATTGAATGTGATTTTTGCACTTATGTTAAACATTGCAAAAAGTGTCAAGAGCATGCTAATCTAACTCATGTACCATTACAAGATTTACAACCTATTCAAAGCCTTTGGCCCTTTTCACAATGGGTCTAGATCTAATTGGTAAAATTTTACCTCCTTCCTTGGGACAACATACATTCATCATCACAGCCACCGAATACTTCATAAAGTGGGTTGAGGTAATTCCTCTAACTAGTATGACAGTACCTAGAATTGTGGATTTTATACTTCATCACATCAATATTCATTTTGGTATTCCCTCAAAAACCATATAAAACAATGGTAAGTCTTTCAAGAACAAGTATTTTCTAGCACTTTGGAAGAAATATAACATTCAACATAGTTTCTCGGCTCCTTATTACCCATAAGTAAATGGATAATCTGAAGCTTCTAACAAGACCTTAATTGTTATTCTCAAGAAACTTTTCAAATAAAATCATAGAGATTGGCATACACAAATTCCCTTGGCATTATGAGTTTATCGAACAAGCATTCACATGCCTATAGGAGAAAAACCATTTTCATTGGTCTATGTAGTAGAAGCAAGCATCCCTATCGAGCTCAAGATCCCTTCATTGTGAATTTCTTTGCAATAATTCATAGATGACGACACTTCCAGATAAGCACGTCTTGACCAACTCAAACTCCTTGATGAAAGGTAAGTCAATGCTTTAGAGCATTTACAAGTTTATCAAAATCACCTAAAGCGTGCTTACAACACCAAAGTTCATCTATGTGAATTCCAAGTAGGAGATCTTGTCCTTAAAGAGAACCAACAAAACACTAGTGTATTGTCACATCTTCATGATAAATTCATGGCTAATCGGTTAGGTCCATACATTTTTACTTAGAGAGTGGGTCATGGTACTTATAGGCTTGCCAGTCTAGAGGGAGAGGAAGAAGCTAAACCATTTAATATCTTACACTTGAGATAATTATATGCATGATTTTATTTCTATATATGTATATATACATGGCTTATACATAAAAACATTGCACTTCATTTGCATACATTTCATTCAAAAACATCGCATTAGCACACATTTCATTTTGCATTTCATACATTCCATCCACATTTCCATGTCATATTAGGGATCATTTATTAAGTTCAATATTTTAATTGATCCACTAAAAGTCATGTTGCCTTAATCATGAACACCTTCATAATGTCATCCACACAAGTCTACAAAGTCAAATTTCCATACATACAAACCACATTTTCATAAAAGTCCTAGGTGTTTTTGGTCACTTAGCAACTCTTAGTAATTTTAAGCAAACTCCAAAATACATGTCGAGTTCTTTTTAGGACCATTACACATATTTCACTAAGAAAATATTGAGTTTTAGGAATTGATTCCAAAACATTCTTGAACCAAACACAATTTCACATCTTAAAAACATCTTGTATCAAAGAGGGATAACACCATACTTGGTATGTACCTTGAAGTGAAAAGGGTCATCCTTGCTAGTCCCATCATGTAACATAGTCCACAAATATAGTGGTTCTCACCTCAATCACAATTCCAAAAATAAAATAAAGAGTAGGGAAAAATTCCTAACAAAAAATCTAAATCTTTTACATCACACACCACAAATCATTGGGTTATAAGGATCATACTACATTTCCAATCATACGGTTAAGTAGTCATATCCAAAATTTAAGAGATCAAAAATGTAAATCATAGACTATGGAATTAGCCTCCACCAGAGCTATAGATGCTTGATTGGCAATGGATTACGCTCATGCATTGCGACACATATCTTTCAAAAAGACCTCTAACCGCTCATACGGACAAGATAGCTTCTTGGTTTCATCCATAACAGGTTTACCAATTTACTCAAGATGATTTAATGAACTCACTTGCACACATATCGATTCTTGATTGCCCCAAGTTATTATCATACTCTTAATTCGGTAAATGAATTCATTGCACACAAATTTTGTCCTAGAGGGATTAGGCAATTTTAGCGAGTTTGTTTGATGCCACTAGTATGTCTGAGTCTCTATAAAATAATCAATTTTTCATATCAACATCCATATCTTCTTCCATATAATTATCTATATCTTCTTCCATATCAACATCCATATCTTCTTCCATATCAACATCCATATCTTCTTCCATGTCAACATCCATATCAATTCATGAGTCTTTCACCCCACATACCACCAAGTTTGGTGTCCCTAATTAAACAACAATGCTATAAAATGGCCAAGCAAGATCTAAACTATAAATTATCATTAGCATATTTGCATTCTCACTTGCATTAATCATCCATACATTCTACCTTGCATTAATCATCCATAACATATCATATACATTCTGTAGACACCTAAAACATGTCATGTTGAGGAGAACTACTCACATGGGCACATTCATAGATCATGTGACTTAACCTTGGACCTTCCAAGTGTTAAAAGTGGTTTTCACCACTCATTTGAGGCATTTTTAGCCCATCCAAGCCTAGCTAATGTGAACTAGAGTGACTAGATCCTAGTCGTTATAGCTCATAGCGGCCAAACCTTAATCATTGTAGTTCAGAGCAGCCAAACCTTAGTCATTGTAGCTTAGAGTGGCCAAACCTTAGCCATTGTAGCTTAGAGCATCCAAACCTTAGCCACTGTAGATGATAGCGGCTAAAACCCTAAAAGGTAATTTACCATCAAATTTGCCCAATCACGGGAGAAAGTAGTAGTTTGCATGCAATAAATTTGAGCGGGAATGACTTTGCATGATTCCTCCTAGCCATTATTCATGAGAGACTCATGTCTTAATTTAGACACTAGTTAACTGGCCCTTAAGGGCAGACAAAGGCAAAAATTCTCATGCGGACATCCAGTGTGTATGAAGAATTTAGTATTAGGGTTTGGACATAAACCTAGGGCTTCACACACTTTAAAAAGTGCAAACCTAAGAGCACCAAGGAGGGGACTTGTATCATCTTTTAGCAACCTTCTTTGAGAGATTTTTTCTTGGAGAACATACGTAGCGAAGCCCTGTTAGATTGGAGAGCATATCTGAGCACCCTTGAGGAGTGACAAAGTGCTAGCTGACTGAGAGGTGATCATCCATTCACATACGGTAATCATTTAACATCAGCAGTGAACCTAGACTCATAGCCTTTGGATCAATAGATACAGGTTTCATCTTAGCGGTCATTGTCCTGAATAGTGGCCTACAAACCTAGTCTAGGGTTTAGGCACTAGTTTATTTTATGTAGATTGCTTCATGTTTTCATATCATTAGCATAAGATCCATTGTGCTTCATTTATTTACTTTCATAGCACTAGTTTCATTACATTTGTTATCATTGAGCATATTTCCTTTTATTTTTAGATTTATTGCTAACAGCCTCATCTGGGGAGGCAATCTTGGATAGCTAAGCGTTGTTGGAATATGTAATGCAACATTGCGTAAATTATTCTTAGACTAAAATATAAAGTCTAAAGAATAATATTTGAATTAGAAAATAATGTTATTTTATGTAAAAATATTCCCACCCAATTAATAAATAAAATAAGGGTGTTAGGAATATTTAATTTGTGAAAAAAATTTATTTCCCCTTTTCTAGCAAATATTAAAAAGTAACCAATTACTTTTTAATATTTGATAGATGTCACTTGTCACACATATCAAGATAAGATTGTGATAAGATTTCTCACACATCTCAAGATAAGATTATGATAAGATTTGTCACACATCTTCAGATAAGATTGTGATAAGATTAGGGTAATTTTAGGGTTGTATTAGAAAAGCTTCTCTTTAAATAGGGATGTTGTCTACTACATCTCTCTATATATATATCATGTTGATGCATATTTTTGCATAACATTGAAGCATTCTTGTATTGTTGAATCATTGAGTAATATAGTGAGCTTTATAGTAGATGTTTTCCTTCTTCATTTGAAGTAGGGTTTTACCATTTAATATTGGTGTTGTGGGTTTTTCTTTTTTGTGTGTGATTGATCTTGTGGAGCATTCTTCGATCTTGGCGATACTTTGCTTGTCTCACATTTGGTATCAAAGTGGTTGGGATCTCCATCAAGTGTCTTCAATCCTTTGAGGTGAAAAACCCATTAAGGTATTTTTTTTAATTTTAATGCATGCATTTGATATTTGGGTATTTTATGCATTTGATATTTGGGTAAACTTATTTTGCAAATCTGCCATTAGGGTTTATAGATTTATTGTGTTTTTTTTATCTAGTTGTTAGATCTTTTGCAAATGGTGTTTTCATTTTAAATCTATAAATTTTTGGCATTGAGCTTTTGCTGGAAGGGTTTTGGAGCCAAACGGACCCCATGGTTGCATCCATAAGGACCAAAAACCCTATTTCCATATATTATTTGCCCTATTTTGATGAAAAATAAATCTGAGGCAATTTTTTTTATATTTGGGGGCCAAATAGCCCCCCACCCATTTTGTTGTACAGTCTGAATTTGTTTTTTATTATTATGTTTTTTAATAAAAAATAGTCATTTAATAAAAAAATAGTCATTTTTTATTATTCTGTTTTAAAAAAAAAAAAACAGTCATGTAATTAAAAAAACTATCATTTTTTATTATTCTGTTTTTATAATAAAAATTAGTATTTAATAAAAAAAATAGTCATTTTTTTTTATTATTCTGTTTTTAATAAAAAAAAATAGTCATTTTTTATTATTATGTTTTTTAATAAAAAAACAGTCATTTAATAAAAAACAGTCATTTATTATTCTATTTTTTTTAATAAAAAAAATAGTCATTTATTTTATTTTAAGACCTAATAGTCATTTTTTTTTGCATAAATTGAAATGCATTTTTTTGGTTTTGACACACTCAAGAAGCATGTTTTTTATTTTATTTTATTATTTTTGTTGTTATTTACTTTTTTTAATTTGGTTTTGTGTGTTTGTTTGCTCCTTGAGTATGTCAAAGGTGGTAGGCAGGTCCGAGTCCTGGGCGTTTTTGGTGGAATGGATACCCCTGCCTCCTTGGGTCTTACCCGAAAGTGGCATCCCTTTTGGGATGTTTTCCACAAATTAAAAAATTAAAATTAAAATGTATTTTTTATTATTGTATAATGCAACTAGAATCCTTTTATGCAATTTTTGGCAAATTTTTAGTCAAATTGTCAAATAATTTAGACCTTATAGTCATTTTTTTTCTCACATTAACAATGGTTGTTTGTGAGTTTGTTTGTTTTGCAAGGTTATCCAAGTATTTTTTGGAGTATACAAGGCAATTTTGGATCAACTTTTTCATTCTCTTTCCCCTATTTTTATTAATTTCTTCTAATCTCTCTCAAGCATTTGCTTGAAGCATAATGTAAAAATGTAACTTGTATCTCTCATAATGAAAGTAAAAAAGAATGAAAGTGAGAGAGAGAGAGAGAGAGAGAGAGAGAGAGAGAGAGTGTGTGTGTGTGTGTGTGTGTGTATTTGTGTTTTGTCTATTTTGCATCTCAACTAATCTAACTACTAACTTACTAACTTGCTACTAAACAATCTACTAACCAACTAACTTGCAATTTACTAATTTTCATATTAATCAAGAAGGTTAAAAATGAATCAACTTACTAACCACAACTTTAGTATTTGATTAAAATTTACTTAATCTTGCAACACGGTTTATATTTTCTAAACACCTATTGAATCCAAAAGAATCCACTCTATCGATAGCAAGTCCTTTTCGGGTCCTTGTACCTGTACCCTTTTGGGTAGCTTGGTTTACCTTGGGTGAGATGAATTGATAACTCATTAGGCTATAGCAAAATATTAAAATGAACACTAACTTATTGACTATCTAACATTTAATAAATATTTTATGGTTCAATTCAAGTTAGTTTATTTTTTTGCAAGATGATTGTTATGGTTAGTTACCTTCTTATTGCAAGTTAATCTATTGCAAGTTGATCTTGGTTTATTTCCTTTATTCAATTACAATATGGTTATAGTTGTTTATTGCAAGATGGTTATAGTAGTTCATGATGATGTTGATTATCTTTCATGATGATGCTTATCTCTCTTGATGATGCTTAATTTTGATTATCTTTCATGATGTTTATCTTTCATGATTATTATATTTGATGATTGAAAAGTAGATTACTTGAAAGTTATGTTTTTTTATATATATGCAAGTATGTTTATCTACTTTCTTATTGCATCATTTATTTCCTTTGTCAATGCATCTTATGTTTTGATTATGTTCACTTTCTAGAATGGTTGATCATGGAATCTCCTTCACACCTAAGCACATCCTTGATGGATCAAATTTTGGAATATGGGAACCAAGGATGAGGGCTGAATTTCAAGCAAGAAATTTATGGCCCATTGTGAATGGAGATGAAGCAATCCCAACCCAGGCAAGGGCACTTGAGACATACAACAACAAGAGTCACCTTGCACTTTCCATGATTATAAATAGTGTGAGTGATGAGATATTTCTCACTATAATCCATTGTGAGCATGCTAAAGATGCATGGGATTTGCTAAAACAAGTCCATCTAGGGTCCAATACATCAAGGAAATTCACTTGATTGTCCAAAATTCTTAGCACTATGCAAGGTGAAGAAAGTGCCTTGATCTTCCTCTCAAATATGAAAGACATGAGAACTCAACTATTGGCTTTCAATTGTGATTGGATAAGTGAGAAGCTCTTAATATTTATCATTTTGAGGAGCTTGTCAAGCAAGTTCAAGAATTTTGTCACCATTATTAAGACTAGGCTAGAGCAAGAAGAGGATGGCATTCCTCTCAACACTCTTTCACAATTATTTATTCAACATGAAGAGTCTCTTAATGGAGACAAAGTGAATGGTCAAGTTGTCAAGGAGAAGAATGTTGCCTTGAGTGCCACTAAGGCTTCTTTCAAGAAGAAATACAAGGGAAGTAAAAATAAAAATTTCCAACCCAACAAGCCTAAAGTTGATTTCACTTACAACTTTTGTGGCAAGAAAGGCCACAAGGAATAAAATTGTTTCAATAAGAAGAATATTGCAGAAAATAAAGAGCAAGAAAAGGCTAAGGGACAAGGACCTAAGAAATGGTTTGGCAAGGGAAATAAAAAGAACAACAATGTAAAGCAAAATTCTAATAAAAATGCCTTTGTTTGTGCCCTCTACTCCATTGACTCATCTACTTCTAATGAATGGGTGTTATATTTTGGATGCACTAACCATATGTGTTTTGAAAATGATAAGTTTGTGGACTTTCATAAGCACTCTTCAGATTCAGTTGTCATTGGTGATAATACTAGACTTCAAGTAGAAGGTGTTAGCAATGTTGTAATTGAAGGGAAATTACTTGATAATGTCCTATATGTGCCTAACCTTAGTAGAAATTTAATTTTAGTTTTGCAATTTGCTAGAAGTAGTCACACTATTGAGTTCAATGCAACTTCATGGAGCATTAGGAAAGGCATGCTACCAATCATTACAGGTTATGTGAAGAATAATATTTATGTGTTAGGTGATGCTCCTCCTAAAGTGTGTTTAAAAACTAATGTTTCTCCTAGTAGCAAGCTTTGGCACTTAAGGTTAGGCCATACAAACTATCAAATATTCAAATGATAAAGTACAAAAATTTGGTTGAAGGCTTGCCTAACATTTCACCTACTCATGGTTTGTGTGAAACATGCATCTTAGGCAAGATGAGCAAACAAAATTTTGCAAAGGACAAGTCAACAAGGGCCACACAAATTCTTCAACTCATTCATATAGATATTATGGGTCCATTACATGTTAGATCACTTGGTGGTGCATCCTATATTCTCACCTTTATAGATGATTATTCAAGAATGATATTTGGGTATCTACTTAAGAATAAATCAGATTGTTTTGAGACATTCAAGGAGTTCAAAGTTTTTGTAGAAAATCAAAAGGGAGCAAAGATCAAAATGATTAGAAGTGACAATGGAGGAGAGTATAATAGCAATGATTTCAATGAGTTTTGTTCTTCTCATGGGATCAAAAGGCAGTTTACTTGTCCATACACTCCTCAAAAAAATGGTGTTGCAAAGAGAAAAAATAGGACAATCATGGAGATGGTAAGATGCATGCGTGGTGACCACTTACCTCAATTTCATTGGGGTGAAGTAGCCAGTATAACAATCTACATTCTTAACAAGTGTCCTTCAAAATCAGTTGAGGGGAAGACTCCTTATGAGGTTTGGAATGGTAAGAAACCAAATTTTTCACACTTAAGAGTGTTTGGATGTGATGCATTTTCATATATTCCTTTAGAAAAGAGAAATAAATTGGACAAAAAGTCTCAAAAATGCATCTTTGTTGGCTATGATGCAGAACATGGGGGCTACAGGTTATACTCACCTTCTTCACACATTGTATTTGTTTCAAGAGATGTCAAATTCAATGAAGATCTTCTTGAGTTAGAAAAGGGTGGGACTTGTGTCAAAAGGACCAAGTGGTTGGATCATTCTAGGGGTCCTAAAGAGCAAAATTCAGTTAGCCAAAGGATAACTAGAAGTATGACCCTTAACATGTCTCTTCTAGCTAAGATAGAGAATTATCATGAGCCTACTTCTTACCAAGAAGCTTCACAACACTCTTGTTGGGTTGATGCCATGAAGGTTGAGATGGATTCTCTTCTAAAGAATAAAAATTGGGATCTAGTGCCTTATCCTAATAAGAGAAATGTTATTGGGAACAAGTTGGTCTATAGAATCAAGTACAATTCTAATGGAAAGATATAAAAGTATAAGGCTAGATTGGTTGCTAAGGGTTATACTCAAAAACATGGCATTGACTATGATGAAACCTTTGCACAAGTTTCCAAAATGCCCACCATTCGGCTTCTCATTGCTATTGTTGTTGCTAAAGGTTGGAAAAATTTTAGATTGATGTGAAAAGTGCCTTTCTAAATGGTGATTTGGATGTGGATATCTACATGAGTCAACCACAAGGATTGTTTGTACAAGATAAGGAAACACTTGTGTGTAAACTAAAGAAAACCTTTTACGGTCTGAAGCAAGCACCTAGAGCATGGTACATGAAGATTTTAGGTTACTTATTGTCTCTTGGTTTTGATAAATTCTATTCATATACAGATCTCTATGTGCTTAGGAAGTATAACTTGGTCATTTTAATTACTCTATTTGTTGATGACCTTTTTATGACTGGATGAGAATGAGGTCATTTTTTATTTCATCTCCAAATTAAAGTCAGAGTATGAAATGACTGACCTTGGTCTTCTACACTACTATCTTGGCATGCAAGTTTATCAGCATGAGGATTGTACCTTTTTGAGTCAATCCAAGTATATTGAAGATATTCTTAAGAGGTTTGATTTGGAGTATGTCAATCCTACTTCCATTCTTATTTCTACAGGGGTTAAGTTGGAAGTAAGTACAAAATCTCAGTTGGCTTATGCTACATTATATAGGAAGCTCATTGGTAGTCTTCTTTATGTTATCGTCACAAGGCCAGATATTGCTTTTATAGTTGGTATGATGACTAGGTTCATGCAAAAACATTATATTGAGCACTTACAAGCTACCAAGAAGATACTAAAGTACCTTTCAGGTACTAGATATTTGGCACTAAAGTATTTTAGGCTTCCTTACTTTGATCTTTTTGGCTATGTTGATTCTGATTTTGGAGGGGATAGAATAGATAGAAAGTATACCACAACATATATTTTTAGTATTGGGTCTATAGCTATCTCTTGATATTCCAAGAAGTAAGATATAATTTCTCTTTATACAACAGAAGCATAGTATAAGGCTACGACAGCAACTACACAGGAAGTGGTTTGGCTTCGTACCCTCATGAAGGAAATTGGCTTTGAGCAATTTGGTCCTTCACGTTTGCTCTTCGATAATCAATCAGCTATTGCCTTGGCTAAAAATCCTATAATGCATCAAAGGACAAAGCATGTTGAAATCCAAGCCCACTTTATCAGAGAGAAGGTATTGGATGGGACTATTCAGTTGGAGTATTGCCCATCATCTTCTAATTCTGCTGGTTTGTTCACCAAACCTCTTCCCAAGGAGCAATTTTGTAAGCTGAGGAACTCACTTGGTTTGGTGAAGTTATCCTCAAGGGGGAATGAAGTGTAGTTACACTTGTGTGATGACAACTTCATCCTTATGAGGTGTTTTGTGTTATATATATAAGTTGATCTTTGGTGGTATAATTGATTTTTGCATCTCTTTTGAACATGGTACTTTATTTTTTTCCTTGTGCAACTTTTGTACATGTTACTTTGTAGATGGCATTGTGCAATTATGGTATATGATGCAATTGCTTTATGCGACTCTTTTACATGGTACTTTCTTGTTGCCTTGTGCAACTTTGTACATGTTTTTATGTAGTTGGCATTATGCAATTGGTTTATCATGGTACTTTCTTGTTAGCATTTATGCTACTTTTGTACATGATATTTTATGGTTGGCTTTATGCAAATGGTGTGCACACTTTGTTATTTTCATATACCTTAAG
Source organism: Wollemia nobilis (assembly GCA_028583015.1). NCBI lineage: Eukaryota > Viridiplantae > Streptophyta > Pinopsida > Araucariales > Araucariaceae > Wollemia > Wollemia nobilis. The sequence continues at coordinate 6,595,278 of JAQPPZ010016710.1, read as the reverse complement.
CAACTTTGTACATGATATTTTTTAATCAATTATATAGCACATGACTATAAGTATGGCTTGGCATCTTTTTGTGATGACTTATAGTTCACTATTTGTTATATCGGTTTTGTTATCATCTTTGGATATTCATATATGTTGTGGTGAATATATTTATGATGATGTATCTAACTGATCTTATGTTGAGATGCTTGTAGCTTGCAGGTACTTCCATTTGGGGTTTTGTAGACTTACTGAAGACACCCTTGTGATGTTTTCTTCTTGTCATTTGCAACCACTTATGGTTGATGGATGGCTTTGTAAGTTGCTTGTATCTAAAGCTACTCTGTTGGGGGCTTGCAATGTTATTTTGGACCATTTTGTATTGGTGCCTTATTATAGACCATTCTTGGTCATAGAAGCTCATTGTAACTATATTACTCATTTTATTCTCATCCCCGTTTGTATCTTTAGGGGAGAATGTTTCTTTGTTTCATAATTCCTTTCCCCAATATTGCATTAAGGGGGAGTGTTGGAATATGTAATGCAACATTGTGTAAATTATTCTTAGACTAAAATATAAAGTCTAAAGAATAATATTTGAATTAGAAAATAATTTTATTTTATGTAAAAATATTCCCACCCAATTAATAAATAAAATAAGGGTGCTAAGAATATTTAATTTGTGGGAAAAATTTATTTTCCCTTTTCTAGAAAATATTAAAAAGTAACCAATCACTTTTTAATATTTGATAGATGCCACTTGTCACACATCTCAAGATAAGATTGTGATAATATTTTTCGGACATCTCAAGATAAGATTGCGATAATATTAGGGTAATTTTAGGGTTGTAGTAGAAAAGATTCTCTTTAAATAGGGGTGTTGTCTACTCTCTCTCTCTCTCTCTCTCTCTCTCTCTCTCTCTCTTTATATATATATATATATATATATATATATATATATATATATATATATATATATATATATATATATATATATATATATATATATATATATCATATTGATGCATATTGTTGCATAACATTGAAGCATTCTTGTATTGTTGAATCATTGAGTAATATAGTGAGCTTCATAGTGGATGTTTCCCTTCTTCATTTGAAGTAGGATTTTACCACTTAATATTGGTGTTGTGGGTTTTCCTATTTTGTGTGTGATTGATCTTGTGGAGCATTCTTCGATCTTGGAGATACTTTGCTTGTCTCACAAGCGTGTATTGTTATTTCATTGCTTACAGGGCCACAGGTTCATCGAAAAAATCCACAACATTCAAAAACACAAAGATCCCTCCAGGAACCATATCTGGAGAAGGAGGGATCTGTAAGCCCTTATATAGTTCTGTGTGCATCATCGGGAAGCCTGTAAAAGCGTGCCCCCTATGTGAGGGGATATTTTATACATCTGCTACCCTCTTTGTGTAAAATCATGTGTCAAATGAAGGGTATCCCATAGAGGAATGTATATGTAATCAGATCTTGGAAATATCAATACAAAGCATTCATTCATTTATTTCTATGTATTTTGGTTGTCTTCTTTATGCCTTTCATTTACTACATATTAAACATTAAAATATGAAATAAAATTGCAAATAGAGTAGTGGATGGTGTGCCTCTTCCTCGGGGTCACTACAGATGGCGATCACGGTGGGACCCCCGCCAAGTTTTTATTTTTTTCCACTTTACTGATCCATGTTTTTATGTGCAGGTTTAGTCGCTCTGGTCTACAGCGGCAAAAAATTAGCCGCTCTGGTCTATAGCGGCCAGAAATCAGCCGCTTTGATTAACAGCGGCTAGAACAGGAGTGTGGTAGAGGGTAGAATTGTTGTCATATGAGTGGGATGCAATGTTGGTACCCCTTCCCAGTATTTCTTTTATTTTTTATCTGCATTTGATTTCCAGAAACAGCAAGCATAAACATAGATTAATTAGGAAAAAATAAAAGAAAAAAGAAAAACTACATTTTGTATTTCCTATGTTTCTTTTAGGTTTCCTCTAGGCACTAATAGGAATAGCAGACCTCTACTTGTAAGGTCCGCCCTAGTCTCCAGTGTGCTAGGCCATTGTGTTTTGGTTTGCTTGCATGTGGCCCAATCAGTGGTTGTTTTCATCACAAAATAGGAGAGTGCATTAAAATCATATAGACTAGTTATAGATGCATTTGTGTGAAAATGAAACGTTATTTTTAGGCATTATAGGAAAGTAGTCATGAATTTTGGTTGATGCATCACCTTCTATTTCAAAATCCAAAAATAATCACACGCACTTGTATATATCATTATAAATATTGGGGAGTTGGATTTCATCACCGATCCCCAATTCATTTCGATGATGTTGAAATTCACCTCCTTCCACCGGCTTGCCCCCTAGATATCCTAGATGGAATAGGGAACTCCTTCAAGGAGGTGCTAGTCTCTTTTGTTCAAAATGTCTCCCACTATTGGAACAATTATTGGTTCAGAGTGGAAGAGCTAGGTAAACCCCCACTAGGATTTAAGCGGTGTACCCTAGACTCTTTTGAGAAATCATGTTTGTGATGGAGAGCCAAAATTGCTCTTTCCAAACCCAAATCCAATTCTCATTCAACAACTTGGAAAGATTTACAGAAATGGCAGCAGTCTGCCAAATAAACTCCTTTATTCCGAAAGATAGTTTATTTTATTTATTTCTCACAACATTCCCACCTTGGAAGAAAAACAGCCCAAACAGGTCCAGAATGGCCCTCTTGCCTTCAACTCTGCAACTCTGTCTCAGTAGTTTCCAACCCCTTGTGCATGCCTTTGCTTCCCCCTTTTAAAATTTTTGGTGTGACTCTCCGTTTCCCTTTTTTGGCCCTTCGTTTCATTTCTCGTGCCTCTTCATTGTCTTGGCTTTCGAAACATTTTTCTTTTCGACTCTTGGTCTTCGTCTGCTTTCATTGCACCTTGGTGCCACGTGCTGTTCAGTGTTGCCACTATAGACTCTATCCGCCTGTCAACCAATGATGACGTTCGGTATACCCACCGCTCGATAATTTCCTCTGTAACGGCCCCTGTAACCGCCTGCCTTTTTTTCTCTTTGGTCGCGAAAATGCGACATGTCGCGATATCGCGACACTTTTTCTTCTTTGCCAACATGTCGCGATATCGTGACACTTTTTCCTTCTTACTCTCTCTCTTCTCTTTTAGTCATGATAATGCGACATGTCACGATATCGCGACACTTTTTCTCTCCTGCGCCTTCTCTCGTCCTTTGGTCGTGAAAATGTGACATGTCGCGATATCGCGACACTTTTTCTCCCTTGCGCCTTCTCTCGTCTTTTGGTCGTGAAAATGCGACATGTCATGATATCGCGACACTTTTTCTCCCTTGCGCCTTCTCTCGTCCTTTGGTCATGAAAATGCGACATGTCGCGATATCGCGACACTTTTTCTCTCTTGAGCCTTCTCTCGTCTTTTGGTCACGAAAATGCGACATGTCGCGATATCGCGACACTTTTTCTCCCTTGCGCCTTCTCTCGTCCTTTGGTCACGAAAATGCGACATGTCGCGATATCGCGACACTTTTCTCTCTTGCGCCTTCTCTCGTCCTTTGGTCATGAAAATGCGACATGTCGCGATATCGCGACACTTTTTCTCCCTTGCGCCTTCTCTTGTCCTTTGGTCGTGAAAATGCGACATGTCGCGATATCGCGACACTTTTCTCTCTTGCGCCTTCTCTCGTCTTTTGGTCACGAAAATGCGACATGTCGCGATATCGTGACACTTTTCTCTCTTGCGCCTTCTCTCGTATTTTGGTCATGATAATGCGACATGTCGCGATATCGTGACACTTTTCTCTCTTGCGCCTTCTCTCGTCTTTTGGTCATGAAAATGCGACATGTCACGATATCGCGACACTTTTTCTTCTTTGCCGACATGTCGCGATATCGTGACACTTTTTCTTCTTTGCGGTATTTTGCCTTTCGTTGGATGCTCCTGCATCAGACAACCGGGGTGGATTGAGAAGTGACCTTCACTTCATCTTTGTTCTATCACCTTCTTTTTCAACATCTCAAAACTTGCAAAATATTTAGCCTCAGCACTGCTCTTTTCTCCTTTATCCATCGTTCTCAACTCAGAAGCATTCCTTGGACTACTCCCACATACAATCTGGAATGGTGATTTACCAGTACTCCTATTGACAGTCCTATCCAGAGTAACTAGGGCTATACAAGCTCTCCAAGCTTTAGCAAAATATGGGTCTTCAGGGTACAAACCCTTAAGTTCTTCAAACCCCACAACTTCCACTCTCATTGTTGTCAGCAAACTCTTTTCATCCATCTCCTTCAGTGGCTTTAGTTTATGGCGCACTCCTTCGTTTGTTAGGGAGTAAGTGTTGGCATGTCCATCATGGACTACATGGTGATCAAACTACCATGGTCTTCCTAACAGCATATGGCAAGCATCCATAGGCAGGATATCACATAGGACCTCATCCTGGTATCTCCCAATATTAAACTTGACTAAGGACTATTCATTGACCAATGCCCTATGGTCCTTCCGCAACCACGCAATCCGGTATGGATGCGGGTGTCTCCTCCTCTCTAGCTGTAACTTAGTAACCATTTCTTCAGAGACCAAGTTATCAGTACTACCATTATCTATAATAACATTACAGACCTTACCTGAACATTTGCACCTTGTGCGGAACAGGCTCCTCCTCTGGTCTAGTTCTTTCTCCTCATTCAACAAGGTTCTCCTTGTGACCATAACTTCTCCTCTCTCTGCCTCCTCAGAATGTTCTGATTCAGCACCTTCATCTGCTACAGCAGCTCTAGCATGACCCTCAGGTCTCTTATTCATCCTCTCTTGGTGTTGGGGACACTCATATGCCCGATGTCCCTCTTCCCCACAATGGAAACAGGTTCCACGAAATCCTCCTCTTCCATACCCACGTCTAGATCTACCTCTTCCTCTTTGGTAACCATTGTTCTGATTATGGGGTGGTAGGTATTCTCCTCTTTCTGATCCTGGTTGTTGCTAGCTTCTTCTTTCTTCTCATCTCGTCCTCCATCTATTCTTCCACCAGTTCTTTCTCCATGACCTCTTCCTTTCTGCTTACCCTCAAACCTTTTGTTCAGCTTCTCTTCAACTTTTAGAGCAAACTGGTAAGCATCCTCAATGGTGCTCATCCTAACCAGACTCAACTCTTCTTGAATACTGGTTCTCAATCCATTGATGTAACGGGCTACCTTCTCCTTGTTAGCCTCAGAATGGCCAGTTCTGATTGAGATCTTGTAAAACTCCTCTGTATATTCTTTGATAGATTTGCTTGACTGTCTCAAACTCTGCATTTTCCTCAACAGATCCAATTCGTAATCTGTAGGAATAAACTGTCTCTTCAACTTCTCTACCATTCGATCCCATCTGGTTATCTTTTCCTTTCCTCTTCTATTTCTTTCTAGCTGCACTTCTTTCCACCATATGCTAGCATGGCCTTTCAACTTCGTTTTTGCAAACTTGATCCGATATGGATCTACAACCTCCTCATACTCAAAATATTCCTCCATATCATTGATCCAATCAATCAACTCCTCTGGATTGAGATTCCCAGAATACGTGGAGACATCAAACTTTGGCTTCTTCCCGATCCGAGATATGGCCCTAAATAATCTAGCTTCTGCAGGATCCATTGCTTCTTCTTCATCTGATGGATCATCAACCTCCCAAGCTTCATCTTCACTATGGTCTTCTCTCCTTGGCTCAACCCCTCTTCGCAACTCCTCTTGCAGGGCTTGCACTTGCCTCTGTAAAGCTCTGAAATCACCTTTCGGTACCACATTTCTCCCACCACCATGGTTTCTTCATGGAGGCATTCTTCCTCGCTCTCTTCTCACAACCCTTCCATAGATCCTGGTGCAAACTGCCTCACTTTCGGTGATCTGCTCACACACTCAGGAACCCTAAGCTCTTCCACAGATCCTGGTGCAAACTACCTCACTTTCGGCGATCTGCTCACACACTCAGGAACCCTAAGCTCTAATACCACTTGATGGAGAGCCAAAATTGCTCATCCAAACCCAAATCCAATTCTCATTCAACAACTTGGAAAGATTTACAGAAATGGCAGCAGTCTGCCAAATAAACTCCTTTATTCTGAAAGATAGTTTATTTTTTTTTCTTACAACATTTCACCCTGGAAGAAAAACAGCCCAAACAGGTCCAGAATGGCCCTCTTGCCTTCACCTCTGCAACTCTGTCTTAGCAGTTTCCGACCCCTTGTGCATGCCTTTGCTTCCCCCTTTTAAAATTTCTAGCGTGACTCTCCGTTTCCCTTTTCTGGCCCTTCATTTCATTTCCCGTGCCTCTTCATTGTCTTGGCTTTCGAAATGTTTTTCTTTCCGACTCTTGGTCTTCGTCTGCTTTCATTGCACCTTGGTGCCACGTGTTGTTCAGTGTTGCCACTGTAGACTCTGTCCGCCTGTCAACCAATGATGACGTTCGGTATACCCACCGCTCGATAATTTCCTCTGTAACGGCCCCTATAACCACCTGTCTTTTTTTCCTTTGGTCGTGAAAATGCGACATGTCGCGATATCGCGACACTTTTTCTTCTTTGCCAACATGTCACGATATCGTGACACTTTTTCCTTCTTACTCTCTCTCTTCTCTTTTAGTCGCGATAATGCGACATGTCGCGATATCGTGACACTTTTTCTCTCTTGCACCTTCTCTTGTCTTTTGGTCACGAAAATGCGACATGTCACGATATCGCGACACTTTTTCTCCCTTGCGCCTTCTCTCGTCCTTTGGTCACGAAAATGCGACATGTCACGATATCGCGACACTTTTTCTCCCTTGCGCCTTCTCTCGTCCTTTGGTCGCAAAAATGCGACATGTCGCGATATCGCGACACTTTTTCTCTCTTGAGCCTTCTCTCGTCTTTTGGTCGCGAAAATGCGACATGTCGCGATATCGCGACACTTTTTCTCCCTTGCGCCTTCTCTCATCCTTTGGTCACGAAAATGCGACATGTCGCGATATCGCGACACTTTTCTCTCTTGAGCCTTCTCTCGTCTTTTGGTCATGAAAATGCGACATGTCGCGATATCGTGACACTTTTTCTCCCTTGCGCCTTCTCTCGTCCTTTGGTCGCGAAAATGCGACATGTCGCGATATCGCGACACTTTTCTCTCTTGAGCCTTCTCTCGTCTTTTGGTCGCGAAAATGCGACATGTCGCGATATCGTGACACTTTTCTCTCTTGCGCCTTCTCTCATCTTTTGGTCGCGATAATGCGACATGTCGCGATATCGCGACACTTTTCTCTCTTGCGCCTTCTCTCGTCTTTTGGTCGTGAAAATGCGACATGTCGCGATATCGCGACACTTTTTCTTCTTTGCCGACATGTCGCGATATCGTGACACTTTTTCTTCTTTGTGGTATTTTGCCTTTCGTTGGATGCTCCTGCATCAATTTGGCACTAGTGCTCCTAATCACCACTATGGTTGAGTTCTTTCATTCTAATTCCAAAGCAAGAGCAGCAAAAAATCTAAACACATCGAAACCAGTTTTAGGACACATTTAATCCATAAAAGAGATAATCATATTGTCATCTTTGTGTGTTTCTTTGTTATTTGGGACCAAACCCTAACCCTAATTTTTAGGGAAATTTATTGAAAAAATAATTAAAAAGCTACTTTTTTATTTTGCATCCAACGGATCGAGAATCATGCAAATCGGAGCTATAACAAAAAAGTTATTTTGGTTTTATTTTTACTCTATTTTCAAGGCTGAAAATAGGGAAAAACTACACTAAAACAATCATAAAGTGGGCTAGACAACTCCAAAAAGTGCCAAATTTGTTTTGTTGTCTTAGTTAGCCCCTAGGGCACCTCTCCCAGAAATTTTGAGTCCTAACTCTTCATGGTTCAAAAATTCCTAAAAGTGGGCATTTCCCCATGGGCCCCAGTTGGCCAATTATTTCAAAAATACAAATTTTTGACCCAAAATTCAAATTTTGGAGTTATAGCTCATTGTGATCAGCGTGTCGCACTGATCATTTTGATATATGACACCCACAACCTTTTTCGGAAGTCAAAAATTTTATAACAAAAATTATGGTCGGGAGACCTCCCATGGTGAGCGAGACCTCCAATCTAGAGAGGGAATCAGGTTCCATACCCACCACATCTCATTACATTGAGAGTTCAAATCAGCCCAATGAGGGGCAAGATAGAGGGAAGAGAGTTGTCGACCTTGTTGTGCAATTCAAAATAGGCAAGAACCCTCACATGGAGTTGCAGAGTCATAGACCCAGCACAACAAACCGATCAAATCAGTCACATGGGTCACACACAATTTAGAGAGAACAAATGCTCCAAGATCAATTGGATGAGTGGGATCAAATTTATTCGAGACCAACTTCCAGAACCATAGCCACAGAATATTCTGCATCTGGAAGCTCACGAAGCGTGACTGCTAAACACACCACTCAACCTGGGGATGCTTCAAAGCGACCCCACAAGTCTCATATAGAGTCTGATCATAGAGACACTTAACAACACACTAAACAAGTTACATTAGCTAGCAAGAGCAAAGACATAGCAGAAACCTCTTCGAGGAATCTATGAATCAAAACTACAAGAATAGAATCAGATAGATATGAGTCTTCTCTGACAATGCAAGTTGACCGCATGCGATGGTTAGAAAATGCATTGCACAAAGAGCGAGAGCTAGTGGAAGCTCTCAAACATGACAAACAAAGAGAAAGGCTTTTGTGCCAACATGAGCAGTGTTTAAGAGAACAAGCTGAGCAGCTAGCTCGTATCAACCTACAAGCAAATGGTAATGATCACCAAAGAGATAAATGCGTTGACTCACCAAGAGAAGGGCGCATTAGGCAAGAAGAAAGCCCACAATGAAACCACCACTCAAACCATGAACAAAATCAACCTAGTGGGGAAAGGGTAAACATGATAGATCAGGATCAGACACATCTTGAATCCCCTCTTAGGAGGGAAGAGCATAGAACAAGACAAGTGGATAGAGGGTTACCTCCATTACCACCACGAGTGGGTCTACAAGAGGAGGAAGCTCCTTGCCTCAAAGGCATTCCAAGAACTCGCTGAGAAGATCAAATTCTTTGAGAAGAAAGATGCGGCTGGGCACCAACCGACACTGAGTAAGATACACAACCAACCATTGTGCCCATCAGTTCCTAGCCCTGCATATCCTAAGCACTTTGAGATGCCTAGGTTGGAAAAATTCAAGGGTGAAGAGGATGCACAAGAGCATGTCACCAACTTTATCAATGCATGCTTTCATCTAGAAGAGAGTGATGCCCTTATGCTAAGAACTTTCATTATGACATTTTTAGGGGCTGCCACCCAATGGTTCAACCAGCTTCCCAAGCACAACATATCCACCTTTGAACAACTAGTGAATGCATTCTTAAAACGTTTCTCTTTTGGTGCTAAGAAGAAGGTGAATCTCTCAGACCTGGCCAACCTAAAGTAGTATGATGACGATCCAGTCATGGATTATGGGGATAGATGGAGAAAAATCATGGTAAAGTTATCATTTTCCATCCTGATCGAAGAGCTAATCTGAATGTTCACAAAAAGCTACGCCAAGCACATCTCGTTACTATTGCAACTATAGCAGTATGATACATTCGAAGAAGCCTTGGCTCAAGCCAAGCTTATTGAAGATATAAATCTGGAAGAAGGAGACCTAAAGCTCCATAGCGAGAAAGAATGGAATGAGAGCACGCAACATCAACCACAACAGACCGAACCTATGCACGTCAACTAGATTGTGTTAAACGTTCCAAAAGTAGCATAGATTCAACAACAAGAAAACTATCAGGCTCAACCTCCAACTATGCATTACAACCAGTGCAACAAGAATCAAGGTAGGGGCAAATAGAAACAACCCCCTCGCAACTATACACCATTGCCTGAATCCTTGGCATCAATTTTCAACCACCTTCGTGAGGCCAAGGTTTTAAACTTGCCTAAGGAGCGCATCCTGGATCCTAATTACCCCAAACCTAAGGGGTATAGGGAAGATCTCTATTGTGTTTATCATCGACAAAATGGCCATGATATCCAGGATTGTGTTGCATTCAAGAATATAGTGCAGGATATGTTGGATAAGAATGAATTACAAAACATCAACATATTCAAAAATCTTCCCCCCAATCATGGGGCCAACAACAATCAAGTTGAGCATGTCAATGAGGTGCACATAGCCCCACCTGAGGAGGGTTTTATTGGTGTGATCAATACTACAATAGGAAGCAAAATATGCCTTGATCAGCCCAACATACCAAAAAAGTCAACTAAAGTTGATAATCTATCATAGTCCATACCAACAATAAGTTCAATGCACTTACAAAAGGACCTTGTGATTGCCTTTCATAGGTAGGAGATTAAGACAATCTCTCAGGATGAACCTGATCCTCCGCTCCACATCATAGTAAGCATCAATCAAATTTCATACAAGAGAGTCTTGATTGACATTGGGTCATCCATCAACATCATCATGACTGTAGCTTTGAAGCATTTAAATCTTCCACCTTCACGCATTAAGGACACAACATTTACATTGAGGGCCTTCAATGATGCTACTTCCCCAACAATTGGCACAATAATCCTACCTATACAGGTTGGGATAAAGATGATACCTACATTGTGCCATATCTTGGAAGGTGAGAGGTAGTACAACATATTTCTAGGCAGACCATGGATGAGGGATATGGAATGTGTGCCTTCCATAGTACACCAAAATATGAAATTCATACACCAAGGACAAGTGTATGTGGTCCCCCATGATCTTGAGCCATTCAAATATTACAAGAAGGTCGATGAGACACAAGAAAAAGTGCCTTCTCAAGAGTTTGTGGCAATGGTCAATAGCAAGACAGAGGACCAAGTGTCTCTAAAGTAGATAAAACAAGATGTGGTGCAATCAGATGTTGCTTCCCTAGTGAAGGGATCAAAACCATTGGCATTAGTTACCCCAGACTCATTTCTCACATCGCCTCCTCAAGAGCAAGAGCAGGTATTTTCCCCACATCATATTGGGGATACTCAAGCTGGCACAGTTCAACACTACGAAGTGAAACATAAACATGAACTAAGTCATAAACATGAGCATGTGGATACCACTAACAAAGTGGATCATCATGAAGCATCCACATTTACTCAAATAAAGGAAATGGGTGAGTTACAGTTACCTGGTGGATCTTTAGCACCTACTTTATCACCTCCTTCAATAGACAATGGTATTTCAAACCAATCACTAGAAATACACATGAAAGTCTTATCAGTATTGGAGCATATGCAAAATCACCTCTATAATATAGAGGCACAAATGGAGAAACAAAATGAGGCATTACACTTTATCATGAACCAACTTGAGAGCCTAGAGTTATAGAAGCAACCTTCATATGAGGTCAAACCACCTCTTGTGCATCCACAAGAAAAGCCTCAACTAGAGCAAGCACCAACTCGACCACCTCAACAACCTAGCAAGCATCCCTCATTGCCTGAGCTTGCATTATCAATTTTCAATCGATTAATTGCCATAAATGCCATCACCCTACCGGAGGTGCAACCTTTAGATGCAAATCATCCTAAACCCCGAGGGTATGATGAAGAGTCACACTATCTATATCATAGGCAAAATGGGCATGATATTCAATCATGTCGAGGTTTCAAAGCCATAGTACACAACATGCTCAACAAAAAGCAACTTCAAATTGTCAACCAACAAGTGACCATAGTCAGCAATCCATCTCTTGCATCGAAAAGGCAAGAAGAGCCCCTTGAGCCAGCAAGTGACATACCTAGGGCTCAACCTGGTCCTCATACTAGGCCAAAGCATGCTAAACAATCAAAGCAGCAGCAACGCATTTGGACTCCTTTAAACGAGTCTATGTCTGATATTTTTCAAAAGTTGCAGGAAGCTAGGGTCATCACCTTACCCGACATAAAGCCTCTAGACCCAAACAGAGCTAAACCCAAGGGTTATAGGGAGGACCATTACTGCATCTACCACCGAATAGAGGGCCATGACATTTGCAATTGCCATGGATTCAAGATTGTGGTCCAAGACCTATTAGAATGAAATGAGCTCCGTCCAGACGGTTCACTCATTCCTCCCTACCCGGACAGGGGCACCTCACAAAGATCTGTGCCCCAATCGGGAGAGTTTATTTCCATCACTCTTCCTAAGCAGGTTGATTACATTGTAGTGGACAACATGTGCACTAGGGGTCTTAAAGGTAAAATACCTTCCCCATCATCCACATCAAGTTCAATGAGACAAAGTGAGGGTTTTGAAGGTATCACACCTTCCTCACTTTCATTGAGTGGCACACACATTGGGGGTATTTAAGGTATCACACCTTCCCCCCCATAATATATCAAAAATACAAAAACATTCAAATATATCAAAAATATAAAAACAATATAAAACATAAAAATACAAACAAATCAAAAAATAGTAAAATCAAAAATGAAAGGCACCAGGGGCATCTCTAAGCTTCTTGGTCAAATCTAATAAAAAATGCTCCAAGGGCATCTTCATGCCGCTTGGTCAAATTAATCAAAAATGCTCCAGGGGCATCTTCATGCCGCTTGGTCAAATTAATCAAAAATGCTCCAAGGGCATCTTCATGCCGCTTGGTCAAATTAATCAAAAATGCTCCAGGGGCATCTTCATGTCGCTTGGTCAAATTAATCAAAAATGCTCCAAGGGCATCTTCATGCCACTTGGTCAAATTAATCAAAAATACTCCAAGGGCATCTTCATGCCACTTGGTCAAATTAATCAAAAAGGCACTAAGGGCATCTTCATGTCGCTTATTCAAATTAATCAAAAAGGCTCCAGGGGCATCTTCATGCCGCTTGGTCAAATTAATCAAAAAGGCTCCAAGGACATCTTCATGCCCTTTGGTCAAATCAATCAAAAAGGCTCCAAAGGCATCTTCAAGCCATTTGGTCAAAGTCAATCAAAAAGGATCCAAAGGCATCTCCAAGCCATTTGGTCAAATCAACAAAAAGGCTCCAAGGGCATCTCCAAGCCGTTTGGTCAAATCATCAAAAGCCCACTAGGACATCTTAATGCCCTTTGGTCAAATCACAAAAAGCTCCAAAGGCATCTTAAAGCCCTTTGGTCAATTCACAAAAGGCCCCAAAGGCATCTTAAAGCCCTTTGGTCAAATCAAATCACAAAAGGCTCCAAAGGCATCTTAAAGCCCTTTGGTCAAAAGCAAAACATAAAAGCATAAAAACAATTTAAAATCAAAAATTCAAAAACATGCATAATAATCAAAACTCAAAAACAATTGAAAGCATCAAAAATACAAAAACATTTGCATCTTACATCTGCATCCATATAGTTGCATTACATCAAACATGCATATCCATTGCATTTGCATATGTTATGATCACATTCTTGCAAACGATGCCACCATTTGTATCACAACCACAAATACTCAAATCCACCTTCATCCATGCATCCATGTGTGTAATTGTGTTTTTCAACACAACCATATCATGTTGCTATAAGGAATAGGCTAAGATTTTCTAGTCATTCAACCATATCTAGTGGTCTTATCAACTTTTGTGGGAAGCCATCTTGATTAGTAGAGGGTAAGGTCTAGTCGTGATAATGCCTTAGATATTCAGGATCCCATCACTAATTGAAACACTAAAATCCTAGTTGGTACAAGGGAAAGATGAAAGCTGCAAAAGTGGTCTAGGTTACCTTAAGCGAAAAGGATTTTCCTTGCTTATCCCCCTGTGCGACCGGTTTAAAGGTGCTGAGAATTGGCAAAAGGACAAGCTTCACCCTACCCAATTAAATCCCTTGCTTAAATCAAAACGAGCAAAAATCCCAAAACAAAGCACAAATTCAAGATCCCAAGCTGTTCAAAGTCAAAGTATCAAAAACAAAGAAAATAGTGATTATCATCACTACATGAATCCCTTGCTCAAAAAAAAAAAATCAATCAAAATAAACAGTGATTTTCATCACTAAACATGAGCAAGTATCCCAAATAAAATGAAGAAAAGAAGGGAATGGAGCTTGAATCCCTAGAATTCTCAACATTGCACAAAACTGGAAGGAGATATCCTTACGCATGATGATATGTCTATCACAATAGCTTCTGGCATTTGTATAGACCAATGTTTGCATGTGGATGAGCTAGCTTTGGGTAACCCAATACTGCCTAGTGGTATAATCCAACTAAGTCCAACATAAGGATCAGATGAACACTTGAGGATCCCCGATCTTAGCAATGGGCTGAAAGAATCCCGCCTGACATCGGAGGAAATGCTTGAGTTCTATCTAAATACATTCATTTGCACACACAGGGATAATGAATATCTAGGTTCATGATGAAAGCCTCGCTTTTCAAAAGTCTTGTATGGTCAGTACGCAGTTGTTGATAGGGTAACTAGAGTGTTTGAGTCTCAGGAAAAGCCTCAAAAATTCCTACATAGCAACAAATCATATCATCAATCACATCATCAATTCTCTTTATGATATTTTGTGAATTAAGGGGTATTAACAAAGTAGGCTAGATACCGGATAGATGTCAAAAATGATGTTTACATGGCCACTGACTATTTTGAATCCTTTAAATTATAGAAGCTTATCAAGAAAGCACATACATTCCATGCCATTACATTTCACATATGGATGCTTAAATAATTAATTCTTATGATAAGAATGATTATTGACATTCATGGTTGTTATACTTTCTGTGGTGTCGCCAATTAGATTGTTAAAATCATATCATATGCATTTCTTACGTTTTAAGTGATTAAAGCGTACAGGTTCATGTACATTAGATCACCATCATAATGCATTTCACACATTTCATTTACCATATCATAACAACATGAGTTAGATGCATACAATACACCAAAATTAAACATGCATCCACATATGCATCCATCATCATCATCTAGATCATACCATCTAAAGCATACGTCCATCATCTAGCTAGCACATGTCACCAACACATTACATACATATAGCAAAATCAAATCATTATCTAGGCATAGCATCCATCATTGCATCCATAACATAAAATCAAAACAAAAACATTTCTAAACATCAACTAGGGCATTATTGGTATCATACCTCCCCTAATCAAAAATCAAACAGTTAAGCAATCAATTCACAAAAATCCCCAAAGGGCATAAGCCCTTTGGTCAACTTAACAAATGCCCCAAAGGACATAAGCCCTTTGGTCAAATTAACAAATGCCCCAAAGGACATAAGCCCTTTGGTCAAAATAAATGCCCCAAAGGACATAAGCCCTTTGGTCAAAAACAAAATGCCCCAAAGGACGTAAGCCCTTTGGTCAACTTAACAAAATCCCCAAAAGGCATAAGCCCTTTGGTCAAAAACAAAAATCCCCAAAGGATGTAAGCCCTTTGGTCAACTTAAAAATGCCCCAAAAGGCATAAGCCCTTTGGTCAACTTAACAAATGCCCCAAAGGACATAAGCCCTTTGGTCAACTTAACAAATGCCCCAAAGGACATAAGCCCTTTGGTCAACTAACAAATGCCCCAAAGGGAACAAGCCCTTTGGTCAAAAACAAAAAGCCCCAAAGGACGTAAGCCCTTTGGTCAACTTAACAAATGCCCCAAAGGACATAAGCCCTTTGGTCGAATAACAAATGCCCCAAAGGACATAAGCCCTTTGGTCAAATTAACAAATGCCCCAAAGGACATAAGCCCTTTGGTCAACTTAACAAAAGCCCCAAAAGGCATAAGCCCTTTGGTCAACTTAATAAATGCCCCAAAGGACATAAGCCCTTTGGTCAACTTAACAAATGCCCCAAAGGACACAAGCCCTTTGGTCAACTTAACAAATGCCCCAAAGGACATAAGCCCTTTGGTCAACTTAACAAATGCCCCAAAGGACATAAGCCCTTTGGTCAACTTAACAAATGCCCCAAAGGACACAAGCCCTTTGGTCAACTTAACAAATGCCCCAAAGGACACAAGCCCTTTGGTCAACTTAACAAATGCCCCAAAGGACACAAGCCCTTTGGTCAACTTAACAAATGCCCCAAAGGACACAAGCCCTTTGGTCAACTTAACAAATGCCCCAAAGGACATAAGCCCTTTGGTCAACTCACAAAAGGCCCCAAAGGTATCACAAACCTTTGGTCATCTCACAATATGGCCATAGGTGATCTATATTTTTGCTTCACGCTATGTTTTTCCCACACAACACATCACAAAAAGGGGTATCTGTAGACACCTAAAATATGTCATGTTTAGGAGAACTACTCACATGGGCACATTCATAGACCATATGACTAATCTTGGACCTTCCAAGTGTCAAAAGTGGTTTTCACCACTCGTTTGGGGTAGTTTTAGCCCATCCAAGTCTGGTTGTTGTGGACTAGAGTGGCTAGATCCTGGCCACTATAGCTCAGAGTGGCCAAACCTTAGTCATTGTAGCTTAGAGCAGCCAAACCTTAGCCATTGTAGCTTAGAGCGGCCAAACCTTAGTCACTACGGATGATAATGGCTAAACCCTAAAAGGTAATTTACCATCAAATCAGCCCAATCACGGGTGGAAGTGGCAGTTTGCATGCAATAAAGTTGAGCGGGGATAACTTTGCATGATTCCTCATGGCCATTCTTCATGAGAGACTCATGTCTCAATTTAGACACCAGTTAACTGGCCCTCAAGAGCAAATAAATGCAAAACTTCTCATGCGGACATCCAGTGTGCATGAAGAATTCAGTCTTAGGGTTTGGACATAGACCTAGGGCTTCACACACTTTAAAAGGTGTAAACCTAAGAGCACCAAGGGGGGACTTTTATCATATTTTAGAAACCTTCTTTGAGAGAGCTTTTCTTGGAGAGCATATGCAGCGAAGCCCTGTCATATTGGAGAGCAGATCCGAGCACCCTCGAGGAGTGACGAAGTGCTAGCTGACTAAGAGGTGATCATCCATTCACATACGACAATCATTTAACATCAGCAGTGAACCTAGACCCATAGCCTTTGGATCAATAGAGATAGGTTTCATCTTAGTGACCGTTGTCTTGGATAGTGGCCCGTAGACCTAGTCTAGGGTTTAGGTATTAGTTTCTTTTATGTATATTGCTTCATGTTTTCATATCATTAGCATAAGATTGTGCTTCATTTATTTGCTTTCATAGCACTAGTTTCATTACATTTGTTATCATTGAGCATATTTCCTTTCATTGTCATATTTATTACTAATAGCCTCATCCGAGGAGGCAATCTCAGACAGCTAAGCGTGTACTGTTATTTCATTGCTTACAGGGCTACAGGTTCATCGAATAAATCCACAACATTCAAAAACACAAAGATCCCTCCAGGAACTAGATCTGGAGAAGGAGGCATCTGTAAGCCCTCATACAGTTTCGTGTGCATCACTAGGAAGCCTGCAAAAGTGCACCCCTTGCAAGGGGATATTTTATACATCTACTACCCTCTTTGTGTAAAATCATGTATCAAATGAAGGGTATCCCGTAGAGGGATTTATATGTAACCGGATCTTGGAAATATCAATACAAAGCATTCATTCATTTATTTCTTTGTATTTTGGTTATGTCTTCTTTACGCCTTTCATTTACTGCATATTAAACATTAAAAGATCAAATAAAATTGCAAATAGAGTAGTGGACGGTGCACCGCTTCCCGGGGTTGCTACATATTCATCATTCATATACACATAAATATTCATCATATTCATCATGTCCCACTTTCCATAAATCTCCTTTCCATTTTTGAGGTAAAAATGGTATCACATTTGCATCATTCATTTTCCAATTGAGGAGGTAAGCTACGCAAAACTCAAATTCTTTTCTTTTATCTCCAAGCTCGTGTTCCACATCCCAAGAGAATCTACTTTTGCACCTAGCAAAAATAGGTGTCTCATATTTTTGTATTGCATTGTGTTTCACGCAACACAATATAAAAAGGGGCATCTGTAGACACCAAAACCTAGCCATTTGTCATCCATCCTAACTTTCCCACCATTTTCGCCCATTTATTTACATATATATTTATATATGTTTATTTTATATATATTTAATATTAATATTTTATATATTATAATTTATATATATTTATATAAGTGAATTAATCCTAGCCATCCAATTTCACTTAATCCTATCCATCCATACATATCAATCCATACCATACCCTAAATTTAATATCCACCCTTAAATATACTTTTATCTCAGCCACACGATTAGGATCGTTGAAACCCTAAGTATGCCCTAGGTTGGATTATTAATAAGAGCCACTTTGATGGCTCAACCCCTAAGAAATTGGTATCCTGAATCCAAATAAGCTATCACCAAAGTTCCCTAGAGTATCCAAGTGCTCTTCCCTTCCATCCTCGCTCGCCATAACCCCTGCATCCTTCATCTTCTCCCTTGTTCAACTAGATTTACTTCTGTAGACTCTCCCCTCAGCCACGAGCACTTCGTATCACTCTCGAGTGTCTCTGAGTGCTTCCTTCCCCACTGTCAAGTGCCTTTGGGCACCCTTCACCATCACCAAGTTCCCATGGGCATTTCTTGCAACTTCCAAGCGCCTATAGGTGTTTTATGCCAAATATTTTGAATTCTCCCTAGCCCTCGGGCAATACTAGGGCATCGCCGCATCAATTCACTGCAAAAAGATTCATCAAATAAGATAACAACAAATATGTAAGTTAAATCCATTATTTATTATTTTATTACATGCATTTTTAGTTCTGTTCATGTTATTTATAGTAAATAGTTAGGGTTTTGGTATTGATCATAGAGGGCCTCACATTATGGAGCCCTCATAGTTGCTACTAACTCATTTCTTGTTTTAGTGTGTGCAGATCTAGGAGTGTGGCATCAGTGTTGAATAGTTGTTTAATCCAAAGTGGTCCGGCATCAAATAACTAGAAGCCTACTCACTTCTATTGGGAGTAAGGATGTGTTTGAAGACACCACCAGCATTGTTTTGCTAGGGTTTCAAAGAACCCTAGCCATTATAAAATTTGTATTAAAGGGATTCAAAGACCCTCATTGTAACAATGGATTTTTTAGGCTCCCCCATTAATATAAGATCATTCATTGTGCAATTCTATGTCCTTTGAGTTCAAATTATTTCATATTATTTGGTGTTGTGTTTTTGTCTCTTCAGTTATGATACCACTTATTAAGTATTTTCAATTAAAATCAAGCACATTCGCAATAGTAATTGCAAAAATTAAAGAAATGTGAGAAAAGAGATAATAAAACTACTCAAAAAATATTGAAATAGAATTACAAGAACTTTATTGATTACAAAAATAAGATCGCATGCCTCTTCAAGGGTGCAACCTCTTTGAAAGTAGAGCTATGTTACAACTTGAGAAAATTGACTTAATACATTTTATTTCCACCCTTCCCTTTATAAATACCCTTTATCTTACCTAATACTAATGCTCAAGGGTCAGTCCACAAGTGAGGGACCCAAGCTAGTAATTCCTAATAAAAGAAATAGTTACATAAGTATCAATTACATCATAATGGCCCATGCACACTAGGCACTCAATTACATAATCAATTACATAATGATGTTAGGATAGGATCCTAACAATAAGGTATTCCTAGAGGAAATGTCTAAGTATGGTAGAAATCTAGATGATAGGTGTGGGAAGATAAGTGATGTATAGATCACACACACAACAAACTAATATTTTAGGCAAATCAATTGATCATAATAACATAAAGAAAAAGTGCAATTGATCATACAATAAATAAATCAATTGATTAATAGCAATTAGTCCAATGTGTAAGTAAAGTAAAGAAATAAAAATATGAAAGAAGAGATAAACTATTCTTGGAGGTACTAACATTCATTATGAATTTTGACAATTATAATTGGTGAAGACTTGGATGAAGACATCTACCTTGATATTGATTTTTCTCCTTGAGTTTCTTGTCCATGATAATTCTTCTTAATTATTATTATATTTAATGGATTTATATCCTTCTTGATTAATGGTTCCACCATGACCTTGGAGTAGGGTAATTCTTTCAAAGGAATAAAAATCTAGGGATGGAAGGAGTATGATTCCTCCTTTGATTATCCAAGAAACAACAATGCTTGATTGTCTATTGTCTTCCTTTGTATCCTAGGATGGATTTGAACAAGATTTGGAGAAGATGGTGAGTTTTGACTAGGATATTTTTAAAGAATAAGAACTCAACTATTGTGAATATTCTATTTGCTTCATGCCAAAATCAATGATATATTCTTGTTTGAAATCGCCTAATTAATGCCCTATTTGTATGAATTGGTTGTATGAAATCATTTTGAAGACAGCATTGGTTGATGTTCAACACACTCATTGAATAGAATGTAAAGATGGTCAATTGAATAATTTATGTCTCATACAAGTATAAATAGGTAGAATCTATAGTCAATTTAAAGTTTTGTTAAATTTTGGGAAAGTGATCCACTTTGAGAAAAGCAAGTGTGTCACCTTATCAAAATTCAATGCAATAGTCAAATGACCAACACTCTTGATAAGATAGATAGATCTAATGGAATTGAGAGTAGGGAATAATTCCTAAGAGTTTTCTAGGATTCTTAAGGCCTTCTTGATGGTCCTAAGCGGAAATATTAGGTGATTTGTAACCTAGGCTTAATCAAATAGAAGGAATTTTTGAAGGCTATTTAAGGCTCATGTACCTCAAGGACTACTTGTCATTTCCTAAGAACTATTAATCAATAAGGAAAATAAGCCTTATTAACTTTGATTACATGATATATTAATTTATGTTTTATTTAGAGGTTTGGAATTTTGTATGCTATATATCTTTCCCTCAAAATATGCTTATTTTATAATGAGGTGAAGCAAAGATAGAGTGTCTTTGGAAGAAGATATACAAGCCTACAATATGAAAATAATAAAATAGGATCAAGTGTAAATGGGACTACAAAACCACCATGATCATATAGAAATTAAAGCATATAAATGAAAGTGATGCATATGAGTGAAAATAATTCATATGGATGATTAGATATTTTATTTTATTATTCATAGATGATTTATCTTTAGAGATAATTTGAAAATCACCAGTTAAAATATGAACTTAATAAGAGTGATGTCAAAGAGAAACCAAGAACGTGAAAGTGATATATATAACTAAGGGTGGAGTGAGAGGTGAAGAAAGACTCAAGAAATGTCTAAGTGATGGAGTAAATATATACCTTGGATAAGATTCTTGTATTTTGTAATATTCTAGAACTAAGAGGCCAATGATGGGTGCTAAGGCTAAGGACATATTTACAGATGATGGGAAACTTGACCAAATTAGAGAAACATAAAAACATATGGAAAAATCAAAGGCATATATGATGGAAAAATCATTAAGGAAATGGTAGGATGTATGGAATGGATGAGTATATTTATAAATGCCCTAAGTCCTAGTTAGGGAAGTACTTATCTTAATTATTTTTCTTTTATTTCTTTCTCTTTTTAGATTTTCTTTTTCAATCCTTTAATTTTATTTTTCACATCTTCTTGTTTCATTTTATGATACAAGGATTTTTTCCAATTATTTCTTGAAAACTTCCTTTGAATGGAACATAAACACATTATTAGAATTTTTCTTATAACTTACTTGATCATAAGAAGCTTTAGACCCAAGCAAATGAAAAGTTAGGCTTGTAAATAAAAAGGATGGCATGTCGTTCAAATAAACTATATAGCTTTAGATACATATTATAACAAATGCAAAGAGTTATGGAAATGGATGAAAACCTAAGGCTTAGTGACTTAATAATTCTAGTTGTTTAGAAATACAAGAAAACTCATTCATAATTATATGGATATGTGCCTATCATAGAGGCATCTAAAACAAATAGAAATTCAGTTTACAAATCCCTTATTTAAATTTTTTTTCTCACTTTTATATTTTTACTTTGATATGTATAAGTCCTATAACTAATGCTCCAATAAAAATGCTTAAACCATTAATATATGATGATCACATATACTCAATCCAATCCATGAAAGATGAATGGTGGAATTTACGAATACATGATTTCTTTTGATGTATATATGATGATAGTGACTCTTTTAATGAGTCACATATACAAGATTAAAGGATTTGATGTCCTTTATGTAGGAATATTTTATGACATGATGAAATGTATATAAAATGCATGTAGTCATATGTTGCCTTCTCATATGGGTTTTCTCCCTCTTTCCTTTTGCCATATATTTTTATCTTTTTTCATGCACTAATTTTTTATTTTTCTATGCTATTTTTTTCTTCTTTTCATTTTTGATGGAGAGTGTTGTCTTATTAATGTATAAAGGTATAAGGTCCTAATGGAGATGCACCATCAGTCCCTAAGACCAGTTTTATAGCTACTATGGGGTGGTGTAGTCAATTTTAAAAACTTAGCATTATAATAGCAATATCATTTTCATAGATTGTTTTAGAAAAGAGACAACCCATGGAAAATAAAAACATATGGTAAGACAACATTTTGATGATGCAAAATATGATTTTTACTTTTTCTAGAAGATAAAATGAATTTGGCATTTTACATGATAAATATTTTAATCTAAGAAAAGTAGGTGTTGCTTAGAGTTCCAAGTATATTGATTAGACCATTTCCTACATTATTATCATTTTTATATTTAGGGTTGATATGAGTGCCTACTATCAATTGGTGCTCTTGTAAAGAGAACTCAAATAATGAAAGTATCTAAATAAAGAATTTTTCTAAGATAATTAACAATTATTCTTCAATTAGTTAACTCACTATTTTAAAAATTAAAATACACGAGAGATTTCTTATACCTTTTTTTTTTTTTTTGTCAATGTGCTAAATAGCATCTACACCACCTAATAATCGATGTATTTATAAAATTTTAACTTAATGATTATGAGAATAAAAATGGAATATCAACCCATATGGTCATTTTCCATGCCAATATCAAGTTATCCAAAATGCATCTCCCTCTCAATAAACCAATTTATTCTATCCTTACCACATTTTGACTTATCGATCTAATCTTATTAGAAAAGGCCTTGGTCATTATCTTGTAGTCCATATTATGAAGAGTGAATGAATTTCAATTAGAAATATGGTTCCTCTTACTATTGTTTGGATATTCCTTTATGAGCCCATGGTTGATTTTATTGCATAAACTATCAAATACCATTATTCCTCTTCAAAGGTCAAACAAAATCTATTTAGTTGTTTTCCAAATAGACAAATAGAATATTGTTGTTAATCCTTCAACACTAAGAGCCTTCTCATTTTTCATATTGAAGATATTATTCTTTAATTTTTTTTACTACAATATTTTATTTAAATTTATTCATGTCTTCTAACACAAATTTACTAGAAATTACACTCCTTGATACTCTTTAAAACCTATTTATGTTTACATCTTCCTTTTCACTATTTATAGACAAAGCACTATAATGACTAAATAAGTTTATTTTATCTTGTAAGTGGAGGAAATTATTTTTTGATATGATACTTACCATCATGATCCACTCTAATAAAGAACTTAGATCCTTTGTTACCATTATTTATCCATCATAGTTTACTTATAATTTTAGCCTATTGGCCCCTATATGCATCAAACTATCTATGATTCTTCTTCAATTTTATGACCTTTACATGAAGGTATTCATTAAGGGGTTGTAAGGATAGTTTCTTCTTGTCTTATTCCATTTTAACTCTTATTAGGCATTCTTTTCTTCTTTTGGATTTGGCTACTAGATTGTCATGTCCTTTAAAGAACTAATCTCCCTAGTTATTTCCACCATTGAATTTATATTATGTTGTATATGGATTTAGGGATTAGTTCCTAGACTACTTTCAATGCATTACAATATGCTTCAAATTTGAGGTGGTAAAAATTAAGCTCATGATGAAGTTCAAATATTTTGAATATTTTTTAATTTAATATTATTGTGATTATACTAAGAGTCTAATTTAATAATGTTTTGTTTCTAACACCTATGAAAATTAGTGTAACTAGATTTAATATCTTGGGATAAATAAAATTGGTCTAGAAAATTCATCTTATGTTTCTTTCAAATTCTATTATTACTTCAAGTAAATTAATCAATGTATTTAGTGTTTTATTTTCTACAAAAAGAGTTACAAATATCCCTATTATTTTTTCATAGAATCCAAACTCCAAAGTTCTTACATAATAAAATATGATGATGCTAACTCCTAACTTTTATACTTTCCACTACATTGAAATCAACCCATACAATCCACTATGCTTGAGGAAAATTCTAAAGAATCCAACTCCATAGTTTGAATTTATTGGAAAAATCATTAACTATATAAATGAAGCAAACTTTGTATAATTTTCAACTAAATAAAATTATCACCCTATGATATTTTTTCTTTACATATTTTTCTAAATCAACCATTTTTTTGTATCCATGGGAACAAACCTAATGCAAGTTCTCAATTACTTTTAAAGTGACAAGTTTAAATGAATCTACCTAATAATTATATGGAGATCATATTGATAGATAAGGTTTTGTCATTGTTATATGTTGAACCAAAAACTATATCATATTTATACCTATCACTCATTTATATATTGTCTCACCTTATATTTGAATCTAAAAGATAGATATATTTTATACATTTTAATGATTCTCATAAATTTTATGAAAAAATATCAAAATTTTGAAAAATTTTACTCCCATATAGTATTTCAATTTTATATTCATTATCTTACATTAATATTTTTACTCTTCTTATGAAATGTTATGGAAAGACATCCAAGTTTAAATAAATATGGTTTTTTAAAGTAATCAGAATCATCGTCACTCTCTTGATTTCTAACCTCTTATTTAAAAGTTGGGATGTTTTTATTTTATCTTTCTCTATACTAGTTCACCCAATTTAGAAGCATATGCATTGTTGTTATATCCTATTAGACCTTAAGCTTTGAATGATTTACATTATACAATGATAGGTATTTAAAGTACATAGGATTCCTTATTTAGGCATAACAAACTTACAACTACTTATGTCCTATACCACATGCATGGACCTTGTGAAGGGTGGTTAGATCACATGCCCTATCACATGGACTATGATGGTGGTTACACCTTTGTCCTATAGTAGACCATACAAACCATGTGTTGAGTGGCTACTCAATCTATATATATACCTACTATGATATAATAATTTCTAAGATTCCACCCTTGTTACATCATAGTCAAAGCTCTATTTTAGATACTTTGACTTGATGAAATTTTCAAAAGTGATGTAGGAAGTTGAGATAAATTCTCCCTTCTTAATTTAGGATTCCTACTATTATACTTAAGAGTGCCAGATTCTAATGATAATATGCTCCAAATACATTTATTACAAAATATTGATTCAATACTTAATGCTTCAAGTGTGTTTCTTCAACTAAAACAAGCGTTTCCTCAATGTGGAGGATCTTTATTAAATATGGTAGGTGTTAATGATATCAAGTGTTCTCTTGTTGTATATACTTATTCCCAAATGTTATCTTGATAAATATCTGTAGTTGAGGTAAGGTCAATCAGTTCTTTCTTCTTTTATGTGGATTCATTTATTTGATTAGGCCTATGCAATGTGTTCATGCTTCCTTTGATATTTAGTGTGATCTGTTAACATGCAACCTATATCAAATGTTGAATCAACTGGTTTCCAATGTTTCTTGTGTTGCATATCTTATGTTTGAACTAATTTCCATTTCAAGCTTTGATTGTATCCTAATGGAGTGAGACCAATCATTTTTTGCTTCTTCTTTGAATTTTCATTTGTATAATATGTTGTTTGTGGTATGCATTATATTCTCTCTTTCTTTGGTATGTTGTTGATAATTGAATATTCAATGTCTATTTTATTGATTCCTCAATCTCTTTGTTATATTCAAAAACTTTTATTGATGGTGAAGAATCACATTCTAAGTGTACTTCTTCACTCTTAGGTCCTTGATCCTTGATGTTTCTAGTTGCATTGTACCAATAATAATTTGGATTATTTAAATGCATCCAAGTTTCTTGACTTGTCATATGTTTGGAATCATACCAAACATTGTTGTATTGTCTTATCTTTGCTTGTGCAACAAACACATGTTCTTCTTCTTCATTTTCTTGATTATTTTCTTCTTATTATTTGACTTGATTCTCTTTAGCTACATTACTTTGATGTGTCTTTCTCTAACTTTGATTTTATTGTTCTAAAGACAACCAATTTTTTTTTGGTTCATCTCTCATGAAGGGAATCCATTATTAAATAGAATATACCAATAATTCTTCACGGTGTATCCATTTCTTCCACAATTATCACACATATTTTGCATATTGAAAGTACTCCTTTGAGAATAAATCCTTTGATTCTAAAATCTATAAAAATTATTCCTTTGTTGGAAGTTTTATGGAGATCTCATACCTCTTCTAAAAGGTTACTTCCCTTTAACTTACTTGTAACTATTCTTATTCTTCTATAGTATGTGAGGCCTCTACTTTTTGAAGTAGATTCACTAGCTCCTCAAAGCTTGGTGTTTTCTTAGTAATAGTTAATGTGATCAAAAAAACATTGTACTTGGATGGGAGTGATCTCAAAATAATAGAAACTCTAATTTCATTGAATACCTTTTCTCTTAGCACTTGCAATGATACTCATAACTCTACAATTCTCCTCATGAATGTTTCTTTTTCTCCACTCTTCATATTTAGACAATGGAGTTGGCTTTGGAGGAATAGAATCTAATTTTGATTCTTGGCTTCAAATACTATCTTCAACTTCTCCCATGCATCCTTGGTTGTGGTCATATCTCTAATGTATGCTTGGACCTCATCTCTTACTCCAAACATGATGATAAGTATTTTATTTCTATTTGCCTTGTCAAACTTTTCTCTATCTTCTTCTTCTTTAGTAGGAAAAATAATGCTTCCATCTACTACTTATTAAACTTCCTCAAACTCAAGTTGTGTCATGTGTTTGATATTCTAGGTAGCATGGTTGTTTCCCTTCAATAATTGGGAATTAGGTAACAAGAACTTAGGTGCTCCACTAGCCATAGTAAATATTTACAAAAAAAAAAAATTCTTATTTTATTGAGTATGTTTTAAAATGTTGCAACAACTATATTTATGCCTATACCCATATTTCAAATGATGCTTCAAAAATGCAAGAGAGAATTGTGTCTCACATAGTAGAAGCAATGTTTCTTCCTCTATAGAATATTCCTTGGAATATTTTCTCTTTAATAATAAATATATTTCACCTTTCAAATAATATTTTCAAATCTTTCACAAATAATGACTTTCTTTTCTTAAATCAAAGGGAATTTTTTCCTTTAATTTATTTTTGTCAAATTTAATATGAGGTTAAATGCTTTCTCAAAAAAAATAACTTTTTCCACATAGGCTAACCAATTGTATTTATCATAAAAATTTCTTTTCACTTTTATTTTAAACAAGGAAACACCATCCATTACTTTTATTTTTCCTATTATCAATTTTTTTTAATATATAAACCTAAAAATTAATCTTTTTGACTATTATATTTGATCTTTGTTATATTTGGCATGTTCCTTTTTGTAGTAGATTTTTTATATGTCTGGATTTCTAAATCCTTTAATTTTTTGGGTAATTATGTTGTTATAGCAAGTGTTGGTGTCTTCCTCTATTTACATTCCTCTTCAATATTTCTAAGAATATATCTTTCAAATGACCATATTTAATGCTTTGTCAAATCATTTGTTCTTGTTGGATGAATATTCTTGTACTACTCTATCCTTGAAAATACTTGCTTTGAATTTCTTCTGCTACTTTTCTAAGCAATTTGTTCTTGCCAACTGAATGCATGATTTACTAATGATTTTTGTTTGTTCCTTTTGCTTGGAAACTCATATTCTTCTTGAGTTTCTTCTCTTTTATTTGACATGTAAATGTCTTGGCTTCAACAGAATTTTTCATTTGGCACACATAGATCCTATGTTGCTTTGCTTTGGGAATATTGGTGACGTTATTTCCTACTTGAGTGAGTATCTTCTTTAGCTTACCTCTCATTGGAAGATGCTTCTAGTGTAATATTCAAAGATAAAATAACTCTTTTCTCTTGCAATGCACTCTTTTATTTTCTACTTGCTTTCTAAATATGGTTTGATCCATTTGAGGCATGATATTTGTATATGTTTTGTATATAAAATCTTCCAACATATGAATCTTTACATGGGCTTATTGGTATTAATTTCATGGGATTTATATTTTAAGTAAATGGTACCAAACTTCTACTTACTATCAATTTGAACGATGCCACTTTATCCTCATATTACTCTATTTTAGATTAATGGTTTGATTTTTTGTTTAAATTGTAAATGCACCATTTGATTTTGTTTTTGTGTTTTACACATTCTATCTTTTCTTAGAACCCTTTTTTTACCTCAATGTCCTTAAGATAGATGAATTACTGATCTTTGTTCAAATATTGAAGTACCTTTTTGAGAAAACTATTTCTTTTCTCTTTGATAAGCAATTTTATAAGCTTTTTCTTTTGTACTTTAACATGTGATGATGCAAATGACTTATGAAGATTTTGTGGGTTTTTTTTAAAAAAAAATTAAATATCTTTAAAAAAAGACTACAGTAGGCTATATGAGCTTTCTATAATTTAAATTTTCTTCAAGCTTCTTTTCAATGCCTTTCAAAAAGGCTTCAATTGACTATTTCAATTTTCCTTCAAACTTCTTTTCAAATCCCTTTCAACTTGCTTCAATGACTATATTTTAGCCTTCTTAAATCTTCTTCAATTTTTTCTTTTGAATACCTTTCAAATGGCTTCAATGGGTTGTATTTTCAGCCTTATATATTTCAAAATTTTCACCAATCTTTCTTTATTAAAAGCCTTTAAAATGGCTTCACTAACTTACAATTTTAAGGAGCTTCTATGGATTTATTTTTGTTGTAAAATTTTATGGAGCTTTTCAAGAGCTTCCTTTTCTTGCTTAAATCTGCCTTTGTCAAGGGTTTTCCACCCTAAAACTTTTCAATATTTTTTAAGATTTTTTTTTGTGGAATTTTGCTTCACATTCTCAATCTTATACAAGGTACTTTATCCTTAAACTTCTTATCTCAAATTTAAATTTGTTTTAAATAGAGTGCATCTTGGCTTTCTCTTGATGGGTTTTTAAGCCTTATACTACCAAAAAATATCACAAGTTATATATCACATGATCCAATATAAAATAGCAATAATGTAATAAAGGTTAAAATAATAATGAGTAGAATAATATGAGCAAATTAATATGTATATCAAGGCTTATAATAAATCAAATAACATTTAATAATATGCTGAAATATGAATGTAAATAGCCTAAATCATGCATGTACTATGCATGTAGAATAACTTACAATATTAATTGCTCAAAATGTATACAAGCTTTATTGCTTCTCTTTTTGTTACAACAATGAATACTAGAATTCCTTGAATTACATGAATTGTTTTCCTATGGAGCATTATCTCCATAATATAGCAATAGTAATGTGACTCTTTGGATACTTGACTATTGCTCTCCATATGCCAAGTCTCATGACTCTTGGCTTATCAACTTTCCACTTGCATACTTGATGAACACTAAACTCTATAACATATGTACACCTATACATGACTCTTACAATTCTTACTTGCACACTATAATTTAGGACACTTGTGCACATTTTTAAGAACACAAGCTTTATATTGAGAGGGGGGTGAACAGTATAAGACCACTTTTTACTTTTCTTTCCCAAACAATATTATGCAATATATCAATGGTAATATCAATAGTAGTAATCAAAGCAATGCATAAATCACCACACATAATAGAGACACCAATTTAATGTGGTTCACCCAATGTGAGCTACTCCACGAAGAAAATATTTCACTAAAATTTTCTCAACAAATCTCTTGGGAATCCTTCCCTATTATAATATTTATGGGTCTTTGTCCAAAGGAGACACCAATCCCCTAATCAAGTTCGTGGATACCTATCCACAATAGAACTCTTTCCCCTCTACTAGTTTATGGATCTCTATCCATAGAAGAACTCCTTCTCCTCTACTCTATCTAGTGATCCTCTAGAAGACTACTGCCTCCACTACATTGGCTTATGGATATCTCTCCACAAAAGACCTTTATCCTCACTCAAAAGACCTTTGTCCTCACTACCCTAGCTAATGGATATCTATCCACTGGAGACTATTGTCCTCTACTATGTCACCTCCAAAGCTTGCTCTCAACTCTATCATAAATATACACTAAACATTGTCCTTCGGTCTAGCACAAATATTCTCAATCTCTATCTCTAGTCTAGCATAAATCTACCCTCAAATATGCACCAAAATTTGTCCTCAAATATGTCCTCAAGCCTTAACAAAAATCTTGATCCAATCATAAATCAACTCTTCTAGATCTACCCCAAGCCTTAACTCAAAGCTTGAACAAATAAATCATTCAACTATGCTCTCAAGTATTCTCAAATAATTGCCTCAAATATATCCACAAGTCCTCTCAAGAACTTGCTCAATCAGCTCTCAAGTATTCACTAAGACTTATCTCAAATTTGTCCATAAGTCTTCACCAAGACTTACCTCAAATCTGCTCAACAAGTCCTCTTTAGAACTTTTCCAATCTGCTCAAAAAGTCTTCAACAAGACTTACCCAATATGCCCAACAAATATTCACCAAGACTTACCTCAAATCTACTTGTAAGCTTCCATAAAACCTCACATAAATATATCCTTAAGATTTCACAAAAGCTTACTCAATTCTATCCTTAATTCCCCTCTAGGACTTACTCAAATCTGCCACAATATTTCACAAAAGCTTGCTTAACTCTGTCCTTAAGTCCACTCTAGAACTTGCTCAAATATGTCCACTAGATTTCATAAAAGCTTATTCAAATCAATTGCAAAACTTACAAAAATCAACTTAATCTCTTTCATAAAACCTCTTCAATCACACAAACAAGTTTAACTCAAAATTTTGTTTAACTATAGAAACATATAGAGAATGGTTAGAGACTCATTATGTTTCACACTCACAAACCACTCAATCACTTCCAAACTCTCTTTCAAATAAATTTAGAATAAAGAACATTTTATTTCACAAAACTTGAACTATCACTTCAATACTTTCAATCAATAATGCTCATCAACTTCAACCAATCATCCACTCAATGAAACACAACTTGCTTACAAACCCTAACCAAGTGTTTCATAATGCTTCTAACAACTCACACTATGGAACTCAAACCTTGACTCTAGATGATTCCAATGATACTCATGTTCTTCCACAAACCCTAGCTCAAGATAGTTCTCAATCTCACATAACAATAATACTCATGTTCTTTCACAAACCCTAGCTCAAGATAGTTTTCAATCTCACATAACAATGATACTCATGTTCTTTCACAAACACAAATCATGCACATGAAAACTCACTCATCATTTCCAACAATACTCAACAATCCTTTTCACTCCAACTTTGTATTTCACAACATTCAACCAAACAATATTTCACTCACAAGGAAGATATGCCCATACCTTTTTGTTTTGATGGAGATCTGATTTCAAAACCTGTCTCAATCACAATCAACTCCTCTTTGCCAATTTCAAAGTTAGATAGCAAAAATCTTTACTCAAATATTTCCCTCAAAATTATTTCATCATACAAAAATATTAAATCTCAAGTACACCTTATAGACTCCAAAATTTCAAAAATAATTAGCATAGACTCAAATAACTCACTTCCACAATAATTTCCTTCATGCACCTTATTTCTCCTCTCAAAAATAATTATCACAATGTAGCTTTATTTCAAAATACAAAATATAACATTCCTTGCATACCTTATCACTCCTACTTTATAAATTCTAACCACCAAAAATTAAAATAAAATATTTAATTTTCTTATACCTTATATCTCCCTCAACAAACTCTCAAACCACCTTTTAAATCTCACGCAATATTTTAATGCAATTTTCCACACATCAAAACCTTTGGAAATTAAACCATAAAAAGCATACCTTTGTTTTAATGCTTCCTGTTGTGGTCATTCCACAACTAGCCCCAAACTTGGGGACCCACCTTTAATTTTTGAATTTTTTATTGAATTTTAGTGTTATGTGCGTGATAATTTTGATAGGTTGGTGTGTTGACTAGTGTCTCCTTTTGGTTTATTTTAAGTTGTCTAGTGTGTTGGTTAGGTTCTTTCTTATTTTTGTTATTTTATTGTTTTGGTTAGTTTTAATGTTTTGAATTAAACCAATTCAAACATTTGAAATTAATTAAATCAAATTTAAAATTAAAAAAGGAGAGAAAGCAAGTAAAATTTAAATAAAAAAATAAAATAAAATAAAAATAAAAGAAAAACAAAAAAAAAACAAATAAGAATAAAAAATATATAATATAAAAATAAAATAAAACAAAAATATAGCATTTCTTTTTCTCATGGCATGCTAATATTTCTTTACATATTGGTTTGGTATTAATTTATATGTTGACTTTATGATTTTATTAAATTTAGTTTGAATTAATACTTTATATTGATGTTGGAGACCTAGGTTCCAATCTCAAAGGCATGCCCATGCATAGCCAGTAGTTTGATCTGAATCCTCTGCATGTTACGCCCAACTGACGATGGTGGTATGTTCCCTGCATGTCCGACGGTCCTCATCTCCTATTGCATGTTGAACCAGACTAACGATGATGGTACAAACCCTATGTGTCCGACGGTCCCCATCTCACATCGGGCTACCATCAACGAGATGGATGGATTTGTTGGATGCAGTTTATGATGGTTGGAACCCTGCCTTGGCAGTTACTACAAATCGTAATTGTACCCAATTCACTTATGTACCCAAAAAAAAAAGTGTTATGGAAGAAGCGTTTCATTTGGAAGATACATACCAATTTATTATTGGCAAAAAGTATTATGGAAGAAGTGTTTCATTTAGAAGATACTTACCAATTTATTATTGGAAAAAAGCATTATGGAAGAAGTGTTTCATTTAGAAGATAATTACCAATTTATGATTGGCAAAAATCATGATGGAATAAGTGTTTCATTTAGAAGATATTGTAGTTACAAAGAAGTTACGTGACTAAGCCAAAGGAAAAGGGGGGAAAATGAAATGAAGAGCTTTTTAGGGTTGGAAAGCTTTAAAAGGCCATGGAAGCAAAGGAAATAGGGGCTGGTTTTTTGGAACATGATGCATGGAAGGAGATTGGAAGCTTATTCAAACTACTATGGAGCTGTTTTTTTCACCATTGTATGCAAAAAATGAACTTTTGAATACAAATTTATGTTTATTGAATATCTTTCTCACATGCACTAATTGTGTTTAATGATGTTTATGAATGGATATGGTTGCACCATTTCAATATCTTTATTGCATATTTTTTTAACTCCTTAGACTCTCACCATAACCGAATTTCAAATTTTGTGGATGCATGTCTAACTCGGTTGTATTTTGTGTTCAAAATCTAACCTTTTTCTTTTGCAAGCATATGTTGGATTTTGTTTGCAGTAGTTTTTTTTGGTCTTCTCCATATTCTGGTCCATATTCCAGAATTTCATGTTATCTTATTTTTATTTTCTAACCCTATATTTTTCATTTTTTTAAGTTTTCAAAATAAAATAAAAAATGAAAAAAATATAAAATTCCAAAAAAAAGTTACATAGGTTGAAAGAATAAGCTTTAATGTCCCATTTAAAGCACGTACATTTTTGTTTTAACTTAAATTCAAAATCCTAAAATTATTTGAAGTTCACACTTTTAGCAGGAATTTTTATTTCAATTTTGCATGATTTCACAGTTTAAAAGAAAATAGAATTTTCAGGCTTTGCATTTCGTTTTTCAAGCAATAAATTGACTCCCTTTATGAAAATTACCATTTCATTAAAATGGGGTAATTTATATGGCATACAAAGGCTATTATACTTTCAAAGTTAGTCATTTACATTATTTTCTCTCATGTTCAAAGCAAAGCAAGGCAAGATAAAATCCACTGAAAGCAGATAAAATAAATTGAAGCATCATTCAAGATTCACATTTCACATTTAGATTTGGTCACTTTATTTTCTTTCCTGGATAGAGCTTAACCATCCAAGATAAAATCAATTTGCATTCAAGGGAGGGATTTCCACAGCACTTGTTAACTCCAATCTCACATTAAGGCAAAGATAAAATGAAGTGGTTTTCCACAACACTTGCTAACAACAATATTTTAATCTGAAGATAAAAAGAATCTGCTAATAGCAAGTACTGACTTCTATTTCACATTAACGCAAAGATAAAAAATGAAGTGGCTTGCCACAACACTTGCTAACAACACATGTTAATCTTAAGTAAAATGAATCTGCTAACAACAAGTACTAACTCCAAATTTCACATTAAATCAAAGATAAAATGAAGTGGTTCACCACAACACCTGCTAACAAAACATTTTAATTGAAGATAAAAGGTATCTGCTAACAAGGATTCGGGGATAAATCACTTTAACAAATCAGAAATAAAATGAGTTAGGATCAACTTTAGGCATTCATTCATCATTTTATTTATGCACATAAGGGAACTCAATCCCTTTTAATTAATGAACAATAACAACATGGCAAAATCAAAGTAAGATCAACATAGGCCCCTTGTTAACAGTTGTTTGCAGGTCACTAAGGTATTCCTAGCATTTATTTTGATACATCTTCACAAGCACACAAGTCTACATTAAATAAAAGGAACCTTGGAGAGATTTTGATTTCTTTGCAAGAGAGGGTTTTCTAATCAAAATCCTAACTGTGAGTGTGGTTTTGCAACAGGGCAAAATTACCACTCAACACTTCCCAACAAAAATTGCTTCGGTGAATTTTGAACACCCGACCTCACCTTTCCAAATACCTTAGCACAAAGCACGTCCACCAATTGGGCTACGTGCCCTCACGAAATTAAAAGGTGCACCACCTTGCTTTTACACC
This sequence comes from Wollemia nobilis, assembly GCA_028583015.1. NCBI lineage: Eukaryota > Viridiplantae > Streptophyta > Pinopsida > Araucariales > Araucariaceae > Wollemia > Wollemia nobilis. Next base: position 6,560,283 of record JAQPPZ010016710.1, on the reverse strand, counting down.
TTGTCTCTTCTCCCACCTAGCGTAAATGAAAATACTTCCCATTTGCAAAAGACGATCATGTGAATCGAACCCATGATCTCGCGCTCACACACACCTTAACGCAGCCCTTGGCTGCCACCTATGCTACCAAGCGCTTGAGACCTTCTTGGCACTCCTCTTCGTATTATCAACACGTCTGCCCACTAATATTTAACACATGCAAATTTTCCTTTCTCTGTAGTGCACAAATTACTTAGTCTTTGGGCACACAAATCACATGGATAAGTTTTAATTAAAAAACTTTTCCCCTTTTATACCATATGCCATGTTGTCCAACACGTCGGTGATTTAGGAAATTCAATTTTTAATTCGAATTTAATATTTAAACTTTTGGCGCCTTTATTATTTATTTAAATTTAAATTTTAACCTATGGTTAAAATATTTAAATTTAAATAAATTAAATCATAATCTTTAAAATCTGCCAAATGGGTCTTTTTGAGGATTTATAATTTGATAACTCCTTGGCCCTCATTTTTCTTCAACTCAACCTTTAACCTAGAATATTATAATATTATTATTTCCTTTTAAACTTGCTTCTCCTTCCTTGGGTCTTCAATCTGTTTAGGCCTTTTTAGGCATATAATATTTAAAATAAATATTATATCCTATTCCTTTAAACCTCTTCCTTGCCTTTTGGAAAAACCACTCGATGACATTAATGATGACAAAACTTGGACATCAACCTCTTGACATCAATGACAACAAAACTTGCTCATATTTCCAACAATCTCCCCCTTTGTCATTGATGGCAACCCATTTTCCTTTTACCATTTCTTTTACCTCTTTCAGTTTTGCTCCCCCTGAGAAACTACTCCCCCTAACTGAATGCTCTCCCCCTAACTCAAATCTCTCCCCCTTTGACATCAATGGCAAAGGGCCACCTTTGGGGCTTGGGGCTAAAGATAAGACTCTTAGCTCAGCCCCTCCCCCACCTCCTCTCTTGAGGTGGTTAATTTTGGGGTGGGAGTATCTCTACTCCCAGCATACACTACTCTTTACCTTTGTCCACCTTCTTCCTCAATTGATCCTTCTGATTCCTCTAACTATTCCTATTCCTGCTTGTCTCTAGAAGTTCTGCTCTACACCACTTAGCCATATGCCCAACATTATTGCACTTATAACACTTAATGTTGTGGTTCCTTGAAGGTGCAAATATCTTGAAGTTCCTCCTGGTGAAGCCATATCCATTCCTATCATGAACCCTACAATTAACTACCTTATGACCAAACTGATTACAAGAGTAGCAATACCCTTGAAAGAGATGCCCATTTCTAAAATTTCCATATCCCTGTCTTTCATGTGTCCTACACTGTGTAGCCTTGTGACCAAACCTGTGACATGAGAAGCATCATCCATTGAAGAAACCTTGCCTTGACCCCATTGGTCTCTTGGTCTCTTCTACCCTGTGTTGTTTCTTGTTCCATATGTTCCTCATTTGTGCATTGTTCCTTTCCTTGTTGAACTTTCTATTTTCCAACTTATCCTCAGAAGTCTCACTCTCTCTTTCACTCTCTTCTTCTGAAGCTTCTTCTTCTTTGGAGCTTGAGATTGACTCCTCTCCTCGTCCTCTATATTCTTCTTCAAAACCAAGTCCTGTCTTGTTTGATGAAGATCTTTGTACCTTGATAATCTTATCCAAGTTCTTTGAGCTTCTCCCAAACCTATGTAGCTTGTCTTTAGACTCTTTTACTTCCTTTCTTAGTGAAGCTACCTCATGCTCTAACCTTTCACATTCCAAGACCTTTGCCTCTAACTTCTCTTTAAATCTCCTTGTCTTAGCTATTGAGTTGGTTAGATCTTCTATAAGCTTTCCTTTCTCTTCATCACATTCTTGAAATTGAAGCTTGAGTTTTGAGTTCTACTTTCTTACCTTCCTTAATTCCTTAAGAGCAGAAATAAGCTCACCCTCAAGATCAACTTCTCCTTCCTCTTCATTTTTTGATTCTTTATCTTTTAGATCATCTCCATTCCTTTCTGATTCATCTCCAATAGGAGCACTTCCTTCTTCTTCTATTTCCATAAGAAGACTTTCTTCTTCTGGACCTTCAAGAGCATCTTCATATTCATCTTCACTGAAACTGAACCCATTCCTTGTACAATGATCTTCAATATGACCAAAGTTACCACACCTAAAACACTTGAGAATTATTGGTGCCCTTTTTCTAACATCTTATTTTTCTATTCCTAGAAATAGAATTTCTTCTTCTTCATTATCTGAGGACCTTTCATCACTATCACTTGAACTCTTACCTGCCTTATCTGCATAAAAACTCTTCTTATGCCTTTGGAAAAACTTCTTTCCTTGCTTGCCTTGTCCATCCCTACTTTTCTTTTGATACCTGTGTTTTCCTGTTTCCCTGTTCTTATGATCCTGTTTCTCTTCATCATTGCTACTTCCAACCTCTGGACAATCAGATGCATAGTGACCATATTTACCACAATTAAAACACCTAACTGATTTTGTACCTTTATACTTTCTTGTGTCCTTGTTCCTTCTACCATAGTTTGCTTCTTCATCATTGGATAACTCATTACTTGAATCTGACTTCTTACCCTTTGACTTCCTTGTAACTTTGAAGGCTGCTTCTTTCTGGGGAATAACCTCCTCTTTTATTCTCATCTCAAAAGCTGTGAGAATTCCATGTAACTCATCCCTTGTCAAAAATTCAATATCTTTTGACTCTTCTATGGCTGAAATATTTTCACTATACCTCTTAGGGAGTGACCTTAAAATCTTGTGACAAACATCTATTTCTTCAACTTTAAACCCAAGTCCTTGCATGGAGTTAACAACCTCATCCACACGAAGTAAGTATGAAGCAATGTCTTCCTCATCCTTCATTTTTAGGTCTTCAAATATTTTCTTGTGATTTAGCAATTTTGCCATCTTGACCTTTTTGTCTCCCTCATATATACCTTTCAGCTTATCCCAAATCTCTTTTGCTGATGTGCAATGCATAAATTTTACAAACTCTATTTCATGTAAACCATTTAAAATTCCATTCATTGCCTTTGAATTATTCAGTTGTAGGAGCTTACCATATTTATCTATAGGTGGAGTAGTTGGCGGTATGTACCCATCCTCAACTGCTTGCCATATATCATTTCCTAGTGCCATTAGGAAAATATTCATTCTCACACTCCAAAATGCATAATTGTTCCCATCGAACAATGGTGCCTTATTCCCTGAAGATCCACTCTGAGAATCCATCTGTGTTCCTGTAAGCTTTTCCTTCAAGCTGTTAAACTCTTCCGAAGGAACCCGCTCTGATACCAATTGAAGAACACAAGCTTATACTGAGAGGGGGGTGAACAGTATAAGACCACTTTTTACTTTTCTTTCCCAAATAATATTATGCAATATATCAATGGCAATATCAATAATAGTAATCAAAGCAATGCACAAATCACCACACACAATAGAGACACCAATTTAACATGGTTCACCCAATGTGGGCTACTCCACGGAGAAAATATTTCACTAAAATTTTCTCAACAAATCTCTTGGGAATCCTTCCCTATTACAATATTTATGGACCTCTATCCAAAGGAGACACCAATCCCCTAATCAAGTTCATGGATACCTATCCATAGGAGACACCAATCCCCTCTATTGGTTCATGGATCTCTATCCATAGGAGAACTCCTTCTCCTCTACTCTGGCTGGTGATCCTCTAGAAGACTACTACCTCCACTACACTGGCTTGTGGATCTCTCTCCATAGAAGACCTCTATCCTCACTCAGAAGACCTCTATCCTCACTACCCTGGCTAATGGATCTCTATCCATTGGAGACTACTATCCTCTACTCTATCACCTCCAAATCTTACTCTCAGCTCTATCTCAAATCTACACTAAACACTATCCTTTGGTCTAGCACAAATTTTCTCAATATTTATCTCTAGTCTAGCATAAATATACCCTCAAATCTACACCAATATCTATCCTCAAATCTATCCTCAAGCCTTAACATAAAGCTTGATCCAATCACAAATCAACTCTACTAGATCTACCCCAAGCCTTAACTCAAAGCTTGAACAAATCAATCAATCAACTCTGCTCTCAAGTCTTCTCAAAGACTTACCTCAAATCTATCCACAAGTCCTCTCAAGAACTTGCTCAATCTGCTCTCAAGTATTCACTAAGACTTATCTCAATCTATCTTCACAAGACTTACTCAAATCTTCTCAACAAGTCCTCTCTAGAACTTGTCCAATATGCTCAACAAGTCTTCACCAAGACTTACCTCAATCTCAACAAGTCTTCACCAAGACTTACCTCAAATATTATTGTAAGCTTCCACAAAATCTCACACAAATCTATCCTTAAGATTTCACAAAAGCTTACTCAACTCTGTCCTTAAGTCCCCTCTAGGACTTACTCAAATATGCCACAAGATTTCACAAAATCTTGCTTAATTTTCCTTAAGTCCACTCTAGGACTTACTCAATTCTATTTACTAGCTTTCACAAAATCTTATTCAAATCAATTGCAAAACTTGCATACAAAACTCAACTTAATCTCTTTCAGAAAACCTCTTCAATCACACAAACAAGTTTCACTCAGAATCTTGTTTAACTTATAGAAACATATAGAGAATGGTTAGAGACTCAATATGTTTCACACTCACAAAACACTCAATCACTTTCAAACTCTCTTTCAAATCAATTTAGAATAAAGAACAATTTGTTTCATAGAACTTGAACTATCACTCCAATACTTTCAATCAATAATGCTCATCCAACTTCAACCAATCATTCACTCAATGAAACACAACTTGCTTACAAACCCTAAACAAGTGTTTCACTATACTTCCAATAACTCACACTATGGAACTCAAACCTTGACTCAAGATGATTCCAAATTCACATAACAATGATACTCATGATCTTTCACAAACCCTAGCTCAAGATAGTTCTCAACCTCACATAACAATGATACTCATGATATTTCACAAACCCTAGCTCAAGATAGTTCTCAATTTCACATAACAATGATACTCATGTTCTTTCACAAACACAAATCATGCACATGAAAACTCACTCAAATATTTCCAACAATACTTATCAAACAATCCTTTTCACTCCAACTTTGCATTTCACAACATTCAATCAAACAATATTTCACTCACAAGGAAGATATGCCCATACCTTTTTGTTTTGATGGAGATTTGATCTCAAAACCTGTCTCAATCACAATCAACTCCTCTTTGCCAATCTCAATGGTTAGATAGCAAAAATCTTTACTCAAATATTTCCCTCAAAATTATTTCACCATACAAAAATATTAAATCTCAAGTACACCTTATAATCTCCAAAATTTCAAAAATAATTAGCAAAGATTCAATTAACTCACTTTCACAATAATTTCCTTTATGCACCTTATTTCTCCTCTCAAAATAATTATCACAATGTAGCTTTATTTCAAAATACAAAATATAATATTCCTTGCATACCTTATCACTCCTACTTTATAAATTCTAACCACCAAAAATTAAAATAAAATATTTAATTTTCTTATACCTTATATCTCCCTCAACAAACTCTCAAACCACCTTTTAAATTCCAATATTTTAATGCAATTTTTAAATTATCAAAACCTTTGGAAATTAAAATGTGAAAACATACCTTTTTTTATTCCCAACAAAAATACTTCGTGAATTTGAACACCCAACCTTGCCTCTCCAAATACCTTAGTATAAAGCACATCCACCACTTGGGCTATGTGCCCTCATGAAATTAAAAGGGTGCACCACCTTCCTTTTATTCCTTGTCTCTTCTCCCACCTAGCGCAAATGAAAACACTTCCCCTTTGCAAAAGATGATCGCGTGAATCGAACCCATGATCTCACGCTCACACATGCCTTAATGCAGCCCTCGACTACCACTTGTGCTACCAAGCACTTTGAGACATTCTTGGTGCTCCTCTTCGTATTATCAACATGTCTACCCACTAATATTTAACACATGCAAAATTTCCTTTCTCTTAGCGCACAAATTACTTAGACTTTGGGCATACAAATCGCATGGATAATTTTTAATTAAAAACTTTACCTTTTTATACAATATGCCATGTTCTCCAACATGTCGACGATTTAGGAAATTTGATTTTTAATTCGAATTTAATATTTAAACTTTGGCGCCTTAATTAATTATTTAAATTTAAATTTTAACCTATGGTTAAAATATTTAAATTTAAATAAATTAAATCATAATCTTCAAAATCTGCCAATTGGGTCTTTTTGAGGATTTATAATTTGATAACTCCTTGGCCCTCATTTTTCTTCAACTCAACCTTTAACCTAGAATATTATAATATTAAATATTATAATATTATTATTTCCTTTTAAACTTGCTTCTCTTCCTTGGGTCTTCAATATGTTTAGGCCTTTTTAGGCATATAATATTTAAAATAAATATTATATCCTATTCCTTTAAACCTCTTCCTTGCCTTTTGGAAAAACCACCTGATGACATTAATGATGATAAAACTTGGACATCAACCTCTTGACATCAATGACAACAAAACTTGCTCATATTTCCAACAATCTCCCCCTTTGTCATTGATGGCAACCCATTTTCCTTTTACCATTTCTTTTACCTCTTTTAGTTCTGCTCCCCCTAAGAAACTGCTCCCCTGACTGAATGCTCTCCCCCTAACTCAAATCTCTCCCCCTTTGACATCAATGGCAAAGGGCCACCTTTGGGGCTTGGGGCTAAAGATGAGACTCTTAGCTTAGCCCCTCCCCCACCTCCTCTCTTGAGGTGGTTAATTTTGGGGTGGGAGTATCTCTACTCCCAGCATACACTAATCTTTACCTTTGTCCACCTTCTTCCTCAACTGATCCTTCTGATTCCTCTGAATATTCCTATTCTTGCTTGTCTCTGGAAATTCTGCTCTACACCACTTAGCCATATGCCCAACATTATTGCACTTATAACACTTAATGTTGTGATTCCTTGAAGGTGCAAATATCTTGAAGTTCCTCCTGGTGAAGCCATATCCATTCCTATCATGAACCCTACAATTAACTGCCTTATGACCAAACTGATTACAAGAGTAGCAATACCCTTGAAAGAGATGCCTATTTCTAAAATTTCCATATCCCTATCTTTCATGTGTCCTACATTGCGTAGCCTTGTGACCAAACCTGTGATATGAGAAGCATCATCCATTGAAGAAACCTTGCCTTGACCCCATTGGTCTCTTAGTCTCTTCTACCTTGTGTTGTTTCCTGTTCCATCTGTTCCTCATTTGTGCATTGTTCCTTTCCTTGTTGAAATTTTTATTTTCCAACTTATCCTCAGAAGTCTCACTCTCTCTTACACTCTCTTCTTCTGAAGCTTCTTCTTCTTTGGAGCTTGAGATTGACTCCTCTCCTTGTCCTCTATATTCTTCTTCAAAACCAAGTCCTGTCTTGTTTGATGAAGATCTTTGTACCTTGATAATCTTATCCAAGTTCTTTGAGCTTCTCCCAAACTTGTGTAGCTTGTCTTTAGACTCTTTTACTTCCTTCCTTAGTGAAGCTACCTCATGCTCTAACCTTTCACATTCTAAGACCTTTGCCTCTAACTTCTCTTTAAATCTCCTTGTCTTAGCTATTGAGTTGGTTAGATCTTCTATAAGCTTTCCTTTCTCTTCATCACATTCTTGAAATTGAAGCTTGAGTTTTGAGTTCTACTTTCTTACCTTCCTTAATTCCTTAAGAGAAGAAATAATCTCACCCTCAAGATCAACTTCTCCTTCCTCTTCATTTTTTGATTCTTTATCTTTTAGATCATCTTCATTCCTTTCTGATTCATCTTCAATAGGAGCACTTCCTTCTTCTTCTATTGCCATAAGAAGACTTTCTTCTTCTGGACCTTCAAGAGCATCTTCATATTCATCTTCACTGAAACTGAACCCATTCCTTGTACAATTATCTTCAATATGACCAAAGTTACCACACCTAAAACACTTGAGAATTATTGGTGCCCTTTTTCTAACATCTTCTTTTTCTTCTACCAGAAATAGAATTTCTTCTTCTTCATTATCTGAGGACCTTTCATCACTATCACTTGAACTCTTACCTACCTTATCTGCATAAAAAATCTTCTTATGCCTTTGGAAAAACTTCTTTCCTTGCTTGCCTTGTCCATCCCTACTTTTCTTTTGATACTTGTGTTTTCCTGTTTCCCTGTTCTTATGATCCTGTTTCTCTTCATCATTGCTACTTCTAACCTCTAGACAATCATATGCATAGTGACCATATTTACCATAATTAAAACACCTAACTAATTTCGTACCTTTATACTTTCTTGTGTCCTTGTTCCTTCTACCATAGTTTGCTTCTTCATCACTGGATAACTCATTACTTGAATCTGACTTCTTACCCTTTGACTTCTTTGTAACTTTGAAGGCTGCTTCTTTCTAGGGAATAGGCTCCTCTTTTATTCTCATCTCAAAAGCTATGAGAATTCCATGTAACTCATCCCTTGTCAAAAATTCAATATCTTTTGACTCTTCTATGGCTGAAATATTTTCACTATACCTCTTAGGGAGTGACCTTAAAATATTGTGACAAACATCTGTTTCTTCAACTTTAAACCCAAGTCCTTGCATGGAGTTAACAACCTCATCCACATGAAGTAGGTATGTAGCAATGTCTTCCTCATCCTTCATCTTTAGGTCTTCAAATGTTTTCTTGTGATTTAGCAATTTTGCCATCTTGACCTTTTTGTCTCCCTCATATATACCTTTCAGCTTATCCCAAATCTCTTTTGCTGATGTGCAATGCATAACTTTTACAAACTCTATTTCATGTAAACCATTTAAAATTCCATTCATTGCCTTTGAATTATTCAGTTGTAGGAGCTTACCATCTTTATCTGTAGGTGGAGTAGTTGGCGGTATGTACCCATCCTCAACTACTTGCCATATATCATTTCCTAGTGCCATTAGGAAAATATTCATTCTCACACTCCAAAATGCATAATTGTTCCCATCGAACAATGGTGCCTTATTCCCTAAAGATCCACTCTGAGAATCCATCTGTGTTCTTGTAAGATTTTCCTTCAAGTTGTTAAACTCTTTCGAAGGAACCCACTCTGATACCAATTGAAGAACACAAGCTTATACTGAGAGGGGGGTGAATAGTATAAGACCACTTTTTACTTTTCTTTCTCAAATAATATTATGCAATATATCAATGGAAATATCAATAATAGTAATCAAAGTAATGCACAAATCATCACACATAATAGAGACACCAATTTAACATGGTTCACCCAATGTGGGCTACTCCACAGAGAAAATATTTCACTAAAATTTTCTCAACAAATCTCTTGGGAATCCTTCCCTATTACAATATTTATGGACCTCTATCCAAAGGAGACACCAATCCCCTAATCAAGTTTATGGATACCTATCCATAGGAGACACTCTTTCCCCTCTATTGGTTTATGGATCTCTATCCATAGGAGAACTCCTTCTCCTCTGCTCTGGCTGGTGATCCTCTAGAAGACTACTGCCTCCACTACACTGGCTTGTGGATCTCTCTCCATTGAAGACCTCCTATCCTCACTCAGAAGACCTCTGTCCTCACTACCCTAGCTAATGGATCTCTATCCACTGGAGACTATTATCCTCTGCTCTATCACCTCCAAAGCTTACTCTCAACTCTATCTCAAATCTACACTAAACACTATCCTTTGATCTAGCACAAATCTGCTCAATATCTATCTCTAGTCTGGCACAAATCTACACCAAAATCTATCCTTAAATATATCCTCAAGCCTTAACACAAAGCTTGATCCAATCATAAATCAACTCTTCTAGATCTACCCCAAGCCTTAACTCAAAGCTTGAACAAATCAATCAATCAACTCTGCTCTCAAGTCTTCTCAAAGACTTACCTCAAATATATCCACAAGTCCTCTCAAGAACTTGCTCAATCTACTCTCAAGTCTTCACTAAGACTTACCTCAATTCTGTTCAACAAGTCCTCTCTAGAACTTGTCCAATCTGCTCAACAAGTCTTCACCAAGACTTACCTAAAATTTGTTAAAAGTCTTCACCAAGACTTACCTCAAATATGATTGTAAGCTTCCACAAAATCTCACACAAATCTATCCTTAAGCTTTCACAAAAGCTTCCTCAATTCTATCCTTAAGTCCCCTCTAGGACTTACTCAAATATACTCACAAGCTTTCACAAAAGCTTGCTTAACCTTAGTCCTTTAGGACTTACTATAATCCTCTAGCTTTCACAAAAGCTTATTCAAATCAATTGCAAAACTTGCATACAAAAACTCAACTTAATCTCTTTCAGAAAACCTCTTCAATCACACAAACAAGTTTCACTCAGAATCTTGTTTAACTTACATAAACATATAGAGAATGGTTAGAGACTCAATATGTTTCACACTCACAAAACACTCAATCACTTTCAAACTCTCTTTCAAATCAATTTAGAATAAAGAATAATTTGTTTCATAGAACTTGAACTATCACTCCAATACTTTCAATCAATAATGCTCATCAAATTCAATCAATCATTCACTCAATGAAACACAACTTGCTTACAAACCCTAAACAAGTGTTTCACTATACTTCCAATAACTCACACTATGGAACTCAAACCTTGACTCAAGATGATTCCAACTTCACATAACAATGATACTCATGATCTTTCACAAACCCTAGCTCAAGATAGTTCTCAACTTCACATAACAATGATACTCATGATCTTTCACAAACCCTAGCTCAAGATAGTTCTCAATCTCACATAACAATGATACTCATGTTCTTTCACAAACATAAATCATGCACATGAAAACTCACTCAAATACATTTCCAACAATACTTATCAAACAATCCTTTTCACTCCAACTTTGCATTTCACAACATTCAATCAAACAATATTTCACTCACAAGGATGATATGCCCATACCTTTTGTTTTGATGGATATTTGACCTCAAAACCTGTCTCAATCACAATCAACCTCTTTGCCAATCTCAATGGTTAGATATCAAAAATCTTTACTCAAATATTTCCCTCAAAATTATTTCACCATACAAAAATATTAAATCTCAAGTACACCTTATAATCTCCAAACTTTCAAAAATAATTAGCAAAGATTCAATTAACTCACTTCCACAATAATTTCCTTCATGCACCTTATTTCTCCTCTCAAAAATAATTATCACAATGTAGCTTTATTTCAAAATACAAAATATAATATTCCTTGCATACCTTATCACTCCTACTTTATAAATTCTAACCACCAAAAATTAAAATAAAATATTTAATTTTCTTATACCTTATATCTCCCTCAACAAACTCTCAAACCACCTTTTAAATCTCACGCAATATTTTAATGCAATTTTCCACACATCAAAACCTTTGGAAATTAAACAATAAAAAGCATACCTTTGTTTTAATGCTGCCCAACAAAAATTGCTTCGATGAAATTTGAACACCCGACCTCACCTTTCCAAGCACCTTAGCACAAAGCACGTCCACCACTTGGGCTATGTGCCCTCACGAAATTAAAAGGTGCACCACCTTGATTTTATTCCTTGTCTCTTCTCCCACCTAGCGCAAATGAAAACACTTTCCCTTAGCAAAATAAGATCGCGTGGATCGAACTCATGACCTCACGCTCAACCAACGCCTTAATGCAGCCCTCGGCTGCCACTTGTGCTACCAAGCACTTTGAGATCTTCTTGGTGCTCCTCTTCATATTATCAACACGTCTGCCCACTAATATTTAACACATGCAAAATTTCCTTTCTCTTTAGCGCATGAATTACTTAGACTTTGGGCATAAATCGCATGGATAATTTTTTCAATAAAACTTTACCCCTTTTATATTATATGTTATGCACTCCAACACGTCGATGATTTAGGAAATTTGATTTTTAATTTGAATTTAATTATTTAAACTTTTGGCACCTTAATTAATTATTTAAATTTAAATTTTAACCTATGGTTAAAATATTTAAATTTAAATAAATTAAAACATAATCTTCAAAATCTGCCAATTGGGTCTTTTTGAGAACTTGTAATTTGATAACTCCTTGGCCCTCATTTTTCTTCAACTTAACCTTTAACCTGGAATATTATAATATTAAATATTATAATATTATTATTTCCTTTTAAACCTGCTTCTCCTTCCTTGGGTCTTCAATCTATTTAGGCCTTTTTAGGCATATAATATTTAAAAATAAATATTATATCCTATTCCTTTAAACCTCTTCCTTGCCTTTTGGAAAAACCACCTGATGACATTAATGACGATGAAACTTGGACATCAACCTCTTGACATCAATGACAACAAAACTTGCTCATATTTCCAACACACTTTTACATTACAAATTTATTCTCATACATATAAGACACTTGTGTACATTTACTCAACTTACACTTTCACACTAACTCATATGACACTTGTGTATTTCCTACACATTCACACTTACATAAAGGAGAAATATAAATCACACTCTAAACTATAGACTCAAACCTAATCTACTATTTACAAATGTATCATGAAAGTACCATGGGGGTATATTAGCATGTACCAAATAATGTAATAATTGCCAACATCTCTATGTCAAAGCAGGATCAAAAAGATAATTGTCTTCTTCCTTCTACCTACTTTGATACCACATGTTAGAACTTAAGCTTCTAATTTTTTGCATTATACAATGATAGGTATTTAAAGTACATAGGATGCCTTATTTAGGCATAACAAACTTGTAACTACTTTTGTCCTATACCACATGCATGGACCTTGTGAAGGGTGGTTAGATCACATGGACTATGATGGTGGTTATACATTTATCCTATAGTAGACCATACAAACCATGTGTTGAGTGGTTACTCAACCTATATAAATACCTACTATGATGTAATAATTCCTAACATTTCCATTAATATAAAAGTTTCTTGATATCAATGTCTTTTTAAAAAAAATATTGTTCTTTAACCTCCATTGATGGGTTGGCATGAAAAAAAACTTTAAATAATTAAAAGAACAAAAGTATATTTATTTTTCTATTTAAAGTTATTTTTGTTAATTATAACATTTGTAGACATGATATCACAATATTTTTTTGTCTTCTTTGGTTTGAATTTGTAAAAATTAAATATTTTTGATTAATTATATAGGATTGAAATATATTTTATAATTATTTTTGCTAGAGAAAAATAAGTTGTACTCAGGTTCTTCACCCTTAAAAAATCACAAGTCTCTCCTTTAGAGCTTGAGATTTTACAAATAGATTTAATTCTAATCTCAGTTGAGTTGCTATAACTAGATAGCTACATTTTTTCAAAAAAAGTTCTAAATTCTTGATTTTCATTTTCGAGATCTTTTTCAATTTTCTTTGTAAATGCAAATATTTCAAAATTCGAGCATCCTTCATGATATTTTCTATAGTAGCCTTCAAAATACCAAAACTCCTCCTAGACTATATATGCATTGCATCCAAGTAGAGTAATATTTTCATAATTTTGTGTTATCATAGTTTGTTTTACCAAATCTTAAAGAAAAATTGCAAGCATCTCCTACACCATATATTTTGTAAGACTAAAGCAAAAATTTCGTAAATCTCATACATTTAGGAATTGAGAAAAAATCATACAATTATTTCTCTCATTCAAGAGCACTATAAAAACTTTATTGACCCTAACTAAGGTATCACTCCATTTTCCAAAAATTAAAACAAACTAACACATGCACACACCCAATGTAATTTGAACCTAGATTTTCCAAAAAAAAAAAAATCCAAAACCCAAACCACCACAATATCCCCATTTCATATATCTATCCATTTTTAGTTGAATCCTAAAGGCTTGATGACTTATATTTAAAGTAGGGATGATTGAAATTTTTGAGTTAAATGAGCTACCTCTCTTTAATTGGTGATTAAGGTGCATAAGCATGAGCAAATAGGAGGAAAAAAAACATCATAAATAAGAATTGAATAGGTGTAGCAATGGGTTAAGAAATTCAAATAAATATTTGATAAAATTATCCAATTGGTGCTAATTCTCTTAAAATATTTGTGATGTAATTGTTACTTTGACCGTATTTTATTTATCATAATTATAAATGTTTCTTTTTAAAATTTTCATTGCATTTTATATATATTTTTAAAATAGTGAAAAGTTTTTTGAAAAATAATTTGAAAAAATTATATTAAAACAATATTATTTACAATTTGGGACGAGACTCCTCCTAGACTTAGTCAATAATAGCACATATTTCCTCCTTTTAACTTTCCAAAAAAATTCCATAACTCTAAAACCCAAGATCCTAAGAACTAACCATTTTTTATTACAACACTAAAAGGAGATCCATATTGGAACCAATCTCCAAAACCATATGTCTGCAAAGGCTTATACAAATTAGCCAAACACTGTATTTTCTCACCAACCTATCTAATCCTCTCATCCTCAATAGCCATGCCAATGTGCCACTAAATCCCTATCTCCTTCTTAGCCATGACGTTTACCACTTTATTCTAAGCTTTACCCACATAAATTGGATTCACATCATCCAATTTCCTCCAAAATTTAATTTGGGTTACAAGAATCCTCAACCTCCATGTATCCAAAGCAAAGGTCCTCATGCAATCTAGAGCTCCTACCAATATTTTAGAATCATTTTTATGATTATCCTCATATAACATTGTCGTCTTGCCCAATAGAGCATTGTCCCAACATGATTCCTATAGACAACTCCAATTCTATCTCTACCCATATTACCTTTTGTAGCTCCATGAGTATTATTTTTAATCTAGAATTTCAAGGTGTTTTCCAACTAGCTTTGTCCTACCCCTACTTCATTTTGGCTTCATTCTTCATCCTCCCTATATCAGTCTAAGTTTCCTCTTTAGCATACACTGCCATAGTTTCTATGACTTTGCTCTAAATGACCTTCCAGACACCATCCAAGGATGAAAAGGTTTCTCTAAAAATTTTACCATTTCTCTCCAACCATACTTACCACCAAATAAATTTTAATCCAAGCTTCCACCCGATACAAAGAGATTCATATTTAAATATGCCTCTCTTCCATATTTCCCAAATATTAATGATTCAAATTACCATTGGCTCAAATTTTATAAGCTAAAAACCATCTCTCCCATATATGGTGCATGAACAAGCACTCAAACATCAAATGGTCAAATGTTTCCTCACTTTTGTAGCATAAAACACATTGGGATGGACCAATAATTCCCCTACATCTCAAATTATCAAAAGTAAAAATTCCACTACGTATGAACTGCCAAGTAAAGAAGTTTACTTTTGGTCAACCCTTGGACTGGAAAATCTTTCTCAAATCTTCAACCTGATATGCATGATAAGGAGGTTTTATAAGTATCTTATCATATCCATGCTTTGCTATGTAGAATCCAAGGCTCCCATAGACCCAAGCTAATTCATCCTCCTCATCTCTACCTATGAGAAATCTTTCTACCCAGATTTTAGTCATGATGGGTGTCAATTCTGAAAGGATTGGAATTGGTCACTTGTCTAGCTTATTAAACTACTTAAATCTATAATTCCATGGTTTTCTGGTGTTGAAATAACTTTCACTATTGATCCAACCTCACTTTCCATGGTAGTTTTTATTGGTTGCAGTTATGGGAATTCAACAATGATAGGTGAATATTGATCCCATGAATTTGTTCAAAATCATGCCTTCTCCCCTCTCCCCACTTTTTAAAATAATCCATCTTTCACTACTTGAGATCCTAAATTTAGATCCTTCTACACTGGGGACCCATTACTATACAAAGGAAAATGACTCATCTCATTTGGATTCACCTGCCAAATATTTACTAGTTAAAACTCTATTGAATAAAGAAGTTGGTTGGGAGATCCACCTCCAATAAAATTTTCCATTCAAAGCTTTATTATTTAAAATTTTATCTCTTTAGTTCCCTTTGCCTTGGGTTGGATTACTTTTTCCCAACCTGCTAATGCCCATTTTCTCTCTCATTTTACTCCTCCCCATAAAAAGTTTCTAGTCATCTTGTCCAAATATTTTCATTTGGCATGTGGGATAGTAAGGATAGAAAATTTATAAAATGGCATGGCCTGAATGATTGACTACAAAAAAATTAATCTACCCCCAAAGGTTAACCATTTGTGATACCAATGGTTAATTATTTATTTGGTACAACTTAAAATATTCCTCCATATAGTTATCTTTAGTTTTTTAAAGCAAAGGGGCCCTCTAATAGACCATTGGGAGAGAAGTGCTTGTGAATCCTAAGATCTATAAAATTATGTCTTGAAGCCTTCTATCAAGATTGAAGAAGACCACTTTGGATTTCTTAACATTGATGACTTGGTTTATGGCCCTAAGGTAAACAATAAGAGTATCTATGATCATTCATGCTTCCCTGAGGTTTACCACTCCTACCAATCATGTGTCATCCACAAACTGTAGGTGAGTCAAAACCTCCTCACCCACCTTGATACCTATTAGCAAACCTTGTTGTCTTCTCCTCAATATGAGTCTACCCAAGCCTTTATCCAATATGATAAAAATATAATAGGAACAAGGATCTCCTTGACAATAACCTCGAGTGGATTCAAATGATTGCAAGGGAAGATCATTGATTAACACTGAGTATGTTGGAATATAGATGCAACTCATGACCCATTCTATCCAATCTTGAGAGAAATTGAAGGTTGTCATAACCCTTGACAAGAAGCTTCACTCCACCCTATCATAAGCCTTTGACATATCCAATTTTATGAACATTCCTTCAATGTCATATTTTTGCATTGAGTGAATTGTCTCCTTGGCTAGAAATATACCATCCAACATCTACCTACCCTTTACAAAAAATCCTTGGTCCAAGGAGATAATATTATCTCGGAGAGGTTTTAGCCACTCAGCCATTACCTTTGTGATTATTTTATATATGGCATTACATAAGGTAATAGGTCTATAATATAAATATGCACTCCCTCCTCCCCTTTTAGAATTAAGGCAATGAATATATGATTTAAGACTTTAAGCATTCATTTACTATATATAGACTCCTCTATAAAAGTCATTACATCCTCCTCCAAGTTGTCCCAAAAGGTCTAAAAAGGTCAATTGGAAAGTGATTTGGACCTGGCATTTTTCCCTTACTCATTCCAAATATTATCTTCTTCAACTCCTCTCTATTAATGGGATTAAGCAAAGCCTGATTTTGTTTATCAGAGATAATAGAGGGTATAACTAGTATAACAAGAAGAACTTTCTTTTTGAGCCTCTTCATCTTACACCATACCTTAAACAATTTAGAAAAATAGTCCATTGAATGGAAATGTGTATCTGGGATTGTATCAAAGGAGTGCTCGTACTCGTCTTGAAGAGCTTCCATATTATTAGTTTATCTCCTAGCACAAACAACCTGATGGAAAATTTTGATGTTTTTGTCACCTTCCAATAACCAAGTGATTCTTGCTCTCTATTTCTAGTAGATCTCCTCTTGGTTTTCAATGTCCTAAATTGTTTTATGCAGCTCATCGTCATCTTATTTTAGTTACTCTATAATTTGTCCTTCCCTGAAGAGTTTTTGCACCTCATCCCATTTGGCAACCAATGGATCTCTTTGGGCTTATAAGTCTATCATGTTAGCTCACCTCCTTATTTTAGTTGATCCTTGACATAATGAAGTTGCTTGTGGATTCTAAACATTGGTGTCCCATATGTTGGTCGTCCCTATTACCACCACTGTAGGATTTCTTCTAAAGTTCCTCCTTTTGTAACCAAATGTTTTCAAATATGGATGGTTTGTGGTGTTACCCTGTCTTGATTCCCCTTCCAACATAATGGGAAAGTTTCACAAATACCTCCTCTAAAATCAAAAAATAGTCTAACTTCACCTTCCTATTATGTGGCTCCCTCCTCTTATTATTCCAAGTATAGTTGGTTCCAGGATATTTAATATCCACCAAGTGTAATGCATGGACTTGGAAAATCATAAGCCAATCCTCTGGGTCTAAAATTAGGGTTCCCTCTTCCTGATATCTAGATGATAATTTAGCATTAAAATCCCCAACAACAATCCAGACTAACTCCTCCCTCAAAATTTTCATATTATGCATCACTTTCCATTGATAAATTTGACCATCTATATTTTGAACCCCATAGAAATTTATGATTAAAACCTAATTAGTTGCCACATTGTTCCTAAAATGCGATGTGAGGACACATGTCCAAGCTATATGTTCTATTATCATCCATTCAACAAAGTTCCAAAAGGTAACTATCCCCCTTGAGACCCCTTAGGCAACCATTTCCATATGACCAACACCCCTCCAAAGTCTATTTTACTATTTTAAACATAAGATCCGACAATAATTTTGTCTCTTGGATAAACAAAAAAATTGTTTTGTTTTTCTCTAAGAGTCTTTGAATAGCATATTGATGTGTTCTATTGTTTAAACCCCTAATATTCCATGATTGTATAATCATTGGTTACCTTGAGACCAATAAGAGTCTATTGGCCTCACCGATCTCCTAGTGATCAGTTTATCTCCTTGAGATGCTATCAATTCCTTATTTTATTTTCTACCCACTTCTTGAGAGTTTATATTCTTTAGTCTCTTCTCCACCTGGCTTATTCCTAAAGTTGGATTTTCTTTTTTTTCTACCACACCCATGATGACATCCTTTATTATCGGTTGCTCCCAATTATGCACTATCAATACCCCTACAGTATTTGATTATGATAACTCACTACACTCTATTGCCTACTCTAGGATAGGAGGAGCCAAAATAAGGGCTTGAACATGGTTGTTATTGTTTTTATTATTTACATCTACTCCTTCAATGAGTTCTTGCTCCACCAGTATCTTGAAGATCTCATATTTATTTGAGGGCTTCATTTAGGTTTACTCTTTACCATATTATTTCTTTTACCTTCTCCTTCTTTTGGGTTGTTCAAAACCATCTCCCTATGCTTCTCCTCCCTGAGAAATGTTGGTTGCTTTTTTATTGATTGTAGACTTACCCCCTTGAGGAAGATTTGGCATTCCCAAAGGAGCCTCCATTTTTGTGATCATATTTTTTGGGTAAAATTAGGCTAAATGCCCATATTTGTGGTAAAATCTACACCTAAAGTGCAGTGCCTCATAATCCAGTTGTTGAATCCAATATAGTCCTGCAAGTTCAAGTTTCAACTCTGCCAACAAAGGATGGATAAGATCCATTTCCACACATAATCTAGCATAAACAATCATGTTTCCTTCCATTGTGTCTCTAGAAACACCCAAATATCTTTCAAGGAATTATCGATGAATTCCAATACTTGCTCACTCCAAAACTCCATTAGGAGTGCATACAATCGAACCCAAACCGGGATAACAGTGGGTTCAATTCGTAGATCAAATCTCACTCTCCAACGTTGAACAAATAATCCTATCGGGCCATGATTCCTCTTTTATGATTCAAAAGCCCTATTTTTGTTGGCAAGTGAGTAAAAACTAATGATTAAATATCCATTACTAATAAACCACAAAGAATACTCACTAAGAGGCTCCTAGTTCTATCGAACCCACGAATGCAAAAAATTCAAGGTAGGACAAATACCCATGAATTTATAGATCAAGTCATGATTGGATTTATATAAGATTGTTTCTTCTACTATACTTTGGTCAATGAGGATCTTTGACCTTGATTTTTATTGTTGCAAGCATCTATTGAATCTTTGAGATGTCAATCTTTTTTCTACAATCGTAAAGAGCATTTTTAGTGCAGTTTTTTGTGCTTCTTCAATCTATATTGAAGATATTTTCTTCAACAAATGTGCAAACAAAATATGTCTATCTAAGAGATGATCTAGAGGCATCCCCATTGGGCCCTCCTGGGGCAGCAATCTCGTCTTGATTCTACAACAACTAGAAAGTACTTCATCTACCTAGTTGATGCCCTAATTTTTCCTTCCAAAATTTAAAAAATCCTCTTCCAAAACTGCATTGTTATAATTAATTTTTTCAAATATTAATGAGTTTTAAATTTTAAAAATAAAATTATAATTTTTTTTATGAAAGTGACTTAATCTAAATTTATAAATTTGAATATAATTTTTTAATTATTTTTTAAATTAAATTTTTATGTATTTTTTAAATAATTTTATTTATTTATTTAAATAAAAATCTATAATAATATTATTATAAGTTTGTTTATAAGATTCAGAACAATTAGTTGAAGTGAAGAGTTTCATACTCTAAACAAGGTTTAAATCTGATAAAAAAAATTATCAAATATGACATTAACTCAATTAGTTAGATTACTCAACTTTAAAAAGGAACCTAGGTTCAAATCTCAAAAAACTATACATAAATAATTACCAAACTATTATATTATAATACCACTATAATCATGATGCAATATAAAAAAGATTATAAAATAAAATAATTTTAATTATGTCTGGAAACAAGAGCTAAAAGAATTTATATTAAGCCATGTGAAAAAAATCCCCAACAAACTCCAAACCTAATCCCAAATTCGAATGCGAAGCAAACCACTCAAACCGACCCAAAGCTACCACTGCGCCTCCCAACTAAGCTACCTAACACTCCAAACCCTGGCACCCAAACCAAGGGGAACATTCCCCAACCATAATAGAGTGCCGCCACCAAGTGCTCCAAATACTTCCCTACCGTTCAACCAAACAAAGAGCTTAAAGTTAAAAGAAAAAACAAAACCAAATCTTCCAACTAATTCAACTTGAATAACAAGTCAAACCACAAACACAAACCTTAACGTATGCACACGTGTCTCATCTAACCTACAACTTGAAGCGCACAAAGGCATTGAAATTTGAATTTGAATACGGCATGAACGCTATTTCACGGTACTTTTGACGGGCAGTACACGTTACCTACGCGTCGTCGGGAAATTCAACCGGACGACAACAAGCCGAGGCGATTTGACGGCTGGGATGCCGTCAGAAGACGGATATTCTTTCTGGGTCGCAGACTTGCAACTCACATGCAAGCCATTCAATTTAGCCCGTACATCTGACAGACACCGCCCATGTGTACCTCTAACAGAGATTTTGACGTCGGGGACCACGGAGAAGGGCAGAAAGAAGTTAAGACGGGTTCACAAGTGTCCCGAGGCGCCGTCGTTGCTTGCAGAGACTGCCAAAGTTACTTGTCGAAATTGACGAAGTGTAGTTGTCAGTGTCAGAAATTGTCCGGACTTGTCACATGAGCATTCGTTAGCCGCGTCCGTTAATGCTTGGTCAAAGTCTTTGTCTTTTCCTGAAACGCTTCCACTTGCCGTTAATAATGAGATGTTGAGCTAAGCCTCAGACCCCTGCCCGAGGAAATTACCATGTCAGATTTGTCTGAGGAACTATGATGTTCAATTTTCTCTTTGTTTTGACAGGGATCTTTAGCTATATTATAGGGTCTCGGTTCTGTTAAGATTTGACTTTCATTTTGAACATTTTTATATTTTTAACATATTTTACCGTTTATAAATGAAATTGGTTTTAGAAGGTAGATTGACCAACAAATTTTAGTTAGAGGATTGTTAATATTATAAATATTTTTTAAATTTGCTTATATGGAAAGCAAATTGTATTATTATAATTTTTTTTACAGGTTTAAAGTATAGATCAATTGGTTCGATCAAATAACGTAAAGGGATGGAGGTTCAAGGTTCAAATCTCGGTTACGTCAGATTGAACGTTGGCCTCTTTCTTTGGTGCTTTCAGTAGTTAAAAGGTTTAAAATAAAGGCGGATTATGCAAAGAACTGTATGACGGCTTTCGAGGTGGAAAACACATAATATTGTGGGTGGAAAACACATAATATTGTGGTGACAATAAAAACCTAGCCTATCTTCACCAATAAAAACCTAGCCAATCCGAGGTGGACAACACAGAATATTGTGGTGACAATAAAAACCTAGCCTATCTTCACCAATAAAAACCTAGCCTATCTAGATTTATGGCGGCTACCCATTCCTCTATGTAAATTCAAAAAAAAACATATGAAAGTTTACATTTTTTTTTTCCTTGCTATTTAGTTTTAATTTTAAACAATTATGATCATTATTAATGGTTTTTAAATATTATATCAATTATATATATTTTTTAAGAATTATACATTATTTTAAATAAATTAAATTTAAAATAAGCTTTTATATATATATATATATATATATATATATATATATATATATATATATATATATATATATAAGGGTTAATTATTATTTTTTTTTGGTAATTATTTTAATAGATTAACAGTGGGTTTTTATAGAGGATCCCAAAATCTTATGTACAAAATCAGCTTGGCTGGAATGTGCATCATGCTTTGTGGCTGGAGGAATAAACATGATGACAGAAACCAAAAAGCGCTAATTGCCCGAAGGCTACAAGTAGGGCCCTTATGTCTGAATATCCCGGAAACAAACCACATTTTACCAAGGAAAACAAAAATACTAGTCGGAGAAATTTGACCATCGAAAGCAAAAACAGCCAAACCAAACGAATGACCTTCTGAAGCGAGGAGAACATCATGAGAGGATATCCGCATTGGCCAAACTCGCCACCTCAGACGGGAAGCATGAGCGCCACACAACAGGACACGTGGTCGCAAGCCCTTTGTTGGCCATGTGGTCTGCCACGCGATTTCCTTCCCTAAAAATATGGCACGCCTTCCACCTATCACGTTGAGAGAGGAGCATCCTAGCCTCAAGAATGATGTTGTAGACCCTCCAAGACGGGTCTTTAGAGCTCAGCGAGATAGTTGACTATATTGAGCGAATCACCTTCGACTATCAAAGGCCGAGGATCCTCGGAGAGGATCCGGATACCTTTCAAAACACTTCGGCTTCAAGCATAGTGATTAGTCCGGGCACCCAAATCTTCACAATAAGCCGACCACGAGATTCCCGTTATGATCTCTAACCACACCACCAGAACCAGCGGGGCCAGGATTGCCTTTGGCCGCACCGTCAAAGTTTAATTTAATCCAGCCCACAGGGGGCTTGGTCCAAATAACATCCCCACGCTGAGACTTAGAAACACCATCATGAATAGGGAAGAGGCCCAAACTTTTGAAGATCGTCGCTTCGCCGGGGAAGGCGGGGACGGGAACTAGGAACAACTTTAGAATTCTCAATGGCGAAGGATAAGGCTCTCTGAGCGACACAGGGAGGTACTCTAGGGACCTTGCCGAAGACTCTGGAATTCCTCTCTAGCCAAATCTGCCAAATGGAGTGGTGGAAAGAGGCCTCAAGAAGGAAGCAAAGTTTAGGATTCTTGAAAGGATTGGGCCATTGGTGGAAGGCATCTTTGAGGGAGCGGGGAGTGCACCAAAGGATTTGAAAGGAAGACAGGGACAGGTGCTGAGGACGAGAATGGGAAAAAGGACGAGTGCGAGAAATAAGTGGTGCTAGTCGTCTCATAATCAACAAAGCACAAGAAGCACTCGTTGGGAATAGCAAAACCCCTCTCATGGAGGTTGTCGATGGTTAAGGCTTTATTATGAAAGGCAATCCACGCAAAGTAATTAACTTTAGGAATAATACCCTTCCTCCAAATCACTTTCCACCGATGATCCATGGAAATCTCGCAAGTAAGAAGGTCATAGGCGGTCTTGACAGAGAACAGACCATCCTCCGTGCCACGCCAGATGATTTTGTCATCTCTTCTAACAGATGGAATTAAAACAGACCGAAGAATATTAGACAAAAAATTCATTTCATTGTTAAAGTTGTCCAGGACTGGCAAATTCCATCGAGGGGGAAGAGAGCTCCGATCAATGAAGTCCGCAACCTTGAGTTGGGAATTTGGATCCACCTGGGCTTTCAGGCCAGCAAGGTCCGCTCTCAACTCGAGAGCTCCATCAGTAACCCACCTGTCCTTCCAAAAGAGAATGGAGTTGCCATCACCCAAAATCCAGCGAGCACTAGAGCTGATCAGAGAGCGGGCTTGAAGCACCGATTTCCAAAAGGCAGACGCTTCAGGAGGAATCCCGACATCAAAAAGAGAACTCGATCCAAGATACTTCCTCTTAACCAGCTTGACCCACTCTATTGGGTCATTAGTCAGGATCTTCCAAGCGTGCTTAGCGATCAAAGCAGTGTTCATGAGTCTTGATCTCCTCATTCCCATGCCACCTTCGTCCTTTCGCAAGCAAACCTTAGCCCAGCCCACAAGAGGAATTCTGGAATTTTCTTCATTGCCAGACCACAGAAAGGTCCTCTTAATCTTTTCAATCTTGGAATGGATGAAACGAGCAGAGCATGAACACGGACATGAAGTAAGTTGGGATTCCTTGGATACAAGCTTTGGTAAGGGTGGCTTTCCCAACTTGCGACAGGAATTTGCCTTTCCAAGTGCTCAGCTTTTTGTGAAGACGTTCCAGGATCATGTCCCACAAGCTTCCATTGGCCCGGCCATTACAAGCCAGAGGCAAACCCAGATAAGACGCAGGCAGGGAATCAATAGTGCATTCCAAAATTTTGGCTATGCGGAGCTACCTTCGCATAGGAGTGTTAATAAAGTAAATTTTGCTTTTGATGTAATTGACTTTCTGTCTGGCAGCCTTTTCATAACGGGAGAGGATTCGCTTGATGGATTTGGCTTGAGTGACGGATGCCCGAGTGGAGATGAGGGTGTCATCCACAAATTGCTGATGAGAGACAAGATCGACTCGGAGGTGGGAAAAATGCCGAGAGATCTTATTCGGCGAAGAGCCTCTTTCAAAGACCAACTCGGAACCTCGACCGGAAGGATGAATAGAATAGGAGACAGAGGGTCACCTTGTCTAAGGCCTCTGGCACTTTGGAAATACCCAGCAGGGGATCCGTTGATTAGAACAGAAAATGAGGGAGTGGATATGCAACTACTGACAAGGTCAATCCATTGAGGGTGAAAGCCGAACTTGAAGAGGACAGCATAGAGGAACCTCCTGTCAACTCTGTCAAAAGCTTTATTCATGTCCAGCTTGAGGAAAAGAGCAGCATTTTTGGAGCGGTGAGCAGAATGGAGGGTTTCATGGATGGTGATGACACCATCGAGAATGTTTCTGCCTTTCACGATGCTTCCCTGAGAAGGACCAACCAAGGAGGGAAGAAGGGACCTCAGACGGTTGGCTATGGACTTGGTTAAGATTTTATAAAAAACATTGCACAAGCTAATGGGACGATAATCAGAGAAACTTTTGTAGGCGGAAGACTTAGGGATGAGAGCAAGAAAGGTAGAATTTAGTTTTGGATGGATGGATCTGGAGGCTTGAATCTCCTGAATTGCTTTGCACACATCCGAGCCCACAACATCCCACATAACTTGAAAAAAATGGGGGGAAACCGTCAGGCCCAGGGGCCTTGTTTGGTTGCATGAAGAACAAAGCTTCTTTAATCTCAGACATAGAAAAAGGCTCCAAAAGCTTAAAGCTTACCTCGGGAGGAACTTTGACTAGGAAGTTATCCAACAAAGATTTCTGAACCTGGAGATCACTGTCGGGAGGAACACCAAGCAGATCCTGGAAGAAGTCAACCGCTTCACTTCGGATTTCCTCAATATCCTTGGTAACGCGTCCATCCTTGCACACCACTTCCCTGATTTTGTTAGCCCCTTTGTGCCGCAAAGTTGACGCGTGAAAAAACTTCGTATTGGAGTCTCCATTTCTCAACTAGAGGTCCCTAGATTTCTAGTGCCAGAAAGTTTCTTCCCTTGCAAGAATAGAATGATAATCCACCAAGAGCATCCTTTCCTCCTCCCTGAGGCAATCGGTGTAACCTTCGAGCTCCATTATCTCCTCCACCAATTTTAGATTCACAGAAATGGACCTTTTGGACTCAAAAATGTTGCCGAACACCTCCTTGTTCCATGTTTTCAAATTCCTTTTGATTAACTTGAGTTTTAAGGCCACTCTCTTGGAAGCGGAACCTGCTACCTTCTGCTGCCACCAGGCTGTAACCAACCCTCTAAAGTCCTTGTGAGAAATCCACATGGACTCAAATCTGAAGGGGGTTTTAAAAATAGGCCCATCAACCGTCTCTAGGACAATAGGATTGTGATCAGACCCAATCCTCGGTAAGGCCGAGAGAGTTGCCACACCAAGTATGGGAATAGCCTCTTGGGATATGAAGAATCTGTCAAGCTTGACTTGAATAAGATTGCTCCCAATCCTCCTTTTGCTCCAAGTGAAGGATGCCCCCTTGAGGTCAATGTCAAGCAAGTTATTGGTAGAAACAAAATCTCGAAAGTCTTCCAGACTATGGCTAGAGTGGTCTGATCCTCCTTTCTTTTCAGATGGGTGAAGAGGACAGTTGAAATCTCCCCCTAGAACCCAAGGGAAATTACAGAATGTTTCCCTCATCTGGGAAATAGCCTTCCACATTTATGCTCTCTCCGAGATAGAGTTTGGGGCATACACATTGGACGGGATCCAAGAAAAGTTAATGGCTTTGGAATGAAACAAAACATTGATAATCCTGCTGGAAGTTGAGAGAAGGTTGCCCTCAAAAATCTCTGGATCCCAAAGAATCATGAGATCGCTTGTCGTTCCCATCGCAGGACTGGAGAGGAATTTTGCCTTAGCCCAAATGACCTTAGCAGCTTTGGCAGAAGAGATAGCATCGGTCTTAGTCTCTTGCAAAATTAGGATGGACGGATTCGTCCTCTTTCTGAGATCAGCCACCAATCTTCGTTTGGCAGTTGCATTAAGCCCTCTCACATTCCATGAGAGGACTTTCATCTCAAAAGTTTGATATTCTTCTTACCTCCCTTTCCTTGTTGGAGGGGAGGTTTTGGGACAGACGAGTCACCCATCTGGGAATCAGAATCATCTCGAAAAGCAGTCGTTGAGTACCATTTGCAACATCTACCACCCTCTCCTTGTCCCGCCTGTCTTTGTTGGGGGGACGACCTTGCTTCCTTTCACTACCAAAATCAACACCTTGCTTTCGGATTCTCGTATTACGAGGGCTGATATTACCAGACTGCTCACCCCTTCTTCCTAGTAGGTAATCTTCCAGCACATTTTGGGACTCGGGGTGGTTATGGTCCAGGATTTTGGGTGAATCTACCTGTGCGGTGATTTGGGGAAGGGGTCGGTCCTTCTCCTTGTGGTCCAAGGTGAGGGCTTGCACCACACGGCTCAGAGATCGTTTGGGGGGAGACTGCTTCCACCGGGTGGGAGGATTCGGGATGGTCCCTAGACGGGCCTAGAGATTCATGCCCTTTTGCAGCAAGGTGCTTTGTCTGACCTTCATCGTGTTCCAAGGGGTTGTTGGAATCCCGTTTCTTCATCCCTAGATTTTGAAGAGGATAGTTGGATTTGGAGGTGCCCTTGAGAAGCTGCATCGGGGCGGAAAGCCGATCTATTCTCATACACAATGGCTTGCTTGTGAAGAATGATATCTCCGGACCAGAGAGTGATGGATGATGGAAGGTCATCCTCCAAATCTGCCAGAACGCAGAACCCGAGCTTGAAAAAATCTGGTTCGAGCTTTGGTGGGAGGGTCAATGGTAACCAACTCACCAATGGAGCGTGCAATTCCTCTGATTACATTTTCATGCCAACAGAAGAGGGGGAGACTCGGGAGTCTAACCCATATTGGAGCAATGTTGATATTTTGGGTCTCGGGGTTGAAGTCCATACCCCACTTCCTTAGAAAGAGACTTCTGCGGCCTAGGAACCAGGGACCACCATCCAAGATTTTATAGTAGTCCTCCTTGTTATTCAGTCTAATCATGAAAAAACCTCAAGATAAGGCCGCCAACTCCATGTGACCAGAGGTTCGCCATTTACCTGCTGCCCACTTGCGAATGGTCTCCATGTCGGGACGGTCGCCAATAAACTTACCGATGAGGGTAAATTTTTCGAATTCCACAAATCTTGAAAGAATTTCCGTTGGGATGTCCAACTCGTCCCCGACAGGAAACAAATCCTTGGAGAGCAGACCGCTAAGGGTTTCTGAAGCCGCTGCCTGAGTGTACAACTTTTGAGGTCCACCTCCCCATTTTTCTGGTGGATCCTTGTCATGACCTACATCCTCTTCGGTTGGAGAGGACTCCTTAGCGCCCCCGATATCTGACTGCCCTCCCTTCGCCCTGCTGTGCCCCTGGTTCACTCTGTTGGCGTTCCCGTGCTCTCTCGCAGAAGCTTTCCCGCCCGCCGTCATCTTGGCCATCAAAACCCCATAAGGGTTAATTATTTTGATTGTATATATATATTTGTATTTAAATTTTGTATATATTTAATAATAAAGGTATTGTTGTCATAAATCTTTATAATTTGTTTTTTTAATAAGTTTTATGTGGTTTTTATTGGAGGCCACTTCCATTACAAAAACAAAACATTACATTATTCTCATTGCATTTCTAACAAGTTAATTAAAGCATACACATCTTTGCCTTTCTATCAAAGATATTCTCCATCTTATTCAAACTGTTAAGTTTTCATTATTAATTTTTTTTTAAAGGAACTAACAACAAGAACAACCCTTACATGGCACATAACTCTAACAAATAGAAGGAAAACAAACATAACATACATCCATCAAAGAGGAATTTAGTTCGATTATTTTTCTTTTGTAGCATAGGTTCTTCCTCCTTTAGAGTGGCAAGATGTGAGAATGCATTTTTGCACTTTAAACTTTTGAGGTAATATCTAGTTGTAACACATTTTGTAGAATCTTCATTTTAAAAAAATTGACCATCACGGAATTGTTTCATAATTAACTTCAACAATAGCATTGAGGTGTTAATCTTTTCCATGGAACTGTCTAGATGGTCTTTAGTAACCATTTGGATTTTATCAAAGATCTTATTCAAATTCTTTTTTTGGGGTTGAGTCTTTTGGTGCTCACATGATTCATGCTAGACAATTGGTGCATATGGAGGATGAGCTTCTTTCTTTTGAATTGAGATATTTGAAAATTTCTAATCATTCACATGCATGGCCTTCTCCTCCACCAAGGAGGAATCAGAGCATGATCGGATGATTGGGCATCTCTTCTTCAAGTGGCAATATTGCTGACAAGCATAACATCTTAGGGAGAAGTTTTGATATTCAGTATTTTGGATCCATTCCCCTTTGCTTGAGGAGATAGTAATGGATTAAGGCCTAGGAACTAAAACATCCAATCTTGCTTTACTCATATTAATTTTACTGGACAAATTTTCCTCTTTTTGGGCATCCATATACTAGAATGCACCAATGACATTACCAATTTTGATGAAGACCTTCTCTCCCCACAACTCCATAGGAAAAGCATAAAGATTCACCCAGACTAGGAAGCCATTAACTTCTTCTATAAAGGGGTTGAAACTAGGAGTCCAAGATCTTATATAGACACCCCTTTGTCCGAAAAACCAATTATAGCTATAATCCATTACCCTATCTCTATTTGCTAAATTATAAAAGGAAACAAAAAATAAATTTTTGGGTAGGAGAGTTACTTGGAATTTTGTATTGGTCCACAAATCTTTAATGTATCCTTTGAGCTTTTCCAGGCCTAGTCTTTTGCCCTTGAGTTTGTAGATAATTGTTTGGGTTTCATGATCAATCAAATCCAACCTAAATGCATCCTCTAAAATCCATCCTTTGAAATCCTGATAGAGAGCAAAGGTTCATCCACCCGCAAACCCAAAGATCCCTGAGAGATATTTTTTCTGACCAAAGAGGCTTTCTCACATACTGAAGAGATGGTCTACAAACAACCCTCTTCCTTAACCGCTTGATTGTACCTAGGGTTTGCATCCCTTTCACAAAGACTGTAGCCAAAATTATCCCTTTCTTCCATCGCTTGACTGCACCTAGGGTTTACACCCCTTTCGTGAAGACTATAGATCCTTATAATTATTAATGTATTTGTATTTAAAAATTTTCATATTTTTAATGAAAGGAAAGATTGAGGTATGTTTTCTAATTATTGTAGAACTTATAATTTATTTTTTATTAATTTATTGAAAAAGGTCAAAAAAAAATTAAAATAAATAAAAATATAATGAATATGCTTGGTGGAATAAATATAGATATATTTTTTGGATGAAATACACAATAGAGTTAAAAATAACCCCATTATCTCTCATATTCTAAGAAAATAACGTTAAAATGATGATAAATTGAGTCTATTTCTTAATAAACATGAATAAATGACCTTGAAAATAAACTCTTTCAAATTTTATTTTAATGACTTTAGAAAAAAAAATTCTACTATCTTGTGTTAATGGTATTTTAGTTGACAATTAATAAACTTGGAAATAGATCTAAATATTTTGTCCTTGTAAATTAAAAAATAGATAAAATATAACATAAACCAAAGCTTTATTGGAAAATGATTAAAATTCCTTCAATTTGATTGGTTGGACTAGTTATAGCTTCTTTTTTGAAAGGCATGCATTTCATAAAACTATAGTTTTCTTCTACATAAGGATCATATTGAAAGATGGTAATCTAACCTTGTTGACCAAGGCCAATATTGGATAGTGTAAACCTAAGCAATGTTTTATTGTATTCACCTTAGTGGGACAGGTTAACCCACTTAAGTGTTTAAGCTTTTCTAGATCTGCTTTAAATGTTTATCAAGGTATAGTTGAACACCTCTCTCTCTTCATCCTTCCATGGTGAGTGTATGTTTTTAATAATTTTTTAAAAGTAATGTTGAATCTAATATAATGTCCAATAGTTGTTTAAGGCGATCACAAGGATCTTACTATGTGAATTGGCTTAGAAGATATATTCATCAACATGTTCATTTTGTCTTTCTCTTGTCATTCAGTTCATTTGGTGAACTAACTAATATGATGGATTATTTTAGTAATGCTCTAGATTATAAAGTAGTGGTTAAACAAAAATTCAATGGATTTATTCCTTGGACTTTATTTATAAAATTTATTTATATGTTTTATATTTTTAGAATAAACTAAATTTCCTTCACTACTTTAGATTTTTTGACATTGATTCAACATAAATGAGAGGATAGTCAACATGGTTTTTACTAGAAAATTCTTAGGTGGTATTCATTGCATGGTAGAGACCTTTAAGCCGCTAATGATCCAACAATTCTAATGTTACTTTGGTGGGAGATAATGGCTTGACTAGTTGTATTCTAGAAAAAACAATGTATATAGCAAACCATTGTAGATATGGATGAACCACCAAAATTTTGGATTCTTTACAAAATTTTAGAAGGGGTCCTAGTTTAGCACTTTGTATGATTTTATAATTAGATGCCTTCTTTTCACAATAGAAGTAATTTTTCCTTTACCTCCAAATTTTGATTTTTTTAATTTTAATAATTGAATATTCTAACATTCCATGTGGTGGTGGCAAAAGGAACAAAGGTGCATAGAACAAGAATATTTTTTTGAAAATTCACATAAAAGCATGGTTTTACATACAAATGATGTGATAGGATGCATCTTGACATGCAACCACTATTGGCCTTGTAAAAGTTCCTCACATGGGATGCCATTATTGTATTAGAAAAAGTACTCAATTGATGATAGATAAGTCAAGCACTTAAAAGTGGACATGGTCAATTTGTAATATTTGTGATGGGTGAAGTTTTAATGAGCAAATTTTTCTCTCACAAAAAGTTATGACATAATAGCTCAATTATTTTTCAAAAGTGTCGAAGGTTGTATGGTCAAAATACAAATTAATGTGTCCATTCATTTTACATAGAGGTCAACAAGTGAGGCAATGGCATATGCACCCCATTATTAGATGACATTATTATTTGTTTTGATCCAAGCTACTAAAGGACACAATACCACTAAATTAAAAATGACCTATGGAGGTTAACAAAGTTTTTCTATGGGAAGGATCAAAGTTCAAATTTGAACTAACGAGTCCAAAGTAGGTCATTTTTGTATAACAAGTTTAATGACATAAGTACATAATATAATATGTGATACTCAAGAGTTAAGGCCTTTAGTGGTGAGTAGACTTGAATTTAATTCCTTTCACACTCTTTTCTTCAGTAACAATAAATATTGGATGTTGCTAGAAATGCTTCAATATGGCTCATGAGAAACATAGGCACCATCACCAAGCTAGATAAGGCAACTCATATGATTGAGAGTGCAAATGTATAGGGTGTAAAGTCTCAATTTTTGCCTCCATTAGAGATATTTTGAATCATAAAGTTTTCTCATCCAAAACAATCAAGCAAGAAGATAAGTCCCTTATGGATTGATAGGGCACTATGGCACAACAATGCCATGGTTGGTCCTTAAAACTTATTCAACTAGAGCTTTAGATTCAATCCATAACATATCCTTATTTGTTTTGGAGAATGCAAGGATAGTGTGTTACGATAAGACTAGAGGTCATGTGGAGGGTGCAAGCTAGTGGTTTCATATCTAGAGTAGAGAGTAGAACCAAGACACATAATAATTATATAGAAGATAAAAGTGGTGAATTCTCCATCAATGTTGACTAATCACATCCTTCTATAATAATTCCTCATATGCTATTTGTGGTTAAGGGGTAGGTTGGCTAGACTATTGTGCTTTAGCTCAACACAACCACAAGGTATTATCTTTGAATCTTTAGATTATTCTGTATTTTTCTTAATGAGCCAATATCAAATGATTAAAGGTAGGCTGAGAAATATTTCTATTGGATCCTTGACCACTTTGGTCATTTTGAAGTGCACAAGGTATTCTTTGGGAATATATCATAGTTTGAAATCTTCTTATTTCATTCTTTTCACTACTAGGATTTGTTCACTATGTTCAAGGATGATATGGCACTTCTTAGCACCCCTGATAATGTGTCAATTTATTTCACTAAGGGATTCATATTTAGATTTGGTTTGGCATGAGATCTATATGGCTTCAAGTCACTTGCATCATGATCCAACAACAAAGTTTTAATAGAGGATAATATAATCTTAGAATTGACATGACTATCAACACAGTGGTTAAGGGGTTATGCTAAAGATTTTTTGTTAAGGATATGGTGAAGTTCAAATTCCATGCCCCCTACCCTTCTTGTTTGATTATTTTGAATTGACCTTCATTATTATAATGGTGGTTGACATAGTGCTAAGTTGATTGCCCATAACGCTATTTTTGTTATTTATTAAGCATTCTGTCCAATATGACATTGCCCAGTGATGATAATCACTTATTTGCATGTCTAATCACCTATCCACTTAGTAATAGACAAGAGAGATAGGTGGGGATTTCCTATTTGTTAAATCTAATGATAAATAGCACATTATAACATATTGCACATGCATCTAATTTTTTAAAAATTTCATGATTTTGGTGGTCTTTTGAGTGATTTGAAGGGTGAAATTCCATATGCCATAATGATTAACATGCAAGATTATTTCAATCACTTTTTTACTATGTATGGTTTTTTTGAGCTATTCACAATGGATACATATATTATATTATATTTTGGTAGTAAAATAATTTAGTATTGCAAGACATTTTTTACCCATTTTTGTCCTCTATTTGAATTCTAGATCCAAGAGGAGCATAGAAATTTACACAAAATTATACTCAGTTTGAAAAGTTATATACACTTGGTAAGCTTCCTTCACTTTTCTCTTTCTCTAAAGAAATTAGTTTTGGTGATGCATGTTATGAGACTTTATTCTCATTAACAGGAATTATTCACCATTATGCAATAATATAAAATCATTCAACCATAAATAATTATCCACAATAGCAATCCACACAATGATATAGAGATAGATAATATCTTTAGGGTAGGGCAACACCAATAATACTTTTTAAGAAAAGAATAAGTACACAAGATCTCCCAAGATGAGAGTGCCACTTAGAGAGAGAAAAATCTCATATGAGTGATCACAATGACAATATACCTTCTTTATATACCCATATTTTAATTTTGTGTTAGGAAGATAACTACTAAACCCTCATACCACTCATTATTATAATATAATAATATGAGGAATCTTGGGTTATGTGTTTCCCATGCCAACTATACATAATACCCTTATACGATATAATATCATATACCCTATACCTACTCCTAGGTACCATAGCATTCCACGAAATATTTTATCCTTGCAACATGAGAAGAAACTAAATAATATGATCTTCTAAGCCATGTTGACAATTGGTACCAATCTTGTCCATCCATCCATCCAAATAAAATCTTGATTGGTGGTGGTACTAGATGAAGCCAATCTACCATTGTGCTACTTGAATATCTATAATTACTCTATTGGCTCCATGCTTTTGTTGCTCTACTCTGATGTTTCAAATAGTTGATCCTATTGTTATCTACTATTACTGCACCACTCTGAAATCTAGAATCAGTATGCTTTTATTCCAAAC
Organism: Wollemia nobilis; assembly: GCA_028583015.1. Taxonomy (NCBI): domain Eukaryota; kingdom Viridiplantae; phylum Streptophyta; class Pinopsida; order Araucariales; family Araucariaceae; genus Wollemia; species Wollemia nobilis. Next base: position 6,525,945 of record JAQPPZ010016710.1, on the reverse strand, counting down.
ACTACAATGTTGGACATTTTGAGTCATTAAGTCAAGTTGTCATTGATGTCAAGGAATGAAGTCATCATTAATGTCAAGGAATTTGTCAAGAAATAAAGTTGTCAAAGTTGTCATTGATATCCAGGAATAAGCCACTGATGATGTCAAAGGTCAAGAGGAACAATGCAGAGGTTAAAGGCAAAAGGGCTTCATAATATTTTTAATATTATGTGGAAGCATAAGTTAAAAGGTTTTTCATAAAAACCCAAGGAAGATTATTGCAAAGCTAAAGGAAGGTTTAATATTTATTTGATAAAATATTTAAATTCAAAGTGAATTTAAATTTTATAAATAAATATTATTTATACCAAGTTGTACAATGAAAGATGGCCTTAATAAAACCAAAGGGTTTTAAAGAATTAATTTATAAAATTTAAATTCAAATGAATTTAAATAATTTATAAATTAATAAGTTCAAAGGGAAATAAAAAGCGTCGACGTCTAATATATTGGAGGAAATTCGAGCATCGACGTTATGCATGAAGGAGGGAAATCAATATATATACCAATGCCTTAGAGGCATTAAACCTTATCCTTTTGCTCGATTAATGAATGCGTGCAATTGTGTTGAATTCATGCAGAATAAGAGAAGCGACTTTTGTGTTTTAGCACCAGCGAATAAGGTTTAAGGGGAACAATGCCAAAGTACCAAGCGCCAACTAGGCAGCGTGGCCTAGTGGCAAGAGGACAATGGTTAGAGTGTTTGGGCGCTAGGAGACCTACGTTCGAAATGCGGTGGCAACATTTTTGGTGGTTGCATTAGTGTTGGAAGCGCCAAAGGAAAGGCACACATTTTTGTGCTAGGCAAGGTGAGGAGTCTTTTGGAGCACGTGGTGCTCTTTAGTCCCCAAGCGAGCGCCTAGCTCGCACGATGGTTGGAGCCATGGCTAGGGCACTGGTTGAGGCTACATTGTGAGTTCGAATCCCTTCCAAGGCAAGGTAATAAATTTTGATTATTATTTTTGTGTGTTGCCTAAAGTTTGGAGTTAAAAGGGTTGCTTAAAAGGATTGTTTGTTGAAAATTATTTTTGATAAGTTGGAGGAATAAGGTGTTAGGTTTATTTTAATAAAGTGTTTTTGTCACATTGATTTGTTGAAGTATTAAAAGGATAGAGGGAACTTCTAGCATTGAGTTATTTTGAAAAGAAGAGTGCATTGAATATTATTTTAATTGGGAGATTATAAGGTGTAAGTGGTGTATTATTTTTGTAAAATGTTGATGAATGTTTTCTTAAATATGGAGTGATAAGGTGTATGTGTGTCTTGATATTTACATTGTATTTTGAGGAAGTTTATCATCTTATAATTTCTTTGAGCTTGGAAAAGAAGTGTTTATGGTTGTGGCAGATTTATGAGATTCCTTCATCATCAAGAAAAAGGTATGAGCACATTCTTCCATAGTTAAGTTGATTGGTTGGTTTTCTAGAAAATAAGTTTGGAGTGAAAAGGACTTGATTAGGGTTTCCTATTGAATGTGTTGAGTTAATGCTTCAAGGTTTTCTGGAATAAAGAGTTGTTGTTAAAACCTTGTTTTATAAGCATTGTTGTTGAAACCATTGGTTGTGTGAAGAACTTGAACTAGGGTTTGAGTATCATTGCTATGTGAAGATTGTTTTATAAGCATTGTTGTTGAAGTGAGTTGTTGAGCAAAGAACTTGAACTAGAGTTTGAAAAGAACATGAGTATCATTGTTATGTGAAACTTGTTGTTGGGCATTGTTGGAAATATTTTGAGTGAGTGATCATATGCTTGGACTAGGGTTTGTGAGCAAGGGTTGTTTCATTGAGTGTTTGGTTGAGTAGAGTTGGTTGAGCCTAGTCAAGTGGGTGTGTGAAGTGATTGTTCAAGTTCCATAAAATAAACTATTCTATATTCTGAATTGATTTGAGAAAGTGATTGAGCATTGAGTTGAAATTGAAGCATATTGAGTCTCTAACAATTCTCCTTATGTTTCTAAGAGAGTGATTGAAAGTAATTGAGCATTGTGATAAGTGTAGAACATATTGAGTCTCTAACAATTCTCTTTATGTTTCTATGAGATTGGACAAGTTCTGTGTGGACTTGTTGAGCAGATTTGAGGTAAGTCTTTGAGAAGACTTGTGGACAGATTTGGTGTGAGCTTTTGTGGAAGCTTACAATACAGATATTGAGTAGATTTGGATAAGTTCTTGAGAGGACTTATTGAGTATATTGGACAAGTTCTAGAGAGGACTTGTGGAGTTTTGAGCAAGTTCTAGAGAGGACTTGAGGTTTGAGCAAGTTCTAGAGAGGACTTGTAGAGTATATTTGAGCAAGTTCTAAGAGAGGACTTGTGGATAGATTAGTGTGAGATTTTGAGGAAGCTTACAAGGCATATTTAAGATAAGTCTTTGAGAAGGCTTGAGAGCAGAGTTGATTGATTGATTTGTTCAAACCTTGAGTTAAGGTTTAGGGCAGATCCAGTAGAGTTGATTTGAGATTGAGTCAAGCTTTGAGTTAAGGCTTGAGGATAGATATTGAGGATAGATTTGTGCTAGACCGAAGGACTATGTTTAGTGCATATTTGAGAATAGATTTTGGTGTATATTTGAGGATAGGTTTGTGCTAGACTAGAGATAGATATTGAGCAGATTTGTGCTAGATCGAAGGACTATGTTTAGTGTAGATTTGAGATAGAGATTTGGAGGTGATAGAGAGTAGAGGATAGTAGTCTCTAGTGGATAGAGATCCATTAGCCAGGGTAGTGAGGATAGGTCTTCTGAGTGGGGACAAGAGTCTTCAGTGGAGAGAGATCCACAAGCCAGTGTAGTGGAGGTAGTAGTCTTCTAGAGGATCACCAGCCATAGCAGAGGAGAAGGAGTTCTCCTATGGATAGAGATCCACGAACTTGATTTAGGGGATTGGTGTCTCCTTTGGATAGAGGTCCATAAACATTGTAATAGGGAAAGGATTCCCAAGAGATTGATTGAGAAAATTTTAGTGAAATATTTTCTCCATGGAGTAGCCCACATTGGGTGAACCACGTAAATTGTGGTGTCTCTATTGTGTGTGGTGATTTGTGCATTGCTTTGATTACTATTGTTGATATTTCTATCTATACATTGCATAATATTGTTTGGGAAAGAAAAGTAAAAAGTGGTCTTATATTGTTCACCCCCCTCTCAGTATAAGCTTGTGTTCTTCAATTGGTATCAGAGTAGGTTCCTTCAGAAGAGTTTAACAGCTTGAAGGAAAAGCTAACAAGAACACAATGGATTCTAAGAATGTGTCCTCAGATAATTCAACACCAGTATTTGATGGAAGTGACTATATATATTGGAGTATGAGAATGAAGATCTACCTGATGGCACTTGGCAATGAAATTTGGGAAGCAGTTGAATTTGGATATGATCCCTTAATTAATCCTCCTACAGATAAGGAAGGTAAGCTCCTACAACATTACAATTCAAAAGCAATGAATGCACTTTTGAGAGGTTTGCATAGAACAGAGTCTATGAAAGTTATGCATTGTCAAACTGCAAAAGAAATATGGGATAAATTGCAAAATATATATGAAGGAGATAAATGTGTCAAGAAAGCAAAGATACAAAATCTCAAAGGACAATTTGAAGCATTAAGAATGAAGGATGAGGAAAATATTAGTACTTATCTACTTCGAATTGATGAGGTTGTTAATGATATGCAAGGACTTGGAATGAAGATTGATGAATCGGATGTTTGTGATAAAGTCTTAAGAACTCTTCCAAAAAGATTCAGTGAAAAGGTTTCTGCTATAGAAGTGTCAATGGATGGTGATACTTTGACAAGAGATATGTTGCTTGGTATTCTTACAGCATTTGAGATAAGAACAAAAGAGGAACCAAATCCTCAGAAAGAAGCAACATTCAAAGCAATCAAGAAGACAAAGGGTAAGAAGTCAGAATCAAGCAATGAGTCATCCAGTGATGAAGAAGCAAATTATGGCAGAAGGAATAAGGATTCAAGAAGATCTAGAGATACAAGATCTATTAAATGTTTCAATTATGGAAGGTATGGTCATTATGCAACTGACTATCAAGAAGCTAAGAATAACAATGATGAAGAAAAATAGGATCACAAGAACAGGGAATCAGAAAGATACATGCACCAAAAGAAAAGCAAGGATGGACAAAGCAGACAAGGAAAGAAGTTCTTTCAAAGGCAAAAGAGGAGCTACTATGCGGATAAGGCAAGTAAGTACTCAAGTGATAGTGATGCTAGTTTTTCAGATAATGATAGAGATGAAGTCCTATTTATGATTGAAGAAAAAGAACAAGTTAAGAAAAGGACTCTAGTAATTCTCAAGTGTTTTAGATGTGGTAACTTTGGACATCTTGAAGATAATTGTACAAGGGATGGTTATAGTTTTAGTGATGATGAATATGAGGATGCACTTGAAGGACTAGATGAAAACCTTCTAATGGCATTAGAAGAAGAAGTAGGTGATCCTATAGAAGATAAGCCAATAGAAAATAAAGATGTGGACAAAGGTAAACAAATAGAGGAATATTCAGAGAAATATGGATATGATCTCAAGGGAGAACTTATTTATGCTCTTGAAATAGTAAAGAAGGTAAGAAAGCAAAACTCTAAACTTGAAATTTAGTTTCAAGAATGTGATGAAGAGAGAAGATTGCTTATAGAGGATTTAGAAAAATCAAAGGCTAAGGCAAAAAGGTTCAAAGATAAGTTAGAAGCAAAGATCTTAGAATGTGAAAAGTTAGCACAAGAAGTGGCACTACTAAGAGAAGATTTAGAAGACTCCAAAGTCAAGCTAAAAGGGTTCAAAAATAGCTCAAAGAACTTGGATAAGTTCATCAAGATACAAAAGCCTACATCAAGAAAAATAGGTCTTGGATTTGAACAGGTTCAAAAGAAATGGGAAGGAAAGTCAACCTCAAGTTTTGGAGGAGAAGAAACTTTAGATGAAGATACTTCAGAAGAAGATAGTGTAAAAGAGAGTGAGACATCTGAGGATGAGTTGGACAATAGAGAGTTCAACAAGAACAGGAACAATGCACAAAGAAGATACAGATGGAACAACAATCAGAATAGGTCAAGAGAGACTAGGAGACCAATGAGGTCAAGACAAGGAGGCTTCAATGGAAGATGTTTTTCATGTCACAGGTTTGGGCACATGGCTTCACAGTGCAAGACACAGGAAAGATAGGAATATGGGAACATACAACTTTTCCATGGGTATTGCTACTCATGTAATCAGTTTGGTCACAAGGCAATGAATTGCAGGGTTCATGATAGAAGAGGATATGGCTTCACTAGGAGAAATCCTAAGATATTTGCACCTCCAAGGAATAATAACATTAAGTGTTATAAGTGCAATAATGATGGTCACACAACAAAGTGGTGTAGAGCAGACATTCCAGAATCAAGCAAGAACAGGAACATGGATATGAACAGGAACATGGATATGAATAGGAACAGGAACATGGATATGAACAAGAACATGAATAGGAATAGGGATAGGAATGTAGACATGGACAGGAACATGGACATGGAAAGAAATAGTCAGAGGAATCAGAAGGATCAGATAAGAAGGAAAGAGGATAAAGGTAAAGAACAGTGCTTTCTGGGAGTAGAAATACTCCCACCCCAAAATTAACCACCTCAAGAGAAGGTGGGGGAGGGGCTAAGCTAAGAGGCTCATTCTTAGCCTCGAGCCCCAAAGGTGACCCTTTGCCATTGATGTCAAAGGGGGAGAGATTTGAGTAAGGGGAGAGATTTGGTATTTGAGTAAAAAGGAGAAAGCATTGAGCCAGGGGAGCAATGTCCTAGGGGAGCAGAACAAAGAAAAAGCCAAGTTTTTAGTAAAAAGAATTTGGGTTGCCATCAATGACAAAGGGGGAGATTGTTGGACATTTTGAGTCATTAAGTCAAGTTGTCATTGATGTCAAGGAATGAAGTCATCATTAATGTCAAGGAATTTGTCAAGAAATAAAGTTGTCAAAGTTGTCATTGATATCCAGGAATAAGCCATTGATGATGTCAAAGGTCAAGAGGAACAATGCAGAGGTTAAAGGCAAAAGGGCTTCATAATATTTTTAATATTATGTGGAAGCATAAGTTAAAAGGTTTTTCATAAAAACCCAAGGAAGATTATTGCAAAGCTAAAGGAAGGTTTAATATTTATTTGATAAAATATTTAAATTCAAAGTGAATTTAAATTTTATAAATAAATATTATTTATACCAAGTTGTACAATGAAAGATGGCCTTAATAAAACCAAAGGGTTTTAAAGAATTAATTTATAAAATTTAAATTCAAATGAATTTAAATAATTTATAAATTAATAAGTTCAAAGGGAAATAAAAAGTGTCGATGTCTAATTTATTGGAGGAAATTTGAGTGTCGACGTTATGCATGAAGGAGGGAAATCAATATATATACCAATGCCTTAGAGGCATTAAAACTTATCCTTTTGCTCGATTAATGAATGTGTGCAATTGTGTTGAATTCATGTGGAATAAGAGAAGCGAATTTTGTGTTTTAGCACTAATGAATAAGGTTTAAGGGGAACAATGCCAAAGTACCAAGCACCAACTAGGCAGTGTGGCCTAGTGGCAAGAGGATAACGGTTAGAGTGTTTGGGCACTAGGAGACCTATGTTCGAAATGTGGTGGCAACATTTTTGGTGGTTGCATTAGTGTTGGAAGCACCAAAGGAAAGGTGCACATTTTTTGTGCTAGGCAAGGCAGGGAGTCTTTTGGAGCACGTGGTGCTCTTTAGTCCCCAAGCGAGCGCCTAGCTCGTGCAGCGGTTGGAGCCATGGCTAGGGCATTGGTTGAGGCTGCATTGTGAGTTCGAATCCCTTCCAAGGCAAGGTAATAAATTTTGATTATTATTTTTGTGTGTTGCCTAAAGTTTGGAGTTAAAAGGGTTGCTTAAAAGGATTGTTTGTTGAAAATTATTTTTGATAAGTTGGAGGAATAAGGTGTTAGGTTTATTTTAATAAAGTGTTTTTGTCACATTGATTTGTTGAAGTTTTAAAAGGATAGAGGGAGCTTCTTGCTTTGAGTTATTTTGAAAAGAAGAGTGCATTGAATATTATTTTAATTGGGAGATTATAAGGTGTAAGTGGTGTATTATTTTTGTAAAATGTTGATGAATGTTTTCTTAAATATGGAGTGATAAGGTGTATGTGTGTCTTGATATTTACATTGTATTTTGAGGAAGTTTATCATCTAATAATTTCTTTGAGCTTGGAAAAGAAGTGTTTATGGTTGTGGCAGATTTATGAGATTCCTTCATCATCAAGAAAAAGGTATGAGCACATTCTTCCATAGTTAAGTTGATTGGTTGGTTTTCTAGAAAATAAGTTTGGAGTGAAAAGGACTTGATTAGGGTTTCCTATTGAATGTGTTGAGTTAATGCTTCAAGGTTTTCTGGAATAAAGAGTTGTTAAAACCTTGTTTTATAAGCATTGTTGTTGAAGCCATTGGTTGTGTGAAGAACTTGAACTAGGGTTTGAGTATCATTGCTATGTGAAGATTGTTTTATAAGCATTGTTGTTGAAGTGAGTTGTTGAGCAAAGAACTTGAACTAGAGTTTGAAAAGAACATGAGTATCATTGTTATGTGAGACTTGTTGTTGGGCATTGTTGGAAATATTTTGAGTGAGTGATCATATGCTTGGACTAGGGTTTGTGAGCAAGGGTTGTTTCATTGAGTGTTTGGTTGAGTAGAGTTGGTTGAGCCTAGTCAAGTGGGTGTGTGAAGTGATTGTTCAAGTTCCATAAAACAAACTATTCTATATTCTGAATTGATTTGAGAAAGTGATTGAGCATTGAGTTGAAATTGAAGCATATTGAGTCTCTAACAATTCTCCTTATGTTTCTAAGAGAGTGATTGAAAGTAATTGAGCATTGTGATAAGTGTAGAACATATTGAGTCTCTAACAATTCTCTTTATGTTTCTATGAGATTGGACAAGTTCTGTGTGGACTTGTTGAGCAGATTTGAGGTAAGTCTTTGAGAAGACTTGTGGACAGATTTGGTGTGAGCTTTTGTGGAAGCTTACAATATAGATATTGAGCATATTTGGATAAGTTCTTGAGAGGACTTATTGAGTATATTGGACAAGTTCTAGAGAGGACTTGTGGAGCAAGGAAGTTCTAGAGAGGACTTGTAGAGTATATTTGAGCAAGTTCTAGAGAGGACTTGTGGATATATTAGTGTGAGATTTTGAGGAAGCTTACAAGGTAGATTTAAGATAAGTCTTTGAGAAGGCTTGAGAGTAGAGTTGATTGATTGATTTTTTCAAACCTTGAGTTAAGGTTTAGGGTAGATCTAATAGAGTTGATTTGAGATTGAGTCAAGATTTGAGTTAAGGCTTGAGGATAGAGATTGAGGATAGATTTGTGCTAGATTGAAGGATTATGTTTAGTGCATATTTGAGAATAGATTTTGGTGCAGATTTGAGGATAGGTTTGTGCCAGACTAGAGACAAATATTGAGCAGATTTGTGCTAGACCGAAGGACTGTGTTTAGTGCAGATTTGAGATAGATCTTTGGAGGTGATAGAGTAGAGGATAGTAGTCTCTAGTGGATAGAGATCCATTAGCTAGGGTAGTGAGGATAGGTCTTCTGAGTGGGGACAAGAGTCTTCAGTGGAGAGAGATCCACAAGCCAGTGTAGTGGAGGTAGTAGTCTTCTAGAGGATCACCAGCCAGAGCAGAGGAGAAGGAGTTCTCCTATGGATAGAGATCCACGAACTTGATTTAGGGGATTGGTGTCTCCTTTGGATAGAGGTCCATAAACATTGTAATAGGGAAAGGATTCCCAAGAGATTGATTGAGAAAATTTTAGTGAAATATTTTCTTCGTGGAGTAGCCCACATTGGGTGAACCACGTAAATTGTGGTGTCTCTATTGTGTGTGGTGATTTGTGCATTGCTTTGATTACTGTTGTTGATATTGCTATCTATACATTGCATAATATTGTTTGGGAAAGAAAAGTAAAAAGTGGTCTTATACTTGTTCACCCCCCTCTCAGTATAAGCTTGTGTTCTTCATAAAGTACTTGATATGTTTCTAACTCCATGTAGATCCATAATAATAGTGATGCCCTAAGCCATGCCTCCAAGATTATAGTCCCTAATGGTGGTGTGGATGATGATACGTTACAACCTTAACATGATGTTTTATTTTCTTTAATTCTTTAGCATTTTGTTTCTCTATTTTAAATTTGTATTCATGCTTATCTTTCTTATGCCCTTCTTTTGGTGTGTCCTTGTGTGATTCTAACAGAGCTTCCTTGGACTTTCTGGTTACTTCTTCGATGGAATTTTCTATTTTTGCTACTTTTTATTCTTTTTTTGATTCCTTAACTTGTTCCCCTACCATAATTGCTTCTTACTTCTCCTTGGATCCTTCCTCCTTAAGTTGAGAAATATATTATAGTGTTATATTCCTTTTTTTGTACCATAACTTGATAAAATTATTTTGCCATTAATGTTAATAGTACCCAAAGAATTTAACCAAGGATAATCCAGAATAATATCTACATCATCCATATCAATAACATGAAAATCTAAATGTAAAACATATTTATTGTTAGAATATATTATATCCTAATTTGTTTCTAGGATAAGTTGTGTGGCTGAGATCATTCAGTTAGTTATGATCCAATGGATCAAATTGTAAGCACTTGTTATTTAAGCAAGGTCCTTTCAATTGAATAATATCAAGTCTTTTATTTTCCAACATGGTATCAAAGCGGGCTTTCCCTACCCTATGAGCCTGAGGAGCTTTTCCTCATGGGTGGATTTTCCTCATGTAAATCCCCCTCTTTTTTTTCCCTTTAGCAATTTTTTTTTAGAAAACTGAGGGAGTATGCTCTCCATATTTTGATGGATCATAAACCAAATAGTTCAATGGAAAAATTATGGTTGCAATTTTTTGTATAATCTACTGGTGAAATAATAGAGTTCTATTTCAAATGTTTCTATTGGAGGAAGCATGGTGGAAATTTTTCAGAACGTGGGGATCTAGATTTTTTTTGGAGCTATTTTGTTGTGTTTTTCTATAATAGTGCCATGCACTGCTTTGTTTGTGGAAGATCTAAAATTGCTCCAAAATTGAAATTGTTGCTCCAGCTCAACGTTATCGGCACAAGGGTTGAGTCTATTCTCTCTGTGCAACCATTTAGTGTAGAATCCCTCATTTTTCTTACGCAAGGTTTACTCCCTTTAGCTGCGTGCAGATGTTACCCACATGAAAGAAAATTAAAAGTCAAAATTGTCATCCGCCATTGACGCAACATTTCTTTTGCTTTGATAAATTATTTTTTTTGTAGGCCCTCACGAGTGAAAATATTTTGGATTTGGGAATTTTTTCTTATTATTATGTACCAAATATTTTAGCCTTTCAAAATTTATGCAGATGATGTGGCGCCTCAACTTCCTTGTTACATTTTTGCTGCATTGTTGGGAGTTTCTCTCATTGCGAGAAAGCCGCAAGGGCGACCATCGGGGTCAAAAATAGATAATCATAGCTGCCTACATATATGCATTTTTCATGTTTGATAGTGGAGAGGTTTCAAAAATTTTGCATCTCGAACACCCCACTGTTGACGAAGGATGCTAGCATTTTCTTAGGTCGACCCCGCGAATCAAGTGATGCATGGATAGGAGAGAGCAATGAAATCCGACAACAAAAAGATAGGTTATAATTGTTAGTTCATGTTGATGATGAATCACAATATTTGGGTGTCTTTGCAAATGGAATGGTGTAATTATTGATGCTTATACCCTTGTCATGTGCCCCATCTGTAGCCCATTACGCCCATATGTGGCCCATCTATGTGAAGTAGTTGTTCTGCGTGTATGTGGGAGCAGAAGGTGTGTTTGGTGTGGTATTCTCACTGATGTTGGTGTCGCCTATGAGAGACTCCCTAGGATGGCTGCTATGAATATCGAGCGTGCCTTTGAACTAAAGACCAGAATTTTGCTACATAATATGGATGAATGAAGTATCGTTGGTTGTGTATAGTGGCATCATTGTCCACGAAGCCAGATGATAGCATCTACAGACTCTTTGCTTTCTTACAACCATCGAAGCCCTAGTTGATGATTTTTTACCATTTTTGGTCTGGATGGCCCATGAATGGAGTGTGACCCAATACCCTAGCTTCAGTGACGTCAACTTGGGCCACTCTTTGCAATAATTGTTTTGCAGAGTAGACATATTTTTTTCCTAGTATGAAAAGAAAGGTGGGTGCATAAGGAGGGTGGAGTTGTTGTCGGACGTGAGCATTGATTTGTTGATTATGAGGAGTCGTGGATGATCTCGCACTCATTCAAAAAAATTTAGAATCCTCAGTGCCCTTGCTTTCAAAATATTCTCCGTAGTTGCACCAGTTGTGCTCATGGTCATCCATGGATAAAGTATTTTTTTATTGCAGTGATTATTTAAGTGGAATGCAATCACAAAAATCATGATGTGGCACACATGGTTGTATCACGGGGAGATACGGTTTGTTCTAGCAGTCTACATTGAGAGCTCCACGATTTGAGGGGAGCCAAGTGTCATAATAGTGGATATTTTAGTGGAGGAAGTCTTCCAGGTCAATAAATCAAATGTTGGCTTATTTCCTCTAAAGTTTGAACGTCCCCCTTTCACCACCATGCATCATTTTTAGCCATAGTAATTTTTTGTTGGTGTTGCTGGGGTCGAAGAGCAGTTTGGCCAATTTTTCCATCGTCTAAGTGGCCAATAAGAACAAGTGTTGTATTGAACTTACTTTAAAGGCAAAGGGCGTTGGTTGGTAAGGATTAGTTTGCGAGAAGAGGAAACATGTTCTATTGATAGTTGAATGATGTTATAAAGAGTAAGAGTGCAAATATGTGCTTTTATAATTATATAGTTTTATGCATGGGGTCCACCGACAAAAAGACCTTATTGCATGGTGGACAAGGCTAATTTTAGCCTTTATCAAAGTGGAATTTTTTTAATATAAGGTTGACCAACATTTAAATGTTTTTTTTAAACATAAAAGTAGAAGGGCCAAATTTGATGTTTTCTTCACAAATTTTAATTTTGCCATGTAAAACTTTAAAAGGATATACCGGGAGATTCCCTTGTTAGGAAAGGAGAAAAATGTTGTTTTTCCTACAGATGAAGGCCACATTAACACCCGATCATAGGGGTGTTTATATTCGTTGGAAAGGTTTTTACAAGTTGAATACATTGGTAGAGTCCAATTTCCATTTTGAGGCTGTTTAGCATGTGTTTTTTGACCTCAAATATTTTGTATCATGAAGTGCAATCTCGTTTTAACTTGATACTCCCAAGGCATTTGTAAGTGATCCTAGTATCTATTCATATCCTCTATATCACCTAGTAGTTGTAATAGTTGGTTATCAATGCATTTCAGTAGGATGAGGAGGTCACCATAAGGACGCGTTCGACAACTACATTGGGACCCTTCATTTTTTTATCCCCTTTTTTTGTTGTTTGTCTACAATTTTTTGGACCTTTTTATCAGCCTATTGAAGAACACAAGCTTATACCGAGAGGGGGGTGAACAATATAAGACCACTTTTTACTTTTCTTATCCCAATCAAAATTATACAATATATCAATGGCAATATCAATAGCAGAAACCAAAGCAATGTACAAATAATCACACACACATGAGACACCAATTTACGTGATTCGCTCAATGTGAGCTACATCCACGGATAAAATCTTTCACTAAATTTTATCAATCCAAATTTTGGGAATACCTTTCCCGATTACAATGTTTATGGGCACCAACCCAAAGGAGACACCAATCCCCTAATCTCGAGTTCGTGGGCACCAACCCACAGGAGACACCAATCCCCTAGCTCTGCTCCGGCTGGTGATCCTCTAGAAGACCTCTGCCTCCGTTGCCCTTAGCAAATGGAACTCTATCCATAGAAGACACCTGTCCTCCCTGCTCTAGTTGGAGACCTCTGTCCTCAACTCTATCACCTCCAAAGCTGGTCCTCAAATTTGCACTAAACCCAGTCCTTCGGTCTAGCATAAATGTCCTCATTCGTCTTTGCCTGTCTGCTCTCTACGCCCTTTTCTCTCTCTACGCAAACACACCCGCACTTGGTCGAAATTCAACCCTTACATTGTCTGCGCACACTCTTCTTCCTTTGCGATCTTTCACACTCATAATGATTCGACAAAATGCACTCTACACACTATGATCAAATTTTGCACTCTGCTCTCGGCGATCGAACTTCTTTCTCTGTGCATTATCTATGAATGTCACACTTCAACCACGCATCTAATTCCCCTTCAAATCTTCAAACAACCCTCCTTTTATAATAGAATTTTCATGAAGAAAACTTTAATCTTAGTCGGTTGTTATGACAAATGCAAACCCTAATCTACGTTGACTGCAAGCCCTAATTTTTGTCGGCTAAAATTTGACTTTGTCGGCTTCACTGCCTCTGGAACACTTCTGTAGCTTCTGTCACGAAACTACAACATGTTGGGATATCGCGACACCTTTGCAACCGTATACTTTCTTTTGGCTTTTGTCATGATATCGCGACACTTCAGCCTTTGTCGACTTCAACTAAGCTCTTATCGCGAAATCGTGACACTTCTGTATTCATATCCTTCCTCTCTACTTTTGTCATGAAATCATGACACTTCTCCTATAAAAGGCCTGCATTCTGTTTCTATCATGAAATCGTGACACTTTCTCCAACCAAATGCTGCCATCTCAATCTGTCACGAAATCGTGACACTTTCTCTTCCTTGCACTCTTGTCTGCTTGCACTAGCAAAAATGGAACATGTCACAAAATTGTGACACTTTCACTACCTTGTGTTTTTCTCTGCCTTACGCTCGCAAAAATAGAACATGTCATGAAATCACGACGCTTTTACCTTTGAGCTCTTCCTCCTTGAATTTGTCATAAAATCGCGACACTTCTAGCTTTCGTACGTTTTCTTTGTAGCCTGTCACAAAATCGTGATGCTTTCAGCTTCCGTACGACTTCTTTGCAACCTATTGTGAAATCGTGATAGTTCTCATTTTTAGACTCTTCCCTTTGCTGCATGTCATGAAATCATGACACTTTTCGTGTTACTTTCTCTCTCTTCGAACTTGTCACGAAATTACAACAATTCACACTACGGACTCTCTCTTCTGTATTATGTCGTGAAATCGTGACACTTTTTCTTTCAGACTCTCTCTCCTGCAACATGTCATGAAATCATGACACTTTTTCGTCCGTTCAACCTTCCTTGCAATATGTCACAAAATCATGACATTTCTGACTTTGTACATTCTCTCTCCTCTTTGAGTCGCGAAACTATGACATGTTGCGATATCGCGACACTTTTCTAAAAAGCTTTCTCTCACCTGCTTAAGTCACGAAAATGCGACATGTCGCGATATCGTGACACTTTTCTAAAAAGCTTTCTCTCTATTGCTTAAGTCGCGAAAATGTGACATTTCACGATATCGCGACATTTTTCAAACTTACTTTCGAACCTGTCATGCTGAACCTTCATCAAAACAAATTATTTGACATCAATTCAAATTCCTTCAAAAGCTTCTTGACATCAATGACAACTTATTCACTTGAGCAAATGCAATGTACCCAAGGTACCCAAAATTGCCAACACCCATTGTGTTTATATAGGTGGAAACCACATATTTATGCTTGTGGAGTCATTTTGGATATCCCTTGCGATTCTTGTGGTTCTTTCCCATCCTATATTCTCACTCTTATTTTGTGAGACACTTTGGTTTTAAGGGGCTTTTCTTTGGTGAATTTTTTCATGGTTCACAACCTTGATTATTGTCACAGGCACCAGTATGGGAGTGATTTCATTCAGTTCAATGACGAAGCTTCTCTACTTTTTTGAGATATCTAATGGATCCTTTGCAAGCCCTTTTTTGATGGAAGTTGTCCTAGGGGGTTTGAAGAGGACATCTTCCTCTCCATCCTCCTTGCACATCTTCTTCTTCTTATTCTTCTTCTTCTATTTTGGCAGGTGGTTTTCTCCCTTGTGGTTTTTCATCATCTTTTAGCAGAGTTTTCTTATGCATATATTGTACATGAGTACCTTATCAGGCCTTGTTGTCAAGACTCATACTTGTGGATATGCCACTTGTTTTTTGTTTTGTTGTTTTTCACTACCTCCTAGTATCACTTAAGGGGGGGTGTTAGAGATATCCTAGTACCACTTAAGGGGGGTGTTAGAATATATTATATCCTAAGTTGTTACTAGGATAAGTTGTGTGGTTGAGATCATTCAATTAGTTATGATCCAATGGATCATATTGTAAGCACTTGCTATTTAAGCAAGGTCCTTTCAATTGAATAATATCAAGTATTTTATTTTCCAACATTTATCCATGGTGATCTTCAAATATTCAAAAATATGAACATTCTCACTCTCAATTTCTATGTTCTTAATTTTTTTTTCTTGAACCTACAACCTCTTAGCCAAGGTAATATTAATAAGATTATATTTGCTACTACGATTTATGGAAATATGTTAGGATCTCATCCTAACCCTTAATGTAATAACTTCCATGATGTAATAATTCCTAAAGAACGTGGGTAGTACCCATGATTAATATTTTGTAATGTTCTAAGTTTTAGCTTATGTAGTGCCTATGACAAATGACACCCTTTTTATGTAACACATGGTAGATAGGTTATGTAAGGTGGCCTTGTGCATGTAATTCGAGTGGCATTATGCATGTAATTCGAGTGGCACTATGCATGTAATTCGGGTGGCATTATGCATGTAATCCAGGTGGCATTTTGCATGTAAACCAACCATGGAAGGGAACTCTTTAAATACCCGAGAAGGCACCAATGTATTCATCTTTTTGCAATTTAATGAAGTGTTGAAGGAGGTTGCCCCCTCAAAGAGGCCTACGATTCTATCTTATTGTGAGATTGTTCCTTTATGCAAATTTTTGTTATAATGTGTATTTTTTTCTGAATATTAATATGATGTTTATGTGAGTTTATTTCCAAGCAATTGTGTGAGTGTGTTTATTTGAGTTTATTTTATAGTAGGATCCTAACAAGTGGTATCAGAGTGCTTTCCAGGGCCAATTTTTACTACAACAATAATGATTCTTTCCTGTTAGGTATAATTCCCTATTATTTTTGTGTAAATTTTTTTTTTTACTATTATCAAAAAAAAAAAGACAGAGACCAGTAAAAAAAAAATAGTCTTTTTAGTTGAGTAGGTAGAAACCCTATGTTGGGGGTTTTAAAATATCATGAAGGATCTATCGTTATTGGCTAAGCTAGATAGCCCATACAAAATTTAGTGAAGTTAAGGGACGATCAGGCTCCAATACCCAGGCCTCAAACAGAACTCGCGCATGGACTTGAGCTCCCATGCATCTTTGGGTGTAGCAAGAGACCATTCTAGGGTTAACAAAATTTTATCTAGTAGAAAGCTTATCGGCCTTGTATCATCCATAGTCCATGGGACACATCATCCTAGGCAATTACCCTCCCGTACTATCAAAGAGGCAAATAGTGTGTTCAAGGGTATGTGTGGAATGCTCCTTGGATAGTGGCCTGAAATATTGGTTTGAGCACTATTGTTTTTCACTGCGGTATAATAGAGGGCCTATAGGTGTTACATACTCCTTTACCTAGCATACCCTAGTTCTATTAAAACTTCAACCTGCAATAAAATCATAAACCAAAACTCCCTGTTTGTAAACCTGCATTCCAAATTTCCAAAAGTGAGCATATGAGAAAGGAATCCTCTACCAAAAAAATAACATAATTTACATGAATTCAAGATAAAATATGAGGGTGACAGTTAAGTTGATAGTCTGATTTACAGTGGTAGTAATAGTCAGGTCAGCACAGTTAGGTCAAAAATTACAATTTTTAGTGTCAAAACAGAACTATCATAACAGTAACCTACACAATACAGAGAATATTTAGACTAGTGAGGTAAGCAGTGTCAAAGAGACTATCTAGGCTGAGCAAAAAATTGAGCGAGTGACCAGAGACCAATTATAGATAGTGCTCTAGTACCCAACTTTTGCATTGTAGCTCAAAATCCAAAATTATAAACACCGTTAGACTCGACAAAATAGGAGAAAAAAATAGTAAGTAGTGTTGTGGGATATATCTCATTGTGACCACCTCTTCGAGCTAATCATTTTAATATATAGCACCCAAGTACTTTTTTGGACACTTACTAAAAATAGTAAGTCCTGAAACCCAATTCTATTTTTAGTAACTGGTCACAAAAGGTTCCAAAATGGCCCAAGGTACCCGTGGACATCAAAAAGAGCTAGAACAAATGGACTCCTTAACAAAATCCATTGAGAATTTGAACTTGGAAATTTTATCCATAAGGGAAGAGGTCCAAGGTCTTCATCTAGATCATGAGGCCACTAGCACTCACTTAGAAGAAACACTGATAGAAGTGGGTAGCAAGTTACATAAGCAACCACTCACTGAAAACTTTACAAGGAATGACCATGACCCATCCTTTAAAATGCCAAAATTAGACTTCCCTAAATTTAATGGGAAGGATGTTGATGGGTGGTTATGTAGGGTTGATCAATTATTTAGACTTCATAATGTTCCCATATATCATCGAGTTCAGATGGCTTCCTTCAATTTGGAATCTGAGGCTCTACATTGGTTCCAGTGGTTACGTAATTCCAACCCAAATACCTCTTGGGAGGACTTTGAGTCCCAACTACTGACCCAATTTGGGCCTAGTGAGTACGAGGACTTCACAAGGGCCTTGACCAAACTGCAACAAACATCCTCAATCCGTGACTACCAAACTCAATTTGAAAAAATGGCCAATAATACAAGAGGATTTACGGAAGGGTTCTTCACAAGTTATTTTATCAATGGGTTAAAATGGGATATCCAATCTGAAGTAAAGATGTTGAAACCATAGTCCATGATGGAAGCTATCATTTTGGCCCGTCTAGCTAAATCTAAACTCTCAAACCAAATGCGCCCATTGCAGTTTCCTAAAAATCGACCTTCATTTCCTTCTCAAACACAAAATTCAATGGATAGTAAACCTACTACACCCAAGCGACTGACTACAGAGGATATGGATGCACGTCGTGCCCAAGGATTATGTTATAATTATGACAAAAAGTTTTTTAAAGGACATAAGTATGCAAATAAAAGACTATTCTTGATAGATGTTGAGGAACCTGCTAACACTGACTAGAGTGATGAGGATGAGGACCCTCCTGAAACACCTTCTCCATAGGAAGAAGATACACAGGGGTTTGAGGTAGAGATTTCAATCCATGCTCTTACAGGCATTACCACTCCATAAATCATGAAAGTTATGGGATTTTTAAAGGGTCAACGTCTTATCATCCTTATTGATTCAGGTAGCACATACAACTTCATTGATCCTTATGTTGCTAAGTGGGAAAATTGCTATATCCACACTTGTAATTCATTCGAGGTCATGGTAGCCAATGGGAGAACATTACCTTGTAAAGGAAAATACCGCAATGTCAAGATTAGGATAGGGGACTATGAACTCAAGTAGGACATGTTTACCCTCTAGTTGGGAGGATGTGATATGGTTTTGGGATCTCAATGGTTGAGTACATTGGGCACTATCAGTTGGAACTTTGCAAAACTCTGGATGCAATTCTCCCAAAATGGACAGACACACTTACTCAAGGGCTCCCCTGTAGGAACACCTCATCTCATTAGTTCCAATCATATGGAGAAAGTGCTAAAGAAATCAAAATGTGGGGTCATTGCATAACTCTTCTCCATCCAACCAACCACTTCACTAATGACTAAAATTCCATCAGACCTACAACTAGTTCTACACAAACATGATGTTCTCTTTACAGAACCAACTACACTACCACCGTGTTGCTCTCATGACCATGCTATCCCATTTCTCTCGGGTAGTGCACCACCAAATATCATGCCATATAGGTACCTCAATCATGTGGATCAAACTTTATAACTGTTGGTAACCCCTCACCTTTTTTCCAAAAGGTCCAAGTGTTCCTTTGGTCTAATTGAAGTAGAGTATCTAGGACACATTGTCTCATAGGATGGCATCAAGGTTGACCCTAAGAATATTCAAGCAGTTCAAGAGTGGTCGAAACCTCGCACCCTCAAGGGACTTCAAGGATTTTTAGGGCTTATGGGCTATTATAGCAAATTTATCTACAATTATGGGAAGATAGCTACCCCCCTCACCTCCATGTTGAAAAAATATTCATTCACTTGGACAGGGCCTACTGACCAAGCCTTCATTGAATTCAAGCATGCTATGACCACCACTCCCGTTTTAGCCATGCTAGATTTCTCTAAACCATTTGTCATTGAAAGTGATGCTTCTGGTCATGGTATTGGGGCAATATTGATGCAATAAGGATGACCTGTGGCTTTTACTAGCAAGGCACTCTCTGATCGTAATATGGGGAAATCCACATATGCTAAGGAAATGTTATCCATATTGCATGCAGTAACACATTGGCGACCTTACCTCATTTTGCACCACTTCTCCATCAAAATTGACCATCAAAGTCTCAAATATTTTTTGGAATAAAGATTTGCCACGCCTGACCAACAAAAGTTGGTGTATAAACTCATGGGCTATGATTATGATATCACCTACAAAAAGGAAAAGGAGAATATCGTGGCTGATGCTCTTTCTCACCAAATGGAGACCGTAAGTATGTTGTGTGCCATCTTAGCACCACTTCCCCAATGGATTGATTCCTTGCATCAAGAAGCACGTCAGGATGTAGATTTGCAAGCTTTGATAGCCTCACTAATGGATGATCTAAATTCTACACTAGGGTATAGTTGGAATGGCCATGATTTGCGCTACCATCAACACCTGGTTCTACCTCATAAGTCCCCACTTTGAGAGCTCCTCATGAAGGAATTGCATGCCACTCCCTCTGCAGGCCATTTAGGGTTCCTTAAAACATATGAGCGACTCAAGTGCACCTTCTTTTGGAAAGGTATGAGACATGGCATCCGCTCTTTTTTTGCTGCCTGTGACACATGTCAAAGGATGAAAGGTGAAACAATGCACTCTTCGGGCACTCTTCAGCCATTGCCTATCCTAGATCAGGTTTGGATTGACATTTCCATGGACTTTATAGAAGGGCTCCCTAAATCTAGAGGTAAGTCAATTATTTTTGTGGTAGTGGACCGCCTTTCAAAGTATGCTCACTTTTGTGCCCTTGCCCATCCTTATACAACATCCATTGTTGCACAAATTTTTCTTGACTCCATATTTCACCTTCATGGCATGCCCACCTCCATTGTATCTGATTGTGATCCCACCTTCACTAGTTATTTTTGGCAATAGTTGTTTAAGTTGTAGGGGAATCAACTCAAAATGAGTTTAGCCTACCATCCACAAACGGATGGTCAAACAAAAGTTGTTAATAAATGCTTGGAAATCTACCTTCGTTGCTTTGTCTCAGATCATCCCACTCAATGGGCAAAATGGTTATCCTTGGCTGAATGGTGGTACAACACTTCCTATCATACCACAAACAAACTCACACCATTTGAAGTAGTCTACGGGCGCCTTCCACCTACGCCTTCCTCTTACATTCTTGGCAGCTCCAAGGTCTAGGTCGTCGATAACACTCTGAGTCAACACACCGAGGTCCTTCGCCAACTTAAGTAGAATTTGAACATGGCCCATAATCGGATGCGCCAACAAGCTGATCAACATCATTTTGAGCATAGTTTTGATGTAGGTGATATGGTCTTCCTTTGCTTGCAATTGTACAAACAATCATCCCTACAACTTCGCAGGTTCCAGAAGCTTGCTACAAAATACTATGGTCCTTACCAGGTTCTACAAAGTATTGGCCCCACAGCTTACAAATTGGTGCTCCCACCTACTTCCAAGCTTCATCCTATTTTTCATGTTTTTTCTCTCAATAAAGTTGTGGGCACACAGGTATAGGTTCAATCCACACTTCCTAAATTGGATGAAGAAGGCTCCATCTTACTTGAACTTGAGCAGTTGTTGGATCGTTGGACTCGCACTCTTCGCAATCGTATAATTATAGAGATCCTGGTTTAGTGGCGTGGGCTTCAACCTAAAGATGCTACATGGGAGTCTCTCCACCAACTCTAGCAATAGTTTCCTCATTTCATCTTTGAGGACAAAGCTTCTTCAAGGGGAAGGACATGTTAGGATCCCATCCTAACCCTTAATGTAATAACTTACATGATGTAATAATTTCTAAAGAACATGGGTAGTACCCATGATTAATATTTTTTAATGTTATAATTTTTAGCTTATGTAGTGCCTATGACAAATGGCACCCTTTTTATGTAACACATGGTAGATAGGTTATGTAAGGTGGCCTTGTGCATGTAATTCAAGTGGCATTGTGCATGTAATTCGAGTGGCACTATGCATGTAATTCGGGTGGCATTATGCATGTAATCCAGGTGGCATTTTGCATGGAAGGGAACTTTTTAAATACCCGAGAAGGCACCAATGTATTCATATTTTTGCAAGTTAATGAAGTGTTGAAGGAGGTTGCACCCTCGAAGAGGCCTGCGATTCTATCTTATTGTGAGATTGTTCCTTTATGCAAATTTTTGTTATAATGTGTATTTTGTTTTGAATATTAATATGATGTTTATGTGAGTTTATTTCCAAGCGATTGTGTGATATTGTGTTTATTTGAGTTTATTTTATAGTAGGATCGTAACAAAATAATAACCTTTTCCTTCTAAATGTAACCATGAACCTACATAATAAATTTTTTAGATTCAAATAAAAATCCTTTTATCTACTTTTTAGCTTATATGCCCCCAAAGGTGTAGTGCCCTTGATCTGCACATTGTCATCTATTTTCCCTTCTACCACTTATTTAAAATTTGCTAGCTCTATTCCTTTTGTTTTTTGGAAGCATATTTATCTGTTTTGCATATTCTTTGAGTGTATCCTTCAAACTAGATTTCTTTTTATACGAGTCCCAATGACTTAAGAATGCATGCTTCAATTCTCTCCAAGTGTAGTTATTATTCTTATTAGTCAAAAAACTTAACAACCACATTTTAGCTTTCTTTTATAAAAATGTATTAAGGTGGAATTTCCAATAAGGATTAGCAAAATATATAGACTAAAAATGTGTCCACCATTTTCTAGCACCAATATCATCTTCTCCAAACATTTTTTGAAGTGCCATGAGATAACTTCCACAAAATGAGAATGCAAAATATATCTCCCCATAGATTTTGAAGTTAAAATTCCCAACAAACAAATATCTCAAATTTTATCTTTTAGAAAAAACATGATTTTAAAATTGTCGTTGTCCTTATTCTATATGATTGACTTCATAGGGTCGTATCTCCCTCAATAATACTCAGGTTCCTTCATATGAACACTCATTTTGAAGATCTTCAAATAGAATAAAATCATTTTAATATGATAACTTTACACCGAGATATAGCTCTCAAAAAAAGAGATGTTTTTTGAAAAAATACCAAAATTCTGCAATCCACCAAACAATCCCATGTTGCCAAATTCATTGCTCTAATACCACTTTTTATAAAAAAATTATTCTCATTAACAAGAATTATTCATCATTATGTAGAAATATCAAATCATCCATCCACAAATAATTATCCACACAATTATACAAAGATAGATATTACCCTTAGGGTAGGGCAACATTGGTAATACTCCTTAAGGAAAGTATAACTCTGCAAGATCTCCTAAGATGAGAATACCACTTAGATAGGGAAAATTCTCATAAGCCACTTTGTGAGAAAATATTATTACAAGTAATACTTCATATGAGTGATCACAATGATAATATCCCTTATTTATATACCCATATTTTAATTCTACTTTGGGAGACCAACTACTAAACCCTCATCCCACTCATTATTATAATATAATATAATAATATAATCAATCGTGGGTTATGTGTGGCCCATGCCAACTATCTATAATACCATTATAAAATATAATATCATACCCCCTATACTTATTCCTAGGTACCATAGCCATATTGTGGATTAGATAGGTGATATTAGTTGATTTTGACATGGGCACACTAGCTATGGCTTGCTACACATGAGCTCACTTGAGCTAATAAAGTATGAGATATAGACTTGGAAACATGTTCCTTTACATAAGGGAAAGAGCATTGACAAGTATTATGGCGTTGCTCCTCTAATCATGGGTATGGTATTTGACAATTGTTATGAGTTTGCTTCTCTCATTAGGAGTAAGGATACTTGTGTTGTGAGATTACTCTTTTTATCATGAGCAAGAGCATTACTAGTAGTTGTAGTCTTTGTCCTCTAACCAAGCAATAACAATTTGATAATGAGATAAAGTGCATATCTTATGGTTAGCACAATGTACACCTTGTTCCTAGAGGGTTCTCTCAAATATAAGGGATTTATAATTTATATACTCTTGCTCCATTTGATTGGATCGACCTTTTTCATAGTTTCTTCTTTGTCACACCTTGTGGATGGATAATACTCTAGACTATGGTCTATCATGTTATTCATAATGGAGAATTTTAGGATAATAATTCCTTAAAACAGCTATCTAGTTTTTATATGGATGGCCATATTATTTATTTTTCATTATATATTTATGATCTTCTCATGAGAATATCGACATCATGTACCCAAGAGTTGGATTTATAGCTTCATACCCATGGGATATTTGATCTCTTTTATGCATCTTTAGCAAAATTTTAAGAGAAGCTAGTAGCTTCCATGAACAAGATCATAGTCAAGGAGGTCCTAGCCTGAATTTTGGTAGATCTCGGAGTTGACTATGAGGTTTTTTTTCATAATGTGATGAACACAATCAAGCCTAACAATATTTATATATGGATACAAAAGCATATTTATGTAGTAAATTTTACAAATAAGGAATGATTTTTAGATGTTTGTTAGATATTCAAATACTCTTAGGTCCATTGGAGCATCCATTATAGGGGGATATTTTACCATCTCTAATGTATTATCTCATTTTCCCCCAATATTAGATTATGGGGGTGTTGGAAGATGGTAATTTAACCTTATTTTACAAGGCTGATATTGGATAATGTAAGCCTACAAGTAACCAATGATGTAAGCCTATGAACATTATTGATGTAAAGCCTAAATGCAATGATTTGTTGTATTCACCCCTAGCAAGATTGGTCAGCAATTTTGTGTGGTTAACCTTACCAAAACTTTCACTAAAGTTTTATTAAGGTATGTTTGAACTTAATCTAACCTTGAACCTTATATCTTTTGAATTTCACACTATTTCTAGTAATGAACAAAACAATCCATTCACTCAAATCTTACATAAAGTGTAAAAAGGGACAAACAATATATATATATATATATATATATATATATATATATATATAATAATGAGTGCCTTTAATCACCAAATAATTACTATATTATTTATAGATAAGAATCACAAGACTCTAATACAATGAATGAATTTATTGTGGGATATTTATACTAATATCAAAACCCTAATTACATGATCATGTTAACCTAAGCCAACATAACATGTGGGCAATAGGTTAAGTAGAATTTATAAGTTACATTTAAACATTACAAGGTTAACCATAGACATAGGGATTATGTACATAAATAATAATAAAATACATTGTACAATGGTTTCCCATAGGCCTAGACAAGATTATATCATAAAAATATTGACCTTGGCCATAAGTCTAATTACACTTTCAACGCCCCCTCATAATCTAAAATAAGGGGCTAAAGAGAGAATACATCAGTGATAAAAATATTTTCCCGCTATAATGGATGCTCTATTGAGCCTTTGTACTTGAAGAAGACTTAGCTAAAGTCCCCTCATCATCTAGAATACTACTTATACAAATATGCACATGCATAATAATATCCTTGAGCTAGACTGATACTTCCATACATATACAAAGAAAACATTCTCTATAACTCCATATGAGGAAGACAATCTATGAATACCCCATCTTAGAAGCTACTCCAATCTTCTATTGTCATTTAATGAAAGACTTGGAAGCATGAATTTCCCTTTTACAACACACTTCACCTTATTTAGAACTTCAAATTTCCCTTGAGCCACCTACTTCCATCACCAAAATAGGATTTGCATAAACATGTTTATGAGAAGATCCACTACAAAATACCAAGAGTAACTAGAGAAAAAATATGAGAGAGAAGACATCATGAAGGGTTATATATTAATGTATAGAGTAAACCAATAGCCCAAGCATATAATAGTAAAAGGTGGGATTGACTAGAGCATATTTTGAATCATTTTTTTAATGCCTCCAAAAGACCCAATGGCTACTTTTAGTACCACAAATCCAATTTTCTCTTTGATTAATATGGACCAAATATTTTGATTGCATAATATACTATAATTTTTCTCTTTTGAAATAAATCAATAGTATTTAAGGAATATCATGCATGATTAGACCCCCAAACACTGTAACAAGTCCTTGAACTAATGTTACCAATGCAAAGATATTAAAAGATTATGTGATTTGAAAAGAATGGCTCAAAATGCTTCCTTATATAGAATTTATGTCCTTTGAAATGCTTTCCCTAACAAACTTCATAATTTGAAAAATCAACTTCACAAACCTTAGGATTGTTGCATCTAACCACGATCACCATTTGATATTCAATGATTTGCTAATTACTTCCACTGTTTTTGTACCACCTATTCTCTACTGGACTTATGGAACAAATGCAAAATAGACACATATTGAAATTTGATTGGTTGATTTGGTACATATAGAGAGAGATAAATTCTTTGGTGGCATGCAAGGGTGCCATATCAATCTCCACATCAACCAAGGGTCCACATCACCTATCCAATAGTGTTGAAGAGCTCAAGGATATTTGAACCTCAGTTAATTGGGAGATAAGCCCTTCATGCCATTTAAAATTTCAATGCTTGTGTTGATGCATGGAGGACATTTCTCTCTAAAATAATAATTAAATCTCCACACGTTGTAGGTAAATAACCAACAATTTTTCTTTTATGGAATTCAAATACATAGTAAGTCATATCTAAAATATTTGAATTTCCTAGCAAAGATACAAACAACATTATGTTGATATTGTCAATGTCTCCTTGAAGTACATCATCTAACCCAACAAAGACAACATTTTTTATCAAAAATGAGAAGGCATAGGTTTTGAATAAATATTTTCTTCCCCGTATGCATAAGATAATGCTCGTTTGACTAGATTTACAACCCTTCTAATTGATCCAAAAGATACCAAATGACATATCACTTTTGCACTTATTCTATTCAAATTTTAAAAGGGGAGGTTATAAATCATATTGGCAACCATCCTGAGAAAAATATATTATGAGCACCTATCTATTCACCTTAGTACCTTCTACTATCACATAGAGGTATATATCCTATCCTTGGAGAGAGACATCACATTAAGTGTGGAAGGAGAGCACCAAAGTCTCAATAAAAAGGCATGCATAGGAAATTTAATTCCTAAAAGTTTAAATTCAAACAAGGAGGTGATCCCCTATTTTTTCCAACCAAGATGTTGTAGCCTTTTTGTGAGGAAGAAGGAAAATACCCATCATGGAATGTGGAATTTAAATCTACATACAAACCTTGAACGAAGTAGAGAATTAAGAAGATACAAATTCTCCAAAATGATTGGAAAAATGAATGAATAATCATGGAAGGTCTCTTGTCTACCTCTTGTGTTAAAAATACTTATGAAGCTTTGAAGATAATTCACCCCAAAATTTAGATGAAGGATAAGAGGCTCTAAGATAACTCTCTATGTGACCAAAATATGTTGTTCCATGTTGGATTTTATACCTATTTCTAGTAATGAATAAAAGCAATCCATTCACTCAAATATTATATAGAAAGCATAAAAAAATATGAAAAATAGATTTATATGATGATTTCCCTTGAGCACCAAATAATCATTATGTAGATAAGAATCATAGCATTGATGTAATAGATGGGGTGGATGGGGGTATTTATACTAATACCAAAACCCTAGTTACATAATCATGTTAACCTAGGTGGACATAACAAGTGGACTTTAAGTTGATTATAAGTACAAGTTAGGTTTAACCATAAAAATATAACTATGTCCCATAGGGACTACATAAATAAATAACAATAAAATACATTGTACAGTAGTTGCCCATAGGCCTATACAAGATTACATCATATAATGTTGGCCTTGGCCATAAGTCAGCTTATACTTTCAGCAATATCAATTTAGATTAAATGTAACATATAATTGTAAAGTTGGGGATTTGGTATTTTGCTATAAACACCCCTAAACCACCCAAATTGTTGCATTAATGTGATAATATTCTATTTTAATACAAAATAACTGTTTGGTGTCCATGGATACCTCTCTCTCTCTCTCAATTATTTAATAAGACTCATGGTGAATGTATGTTGTTAATTGGATTTGAAAAGACCAATTCAACACTCTTGGTGAGTTTGTTGTTTTGATATTTGTTTGTGTCTAAAATTTTTGGTCTTTGTCCTCTAAAATTTAAAAATTAAAAGTGAAATATTCTATAAAATATTCCCTTTTTCAATGGAAAAAATGGTAAAAATGTGAGTTTTTCCACCTATGCACATTTAGTGTTTTTGGGTTCAAAGTATAAAATAGTGGGGAAAATTTTAGTTTGTTAGTGCATAAATAGCACAATGGTAAAATTTTCATGTTGCTAGTAAGATATCCTATATTTAAAACCAATTAGTAGTCCTTTTTTTGGTATTGCATCTTTCACATAGAGATAAGAACCCTAGGTCAAAGTTCCTCATTTTAATTTTAATTTTTGATAGTGAATCAACATGTTGTTAGACAACATCATGCTTTATGAATGATCATGGCATAATGGTAAGGTATATTGCTAGCATACAATAACTTATAAATTTTTATGTTGTTAGTGTTGTTTTTTTAGATGTGCACACCATTTTTGGTGCCTTGGACCTATTTTTTAACTGTAGTGGCTATTGTTTGTTTCACATTTTCCCTAGTGTACTACAATGTTAGCACCCTATGCAAAGAAATAAACTAGTAGAGGTATCACATTCAAGACATTAGACACATTTCTTTTACCATTTGAATCCCATTCCTTTTTGTTGGGTGTTGGATGCCTAAAATACTTTAGACAACATTACATTTTTACTCACAACAACATGGTTGGATTTATGGCCAGT
Organism: Wollemia nobilis; assembly: GCA_028583015.1. Classification (NCBI taxonomy): domain Eukaryota; kingdom Viridiplantae; phylum Streptophyta; class Pinopsida; order Araucariales; family Araucariaceae; genus Wollemia; species Wollemia nobilis. The sequence goes on along the minus strand of JAQPPZ010016710.1, from coordinate 6,497,706 downwards.
GAAGGGTAAGTTAAATTTTGGCATGTGAAGGGGTCATAGGTTCAAATTCCTTTATCTCTAATTTGACATTGGGTATGTTTTTAACATGGTTGAGTTGGCTACTTATTGAAGTGTGCAACTAATGTGACTTCCAATGTGGAAATCAAAACAAATTCTACCTATGTGGCAACTAAACTAAAATTTTAGCTTATAATTGGAAGGGTTTTTTTCTCTTTCTATGTTGATAAGGACAAGATCGAAATAATGACCACTCCTTTTTATTTTCCATAGAACATCTCTAGTGGAATGTTAAGGAGGAGCTTCCTCTGAGCGCATAGGTTGTAGGATTGAAATTGACCAGTTTTTATTTATTGGGTCTCTCATAATGGTCTTAAAGGAGGATTGTTTATTCTATATCTAACTCATATCTTGTCACCTTGACTAGTGCAAACATTTAAAATTCTTCTCCATCAAGGTTTAGATTCAAAACTCATTCCTTTTAATTATTTTATCATAGTATTCAAAGATTTGATGTCTTCAAGGAGCACCAAACATCTATCTTCCAAATAAGCCCATTGGTATAGCATTTGGTCAACCATAGTGTGTTTATGTGGTCTAGAGTTCAATTCCTTGTGTTTAGTTTCTTGCACACTTTTTTTATAGTGTGCCTTTTTCCTATATTTGAGCATGGTGTACTCTCTAACTCTAATAGACTCATTGGCAAGGAGGTTGGTAAGCTTTTTTTTAGGCTTGAGGTTACTTGTTTGAACCTCATCCATGATACTTTTAAACTCTTACGAATGATGTCATCTGGCACATGGTAGGTGTTGATTGACAAATTTTCCTCCTAAGGTTTGAAGGATTAATTTTTAAATTTTTCCTACTAATATGCCCAACCGTTTTAAAGTCCAAAACTTTTGCATAATGAAGCATTTCGAGCCTATTATTTTCTAGATTGCATAGGTTTTTGTGCTCTATGATTGGGAATAATAGATCAAGGATTTTCTATAGTGTTATAGATGATCAATGCAAGGTATTCCTAATTCTTATTGGTCCCTTTCTAACCATTTGTTCTAATTATTTAGAGATCTACCTATTGCTTCATGATTTAGTTTCTTTCTCTTAAGATTGGGGGATAAATTATGGTCACCATATTGCATGATGAATATCTTCTTATATGAAGCTCATTATCTTAGATTCAAAATATGGAGTGATGAATTTATGTTCATAGAAGGATTGTTCCAATTCATGTGCCTTGGCAAGAGAATTTAACAAGACTCATTGGCCCATTTAAGCATTCATTGTGGAGGATATATACCATCTCTAATATATTCTCTTCTTGGCATCTCGGTTCAAATTATAAGGGGATGTTGTAACATCTATAATTTTACCTTATTAGGCCAATTCTAATAGTGATTAAATTCCTATGGGCACATTAGGTATTAGCCTTTAGCCAAGTGTAATTTAAGTCTATGTACATTATATATAATCCTATAGACATATTTTATGTAAGCCTACTAGCATATTCTATGTAAGTCTATAAGCATCATTAGATGAGCCTATAGATAATTTTGGTGTATTCATCCTTATCACTATTGGTTAAACCACCGATATTGTTAACCTTAGATAAAGGGTTTAATACATTTAATATATTGTAATTAAATCCTCAAGTCAAGATATGTTGGCTTGAAGTTAGCATTAAACTGGAAATTAGGTTTCTTTATAAGTACCCTCCCAATGATTGATCCATTGCATTAGTAAATGATATGTTATCATGAGGTTTCTATGGTTACCTATCCCTTATTCTTCTTATTTGATTCTCCCTCTATAATGTTATCTATATGCTCTATTTATTTTTTTCTTCTATATTTTTTACATATGATTATGGTGAATGCATATTTTATAATGTTCCTAGAAAGTATTGTGGAATCCAATAATTAGTATGTCAAGGATTACACTAATTATTTTCATAATATTTTAATAAAACTAACCATTTAATATGTAGAATGACACAAGATCTTCAAGTACAATAATGGTCTACATAGATACATGTAAATAGAATTAGATATCCTTAACATCACCACACTAGGATAAGCATATCGATATGTCATAAATATTAAGGTACTTCAAGAATAAATGTGTCCATAAAGGAAGTGGATATATCCAAAAATTATAATCCAATAAATACAAACTTAGTATTGACACCAAATCATATATAAAGGAATAATTATGATAGTATCAATCCAATAATCATCAAATAAATTAAGCAAATGATATCGTTATTTAAAAAATCATTTCATAACTAAGATGAATATTGTGCCTATTGATAAATATTGGATGAAGAATAAGCACCTACCTTACCACCCAATTATTGTTAGCAGAAGGCCCAAATTCAATAGGAATTTCACACATCATGATTCAAATTTAAACAAAAATATAAATTCACAAAATTTCTCATATTATTCACATGCAATACATATTTTTATTATAAATTCATTTTCTCTTTTTAGCTATAGTTTTATAGATAATAGAGCCTCTTTGTATTCTTGAGACTTCAATTTTTTTTATCTTTTCACCTTCATCTTCAACTATCTCTTCATCTCCTCTCAATCTCTCGAGAGATGTGTCTCTTCAATTTTCCATGGGAGTAATATTTATTAAACTCCCAATAATTACAAATATCAAATGATTACAAAAATATAAAATTCCAAATAATGTAATATTCTCCAACATCCCCTTGTATTACATTATTTGGTATAAAGTTCATTCTTTGACTCTGGCTCTGGCGTTCTAGCTCTAGCCCTATTATTGACTAGATCCAATAATCTTCACACAGTTTGCTTCTCTGGTCTACCTCTTAGCCTACCTATAGGTAGTCTTTAACTTTGAATTGACCTACCTAGGTCATTGCCATTGAGTTATTCTATCTTTGGGTCATCTTTTTTGGGACGTTGCCTCTAGGTTATTTTACCTCTTGGGCTATCATACTTTTGGGCCAGTCACTAGATTATCCATTAGGCCATCTCCTCTAGAAATTCAATACTGCCAACATATCCTTGGGATCATCCACATAAGCATTTTTTTGTAGTTTCTATCACTGCAGGTCATCTTCGAAGTTGTGCTTGGGTTATAATATTTTGAAATAAATTATTTCACACTTTTTCATGGGAAAACTTACATTATTCTTTAAAAAAAAATTATTTTTTACTACATTTAATTTACTTCTATAGAAACCATACAACATTTATTTTATATTATTCCACTCATACATTATTATCCATCCACAATTCATTTTTTTTGAGTTTACATGGTGGAATCAATATCCGCCATCATGATCTAGGCATGTTGTCCATATTTTATGGCTACCATAGTATTTTGTGTTTTCTATGTCTACCTCAGAAGCTGCCACATAATACTCGCATAGTCCACCCCTATAACCACCATGCTGCAATCATTTTAAACCTTTTATGTTGTTGAAAGCACTAGTAAAGGGATAATTATTTAGTCCGACAAGGCCCGAGATTTGAACCTTGGACCTCCGCATCCCTTACGAGGTTTGGAAGAACCAATTGCTCTACACCTCAAACCTAATTCATTTTTATTTTGTTATTTTCTTTGTACTAACAATATCTTTGGGAATGATTATTTCCTCCATAAATTTCACAACAATGGAGGTCCCAACATTTCTCTATCTTATATCCATGTCTACCACAATGGTTACAACTATTCACATTGTGAAGTTTATTCCCTTTATTTGTTTCCTTTTTAACAAATTTTATATGATTGATGTCTAGCACATATTTGATTTTTTTTTTTGTTATACATTCATTGTTATTTTTCATAGTTTTTGTCATAATATTACTATTACCATTCCTTTACTCACTATTACATGTTTGTCCTTCATTGTTATCTATCATAAAATTGGTATTAGTGGTATTTATCATACTTTCATTAGTTTGTCTATATATCCAAGGCCTTCACATTTTGGCCTTATTTATGGTTATGGATTATTTCATGCCTTATTCATATTTTATTAAACATATACCTTTGTATCCTATTTTATTTAACAATTTTGAACCAATCCCTTTAGTATACCTTTCAAAATAACCAAATTTTGTATCACCACTCTGATTCCTATCAATATCAACACAACTTAGAGCATCACTATCCCTATCACTATCACTAATATCATTACAATATCCACTATCATAATTTGAACTATTACTATGACCAACACAAATATTTCCTATACAATCAACACATACACTTTTTGTACACTCTTTATCTTCATGAACAATGCTCAAATTCCTTGTGTCACATGTTATGTTTATTCCCTAAACAAGGTCCCTTGTATCACAACATACACCTATCATTATGGGTCTCAAATTATCGGTATTACAACTTACATTTGTCTTTTGAAATAGGTCACTAGTATCACAACACACATTTATTGCCATGGGCCTCAAATCATAAGCATCACAACTCACATGAGCCTTCATGGGCTCCAAATCACTTGTATTGCAACAACTATCTACCATCATGGGCTTCAAATTACATGTATTACAATTCATATTTTTATTTTGATGAAGATCACTAGTGTCACAACTCACATCTTTCATCTTGGGTTTATTATTCAACTTTTTAATTATTTCATCTTGCTTTTTGTACTTCCCCTTAGAGATATTAAGAGTGAGTAATACTATGTATATTATCTTCACTACATCAACATGTAATGTAATAAAAAAATTGAGAATTCATAACCTTCTTCAATAATAAAACTTATGTAGTCCTTAAGTGTTGAGAAATCTCCTTCTTCAACTTCTTTGTGAATCATTGGTAAGTACCACATTAATTCTACTAATGCATACTTTTGAGCATTTATGATAATGAAATGTACGTATGAATTCAATGTTAACAATTATTCATTTCATAAATATATTTATCTTCATGAAAATTATTCTTTTTTATTTGTTGCTTGTTTTTCTCCACCTATACTAACTTCTGATGAGAAAATTTTGAGGGTAGATGCTTGACAAACCCTAAAACGTCTCCACCAATTTTTAGATCATTTGGAGCAACACATATCCTAGTGTATCCCTATGTGTGAACAAGATTTTTGGTAAGTGACTATGCAAGGATTTCATCTAGGTTGAGTGCAAGCAACTCTAGAGGTTGGTTTTCGGGGTCTTTGGGCACTAGCGGCCAATATTTTTGTGTTTTTTGCTCAATATTTTTGTAGGATATGTTGCAGGGGATTCAATATAGGTTAGAAATATATCTTTCAAAAGATATTGATACTATGAACATGATTGAAAATGACTTCCAATTTTTTGCACACAAAAAAGTAAAAATCATACCTTTCCATGACATCTAGGGCATGGATTAAAGAGATCACAAAACAAGTTTCAAGTAACTGATCAAAAAATGGCTCATATCTCAAGTGAATCTAGTGCTAAGGTGCACCCACAAAATAAATCCACTGTGGAAACCCCTGTCAAGGGTAATAATTTCCAAGACTTAACCCCAAAAATAAATTTTAGGGATGCCCTTCATGGTGGACAGCCTCATCCTAATGCTAATATTAATCTTAGGGCTTCACGCAAAACTCTAAGAATGTCTAAGATGGATCTTAGGAAAATGAAGTCAGGATGTCTTAAAGTAGCTGATGGAACTCCTATTGTTAATATTGATATAGGTAACATTCAGACTGGCATTGAAGATCTAGAAAAAAGAGGACTAATTTGTTTTTTTGTGGGTTTTCATCCGAGCCTATTTGCTTTCAAACTCTGGGATGCAAATAGCTGGAAAACTAAAGGTGAGTTACAAATCTCTATTTATCCAAATGGTTATTTTCTTATTTTATTTTCTAATAATTAAGATAGAGAGAAAACATTTCAAGTGGGTCCTTGGTTCTTTGGAAGGGCAGGGCTTTTCATGAAGCCCTGGCATACTAAATTTAAAGTCGAAGAAGATATGCCTTCTACAGGTCCCATGTGGGTTAGACTCTTTGGCCTCCCAATTGAATTCTAGAATCCGACTATTTTTCTTCAATTGGAAACTCTTTAGGAACTTTTATGATGACTATTGATTGTACTAAAAAATTTGAACATATTATTTATGCTTGGATTTGTGTTTTAATGGATTTTGAAAAACCCCTACCTAAAAAGATCACATTACAATTTGGGAGGACACTTGGGAGCAAGTAGTGGACTATGATAACATTCCTTTTCATTTTAGAATTTGCCATGAATATGGTCATTTGGCTAGTGTTTGTCCAAATAAAATTCTAGATCAAAAGAAAGAAGATATAAACTCAATAGGTTTCCAAATGCCTAAGAAGAAGAACACTAAGAAAAAACCAGTTATGAAGGATCAGTCTAAGTTATCTGCTAATATGTTTGAAATTATTTCCAAAAATTATATCCCAAGTGAGGAAGAGGAAATAATGGAAACAAAAATCTTAGAAACACAATTTAAATATGAAGGGAAGAACTCAGATATAAACCAACAAATCAAATATTTCTAGTAGAAAAAAAGGGAGAAAATATACATAAGAAAATTAATATTTTAAATGTTAAAAATTCAAATAATATAGGTTCCAATATAGACTCTGTTGAACCTTTTGGTAACACTTTGGCTATGTACATGCATTCTTCAAGGTTAGAAGCCATATCAGATTCAATTGGAGTAAGTCAAGAAATAGGAAAAAAAATGAAGATGGATTCTAATCAAAAGCCAGGTCGCAAGACCAATCAACATCATAGTGCAAAAGAAGGTGAAAAGCTTGTAGAGGAAGGTAATATTAATACCCTTACCAAATTCTTTAGCCCTATTATTAATGAAGATCGTCACTTGGAATATTAGAGGACTCAAAGGGAGTCTTTCAAAACAAAATGAAATTAGAAGAATGATTCATATAAATCATCCACATCTTGTTTTCCTTCAAGAAATGAAGATGTCAATAGAGGAAATGGAATCAATTGCTAGTAAAATTTGGCCAGCTGGAAAAGTGGTTTCCCTCAGTTCTCAAGGGACTTTTGGTGGTATTTCTTGCCTTTGGGACCCAAAAGAGGTAGTTATTCACTATATGGTTGGTAGTTGGGGTCTTTTGGCTATACCTATTCAAAGTAGACATTCGAACCAAATTATGCTCTGCATTAGTATTTATGCTCTGACTACTTTGGAGGAAAAAAGAAGATAGTGGAAGGAAATAACTTATATTATCTCTCATTTTCTTGAAGCCTAGATCTTGATCGGAGGAGATATCAATACCATCCTCTCTTTGGATGATAAAATGGAGGGAAATAGAAATTTGGACAGGAGCACTGACCTCATGAGTGAATATATTGCAAACCTCCATCTTTTGGACATCCAACCAGATAATGACCTTATGACTTGGTCTAATAGAAGGTAAGGCTTAGCTTGTATAATGGAGATATTGGATAGGTTCTTACTCTATGAAAATTTCTTAATCCATGGTCATATTCCTAAAGTGAAGACTCTTAAAAATGTGGGTTCTAATCACTGGCTAGTCATGGTGGAAATGTAGAAAACCAATGTGAGTTTCTCTCCTTTTTTATTTCAGTTAATGTGTCTTAGAGACAGATCCTTTAGACCTCGAGTGCAACAATGGTGGAAGGAAGGTAAACCTAGGTATGGTACTAAAATGTTCTATTTTGCCAAAATATTGCAATATATTAAATCCAAAATCAAGACTTGGAACTGGAAAGAGTTTGGGGATATTCTTAAAAAAATATGAAGTTATTGCTCAACTTGAAAATTTGAATAAAAAAATCCATTTAGATGGCCTCACAAAGAGTAGAAGTGTAGATGAAATTGATCTCACAACTCAGTTAGAGGAATGGTAAAAAAGAGAACTCTTTTGGAAGCAAAAATCTAGAATTCAATGGCTCAAAGGAGATCAAAACACAAATTTCTTCCACAAATCTCTTCTAGCTCGAAGATATCACAACTTTATTTCTTCCCTAAAATCAAATTTTGGAGATGTTGTCTACACTTGGGATGGCATGAACTCTATTGTTGTTAATTACTTTTCCAATATTTTTATTGCTACTCCTCTTGACTCGGCTTCTCAAAAAAATATTCTTCAAGAAATCCCTTATCTTATCACTTCTGAGCATAAATCTATTTTGAATGCTCATGTTACTATCAATGAGCTTCAACATGTAGTTTTTAAAATGTAAAAAGGAAAAACCCCAGGTCCTGATGGTTTTCCCATTGAGTTCTACCAAGAGTTTTGGGATATCGTTCATGCTGATTTATTAGATGTGGTGGAAGAATCTAGGAAAGCCAAAGAAATTTGAAGGTTATCAATAAAACTTATATTAATCTTGTTCCAAAATCTCAAGAGGCTGATCATATCTCAGCTTTTAGACCTATTGCTTTATGTAATGTTCTTCTCAAAATCATTACTAAGATCATGGTAGAAAGGTTGAAGCCTCTTTTGCATAAGATTATTTCCCCTAAACAAGGGGGTTATGTGGAAGGACATCAAATAGTGGATGAGATAGTTCTTGATTAGGAAGCCATCCATTCCATGGATATGCAAAAATCTCCTTCCATGTTCATTCGGTTAGACTTATCCAAATCTTATGACAGAGTGGATTGGCACTTCCTTGTCAAAATTTTGAGGTAATTTGGTTTCTCTCAGGATTGTACGGATTGGATTATGGGATGTATCTCTTTAGTTTCCTACTTAGTTCTTATCAATGGCAAGCCTTCTCAGTTTTTCCCAACTTCCAAAGGTATTAGGCAAGGTGACCCCCTATCCCCTTATTTATTCATCATTCTTGTTGAATGCTTGGGTAGGACTAGAACCAAAAAGAGAGAAAACAAATCCCTTGAGGGAGTTACCATTTCTCATGGAGCTAGACCTATCTTTCATCTTAAATTTTTTTATGACTCTACTCTTTTAGGTAAAGCTACAATTAAGGAAGCTTCTAATATTAAGCAAATCATTAGTTATTTTTCTAAGGCTACCAGGAAATTGATCAATGAAGACAAATCTAAAGTCATTTTCTTTCACTGCTCTACCAAACATGAATCCATGGTCTTGGATAAATTAAGATATAAGAAGACCTCCCTTTCGATCACTTATTTAGGTATTCCCATCAATATTCAAAGATAAAAAAAAGATTGGAATTTGTTGTTGGACAAAGTCAAGAAGAAAATTGGAATGTGGACCAATAGGTGGCTTTCTTCTGGGGGTAGAATCACCTTGGTAAAATCAGTCCTTCAAGCTATTCCTATTTATTTTTTTATCGTGTTGAATATCCCAAAGGTTGTTCTTCGAGAACTGGATCAAATCAGTCATTGATTTCTCTGCAGTGGTACTAAGGAGAAAATAAAATGGGCCTTGGTGAAATGGAATACTTTATGTCTTGCTAAGAATGAAGGGGTATTGGGATTTTGATCTGTTATTAATAACAACAAAGCTTTAGCTACTAAATTATATTGGAGGATTTTGCATAACCTCAATGCTCTTTGGGCCAATAATATTCATGCTAAATATATTGAGAATAAAAGTCCTGAAGACCTTATTCGCTATCAATTACCTACCAAAGGTTCTCCCATTTTAGCAGTTCTTAATACTAGTGAGGATTTTATAAAGGAAAAATTATTTTGGATCATTATAATGTTCAATAGGTAAATTTTTGGACAGATTCTTGAGATGATCACAAGCCTTTGATAACTCAGTTTTTGGATTGGAGGCCTTGTATGGATGACCTTCACCAAGCTAACTGGAGAAAGGTGGTTAACTAATGTTAGTAGCATACTTGTAATTCAAAGGTTGGTAGATATTGAATCTCTATTGATGACTAGCCTATTTGAATTCCAGAAAGGGAAAGACAAGATATCCAATGCACCCTTCATATGAGATCTCTCTCTTGGTCCCATGAAAAAGATTTTTTTGGATGGAACAACACTACTAAGGGTGAGTGTTCAATTGCTAAAGGTTATTTGGCCTTATACCATAATAATCCCAACCAATCATCTAACATATTTTCTCAGTTGTGGGATCAAAAGCTCTGGCCCAAGGTGAGGTTCTTTACTTGGCTTTTATTGCATCGTAGGGTGCTTCCTAGTGAGCAACTTATAAATCATGGTTTGCATGGCCCTTTTAGATATGAAATGTGTGGAGAGAATGTGGAAACTCTCAGCCATATTTTTATTGAGTGTACTTTAGCCTCTAATATATGGAGGAGAATGGCCACTTTACTTGGCTTACAGTGGTCCAATTTTTTTACTTTTGAATAACTTTGGAGGGATTGGCCTAAACAAGAGGGTGTTGATCATTTTATTAGGTAGTTAGTTTGGATGGGTTCTACCATTCTTCTTTGGAATACCTGGAATGAAAGAAACAACCAGATTTTTAATCAAGATAGGAAGGATATTCACTATATATGGCAAAATAACATTGCCAACTTAGTTGAATCAGTCCAACAACTCCTTAATCACCCCCAAAAGTCCCACCAAAGATGGGATCAAGTGATGCAAATATTGAAGATTAACTCTTCTAAGGAAAAACAACTTAAAGGGAATATGAGTAATTGCAATATGGATAGAACAAGGAATTGGCAACCTCCTCCTAAGGATTTTGGAAAATTCAATACTGATGGAGCCTCTAGAGAGAACCTTGGAAAAGCTAGTGTGGAAGGAATTGGTAGACTTTCATATGACTCCCTGGTTTTTACTTTTGCTAAGAATATGAGTATTCTATCCAATAACCTTGTTGAGGGGTATGGTATCCTTAGAGGCCTTCAAGAGGCTACTAAGGTTGGATGGGAAAAGGTTCTAGTTGAGTCCGACTCTCAACTCATGATTAATATTTTGAAGACTCCTTCTAAGAATCATAAGGTTGATTGGAGAATAAAAAGAATTATTGAGAAGATTCGGTTAATCCAGATGGGGTTTTTGAAATTTGATTACAATCATGTGGTCAGAGATTAGAACAAGAGTTTTGATTCTTTAGCTAATTGGGCTTTGGATAAATATGATCTTACTTGCTACGACCACCCTTATAGATGGTGGGCTTCACAAATAAGGGAAACTCTTATTTCTATCATTTCTTTGGGTGGCTCTAGTTCTAGAGGTACCTAGTTTCTTCTTGCTTTATTTTTGCTTCTCTTTGGTTCGATCAGGGTATTTTTGTTCGCTGTCTCAAACTAATATTTCTTTTGTTTCCTCTGTTGATTCTTACCTTAAAAGTCTTTTGGTCCAAAAAGGTCATTGTTGTGTTCAGTTTTTTCTTTTTTCTTTTTTTGTTTAGTTTTTTGAGGTATGTATTTTTTTGTTTTGTTTTGTTTTTATGTTTTTGTTGTTTTGTTTTGTTTTTTGTTGTTTTGTGTTTTTTGTTATTGTTCTTGTGTTTTTATTTTTCTTGTTCTTGTATTTATGTATATTTGTGTTAATTGGTGTTTTTGTGTTTTCTATGTTTTTCTTTTTGTTTGTTGTTTGTTTTTGGTTGTTTTTTTTTATTGTTTTTTTTTCATGTTTTTGTTGGTTTTGTCTTTGTACTGTTCTGTTGTTTTTGTCACGTTTGTGTTTTGTTATGTTGTTCTTGTATTTGTTTTGTGTGATTCATGTTGTATATTTTTTAATCTTATTGTGTGTGTTTTTGGTTGTGCTTTATCTTTTTGACACACTCAAGGAGCATGTTTTTTTTAATCTTATTGTGTGTTTATGTTTGTGTGTTCTTGTCTTTTATTGTTTCAGGTTTGCTTCTTAAGTATGTCAAAGGTGGTAGGCCAAGTGCGAGCCCCAGGTGATTTTTGCGGAAGAGATACCCTTGCCTCCTTGGGTCTTACCCAAAAATGGCATCCCTTCTAGGATGTTTTCCAAAAAAAAAATACTAACTTCTGATGATGCACACTTTTTAATATCACTTTGTTTCTTTGTTTGCTTTCTCTTTGCTTTTCTCATGTTGTCTAATGATGTGAACACTTCTCTTTGTAGCCTTTGGATTTTGTTTTCTTCAACACAATGGTTTTTAATTTTTTCCCACAATTTTTTTTTATGCAAAATTTGTTTAATAAGTAAGGTGTTACTCAATTTACAATTTTCTCTTGCAAAGATACGAAACCCTTAAACTTTTAACTTTTTTCAAATATCATCTTTCTCTCATAAGAATACCATTTTTTTCAATAAATTCCCAATACCTTATAAATACCTTATAGCTCCCTATTATTTTAAGAGAAAATTCTAACTTATAACTCCCTAAATTAAATTCACTATAGTTTGAATTTTTTTTAATTTTAATTATAGGAAAAATATTTTCTCAACCCTCCTTTTTAATTTTCTTATTGAAATAATATCCTTAAAAAAAATTCCTTTAACCCTCATTTTTAAATTTCTTATTGAAATAATATCCTTAAAAAAATCCTTCTTATAATAATTTATCCTCCATAAGAATTGAACTTGTGAATTTCTAGTATTTTAAACTGGTTTGCAATAACGAACAATCCCGCTATGCATTTAAAGTTTTAAGAAATATAAAATTTGTTAAATTAGTACCTTGTGCCTTGAATTCCTATGTCCTATGGATTCTGCTATTAAGAATCACTATGTAATAGAGACTGGAGTGAACTTTTCTACTAAATCTTCATAGTATTCACTACTTAGCAATAGAGGTTATGTATGTTTAGCTTAAACTATTCACAAACAAATATCATTCCCCTTTTTAAAAAGAAGAAAAAATTGCTCATAAAAATAAATGCATTATAATGCCTTATAATTTTAAAAAATCTTGGTACCAAGGTAGGCAATGGATTTCTTTTGAGGAAGGGGGTGGATTTTCTAAAGCAAACGATAGATTTTTTGAAGCAAGCAGAGAGATTAAAAAATAAATAAAGTAGGTGATAGAGACCAAACCCTAGTGTGAGAAGGCAAGTAAAAATTTTATTATTAAGTAAGGGGTAGATTTTTAAAGTAGACGACAAGGCAACCAATAGATTTTTTGAAGTAGACAAAGAAAAAAAATGAAGCAAGTGATGAAGATCAGACCTTAGTGTGAGGAGGCAAACAACAAATTTTTTAAAGCAGGCATATAGTTTAAACAAAAAAATGAAGTGGTGGAGATCAAACCCTAGTGTGAGGAGGATAAAAAATAGAGGGTTTTCTATTGGTGATTGTAGGAGATAGGGCTTGGGAAATTATTTTTAGTGAGGGTTTGAAGATAAGACAATGCCATCATCGAGTTCACAAAAAATGAGGCCATTTCAATAGACAATGTCATTGCCAAGTCCACAATAGATGGGGTCATTATAGCATATAATGTCATTATTGGGTTCATAATAGAAAGGACCGTCATAGCAGACGGTGCCATCATTGGCTTCAAAATAGGTAACATCATCCTAGGATACAACACCATCATTTATTTTGGATGAAGTCATAGCTCAATTAAAATTCATAAATGAGAGGAATTAGGGGAGGCCAAGGAAGTAAGTCCTAGATGATAACACAGTATTGGTAGGGCCACTAAAAATATCGAGGATGGGGATATTATAATCATAAAAGCATTTCAGAGGGTGATCGTCAGGATCTGAGAAAAATATCAATTGCTAACACTCAAGAAAATGAGGTTCTCATCATTGGGATTTGGTCAATAGAGCCAATAAGGAGAGGGAAGGATGGAAATTTTAAAAATCAATTTGATAGGAACTCTCAACCAGTGCATACTCTACCCACTGATCACTAACAATGGCAAGACAACTAAGTCAATTATGAATGAAGATGCAGTATACTATAGTGAAGATGTTGGAAAATTACCATTGGTAAAAGGTTAAAAAGAGTATTTTACCTTGGGTAAGTTTACTTACCTTTTACCTTACCTAGATGACAGTTGGACGGCAACATCTTTGGGCAGCAAGAGAGTTTTAATTTAATTTCTTCTCCCTTCCCTTAACTTCTCCTATTCCCCCCTTTTCTCTAGTATGGTTATTTTGTGTTTATTTAAATCATTTGTAACCTAATATTCAATTTAATGGTTAATGCAAGTTTTACCTTTGCATCGAATAGCTCACCTCTCACATTTGGTATCAGAGCCGAGAGCCGAGAGCGGCTCGAATCCCAAGGCGATGGGGCCCATAGTTCGAGGCGACAACATAGATCCCGAGGCAACCCGTAGGAACCGAGGTGGCCCGCAAGAGAAGATCAGCATGATTCCCGAGGTGCTGGTGGAGCTAGACATGACAGGCATAGGTAGACACGTGGCCCGAGGTGATTCATTAACGAGGTGGCACGCGGCTTGAGGTGGCACGTTGGAGAGGGTGACACGTGGCCCGAGGTGGTTCGTTGGAGAGGCCACCTATGCGTGGCCTGAGGTGACCTACGTGCGGTACATGGCAAAAGGATCACGTAGCCTACGGATTTCTCGTAGGCAATCAAAGCACATATAGTGCTTTGCTTTTTTTAAAGAGCATCAACATCGTCGCATCGATGATGTGGGACTATTAAGTCCCAAATAAAAAAATTTGCTTCACGCCGAAGCGCGAAGCCAAAATATTGCTTTGCATTCGACGCAAATGCAATAAAGGCAGGGAGCCAGCTAGTACTCCCGAATCTGCCTGGTAGCACAACGGCTACCCTTTGCCTTGACGCCCACGAGCTCGCACGGTCGACCTCGATGAGGTCAAAAGTTTTTTTTTTTAAAGAAAATTTCTTTAAAAAACCTTTAAGGTAATTTAAATTTTTTTGAAAGGTTTTATTTATCATTTGAGTTGATGATTGACATTTCCTAAGAGGAAATAGTTGTAAAAAAAAAATTTACGCTTTAAGAGGTAAAAAAAAAATTAGTAAAATTTCCTAAGAGGAAATCTTTGTAAAAGAAAATTTCTAGGAAATTTTCTTAAATGATAAGATCGGAAGGATGTTACCAAGAACTTTGTAGTTTGTTACTGAGAACAAACGTTGAAAGCTTTGATGAGCACGTGAGAACACTAGGCATAAATTCAGTATTTTTACAATTGTAAAACGTGGTTATTGCACAACAGAGAAATCCTGATCTAGGATACGAAGCAGATTCAAAAGATAACTCCTTTGGGAGCAGATATGAACAATCCGACACAATGGAGATTGCTCCACAAGGATCTTAATATACTCATTATTGTAATTTAGTTGAAATCCTACAACATCCTTCTCCTTCAAAGATGCACAGAAAAATAACTCTTTTGCCTTATACCATCTTTAAGCGGCATTAGATCCAAGTATCTTTCCTAGAATTGCATCTTACTTAACTGCCACATATGCATGGAATGCCTTGAAAGAAGGATTCCAAGGAAGTGATAAAGTGAAGCAAGTCAGGCTTCAGACCTTAAAAAGAGATTTTGAAAATCTCATAATGAAGGAAAATGAAAGAGTCGGTGACTACTGTGTACGAGTCAAAGCAATAGTTGATATGATGCAAACTTTAGGTGATGACACAAAAGTTGAAACAATTGTGAAGAAAGTGTTGAGAAAACTTCTTCCTAAGTGGAATCACATTGCCATCATAATTGAAAAATCAAAATACCTTTCTACTCTTACATTTGATAGTTTGATTGGATCATTAACATCACATGAAGAGAGACTTCAAGGAGCACCTTCAACAAGCTATGGAGGTGATGACAAAGCCTTCACTTCGAACGAAGCTGCAAGATGAGGACAAGGAAGAGGTCGAGGCAGAGGACAACAACAAAGAGGCAAAGGCCAAAGCAACTCCTACAGAGGAGGAAATCAAAACAGAGGAGCCAATCAGAACCAAAGCGGCAATGCAGGCCGTGGAAATCAAGGACGAGGAAGTAACAAGACTAAAACAACTTGTTTCAATTATGGGAAACAAGGACACTTCGCTCGTGACTGCTGGTCAAAGTCTTCAAAAGATCAAAGCAATCAATATGGCTCATTCTACGAAGAAGAAGAAGGTCCATCAAATATTTTTCTCTCTTATGGACAGTCAGATCAAAATCTTAAAGATACATGGATTTTGGATACTTGGTTGCTCCAACCACATGAGTGGCAAAGAAAATCTCTTTGCTACATTAGATTCAAATTACAAATCCCATGTTAAGTTAGGGGATAATAAATCTTTGTAAGTTGAAGGCATTGGAGCTATGGAAGTTCCAACAAAAGAAGGCCTTAAAAAAGTGAATGACATATACTATACTCCATAGCTACAACACAATTTGTTAAGTGTTGGCCAAATGATGGAGAAGCATTACAAATTAGTTTTTGATGAAAGAAAATGTACAATCCTTGATAAAAACAATTGTAATAGAGTCATCACAGAAATACCTATGACAAAGAATAGGTTATTCCCTCTAAAATTTGGTGAGCCAGGGGGAGCTCAACTTGCAAACATTGCTTTTACAAATCCAAGTGTATTGTGGCACTTGAGATATGGTCACCTCAATTCCGCTAGCTTGAAAATGTTAACATCATAAGCTATGGTGACAGGACTACCAAAAATTCAAGAACATAAGAAGGTATGCGAAGCATGTGCTTTGGGAAAGCACTCCAGAACGAAGTTTCCAAGAGGCCAAACATGGAGAGCAAGCTATCCTCTTTAGCTAGTACATTCGGACATCTGTGGTCCAATGCAAACAAAAAGCCTTGGAAACAATTCTTATTTTCTAACATTCATAGATGATTATTCTAGAATGTGCTGGATCTATTTTTTGAAACACAAATATGAAGCATTTGATTGCTTCATAGACTTCAGAAATAATGTAGAAAAGCAATGTGACTACTATGTCAAATGTCTTCGCACTGATAGAGGAGGAGAGTACTCAAATGAATTTTTAAATTATTGTAAGAAAAATGGGATAAAAAGGCAGTTCACCACTACCTATACCCCACAGCAGAATGGTGTGGCCGAGAGAAAGAACCACACCCTTGTTGAAATGGCACGAACGATGCTTCAGACAAAGCATCTAACATACAGCTATTAGGCAGATGCAGTGAGAACTAGTGCATATATTCTAAATAGAAGTCCAACTTCTAGTTTAGATGGTGTCACTCCTTATGAAGGATGGTACGGTAAGAAACCAAATGTCAAACATTTTCAAGTATTTGGTTCTTTAGCTTATGCACACATTCTTGAGGAGAAGAGAAAGAAGCTTAATCCCAAGAGTCAAGCATGTATTTTTGTAGGGTATTGTGAATCGACCAAAGGGTATAGATTGTACAATCCCAAGACACATAAAATAATTATCTCCAAGGATGTAATTTTTGATGAAGGGGGAGAATGGGGTCATAAAAAATTTGTTGATATAGACTCTAATTCGGAAAGTTCCACATTTGTACACCCCAAGAAAAGTAGTGGAAATAGTTCCCCTCCACAAAGTCCATATCAAGAATCTTCATCAAATACATCAAGTGGTACACCAAGTCCAAGAGGGACTCATTTGTTGGCACCCCCAAACTCTCCGAAATGATTTTAGAGATCTGTAAGCGCTCCAAGTCCGATGGATATTGATCTAGTTTCTCAAAGGAAAGAGACAAATAGAGGAAAGTGCATACTACAGAGTCATCCATCTTCTCAAATGTTAGATAGGAATTTCCAACAAAGATACACTAGGAGTCAAGCTAGTGAGATGGACGACATTTTGTCAAGACTTGAAAATCTTCAAATGTCAGGAGATGATGAGTCTCATGAACCAAGGGGTGATGTAGTCAATTATGCTTTGTTGGCTGCTGCACAGCTAGAACCATCTAGCTATGAAAAAGCATGTACTAAAAGTATATGGCAAGATGCCATGGAAGAGGAAATATCCTCAATTAAAAAGAATGATACTTGGGAGCTTGTGAAGCTTCCCAAGGGAAAAAAATGTGTTGGATGTAAATGGGTCTATAAGACCAAATTCAATGTTGATGGAAGCATTGAAAGGCACAAGGCAAGATTAGTAGCAAATGGTTTTACTCAGAAATATGGAATAGATTATGAGGAAACCTTTGCTCCAGTTGCTCAACAAGAAACAATCAAAACTGTTCTTTCCTTGGCAGCCCATAAAGGATGGAACATTCAACACATGGATGTGAAAAGTGCATTTTTAAATGGATACCTAAAAGAAGAGGTGTATGTTAAACAACCTCAAGGTTTCCAAGAACAAGGAAAATAGAACCTTGTTTATAAATTGAAAAAAGCACTTTATGGCCTCAAGCAAGCACCACGAGCGTGGTACTCACGAATTGACGACTATTTCAACGAGTATGGTTTCACAAAAAGCAAGAGTGAACCAACTCTATACTACCCGAAGAATGGAGTAGATATCCTCATAGTTTGTTTATATGTGGATGATCTAATATTTATGGGTAGTAATAATAAAATGAATATGGAGTTCAAAAACTCCATGATGAATCAGTTTGAGATGAAGGATCTCGAATTAATGAGATACTTCCTAGGAATGGAAGTACATCAGTCAAAGAATGGGATCTTCATATGTCAACAAAAATATGCTCATGACATGATCAAGAAATTTGCTATGCAGCAGTGCAAATCAGTTGCAACACCAACAGGACATGGAATCCAGCTAAGCAAAGATGATGGAGCACCAAAAGTTGACATGACCAATTTTAGAAGCATGGTTGGGAGTTTAATGTTTCTCACCAACACTAGGCCAGATATACAGTATGTTGTTTCTCTAGTATCAAGGTTTATGGCATGCCCATCCGAGCTGCATCTTCAAGCAACCAAACAAATTTTATGATATGTAAAAGGTACATTGGATTTTGGAATCCATTACCACAAGTCTAACTCTATGAAGTTAGTTGGTTATAGTGACAGTGATTGGGGAAGTAATATAGATGACAGAAAATCTACATCAAGGAACTGTTTTAGTCTAGGTTCAGGACTAATAACTTGGAGTTCCAAGAAGCAATCTGTTGTAGCATTATCATCTACGAAGCTGAGTATATAGCCATTACCCATGCTAGTACTCAAATCCTCTGGTTGAGGAAAATCCTTGAAGAGATTGGCAAAAAACAAATTGGTCCAACCAAACTGAATTGTGATAATATTAGTACCATACAGTTGGCATATAATCCGATCCACCACAAAAGGTCAAAACATTTTGATATGAAGTATCACTTCATAAGAGATATGGTGGAACAACATATAGTTGAGCTTCAATACTGTAGCACTTTGGATAATCTAGCAGACATCTTCACCAAAGGCATGGCTAAAGCTCAATTTATAAAGTTGAGAGACTGTATAGTCAGTCCTCTCAACTTTAAGGGGGAGAATGTTGGAAAATTACCATTGGTAAAAGGTTAAAAAGAGTATTTTACCTTGGGTAAGTTTACTTACCTTTTACCTTACCTGGACGACAGCATCTTTGGGCGGCAAGAGAGTTTTAATTTAATTTCTTCTCCCTTCCCTTAACTTCTCCTATTCCCCCCTTTTCTCTAGTATGGTTATTTTATGTTTATTTAAATCATTTGTAGTCCAATATTCAAGTTAATGGTTAATGCAAGTTTTACCTTTGCATCGAATAGCTCACCTCTCACGAAAGAGCCTAAGGAATATTTGAAGGCCTCAATTTTTTCTCTAAGGAAGAACTTTTTGACTTGTGGTATAAGGGGTACAAAGAACGTGGAGGACTTGACTCAAACTCATGTTTGTTGATCCATTCAGTTTCAAGTCCTGAACATAGGGTATACAAGGGGGACAATGAAGAAATGGAAGTTCTGCCAAATAAACAAGAGGAAGCACTAAAGGGCAGTCTAACAAAATTAGAAGATAAAAAAATTGAGAGAAAAACAAAAAACAAAAAAAAGACATTGTATACGGTTGCAGAAGGAACTAGTCTAAATGGTTGTAGGTGAGGATCTAATTCTAGAGCAAATTTTATCACTAAAGGACAATGCTTTGGTAGGAATATTTATGGGCCAGTCCATGAAACCAAAAATCTACAACATTGGATCAAAAATAACTGGTTGAAAGTTCTAGGCTATACTCCTACATTAAATGTGGTGATGAAGGGTTGGATGGTTTTTGTCTTCCAAAAGGTAGAAGATGCTAGAATAAAAAAAAAATGAAAGATGGAGTTGGGGGCTCAATGATATTTTTCCAAATTTTTGAAGAGAAATTTTGGAAGGCAAAGGGGATACCTAAGAATTGAAACACTTCCTCATTCTATATTCATCTCTAGGGAAACTGAATCAACCAATTTGGAAGAGGAGATATAGATTGTCAAAAATAGAGAGTCTTTCACCATTGGATATTGGAACTAGAGGTAAGATCAAAAGTATCCAAACAATGAATAGCCTAAGTGAAGGACTCTTCATTTTTTAGGTAATATGAGAAAAGAGTCATCTACAAAGTGCCCATTGATCATTTGGGCTTGATTTTTGGGAAGGGAAATACCCTTCACAAGGCCCAAATTGGCTTTATGAGCCAAGAGATAACTAAAACCTTCAACTACAATGACATAGAGAGAGGGGGCAAGAGGAAAACCTTATCTGATTGAGAAAAAATGTCCAATAGCCTCTAATTGAGTTTTGTAAATATGAAACCATTATCAAAACCTATGGCTTTGAGCATGGAAAGAATGAAGTGCCACTCAATGCAATCATAGGCTTTCTTGAAGTCAATTTTGAGAAAAATGGTTGGTTGGTTGGATTTTTTGGCCCATTCCATTCCCTCCCAAACAACCAAGACATTATCTAAAATATATCTACTTTTGATGAAACTTGTTTTCTCTAGTCTGATGATGGTAGGAAGAAAACAGTGTAGACGCAAGGCTAAGGCTTTGGCAATGATATTGTAGAAATTTTGAGAAGGGTTATTGGACACTAATTGGTGATCAACTTAGGATTTCCAGCCTTTGGAATAAATTTTATATTACCCTTGTTAATTTTTGGTCCAAGAGAGCCATTTGTCAAAGCTTGTTGATAAAATTAGACCAGATCAGGACCTACAAGGTCCTAAAGGGCTTTGTAAAATTCACAAGGAAATCCATCTAGCCTTTATCATTAGCCATTGAGAGAAGGCCTCATAAAAATCCTTAAGCAAGAGTGGTCAATCATATGCAACTCTCTAAACATTAGAGAGTTTGTTGGGAACCACAACAAGACAATCCTAGAGAGCTTGCTCCCTTTGGTTTGAAGGCTCTTGTGAGGTAAAGACATACATGTAGTTTTGAAAAAAGGCTTGTGTACCCTTTGGTAAGGTGGCAATTCAAAACCCAGCATCTTAAATAACCCTGATGCAAGTGTTGTAATAATGGGGCCGAAGATGTTGAAAAAATTCCTTAGAGGTCATGTCTCCAATTTTGAGCCAATGCATTCTAGTCTTGATCTAAGCTCCCCCAGGATCATAAATTTTAACCAACATAAGTTAATGAATAAATCATACCACATGCTATTATTGAGAAATGTAGCTCGAACAGGAAATTCTTGCACAAGATTCAGTATGAACGTGTTAGAAGTGGTCCGATACATTTTGAATTCTATTTTGAAATTCACTTAAGTGATTTTCTATTTTCAAATTCACTTAAGTGATTCTATTTCGTAATTCACTTAAGTGATTTTCTATTTTGAAATTCACTAAGTGATTTTCTATTTCAACCATACATCTCAAGATGAGATGAGATGTAATATTAGGGTTAGAGATATTAGGGTTACCTTTTCAAGGATAAAAGAATAAGTTTAAGAGTGTTTTACACACAGAAATAAAATAAGGTGAATATATTTTTGAATAACTACAAGCTTAGGATGAGAATAACAGTGAAATTGTTGGCCAAAAAGGTAGCAAGAGAGCAGGATGTCCTATTGTAGTTGTAGCCTCCTTTATTTTGTAATATTTTAGGTTTAGAAATATATTTAACTTCTTTTGTTCACGTGTATTTTTCTAGCCATTTGTGTGATTGTTGCATGTTTAAATAAATTAATTTTAAATCTGATTTATTGTAAAATAACATAGGACAACAATTATCTAGGGTTAAGAAAATTTACATGGTATCCAAGCTAGGTTATGTGATTGAGATCCTCAAGGGTTTACAACAATAGATCATTGTTGGATATTAAAAAATAGTAGTTAGGGTGTTTCATATTTTTTGCTTGAAGGACTAAGATTATTTGCAAGATAGTTTTTTGAGTCATTCATATTATATCTAAAAGTTTGTGCAGTAGATCTCAAAGATGGCAGTAGCTAGCCTCATATTTGAGGATAGATTGGAAGGTACCTCCAATTTCTTACCCTGGAAAGTTAGGGTAATGTTCTTATTGGAAGAGAATGATCTCTAGGATATTGTCAAGGATGATGTGACTCTACCTACAAATCCACAACAATTGGCAGCTCACAAAAATAAGGAAGTGAAGGCCAAGCAGATGATCTTGGATGCAGTGAAGGATCACCTGATTCCTCACATATCCGAGAAGACTAAGACAAAGGAGATGTTTGATGCCCTGGTTAGCCTCTACCAGAGCAAGAACATAAATAAGAAGATGATATTGTGGAACAAAATCAGATCTATGAAGATGACCAGATCTGACACCGTTACCAATTACATGATGAAGATCATGCAAATTCGTGATCAACTGACAGTAGTTGGGGAGAAGGTTGAAGACACAAAGTTGGTTAACGTGGCACTTAATAGTTTCTTAGCTTCATGGGAACCATTTTTCAAAGGTATTTATGCTCATGATCACCTTCCCACCTTTGAGAAACTATGGGATGATTTCATCGAGGAGACTCGAATGGAATAAAAGGCCAACAAGAAAGGTGGTGACGATAACATAGATCTCTTTAGGTAAACCAAGAAGGGTAGAGATAAAGGACCCAGTAAGAGTAAGGTAAAGAATGAGGAGTTTACCTCACAGTCAAGGAATAAGGACTTGAGCAAGATCAAGTGCTTCATTTTTCATAAGCATGACCATTATGCATCATAGTGTCCAAACAAGAAGAGCAAAGGGAAGCAACAACAGACATAGGTAGCAACCTCTATAAAAAACTCAGATGAGCAAGTTTGCTACAAAATTTGAGAAGGATTTCTCATTGGTCTCTTGCCTTTCTACCAACACATTTTTGAGGGATTCTTGGTATGTGGATAGTGGGGCATCTAGGCACATGATATAATATCGATAGTGTTTTACCAATCTACAAGAGCAAGACTCAGGGATTTAGGTTAAGCTTGGTCATGATGTTAAGTATCTAGTTGAAGAAATTGGTAACATTCTTTTTTGAATCCAGTTAGGGAACTCTTTAGACTTTGATGATGTTTTTTTTATTCCAAGTCTTAGGAAGAACTTGCTTTTAGTTTTGATTATGGAGGATAAGGGTTATGCAGTGGAGTTCAAGAACCAACATGTCCTTATTAGACCAAAATAATCTAGCCTAGAAATAACACAAGTGATAGGGGTTAGAGAAGGAAGTATATACATGTTACAGGGTGAACCTTTGCAAGCCCTATTTCATAGCAATAACAACTTATATGAGTTGTGGCACAAGAGGATGGGGCACTTGTATCATAGGACATATGTGGGAGATAGTTACAGGTCTTCTAGAGTTCAGCATTGAGCAAAAAGGAGTATGTAGAGGGTGCACACTTGGCAAGCATGCCAAGGTAGATTTCCCAAACAACGAGCATAGGTCTAATGAGATACTAAATCTAGTACATTCTGATGTTTATGGACCAATGTCAGTAGCATCAAGTTCAAATAGTATGTACTATATTTCCTTTATTGATGGGTTCTATCACAAGATATGAATCTACTTCTTAAATACCAAGGATGAAGTCTTTAGTAGGTTTCAAAAGTTCAAAGCTCTAGTTGAGAATAAAAAAAAGAAGAAGATCAAGGTCTTGATATCAGACAATGGGAGTGAATATACCTGCAAGGAGTTTGATAGTTTTTGCAAGTAGGTAGAAATTAAGATGGAGCTTACTGTTTGATACAACCCACAATAGAAATGGGGTTGCACAATGAAAGAATCGATCCATCATAGGGGTTGCTAGGTCCATGATTCATGACTAGGATTTGTCGATGTTTATTTGGGCAAAAACATGTAACATCGTAGTCTACATCCAAAATAGATGTCCTCACAAGATCTTGGAAGACAAGACACCATAGGAGGCATTCACTGGTGTAAAACCAGAGGTGAATCATTTATGCATCTTTGGATGTCCATTTTATATCCATGTTTTAGTAGAGAAAAGAACCAAGTTAGATCCCTCCAGTAGGAAGGATTTATTTGTAGGTTACAATGAAAATTTAAAAGCTTACAGAGTTTATATTCTAGAGAAGATGAAGACAATAGTGAGCAGGGATGTAAAGTTTGAGGAGGACATCGCATCCAAGAATTCCAATGAGCCTATTCTAGTGATAGAGAATGAGGAGTAGAAAGCTCTGAAGGTTGAGCCAGGGTCACCAAAGACACTAGTGATTTCCATTTCAGGACAACCTTCAAGTGAGGAGGATGATACATTAGCCCCTTCCAATTCTATCAAGATACCTCGTTCGCTTACACAAACATTTAGGTATGCTTAAGAGTATGTTGAGTCTCCTAGCAACATGATTAGGGAGAGCGAACCTCCAAGGAAGTTTTCAAACTATATGGCATTGATGAGTAACATCATAAATTCAGATTCTTCAAAATTTTAGGAGGCAACAAACCAACAAGTTTTGCGAAATGCCATGGTGGAGGAGTACACCTCCATCATGAAGAATGATTTTTGGGACATAGTGTCAAGATCATAGGGGAAGTTAATTGTGAGTTCTAGGTGGCTCTACAAAATTAAGCATGTTGTAGATGGAAATATCGAGAAGTTCAAGGTAAGGTTTGTGGTGAGAGGGTTCTCCTAAAAATAGGGAGTGGACTATGAGGAGACTTTTGCTCTAGTCACTAGATACACTTCCATTAGAGTAGTTATATCTTTAGCTTCATCTATGGGATGACGAATTCATCAAATGTATGTGAAGACAACTTTCCTTAATAGGATCATTGAGGAAGAAGTGTACATAGAGTAGTATCAGTACTTTGAGGTAAATGGGAAGGATTCCCATGTTTGTAGGTTGAAGAAAGCCTTATATGGACTCAAACAGGCACCAAGAGCATGGTATTCCAAGATAGATAGATACTTGTAGAGTGTGGCCTTTGCTAAAATTGATGCAGATCCTAATCTATATTAAATATTTGTTGGGATTGATCTACTCATTTTGGTGCTATATGTAGATGACTTGTTTCTTACAGGTGCAGAGAAGCTCATTACATGGTGCAAAGCAGATATGGTGGTTGAGTTTGATATGGAAATTGACATGATGCATTACTTCTTGGGTTTTGAGGTTTGGCAAAGATCGGGGGAGATATTCCTTGGGTAAGGTAAGTATGTAGTTTAGATCTTGAAGAGGCTTCAAATGGAGACTACAAACCTATGGCCACACCCATGATCACTAATCTAAAGAAGGTGATAAATTTAGATTCATAATTGGTGGATCCTACGTTGTACAAGTAGTTTTATAGGATCCTTGATCTATTTGGTCAACACTAGACCATATATATATTTTGTAGTGAACACTTTAAGTCAGTTCATAGTGGAGCCAAGGCAGGAGCATTGGGTAGCAGCAAAACATATGCTCAAATACTTGAGGGGTACGATGGAGTATGGTCTGAGATATCTTGGAGATGGTGAAGTGAAGTAAGAGTATACAAACTCAGATCGGGCAAGCAGTATAGCAGACAGGAAGAGCACCTCAAGGTGTTGCTTTAGCTTGGGATCATGTATGATATCCTGATTTAGCAGTAATCTGACTTTTGTGGCACTTATCTCAACAAATATTGAATACATAGCAACCAATATTGCTAGTTGTGAGACCATTTGACTTCACAAGTTGCTTATAGTATTGATTGATTAAGAGGTGGATCCCATGGTGATATACTGTGATAATCAAAGTTGTATCAAACTCTCAAAGAATATAGTATTTCATGACAAGTCCAAACACATAAACATCAAATATCACTTCATACGAGATAGTATTTAGAAGGGAGTCATAAAGCTCTAGTATATTCCCACATATCAACAAGTAGCTAATATTCTAACCAAGCCCTTAGTGAAAGGGAAGTTTGAAGTATTCAAAGATAAACTTGGATTGATGTATAATTCCTTCCTCGCTAAGAGGGAGTGTTGAGAAATGTAGCTCAAACATGAACTTCTTGCACAGGCTTCAGTATGAACATTCTAGAAGTGGTTCGAGATATTTTGAATTCTATTTTGTAATTCACTTAAGTGATTCTATTTTGAAATTCACTTAAGTGATTCTATTTTGAAATTCACTTAAGTGATTTTCTATTTTTGAAATTCACTTAAATGATTCTATTGTGTAATTCACTTAAATTATTCTATTTTGTAATTCACTTAAGTGATTTTCTATTTTTAACCATACATCTCAAGATGAGATGAGATTTAATCTTAGGGTTAGAGATATTAGGGTTATATTTTCAAGGATAAAAGGAGAAGATCAAGAGTATTTTACACACAAAAAGAAAAGAAGGTGAACAGATTTATGAAAGAGAACTGCAAGCTTAGGAGGAGAAGAACAGTGAAATTATTGATCAGAAAGGCAGCAAGAGAGCAGGGTGTCCTACTATAGCTGTAGCCTCTTTTATTTTATAATATTTCAAGTTTAGAAATATATTTAACTTTCATTGTTCACACTGTTTATTTTTCTAGCCATCTATGTGACTGTTGCATTTTTAAATAAATTAATTTTAGATCTAATTTATTTTAAGATAACATAGGACATCAGTTATCTAGGATTAGAAAAATTTCTAGCTATTGGAGATCATGATTAAAAGGGTAAGACTCAAGCTTTTGAGAAACTTGAACCAATTATTGTTTAATAGCAGCATTGGAACTACACCTAAATTTGGCAACATGTTTTCCAAGAGATCTAAGAAAGGAGGTCATTCTATGGATGATGTTTGACCACCATTCAACCCAACCATTGGGACCATAAATATAAGGAACCAAGTTCTATATCCTCCTAATACATACAAGAAAGGTGGGATGGCAAATAAATGAGGTATTTAGAAAGAACTATGAGGTGAACTGGGAAGGAGGGGAGGTGGATATTTCAATGGAGAAAAAGATGGGGGAATGATCAGAGAGGATGACATCAAGAAGAGCCTATATGAAAGGAGTGGAAAAAATAATTGATAATATTTTAATATAACACACATAAAAGTAAAATTAACAATATAAGGTTTCATTAAAATCATAATATTATAAGAATAACCTAGGTAGGTATGGGGCAGGGAGGAGCACTTTCCTTAAATAAAAATCATAAGATCGCTTTCAAGGCTAGGTTTAGGGGAAGGCACAAATAATATGGTAGAATGAAAAGCATTGATCCTCTTGATGAGAATAGTAGTGGAGCAAGGAATTACAACTTTACAGATTTATGGAGATTCAAAATTAGTGATAAGTTGGGTTGTAGATCATGTTGAGATGAAAAACTTGCTCCTCGGTCATTTTTATAAGCAAGTGAAATTATCATAATCTTAAATAACCATCCCTAAATGTAGAAGCAAATGGTCTTTCAAAAGATGGTTTGAACCTTCTAGTAGACACTTGGTAGAGGGAATAAGTGGTTAGAGGACTTAGGGTTTCCTCACAATCCTCCTCTTATTAAGGATCATATCAAATATCTATTAATAGCAAAAAAAAGGTTTTGAAATGGATCTTTACCATTATTTTATAAATAGATAGGCTTCAAAATAACGTTAGTTTTTGAAATTGAAATCTGAGTCCTCAATTTTAAAACTCAAACAAAAATTATTCGAGAACTATGAATAATTAAGAAATTACTTTTACTTTTCACTTGTCTTTGGATTGCAAACTAACTATAAATTATTATAACAAAAAAAATCAAATACTCTTCTCAATTTAATTTAAATCCACTCATAAATATTATATAACGAAAATTCTTAAAAATACTTTATACTTATAACATTATAATTTTTTTTTCGAATTTTATCAATATCTAGCTTTTTCTTAAATAATATTCTCTTAATCATAAAAGTATATTTCCATGTAACTATGGATTGTTATAATTTTAAACTAAGCATACTATTATTAGGTACATCAATGATGAGGACTCTTACACTCTAATTATATCTTAGAATTTTTTTGTAGCTTGTTTGCAAAGGTAGTAGTCTAATTTGAATCTTTTGAGTGCCCCTCAGACCGAAGATGATGGTATTATTCTCGAGCAACTGGTGGTCTCCTTCACGTCGGGTCAATAATAACGAAGCACAATAAGTCTAGTGGAAGCAACCCATATAATTTAAACCTGCACTTATCAATTACTAGAAATAATATAGCTTGTGATCAACTCTTTTATATACCAAAAAAAAAAATTAGACCATGCACTTAAACCTGCACTTATCATTTAGACCATGCAATATAGATTCTAATCTCTTCCATATGAAACCATAATTTTCTTTTCCTGTAGTACACAGGACAACTTTGGAGTGATTGGAGCATATAAACAATTTAAGTGGGTAAAACTAGGAAGGCTTTTGTTGTTTTGGTGATTTCGGTAGGTGGTGGAGACTTCGTACCATAATTTAATATAATAATAAATCTTAAATGTTATTTAATTTTTTTAAAACTTAACCATAAACCTTCAGAGTTGACTGACTTCGTCTCATCACCTACACATGATTTTTAATATCTTACAGCATGGGTGTCTTTGCATCAAGTATGCTATGAACATCAAAATCAGATTTCTTCCCTAGTTATAAAAAAAATTCGTCCCACCTATTTTAAAAAAAACTTTACAAGAAAAAATCATTATTTTATTTCCTAACCAGAGACAAAGTAAAATGATTATACTTTGCCTAGAGCCGTGTGCTTTTTATATCATTACGATTTTTTACCGACAAAGAATTACTTTCACGATTTTTCACCGACAATTTTTCACCGACAAAGAATTACTTTCAGTAACTTATTATACACTATATTGTTATTATATTTATATGGCCACCATTAAGTTGGAACCCTCGAAATACTATAGTAAAACTTTTTTCAAGCCGAGTTTATAATTCCGAAGCACCTCTTTCCTTTGACTTTATTGTAGGAAAGGACACTAAAACAAATACCAAACCCTAAACAAAAAGTTCTTAGAATGTTAGTTATCATATTTTATAAAATTCCGGCTAAAAGCTGAACTGTAAACCTTGGATCCAAATATAGGACCTATGATTGCTAACTATAAACCCTGGGACCCAAATACAGAACTTATTCTCTTAATTACGAATAAAGAGTACTAGAAAAAAGCTTAAATGTGATTGAATAAAAATCAATATAATGTTTTGTATTGAATTAACTAATGTAATGGGTTTTACTTTTATTATCGGATATTTAAGGCTGGATATTCTCATCCCTTCATGATTTTTCATAAGGGTGAGAGTTTAGGTTACGAGGCCATGCACACACACCCTCTCACAGAGTGAGAGTTGAGGTTATCAGGCCATGTACACACTCACCCTCTCACACACTCGCCCATGCTACGGTTTGAACCTTGGACCTCGTCCACCTCTCAAAGAAGAGCTAAAACAATCATTACGCTATCCTCCCACAATGAGTAAAATATATGTTTTTTTTACATGTGAAGATGTGTAAAATGTAATTTTTTTGATTAAATCATAAATTGAATACAATATGGTAGTGCATATTTGTAAAATACAAAAATTATATATATATATATATATATATATATATATATATATATTTTTTTTTGATTAAGTTAGTGTGAGAAACCTTTACAACCGACGCTTAAGGTTGAGAGCTAAACTTATTAATAGAGGATTATAACACAACCACACACATGCAACAGTTTGAACCTTGGACCTCCTAAAGAAGAACCAAATCCAAACCGTTACAAATAATAAGATAAAAAAATTTAATTCAAAGGTTTAAAATGATGTATTTATATATAATATTAAAATAAATTAATAAGATTTACTATTTAACTTTATTTATTTTTTATAGAGTTGTATTCTAGAGTCACCATTATATTTGGAGTTTATTCATTTTAAAAAGAGTAGATATTGAGGGGAAAGATAAAAGTCACCGTAATTTGAATGTTAGGGTCTATCCACTTGTTTTAAGGAAAACTAGTGTAGATAACTAGGAAGAAAGTTGGATGTTAGGGAACTTTCAAAGTCACCTTGTTAATAGTTGAATTCTTTATAAAAGAGGAGAATTACATTAAAAAATCATTGTTCTCAGGTTCGGCCTAAGACACGAGAGATAGAAGAAAGAGAATAGAGAATCATCAAAGCTTCCAAAGAATAGAGAAGCAATATAAGTTTCCAAAAAATCAAAAGAATTAAAAAAAAAAAAGAGTGCATTAGAGAATAGAGAACTCAAATAAAATCCAGAGTATTAGAAAGGAAAATAATTATATTGAAGCTTTCTACATGATATATTGAAATATTATTATTTTATATTTTGAGCACTAATTCAACCTAACATTCAAAGTGCAGCTATCAAAGTAGGAAAATGTTTAAAGATGAATATTCAAGTTGAAGTCAAGAGTTGGACTGCAAAATAAAGTAAAGAAAGTGCGGAGTTGAAGTCAAGGGTTGAACTGCAAAAGGAAGTATAAAGAGTGCGGAGTTGAAGTCGAGCCAAACTACAAAAAAAAAAAGTAAAGAAGTGCAGAGTTGAAGTCTAGAGTTAGACTACAAAAGAAAGCAAAGAGAGAAGAGTTGAAGCAAGAGCCAGACTACTAGAGAAGTCGAATTGTCTCAAAGACAACCAGAGGAAAAGAGAAGCTAGGAGAATTAGACTGTTCTCGCAAAGCTAGATGGTCTCATAAAGACACTTAAGAATAAAGGAGAGTTGGGTTGTTCTTCGAAGACAACCAACCAACAAAGTAGCTCATCTAAGAACCAAATCATCTAAGAGTAGACATATAGGAAGCCAAAATTTCAACTAAAGTCAAATCCAACGTTCCAAGCAAACGTCAATGGGTATTACCAACAAAGCTAACGCATTCCAGAGGAACCAATGTTAAACCTGAGCATACATAACAACATGAACATGTCTATTTGGAGCTTAAATATGAAGGGTTTCCAAATATAAAATAATACTTCATATTTTTGAATGAGCGAGATAAAGTTTTGAGAGAAAAAAGAAATATTTCTTCCTACACACCTGCCATTGCATCATCATACTTAGGAGCATTACTCTACAATTATGACGCTCATTTACAACAACGTTCATTAATTTGAAAGCGTTATATGTTGGAAATATTTTTCCAGGTGGAAAAGATAAGTAATATTTTTCTTTTGTTTATTAAAGAAAAAGGTTTTGAAAGGGACCCTCACCCTTTAACAATGAAATCTTCAGCTTATAAAAATAAGACCACCTATACATTGAACCTTTGACTCTCATTGCCCAACTAAAAACTTGTCTAAGTTTACCACAACTGAACTTGAACTTCTAGCCAAGCACAAGAGACCTATATTGCCTAATGCCTTACAAGACACAAGTTGGTGGATCTATTGTTGGATAGCTCCAAGGAGGGCCAAAATAGAGTTAGAATCTGTTGGGCATAAATATTATGTTACTTGATATTTTTAAAGGAGTGGTGGATGGCTCCCCTAAGCTTGAGAGGCTCCTTTATCCTCACAAAAATCGTAATCCTGAATTTATCTTTAAATATTCTCCTATTTCTTTCAATCCATATGCACCATAAAAAGGTTGGGATGAAAATATTCCAAATTTGTTTGTTCTCCTTATCAGGAGGTCTCCATTGGATCCACTAGTCAATAAGATCCTTAGGCATCACCCAACTGAAACCCATAAATCTCAGCCATTAATCCAACACTTCCTGAGAGGAGGAACATATTAAAAAGATATGAGTGAATATTTTTTCATTCCTTTTACAAAGGCAACATTTTCTAGGTCCTTGGAAGCCTCTCTTGCTTAAGTTCTCCTAGGCTAGGATTTTCTTTTGGAACACAAGTCAAGTAAAGATTTTCATTTTGGAAATACATTTGTTATTCAAGATACTCCTCCAGGAAACTTTTGTTTGTCTTTCTAGCATCTGAGTGTAACCACTTTTAACTATATAATATCCCAAAGTTGACCCAACCCATACCAATTGATCTAGTTCCTCTGAATCTAGTATTTGAAAGTACTTTATTTTGGTATGAAATTCTTCTAGCTTGTATCTTAGATTGGTATTTTACATGTCAGTTCTACATATTTTGACTCCTCCCTACTTCACCTTATAGGAGTTGAAGGAGGTGCCCCACTTAGCTTGGAGATTTCTTCTAAGTTCCTCTAAATCTTGGTCTCTATCCAAAGGTCCTAAATCAAGCCAGTTGTCCTCCCAGAAGTTTACTTTAGTTCCTTTCCCTATCCTCTAGTGCGTTCCTCCCTTTATGATGTCTATGCCTTGATAGATATGGTTCCAGATGTTGAGCCACCATGGATTTGGTTATTCTTAAAATTTGTTGTTGGTTCCTCCTCTTGAATTCATTTTATCCTCATGATGTCAGCCCATGGTCTTCCTTTTTCCTAAATGATTCTCCACACCATTTTTGTTGCTAAAGCTTTGTTGAGGGTCTTTATTCTTCTCAGGCCTAATCCTCCATAGGCTTTTGGGAGGCACACCCTTTCCCACTTGACCAAATGGAATCTCTTATGTTCCTCAGTGCCTCTCCACAAGAATTTTTAAATATGGTCTCTATTGCTTCCTCTATATTAGATGGGATCTTGAATAGGAAGAGCATGTAAATTGGGATGCTCTGTAAGGAGGATTGAAGAAGTTGAATTTTTCTTGCTTGGCTGAGAAGGTTTCCTTTCTAGCCTATCAATTTCTTATTGAGTTTGTCAATAACATGGTTCTAGTGGATTGGCTTTATTTGGCCAACTAATAAGGGTATGCCTAGATACGAGGAGGGCAACTCCTCAATTTCACATTCCAATATTTCCTTTATCTTGATTTATCTCAAGGGAGGTGTGTTGCAAAATTAATTTTTTTAAGTAAATACTCTGATAAGATGCCCTTTCGTATCTATTTAGGATGTTTTTTAGAGTTCTAGCTTCCTTCACCGTGGCTTCCCCTAGAAATAGAGTGTCATCCACAAACTAGATGTGAGTTTTATTTGCTACCTTGCTTGTTACTCCTAGCCCTTTGATATAGCCATGTTCCTTCTCTTTTGCTATTGATCTACCCAAAGCCTCTGCCATGATGATGAATAGGGTTGGGGATATTGGATCCCCTTGTCTTAGCCCCTAGAGCTATTGAAGTAGCCCGTAGGAGATCCATTTATTAGAATAGAAAAGGTTGCACTAGAAATGCAACTTTGGATGAGTTTCCTCCACCAAAATGAGAAGCCAAATTTTTCTAGGACCTTGTATAGAAAATTCCAGGATACTCTGTCATAGGCCTTACTTATATCTAGTTTAACAAGCATACATGCTTGTTTATTATTCTCAATAGAGTGGATGGTCTCATGGGCAATCACAATACCGTCAAGAAGTTATATTCCCTTAACAAAAACTTGTTTTTGTTCTAAAATGATGAAAGCTAAGATCTTACGAAGTCTTATTTCTAGAGATTTCATAAGAATTTTGTAACATTGCAGAGACTGATTGGTCTAAAGTCATTTAGGTGGGTGGCTTCTATTTATTTCTTGATCAGAGTGAGGAAGGTATTATTCATGCTTCTTAGAATCTTCCCTTTTATTTGAGATTCTTGGATTACCCCCACTATATCATCTTTAACAATTTTCCAACAATGTTGGAAAAAGTTTGTTGGAAAACCATTTGAACCTGGGGCTTTATCTCTTTTCATTTCAAATAAGGTCATCTTGATTTCCTCTTTTGAAAGTATTTTATTTAGATCTTTGTTCATAGAGGTTGTGACCAGTCTTGGAATGTTTCTTAACACCTCCTCCATATCCTCTTCCTCCTCTGTGTTTGCTTTAAATATTTGTTTGAAAAATCCACTACTTCAATATTGATTGATTCCTTCTCCATAACTTTGTTGTTCTTATTATTGGTGATTTATTTGGTCTTTAATTCTCTTCCATGTTTGATTAGCATGGTATGAAAAACTTTTGTGTTGTTGTTGCCCTCCTTCAACTAGATGGCTCTGGAGTTTTATCTCCAGGGTCTCCTCTTTGGTAAGGTTGGTGTGGTAATCTATCAAGAGATTTTGCTCTACCTTTCTTAGCTCTTCTATATAGCCTTACAATTCAATTCTGCTATTGATGTTGTCAATTCTCAATTCTAGCTCCTCTTTATGTCTAAAAATATTACCAAAATCTTCTTTATTCCATTGCTTCAACTTTTCTTTAAGAATTTTGATTTTACTGGTTAGACAATATATCTTTGTTCCTTTAATTAGGACACTCCACCACTCTTTTATCCTATCATAGAAATCCTTATGTGTCATCCACATCAGCTCAAACATGAAGGGGGATTTTTTATGCCTAACTTCTTCTTGGATTGACACTGCAATGGGATTATGGTCAGAGCCAATACTTACAAGGGGCTTGAGGTTTATGTCCTCATTGCTACTATACCATTCTTGGTTTATCAACATTCTATCAAGCCTACTCTAGATGGATTGGTCTCCTAGCCTTCTATTCAACCAAGTGAAGGAGGCTCCTTGTAGGTTAAAATCACTTAGATATAGCATGATTTCATTGACGTCAGTCATACCTCCCTTATTTTATACTAGGGTGAGTGGGGTGTTGAATTCACTTGCTACCAGCCACTTAACCCTTCCTAAAGTATTCCTCATCTCAACTAAATCATTCCATAATTTCTTCCTCCAACCAGGGTGGTTTGGAGCATAAATATTAGTTATGAAAAAATTATAGTTTGCAGATATAAAATTGATGGTTACCTAGTTGTTAGACTTGCATACAAGAGCTCCTTTGAATTCTTCCTTCCTCCATGTTGTGATTAGACCCCCAAAAGCTCCTTGGGCTACTACTGTTATGCCATAGTCTTTGCCCCAAGTGGCTTCTAAGAACTTTGCATTGTTCTCTTCATTGAGTTTGGTCTCTTGCAATAAGATGATGTTCGACCTATGCTTCTGAATGAAATACTTGAATAATATTTTTTTATTAGGGGTATTCATTATCCTCATATTCCATGAGATTATTATCATTTACTCCCTCTGGAGGTTTTGTCCAAAGTGGATTGTTTACTTTATGTTATTTCTTTCTCTATTAACTTTCTTTTGGATTCATTAATTGGAGGCCTACCTCTTGGTCTAGGGCCTACACCTATGTTTGGAATTTTCTTCTAGGTCTTAGGTAACTTGGGGGTCATCTCTCCTAACATTTTAATAGTCTCCTCAAATGTTGATATCATTTAATCGGTGATAGGGGTATCCTCATTCGATTCTAAATCCCCATGTTTTGCTCTTGGTTACTCCACAACCACTTACTTCCAACTCCTTTTCTCTACTGAGGTAGGAGTGGTTTCAGGTTATTTTGGTTCTGAATGTTCTTTGTCCATTACCTTAAGAGGAAAATTTCCTTTACCTTTATTTTTACAATGTGGAGAAAGAATTCTCATGACTCCTACCTTCTCAGTATGTGCCTTGCTCATTTTCCCTTTCCTTTTTTAGGACCAGGTTCATGTTGAGGAAGTTCAGGATCATTTTCTAGATTTTGAGGGCAGTGGATTCCAAGGTGGCATATTTCATGGCACCATAAAAACTTGAAGGGGAGTTTCTTGTAGTCCAACATCTACTTATATGAGCCCCACTTTGAAGTAATATTGATTTCTTTTGGGATAGAATTTTGGATGTTAATATTAACACAAATTCAAGTAGTAATCACATTCTTCCTATTGTAAAAGTTTCCATCCACTACCAATAAATCACCAAGAGTGTTGCCAATGATTTCTACTATATTGATATTCCAGAGTTCCAAAGGTAAGCCATATAGTCTCACCCATACTGGAACTTTTCTTATCTACTCTTTCAAATTATCAAAACCAAGGTGCCATTGTTTGAGATATAGACCAAAATTACCCATGAACATGGTCCTCCATTCAACACATTAAGGAGGTCTTATTCACATGTGAAGGTTGCAAAGAAGAAACCTTTGGATAATATGGAGAAGTCCACTTGCCCTTTGAGTTTCCATCTGGAGTTGACCCAAGTCTTGAGAGCTAATAGGCCAAACCATGCTCCTATGAATTTGCCTATGATACATCATTTGAGGTATTCTAGAGATTCATCAACAACTTCACCTACAATAGTAATGTCCAAGGTCGTACCAATAGCAAGAAATTATGGCTTAGGGGGATACTTACCCTTCTCTTGAGGACCTTCCTTTCCTAGTCAAGTGGATTTGTTCCTACTCCTTACTTGCTCCCAGTATTCATATCCATTGATGGATTTTGGAAGCACCCCATCTATAGTGTGTATGGGGTATCTATTTAGCCCTCCATGGCTAGATCCTTTCCCTTACCTCTGTCTTGGGTCTAGTTCAAAACCTAACATTGCTTTGTTGTTGCTCGTCATCTCCAAAAGTGTTTTCTAGCACTGCTCAACTGTTGCTTGCCTTCGCTCTTGCCCTAACATTGCTCAACTACTATCTACCTTTGCTCTTGCCCTAATATTGCTCAACTACTACCTGCCTTCACTCTTTCCCTAATATTACCTTTATAGATTTGATTAATTAAAGTCCTAAGTAAGGTATTATTTCAAGTTTTGAACTTTAAGAACTTTAATAATTAAGAGGGAGTTAAAAGGTTGTCAACTTATTTGATATTTGATATTTATTAAAGTTCTAAGTTAAAGATTTGCAATACTTAGGAACTTTAATTATTAAGGAGGGAGTTATAAGGATTTCAACCTTATTTTGAAATATTTGAAAATATTTTTATTTTTTTATATTTATTGATTTGAAGATTTTTTAAATTTATTTAATTTTGGAGTGATATGGTTTTCTACTTCAAATAGGATTTAGAAAAAAATGAATTTTGTTTTTTAGAAGATTTGAAGATATTTTAAAGTTTTTGAAATTTAGGGAGGATTTTTAAATTTTGCAAATCTCATTGTTAGGGAGATAAAATGTTTGTTACTTTAAATGATTAGAAATATTTTGGAAAATTTAATTTTGTAAATTTATTATTTTATTTGAAATTGAAAAGATTAATTTTGGAGTAAAAAGGATTTCAACTTCAAAGGAGTTGAATCATTTATTTTCATGGATGAAAATTTGAAGTTCATAATAAGAAAGAAAATATTGGAAGTTATTAAATATGGCATAGGCAAATTGATTGAAAAGTTTGATGATAAGCTAGATATGGAAATGTCATTCATCTATAGAGAAGCAATGAATGAAAGCTTTGAAACATTTGAATATTATTTACATTCAAATATTGTTGAAGCAATTGATAATTCAAAGGACATTATAATACCTATTGATAATGTACATGTCATTACTTTCACTTGAACTTAGTAAAGGTGAAATACAAAAGCAAAAAGAGTTGATTCAAACTCCAAAAAGGAAAATAGTAATTGATCATACAAGTGAATCATTTTAGAAAACAATGTTTTATTTTGCATGTAATATTGACATTCCAAGCTCATCAAATTCAAGAAATTATTATGATGCTCTAAGTAATTTTTTGAGAATACAAGACAACATCAAGATTGGAAGAATGTAGGAATAAAAGAAGCACATGAACTAGAGGCCAAGGTCAAACAAGAAGCTCAATTAGTTCGTGAACAAGATAGTAAAGAAGCAAAGACTGGAGAACCAAAGAAAGAAGATGAAATATCTCAAGTATATGATCGTGCACAATACAAAGTTACTTGATCAAGATATAGAATGAATATTGAAGACTAAAGTCTTCAATCACCAAATAATATAATACATGGGGGTTGGATAATATTACATTATTTGATACATGCAAATGTACCCCCATGGTACCTTTATGGTACAAATATAAATATGTAATAGATTAGGATTTGAGTCTATAGTTTAGAAGAGTGATTCATATTTCCTCTTTATGTAAGTATCTATGTGCAATATATGCACAAGTGTCATGTGAGTGTGTAATGTGTAGGATATGCACAAGTGGCATGCATGTTAGTGACCAAATGCACAAATGTCATGTAAGTGTGTAAATATGTAATGTGAGGGTGTGCATAAGTGTCATGTATTAGGAGTGCATGTAGAAGTGTAAGTTTCATGTAGAAGTGTGCAAGTGTCATAGAGTTAAGTATGCATGTAAGTAGAGAATGAAGAGTCTTGTATACAAGTGGGAAGATGAGAAGCCAAAGGAAAAGAATAGGAAAGGTTGCAACTCCAAAATATGTGAGGAGGGCAATAGCCAAGTATTAAAGAGTCACATTTCTATGTCTATATTATGGAGACAAATCTCTATACAGTGTATTGGTAAATTAGTCTATAAATGATCACCATAGCAAACATTTATAATATTGAAGCTTGTATACAAATTTTGAGCAATTATTTTTTTGGTATTAGGTAGAGGTGGTTATAAGATCCACAAACCTTTTACATAGTCAAAATGGGTTGGTCCTAGCTCCAAGACTGTATAATAAAACTACAAAATGGATCTTCCCAAGACCCACACTAAGCCATACTTAGAGTCTGCAACCTATACTTACCGTTGGACTATTTAGGATAAAACAAAAACCAGACAACACCTAGCACTTACTAAACATAACACTAGGCTATTGTATCGTACACTTGTCACTTCCCAGGCCCCAAAAAATGGGTTACCTTTTGTCCCTTTGCCTAATTCCATCTGCCGGATTACTCATCATCAACCACTCTAATCTCTTGCTACTCTAACAGGTTTGATCTTAGATCTTCTTTAGAAGCCAACACTAGTAATTCTTGAGGGAAGTTATCCTTCCAAATTTGCATCTCCCCAACTGAAAATACAATATTTACCATTAGATCCATTGCCTGGTTCCCTTATCTGAAGGTGTGTTGGATTCGAGCACTAACCAAATGGGATTTATGAATATTTTCTTCTAGGATAAGCTCTGAGATGGTCCAACTAGGGTATTTATCCTCCTTAATTGTCTTGATTATATTAAGTGAATCCCCTTCAAATATTACTTCCTTATAACCCTCTATTCTAAAAATTCTCATTGCCTGCATGTAGGCTCAGGCTTATGCAAAATGATTTGTTTGAGTTTAAAAATGCTTTGCAAAGGCAAGGACCACTTTTCCTTCCTCATTTCTCAGAACTCCTCCTACTCTTGCAACCCCCGAATTTCCTTTGGCTACCCCATAAAAATTGAACTTAACCCACTTTTGTGTGGGGGGTATTCACTTGACACCATCCTATGGGTTGGTTGTAATGATCGGGTCTAGAGGTTCCTCTCCCCAGTTTCACAAAATCATCCTTTCCCTAGGAGACAGGGTCTCATTTTTGAAGTAAAAGGTTTTCAAGTTTTCTTTCAGAGCTCTGATTATTTTATTACCACATAACTTAGGATCTTTCTTTCATCCTTTAAATACTCTCTTATTTCTCTCATTCCATATCCCCCATAAAAAATGGAGTAAGCTAAGCTTCTAGAGCCAAATCAAAAGTCTCACCTAGAAGGGGGAAGCCCATTGTATGCAGAAGTCATACATGCTATTTGGGCGGACCCAATCTATATGAAATTTGGACAGAATAATTTGGAAGACTACACAAGAAAATTTACAAGTTAGAAAGATATGACTTATAGATTCTATCGCTTTCTCACAAAGGATACATCGATTGATGAATTGGAAACCTCTCCTCTACAGATTATCTATTGTCATAATATTATTTTGAACTACCAGCCAAAAGAAGAAAGCTATTTTTGGGGTTAAATTCTTTAACAAAATAATAGAAGTCAGAGTCCAACCATTAAATCCTGAGTGGATTAGTTTATAGGCAGTTTTTACTAAATAGATCCCACTTGTAGTTTTGCCCCAAATCATATTGTCTCTTCCTCCCCTTGGAATGATCAAGACACCCTTAAAGCATCATTGATTTTGGTCAGGGCCACCTTCTCTTGCTCTGAAGGATTTTGAACTATGATTTTATTACAAGAGGAAGTTTCCTGTGCTACAGCAAGAAAATCCCCTACTTTTCCTCCCATTTCCTCTAAAATTTTATGTTTGAGGACCCGAAGGTCTAAGTTATCTTGCAGAGGGGCTTCTTCTAACCATGAATCTTGTCAAAAGTCCACTTATCTTCCATTACCAATTCTCCATCTAATACATTTCCTGGATATCTCACGATATTCAAGCAAACAATTCCAGAAATAGGATCCTCTAAGGAGATTATCAGCTTTCAGGAAGTCTTGATTATTTCTGATATATTTTGCCTTAAGAATTTTTACCCATCCCAATTGATCATTATTGACAAATCTCCATACCTATTTTCCAATCATATCTTGGTTCATTTCTTTCATTCTCTTTAGCCCTAGGCCCCCTTGATATTTGCTTGCAAAAACATGATTCCATGTTACCAATGGAATTCTCTTTCTCTCCTATAAACCTGACCAC
Organism: Wollemia nobilis; assembly: GCA_028583015.1. Classification (NCBI taxonomy): domain Eukaryota; kingdom Viridiplantae; phylum Streptophyta; class Pinopsida; order Araucariales; family Araucariaceae; genus Wollemia; species Wollemia nobilis. The sequence continues at coordinate 6,457,220 of JAQPPZ010016710.1, read as the reverse complement.
AATAAGTTGCGTTGAATTTTCTCCAGTGTAGCTCAGACCTTTGCAGTCATTCTAAATAGATACATGCAGTAGATTTGAATGCTCTATAAAGTAGTTTGAACTAGTAAGGCTTTCCCTGTGGAGATGAGAAGGCTGCCCTTCCACCCTGCTAATTTTTTTGAGATCCTATCAATGACTGAGTTCCACAATGTAGCCTTCATTCTTCCTTCGAACATAGGCATGCCTATATAAGTCGTCGGTAAAAGCTCCAGGTTAGCTATTCTTTCCTCCCTCCCACCAAGCATGTTAGAGAAATAGATGCTACTCTTTTTATAGTTTATGTATTGTCCTGCTTCCATATCATACTTGGTTAAAATTCTCTTTAGCTTCCTAGCCTGAGGCACCGAGGCTTTGGACACAATGATTGTATCATCCATGAACTGGTGGTTAGACACTGGCTCTGCTGTTGAGGCTGATTTGAAACCTCCCAATCGACCTGTTGCCACAACTTCTAAAATGTTCCTACCCAATGCTTTTGCTAAAATAATAAAGTGTGGAGACAAAGGATCTCCTTATCGTAGCCCCCTTTCACTCTTAAAGTAACCGGAGGGTGACCCATTCACCATGATAGAAAATATTGTGGTAGATATACAACTAAAAATCAACTTAATCCACTGGGGATAGAAACCAAACTTACCCAAAATCTTGGTGAGGAAACGCCATGAGACCCGATCGTAGGCTTTATTCATATCTAGCTTTAGCAACATACCTGCTTCCTTACTAGCCACCATTGAATGAATAACTTTGTGAATTATGATGATACCATCCATTATTTTTTTCCCTTTCACAAAACCTCATTGGTTCATATCAATTATGAATGGCAAGATAACCTTCAGCCTATTGGCGATTGTTTTCGTGAGAATCTTCATCGGAGTCTTACATAAACTGATAGGGCAAAAACTGGAAAATTTCATTGCTCCCACTAGTTTAGGGATGAGGACTAAAAATGTAGCATTAACTCCTTCTGGTATTTCCATGTCATTTTGAGCCTCAATTATAGCTTCCACTACATCATCACCTAGGATATCCCAAAATTTTTGAAAGAAAGCAGTGGGGAAGCCATCCGATCTTGGGGAGCTGTTACCATCCATGTCAAAAACTGCCTTCCTAATTTCCTCCTCTATAAAAAGGCTGAGTAAGAATCCATTAAGATTCTCAATGACAAGGGGTGGAATGACCGCCAACAGAGAGTCCTCTTCTTCAATAGTAGGATTTACATATTCTAGCAATGATTTAAATAACTCGGTTGCTTCCCTCCTTATGTCTTCCATATCTTTGGTGTTAGACCCATCAACCATCTTGATCTCCTTAATTTTGTTAGTACTTTTGTGGCGAATAGTAGAGACATGGAAGAAAATTGTATTTTTGTCACCCTCCTTCAACCAACACAGTATGGATTTTTACCTCCAGAAGGTTTCTTCAAATCCTAGCACCATGTGGTATTCGACTAACAACTCCCTCTCATGGTTTCTCAGATCTTCTGTAAGATGATCTGACTTCAAATTCTCCTGTAGTTCATTGATCTTATCTTTTAGTTCTACTTTTTTTGTGAAAATATTACCAAAGGAATTTTTGTTCCACTCTCTAATGTTAGCCTTTGCATTCCTCAGTTTACATGCCACTTGGGCTAGTTTTGAACCATTATACTTTTTGTCCCACCATTGGGCAACCAGATCCTTGAGATCCTAGTGTTGTAGCCACATAAGTTCGAATCGAAGGGGTCTTATGTATTTTTTCTTAGAGTCCTCAGTTTCCCACAAAATTGGGTTGTGGTCAAACCCAATTTTTGGTAGTGTCGTTAATGAAGAGTCCCCAAACCTCTCTAGGAATTCCTGAGAAAGAATAAACCTATCTAATCTGATCTAAATTTGGTTTTCCTTTAGTATTTTTTAGACCATGTATAGGAGAATCTACATAGGTCCACATCCATCAGCTCATGTTGATCAACAAAATATCTAAACTCATAGATATTAGCAGTTATTATTTGAGAGCCCCCAAATTTATCTACATGATTAAGGTAGCAATTGAAATCCCCCGTCATAATCCAAGGGTATTTTGGGACCATATCCCTCAGTTCAACTAGCTGACCCTACATAACCCTTCTCAATCCCTGTCTAACATGAGCATATACATTCGTTAAGATCCACTCTTCCTGCATGGTTTTATCCAAACATAAGAGATAAATAAACCAACTAGACATCAAAATCACTCTACTATCAAACACATTCTTGTTCCACATAACCAATAGCCCTCCTTCTGTTCCAGTGGCCTCCTGGGCTACTACTTCAGCTTCTCTCCAAGTACTATTATTAAAATGGATCACTCTACTCTCCTCCATTTTAGTTTCTTGTAGTAATATCATATTTGGTTTGTGTTCTTGTCTACGAGCATATAGAGCTCTCATTTTTGCAGGATTTCTCCCACGTATATTACATGATATAATATTTTTATGGGCTTTGGATCCTCGAGCCTTTGCTCCAAAGTGTAATACTAATTGAGTGCCATTAGCCACTCCTCACTCTGCTTCTTTTTGCCTTAAGGTAGCATTGTTAGCTTTCCATATTCCTACCGAAACATATCCCCATACATTCGTTTTAGGTGGGGGTTCCTTGGGTTTCACTTGGATTTTGGTAACCATCTTGGATGGGTCAGTCTTGGAATTTGGGATAAAAACCTAGATCTCCAGTTTAACTGGTCTTTCTGATAGTGGAGATGATTTCGTACACTTAGCTTCTTGATTAGTAGGTTCTTTTTTCCCTGCTTTGGGGGTACATTGATCTTGGTGGTTCAACTTTACCTCCTAAGTATCCTTACCTATCTTATCAGTTTCCTACTCCTTCCTCTGATTTTGCTCCTCTAAATCCTTCTCTTGGGTCTCTTCTACCTCAGATTCCACTTCTTGGCTATCCATATGATCTCCCTTCAGATGATTTAATGCATCAAAATTGTTCTCCACTGGGATGTTGATCTCCTTGGAATTTCTTCCCATAAATTCATTTGCAATACAGGGGACCACTTCCATCGAGCCTCCATAGATCTCCTGTATTACCTAATAGAACTTACTTGCTCCCGGGCATTGATCTATGTGGTTTTTTCCTTTGTGATTTGGTTATGGGACCTACTGCATCACCTTTGGAGTAGGTTGTACTTAAGTGTTCCCACCAGAGGGACCAACTCCCCTATGAGAGGATTTCGGGGCATAGGTATTTTTGGGAGGAGGGTTATAACATTAACTCTTTCTGACATTAGGTCGAACGAGGTCTCTGATATTCAGATTTTGAGCCCCACATCCTTGAGGTCCATGTTGGGAAGGAATGGAGACCTGCGGGGGAGGGATATTGTTCTAGGTTTATGGAACAGTATTTTGGGGTGGGGGCTAGTTCTTGGAAAGGTAGTGGATACCCTGGTGTCCTTCCTTCCCAAAAACACTACACTTAATAGACATATTTTCATATTCAAATTTTTGAGTATGAATACCATACATAGACGACAGTATAATATATTTAGAGAGTTATTTACTCAGGTCCACAAACACACACATGAGAGCAGAAAGAAGTCTTGTTTCACTCAAGTTTGCAATATTTATAGTTATCGATTCCCCAATATTTGTAGCTATCCCAGCCAAGATTTGCTCATTCAAGAAAAATAGAGGTAATCTCGATATCTTAACCCAAATAGGATCCAAATCCAACACCTAGGTCTGGGGGTTGAAACCGGGGGTCTAACGCTTTAGATACAAGCCCCTTTTCCCAAAAAACCAAGGACCTACTTAAATAATCCTTTCCATTTCCTGGTCACATTGAAATGCCACCAAAAGGAAACTCTTGGGTAAAGCCTTAATCATCATATCATCCCTTGGCCACCATTTCTGGACGTCCTATCTCCTTATGACTTCCAAGTTCGGTTGACCCCCATAAATTTTTCCATCAGAGATATTTTGCCCTCCATAGCCACATGCTGAGCTAGGGTATCTGGGATGTCCAGCCTATCATTGATGGGTTTTATATTAAAATAAGAGTTTGACAGTTTTTTCTTATCATGAAGAGCATTAAGATAATATGGTCTTCCCCTGATCTTGACACATAGAGTCCTGGTCCCCATAAAAGATATCTTCGATCACATCCACCTAATGCCCTGGGTCCGAATCCAACGGAATTTCCTTGTCCGCATCCTCCGCCTGGGACCCTGCTATCTCACCAGAGCCTCCACCTGTCGCACCTGATGTTCTACCATCTGAAGCCCCAAACCTAGGGTTTTCCTTCCCTAGACCTCCCTCTCCTCCTCCTTGCATCACTGCTATTGCTACCCCTTTGGACTATCAATAGATTTTTTGTTTTGATTAAATTTTGAGAAATTTTATTGTAAGTATATTTCATGTTATTACATGATTGATTTTGACCATTTAAATTCATATTTGATATTATAGTGAATTCTATTATAATTATATTGGTAATTATATATTTTTATTACTCATATATTTAATTCTACTCTTGATTAATTATATTTAAACTTGAGATACAGTGGCTTAATTATACTGGAACTTGAGATAGTTTGACTTTAAAACCAATAGATTCTATTACTAATCCATTGACCAACATTGAATACAAAACTATAGAGACACAAGCTTTAATCCATCTAACCCATTTCTTACAAAATTCAAAATTTTGTAATATTGTAAAAAGAAAATCTCATTTAGCCTATCATAGGCTTTACTCATATCAATTTTTAAGAACATTGCTCTCTCTTTTCTTGAAATTGCTGAAAGTATAATTTCATGAGCTACAATGATCCCATCCAAAAATTATCTCCCTTTCACAAATCCCCCTTGCTCTTTTGAAATAGTCTTGTTTAATAGAGGTCTTAATTAATTTACCATCACTTTGGATATAATATTATATCCCATAATACATAAGCTTATGGGTCTAAATGAATCAAACAATTACGCATCCTTCCTTTTTGGAATTAGGGTAAGATATGTTGCATTTAATTTATAAGGAATGTATTGTTTTATCCTAGATTGTTCCAATACCACCAATAAAGAATCCTTCGCTATATACCAATTATGTTGATAGAATGCTACAAAGAGCCCATCCAAACCTAGAGATTTATCCTTATCAAAAAATAAAATAGCTAAATGAACTTCTAGAGGAATAGGCTAATTGAAAGTACTTCTTGCAGTAGTTTATCATTAAGAATTTCAAACTCCTCTAATCCTAGAATATTATGGTAAAAAACCTTGCCTCATTTTTTATTTCGCTTTGGTATTTAATCAAATTCCATTTTGTTGATTTAATTCTACTAATTCTAGATGTTGATCTTTGTACTATTTTCATCCTATGGAAAAAAATATCTTTTTATCTCCTTTTAACCAAGAATGTCTTGATTTTAATATCTAAAATCTCTCTTCCTTACTCAAAATATAATGATATTCATTGAGCAATTTCCTTTCCTCTCAGCTTGGATTATTATGATCACCTTTTTGGAATTTGAAGAACACAAGCTTATACTGAGAGGGGGGTGAACAGTATAAGACCACTTTTTACTTTTCTTTCCCAATAAATATTATGCAATGTATAGATAGCAATATCAAAAATAGTAATCAAAGCAATGTACAAATCATCACACACAATAGAGACACCAATTTAATGTGGTTCACCCAATGTGACTACTCCACGGAGAAAATATTTCACTAAAATTTTCTCAATCAATCTCTTGGGAATCCTTTCCCTATTACAATGTTTATGGACCTCTTATCCAAATGAGACACCAATCCCCTAATCAAGTTCATGGATCTCTATCCACAAGAGAACTCCTTTCTCCTTAGCTCTAGCTGGTGATCTTCTAGAAGAACTATTGCCCCCATTTCTCTGGCTAATGGATCTCGATCCACTGAAGACACCTATCCTCACTGCCCTGGCTAATGAATCTTTATCCACTGGAGACTGTCGTCCTCTATACTCTGTCACCTCCAAAGCTTAATCTTAGCTTTGTCTCAAATCTACACTAAACACAGTCCTTCAGTCTAGCACAAATTTTCTCAACCTCTGTCTCTGGTCTGGGACAAACCTGTCCTCAAATCTGCACCAAACTCTGTCCTCAAATATACACTAAACACTATCCTTTGATCTAGCACAAATCTGCTCAATCTTTGTCCTATGATCTGAACTAAAAACAATCCTTCGGTCTAGCAAATCTACTCAATATTTGTCCTTTGATCTGCACTAAATATAGTTCTTCGGTCTAGAATAAATCTATCCTCAAATATTTTTCCTCAAGCCTTAACACAAAGCTTGATCCAATCACAAATCAACACTTGCTAGATCTGCCCCAAACCTTAACTCAAGGTTTGAACAAATAAATCAATCAACTCTGCTCACAAGTCTTCTCAAAGACTTACCTAAAATCTATGTTGTAAGCTTCCATAAAAGACCACACTAATCTATCCTAAAGTCATCTCTAGAACTTGTCCAATCTGCTCAACAAGTCCTCACTAGAACTTGTCCAATCTGCTCAACTATATCTATCCTCAAACTCTGTATTGTAAGCTTCCACAAAAGCTCACATAAATCTGTCCACAAGTCTTCTCAAAGACTTACCTCAAATATGCTCAACAAGTCCTCACTAGAACTTGTCCAATCTCATAGAAACATAAAGAGAATTGTTAGAGACTCAATATGCTTCACATTCACCACAATGTTCAATTACTTTCAATCTCTCTTTTTACCATAGAAACATATAGAGAATTGTTAGAGACTCAATATGCTTCACACTCACAAACTCTCAATCACTTTCAATATCTCTCTTATCACAGAAACATATAGATAATTGTTAGAGACTCAATATGTTTCACATTCATAAACACTTAACCTCTTTTTCAAATCAATTCGAAATATAGAACAATTTGTTTCACAGAACTTGAACTATCACATCAACACATACACTTGACTAGGCTCAACCAACTCTACTCAATCACTCATTCAATGAATTAATCCTTGCTCACAAATCCTATTCTAAACTTATGAACTTTCACTCAAATGTTCCAACAATTATTATCAACCAATCTCACATAACAATGATACTCATGATCTTTGTAAACCCTAGTTCAAGTTCTTCACTCAACCAATCACTTCAACAACAATGCTTATCAAATAATATTCACATAACAATGATACTCATGATCTTTGAAAACCCTAGTTCAAATTCTTCACTCAACCAATCACTTCAACAACAATGCTTATCAAACAAGGTTATTTTCCTTAACCTTTATTCCAGAAAACCTTGAAGCATTAATTCAAAACACACTCAACAAGGAAAACTTAACAAAGTCCTTTTCACTCCAATCTTATTTTTAGAAAATCTCAATCAATCATTTCAACCAAAGAATAATATGCCCATACATTTTATTTGATGTAGAAGTGACCTTAGAAAACCTGTCTCAATCACAATTTTCTCTTTTGCTAATTTCAATAGTTAGATGATAAAATATTGTAGGTCCAAGGTAAGTTCTCAATATGAAATTGAACATTAGCTTAGGCAATAGATTGCCCAAAATATATATAACAAATAATAATCAACTAATCTAGTCTATCTCGCTAACCAACATGGTAGGAGAGACGTGTAGCTAACTACTAACCTAGGTAGAGAGTTCTAACCATAACACTAACCTAAATATCTAACATAGGATATTTAGGTACTTACCTAGTTTAACCATGAGGAAAATATCTCATGGTAATTACATAATTACATAGAAAAGTAAATGTAATAACCCCATGTAGTGTAATGCAATACACTACCTTATTTTACCCTAACATCCCCCCTTTATTACATTACTTTGATATACAAAGTTTGCTCCGAAACAGTTGAAATTTGACACGTCCAAGTGCCTTTGTAAAAATGTCTGCAACCTGTTCGTCGGTGGGAATGTGTTGGAGCTTGATTCTGTGCTTAGGAACTTCATCACGAATGAAATGACAATCTGTATCAATATGCTTAGTTCATTCATGATGCACTGGATTCTTGACCAAGTTCAAAACACTTGAGTTGTCACAAAATATGTGAATGGGAAGTTTCTTTGGTAGGCCCATGGTAGCCAAGATGCGACTTAGCCATATCGCTTCACACACAGCTCCACGTGCAGCACGATATTCTGCCTCAGTTGAAGATAAAGCAACTACCTGTTGCTTTTTACTATGCCATGAGACAGGACCAGATCCAAGATGAAAAACATAGCCTGAGGTTGATTTTATGTCATCTATGGATCCAGCATAATCAAAGTCAGTGTAACTCTATAAGAAGAATGAGTTATTCTTCTTATACTCTAGACCATAATCGACACTACCCTGAATGTAGTGTAAGACTCTCTTAGCTGCTTTCCAATGGGAGACCTTTGGTTCTTGCATGAACCATGAGAGATAGTTTACAACATAAGTAATATCTGGTCTAGTATTAGTCAGATAGATGAGGCTTCCAATCATCTATCTATAAAGTGTTCCATCTACCTGTGGTGAGTCTTCATATCGTGATAATTGTAGCCCTAATTCCATCGGTGTTGCTTTGGGTTTACAATCAGTCATACGATATTTTTCTACTAAAGTCTTAGCATACTTTGTCTGAGTCACCCTTAGATGATTCTTTTTTTGTTCTATCTCAAGGCCAAGACAGTAGTGGAGAAGTCCTAGGTCTATCATATCAAATGACTCTTTCAAGTCATCTTTCATGGCTTTAATCAAGTTCTCTAAATTTCCAGTGATGATCAGATCATCTACATATAACACAAGAATCACTATCTCAGAACCTGTGTTCTTGATATAGAGATTTGCGTCGGATGGACTTCTCTTAAATCCATGTTGCAGTAGGTGACTATCCATTTTTATGTACCATGCTCTTGGGGCTTGTTTTAGCCCGTATAATGATTTGACCAATTTGCAAACATGTTGCTCATGGCCTACCTCTGCAAATCCAGGAGGTTGAGTCATGTATACTTCTTCTTTTAAGTCACCATTAAGAAAGGCACTTTTTACATCCATCTGATGTAATTTCCATCCGAACTGTGTTGCCATAGCACAAAGCACTCGAATGGTGGTCATCCTTGTTGTAGGAGCAAAGGTTTCCTCATAGTCAAGTCCTTCCTTTTGAGCATAGCCCTTTGCCACAAGATGGGCTTTATGCTTATCTATAGTGCCATCTACCTTATATTTTATTTTGTAAACCCATTTGCAACCTATGGGTTTCTTTCCTTTAGGCAAATCCACTAGCTTCCATGTTTTATTCTTTATGAGGGAGTTATATTCTGCATCCATAGCTGCCTTCCACTGAGGCAGTCTAAGTGCTTCATCAATTGTAGAAGGTTCATTCTCATCACATGCTGATAAGTAAACCCTCTCCTCATCTATTTCCATATCATCTTCCCTTGGTAACTCTCTATCAACAGAAAGATCTTGAAAATCTGCACAAAGATCATCAACTGAAGTGGATGCTTCATTCTTTTCTTTCTGTGTCATGCTTCTTGTCTTTGGACGATTGAGAGTAAGATCAGGTGGGGAAGTGAGTTTAGAGTCTTTCACTATGCTTGTATACCATTTGGGTGGCTTTTTCTGTTGTGAAGAAGGAAGTTGATGTTCCTCCTCATCATCTAGGTATATTGATGTAGTGTTGGATGTGAAAGCTTCATCAAACACTACATCTCTACTTACATGTATCTTCTTGGTAAATGGGTCTATCAACCGATAGCCTTTTGAAAATTCATCATATCCAAGAAATATACAAGGTAGGGATTTCTCATCTAATTTCTTTCTTTTCTCCTTAGGTATATGCATAAATGCCTTACACCCAAATACCCTTAGATGAGTTATGGAGGGTTTCCTACCACTCCATGATTCCTGAGGAGTCATACCTTCAAGAGCCCTTGTGGGAGCCCTATTCAGAAGATATACTATAGTTTGAACAGCTTCAGCCTAGTAAGTTTGCTCAAGGTTGGCCCCCTTAAGCATACATCGAACCATTTCCATTATGGACCGATTTCTTCTCTCAACAACCCCATTGGATTGAGGAGTGTAGGTTGTTGTTAACTGTCTCTTTATCCCATGTGTCTGTAAAAATGAGGAAAATTCTTTTGATGTGTATTCCCCCCTCGATCTGAATGGAGGGTCTTAATAAAGCATCCTGATTCCTTCTCAACAAGAGTTTTGAACTGTTGAAAATAGGAAAATGCTTCAGACTTCAACTGCAAGAAGAAGACCCACATTTTTTGTGAGTGATCATCGACAAACAATTGAAAATACCATTTTCCTCCACAACTTGTAGACATGGGACCACACAAATCTGTGTGAACCAACTCCAAAGGTACCTTAGCTCGAAAAGAGCTAGGTTCAAAAGGTACTCTATGTTGCTTGCCTGACAAGCAATAAGAGCACACTGGAAAAGTAGATGAAAGAGTAGGCAATCCTTTCACCATTTGATATTTACTCAACTCTAGTAAATATCCTGAACTCAAATGCCCAAATCTCTTATGCCAAAGAGAAGTGGCCTCTTTTGTGTTTATTGCCATTGCAGTATGAGTAGAGGTAATGGCATCTAAGACAAACAAACCATGTTTGTATGAACTTGTTGCTATCTATTTTCCCTTTTTAGTGATAAAGCAACGTTTCTTTTCTTTGTCCACAGTAAAATTGACATTCATGTTATTGTCCAAGATTTGTGGAACTAACAAGAGATTATTTTTCAATCTTGGTACATAAAGAACTTTTTGAATATTACATTCTCCATCTGGAAGGGAGACAAAAACACTTCCTTCTCCCTGAACTCGATAGGTCTGATCATCAGCAATGGTGATCGGTCTACCTTCTCGAGCCTCAAATGTTGCAAACCAAGATTTATCGCCAGTCATATGTTTACTAGCGCCTGAATCTATGTACCACATAGAGTCCTTGTGAGAGGAATCTATATGTGTCATGAGCACTTTGTGTGCTCTCTCAGAATCTGAACTAGAATCTTCAGCTGCAATGTGTCCCTTTTGTTGTTTGTTCTTGTTCTTAGGTTTGCCTTGGCCCTTTTTGTTTCCTTGTTCATTGGGCGATTTGTTCTTAAACCAACATCTTTTGGTTTCATGAGTGTCTTTGTCACAAATCTTACAATACTTCTTCTTCTTCGGAATCTCTTTGGCTTTACCCTTTTCTTGATTAGAAGAAGAACCTTTCTGTTGATTCCACTTTTTCTTACCACCTTGTCTTTTAGAGAAAAGAGCATTGTTTGATGCCTCATCTCTTTGGAGTTGATTAGCTTCTTCTGTTTGAAGCATGTTTACCAACTCGAAAAAAGTTACTGTTCTGCCATAAACTTGTAGTGAAGTGATCAACGTTCGGTAGGAGTTAGGAAGAGCTCTCAAAATGATAGAGTTCAAGACTTGGTCTTCCACTTTCTCTCCTAAGGATTGCAGTTTTGTTTTTAATTCTGCGACTCTGTAGAGGAATAGCTCTACTGTTTCTCCAGATTTCATATGTAGAGTATGAAGCTGTGTTTGAAGGTTAAGAATCGTTGATTGATTCTTCCCCTCAAAGATGGTATTTAAGGCATCCCATGCTACCTTACCAGTCGTAGCTTCACTGATATGAGGTTGGATATCATCAGTAATAGCAAGCAAGATCATTAAGGATAGTTTTTTATCCTTTTTATCAAAGTCTCTTTGATCTGCTCCGAGTGATTGAGGTCTAGTGACACTTCCATCCACTATTGACCACAATTCCTCTACAGTTAAGATAGCTTTCATCTTAGTCTTCCAAGCTGAATAATTTGAACCTTTGAGCAGTTGGCTCTCAGTGAGATACTTGTGTATCATGGCCATGGTGTAGGTTTCAAATTTGATAGGACTAATATGGTGATATCTTGCACTATACCCTCAAAAGAGTATATGGAAGTTGTTTTCAATTTGCCTCTATAAGATATTTAATGGCACTTGCCTTAACACCCTTACCAAGGGATGAAAAGTTGGAGGAATTTTAAGCCAAACAAAATAGAGCAAATGAAACAGGGGTAGGTTTGTAAAACTTTTGATTTTGCCCTCTAGGATATTTAATGGCACCTGCTTTAACACCCTTTAAAGAAGGATGAAAAATTTGAGGTTATTAAGCCAAACAAAGAGAGTGAATCAAGGTGATTTGAAGTTTTGACCTTTTGATGGGGAGTAAAAAATGACTTGTTTTAACCTATGCAAAGTTTAGCATGGTTTTTGAGTGAAGTTTGGGTTTTGTGAAATGCTTCTTTTAATGTTATATTTGACTTTTTAATTGCACACAAAAACATGAGTGTTTAGTGCAATAATCAAAACATGAGAGCAACCCAAATTTGTATCACTCTAGGTGTCGGATGCAACCGAAAATGCACCTAGTACAAGCAATTTTTAAGAGAAGGTGTCGAGTAAAATCGAGAATGCACCTTTCTTACTCTGAAATATCCCCCTTTTTCGTTACAATTTTGCAAACTATAGAATCAAAAAAAAATTCTATCCCCCCTTAATGTTTACAAAATGTAGAATTTAGAGCACTCCTTTCAAGACAAGTCGACACACGACCCGCGTTTGAAAGGCTTCCAGAACTAGTCGACACACGACTTAGTTTTTATGGACCCAAGGTTACAAAGTCTTCTCAATTTTGCAGAAAAAAAAATAGATATGCAATTTTATGTATTATGTCTCCTTGGAGAAAACAAATGCACTCTTTGTACTTTTGATCTTTACAAAAAATTTCAGGCTCCTTGTTGTCTAATTTGCAAAAAAAAATCAAGTGTGATCCTTTCTTGTATGCTAAATGAACAAGGTTTGAGAAGAGTTGTCTAATTTGCAACAAAAAAAAATGTGCTCTTGCTAGGTCTTATATCTCCATTTTGTGAGAAAACACTAGCACCTTTAAATATCAAAGTTGCAAAAATATTTCTTTAATTTTTAATTTGCAATAGTTAAGAAAAGTTTAATAAATCATTTTAATTAATAATGAAAAACTAAAAAATATACCTTTTAAATAAATCAACTTAAATTTTTAAATAAAAATTGATTTAAGAAAAAAAATATGTTCAAGTTTAAATTATTAAAAAAAATAAAAAAGAAAAAACTTTAATTAAAAAAATGCAAAATTAAAAAAAAAAAAAAAAATACCTTGGAAAAAATGCGAAGGCAAAAAAAATTGCCTTTTGTTCCCGACGGGAGTCGAACCCTGGACTCCCCGCCGTGGGCCTTAGCTCGACCCGATCAACCGGTCGGGCTACAACGCCCGATGGGAACAGGGGCACACCATATCCCCCTTAAGCACTACGGACGACGATTGTGGTTTGAAAAAATTGTAGGAGTTTTATCCCACATGCATCCTGCAATGGGATGCTATGGGATTGATAAGGCGGAGGGCTCCCCTTATCCATCGATTGCCTTCGGGAAATCGACTAGCGTCGCCTGCCCTTTTGGTCACCGCCACATGGTGCCAGGGGTAGGCAAGTCCGTCCAGTTCAGTCTTGTGGCGATGTGCCACGTGTCGAGTCGCGTCCAGTGGTTGTCCGCCACTTGTCCGGTCTCGGTCTAGTGGTTGTCCGCCATGTGTCTGCTAGTGGTTGTCCGCCACGTGTCCGATTACGGTCCTATCTAGTCAGCACCTCGGGGTGCATGCCAAGGTCCAGTCAGCGTCGATCTAGTCCACGTGTCCCTCGGGGTGCATGCCAGGGCCAGTCTACGTCGATCCAGTCCACATGTCGGTCAGGGATTGGAGGGTCGCCTGCCCTCTCAGATCTCGAGGTCTAGGTCAGTCCGCGGGGAGGGGAGGGCGCTCCTGCCCTCTCGGCTCTCCCGTGATTGGGCCACGTGGCCTGCTTGGCCTACGTGGCTCTGCGGGCCCTTGGGCCGGGTGCGGGAGCCAAGGATGAATGTCCTCGAGATGTCGACCGTGGCTGGTCTAGGGAAGCGTGGGCCCTTGGCCTACGTCGACCAGGTCGATGGGCGAATCCGTGGGCCCTCTGGCTGCGTCGACTGCGACGGCTAGGTCTACGGGCCTATTGGCTACGTCGAATGCGATAGCCAGATCTGCAGGTCTGCTGGCTGCATTGACTATGACGGCAAAACTGCGGGCCTTCCCCGTGAGGAAGAGACCACGTTGAGCACCTCAGCTACTCCATGGGAGTCCGCAGTGATGGGGAACGAGCGAGAGCTCGTATTCTCCTCGTTGGCGAATGATACCAATGTAGGTCCAAGGTAAGTTCTCAATATGAAATTGAACATTAGCTTAGGCAATAGATTGCCCAAAATATATATAACAAATAATAATCAACTAATCTAGTCTATCTCGCTAACCAACATGGTAGGAGAGACGTGTAGCTAACTACTAACCTAGGTAGAGAGTTCTAACCATAACACTAACCTAAATATCTAACATAGGATATTTAGGTACTTACCTAGTTTAACCATGAGGAAAATATCTCATGGTAATTACATAATTACATAGAAAAGTAAATGTAATAACCCCATGTAGTGTAATGCAATACACTACCTTATTTTACCCTTACAAATATCACACTAACCTCTTCATAAAATAATCCTCAACTACAAAATTTAATCAAACTAAATTACACCTTATTTCTCCTTCTTAAAATAATATCCAACACCACAAATATTTAATCAAAATATTTCTTCCAAAACTCTAACTCATCAAAAGAACATCTTAATAATTCAATTTCATCATAACCCTTTTCGAAAGATATCTCAAAAATAATCCAAACTCTACTTATGACTCCCTACTTAATATTGCATTAATTAAATAAATCACTTTATAAAATAATGCAAAAAGTCAATCTCTCAATTTTCTAAGGTAAAACATAATTACCCTAGTTTTACTTTAGCAACAATTAACCCTTCATATAAAAATATTTCCTCAACACACAACTTTTTTTTTTTGGTAAGTAGATTAATTTATATACAAAACGGGTTTTTTAAGAGGATCCCAAAACCTTATAACATGAGAGGCCATAGCCTTTACCATTAGAAGGAGCCCCTTGGGCTAATACATTAGGTACCATATGAAAACTTTCCAAAAAAAAAAACCCCATAGTGATGCCCATGAGGGCTACATCAAACCCTCCCAACGGAGGTCAAAACAAGTAAAAAAACATAAAAAACACATAAGAATCCATTATATAGATCACTGCCACCAGACGACAAAAAGGATCACGTCCCAGGAACCTCCCTTACACCTTCGGATCCTCCTGATCCTCCTGGGCCTCACGCCCCTTAAAGCGCTTGAGGATCCTCACCATTGCATTGGTAGAGGAGAGGATATTGGTTGTCATGTATAACAAGAAATGAGGGGACAACCCCTCTGCCTCACTCTCAGTGTCATAGTTGATTTGCTGCGGTGGAGTCCCTTTCTCCTTCTTCACCTTCTTGAGTCGCAGAGACGATCGGGATGGGGTCTAGGCATCACTGTACCCTCTCTTGGCTAACTTGCTTCAGGAAACTCTTTGGAGGGACGCAGGATTAGCCACCTTAGGGGGGCTACTTTAGAAAGGGCTAGAAGTCCCATCCTCTTGAACAAACATAGGACTACTCAAGACTTGGGTAGTGATAGGATGGACCACCTGGGGTGGAGGACGATTCACAACGACATGGCAGAAGATGACACTCATTAACCCCTGGTGGATGGGAGGGTATGACGACTTCTTGCTCTTTTTGATAGTGAGGCCAAGGGAGTAGACAAGATAGTCGAGAATACATACCTTCTTGGCATCCCTTAGATGGTTTACAAAACTGATGTGGAAACTATGAAGAGGCTTGTCAAGATCATCGCAAGTAACATACTGCAGGATAGGGATGATGGCAAGGTTCCAAGGTTCAGGGAGGGCAGAGCGAAGGAGGACTGACTTATCCCATCCAAGGTTTCATCCTTTGTCTGGGAATTACTCCAATTCCTCTTCCCAATTATGATGATCACGTCGAATGTTATGACCTACCATCGACAACCCAGTGACCTCACTGAGAAGCTCAATGGAGTTTTTAAAATTTAGCCCCCTCACCACAACCTCGCCCCGGTTCTAGGAGTCCATAAAAGCATGAGTGATATCATCTTTGGGCCCTTGGAATTTCTAGAGGAAAGGGAGCATACCCTTGGCCTTCATAAACATCATGGCTTTGTCACACAGGGAAAGCTCAACTAGCTTGACGTAAGGAGAAGCCATGGATTTGGGAAAACACATGCCAGGATCTAGGATAGGGAAGCCAGACGACTCTACACCACACTCCAGGGGACACCTTACACCAAAAAATACAAGGCTCGCCCAAAACACCACTAAATTAAATAGATTTTCTTTGGAGATGAGCCTCACATGCATGCAGGGAGGGCCATCATTACCAAAGATAGCGTTAGATCCAGGGTGGTGGCAAGGATTGATGATGAGGTGAACAAGCAATCTCCAAAGGTGCCATGCATTACCGAAGGTAGTGGTACTTTTGGTAGTTATGTCTAGTGGGCCGGAGCGTCCTCTCAAGGTGTCTCGGGAGAGGGTCAATGGTGATCTTCACTTGGGCACCCCAGACCTATCCAAATATTTGCAGGGGAGATGAAAAAGCATCCACCTATCTTCGAACTCTACCAAGCACGAGGGACGGGATTGAGGATCTATTGGACCACCTTCCGAGGGCCTTTGGGAAAGGATCATTCTTGTTATGCCTACCATGAACCATCATGATAGAAGTGCCAATTGGACCTGGTGGTGCAGGTGTTGTGGCTCTCCCCAAACCCGTCCACCTAGGCCCGGTCCTTTCATCATGCTTATGTGGAGACATTTATAATGTCCTGGCTGGAAATCTTCTCAATGTCCATTGGGAAACACTGATGCCACACTACAAGACATGTGGAATTTAAACCTTTGTTTGCTAAGTGGTCAGCTACACCATTGCCCTCCCTGTAGGTATGCTTGATCTAGACTTGGTTCCTCCGAAGTAGGATGCTCCTAGCCTTAGTGATGATATTGTAAACTTTCCACACCGGATCCTTGGAAGTCATCATGTAGTTGATGATGTTCAAAGATTCCCATTAAAAAACCAAGGAGTGGGGATCCTCCATCATGAGCTCAAGTCCTCTCAGAAGTCCTCTAGCCTCTACAACATGATTGGTTTGACGCCCTAAGTTTTCATAAAAAGCCATAACAAGCTTTCCATTGTGATCTCGAACTGACCCCCCGTAGCGGCTGCCCCTGGGTTGCCACGAGATGCCCCATCAAAATTTAGCTTTAAACACCCGTGAGGATGCCTGACCCACTTGACATTCTTCCTGGAGACCTGTGGATCCTCCCGCTCCTTACTCTCCCCGGATAGCTTCAAGGATTTGAACAATCCTTCTTCGAACACATGTTTGGGCCAAGGGCTAGGGATAAGCTTGGCATTCTCAATGGCAAAGGTGATGGCCCTATGAGCAACTGAGGGAGGATCCCTGGGGGGTTGACCAAAGACCCGACCATTGCATTCCAACCATACCTACCATAGAAAGTTATGGAAGCAAGCATTCCACAGGAAATAGAGCTTAGGGTTTTTAAAAGGATTGACCCATTGGAAGAAAGCCTCCTTGATGGTCTTGGAGGAGACCCATTGGATATGGAAGGTGGAGAGGATGGTGCCAAGTACCAACCCAGTGTAGCCACAGTGTAGGAAGAGATGGTCAGAGGACTCACAGGTAGACTCACACAAGTAGCATCTATTTCCAAAGCAAACCCCCTCTTGTGAAGATTGTCAATAGTGAGAGATTTTTTCTGAAAAGCAACCCAAGAAAATAAATTTACCTTTGGGATCACTCCTTTCCTCCAAACCACGTTGTAAGGAAATTTCAAATTTATCCCTTTGCACTGAAAACTATAGGCAATTTTGACAGAGAAGCCCCCATTATCTATCCCCCTCCAAATCAATCCGTTCAGTCCTTTGCTAGTGGGTATGATGATGTCCTTGAGGATGGAGGATAGGAAGCCAACCTCCATCTCTAGCCCTTCTACGTTGATGACTTTCCACTGCAGGGAGCCATTTCTCCATTCAATAAAATTGACCACCTTCTGCCCAACATTATTATCCAAGAAAATTTTGAGTTGAACCAGCCCAGTATATTCTGACAGAGGATCCTCTAGGGCCCACCTGTCCTTCCAAAAGTCTATACTTTGACCATTCCCAAGGATCCACCTGATGCCGTTTTGGATCAACTGTCTAGATTAGCCAATGGCTTTCCAAAAATCTGATCCCCCGATGGGAATTCCACCCTCAATAAGGGGAGTGTTGTTGAGGTATTTCCTCCTGACAATCCTAACCCATTCAACCTGTTCTTCGACTAGGATCCTTCAATTATGTTTGGCAATGAGCGCTAGGTTCATCATGGCCATTCTTCTAAGCCCTAATCCACCTTGTTTTTTTCTTCTGCACACTTTGTCCTAGGCTACCAGAGGAATCCTAGACTTATTTTCATTGCCTGACCAAAGGAAATTCCATTGAGCCTGCTCTATCTTGAGAAGAACTGAGGTAGACAATCTCAAAACAGACATGAAGAAGGTCAGAAACCCTTGGAGGCATGCCATGGTAAGGGTTTCCTTGGCAGTGTGGGACAGGAGCTTTCCTTTCCATGATGCCAAGTTTTTGTGGATCCTCTCAATCACCATATTCCACATCCCTTCCTTTGCATGCCCACAAAAAATAGGGAGGTCAAGATAGGTGGTGGGAAGGTAGTAAATAGAGCAACCCAGGATCCTTGCAATATGAACTTGATACCTATTCGGGGTGTTGATGAAAAATATCTTGCTTTTGATATAATTTACTTTTTTGTTGACAGCCTTCTAATAGAGTCCAAGGATTCGTTTGATGGATTTAGCTTGAGCTATTGACGTGATGGTGGATAGAAGCGTGTCATCAACAAATTGTTGATGGGTGATCGCATCAATCTCTAAGGTAGGGAGGATACCTGTCACCTTCTTCCGATGTTGGTCATCCTTGAGAGCTCTTCCCAATGCTTCTGTAAGGATAATGAAAAGGATGGGGGACAGAGTATCCCCTTGGCGTAAACCTCTTGAGCTCTGAAAGAACCTGACGGGAGAGCCATTGACTAGGACGAAGAATTAGGGAGAGGAAATGCAACCCTGGATGAGATAAATCCACAGGGGGTGGAAGCCAAACTTGAGAAGGATATTCTGTAGGAAACATCTGTCAACCCTATCGAAGGCTTTATTCATATCCAGCTTAAGAAACAGGGCAGCCTTCTTAGACATTGAGGCCGAATACAAGGTTTCATGGATTGAGATGACCCCATCCAGGATGTTCCTCCCTTTTACCAAGCTACCTTGGGATTGATTAATGATGAGGGGAAGTATGGCCTTCATCCTATTAGCCATAACCTTGGTCAAAACATTGTAGATGATATTGCATATGCTGATGGGCCTATAATCAGAGATGGATTTGCAAGCAGAGACTTTAGGGATGAGGGCAAAGAAAGTGGAATTGAAACTATGAGGGACGGCTTTGGTTTCTTGAATTTCTCTAATAGCCTTACATACATCATTCCCAACCGCATCCCACATAGTTTAGAAGAACCTTGGAGAGAAACCATCCGGTCTAGGGGCTTTATCGGGTTGCATTGAAAACAAGGCCTCTTTAACTTCATCGTGGGTGAAGGGATCCACCAGTCTGGATTTCAAGTCCTGAGGAACGATGTAGGGGATATTAGCAAGAAGAGTATCCTGAGCTTGATTTTCACCCTTCGAGGCACTTCCCAAGAGGTTCTGGAAGAAAGACACTACTTCGGTCCTGATCTCCACAATGTTAGTGGAATATGATCCATTGCTGCACACGATATCCCTAATCTTGTTGGATGCTCTATGTCGCATGGTGGAGGCATGAAAGAACCTTGTATTGTCATCGCCTTCCTTGACCCATAGGTCTCTTGACTTCTGCCTCTAGAAGGTTTCCTCTCTAGCCAAGATATTATGGAATTATGCTAGGAGGTTCCTTTACTCCTCCCTAGTGGGGCTGTTGTGATCCCCTACTTTGATTATCCTTTCTATCTCCTAAAGTTTCTCAGTAATAGCTTTCTTATTGGCAAAAAGGTTGCCAAAGACCTCCCTATTCCAAATTTTTAGGTTTTCTTTGACCATATTCAGCTTCTGAGCCAACTGAGAAGTGGCAGACCCTATGACATTTTGATGCCACTAAGAGGACACTTGATTTTTAAAATCCTTGTGTTGGTTCCACATGGCTTCGAAATAGAAAGGAGTTTTGAAGGAGGGAGGCCTACTAGATTCAAGGAGGATGGGATTGTGGTCTGATCCGATCTGAGGTAAGGCCAGCAAAGTGGCATCGCCAAACCATGGGATAGCTTCTTGAGAAATTAGGAACATGTCCAAATTCATCTGGATGAGTCTGCTATCAATCCTCCTATTGCTCCAAGTAAAAGAGGATCCTTTGAGCTGAACATCCATGAGCTCATTGGTATTGACAAACCCTCTAAAATCCTCCATGCTTCTAGTGTAAGATTCATTGCCTCCTCTCTTTTCAGATGGATGCAAAGGACTGTTGAAGTCCCCTACTAAGATCCAAGAAAAAGTGTTAAAGGTGGTCCTCATTTGAGTTACTGTTTCCCACATCATGACCCGCTCAATAGGTGAGTTTGGGGCGTAAATTTTTGATAGAATCCAAGACTGCTTACTGGTCTTGGAATGAAACAAAATGTTTAGGATCCTATTCAAGGATGACATAAGCCTTCCTTCGACCAGGGAAGGGTCCTAAAGACACATAAGCCCCCCCGACGTGCCTTGAGTAGGACTAATAAGACAATCTCCATTGGCCCAAATGGCCTTGGCAGCCTTTCAAGAATAGAATTCATTGATTTTGATTTCTTGCATAATGAAGATGGAAGGATTGATCATTTTACTTAGGTCAGCCATCTGTTAAGATCCTGCTATAAAATAAACTCAAATAACACACTCTCACACAATTGCTTGGAAATAACTCACATAAACATCACATTAATATAACATAAATTTGCATAAAGAACAATCTCACAATAGAACTGAATCGCGAGGCCTCTTCGAGGGGGCAACCTCCTTCAATACTTCATTAATTTTGCAAAAGATGGTTACATTGGTGCCCTTTCGGGTATTTAAGGAGTTTCCTTCCAAGGTTGGCTTACATGCAAAATGCCACCTGGATTACATGCATAATGCCACCCGAATTACATGCATAGTGCCACTTTGAATTACATGCACAATGCCACCCGAATTGCATGCACAATGCCACTCGAATTACATGCACAATGCCACACGAATTACATGCACAATGCCACCTATCTACCATGTGTTACATAAAAAAGGGTGCCATTTGTCATAGGCACTACCTAAGTTAAAACTTAGAACATTACAAAATATTAATCATGGGTACTACCCACGTTCACTAGGAATTATTACATCAAGGAAGTTATTACATTAAGGGTTAGGATGAGATCCTAACATGCCCTTCTCCTTGAAGAAGCTTTATCCTCAAAGCTAAAAATGATGAAACTGTTGTTGGAGTTGATGGAGGGACTCCCATGTAGCATCCTCAGGTTGAAGTCCACACCACTGAACCAGGACCTCTGTGATGGTACGGTTGCGAGTTCGATGATACAGCAACTGCTTTGGTGCAAGTAAGATGGAGCCTTCTTCATCCAATTCGGGAAGTGTTGATGGGACCTGTACCTTGGAGCTTCCTGAAATGTAGGAGGGAGGCGTGAGTGGAGGGTGCCCGTACTCTGCCTCTGGTGGTGGTATGATAGGAAGTGTTGTACCACCATTCGGCCAAAGAAAGCCATTTTGCCCAATGAGTAGGATGATCGGAGGCAAGCAGCAAAGGTAGGTTTCCAAGCAGTTATTAACAACCTCTGTTTGACCATCCGTTTGTGGATGGTAGGCTAAACTCATTGTGAGCTGAGTCCCCACAACTTAAACAACTCTTGCCAAAAATTGCTAGTAAGGCTGGGATCACGATCAGATACATTGGAGGTTGGCATGCCATGAAGGCGAAATATGGAGTCAAGGAAAATTTGGGCAATAGTGAATGCTGTGTAAGGATGGGTTAGGGCACAAAAGTGAGCATACTTTGAAAGGCGGTCCACTACCACAAAAATAATAGACTTGTCTCCAGATTTAGGTAGCCCTTCTATGAAATCCATAGAGATGTCAGTCCACACCTGATCCGGTATCGGCAAGGGTGGAAGAGTGCCCGAAGAGTGCACTGTTTCTCTTTTCATCCTTTGACCTATGTCGCAGTCTGCCACAAAAGAGCGAATGTCTTGTTTCCTACCTTTCCAAAATAAGGTGCGCTTGAGTCGCTCATAAGGTGGTCTGATATTGGGAGGTGTACTATCCGACAATAATGGAATGGCATGGTCGTGAGAGCGATGCAGTGGTCGTGTGATGGGTTATGAAAAGATGGCCTCATGTTTGTGGAGAATCTGTTGCATGTCTTGTGGGATTTCACCCATTGGAGATGTGGATGGCTGGATGGAGAATAGTTGTGCAATGACCCCACGTGATGATTTCTTTAGCAATTTCTCCATGCCGTTTGAACTGATAATTTGAGGTGTTCCTGTCGGGGAGCCCTTGATGATGTGCGTTTGTCCGTTCTGGAAGAACTGCATCCAAAGTTTAGCAAAGTTCCAACTGATAGTGCCCAACGTACTCAACCATTGGCATACCAAAACAATATCACATCCACCCAAATGGAGGGCAAACATGTCTTGCTTGAGTTCATAGTCCCCTATCTTGATTTTAACATTGTGACACTTTCCTTTACAAGATAAGGTTCCCCCATTGGCTACCATGACCTCAAAGGAATTACAATTGTGGATATAGCAATTTTCCCGTTGAGCAACTCTAGGGTCAATGAAGTTGTGCGTGCTTCCCGAATCCAAAAGGATGGAAAGACGTTGGCCCTTGAAACATCCTGTAACCTTCATGGTTTGAGGAGTAGTAATGCCTGCAAGGGCATGGATTGTAATTGATGTCTCAGGTTCCTATTTCCCTTCTTCTTGTGGAGGAGGTGTTTCTGGAGGGTCCTCATCCTCATCACTCTCGTCAACGGTATCAGGTTCTCCAACATCTATCAAGAACAATTTTTTGTGTGCACACTTATGCCCCTTGAAAAACTTTTCATCACAATTGTAGCATAATCCTTGGGCATGACGTGCATCCATATCTTCGGTGGTGAGGCGCTTGGGTGCAGCAGGTTTATTATCATCTGGGTGTTGGGCTCTCGGGGGAAATGAAGGTCTATCTTGAGAAAACTTTGATGGGCGTCTTTGGGCAGAGAGTTTAGATTCGGCCAGATGGGCCAAATCGATAGCTTCCATCATAGTTCGTGGTTTCAACATTTTGACTTCGCTTGGAGTTCCATCTTCAACCCACCGATATAACAACTCCGGAAGAACCCTTCACTCAATCCTCTTGTTCGATTGGCCAATTTTTCAAATTGAGCTTGGTACTCTCGAACTGACCCTATTTGTTGTAGTTTGGATAAGGCTCCTGTGAAGTCCTCAAACTCACTAGGACCAAATCGAGTGAGTATTTGGGATTCAAAATCCTCCCAAGAGAGATTTGGGTAGGTAAGACGCAACCATTGAAACCAGTGTAGAGCCTCAGATTCCAAGTTAAAGGAAGCCATCTGGACTCGATGAAATACTGGTACATTATGAAGTCAAAAGAATTGGTCAACCCGACATAGCCACCCATCAACATCCTTCCCACTGAATTTGGGAAAGTCCAACTTGGGCATTCTAAAGGGTGTATCATGGTCACGATTCCTTGTAGAACTCTCAGCTTGGTATTTTGATTTGGGTGGTTCTCTTCTCAGTTTGATATCCACTTCAGTCAATGCTTCTTCTAAGCGATTGCTAGTGGCCTCATGCTCTAGGCGAAGACCTTGGACTTCTTCCCTTATGGAGTGAAAAGCCGAGTTCAAGTTCTCAATGGCTTTTGTTAGGGACTCCAAGTGTTCTAGTTCTTTCTGGTGTCCACGGGTACCCTGGGCCATTTTTTGACCTTTTGTGACCAGTTACTAAAAATAGAATTGAATTTTTTTGACTTACTATTTTTAGTAAGTGCCCAAAAAAGTGCTTGGGTGCTATATATCAAAATGATCAGCAGGAGGAGGTGGTCACAATGAGCTATATCTCGCAACACTACTTTTTGGCACCCCAGAATCTTTATCTCCTGTTTTGCTGAGTCTAACGGTGTTTACAGATTCTGATTCTGAGCTACTGAGCAAAAGTTGGGTACTGGAGCACTATCTAAAATTGGTCGTGTTTCACACTCAAGATTCTCTGTATTTTGCAGGTGACTGATATGACAGTTCTGTTCTGACTCTAAAGACTGTGAATTCCGCCTCGATCTGTCTCGACCTCTCCGACTCGATCGACTGTGGATCGCCATTGTAAATTTTACTATTACTCTCCAGACTTTCAACTTAAGTGTCACCCTCATGGCTTATCCCGAATGCATGTCCCTTCTGTTATTTTTTTTTTGGTAGAGGACTCCTTTCTCATATGCTCACTTTTGAAATGCAGGTTTACGAACGGGGGTGTTTGGATTCTTATTTTGATTTTTATTTTTGCATTTTTTACAGGTTGCAGTTTTAACAGAACTAGGGAATGCTAAGTATAGGAGTATGTACCACCCATAGGCCCTCTAATATACCGACAGTGACGAACAATAGTGCTCGGACCAATATTTCAGGCCACTACTCAAGGAGGATTCCACACATACCCTTGAGCACACTACCTGCCTCTCTGACAATACGGGAGGGTAATCGTCCAGGATGCTATGTCCCGTAGACTATGAGTAATACAAGGCCGAAGAGCTTCCTAATGGCTAAAATTTTGTTTAATCCTAGATGGTCTCCCGATATACCCGAAGATACGTGGGAGCTCAAGTCCGTGCGTGAGTTCCTGTCTGAGGCCTGGGTATTGGAGCCTGATCGCCCCTCACTTCACTAGACGCTTTATGGGCTATCTAGCTTAGCCAATAACGACAGATCCTTCTCGATATTTTAAAACCCCCGGTACAGGGTTTCTACCTACTCAACTAATAATATATTTTTTTGTTTTTGGTCTGGAAAAAAAACACTATATTTTTTTTTGGATTTTTTTTTAATAAGGAAAAACAGAATGGAAAAAACACACGGAATTTATACCTAACAGGCGGATTGGATGGCAAGAATCGTTGCAGTTGCAGCAGAACTTGGCCCTGGAAAGCGCTCTGATACCACTTGTTAAGATCCTGCTATAAAATAAACTCAAATAACACACTCTCACACAATTGCTTGGAAATAACTCACATAAACATCACATTAATATAACATAAATTTGCATAAAGAACAATCTCACAATAGAATTGAATCGCAGGCCTCTTCGAGGGGGCAACCTCCTTCAATACTTCATTAATTTTGCAAAATATGGTTACATTGGTGCCCTTTCGGGTATTTAAGGAGTTTCCTTCCAAGGTTGGCTTACATGCAAAATGCCACCTGGATTACATGCATAATGCCACCCGAATTACATGCATCGTGCCACTTTGAATTACATGCACAATGCCACCCGAATTACATGCACAATGCCACCGAATTACATGCACAATGCCACACGAATTACATGCACAATGCCACCTATCTACCATGTGTTACATAAAAAAGGGTGCCATTTGTCATAGGCACTACCTAAGTTAAAACTTAGAACATTACAAAATATTAATCATGGGTACTACCCACGTTCACTAGGAATTATTACATCAAGGAAGTTATTACATTAAGGGTTAGGATGAGATCCTAACACCATCAACCTCTACTTAGCTACCTCATTTAGGCCCCTCATATTCCATGAGAGGACCTTCATCTCAAGGGTTTAGGGATTTTCCTACCTCCATTCACCAGTTGGAAGGGGGGTTTGGTTTCTTGCTTGTCGTTGTTGGACTCGTCGAAGAAAATAATCGACTAGGTCCCATTTGCGATACCCTTCGCTATTTTCTTATTTCTTCTCATTGTCAGAGGGTCTCCTTCTTTTCCTTTCACTGCCATAGTCTATAGCTTGTTTCCTGCTCTTGGTGTTCTTGGGGCTGATACTTCCCGAGAGATATGGGCCTTCTTTTTTAGATGAAGGAGAAGAGGGTGCCTCTCCCCTATTCGAGCAATTTGGGAATTTTCTATTGCTCACCAGGTACTCATCCATATAAGAATTTGGAAAAACAATTTTAGGAGGGGGCTGTACTTGGGCCGTTGGATCCTCTATGTTAATACTAGAGAGAACCAGATATTTTGGGAGTGCCTCTTGCTCATTTTGCCCTGGTAGGGATCCTTCTCTTTGCTCACTAGTTTTCTTACCTTGTTCTACAGTGGCACTTTGGCTAGCCTCCTGAGGTGCTCGATGAGCAAGATTATGCAAGATGTGTTTTGGGCCTACCAACAGTTCCTTGTTGAGAGGGTGGATACCCTGGTTCCTCTACATGCCCTTGGTTGGACCTGCCACCTTTTGGTTCTGGGTCCTCAACCCAGGACACTGATTTGGTAGATGACCTTGGGTGCAACAGTGAGTACAAAATGCAGGCTTGTTTTCATACTCGATGGGCTGCCTCCTGACCATATGGGATCCTCTATACAAATTGATGAAGGAGGGTAGCTCTGTTTCCAAGTTAGCAGAGATAAAGAAGTGGGTATGGACCATCTTGGATCAAACTTTGGTGGAAGGATCGATGGAAATGAGCTCACCTATGGAGTAGGCTATCCCTCGAATGACATCCTCATGCCAAAACTAGAAAGGAAGGTTTGGCAACCGAACCCATAGAGGAGCTACATTTATGTTTTGAGTTTCAGGGTTAAAATCATCCCCACATTTTCATAGAAAGAGGCTCCTACGTCCGAGGAACCAGGGTCCCCCAGCTAAGATGTTGCAACAGTTCTCCTGAGTATTGAGTCTGATGGCGAAGAAACCTCGAGAGAGAGCAATGATTTCTATGTTTCTGTTGGTTTTCCACTTGGAAAACGCCCATTTTTAGATGGTCTCCATGTCTGGTTTTCCTCCTACAAACTTTCCAATCAGAGTGAAACGCTCAAGCTCCATGTAGCTATCCATTAGGTCTTTAGGGATTACCAGGTCTATTCCACAAGGAAGCATTTCCTGGGAGGGTTGCTTTATTGAGGATCCTAGCCTTAGTACCTGAGCATAGGACCCTTTTTGGTTTAAGTTTAGCCCGCCCTTTTGTCCCTCCTTGTCAGGAGGATATTTTCCATACCTGTCCGACCCATCCTCCTGGGTCCTTGATGCATCAGCCACTACCCCATCATCTGTTCCATGACTGGTTTCTCCTAGACTCTCACCTGACCGTCCTGCCTCCTTTATGTCGTATCCTCTCGGTCACTCTCCATCTGTCGCTCGATCTCTACCTTTCCCGCTCTCCATCCTTACCCTATTCCTCCACACACAACTTAACTTCCATTTTATCTCTCCTAAACATTAGCAACACAAATTAAAATAATTTCTAAAATTTATTACCACTTTTCATAATCCGCGATGCTCAAACTTTGCACAATACTCACACAACGCCTTGGCCACGACTTCCATGTCGTGTGAGCCACATGCTCCACTTGGAACCTCAAAGCACAACATGCACTTTTACTCCTTCAAACCCTTAAGAGCCCTTGGCTCTTCCTTCGATGCCAATGAAAACACACATTGCGCTATTCGGGAGGCACACGTTTCAAAAATTGCATGAGCTTTTTCACTTTAATGCGGATGCAATGAAAAGGATACCAAACCTTAGGAATAGTTATGGTATTTATACCATATGCCTTCCTTGTCACACACATCGATAGAGAGGAAATTCATCGAGGAAACAATGTTGTCGTCAACGCTTCCAACTTTACCTTCGAAATATATTTATTTATAATTATTTAAATTCAAAAGAATTTAAATATTATAAATTAAATATTTAGATCTTCTTTGGGATTTTTAAACTAAAAGCCTCCTTAGGTTTTAGAAAACCTCTTTGATTTTATTTATAATTATTTAAATTCAAAAGAATTTAAATATTATAAATTAAACATTTAAATCTTCTTTGGGATTTTTAAAATAAAAGCCTCCTTAGGTTTTAGAAAACCTTTTTGATTTGCCCAACTATTGTTTTAATAAAAACCTTTTATTTTGCCCAACCATGGTTTTAATAAAACCTTTTATTTTGTGCTTCACATAATATTTAAAAATAAATATTATGAAGCTCTTTTGCCACCAACATTTTGCATTACTCCTTTTGACCTTTTGACATCAATGACAATTCATCCTTGACATCAATGACAACTTCATCTACTCAAAATGTCCAACAAAATTTTGAAATTTTTTCTTTTAGTTCTTCTTTCTTCTCAAAAATATTTTCAAAAGTGTTCTTGTTTCATTCTTTTAATCTACATTTCATTGATTTAATTTGATTAAGGAAGTGTATACAACCCATCGTTTCATGAAAAATTCCACGTTTGTGCTATCATATCAACAAATTGAAGATAGTATTCCCCCGTTTGTTCATATTTAAAATATGATATTTTTTAATTCATTTACCATCATTTTAAGTCTTACTGGTTGATGATCTGAATCAATCCTTTTTAAGGTATTAATTTTAGCATAAATTCCTTCATCTATCCAATGATTTGAAAGTATGCATCTGTCTAATTTTTTGTTATTAGGTTATGGATCCTCCTATTTTTGGTCCATGTATAGTTATCTTCTTCAAAATAAACCTCCCATAGATTATTATTAAGAATAAAAGCTAAGAAATCTCTCATACTTTGTGTTAATTTCCTAATTCCCCCAAATTTTTCATTGAGATTGATTTTGGTATTGAAATCTCCTATGATCATGAATTTGGTTTCTTGGTACTTACTTCTCATAAATGCTTCAATCCCACTCCATAATTCTAATTTGCGTGACTGATTTGTAGGTCCATAGACATTGATAAGGATAAAATAAATGTCTATAAAGTAACATGTGACTAAAAAGGTTCTCCAATGCCTAGTTTTATGAATGGTTACATAGGAGGTTCTAATAATATTCCACCAATTTAAAACTCCTCCTATCACTCATTCAAAATCCATAGCAACCCATTCACATCTTGCCCATACGACTTTTATAGTTTTGGAAACTTCTTTCTTTGTCATTTTAGTTTTATGGATACAAAGAATATCAGGTTTATTACTTAAACAGAGGTCCCTAATACACCTTTGATTTGAAGGGGTATTAGCACCCCTTATATTCCATGATATGGTAATCGTGTCTCATAAGGGGCTACTAGCCTTGCCTACGAATTAACAATATCATTTGTTGTTTGGTAAAGAGAAGTTCAACCAACTTAGTTTGTGTTCCTTTCTCTATATTTGCTCTTGCTTACTTGGATTTCACTTGATAATTTGAGGGTTTTTCTCTTTTTTCCTTGCTTGTATCAGGAGTAGATCTTATTATTCTATTCCTATATAATCTTTCACAACTTTATTTTTCATTACATGTATCCTCTCTTATCTCTACTATGAAATATTTATTTTTCTAGTATTTTGTTATTAATGGTAGAGGTATTAACATCTAACATTGCATTTTATCTACCAATTTTCTTCTCCTAAATGGAGCATGGTACTTCAAGATATTTTTTAAAAGCTAATGAGACACATTCCTTAGGTTCATTGAGACTGTTTATCCTTAAATTAGAATCATACTAAATAGATGATTCCTTGTTAATTTTTTGAACCGATTGTACTCTATCCTCTAAGCTTTGATTTGTTTTTTCTTCATAGGCTAAAGCCTCAGAAGAATTGGTATTTCTTCCAATATCCTTCATTATTGATCTCTACTATTTATTTACTTTCATCTATCTAGACCTTTTTTGTAAGTTAAAAACCATATTCATCTATATCCATTTGTAAGTTTCTCTTGTGGTTTTCTGCATATGTTTTTGTTGGACTCTTCTTAGGGCATGATTTTTCAATATGCCTCACCTCATGAAATCGACATATAAAAGATATATTTTTATAATCTATGGTTTGGATCCACAACTTACCCCCATACTTAATAATGATTTATTATGGTAAAGGTTTACTTATATCAATAATGACCAATATTCAAGCATAAATAACCAATAATCCATATTTTGCAATTTTTGAAATCTCAAGGATTTCTCCAAAAGTGTTTCTTATTACCTTAAATGTTTTTATTTTCCAAAATTTAATGGGTAATCCATACATCCTAACCTAGACTAGTACTAGAGATAGATTTACATTTTCAGGTGCAAAGCCTTCATACCAGTGGGTAAGGAAGAGTCCTGCTCTTCCCATAAACCAAGGACCCCCTTTTAGGATTCTATCTCTTTCCTCCCTGGAAAAAATAATGAAAAGAAAGAAACCTTTGGAAATAAAGGATAGAATCACTTCTATATACTTCCAATTTATTTTCTCAAGGCTAAAGCCCCTGGACAAGACCCATAAAATATACAAAAAATTACCCTATATTTGAGATACAAGGATCGATCCTCTATGAGGTGCTCACTAGCCTCTAATGCTATAGATGATTCTAAGGATTTAGCTATAAATTGGTATGTGGGAAGGAAACTAAAACTTAGAATTTCCTAAAAATTACCAAAATATCCTACATCAATTATAATATATGGAGGAGAGGATGAGTGGCAGGAAAGGAGAGAAGATGGGCGAGCGAGTGAAGGATGGTAGCATAGCAGAAGCAGGCGAGAGGAGGGAGGATGGACAAACGGGTAAGGTTTTGGGGGGACCAGCTTTGACAGCAGTGAAGGATCCAGTACTGATGTGATGGGTGCTCAGACCGATGGGATGGGCAGTAGCAGGAAGGATCTCCCTGACAAGGAAGACCCCCATCAGACATGTAAGGGATCCTATGCCCAGGTTCTGGGTTCAGGTGTCCTACCACATTTCTCCACCAAGGAGCTCCACCCCTTAGGGGAGGATCTGGTCATTCCCAAAGACTTTATGGAAAGCTATATGGAGATGGAGAAGTTCACGCTAATTGGGAAGTTCTTGGGGGGATTCCTGGATATGGACACTATCCGTAGATGGGCTTCCTCCAAGTGGAAAACCAGTGGCAACATGGAGATTGTGGCCCTATCCTGAGGTTTCTTTGTTATCTAGCTTAACAACTAGATGGACTTTTGTAACATCTTGGTCGAAGGGTCATGGTTCCTATGGTGCAGGAGTCTCTTTATCAAGAAATGGGGGGAGGAATTTAATCCTGAGACCCAAAACATAAATGTCGCTTTGCTGTGGGTGAGACTTCCAAACCTCCCCTTTCAATGTTGGAATGATAATGTAATCAGAGGGATTGCTAGGTCCATTGGGGAGTTAGTGGCTTTTGATTCCTCCACCAAGGTCAGGTCTAGGATGGTACATGCTCGGTTCTGTGTTACTGCTAGCTTAGAAGTTGAGCTCCCCACTTTCATCAACCTATTCAGAGGGAAAACCCTAATCAAAAGGTAACCTATTGAGTACAAAAATAAACCTACCTTTTGCACTCATTGTCGTACTCAAGGGCATCTCCCGCCCCAATGCCCAAATTTGAGGACTCAAAATCAATGGGAAGAAGAGTCTAAGAGAGGAAACCAGAGGAACTAGGGTCCTAGGACCAGCAACAAAAAGTATCAGCCAAAACTTATTTTGTATAACCCTGCCCACCGATCCTATGACCAAGCCAAGACTCCTTATTAAGGTGAAGCTAAAGTTGAAAAGAGGGAGGATCATATCCCACCCTCTATAGATCATGAAGAACCTTATAACAATCCTGAGCAGGAATACGCGCATGCAGAAGCTCCCTCACCAAGTCGGAACCAGCAAGAGGCTCCTTCAAAACCCTCATTGCAAGGCAGTCTTCGAGCAGAGGGTTTGATTTCCTAAATACATTTTTTCCTTGAACCTGGTGTTTCACAATCCTTCATGGAAGAATATCTAAAAAGTAATAGGAAATACCCACCTCGATGCGGTAAAGGTGAAGGAGGGCCTTCCCTATCAGGGTAGATTAGCCCTAGGAACACCAGAAGCAAAAAGCAGGCTATTGACTACGACAGTGAACGGAAGAGAGGAAGACCCTATGGTAATGACCAGTGGAACAAAGAAATGATGGAGGATGTGGCAAATGGGACTCAACTAACACTATTCTCAGATGATTCTAACACACAGAAGGATGAAAAATAAGGCACCAAAACCCCCTTCCAGCTGGTGAAGGGAGGCAAGAAAAACCCTAAATTATTGAAATGAAGGTCATCTCATGGAACGTGAGAGGCCTAAACAATGTAGCCAAGCAGAGGATGGCTGCTGACCTCAGAAAAAGGATGAACCCTTCTATTTTCATTCTCTAGGAAACCAAAAACGATGAGTTCTCATCAAGGAAGGTTGCCAAAGTCATTTGGATCAAAGGGGAAACCCTGTTTAACCCTACTCAAGGCACATCGGGAGGGCTCATGTGCCTATGGGATTCAACCCTAGAGGAAGGGAAACTTCTGTCTTCCTCAAATAGAATCCTCAGCATTATTTTTCACTCAAAGACTAGCAATTATTCATGGATCTTGTCCAACATTTATGCCCCTAACTCTCCTGTAGAGAGAGTTGAGATATGGGAAACCATTACTCAGATGAGAAGCAACTTCAGGTACCTTGGATCCTTGATGGAGATTTAAACTTCTCCTTTCACCCATCAGAGAATAAAGGAGATTCTGACTCGTGCAACAAAAGTATGGAGGACTTTAGAAACTTTGTCAACAAAAATGAGCTCATGGACATTAAGCTCAAGGGATTCTCCTTCACTTGGAGCAATAAGAGGGTGGGCAGTGGGCTTATCCAAGTTAAGCTAGATAGATTCTTCATCTCTCAAGAAGCCATTTCTTTACTAGGTGATGCAACCCTGCTTGCCTTGCCTAGAATCAGGTCGGACCATAACCCCATCATCCTCAAATTCGGGAAAGCTCCCTCTTTCAAAACTCCTTTTAGGTTCGAGTTCATGTGGATTCAACATAAGAATTTTGAATGGCAAGTTGCTTCTTGGTGGAAACATAAGGTTGTAGGATCAGCCTCGATGCAGTTAGCCCAAAATATCAAGATAGTCAAGGAAAATCTCAAAATCTGGAACAAAGAGGTCTTTGGCAAAAATTTTGAATGCAAAAAATTCATCTCAGAAAGGCTGCAAGAGATAGAAAAGAGAATGGAAAATGGGGACCACAACGCAACCATCATAAATGAAGAGAAGATCCTCCTAGCAGACTATCATAACATCCTAGCCAAGGAAGAGACCTTCTGGAGGCAAAAATCCAGGGACTTATGGCTAAAGGAGGGTGACTCCAATACCAGCTTCTTCCATGCTTCGACCATGAGGTATAGAGGATCCAATAAAATTAGAGAGATCATTCGTAGTGACGGATCCTCGATCAAGGACTTAGTGGAGATAAGAGCTGAAGCAATGGCTTTCTTTTAGGACTTACTAGAAGCTCTTCCTGAAAGTTACCAGCAGGCCTAGGTCGAGCTCCTGGCTAACATCCCATGCAGAGTCACCCAAGAGGCTAATAAAAAGCTCATGGAACCTTTCTCCTCAAGATTAAGGAAGCCCTTTTCTCCATGCAACCTGATAAGGCCCCGAGTCCTGATGGTTTTCCCCCTCACTTTTTTCAAACAATATGGGACATCATTGGAGAGGACGTCTGTGCTGCCATAAGGGAAATCTAGTTTTCCAAAACTGTTCACCATGGGCTAAATTCCACTTTCCTGGCTTTGATTTTGAAATCATCTGCTTGTAGAACCTTTTCTGACTTCAAGCCCTTAAGCCTCTGTAATGTTGTCTACAAATTTCTAACCAAGACCGTGGCCAATAGGTTAAAGCCCATCCTCTCCCTCCTCATTGACCCATACTAGGGCAGTTCAGTGAAAGGTAGGAACATCTTGGACAGGGTCATCACGATTCATAAGACCCTCCACTCTAATTCTATGGCTAAGAAGGCAACCCTTTTCCTCAAACTTGGCATGAACAAGGCTTTTGACAGAGTTTACAGAAGCTTCCTCTGTGCAGTCCTTTCCAATTTTGGCTTTCACCATATTTGGATTGACCTTGTTTGAAGTTGCATCTCCACCCCTTGCTTCTATGTGTTGGTCAATGGTTCCCCTATCAGGTTATTCCAAAGTACTATAGGGCTTTGCCAAGGAGCTCCCCTATCACCTATCCTCTTTATTATCCTAGCAAAAGTACTAGGAATAGCACTTAAGGAGGTGCTAAGGAGGAATAAGGTGACTGGCATTATTCCTGCTTCTAAAAATGAAGCGATCACCCATCAACATTTCATGGATGACACTCTATTTTCTACTTATGCATCAGTAGCCCAGGCTAGATACATCAAAAGGATCTTGTTCCTCTATGAGCGTGTTGCGGGTCAGAAAGTGAATTTTATCAAAAGTAAGCTTTTCTTCCTCAACACCTCGATAAGATGATAGAACCAGTTAGCCAGGATCCTCGGGTGCTCCATCGAATCCCTTCCTACCACATACCTTGGTCTTCCCATGTTCTGTGGCTAGGCCAAGGAGATTTTGTGGAATATGGTCTTAGAGTGCATCCATAAAAAAATAGCTACCTGGAAAGGTAAGTTTCTTTCCCAAGTAGGTAAAGCCACCCTTACCAAGGCGTGCCTTTAGGGGATCCCGACCTATTTTATGTTGGTGTTCAGGCTCCCATCTTTAGCCCTTTGTAAGATCGAGCAGATCCAAAGGACCTTTCTATGGTCAGGCAATGAGGACAAGGGCAAAATTTCCCTAGTAGCTTGGGAAAAGGTTTACAAAAGCAAGGACCAGGGGGGACTAGGCCTAAGTAGAATGGGCTTGATGAACCTTGCTTTGGTGGCCAAACATGCCTGGAGGATCATCTCCAATGATTCAGATGAGTGGGTCAGAATAGTAAAAAAGAAATACCTCTCCAACCTTTCTATCCTCAATGAAGGCATTTGCATGGGTGGATCGGCTTTCTAGAAGGCTATCATCCATTCGTGACACTTGGTTGCGGATGGAACTAGATGGATCTTGGGCGATGGGCAAAAGATAAACTTTTGGAAGGACATGTGGCTTGAGGAGGATCCTCTGTGTTAGCATACTGAGTTGGGTCACCTCAGATCCGTGGTGGACCCCAACTGTGATCATAAGGTGGTCGACTTCATTATTTGGAGGAATGGATACCCACATTGGTCGATTAACAAAGTGGATGGGTGTGACAAGGAGGTTTATGTACTATCCTCTCTCCTAAAAGGGGTCACCATCCCTTCTTGAAGGAGAGTTGATCGCAGGATTTGGAGAGGAACAGATAGTGGCACCTTCTCGGTCAAGTCAGCTTATAATATTCTATGTAGCGGACCAAGGGTGGAGTTTACTTGCAACCTGGTTTGGTGGAAATACTTGATCCCCAAGGTAAATTTTTTTTCTTGGATCACTTTTTAGAATAAAGCCCTCACTATTGATAACCTCCATAAAAGGGGTTTTGCTTTCCCAAATAGGTGTTACATGTGCATGTCAGCCTATGAGTCTTCTAACCACCTTTTCCTACACTGCTCTTTTGCCAATTTCATCATTGGAGTCATCCTTTCCACTTTTCATATTCAGTGGAGTCCTCCCAAGACAATTAAGGAAGCTTTCTTTCAATGGCCCAGTCCTTTCTCGAACCCAAAACTTTGTTTCTTGTTGAATGCTTGTTTCCACCATTTCATTTGGTATATCTGGTTGGAGCAAAATGGTAGGGTGTTTGGAAACTCCCCTAGAGACCCTCCCTCTATTTCCCATAGAGCCCTAGCCTTTGCCATTGAGAACTCCAAGATCCTCTCTAGCCCAATCCCAAAGTTTGGCCTCGAGGAGGAAATTTTCATGACTCTGAAGCTTGACGGGGATCCTGGCCTAGCGGACCCGGCTCTATCCAGAAAAAAACCAAGTGGATCAAGCCCCCCATGGTTGGATAAAGCTAAAATTTTATGGAGCGACCAGAGGCAACCCAGGTCCAACAACAGCAAGTGGTGTCGTTAGAGACCATAATGGGAAGCTCATCCTTGCTTACTACAAAAATCTAGGGATCCAATCAAATCATGTCGTAGAAGCTAGAGGGGTCCTGAGGGATATCGAGCTCATCTCGGAGGATCCTCGTCCTCTACTGGTTGAAGGGGATTCGATGAACATTACCAACTACTTGCTGAAATCCAAGACCCCATCCTGGAAGGTGTTCAACATCATTTTTGAGGCAAGGAACCTCCTTCTTCAGCATTCCTCAATCCAGATTCGACATACTTTCAGGGAGGGCAATGGTTTGGTAGACCACATGGCAAACAAAGGTTTTTTTTCCACATGTCTTTTTGTATTGCGTCAGAGCTTCCTGACGGACGTTGTGAGAGTTGCAAACCAAGACAGTTTTCATGGAACCACCTAGGAGGAGGTCAGCAACGATCCTCGATGGATTTGCTTCTACCATGCCACCTGTCTCCTCATCATATTGGTGCATATCCAAAGAGGAGGTTGGTAATATTGGCTTAGTTCATGGAAGACATGGTAGCTAACATTCTGGCCTCCACCAATGCGATTGTTAGAGCTCTGAAGCATTACAAGGGGTGCCAGGCCCAGGACGACCAGGAGGAAACTGAAGCCTGATGGAGGTTCCCCAAAGTTTCTTTTTTTGTTGATGATGGATGTGTGGGTTGTAACCGGTTTTGGTTTTTTAGGTTTTAAACTATGTCTACCTCTCGTTAGGGATAATCTTGTATGTAGCCATATGAGCATCTGTTTCTATATTTTGGTAAGTGTAAAGTAAGGTTTTTGTGTTGCTCCAACCCATGAGGCTTTCTGTATATGCCAGGGTTATGGCCTATGATGTTATAAGGTTTTGGGATCCTCTCAAAAAAATCTCTAAGTAATTCAAAATCCACCTTACCAAAAAAATTTATAATATATGGAAAAAACCTAAAATAATTTGCATGAAAATTTTCTAAGAAAAATAAGGAGGAAAAGGAACTTAGCTAAAATATTCTATGCCCAACTATAATTTATTTCCTCATTGAAACCTTATCCCTTCACTGCTCCTCCTATCATCTAAATCCTAAGTAATAGATAACTATAATTTTATTTTTCATAACTTTAAATATTATCATTACCCTTGTTTTGGATGGTTGACTTCACAGGGTTATATCTCCCTCAATATTAAAATTGAAGGTAAAATTGAACACAATGGGGAAAAAAATTAATGACAAGCTCTTAGTCTCCATTGTACTTAGAGCTCTCCCTTAATTATTTTTAATTTTGGTGACTTCTCTACAAGTGTCAAATAGAAGGGTATCATTTGAAGAATTGGTAAACATACTTCAACATAAGGAAACAAAAAATCAATTAAGGGATTAATTGTCCAATAATGCTCTTATCTCCATGAAGAAACCACAAAAGGGTTCAAAAGGTTCTTCCACCTCATTTTCATCACAAAAGCAATCTCAAAGGCAAAGGAGGTATTGCCATATTTGTGAAAAAGGACATGACACCAAATTTATAGATACAATTCAATGACTTCATGGAGACAATCTCAAAGACCTTCTCAAAGGAAACAATAGTTTCAACCACAATATTAACAAAGGAAAAATCAATGAGGGCAATAGCAACAACAATATATTGCTTAGAAGGGGCCAAAATTAGATTGTGAAGAGTAGTTTAAAATAGCACATAAGGTACTCATGGATTAGGAAGTGATAAAATCAAGGAATAAATATGTTAGTATACAAGTCAAGAAGTAAGTTAAAGTTCAAAAGTGTGTATCACTAGATAAAGATCTTTATTTTATATAAGGTAAAGACCTTTATGAATATGGACAATTCTTAACACTAAGGAGCTATTTGCAAATAATTTTCAAAGATGTTGATGTTTGTGAAGATATTCTTGAAAATGATATTACAAATTCTATGTATGTTGTAAGGATAGTATACATGGTATTACTCACTCTTGATATCTTGAAATGTAAAAAATTAATGAGAAACAAATGAATAGGTGAAAAAAAAACCCATGATGGTAAATTTTTGTGAAGAACACAAGCTTATACTAAGAGGGGGTGAACAGTATAAGATAAAACTTTTACTTTTCTTTCCAAAGCAATATTATCCAATATTAGCAATTACAATAATGAAACAATGCACAGATCATCACACACATAGGAGACATAGATTTAACATGGTTAATCCAATGTGGGCTACATCCATGGAGAAATATTTCTTATATATTTTCTCAATAAATTTCTTGGGAACCAATTCCCTATTATAATGTTTATGGGTACCAACCCAAAGGATACACCAATCCCCTCAACTCTGGTTTGTGGACCTATATCTACAAGAGACTCAAATCCCCTCTACTCTGGTTTGTGGACCTCTATCCATAGGAGACTCTAATCCCCTTTGCTCTGGTTTGTGTACCTCTATCCACAAGAGACTCCAATCCCCTCTGCTTTGGTTC
Organism: Wollemia nobilis; assembly: GCA_028583015.1. Classification (NCBI taxonomy): domain Eukaryota; kingdom Viridiplantae; phylum Streptophyta; class Pinopsida; order Araucariales; family Araucariaceae; genus Wollemia; species Wollemia nobilis. The sequence goes on along the minus strand of JAQPPZ010016710.1, from coordinate 6,418,630 downwards.
GTGGACCTCTATCCACATGAGACACTAATCCCCTCTGCTTTGGTCAGTTCCAAAACCTTCTCACAAATCTGCTTAGATCTACTCCAAGCATACTCAAATCTACTCACAAAACTACTCAAATCTGCTCAAATCTACTTACCAAACTTACTCAAATCTGCTCAACAAAACCTGCTCAAATCTACCTCAAACTTGCTCACCTAACTTGCTCAAATTTACCTCAATCCTGCTCACACAAACATGCTCAACTCTGCTCACAAAACCCTGCTCAAATTTGCTCACAAGATCTACTCAAATCTGCTCACAAGACCTACTCAAATATTATCTACAATCTAATCCAAACAATGCTCATATATTTCCAAATCTTGCATACAAACAATGCTCATATCTTTCCCAAATATTTCACACAAACAATGCTCATAACTTTCCCAAAATTGCTTTCTTCAACTAAAGTAATTCAAACATATTCTACTCAAAATTCTTCATGAACATATAGAGGATGATATGCATTACAAATACCCAATATGTTCATTCACATTCATTAAGTCTGTAACTTTCACATGTCTCACATTTATTGCATTCCAAAAGATAGCTCTAGTATAGCACTTGATAATTGACTTTCTTATGTACTCCCAAAATCAATCAAAACCCTATGCACAAATTTGCTTCACAAAACTGATCTATAACTCTTGCACTTTTATTCCCAATATCACTCAAAAACAATGCACAAATTGCTTCACAAAACTGATCTATAACCCTTGCAAATTTTCTTTCAATATCAATCAAAACTAATGCACAAATTTGCTTCACAAACCCTTGCTCTTTTATTTCCAATTTTAATAAATGCAATGCACAACTTTGCTCACAAACCCTTACATTTTTATTTCCAATTTTAATCAATGCAATGCACAACTTTGCTCACAAACCCTTGCACTTTTATTTCCAATTTCAATCAATGCAATGCACAACTTTGCTCACAAACCCTTGCACTTTTATTTCTAGTTATAATCAAAGCAATGCACATAAAATCAATCCTTATACCTCCAATCATATGACAAAAAAAATATTTCCTTAAAATAAAACCTCCTTGAGAAAGGAATTAAATCTCCATACCTCTAAATCTGCCACAATGATGATGAGCTTCCCAAACCTGTCTTTAACAAAAATAGTTTCCTTTTTGTTCCTTCAAAAATCTGGTTAGTAATATTCACTTTCTAGCACAGATTTTAAATCATCCACTTATGAACCCTTTTTAATATGCAAAATACAATTTAAAATCAAGCACAAAATACACCTTATATCTCCTTTCTCTAAATAACAATCAACCTTATAAATTCCTCACACAATGTGCAAAAATAATTTTCAAATAAACATAATACACCTTATGGCTCCTTATTTTTAATATGCAAAAATAACTCCCTCACACTCTATACAAGAATACAATTTTCAAATAAAACTAATACACCTTATAACTCCCTCTTTTGATATGCAAAAATAATTCTCTCACACACTATACAAAATGCAATTTTCAAATACCATAATACACCGTATAACTCCCACTTTTGATATGCAAAAATAATGTCCTCATACAAAATACAATTTTCAAATAAACATAACACACCTTATAACTCCCACTCAATTTAATTTAATTTAAAATAAAAAAATTAAATACCTTATGCACCGCCATGAATCAAAATTGTGACCTTCCAAGATGTAGTGCTTTCACAAGCACTTGTAATCGGCTGCACTACCATAGCAAGTAGAACAAAAGGGGTGCCCATCAAATTTATCATTGTCTTCTACATTAATCCAAAGCTCAACACACATGGCAAAACAACATCAGGGGGTTTCGACCCCATAAACTTCTTCACAACAATGCTCATGTAAGCCAACCAACTACTGGGCTACCCCAGTTGGGTGAGACATAACAGGCGCACTCAGATTTATCTTTGTCTAGCACTTGCACACCTTTGAATCTTCGCTGTCCTTTTCTCTACTGTTCGCATTAATCACAATGATAATTATAATCGAATGCTTGCGTTAATCAAAGGTGGAATAAAAACAATGTATTTATATGCTTCTAAATGGTTTTGTCCAAGTCGGCTCACGAAATTTATTTTCAAAACTTTTATAAAACCTTCATGAACGTTGGCGCCTTCTTGTTTGAGTTATAATATTTAAATTTACAATTTAAATATTATAACCTTAATCTTTTTAAAACCTTGTAATATTTAAATCCTCTTGATTTAAATATTTTAACCTTGTGACCCAACCTTTGTTCTTATAAACCTTTGTCCTTATAAACCTTTGTTTAAAACTTTTTGTCCCAAGCCTTCCAACCTTTATAATTTTAAATCTTTTTGTCCTTCTCTTTAATAAACCTTTGTCCTCAAGCCTTTTAACCCTTTATAATATAATATTTAAATATAAAATTTAAATATTATAATCCTTTAGAAAATATTTGTCTTGCTTTGCATCATCTGAAATATATGCTTGCCTTCCATTTGACCAACCTTGTAAACTCATCACTCTTGAAGAATATTTCTGCCTTGAGTACCATGCACCCTTTGACATCAATGACAACTCAATATTTCCAATAGTTTGTTATAACATAAATGACCTTGTTAAAAGGATAAATTTTGCTTGTGATATTGATGATTTTAAGTCTATAGTAGTAGATGTTTGTTGTGACACAAGTGACCTTATCAAAAGGACAAATTTTTCTTATGATTTGAACATTGTTGATGATAGTAGGGTTTGTATTGAAGATGAGCATCATGATATCTTGCTCAATCTTGTTGATTGTGTCATCCATGACAAAGACCATAAAACTGGAGAAAAGAGTTATGATGAAAATTTTGGGTTTAGGTGTTTGAATGATGATAGTGATAGTTATGATTGTGTTTAAGGTCATTGTGATGATTATGCTTTTGGGTATATAAATGTTGGTGGTGATAGTGATAGATAACATAGTGGTAAGGAGAAATTAAGTGTCTTGAAAAGCATACTAAAGGAATTAGTTTAAAACTAATGAGAAAAATGGGATACAATGGTATAGGTTTGGGAAGGCATGAGCAAGGTATAAGAAATCCCATAATGCCAAATTTAAGGCCAAAGAATGAAGGACTTGATTTTGATGGTCAAGCAGGAAGCAATAACACTAAATTTATGAAAAGAGAAACATGTGCAGAGAAAGAAACTCCTATGATGAGTTATTGTGAAAGATCAAAATATGTTATAGCTAGATGTTGGAACCTAGATCCCTATGAGATTTAAGGACATTATAACCACTCTTAGAGAATTTTTTAGCACAAAGATGAAAGGAAATACAAAATATGTATGGATTGTGGATGGATGAATGTGTTAGAATGGAAAAGGTAAAATAAATATTGAAAGGATGCTACAAATAGATTTTGTTCTCTGATTAAGGGAATAATAAGACAAATTTTTGTGGTTGAGGAAGACCAAAGTGATGGTTATAGTTTTTCCATGAAGTAATGTAATCTTGGGAAACTTGAGATGCATGACTTTTGCATCAAAATATGACCTGGGCTATGCTCGAAAAGTCCTAAAATGATAAAGCCTATAGAAGAATATGACTTGATCTATATTAAAAAATCCTACAATAGAATATTATCTATATGAGGTAATATCCTAGAGGAGATGACCTAAAGGTAGATCTAGAGGTTGACCCAGAGGAAACCCAAAGGTAAAGACCCAAAGTTGACCTAGAGGCAATGATCTAGAGGTGACCTAGAGGTAAACCTAGAGATAGACCAAAAGGAAGACCTAGTGAATATTACTCAGAGCTAGAGCAAGAGTTAGAGCTAGTGCAAAAGCCAAAGCTAAAACCAAAACCAAAGCAAAAGCTAGAGCCAAAGCTAGAGCTAGAGCTAGAGCTAAATAAAAATTTTATTTTACCATCCTAGGAATTAAAGGGGGTAGTAATATTTATTTGTTATACCAAAAAATAATAGGGGGTATGTTAGATATTATATTACTTTATGTTAAGTAATGATTGATAATTATGTAAGAGGGAGTGCTGATGAGGCACATAATTGCTCATTTTTTGTACTATTTTCCCCATAATGTGCGGCATATTATCTTGTAGAAATAAATATTTTTTACAAATTATATATATAATTAACAATTTATTTTGCATGTTTTATAATATTTGTCTTTTAAGTGTAACTTGTGTAGATTTAGTGGAAATTGTTGATTTTTGACATGTTTTTGTCGAGGTCCCACTCAGACCTAGCACTTGCAATTTAATGAAGGAAAAATATCTATGAAATATCTATGAAAAGGTATGAAGTCAGACCCCCAAATTACTTTAAAGCACTTGACTTCCGTTCGACACTTAACTGTTAGGCGCCTGCTTCCCGTTAGGTGCCTACTTCTCGTTGTACAATGAATGGTGTTTGCTTCCCATTGTATGGTGAAAGGTGTTTGCTTCCCATTGTACGGTGAAATGTGTCTACTTCCCATTATATGATGGAAGGTGCCTACTTACCGACTTCTGCATACAAGGTGCCTACTTCTTGACTTCTTCAAACGTGGCACCTGATTTCCACTAATGCCAAACTTCAACTTAACTTTGTGGTTGGTAGAACAAAGTGAAACTTTAGCAACCAGCATGAAAGGAATTCCAGCATTGAAACCGAACATGGGACAATATCAAAGGTGACTCGTCACCCATCTTCCAGCTGATACATAAATGATTTATGTAAATCAAACAAATAAATATCAGATGTATTTTGGAAACATAATACGCTGAAATATCATGATTTTTTACCCGATTCCTTCAATTAAGCAAATAGTTGTAACAACGAATCATTTTTTGATTTATCTTAAGAATTGTAACAATATCGATAGTATATATTATAAATATCCAGGCCACCCCTGAACTTTTCTTATAATTTTCTTTTGTTGCAACTGTTAATAAATTCACTAAGCATTTTCTTGTAAAACTCTTCTAAAGTATCCAGTGATAATTTTACCGTGGGCAGAACCTGCTAGAAGCGTGGGCCACTTACAACAAAGTTATTCCCTATTTTCCCTGTTTTTTGTATTTATTTTAATAGATTAATTTATTTCTCTATTATTTTCCCTATTTTTTGTGATTTCTAGCAAGGTAATAATTTAGATTTTAAACATTTTTAATCCTATTTTCTTAGACTTAGCATGATATTATTGGTTTAAATACAAACTTCAACGAATACCAAATATCCCCCAAACCATAATCTAAGGGACTCATCTCCGAAGGAGAAATTATAAGCATAAATTTTGTGTGGTTTCTCACAAGACTACAAGCTACCCCGGGTTGACAATTAAATGGAGGTAATTAATTGAAACATAGAAAAACTAACCAATGTTTTGCCCAACAAGTGCGAGCTAGGAGGAAGGGCAAGCCAAGAGGGAGTGCAAGTCAAGAGGAAGTGCGAGCTAGGAGAGAGTGCAAGACAAGATTCAATCATGGCAAAAGAGTGGTGGGTTCATCTAGAGTACATCAATGCTTCAAACCCTTACCATGAATGCATGGAACATTATTTCCAAAAAAAAAATGAAGCGAAGAAACATTGGAAAAAAGAAGAGACAAGAGCTATTATGAGCCAAGAGGGAGTGCATTATAGGAGCGAGTGTGAGGTAGAAGAGAGTGCAATCTAGGAGTAAGTGAAATTTGAGAGGAGTGTGAGTCAAGGAGTGCAAGCCAAGAGTGATCCCCATTAGCTAGTATGAAATGGAAGTCATATTTAAAATCCCTAATGGGAATTCAAGATGCCTTAGTTGGAAGTATGGAGGCCCAAGTTGAAGATAAGTAGAAGAGGGAATACATGGCATGTTTTATTTAGGTAGCTGATGTTACACCAAAAGTAAGGATCAAGGATGATATGATTGAGAATGATATAATGGTTCTTAAAATTAGAGGGTTAATATGTAAGTTCCATAGATCATGGTCAAGGTTTTTGGAGATTCAAAATTAGATCAAGTCAAAGTGGGGATTAAATTCAAATTACTTTGTGATTTTTTTTCCTAAAGGTATTTTCTTCATCATATTTTCCAGTTCAAAAATTAGGTATAAAATAATGCTTGGTGGCCCATGGTTTATGGGAAGATATGCATTTTATTTGAGACCATGAAATGAATTATTTTCTGTTGAGACAAAAACTATTAAGAAGCTTCCAGTATGGATTAGGCTTTTTGGACTTCCATATCAGCTTATAAATAAGGATGTTTTAAATAATATTAGAAATACCCCAAGGAAATTCATCAAGGACTAACTACTAAGGAGTGAAATAATGCTATATATACTTGAATATGTGTTGCTATGGATATTTTAAAACCTTTGTCATAATCCATTAAGATTAAATTTGAATCAAGAGAATGGAATCAACAAGTAGATTATGAAAATATCACATTTTGTTGCCACAATTATTATGAGATTGGACACATGGCAAGAGTTTGCAAAGTGAAAACTATGAAGAAATATATAAAATATTCAAGCAATGAGATAAACTTCAAGATAAATTAAGGAAATCATATAGTAATAGAAGCTAAAATCAGATCAAGGATATTCCACTCCGAAAGAAGAGGTAAAGAAATCCTATCTACAATATAATTTGGCAAGTTTAGAAGGAATTAAAGGTGCAAAAGAAGATGTAGAGAGAAATCCTAAAACAAATATGACAAAAGAGGTCAAGTTTATTCTAAGTAAATCATCTTTATTTTTCTCAAGTAGTATAAAATCCTCTCTAGGTAATAAAAGTGAAATGGACGAAGATGTTATCCCTTGCACTTTAAGGTTTTAAGAGCATCATAATAAAGAAATGAGGATGGAATAAACCCATAACAATTTAGGTTTTTAAGGGCATAATAGGTAATTGTTACATAAGAGCATCCTTGCACTTTAGGGTTTCTAAGGCAACATAAAAAAAGTATGCTTTTGAGGTTATTCCTTGCACTTTAGATCCTTCAGAACAAGGTAAACCAAAAGATGATAAGTCTTACTATGAGTAGTGTGAGGAGATTGAAGAGATTGATGAAGATGAAAGTGTTGTTGAGAATAAAAAAAAAAAAGAGGAAGGTCCAAGAAGAAAATCAAAGAGAAAAATAAACTCGGAGAGATATTGATATGGGAAAACAAAAGCAAATATCACAAGTGATAACAAGAAGTGGGGCTAAACCCACAAATAAAAATAAAAAATAACAATGAAATAATATTTTGGAATATTAGGGGAATGAATAAGAACCCTAAAAAAAGGTATTAAAAAATTGTGAGGTTGTTATAGACAATATATTTATAGATATAGAAGTTGGGCAACAAATATTTTAGCCATTCACGATGTTAAATTTGAAAAACACAAGCTTATACTGAGAGGGGGTGAACAATATAAGACCACTTTTTACTTTTTCTTTCCCAAAAAATATTATGCAATATATCAATGACAATATCAACAGTAGTAATCAAAGCAATGCACAAATCACCATACACAATAGAGACACCAATTTAATGTGGTTCACCCAATATAGGCTACTCCATAGAGAAAATATTTCACTAAAATTTTCTCAACAAATCTCTTGAGAATCCTTCCCTATTACAATGTTTATTGACCTCTGTCCAAAGGAGACACCAATACCCTAATCAAGTTTGTGGATATCTATACACAAGAGACACCAATCCCCTTAGATGGTTTGCGTATCTCTATCCATTGAGAACTCATTCTCCTCTGCTCTAGCTGGTGATCCTCTAGAACACTATTGCCTCCATTGCTCTTGCTTGTAAATCTCTATCCATAGAAGACTTTGTCCTCACTTAGAAGATCTTTGTCCTCACTAACCTGGCTAATGGATATCTATCCACTAGAGACTACTGTCATTTGCTCATCACCTCTGAAGCTTACTCTCAGCTCTATCTTAAATATACACTAAATATAATTCTTTGGTCTAGCACAAATCTGCTCAATATCTATCTCAAATATGCACTAAACACATTCCTTCGGTTTAGCATAAATCTACTCAATCTCTGTCTCAAATCTGCACTAAAAAATTCCTTCGGTCTAGCACAAATATGCTCAATATCTATCTCAAATCTGCACTAAATACTGTTAGGATCCTATCCTAACATTAATTAATAATCTTAATAATAATAATATATTATATCCTATGGTCATAATAATAAAATAATATAATAATAAATAATATAATAATTAATTATATTATTTATTATATTATTATAAGATTAGGGTTAGGAAGCATTGCAACCTTTCACCTATAACCCTAGAGGGGTATAAAACATTGTAAGAACTTATCATTCAATCATCCATGAATATAAAATATAATATAATTTATTGAAGGGACTTCCCGACAATATCAAAAGGCGATTCTTTTAGATTTAGGTTATTTATTATTTATTTATCATTTTATGTGCTAGGAACCCTAGGTTCCTACCATCTGGTATCAGAGCCTTATGGATCCAACCATATTGGTCAAGGAAATGAAAAATGACATTGCAAAAATTAGAAGAATGATTGAACAAAAACAAAAAAAACAAATGGAACGTTCTGATCGTATTATACAATATTTAATGGAAATGCAAGAGGAGGAGACCCTAGCCATGGAATCTCTGGTAGAGGAGGAAGAACCCATAGCCGACGAATCCTAGGTGGTACCCATTGCTCTTCCCAAGAAAGAAAAAAATGCAACTGAACATATTGCTCCAAACCCTAAATTAATTGTTTCTCTGGATGAGCCCATAACCAAAGAACTTTCAGAAATACATATTGCACTTCCAGAAAAAATTCAAAACCCTAAAAATGTAAATATTTTTTCAAAGAAGTGTACCAAGAAGAAAGGGATATCAAGGAAAAAGGCTTCCAAAAAATAGTGTTTTACATATTTGCATATGGGTGATGCACATAACCATCAATGTGGAAAACAACCTAATATAACCCTAAAGCAACAAACAAGTTTTTCCAATATCTCCAATACTTTTCGCAATGATTTTTGGAATAATTTAATTAATTTTAAGGAAGCAAGTGTATTTACAAAATCAGCATACGATCCATTGGGAAGAAATATACTGCTAGTAGCACATGATATCACTACTAGTGGACGTCTATCTCCTTCGAGACCGCCCCCATGGCCACCACCATTAGGTGAAAAATAAAAATCCGAAATAGCAGAAGTGGATTCACATATGGCGCAGACGTCATCGCAGTATGCAATCTGTTTGAAATCATATAGACAATAAGAATCTAAGACCACAAAAACACTGTTAATTATTGAAAATAACCGAAATCTCCAACTCCTTTCATTATTTGGTTTTCAATATCACAGCAAATTCAATCTGATCAAACACCACTTTTGACTGGTTCTACAATGGCTAACGATCAAGAAGCACTGGCATATATGGCAACAAGAACCTTTGTAGCGCGTTACTACGAAATTCTCCAGCAATCACCTCAAGAGGCCTTAAATTTTACCATGACTGTAGTAGGATGAATCGATCAACAGTAAATGATGAACTGCTCTCAGCAACTGGTTGTACAGGAAGCACCAGATATTTGCAAACATACATGACCAAGGGAAGTTGAACACACAAAATATGAGACTAATAATTGGACCCATTAAATCATTTTCATATTTTTTTTTTACCAAGTGATCAATTGCTTCTCCACACCTGGAGAAGTCGCAGGCCTTTCAGAGGTGGAATTCCAAAAGAAACCCATTATTATCAATAGAAGATTCCGTATTTACAAACAAAAAAAAAAACATTTTTCTTAGTGCCCATCTCACCCCATGTTTCCTGAAGCTGGCCTCTCTTTTTTTTTTATTTAATTTTATTATTATTATTTAACCAATTGATTACTTGAAATAAAACAACACACTTTTGTGTCCCAAGCCTGAAAGATCTTCCCCAGATGCGACATTTAAATTTCCTTAGTGCCTGTAAAAAAATACACAAATACATCACAAATTCAATTACAAATATACTCAATGTCAAAAGTTATGTTACCAAAGTGTGAACAGTAGAACAAGAAAAACATAACTAGCTTACCAGTTTGTTGTATTTTAACACTTTATGCCCATTCTACGTACACAATGATTCCTCTTAGTTCATCCAAGTACCTATCCAGTAGCAAAGATATACTGCGTGGGCTTATCCTTAAACTATACTTGACATAATTTGTGATTGCTCAGCAACTTGTGACAGTGATCTATGTGATCTGGGATAAACATGCTCAACATCTAGTAATCAATGCCCAGATTGATTTTACAGTCTCTCTGAATAACAAAAAAATATCATACTTGAAACTACTGGGTCTGCTTGCGGTAGTTTGCATATTCCTTGCTGCTATGACTGTAGTAGTCCTTATCACACAACTTTCAGATCTGGTGAACCCTGCGTTGGATGGAAAGAATGAGGTCACGGAATAGAATGCAGACTCTTATAACAGAAATGATGTCTAAAAATAATAAGGGTAACAATCATGGTATTTATGTGAATAAAAAGGAGACGCAAAGAGGGTGCATTGGCATCACTCTGGACAACAAGTGGTTTGAGTCCATGACCGATGTCCAAGAAGAACTGGATGTTGCACGAGAGATTGTAATACTAGCTCAATAAAGCAATGAAATAGATAATACGTTCAACATGGCACAATCTAACAAATGTAAAACAAGAAAAAACAACTTACTGGCCTCATATGGGTGATAAAGTCCCTGCTATATGGTTGGCAAGAGCAATTGCTCCACACATGTGAGGTACGTGAAAATAATGCTGCTAGGTAGAATTAAAGTTTCAGTCAACAAATAATGAGTGCCAACCACTATAAATTAGGTCAGCCCACTGCACAATTTAAATAACTCTCATATACTGTAACTCATTTTACAAGAATCCATTTTTTACATGGCAAAGCTATTAAACATACCAAGAGTGGCTTTTAGAAAAAAAAAAAAAGACCTGGAGGCTCAGAAGATCCATCCTTTACACTTGGTCCAACATTATGTGATGAAGAAACATCTGCGAGTGGAAATGTGACCAGATTCATAAGCCAAAGTCTAAGACCTAATATGTTCGCCCAATATGTGGTTTATGACCACCATGATACCACTATTCCTCATGTCATGTTATTTGTCTTGGGGAACATCTCGCCACAGCTTGAGCTCGACATCAACATGTGTGGAGGACAGAGAATTCAAAGACAGTTGGGCACGAAAGTGGAAACCAAAACAAGGATGATCTATTCCAAAAGTAAATTTTCTTGACTCTTTACACAGCCAGAAACTTTATTTCAGGGTGTAATTTTTTTTCTTTTACAGAGGAATATGGGGATATAGAGCCTTAAAAAGGATGGAAGGCGGAATATACTTTCAAATTTATTTGTTACCCTTGTGACTAAATACATTCGTCTTATATTTTAAAAACTTGATTGTATTAAAAAAAAAATACAGCAGCCAAAGGAGAGCATGATAAGCTAGTGAAGTATTTATTAGAGGAATATGTTGATCTCGCCTCTAATCTAAATAACGATGGTGAATCGGTATTGTTTTTAAGCTACCAAGGAAAGTATTATAACACCCCTTGAAAATATTGTTAGAAGTCACATCTTCTAAGGATATGTACTACAAGTGTTCCAATGACCAAACACTTTTGCATCTTGCCGTATCCAAATGCTAAAAATTCATGATGTATGCAACTTGGTGGGGGTGAATACAAGTAAATTTCGAGTTTCCTTTTGAAGAATGTTGGCATCAACCTTTATGAAAATTAAATTGGTTGGTTTTGGCTAGAGTATCACATTTAACAAGTGATACAAGGCATACGAAGCTCTTCCGACAAGGCCTTATACATGGTGATTATAAAAGAAATAGGGTTTCAACTTTGAGGACAAAGCTATTTTCAAGAGGGGTGGAATGTTAGGATCCTATCCTAACATTAATTAATAATCTTAATAATAATAATATATTATATCCTATGGTCATAATAATAAAATAATATAATAATAAATAATATAATAATTAATTATATTATTTATTATATTATTATAAGATTAGGGTTAGGAAGCATTGCAACCTTTCACCTATAACCCTAGAGGGGTATAAAACATTGTAAGAACTTATCATTCAATCATCCATGAATATAAAATATAATATAATTTATTGAAGGGACTTCCCAACAATATCAAAAGGCGATTCTTTTAGATTTAGGTTATTTATTATTTATTTATCATTTTATGTGCTAGGAACCCTAGGTTCCTACCAAATACAGTCCTTCATTCTAGCACAAATTTGCTCAGTCTCTATCTCTGGTTTGGCATAAACCTATCCTCAAATATGCACCAAAATTTGTCCTCAAATATGTCCTCAAGCCTTAACACAAATCTTGACTCAATCACAAATCAACTCTACTAGATCTTCCCCAAACCTTAACTCAAGGCTTGAACAAATCAATCATTCAACTCTGCACTCAAGTCTTCTCAAAGACTTACCTCAAATCTGTCCAACAAGTCCTCACTAGAACTTTTCCAAACTACTCTCAAGTATTCACCAAGACTTACCTCAAATTTGCTCAACAAGTCCTCACTATAACTTGTCCAATCTGCTCAACAAGTCTTCACAAAAACTTACCTCAAATTTGATTGTAAGATTCTACAAAAGCTCACACAAACTTGTCCTTAAGTCCACTCTAGGACTTGCTCAAATTTGCTCACTAGATTTCACAAAAGCTTGTTCAAATCAACTCAATCTATCACAGAAAACCTCTTCAATCATACAAACAAGTTTCACACAAAATCTTGTTTTAATCTCATAGAAAAATATAGAGAATGGTTAGAGACTCAATATGCTTCACACTCATAACAATGCTCAATCACTTTCAATCTCTCTTACTTTACCATAGAAACATATAGAGAATGATTAGAGACTCAATATGTTTCACTCTCACACAACACTCAATCACTTATAAAACTCTCTTCAAATCAATTAAGAATAAAGACAAATTTGTTTCACAAACTTGAACTATCACTCCAACACTTTCAATCAACTATGCTCAAGCAACTCCACTCAACCAATCACTCAATGAAAGCTTAGTCAACAATGCTTATCAAACAAACCTCACATACAATGGTACTCATGATCTTTCGCAAACCCTAGTTCAAGATCATTCACATAAAAATGATATGATATTTCATAAAACCTAATCATGCACAGGAAGGCTCACTCAATATTTCCAACAATGCTTATCAAACAAGTTTTCTAGCATCAACCTTCATTCCAAAAAAACCTTCATCAATCAATATTGGATATCTCAAAACCAAACTCAACAATGCTTATCAAACAATCCTTTTCACTCCAACTTAGCATTCACAACACTCAATCCAAAAATATTTCACTCACAAGGAAGATATGCCCATACATTTTTCTTGATGTAGAAATGATCTCAAAATCTATCTCAATCATAATCAACCTCGTTGCCAATCTCAAGGGTTAGATAGCAAAAATCCTCACTCAAAGATTACAAGATTAACAAAACTCAAGTACACCTTATTATCTCCAAACTTTATCAAATAAAACTTCAACCTTTCAGTTTCACAATAACCCTTTCAGAAATTTAATTCATGAAGCAATCCAAACACTACTTATGTCTCCCTACTCAATATTGCATTTTTCAAGTAAATTACTTTATAAAACAATGCAATATATTTTAACCCTCAATAAAAATTAATTACCTTATCCTTTTATCTCCCTAAACACTTTAGCAAAATCAAATAACTCATGTTGATAATTTCCCCCTCAACACTATAGTCCAAGCACAAAAATCATGTGCCTTAGCACCACCAAATACCTTGGGCAATGCAAAATATAATTAAAAATTAAATACCTCCTTATGTGCTCCCATGGGATTGATCCCTGGTCGAAGCGCCTGTAACGCCTTAGCCATGGTTCCCTAGTCGTGTGAGCTAAGTGCTCACGTGGGAGTCAAAGGTGCTAAAAGCGCTTTAACTCTCCCTTGCCTGCCAAGAGCTAAAAGACTCTTGTCCCACATCGTAGGTGGGTATCGAATGCAACACCTTCACGTTCTCAAAAACCTTTGTACACTCCAAAATCACTGCTAGCCCAACCACTGGTTGGTTGGTGGAATATTTCACCTTTAGCACTTTGAATTTCATAGAATTCGAGGGTAAATAAAATATATCCTTTGTCCTTTTGCTGCTCACGAAAATATTTCACATTCACACCAAACTCGCATACATGAAATTAATTTCGGAGACTTACTTTCTTAGGGGTAAGGTTATGGTATTTATACCATATGCCTCCCTCTCTCTCACGTCGGTGGAGAATATAAAAATTAAATTGTTTTTGGCGCCCAACCCAACTTTGGGTTAATTAAATATTATTTTATAAATAAATTTATAATATAAATATTATAAATTATTTATAAACTACCTTAGGCATAATTAAAACTTTTAATATTATAATGAAATATTATAATATTATTTCCATTGGGCCTAGGTGTTTTCCTCTTTTGCCTTTAGACCTTTTCTAACTTCCTTTAATATTATAATAATAAATATTATAATATTATTTCCTTTAGGCCTTTTCTTCAGGGTATTTAACCATACTTTTGACCAATCATGTGGAGCTCTTAAACCAAATCTTTTGGGCTAAAATATAAATACTTTAACCCTTATTTTGCCAAGTCCTACAGTGATTCTTGATACTGACTCTTGACATCAATGACAACACATCTAACTCAAAATTTTCAACAGAATTTTATCTTGATAGAATTTAAATTTTGAAAGGCATCTAATATAAAAGGAGTTGATTATGAAAACTTAGCAGTTTGAGGAATATGGAGAATATATATATATTTTTTTTAAATAAAGGGGTAAAAATTTATTGATAAAAAGTCTGGATTACAAAGTACAGCTGAGCCCCCACCCAGGACTCAAATAAGCAACAAGACAGGCTAAATCACTAGACAAGGTCAACTCCCAAAGAAAACCAAAAAAAAAAAAAAACAAACCACATTAAGTCTGAACATCCTTATGGATCAACTCCCGTAGGTGTTGAGAATCCCCAGACGGGAGACTCTCCCAGTTATCAATACTCTGTCCTGAATAAAAACCACATCCGAAGAATGAACACGAATCAAATCACGAACAACTTTTTGTCTGGGGATGTTGTTCAACCCCCTTACATTCCATGAAAGTATAATCATTTTTGGGGGTTATAAAAATGGGAGTCCAATGTTCTCACCAAACTTGACTCTACCAAAGTCTCCCCCATTAACTTAATTTTATCTTGGTCTTTCTTCCGACCCACCTTCATATTCTTATCCGAAGCATTTTTTTTAATTATTTTATCTTGCAATCCCGACACCGTAGGAGTTTCTACAGTCCATGGATGATCGCATCGAGTTCTCGGGTAGGAGAGGGCACATCTAAATCTGTGCCATTTTCTAAGATAACTTCACTTCCAGGGCTAGGGCCAACCATATCACCTATACTCAAAACCAAAGCCCTTTGTTCTTCATTTAAACCCCCTTGTATCTGGTTCCCTTGGTTCCACCTCATGAAGAGACAACTGATTTGGTCTTGTTATATCTATAACAGGTAGCGATGTTTCAGGTATCTCCATGCACTGATCAAGATTCTCTAGAATTTCAAAACGATTGAGCTGAGCATCTGGCTGGTTATCCTTAATGTCTCTTTTTGCCTTTCTTCCTTTGTTTCGAGGTTTTACCGTAACAAAGCCTTCCTTATCCTGATCCCCCTCCTTTATCGGGGCTTTTCCTTTATCCATATTTTGTACGACTTGAGAGGGCCCAGGATTTGAAGCAACAGGTAGGACAAACTTAGGGCATTTTCTTTGTAAGTGGCCATATTCATGGCAAATATGGCAACGAAATGGAAGAGCTTCATAGTCAAGTTTTTGAACCCATGTGGTTGATCCGAACTATATTTCAATAGAATCTGGAATAGGATTGTTTAAATCAATTTCAACACAGATACGGGCAACAAAGATTACCTTTTTATCCAGCGTCTGTCCTGACGGCCCAACCGGCTTCCCAAGTAGAAGGGCAATCATATGCAAGATGTCATTTCTCCAAAATTCCAAGGGGAGCCATGGAAGCCGAACCCACACCGGAACCCGTGATGGTCGCTCCTCTGATGGGTTGAAACCCACATGCCAGGGTTTAAGAAAGAGTCCCGCTTGGTTACAGAAATAGGGACCTCCTTCAAATGCTTTGTTACGATCCGCAAGACAAGAAAAAACCACCATAAAATAGCTGTTTGCACTCAGCATCACCTCCACATCACCTTCAGGGTTCCAAGTCTTCCTAACCCAAGCCTCCACAAAGGGAAGAGAAATTTGGATGCCCATAAATTTACCAGTAAGCGCATGTTTGGTTAAATACTCCACATCTTCTACCACCGAGTATGGTTGAACCACTAGAACCGGTCTGGCTTCACATCGTTCCAAACATCCATTGTTCTTTAACAAGATATTCATGGCATGCAATGGGAAATCTTGTTCCTTCCAATCATTTTTAAAAGAAATACCAGCCCTAGCATGCACGCTCTATGATGGACCTGATGCCATCACTACATTCCTCCAGTTGTTCATACCTCCTCCAGAAACTGCTGCCATCCCCGCAAAGCCCACCAGATAGGTCTCAAAAAAATTCCAGCAAAGCAACTTTCCTCATCAAACCCTAGTAGAGCAAAAAACTTTTTTTCTTTTCAACATCACTGGACCGTAAGATGGAGAATATCTTTGATAGAAAGGCAAATGAAGAATATTTTTGATAGAAAGGTAAATTTGGGTATGCTTTAATTAACTTGTTAGAAATATAATGAGAGCAAAATGTTTTGTTTTTGTAATGGGAGTGGCCCCCAATAGAAGCCACATATAGCTTATTAAAAAAATGATTAAAAGGCTAAGATAAAATTAATAGTTACATCCCATAATAGAATGAGAGAAGCTGAAAATTTTGAGGTGAAGGTGAAACACCAAGGGATGAAATACCATGGGTCTCATGAAACTAAGATATGTCATGCTATATAAATATGTAAAGGATGTACATTATTCTAAGATAGAAAAATAAATATATTGTTGAGTTTCCTAGTTTTGTTCATTTTTAACAAAATAGTTGAATATGATGCATTGTTAATTGAACAAATTAATAAGATATATTTGTATCGCATTTAATTCAATGATGAAAAATAAATATTTTTTTCACTAAACTAACTAATAAATCAGGTTTACACATACATTAAGGGAAGGAAACAAATGTGCAAATCGACTAGCCAAAAAAGGGATTTTAATTGAGGATCGTGAAGTTAAATTCTCTTCTCCATGGTTAGAGGAAGTAGTAAGTTTAGCTGAAGCTGATAAGAAAATGTTGACTACCTAATTCAAATAATGATTTACATTAATATTTTCCATTGGTAATATATTTTTTATTTTATAACATAAATGTGCTTTCATATAAACTATTTATTATATTTTTGTGGTTGCACTTGTGCTTCAGGAAGCAAACTAACAATCCAGATCTAGTAAAGCAAACTATAATAGTGATGTTTTAGAAATATTACTCTACTAAGATGCAATGCATAGATAGTAGAGGTGAAGTTTTGGTATTGTGAAGGCTATTGTAGAAAAATGTCAAGAAGGATGTTGAATTCTAGAATATTTGTATTCACACAAAAATTGAAAAAGATCCAAAAAATGAAAATCAAGAATTCAAACATTTTATATAAAATGATGTAGGTTTCTAGTTATAGCAACTCAATTGATATGAGAATTGAATATGTTTGTAAACTCTCAAGCTCTAAAGAAGAGAGTTGTGATTTGTCAAGGTTGGGGGACCTGAATACAACCCCTTATTCTCTGGCAAAAAAAATAACATTAATTCAAATAGTTAAAATGATGGAGGATTTATGTTTAAATCTTCCCTCATTAGTGGAATATATATATATATATATATATAATTGTCGATCTAATCATTCACTAATTTTCTTACAATTAGAAAAATATCAAGAGAAACCAATAGGACCTTCCAAGTTCAATGCTATCTGGTTGAAATATGAGAATTTATAGATATAGTAAAAGATGAGTTGAAACATATTGAGCTAACAATAGAAGAGACAACTATATTTCAATCTTCTAAAAATATGAAGAGAATAAAATCTACTACAATATCATGGGCCAAAGGTAAATATTAGGAAGCATAGAGGCAAATATAGTGGACATAGAATCTAAATTAAATCATTTTTATAATCACAAAGGCAATGAAGTCTTTTTAGAAAAGGAGAATTTGTAGGTCAAGGAGTTGGAAAAAAAAGAAGATGAAATTGTTAGAATGGGAAGATGCAAATTAGAGGATAAAAAGTAGAGCACTTTGGCTGAAATAGGGGGATGAGAATAAAAAATTATTTCAAAAATATGTAAAACAAATAAAAATGATAAAGACAATATGGGATATGAAAGGGGAGGATGGAATACATATGAGAAGGTTTCAAGAAATAACGGGATTAGGAGTATCTTACTTTAAGAAAATTTATCAAGAACCCAATAGAGCAAATATTGAAGAAATCATTAAGCCAGCACTTTATCTATCTAAGATGGTCAGTTTTGAAGTTAAATTGACTTTGATGATAAAAGTCACCAAGGAGGAGCCGCAAACAAAAATTAAATATTTTTATAAAGGGAAGAGTCTAGGATCGAATGGTTTGTTCATTCACTTTTATATGGGTTTTTATGAGTCGTTAGAAGAACTTTATGGC
Source organism: Wollemia nobilis (assembly GCA_028583015.1). NCBI lineage: Eukaryota > Viridiplantae > Streptophyta > Pinopsida > Araucariales > Araucariaceae > Wollemia > Wollemia nobilis. Next base: position 6,399,839 of record JAQPPZ010016710.1, on the reverse strand, counting down.
CAAGTACTCGATACTATCAATACAAATTTATTGGCCTTGATTCCTAAGAAGGATAACCTAGAGTATTTTGGGATTATAGGTCTATATATTTATATAATACTCTACAAAAATATCTCCAAGATTATTACTATGAGGTTAAAAGGGGCTTTTTCAAACACCTTCTCAAAAGAAGAATTTGATTTCTTGAGTAAAATATAAATCCATGAAGCTATAGGTGTTGCTCATGAAGCACTCGATTTAGCCAAATCAAGGAAGCAACAAGCAAAGATAATTAAGCTTGATTTGGTAAAACCTTTTAATAAGGTAAGTTATATGTACATCAAACTTATATTAATTCATATTGGTTGTAGTGTGCCCTTTGTAAATTAGGTGATGGGATGTATTAATTATGATTCCTTTATTATCTTAATTAATGGTTCAACTTCTAGCTTCTTCAATCCTTCCTGAGGTTTGAGACAAGGATACCCTCTATCATACTTATTATTCATATTTGTGGTTGAAGGGTTGAGTATAATTATTAAGGAATAAAAAAGACTTGGCATGATCAAAGGTATTAAGTTGGAAAACTCTTTGGTTGGGATTCACTTACTATTTGTAGATGATATACTCCTATTTGGAAATGACACCTTAAGAGAAGCACTAAAATATAAAGAGTTATTATATTTATATTGTGAGGCCATGGTGTTTGAGAGCAAGGAAATTCTACTTATACAAGTTCAAGCACATATCAAATATACTTATGAAGGCATAAAAAAAGCTCCAAAATTAAAAGTTGTAAGTCAGGTTGGCAGTTTTAATAGTGGATAATACAAAGTTGGATTTTTTTGATGGAGTTGTTCAAGACAATCCAAATAGATGTGGGGCAAGAGGAGTGTTATATTAAGATGAAAATCATAAATTCACTTTCAAAGTAGGTCTTGGTGAAGGTACCAATAATGTGGTAGGGTGGAAGGCTTTGATATTTTTGTTAAGAATGATAGTGGAACACGAAATAACAAAACTTCAATTTTTTGTGACTCAAAATTGGTGGTGGATTGGGCTTCAAGTTTAGTAGGGATGCACAATTTGATGCTTAGGCCTTATTATGAGCAAGTTAAATTTTTAGAAGCATAATTTGCAAAGATATATTATAAATATATCTATAGATAACTAAATGGGGAAGCATATGGTCTATCAAAAGTTATCGTAGATATTCTGGTTGGTATTTGGTTAAAGGAAGGAGTAGTGTGTGGGACTGTGATTCCACCACAATTTGCACCCTTTTCATACCTTTTTTCTTTTGATATAAGTTATGGTTTAGGATATCTTTTGTGGTCCTTTTGATGTCTTTTGATAATTAAGGTCATATATAATATGACTGATGGCTACAAGATTGAAGTACCAAAATGACACTCTTTAAGATGATTGAAGGCTTCTAATATGTTGTTAGTATTGTAATAGGTCTAATATACTGTTTAGAGAAATTTGAGTCATAATTGGGAGGTTCTAGAATAGCTCTAAATGGGGTTATTTTAGTAAGGCTTATATAAGGGTATAAAATACCCATCTCATTCTAATTTTTTTCAAACTCTAAAATGAAAGTTATAGATTTTTTTAGGGAAAAAAATAAAATCACCTATTTTAATTTCTTTTTTTGCTGGAGAACAAGGGGTTGTACTTGGGTCCCCCACCCATAACAAATCACAAATATCTTCGTTAGAGCTTGATTTTTTACAAATAGATTCACTTCTCATCTCAATTGAGATGCTATAGCTAGAAACCTACATCATTTTACATAAAAATGTCTGAATTCTTGAATTTCAAATTTTTGTGTGAATACAAATATTTCAAAATTTAGCATCCTTCTTGACATTTTCCTATAGCAGCCTTCACAATACCAAAACTTTAACTCTACCATATATAAATTACATCTTAGTAGAGTAATATTTCCAAAACATCACACTATCATAGTTTGCTTTACTAAATTTGGATTGTTAGTTTCCTTCCTGAAACACAAGTGCAACCACAAATATAATAATAAATAGTTTATATGAAAACACATTAATGTTATAAAATAAATCAAATAATACCAATGGAAAATACTAAAGTAAATCTTAATCATTATTTGATTTAGGTAGTTAACATTTTCTTGTTAGCTTCAACTAGACTTATTACTTCCTCTAAACTTACTACTTTCTCTCATACTTTGGGTTGATTTCCTAATCCTCCCAAAATTTTCATCCTGCTTGGTTATGGCATTAAAATATCCTACGATCATGAATCTGGTTTCTTGGTCTTTACTTCTCATAAAGGCTTCAATCCCACTCCAAACTTCTAATCTACCTAACTGAATTGTAGATCCATAGACATTGATAAGGATGAAATGAATATTTGCAAAGTAGCATGTGACTAAATAGGCTATCCAATGCCTAGTTTTAAGAATGGTTACACAAGAGGTTCTAGTAGGATTCCAACAAGTTAGAATTCCCCCTATCACTCCTTCAAAATCCATAGCATCCCATTCACATCTCACACATACTGCTTTCATAGTTTTTGAAATTTCTTCTTTTGTCATTTTAGTTTTCTAAATACAAATAATATCAGGCTTATTACTTAAAAAAAGGTCTCTGATACACCTCTGCTTTGAGGGGGTATTAGAACCCCTTATATTCCATGAGATGATAATCATATCTCATTAGGGGCTATTGGCCTCGTCTATGAATTACCAATATTATTTTATTGTTTGATAAAGAGAAGTTCAACCAACTTAGTTTGTGCTCTTTTCTCTATGTGGTGGAGAATATTACATTATTTGGTACATGTCACTGTACCACCTTGGTACATTATTAGATTAGGTGTGTGTCTTAGATTAGAGTGTGAGTTAATATTTTATGTAATGTAATAATGTGCAAGAAATGCACAAGTGTCATGTAATTATGAGTGCAAGTGTTATGTATGTAAATGTGCACAAGTGTCCAATATGTAAGTGTGCACATGTGTCCTTATATTAGGAAATGTTATGTGAAGAGTCAAGTACAAGTGTGTGTTCAAGATAGAGTCATGTGTATGCAAGTGGTAAGTATAAGGAAGAGTCATGGTAACCAAGAGTCATTCTAGAATGGCTATATATTACTCCATAGAGGATGAGAAAGATGGTCTACATGGTCTACAAGGTCTACAGAGTCTACAGGGTCTATAGAGTCTACATAGCCTACACAACCTACATTGTATTGGAGTCTTGTAACACAAAGAGGAGTAATACAAGTTTACATACATTTGAGATATGCGATCTTATTGTGCATATTTTACTCCTTATTTGTTGAATTTTATTACATATTAGTTGTTTCATATATCTTTGTTATATTATCTTATTGGATTATTACATTGCAACTTTATTATATTTGATCTTGTGATTATATTCCTATGAGTTTTATATTTGTTGTAAGGCTTCAAAAGCATTCATATATTTTCTCTTACTTCCCTAGATATTGCTTGATAATTTGAGGTTTTTCCTCTTTTTGCCTTGCCTATATCAGGAGTAGGTCTTATTTTTCTATTCCTCAATATTCTTTCACAATTATTTTTTCATCATATTTATCCTTTCTTGGCTCTACTACAAAAGCTTGACTTGTCTTGCTCATTTTCTAGTATTTCCTTATTAATGGTAGAGGTATTAACATCTAACAGTACATTTTCTTTACCAATTTTTTCTCCTGAATGATGCATGGTATTTCAAGAGAGTCTTCAAAATATAATGAGACACATTCCTTAAGTTCATTGAGAATGTGCGTCCCTAAATCAGGATCATACTAAATAGACAATTCCTTGTTAATATGTTGAACCTATTGTGTCGTGTCCTCTAAGCTTTGATCTACTTTTTATTCATAGGCTAAAGCTTCTAAAGAGTTGGTATTTCTTCCAATATACTTCTTTACTGGTCTCCACTGTTTATTTGCTTTAATTTTGTTAGATCTATTTTTCAAAAGTTGAAAACCATCTTCATCCATATTTATTTGTAAGTTTCTCTTGCATTTTTTTGCTTATGATTTTGTTGGGCTTTTCTTAAGGAATGATCTCTTAATATGTCCCACCTCATGATATCTTCTACATCTAAAAGATATGTTTTTATAATCTATGGTTTGGTTCCACATCTTATCCCCATACTTAAGAATGATTGATTCTAGTAAAGGTTTACTTATATCAATCATGACCAATATCTGAACATAAATAGCCAAGAATCCATCTTTTGTAGTATCTAAAATCTCAAGGAATTATCCTAGAGTGTTTCCTATTGCCTTGAAGGTATCTATTTTCTAAAATTCAATGGGCAACCCATACATCCTAACCCAAACTAGTACTAGGGATAGATTTACATTTTTAGGTGAAAAGCCTTCATACCAGTGGGTAAGGAAGAGTCTTGCTCTTCCCATAAACCAAGGACCCCCTTTTAGGATTCTATCTCTTTCTTCCCTAGAACAAAAATGGCTAGGAAGAAACCTTTGGGAAGAAATAATAGAATCAATCCTAGAGACTTCCAACTCATATCAATCCATTTTCTCAAGGTTGAAGCCCCTGGTCAATACCCATTAAAATTACAAAAACTACCCTATATTGGAGCAATGAGGATCGATCCTCTATGGTGCACTCACTAACCTCTACCACTAAATATGATTATAAGGATTTAACTATAAATTGGTCCATGAAAATGAAACTAAAACTCAAAATCTATTGAAATTTACCAAAATATCCTATAACAAATATAATATTTGATAAAAAATCATAATAATTAGCATGCAAAATTTCTAAGATAAAGAAGGAAAAAAAAAACTTAGCTGGAAAATTCTATGTCTAGATAGAATGTATTGCCTCATTAAAGTCCTAGCCCTTCATTGCTCCTCCCATCATCCAAACCCTAGCTGACAAATATTTACAATTTTATTTTTTGTGACTTGAAAAATCATCATTGCCCTTATTCTAGATTATTGACTTCACAGGGTCACATATCCCTCGACATTGTTTGGATTTATTCATTCTACACATGTTGTTCCAAGAATCAACTGAATTGGATAACCCTTCGTGAAGATATAACTCCTTAAAGATGAGATATTTAAAAAAAAAAGTCCTAATCCTTCGCGAAGCTCAATTATATACCATTGCAACTCCAAAATAACCTATTTTAATTTCATATCACCAATTAAAATAGTTTTAAAATATTATAATTAATATATATCAAAGGATATGAAATTGAGTATTGACTTTTTAATAGCAAATCTTAAATTCAAATTTTGATAGACAATACATGTGTCAAATTAAAATTTTTATTGTAATATCATAAAGGTAATTTAGTCAAAATGATCAAGTGACATTAGCTCAATTGGTTAAATTCCTCAACATTTCGAGGATGAAACCCAAGTTCAAATCTTGCTAAAACGACACTTGGATAATATCCAAGCTTTGTTCTACTACCACTATGTGGTGAAGATGGGCCCATTTCAATCTCATATAACTCATTAAAAAAAATAGTCAAAATGAAATACAAGTGAAATTCATTTTAATCTATATAATTAATTTAAAAATAAATAAATAAATAAATAAAATTAATTAAAATATATTAAGTGATATGAGAAAATATGTTAAATCCATACTTTCAAGGAGAAGACCCAGGTTTAAAACTTGTTAAACATTAATGCATAAAGTTCTTAATAATACCACTATAGGATCATGATGTGACGAGAATGAGACCATTTCAATAATGCTAAGAGAAAAAAAAAGACAAAGTTTAATAAATTTTATTGTAATTTACAATGTGATAATTTTGATTTATTTTTAAATTTACTAATTATTATTATTTTAAAACCCATTGTATACATTTTTGAAAAATATAAAAAATTGTTAATGTAAAAAAATAATGATAAATGATATAACTTGAAAATTTGATATTATATATATATATATATATATATATATATTAGAAGCAATGGTTACAATCACGATTTTTAGTAACTACCAGCACAACTGGCAAGGTTCAAACTATCTACGAAGGCTCCCAAGACTTCCACCGTCTTGGTACATGGTAACCCGACGTGAGATGGGGACCGCCGGACGCACGGGGGTTGCACTGTCGTCATCAATCTAGTGCACCACTCAAGACTTCCACGTTGGTCATGGTAACCGCGTGAGATGGGGACCGCGGCGACGGGTGCAGTCGTCATCAATCTAGTGCACCACTCAGAGGAATCGGATCTGGGCTACTGTCTGTGCATGTGCATGGGCAAGCCCGTGGGATTGGAACCTAGGTCTCCTCTAGGGGTATATATATTTTGATTCATATGGAAATAGGTAACTTCATGAATGGGCTTCCTCTATGACATGAATGGGCTGCCTTAAGGAATTTGATATATTAATAAAACATGAGTTGGTAGATTGAAGAATTTGAAATTTGAAATAGAAGATTTAATGTTCTTCAACTTATTCAACATAATATCTAAGATTTCATCATTGTATACATCAGTGGCCTTCATTGGTGTAGTAGACCATCAAACTTTTCTAGTTTATTTTCAACTAATAAAAAATAATGATAAATGATATAACTAAAGAATTTGATATATATATATATATATATATATATATATATATATATATATATATATATATTATATATATTTATTTATTTTTTATTTATTCACATGGAAATTGATAACTTTATGAATGGGCTTCCTCTATGACATGAATGGGCTGCTTTAAGGAATTTGATATATTAATAAAACATGAGTTGGCAGATTGAAGAAATTGAATTTGAAATAAAATATTATGATTTTTGTATAATGTAAATGAATTTAGTTAAGACTTTGAAACTTGAAATAAAAGGTTTAAGGTTAAAAACACTATGGACATTAAAAACTACTTTTCAACTTTTATAAGGATTCAATAGAGGAGTGCATATAAAAAAGACATTGGAATTTTAAATAAAGTGTCTATTGAAAACTTTGGAACTCCAAGGTTTATGGTTCAAATCTTAAAGGATAAGATTTTGGAACTTCAAATAGAAGGTTCAAAGTTTGAATCTTAAAACCGTTAAAAAACTGTTAAACCTTTTCTAAATAGAAGGGGTAAGGTTAAGAACCTCGTGGACCTTAAAAATTTACTTTTTGTTTTTATTATTATTTTATAACTTACATAACTTAAAACTCAAGACTTTGGAATTTCAAATAAAAAGTCTAAAATTTAAAGTTTGAATCTTAGAACTCATGGGCATTAATAACCTTTTTTCAAAATTTCTACAGTTCAAGTGGTTTATAAGTTAGGACTTTGAAACTCTATATGAGAGGCATAACAATTACGCCTTCAAAACTTCAAATAGAAAGTTTAAGATTGAATTTAATTATAAGTCCTTGGAATTTCAAATAGAGACTTTGGTTGGATAAATCTATTGTTCCTTATATAATCTATAACCTCTAAAATTTACTTAAAAATAAATGAAATTAATTTTCATGTATCATATTTTATTAAAGCTCTTTTTCTCCTATAGATGTAATTAATAGCATTTCATTTTGTTAATATAATGCATGTTCTTAGATATAAAACTTTATTTAAGTTATTAAACAATTATGCATAAGGTTGAATCATATATAAAATTAGGATTGTACACCATATTTATGATTGAATAATATTAGATAAACAAATCTCCTATAAATATGATTTATGATTATATATATATATATATATATATATATATATTTTTTTTTTTTTAAATAAATTAATTAATATATTTAAGGTTGTAAGGTATAGCACACTATTGATATTATCAATTAATATAATGCATCCGATATTAATAAATCTTCGGCCCCAGCTGATGCTTCCAGAAGAATTTCAGTCTACAGTTGTCGCTGTGGGTATGTCTAGCAAGGCGAAAATAATCAAAGTGGCGAATGCGTATAATTTCAAAATCTAAGTGGCGAATGCGTATAATTTCAAAATTTAATACATTAAATAACAAACTTATTTTTCAATAAGTCCTCAGGCGAAGTGCCCAGCTTTGACCAGGGTCTAGCGGAATCTACTAAATATTAGAAAATTTACAAAAGCCCTCTATATAAACCTTTGGAGTTCATTTCCAAAGAAGCGAAACCTAAAAGCGTGGGAAGATGTGCCGACACATCTTCGGTCGTATGTCCCTATGCACCCCAACCTTTATTCTAACTAATCCTTCCCAACACGGCTTAGCTAGGCAGTTATGGCATTTCCCTTTAAATCTTGCTTTTGCCGTTTACTTTTTCCCGCGCGTCGGTGCCAAAAGTAAAAAGAAGGAGGAGGAAACATTAGGCATTTCCCTTTAAATCTTGCTTCACAAAAAAAGCCTCGGGGGGTGGGCGCCGCACTGGCAAAATAAACTGTCTTTAACTCGGCGCGTTCAGCCTGTAGTTTTGGCAGTTAGTCGTTAGGAGTGGTCCCCACTCGGGTACAACGAGACATTTAATTCTGTCGTAGCTTGCTGAGCTTCCAAGTTTGAACTTGTAGTCCGCCAGAGTCTTCCCCTGTTACACTTCTCTGCTGCCTAAAATCTATATAAACACCCCCTCCCCTTCACTTCTCATTGCGCCGCATCGTGCATCGTCTCTTCTATATCTCTTTCTGCTGTAAAAGCGAGATTACTCGAGTTTTTTCTTTTTCCCTTTTTCTTTTGTGTCTTTTATCACCATGGCGTCGCTGGGTCTCATTACTGTTTTGGGCTTTCTCGCCATGGTACGAGGTGTCTATGGCTCAGGGAGCTGGACGAATGCCCACGCTACGTTCTACGGAGGTGGAGACGCGTCGGGGACTATGGGTGAGTGAGCTGCCGTTGCCCTGCTATTCTATTTAGGGTTTTGATTTTTTTTCAAGCGGTGTTGTCTTATTCTGTCGTGCAATGCAGGTGGAGCGTGCGGGTATGGAAATCTCTACAGCCAGGGATACGGCACCAACACCGCTGCGCTGAGCACCGCGCTTTTCAACAACGGGCTCAGCTGCGGGGCTTGCTACGAAATCAAGTGCGCCGACGACCCGCAGTGGTGCCTTCCCGGGACAATCGTGGTCACCGCCACGAACTTCTGCCCGCCCAACAACGCGTTGCCCAACAATGACGGGGGCTGGTGTAATCCCCCGTTACAACACTTTGACCTCTCGGAGCCCGTTTTCCAGGACATCGCCAAGTTCAGGGCCGGCATCGTGCCCGTCGAGTACAGGAGGTGAATAACGGTGTTCCTTCTAATCTTTACATTCCGTCTGTTTCTTTTCTTTTAATATGTTCACCGACTTAGGGTTACTGTTGTTTATTTTTAGGGTGCCCTGCGAGAGGAAGGGCGGCATTCGGTTTACCGTCAATGGGCACTCATACTTCACCCTGGTGCTCATCACCAACGTGGGCGGAGCAGGAGATGTCCACACTGTATCGATAAAGGGGTCGAGGACTGGATGGCAGCCGATGTCGCGCAACTGGGGCCAGAACTGGCAGAGCAATTCTTATTTAAATGGGCAGAGCCTCTCCTTCCAAGTTACCACCAGCGACGGTAAGACCGTTACATCTTACGATGTGGCCCCCAGCAACTGGCAATTTGGCCAGACTTTTAGCGGATCTCAGATACACTGATATACTGTTTTAGTACTGTTTAAGCGTAAGCATTACGGAAAGTGAGGGGCCTAGTTTAGTTTTAGTAAGACTGGGCCCCGTTGTTAAGCTCTGTTTTTATGTGCCTTTTCAATTCCCTGTGTTTTAGTTCGTAGGTGTTTTGTGTTGACCGTATGTCCCTGTACTTTCGTTGAGGATGCTGCGGTGGCGAAGTCACGCTACCCGCTCCTTCAACGAATCGAGTAGCATACTCCGTTTTATTTCGTGGTGTTGTAGATGGAGGCTGTAACAGGCAGAGGTGGTTTCTTTTTGTGGCCACCCGCCCCTTTTTAACTGTAAAGGTTTTCTCGTTATGAAATGATAGGCGTTTGTGTGTATCGTTCTGTTCGTCTGATCTTTGGAATCTGTATCTATTTAAGTTTGTGGACTGACTATTATTTCTCGTGTGTTTCGACCTTTTTGTCTCAAGCACATTGGAATATCGTTTCTATCTTTTTGATAGATGTGTTGAAGTTACTTTTTAAAATTATATTTGTTAATTGTACTATGGCAGAGAACGAATTGATCTTTACCTTTTTCAAAGGTAACCTCGACTGGGCTTATCATACTATTTACATGACACCTTCAAACGTCCTGTGGATAATGTGGCTGATGCTCATATCAAATGGCATGGAGGTTAATGGCATGCTTGGACCTTATTTTGGTGTTGTTAACTGTTGATCGGTGGGTTTCTGACTATCAATCTAAGTTTTTATTATATTAAAGAAGATTTACAATCTAACCATGGTGATGGCGAAGTATGTATGACTGTATATGTAATTTAAAAAAAAAAATGCAACCTGCATAAAGATTGTTTTGCCTCCACCGTGTAAAAAGGTAGACAATTAAACCTTCCCTAGCCAAGAAGCGCATCTCACTGTTATTATTATTCATCTCGCATTTTTATATTGAGAAGAAGTAGCTTTTCTTATCGTTGGATCCCATAATGTTTCAAAGCGAGTTAAAATAGCGCTAGAGGGTAGAGTTAGGAGCATGTAATTTAAAAAAGTAATTTTAATTTGATTATTGATTAGTTTTTTTTTGGTAGATGCGTTATGTATACACTCACTAGGGGTTAAAATTATTGTTCACGAGGATAAATTTTGTATAATTTTGTATTCCAGGCCATCTTTTCATAGTTATTTTTTAAGTAAACGTGTAGACCGAGGCATAGTAAAAATATTTTTATTAATATATATCAAATATTATATTATATTTTATTAAATTAAAGTTGTACCCATGCGAAATGTCAATGATCCACATGGTTTCGTGATTGTATATATATAAACAAAATATTATATTTTAGGTTTTACTAGTTTCGTTTTATTCCAACTTCAACCTTTGAGCATTGGATAGCACCTTATATTTATAAATTGCACGAGTTTCACTCTAAGGTCCATATACTATAAGATTGAAATGTGAAAAAGGTTTAATTACAGGGAAAAAACTGTTGGAAGTGTTTACATTTTTTTTATTAGATATAGTATGTTTAAGGTTCAAGTATAAGAGAACTTTCTATGAATTCATTTTATTAAACCTATTGAATTTATATTTTATAAATATAAATAATTATTATATATATGTATATTTTATTTTGGTAGTTAAGATATAATATCATTAATATCGGGTTTTGAATTTATATTTTATAAATATAAATAATTATTATATATATGTATATTTTTTTTTGGTAGTTAAGATATAATATCATTAATACCGGGTTTTACAGGTTAACCCAAAACCTATTACAAAAATTAGCATTATGTAGCTTTCTTAAAACATACGTAACAATCTGTCCATCGCTACTAGTAGCCTTCTTAGAACATATGTTCAAAGGAGCGTAAGGGAGCATATCGCCCCTTACCAGGTTAACCAAAAACCTATTACAAAAATTAGCATTATGTTGTTACGGATCAAAGCCTTATTAGGGACACTTTGTCCATCGCTACTAGTAGCCTTCTTAGAACATACATAACAATCTGTCCATCGCTACTACTAGCCTTCTTAGAACATATGTCCAAGGGAGCATACCACCCCTTACCAATATTTACATACACAAATTTTACAGGTTAACCCAAAACCTATTACAAAAATTAGCATGATGCTGTTACGGATCAAAGCCTTATTAGGGACACTTTGTCCATCGCTACTAGTAGCCTTCTTAGAACATACGTAACAGTCCATCCATCGTTACTAGTAGCCTTCTTAGAACATACGTAACAAATTTGTCCATCACTACTAGTAGCCTTCTTAGAACATATGTCTTCTTAGAACATATGTCCAAGGGAGCATATCGCCCCTTACCAATATTTACATACACAAAAATTTTACAGGTTAACCCAAAACCTATTTACAAAAATTAGCATTATGTTGTTACAGATCAAAGCCTTATTAGGGACAGTCTGTCCATCGCTACTAGTAGCCTTCTTAGAACATACGTAACAGTTCGTCCATCGCTACTAGTAGCCTTCTTAGAACATACGTCGTAACAGTCCGTCCATCGCTACTAGTAGCCTTCTTAGAACATACGTAACAATTTGTCCATCGCTACTAGTAGCCTTCTTAGAACATACGTAACAATCTGTCCATCCCTACTAGTAGCCTTCTTAGAACATACGTAACAATCTGTCCATCGCTACTAGTAGCCTACTAGTAGCCTTCTTAGAACATACGTTCGAGGGAGCATATCGCCCCTTACCAATATTTACATACATAAAAAGCCATTGATAGTAAAAACAAGCTATACTGTATATCTCCCAGACCATAACATCAACATAGCTATTTAAGACCTATGTCCAAAAGGAAACCCTTTCCCCAATATATAGAAAAACAAAAACTGTCACCAGATGGAGCAGAGTAGAGCTGATAAACCAACATTCTTCTGTACTGGGAGCTTTGAATGAGGACCCTATTCTTCTTCGTCTTCGTCCTCGATTTTGTTTCGAATAATTTCGTCCACGTCACTTGGGACCCTATTTTCCCAAGTGACAAGCCCATCTGCTTCCACCTCTATATTGGCCAATCTGTCAGCTATTTTATTGGCTTCTTGAAACACATGTTGGGCTAGCCGATCATTCCTAGCCTGGAATAGGATCCTTGCCTTTTCAATAACTGTCTTAACCCACCATGGAAGATGTTTCCCATTGCTGAGGAGATTTATGATATGCAGTGAATCTCCTTCAATTATTAATTTATCTTCAATCTCCTGAGCCATCTGAAGACCTCTCCATAATGCTCATGCTTCTGCGTCATTATTTGTCCTTATTCCCAAATGCTCAAAAAAGGCCATCATCGGGTTTCCTTCATGGTCTCTCACTATTCCTCCAGCACTTCGCTCCGCCGGGATTATCTTTAGCAGACCCGTCAAAGTTGAGCTTGAGCCATCCAACCGGGGGCGGGATCCACCTGACACCTATTTTGGGATTGGCCTTAATAGACCCAGGATCCTCTACCAAGGTAATGTTTAAGGAACGAGTGATTTGATTTTCCACAAGGGAAGGATTTCGGCTATCATGAGGGATAAGGCTGACGTTTTCATAGGCAAATGCAAGAATCTTAGTGGTAATGAAGGTGTCATCATGGCTCGACTCATGGAACGCTCTGTGATTTCTTTCTAGCTAGACCTGCCACAGAAAATGATGAAGACATATTTTCCCCATAAACCTAAGCCTAAGGTTGACAAAGGGATTTGGCCATTGGTGGAACAGGTCAATGATGGTGGCTAGATTGACCCAAGAGATGTTAAATGCTTGGAATACCCCATTGAGAATATTCAAGGAAAATATGACGGGTAGACTCACAATTTGCCCTGCACAAAAAACAACGGTTAACAACTATTATACCTTTCCTTATCATGTTGTCCATCGTAAGTATCCTTCCCTGGATTACCAGCAACAAGAACATTGCAACTTTAGGAATTAGTTTTTTGACCCACATCAACTGAGTCTGAAGTATGGGCTCCTCACGATCTAACATTAGTTTTATTATATATATTTTGATTTGATTAGTGTGAGGAACTTTTATAGGGTTGAGCAATTGCCTCCCAATCATGATCCCTCATAAAAGTTGAGAGCTATGTTTATTAATAGGGAATTCATGACCCCTTGTAAAGTCGAGAGCTATGCTTATCAATAAGGAATTTAACACATAACCACCCCCTCACACACTTGCCTACGTTGTGGTTTGAACCTTGGACCTCCTCAAGAAGAGCCGAAGCCCGAACAATTGCATTGTCCCCCTTAGGATTTTATTATATTATATATTTTTAAACCTTGGACCTCCTCAAAAAGAGTCGAAGCCCGAACAATTGCATTGTCCCCCTTGGAATTTTATTATATTATATATTTTTATCGCATAATAATTTTAATAAACATAATATATTAAAAAAATATTTATAAAATTGTTATTATGTTGAAATTTCAAATGCATCACATTTTGCTAAGTACTACTAATTTTCTTTGTAGATCTATCATAAGTAGATACAATTTTTTTAGATTGGACTTTACTGAAAATAGGACTTCTGGATTCCTTTAAATATAGTTTCCCTTGAATTGCACCTTAAATTTGCATAACTTGGATCTTCCATTTTGTCTTCCTTTAAAACTTTTGTCATATTTAAATTCTATCTGACTTAATTACAACCTTTAAATTTGATAACCGACTTAATTACAACCTTTAAATTTGATATTCCTTGAGGATAATTGATTTAAAGAAAACATTTCAATTTGATATTCTTTGAGGTAAAAAACTGAAAACAAATTTCTAGATTCCTTGAATAAATAACAACCTTCAAATTTTATGATTCTTGAGGGAAAAAACTGAATTTTTTTTTCTAGATTCCTAAGATAAATAATGACATCTAATATTAAATACTATTATAACTACCATTTAAATAATGATTCTTTAAAACATTTGTGGACTATGCATCCATAAGTGAGTAGAAAGAGACTATAACTATATGTTGCATTATGCTTGACATCATCATTCATTTGTAGGAGAGCCTTTCTAGCATGTCTTGCATTATGTCTTTTGAAGTCTTCAAGGAAGAAATAGAAGGAACTCAAAGCATCCATAAGTGAGTAGAAAGAGACTATAACTATATCCTGTTGCAATATGCTTGACATCATCATTCATTTGTGGGAGAGCCTTTTTGAGCATGTCTTGCATTATATCTTTTAAAGTCTTCAAAGAAGAAATAGAAGTAATGAGTTCCTAAACTCGTTCATCACTATTTACTAGCTTTTTTCTTATTGATGGAACTTTTTAAGATCTTGGATCCTGTGACAAATCCAACGAAGCCTATCGATAACATCTTAGTGTGCTAGAAGTTTTCAGAACATGGGAATGAATGCGTTCCAAACGTAACAAAAGATAAGGTTAAGTCTGCTAAAACAATATTCCATGGAGGAGTGTAATTGGTAAACACTTTTTTTTCTTTTGAACTTCCAAATATGCTTGAGAAGAATGAGTCTACAAACATCCTAGAGTTTGGGATGATGGTCTTGTTGCGAAAAATCAAGCAAAGCAAGCTTCCAAAATCTAGTGAAGGAGGAGAATAAAAAAGTGTAGAAAACACCCCAAAATTTCTTAACCATGTCATAACCAAATCAAGTGAATAAGAGTTTCTAAAGCATTAAAAATTTTGCATTGAGAGGAAATATGTAAAATTGGAGCCAAACTATTAGAAATTGAAAGTTTTTGTTGCAGAATTCGCCATCCAAGAAGCTAAGTTTTGTATTCAATAGAAACTCTCCAAATTTGAGCAACAAGATAATTCCATTGGGCATTGGTAAAATTGACTTGCCAATTGACATTGAGCTTAGAGTCCAATGATAAATGACACTATTTTTGTAGATCCATCTAGATTTAATAGAAGAGATTCTATGGTCATTAAGCCATCTTCGATTAGTCCATATATTGTAGGCAATTGTTCCCAACTTTATAAGGACCTCACATGGAATGGAAGCCACAACAAAGCCATAAGACTCCTTGATCGAAGAGGGAAGAGAATGATAATTACGAAGCTAACCCTACCCGGTAGTAGAAAAGGACTATGGATGTAACCAACTCCCCTATGGATAAAAAAATAATAATTTTGAATTTGGGTCTAGGTGAATTGAGCAACTACTTGAATCTCAAATATGACGTAGAAGCATTTGGATGGTTGGCATGCCTATGAGAAGAATATAGAACGAGTGAGAGGAAATGAAGAGGAAGAGAAAGGAACGATCAAGGAATGCGAAGGAGAGAATGGTGTGTTATAAGGGAGGAAAAGAGGAAGGGATATCATCAGGTTCAAGAGTATAAGCAGAATAAATGCTAAGATGAACACGATGAAAATAAAAGCAAACAAAAAAATTAAGGTAGAAAAGAGAATAGAAGGAAGAAAGGGAGGGTGAGTGTGTAGGTGGACTTCAGTTCATAGGAACTGGAGAGGAAATAAGAGGTTTGAGATGACCCAAAAGAGGCCTAGGAGAGGTGAATACCTAGAGAGAGTGAGGTTCCATGAAGGACATACTTCTTGTAATATCCATGCAAGAATATTTATTTGAATAAATAAAACCCTTCTGTAAGCATAAATGAAATATTATTGGAATACAATATTATGATTGTTGTGTATGTAGACCATAACATAGATTACAGGATATCGATAATTTGTTGCCATCACTTTTGAATACCCAACAAAGGAATATGTTGTTCAAGTTGATCAAGGAGGGAAGGAGATAGCATACTAAGACTGTGAGAGCACCATACGAGGAAGTGTCATATGAGAAGAAGAGTCATGCAAGAAGTGTTATACGAGGTGTTGTACAAGTGGAGTGTCATACGAGAAGTATATTATGAGAAGCGTTGTACAAGAGAAAGTATTGTATGAGGTGTCATACAAGTGGAGCATCATACGAGAGGAAGCATTGTATATGAAGAAGAATCATACAAGAAGATTATCATAAAAAAATATGCCATACAAGAATATTGTCATACAAAAAGACGTCATACAAGAATACGGTTGTATAAAAAGACGTCATACAAGAATACTATTATAGAAAAATATATCATACAAGAATACCATCACACAATTATATGGCATGTGACGTAGTATAGAGTTTTGTTGCCTACATCATTATACAATAGGAAATTTGTAGAATCATACAAGGGGAGGAAGTCACCATCCAAGGTGTTGTACGATATGATCATTTTATAATCATATTACCATATTATTGTTTAAGACTAAGATTGTATGGTAGGAAAGGTTGTACCATTATATGATAGGAATCGTCAATGACTAAAGAAGTTGCAGGCTATGTGTCTGCATCAAAATATCTATTATTGTATTTATACCTTTCTTCATAAATGCTAGTCGTCGAAGAGCACTGCACAAAGCTAAAGGTTTATCATTATGGAGGATAATTTTACTCCACCAAATACTGTTCAAACCGATGCTTAAACCATGATGTAAGGAGTCAGACTTCTAAGCCAATAAATGAGAAACTGATTGCCAAGCTTTCTAGTTATGAGTAAGAGGAATAGATCCTTTAACCATAAAGTATGGTGCATTAAGGACCTTATCCTCCCATGGGGTTTCTTTCCATTTACCTTTATGAGTAGCTTGGGAGATTTTGCACCAAAATAGATGTTTCCAATTTTTATCTCTAGTGATGGAACTAACAACCTATTTCATAGTCAAACTTCTACTCTAGGTAAAAGGATCAATAATACCTAGACCTCGTGAAACCTTAGGTTGAGTACAAAGTTTCCATGAGATGACTGTCATGCCTACCTCCCCATCCCATTTTAACCATAAAA
Source organism: Wollemia nobilis (assembly GCA_028583015.1). Classification (NCBI taxonomy): domain Eukaryota; kingdom Viridiplantae; phylum Streptophyta; class Pinopsida; order Araucariales; family Araucariaceae; genus Wollemia; species Wollemia nobilis. The sequence continues at coordinate 6,382,417 of JAQPPZ010016710.1, read as the reverse complement.
TTTAATGAATGACTTGAGTAAATTTGTTATAGGCATCCTTTGAGGCCATCCAACAAGAGCAGTAAACATGAGGCTGCCATAACTTTATTCACAACTTAAGAGTACCCAAGCAAGCCATGCATTGAATTTCTTTCAAAATCTTTCAAACAAACCAATTTCACACATCTTTAGGAGAAGAATCAATCCCAAAGGGGATTCCCAAGTAACAAATAATCATTCCATGAGGGATGATCTTCCACTTAGCCAAGGAGTTGCAACCATTAGGATTGGAAGAAGTATAGAAGACTTCTATTGTATAGTGGTTGATACTGAAGGACGCAAATTTGCACCATACAATAAACATAAATGCTAAAGAGATAAAAAACAGATTATATACATACATACATATATACAAATCAAGAAGTAATTTGAAGTTCAAAAGTGTGTATCACAAGATAAATATCTTTACTTTATAGAAGGTAAAGACCTTTATGAATATGGATAATTCTTAACACTAAGGAGCTATTTGCGAATATGTTTCAAAGATGTTGATGTTTATGAAGATCTTGAAAATGGTATTACAATTCCTATGTATGTTGTAAGGATAGTATACATGGTATTAATCACTCTTGATATCTTGAAGTGTAAAAATTAATGAGAAACAAATGAATAGGTGAAGAAAAAACCCATGATGGTAAATGTTTGTTATGACACAAATGACCTTGTTAAAGGGATAAATTTTGCTTGTGATATTGATGATTTGAAGTCTATAGTAATAGATATTTGTTGTGACACAAGTGACCTTATCAAAAGGACAAATTTTTCTTATGATTTGAACATTGTTGATGATAGTAGGGTTTGTATTGAAGATGAGCATCATGATCTCTTGCTCAATATTGTTGATTGTGTCAGCCATGACAAAGACCATAAAACTGGAGAAAAGAGTGATGATGAAAATTTTGGGTTTAGGTGTTTGAATTATGATAGTGATAGTTATGATTGTGTTTAAGGTCATTGTGATGATGATGCTTTTGGGTATATAAATATTAGTGGTGCTAGTGATAGAGAACACAGTGGTAAGGAGAAATTAGGTGTCTTGAAAAGCATACTAAAGGAATGAGTTCAAAACTAATGAGAAAAATGGGATACAATGGTATAGGTTTGGGAAGGCATGGGCGAGGTATAAGAAATTCCAAAATGCTAAATTTAAGGCAAAATAATGAAGGACTTGATTTTGATGGTCAAGCATGAAGCAATAACATTAAATTTGTGAAAAGAGAAACATATGCAGAGAAAGAAACTCCTAGGATGAGTTATTATGGAAGATCCAAACATGTAATAACTAGATGTTGGAACCTAGATCCCTATGACATTTAAGGACATAATAACCACTATTAGAGAATTTTTTAGCACAAATATGAAAGGAAATATAAAATATGTATGGATTGTGGATGGATGAATGTTTTAGAATGGAAAAAGGTAAAATAAATATTGAAAGGATGCTACAAAAAAAGGTTTTGTTTATTGACGAAGGGAAGAATAAGATTAATTTTTGTGGTTGAGAGAGACCAAAGTGATGATTATAGTTTTTCCATGAAGTAATGTAATCTTGGAAAACTTGAGATGCATGATTTTTGCATCACAATATGACCTGGGCTATGCTTGGAAAAGGCCTACAATGATAAAGCCTATAGAAGAATATGACTTGAGCTATATTCAAACATCCTACAATAGAACATTATATATATGAGGCAATATCCCATAGGATATGACCTAAAGGTATATCTAAAGGTTGATCCAGAGGTAACCTATAGGTAAATATCCAAAGTTGACCCAGAGGCAATGATCTAGAGGTGACCTAGAGGTAAACCTAGAGATAGAACAAAAGGAAGACCTAGTGGATATTACTCAGAGTTAGAGCTAGAGCTAGAGCCAAATCAAAATTTTATTTTACCATCGTAGAAATTAAGGGGTGTAGTAATATTTATTTGTTATACCAAAACATAATAGGGGAGGATGTTAGACATTATTTTATTTTATGTTAATTAATGATTGATAATTATGTAATAGGGAGTGTGAGCGAGGAGGAAGTGCAAGTTGGGAGGAAGTTCAAGCCAAGAGGGAGTGCAAGTCGAGAGGAAGTGCGAGCTAGGAGGGAGTGCATAAATGGTTCAAACCCTTACCATGAATGCATAGAAAATTATTTTCAAATAAATATTAAAGTGAAGGAGCATTGGAAAAAAGAAGAGACAAGAGCTATTATAAGACAAGAGGGAGTGCAAGCTAGGAGTGAGTGTGAGGCAGAAGAGAGTGCAAGCTAGGAGTAAGTGAAAGTTGAGAGGGAGTGTGATTCAAGAAGGAGTGCAATCCAAGAGTGATACCCATTAGCTAGTATGAAAGGGAAGTCATATTTAAAAGCCCTAATGGGAAGCCAAGAAGCCTTAGTTGGAAGTATGGAGGTCCAAGTTAGAGATAAGCAGAAGAGAAAATACATGACAAGTTTTATCTAGGTAGAAGATGTTACACCAAAAGTAAGGATCAAGGATGATATGATTGAGAATGATATAATGGTTCTTAAAAGTAGAGGGTGAATATGTAAGCTCCATAGATCATGGTCAAGGTTTTTGGATATTCAAAATTGGATCAAGTGAAAGTGGGGATTAAATTTAAATTACTCTGTGACTTTTTTCCTAAAGGTATTTTCCTCATCATCTTTTCCAGTTAAAAAATTAGGGATAAAATAATGCTTGGTGGCCCATGGTTTACTTGAAGATATGCATTTTATTTAAGACCATGAAATAAATTTTTTTCTGTTGAGATGAAAACTATTAAGAATATTCCAGTATGGGTTAGGCTTTTTGGACTTCCATATCAACTTATAAGTAAGGATGTTTTAAAGAATATTGGAAATACCCTAGGGGAATTCTGGGACTAACTACTAAGGAGTGAAATAATGCTATATATACTCGAATATGTGTTGCTATGGATATTTCAAAACCTTTGCCACAATCCATTAAGATTAAATTTGAATCAAGAGAAATTGTGAGGTTGTTATAAACAAGATATTTATAGATATAGAAGTTGGGCAACAAATATTTTAGCCATTCACGATGTTGAATTTCATCTTGATAGAATTTAAATTTTGAAAGGCATCTAATATAAAAGGAGTTGATTATGAAAACTTAGCAGTTTGAGGAAGATGGAGAATATCTTTGATAGAAAGGCAAATGAAGAATATCTTTGATAGAAAGGTAAAGTTGGGTATGCTTTAATTAATTTGTTAGAAATATAATGAGAGCAATGTAATGTTTTGTTTTTGTAATGCAAGTGGCCCCCAATAGAAGCCATACATAGCTTATTAAAATATGATTGATAATTATTTCACCTCATATGAGGTTGAGAGAAACTTAATAGTTACATCCCATGGGAGAATGAGAGAAGCTGAAAAGTTTGAGGTGAAGGTGAAACACCAAGGGGTGAAATACCAAGGGTATCTTCAAAATAAGAGACACCATATTATATAAATATCTAAAGGATGCAAATTATTATAAGCTAGAGAAATAAATATATTGTTGAGTTTCCTGGTTTTGTTTATTTTTAACAAAATAGCTAAATATGATGCATTGTTAATTGAACAAATTAATAAGATGTATTTGTATCACATTTAATTTAATGATGAAAAATAAATGTTTTTTTTTTCACTAAACTAACTAATAAATCAGGTTTAAACATACATTAAGGGAAAGAAACAAATGTGCAGATCGACTAGCCAATAGAAGGGTTTTAATTGAGACTTGTGAAGTTAAATTCTCTTCTCCATGGTTAGAGAAAGTAGTAAGTTTAGTCGAAGTTGACAAGAAAATGTTGACTACCTAATTCAAATAATGATTTACTTTAATATTTTCCATTGGTAATATATGTTTTATTTTATAACATTAATGTGCTTTCATATAAACTATTTATTATAATTTTTGTGGTTGCACTTGTGCTTCAGGAAGAAAACTAGAAATCTAGATCTAGTAAAGCGGACTATGATAGTGCGATGTTTTGAAAATATTACTCTACTAAGATGCAATGCATAGATAGTAGAGGTGAAGTTTTGGTATTGTGAAGGCTATTATAGGAAAATGTCAAGAAGGATGTTGAATTCTAGAATATTTGTATTCACACTAAAATTAAAAAAGATCCAGAAATGAAATTCAAGAATTCGGACATTTTATGTAAAATGATGTAGGTTTCTAGTTATAGCAACTCAATTGAGATTATAATTGAATATGTTTTTAAACTCTCAAGCTCTAAAGAAGAGAGTTATGATTTATCAAGGGTGGGGGACCTGAGTACAACCCCTTGTTCTCTAGAAAAAAAATGACATTAATTCAAGCAATTAAAATGATGGAGGATTTATGTTTAAATCTTCCCTCATTAGTGGAATATATATATATATATATATATATATATATATATATATATAATTGATATGATCATTCACTAATTTTATTACAATTAAAAAATGATCAAGAGAAACCAATAGGACCTTTCAAGTTCAATGCTATCTGGTTGAAAGATGAGGAATTTATAAATATAGTAAAAGATGAGTGGAAACATACTGACCTAACAACAAAAGAGAACTATATTTCAATCTTCTAAAAATATGAAGAGAATCAAATCTACTACAATATCATGGGCCCAAGGTAAATATTGGGAAGCATAGAGGCAAATATAGTGGACATAGAATCTAAATTAAATTATTTTTATAATTACAAAGGCAATGAGGTATTTTTAGAAAAGGAGAATTTGTAGGTCAAGGAGTTGGAAAAAAAGAAGAGGAAATTGTTAGAATGGGAAGATGCAAAGTGAAGGATAAAAAGTAGAGCACTTTGGCTAAAATAGGGGGATGAGAATACAAAATTCTTTCAAAAATATGTAAAACAAGTAAAAATGATAAATACAATATGGGAGATGAAAGGGGAGGATGGAATAAATATGAGAAGGTTTCAAGAAATAACGGGATTAGGAGTATCCTACTTTAAGAAAAATTATCAAGAACCCAATAGAGCAAATATTGAATAAATCATTAAGCTAGCACTTTATCTATCTAAGATGGTTAGTGATGGATTTAAATAGACTTTGATGATAAAAGTCACCAAGGAGGAGCCACAAACAACAATTAAATCTTTTCAAAAAGAGAAGAGTCTAGGATTGAATGGTTGGTTCATTCACTTTTATATGGGTTTTTATGAGTTGTTAGAACTTTTAAAGGTGGTTGAGAAATCACAGACTTCTGGCTAGGTACTCAGTACTATCGATACAAATTTCTTGGCCTTGATTCCTAAGAAGGATAACCTAGAATCTTTTGGGGAGTATAGGCCTATATATTTATATAATACTCTACAAAAATATCTCCAAGATTATTACTATGAGGTTAAAATGGGATTTTTTAGACACCTTCTCAAAATAACAATTTGGTTTCTTGAGTAAAAGATAAATCCATGAAGCTATAGGTGTTTCTCAGGAAGCACTTGATTTAGTCAAATCAAGGAAGCAACAAGAAAAGATAATTAAGCTTGATTTGGTAAAAAAAATTAATAAGGTAAGCTAGATGTACATCAAACTTATATTAATTCATATTGGTTGTAGTGTGCCCTTTGTAAATTAGGTAATGGAATGTATTCTTTTTGGTATTAGGTAGAGGTGGTGATAAGGTCCACAAACCTTGTACATAGTCAAAATGGGTTGGTTCTAGCTACAATCCCGTATAATCAAAATACAAAATGGATCTTCCCAAGACCCACATTAAGCCATACTTAGAGTCTGTAGTCTTAAACTTGTCGTTGAACTATTTAGGATAAAATAAAAACTAGAAAACACCTAGCACTTACTAAACATAAAACTAGGTTGTTGTACCGTACACTTGTCACTTCCCAGGCCCTAGCAAATGGGTTGCCTTTTGTCCCTCTACCTTATTCCATCTGCTGGATTACTCATCATCAACCACTCTGATCTCCTGGTGCTCTAACAGGTTTGATCTTAGATATTCTTTAGAAGCTAGCACCAGTAATTCTTAAGGGAAGTTATCCTTCCAAATTTGCATCTCCCTAGGAAAAACTATAATATTTGCCATTAGATCCGTCGTTTGGTTCCCTTATTTGAAGGTGTGTTGGATTCAAGCACTAACCAAATGAGATTTATGAATCTTTACTTCTAGGATAAGCTTTGATATGGTCCAGTTGGGGTCTTTATCCTCCTTAATTATATTAAGTGAATCCCCTTCAATGATTACTTCCTTATAACCCTCTAGTCTAAAAATTCTCATTGCCTGCATGCAGGCTTGGGCTTCTGCAAAATGATTTGTTTGAGTTCCCAAAGGCTTCACAAAGGCAATGATCACTTTTCCTTCCTCATTTCTTGGAACTTCTCCTACTCCTGCAGCCCCCAGATTTCCTTTGGATACCCCATCAAGATTGAACTCAACCCACTTTTGTGGGGGGATATCCACTTGACACCATCCTATGGGTTGGTTGTAATGACTAGGTCCGGAGGTTCCTCTCCCCAGTTTCATAAAATCATCCTTTCCCTAGGAGACAGGGTCTCATTTTTGAAGTAAAAGTTTTTCCAATTTTCTTTTAGAGCTTTGATTATTTTATTACTACATAACCTGGGATATTTCTTCCATCCTTTAAATACTCTCTTATTTCTCTCATTCCATATCCCCCATAAAAAATGGGGTAAGCTGAGCTTCTAGATCCAAGTCAAAAGTTTCACCCATAAGGGGGAAGCCCACTGTATGCAGAAGTCAGACATGCTATTTGGTCAGACCCAATCTATATGAAATTTTGACAGAATCATTTAGAAGACTGCACAAGAAAATTCACAAGTTAGATAAATATGACTTACAGATTATGTCGCTTTCTCGCACAGGATACATCAATTGATGAATTGGAAACCTCTCCTATGCAGATTATCTATTGCCTGAATCTTATTTTGAACTACCAGCCAAAATAAGAAAGCTATTTTTTGGGTTAAGTTCTTTAACCAAATAATAGAAGTCGGAGTCCAGCCACTGAATCCTGAGTAGATTACTTTATAAGTAGTTTTTACTGAATAGATCCCACTTGTAGTTTTGCCCCAAATCACCTTGTCTCTTCCTCCCCCTAGAATGATCGGGAACACCCTTAAAGCATCATTGAGTTTGGTTAGGGCCACCTTATCTTGCTTTGAAGGATTTTGAACTATGATTTTCTTCCAAGAGGAAGCTTCTTGTGCTACATAAAGAAAATCCCCTACTTTTCCTCCCATTTCCTCTGAAAGTTTATATTGGAGGACCTGAAGGCCTAAGTTATTTTGCAGAGGGTCTTCTTACAACCACAGATCTTGCCAAAAGTCCACTTGTCTTCCATTACCAATTCTCCATCTGATGCCTTTCTTGACTACCTCACGACATTCGAGTAAACAATTATGAAAATGTGATCCTCTAGGAAGATTATCAGCTTTAAGGAAGTCTTGATTATTTTTGATATATTTTGCCTTAAGAAATTTTACCCATCCCAATTGATCATTATTGACAAATCTCCAGACCTATTTTCCAATTAGATCTTGGTTTATTTATTTCATTCTCTTCAGCCCTAGGCCCCCTTGATCTTTGCTTTCACACACCTGATTCCATGCTACCAATGGAATTCTCTTTCTCTCCTTCGAACCTGACCACAAGAAGTTGTGATGAATTTGCTCCAGTGTAGCTTGGACCTTTACAAGAATTCTAAATAGAGACATGTAGTAGATTGGAATGCTTTGTAAATTAGTTTGAACTAGTAAGGATTTCCCTGTGGAGTTGAGAAGGTTGCCCTTCCATCCCGCTAACATTTTGGAGATCCTATCAATGACTGAGTTCCACAATGTAGTCTTCATTCTTCCTTCAAACATAGGCATGCCTAGATAAGTCACCAGTAAAATCTCATTCCCACATCCAAAGAGGTTAGCTATTCTTTCCTACCTCCCACAAGGCGTGTTAAATAAATATATGCTACTCTTCTTATAGTTTATGAACTATATTGTTTTTGTCTCATACTTGGTTAGAATTATCTTCAGATTCCTAGCCTGACACACCGAGGCTTTGGACACAATGATCATATCATCTATGAACTATTGGTGAGACACTGGCTCTACTATTGAGGTTGGTTTGAAACCTCCCACTCTACCTTCTGCCACAACTTCTTAAATATTCCTACCCAATGCTTTCGATAAAATAATAAACAAGTATGGATACAAAGGATCTCCTTGTCACAACCCCCTTTCACTCTTAAAGTAACCGGAGGGTAACCCATTCACCATAACAGAAAATCTTGTGGTAGAGATACAACTAAAAATCAACATAATCCACTGGGGACAGAAATCAAACTTACCCAAAATCTTGGTGAGGAAACGCCATGAGACCCGATCGTAGGCTTTATTCATGTCTAGCTTTAGTAACATACCTGCCTCCTTACTAGCCACCATTGAATGAATAAATTCATGAATTGTGATGATACCATCTAGTATTTGCCACCATTTCACAAAACCTCCTTGGTTCATATCAATGATGAATGGAAGGATAAACTTCAGCCTATTGGCAATTTTTTTTGTGAGAATCTTCATCAGAGTGTTACATAAACTAATAGGGCAGAAACTGGAAAATTCCATTGCTCCCACTAGTTTAGGGATGAGGACTAAAAATGTAGCATTAACTCCTTCTAGGATTTCCATGTCCTTTTGAGCCTCAATTATAGCTTCCACTACATCATCGCCTAGGATATCCCAAAACTTTTGAAATAAAGCAGCAGGGAAGCCATCCGGTCTCGGGGAGTTGTTACCATCCATGTCAAAACCACCTTCCTAATTTCCTCCTCTGTAAAAGGGCTGAGTAAGAATCCATTAAGATTCTCAATGACAAGGGGTGGAATGGCCACCGACAGAGAGTCCTCTTCTTCAATAGTAGGATTTAAATCCTCTAGAAATGATTTAAATAACTTGATCGCTTCCATCTTTATGTCTTCCATATCTTTGGTGTTAGACCCATCGTCCATCTTGATCTCCTTAATTTTGTTAGTACTCCTGTGGAGAAGAGTAGAGACATGGAAGAACTTTGTATTTCTGTCACCCTCATTCAACCAACGTAGTCTAGATTTCTATCTCCAGAAGGTTTCTTCAAATCCCAGCATCGTGTGGTATTCATATAACAACTCCCTCTCTTGATTTCTTAGATCTTCTGTAAGCTATTCTGACTTCAGCTAGTTCATTGATCTTGTCTTTTAGTTCTGTATTTTTTGTGAAAATATTGCCAAAGGAAGTTTTATTCCACTCTCTAATGTTAGCCTTCAAATTCCTCAGTTTACACACCACTTGGGTAAGTTTCGAACCATTATAATTTTTTTCCCACCATTGGGCAACCAGATCCTTGAGATCCTGGTGGTGGAGCCACATAAGTTTAAATCCAAAGGGTCTAATGTATTTTTTCTTAGAGTCCTCCCTAGTTTCCCATAGAATTGGGTTGTGGTCAGACCCGATTCTTGGTAGTACCATTAATGAAGAGTACCCAAACCTCTCCAAGAATTCTTGAGAAAGAAGAAACCTATCTAATCTAATCTAAATTTGGTTTTTCTTTAGTATTTTTTTAGACCATGTATAGGAGAATATGTGTAGGTCCACATCCATCAGCTCATGTTGATCAACAAAATATCTAAACTTGTAGATATCAACAGTTATTCTTTGAGAGCCCCAAAATTTATCTGTAGAATTAAGGTAGCAATTGAAATCCCCCAGCACAATCCAAGGGTATTTGGGAACCATCTCCCTCAGTTCAGCTAGCTGACCCCAAAGAACCATTCTCAGTCCCTGTCTAATTGGAGCATATACATTCGTTAATATCCACTCTTGTTGCGTGGTTTTATCCAAACATAGGAGACAAATAAACCAACTAGACATCAAAATCACTCTTCTTTAAATCACATTCTTGTTACACATAACCAATAGCCCTCCTACTATTCCAGTGGTCTCCTGGGCTACTACTTCAACTTCTCACCAAGTCCTATTCTTAAAATGGATCACTCTACTCTCCTCCATTTTAGTTTCTTGTAGTAATATCATATCTGGTTTGTGTTCTTGTCTACGAGCATATAAAGCTCTCATTTTTGTAGGATTACTCCCACATATATTCCATGATATAATCTTCATTTATGGGCTTTGGATCCTCGAGCCTTCATCCTAAAGTGTAATACTGCTTGAGTGCCATCAGCCACTCCTCACTCTGCTTCTTTTTGCCTTAAGGTAGCATTTCTAGGTTTTCCTCTTTCTACCGAACCATATATCCATACATCCGCATTAGGTGGGGGTTCCTTGGATTTAACTTGGCTTATGGTAACCATATTGGATGGGTCAGTATTGGCATTTGGGGTAACAATATGGATCTCCAGGTTAACTGGTCTTTCTGACAATGGAGATGATTCCGTGCTCTTAGCTTCTTGATTAGTAGGTTCTTTTTTTTCTACTTTGGGGGTACATTGATCTTGGAGGTTCACCTCTACCTCCTGAGTATTCTTTCCTGTATTATTAGTTTCCTGATTCTTCCTCTAATTTTGCTCTTCTAAATCCTTCTCCTGGGTCTCATCTACCTCAGATTCCACTTCTTGCCTATCCATCTAATCTCCCTTCAAATGATTTAATACATCAAAAATGTTCTCCACTGGAATGTTGATCTCCTTAGAATTTCTTCCCATAAATTACTCTATAGTATAGGGACCACTTTTGTCGAGCCTCCATAGGTCTCCTGTATTACCCAATCGAACTTACTTGCTCTAGGGTGTTGATATCTGTGGTTCTTTCCTTTGTGATTTGGTTTTGGGACTTGTTGCATCATCTTTGGAGTAGATTGTATTTGAGGGTTCCCACCAGAGGGACCAGCTCCCTTGTGAGGGGATTTTGGGCCATAAGTATTTTTGGGAGGAGGGTTATAACGTTACCTCTTTCTAACATTAGGCCAAACGGGGTCTCTGATATTCGTGTTCCGAGCTCCATGTCCTTGAGGCCCATGTTGGGTAGAAATGAAGTTCTTCAAGGAGGGATATTATTATGTATTTGTGTAACAGTACTCTAGGGTGGGGGATGGTTTTTGGAAAGGCAGTGGATACCCTAGTGACCTACCTTCTTGTAAACACTACACTTAATATATATTTTTTCATATTCAAAGTCCTGAGTATGAAGGCCATACATAGATGAAAATATAATATATTTAAGGAGTTCTTTACTTAGGTACGCCAAAACACACATGCGAGCAGAAAGAATTCTTATTCTACTCAAGGTTGTAGGATCAATAGCTACCATTTCCCCAATATCTGTAGCTATCCCAACCAATATTTGCTCATTCCAGCAAAGCAGAGGTAATCCCGACATATTAACCCAAATAGAAGCCAAATCCAATACCTGGATCTGGGGGTTGAAATCGGGGGTCCAATGCTTCAGATACAAGCCCCTTTTTCCAAAAAACCAAGGACCTCCTTGAAGAATCCTTTCCATGTCCTAGTCACATTGAAATGTCACCAAAAGGAAACTCTTGGATAAAGCCTTAATCATCATACCGACCCTTGGCCACCATTTCTGGACGACCCATATCCTTATGACTTTTAAGTCTGGTCGAACCCCATAAATGTTACCACTAGTTGTGTTCTGCTCTCCATAGCCACATACTGAGCTAGGCTATCCAGGATGTCCAACCTACCATTAACAGGTTTTAGATTAAAACAAGAGTCAGATAATTTTTGCTTACCATGAAGAGAATTAAGATAATATGATCTCCAGTTGTCAGGTTTCTCTTTGTCTCCTTCTTGGGTCTTTCCTTGATCCTAACGCACAACATCCTGGTCCCCATCAGAGATATATTTGATCGCATCCACCCAACACCCTGGGTCTGGTTCTAATGGAATTTCCTTGTCCACATCATTTGCTTGGGGCCTTGCTATCTCACCAGAGCCCCCATCTATTGTGCCTACTATTCTACCATCTGAAGCCCCACAACTAGGGTTTGTCATCCTTAGACCTCCCGCTCCTCCTCCTTGCTACTCCATATTCCCTTATTCGTTTTTCATCTTTCATAATCCACTTAACCTCAAAATTATGAGATTGTTAAAGACAAGATATTTTTAGGTAATGGGATGTATTAATTATGATTCCTTTATTGTATTAATTAATGGTTCAACTTCTAGCTTCTTCAAGCCTTCCTGATATTTAAGACAAGGATGCCCTCTATCACCTTCTATCACCTTTATTATTCATACTTGTGGTTGAAGTGCTGAGTAGAATAAGTAAGGAATAAAAAATACTTGGTATGCTCAAAGTTATTAAATTTGGAAAATCTTTGGTTGGGATTCACTTACTATTTGTAGATGATAACCTCCTCTTTGGAGATAACACCTTAAGAGAAGCACTAAAATATGAAGAGCTATTATATCTATATTGTGAGCCCATGTTGTTTGAGAGCATGGAAATTATACCTATACAAGTTCAAGCACATATCAAATATACTTATAAAGGCATGAAAAAAGCTCCAAAATTAAAATTTATAAGTCAGGTTGGCAGTTTTAACAGTGAATAATAAATAATACAAAGTTAGATTTTTTTGATGGAGTTGTTCAAGACAATCCAGATAGATATGGGGAAAGAGGAGTGTTATATCAAGATGAAAATCACAAATTCACTTTAAAAGTAGGTCTTGGTGAAGGTACCAATAATGTGGTAGAGTGGAAGGCTTTGATCTTTTTGTTAAGAATGATAGTGGAACAAGGAATAACAAAACTTCATTTTTTGGTGACTCAAAATTGATGGTGGATTGGGCTTCAAGTTTAGTAGGGATGCAAAATTTGATGCTTAGGCCTTATTATGAGCAAGTGAAATTACTATAAGCATAATTTGCAAAGATATATTATAAATATATCTATAGATAACTAAATGAGGAAGCATATGGTCTATCAAAAGTTATCGTAGATATTCTAGTTGATACTTGGTTAAAGGAAGGAGTAGTGTGTGGGATTGTGATTCCACCACAGTATGCACCCTTTTGATACTTTTTTCCTTTTGATAGAAGTTATTATTTAGGACATCTCGTGTTCCTTTTGATGTCTTTTGAGATTTAAGGTCATATATAATATGACTGATGGCTACAGGACTAAAGTATCAAAATGACACTCTTTAAGATGATTGAAGGCTTCCAATATGTTATTATTGTAACACATCTAATAGACTTTTTAGAGAAATTAGAGTCATAATTGAGATATTCTAGAATAGCTCTAAATGGGATTGTTTTAGTAAGGCTTATATAAGGGTATAAAATACCCATCTCATTGTAATTTTTTTCAAAATTTAAAATGAAATTTACAAAGTTTTTTTTAGGGAAAAAAATAAAATCACCTATTTTAATTTCTTTTTTTGCTGGAGAACAAGGGGTTGTACTTGGGTCCCCCAACCTTGATAAAACACAACTCTCTTCTTTAGAGCTTGAGATTTTACAAATAGATTCGCTTCTCATCTCAATTAAGATGTTATAGCTAGAAACCTACATCATTTTACATAAAAATGTCTGAATTCTTGAATTTCAATTTTTTGTGTGAATACAAATATTCCAAAATTTAGCATCCTTGACATTTTGCTATAGCAGCCTTCATAATATCAAAACTTCAACTCTACTATCTATACATTACAGCTTAGTAGAGTAATATATCCAAAACATCACACTATCATAGTTTGCTTTACTAAATTTGGATTGCTAGTTTCCTTCCTAAAACACAAGTGCAACCACAAAAATTATAATAAATAGTTTATATGAAAACACAATAATGTTATAAAATAAATCAAATATTACCAATGGAAAATATTAAATTAAATCTTAATCATTATTTGATTTAGGTAGTTAACATTTTTTTGTTAGATTCTAAAGAGATATACCCAAACTTATTCCAGAATAATAATGCAAAAATAAATAAATCAGAAGAAAATAACAACTCACAAAATACATGCACATAGAATACAAGAGATTTATCTTGGTTCACCCGATATGGGCTACTCTAGCAAACAAGAGCCACTCCTCCTTTTCTATTATTGTTTTACACTATGCCCATAATGGGACATTACAATCAATATAAAGGAAACTCTTACAACCCTAAACCACAACGTGGTATTAGAATACCATGGGCTAAAACCACCCATACCCACCAATCATGGGAATCCCACCAACGCCTCTAAAAATAGCTCTAAGAATATCTCCAAAAAAATAGCAGGACCGCCAAAGCAGGGGCCTATCGTATAGTACTTCCTTTGCAAAGGATGAGACATATCCAAAATTCTCCTAGTTGTTGAATACTTTGTATAAATGCTATAATCAATGTTAGTTCCAACACTCAGTCTTGTCAGACCCATTTCAACTATACAAAACATGAACTTTTATGTGCTAACTGCCTTGGTTAAATCATCTGCAACATTTTTCTTAGTATCCACTTTTCCAACAACACTTTCTTATGTTCAATCATGTCCCTACTAAAGTGGTACTTTGTATCAATGTGATTTGTGCTTGAATGGTAAGCATGATTCTTTACCAGAAATATAGCACTTTGTCTATCATAATTTATCTTCACAACTCCTTGAAAGAACCTAATATCAACACATAGTCTTTGTAGCCATACTGCTTCGTTACTTGCATTAGTGGTTGCCATGTACTCAGCTTCAGTGGTTGAAAGAGCAATAACAATTTACCTTTTTCTCATCCAACTAATAGCCTCTCCAAGGAATTTGAATACATATGCACTAGTAGATATTCTATTGTCAAGATCTCCAGCCCAATTTGCATCAAAAAAACCTTCTATGAAAAGACACAACCACACCTTCCTCTTTTACGTCTTTTGAATCTAGATAATACACATGAAAATATTATCGAATGGAAATATTTTATAAAAAAATATAAACAACGAATGAAGACTTGAATGAAATGCAATGCCACTCAAGGTGGGCACACCCTCGCCGTGAAGGTAGTAATGCAATTTGCAGATGATAAAAAAAATGAAAGAGATACCTCTTAAAATAAATCTATTCTAACCTAAATAGTGAAACTATTTAATTCACTTGGAACTTAACATAGTCAGCTATGTTAGGGTTGTAGCATGACTCCCCTACTCAAAAATCTTTGAAATCAAAGCTAAAAATGACTGGAAAATACTTTCAGACTCCCAGGTTGTATTTTCTTCAGGTAAATCATGCCACTTGATGAGAAATTCTAGGATGTGCTGAGATCTAAGTTTGCATGATTTGGTTTGTAGAACTTCCTCAAGTTGTAGATGGATACGCCCTTCTTCATCCAGCACTGGTAAATCTGACTAAGAGTGTACCTTTTGGCCCATCACCTTTTTGAGATAGGAGACATGAAATACTGGGTGTATGCGAGAGGCTTGGGGTAACTCTAGTTGGTGTGCTACCTCACCAATGTGACACACAATTTTATAAGGACCATAGAATCGTGGTGATAACTTCTGACTGGATTTGAGTTTTAATGATAGCTGCTTGTAGGGCTAAAGACGTAGAAACACCATATCACTAATATTGAATGTTTTTTCGGAACGCTACTTGTCCTGTTGCTGCTTCATATGATTTTGTGCTTGTACCAAATTATCCCTCAAGATAGTAAACATGACTTGTCGCTTTTGTAACCAATCGTCAACTTGAGCTACTTTGGAGGATCCTGGTACATAATCGACAATTGTTGGTGGCTTTATTCCATATAATGCTTCAAAAGGAGACATCTTAGTGGAAAAATGATAAGAAGTATTGTACCACCATTTTGCTAATGACAACCATTGCCTCCATTGATATTGTTTATCTTGAAAAAAACATCTTAGGTGGGTACCTAAACATTTGTTAACTACCTCCGTTTGACCATCTGTTTGGGGATGGTATGCAGAAGACATACTTAATTTGGTACCACTAAGTCAAAATAATTCTTTTCAAAAATTGCTGGTAAATATGGGATCACGATCACTTACAATATTTTTGGGCATTCCATGTAATTTAAAAATTGAATCCATAAATACCTTGGCCACTTTGCTTGCTAAAAATGGATGTTGTAAAGCCTGAAAATGATCATATTTGGAAAGGCGATGAACTACCATGAAAATTACTATTTTTCCTTCTAACTTAGGTAGTCCTTCAATAAAATCCATGGATATATGTTCCCACCGACGATCTAGAATAGGTAGTGGTTGCAGTAACCCGGGTGACTTAACTGTTTCCCCTTTATTGCGTTGACAAATTTCACATTCAGCTACCCATTGTTTGACCTCTAATTTTAACCCTTTCCAACAAAAGGATTGTTTAATTCGCATGTATGTTTTCAAAAAAATTGAATGACCTGCTGATGGAGAAGAGTGTGATTCTTCCAAAATCTACGTTTTTAGTGGAGAATTGTGAGGAATGTAAATACAATTCTTCTTGTGTAATATTTTGTCATCATAGGTGAAAAGAGGGTACTTTGAAGATCCCTAAGATAACTCCTTTATTATTTGATTTGTTTCGCTACTGGATTCCCATTCTGCTTGTAACTGAGATAACCATTGTGCACATGGTCCTGAGATAGCATTGATGACTATTTCATCCTCATATTTTCATGATAAAGCATCAACCACTACATTTTATTTCCTCTTTTTATATTCGATCACAAAATCGTATCCCAATAATTTGGTCAACCACTTGTTTTGTTTCGGATAGGAAAACCTTTGTTCCAAAAAATGCTTGAGACTGCTATGGTCAGTCTTTATAATGAACTGGCTATTGATTAAGTAGTGCCTCCATTTCTCTACTGCATGTAGAATAGCTAGCATTTCTTTTTCATAGGTAGATTTACCCAAATTCTTTCCTTAAAGTTGTTTGCTCTCAAATGCTAATGGATGACCCTCCTGCATTATTATTGCTCCAATACCTGTTCCAGAAGCATCGCATTCAATGATAAATGGCTTTTGAAAATTGGGAGTAGCCAACACTAGAGTAGTACACATTGCTTACTTGAGAGGCTCGAAGGCATTGTTGGCTTCGTTAGACCATTTAAAAGCATCATTTTTTGTGAGATTTGTAAGAGGACCTACAATTTTTCTATAGTTATGCACAATTTTGTGATAATAGCCTATGAGACCCAAAAAACCATGAAGTTTCTTGATGGTTTTTGGCCATGGCCAATCTTGTATTGCCTTAATCTTATTAGGATCCACTTTAACACCTTCTTGGGATACTATATGACCTAAGTATTCGACTTCTTGAACACCAAAGGAGCATTTAGATCTTTTGATAAACAACTTTTCTTGGCATAGGATATGGAGAACTTTGTCCACATGTACTAAATGATCTTTCCAAGATTTGCTATAAATGAGTATGTCATCAAAGAAAACTAGAACGAATTTTCATAGGAATAGGTGAAACACTTGGTTCATAAGACTTTGAAATGTAGATGGTGCATTAGTGAGACAAAAAGGCATGACTGGAAATTTGTAATGACCTTCATGCGTTCAAAAAGCGGTTTTGGGAATATCTTCCTCCCTAACTTGGTTTTGGTGGAACCCTGAACGTAAGTCCAATTTGGTGAAGAATTTGGCACCATGTAGCTCATCTTGTAAATCATCAATGACAGGAATAGGAAACTTATCTTTGATCGTGATTTTATTAAGAGGACAAAAATCGGGACACATACGCCAAGAGTTA
Organism: Wollemia nobilis; assembly: GCA_028583015.1. Lineage (NCBI taxonomy): Eukaryota > Viridiplantae > Streptophyta > Pinopsida > Araucariales > Araucariaceae > Wollemia > Wollemia nobilis. The sequence goes on along the minus strand of JAQPPZ010016710.1, from coordinate 6,364,684 downwards.
TCTTTTCGATGAGCTAAGATGACAGGTGAGGAATAAGGACTAGTACTATGATGAATGACACCATGGTCTAAAATTTCTTGGACAATCTTCTCAAGTTCTATTTTCTGGGGTTGGGGATATTGATAAGGACGACCACTAGGTGGAAGACTACCAGGAATTAGATGTATGGCATGGTCATGAGATCTTTCGGGAGGTAGGCCAGTGGGTTCCTGAAAAACATCCTCATAGTTAGACACAATGTGTTGGAGATATTCCTCTTTGATTTCTATCGTATTTTGATCTAATTTTTTAATGCAATTGATTCGGGCTATGAATCCCCCACCATATTTTTGTAACAATATTTCCATGCTATGTGAGCTTACAACTTTTGATGGAGGCATGGGTAGTCCTTGAAGATGGATGGTTCTCCCATTGGCTTACCATTCCACAAAGCAATGTTTGTGATTAAAACCTACTGTGGTTTCTAACTGTTCCATCCACGCAACACCTAAAATAACCTCTGAATTTCCTAATTCCATCACAAAAAGAGGACCTTACCAAGTATATGTACCCATTTGTATAGAAATAGAATATGTCTTACCAAGACATTGAGAAACTTCCCTACTTGCCGTTTTGACTTGAAATCGATCTTGGATAAAAGAGAAAACATGCAGAACCAAAGTTCTTACAAGTCTTGCATCAATGAAATTGTGAGTACTACTGAAATAAATTAGTACCGTCACACGTTGCTTCCGAATGAAACCTGCCACCTTGATTGTATGGTGAGAAGAAAACCCCATGAGGGCATGTACTGAAATAGTCATGGTATCCTCCTCAGCAACCACCTCATCTTGTGTATTTGGATCCTCCACTGGGAAATCCTCAGGAATGTCGTAGTCTTCCGGTTCTTCTTCTTCATGGTCTGTGTATTCCAAATGAAAGTTTTGGTGTTGTGGACATGTTTGTTCCTTTGGATGATGATTACAACATTTGTAACAAAAGTACTTATATGGTTGATCATACCGATGAAAGGAGTTGTTATTGTTACGAAATTGTGGTCTTCCATATGAATCACGTTTGGTGGATGGGACTCCTTGTACCTTTGTTTTTTCCAACTCAAAAATCCTTATACATTCATCCAATGTGGATGGGTTGTGTATGTTTACTTCAACTCGAATATGTTCTTTTAGTCCATTTCAAAAAGCTGCTACTACCACATCCATTTTTATCTCCTTTGCGTAGTGAAGCATACTAGTAAATTCTGATACATAATACCCTACGAACCCTATTTTCTTGAGTTCTAACAATATTACAATGTAAGAACCTATGGAACCTTTGTCGAATATGTGAAGAAAATCTTGCCTAAAATGATCCCAATAGTAAGCTTCATCAGGCCTCTCACATTTGAACCAAGTGAACCATTGATAAGCATCATTGCCTAATTTTGTCATTGTAAAGGAGACTCTTTTGTCATCTGGAATTTGGTAGACCTATAAGATACCTTCCATTTTGGCTAGCCATCCACGTGGGTCATTACCATCAAAGGTAGCCATGTCAATGTGAGGATAATTAGGAGGACCTCGTGGTTGATAGTTGTTTCTTTCATGCTCATTATAGTCCCTTTGGCATTGGTTGTTATTTTTGTAGGTCCTGTTATTGTCCCTTGGTGGATTCCACATATTTGTGGTATACCCTTCATCCTGATTGCTATGGTTGGGCAGTTGATTATTTTGGCCTGTTTGGTATGTATTATGGTTGTTGTGAACCTCTGTGCTCCAATGGTCATTACTAGGATGAGTGTATTGGACCGAATTTTCTATGCGATGTGTTAGATTTTCAATGCTGGATACTAGTTTTAGTAGTATATCATTATTGATTGGCATGGAATGACTATTCTCGTCTTGAGTGCAGTTCGCTTGTGAGGAAGTTGGAGAAGTATTGGAAGCCATTGGATTAATTGCTTGGTGATTTAGATTGAAGCTACCAATTCTTAAAGGGTAAGGAGAACTTTTTGCACCTTGGCTTTGATGAGGTCTTCTTGTCTCTTGGGGAGAATCCCAACTTGATAGTCGATTGCCCGCTCCTTTATACCACTTTTTAACCATGCACTGTCGAGAATCCTAAAAAAAAATTGGTTTTTTGCTTTATTTGTCATGACCACTGTGACGCAAAATTTTTAGTTGATGTCGTAATGGTGATATCTCTCCTTATGACACAACACGAAGGAAGAACCGTGCCAAACCTGACATGACACTTGTGAACCCAACCAAACCTAACGTGACACTTGACGATATAAAGAGAGAATAATGATACGATAACCTAATGCGATCTTAGGAGATAACGACATGAAGAGAGAAACCAATAGCATGAATGCAGGAGAACGACACGACAACCACTAAACCTGACTCAACAAGACACGACATCGAACACAAGATCGAAGGACGATAGGTGGGACCGAAGGACACAAGACAATTAGACTATGCACAACACGAAGGATAGATGCGGGACCAAAGGACACACTAGATGACAAGACGCAACAAAAAGTGATAGGTGGACTCTTCACGCGTGAGGCTAGGGAGGACTCTGTGTGATCGAAGTCACAACAACTTAAGTGTGCCTTCCTCCTCTTACACCCGTTTATGCCTAGTACATGATGGATGTGGGATAAATTATCCCTGGAGCATTTAAAAAATTAAAAATATAAGTTCTAACCTTAGGTTTGTATTTTAATACTCGTTTCTGATTGGTCTAGTACTTTCAATGCACAATGCTATTGATTATGCATATTTTCTTCTATGAATTCGAATGGGAGACGATGTGTTTTGGATGTGATCTCTTGGCTCCACTAGTTATCACTCCCAGATGCTAAGTGGTTATGCCTAGATGTATCGAATGCCCCTTTTTCTACTATTTTAACCTCTAATAACTACACTTATTGATCGCTATGACCGCTGTAACATTGTCTAATGCCACTCACAATGCATGTGTTTTGTGTTTTCCTATTGAAATGATTTTGGACATAGTATTTATTAAATGTCGGATTATGTTTACGATGCTGTCGTCTCCCATGAAAGCGAGATCTCAGAATTGCAGGTTGCGGCTACTACGGAATCTTGGTGTTGTGAGGATTCCCTAGGCCTGAAGGAAAGTTGAATCTAAATACCACTTGAAAAGACACAACCACACCTTCCTCTTTTGCGTCTTTTGAATCCATATAATGCACATGAAAATATTATCGAATGGAAATATTTTATAAAAAAATATAAACAATGAATGAAGACTTGAATGAAATGAAATGCCACTCAAGGTGGGCACACCCTCACCATGAAGGCAGTAATGCAATTTGCAGATGATAAAATAAATTAAAGAGATGCCTCTTAAAATAAATATATTCTAACCTAAATAGTGAAACTATTTAATTCACTTGGAACCTAACATAGTCGGCTATGTTAGGGTTGTAGCATTCTATATCCAAGGATTTGTTTTCTTTACCTGTACCTTCATAATAGATTAAAAAATTAGAGGTACCACATAAATATTTGAAAACCCTTTTTACAGTAGTCTAATGCTCTTTATCATATTTAGATATATATTTGCTTAAAACTCCCACTGCATGGGCAATATATGGTCTAGTACACACCATGGAATACATTAAGATCCCTACAACATTTGCATAAGGAACATGGGACATTTATTCTACCTCTTCTTCTATTTTTGGACATTATTCAACAAATAATTTTTCACCCAAAGGAATAGGTACCTTCACTAGTTTGTAATCCTACATACTGAATCTCTTCAATACTGTCTCAACATACTTTTTTTATTTAGCCACAAATTTATGTTTGAACGGTCTCTATTTATTTGCATGCCCAAAATAAAATTTGTTGGGCCAAGATATTTCATGTCAAAGTGTGATGCTAATTGAGACTTCACTTTCTTGATCATTTCCTTACTATTTCCAATTAGTAACATATCATCAACACACAAAACTATAATGACAATTTCATTACCAATTTTCTTTGAGTATACACAATGATCAACATTGCTATGAACAAAATCAAGTCCTAAAATATAAGTATCAAATTTCAGATACCACATTCTAGGTGACTGTTTCAGTCCATATAGATATTTCTTTAACTTACATACAAAATACTCCTTTCCTTCAACAATGAATACTTCAAGTTATCTCATATAGATTTCTTCCACCAAATCTCCATGAAGGAATGTAGTTTTTACATCCATTTGCTCTATTTCAAGATCAAATACAAAAACCATAGATAAAAGAAATCTTATTGAGGTTGGCTTTATAACAGGATAAAATACTTCACCATAATAAATTCCCTCTACTTGAGAATAACCTTTAGCAACCAGGCGAGTTTTATATTTCTCCACTTTACCTTCAACATTTTGCTTCTTCTTGAAGATCCATTTGCAACCTATTACTTTTCTTCCACAAAGTAATTTTACTAGATCCCATATCTTGTTATTTTTTAGGGCCATCATTTCCTCATTCATGGCTCCTTCCCAAAGGTTTACCTCTTCAAAATTAACAATTTCTTTAATTGTTCTAGGATCTTCATCAGTAATAGATAAAACAAAAGAATAAGGAAAAATAAATGGACTATACCTTTCATGTTGCCTTCTTTCTCGTGTTAATATCCTTACAACAGGTGTATGAAGCTCTGGTTCATCCTCTTCTGATGAGTGGGATTCTTCTTCCATAAGATCAAATTGCACCTTTTCAAATTCTTCTTCTATTACTTCCTGTGATCACTTTTAATTTCTCTAAACACCACATCTCTACTATAAATTGCACTTTTAGTTTTTGTATTCCAAATTTTATATCCTTTAACACCATCTTTATAACCAATAAAAATACATTTAACAACCTTATTATCAAGCTTACTTATTTTCTCCTTTGGAATATGCATGTATGCATCACAGCCAAAAACTCTAAGATGTGAAAGAGAGGGTTTCTTACCAAACTATGCTTCATATGGAGTTTGATCCAACAATGCTGATGTAGGAGATCGATTATGCAAGTAACATGTTGCATTCACTGCCTCTGCCCAAAATTCCTATGCCAGACCAGTACCATTGAGCATACTTCTAGCCTTTTCTATCAGAGATCTATTTAATCTCTCAGCAAATCCATTTTGTTGAGGTGTATATGGAGTAGTCTTATGTCTTGCAATACCACATTGCTTACAAAAATACTCAAGTTTATTTAAATAATGCTCTCCTCCATTATCAAATCTCAACACCTTAATATTTTTTCCAAACTGATTTTCAACAAGTGCTTTAAATTCTCTAAACTTATCAAACACTTCAACTTTACTTTTAAGAAAATAAATCCATGCATATCTTGAAAAGTCATCAATGAAATAAGCATAGTACCGTGATTGTCCAAGGGATGAAATAGGAATAGGACCAAAAATATCACTATGAATCAGATCCAATACCCCTTTTGATCTTGCAGCACTAGATGGAAAACTCACACGATTCTGCTTGCCATAAATACAATGTTCACAAAAATACAAAATCATTGAGCAATTAGGGATACCTTGAACCATACCTTTCGTGTACAGGATACACAATACCTTGCCTCCAATATGTCCCATTCTTTGATGCCAGAGCATTAAACTTTTATATGATTTAGCCTCAAGAATAGTTGAGTTATTGCACTTATTTGTCATAGTGCTTCCCAATAATTTATACAAGGTTCCAATCCAAAATCCTCTTGCTAACACAATATATCCATGAAATATTTTGCATGAATCCTTGCTAAAACTAATGTTCACTACTGTATCATCCATTTTTCTTACATAAAACAAATTTCTAGCCAGTCCAAGAATATGCATCAAACTTGGGAGGGTTTTAACCCTACCATCCTGCAATAGTATTTTCACTCTTCCACGATCAATGATTCTAAGTGGTGAATCATCTCCCAAAAGTACCTCCCCTACATAATATCTTTCATATTCATTGAACCACCCCCTATGAGGGATCATATGAAAAGAGACACCAATATCAATCAACCAATCATCACTATCTAAATGTGTGGAGCAAGATACCAAATATACATCTCCTCCTTCATCAATGGAGTTATTCATCTTTGTGGAAGTGGATTCATCAAATATCTTTCCATAATAAACATTCTTTGATCTACAATCATTCTTCATGTGTCCAAGCTTACCACATTTCCAAAAAAAATTCTCAAACCTTCCCCGAGACCTGGATCTACCTCTAGACTTAGATCTATCACCAGATATCATTTTATATTTTTCCTTGGCACACCCTCTCACTTTTATGGCATCCTTTGATGTGCCCTCCATGGCTTTTCTCCTCATATCCTTTGATAATAGAGATGCCACAACATCTTTAAACTTCAATGTGGATTAAGTTGTACTACTAATTGCTACAACCAGGTTATCCCACAAATATGGTAAAGAGCATAGCAAAGTAATACATTTATCTTCCTCACTCAACTTAATTTCAATAGATGTAAGTTGACTTACGACCATATTGAATGCATTAAGATGATCTGCTATTAAATCCCCTTCATTCATCCTCAGATTATATTTCTTTCGAAGGAATAATTTGTTCACCAGGGACTTAGATTGATACAGAGTCCCTAACTTCTCCCAGAGATCCTTTGTAGTAGCTTCTCCAAAAATATTGATTAAGACTAAATCTACAAGGCACATTCGAATTAGACTTCTCACTTTTCGATTCAGCTTTTTCCAATATTCATAGGATGTACTAGCAGGTTTCTTTTTAGAAATAACAGACCACTGATATCTATCCACAAGTAGATCCTCCATATTTAATTTCCATAGCTCAAAAATTTTTCCATCAAATTTCTCAATCTCTATCCTTGAATGATTTGATGTCATTTTACTTCAAGATCCTTCTGCGTAAAACTCCCACTCCAAAATAGTTTTCTATAACTCCTAGAAACCCTAGACCCTCTTCAAATAAAATGAAACCCTAACAATAAAGGCGTCTCTCTATGGCTAACAACCTGGCTCTGATACCAAATGAAGAGATATACCTAGACTTATTCCATATTAATAATGTAGAAATAAATAACTTAGAAGAAAATAACAACTCATAAAATACATGCACATAGAACATAAGAGATTTATCCTGGTTCACCCGATATGGGCTACTCCAACAAACAAGAGCCACTCCTCCTTTTCTATTATTGTTTTACACTATACCCGTAATGGGACATTACAATAAATATAAAGGAAACTCTTACAACCCTAAACCACAATGTGGTATTAGAATACCATGGGCACAATACCATGGGCTAAAACCATCCATACACACCAATCATGGGAATCCCACCAACGTCTCCAAAACTAGCTCCGAGAATATCTTCAAAAAAAGCAAGATTGTCGAAGAAGGGGCCTGTCGTACAATACTTCCTATACAAAGGATGAGACATATCCAACATCGTCAACTACAATTATTATTTCCTCTAAACTTACTACTTTATCCCATACTTTGGGTTAATTTACTAATTCCACCAAATTTTTTATCCATCTTGGTTATGGCATTAAAATATCCTATGATAATGAATTTGGTTTCTTGGTATTTACTTGTCATAAAGGCTTCAATCCCACTCCAAAATTATAATCTACCTAACTGAATTGTAGGTCCATAGACATTGATAAGGATGAAATGAATATTTGCAAAGTAGCATGTGACTAAAGAGGCTATCCAATGCCTAGTTTTGAGAATGGTTACACAGGAGGTTCTATTAGGATTCCAACAAGTTAGAATTCCCCTTGTCACTTCTTCAAAATCCATAATATCCCATTCACATCTCACACATACTGATTTCATAGTTTTTGAAACTTATTCTTTTGTCATTTTAGTTTCCTAAAAACAAAGAATATCAGGCTTGTTACTTAAAAAAAGGTCCCTGATACACCTTTACTTTGAGGGGGTATTAGAACCCCTTATATTCCATGAGATAATAATCATGTATCATTAGGGATTGTTGGCCTCACCTATGAGTTGCCAATATCATTTTGTTGTTTGGTAAAGATAAGTTCAACCAACTTAGTTTGTGCTCTTTTATCTATGTTGTTGAGAATATTACATTATTTGGTACATGCCAATGTACCACCTTAGTACATTATTAGATTAGGTGTGTGTCTTAGATTAGAGTGTGAGTTAATATTTTATGTAATGTAATAATGTGCAGGAAATGCACAAGTGTCATGTAATTATGAGTGCAAGTGTTATGTATGTAAATGTGCACAAGTGTCCAATATGTAAGTGTGCACATGTGTCCTTAGATTAGGAAAAGTTATGTGAAGAGTCAAGTACAAGTGTGTGTTCAAGATAGAGTCATGTGTATGCAAGTGGTAAGTATAAGGAAGAGTCATGGTAACCAAGAGTCATTCTAGAATGGCTATATATTACTCCATAGAGGATGAGAAAGATGGTCTACAAGGTCTGGTCTATAGAGTCTACATAGCCAACATACATTTGTATGAGAGTCTTGTAACACAAAGAGGAGTAATACAAGTTTGCATACATTTGAGAAATTGGTATTATATGTGATCTTATTGTGCATATTTTACTCCTTATTTGTTGAATGTTATTACATATTAGTTGTTTCATATATCTTTGTTATATTATCTTATTGTATTATTACATTGCAACTTTATTATATTCAATCCTATGATTATATTCCTGTGAGTTTTATATTTGTTGTAAGGCTTCAAAATCCTTCATATATTTGCTCTTACTTCCCTAGATCTTGCTTGATAATTTGAGGGTTTTCCTCTTTTTGCCTTATCTATATCAAGAGTAGGTCTTATTATTCTATTCCTCAATATTCTTTCACAACTTTTTTTCATCATATTTATCCTCTGTTGGCTTTGCTACAGAAGCTTTTGACTTGTCCTACTCATTTCTAGTATTTCCTTATTAATGGTAGAGGTATTAACATATAAAACTACATTTTCTTTACCAAAATTTTCTCCTAAATGGTGCATGGTACTTCAAGAGAGTCTTAAAAATCTAATGAGACACATTCCTTAGGTTCATTGAGAATGTTCGTCCCTAAATCATGATCATACTAAATAGACAATTCCTTGTTAATATGTTGAATCTATTGTACTGTGTCCTCTAAGCTTTAATATACTTTTTATTCATAGGTTAAAGCCTCAAAGAGTTGGTATTTCTTCCAATATACTTCTTTACTGGTCTCCACTGTTTATTTGCTTTAATTTTTCCAGATCTATTTTTTGGAAGTCGAAAAACATCTTCACCCATATCTATTTGTAAGTTTCTCTTAGATTTTTTTTCTTATGATTTTGTTGGGCTCTTCTTAGGGAATGATCTCTTAATATGTCCCACCTCATGATATCTTTTACATATAAAAAATATGTTTTTATAATTTATGGTTTGGCTCCACATCTTATCCCCATACTTAAGAATGATTTATTCTGGTAAAGATTTACTTATATCAATCATGACCTATATCTAAGCATAAATAGCCAGGAATCCATCTTTTGTAGTATCTAAAATCTCAAGGAATTCTCCTAGAGTGTTTCCTATTGCCTTGAAGGTATCTATTTTCCAAAATTCAATGGGTAGCCCATACATCCTAAACCAGACTAGTACTAGGTGAAGAACACAAGCTTATACTAAGAGGGGGGAGGGTGAACAGTATAGCGCCCACTTTTTACTTTATTTCCAAACCAATATCAATTAATGTCCTCAATTGCAATAACCAAATATAGCAATGTGAATCAATAACTAAGATAGCAATAGTAAGCAAGATCACAAGTCACCACACACAATTGAGACACAAGATTTAACATGGTTCCCCCAATGTGGGGTACTCCACAAGATAATCTCCTTATAATATTTCACACAAAAATAAGGATCCTTATCCAATATAATTATTACTTTGATCTGCTCAAAGCTAGGCAATACACTGATCTACTCAGGTAGGCAATCCACTGATCTGCTCAACTAGGCAACACACTGATCTGCTCAGGTAGGTAATCCATTGATCTATTCAGTTAGGAAACACACTGATCTCCTTAGGTAGGCAATCCACTGATCTGCTCAGCTAGGCACTCCACTGATCTGCTCAACAAGCTTACACAGAACTTGTCCAAATTTGCTCAATAATCTCACACAGAACTTGTCCAAATCTGCTCAACAAGCTCACACATAACTTGTCCAAATCTGCTCAACAAGCTCACACAAAACTTGTCCAAATCTACTTAAAAAGCTCACACAGAACTTGTCCAAACTTGCTTAACAAGCTCACACAGAACTTGTCCAAATCTGCTCAACAAGCTCACACAGAACTTGTTCAAAACTACTCAACAATCTCACACAGAACTTGCTCAAATCTACTCAACAAGCTCACACAAAACTTGTCCAAAACTGCTCACAAATCTGTCCCAAAATTGTCCACAAATCTGTCCCAAAATTGTCCACAAATTTGTCCCAAAACTGTCCCAAAACTATGCACAAATATTTCCATAAATCTATCCCAAAGGCCTTCTCAAAGGCTCAATCAATCATGCTCAAGTAGTACTCAAATATCATCCACAAAACTATCAAGGCAAGGCTCAATGATGAACTCAATAATGAATGGCAATGCACTCTACAATGGATGACAACATTGATCCACAATGATCTCAACTCAAATCAATCTCAACTCAACTCAAGTCTTATAGAACCATAAAGAGAATTGTTAGAGACTCAATATGTTCTAAACTCAATCTCAACTCAAATCAAAATTATGGAATAGTTTGTTTCATGGAACTTGAACAATCACTTCACACATCACTTGACTAGGTTCAATCAACTCAACTCAACCAATCACCATAAGGGACAACTCTTTCTCACAAAACCCTAGTCCAAGCATGTATCGACCAACTCAAATGTTTCCAACAATGCTCAACCACAAATATCACATAACAATGATACTCATGTTCTTTTCTAACTCAAGTTCTTTTCATAACCAATGGGATTCAACAACTATGCTTATAAAACAAGGTTTAAACACAACTCACAAACCATAAAACCTTGAAGCATTCAACCAACCACTTTCGAAAAGGAAACCACAATCAATCATTTTCTCTCCAATGATATTTTAGAAATCAACCACCATAAAAAAACAATAGGAGAATGTGCCCATACCTTTTATGAAGATGAAAAAACCCCTTTGGAAATCTTCCACACTCAACACATTTTGAAAAAGAACAAAACAACCTTCACTTTGAACCCCTTTACAAAAACAAAAATATCTCTTTACATACACCTTATTTCTCCATCTACCTCGAAATAAGCTTTCCAACGATATATAATATGGTATACTTCTAAAAGAGGAAGACACCAAAAATTTCTCTTTTTCTAAAAGTGCATTTCAACCCTTATATCTTTCCTTCCAAGTAAATAAAAATTTAATCAAACATTATTCCCTTAGCATCACCTTATTCCTCCAACTTTAGGCAATAATAAAAAAATATTAAATAAAACGTTTACTTACCTCTTAGAGGGAATCGAACCCTCGTCACTGCCCACTCAACACCACAACCGTGGCACCAAAGACCATGTGAGCTATCTGCTCACATAGGATAGAGAGCAAAAATGCTCCCTATATTTCGTTGCCCTTGCTCATGCCAAAAACGTGCGCCAAATGCTCTTCTTCCACACTCTACGAAAATCAAACCCGGTGGGAATCGAACACATGCCCCGTCGCAACTAGAAACTCCACGCTTCCCAGGCTCACAATTGGACCATGCTATCACATCGAAGGATTTTAGGGCTTCCACTTTTTGTTCTCTTTGTTCGATGCTTAGACTTTTGAATCAAAAGCCTTTGCATATATATATGCAACCTTCCTTTAATTTCACATACGTCGGCACCTTTAATTATTAATTTCCTTTTGATGGCGCATGGTTTTTATGACATCGATGATGACTTTAATTTTAATTTTAAAATTAAAATTAAAATTTTAAATAATTAAAATTTAAACTAAATATTTAAAATTAAATATCTCCATCACCGGGGCACCTTTTTCGACGAAATGAAAGGCCAACCTGGGTTTTAAGAAAAAACCATTTCAAATCTGCCATCCATGGTTTTAAATAAAACCTTTTATTTTGCCTGCCTTGGTTTTCACAAAAACTTGTATATATCCATGCTTTCCAAAATATCATAAATGCTTATTTATGAAATACTTTGGCCACCAAAACTCAATGTGATCCATGTGACATCAATGACAACATAAAATACCTCAAATTTCCAACAATCTCCCCCTTTGTCATTGATGGCAACACCTCTAATGCAAATCACCACAGTCACCACAAAAAAACATTTTTGAGAATCAAAGCTGCTTCCCCTAACTCAATACTCTCTTTGGAGGTTGCTTCCCCTAACTCAATGCTCTCTTTGGAGGCTGCTCCCCCTAACTCAAATCTCTCCCCTTTGACATCAATGGCAAAAGGGACACCTATGGGGCTAAAATATATGACTCTTAAGCTTAGCCCCCTCACCACCTTCTCTCTTGAGGTGATTAATTTTGGGGTGGGAGTACTTTTACTCCCAGTTGTTCTCTCAAACGCTCAAACGTTTCTCTTGGTAATGGTTTTGTAAATATGTCTACAATTTGATCTTTTGTAGGAACATATTCCAATCTTACTTGTTTCTCTGTAACATGTTCTCTTAAAAAGTGATACTTGATTGGAATGTGCTTTGTTCTTGCATGCATTACTGGATTCTTCGAGATACTTATAGCACTAGTATTATCACATAGAATAGGAATGGGATGATCATGTTCTATGCTGAAATATTTGAGATTTAGTTTCATCTATAATACCTGTGAACAACATGTTGCTACTGCAATATATTCTACCTCTATTGTGGAAAGTGACACTGATGGTTGTTTCTTACTTAGCCAAGAAACTAAGCAATCACCAAGAAAGAATGCTCCTCCACTTGTGCTTTTTCTATCATCAATGTTTCCTACCCAATCTGCATTTGTGTATGTTGTGAGAGTAAACTTACTGCTTCTAGGATACCATAGACCATACTCCATTGTTCCTTTGAGATATCTGAGTATTCTTTTCACTGTTGTCACATGTGATTCTTTTGGAGCTGCTTGAAATCTTCCCACTAAACCAACTACCTGTATTATATTTGGTCTTGTAGCTGCAACATATAATGAGCTACCAATCATAGATCTGTATAGTGTTTTATTTGCATCAGGATATTCATCATCTTTGCTTAATTTACACCCTGTAACCATTGGAGTACTAACTGGCTTACTATCTTCCATTTTGAATTTCTTCAACATCTCCTTTATATACTTTGTTTGTGAAAGAAATATCCCTTTTTCTAATTGTGAAATCTGTAATCCGAGGAAAAAGGTTAATTCACCAAGCATAGACATTTCAAACTCATTAGTCATATTTCTTACAAATTCTTGACACATTCTGTCATTGCTACCCCCAAAAATAATATCATCCACATAAACTTCCACAATCATCAAATCATTTCCCTTATTTTTAATATACAGATTGCTATCAATTGTTCCCTTTCTAAAACCTTGCTCTCGGAGATATTTATCCTATCTTGAATACCATGCTCTAGGAGCTTGATTTAATCCATAAAGAGCCTTTTTAAATCTACACACATAATCTGGCTTATCTGCTTGATTAAACCCATCTAGTTGTTCAATGTAAACTTCTTCTTCTAAATGACCATTCAAAAAAGCTAATTTGACATCCATCTGATATACTTTGAAATTCCTATAGCTTGAAAGTGCCAAAAACATCTGTATAGCTTTCAATCTTGCAACTGGTGCAAAGGTCTCATCAAAATCAATTCTTTCTACTTGTGCATACCCTTTACACACCAATATTGCCTTGTTTTTGATGACTTGACCATCTTCATTTAGTTTGTTCTTGTAGACCCATTTAGTACCAATTACATTTTTTCCTTTTGGTCTTGGAACTAATTCCCAAGTCTTACTTTTTTCAATCTGATCTAGTTCTTCCTTCATTGCTTTAATCCAACATTCATCATTTTCTGCCTCTCTGAAATCCTTTGGTTCTATCTTGGATAGTAGTGAAACATTTGCTTGTTCTGTTGAGCTTATGATTTCTCTTCTTGTTCATCTTACATCAAGGCTGCCAATGATCAAGTCCTCTGGATGATTTTTTTGAATATATCTTGATGTAGTTTTGGAAGGTATATTTTGCAAATCTTCTTCATCTGAATCTTCACCCATTTCTTCCTGACAACTTTCTTCTTCTTCAAGAATATCTTCCTGAGATGGATCATTTATTCTTGTTATTTCATCAACTCGACATTTATACTTTCCACCATGGTATGTGTTCTTTTATTGTAGCATCTGTAGGCCTTACTCTTTGTAGAGTATCCAAGAAAAATACCTTCATCGCATCTAGGATCAAACTTGCCCAAGTCCTTATCCTCTCTTCTGATATAACACTTACTTCCAAAAATTCTAAAGTAGTTTACCATGGGAGATCTTCCTTTCCAAAACTCATATGGAGTCTTATGTTGCTTTGTTCTAACTTGAGGTCTATTCATAACATAGACTGCTGTAATTATTGTTTCCTTCCAAAACCCATTTGAGATTCTTGAATCATTTAGCATTGCTCTAGCCATATTTTCAAGAGTTCTATTCTTTCTTTCTACTACTCCATTTTTCTACGAAGTCCTGGCTGTTGAATATTCCTTTATGATTCCATGTTCTGCACAAAACTTAATGAATTCTATAGAGATGAATTCCCCTCCTCTATATGATCGCAAACACTTGATCTTATTTCCTGTTTCATTTTCTACCATTTCTTTGAACACTTTGAAATGCTCAAATACCTCTGATTTCTCTTTCAAAAAAACAACCCAAGTCATTCTAGAATAATCATCTATGAACAACATGAAGTAACTTTCACCTTGTAGACTTTTGGTTCTCATAGGACCACATAAATCAGTATGAATCAATTCTAATACCTTGGAAGAGGAATATTCTTTTGCCTTGAAACTTGATCTTGTCTGCTTTCCATACTGACATCGTGCACAAATTGTATTTGAAGGTCTTTTTATCTTTGGTAGATCTCTGACAATTTTTTTGTTGCTTATCCTTATTATGTTATCGAAGTTCAAGTGACACAACCTTTTATGCCATAACCAACTTTCTTCTTCTTGAGTAGAGGAAAAAGTAATTGTGTACCCTCGATCACAAAGCTAACTTACACTTAGTATATTGTGTTTTAGACCCTAAACATAGAGTACACCCTAGTCTTTCCATCATCCAAACTTAAAGTTCCTCTCCCTTTGATTTTAGTTGAAGCATTATCACCAAATCTCACAGATCCATTGTTGTTCCCTTTTAAAGAAATGAACTTATCCTTATACCTAGTCATATGACTAGAGCACCCACTGTCAATATACCATTTTTCCATCTTGTAACCCAATAGAATCTGCCCTCAAGCTGTTAGCCTTTTCGAAGGAACCCACTATGATACCAATTGAAGAACACAAGCTTATACTGAGAGGGAGGGGGCAAATAGTATAACACCCACTTTTTACTTTCTTTCCAAACCAATATCAATTAATGTCCTTAATTACAATAACCAAATATAGTAGTGTGCATTAATAACTCAAATAGCAATAGTAAGTAAGAGCACAAGTCACCACACACAATTGAGACACAAGATTTAATGTGGTTCCCCCAATGTGGGGTACTCCACAAGATAATCTCCTTATAATATTTCACACATAAATAAGTATCCTTATCCAATACAATGATTACTTTGATCTGCTCAAAGCTAGGTAATACATTGATCTTCTTAGGTAGGCAATCCACTAATATGCTCAGTTAGGCAACACACTGATATGCTCAGGTAGGTAATCCACTAATCTACTTAGCTAGGCAACACACTGATCTGCTCAGGTAGGCAATCCACTAATCTACTCAACTAGGAACTCCACTGATATACTCAACAAGCTCACATAGAACTTGTCAAATATTCTCAACAAGGTCACACAAAACTTGTCCAAATCTACTCAACAAGCTCACACAGAACTTGTCCAAATCTGCTCAACAAGCTCACACAAAATTTTTCCAAATATACTCAACAAACTCACATAGAACTTGTCCAAACCTGCTTAACAAGCTCACACAGAACTTGTCCAAATCTGCTCAACAAGCTCACACAGAACTTGTTCAAAACTTCTCAAAAATATCACACAGAACTTGCTTAAATCTGCTCAACAAGCTCACACAGAACTTGTACAAAACTGCTCATAAATCTGTCCCAAAACTATCCACAAATCTGTCCCAAAATTGTCCATAAATCTGTCCCAAAATTGTCCACAAATCTATCCAAAAATCTATCCCAAAGGCCTTCTCAAAGGCTCAATCAATCATGCTCAAGTAGTACTCAAATCTCATCCACAAAACTATCAAGGCAAGGCTCAATGATGAACTCAATAATGAATGGCAATGCACTCTACAATGGATGACAACATTGATCCACAATGATCTCAACTCAAATCAATATCAACTCAACTCAAGTCTTATAGAACCATAAAGAGAATTGTTAGAGACTCAATATGTTCTAAACTCAATCTCAACTCAAATCAAAATTATGGAATAGTTTGTTTCATAGAACTTGAACAATCACTTCACACATCACTTGACTAGGTTCAATCAACTCAACTCAACCAATCACCATAAGGGACAACTCTTTCTCACAAAACCCTAGTCCAAGCATGTATCAACCAAATAAAATGTTTCCAACAATGCTCAACCACAAATTCCACATAACAATGATACTCATGTTCGTTTCTAACTCAAGTTATTTTTATAACCAATGGGATTCAACAACTATGCTTATAAAACAAGGTTTAAACACAACTCACAAACCATAAAACCTTGAAGCATTAAACCAACCACTTTCAAAAAGGAAACCACAATCAATCCTTTTCTCTCCAGTGATATTTTAGAAATCAACCACCATAAACAAACAAAAGGAGAATGTGCCCATACATTTTATGAAGATGAAGAAACCCCTTTGTAAATCTTCCACACTCAACACACTTTGAAAAAGAAAAAAACAACCTTCACTTTGAACCCCTTTACAAAAACAAAAATATCTCTTTACATACACCTTATTTCTCCATCTAATCAAGTTAATCAAATAGCCCTCGAAATAAGAATTCCAACGATATATAATATGGTATACTTCTAAAAAAGGAAGACACCAGAAATTTCTCTTTTTCTAAAAGTGCATTTCAACCCTTATATCTTGCCTTCCAAGTAAATAAAAATTTAATCAAACATTATTCCCTTAGCATCACCTTATTTCTCCAACATTAGACAATAATAAAAAATATATTCAATAAAATGTTTACTTGCATCTTAGAGGGAATCGAACCCTCATCACTGCCCACTCAACACCACAACCACGACACCAAAGACCACATGAGCTATCTTCTCACATAGGATAGAGAGCAAAAATGCTCCCTATATTTCTTTGCCCTTGCTCATGCCAAAAATGTGTGCCAAATGCTCTTCTTCAACACTCTTCAAAAATCAAACTTGATGGGAATCAAATGCATGCCCTATTGCAACAAAAAACTCCATGCTTCCTAAGCTCACCATTGGACCACTCAGGTAGGCAATCCACTGATCTTCTCAGATAGGCAACACATTGATCTGCTTAGGTAGGCAATACATTGATCTGCTCAAATAGGCACTCCACTGATCTGCTTAACAAGCTCACAAAAAACTTGTTCAAATACACTCAACAAGCTCACACAGAACTTGTCCAAATCACCTCAACAAGATCACACATAACTTGTCCAAATCTACTCAAAAAGCTCACACAAAACTTGTCCAAATCTACTCAACAAGCTCACATAGAACTTGTCCAAACCTGCTTAACAAGCTCACACAGAACTTGTCCAAATATGCTCAACAAGCTCACATAGAACTTGTTCAAAACTGTTCAAAAAGCTCACACATAACTTGCTCAACAAGCTCACACAGAACTTGTACAAAAGTGCTCACAAATTTTTCCTAAAACTGTCCACAAATCTATCCCAAAATTATCCACAAATCTATCCCAAAACTATCCATAAATCTGTCCAAAAATCTATCCCAAAGGTCTTCTCAAAGGCTCAATCAATCATGCTCAAGTAGTACTCAAATCTCATCCACAAAACTATCAAGGCAAGGCTCAATGATGAACTCAATAATGAATGGCAATGCACTCTACAATGGATGACAACATTTATCCACAATGATCTCAACTCAAATCAATCTCAAATCAAATCAAAATTATGGAATAGTTTGTTTCATAGAACTTGAACAATCACTTTACACATCACTTGACTAGGTTCAATCAACTCAACTCAACCAATCACCATAAGGGACAACTCTTTCTCAAAAAACCCTAGTCCAAGCATGTATTGACCAAATCAAATGTTTTCAACAATGCTCAACCATAAATCCCACATAACAATGATACTCATGTTATTTTCTAACTCAAGTTCTTTTCATAACCAATGGGATTCAACAACTATGCTTATAAAACAAGGTTTAAACACAACTCACAAACCAAAAAACCTTGAAGCATTCAACCAACCACTTTCGAAAAGGAAACCACAATCAATCATTTTCTCTCCAATGATATTTTAGAAATCAACCACCATAAACAAAAAATAGGAGAATGTGCCCATACCTTTTATGAAGATGAAGAAACCCCTTTGGAAATATTCCACACTCAACACACTTTGAAAAAGAACAAAACAACCTTCACTTTGAACCCTTTTACAAAAACAAAAAATATCTCTTTACATACACCTTATTTCTCCATCTAATCAAGTTAATCAAATAGCCCTCAAAATAAGTTTTCCAACGATACATAATATGGTATACTTCTAAAAGAGAAAGACACCAGAAATTTCTCTTTTTCTAAAAGTGCATTTCAACCCTTATATCTTGCCTTCCAAGTAAATAAAAATTTAATCAAACATTATTCCCTTCGCATCACCTTATTCCTCCAACATTAGGTAATAATAAAAAAATATTCAATAAGATGTTTACTTGCCTCTTAGAGGGAATCAAATCCTCGTGACTGCCCACTCAACACCACAACCGCGACACCAAATACCACGTGAGCTATCTGCTCACATAGGATAGAGAGCAAAAATGCTCCATATATTTTGCTACCCTTGCTCATGCCAAAACACGTGTGCTAAATGCTCTTCTTCCACACTCTACAAAAATCGAACCCGTTGGGAATCGAACGCATGCCCTGTTGCAACCAAAAACTCCACGCTTCCCAAGCTCACCATTGGACCACGTTGTCACATTGAAGGATTTCGGGGCTTTCGCTTTTTGTTCTCTTCGTTCGATTGCTTAGACTTTTGAATCAAAAGCCTTTGCATATATATATGCAACCTTCCTTTAATTTCACATACGTCGGCACCTTTAATTATTAATTTTCTTTTGATGGCACATGGTTTTTATGACGTCGACGATGACTTTAATTTTAATTTTAAAATTTAAATTTAAATTTTAAATAATTAAAATTTAAACTAAATATTTAAAATTAAATATCTCCATCACCGGGGCACATTTTTCGATGAAACGAAAGGCCAACTTGGGTTTTAAGAAAAAACCCATTTCAAATATGTCATCCATGGTTTTAAATAAAACCTTTTATTTTTCCTGCCTTTGTTTTCACAAAAATCCTGTATATATTCATGCTTTCCAAAATATCATAAATGCTTATTTATGAAATACTTTGGCCACCAAACCTCAATGTGATCCATGTGACATAAATGATTCATGTGACATCAATGACAACATAAAATACCTCAAATTTCCAACACTAGGAATATATTTACAATTTTAGGTGAAAAGCCTTCATACCAGTGGGTAAGGAAGAGTCCTGCTATTTCCAAAAAACCAAGGATTCCCTTTTAGGATTTTATCTCTTTCTTCCCTAAAAGAAAAAATGGCTAGGAAGAAACCTTTGGAAAGAAAGGATGGAATCACTCCTGGAGACTTCTAACTCCTATCAATCCATTTTCTCAAGGTCTAGTCAATACCCATTAAAATTTACTAAAAAATGCCCTATCTTGGAGCAATGAGGATAAATCCTCTATGGTGCGCTCACTAATATCTACCACTAGATATGATTATAAGGATTTAGCTATAAATTGGTCCATGAAAATAAAATTAAAACTCAAAATCTATTGAAATTTCCCAAAATATCCTATAACAAATATAATATTTGATAAAACATTATAATAATTTGCATGCAAAATTTCTAAGATAAAGAAGAGAAAAAAAAACTTAGCTAAAAAATTATATGCCTAGATAGAATGTCTTGCCTCACTGAAGTCCTAGCCCTTCATTGCTCCTCCCATCATCCAAACCCTAGCTGACAAATAATTGTAATTTTATATTTTGACTTAAAAAATCGTCATTGCCCTTGTTCTAGATGATTGACTTCACAAGGTTGCATATCCCTCAATATTGCTTGACTTTCTTCATATGACCACTCATTTTAAAGCTATTCAAATTCTGCACAAGTTGGTCCAATAATCAATTGAATTGGATAACTCTTCGTGAAGATATAACTCCTAAAATATGAGATATTTAAAGAAAACCCCTAATCCTTTGTGAAGCTCAATTATCTACCATTGCAATTCCAAAATTACCTATTTTAATTTCATATCACCAATTAAAATAGTTTTAAAATATATTAATATTATAATTAATATGTATCAAACGATATGAAATTGAGTATTGACTTTTTAATAATAAGTTTTAAATTCAAATTTTGTTAGACCATACATGTATCAAATTAAAAATATTATTGTAATATCATAAAAGTAATTTAGTCAAAATGATCAAGTGGCATTAGCTCAATTGGTTAAATTCCTCAACATTTTAAGGAGGAGACCTAGGTTCAAATATTTTTTTTGGTATAAGGTAGAGGTGGTTATAAGGTCCACAAACCTTTTACAAAGTCAAAATGGGTTGGTTCTAGCATCAAGCCCGTATAATCAAAATACAAAATGGATCTTTCTAAGACTCACATTAAGCCATACTTAGAGTCCACAGTCCTATACTTGTCGCTTGACTATTTAGGATAAAACAAAAACCAAACAACACCTAGCACTTACTAACACTAGGTTGTTGTATTGTACACTTGTCACCTCCCAGGCCCCAGCAAATGGGATGCCTTTTCTGCCTAATTCCATCTGTCGGATTACTCATCGTCAGCCCCTCTGATCTCCCCGATGCTCTAACAGGTTTGATCTTAGCTCTTCTCTAGCAGCCAACACCAATAGTTCTTGAGGGAAGTTATCCTTCCAAATTTGCATCTCCCCAACGAAGCTGCAATATTTGCCATTAGATCCGCCGCTCTGGTTCCCTTCTCCGAAGGTGTGTTGGATTCGGGCATTAACCAAATGAGATTTATGAATCTTTGCTTCTAGGATAAGCTCCAAGATGGTCCAATTGGGGTCTTTATCCTCCTTAATTGCCTTGATTATATTAAGCGAATCCCCTTCAAAGATAACTTCCTTATAACCCTCAAGTCTGGCAATTCTCATTGCTTGCATGTAGGCTCGGGCTTCTGCAAAATGATTTGTTTGAGTTCCCAAAGGCTCTGCAAAGGCAAGGACCACTTTTCCTTCCTCATTTCTCAAAACTCCTCCTGCTCCTGCAGGCCCCGGATTTCCTTTAGCTGCCCCGTCAAAATTAAACTTAACCCACTTTTGTGTGGGGGGTATCCACTTGACACCATCCCGTGGGTTGGTTGTAATGTCTAGGTCTGGAAGTTCCTCTCCCTAGTTCCGCAAAATCCTCCTTTCCCTTAGAGACATGGTCTCATTTTTGAAGAAGAAAGTTTTCTAGTTTTCTTTCAAAGCTCTGATTATTTTATTACCACATAACCTGGGATCTTTCTTACGTCCTTTAAATACTCTCTTATTTCTCTCATTCCATATCCCCCATAAAAAATGGGGTAAGTCGAGCTTCCGAGCCAAGTCAAAAGCTTTTCCCGGAAGGGGGAAGCCCACTGTATGCAGAAGTCAGACATGCTATTTGGACAGACCCTATCTATATGAAATTTGGACAGGATCATTTGGAAGATTGTACAAGAAAAATCACAAGTTAGAAATATATGACTTACAGATTCTATTGCTTTCTCACACAAGATACATCGATTGATGAATTGGAAACCTCTCCTTTGCAGATTATCTGTTGTCAGGATCTTATTTTGAACTGCCAACCAAAAGAAGAAAGCTATTTTTGGGGTTAAATTATTTAACCAAATAACAGAAGTCGGAGTCCGACCATTGAATCCTGAGTGGATTAACTTATAGGCGATTTTACTTGAATAGATCCCACTTGTAGTTTTGCCCCAAATCGCCTTGTCTCTTCCTCCCCCAGGAATGATCGGGAACACCCTTAAAGCATCATTGAGTTTGGTTAGGGCCACCTTCTCTTGCTCGACAGATTATGAACTGTGATTTTCTTCCAAGAAGAAGTTTCCTGTGCTACAGTAATAAAATCCCCTACTTTTCCTCCCATTTCCTTCGAAAGTTTATGTTGGAGGACCTGAAGGTCTAAGTTATCTTTCAGAGGGGCCTCTTCCAACCACGGGTCTTTCCAAAAGTCCACTTGTCTTCCATTACCAATTCTCCATCCGATGCCTTTCCCGACTACCTCCCGACATTCGAGCAAACAATTCCAAAAATAGGATCCTCTAGGAAGATTATCGGCTTTCGGGAAGTCCTGATTATTTCTGATATATTTTGCCTTAAGAAGTTTTACCCATCCCAATTGATCATTATTGATAAATCTCCATACCTATTTGCCAATCAGAGCTTGATTCATTTCTTTCATTCTCTTTAACCCCATGCCCCCCTGATCCTTGCTTGCACACACCTGATTCCATGCTACCAACGAAATTCTCTTTCTCTCCTCTGAACCTGAGCACAAGAAGTTGCGTTGAATTAGCTCCAATGTAGCTTGGACCTTTGCGGGCATTCTAAATAGAGACATGCGATGAAATTGGAATGCTCAGTAAAGTAGTTTGAACTAATAAGGCTTTTTCTGCGGAGCTGAGAAGGTCTGCCCTTCCACCCCTGCTAACTTTTTGGAGATCCTGTCAATGATTGAGTTCCACAAAGTAGCCTTCATTCTTCCTTCGAACATAGGCATGCCTAGATAAGTTGCTGGTAGAAGCTCCTTTCCACAACCGAAGAGGTTAGCTATTCTTTCCTCCCTCCCACCAGGCGTGTTAAAGAAATAGATGCTACTCTTCTTATAGTTTATGTATTGTCCTGCTTCTGTCTCATGCTTGGTTAGAATTCTCTTCAACTTCCTAGCTTGAGGCACCGAGGCTTTGGACACAATGATTGTATCATCCACAAACTGTTGGTGAGACACTGGCTCTGTTGTTGAGGCTGGTTTAAAACCTTCCAATTGACCATCTGCCACCGCTGCTAAAATGTTCCTACCCAATGCTTTCGCTAAAATAATAAACAAGTATGGAGACAAAGGATCTCCTTGTCGCAACCCCCTTTCACTCTTAAAGTAACCGGAGGGTGACCCATTCACCATGACGAGAAAATATTGTAGTAGAGATACAACTAAAAATCAACTTAATCCACCGGGGACAGAAACCAAACTTACCCAAAATCTTGGTGAGGAACCGCCATGAGACCCGGTCGTAGGCTTTATTCATATCAAGCTTTAGTAACATACTTGCTTCCTTACTAGTCACCATTGAATGAATAACCTCATGAATTGTGATGATACCATCCAATATTTGTCGCCCTTTCACAAAGCCACCTTGGTTCATATCAATGATGAAAGGAAGGATAACCTTCAGCCTATTGGCGATTGTTTTTGTGAGAATCTTCATCAGAGTGTTACATAAACTGATAGGGCGAAAACTGGAAAATTCCATTTCTCCCACTAGTTTAGGGATGAGGACTAAAAAAGTAGCATTAACTCCTTCTGGGATTTCCATGTCCTTTTGAGCCTCAATTATAGCTTCCACTACATCATTGCCTAGGATATCCCAAAACTTCTAGAAGAAAGCTGCAGGGAAGCCATCCGGTCCTGGGGAGCTGTTACCATCCATGTCAAAAATGACCTTCTTGATTTCCTCCTTTGTGAAAGGACTAAGTAAGAATCCATTAAGATTATCAGTTACGAGGGGTGGAATGGCTGCCAACGAGAGAGTCCTCTTCTTCAATAGTCGGATTTACATCTTCTAGCAACGATTTAAAGTACTCAACCGCTTCCCTCCTTATGTCTTCCATATCTTTGGTGTTAGACCCATCGGCCATCTTGATCTCCTTAATTTTGTTAGTACTCCTGTGGCGAAGAGTAGAGACATGGAAGAACTTTGTATTTTTGTCACCCTCCTTTAACCAACGCAGTCTGGATTTCTACCTCCAAAAGGTTTCTTCAAATCCAAGCATCGTGTGGTATTCAACTAACAGCTCCCTCTCCTAGTTTCTCAGATCCTCTATAAGTCGCTCTGACTTCAGCTTCTCCTGTAGTTCATTGATCTTGTCTTTTAGTTCTGCCTTTTTAACAAAAATATTGCCAAAGGAAGTTTTGTTCCACTCTCTAATGTTAGCCTTCACATTCCTTAGTTTACATGCCACTTGGGCCAGTTTCGAACCATTATACTTTTTGTCCCACCATTGGGCAACCAAATCCTTGAGATCCTGATGTTGGAACCACATAAGTTCGAATCGAAAGGGTCTGATGTATCTTTTCTTAGAGTCCTCCCCTGTTTCCCACAGAATTAGGTTGTGATCAGACCCGATTCTTGGGAGTGCCGTTAATGAAGAGTCCCCAAACCTCTTCAGGCATTCTTGAGAAAGAAGAAACCTATCTAATCTTATCTGAATTTGGTTTTCCTTCAATCTTTTGTTAGACCATGTATAGGAGAATCTACGCAGGTCCACATCCATCGACTCATGTTGCTCAACAAAATCTCTAAACTCGTAGATATCAACGAGTTATTCTTTGAGAGCCCCCCAATTTATCTGCAAGATTAAGATAGCAATTGAAATACCCCACCACAATCCAAGGGTAGTTGGGGACCGTCTCCCTCAATTCATCTAGCTGAATCCAAAGAATCCTTCTCAATCCTTGTCTAGCTGGAGCATATACATTCGTTAAGATCCACTCTTCTTACGTGGTTTTATCCACAAATAAGAGACAAATAAACCAACTAGACATCAGAATCACTCTACTATCAATCACATTTTTGTTCCACATAACCAGTAACCCTCCTGCTTGTTCCAGGTGGCCTCTTGGCCTACTACTTCAACTTCTCGCCAAGTCCTATTCTTAAAAGGAATAACTCTACTCTCCTCCATTTTAGTTTCTTGCAGTAAAATCATATCCGGTTTGTGTTCTTGTCTAAGAGCATACAAAGCTCTTATTTTTGTAGGATTACTCCCACGAATATTCCATGAAAGAATCTTCATTTATGGGCTTTGGATCCTCGAGCCTTCGCCCCAAAGAGCAATCATCGCTTGAGTGCCATCGGCCACTCCTCGCTCGCTTCTTTCTCGCCTTAAGGCGACATTGCTAGGTTTCCCTCTTCCTACCGAACCATATCCCCATACATCCGCTCTAGGTTGAAGTTCCTTGGGATTCACTTGGCTTCTAGTAACCATCTTGGGTAGGTCGGTCTTGGTCTTTGGGGTAACAATCTGGCTTTCCAGGTTAACTGGTCTTTTTGACAATGGAGATGATTCCGTGCTCTTAGCTTCTTGATTAGTAGATTCTTTTTTCCCTACTTTGGGGTTACACTGATCTTGGTGGTTGACCTCTTCCTCCTGAGTATCCTTGCATGTATTATTAGTTTCCTGCTCCTTCCTCTGATTTTTCTCCTCTAAATCCTTCTCTTGAGTCTCCTCTACCTCAGATTCCACTTCTTGGCTGTCCATCTGATCTCCCTTCAAATGATTTAATGCATCAAAACTGTTCTCCACTGGGATGTTGATCTCCTTGGAATTTCTTCCCATAAATTCCTCTGCAGTACATGGGACCACTTCCACCGAGCCTCCATAGGCCTCCCGTATCACCCAATCAAACTTACTTGCCCCAGGGCGTTGATCTATGGGGTTCTTTCCTTTGTGATTTGGCTCTGAGGCTTGCTGTATCATCTTAGGAGCAGGTTGAGCTTGAGGGTTCCCATCAAAGGGACCAGCTCCCCTGTGAGAGGGTTTCGGGGCATAGGAATTTTTGGGAGGAGGGTTAAAACGTTGCCTCTTGCTTACAATAGGGCGAACAGGGTCTCTGATATTCGAATTTCGAGCTCCACGTCCTTGAGGCCCAGGTTGGGTAGGAATGGAGATCTGCGGGGGAGGGATATTATTTTGGGTTTGAGGATCAGTATTTTGGAGTGGGGGTTGGTTCTTGGAAATGCAGTGGATACCCTGGTGCCCTACCTTCCCACAAACACTACACTTAAAAGACATATTTTCATATTCAAAGACCTGAGTATGAAGGCCAAACATAGACGACAAAATAATGAATTTAGGGAGCTCTTTACTCGGGTCCGCCAACACACACATGCGAGCGAGACGGAGTCTTGTTTTGCTCAAGGTTGCGGGATCAATAGCTATTAGTTCTCCAATCTCCGTAGCTATCCCAACCAAGATTTGTTCGTTCCAGAAAAGCGAGAGGTAATCCCGGCATCTTAACCCAAATAGAAGCCAAATCCAAGACTCGAGTATGGGGGTTGAAATCGGGGGACCAACGCTTCAGATACAAGCCCCTTTTCCCAAAAAACCAAGGACCTCCTTGGAGAGTCCTTTCCATGTCCTGTTCACATTGAAATGTCACCAAAAGAAAACTCTTGGGTAAAGCCACCTAGGTTCAAATCTTACCAAAACCATACTTGGATAATATCCAAGCTTTGTTCTACTACCACTATGTGGTGATGATGGGCCCATTTCAATCCCATATAACCCATTAAAAAATATTAATCAAAATAAAATACAAGTGAAACTCATTTTAATCCATATAATTAATTTAAAAATAAATATAATTAATTAATTAATTAAAATATATATTAAGTGATATGAGAAAATATGTTAAATCCTTACTTTCAAGAGAAGACTAAGGTTTAAAACTTGTTAAACATTAATGCATAAAGTTCTTAATAATACCACTATATGATCATGATGTGACAATAATAAGACCATTTCAATAATGCCAAGATAAAAAAAGATAAAGTTTAATAAATTTTATTGTAATTTACAATGCAAATGCAAGGTGATAATTTTTATTTATTTTTAAATTTACTAATTATTATTATTTTAAAACCCATTGTATACAACAAATTCAATGCAATGCATTTATGAAAAAAAATAATAATGATCAATGATATAACCAAGGAATTTGATATATTAATAGAACATAGAGTTGGCAGATTGAAGAATTTGAAATTTTAAATAGAAGAATTAAGATTCAAGGTTAACAACTATTTTATGATTTTTGTATAATGTAAATGAATTTAGGTAAGACTTTGAAACTTGAAATAAAAGGTTTAAGGTTAAAAACACTATGGACCTGAAAAACTACTTTTCAAATTTTATAAGGGTTCAATAAAGGAGTGTGTATACAAAAAATAAATAACATTGAAATTTTAAATAAAAGGTCAATTGAAAACTTTGTAACTCCAAGGTTCATGATTCAAATATTAAAGGTTAAGACTTTAGAATTTCAAATAAAAGATTTAAAGTTTGAATCTTAGAACCTTGTGGATGTTAAAAATAGTTAAACCTTCTCTAAAAAGAAGGGGTAAAGTTAAGAACCTATTCCCCGTGAGTGTGGTCTACCGGCAAGGATGCCACTTTCATTACTGGTGATGTGACCCGGGTTCAATCCCCATGGTAGATGTGTATAAGAATTATTCAAAAAAATAAGAACCTTGTGGACGCTAAAAAACTGCTTTTTGTTTTAAAGACTTTGGAATTTCAAATAAAAAGTCTAAAGTTTAAATCTTAGAACTCATCGATATTAAAAACCAATTTTCAAAATTTCTACAATTCAAGTGGTTTATAAGTTAAGACTTTGAAACTCTATATGAGTGGCATAACAATTAAGCCTTCAAAACTCCAAATAGAAAGTTTAAGATTGAATTTAACTATTTAGTCCTTGGAACTTCGAATAGAGTTAACAGGAGGTTTAAGATTCAAATTAAAAGAGGATAGGGTTACACAATGCTTGGACAATTGCACTTTGATTGGATAAATCCATTGTTCAGTATATAACCTATAACCTTGTACATGTTAAAATTTAACTAGCTTAGATATAAAGGATATATATCTAAAAATGCCGAGCATTTTTAGATATATATCTTTTATATCTAAGCTAGTTTATTAAACAGTTGCAACGGTTGGTTAGTCGATTGTTTTAGTTTATATATATATATATTTATTGTTTGTGTTAATGTCAACTTTTTTAATAAAAAAAAAAAATTGTTTACGACCTATTTGCCTCCCACCCTGTCTGCCATTGTAGAAACGCCTCTCGGCGTAATTAATTTGTGTGCACCATATTTTATCTTAAAGCTCTTAATCCCTCCTATAGATGTAATTAAAATATTTGCCTCCCACCTAGTCTACCATTGTAGAAACGCCTCTCGGCGTAATTAATTTTTGTACACCATATTTTAGCTTAAAGCTCTTAATCCCTCCTATAGATGTAATTAAAATCATTTCATTAATATAATGCATGGTCTTGTCTTAGATAGAAAACTTAATTTAAATTATTAATTAATGCAATGCATAACTATGCATTCTTTGAGTATAGAGGTTGAATCATATTGTACACCATATTTGATAACTCTATATGAGTGGCATAACAATTAAGCCTTCAAAACTCCAAATAGAAAGTTTAAGATTGAATTTAACTATTAAGTCCTTGGAACTTCTAATAGAGTTAATAGGAGGTTTAAGATTCAAATAGAGTTAATAGGAGGTTTAAGATTCAAATTAAATGAGGATAGGGTTACACAATGCTTGGACAATTGCACTTTGATTGGATAAATCCATTGTTCAGTATATAACCTATAACCTTGTACATGTTAAAATTTAACTAGCTTAGATATAAAGGATATATATCTAAAAATATAGAGCGTTTTTAGATATATATTCTTTATATCTAAGTAGTTTATTAAACAGTTGCAACAGTTGGTTAGTCGGTTGTTTTAGTTTAAGTATTTTAAATTCTTTTTTTTTGTGTTAATGTTGACTTTTTTAATAAAATAAATTTTTTGTTTACGGCGTGACATGTATGACCTCTTTGCCTCCCACCTGGCGTGACATGTATGACCTCTTTGCCTCCCACCTAGCGGAAACGCCTCTCGGCATAATTAATTTTTATACACCATATTTTATCTTAAAGCTCTTAATCCCTCTTATAGATGTAATTAAAATCATTTCTTTTTATTAATATAATGTATGGTCTTGTCTTAGATATAAAACTTAATTTAAGTTATTAATTAATGCAATGTACAACAATGCATTCTTTGAGTATAGAGGTTGAATCATGCATAAGATAGAGTTGTACACCATATTTGATAACTAAAATATGATTGGATTATATTAAATAAACAATATTTTTTTTTGGTATAAGGTAGAGGTGGTTATAAGGTCCACAAACCTTTTACAAAGTCAAAATGGGCTGGTTCTAGCATCAAGCCCGTATAATCAAAATACAAAATGGATCTTTCTAAGACTCACATTAAGCCATACTTAGAGTCCACGAGTCCTATACTTGTCGCTTGACTATTCGGGATAAAACAAAAACCAAACAACACCTAGCACTTACTAACACTAGGTTGTTGTACTTGTACACTTGTCACCTCCCGGGCCCCGACAAATGGGATGCCTTTTCCGCCTAATTCCATCCGTCGGATTACTCATCATCGGCCCCTCTGATCTCTCGATGCTCTAACGGGTTTGATCTTAGCTCTTCTCTAGCAACCAACACCAATAGTTCTTGAGGGAAGTTATCCTTCCAAATTTGCATCTCCCCAACAAAAACTGCAATATTTGCCATTAGATCCATCGCCTTGGTTCCCTTCTCTGAAGGTGTGTTGGATTCGGGCATTAACTAAATGAGATTTATGAATCTTTGCTTCTAGGATAAGCTCCAATATGGTCCAGCTGGGGTCTTTATCCTCCTTAATTGCCTTGATTATATTAAGCGAATCCCCTTCAAAGATAACTTCCTTATAACCCTCAAGTCTGGCAATTCTCATTGCCTGCATGCAGGCTCGGGCTTCTGCAAAATGATTTGTTTGAGTTCCCAAAGGCTCTGCAAAGGCAAGGACCACTTTTCCTTCCTCATTTCTCAAAACTCCTCCTGCTCCTGCAGCCCCCGGATTTCCTTTAGCTGCCCCGTCAAAATTAAACTTAACCCACTTTTGTGTGGGGGGTATCCACTTGACACCATCCCGTGGGTTGGTTGTAATGTCTAGGTGCTGGAAGTTCCTCTCCCCGAGTTCCGCAAAATCCTCCTTTCCCTTAGAGACATGGTCTCATTTTTGAAGAAGAAAGTTTTCCGGTTTTCTTTCAAAGCTACGATTATTTTATTACCACATAAACTGGGATCTTTCTTACGTCCTTTAAATACTCTCTTATTTCTCTCATTCCATATCCCCCATAAAAAATGGGGTAAGCTGAGCTTCCCGAGCCAAGTCAAAAGCTTTGCCGGAAGGGGGAAGCCCATTGTATGCGAAGTCGGACATGCTATTTGGACGAGACCCAATCTATATGAAATTTGGACGGGATCATTTGGAAGAGCTGTACAAGAAAAATCACAAGTTAAAAATATATGACTTACAGATTCTATTGCTTTCTCACACAAGATACATCGATTGATGAATTGGAAACCTCTCCTTTGCGGATTATCTGTTGTCAGGATCTTATTTTGAACTGCCAACCAAAAGAAGAAAGCTATTTTTGGGGTTAAATTATTTAACCAAATAACGAAGTCGGAGTCCGACCATTGAATCCCGAGTGGATTAACTTATAGGCGGTTTTCTTTGAATAGATCCCACTTGTAGTTTTGCCCCAAATCGCCTTGTCTCTTCCTCCCCCGGGAATGATCGGGAACACCCTTAAAGCATCATTGAGTTTGGTTAGGGCCACCTTCTCTTGCTCGACAGATTATGAGCTGTGATTTTCTTCCAAGAAGAAGTTTCTGTGCTACGACAATAAAATCCCCTACTTTTCCTCCCATTTCCTTCGAAAGTTTATGTTGGAGGACATGAAGGTCTAAGTTATCTTTCAGAGGGGCCTCTTCCAACCACGGGTCTTTCCAAAAGTCCACTTGTCTTCCATTACCAATTCTCCATCTGATGCCTTTCCTGACTACCTCCCGACATTCGAGCAAACAATTCCAAAAATAGGATCCTCTAGGAAGATTATCAACTTTCGGGAAGTCTCGATTATTTACGATATATTTTGCCTTAAGAAGTTTTACCCATCCCAATTGATCATTATTGATAAATCTCCATACCTGTTTGCCAATCAGAGCTTGATTCATTTCTTTCATTCTCTTTAACCCCAGGCCCCCTTGATCCTTGCTTGCACACACCTGATTCCATGCTACCAACGAAATTCTCTTTCTCTCCTCTGAACCTGACCACAAGAAGTTGCGCTGAATTAGCTCCAATGTAGCTCGGACCTTTGCAGGCATTCTAAATAGAGACATGCAATAAATTGGAATGCTCTGTAAAGTAGTTTGAACTAATAAGGCTTTTCCTGCGGAGCTGAGAAGTCTGCCCTTCCACCCTGCTAACTTTTTGGAGATCCTATCAATGATCGAGTTCCACAAAGTAGCCTTCATTCTTCCTTCGAACATAGGCATGCCTAGATAAGTTTTTGGTAGAAGCTCCTTTCCACAACCGAAGAGGTTAGCTATTCTTTCCTCCCTCCCACCGGGCGTGTTAAAGAAATAGATGCTACTCTTCTTATAGTTTATGTATTGTCCTGTTCTGTCTCATACTTGGTTAGAATTCTCTTCAACTTCCTAGCTTGAGGCAACGAGGCTTTGGACACAATGATTGTATCATCCACAAAGCTGTTGGTGAGACACTGGCTCAGTTGTTGAGGCTGGTTTAAAACCTTCCAATTGACCATCTGCCACCGCTGTTGAAATGTTCCTACCCAATGCTTCCGCTAAAATAATAAACAAGTATGGAGACAAAGGATCTCCTTGTCGCAACCCCCTTTCACTCTTAAAGTAACTGGAGGGTGACCCATTCACCATGACAGAAAATCTTGTAGTAGAGATACAATTAAAAATCAACTTAATCCATTTGGGACAGAAACCAAACTTACCCAAAATCTTGGTGAGGAACCGCCATGAGACCCGGTCGTAGGCTTTATTCATATCAAGCTTTAGTAACATACCCGCTTCCTTACTAGTCACCATTGAATGAATAACCTCATGAATTGTGATGATACCATCCAATATTTGTCGCCCTTTCACAAAGCCACCTTGGTTCATATCAATGATGAAAGGAAGGATAACCTTCGACCTATTGGCGATTGTTTTTGTGAGAATCTTCATCGAGTGTTACATAAAGCGATAGGGCGAAAAGCTGGAAAATTCCATTGCTCCCACTAGTTTAGGGATGAGGACTAAAAAAGTAGCATTAACTCCTTACGGGATTTCCATGTCCTTTTGAGCCTCAATTATAGCTTCCACTACATCATTGCCTAGGATATCCCAAAACTTCGGAAGAAAGTGCTGGGGAAGCCATCCGGTCCTGGGAAGCTGTTACCATCCATGTCAAAAATTGCCTTCTTGATTTCCTCCTTTGTGAAAGGACTAAGTAAGAATCCATTAAGATTATCAGTTATGAGGGGTGGAATGGCTGCCAACAGAGAGTCCTCTTCTTCAATAGACGGATTTACATCTTCTAGCAATGATTTAAAGTACTCAACTGCTTCCCTCCTTATGTCTTCCATATCTTTGGTGTTAGACCCATCGGCCATCTTGATCTCCTTAATTTTGTTAGTACTCCTGTGGCGAAGAGTAGAGACATGGAAGAACTTTGTATTTCTGTCACCCTCCTTTAACCAACGCAATCTGGATTTTTGCCTCCAAAAGGTTTCTTCAAATCCTAGCATCGTGTGGTATTCGGCTAACGACTCCCTCTCCCGGTTTCTCGGATCCTCCGTAAGTTGCTCCGACTTCGACTTCTCCTGTAGTTCATTGATCTTGTCTTTTAGTTTCGCCTTTTTAACAAAAATATTGCCAAAGGAAGTTTTGTTCCACTCTCTAATGTTAGCCTTCACATTCCTTAGTTTACATGCCACTTGGGCCGGTTTCGAACCATTATACTTTTTGTCCCACCATTGGGCAACCGGATCCTTGAGATCCGATGTTGGAACCACATAAGTTCGAATCGAAAGGGTCCGATGTATCTTTTCTTAGAGTCCTCCCCTGTTTCCCACAAAATTGGGTTGTGATCAGACCCGATTCTTGGGAGTGCCGTTAATGAAGAGTCCCCAAACCTCTCCGGGCATTCTTGAGAAAGAAGAAACCTATCTAATCTGATATGAATTTGGTTTTCCTTCAATCTTTTGTTAGACCATGTATAGGAGAATCTACGCGAGGTCCACATCCATCGGCTCATGTTGCTCAACAAAATCTCTAAACTCGTAGATATCAGGAGTTATTCTTTGAGAGCCCCCCAATTTATCTACGGGATTAAGGTAGCAATTGAAATCCCCCGCCACAATCCAAGGGTAGTTGGGGACCGTCTCCCTCAATTCGGCTAGGCGACTCCAAAGAACCCTTCTCGGTCCCTGTCTAAGCTGGAGCATATACATTCGTTAAGATCCACTCTTTCTGCGTGGTTTTATCCACACATAAGAGACAAATAAACCAACTAGACATCGGAATCACTCTACTATCAATCACATTTTTGTTCCACATAACCGGTAACCCTCCTGCTTGTTCCGGTGGCCTCTTGGCCTACTACTTCAACTTCTCGCCAAGTCCTATTCTTAAAAGGAATAACTCTACTCTCCTCCATTTTAGTTTCTTGCAGTAAAATAATATCCGGTTTGTGTTCTTGTCTAAGAGCATACAAAGCTCTTATTTTTGTGGGATTACTCCCACGAATATTCCATGAAAGAATCTTCATTTATGGGCTTTGGATCCTCGAGCCTTCGCCCCAAAGAGCAATCTTTGCTTGAGTGCCATCGGCCACTCCTCGCTCCGCTTCTTTACGCCTTAAGGCGGCATTGCTAGGTTTCCCTCTTCCCTACCGAACCATATCCCCATACATCCGCTCTAGGTTGAAGTTCCTTGGGATTCACTTGGCTTCTAGTAACCATCTTGGGTAGGTCAGTCTTGGTCTTTGGGGTAACAATCTGGCTTTCCAGGTTAACTGGTCTTTTTGACAGTGGAGATGATTCCGTGCTCTTAGCTTCTTGATTAGTAGATTCTTTTTTCCCTGCTTTGGGGTTACATTGATCTTGGTGGTTCACCTCTTCCTCCTGAGTATCCTTGCCTGTATTATTAGTTTCCTGCTCCTTCCTCTGATTTTTCTCCTCTAAATCCTTCTCTTGAGTCTCCTCTACCTCAGATTCCACTTCTTGGTTGTCCATCTGATCTCCCTTCAAATGATTTAATGCATAAAAACTGTTCTCCACTGGGATGTTGATCTCCTTGGAATTTCTTCCCATAAATTCCTCTAGAGTACATGGGACCACTTCCACCGAGCCTCCATAGGCCTCCCGTATCACCCAATCAAACTTACTTTCCCCCGGGCGTTGATCTATGGGGTTCTTTCCTTTGTGATTTGGCTCACGAGGCTTGTTTGTATCATCTTAGGAGCGGAGTTGAGCTTGAGGGTTCCCATCAAAGGGACCAGCTCCCCTGTGAGAGGGTTTCGGGGCATAGGAATTTTTGGGAGGAGGGTTAAAACGTTGCCTCTTGCTTACAATAGGGCGAACAGGGTCTCTGATATTCGGATTTCGAGCTCCACGTCCTTGAGGCCCAGATTGGGTAGGAATGGAGATCTGCGGGGGAGGGATATTATTATGGGTTTGAGGATCGGTATTTTGGAGTGGGGGCTGGTTCTTGGAAATGCAGTGGATACCATGGTGCCCTACCTTCCCACAAACACTACACTTAAAAGACATATTTTCATATTCAAAGACCCGAGTATGAAGGCCAAACATAGACGACAAAATAATGGATTTAGGGAGCTCTTTACTCAGGTCCGCCAACACACACATGCGAGCCAGACAGGAGTCTTGTTTTGCTCAAGGTTGCAGGATCAATAGCTATTAGTTCTCCAATATTTGTAGCTATCCCAGCCAAGATTTGTTCGTTCCAAAAAAGCAGAGGTAATCCTGGCATCTTAACCCAAATAGGAGCCAAATCCAGCACCTGAGTCTAGGGGTTGAAATCGGGGGACCAACGCTTCAGATACAAGCCCCTTTTCCCAAAAAACCAAGGACCTCCTTGGAGAGTCCTTTCCATGTCCTGTTCACATTGAAATGTCACCAAAAGAAAACTCTTGGGTAAAGCCTTAATCATCATACCGGCCCTTGGCTGCCATTTTTGGATGGCCCATCTCCTTATGACTTCCATGTCCGGCCTCACCCCCATAAATTTAGCCACCAGAGATGTTTTGCCCTCCATAGCCACATGTTGAGCTAAGGAATCCGGGACGTGCAACCTACCATTGACAGATTTTAGATTAAAACAAGAGTCGGATAATTTTTGCTTACCGCGAAGAGCATTAAGATATGAAGGTCTCCAGTTGCCAGGTTTCTCTTTGTCTCCTTCTTGGGTCTTCCTTTGATCCTGACGCATAGAGTCCTGGTCCCCCTCAGAGAAATCTTCAACCGCATCCGCCCAACGCCCTTGGACCGGTTCCAATAGAACTTCCTTGTCCACATCCTCCGCCTGGGGGCCTACTATCTCGCCAGAGCCCCCACCTGCCGCGTCTGCTGATCTGCCCTCTAAAGTCCCACACCTAGGGTTTGATGCCCCTAGACCTCTCGCTCCTCCTCCTTGCTGCTCCATCCGTCACAACTTGTTGCCTCCAAAATCTGCCATTTTTTTTTTTTTTTTTTTAGGGCCAAAATTTTTGTGACCGCTACCGTGCACGGACTTGCTAAAGTGGCGGTCGCTACGGTATGCAGGCTTCTACAGTGTCGGCTGCTACAGTGGCGAATTTGATGGGAGACTGCTGCTCCCCTCTCCGACTGATGGCGGCTGCTGCTTCTGCTACACTATTGCTGCTTCTCCCTCCATGTCCCCTATAATATATAATTATTCAACTATTATTGAAGACTGATTTAACCTATCCGAGATTAGAACTTTCACACCACAGTAAAGATTCAAATGCCTATACTCCTAAACTCCTTAGGACTCCATAGTCAAAGTCTTCGGCTTTTGCTACGTTCCTTCCCGTGTAGAAAATGGGAGACTGGAAATTTCCACGCCCATGCGTTCCATGAAAGCAAACGTCTGGTAGGAAAGTCGGCAGTTATGAAACTCCACGTTGGCAGGGCGTCAACTCCAACCCTTGTTTATCAAGTCCAAAACGTATGCTTTTCGTCAAAACAACTGGCCAAATAAACAATATTTGATAATCCACAATATTAAATAATATTTGATAATCCACAATATTAAATATACAAATCTTCTATAACATGACCTATATTCTTGTGAACATATATATTTTTGAAATAAATAAATTAATATATTTTGTTTTGTTAAATAAATAAATTAATATATTTGAGGGTCTAACATATAGAACTATGTTGAAATTATCAATTAATATAATGTATCCGATATTAATAAATCTCCAGCCCCAGCGGTATTTCCAGCTGATGCTTTCAGTCTACAGTTGTCGCTGTGGGTATGTCTAGCAAGGCGAAAATAATCCAAGTGGCGGACGCACATATTTTCAAAATCTAAGTGGCGATCGCGTATAATTTCAAAAATTAATACATTAAATAGGCAAACTTATTTTTCAATAAGTCCTTAGGCGAAGTGCCCAGCTTTGACCAGGGTCTACCGGAATCTACTTATATTAAAAAATTTACAAAAGCCCTCTATATAAACCTTTGGAGTTCATTTCCAAAGAAGCGAAACCTAAAAGAGTGGGAAGATGTGCCGACACATCTTCGGTCGTATGTCCCTATGCACCCTACCTTTTTTTCTAACTAATCCTTCCCAACACGGCTTAGCTAGGCAGTTATGGCATTTCCCTTTAAATCTTGCTTTGCCATTTTACTTTTTCCCGCGCGTCGATGCCAAAGGATAAAAAGGAGGAAACATTAGGCATTTCCCTTTAAATCTTGCTTCACAGCAAAAGCCTCGGGGGGTGGGCGCCGCACTGGTAAGATAAACCGCCTTTAACTCGGCGCGTTCAGCCTGTAGTCTTGGCAGTTAGTCGTTAGGAGTGGTCCCCACTCGGGTACAACGAGGCATTAATTCTGTCGTAGCTTGCTGAGCTTCCAAGTTTGAACTTGTAGTCCGCCAGAGTCTTCCCCTGTTACACTTCTCCGCTGCCTAAAACCTATATAAACACCCCCTCCCCTTCACTCCTCATTGCGCCGCATCGTGCATCGTCTCTTCTATATCTCTTTCTGCTGTAAAAGCGAGATTACTCGAGTTTTTTCTTTTTCCCTTTTTCTTGTGTCTTTTATCACCATGGTGTCGCTGGGTCTCATTACTATTTTGGGCTTTCTCGCCATGGTACGAGGTGTCTATGGCTCAGGGAGCTGGACGAATGCCCACGCTACGTTCTACGGAGGCGGAGACGCGTCGGGGACTATGGGTGAGTGACCTGCCGTTGCCCTGCTATTCTATTTAGGGTTTTGATTTTTTTTCAAGCGGTGTTGTCTTATTCTGTCGTGCAATGCAGGTGGAGCGTGCGGGTATGGAAATCTCTACAGCCAGGGGTACGGCACCAACACCGCTGCGCTGAGCACCGCGCTCTTCAACAACGGGCTCAGCTGCGGGGCCTGCTACGAAATCAAGTGCGCCGACGACCCTCAGTGGTGCCTTCCCGGGACAATCGTGGTCACCGCCACGAACTTCTGCCCGCCCAACAACGCGTTGCCCAACAATGACGGGGGCTGGTGTAATCCCCCGTTACAACACTTTGACCTCTCGGAGCCCGTTTTCCAGGACATCGCCAAGTTCAGGGCCGGCATTGTGCCCGTCGAGTACAGGAGGTGGATAACGGTGTTCCTTGTAATCTTTACATTCCATTTGTTTCTTTTCTTTTAATATTCTCACCGACTTAGGGTTACTGTTTTTTATTTTTAGGGTGCCCTGCGAGAGGAAGGGCGGCATTCGGTTTACCATCAACGGGCACTCATACTTCACCCTGGTGCTCATCACCAACGTGGGCGGAGCAGGGGATGTCCACACTGTATCGATAAAGGGGTCGAGGACTGGATGGCAGCCAATGTCGCGCAACTGGGGCCAGAACTGGCAGAGCAATTCTTATTTGAATGGGCAGAGCCTCTCTTTCCAAGTTACCACCAGCGACGGCAAGACCGTTACATCTTACGATGTGGCCCCCAGCAACTGGCAATTTGGCCAGACTTTTAGCGGATCTCAGATACACTGATTTACTCTTTAACTACTGTTTAAGCGTAAGCGTTACGGAAAGTGAAGGCCTAGTTCAGTTTTAGTAAGACTCGGCCCCGATGTTAAGCTCTGTTTTTCTATTCTCTGTGTTTTAGTTCGTAGGTGTTTTGTGTTGACCGTATTGTCCCTGTACTTTTGTTGAGGATGCTGCGGTGGCGAAGTCACGCTACCCGCTCCTTCAACGAATCGAGTAGTATACTCCGTTTTATTTCGTGGTATTGTAGATGGAGGCTGTAACAGGCAGAGGTGGTTTTTTTTTGTCGCCACCCGCCCCTTTTTAACTGTAAAGGTATTCTCGTTATGAAATGGCGTTTGTGTTATCGCTCTGTTCATCTGATCTTTGGAATCTGTGTCTTTGTAAGCTTGTGGACTGACTATTATTTCTTGTGTGTTTCGACCTTTTTGTCTCAAGCACATTGGAATATCGTTTCTATCGTTTTGATAGATGTGTTGAAGATACTTTTTAAAATTATATTTGTTAATAGTATTATGGCAGAGAACGAATTGATCTTGATATTTTCCAAAGGTAACCTCGACTGGGCTTATCATTTGAGGTTAAATAAACTATTTACCATGACACCTTCAAACGATAATGTGGCTCATATCAAATGTCATGGAGGTTAATGGCATGCATGGACCTTATTTTGGTGTTGTTATTGGTGATCGGTGGGTTTTGGACTCAACCTGAAGTTTTAATTATAATAAAGAAGATTTACAA
Source organism: Wollemia nobilis (assembly GCA_028583015.1). Taxonomy (NCBI): domain Eukaryota; kingdom Viridiplantae; phylum Streptophyta; class Pinopsida; order Araucariales; family Araucariaceae; genus Wollemia; species Wollemia nobilis. The sequence continues at coordinate 6,325,247 of JAQPPZ010016710.1, read as the reverse complement.
CCATGCTTAAGTATATAAGATTGTGTATTTAAACTAAAAAAAAGTGCAACCTAAATAAAGATTCTTTTGCCTCCACCGGGTAAGAGGCCACGACATTCGGTCTACCAAAAAAAATTAAACCTGCCCTAGCCAAGAAACGCATCTCACTGTTATTATTATTCATGTCGTAGAAGTAGCTGCTCTTATCGTTGGATCCTATAATGTTTTAAAGCAAGTTAAAATTTCGCTAGAGGGTTAGTATTAGGAATATGTAATTTAAAAAAGTAATTTTAATTTGATTATTGATTAGTTTTTTTTAGATGCGTTATATATACACTCACTAGGGGGTCAAAATTATTATTTACATGATAGATCTTTGTATAATTTTGTATTCCAAGCCGTCTTTTCATACTTGGTTTTAAAGCAAATGCGTAGACTGAGGCATAATAATATATTAATATAATATTATATTATATTATGTTAAATTAAATTAAAGTTGCACTCATGCGAAATGTCAGTGAGCCACATGGTTTTGTGATTATATATATAAACAAAATATTATATTTAAGGTTTTACTTATTTCATATTTCAACGAGTCACATGGTTTTTTTCCAACTTCAACCATTGAGCATTAGATTGGACCTTATATTTATAATGTGCGTAAGGTTCGCTGAAAGGTCCATATACTATAAGATTGAAATCTTTGTGAATAAGGTTTAATGATCGGGGAAAAAATGTTAGAAGTGTTCATCCATTTTCTAATAAAAATTTGTATTTTATAAATATAAAAATTATATATATATATTGATTTGATTAGTGCGAGAAATCCTTATGATCAATGTGTAGGGTTGAGGAGTTTCCTCCTAACTATGATTTTTTGTAAAGTCGAGAGCTAACGTGTAGGGTTGAGTGGTTTCCTCCCAACCTTGACCCGAGAGCTATGCTTATCAATAGGGAATTCATGACCCCTTGTAAAGTCGAGAGCTATGCTTATCAATAGGGAATTTAACACAGCCACTCCCTCACACCTCCCAACCTTGACCCGAGAGCTATGCTTATCAATAGGGAATTCATGATCCCTTGTAAAGTTGAGAGCTATGCTTATCAATAGGGAATTTAACACAGCCACTCCCTCACACGCCCACGTTACGGTTTGAACCTTGCACCTTCTAAAGAAGAGCCAAAGCCAAATAGTTGCGCTGTATCCCTTGGGATTTTATTAATAATTTTTTATTTTTGGAATATATATATATATATATATATATATTTTATATATATATATATATATATATTATTTTTTGTGGAAAATATTCCAGAAGGGATGCCACTTTCGGGTAAGACCCAAGGAGACAGGGGTATCCATTTCGCCAAAATCGCCCAGGGCTCGAACCTGGCCTACCATCTTTGACATACTCAAGGAAAAAACAAACACACAATAATATTAAAATAAATAAATAAAAATAATGAAATAAAAGAAAAAAACATACACCTTTGACATACTCAAGGAACAAACAAACACACAATAATATTAAAATAAATAAATAAAAATAATGAAATAAAATAAAAAAACATACTTCTTGAATGTGTCAAAAAGATAAAGCATAACCAAACACACACACAAAAAGATAAAAAATGATCACAACACGAACCACATAGAAAAAGCACAAGAACAACAAAACAAAACACAAACATGACAAAAACAACAGAAAGACTTAACCAAAAAAAACATGAAAAACAAAAACAACCAAAACCTAAAAAATTAAAAAATAAAAATAAAAATAAAAATAAAAAAACAACCAACAATAGACAATAAACAAAAACAAAAAACATAGAAAACACTCACACACAAAAACACAAATTAACAAGAACAACAAAAACACAAAAACAATAACAAAAAACACAAAAAAACAAAAAACAACACAAAGAACACAAAAACAAAACAAAACAAAAAAACACATGCACCTCAAAAAAACTAAACAAAAAATAAAAAAGGAAAAAGAAAAAAAAACTTGAACATAACAATGACCTTTCTAGAACAAAAGACTTTTAAGGCAAGAATCAACACAAGAACAATAACAAAAACAAAAAACAACAAAAAACAACACAAAGAACACAAAAACAACAAAAAACAACAAAAAACAACAAAAAACAACACAAAGAACACAAAAACAAAACAAAACAACAAAAAACAACACAAAGAACACAAAAACAAAACAAAACAACAAAAAACAACACAAAGAACACAAAAACAAAACAAAACAAAAAAACACAAGCACCTAAAAAAACTAAACAAAAAACAAAAAAGGAAAAAGAAAAAGAAATTGAACATAACAATGACCTTTCTAGACCAAAAGCAAAAAAGAATAGTTTGAGCTAGGGAACTAAAATACCCTTATCGAATCAAGGAAAAGTAAAAATAAAGCAAGAAGAAACTAGGTACCTTCACATCTGGAGCCATCCAAAGAAATGATAGAAAGAAGAGTTTCCCTTATTTGAGAAGTGCACCATCTAGGAGGGTGACCATAACAAGTAAGATCACCTTTGTCCAAAGCCCAATTAGCTAAAGCATCAGCAGTCTTGTTTTGATCTCTGACCACATGATTGTAATCAACTTTCAAAAAACCCATATGGATTAATTGAATATTCTCAACAATTCTTTTTATTCTCCAATCAACCTTATGATTCTTAGGAGTCTTCAAAAGATTAATCATGAGTTGAGAGTCGGACTCAACTAACACCTTTTCCCATCGAACCTTAGTAGCCTCTTGAAGGCCTCTGAGGATACCATACCCCTCAACAAGGTTATTGCAAAGAATACCCAAATTCTCAATAAAAGTAAAAACTAGGAAGCCATTTGAAAATCTACCAATTCTTCCCACACTAGCTTTTCCAAGGTTCCTCTAGAGGCTCCATCAGTATTGACTTTTCCAAAATCCTTAGGAGGAGGTTGCCAATTTCTTGTCCTATCCATCTTACAAATACTCAAATTCCATTTAAGTTGGTTGCCCTTAGAAGATTTAATCTTCAATATTTGCATCACTTGATCCCATCTTCGATGGGATTTTTGGGGGTGATTAAGGAGTTGATGGACTGATTCAACTAAGTTGGCTATGGTATTTTGCCAAATATAGTGAATATCCTTCCTATCTTGATTAAAAATTTGGTTTTTCCTTTCATTCCAGATATTCCAAATAAGAATGGTAGAACCCATCCAAACTAACTGCCTAATAAAGCGATCAACACCCTCTTGTTTAGGCCAATCCCTCCAAAGTTGTTCAAAATTAAAAAATTGGACCAATGTAAGTCAAGTAAAGTGGCCATTCTCCTCCATAGCTTAGAGGCTAAAGTACACTCAATAAAAATATGGCTGAGAGTTTCTACATTCTCTACACACATTTCACATCTAAAAGGGCCATGAAAACCACGCTTCATAAGTTGCTCACCAGTAAGCACCCTACGATGCAATAAAAGCCAAGGAAATAACCTCACTTTAGGCCAGAGCTTTTGAGCCCACAATTGAGAAAATATGTCAGCAGATTGTTTGGGGTTATTATGGCATAAGGTCAAATAACCTTGAGCAACCGAATACTCACCCTTAGTAGTGTTGTTCCATCCAAAACAATATTTTTCATGGGACCAAGAGAGAGATCTCATATGAAGGATGCCTTGGATATCTTGTCTTTGCCTTTCTGGGATTTGAATAGGGCAGTCCTCAATAGGGATCCAATACCTAAAAACCTTTGAATTACCAGTATGGTATCGATAGTAATTAGCCACCTTTATCCAATTAGCTCGGTGAAGCTCCTCCATCCAAGGCCTCCAATCGGGAAATTGAGTTATCAAAGGCTTGTGACCATCCCAAGAATTTGTCCAAAAATTTACCTATTGACCATTATGAATGATCCAAAATAATTTTTTCTTTATCAAATCCTCACCAGTTTTAAGAACTCCTAAAATGGGAGAACCTTTGGTAGGAAGTTGATAGCGAACAAGGTCTTCAGGATTTTTGTTCTCGGCATATTTAGCATGAAGATTATTGGCCCAAAGAGCATTGGGGTTATGCAACATCCTCCAATATAATTTAGCATATAAAGCTTTGTTGTTATTTACACATAATAATTTAAATAAACATGAACTATTAAAAAAATATTTATAAAATTGTTATTATGTTGTAATTTCAAATGCATCACATTTTGTTAAGTACTACTAATTTTCTTTGCAAATCTATCATACATAGATATATATTTTTAGATTGGACTTTACTGAAAATAGGACTTCTGGATTCCTTTAAATATAGTTTCCCTTGAATTGCACCTTCAATTTACATAACTTGGATCTTACATTTTGTCTTCCCTTAAAACGTTTGTTATATCCAAATTGACTTAATTACAACCTTTAAATTTGATTTTCCTTGAGGATAATTGACTTAATTAAAAAATTTCAATTTGATATTTCCTAAGGAAAAAAAACTGAAAACAAATTTCTAGATTCCTAGAATAAATAACGACCTTTAAATTTATGTTCCTTGAGAAAAAAAACTAAAAACAATTTTCTAGATTCCTAAGATAAATAATGACATCTAAAATTACATACTATTGTAACTACCATTTAAATAACGACCCTTTAAAACATTCGTTGAATAAGCATCCATAAGTGAGTAAAAATAGACTATCCTTTAAAACATTTGTTGAATAAGCATCCATAAGTGAGTAGAAAGAGACTATAACTATATGTTGCAATATGCTTGACATCATCATTCAGTTGTGGGAGAGCCTTTCTAGCATGTCTTGCATTATGTCTTTTGAAGTCTTCAAGGAAGAAATAGAAGGAACTCAAAACATCCATAAGTGAGTATAAAGAGACCATAACAATATCTTGTTGCAATATGCTTGACATCATCATTCATTTGTGGGAGTCTTTTTGAGCATGTCTTGGATTATATCTTTTGAAGTCTTCAAGGAGGAAATAGAAGCAATGAGTTCCTAAACTCGTTTATCATTGTTTACTATCTTTTTTCTTCTTGATGGAACTTTTTAAGATCTTGGATATTGTGACAAATTCAATGAAGCCTATCGTAACATCTCTTAGTGTGCTAGAATTTTACAGAATGTGGGAATGATGTGTCCCAAATGTAACAAAAGATAAGGTTAAGTCTGCTAAAACAATATTCCATGGAAGATTGGAACTGGTAAACACATTTTTGCTTTTGAATTTCTAAATATGCTTTAGAAGAATGAGTCTACAAACATCCTAGATTTTGGGATGATGGTCTTGTTGCAAAAAATCAAGCAAAGCAAGCTTCCAAAATCTAGTGAAGAGGAGAATAAAAAAGTGTAGAAAACATCCCAAAATTGTTTAACCATGTCACATAACCAAAACAAGTGAATAAGAGTTTCTAAAGCATTACAAAATTTGCATTGAGGGGAAATATGTAAAATTGGAGCCAAACTATTAGAAACTGAAAGTTTTTGTTGCAGAACCCCCCATCCAAGAAGCTAATTTTTGGATTCAATAGAAACATTTTGGATTCAATAGAAACTCTCCAAATTTGAGCAGCAAGAGACTTCCATTGGGCATTGGTAAAATTGACTTGCCAGTTGACATTGAGCTTAGAGTCCAATGATAAAGGACAAAATATTTTTGTAGATCCAACTAGATTTAATGGAAGAGATTCTATGGTCATTAATCCATCTCCAATTAGTCCATATATTGTAGGCAATTATTCCCAACTTTATAAGGACCTCACATGGAATGGAAGCCACAACAAAGCCATAAGACTCCTTGATAAAAGAGAGAAGATAATGATAATTTTGAATCTGACCTTGCTCGATAGTAGAAAAGGAATATGGATGTAACCAACTCCCTTATGGATAAAAAATAATGGTTTTGAGTTTGGATCTAGGTGAATTGAGCAATTTCCCGAATCCCAAATATGATGCGGGAGCATTTGGATGGTTGGCATGCCAAGGAGAAGAATATAAAACAAGTAAGAGGAAACGAAGAGGAAGAGAAAGGAACGATGAGCAAGGAAGGCGAATGAGAGAATGGTGTGTTAGAAGGGAGGAGAATAAGGGATATAATTGGGTTCAATAGGAGAAGCATAATAAATGCTAAGATGAACACGATGAAAATAAAAGCAAATAGAAAAATTAAGGTAGATAAGAGAATAAAAGGAAGAAAGGGAGAGTGAGTGTGCAGGTGGACTTCAGTTAATAGGAACTGGAGAGGAAATAAGAGGTTTGAGATGAACCAAAAGAGGCCTAGGAGAGGTGAATACCTAGAGAGAGAAAGTGAGGTTCTGTGAAGGACATACTTCTTGTAATATCCATGCAAGCATTTATATTTGAATAAATAAAACCCGTGTGTAAGTATAAATGAAATATTATTGGCATAAAATATTATCATTGTTGTGTATGTAGGCCATAACATAGATTGTAGGATATTGATAGTTTATTGCTATCACTTTTGAATACCCAACAAAGGAATATGTTGTTCAAGTTGATCAAGGAGGGAAGGAGATAGCATACTGAGATTGTGAGAGCACCATATGAGAAGTGTCATATGAGAAGAATAGTCATGCAAGAAGTGTTATACGAGAAAGTTTTGTACAAGTGGAGTGTCATACGATAAGTATAGTACGAGAAGAAGCGTTGTATAAGATAAAGTATTGTATAAGTCATACAAGTGGAGCATCATACGAGAGGAAGCATTGTATAAGAAGAAGCATCATACGAGAAGATTGTCATACAAAAAGATGCCATACGAGAATATTGTCATACAAAAAGACATCATAAAATAATATGATTGTATAAAAAGACGTCATACGAGAATACTGTTATACAAAAATACATCATACAAGAATACTATTGCATAATTATACGACAGGTGACATAGTATAGAATTTTGTTGCCTACATCATTATACAATAGGAAATATGTAGAATCATACAAGGGGAGGAAGTCACCATCCAAGGTGTTGTACGATATGATGGTTGTATAATTAGATTACCATATTATTGTATAATACTGAGATTGTATGATAGGAAACGTTGTACCATTATATGATAGGAATCATCAATGACTAAAGAAGTTGTAGGCTATGTGTCTGCATCAAAATATCTATTATTGTATTTATACCTTGAAGAACACAAGCTTATACTAAGAGGGGGGTGAACAGTATAAGATAATCTTTTATGTTTCTTTCCAAATAAATAGCATCCAATATTATCAATTGCAATAATTCTCCAAATAAGTATTAACCAATATCATCAATAGCAATAACAAGGCAATGCAAAAATCATCATACACATGAGAGACACAGATTTAACGTGGTTCACCCAATGTGGATTATGTCCATGGAGTTCTAAATTTTCTCAACAAATCTCTTGGGAACCAATTCCCTATTACAATTTTTATGGACCTCTGTCCAAAGGAGATCTTAATCCCCTATGCTCAAGTTTGTGGACCTCTATCCATAGGAGAACTCTATCCCCTTAAATATGATTCGTGGAACTCTATCCACAGGAGAACTCTATCCTCTTATTGGTCTGGTTCATGGAACTCTATCCATAGGAGACACCTCTTCTCTCTGCTCTAGTTTATCCAAAGTTGGTACACACCTTTGCTTAATTATGTTTCAAGACTACTCATGAGGCTTACTCATGTCTACTCACAAATCTGCTCTCAACTCTGCTCCCAAATTTGCACACACTACATGCACAAATCTATCTCAACTCTATCCCAAATCTGCATACATTACATGCACAAATTTTTCTAAACTCTATCCCAAATCTGCACATATTACATGCACAAATCTGTCTCAACTCTGTCCCAAATTTACACACATTACATGCACAAATCTGTCTCAAATCTACCCCAAATATGCACACATTACATGCACAAATTTGTCTCAACTCTGTCCTAAATTTACACATATTACATGCACAAATTTGTCTCAACTCTATCTCAAATCTGCACACATTACATGCACAAATCTGTCTCAACTCTGTCCCAAATCTACACATATTACATGCACAAATATGTCTCAACTCTATCCCAAATATGCACACATTACATGCACAAATCTATCTCAAATCTGTCCCAAATTTACACACATTACATGCACAAATCTATCTCAACTCTATCCAAAATCTGCACAAATTTGTCTAAACTTTATCCCAAATCTGCACACATTACATGCACAAATCTGTCTCAACTTCTGTCCCAAATTTACACACATTACATTCACAAATATGTCCCAAATATGCACACATTACATGCACAAATTTGTCTCAACTCTGTCCTAAATTTACAAACATTACATGCACAAATTTGTCTCAACTCTATCCCAAATCTGCACACATTACATGCACAAATATGTCTTAACTCTATCCCAAATATACACATATTACATGCATAAATATATCTCAACTTTGTCCCAAATATGCACACATTACATGCACAAATCTATCTCAACTCTTTCCCAAATTTGCACACATTACATGCACAAATTTGTCTCAACTCTATCCAAAATCTGCACACATTACATGCACAAATATGTATCAACTCTATCCTAAATCTACCTCAAACCTACTTCAAGTCTTCTCATAAGACTTTCTCAAATATGCCTCAAAAACCTGCTTCAAGTTTTCTCACAAGACTTGCTCAAATCTGCCTCAAAAAACCTGCTTCAAGTCTTCAAATAGAACTTGCTCAAATATGCCTCAAAAACCTATTTTAAGTCTTCTTCCAAAGACTTGCTCAAATGTGATTACTTATCTCTACTCAAATATGCTCTAACACATGCTCAAAACTATTCTAACATATACTCAAATCTTACTCATAACCCATGCTTTGATCAAAACACTTCAGACATATTATACCCATAATTCTTGTTCAAGAACACATAGAAAATGATGTGCAATACAATTTCACAATATGTTCTTTCCAAATATCACTCAAGGCCAATGCACAAATTGTTTCACAAAACTGCCCTACAACCTTTGCAAATTTATCTTAATATAAATTAAAACTAGTGCATAAATTTTCTTTACAAAACTAGTTTCTTAACACTTGCTCATCCACATTCAATGTCACTCAAATCAATGCCTAAAAGCTTCACACAATTCATTCAAAAAATAAAGCACAATTTGTTCACAAACCCTAGCACATGTGTTTCCAATTTATTTCAATAGGAATGCACAATTTGTTTCACAAACCTTAGATAAAATATTTCTAACAATGCACATATATAATCCTTATTTCTCCACCTTATGATTTAGAAATATTTGCTCAACCAAACACCTTATGGAAGAAATGATATCACCATACCTCTTAACTTGCTTTGATGAAGATGTTCCCTCAAAACCTGTCTCAAAATATTCTTTCTTAAGCCACTTTCAAGGGTTAGTTAGCATAACACTTTTTCAATCATCCACATGAAAAACTTCTCTTCAAAAATGTGCACAAAGATATTACTTTACAACTCCTTTTAATTTCTCAAAATAAGGCTTTTTAATCAAATAACAAAACCCTTTAGACTTTCTTTTACCATGAAAAAATACCCACAATAATTAAAACACAAACACCTTATAACTCCTACTTGTAAAAGCCACAAATGATTTCAATACCACAATGTACCTTCTAAACAACAAAACCCTAAGTGCAAAAACACTTTTAACCTTATTACTCCTTTTATTGCTTACTAAATGATTCTTTAGAAAACACAACAATAATCCCTTAATACTTTCACTTCTGCCTTTATAATTTCTAAAATCAACTTATAAGTAACCTTTATAATTCCAGAAATATCAACTCACATTAATTCCTCAAGGTAAACCTTATGACTCCCTATCTTTAATTTCAAATTAAAACAAAATTTAATGCCCTTACCACTTTTGCCGTCGAAGAGAGTCGAACATGAAACCTCATGCAACCCATGCTCTAGTGCGAGCTCGAGTGCCAGCTAAGCTGGCCCACCCGCTGGATATGAAGGCATCCAAAAATATTTTATTCCTTTTATCTTCTACCCAAATTAACCTCAAAACATTGTTTACGTGACTCAAACCTGAAATCTCTCTTATGCCAGTGTCTTGCGTAGAGTCTGCCTACCACCTGGGCTAGCTACCCAGCTGGAACGTCTAATGCACTGCATCCTCTTTAAACCTCTGCCTCTTTCTAGAAGTTTGTGCACTACCCTCTCTACCCTTACTTTAAATTTTGTGTGCTCTCCTTGCTTCACTCTACCCTCATGAATGGAATGAACAATGCTTTCTACCCTCATGAACTAGAATGAACAACACTCTCCTTACTTCACTCTGCCCTCATGAATTGGAATGAATGACACTCGAATTACTTCTCTCTGTCCTCATGAATTGGGACAAATGACGTTTAACTCACTTCAACTCAGAAATTTTGTCCTCTTCTAGCGACAATAATTCTTGTAGACATGGCATTCAATCACACATCAAAAAAGGCACAACCACAAATAATTTTACCTCCTTTTTATAATTTTTGCTTTCCATATTAAAAGACATCGATGCATGATAGACTTGGGCCTTTGAAGACACATAAACATTCACTTCCTTTTTTGCACCCTATAAAATTCAAATTTAAAATATAACTTTATAAAACCATTTCCAAAGTCTTTATGGGAGGTCGATGCTTTTAAAGAATTATTTCCATTTATGAAACCACTTTTATATTATAATAATTTAATCTTGTGATTAAATATTATAATATTTATTTCTTGAAACCATTTTCCTTTCTTTTGAGAGATGCTTTATCTTAAAAACTTGTCCAACCTTAGAATAATATTTTGTCTTACCAATATCAACCTCTGATTAATACTTTTGACATCAATGACAACCAATACCAACTCAATTTCCAAAAATCCCCATTTGTCATTGATGGCAACCCTTCTTGAAATTTTTTCTTTTACTATCACTGGATTCCAAATTTGCTCCCCCTGAGAAGCTGCTCCCCCTTACTAAAACTCTCCCCCTTTGATATCAATGGCAAAGGGCTCCTTTGGGGCTAAATATAAGACTCTTATCTCAGCCCTCTCACCAACTCCTCTCCTTGAGGTGATCAATTTTAGGGTGGGAGTAAATCTATTCCCAACTTGCAATGCTTTTCTTCCTTTTCAACCTTATTTTTCATTACCTTTGTAGTCATACCCTTTTGATGCTTTTGAGTGTCCATGTTCTTGCTTGTCTCTGGAAGTTCTAAAAAATTTGTTCTACACCACTTAGCCTTATGCCCAAATTTTTTACAATTGTAACACCTAATGTTGTAGTTATTGGAATATGCAGATGCCTTGAAGTTCCTCTTGGTGAAGCCATAATCATTTCTGTCATGAACCCTATAGTGTATAGCTTTATGACCAAAGCGATTACATGAGTAGGAATAACCTTGAAAGAAATATCCATCTTTGGATGAGTTGAAGTTCCTCTTAGTGAAGCCAAATCCTCCTTTTCATGAACCCTGCAATGCATAGCTTTGTGAACAAAAATATTACATGAAAAACAATGCCTTTGGAAGAAATATTCATCTTGTCTTGAAAAATATGGTCTCGTAGTTCTTTCTTTGCCTTCTTTGTGATGATCCTTGTTTCTTATTTGTGCATTATTTTCTTTCTCAATGAAGCTTCGACTCTTCGAATTATCAACATAGGTATTGGGTTCTTCTCTAATCTCTTCCTATGAATCTTCCTTTTATTTTGAGCTTGACTCCTCTTTTTGTACCTCTTGACCTTCTTCAAAACCAAGTCATGTTTTGATAAATGAATATCTTTATGCATTGATAATGTTATCCAAATATTTTGAACTTTTCCCAAACTTGTGCAACTTATCCTTAGAATATTTCACTTCCATCCTTAGAGAAACCACTTCATGTTCTAATATTTTACATTCTAACTCTTTTATCTCTAAATTTTCATCTCCTTGCCTTAACTTTTAGGTTAATGAGATCTTGTAGAAGCTTTGCCTTTGCCTTCTCATTTTTTTTTACTTGTCTTTAATCCTAAGTTCTCCATTTTCATCTCAACAAGTTCATTTTCTATATCAATTATGGCTTCCTCATTATTTTCTAGAATCTTTCTCTTCTTCTTGGTCTTCTATAACTGGTTCATCTTCTTTTCCAATATCTGAGAGAATTTCATCACTGTAACTTGAAGCACTGCTTGCTACTTCAACATAATAATTCTTCTTGTATCTTTGAAATACCTTCTTCTCATGCATTATTTGACGGTGCATGTCTTTCTTTTCATGATAGAATTTTCCTTCTTTATTTTTATTATATTCCTTTTCCTCATCACTGCCAATATACTCATTTTGTGGACAATAAAGTGACATGTGATCAAGATTACCACATTCAACACATCTCACAAAGTTAGCCTCTTCTTCACTACTACAATACCCAAATTTTGAACATTGATCTACAAGGTGACCAAAGTTACCATGAAATAAAAAATTTGATTATTCTTAGATCCTTCTTAGAAGCTTTGAATGCTACCTCTCTTTTGGATGTTTGATCTTTCTCTATCCTTATCTCATAGGTTGTGAGATTTATATGTAGCTCATCCATGTGTGTTCCTATAAGATCTTCCTTCAAGCTATTTATACTTTCATGAAGGAACCCGCTCTGATACCAATTGAAGAACACAAGCTTATACTGAGAGGGGGGTGAACAGTATAAGATAAACTTTTACTTTTATTTTCAAATCAATAGCATCCAATATTATCAATTGCAATAATTATTCACAGTAGTATTAACCAATATTATCAATAGTAGTAACAAGACAATGCACAAATCATCACACACATGAGAGACATAGATTTAACCTGGTTCATCCAATGTGGGTTACGTCCACAAGGAAATATTTTTTATAAATTTTCTCAACAAATATCTTGGAAACCAATTCCCTATTACAATGTTTATGTACCTCTATCCAAAGGAGATCTCAATCCCCTATGCTCAAGTTTGTGGACCTCTATCCATAGGAGAACTCTATCCCCTTAACTCTAGTTCATGGAACTCTATCCATAGGAGAAATCTATCCCCTTATTGGTCTGGTTTGTGGAACTCTATCTATAGGAAACACCTCTCCTCTCTGCTCTAGCTCCTCCAAAGTTGGTACACACCTCTACTTAATTGTACTCCAAGCCTACTCATGAGGCTTACTTAGGTCTATTCACAAATTTGCTCTTACCCCCAAATATACACACACTACATGCACAAATTTGTCTCATCTCTATCCCAAATATACATACATTACATGCACAAATCTATCTAAAATCTATCCCAAATTTGTACACATTACATGTACAAATATGTCTCAACTCTGTCTTAAATCTGCACACATTACATGCACAAATCTATCTCAAATATGTCCCAAATCTACACATATTACATGCACAATTATGTCTCAACTATGTCCTAAATTTGCACACATTACATGCACAAATATATATCAACTTTGTCCCAAATATGCACACATTACATGCACAAATATTGAAGAACACAAGCTTATACTGAGAGGGGGGGTGAACAATATAAGACCACTTTTTACTTTCTTTCCAAATCAATATCAATTAATGTCCTTAATTGCAATAACCAAATATAGCAATGTGCATTAATAACTCAGATAGCAGTAGTAAGCAAGAGCACAAGTCACCACACACAATTGAGACACAATATTTAACGTGGTTCCCCCAATGTGGGGTACTCCACAAGCTGATCTCCTTATAATATTTCACACAGAAATATCCAATACAATGATTTCTTTGATCTTCTCAAAGCTAGGCAATAACAAGTTCACACAGAACTTGTCCAAATATGAATAACAAGCTCACACAGAACTTGTCCAAAGCTGAATAACAAGCTCACACAGAACTTGTCCAAATCTGAATAACAAGCTCACACATAACTTGTCCAAAACTGAATAACAAGCTCACACAGAACTTGTCCAAATCTGAATAACAAGCTCACATAGAACTTGTCCAAAATTGAATAACAAGCTCACACAGAACTTGTCCAAATTTGAATAACAAGCTCACACAGAACTTGTCCAAATTTGCTCTAGCAAGCTCACCAAGAACTTGCCCAAATCTGCTCCAACAAGCTCACTAAGAACTTGTCCAAATCTGCTCTAGCAAGCTCACCAAGAACTTGCCCAAAACTGTCCCAAATCTATCCACAAATCTGTCCCAAAACTATCCCAAAAATATCCATAAATCTGCCCCAAAACTATCCACAAAGCTTTCTCAAAACTATCCACAAATGCCTTCTCAAAGGCTCAATCAATCATGCTCAAGTAGCACTCAAATCTCATCCACAAATCTATCAAGGCAAAGCTCAAATATGAACTCAACAATGAATGGCAATGTACTCTTCAATGGATGACAACAATGATCCACAATGATCTCAACTCAACTCAACTCAAATCAACTCATAGAAGCATAAAGAGAATTGTTAGAGACTCAATATGTTCTAGGCTCAATCTCAACTCAACTCAACTCAACTCATAGAAGCATAAAGAGAATTGTTAGAGACTCAATATGTTCTAATCTCAATCTCAACTCAACTCAAATCAGAATAATGGAATAGTTTGTTTCATAGGACTTGAACAATCACTTCACACATCACTTGACTAGGCTTATTCAACTCAACTCAACCCAAGTCTTATAGAACCATAAAGAGAATTGTTAGAGACTCAATATGTTCTAAACTCAATCTCAACTAATCACCATAAGGGACAATTCTTCCTCACACAACCCTAGTCCAAGTATGTATCAACCAACTCAAATGTTTCCAACAATGCTCAATTACAAATCTCACATAACAATGATACTCATGTTCTTTTCTAACTCATGTTCTTTCACAACCAATGGGCTTCAACAACTATGCTTATAAAACAAGGTTTAAACACAACTCTCAATTCAAAAAACCTTGAAGCATTCAATCAACCACTTTCGAAAAGGAAACCACAAACAATCCTTTTCCCTCCAATGATATTTCAGAAATCAACCACCATAGACAATCAATAGGAGAATGTGCCCATACCTTTTATGAAGATGAAGAAACCCCTTTGGAAAATCTGCCACACTCAACACACTTTGAAAAGAACAAAACAACCTTCACTTGAACCCTTTTACAAAAATAGAAATATCTCTTTATGTACACCTTATTTCTCCTTCTAAACAAAATAATCAAATAGCCCTCGAAATAAGCTTTCCAATGATATATAATATGATATACTTCTAAAAGGAAAATCACCAAAAATATTTCCTTTTCACAACATGCACCACAAACCTTATCTCTCCTAGGGCAACCTTAGAAAAATAAAATATTTGGAAAAATTAATAACTTACCTTTAACCTCAGCGGGATTCGATCCCCTATCGCTGCCCCTGCACCACTCAAACCATGGTGCCAACAACCATGTGAGCCAACCGCTCACATAGAAACCAAGAGCGCAAGACCTCCTTCTTGCTTCCTCCGAACTTGCCCTCAAAAACCACGTGCACAAAAGGTTCTCCCTTTTTACCTTGCAAAAACCAGTATCGACGGGATTCAAACTTTGGATCTGTTGGTGCTTAAACACCTTATGCGCCTTCCTCTTGCCTCTAGGCCACAAGCGCCTATGGTGATAGGTAAGGAACCTCCCTTACCTTTGTTCCCTCTTCTCTTCGTTGGTTTTCAAACGAATACGACACTTCTGCTCCCTTAGCGCTTCAAACGGATTATCTTCATCGAGGACTTAGGGAAAATAAAAATTTTAGTGGCATATTTATATATGCCCACATTTTTATTTTGATGTCGGCTATGACTTAATATTATTTGCCTCCTCCTTTTTGACGTCGGCAATAATAAAATATTAATTTTAATTTTAATTTTAAATGATTAAAATTTAAACTTAAATATTTAAAATTAATTATCTCCTTCATCGGGGCACCTTTTTCGATGAAACAAAAAGCCAACCTGGGTTTTAAGAAAAACCCATTTCAAATCTGCCATCCATGGTTTTAAATAAAACCTTTTATTTTGCCTACCTTGGTTTTCACAAAAACCCTGTAAATAGCCATGCTTTCCAAAATATCATAAATGCTTATTTATGAAATATTTTGGCCACCAAAACTCAATGTGATCCATGTGACATCAATGACAACATAAAATGCCTCAAATTACCTCAAATTTCCAACAATCTCCCCCTTTGTCATTGATGGCAACACCTCTAATGCAAATCACCACAGTCACTGCAAAAACCAACTCTGAGAATCAAAGTTGCTCCTCAATACTCTCTATGGAGGCTGCTCCCCCTAACTCAATACTCTCTTTGGAGGCTGCTCCCCCTAACTCAATGCTCTCCCCCTTACTCAAATCTCTCCCCCTTTGACATCAATGGCAAAAGGGACACCTATGGGGCTAAAAGATATGACTCTTAAGCTTAGCCCCCTCACCCCTTCTCTCTTGAGGTGATTAATTTTGGGGTGGGAGTACTTTTACTCCCATATCACTTTGTTTCTTTCCTCTATCAACTTCCTTCCATGTTTTTTTGATATCCTTCTCTTGATGAATTACTTGATCTTCTTGTCTAGAACCTGTTTGACCTTCTTGCCTTGAACCTGTTTGGAATTGAGTCCTACACCATTTTGCAATATGCCCAAAGTTATTGCAATTGAAACACTTGATATTGTAGCCTTTGGATGGTGCCCATGTCTTGAATTCATTCTTAAAATAATTTCCATATCCATTCCTTTCCTGAACCTTGTATTGTGAAGCTCTGTTTTCATGACCATTATGACTTCTGAATTGTGTAGCTCTAAAACCAAAACCATGTTGCTCATTTCCTTTGCACTGAAAATCTTTATGACCAATCCTGTTACATGAGAAGCAATGTCCCTGAAAACCATACCTTCTTCCTTTGAAGTTTCTTCTAGCAAAATCAAACTTCTTTGATCCATAGACCCTGCAGTGTATAGCCCTGTGTCCAAATCCATTACAAGAAAAACAATGTCCTTGAAAAGCCCTTTGTTCATGCCTTGGTTCTTCATATCTTTCTTGACCATTATCCTTATGATCATTTTCAACTTGTGCATTGCATCCTTGAACCTTCTTTGTAGTATCTAAAACTTCTTCCTTAGTTTCTTCCTTGCTTTTCTTTTCAAGAATTTATTTTCCTTTTGAACTTGATTCACCTATCTCAAAACAAGAACCAAACTGAATATTTGGAGCCATAGGAACTTTGGAACTTTCCTCACAAATCTTAGGTGCTTCCTTGCTTTCATATTTTAAAACTTCCTTTCCTTTTGAGTGCAACTTTTCTTGGAAGTAAGATACAACCTTAAAATAAGTTTCCACTCCTTTTTGAACCTTTTCATCTAATGTATCATGTCTTGCCATGGTTACCCTTAGTTCTTCATTCATCCTTTCTTCTATCCTTTTTGCATTTTGAAGCTCTTCTCTGAGATTACTGATTGTTTGAAGTAGTTCTTCTCTGATTTTGACATCTGTTCGAATCTTGTTTTCAAGATTCCTGTATTCTTCTTTTAGCCTTTTGATTTCTAATTTTTGTTTACTTGGCTCATCCTCTTCCTTTTCTATTACCAAAAGTGAGACTTCTTTGTTTTCACTATCATTGAGACCATTATAATCTTCTATAGCAAACAAACTCTCAAGATTTCTTTGACCATGCTTGTTTCCTTGATGTGTCATCTCATCTTCACTATCACTGAAACCATTGCAATATCCTGATCTGTGATCTCTTTGACCACACACAAAGCACTATTCTCTTTCACCTTCTATTCCTAGAAATAAATGTTCTTCCTTTTCATCATCTGATTTATCTCTATCACTATGATCTGAGCTATCACTTGCTTCTACAATGTAGTAAGATTTCTTTGCCTTACAAAAAATTTTCTTCTTCTCATACCTGTTTTGCTTGAATCTGTCATCTTTGTCATGCTTATGCTTTCCATATTCTTTTCTTCTGTGATCCTATTTTTCATCATCACTATTTTCTTCATGTGGACACTTGTATGCATAGTGACCAAGATCACCACACTTGTAGCATCTGACTTTCCTTATATCCCTAAAATTCCTTGAGTCCTTATTCCTTTTGATGAAGTTAGCTTCCTCATCATTATCTAGAACTCTATCTATTTCTGAAACTTTCCCTTTCTCTTTTTTTGAAGCCTTGAATGCAATCTCTTTTATTGGAACCTGATGCTTACTTACCCTCATCTCATAAGTTGTGAGAGTACCTTGCAATTCTTCCATTGTTAACTTGTTGATATCCATTGTCTCTTCTATTGTTGAAACCTTAGAATCATATTTCATGGGAAGTGATCTCAAAACCTTTTGAGTAACTTCTGATTCTTTCATCTCAAAACCTAGGCCTCTCATGGTGTTAGTGATTTCATCAACTCGAAGTAAAAACTTTGCAATATCTTCAGAATCTTCCATTTTCAATTCCTCAAATATTTTTCTATGAGTTTGTAGTTTTGCCAACTTTACCTTGGAATCTCCTTCATAAGTATTCCACAACTTGGTCCACATTTCATTAGCTGAAGTACATACCATGACTTTTGCAAAATATGTCTCACGAAGCCCACTCAAAATACAATTCATTGCTCTTGCATTGATCTCAACCAATTTCCTGATAGTCTTATCTGCCTCGGGATCACCTTCAACCCTATACTCTTTTTCAACCATTTTCCATACCTCATATCCTTGTGATATCAAGTAGTTCTTCATCCTCATGCTCCAGAAAGCATAATTGTTACCATCAAACAATGGAGCCTTATTTGTAGATGATCCATTATGTGAAGCCATCTATGTTCTTATAGAATCTGCCCTCAAGTTGTTAGCCTTTTCGAAGGAACCCTCTCTGATACCAATTGAAGAACACAAGCTTATACTGAGAGGGGGTGAATAGTATAAGACCACTTTTTACTTTCTTTCCAAATCAATATCAATTAATGTCCTTAATTGCAATAACCAAATATAGCAGTGTGCATTAATAACTCAGATAGTAGTAGTAAGCAAGAGCACAAGTCACCACACATAATTGAGACACAAGATTTAACATGGTTCCCCCAATGTGGGGTACTCCACAAGCTGATCTCCTTATAATATTTCACATAAAAATATCCAATACAATGATTTCTTTGATCTTCTCAAAGCTAGGCAATAACAAGTTCACATAGAACTTGTCCAAATCTGAATAACAAGCTCACATAGAACTTGTCCAAAGCTGAATAACAAGCTCACATAAAACTTGTCCAAATCTGAATAACAAGCTCACATAGAACTTGTCCAAATCTGAATAACAAGCTCACATAGAACTTGTCCAAATCTGAATAACAAGCTCACATAGAACTTGTCCAAATTTGAATAACAAGCTCACACAGAACTTGTCCAAATATGAATAACAAGCTCACTAAGAACTTGTCCAAATCTGCTCTAGCAAGCTCACCAAGAACTTGCCCAAAACTGCTCCAACAAGCTCACTAAGAACTTGTCCAAATATGCTCTAGCAAGCTCACCAAGAACTTGCCCAAAACTATCCCAAATATATCCATAAATCTGTCCCAAAATTGTCCATAAATCTACCCATAAATCTACCCCAAAATTTTCCACAAAGCTTTCTCAAAATTATCCACAAATGCCTTCTCAAAGGCTCAATCAATCATGCTCAAGTAGCACTCAAATCTCATCCACAAATCTATCAAGGCAAAGCTCAAATATGAACTCAACAATGAATGGCAATGTACTCTTCAATGGATGACAACAATGATCCACAATGATCTCAACTCAACTCAACTCAAATCAACTCATAGAAGCATAAAGAGAATTTTTAGAGACTCAATATGTTCTAGGCTCAATCTCAACTCAACTCAACTCAACTCATAGAAGCATAAAGAGAATTGTTAGAGACTCAATATGTTCTAATCTCAATCTCAACTCAACTCAAATCAGAATAATGGAATAGTTTGTTTCATAGGACTTGAACAATCACTTCACACATCACTTGACTAGGCTTATTCAACTCAACTCAACCCAAGTCTTATAGAACCATAAAGAGAATTGTTAGAGACTCAATATGTTCTAAACTCAATCTCAACTAATCACCACAAGGGACAATTCTTCCTCACACAACCCTAGTCCAAGTATGTATCAACCAACTCAAATGTTTCCAACAATGCTCAATTACAAATCTCACATAACAATGATACTCATGTTCTTTTCTAACTCATGTTCTTTCACAACCAATGGGCTTCAACAACTATGCTTATAAAATAAGGTTTAAACACAACTCTCAATTCAGAAAACCTTGAAGCATTCAATCAACCACTTTCGAAAAGGAAACCACAAACAATCCTTTTCCCTCCAATGATATTTTAGAAATCAACCACCATAGACAATCAATAGGAGAATGTGCCCATACCTTTTATGAAGATGAAGAAACCCCTTTGGAAAATCTGCCACACTCAACACACTTTGAAAAGAACAAAACAACCTTCACTTGAACCCTTTTACAAAAATATAAATATCTCTTTATGTACACCTTATTTCTCCTTCTAAACAAAATAATCAAATAGCCCTCAAAATAAGCTTTCCAACGATATATAATATGATATACTTCTAAAAGGAAAATCACCAAAAATATTTCCTTTTCACAACATGCACCACAAACCTTATCTCTCCTAGGGCAACCTTAGAAAAATAAAATATTTGGAAAAATTAATAACTTGCCTTTAACCTCGGTAGGATTCGTCGCCCCTGCACCACTCAAACCATGGTGCCAACAACCACGTGAGCCAACCGCTCACATAGAAACCAAGAGCGCAAGACCTCCTTCTTGCTTCCTCCGAACTTGCCCTCAAAAACCACGTGCGCAAAAGGTTCTCCCTTTTTACCTTGCAAAAACCAGCGTCGACGGGATTCGAACTTCGGATCTGTTGGCGCTTAAACACCTTACGCACCTTCCTCTTGCCGCTAGGCCACAAGCACCTATGGTGATAGGTAAGGAACCTCCCTTACCTTTGTTCCCTCTTCTCTTCGCTGGTTTTCGAATGAATACGACACTTCTGCTCCCTTAGCGCTTCGAACGAATTATCTTCATCGAGGACTTAGGGAAAATAAAAAGTTTAGTGGCATATTTATATATGCCCACCTTTTTCTTTTGACGTCGGCTATGACTTAATATTATTTGCCTCCTCCTTTTTGACGTCGGCAATAATAAAATATTAATTTTAATTTTAATTTTAAATTTAAATTTTAAATGATTAAAATTTAAACTTAAATATTTAAAATTAATTATCTCCTTCACCGGGGCACCTTTTTCGACGAAACGAAAAGCCAACCTGGGTTTTAAGAAAAACCCATTTCAAATCTGCCATCCATGGTTTTAAATAAAACCTTTTATTTTGCCTGCCTTGGTTTTCACAAAAACCCTGTAAATAGCCATGCTTTCCAAAATATCATAAATGCTTATTTATGAAATATTTTGGCCACCAAAACTCAATGTGATCCATGTGACATCAATGATCCATGTGACATCAATGACAACATAAAATACCTCAAATTACCTCAAATTTCCAATAAATATGTCTCAACTCTGTCCCAAATCTACCTCAAATCTGCTTCAAATATTCTCATAAGACTTGCTAAAATATTCCTCAAAAAATTGCTTCAAGTCTTCTCACAAGACTTGCTCAAATCTACCTCAAAAAACTTTCTCATAAGACTTGTTCAAATCTGCCTCAAAAACCTATTTCAAGTCTTCTCCCAAGATTTGCTTAAATCTGCTCACTTATCTCTACTCAACTATGCTCTAACACATGCTCAAAATTGTTCTAACATATACTCAAATATTGCTCATAACCCATGCTTTGATCAAAATACTTTAAACATATTCTACCCATAATTCTTATTCAAGAACACATAGAAAATGATATGCAATACAATTTCACAATATGTTCTTTCCAAATATCACTCAAGACCAATGCAAAAATTCCTTCACAAAATTGCCCTATAACCTTTACAAATTTATCTCAATATCAATCAAAGCTAGTGCATAAATTTACTTCACAAAACTGATTTCTTAACACTTGCTCATCCACATTCAATGTCACTCAAACCAATGCCCAAAAGCTTCACAAAATTCATTCAAACAATGAAGCACAATTTGTTCACAAACCCTAGGGATGCACAATTTGTTTCACATTGGTTTCCAATTTCTTTCAATAGGGATGCACAATTTGTTTCACAAACCCTAGCTCAAATATTTCCAACAATACACATATATAATCCTTATTTATCCACCTTATGATTTAGAAATATTTGCTCAACCAAACACCTTAAAGAAGGAATGATATCACCATACCTCTTAACTTGCTTTGATGAAGATGTACCCTCAAATCCTGTCTCAAAATATTCTATATTTCTTAAGCCACTTTCAAGGGTTAGTTAGCATAAATTTTTTTCAATCATCCACATGAAAAACTTCTCTTCAGAAATGTGCACAAAGATATTACTTTACAACTCCTTTTAATTTCTCAAAACAAGGCTTTTTAATCAAAGAACAAAACCCTTCAAACTTTCTTTCACCATGCAGAAATACCCACAATAATTAAAACACAAACACCTTATAACTCCTACTTGTAAAAGCCACAAATGATTTCAATACCACAATGTACCTTCTAAACAACAAAACCCTAAGTGCAAAAACACTTTTAACCTTATTACTCCTTTTATTTCTTACTAAATGATTCTTTAGAAAACACAACAATAATCCCTTAATACTTTCACTTCCGCATTTATAATTTCTAAAATCAACTTATAAGCAACCTTTGTAATTCCAAAAATTTCAACTCACATTAATTCCTCAAGGCAAACCTTATGACTCCCTATCTTTAATTTTAAATTAAAACAAAATTTAATGCCCTTGCCACTTTTGCCATCGAAGAGAGTCAAACATAAAATCTTACTCAACCCATGCTCTAGCACGAACTATAGTGCCAGCTAGGCTGGAATGTCTAATGCACTGCCTCCTCTTTAAACCTCTACCTCTATCTAGAAGTTTGTGTGCTATCCTCTCTAACCTTGCTTTAAATTTTATGTGCTCTCCTTGCTTCACTCTACCCTCACGAATGGAACAAACGATGCTTTCTGCCCTCATGAACTAGAACAAACGACGCTCTGCTTACTTCACTCTGTCCTCACAAACTAGAACGAATGACGCTCGAATTACTTCTCTCTATCCTCATGAATTGGGATGAATGACGTTCAACTCATTTCAACTCAGTAATGTTGTCCTATTTTGACGATAATAATTCTTGTAAACATAGGAATTCAATCACACTTCAAAAAAGGCATAGTCACAAATATTGTTGCCTCATTTTTATAATTTTTGCTTTCCATATTAAAGATGTCAGTGCATGATAGACTTGGGCCTTTGAAGACATATAAATGTTCACTTCCTTTTGGCACCCTATCAACTTCAAATTCAAAATATAACTTTATAAAACCATTTTCAAAGTCTTCGATGGGAGGTCAACGCTTTTAAAGAATTGTTTCCATTTTATGAAACCACTTTTATATTATAATAATTTAATCTTGTGATTAAATATTATAGTATTTATTTCTTGAAACCATTTTTATTGCTTTTGAGAGATGCCTTGTCTTGAAAACTTGTCCAACCTTAGAATAATATTTTTTCTTGCCAAGCTCAACCTCTGACGAATACCTTTGACATAAATGACAACCAATACCAACTCAATATTTCCAACATACATTTATTTAGAAATGCTAGTCGTCGAAGAGCATTGCACAAAGATAAAGGTTTATCATTATGTAGAATAAGTTTACTCCGCCAAATACTGTTCAAACCGATGCTTAAACTATGATGTAAGGAATCAAACTTCCAAGATAATAAATGAGAAACTGATTGCCAAGATTTCTACTTATGAGTAAAAGGAATAGATCCTTTAACCATAAAGTATGGTGCATTAAGGACCTTATCCTCCCATGGGGTTTCTTTGAATTTACCTTTATAAGTAGCTTGGGAAATTTTGTACCAAAATAGGTGTTTCTAATTTTTATCTCTAGTGATGGATCTAACAACCGATTTCATAGCCAAACTTTTACTCTAGGGAAAAGGATCAATAATACCGAGACCTAGTGAAGCCTTTGGTTGAGTACAAAGTTTCCATGAGATGGTTGTCATGCCTACCTCCCCATCCCATTTGATCCATAAAAATTTATGAATGACTTGAGTAAATTTGTTATAGGCATCCTTTGAGGCCATCCAACAAGAGTAGTAAACATGAGAGGCTGCCATAACTTTATTCACAACTTAAGAGTACCCAAGAAATCCATGCATTGAATTTCTTTTGAAGTCTTTCCATAACCCAATTCCACATATCTTTAGGAGAAATATTAATCCCAAAGGGGATTCCCAAGTAACAAATAATTATTCCATGAGGGATGATCTTCCACTTAGCCAAGGAGTTGCAACCATTATTATTGGAATAAGTATAGAAGACTTCTATTGTAGAGTGGTTTATACTGAAGGACAAAAATTTGCACCATACAATAAATAGAAATGCTAAAGAGATAAAAAGCAGATTATATATATATTTCAACACAATTTGACAGTATAAGATAATCCTCTTGAGATAATTTTACAAATGATACAAATATTAAAAAGGGGTAGGATTCCTCTTATCTCAACAAATAATGTCTCTTGGTGCAATCTAGATATTTATATGCCAACATATCATTTCGGGAGTGGGTTTTCTTATGATTGTCATGTAGGATTAGATTTGGAGTCTTTATCTACCTGTTATCAAAGAAATCTAGAGATTTAACTTTGAAGATGATAAAAATGGATTTCATGGGTTGGAAAGGAGGCTTTTTAGGAGTCTCGAGATAATGCATTTCAGGTGTCTAAAAATGCCTCTTTTTGAAATAATTTGTACGTAAGCATAATGCGGAGCAAAAATAGATGATCTAAAATGGTTGAATTGATGATGAATGATGTTGATTGATGGAAATGATCTTGAAAGGGAGTGGTGTAAGATGGTATAAAATAAAAGTCAATGTGGGATGTCCCAATCATGAAAACAAGCACATCATCGAATCATTACTTTCAACAAATTGATGGACCTAATTTGATCTTGGTAAACCTTTCAGCCTTAGGTAGACATTTTTAGTCTACAAGCTTTATGCTTTAGGCATACCAAGTATTTTTTTGATTGAAATTTTTGCTTTTGCTCTAGAAAGAAGGATGTATGATAGTCTTTGTAAATGATTCTTGGATGAACACAATTTCCAATATTGAGTGTTTGAGTATTTGACTTGATTTGAGACAAAAATTTGTAGGTATTTTCTACCCCCTCAAGTGATGAGTCAGTGGAGGAGAACAAAAAATTATGATAGTGATGAAGCACTTGACAAAGGTGGTATGGCTAGAATGAAATATTTTATGGTGAGAAAAATGTGACTTTTGATACTATCTCAACTCAATACAGTTCCTAAAAAAATAATGTTTTAAATAACGAGACCATATCGGATGGTATATCGTGGCATGCAACCATCCCGGATGATTGCATCTACAAAAAATTATAAAATATAAATTTCATGGAGCAAAGGGTTATTTTCACCATGCAAAATGAGAAGAGTGATTTTGTACAATAAAGTGCTATCAATGAATGAGGTGATCGATAGAATGGACCCGATGGGTGCATCGAAAAGTGGTGGAGGGAATGCAAGAAAGGTAAGAGCATAAACCCTAAATTTTGTTTTATTGTTGAAATGGAAAAAAAGAGCGGGTGGGATGGGTGAAATATGATAGCCTTAGATATTTGAGAATGTGGAGGATGATGGGTAGATCTTTTTATTATTATATATATTTTGTGCATGTTTCTTTTTGGTGTGAAATTGAGGTTGTATCAGTTTGAGATGATTTTGTGTGAACATCTCAAGTCAAGATGGTCTTTTTGGTTTTTTGACCATCTCGAGTTGAGATGGTTTCGTGTGATTATCTCAGGTTGAGATGTTTTTTGCTGAATGATATATTTATGGTGGTAGCTTGTTAGATCCCAAAATCAGTTTACCCAAACGTTCAAGGTAGTGCATGACACATTTTTAGGGGTTAATTGGAAGTGGCCGAGGGCCATTAAATTATAACACACGACTCAATTAGAGTTAGTTCATGCATAGTAGGCCTACCTAATGGCCTTGATTGATAGATGGGATAGTCAGACTAATACATTTGACATGCTTACTGGAGAGATCACCATAACCTTGGAGGATGTGTATCAGATTCTATGAGTATCGATAGAGGGAGAATAGATAGTGATCGTAGTGATCGATGAGTGGGAAGTAATGCTACAAAGAGTATACTGAGAGAAGTAGTTGTATATCAATTGTAATATGGATAGTAGTGGGGTGAGGGTGAACATGAACTATGAGACATGGCTATTGACCGCTAGGCAGACAATGTTGATGTCATTGATGTATCACTTTATTTATCAAACTCTTCAGGTATAAGGTTCCCATGGAACCTATTAGGTTTGGTGATGGATTTGGTGGAGGAGTCCAAGATCATGGAATGAGGCTCCATTTTTTGGCACAAGTGTATGGTGAGTTGTACGAGATACGTCAATGGGACCAACTCGATTTGGGATGCAGCTTCCTTCTACAAATATGGGGATGGGAGCATTTTCGGGTGGAGAGGCCAACTGGACTATCATGGGAGGCACATAGGGACATGGACAAAGAGGTCCTGTTGTGGCTGCTCCATAATGTACCCCAAAATTGGGGACCCACCTTTTTTTGCATGTTTTCCAAGAAGACCGAAGTGGCCCATATGCTAAAGATCAAAGAAAAAGCAAAACACCACAAGGAGAAAAAAGTGTCACGATATCATGACATGTTGCATCGTCGCAGCCAAAAGAAAAAAAGTGTCACGATATCATGACATGTTGCATCATCGCGGCCAAAAGATAAAAAGTGTCGCGATATCACGACATGTTGCATCATCGTGGCCAAAAGAGAAAAAGTGTCACGATATCACGACATGTTGCATCGTCAAGGCCAAAGGAGGAAAAGTGTCACGATATCGTGACATGTTGCATCATCGCGGTCGAAAGAGAAAAAGTGTCGCGATATCGTGACATGTTGCATCGTCACGGCCAAAAGAGAAAAAGTGTCGCAATATCGCGACATGTTGCATCGTCACGGCCAAAGGAGGAAAAAGTGTCGCGATATCGCGACATGTTGCATCGTCGCGGCAAAAAGAGAAAAAGTGTCGCGATATCGCGACATGTTGCATCATCGCGGCCAAAAGAGAAAAAGTGTCGTGATATCGCGACATGTTGCATCGTCGCGGCCAAAAGAGAAAAAGTGTCGCGATATCGCGACATGTTGCATCGTCGTGGCCAAAAGAGAAAAAGTGTCACGATATCGCGACATGTTGTATCGTCGCGGCCAAAAGAGAAAAAGTGTCACGATATCGTGACATGTTGCATTTTCGCGGCCAAAAGAGAAAAGTGTCACAATATCGTGACATGTTGCATTCTCGAGGCCAAAACAGAAGAAAGAAAAAGTGTCGCGATATCGCAACATGTTGCATTTTCATGGATAAAAGCAATAAAAGAGAGCGAGGAGGCAAAGGTGTCACGATATCGTGACATGTTGCATTTTCGTGATTCAAAAGGGGCAGGCAAGCAGAGAAACAAGAAGTGTCACGATTTCACGACATGTCCGATTTTCACCAAGGTAACGGACCTGCATAGTGACGTGGACATAAGGAAAAAATCCAATGAATAAGACAAAATGTTACATAAGGAATATTTAATGATTTGAAATCATTTAAGATGGTCGTTACACACGGAAGGAAACAGATGCAAGCCCATGTGGAGAAAATGAAACGAAGGGCCACAAAATAGAAATGATTTTTTTTTTTGGAAACCGAAACACATGCATGCACAAGGGAAGGTGAAATGAACAACCATTGGAAAATGAAATGAAAAGCTTCCTGAAAAGTTTAAATACGCTAGGCAAGGATGTTTTGAGGGGTTGGAAATTGCTGCGAGTAGAGTTGCAGATTTGAAGGCAAGAGGGCCATTCTAGACCTGTTTGAGTCGTTTTTCTTCCATGGACTGGTTTGGGAAAACCATAAATTCTGCTATTGTAAAATGACACATTTTTAATGCAGAAATTTTCAGAAATTTGCATCTTGAGGGCAAGAAAGAAGGAGATTCTATTTGCATGCTATGGATTTAATGTCTATTTCTTTTCTCTTTTTTAGATTTCGAGTTTGTATATGGAGTTAATGCAAGTTTGCTTGGTTGCTTCATGTGAATGCTTGAACCTGAAATTTATTTTAAATCCTAGGAACCAACACTTAGTCTATGGGGATTGTGCTTGTTTTGCAAGTCCAATAGGTTAGGTTGCATGCATGGAGACCTCGCATCTTCGGTTTTGTTAAAATAAGATAGCATCATACTGAATGCATTTTATTTTTAGTTTTCTGCATTTCATTTTCATTTTTTTGCATTTTATTTTTCCAAAATTTTTAACTTATTTTAAATTTTCAAGCATTAAAATAAACATTTAAAAAATTTCAAAATCCAAAAATCAATGAACAATCACTAAAGTTTCATGGTGAAATAAACCAACATTGTCCCTTGTTTACAGTTATTTGCAATCACTAAGGTGTTCCAAGCATTTAAATTGAATATCTTTATTTGAGATTACTAATACACATATGCAAATGCTAATACAACGGAGACCTTGGAGAAGTTGTTTATTTAATTTCTTTGCAAGAGGGGATTTGGAACCCAAATCCTAAAGGAGAGTGTACTTTCACAATTGGGTGAAAATACCACTCAACATATTGGCGCTAGAAGGAGGGCCTGAATTGTTTTATTTCAGAGTGATTTAAATGCTATAGGGATTTAAATTTTGAATTTTTCATGCCCTATTGATTATTATCTTTAGCTCTCTTTTAACAACACAAAATTGTAGTGTTAAAATGAGGACATGAATCGCTATGCATTGTTCTAATGCTTTTGATTGTTCATACAAGAATAATGTGTTTTGATTTGATTTTAAAATTTTTTGGTCTTGACTAATGAGGTTGTCTCCATGCAATTACTTTCGTTTGATTTTAATGGATACATCTCTTGGTTGATGCTGACATGATTATTTTTTTTTTGTAATTATTTTAATAGATTAACAGTGGGTTTTTATAGAGGATCCCAAAACCTTATGTACAAAATCAGCCTGGCTGGAATGTGCATCATGCCTTGTGGCTGGAGGAATAAAACTGATGACAGAAAACAAAAACTGCTAATTGCCCGAAGGCTACAAGTAGGGCCCTTATGCCTGAATATCCTGGAAACAAACCACATTTTACTAAGGAAAACAAAAATACTAGCTAGAGAAATTTGACCATCGAAAGCAGAAATAGCCAAACCAAATGAATGACCTTCTGAAGCAGGGAGAACATCATGAGAGGATATCTGCATTGGCCAAACTCACCACCTCAGATGGGAAGCATGAGCGCCACACAACAAGACACATGGTCGCAAGCCCTTTGTTGGCCATGTGGTCTGCCATGCGATTTCCTTCCCTAAAAATATGACACGCTTTCCACCTGTCACGTTGAGAGAGGAGCATTCTAGCCTCAAGAATGATGTTGTAGACCCTCCAAGACGGGTCTTTAGAGCCTAGCAGATAATTGACTATATTGAGCGGATCACCTTTGACTATCAAAGGCCAATGATCCTTGGAGAGGATCTGGATACCTTTCAAAACACTTCTGGCTTCAGCATAGTGATTAGTCTGGGCACCCAAATCTTCACAATAAGCCAACACGAGATTCCCGTTATGGTCTCTAACCACACCACCAGAACCAGCGGGGCTAGGATTGCCTTTGGATGCACCGTCAAAGTTTAATTTAATCCAGCACATAGGGGGCTTCGTCCAAATAACATCCCCACGTTGAGACTTAGAAACACCATCATGAACAGGGAAGAGGCCCAAACTTTTGAAGATCGCTACTTCACCAGGAAGGCGGGGATGGGAACTAGGAACAACTTTAGAATTCTCAATGGTGAAGGATAAGGCTCTCTGAGCGACACAGGGAGGTACTCTAGGGACCTTGTTGAAGACTCTGGAATTCCTCTCTAGCCAAATCTACTAAATGGAGTGGTGGAAAGAGGCCTCAAGAAGGAAGCGAAGTTTAGGATTCTTGAAAGGATTGGGCCATTGGTGGAAGGCATATTTGAGGGAGCGGGGAGTGCACCAAAGGATTTGAAAGGAATACAAGACAGTTCCGAGGACAGAATGAGAAAAATGACAGTGCAGAAATAAGTGGTCTGTCATCTCACAATCATCAAAGCACAAGAAGCACCTGTTGGGAATAGCAAAACCCCTCTTATGGAGGTTGTCGATGGTTAAGGCTTTATTATGAAAGGCAATCCAAGAAAAGTAATTAACTTTAGGAATAATACCCTTCCTCCAAATCACTTTCCATCAATGATCCATGGCAATCTCGCAAGTAAGAAGGTCATAGGCGGTCTTGACAGAGAACAGACCATCCTCCGTGCCATGCCAGATGATTCTGTCATCTCTTCTAACAGATGGAATTAAAACAGACCGAAGAATATTAGACAAAAAGGTCATTTCATTGTTAAAGCCATCCAGGACTGGCAAATTCCATCGAGGGGGAAGAGAGCTTCGATCAATGAAGTCCGCAACCTTGAGTTGGGAATTTGGATCCACCTAGGATTTCAGGCCAGCAAGGTCCACTCTCAACTCAAGAGCTCCATCAGTAACCCACCTGTCCTTCCAAAAGAGAATGGAGTTGCCATCACCCAAAATCTAGCGAGCACCAGAGCTGATCAGAGAGCGGGCTTGAAGCACCGATTTCCAAAAGGCAGACGCTTCAGGAGGAATCCCGACATCAAAAAGAGAACTCGATCCAAGATACTTCCTCTTAACCAGCTTGACCCACTCTGCTAGGTCATTAGTCAGGATCTTCCAAGTGTGCTTAGCAATCAAAGCAGTGTTCATGAGTCTTGATCTCCTCATTCCCATGCCGCCTTGGTACTTTCGCAAGCAAACCTTATCCCAGGCCACAAGAGGAATTCTGGATTTTTCTTCATTGCCAGACCATAGAAAGGTCCTCTGAATCTTTTCAATCTTGGAATGGACAGAAATAGGTAGCATGAACACAGACATGAAGTAAGTTGGGATTCCTTGGAGACAAGCTTTGGTAAGGGTGGCTTTCCCAGCTTGCGACAGGAATTTGCCTTTCCAAGTGCTCAGCTTTTTGTGAAGACGTTCCAGGATCATGTCCCACAAGCTTCCATTGGCCCGACCATTACAAGCCAGAGGCAAACCCAGATAAGATGCAGGCAGGGAATCAATAGTGCATTCCAAAATTTTGGCTATGCGAAGCTGCATTCGCATAGGAGTGTTAATAAAGTAAATTTTTCTTTTGATGTAATTGACTTTCTGTCCGACAACCTTTTCATAACGGGAGAGGATTCGCTTGATGGATTTGGCTTGAGTGACAGACGCCCCAGTGGAGATGAGGGTGTCATCCACAAATTGCTGATGAGAGACAGGATCGACTCTGGAGGTGGGAAAAATGCTGGAGATCTTATTCTGGAAAAGAGCCTCTTTCAAAGACCAACTCAAAATCTCAGCCGAGAAGGATGAATAGAATAGGAGACAGAGGGTCACCTTGTCTGAGGCCTCTGGCACTTTGGAAATACCCAGCAGGGGATCCGTTGATTAGAATAGAAAATGAGGGAGTGGATATGCAACTACTAACAAGGTCAATCCATTGAGGGTGAAAGCCGAACTTGAAGAGGACAGCACAAAGGAACCTCCTGTCAACTCTGTCAAAAGCTTTATTCATGTCCAGCTTGAGGAAAAGAGCGAGCATTTTTGGAGCAGTGAGCAGAATGGAGGGTTTCATGGATGGTGATGACACCATCGAGAATGTTTATGCCTTTCACGGTGCTTCCCTGAGAAGGACCAACCAAGGAGGGCAGAAGGGACCTCAGATGGTTGGCTATGGACTTGGTTAAGATTTTATAAAAAACATTGCACAGGCTAATGGGACGATAATCAGAGAAAATTTTGCAGGCGAAAGACTTAGGGATGAGAGCAAGAAAGGTAGAATTTAGTTTTGTATGGATGGATCTGGAGGCTTGAATCTCCTGAATTGCTTCACACACATCCGAGCCCACAACATCCCAAATAACTTGAAAAAAATGGGGGGGGAAACCGTCAGGCCTAGGGGCCTTGTATGGTTGCATGGAGAACAAAGATTCTTTAATCTCGGACATAGAAAAAGGCTTTAGAAGCTTAAAGCTTACCTCAGGAGGAACTTTGACTAGGAAGTTATCCAACAGAGATTTTTGAACCTGGAGATCACTGTCGGGAGGAACACCGAGCAGATCCTGGAATAAGTCAACCGCTTCACTTCAGATTTCCTCAATATCCTTGGTAACGCGTCCATCCTTGCACACCACTTCCCTAATTTTTTTAGCCCCTCTGTGTCGCAAAGTTGACGCATGAAAAAACTTCGTATTGGAGTCTCCATTTCTCAACCAGAGGTCCCTGGATTTTTGGCGCCAGAAAGTTTATTCCCTTGCAAGAATAGAATGATAATCCACCAAGAGCCTCCTTTCCTCCTTCCTGAGGCAATCGGTGTAACCTTCGAGCTCCATTCTCTCCTCCACCAATTTTAGGTTCGCAGAAATGGACCTTTTGGACTCAAAAATGTTACCGAACACCTCCTTGTTCCATGTTTTCAAATTCCTTTTGATTAACTTGAGTTTTAAGGCCACTCTCTTGGAAGCGGAACCTGCTACATTCTCGCCGCCACCAGTCAGTAACCAACCCTCTAAAGTCCTTGTGAGAAATCCACATGGACTCAAATCTGAAGGGGGTTTTAAAAATAGGCCCATCAACCATCTTCAGGACAATAGGATTATGATCAGACCCAATCCTCGGTAAGGCCAAGAGAGTTGCCGCACCAAGTATGGGAATAGCCTCTTGGGATATGAAGAATCTATCAAGCTTGACTTGAATAATATTTCTCCCAATCCTCATGTTGCTCCAAGTGAAGGATGCCCCCTTGAGTTCAATGTCAAGCAAGTTATTGGTAGAAACAAAATCTCGAAAGTCTTCCAGACTGTGGCTAGAGTGGTTCGATCCTCCTTTCTTTTCAGATGGGTGAAGAGGACAGTTGAAATATCCCCCTAGAACCCAAGGGAAATTACAGAATGTTTTCCTCATCTGGGAAATAGCCTTCCACATTTTTTCTCTTTCCGAGATAGAGTTTGGGGCATACACATTGGACAGGATCCAAGAAAAGTTAATGGCTTTGGAATGAAACAAAACATTGATAATCCTGCTGGAAGTTGAGAGAAGGCTGCCCTCAAAAATCTTCGGATCCCAAAGAATCATGAGACCGCCTGCCATTCCCATCGCAGGACTGGAGAGGAATTTTGCCTTAGCCCAAATGACCTTAGCAGCTCTGGCAAAAGAGATAGCATCGGTCTTAGTCTCTTGCAAAATTAGGATGGACGGATTCATCCTCTTTCTGAGATCAGCCACCAATCTCCGTTTGGTAGCTGCATTAAGCCCTCTCACATTCCATGAGAGGAATTTCATCTCAATAGTTTGATATTATTCTTACCTTCCTTTCCTTGCTGGAGGGGAGGTTTTGGGACAGACGAGTCACCCATATGGGAATCAGAATCATCCTGAAAAAGTAGCCGTTGAGTACCATTTGCAACATCTGCCGCTGTCTCCTTGTCCCGCCTGTCTTTGTTGGGGGGATGACCTTGCTTCCTTTTGCTACCAAAATCAACACCTTGCTTTCGGCTTCTCGTATTACGAGGGCTGATATTACCAGACTGCTCACCCCTTCTTCCTAGTAGGTAATCTTCCAGCACATTTTGGGACTCGGGGTGGTTATGGTCCAAGATTTTGGGTGAATCTGCCTGTGCGGTGATTTGGGGAAGGGACTGGTCCTTCTCCTCCTATGGTCCAAGGTGAGGGCTTGCACCACACGGCTTAGAGACCGTTTAGGGGGAGACTGCTTCCATCGGGTGGGAGGATTCGGGATGGTCCCTAGACGGGCCTGGA
The DNA here is from genome assembly GCA_028583015.1 of Wollemia nobilis. Lineage (NCBI taxonomy): Eukaryota > Viridiplantae > Streptophyta > Pinopsida > Araucariales > Araucariaceae > Wollemia > Wollemia nobilis. The sequence continues at coordinate 6,291,082 of JAQPPZ010016710.1, read as the reverse complement.
GATTCATGCCATTTCGTAGCAGGGTGCTTTGTCTGACCTTCACCATGTTCCAAGGGGTTGCTGGAATCCTGTTTCTTCATCCCTGGATTTTGAAGAGGACAGTTGGACTGGAGGTGCCCTTGAGAACTACACTGGGGGTAGAAAGCTGGTCTGTTCTCATACACAATGGCTTGCTTGTGGAGAATGATATCTCTAGACCGAAGAGTGATGGATGATGGAAGGTCAGCCTCCAAATCTACCAGAACGTAGAACCGAGCTTGAAAAAATCTGGTTCGAGCTTTGGTGGGAGGGTCAATGGTAACCAACTCACCAATGGAGCGTGCAATTCCTCTGATTACATTTTCATGCCAACAGAAGAGGGGGAGACTCGGGAGTCTAACCCATATTGGAGCAATGTTGATATTTTGGGTCTCGGGGTTGAAGTTCATACCCCACTTCCTTAGAAAGAGACTTCTACGGCCTAGGAACCAGGGACCACTAGCCAGGATTTTACAGTAGTCCTCCTTGTTATTCAGTCTAATCACAAAAAAACCCTAGGTTAAGGCCGCCAACTCCATGTGACCAGAGGTTCGCCATTTACATGCCGCCCACTTGTGAATGGTCTCCAAGTCGGGATGACCGCCAATAAAATTATTGATGAGGGTAAATTTTTTGAATTCCACAAAGCTTGAAAGAATTTCCGTTGGGATGTCCAACTCGTCCCCAGCAGGAAACAACTCCTTGGAGAGCAGACCGCTAAGGGTTTCTGAAGCCGTTTCCTGAGCGTACGACTTCTGAGGTCCACCTCCCCATTTGTCTGGTGGATCCTTGTCATGACCTACATCCTCTTCGGTTGGAGAGGACTCCTTAGGGCCCCTGGTCTCTGAATACCCTCCCTCTGCCCTGCTGTGCCCCTGGTTCAGTCTGTTGGTGCTCCCGTGCTCTCCCGCAGAAGCTTTCCCGCCCGTCGTCATCTTGGCTGTCAAAACCCTAGCTCTTTGGATCCAATATCCGTATTCATCTCATATGTGTATTCTCAATGCTGACATGATTATTAATACGTTACATGTTTGATATTTGCTAGTCAATTTCATGCTTATTTGTAAGGAATTATTTTTTGTCTAAAATGTATTTGTTGTCGGTATTATGCTCTTCACTTGCGTGTAATGCGATCTTGTGAATCGGAAAGCCTACAACACTAGGAGTATGCTCTTCACTTGCGCATATGCGATCTGGTGAATCCGAAACTTACATTTTTAGAATACTACTTTGTCATGGTTCCTTCTTTCATTCACGACTAACAAATTGATTTTGAAGTTATTCTTTGAATTTCATTAATTGCAGGATTTTTTGTGTGTCACAGGTTTTCTTTGAGGTATTGAGAGTTTTGTCAGGTTTTGTAGGGTAGTTTCATTTACAAGTTGGACCCACCGCATCGCATCGCAACTAGGTCCAAAACAACCGAGGAAACCATATTCCAAAGCCTCTCACTCACTCATAGGAATCCAAGGAATAAAACCGAGCAAATTGTGGTCCCACCAGATATTCTTGTTACAGAAGATCCTTCTGTTTCAGGTGCATCTAGCGGACTTGCACGGTGGTGTATTTGCCACTAGTGTACCAATTATTAGTACCATTTCCATGGTTCTTGTAGGGTTATCATCATCGATTTTGAATCAAATGGCCCAACCTCCACCACCTCCTTGGTATGGAGCCCATAACATTCCTTTGAATATTGCAGGGGATATTCACGAGATCCCTAAGAATATAGAGATATTTTTGCCCAAATACAAACCGGATGGCCCAAGGACCGCAGAAGAACATATTCAGGCCTATAGGGATGTTTTGATAAGGTTGCAAGTTCAACATGAAGATGTGGCTTGTAGACTCTTCCCCATGAGCCTAGACCAAGTGGCCTACGAATGGTATATTTGCTTACCTACTGGTTCCATTACGTCATGGACGCAAATGGAGGATGCTTTTGTCAACCAATTCAGGTCACCATTAGATCCCACAATCATCTATAATCAATTCATTACATGCAAAAGAGGCCAGGGTGAGCCAATCCAAACTTTTAATCAGAGATTTTAGAAGTGCTATAATAGAGCAATTCGGCATTTTGCCATTGATCCCGTAGTAGCTTTGCAAATATATTTTGGGGCATTGGATCCTATGACGACAATGTTTGCAAGGCAAAATCCTCAAGTTACCACGCTTGCTCTAGCCTACAATGAAGCTATGACCATTGAACAACAAATGACACCACAGGGTTATGGGTTTTCCCAGATGCCTATGGTAGGACAATATGGTCCATATGGTCAAGCTCCTATGATGAATCAGATCATGGCACCACAAATATCAAGCATAAATGCTTTGCCTTATCAACAACCATATTCATCAACACCCGCTTACGCACCCATTCCAATTCAACCAATCACATCCATTCCCCCCATTCCTTCATTTTTGCAAAATAGTCAATAGACTATGCAAGGAGCTAGTCCGATTAATTCTCAGGCTATAGTTCCTTTCCCCAATCCAATTCTGATTCAAAGTGTGAATCCCTACGCAAATCAAGTGGCTCAAAATCCAACTCAAATGTTAAGTCAAGATCTCACCAATTACGCAAACCCTATTGGAACTAGCAATAACATAGCTCAACCAAAAGAGATTTATTCAGAGGTTGAAGAGCTCAAAAAGATAGTTCACAAATTGAGTAATGATTTGGTTCAAAAATAGAAGTATGAATCCCATGCCCCTCACCCAAATAGAAATTTCAACAATAGAGGGAGACAGTGGAATACGAAGCCAAACAATGGGGGTGTGCCTTCCCCTATTGCTAATCAGATAGATACTTCTACAGGACCAAGTCACTCTAGTTCCATTCTTAATATTTCTGATTTTGCATGGGAAAATGGGTGTAGATTGCATAATACAAAGGAGCATAATGAAAGGAATTGTCCCGAAATTGCTAGGTATACCCATTGTCTCCAAGCTCAAGTGGATGATTTGGAACTTGTGCCAAATGAGGGTCCACCCCAACATCAACAAGGAGAGGACAACATTTTGGTGGTGGAAACTCTATATCGTCAAGAGAGTGAGAATGAGGAAGAAGAGGATGAAATCTTGGAACAGGAAGTGCAAGCTTTTAGAGAATTTAGAAAGGGGAACCATGGATACCATTTGAGGAGTAAGTCCAAAACCCCTAAAACATCCTCAACTCCACCAAACAATTCTATTCTTCCTCCCGATGCTAAGGCTGATAATAATCCCCCTCCTCCACCTGGAAGAGAAACGTCTAAGGACACGCAAAAAAACATTGAAGCTTGAGAAGTCAACTTATGACATAGTGGAGGATTTAAGGAAGTCCAAGTCTAGCCTTTCATTTTTAGAGGCGGCTAGGTTGCCTGGCCAAAAGGAAGCATTGATAAAGGCTTTGGGCTCACCTAGTCAAATACAGGAAGGAAAGGAAGTTGAATCTCACATGGTTTTACGAAAGGAAAGACGAGATGTCCCTCCTTTTTTATTGATTGTGAGGATTGTTGGAAAAAATTTGCACAATTGTTTGGTGGACACAGGTGCCACAAGTAACCTCATGCCTTCAAAAATTTGTCAAATGCTAGGCCTAGAGCCTGTTTCTGCTAAATGCAAGGTTTTGCAATTGGATCGGTCTAAGGTAAATGTGGTAGGGACCCTCTACGATGTTAAGATCCAACTCAATTCTGAACCTAGGGTCCAACAGGTAGTTGATATTTTGGTTGTCAATATCCCAAGTCGATATGGAATGCTACTTGCTAGGGATTGGATGAAAAGTTTGAATGGTTATTTCTCCACTGATTGCTCGCACATGTGGCTACCCTGGAAAGGGATTGCTAATCAAATTAGAGTGGAAAATGAGCCAAGGCTTAAGGAAATCATCACAGAATTCAACAAGCCAAATGAAGTTCAATTTTTTGAACTGGAGTTAGGAGTCTATGCTTTTGATGTTGAAAGAGCTACCGAAGAACCTCAAAAAGAAACATTTTCTTGTAGCTCTTTTGAAGAAGATAATCTCGTGTGGTTACTCAAGTTTGATGGATCTAAGTCAAAACAAGGGGTAGGATATGGAGTTGAACTCACTTGTCCGGGAAGTAAACCATTGTTTGTTGCCTATAGATTGCAATTTCCTTGCACTAACAACGTGGCAGAATATGAAGCTCTTATCTTTGGATTACAATTGGCTTTGAGCAAGAAGGTTAAGTGTTTGAAAGTATTGGGAGATTCGGAGTTGGTGGTCAAACAAGTTAAAGGACAATATACCTACCGCGATAAGAGATTGAGCCTTTATAGAACTAGGGTGAGGGACCTCATTGAGGAATTTGATGCTTTTAATATATCCCTTATTTCTAGGAAAGGAAATCGTATAGCTGATTCTCTTGCGGTCACTGCAGGCATGCTAAATCCGGTTGACATAAAAAAATGCAAGAAGTTTTCCATTGAGTTGGTCCCTTGCCCATCGATACCTGATAACGTCGAAACTTGCAAGTTTTTGAGAATGATAGACACATTTTCAAATTTGTCACCAATTCAGGTATTTTTGAGAACCAAGTGATTGATGAAGATCAAAGGTGGCAAGAAGAAACATAAGGAGAAAGCGAAGCTACATTTCAATCCAACAAGATACCTAAGAACATCGTTTCATTGGAGAAGATGTTTGATATGGGATATAAAGCTAGAAAAGGAAAAAGGGTTCCACTTCCTAAAGATGCATGTGACCTGATCAATATAGGGAGTGTGGATAATCCGTGTGAAGTGTACATTGCAAAGGCATGTACAACTGATGAGAGGGAAAATATAATACGTGCACTAAAGTATTACATGGATTGCATTGCTTGGGATTACAATGAGTTGAAAACGTATGATCAAAATGTTATTATGCACACCATCCCTCTAAAACCGGATTCCAAACCCTTCAGACAAAGACAACGACCTGTTAACCCATTACTTGAGCCCTTGATAGAGAAAGAGGTCAAGCGATTGTTGGATGCAAAGATAATATTTCCCGTTAGGCACTCAACTTGGGTCGCTAATCTTGTTCCGGTGAGAAAGAAGAATGGAGAGATAAGGCTATGCATAGATTTTAGAAATCTCAACAAAGCCTCACAAAAGGATAATTACCCACTACCATCAATTGATGAAATCTTGCAAACGGTGAATGGGTCTGAAATGATGTCTTTTCTCGATGGGTATTCTAGATACAATCATATTCTTATTCATCCCAATGACAGGATGAAGACGGCCTTCACAACCAAATGGGGAACATTTGCCTATAGAAGAATGCCTTTCGGATTATTAAATGCAGGTGCAACATTTCAACGTGCCATGGATTATGCGTTCAAAGGGCTCATAGGTAAATGTATCATTGTGTATGTGGATGACATTCCTGTGTTTTCAAAGGAAAGAGAAGACCATGTGAAATATTTGAGGAAAGTTCTCCAAAGGTGTAAAGAGCACGAAATTTCTTTAAATCCAAAAAAATGCATCTTTGGAGTGACAGAAGGAAGATTTCTTGGCCATATCATTTCAAAAGAAGGTATCTCCATTGATCCGAAAAGGATAGAAGCTATCCAAAACTTGCCTCTCCTAGGTAGCAAAAAGGAATTGAGATCTTTCTTTGGGAAAATCAATTTCGTGAGGAAGTTTGTTTCTGGCTTCATTGAGATAGCTAAACCACTGAATGAGATGCTCAAAAAGGATGTGAATGTCAAATGGAATGAAGAAAGTAGGGTTGCCTTTCAAAGCATCAAGGATGCTATTTCTAGAGCCCCTATCCTTATAAGTCCAAATTATTCTAAGCCTTTCTTTATTTATGCTTTCGCATCTGAACACTCTTTTGCGAGTGTCTTGACTCATAAAGGTGAAGATAACACAGAAAATCCCATAGCTTTTCTAAGCGCTCCTTTGAAGGATGCTCAATTGAGGTATTCCATCCTCGATAAGCAAATGTATGCACTTTTCAAAATAGTAAAAAAATTCAGACATTACATTGTGCATAGTAGGGTCTTTGCCATTGTGCCTGACCTTGCTGTCAAAACCATGTTTGTGCAAAATGAGCTAGGTGAGAGAAGAGGTAAATGGATTTCTACCATCCAAGAATTTGACCTTGAAATTCAACCCATGAAATTAGTTCATGGACAAGGACTTGTGAAAACAATTGCTGAGAACAATCCCCAAGTCACATGCCAATATTCAAATGGAGAGCACATTTCTAAAGATGATTGGTATGTTGATATTGTGTATTTTTTGTTAAATGGTAAGTGTCCATCACATCTTAATTCTACTCAAAGAAGAGCCTTGAGACTTAAATCTGCCAATTATCATATTAGGTCTGGTGCTCTTTACAGGAAAAATCATGAGGGAATTTACCTACGATGCTTAAATCAAGAAGAAGCTACCAATGTTTTGCAAGAGTTTCATGGTAAATATGGAACTGGCCATGGTTCGGAAAATTCAACAGCACATCAAATCCTAAGAGCGGGATATTATTGGCCCCACATTTTTAAATATGCACATGCACACGTGCGATCTTGCCATATTTGTCAAGTGGCTGCCAATAGAGAAAGGAATGCAGCTATGCCATTGCAACCTGTAGTTGAGATGAGACCATTTGCACAATGGGGATTAGACTTCATTGGGGTTATTAACCCAAATTCTTTAGATTCCCATAAATTCATACTCACAGCTACAGATTATTGCACTAGGTGGGCATAAGCAATTCCTACGAAGCATGCTACTACGGATGTGGTAATAAAATTCCTCGAAGATCATATCGTAACAAGGTTTGGAATGCCCGATTCTATTGTAAGTGATAATGGTAAGGCTTTTGTTTCCACTCAATTTGCAAATTGGGCATATGATAATAAGGTGAGTTTAAATTTTTCGTCTAACTATTACCCTCAAGGCAATGGTTTGGCAGAATCTTCAAATAAAAATTTGTTAACCATCATTAAGAAGTTATTGGAAAAGAATTCTCGGGATTGGCACAACCAATTAAAATTTGCTCTTTGGGCAGATAGGACTAGAGAAAAAGAATCAATAGGGAATACACCTTATCATCTAGTTTATGGGCAAGATCCAAATTTTCCTGCAAATTTGAAGCTTCAAACCCTTCGTTTCACACAAGAATACCTTGGAACTGATAATCACATTGAGGCTAGATTAAGTCATCTAATGCACCTTGATGAAAAAAGAGAAGAAGCCATGCTCCACATGAGCAAACATCAAGATGTGGTCAAAATATGGTTTGATAAAAGAGCCAAAATTAAGTCTTTCAGGATCTCGGACTTGGTTTTATTGTGGGATAAAAAACATGATGAGAAAGGGGATCACAAAAAGTTTGATTGTCTTTGGTTAGGCCCTTATCAAATTTCTGAAATCCTAGGGGAGAATACTTTCAGACTAAGAACTTTGGATGGGAAATATTTGACGTTATCGGTTAATGGGCAAGTTCTAAAGCATTATTTTAGCCCTTAAATCATGTGAGATTTGTATCATATTGTACATTTGTATATGATTTTTTGGTTTTGATGTTGGTTTTGCATTTCTGTTTTGGTTTCAAGTTGTGTGTTGGTCCTTTGGACACTTTTGGTTTGTTTAAAAAAAAAAAAAAGCAAGATGTCAACTTATGTCCTTATGAATGTTGACTAAGACTAGGAGAATATGAAACATCGGAATTGTATTGCAGAAAGCTCCACGAATATCGCAAACACATTAAAGAATATCGTTTGGAACTTGTGATGCATGAAGTTGTCAGTTTTATAAATTATGGCAAAGTAGGTGGTATACTCCATCCACATTTCAAAAGGAGCAATGCATTCATATCTCATGTTACATTCCACATTGCATATACATTTCATCTCAGTTGCATCTTCATTTCATATACAATCATTGAAAAGGTGTCGAATCCTCTTAGGGTTATTACATAACATATATTAAAAGGATCCTAAGGTTGGGAACTGATGCCCGAACTATCTTGAACCAAGCACGTTCTACACATATTAAAGAGGATCTTGAGCAAAATGGTCAAAACCATACTTGGAAGAAAAGGTGAGGCGAAAGGAGTATTTCGTGTCTGTCCTATTATGCAACATAATCCTTAAAACAATGGTTTTTACCACTCCCATAGTGCTTAAAGCCTAAAATCGGAGTAGTAAGGATAGGGTTAAATCCCCATCGAACTTAGGTTGAGGATCCAACTCCCCAAAGCTCTGATTTGACCTTCATGGAGTAGTAAGGATAGGGTCTAATTCTCATCTCGCTTAGGTTGAGAATCCGATTCCCCAAAGCTTCTATTTTGCCCACTCAAGAACTTGAAATTCCAAAGAAAATATTTTTCATTCTACTTTTATTGCATCATTGATATTGGATTGGAAGGATCGTACTACATGTCCCTTGCAAGGATGGGTAGTCATCCCCAAGGTCCAAGAAATCAAAAGTAGAGCCAAATCATGGATTATGGGGTTGATCTCCACTGGGGCTATAGACGCCCGACTGGCAGTGGAGTATGCTCATGCGTGGCAACATGTCTTGTCTAAAAGCAAGACCACTGACTGCTCAAACGGATAGGCTAGCCTGATAGTTTCATCCATAACAGGTTAAATCATTTTGTTCAAGATGAGGTAATGAACTCCAGATCAGAGTAGTAAGGATAGGGTTAAATTCCCATCTCGCTTAGGTTGGGAATCCTATTCCCCAAAGCTCTGATTTCACTTACACTTGCACATGGGTTCAAGATGGTAGGGGCACATAACCAACTTTGGGATCTAGTAAATTAATTTAGTATACATATATTTGGTCCTAAGAGGGTTTGAAAGTTTTAATATGTTTGTTCATGATACTAGAAAGTTTGAGCCTTTGCAAAGCAGGTTGTTATATCTCTAACATAGTTGTCATACATCAAATCCCGCACAAATCATTCATAGCCTTGCATACGAATCATAAGTGAAACTGACAATGGAAAGTTGAACGAGTTTCAAATGATAGGGAATGAAGCACATTGCACACACCGAGCTGATGCTTAATAATTCTAATGCTTCATGTATTTCTCGTCTAGTTTCATTCTTGGGATATTTTCTGACGCTTGTATTTGAGTCTGTGTGTTTTCAGGTTGAGTTCTCACCGAAATGCTCAGGAGCATTTCCCAAGAGAGTCACCATTTGTTGTGGCTGCTCCACAACGTACCCCAAAATTGGGGACCCACCTTTTTTGCATGTTTTCCAAGAAGACCGAAGTGGCCCATATGCTAAAGATCAAAGAAAAAGCAAAACACCACAAGGAGAAAAAAGTGTCGCGATATCGCGACATGTTGCATTTTTGCGATCCAAAGCAAAGGGAGAGAGCAAGGAGGAAAAAGTGTCACGATATCGTGACATGTTGCATTATCGTGGCAAAAGAGAAAAAGTGTTGTGATATTGCGACATGTTGCATTATCGCGGCCAAAAGAGAAAAAGTGTCATGATATCGCGACATGTTGCATTGTCATGGCAAAAAGAGAAAAAGTGTCACGATATCGCGACATGTTGCATTGTCATGGCCAAAAGAGAAAAAGTGTCGTGATATCGTGACATGTTGCATTTTCACGGCCAAAAGAGAAAAAGTGTCGCGATATCGCGACATGTTGCATTGTCGTGGCCAAAAGAGAAAAAGTGTCATGATATCACGACATGTTGCATCTTCACAGCCAAAAGAGAAAAAGTGTCACGATATCGCGACATGTTGCATTGTCGCGGCCAAAAGAGAAAAAGTGTCGCGATATCGCGACATGTTGCATTGTCACGGCCAAAAGAGAAAAAGTGTCGCGATATCGTGACATGTTGCATTGTCATGGCCAAAAGAGAAAAAGTGTCGCGATATCGCGACATGTTGCATTTTTGCAGCCAAAAGAGAAAAGTGTCGCGATATCGCGACATGTTGCATTTTCGCGGCCAAAAGAGAAGAAAGAAAAAGTGTCGCGATATCGCGACATGTTGCATTTTCATGGCTAAAAGCAACAAAAGAGAGAGGAGGAAAAGTGTCGCGATATCGTGACATGTTGCATTTTCCTGGCCAAAAGAGAAGAAACAAGAAGTGTCACGATATTGCGACATGTTCGATTTTCGCCAAGGTAATAGACCTGCATAGTGACGTGGACATAAGGACAAAATCCAATGAATAAGACAAAATGTTACATAAGGAATCTTTAATGATTTGAAATCATTTAAGATGGTCGTTACACATGGAAGGAAATGGACGCAAGCCCATGTGGAGAAAATGAAACGAAGGGCCACAAAATAGAAATGAAAAGTTTTTTTGGAAACCAAAACACATGCATGCACAAGGGAAGGTGAAATGAACAGCCATTGGAAAATGAAACGAAAAGCTTCCTGAAAAGTTTAAATACGCCAGGCAAGGATGTTTTGAGGGGTTGGAAATTGCTACGAGCAGAGTTGCAGATTTGAAGGCAAGAGGGCCATTCTGGACCTGTTTGAGTCATTTTTCTTCCATGGACTGGTTTGGGAAAACCAGAAATTCTGCTATTGTAAAATGACACATTTTTAATGCAGGAGTTTTCAGAAATTTGCATCTTGTGGGAAAGAAAGAAGGAGATTCTCTTTGCATGCTATGGATTTAATGTCTATTTCTTTTCTCTTTTTCAGATTTCGAGTTTGTAGATGGAGTTAATGCAAGTTTGCTTGGTTGCTTCATGTGAATGCTTGAACCTGAAATTTATTTTAAACCCTAGGAACAAGCACTTAGTCTATGGGGATTGTGCTTGTTTTGCAAGTCCAATAGGTTAGGTTGCATGCATGGAGACCTCACATCTTCGATTTTGTCGAAATAGGATAGCATCATATTGAATGCATTTTATTTTCAGTTTTCTGCATTTCATTTTCATTTTTCTGCATTTTATTTTTCCAGAAATTTTAACTTATTTTAAATTTTCAGGCATTAAAATAAACATTTAAAAATTTTCAAAATCCAAAAAACAATGAACAATCACTAAAGTTTCATGGTGAAATAAACCAACATTGCCCCTTGTTTACAGTTACTTGCAATCACTAAGGTGTTCCAAGCATTTAAATTGAATATCTTTATTTGAGATTACTAATACACATATGCAAATGCTAATACAATGGAGACCTTGGAGAAGTTGTTTGTTTAACTTCTTTGCAAGAGGGGATTTGGAACCCAAATCCTAAGGGAGAGTGTACTTTCACAATTGGGTGAAAATACCACTCAACAGGTCCTATATGTGATGTGGTGGGGCCATGATCGAGATCAGGGCAAGAGCCACCCGTATTAGGGTATTCTCCATTATTATGTGGATACATGAGTTAGACTATGATTAGGGGATGTTATATGGAGGTCATGAAGAGGAGGACCGACATGGGCTAAGGATGTTGTACACCTGAGGTGAGTATGACATGGTAAATGGTTGAGTGGGTGACATGGGATAGAGCATAAGTGCTTCTAATACTCGCAAGTGACTTGACAGTCTAGGTTTACACAAGGGATACCTGAGCCTACAATTGTATATAGGTAGAGGGGTTGCAAGGCCCAGTTGGCATGGCTATGATATGAACCACCGAGTGAGGAGTCATATGAGGCATTGATATATGTAGATGTTGAGGATATAGGGACAACACAAGATTATGATGATTGGTGGATAGCTCAACAATTTTAGGGAGGGACAACAACTAGACATGAGGAGGCTAGTGCAACAGAGGAGCCCCTATAGGGGTGAGTGTATCACCGAGTGGATAGAGATGTGGGTGGGTCATAGGAAGCTATAGAGGATGTAAAGATACTTGCAAGGAGAGATAGGGGTGATGATGGGGATGAGGAGAACCCATAAGAGCAGATCATAGCTTTGAGATAGTAGGTGCGCATCCTCAAGGGCTAGTAGAAAAAGAGGAATACAACTCATACTGTAGAGTAGAGTTATAAGATGATGAACATGCAACATTTTTAGGGTTAGAAGGAGGAGAGGGAAACCTTGTGGACCCAAGTAAAGAGTCTTCAAGAGGAGAGAGATAGGCTTGGGGTAAAGCGATATGCTCTACAGACTTATGTATTAGCTTTGATAGCTAAGTAGGATCAACCATACATGGGTGGATAGGTCACAAAGGAGGTGACCAGGTTATGGGTAGAGATCGCATGACTACAGACCAGGGTGACCACATATCATGCTTGATATTAGACAAATTGGAACTATGTGGTGTGGTTAGAAGATGAGGTGGACAGATTGGGTGGGGTGCTACCATCATGATAATTAGCATCTCAGTATCAACAGAGTCAACAAAGTGTGGCATTAGGAGATCCATCAGTGGCACTACATGTTCTATGATTTGCACTGATAAGGACATACCAGATATCAAGGGCCAATAAAGTGAGGTAGGATCATAGAGATGAAATTGAGGATAACGGGGATATTGGGGGTGCAGGGCCATCTTGAGGAGGGAGCCTACATGTTAGCTTCTTTTTGGATGTGAGATTTGAAGACCCAATATATTGTAAGCTACAAGTATTTTTGTATCAGACGATGTGCATTATATATATATGAGATGACTATTGGTGTTTTATTGTGGTGTTATTGTGCATATGTGTGTGTAATGATGGATACATGATTGTAGTGATAGATGAGTATAGATGTATACCTAGACTTATATATATTATGATGCATGTATGTTAGATAAATGAATGATGTGATATGATAAAGATATTATATATGCATAGAAGTAGGTATGTATGTGATGCACTAATGACACAATAAATTAAATAATACAAAGTGTGAATGTATGTTTGAATAATGGAACATAACAAATGAACTTGAGATGAAAGAATAAACTAAGTGTAGGCACTGAAGAATGTATAAGAGTCACAAATCAATATTTAAAAAATTTCATCAAGGGCATACACTCAAATAGAAGCCAAGTGAGGATAGAAATGGAGTGAAGAAGTGTGCATGTAGCAGACGATGAACAATGAGAAGTCACAAAGGAACAACAAGGCTTTTAGGAGACTCCAACTTCCTAGTCAACCAATAAAAATTCATATACTGACCATGCAAGAACTTGAAAGATAAAAATATTCTAGGAAGACCTAGATACTAAATATCCTTGTGTGTGCATAATGAAGTTCATTATTCTGATTTTGTTTACGGTTGGATTTAACTACTCTAAATGCAAGCCATAAAAAGCTAGCTTGACCACAAGTTGACATTGGTCTATATAAAATAAGGTCACTAATATGATAGGCATGTCACCACATTTAAGGATGATCTACTGCCAGTGAGGTGTCTATAACCCCAATGGAGATTACCCCATGGTTGTCAAAAATGAGAATTCTAAGGATTCAAGCTCTCTATTTTTTTCAAGGATTTCAAGGATTTTGCTTTTTGGAATTTGCTCATTTTGTGGAGGAGCAAAGGATTTTTTTCTTTTGCTTTGGGATTTTGCTTATTTTGTGAAGCAAGGGAATTTTTGCTTTTTGGGATTTGCTCGTTTTGTGGAGGAGCAAGGAATTTGTTTTATTTTTAGGATTTTCTAGTTTTGTGGGGGGGATGATGAGCCTCGAAAATGCTCATATTTTGTATGAGTTTCATTGATTATTATGCGACAATATAATATGAACTGTGTACTTTTATGAATTATTATGTAATTATTTAATAGAATTGTGTGTGTTATATAATTTGTGTGTTTTAGTGTGTTTGTGTGGAAATGTAGTTGGTTTTGATAGATTTTGATCAATCGAGGTCCTTCATGGACCTAGCACTCTGTTTCTCTAAAAATCAAGGCATGGTGGTTAGGCACCTTCCTCTTCAAGGAAGCCACCAAGAGAAGGTAGGCGCTTTCCTCTTTAAGGAAGGTGCTAGCAGAAGGTAGGCACCTTCTGTATAAAGAAGGTGCTCGAGATACTTAGGCGCCTTACGCATAAGGAAGGCACCCCATACAAGGCAAGGTACCTTCTGTATAAAGAAGGTTCCCAACATCAGTAGGCACCTTCTGCATGAAGAAGGTGCCCAAACTCAGTAGGTGCCTTCCGCATGAAGAAGGCACTCAACATCAATATGCGCCTTCTGCATAAATAAGGCACCTGCCAAAGCACTTGAGGAAGGCACCTTCCTCATAGAGAAGGTGCCTCCATTTTTTGCTAGTTGACCAAATAAAGTGATGTGGGCAATGTTGACCAATGTAGTTCCAGTTTGACGTCACACAAGACAATTTTGGGAATTGCATCAATAGATGAGAATGTCTTACCTACATTAGGTGAAGCATGATCTAGCTCAAGCAACTCGAACAATTCAGCGAATGCGCCACCGTTAGGAATGATGACTATTTTTAGCATATGCCAATTGCGGTTACCAAAATTTAGTTTGGACTAAACTACTATTGTAACCTCATTATAACAGAAGATCTATGTGTGTGCTATATAAACACACACAAACCTCTCTAATAGATATCCAAAATATCTAGAAGATCATCCAAAATTTATTGATTATTCTAAGGAGATAGAAGTATTGTAATTATCTTGCAATTATAATAAATTTCAAGAGTTCCTAATCACGTGTTCAGCTGGAAGGGAGCTGCTGGAGCCTAGGCCCACTCCAAGCTAGTATTCCTTCCCTTTTACTTGTGCTTTCCTAGATCAGTTTTCTTGCTTTCATAGGTTTGCTTTTTGCACTGTTATTTTCATTGTTGTAGTAGAATTACTTTCATGTCTAGTTAATTATGCACATATTCATATTTAATTTCCAAGGATCTAATTATTCATACATAGACTATTGTGGTGTGGATGAATGAATGCCATTATTTTAAACCGCCCAGTGATAGAATTATCCAGACTCATATTAGAAGTGGGTATTGTGAACAATATTGTTTGAGACACTTATAAAGTTTACGAAGCTCCCTGATCTGACAATTTAAATGCACGGGCAGTGACAAAATAGGATCAAATTTAACCTATGTTTGACCCACAACAAGAGGGTAGAAGAGCAACGTGGTCAAAATCTATGGTCTTAGGATTGAGATGTAAAGAATATGAAGGTCTGCCCAAATAATAAAGTGTAGTGAGGTCAATGGATATCGTGTGAATGGATTGTGGATGAACTTCATTCTTAGGTGGAAGGAGGTGATTAATAATATGGAGGCAAAAATGTGTAGGAGGTGGTTGGGGTGGAATTGGGATGATAGGGTGTGATCAAGGTGGAATGGAGATAATTGGGTGCTCAAGTGGAAGAAGCTATCACCAAATGGAAAGTTGTATGGGGAAGAGATGAAGATAAAAATCATCATATACGATGGGGGCAATGGGGGAGGGGTCATCCTTCAAGCTAGATGAAGTAACATATAGTGTATCTAGATTATCTTTTAACTCATCCTTAGAAGAGTCATAAGTATCAGTAGATAATATGGTTATTTGGAAATGATTGCTAAACAAATAAGTATAGGAAGGATCAATATACTTGTTATCATTGATATCCTCCTCAAGTCCTAGGGTAAGGTATTGAAGAGAATCTACAAGGAGTTCATCGAGCATACATATGGAGTACCCTAATCCTGACTTATCCATAGGCAATTGATAGTATGGTTCAAGAGGGGTACAGGGGTCTTGCTCGTAGCAATCAAGGCTATTTTTGTTGCAATAGAAGCAATAAAAATATTGTAGGGTAAATGATGGATTAGATAGATACTCAATGTTTATGATAAATGGTTCTTACTATTTTGATAGAAGAGGTGTATCAATAGAGACATCAATACCTCCATTGACAAAATTCATCTCATTTGGAAAAAACCCAAGGGGGATTATGGTACCAACAGGTAGTGGTGTGTTGCAAGGTTGACCAAAGTCTTTAATTTAATCGATGAGAGGAGTGAATGTAATATTTTGCACTAAATATTCATTGAGGCACTCGATTAGCCATATGGACTATGACTTGTGGAGGATGGATAGATGAGGATGGAAGTTTTCCTAGATGAATGGCGAGAGTAGCCCCATGGGGAATCAATGGAGGATGATGGAATGTTGAAGGCATTTATACCATGTTCATGTAAAGGAATTGAAATGATATTTTTGGGATTTTCCAACAAAGGAAGCAGTGTGAAATATAGAGGGATATATATGGTGGAGGTCTATTCCATTGGAACAAGAGAAGTCTGGGCAGATGTTGTGGAGATGCTTGAGATAGGTGTGGGAGGTGGAATGGGTGATTGAATTATGGATGGAATAGGTGGTGAGGGTACATATGAAGAGTATGGAATTGGTGCTTTTGATGGGTTCCTAGTGGGAAGGTTCGATGAGCAATAAGGAATTTCCATGGAAGCCAAAAACAACGATTGTGATGGAGTTTGTGGTGATGGAGAAACAAAGGTTTTTGATAGAGTATTTGAGTGTTTTATGGGGTAATTGGGTTGAATTTCTAGATGAGTGGATGACAAGGTGGACTCATGTGGATGTGAGACCATATGGAAAATTTTTAATGGCTCCAATTCTATGAGGATGCAATGAACTTGGCCTTCATGTACATATTTGATGCTCTGGTGCAATATGGAAGGCACACACTTCATATCCCAGATCCAGGGCTGACCAAGTAATAAATTATATTGCATGGAACCTTCCAAGACATGACATAATATATGAATGATTCTAGTCCAACCTGAATAGGGAGGACTACTACCCCAATAGTGGAATATAGGGCATCATTAAAAGCATGAAGGGTGAATGTGGATGATGCGATGTGTGATGGTGGAAGATTCAGATGTTTGAGGGTAAATGTGGTGATGATGTTAATGGAAGAGCTTGCATCAGTCACTATGCATTTATAAGTGATCCCATCCACACTAGCCATGATGTGTAGTGATGGATCAAGTACTTTGATAGGTATGGTCTTGATCTTGTGGTTATGAAATGTTATTGTAGGATCCTTGCAAGTTTGAATGTGACCCAAAAATTTGAAAAAAGCATTGGAATCTTGTGATTTCAATTTGATATATTTTAGAATCTCCATTAGAGCTTCATGATGGGGAGTCGATTGTTGTATAAGCTCATAAATGGATAGTTTGGCTAATGCCATTTTAATATTTTGAGTAAGCTTATTTCTTAGTGTAAGGACTGAGCAAGGCAAAGAAAGTGTGACTATATTTGATTTTTTAGATGCATACGACATTGAGGGGACATTAGAAGGATCCATAGGTTGTGTGGATTGATTGGGATATCCTTGATTCCTCATCAGGATGCTTATCATTCCAATAAAACCTTGGTTGTGTGGGGTAGTGTGTACTTGATTGAATTGCTTGGGTTGTTCAGTTATAATGGTAGGTATCGTGGTTACCCCATATTGAGGTAATAAATCTTGGTAAATACCCATGTTTTGATTGGAAGAGACAAGAGGGTTATCAATTTGAATTTCCTATTGTTCAATCATATCTTACGCTAAGTTCTTAAATATCATGACCCTTTTATATATGATAAACACAATAGTGATCCTCCTTGTAGTATTTATATTTGGATCTTGTGGGTGAATATTAGGGAAGGATATTGCTTGCACTTCACACAACCAATGAAAATTTATCACTAAGGCCTTAGGTAATGACGTGTATTGGCGAGGTGGACAACGTGGTTGAGCTGGAGGCTGATTTTGTAGTGGCTGATGAGGTGGTTGAGGATGATATTAGGTAGGTGGAGACTGAGCCTAATATTAGGCTATTGCAATGGGGTTCGATTAGAGGGCTCAAAGACACTCAAAATGACTTGATTTATGGGAGATGTCTTTTGTTGGGTTTGGTTACCTTTAGCATTTTTGTTGGGCCATTATTTCTTTCAAAGCTTGATATCTTCTTCTTGGACTTTAATATTGTTGAGGATACTTAGGCTTATCCACTTAAGCCTAAGTGCACATTTTATTATTTATTATTATTATATGTATTTCCTATTTCTTGCACTTTGTATTCATGTGAGGCATAGTATGCCCATGTTAGAAATAGGTTGTTAAGTGGTTTGGGTGTTAGTTAACTGTTAGAGATCTTGTTTGTCTTCTAGTAGTTTGTTGTCATCTAGTAGTTAAGTGGTTAACCACTAGTTAACCACTAGTTAACCAAATGCTAATTATGGATGACAAAAAACTGCTAGAAGACAAACAAGATCTCTAACAGCTAACTAACACCCAAACCACTTAACAACCTATTTCTAACATGGGCATACTATGCCTCACGTGAATACAAAGTGCGAGAAATAGGAAATAAATATAATAATAATAAATATTAAAATGTGCACTTAGGCTTAAGTGGATAAGCCTAAGTATCCTCAAAAATATCCTCGATGACTTTTGCTTGGGCTAGGGCTTGCTCAAAATTTTGATAGTGTTGAAGTTCCAGTAAAAGTGAGATTTGTTTTGAGCAACTTCTGGTGAACATACGAGTGAGATCCATAATGGGTTAGGTGAAGGGAAATTTTGTGATAAATACTCTCCATATATTACCATAAAACCATGATTGGTTCATTTTTGAATTGGCAAAGGTTGTACAAGTTAGTCAAGGTTAGCCTTCTTTTTAACACTGAACGATAAGCATTCTATGAATGTATTAACTAGTTTTTCAAAGGTATAAATGCTATGGCATGATAAGTGATTGTACCACTCCAAATTACCCCCAACAAATATTATAAGAAACATCCTAAGCATTAGGGGATCATTATCCTAAAGGTGAAAGCAAACATTTACGAAGGTGCTTACATGTTCTTGTGCATCCTCTTCACCTTTGAATTTATCCAATTTAGGCATCTCAAAATGGGGTGGATATGGAGGTGAGGGAATAGATGGGTGAATGGGTTGATTACTGAGTTGTCATAATATGGGTTTTTGATAACCCATGCTAGAGGTCTGTTTCTCCAAGGATTTGATGAGATTGGTCAGCAATTGATAGGCTTCTGGAAAAATTATGTTAGTTGCTCATATTTGATTTTGATGAGGTGGAAGTGGAAGATTTTGATGTTTATGAGGCATATTTGGAATATTTTGATGTTGATGAGGTGGTGGATGTGTGTTATCAATAAAATTTTCACCATAAATGAAATCAAGATATGTATTAATTTTGTCTTAGTACTCTGGTTGAAGTTCTTCATAGGCTTCATACTCTTGTTGATAGGGGAGTGGTTGATGTTCGAGCAAAAGTTGTTCTTGGTAATGAGTGGGTAATGACCTATGGTATTGGACATGATATGGATGTGGGTTAACACAGGGTGAAATATTTTAATTTGGGTGAGATGGAAGATTGTGGTGTTGCATTGGATGCTCTTTATGAGGTTGGATTTGTTGAATCTAATGCACAAGCATGGGTGGAGCTTGGTGGATTGTTCATTGTAAATGTTAGTGACCAGGGATTGTCTTGGCTACCTAATGAAAGTGATAGGCCTAGTAGGTTGAGGATGGTCCACATGCATACCGGTGATGTGGAAAGGTGAGAATTGTGCACTGGCCCAAAAATGGTTGACAATTTAGGCCTCATTAACTTGATATTGGGGGTGAATGATCAGTTTCACATAGGTAGGTGGTGCAGAAGTGTAACGAACTTGAATAGATTATTTATCATAAGAGGTGGAGGGATGATTAGGATCAAAATCCCTCAATGCATGAGAAAATATGGAAGGTTTGTTATGATTTTGGCCAGTGTATGTGTCCACATAATCATATTCATGGTTTAGCCATGGGTGCTCAACTATGGTAGCTTGAGCATCCCTATTTTTGTGTGGAGTGTACACTTGTTATTCATGCAATGGAGATGTAGGGAAATATGGAATGTGATTGCATGGTAGCAACCTCCTAGGTTATCCAGTGTGGAAGTAAGTATCCTTATAGAGGGCACATAGGGTGGCATGGGCCAAATAGTCAATATCATGATCGACATCAGGGGATATGGGCGACTTCATAATAGTGATGCCTAGTATGCTGGGATTAGTGGGATGGTAGATGATATTCAAATCATATTAGACATGTTGCCCCTTGTTGTAACTATCGCACAACTCACCCCAAAATTAGGGACCCATCTTTTAATGTTTGTGTTTGGGTGCTTTTGTTTCATTTCGAATGTCTTGTAGGTTTCCTAGTGTTAGATTGTAGTTGTTTATTGATTTGTTATCTATTAAAGTTGTCGACGATTGTTTTTAGTCAGTTTTCTGTCGATAATTTTTATCGTCATGTTTCTATAGACGATTTTTATCATCATCTTTCTTGTCGACGATTTTTTATCATAATTTTATGTTGATGATTTTTATCGTCATTTTTGTGTCAATGAGTTTTTCGTCAGTTTTGTTGTTAGCTATTTTATTATTAAAATACCGTGTTTTCTGACCTTTGTGTGTGTCATGTATATAAATAAGTGATTATAACAAATAAATATGTGTTATTATAATCATTGAATAATTATATATATATATATAATAATAATACTATATATTAATAAAAATAAATAAAATAACATGTATATCTCATATACATAATAAAGTAAATCATGATAAGTTTGAATAAGGACCTTGTGGCACTTTGTTTAAGTTTTAAAATTCTAATTATTTTAAAATGCAAAGTTAATATTTCTTTTAGAATATGGAGCTAAAGCGTTGTTCATGCTCATAGGTTAATAATGACTAAAGTAAGATGGACTCAACAAAGGATGTGACTGATGTTGGCAGTTGTTTGAAGACACAGTGGGACCCATGTGATGTGGAAGCCACCACGTAGATGAGAGCCTTGGAAGTTTGATTCACACATGGCATCGAAAACCAGTAGTGGTACGTGCCAGCCAATGGGGACCTCTTAAGTAGATTTTATCTTCCCTTATTAAGTATATTTTAATCAAGTTTTATCTTACATTAAATCTTACTTTTAAACATGAAAATAAATATTAAATCTATCTATGAATGTGAATCCAGAATGATGAATAGGCTCCAAATTTAGCTACTTATCATGAAGATTAAGATAAAAGGAAATAAGGCACTACATCATGGTCATATGAGGGCAAACTCACATTTGATTTATTTTGGTTCAATGAACAATCATTAAATTAGCATGGTAAAATAAACCAACATTACCCCTTGTTTACAGTTACTTGCAATCACTAAGGTGTTCCAAGATTTAAATTGATACATATTAATTTGAGATTACTAATACACATATGCAAATGCTAATATAGCAGAGACCTTGGAGAAGTTGTTTTTTTAACTTCTTTGCAAGAGAGGGTTTTGGAATCCAAACCCTAAGGGAGAGTGTAATTTCACAATTGAGTAAAATTAGCACTCAACATTTTGGTGCTAGAAGGAGGGCCTAAATTGGTTTACTTTATTTTATTCATGCTAAGCAAATCATGACTTGGTTTTCATTGATATAACGCTTTTGGAATGTTCATGGTTACTCAAGAGTTTTAATTGCTAAATATTTCAAGTTTATTTGATTAGAATCTTTGGTTTCTTCTAACACTCAATACTTTGGTAGCCAGGAGGATATGAATTGATTTATTTTATTGCCATTTAGATGCTAAATTGTTCATGTTACTTGAAATATTTATTTAAAAATATTGGTCTTGACTAACGAGGTTTTGTCTCCATATGATTACTTTCATTGATTCTAACATTCTCTATTTTGATGATGCATTAATGCTAACATGTTGTAAATTTGAGAATGTTCTTCAATTTCATGGTTTAATGGATACATATATCTTGGTTGATGCTAACATGATTATTCACATGTGACATATTTGAAATTGGTTAGTCATTTTATTGCTTCTTTGTGAGAAATATTTATTTGACTAACAAATTGGTTTTGAAGTTATTCTTTGAGTTTCACTAATGGCATCGGTTTTTCTAACTAGGGAACAAATTTCATTGTGGATAGCTGGCTATTATCATCAATTGGATAGACCTACTCATCAAATTCCTAAAGGGGTAGAAAATCAGTTACCTATGTTTAAGCATGATGTGACCTCGTCTAAGGAACATATTCAAAGATACAAGGATACCTTAAGGTAATTGCAAATATGGAAAGGAGATGTTCCTTGTAGATTATTTTCATACACTTTGGATGAAGTTGCATATGAGTGGTACATACACCTACCTATATATTCCATTACTTCTTGGGCTCAATTAGAAGTGTCATTTACTAGCCATTTTCAAATACAAGTTGACCCTGTTTGGATGTTAAATCAATTTGTCTCTATCTCTAGCGAACCTAATGAGTCCATGAGTGAATTCAATGATAAGTTTCATAAGTTGTATACCGAAGTGGTGTCCTATTTCTTCATTTCATAAGAGAGAGTTATTGAAATATACATGGGAGCTATGCCACCCAAATTGGCTACATTGTTAAGGGAAAGTCTTGATGACCCATATTTACATAGAGTTTATGAGACCATGAGAGAATTAGAACAACGGTCCATTTTGATAAGAGAAAAGGTGGACCAACCATCATTGATTAACCCTAGGATGAATAATCAATGGTACAAAGTTGGATGTCCAAACACAACAAACCCCATAGGTTTCATACAAGAGGATGTGCAAGAATCAAATCCAATGTCCATTAATGAAGATTGGGATGAACAAACCCTCAATTCAACAAAGGTGGTTGAGACTTAATTTGAGAAATCAATAGATGAATCGGAAGATACAATAAAATCTCATCACTCATTTTAGGAAGATGAGCATTGCAAAGATAAAGAAAGTCAATACAAGTCAAGTAGAGATGAGTTGGATATGAGTGAATCAAATTTTTGGTTTACAAGTGAGGAGGGGTATGATCCCATTTTAGAAATCCCTAAGCCATCAAAAGTGGTTGAAGGTAATGTTGAAAGAAAATCAATGAGTGAATTCAAAGACATAAGAGAGTTTCACCACTTGTTCTCGGAAGATACTTTGGATGATATTGTTGAAATCGATGACCAAGAAAACCCACACCTTCTAAATTGTGATAAAATTGAATCATGGGTTACCAATTTGGATTATGATAGCCTTAAAAATTTGAATACAAGAAATAACCCACTTTTGGAAATGATTGAACCATCTAAGGAAGGTGAAGGTGAGTTTGATGATCAACCCATTGATAAATTCAAAGAATGTGAAGGTATAGTTGAACATCACACCCCAATTTTAGAATATGATCATTGTTGGTGGAATAAATAGGAGAACTTTACCACTCTTTCTAATGAAGTAATCACTTCACAGGATATGCAGGACAAGTTGCAAAGGCTAGCATTACAACTCAAAGAAAACACCTCTCAATTACAAGAACAAAAGCCTCAAGATGTATATCTAGATGATACTCCAAATTATCCTTGTAAGACAAAGTTTGAAGATACTAAAGATGACATTATTTTGGACAATGAAGTGATTCTAGAGTGGATTGGTTTTGGAACTTGTGATGAATCAGGAGCTTCCATATATTCGGACGAAATAATTAAATTTGGTGGTCAAAGTTTTCAACATGCTAGAGAATATGACCAAGGAAAATGTGAAGAAGATTTTTTTTAAAATTTTGAGGAAGAAATAGTATGGATAGTTAAAAAGAAATGGGAAGAACATGCTCACTTCAAACCTTCTAATGAACTTGTTGTGTCAATTGATATGCAGGATGATACGATTGTTTTATCGCATGAGGATATTACAAATCCTATACAATCTGAGGAAGTTTTGGAAGAAGAATAGAAATCTAATCAAGTTTTGGAAAATGATAATACCATGGATGAAGTGGGAGAACCATTTTCTTTGGATTCCTTTGAGGGAAAGGAAATTGAAAATATTAATCCACAAAATGGTTCTATAATGTCTATGCCATCTCAAAGTGAGAAAGTTTTAGAACCTGAATGGTTTGGGTTTGATATCACTGATGATCCAATTGAAAATTTCACATTATATGAAACAACCCAAATGATCGATCATGGAGATATGTTAGTTGACTCATCCATAGATAGACAAGACCTATCGTTTGAAAGGGATGGACATGTTTTTAATTGGGTGCCTAATTTTGGTGTCTTTAATAAATAGGTATTCAATGATGATGAAAGTCATGAAGAAAAGGTAAAATCTCACCCTTTGTGTTCTATCATTCGAACTTCAGGTGATGGTTTACCTAATTGCTTGTTGGATTCAAATGCTATCAATGATGAAATGCCATTTGTGGTTGATAAAGAAGTTGAATTAAATTTTTCTCATACCACTAATAAGAATGCTTTATTGAACGAAAAAGAAATTGAAGTGCTTGAAATGTTAAATCAATTTCATAATCAATTAGTAACAGAATCTAGGATAAAAACTTGTGATGATCCTCATTTAATAAATATCCTAGGTGCTTCTGAACAGTTACATGAATTTGATTGGCCTATAGATTTGAAAAATTATTTGGCTTTAAAATTTGTAGAAATAGGTTCTCATTTGCAAGATATCATATCTAAAAATGAAAGCTTATTTCTACACCATGAATGAAATTATAAAATTGACATCTTAAAGAATAGACATGAAAGAATTGAAGATCAATTATTGTCTAATCAACTTGAGAACTTGAAACTCCACCATAATATTATTAATGGAACTAGATCAAATGGGTATGGTGAGAGGAGTAAGATGAAGATTGTTGCATTGTTTGGCATAAGCTTGTATTTGTTGGGTTCCTACAAAGTTTGGCATGTGTATCATGTTATATGTCTCTTGAAGTGTTCTAATCATGTTTGGGATCCAGGGAAGCGATAGGTCAAAATTTGCACCATATTGTATCATATTGTACATTTGTATATATATTTTAGTTTTCATGTTCGGTTTTGGGTTTGGATTTTGTTTTTGATGTTTGCAAGTTTGATTTGTGCGTTTTGTATTCATTCGCTTCCAATTTTTGGTTGTTTTCTATTATTCTAGAGTGAGATGTCAGCTCATGTCCTCATGCATGTTAACTAAGATAAGGAGAATATGAAGCATCAAAATTGTATCGCAGAAGGCTCCACAAGTATCACAAATACATTAAAGCATATCGTTTGAAACTTGTGATGCATAAAGTTGTTAATTTTATGAATTAGGATGAAATATTTTGCATGCTCCATCTCATTCATCCATATTTCATGGTACATTTCACATTGCATAAACATTGCATCTCATTTGCATCTGCAATTCAAAGACAATCACCGAAAACATGTCAAATTCTCTTAAGATCATTGCACAATATACACTAAGAAGATCTTGAGATTGGGAACTGATGTCGAATTTGTCTTGAACCAAACACAATTTGCATATGTTAAAAGCATTTTGGGTAAAATGGTCAAAACCATCCTTGGAAAAAAATATGAGGTGAAAAGGGTCATCCTTGTTGGTCCTATCATGCAACATAGTCCATAAAATAGTGGTTTTCACCACTTCCACAATACTTGAAACTCAAAATCAGAGTAGTAAGGATAGGGTCAAATTATCATCATACTTAGGTTGAGAATACGATTCCCCAAAGCTCCCAAGTTTGCATCACACACCACTGACTATTGGGTTGTAAGGATTGTACTATATATCCCCTCAGAAGGATGGGTAGTCATCCCTAAGATTCAAGAAATAAAAAGCCAAATCATGGACTATGGGGTTAGCCTCCACCAAGGCTATAGATGCTTGAATGGCAGTGAGTATGCTCATGCGTATTGACATGTCTTATTTAAAAGCAAGATCTCTGATCACTCAAACGGATAAGCTAGCCTTGCGGTTTCATCCATAACAGGTTTAAACATTTTGGTCAAAATGAGGTAATGAACTCAAAAATCATAGTAGTAAGGCAAGGATCAAATTCTCATCATACTTAGGTTGAGAATATGATTCCCTAAAGCTCTGAGTCCACTAGCACACATTGGTTCAAGATTGTAATGGTTCATAACTGAGCTCTTTATCTGGAAAATGAATTCACCACACACGTTTGGTCCTAAGAGGGTTAGACAATTTTAGTGTGTTTGTTTATGGTCTCTACAAAATAGGTAGTTCATATTATAGCATCTGTTTAATACATCCAATCCTACATAAATATTCCATAACATATCATTTGCATAAAAATCCATGTGAAACTGATGATGTAATGTTGAATGGTTTCAAACGATAAGGAATGAATCACTTAGCACACAATGAGCTGATGTGAAATAATTCTGATGGTTCATGCTGTCTTGGTCTATTTTCATTCTTTGGATATTGGCTGATGCTTGTAATTTTAATTTTTTGAGGTTTTGTGTGTTTTCAGGTTGGTTTCTCACCCGAAACGCTCAGGAGCGTTTCCTAGAAGAGTCGTCATTTATTGTGGCTGCTCCACAACTAGCCCCAAAGCTTGGGGACCCACCTTTTCTTTTGAGTTTGATTGGAAATTTTGGGTTGATTGATGGTTTGTAGGTGTCCTTCGCAAAGTTCATAAGGGTTCCTTGATCGATGTTATTCACATGCAAACCTTAGCATTCGATTGAATTTTTGAATTCATTGTCTTGCTATGATAGTTGTGGTTTAGTCCTTCAGATCCTTGCATGCATTTGTCGCTATAGTTTGCGTATGTGGGAGTTTCGATTCTTGTCGAGTGTTGTTTTGATAGATCCTTCTCCATGAAGAATGCAATGCATTTTGCTTGTGGTGTTTGCCCCTTGGTCAATTTGTTTTTAGTTCTTATTTTTATTTTGATTTTCAATTTCTTAAGATTTTAAGAGTGGCAAAATAAAAATAAAAATAAAAATAATTAAAAAGAAAAAGAAGATCGGTCATGCTGGTAAGATTTAGTGCCTGTTGGAGTGTCTGTTCACTGGCCGATAATGACTTTCGGTGTTCAAAGTCATTATAGAGAAGATCGATCATGCTGGTAAGATGGACGAGGTATTTCGATTTCATCATAACGACAGCAGACAAAAAGTACAGCCAGTGCAGTCAGTGGTGACAGTGCGATAAAATTGCATCCTTGTGGTGATGCTGCGTTCAAGTGGAAGGGCGGTTATCATCACTGTCATATCAGTGGAATATTCTAGCAGTGGAGAGCACATAAGGTAGTCAAGGACATGTTGGAGTGAATGCCACAATGTTTAGTACCAAATTTTTAATATCTTAATACGAGGGTGAGTTTAGTTTGTCAATAAGTATTGAGGCCCCAATGTCATTTTATTTAGTGGAATTAAATGTAATGTGAATGCCGCAATGTTTAGTACCAAATTTTTAATATCTTAATATGAGGGTGAGTTTAGTTTGTCAATAAGTATTGAGGCCCCAATGTCATTTTATTTAGTGGAATTAAATGTAATGTGCCAATTGGCACTCGGCCAAGGGAAATGAAAGAGAAATGGAAGACTTTCTCATTGGCATTAAAATAAAAAAGGGACCACGTGGATGAAGGGGTACTAAAGACAAAGGGTCTTAAAACCAAAATCGTTTTGAAGCATGTTAATAATTTGGTCACTTAAACTAAGTGGTTACAAGGCCAAAGAAGCTAAAAAAAAGGACAAAAGGATAACATTGCATGAAACTCAACGTGAGGGAGGTGAACGAAGAGCCCATCAAACGAATAGCAAAAGGAAACAGACAACAAAGAATTTTTCTCCCAAATTAAAAATGAAACGTAAGAAAGCAAATGAAGGGTTTTTTCTCATCGAAGGAAAGGAAAAGTCATATTGAAAATCTGAAACAGTGAATGGAAACGAAGGGGCATTTTGGGAAATGGAAGAGTTGAACCAAAAATGTTAAATATGGCATTCAAACATTGAAACAGGGTTGGAAAATGGTTTTTGAAAACAATATTGCAGGAGTACTCTAGATTTGTTTTTGTTGAGCTGTTTTTCCTTCCATGGCTGGACCTTTTGAAGGCCACATGCTGCCGGAATGTAACAAAGGATATTTTTAATGCAAAAGCCCTTTGTTAGATTTTCATTATCTTATTATTATTTTTATTTTTTTCAGATTTCGAATTTATAAATAATGTTAATGCCATTTTTTTTGGGTTGCATTAGGCGAATATTTGGGATCTGAAATTTATGTTTGTACCTTAGGAACTAGCACCTGTTTTATTTCGATTGTGTGAATGCAGGTTGGAATATAATAGGTTGCATGTAAGAGTTTCTCATAGCTTTGGTTTTGCAGGACGGGATACCATCAAACTGGAAATTTATTTTTAGATTTTATTTTCAGCATAGTCTGTTTTCAGCATTTAAATTTATTTTTAGATTTTATTTTCTATTTTCGAAATTTTCATTTTTTTTTAAACTTTAGGCATTAAAATAAAAATCATAAAAAAATAAAATGATAAAAATAATTATATGGCTGTGAAGAATGATGTAAAATCTATCATACACAATAGATTCGGACTCATTCCGAGATCATTTTGATTTTATATGAATTTTTGAAAATGACTGTTTGATGTAGATTTTTATAATTTCGAAAATTCATATATATATTTTTATTTTGAAGCCAAATCGGATTTTTTTTTAGCTTTATCCGTTATTTGCAAGCCTATGATGACATATCCTTCATGAAAATTTCAATTTCATTGAAGGGGTAATGTTTTATGGCATTTCATAAGCTATCCATTTTGGGGTCCTAAATTGCCTTCTCTTTATAAAAATTCTGATTTTATGAAAGAGGGGTAATTTCTGCACTACATAGATCATTGTTTCA
The DNA here is from genome assembly GCA_028583015.1 of Wollemia nobilis. NCBI lineage: Eukaryota > Viridiplantae > Streptophyta > Pinopsida > Araucariales > Araucariaceae > Wollemia > Wollemia nobilis. The sequence goes on along the minus strand of JAQPPZ010016710.1, from coordinate 6,262,462 downwards.
AAGCACTAAAATATCCATCTTTGTGAAAATTTAATTTCATTTAAGAAGGATAATTTGAAGTGACATTTTAAAGCCCTTATTTTAAGGCCATAAATTATTGCCTCTTTGTGAAAATCAATTTCACCAAAGAGGGATAGTTTATTGATCACAGTGAAAGGCTATCTTAATCTTCATGATAAGTAGCTACATTTGGAGCCTATTCATCATTCCGGATTTACATTCATAGATAGATTTAATCTTCATTTTCATGTTTAAAAGTAAGATTTAATGTAAGATAAAACTTGATTAAAATCTACTTAATAAGGGAAGATAAAATCTACCTTAAAATCCTCAAGATAAAAGGAATTAAGGCACTACATCGTGGTCATATGGGGTCAACTCACATTTGATTTATTTTGGTTCAATGAACAATCATTAAATTAGCATGGTAAAATAAACCAACATTGCCCCTTGTTTACAGTTACTTGCAATCACTAAGGTGTTCCAAGCATTAAATTGATACATCTTAATTTGAGATTACTAATACACATATGCAAATGCTAATATAGCGGAGACCTTGGATAAGTTGTTTGTTTAAATTCTTTGCAAGAGAGGGTTTTGGAATCCAAACCCTAAGGGAGAGTTTAATTTCACAATTGGGTAAAATTAGCACTCAACAGGAACCACGTTAAATCTTGTGTCTCAAATTGTGTGTGGTGACTTATGCTCTTGCTTACTATTGCTATCTGATTTATTAATGCACAATGCTATATTTATTTATTTTTTATTTACATGGTGGAATCGGTAGCCGCCATGAATCCAGATAGGTTGTCCAGCTTTTATGGCCGCCACAGTATTCTACGATGTCCGCCTTGGAAGCCGCCACATAGATCTTCGCACAATCCGCCCCTATAACCACCATGCCACAATCATTTTAAACCTTTTACGCCACTGAAAGCACCAAGAAAGGGACAAGCGTTCAGTCCGACGAGGCCTAAGATTTGAACCTTGGACCTTCGCCCCCATTATGGGGTTTGGATGAACTAATTGGTCTACACCTCGAACCTATATGCACACTGCTATATTTTGTTATTGCAATTAAGGACATTAATTGATATTGGTTTGAAAGAAAGTAAAAAGTGGGTGTTATATTGTTCACCCCCCTCTTAGTATAAGCTTGTGTTCTTCAACTTGTCTAGGTAGCAAGCCTATGTTGGCTGCCTATAGATTATAGTTTCCAGCCACCAATAATGTGGCAAAATAGGAAGTGCTGATTTTTGGACTTCAGTTGGCTCTGAATAAGAAGGTTAAGTGTCTCAAAGTTTTGGGAGACTTGGAGTTAGTGGTTAAACAAGTAAAAGGGCAATATACGTGTCGAGATAAAATATTGAGTCTTTATAGGACTAGAGTTAGGGATCTGATAGATGAGTTTGATGCTTTCAACATCTCCCTTATCTCTAGGAAACACAAATGAATGGTAGATTCTTTAGCCATCGCAACAAGTATGCTCAATCCAGCCGACCATAAAAATGCAAAAAAATAATCAATGGAGCTAGTGCCTTGTCCTTCAATACCAAACAATGTTACAAATTTACAAGTATTCGAAAGTGATAGACACATTTTTAATTTTATCACTAACTCTAGTATTTTCGAAAATCAGGTGATAGATGAAGATAAGAGAGGGCAGGAAGAAACTGACCTGAATAGTGAAACAATCCAAATGATGAATACAATGCGAAAATATACTATTTCACTAGAAAATATATTTGATATCGGATATCAAACAAAAAGAGGCAAAAAGGTACCACCCCCTAAAGAAGCTTGCAATCTAATCAACTTAGGGAGCGTAGAAGATCCACAAGAGGTGTTCATTGCTAAGGCATGTACAAACCAAGAAAAGTAGTCTATTGCTCATGAAATAAGAGAGTATGTGGATTGTATAGCATGGAGTTACAAGGAGTTGAAAATGTATGATAAAAATATGATAATTTACATGATTCCATTAAAATTGGAATCCAAGCCTTTCAGAAAAATACAAAGACCTGTCAACCTGTTATTAGAGCCCCTAATAGAAAAAGAGGTGAAGATATTGCTAGAAGAAAAATCATATTTCCTGTTAGGTATTCTACATGTGTTGCCAATCTAGTCCCGGTAAGAAAGAACGTAGAGATAATATTGAGTATTGACTTCAAAATTTTGAATAAAGCTTCCCAAAAGGACAATTACCCATTGCCCTCCATTGATGAGATTCTTCAAATGGTTAATGGGTTGGAAATGATGTCATTCCTAGATGGTTATTCAGGATATAATCAAATACTTATCCACCCAAATGATAGAATGAAGACAACTTTTACAACTAAATGGGGGACATTCGCATACAAAAGAATGTCGTTTGGATTATTGAATGTTGGTGCCACTTTCTTGCGAGCAATGGGTTTTGAATTCAAAGGGCTCATTGGTAAGTGTATCATTGTTTACATGGATGACATTCCTATTTTTCTAAGAAGAGAGAAAATTATGTCAGGGATTTTAGGAAAGTGTTCCAAAGATGTAGGGAACATGGGATCTCCCTTAATCCAAAAAAAATGTATCTTTGGGGTAACATAAGGTAAGCTATTGGGACACATTATTTTGAAGGAAGGAATTTCCATTGATCTAGAAAGGATAGCTGCTATACAAGACATCCCTCCACCCAATAGCAAAAAGGAGTTAAGATCTTTCTTTGAAAAGATCAATTTCGTAAGAAGATCATTTCAGGATTCACAGAAATTGCCAAACCTTTGAATGACATGCTAAAAAAGGATGCTCAGATTAAATGGATAAACGAAAATAGGGATGCTTTCAAAAGCATCAAGGATGCTATCTCTAGGGCTCCTATTTTAGTTAGTCCAAATTATTCAAAGCCTTTTTATATCTACATGTTTGCTTCAGATCATTCCTTTGCTAGTGTCCTAACTCAAAAGAGTGAAGGTAATATTGAAAATCCTACCGCCTTTTTGAGTGCTCCATTGAAGGATGCATAATTGAGATATTCTGTTCTTGATAAAAAAATGTATGCGTTGTTTAAAACCATAAAGAAATTCAGACAATACATACTGCATAGTAGGGTTTTTGCTATAGTTCCTGACCCTGCTGTCAAATCTATGTTTTTGCAAAATGAACTAGGTGAAATACGAGGAAAATGGATTTCAACTCTCTAAGAATTTGATCTGGAAATCCAACCTATGAAAATAGTTTGTGGACAAGGTTTTTTTAAGTCAATCATAGAAATTGATCCATTAATATCATGCCAACATTACAATGTGGAAGACATAACTAAAGATGATTGGTATGTTGATATCGTATATTTCTTGCTAAATGGTAAGTGCCCATTACATCTCAATTCTACTCAATGTAGAGCTTTGTGTTTGAAATATGCAAATTTTCTAATTAAGTCTAGTGTTTTGTACAGGAGAAATCATGAGGGGATTTACCTTCATTGTGTTAACCAAGAGGAGGCGACCCAAGTACTTAAAGATTTCCATGGTAAGTATGGAACTGGACATGGGTCAACCAATGCAATGACACACTAGATTCTTAGGGCAGGATACTATTGGCCCCATCTCTTCAAGGATGCACATGCTCATGTGCAATCCTGCCATACATGTCAAGTGGTGGCCAATAGAGAAAGAAATGCAGCAATGTCATTACAATCTATGGTAGAGGCAAGACCTTTTGCACAATGGAGACTGGATTTTTTTGGGGTTATCAATCCCAACTCATCTGATTCTCATAAATATATCCTTACTACCATAGATTATTGCACTAGGTAGATTGAAGCAATTCCCACAAAGCATGCTACCACTGATGTTGTTATTAATTTTTAGAGGATAACATTGTGACTCATTTTGGCATTCCCAACACAATAGTAAGTGATAATGGTTCTACCTTTTCTTCCATGTAATTTGCAAATTGGGCATATGATAACAAGGTAAGCTTGAAATTCTCTTCAAATTATTACCCACAAGGTAACGGTTTGGTAGAATCCTCTAATAAAAATTTGCTGTGTGTGATCAAAAATTTGCATTATAAGAACCCTAGGGATTGACATAGTAAACTAAAATTTGCCCTTTGGGTTGATAGAACCAGAACAAAAGAGTCAAATGGAACATCTCCGTATCACCTAGTATATGGGCAAGAACCTATCTTTCCCACTAATTTTAGATTGCAAACCCTTCATTTTATGAAGGAATATATTGGAACAAATAATCAACTTGAAACCAAATTAATGCATTTAATGCATCTTGATGAAAAAAGAGAGGAAGCCATGCTTCATTTTAGAAAACATCAAGATGTAGTAAAAATATGGTTTGACAAGAGGTCTACACTTAAAAATTTCAAAATTGTAGATCTTGTTTTTTTGTGGGATAAAGCACATGAAAATAAAGGGGAGCATGACAAGTTTGATTGTTTGTGGTTGGGTCCGTATCAATTTTCTAAAATCCTAGGTAAAAATAGTTTCAGACTAAAAACCTTGGATGGAAAAGATTTGTCTTTGTCTGTCAATGGGCTGCATCTAAAGCACTATTTCAAACCCTGAAAGGTGTGCAGGTGTGTATTATATGTATATATTCTTGGTGTTTTGGTTTTGGTTTTTATTTTTGTTATTTGTGTTGTTGATTCATTTTTGTGTGTTGTTTATTATTGGTTTGGTCTAGGCTAGATTTTGGTTCTCTAGTTTCTTTGGTGGGTCAAGGTTGTTCCTTGGGTTCGAGGTAATGTTGCGCGGTTGCTAACTGATGGCCTCTGGCCCATTTTTTGTGTTCTCTGGTTTAGTAGGATGGAATATCTAATCTGAAAATAGGTGAACTGGATGAAAGGGGATGAATTATTGTGTGATTATGCCTAGTTATGGGGGACCAAGATGGTGGAGAGTGAAGCAATGAAATATCTCACTGAAGCTCCACATGTAGCTCACATCTATTAAGAGTATTTTGAAAATACAAAAGGGTGAAATCATCTTGATTTGCAAAACAAAGCTATTTTTGTAATATGCTCGAGTTCAGTTATCTCAGATAGATTTACAAAGTTCTCTAAAAAAAAGGAGAATATAAGCAATGCAAAGATTGATCAAATTTGTCACCAAGTTTAAGACAATCTCCATTGGGGCTATAGATGCTTGATTGGCAGTGGGGCTCTGTCTGAACAATGCTTTATATAAATAAAAAAAGAGAGATGAGCATCGAAAAGCTTGATCAAATTAGTCACCTAGTTTAAGATAATCTCCACCGGGGCTATAGATGCCTGACTGGAAATGGGGCTCTATCTGAACAAATTATGTTCAAGAGACTTTGCAAAATATTATTCAAAGCAGAACATCATGGACAATATTTTTTATAGCTTAATTGCAAATCAAGTGAAGGAATCCAAATGGTTTTTGAGAATACAGAATGAATCACTTTTGCACACACTCAGCAAAAGAAGATGTATTAGTTGTTCTCATTTCAAAGCTACTTACCCCTATCTTCTTGGAACATCACTAAATAATGTTTGTTTCACTAACATTTTTATGTTCTCGTTTCAGGTTGGGTTCTTCACCCGAAATGCTCAGGAGCATTTCCCAACAGAGTAACCATTTGTTGTGATTGTCGTACAACTCGCCCCAAAAATGGGAACCCACCTTTTAATGTTTGTGTTTGGGTGCTTTTGTTTCATTTTGAATGTCCTGTAGGTTGCCTGGTGTTAGATTGTAGTTGTTTATTGATTTGTTATTTGCAAAATTTGTCGATGATTTTTATCGTCAAAAAGTTGTTGGCAATTTTTTTTAGTCAGTTTTCTATCGACGATTTTTATCGTCATTTTTCTGTCGATGATTTTTATCGTCATCTTTCTTGTTGATGATTTTTTATCATCATTTTTTGTCGATGATTTTTATCGTCATTTTTGTGTCAATGAGTTTTTCGTCGGTTTTGTTGTTAGCTATTTTATCGTTAAAATGTTGTGTTTTTGACCTTTATGTGTGTCATATATATATAAATAAGTGATTATAATAAATATGTGTTATTATAATCATTTAATAATTAAAAAATAAAATACTATATATTATTATATATATATTATATATAATAATACTATATATTAATAAAAATAAATAAAATAACATGTATCTCATATACACAATAAAGTGAATCATGATAAGTTCAAAAAAGGGACCTTGTGGTACTTTGTTTAAGTTTTAAAATTCTAATTATTTTAAAATGCAAAGTTAATATTTCTTTTAGAATATGAAGCTAAAGCGTTGTTCATGCTTGCAGGTTAATCAAGGCTAAAGTAAGATGGACTCGACAGAGGATGTCACTCACGTGGGTGGTTGTTTGAAGACACTACGGGACCCACATGACATGCCTCAAAATTGTGATTCACACATGGCATCAAAAACTAGTAGTGGGACGTGCCAGCCAATGGGGACCTCTAAAGTAGGTCCATGGTGGTCAAACGATAGTATTCAGAGAAAACCATAACACATCCCACGTTAGCATGGAACGAGTATGAAACACGTTAGCATGGAACGAGTATGAAACACGTAGTGGACAGACTTCAACAGGGCATCGAAAGTTTTGGATGGCAACCAGAGGAAAGACGAATACCTATTGCGGTAGCTTATTCTCACCTAATGCCAACCAGAGGAACGCTAAGGTAGCAGATGACTATGCGGATCCCGTAATGTCCGTAAACCCTAAAATAGCATGATAAATTGCCTTTAAAGAGCTAGGGGTTGTTTTTTTTTGAGGCATGGAGAATGTTTGTCTCGACTGCCAAGCTTGGATGTATGCAATGGACAGAGAGGAGGAGCTCAATGGTGGTGCGGAGCCATGGGTGGATACTATCGCATAAAGGCGTCGATAGTGTCGCTGTCACGAGTCGAACCATGATCGAGAAGATGCAGGAGGGCGATCGTTTTAAAAAAAAATTCAACGCCTGATGACGATCGGAACTGGTTCGGGCCCTGCAAGCGTCGCCCGAGGGCTGAAGATCAAAGCTAGGTGTGGTTTCGATATATTAATATTACCAAAATTTTGATATTGCATAAGGTTTTTGGCCTCTCCTTTGGGTTTTATTTATTCGAATCATTGTAGAAATGTTTGCCAGGGCCTTACATTGTTTGATTACTACACTATAATAAAGTCCTCACCATGGCCAAAGGGAAAAATAGAAATAAAAACCTTTATTATAATAAATATATAATAAGGGACATTTTTTTATATAAGGGTAATCATAAAAAAAGAAAAAAAAAAATTTAAGTTTTCTCTTGTATTTAATATCATAACATTAAAGGGAGGTACAAGGGAATGGATATTGTGTAAAGTTTTGGATATTATGATATTAAAAGGAGTTATAAGGGTAAGGAAATATTTGAAGATGCCATGAAAATAAAAGGTAAAAAAACAAAAAAAAATATTAAAGTTTTCTCTTGTATTTAATATCATAACATTAAAGGGAGGTACAAGGGAATGGATATTGTGTAAAGTTTTGGATATTATGATATTAAAAGGAGTTATAAGGGTAAGGAAATATTTGAAGATGCCATGAAAATAAAAGGACAAATTGGGAATATTAAAAACCAAGGAACAAACCGGATTTTTATTTAAGCTTTTGAAATTTCGAGAAGAAGGGTTGGAAATTTTCATAAAAAAGACAATTTTTTGAAAACAAATGCATATATTTTGGAAGGCATACACTTTGTGATCAAAAGTAGAGGGTTATTGTGTTTATTGTTTATTCTTTTAATGCATCTTGTTTTAATTTGCACCTACGTATTTAATGCCTTTAGGGGGTTATACTAGACGAAGATTAAAATTGATGCAAACATTATTGAGTCCTTTGAGTATTGCACTTGATCTAATCCAATTGTGTTTTATGCAGGTTTGCTTAGATTTTGTTACCTTCAGAGTTGTCTCATAATCTGTGGTTTTGCAAGGCAGGAGAGTGTGCTACCAGAATTTATATGCATGTTTTTCCAGCTTTGGTGTAAATAGATTAAATTTATTTTATGTAACTTGTTTATTCTATTTTGCGGAAAGTCATTTTTTTCTATTGCTTTCTATTTTGGTCCATTTTCCAGAATTTCAGTTTTTTCATTCTGGTCATTTTCTAGGATTTCTGCATTTTGCTTTCAGTTCTTTCCATTCTGGTCATTTTTCAGAATTTTTGCATCTTATTTTAGTTATTTCCATTCTGGTCCTTATCCAGAATTTCTATAAATTTTCTTTTAGTTTATTTGCATTTTGGTCCTAATCTAGAATTTCTGCACCTCCAAATTGTACCCAAACTTTTTCGTCTTTCAAATCTAATTTTTTAGATAAAATCAACCTTAGGAGGGAGGGTACTAACGCCTACTTCACATTAATGGTAGATAATGCAAATGAATTTTGACTTACTAACTGGCTAACATGTTCAAAGTCTAACTCAGCTTTTAGTAGAATGCCCATAATGAAGATAAAATGAATCTACTAACTGTAAAATGAATCTCACATTAAAGGCATGGAGTTTAAAATAAAGTGGACTATTCCACACACTTGCATTTTTACACCTTTAATTTGAAGATAAAATGGGCTTGCTAATTGGGATTCAGGGTAAGACAGATTAATGTCAAGAACATTAAAAGGAACCACTTTCACATGAGCAAAATTCACATTCACTTTTAGGATTAAAGAGGGATAATCACTAATAATGTATGAATTATACCACCAAGGCCCCTTGTTAACTGTCACTTGCATATTATTGAGTTGATTCTAGCATATATTGTTTCTAATGATCATTGATTTTATATATATGTGCGGAATGTTTATCTAATAGAACCTTGGAGAAATTCATGTTTGCATTTAATTTCTTTGCAAGAGGGAGTTTTCAATTTAATACTCTGATTGTAGTGACTATTTTGCAATAGGGTAAAATATTCACTCAACACCCCTCAAGTGGGCCAAGGTCTTGGTGAAAAGACACATTAGGCAAGCTACCTTGTTGATCTAGTTGGAAATGATCCATGAACCTTTGTGGTGGATTGGAAGTGTTTGCTCGTGTTTGAGCTTTGTTGCGTGTTACAACCATAAGCTAGGTAAATAGAGTACACTTTCCAAACTACACAAACAAAGAAAGCAAAGCAACCAAGAAATATGGTTTTAATATTAACATTGTTGTTCTTTGTGGAATATTTTCTTTTATTTTTATTTTCTTTTGTATTTTTGGTGTGTTTTTTGAAATCATATTCCTAAAATGACTAGGGTAGATGGAATAAATGCTATAGAAAAGGGTATTTTGTGCATAATCCCTATCAAGTAATGTGACACAAATGATCAAGATAGCTTCCTATGATTATAGATAGATGATAGGTGTATTTATAGGAATAATAAAATATGCCCCTAAGAATGGGTCATGCTATCTAAATCTCACTACTTGCCCAGCAAAGCTTTTGCTTCATCCTTGGGTAAGCTAGGATAAGAACGATAGCTACGTTCCACTAATTTTTAAGGCCCACAGTTAGAGGACAACCACTTTGGGATGTAAAAAAGAGTAGGGGGCTTCTTATGATGAAGTTCAAAAAACCACTTGTGGGGGCTACTATGGATTTTAGGGTGCTAATCCACGATGGGAGGTGAAGGCCCATGTTGATATCGGTAGTTGGTGATGAAATATAGCCTACTAATATTTAAATGTAGCGCGAGTGTGTGATTCAATTTTATTGCAAGAACTAAAATAAGGAGCACACAATGACCTAAATTATTATCCTCAAATGTAATATTCTCCTTAAATGATTATCTATCTTTTAATAAGCAACAATGTAGAGAAAACCAAATAACATACAAAGACCATCTTGTACTAAGATAGTTACATATAGGAGACCATATCGACTAGATACGATCATGGTCTAAAAATTTAACACTAAAAATAATGCATGCAACTACATTTTTTTTTAAATTTGTTTTTGCTCTTTTACCTTTAAGAACCTAAAAAACCAAAAAGAAAAGAAAAAGAATAGGATCCTAATCGTGATAGCTATGCAAAATTTGTTGTTGAAGAAATCATCTTGGTTAGATATGGTTTCAAAACTAGGACTATCTTAGGTAGAGAGGGTTAACCCTACAACCTACAATCACAAGAATATCCAAATATTAGGCAATATTGTAGATATAACAAACAACAATATGTTGAAAAAGGGGGACTAGATCTCACCATGATTGCCATTTGAAGGGTGCAAATTTACACCATACAATGAACATAAATGCTAAAGAGATAAAAAGTAGATATTATATATATATATATATATATATATATATTTCAGCACAAATTGGCATTATAAGAGAATCCTCTTGAGAGAATTTTACAAATGATACAAAGACTAGAAAGGGATACGATTCCCCTTTTCTCAACAAAGAATGTCTCTTGGTGCAATCTAGATCTTTCCATGTAAACACATCATTTGGGGAATAGGTTTTATTATGACCACCGTGTAGGGTTAGATATGGAGTCTTTCACTGCCTTCAAGTCTTATCACCTGCACACAAAGGGAACAACAATGGATCGATAAAATACACAGGGTCCATTGAAGTTGAACCCATATTAGATTTAGAAATATGTAACAATACATAAAACAACTAAATGCATAAAATACCAAAGATATAAGCTAAAATATAAAAGAAAACTTATCACCTAATCGATTGATTGTGACCATATTTGTTCAAGATGATTTCAATCTATAGATCATCTCGGGATGAGATAATCACTATCGTGGGTCTGCACCTCAATGTAACTAAGTCCAGGTAGAGTTTAGGGTAAAGCATGAGGGTTTTGATGATCGATTTCATGTAGAAGGGTGATGATATGGGCATCAAATACCAATGATATAGTAAGGAGGGCTTACTCGAGAGAAATTTTAGGTTTGATTTCAAATCCTAGGTGGTGATATGCCAATATTTTTATTTGCAGTAAGAGGACCTGGTGGATTCTTGACAACACTTCATCACATGAAATTCATTTGTTTTCTCTATCTTTTGCAGGGGAGGGGAACACCAATTTATAAGTGTATTTGTGGGAGGAAGGTGAGGGAAAGAAGACAATTTGGGGTAGCTTGAATTGCTACTAGTAGGTGATTGTAGGTGATTAGTACTTGAAAGTTTACTGCCAGTAGGTGATTAATATTTGTGCAAAGTTAGACATGATATTTTGGCTTGCACACAAGGGTTGACAGGCAGTTTACCTAGCTCTAATTTTGATTTTTATTTTTTTGTAGGATCATCTCAAGTCGAGATGGTGGAAAACACGTGACTATCTTGGGTCGAGATGATTGTGCCAAAGTAAAGATTTTTTTAGAAGATTACCTATATTGGAGAAATCCATGAATTTAGCCTTGAAGTTAATAAAAGTGGATTGCATGGGTTGGAAAGGAGGATTTTTGAGAGTCTCCTTGAGATAATGCATTTTAGGTGTCTACAAATACGAGAGCCAAAAACATCACAAAATAGTTGTACAATCTCTTTAACTGTTTCCATTGCATGCTAAATATTTTGAAGAAAAAGAAGATAATTATCAATAAAATATGAGTTAAGAGCATATTTATCCCTAAGAATATTAATACCTTGAATGAGACTATTATATTGTGTTACTATACCGCTTAAATATTTAATATCTCCAACAACACTTTAACATTGAACTATTAGTAACAACATCCAAACAATAATAATTCAGATTCAAATGCCACGAATAATATGCAATCAATTACGATGAGCAAAATGTAAATATAAAATCTAGAAATGAATAAATGAAATAGCAAATCCATAGCCAATCAAAGAGGGCAAAGTATCATAGCCTTGTTAAGAGGGTAAAGTATCATACATGCAAGAACCAACTTAAATCTAAATTATTTTATGATCCAAACTAATAAGATATTCTTCCTATTTATAAATGAAATCAATAACCTAACCCTAATGCTTAAGAGTTGACTAACTAAATCTATGGCCTGAGATAATAATAAAAATAATTAATTGACATGTCTATAATGAGACCGTTCCATGGTTCATTCCTTCAAAAATATTTGTTCTTAAAACTAAAAAAGACTAGAAAATATTGTTAGACTCCCATGTAGCATATTATTCTAGAAGGTTCTACCACTTGATGAGAAACTCTTGAATTTGTCAATATCAAAGATGAAAACTAGACTACAAAACTACTTCAAGTTGAAGAGTGATTCAACCTTATTCATTGAGTAATGGAAGCTTTATCATGGGCTCCACCTTTTGTCCAATAACCTATTTGAGACAGGATACATGAAAAATTATATGGATACGGGAAGATGGTGGAAGCTCCAACTAGTATGCTACTTCACCAATGTGACGAACCACTTTCTAAGGACCATGAAATTGAGGATCCAACTTTTGACTAGACTTGGTATTTAAGGACAATTGCTTGTAAGGTTGTATGCATAAAAAGACTATCTCTTATATTAAATTGTCATTAAGAACATTGTGAATCATGTTGTTGCTTCACACGGTTTTGATGCTAGGTCAAATTATCCTTAAGAATCTGAAGCATGATTCATCGTTGTTTTAACAAATCATCTACTTAGGTAAATTTAGATGATCCTAGAACATAGTCTATGATTCATGGAGGTTTTTGATCATACACTGCTTCAAATAGGAATATCTTAAGGAGGAAATGATGAGAAGTATTGTACCACCATTTTGCTAACGAAAGAAACTGGACCCAATGATATTTCTTGTCTTGAGCAAAAAAATGAAGGTAAGTACCTAGACATTTATTAAATTTTTTTGTTTGACCATTAGACTAAGCGTGATATGAGAAGGACATATTCAACTTGGTACCACTAATATGAAATAATTCCTTCCAAAAATTTCTAGTGAAGATAGGATCATAGTCACTCACAATGGTTTTAGGCATACCGTGTGACCTAAAAACATAATAAAGAAATACCTTGACCACCTCACTTGCCGAATAGGTATGTTGTAATGCAAACAATTAGCATACTTGGAAAGGTGATCTACTACCACAAAGATAATTATTTTTTCCTTTGATTGGGAAGGCCCTCAATAAAATCCATGAATATGTGTTCCCATTGGCGCTTAGGGATAGGGAAGGGTTACAATAATCTAGGAGATTTATCTATTTTCCATTTGTTACATTGACATACCTCACACTTAGACACAAACGTCTTGGCATTTGATTTTAATCCTTTCCAAGAAAATTATTGCTTCACTTGTTGGTATGTTTCCAAGAATATTGAGTGCCTCGTTAAAGGATATGCATGCAATTATTCAAGAATATTTGACTTAATAGTCAAAGATTGAGGATGATAAATGCAATTTCTTTTGTGAAGCACTCCATTAGAGCATGGGAAGCAAGAATGCAATGATGATCTTATTTTCATATTTTAAATGATCTGAGCAGTCTCTAAATTAGAAATCTAATATTCACAAAGTTGAGAAATCCATTGTGGACAAGGGCTATAGATGGCATTGCTAGCCACATCGTCCTTGTATTTGTAAGATAAGGCATTAGCCACCATATTTTCCTTACCTTTATTATATTCAATGATAAAATAATAACCCAAGAGTTTGGTCATCTATTTATTTTGTTCAAGGTATGAGAGACATTTTAAGATATAATTTAGGCTACTATGGTCAGTATTAACAATAAAATGACTACTAAAAAAAAAACCTTCATTTCTCTTTTTAATGTAAAACAACTAGCATATCCTTCTCAGAGGTGGACCATCCCAGATTCTTGCCCAAATGTTACTTACTTTCAAAGGCTAATGGGTGACCATCTTGCATTAAAACAACTCCAATACCTATGCTAGAAGCATCATACTCAATGATAAAAAACTTGCTAAAATAAAGAATGGCCAAGACTAGACTGGAACACAACTTATTTGAGGGCTTGAAAGGCCTTGGAAGTAGCTTCAGTCCAAAAAAAAAAAATCATTTTTGGTGAGGATAGTGAGAGGAACAATAATTTTTCCATAGTTGTGGATAAGTTTTCTATAATAACCTGTGAGTTCTAGAAATCCATGGAATTTTTAAAGGGATTTGGGCAAGGGCCAATCTTAAATAGATTTTATTTTATTAGGATCTACCTTGAATCCTTCATGAGATGCTATATTATTCACATATTCTACCTCTTAGACCCTAAATGCACATTTAGATCTTTTAACAAAGAGTTTTTCCTTTTGTAATAGATGAAGAACTTTGTCAATATGAACTAGATGATCCTCCCAAGATTTTTTGTAAATTAAAATATCATCAAAGAAAACTAAGAAAAATTTCCAGAGAAAAGGATGAGAGACATGGTTCATGAGATATTGAAAAGTGAAAGGAGCATTAGTGAGTCCAAAAAGGCATGAAGATGACAAGAGTATGATTTAGTGAAGTATCTAGCACCATGCAATTAATCCAGAAGATCATCTATAATAGGGATAGCAAACTTATCTTTATAGTGATCTTGTTAAGAGGATGAAAATTAGGACACATGCACCATGAGTTATCCTTACATTGTACCATCACCATAAGAGAGGAATATGGACTAATGCTTGGATGAATGATTCCATCCTCAATATTTCTTGGATCAACTTCTCGATTTACAAATTTTGTGGTTGGGGGAGCGATAAGGACGCATATTAGGAGGTTGGATTCTTGGAATTAGATGGATGCATGATCATATGTGTGCTCAGGAGGTAGAACCATTGGCTCTCTAAATACCTTCTCATAATAATCCATAATACTTTGGAGATCCAACATAAGAGCTGGATCTGATAATTGAACCTCTATGCACTTGACTTGGGTAAAGAATCTAAGAATGCTCTTATTCAATATATTTTTCATGTGATGGGAACTAACTACCTTGGAGGGAGGGGATTGAATTCCTTAGAGATAAATGACCCTTCCATTATATTTCCACTTGACATATAATTTTTTTAGATTAATAGTTACATCACTGAGTTGAGATAACCATTGTGCTCCTAAGATAACATCTAACTTCCCAAGTTTATAGCAAAGAGATTGCCCATCCAAGTATAATCTCCCATTTGGATGTTAAAATTAGTCATTTGACCTACACAGTAAGAAGTATCCCCATTTATAATTAAGACTTGAAAATTATCTTGATTTAAAGTATTGATATACAAACCCAAGGATTTTGATGTCTTACTATTTATAAAGTTATGTGGGCTACCCAAATTAACCAACACATTGACACATTGTTGTTTGATAAATATCTATATCTTGATAGTGTGGTGAATTTAGATATCCATAAGTGTATGAGTAGATAGAGTCACCATATCATTCTCTTGTTCTAATTCATCCACTTCTATTAGTTGTTGTCCTAGTTTTATTGATTTCTTATCCTATAATGAATCTTCATCCTCAGAAACTGATGTCTCTATATTCCAAGAGAAATTTATGACATTATTCACAAGCCTAATCTTGAGGATGATGTGAATGAAATTTAAAATAAAAAATCATGTGGAACGCTTAAAATTGTAATAAGGATGATGAGAGTTAGAATCACATCTATATGAAGGACCAAATTCTTGGAGCTTTTATTCTATTGCTAGGACTATATGTTGTGCATCATAAAAGAGTATAAGAATGATGCATGCTGAATTTATTTTAAATTTATCCTTAATGCTATAGGAAAATGCAAAGACCACCACTCCTGGACTCAATTGATGGGTGTAGGTGAGGAGACTTGTAAAATCAGAGCAATAGTCTTCTATTGTTCATGTTTAATTAGATTGCATAAGATATGCCATATATGATGTGGAAGGTCCCTTGTTAAATATTTGAAGAAATCATTATTGGACATCATGCCATAAAATAGGGCCACCATGTTTGTAAATTTATGATAACAACCATTAATAATCTTGGATACACAACTTAGAAGTTGCTAATGTGATATGACTCATTTCAAGAATATGGTACAAATGGATAAGACCTTCCATTTTGTCCAACCATCCTCAAGGGTTGACACCTTCAAAGGTGGGAATGCCAATGCAAGGAAACTTAACATCATGAGGCCATTCTAAGAAATTAAAAGCACTACCTGTTGAGGAGTCTAGATTAGAGGTAAAACCTAGGTCATAAGAGCTAAAATCTAGAGGATGATAACAAGGTGGTTGTTGTGGAAGAACATTAGTATTTTGTGCTTGATGAATGATCAAAGTTTGGGGTCCAACCATTTGTTATGATCCTTGGATAAGAGGAGGTATAGTAGTGGATGGAATTAGGATTATTTGAATTTTATTCAAGGTTTCGGTTTGATTATTCAAGATGTTGATAATGGAAGCAACCACTTGTTCTTGTTGTGAAATATATTGATGCAAACCAAGGTCAATATTAGTATGAATATGAATATGAATTGGAGGGGTATAAGGGGCAGGGCTAGTGGAAGGAGGAGAAGAATAAAATAAAATATGAGAGATGGGTTTCTATAGGCATCCAATGGTATCGCTTCATATTACAAACTGATACAATAAATCATTGGTTGGGGGTATTTATTGTAGGTATATAATCCATAGAATATAAATAAATATTACATTAACCTAGACTAACATAAGTTTCAAGGTTAATCAAAATACTAAATCCTTAATAAATATTTATTTAAGGTTAACCATCCAATTGGTTTAACTAGTCATGTTAGGGGTGTATACATCAATATTTCCCATAGGCTTCCATAGATAATGATCATAGGATTACATAAGAAATTCCTAAAGGACTACATCAATAATACCTATATGACTATATCATGATCTATAAAAATTGTCCAATAAGGTCAAAATTACCATCTTTAGCAGAACATATCATACTAACATCCACTATAAATGGTTCCTCAATGAGGTCAAATATTTCCTTTACTTTTTCACCATATGTTGCTCTAGTTACTAGAAATGATCATATTGTTATATGGGGATAGGCAATTACAATGTGGTCATAACCAAACTAAAGAGAATCCTTGTCAAGTTGCTTCCAATTTCTAGCTATAGATTCCAATTCAGATTTAATCTAACATCAATCTAATTTCTCCATAAATTATACACTAAATAGTTTTGTTGTTACTACTATATAAACAACATTGGTTGTTGAGAGGATTAGATATGGGTTTTGTCTAAGCCTTCAATGATCAAATTTTAATATATTTCTCTTGAATTCCATACATAGCCCACTATAATTCTCAATTTTTAGCCAACGAATATTCTTTTGGAGTTTATATAAGCAACTACATTTGCTTTTTTTGTTTTGTTTACTTTTCCTTATATATATTTTTATATATTAATAATTACAAATTTATGTCACGAACTAGCCACTATGTGGCATTTGTTTCTAATTAAACTAATTAATAAGGGACATTTACACAAGATACAAAATGATTGAACATGATAAATGTATTGTTAATGACTAAACAAAATAATAGGATGTATCCTTAACAAATATGAAACTAAATATAAAATAAATAATGGTATACCAAATAAAAGAGATGAGTTTTTATAATTGAAGCACCTAAATACAAATATCCACATAAGATAAAACAATTATTGAATATGATACATCCATATTCAATAAGATAAAAACAACCATATATTTTGTTTAAAGGAAATCCATTAGAGGTACTAGCATAATTTAAATACCTTCTATTAGATTTTAAAAGCAAACTTAATTGGGAACATATAGAATAAAATATATATAGGTAGGATGGAAGGCACATTACTCATTATAAAATAGGGGCACCAAAGAAGTAGAGTTGTGCGATTGAAAAACCATTAGAGTCCTTTTTGGGTTACTTATTTATGTGGTGCTATATGGGTGTTAGGTGTGGACTAGCAATACATCAAATTTCAAATGGAGAGAAAAAGAAAGAATTCCAAAGTGGATGATTACAAATAATTCTATAATTGAAGCATTAGGTCCATATGAGGTTTTATAGAGATTTTTCCACTAGAAGAAAAAGCTACGGTGAGACCATTAGGGTACCTAATAAAAATAGAAAGAATGAAAGATTGCAAGTTGATAAAATATGTCCCAAAATCCAAAAAGGAAATTAAATAATAAGGGAAAAATTTACACTTGTCATGTGAACTACAAATTTACGATGGAAAAATAATATTACATCAACAAGCTTAATTAAAATTGTATCGAAAGAAATACATAGATGCAAAAATAAAATGGAAGGAAAAAATACTTATAGCCCAACTAAGATCCAATTCACACCAACTCAAATATGAAACTAGGAGATGGATAAGACCTCAAGAGGCATAGTCAAAATGGATATGTATATTTTGTATAGAAGGTATTATAGAGATCAAAGACTAATATTTCATGGAATTTGAAACCTACAAGGATATCAAGAATGTATATAAGGACACTTTCAAATTGAACTCAATGATGAATTTTTTTGAAGAATTAAGAATAGAAAAAATAAGGAAATTCTTAGAAAAATTAATATTAGAAGAAACACGTTCCAAAACATTATAAAAATATTTAGAGCTTTTTTTACTTTGTTGAATAGTTCTTTTATAAAAATTATAAACAATAATACTAATATTTTTTTTTCTTGGATAGTGCTAAGACTTTGATACTTTGAATAGGAGGTCCAAGATTCAAATCCAAAAGGGGATAGGATTGTACACCATAATCCATATTGTATTAAAGCTTCTATTCACATATACTACTTTGATTTTGTGGATGTAATTAAAATCATTTCACTTCATTTATTTTTTATTATTAATTAATAACTTAATAAGATGTGTACCTACTAAGTTAAAATATAATTGATAAACAAATATGGAAATAGAAAATATGAATGGGTTTTAAAAGATATCTCTACAAGATGGAAAATAGTTGAATATGATACATTTTTATTTGAAAAAATTAATAGGATGTATTTGTATCACATTTAATTTAATGATGAAAAAATATGCTATGCTTGTTAAAAGAGAAATATTTTTTTTCACTAAAATAACTAATAAAGTACATCTTTAGATGATGCAAAATTTGAATACGATTCATTCATTAATTAAAATAACAAGATGTATCTATATCATATTTAATTTAATGACAAAAGTAGAACATGTATTAAAGTGGAACAAAAATCCATCAGGAAAGAAATTTCATCATAGGGACATGCCATTGGAAACAACTTGTATAAGATAAAATGTAGTTGATGCATTCATTAAAATAAAATAATAGGATGTATACATAGAAATAAAAAATAATAAGATGTACCCATAGAAATATAAAATCAAATGAACAAATAATATGGTATACTCAATACAAAAATAAAGATTTTTTTTTGTTGAACTAATAAGGGACATCTAAGTGATAATATAAAAAAAGGTAAATTAGTTGCTATTAAGTAAACAAATTAATATGATGAATCTATATCATATATAAATTAAAATTATAAGAGAATATTATATACCTAATATAAGAGATAAAATGATGGATTGTTTCAAACTAAATTAACTAACAAATACTCATGTAGAAGATACAATGTTATGAAAATATAATAATATTTATTTTTTTGTTTGTTGAAAAGTGTCTTGTATTACTGAAAAAAATAATATAAAATTGAGAATCGAACCAAAACCTTCAATAGGGATCTAGGGCTTAAACAAGAGAACCTAAACTTAAAACAAAGCAAGAAGATCTAAACCCTAACAAAAATGCACAAACCACTAGATAAAACTTCCAAGTAAACTGACAAATTATTGATAACAAAGAAAAACTCTACATATCACAACTTTTGCACACACCTTATACCTAGACCTAAAATAAATTATGTGCAACCTACGAGAGTTTGGGTCCTTCAAAATACCAATATTACTCTCGAGGCCATTTATAGAGAGATTCAAGTTTATCGCAGTCCTATGTAAGAGGCTCCAAAGCCCTAAAGCTATTATATCAAGGGTTCCCCAACTAAGTATTGGAGA
Source organism: Wollemia nobilis (assembly GCA_028583015.1). Lineage (NCBI taxonomy): Eukaryota > Viridiplantae > Streptophyta > Pinopsida > Araucariales > Araucariaceae > Wollemia > Wollemia nobilis. The sequence goes on along the minus strand of JAQPPZ010016710.1, from coordinate 6,242,511 downwards.
GATGGGGTTATTTCTTTGGAAAGAAAACCCCATTTCTTTTACCTACTTAAGACTGCAAGAAAGTCAAGATATCATAGGGGAAGGAGAAGGAGAGCTTTCCTTAGTGGTTGGTTTGGCACCCATATTAGCTATTATTGGGATGCAACTTAGGAGAGGTGAAGGAGCCTTAGTAACCATCATTTCTATCATTGGTGGCCCTGTACCTAGCTTTTATTTTGCCTTATTTGGAGGTTGTGGTGATGAAATACCAGCTTTATTGTTGGTTTGGAGTGCTAAGCTATAGAGACACATATGCTTTTGCACTCTTCCACCATGGTTCAACCCTCCTCTTTGGCCTGAGGGGGAGACATAGTGGGTGGGGTTGACTTTGAATTATTGTGAGTTTTAAGCAGTGAATCCTTAACCTTATGGTCCAAAGCTTGACATCTAAAGAAAGAATATCATAAATACATTTCTATGTTTAATAATATTAATAATTTTAATTGAGTTAAAGAAAAATACATATCCTTTAATTAATTAATTTTTTTGTATAAAATATAAGACAACATATTAATAAATATATATCAAATGACATCAAATGGTATTAGCTCAATCAATTAGATTATTTAATATTTAAAGAGGAGACCAAGGTTTAAATCTTGTCAAGCGATACATGGATAATATGCAAGCTTTTGTTGTAATACCACTATGTGGTGATGATGTAATACAGATGGGACTCATTTCAATTTTATATAACAAATTGAAAAAACTATATCAAAAGACATTAATTTAAATAGATTATATGATGGAATATTTAGGCTTAAATATTTCCTCATTATTGTAATGTAGTTGAGGGATTTTCTAGAGCAAGCAATGGTTTTAAGCAAATGATGATTTTTTTTGAGCAAGTGACGGATTTTTTTGGAGCAAATGATGAAGATCAAACCCTAGCATGAGGAAAAGGAAAAAAAGAAAAACATAGCAATTATTTGAAGTAGGTGGTGGATTTCAAACCCTAGTACATAGAAGAAAAAAATAATTTTTTGAAGCAAATTACATATTTTATGAAGAAGGCAGGGGAAATAAAACCCTAGTGCAAGGATGCAAGTGACAAATTTATTCTAAGGTAGGCAATAATTTTTTTGAAGCAAGTGAGGAGAGGGATGCGACACTAAGGCAAAAAGTAGGATCTATACCGTTTATATTTGGGGGATATATTAACTTCATAGATATGGTCATTTGGATAGGTAATAGACTGCACATGTTAAGGTTTTGTGGTAGAGGAATACTCTAAGACCTTGGAAGGATTTGCTGGATCGCAATGGACATGGAAGTCAACTGTTCAAATTTGGCCATTTGTTGGATCAACTTAAAAAGATCTAGGTGCTATAGAGATATTATAAAATTTTGGTTTATGGAAAGCTATGCATGTCTTGATATGTACTTTTCTCTAGTGTTTACTTTTCTAGATGAAAGTAAAAGTTGTTTTTGAAGTTGTGTATGGTTTTTTTTAATAAAAAGGTTTGGGTAGCCATTAAAGAAGAACAAGTTTTCAATTTGTTAAAACTTCATAGTACTTGTTATTCAGGTCAGTGAAAATTTGTGCAAGTTAGGATTTCATGGAAATATAAATGGAGAACAACTTTAGGATTTGATAAGCCCTGAAGCACAATCTAGGGCTTGCTCATGATTGGATGATAAAAGAAAAATTTGTACTAAAAGTCCTTCAATAATTTGCAAGAGAATTAAACATTTTTAAATATATTAAAGCTACTTCACTTTTTCCTAAAACAATAGTATGAGATGTTGCATTAAGGTGCATATGGATGTTAAATGTGTCTAAGATTTCAACTTTGGAAATGAAGGGTTCAAGGGGATACAAATAAGACAAGGAGAAATATGGATCACTACTACAACTACCATCACACCTGTCATATTTTTCACATAGCCCTTGGTTCTAGGTTGTATCACCAACAAGATGTAGTAGCTCAATAAAGGGTTTGAAGGAGGCATTTGAAGGGGGTTTATTGGCGATTTCAATACAAAAGAGAGCAATGGATAAGGAGGGGAAGTTTGAGAAGAAAATACTAGATTTTTTGCCACTAAGGATAGGGTCATCCTCATACGACATGTATCTTAAACCTAAGGTTGTAAAGACATGGGCTAAGAGAAAAAACTTTTAGAAGTTTTATTTTGACAACACTACCGTCATGGTGAGTGAAGTAGAGGGTGGAAAAGAAAATAGGATATTCTTTGTTAAGACTAGTTTTGATAATGCAAACACTAATGGAGCATCTCCCGACCTTAAGGATAATAGGATTGTGGAAGAAAACACAAAAGAATGAATTCTCCTTTAGAAAATTTTAAGAATGGGTCTGAGCTAGTGATGATTTTATAAGAGGACATGCAACTCTTGGACAAGAGTTATGATTGGGATATGTTATCTTTAGAGCAAGTTCAAAATAGGCCACAACTCTTTGATTAGGGCTACAAGGGACAACACAAGAATTTTTAAGGATAAAACCCAAAGAAGAATTCCTTATAAGCATGTAAAATGGAAACCAAGTACCTTCGAAGGAAGAGTAATAGAGAAAAACTAGTCCTAGGAGAAGATGTGAAAATGGAGAAAGTCATTGAACTCTCAGAGAAAACACTTATTGGGAGGTTCTATGGGCATGCAATTTATAAAAAATACTTGGCAGACTGGATGGCTAGGGAGTGGATGGAAGTCCTAGGCTATGCACCTAGTGTTTTACTTCTAGTAAGAGGGTGGTTTTCGTTTCAGTTCAAGATTAAGGAATATGTGGTAAAGATTTTTTTTAGAGAAATTGTTTTGGGGGTTAGATTTGTTAATTATCAAACTATGATATCCTTGTGTTGATCCTAGGACCACTCAAATACCTACTCATCATGTATGGGTAAAGTTACTAGGGTTACCATTAGAATTTTTGTCTAGAGATGTTTTCCAAGCTATAGGCAATTGTGTTGGATATTTATTGGAGGTAGACGAGAGGTAAAAATTCTCATACTTGAGGATAGTGGCCAAGATTCTTATTGATGTAAATTGGAGAGATGAATTAGTGGGGGAAATTGAGTTGAAGTACAACAAAGGTATACATGTACAAACACTAGATTATATTGGTGTGCCTTTTAGGTGTGCATACTATCATTATTATGGGTATATTGCAAGGGACTATTCTCTTAATTTTCAAGGAAGGTTTGAAATTGTAATGAAGATAGAGAGGTCTTCAAGGATGAGAATAAGATGCATTTTTACCTTCAGGCACATAACTTACAGACTGATTATAATTTTCAATGAATGTGTAAGGAACACAAGCTATAGAAATAAGGAAAAAAATAGAAAATGTAGAGAAGGTGGAGACAAACGTTTTTGTGCTAGATCAAGTGATGGTTTTAAATCATCTCAAATTAAAGTAAGTCTAGGATTCTCAGAGAAAAATTTAGATGTCATGCTCTTAGACCCATATACATGTTTTTAAAGCAAAAAATTTACAAAATCTCATTTACAATATGAGATTATAAGTAATTCTAGCCTTTTTAGTCTCTCAACTAATCACTGGCTAGACTTACTAGTCTATAAAATAAAGTCTCCATTAGAAGAAGGTCAGGGTGGAGTTGAGGGGCAAGTAGGACCCTTGAATTTCTCTTCCTTGAAGGAAGTAGATCTAGACCTTGGTTTAGACTTTGGTAAGTTTTTTAGTAATGCTTCACAAGCAAATCACTTTGAATTAGCTTCCCCAATTCATTTTGTCCATGTTCAGGAAGGTTTTGTGTCCTTTGAAACCCATAGGTATCCCCTATGATCCCTAAAAGGAAAAATAGGACTAGGGGAAGAAGGCGTTGGGGGAGGCCTTAGTAAAGATGTGGATATATGATTTTTTACTTCATTAACTAAGAATAAAATCCTTTGTGAAGTTCAATAAGGTAAGCAACAATCCTTAAAGGGGATCCTTAGAGTAGGGATGCTATGAGAAACATTTAATCAATGAAAGTAATTTTCTTTAATATCAAAGGGATAGGCAACTCTATAAAAAAATTTGCTTTATGTAGACTGGTAGAAATTCATAATCCATATATTTTGCTAATTTAATATACAAAGGGGTTATCTATGAAAGTGATGGAATATCTTAGTAAATTTCTTAAACGATGGATTTTTTGGCTCTTGATGCTATAGGGGCCTCAGGAGGAGTGGCCACTGTGTGGAAGGAAAATCAGTTTAGGCTAACCAAATTTGCATTGCTTGACTTAGGAGTAGGGAATTCATTCTTTTTAGTGGATCTTGGGAAAATAGTGATAGTGATGAACATTTATGGTCCCTATAAAGACAATATGTAGTATTGGGATAAGCTCATGGATAAAAATTTTTAGAAGCTAATATTTAAGTTTAGGAGGTGATTTAAACTTAACTCTTTCTTAGATTTAAGTGTGGGGTATTACTGTGAGAACTGATCCACTATCTAATTACTTCATCCAAAATTTTGAATCCAAGGGGTTGGTAGACCTTACACCTATAAAATTCATCTCAACTTGGAGAAAAATGAGGACAAGAGTTGATAGAATTTCTAAGACACTAGATAAATTTTTCGTAGTATAGAGTTTTGCAAATGGCACTTACAGATTAATATATTGGGTTGAATTCATAGGAGACTTTGATCACTCCCCCATCATGATTCTTATAACAAAAAAAGGAGAAAATACCACATTATCCTTCTAAATTTAATTTTTGGTGGTTAAAAGAAGATGACTTTGTAACTCTAGTCAAATAAAAATGGGTGAATTTTGATCCTAGTCTAAGAGAATATGCTAGTATTCAATTTATAGCAAATATAAAAAATGTTAAGGCAGCACTGGTTTAGTGGACCTATTAAATTTTTTTTATGGATAAGCAAAAACTGAGGGAGATTGAGGAGGATCTTACAGTATTTCTAGCATATGACTTTGAAAAATAATTAGATGAGGAAATAAGGCTTAAGTAGAAAATTTTAGAACAATATAAGAGAATATTGTTGGTAGAGAGAGAAGCATAGTGCAGGCTCAAAAGTAGAGCACTATGTATGTCAAGTGGGTATGAGAACACTAATTTTTCATAGCTTCGCAAATCGCAAAAAATAACAAAATACAACATGGGAGCTACAAGGACGAGAGAGAAGTAAAGTCTCCTCCTTTAAAGGAATAGAAGACATAGGAGTAAGGCATTTTGATCAACTACAAAAGGATCCTTGTCAAGTTAATATAGCTAAAATAGTTAGAATAATTTCTCTCTTTTCCAAATTTATAGATGAGGAATCCAATGGTGAGTTGATTAAGGAATTCTTAAAGGAATATCTCAAAGCTGTTTTAACCTCCTTCCAAAAATATAAGAGTCCAAGACCTATTGGTTGAACTGTGGAATTATTTCTTGGTCTCTATGACCTTTTGGAGTTTGATCTACTCAAGGTTGTGTAAAAGTCTAGGAAAACATAAAGGGTAAATGTATTCTTCAACTCTATCTTCATTGCTCTTATTCCAAAAAAGGACAATCTGTATTCCTTTGATGATTTAAGGCCCATTTCTTTGTGTTACTATGTGTATAAAATCATAGCAAAAATAATTTCATCAAGAATTAAAAGGTTTCTCTCTACTTCTATATCTATTAAGCAAATTGATTTCTTGCATGGTAGAAAAATTCATGAAGCAATTGGTGGTACTCAATAAAGCCTTCATACCATAAAATTGAAGAAACTACCAACAATGGTGATGAAGTTGGATCTCTTCAAGGCTTTCGACAGATGTTGGATTTTGAAGCTAAATACTAAAGATAATAAAACTTCAAGATATAAAATAAAGTTGCAATATGAAACATAAGATAATGGCAATATTATAAAAGTATAAAACTCATAAATAACTTCAACAATAACTCATATAATTGCCATTAACAAATGCTCATGAAAATTGTATCTCCATTGAATAAAGATCTCAAGTACCCATACTTACAAACACTCTCATCCATAATATATGTGTTGCTCTACATACACACACACACACATAGATACATATATAATGGAATGTGACTCTTCATATGGTGGATCATTTGGTCTTCACTCTTCTAGAGACTCTTCATATTCCTATTCTATGGACTCATGTGCACATTTACAATACCAAAATACTTTGCACACTTGTGCATTTATTACGTTGCATAAAATAAATACTCACACTCTAATCTAAGATACTCACCTAATCTAAGAACGTACCCAAGGTGGTATATTAGCATATACCAACTAATGTAATATATTTCAACACCCCCTGTATTACATTATTTGGTTATTGAAGACTTTAGTCTTCAATATGGATCTTCATCTTGATTCTTCAATTTACCTCCCATAGATTAAAAATTGGATGTATTATGTAGATTGTCTTTTTTAGATTCTGATTTAGTCTTCATCTTATTTTGCATGAATTGGTATCTTTTCTTGTTTCTCTTTCTTCTTCATTTTTTTACTTTTACCAGTGAAATATCTTCAATGCGATGGGTTAGTAGATCATCACAATAAGAATAACCAGGATTCAAAGATTCATTACTATTGTTATTTTATTTCTTTTGTTTCACTCCTTGAAAGAACTCAAAAGTGATTAATAAAAAATAAACCATAAAATACTCTTCTTATGAAAGAACAATTATATTTAAGAATTCCACCAAGTCTTGAATAGTGTTTCCTGAAGATATCCAATTAGTGTCATAAAATTCTCTTCCTTTGCTTCCTTCAAAAATAAAGAGAATATTTATTTCAAATTTGTAGACAAGTATTTGAATCTATCAAAGGTATCTATTAGATTTTGTGAATAAAATCTAAGTTCATGAAATAACTCTTCAATATTTTCACTACATGCATTCCTAATTATTTCATCCATCTTGTTTTAAACCTTTCAATTTTTTGACCTTTGTAGTTTACTTCCTTATGACTCCCTAGTTTTGAATGATAGACTAAGGAAAATATTTCAATTTTTAATCTTTAAAATTGTCAACCTTTTATCTCCCTAATCTAAAAAATACAATTTATTTCAATTCTAAATTTCTCAATCCTATGTTGGTGTTGAATTCCTTATAACTCAAAACTTAGAAATTCCATAAAAGAATATATGCAAATTTTAAATTTCTAATTTGATGTAAAAAACCTTATTTCTCCAATCTCATCAGATTGTAAATATTTCAAATTGGTTTGACAATATCCTAATTGGTGCTCCTCCTTTTTTGTTGTATGTATGAAGATCTTTGCAATACTTTGGCCTACCTTGGAAAGAAAACTTTATCTCTCCTATATGATTGGTCAAATAAACTCCAACCTTATAAAATATGCTCAAAATAATTCTTTACCTCTGTTGTTTGTATTTGGAATGCAGATCTATTTCCAGTCAACTCCTTTGTTGCATATAACTTGAATGGATTTAATTAAGCCAAATGGTGTAATTCATCCTACTTGCACTCAAATTTCCATTAATGTGCTTCCTTGTACACTCTTCTATTTTCAGTGCTCTTTGAAATCTACCTTATGTTTTAATTACTTCAATGTTGTTGACCTTCCACTTCTCATGTACCACTTGGCACTAAGACTCTTCTATTGCTCCCAATTTGCTTTCCTTATTCTCCTCATGCGCTTATAACATAACTCTACCTAGTTTTATGAATGTATGACACAGTGAGTGTTACACTTTACAAGTGTCTCTCCTCCAACAAGATTTCAAACGTCTCCATTGGTCTTGGTGCTATCTTCCACTCAAAATTTTCCCTAGCTCATCCTTTCAATGCTTTGTCTTCTCCACACACATCACTTTAGTATATTTTACATGAAACACTTTCTCCAAACTTTGACACTTGGATTTTACCCTAATTTTCTAATTCTCTATCTCCTCTATGTATGTTCCTTAACTATATTCTGCTAAAACATCTCAGTTACATTTTTTTGGGCTCCTTGGATGAAATTATGGTGTTGGACCTTCAACTTGATAGCTTTCCTTCACGTTTCTAGTGGTGGCTCTTCCTTGAGAAAAAGTGGCACTTCCTTGGAATATGGTGGTTTTTTATTGAATTGTGGTGGATCTTCCTTGAGATATGGTGGCACTTCCTTGAGCAATAGTGACACTTTTTAATTGTGGTAGATCCTCCTTGAGCAATGGTGGATTTTACTATTCCAAACTGATGCTTTCACCTCTTCTTTGTATGCTAGTTCTTGTAGTGTCTTTAGACACTTTAAAATTTGCTCTCTTTGATCTTCTATTTGCTTATAAGAATACCCTTATTTGGTTTCCTTTTACACTAATAAATCTGCACTTTCAAAGGCTTATAAAAAACATCATTTAATATTAATATTATTTCCTCCTTATTTATCCTTCAAATAAGACTTAACTTAGATCTTTGATGTTTTACTTTTGCAGATTTTAGGATGCAAATGCTACTAACTTCTTTTGCTTGAAGACTTTTCTATTTAAACTTCCTTCTCCAAAATTTAATAAATCTAATATAGAAGTCTCAAATACTTAATGTATACTGATTCTAATGCACAATTAATAAAATTATGTAGCACCAATATTACATACCTTTTTTATCGTATTTTATCTCCTTTTTTATCTCAATATTGTAAATTTTGCAGCTTTACCTCCTTTAATTTTTTTTTCTAAACTTATCAATATTGCAACTCTAATTGCTGCTCAAATACCTACTTGCTCTCTTCCCAAAAAATCTCTCAAATCTACCCTGAAGTTCTCCAAAATGTAGCTTTCTCTTCTCCTTATAATTTTGTCCATATATATGATTTTTATGGCTTCAAAACTCCTCCAAATTTATTCTCTCGAACCCTGAAACTTGTAGTTATTAGTGTTGCCCAAATGCTGTCCAAAATTCTACAATTTTTGCAGTCAATTTCTCCTATGTTTTTCTGTCCAAAACTACCTCGAAATTCTCCAAATCATTGCCTTATTTTTCTCTCAAGTCCTCCTTCAATATTTTGTTCAAAGGGCACTCCAAAATCTGCTCAAATCTTCTCCAAATCATAGCTCTATACCTTATTCAATTTTTTGTTCTATTACCCTTAAAATTCTTCCTCAAAAAATAGCATCCTTCTCCTTTTCAAATCAACATTCAAAATATTTGTGGTTGTCCTAACTTTCTCAAGATTATGGTCTCTTCAATCTTTCTTTATCCTTTAATCTCCTTTTCAAATTCTAACTTCAAATCTAATATCTTCCACTGTCTTCTTCCTCAATAATTTGAATGCCTTGAGATATTCAAAAACCTTATCCAAAATTTGGCAACCTTCTTGCCAAAAACTTCTTCTTTTTGGGCTTGTTGTCGGATGGCAAAAATTGTCCCAAATCCTTCTTATCAGAACCTTCTCCTTGCTTGTAATATTCTTCCTCTAGCTATCTTCAATTCTTCTCCAATGGCAAATTCTTCAATTTTACAATGAGGCTTTCCCTAGCCTTCTTCTCCTTCTCCAAATTCTCTAGAGACCTATTTTCTTTAGGTCTTATAATTCTGTAGCTTCTCAATTATTCTTCTAAAATTTTCAATGACACATTTTCTTGGTCTCTGTATCTTTCCAACTATGTAAATTTTGCAATGAGATCTCTTTCTTGAATCTCCAAAATTTGTTGCTCCTAAAATCTGCAATAGGACATTTTATTAGTCCTCTCTTCTCAATATTCAATCTCCTATGGGGACTTCCTATGTGGATCTCCTTAATCTTCAATATTCTATGGGGATCTCCTACATGGGTCTCCTCAATCTTCAATCTTATATGGGGACCTCCTACATGGTTCTACTCAATCTTCAATGAGATCTCTTTATTGGACCTTCTTAATATGCAATTTCTGCTCTTTTTTTGTAACTCAAAAACTAATCCTTGCATGAGGAAATCACATAGACTTTCAAGCAATCGAAGGTGAAATTCTTCTCTATATATCATAGGAAACTTCTCAACTTTTGAGAACTAATTTTTTGCAACAAAAACTTAGACAATAGCAACCAAATACATCCAAATTTCTAAAATTCTAAAATGAATAAACTTCACTAATTATTCTCAAAACTAGTGGAAAGAAATCTATGTTGAGTCCTAGTCTTCACGAGTTCTCCTTAAACCCTGTGGAAAGACTCTATCCAAATAGCAATTTGGAATTTCCTTAAATATATCAAACTTTTCAATTGGACCTCCTTCTTGGGTCTCTTAATCTCATCAATGTCAAGGTCTATCTTCAAGACCCGTAATATCCTTCTAATTTGAATTTGCTCTTGGAATAGGTAAATCTTCAAAAATCCTTGGTTTTTTTTTCTAGAGGTAATTTCTTTAACTTTACTAGTTTCTCCTTAACCAGTGGAAATATCCTTTGTAACTTTAAAACTTGTGCAATTCAAAACCTTGATGTGGCTCTAATACCACTGTTAGCATATGAAGATAAATACTAAGGATAAAATAACTTCAAGATATGAAATAAAGTTACAATATGAAACATATTATAATGGCAACATTCTAAATGTAAAAATTCATAAATAACTTCAACAATAATTCATATAATTTCCATTAACAAATGCTCATAAAAATTGTATCTCCATTGAATAAATATCTCAAGTACCCATACTTACAAAAACTTTCATCCATAATATATGTGTTGCTCTGCATACACACACACACATAGATACATATATAATGGAATGTGACTCTTCATATGGTGCACCATTTGGTATTTACTCTTCTAGAGAATATTCATCTTCCTATTCCATGGACTCATGTGCACATTTACAATATTAAAATACTTTGCACACTTGTGCATTTATTACATTGCATAAAGTAAATACTCACACTCTAATCTAAGACACTCACCTAAAATAATAATGTACCCAAGGTGGTACATTAGCATGTACCAAATAATGTAATATATCCCAAAAATAGAGTAAATTAGTTATATATAAGAACCATACTTACTCATATTGGGTTTTGTGTGTAGGTGGTGAACTGGATTATGGTATGTCTATTCTATTTCTTTTGCAATTTTGGTTAATGGGTCAACCTCTCAGTTCTTCAAAGCTTCTTGGAGGAAATACAAGGTTATCCCTTCCTACGATTGTTATTTATTTTTGTAGCTAAGGATTAAGTAGGTGTATTTTAGAAACCAAGGGGGAAGGAGCAATAAAGGAAATTATAATAGGTATAACAATGGAAGTCACCCATCTACTTTTTGTAGATGATGTTATCCTTTTCAAATATGGAATAGTAAGAGTTGTAGAGAAGTTAAAACAATATTTAGATCTTTTTGTATGGAAATATGTATGTATATTAATGCACAAAAGCTAATATTTTCTTTTAATTGTGTGGAAAAATATTAGAACATATTAATAGGTCAACGTTTTTCCCTTTAAAAAATTTAATCTTCAAGAGGGGTTTAAATATCTTAGGTTCTTTTTGAAACCAAATGACTACACTAAATAAGACTAAAATTGGTTGATAAAGAAGGTGGAAGGAAGAATTAATATATGATGCAACAAATGGCTCCCTTTGGGGGGGAGATTGACTTTGGTTAAGTCTATGTTGGAGGTAATACCACTATATTGGTAACCTTTGGATCATATACCAAAAGGAGTTTTAGATAAAATTGGATAGTTAAGCTATAGGTTTTTATAGACAGGTAAAAGTAAAAGGGAAGATATTCCCTTGGTTAAATGATAATCCTTAGCCAAGCCCAAGGAAAATGGAGGATGAGGACTTAAGAACATATTCCTATTTAGCAAGGCTCTAACAACAAAGTGTGTTTGAAAGGTAATATCCAAGGAAGGCTTATGGAATAAGATTATACATGGAAAGCATTTAGATCCAATCACAGTTGAGGAGTGGATAAGGGACATAATTAAGAAACCCATAATGTTTTAATCTGTTGGAAGGTAATGATTCAAGCATTTTATATTGTAGGTGATTGGCTTGCTTGGAAAATAGGGGATGGTTTAAGGATAAGACTAGGCTTAGACCCTTGGATTCACTACACCAAAAAGGATTTTTAAGGGTGGTTATTTAGCCACTATCTATGAGGGCATTGTAAAAATTTTGTTTCATGCAATGATGATTAAAAACTACCTCAAAAAATAGCATTCTTAAGATATCTTAAGGTGGTTAAAAACCGCCTCAAAATCTGCCTTAGTTTATCACTATGAGGACGATTTATAACCATCTTATTAGGGTATAGATACTAAGAGGATAGTTTTAAACCACCCTAATAGAACCTAAGAGGGTGTTTTTAAACCACCCTTTTATTATTACTTTAATATATATGTATAAATATAAGAGGGCGGTTTTATAAAATCCTCTTATTATTACTTTTTTAAAAAATATAAAAACCTAAGATGCACTATATCTTCATATTTTTATTCAATATTACACAAATTATTAATAGAATGTCGAGATGTATAGCTATATCATATTTTCCTCATGAATTTTTAATAATATATATATATATATATATATATATATATATATATATATATATATATATATATATATAATATATATATATATATATATATATATATAAAATCTAAGTGGTTTTCCTTTGAGTTTCATTTTCCCATGGAATGTGTATTTGATTGCAACACTGGATTAGGACAGTATATTATGATTATGTGGTTTGAAGATAATGAGTGGTATTCAGCTAAAACATAGATCAAATGAAATCCATGAGATAAATTTTTCTATTGAAACTATACAAAAACATACAATAAACAAGGAAAGAATGAGGAATTTAACAATGGAGTTTGCTAAACATGTATAGAAATTTCTATCAGGACCATCTAATAATTTCAAAAAATTATTAGATACTTGAGATAGCAAAGATACAAGGCAAAATAAATATGCATTTTATGGCTATCTTCTTTTCTCTTGTTTGAGAAGTTTTACATTATATGTAATCATCCATAATTTTATGATGACATTAATAATTTTTTACTAGATCTTTCATATATACAAAAGAAAGTCAATCCCTAATGTGAAGATTGGCATGTGGCCAGTAAAGTACCTTTGAAACTAAACAGAGGTGTGCCATTGCTATAAAATATCCTCCTTTGTGCTGATTCATAATTTCAAGAATACCAATTCACTCTTTTTGTTGAAGATTTTAACTAAAGGCTAACAACAACAAATAATAAAAAACCAAGTCAACAAACAATTGGAAATAATGTGAAGATGACTTTTAACATTCTAGATGTGTGTATAAAAATCCCATTGAAAGAAAAGAGTAGACTTGTTCAATCTGATAAAAATCCTCGACTTGAAGGTGATCAACTTAATTATTTGGAATATTATTACCAGATGGAATACCTTTCATTACAATATCTTCCTTTCAAGATTTCAATAAGCGTGTAGACATCTTTAATATGTAATTCTTGTAATCAGGGTTTTTGCCAATCCTCTAGGTTTTTCCAAATTAGTAGAAGAGGCATACTCAATGTTATTTAAGCATCCATCTTGATCCAACCATTAGGCCTATCATAATCTTATCATGTGGAGGATCATTCTTGAGAAAATAACTAACACGATAATTCAGTTCAAGCTCATAATGTGTTTGAGAGTAAGTGGAATCACATTATGTATGTAGAGAATAATTTAGAATAGAAAGTATAAGTTGGTATGATGAGACACATATTTACCAAATTAACTCCACATTCATCTCACATTGTCAAGGTTGTTTAGACAAAATTTTGTAGTATAATTTACCATAATTTTTGTCCACTATAAAACATCCAATTTTATTTAAGCCAACTTGTACATCTTTCACACATAGAAACTCCTAATTAGATGCAAGAGGACAAAAAAAACAATTTGTGCTAGATACTATGTAAACCTCCCTAGATATACAAAAGCACAAATTTCAACACTTGCCATAACAAACAACTGGACCAGAACTCATTCAATAATTTTTCAAAAAATTGGGACCTTTCATACTCACCCATCACAGGGATAAAATCATACGTGACTAAGATTCACTTGGAAGCATAGCACTTGTTTACAAGGATGTACCCCTTTTCTTTCAAACACTTCACTTTTTGGGCATGAGTAAATAGAATTACTATAGGAAGCATAAGATCATATATCAAAATCAAATTGCCTAAAGAAAATAAAATAATACCAATACATTTTAGTCAATTACTAGAGAAGTGATATGCTACATTTAATACCAAGTTGCTTTTCTTTGGCTCATATTCAATTAAATATGATCCAAAGAAAAGCAACATGAAATAAACATGAAGGTTTAATTAAAAAATTAAAAATAAAGCCTATATTCTCATAAGTGTCCACTTAATTTAAAATGTAAGATACCTTAATGAATGCAACATCTTCTTCCTCTATGGTTCCTCCAATTTCTCCTATTAGAACAATACCTAGAAGAATGCCAACATAAAATTTAGCCTACTCTCTAAATATGCACCAATGACAAACTATATTTGACATAAATACTAAATTCCTGCTACTATTTAGCTTCTTAGCCTTGGTAAGTAAACAAAAAATATGAAACAATATCAAGATTTAGGTTATAAATAAGATTCCATATCCTTTATGTGGCCATTTTCTATTGCAAAACTTACAAAAAGCAGTATACCAAGAATAAAATTAAAGCATTTTGAATAGACATTCCTGATGAGAAGAAACACCCTAAATGGATTCTCGTCTACATTCTTATTAACACAACATAATTGTTTGTCTTAAACAACACCGGAACACATGTTATCATGTAGGTTGATAGATTAATGGAGAGGATAATTATGTAGTTGATGCCCTGGATTTTCCCATATATATATATATATATCAGGTCTTCAAGGTCCATACAATATAGTGAATAGGATTAGTATGACTCAATCATAGTTGTAAACCAGGCCAAAATTTAAAAAAAAAATCAGAACAACTAAACTCACCCCACTCCACAAATATATGCATGTATCTAGAGCATTACTCTTATTATATGATTATCCCATAATATAGACTTCCCAATACATGGGCATGAAAGCAGCATAAAATGATATTTAGACAACCATTAGCATAAAAGATATTGTAGAAAAATTCAACGATCCCTTGCTCCTCTAAAAATGAGCAAGTAGGGTTTAATGAGGAAAAACTACTCTGCTAGGGTTTTATGAGGAAAAACTGCTATGTGGGGATGGCAGCAGCTTCTAGAGGAGGTTTGAAATTTTGGAGGAATGTCATGATGGCATCAGGTCTGTCATAGAGAGTGCATGCTCATGATGTTTTTTCATCTAAAAATGATTGGAAGGAACAAGATTTCCTAGTGCATGTCGAGAACCACTTGTTAAAAAATAATGGATGTTTGGAACGATGTGAAGCTAGGACAATTCTAGTGGTTCAACCAGACTTGGCGGTAGAAGATGTGGAGTATATAACAAAACATGCACTTATTGGTAAATATTTGGGCATCCGAATTTCTCTCCCCTTTATGGAGGCTTGGGTCAGGAAGACTTGGAATCCTAAAGGCGACGTGGAGGTGATGTTGAGTGCGAACAACTATTTTATGGTGGTTTTATCTTGTATTGTAGATCGTAACAAGGGGGTCCTTATTTATATAACCAAGTGGGACTCTTTCTTAAACCCTGTCATGTGGGTTTCAACCCATCAGAGGAGTGGCTGTCATGGGTTCTAGTATGGGTTCAGCTTCCGTGGCTTCCATTGGAATTCTGGAGAACTGATATCTTGCATAAGATTGCCCTTCTTCTTGGGAAGCCGATTGGATTATCACAATAGACAATGGATAAAAATATAATCTCTATTATTTGTATCTATGTTGAAATTGATTTAAATAATCCTATTCCAGATTCTATTGAAATATAGTTTGGATCGACTACATGGGTTCAAAAACTTGACTATGAATCTCTTCTGTTTTGTTTTTGGATTTAGCGTGAATATGGCCACCTGCAAATAAAATGCCCTAAGTTTAAGCCACACGTGGCTTCAAATCCAGGGCCCTCTTAGTATGGACAAAGTTTGGATAAATAAAAAGCCTTGATAAAGGAAGGGGAATAGGATAAGGAATGCTTTGTTCTAGTAAAATCCCGAAACAGAGGATGAAGGGCAAACAAAGACCTTAAGGATAGCCAACTAGATGCTCTACTCAGCCATTTTAAAATATTAGATGATCTTGATCAGTACATGGAGATACTTGAAATGTCGCTACTTGATGCAAATATAACAGGTCCGAATCAGATGTCTCTTCTTGAGGTGGAACTTAAGGAATTAGATCTAGGGGGTTTAAATGAAGAACAAAGGGCTTTGGATCTAAGTATAGGTGACATGGTTGGATCTAGCCCTAGAAGGGAAACTATTTTGGAAAGTGGTATAGATTTAGTTATGCCCTCTTCTACTCAGGTATTGATGAAATCATCCTTGGACTGCAAAACTCCTACAATGTTGGGATTGCAGTAGAAAATAGTTAAAAAAAGTTTTTTGGATAAGAATATGAAGGTGGGTCGAAAGGACCAGGATAAAATTAAGTTAATGGGGGAGACTTTGGTGGATTCAATATTGGTGAGAACATTGGACTCCCATTTATCTAACCCTCAAAAATGATTATCCTTTCATGGAATGTAAGGGGGTTGAACAACATCCCCAGACAAAAATTTGTTCGTGATTTGGTTTGTGTACATTCTCTGGATGTGGTGTTTATTCAGGAGACTAAATTGGCTACTGATATTATGTTCAATATTTCTCCCAAGTTATGAATAAGGTGGAAATACCAGTGTATTGGTGCATGTGGATATGCTGGTGGTGTCGCTTGTTTATGGGATCCGGTTAAGATATCCCCTCTTACTTGGATTTCTAGCAGATGGTCTATTTTGATGATCGGGCATGATAATGAATCTAGTGAAACCATCCTACTTAAAAATATGTATGCTCATGTTGATTACAATGGTAAAGTGAATTTGTGGGAGCACATTTTATTTGTGAGAAGTTTGGCTCCCCTGTACCCATGGATTTTGGTTGGAGACTTCAACTCTATCACTTGTCTGGAGGAGAAACATGGTGGGGTTGACCGTATCGAGCCTTTTTCTTATGTCTTCAGTGCCATATCAAGGCCTTGAACTTGGTTAAAATAATGGTATATTTACTTGGCACAATAGAAGGTGTGGTGAAGCTTCCATCTCAGAGATACTGGATAGGTTTATGATATCCAGTTATTGGATGGGTAATAACAAAAGTGCTAGTTTTGTATTTCTGGAGGGCAGGGGATATGATCATTAGCATATCAAACTCTCTACTATGGAGTTAGAGCTAAAGAAAAATCCTTCCTTTAAGTTTTAAATTATGTCACTTCGTGATCCTAAGATTTCATGCGAGGTTGGTGGACCACTGGCAAACCTCCTCATGGCACCGCTATGTATTCCTTTATGAAGCGACTATAATTTGTAAAGCATAAATTGAAGAGATGAAATAGACTAAATTTTGGGAATATTTCCTTGGCTAATATGGAAACTCTTAGGATGGTGGAAGAAGCTTCAAGGAATATTAGAGATCAGGGACTCACAGGGGAGCTTCTCATTGAGGAATCTAAGGATGTGAAAGATCTTGTTGAATGGGAACTGAGGGAAGAAATTTTTTGGAAACAAAAAGCTTGAGTAGATTGGCTTTAGGAAGGGGATAGGAACACAACCTTCTTTTATAACTTAGTTAAGGCTCGCCATAATGGTGACCTGATTATCTCTCTTGTGAATTATTAGGGTGCCCTACTCTCTTCTTTTAGGGATATTTTAGAAGAGACTAAGAAGTATTTTTCCTAGCTCTTCAAGGAGGACTCCCTCTCAGATGATGAGCATGAAAATATTATTCTAAATTGTATTACATTGACTATTTCTAGAGATATGAATGAGCGTTTGATGGGTCTAATTTCCATTGAAGAGTTGGAAAATGTTGTATTCAAGATGAAAAAAGGAAAAACCCTAGGTCCAGATGGATTCTCGATTGATTTTTATCAAGAGTTTTGGGATTTAATAAAATTTGATCTTCTAGAGGTGGTCCATGAGTCCCAAAAGAGCAAACAGATGCTAAGGGCCCTAAATGCTACCTTTGTGGTGCTTATTCCCAAAAAAGAGGGAGAAAAATCCTTGGATATGTTCAGGCCTATTGCTCTCTGCAATGTTGTGTATAAGATCATCACAAAACTTTTTGTTGAGAGGATGAAGATATGGTTGAGCAAAATCATCTCTGAGGAGCAAGGAGGGTTTGTTGTTGGCCAAAAAATCCTGGATGAGATTGTTATTGCTACAAAAGCTATTCACTCGATGGAAACTTCTAAGGAGAAAACTATGTTCATTAAGTTGGACATGGCCAAAGCCTATGATCGGGTCAGATGGTCCTTTCTTAAGAAAGTTCTTTCTACTTTTGGATTTGGGGAGGAATGGATTAGATGGGTGATGAGTTGTGTTTATTCTACCTTGTTCTATGTTCTTGTTAATAATGAGCCATTAGAGCTATTTTAGGCCTCAAGGGGATTGAGGCAAGGAGATACTTTATCTCCTTATTTGTTTATCATTATGGCATAAGGGTTGGGAATATTGCTCAAGTCTCAAGTTAGGTAGGGTCTCATTCAGGGGTGGAAGTGGGATAGTAGTTTGCCACCTCTTTCCCACCTTCAATTTGTTGATGATACTGCTTTGTTGGGAGTTGCAACTATCAGGGAAGCTAACAATATTAGACAGTATCTTGACATATATCTTGGTGCTTCTAGATAGTTTATTAATGAGGACATTTTCTTCTTCAATAACCCTCCTCTTATTCAATCCAATATTGCTCGTATTCTAATATTTTAGGTCGGGACTCCCCCTTTCATTTATCTTGGTATTCCAATTTCATCTCATCCTCTACCTAGATATTCTTGGAAGTCTATGCTTGATAAGTTTAAAAGGAATGTGAATCATTAGACTTTTAGATGGCTATCCACTATAGGTAGAGTGTTGCTTTTAAAATTTGTTATTCAAGATTTACCCATTTATAGATGTTTTGTACAAATAGCTCCCTCTCATTTCATCAAGGACATGGATGCGTTGTCAAGACAATTTTTACGGTATTGAAAAATTGATCAATCTAAATAGAGTTTGGTTAGGTGGGATTATATATGTAGGCCGATGCAAGAGGGAGGCATTGGGTTGTGATAGACAGCTCTTTTTGGGTAGGCTTTGGCTGCAAAATGTTATTGGAGATGGTGTACTTCTCAAGATCAAATTTGGGCTAAAATATTATCTTGTAAATACTTGAGAGGTATTTCTGAGGCTGAGATCCCTAGATTCAGATTGGTTGGCAAAGGTTCAGTTATCTAGGACACTCTAAAAAGAGAAGCTAATTTAATCAAGTAGGATTTGTTCTGGATTTGCAATCGGTGATCAAATGCTCTTTTTTGGGAGGATTCTTGGGATTGCCACCCTCCTATCTTGAATCAATATCCCAAGTTACATTCTCTAAGAATTTATTTCTTGGAAGCAGGTTGGTCTCGTCTGGAGGACTTTAAAAAAATATAGTCTTTTGGAAATATGGAGATGTACAAGTGGAAATATCTGTAGGAATGGCACCAGGGGGCATTGGCCAAGGACAGAGAGGTGATTGATCTTATTCTTATGGGTAGGCCCTGTTCTTCATTGAGGGGTAAAGATATTCTAGCTTGGAACCCTGATCCCAAGGGAACCTACTCGGTAGCCTATGGTTATCAGGTTCTTGATAAGCAAAAGTACGGGAGTCTTCCTGTCACTTGGTGGAAAAAGGTGTGGAACAAATTTTCTTGGCTGAAATGTAACTTATTTCTCTGGTTGTTAGCTCGTAATAAATGCCTCACTTGGGATAATGTGAGGAAGAGGGGATTTTAGGATCCCTATTTTTGTGTCCTTTGCGATAAGAATGAGGATGACTCTTCTCATTTATTTTTCCAATGCTCCTTTGCTAGAGACATTTGGCACCATTGGTGGAGTTCCTGGAACCATCCATGTTTTCATGTGCTATCCCTAGTGGAGTTTTGGAGTAGTCTGGGTAGACCTCCGACCAAGACCCTCTTCCTTTGGATGGCTTGGAATTTGGGCCCTTCTTGCATCATCTAGAATATTTTTCTTGAACGAAACCATCACATATTTCAGGGTAATCATTTGGTTGTTCAAAAAATCTAGAAAAGGATCCTGTGTATGGTTCAGGAAACCATCCATAGCAAATGTGATGTGGACCCTCTTTTGGATTCTAGGGAGGAGAAGGTACAACAAGCCCTTGGTCTCTTTGGGGATGGTGTGAACTATTCTAGCCCTAGAAGGTTTCCCCAGCTCAGCAAGATGGTTAGGAGAGATGGTAGGTGGAGGACACCCCCTAGAGGAGTTTTAAAAATTAATACTGATGGATCATCCAAGGGTAATCCTGGACATGCTGGCATTGGCGATGTTGGGAGAGATTATGCTGGTGGTGTCAATTTTTTCTTTTCCATTTATAAATGTGTTCACTCAAACAATTTTATGGAAGCTCTTGCAATTCTTGATGCCTTACAAAGGGGGTTTTATCTTGGTTGGTGTAGGATTATCTGTGAGTCTGACTCTAAAATTATGGTTATTATTTTAAATAGTAAAAGGGTGGAGGAAGTTAATTTGTATTTGGCCTCTGTAGCCATTTAGATTCTTAGAATGAGTGAAGAGTTCAAATTTATATCCTTTGTGCACATTCCAAGGGAATGGAATGTGGTTGCTAATTACCTAGCCAAAAGGTCTTATGAGCTGTTGGATCCTTAGATTATCGATAAATGGGAGAGTCTCCCATATAGGGACTCTCAACGCTTGTGGGAGTTGATCCACAAGGATGTACAAACTTAATGTGGTTTGTTCTTGTTGTCTTCTTTGGGTGTCAATCTAGTCTAGTGGTTTTAGCTTGTTTGGTTGTTTATTTGAGTCCTAGTTGAGAGCTCAGTTGTACTCTATAATCCAAACTCTTTATCAATAATTTTTTACCCATTTATTTAAAAAAAATGAGCAAGTATTCCAAAAAAAATCCACTGCTCTTCCTCAAAGTGAGCAAGTATCCTTGAAAATACCCAAATAAAAATCAAATAAAGAAGGATGAAGAGCTTGAATCCTTGGAATTCTTGGTTTTTGACAACCATGGGGTGATGTACATTACGACAATGGGCTATAGTTATCGGCTTGGCAGTGGAGTAGCCTTACACATGGTAACATATCTATCACATTAGCAACATTATTTTGTACATATCTATGTACACTCTCGGGTGAGCTAGCTTATTGGAATACGTCACAAGTGGCAAGTCTAACCTCACCCAAAATTGGAAATGAAAATTCACTACACACACAGTTGGTCTATGTGAAACTTGAATAACCAGATCTATCTTAGTATCTTCAAGTTCCTACTTGATCGGTAGTAGAGGTTGATTGAGGTCACTAGGGTGTTTGAGTCTCCTAAAAACACTTTCAGATTAGTCTCTTATAGGACAAGTGAAAGAACAATTCATGTCATATTGGCCTCCATTTTAGCACCTCATCTAACATCATTACTTTGCATTCATTTACATCCATTGTCTATGTATGTCAATACCATGAGGTTGATGCCCTTGATTCATTGATTAAATT
Organism: Wollemia nobilis; assembly: GCA_028583015.1. Lineage (NCBI taxonomy): Eukaryota > Viridiplantae > Streptophyta > Pinopsida > Araucariales > Araucariaceae > Wollemia > Wollemia nobilis. Next base: position 6,220,895 of record JAQPPZ010016710.1, on the reverse strand, counting down.
CATGAATAATAACACATGTTTAAGCATTATTTGAACAATAATCAAACATAAATGCATTCAATCACCTCACACATTATTTCCTCACATCACAACCATCTACCAACTTGGGGGTGTTCAAGGTATCACACCTTCCCCATAGATCACATCAAGTCATCAACCAACTTGGGGATGTTCAAGGTATCACATCTTCCCCATCAATAATTTAAACAACAATCAACCAACTAGGGATACTCAAGTTATTGCATCATCCCCATCAATCACATTCAATCATCAACCTAAGTTGTTTTAGGTATTGCACCTTCTCCACCGATCAATCAAATTAATTGGATCAATAAATCAAACATACAAACAATAAAATAACTTGGGGGTGTTCAAGGTATCACACCTTCTCCATAGGACACAATCCATCCATCAACCCTAATAGGGGATAATCTAGGTATCACACCTTCTCTGTAGGTCATAATCCAACCATCAAACCCACTAGGGGATAATCAAGATATCACACCTTCCCCAAATAATCAATCAAACAAGTAATCAATCCACTTGAGGATGTTCAAGGTCTTACACATTACCCAATAGATACATCACAACCATCAATCCACTTGGGGGTGTTCAAGGTATCATACCTTCCCAAAATAATCAATCAAACAAGTTATTAATCCACTTGAGGATGTTCAATGTATCACACTTTCCCAAAAAATCAATCAAATAGTCAACCAAATTGAGGAAATCAAGGTAACGCACCTTCCCCACTAAATATTTAATTCCATTCAATTATCAATCAATCACATAATCATCAATCAACAAATAAACGACCATGTTTAAAAGGTTGCATCCTTTACCTCACATTCACATTAATTAACACATCATTTGTTCAGTTCAAAAGATTACATCCTTTTTTCAAAGGTTGCACCCTTTACCTTGCATTGACATCAATAAATTTATTAGCTACTAGTTTCAAAATATCACATCCTTTTATCAAAGGTTGCATCATTTTCCTTACATTCACATAAATCAACAAGTCAACTACTAGGTTCAAAAGGTTGTATCCTTCTGTTAAAGGTTACGCCCTTTGCCTTGCATAAACATCAATCAACACATCATCTACTAGGTTCAAAAGGTTTCACCCTTTTGTCAAATATTGCACCCTTTGCCTTGCATTCATAGACACAACACATCTAATTTTATTTACTTTCTTGCATTCATCAATTTGATTCACTAGCACAACTCCTCGAGTGAACCTTGTATCTAGTGCTCTACTCTAGTCACCTGGTGGTTGCAGTGATTGGTTATCCATGCAATCTAATAGGATGAGTATATTACCATAAGGACACTCATCATTTCATTAATTCAAAATCTCCAAAGGCACCTAACCTCTTTGGTCATTATTTTCATTCAAAAGCCCCAAAGGCATCTAACCCCTTTGGTCATGTTACAATTCAAAAGAACCCAAAGGAACAAAACCCCTTTGGTCACTCTCAATCTAAAATAATCCAAAGGAAACACACCCATTTGGTAAATTAAATTCAAAAATCTCCAAAGGAACCTCACCCCTTTAGTCAATTCAATTCAAAAGGATCTAAAGGAACCTAATCCCTTTGGTCAAATCAATTCAAAATGCTCCAAAGGAGACACACCCCTTTGGTAAAATCAATTCAAAATGCTCCAAAGGAAACACACCCCTTTGGTCAATTCAAAATGCTCCAAAGGAGACACACCCCTTTGGTCAAATTATTTTAAAAGCTCCAAAGGCACCAAACCCCTTTGGTCAAAATATCTTTGAGTGAACCTCGTATCTAGTAATCTACTCTAGTCACTTGGCATTTGCAGTGACTAGTTATCCATGTAATCCATTAGAATGAGTAAATTACCATAGGGCCACTCAAAAAAATACATACACATTGCATTTCATGCATTCCACCTACCTTACATATACACATTTGTATCAATTACATCCATTCAGGATGTTTGTTGTAGGTCCACTAAGTCTTCTTGCCTTAATCAAAGGCATGATTGGTCTAGCATTAGTCTCATCTACCATCCAATAACATGTCCAAAAAAAAAGTTGAAAAAAAACCCCATAGTACATCATTTCTTTGGTAGTCTCTGAATGTCAGTATTTAGGTGTTATAGGTTACTCCTAGTTGTTAGGAACCTAGTTTCTAGCAATGGTAACAAGTGGAAAAACAATGGAACAAATTTTGAATTAAATAAAATATGTTAAATCAATTTTAAAAGGATCGTTGTTTCAATGGAGGTTTCCCTTCCAAAGCTCTCGAAGAGATATAAAATATTATGTTCTTGGATGCCTTATGACACCCATTGTGAATGCATATATATACCTACCTAGGGTTATGAGATGAAAGGATACATTGGTCCATAATGAATTAAAGTAATTAGTTATATACAATTAGGAGTTAGGATTAGGATCCTAACAAGCCACCCTCCTTAAAAAGAGCTTTGTCCTCAAAGCTCGAAGTGAGAAGCTTCATCCCTTGTTTTCCAAGTAGCATTTGTGCATGTTCTTGCACCATTTTAATGTCATAATTTCATAAGCGAGGATATTGGTAAGGTTGAAGTGTTGATGGGGAATAGGTAGGAAGAGTAGGAGGATCAGCAATACAAAAGGGGGGAGACCCTTTTTGTGTTTTCTTAGTGGCTTGGAGAGAAAATAAGTGGGCAACCATTTTTTGCCTCCTTTGTGAATAATTTTTTCTATTCTATGAGAAGTTACTATTTGGGAAGGGCCTGATTTTAATCCGTTAATAGTATATGTTTGATATTTTTGTGTGAATTTTATCCATAAATCTTCCAAATCCCATTGGATTGTGTTGAGTGTGTGTAACCATTGTACTCCCAGGACAATATCACATCCTCCTAATGGAATTGCATACATGTCATGTTTCATGGTGTAATCGCCCATAGTGAGTTTAATATTTTGACACTTTCCTTTACATGCAATTCTTCCTCCATTTCCAATCATGAATTCAAAATTATTGTAAATATTTATAAAACAGTCAGTTTTTTTTCCACACGTGTATCAATAAAATTATGAGTATTTCCATATTCAATAAGTACGAGAAGGCTTTATAGTTTGAAGGATTCTGTGACTTTCATAGTTTGGGGAGAAGAATTAGCAGTGAGGGTATTGAAAGAAATTTCTAGTGGACCTTGAGTGCTATCATAGGGTGTATTCGTCACTACTTCTACCTCAATAACCTATTCATCATTGGTTGATTTATAAGGAATAGCTACATCCAAAATATATAATTTGGGTGTAATGCATTTATGATTGGGTACAAATTTCTCATCACAATGAAAATAAAGGCCTTTTTCTCTTATTTTTTTAATTTCCTCAGGGCTAATGCATTTAATTGGTAGGATTCAATTAATTTTTAAGGGAGGGTAAGTATTTTGTGATTTTGTTTTAGATGTGTTTTCTAGTTGACGTTGGTTATTGAATTTATCTTCTGCCAATTGGGCTAATCCAATAGTTTACATCATATTTACTGGGTTGAACATTTGTGCCTCTAGTCGGATTTCTTATTTTAAGCCACTAATAAAACAACTTTGGAAGAATGCAACATCTAGCCTTGATGTAATATTTGCCAATTTTATAAATTATACTTGGTATTCTCTCACCGTAGTGGTTTGGTGAATTTTGGTAAAGGCGCTTGTAAATTCTTCAAATTTACTTGGACTAAATCTCACCATTAGTTTTTTGGTGAATTCTAACCATGTAGGTGCACCGTTAGTCTTCTCGTCCCATTGGTACCATTGTGTGACGATATTTTCCTAGTGGAAGGAAGCAATGTGAAAATTTTGTGTCTATGATATTTGATATAGGGATAAATATTGTTCGGATCTATAAATCCAGTTGGTGGGATCACCTCCAAATTTTGGAAAATCCAACTTAGTGGTTCTAGGTAGAATGGCATTTTGTAGTCCCTCAAGTAGTGCTTAGTTTGTCGACCCTCCGGTAGATTGGCTAGCTTGGACAATGGCCATATTTTGTTGTAGCATAGCAACGACTGGATATAAGTGTCAACTTTTATATCCAATGCTACCACATCATTTTTAATGTCTTCTCTCCATTGATGGACCTCCGGGATGAATTATTTGAGGTTGGGCTCTTATGATTAGGATCTCCTACCATCGGCAATTTATGGTTTATTTGTAGTTTATAGGTCTTTTTTGATAGAAGGAATTAGGTTTGAAATAATTTTTGAAAAATTTATATAGGTTTTACTATAAATTTTTGCAAACGTTTTGTAAAATTTTGAAAAAAAATATGTGGTCTTCAAATTAATTAGGCCTTAACGGTCTAATTTTTTAATTTGAATTTTGAATTTATGTGGGAGCATTAGGGATAGGATAGTAGGTGGTTTGAGGGCTAACAAAGTGGTAAGGGTGAGTGGAGTGGCAAGGGTGAGCATCACAAGGGAAGAGTGGCAAGGGCATGAGAAGCGAAGCGACAAGGGTGAGTGAGGCACGAATGGTGAGGTGGAGTAAAGTCGTAGGGACAAGTGGGCACAAAGGGAGTGGAAAGTATAAATGGGGCATGAAGAGCGAGAAAGAGTGGAGTAGCAAGGGCAAGAAGGACATGAAGGGGCAAGCGACGGTGGAGTGGGCACAAAGGGTGAGGTGGAGGGTGGAGCGGTAGGGGAAGGGTGGAGGTGGCTTCGATCACGTGAGGGAGGGGCTAGAGCGTGACTGAAGTCATGAGTGGTTTGTCCCTTTGATAGGATTTAAACACCTTTTTGTCCTCCTTTCTCACTGCTATGGGATATATAATTTTGAAACTTTTTAAATTTTGCTTTATTTTGCTTCTTGCCAATGTCAAAAAATTGAAAGCATCATCAATTCTTTTTGGCATCGAATTAAAATTTATATTATAATTTGTATTTTATTAAATGTCACCGTATTTTTTGAAACTCCATTGAAAAATGTAGATGTTACACTGCAGGAAGGTTTTGTTGGTAATTTTGAATGCTTATTCATTTTTTTCCTCAATCTAGGGCTATTACAATTTGGTGACACCCTCCTTGAAGGATTTTGATCAAAATTTGAGCATGATTTTTTACTTTTTTTTTGCCTTTGAGAGTGTATTTTTACTTGTGCTGGTCTGCTACTTCCTGTTATCCAATTATAATAATGCTTTTGAGTTGTTCTTGAGGATATATGTTTAAGAGGTGTTTGGAAGATATCTGAGGGTTTATTGTGGCAGTATGGATGGTAGAAATGGTGATATACGTTGATGAACACTGGTTTAATATTGGCAATGAAGTACAGTGGTGAATGCAGTGAAAACAATTATAAAAATGGTTATGAATGGCCCTTTAGATCGCTACTTTGATACCAGTTGTTAGGAACCTAGTTCCTAGAAATGGTAACAAGTGGAAAAATAATGGAACGTGTGAATCAAAAATATGACACTAAAACAAATATGAAAGTAAATAATTTAGAATGAACATTAAATTGCACAAAATATGATTTTATTCAATAAATGGGGGGATATGAGAAAATCCTTTGTTACAATTGATCTGTTCAATAGAATTATTTTGATACAATAATTACAGATGCTAGGGTTCTCCAAAACCCTAGATACAAAACAAGTAGTGTCTCCAATGTATCTTGCTTCCAATAGGATGAGTGGGCTTTTGGTTATCCATAATCAAGCCACTCTAACTTTAGCAGCTACTCAAAAATCCTTGATGAATGCTACCTGATCCTGCACACACTACAAATATACAGTCATTAGAAAAACAAATGAGGGCTCCATAGCATGAACCCTCATAAATATAAACTAAAACCCTAGATCTTAGTGAACAAAACATGCAAAATCTAAATAACATCAAATAATAAAAAGCACAAAATACTTACTTTGTTGTTCTGTTGCTCCATTGCAGATTTATGGCAGGGTGCCCTAGTGGCACTTGATGATCTTGTGTGGCAAACTCTGGTCTATGGCTAAAGGGACGATAGGCATTGTGCTACACCTACAGAATGTAGCAAGTGCACTGCTGCATCTATGGGATGAGCTAGGTGCTCGACTACACCTATGGATTAGGGATAAATATGTAGAAACAGATCAGGGGGATGTGAAGGGATCGGTGGATGAACAACAATGGTGGTTGTGGAAGTGGGATGCTAAGGTGGTTGGAATCCAAAAATCCCAAGACAATCTAGGATTTTGGGGAAGGACAAGCTAGGGCACAATCTACTCGCAAAAAATAATATTTCAACAAGGTTAGGTATCACAAGCAAATTAGAGCTCCAACATTCAAGTTTTCTAGGATTTAGGGGTTGATCATTGAGAATGGTTTGATTTATTATCAAGCCTAGGGTTTTCTTAGGGTTTTAGCTTGACACTTTTGATCGTGTGGCTAATATTGAAGTGGATCCAAAGGCTGATATTAAACTTTAGGTGTGACACGGATTAAGGAATATGGACGAGATGAGATTAGATTAGATCAAACGGTTGAGGTTAATCTGGCTTATAAATATATATTTTATAATAAATATATTAAAATATAATATAAAATATTATATTTAAATATAAATAATATAAAATAAATATAAATAAGTCAAATAAGGGTCAAAAAATGGTGGGAAAAGGCTAAAGTGGGACATTGGATGGCGGGAAAGGCATGGAATGGCCATTTGAATGGTGGGAAAGGGTGATGGTGGATAAGTGTCTAGGATTTGGTGTCTACAGATGCCCCTTTTTGTACCATGTTGCATGAAACACAATATGGTGCAAAAACACGAGACACCTAGTTGGGCTCTGGGCACAAAAGTAGCTTCTCTCTCTCATTGGATTTTTGAGCAATAATATTGAAGACAAAAGAATAAAGAATTTTGGAATTTGTGTAGCTTACCCCCTCAATTGGCGAATGAGATTACGAATGAATCTCACAAGCCAATTGCAATTTTTTTGTAAATGATGAATAATGTGATACCTATTTTGCCCCAACGGTGCGAAGGGGGTTGGTGTAAAATGTGATATGATGTGGATAATATGAATGATGTAAAATGTGATACCATTTTTTGCCCCAATAGTGGTAAGGGGGTTGTGTCAAATATAGATGTCATGATCATGTAAGGTGTATCCCATCGCAGGAAAATCATAATCAAATTTTGGTTGTCCCAAATTTGGGGTAATTCGATGTTGTTGGAACAATTTGCCTTTTTGGCATCATTGATATGCAAAATGATGATGAAAAGGAAAAAGGAATCAACCTTGGATGTACTAATAGTGACTATTTGAATAATTCCCACAATTAGAATCAATCATCCTAGCTAGTGCCTATCTCGAAGGTGTTAAGGATATTTTGAATGATGAAATTTGAGTTGTGTCCATGTTTTAAGCCCCACGAACTAGGCCATTAATGACAACGGTTGTGCAAATTTATTTTTGGCAATGTTTCACTCTAAATATAAGGAAATACCAGATATGATTGTGATTTTGAGAAAGGATATAAGTGATGACGATGATGACCAAGTGTTCCTATGGTAATTCATTCATCTTACCAAATTGCATGGATGCAAATTGTTGCAATCACCAAGTATATAGAATAAACCACTATATACGAGATTCACTTGTAATTTTGATAGGTATTGGAAGAAATGATGGTAGATTATGATATTGGAAGAATGTTGATGGAAGAATGTGATGATATCGGCAAAGTTGGAGTCAATTTGTAAATGTTAGAGCTTTTAGTAGTTGATTTTGCACTTTTCGAACAAAAATAATTGTTTTGATGGTCAAATCAACTCCAATTATCACAAAAAATTGTGTAATGATGAAATATATGGAGTAGAGGATATGAGTATCAGTTTTGTAAAAAATCGGAATTGTTTGATGTGTTTTGTAACTTGATTTGTGTATTTTACAAATTTGTGTCATATTTGAAACATATGTGCATGAAACAATTTATATTTTCACAAAATATGATTTTATGATATGCATGATGCATGGGTGAAATTTGGTGAGATTTTGAGGGGGCAAGCTACTGTTTTGATCCTTTTTTTTCCATTTCATTCTGGCACCAGGTGCCCGGCTACACTTGTGGTATCCTATGGTGCTCGGATGCACCTGGGTGCATCTACAAGTGCCCACATGTTCATATGGCTTGTAGGGTTCCATTATGCACCTGAGTGTGCTAGTTGTAGCTATAAATAGCTTGTAGGGTGAATTTTGTGGCTCATTTGTGTGCTTGAAAGTTTTTGAATCTACACTTGAGGAGTGGAGTGAATTGGTGAGGGAAGTGAGGTTGGTGGAAATCTATGCAGGAGCTATGGCGGTGGAGGGAGTGAATGTTGGTGGAGTTGAGGTATAATTTGCCCTGGTAATATTGAAAAATACTTTGTTCTTTTGTGCAAAAAAAATTGAAGTTATTTTTTTAAAATTAATACTAATTGAAAAAATGTGTGTTGTTGCAATTGCGAAAGATAGAGCCTTGACATCGGTTCTCTCCTGCCATTCTTTGGATGAGGAAGAATCTTATAGAGGATTATTAGAACCTTTTGAAGAAAGTGGGTTTGGAGGAAGTGGCTTGACTAGATTTGGTTAGGTCTGATGATGGGTACCTCTCATCTTTGATAGAGAGGTGGTATTCGGATAGGGGGACATTCTAGTTACCAACTAGGGAGGCTACTATCGTACTTGAGGATGCATACCACATCCTCAAGGTGCTAGTAGATGGTGTGAAGGTGACGGTTGGGCATGACAAGAAGGTAGATATTATGAAGATGTTTGGTGATCGATAGCGGGAGGTGAGGATGGGAGACAGAGGGATATGCTACTTGAGCATGTACAAGGCTAAGGAGTTGGATGCACTCTTGGCCTTGATCATGTTCATGTTAGTAAACATAGTTCTTCCTACTAGCATGGGGTGTTGGTTCCCTTGGAACCTATTGGGATTGTTGAGTGACCTACTCATCGATCCAAGGGCGTATGCATGGGCTCTTGTGTTATTGGTGCAGTTATACCGAGAACTTTACAAGGTTACATAGAGAGGGAATAAGGGGATTGGATGTAGCTTCCTTATTTAGTGTTGGGCATGGGAGAACTTTTGTGTGGCTCAACTAGAGGGGTTACCTTGCTAGGCATGACATATGGGCGATCCTTATGCTAGGATATGGGTAATGGCAGAGGAAATGCAGTCAAGCCTGGAGGAGCATACCAGCTAGTGGTATAGGGATATGTGGGTAGGGTTGACTCTAGCTCAGGTGATATGGAGGCCATGGAAGGGATCCATGTGGAAGGGTTATGATGAGCAGTTATGGTGGGTGAGGTAGGCATGATGGTTGGTTGGGAGGAGATATGAGGAGGTGGAGTACTTTTAGTACTTGTGGGTGTTGAGGCAGTTCGACTTACCTCAAGATGTGCTAGATGAGCCAGTGTTGTACCAACATCAACGAGATGAGGTGGGGCTTCCATGTGTAGAGCCGTGGAGGGTGAAGATAGAAGATGATGAATAGATAGATGTATCATATGTAGATGATGTTGGGGTGACTCCTGAGTATGCAACATGGTTTGGTATCCAACCAATATGGGTGCCAAAGGTGGTGATGGGTGGGGATGCAATAGCTACAGAGTCGAGGATGACTCCAAATAGGATGAGGTCTCAATAATCGATGAGTCGAAGGTGATCGAGGAAGGAAGTCTAGCAGACTCCTAAGGTGGAGGAAGCAGAGGATGAGGGGAGGATGATGAGGAGATGGGAGAGATCTCTGAGGTGGCTAGGCTATGGGCTAATGTGGAGCAACTCTACGAGGAGTGAGATACTATGTTGGAGGCTCATAGGGAGTCTTTGGTAGGATGAGATGGGATCATAGCTGGTTTGTAGGCTACTATAGCTTGGATGGAGGTAGAACGACTAGCAGACAGGGCTGGTGATTAGGAGATAGTCATGAGGCTTCAAGCAAAGATTTTGGTGAGAGAACATCAACATCAGATTGACTTGCAGTGACTACATGCTAGTGAGACATATGCACACTCATTGGAGAATTTGTGCATGGCTAATAACATTCCTTTACCAGATCCTTCCTCATCCTCTAGGATTGAGTCATCGAGGCATAAGACATCTAGGCATAGTTCTAGGTCTAGGGATTCTACTAGATCTTTGGGCTTCTCCCATAGGCATTAGCTTAGTGCTTAGATGCACTGTTGTATATGAGCCTTGGTGCTCCATTGTAGCCTTTGTGGCACTCCTTGTACATATGATATATATATATATATATACATGGCTTTTATGTTTGTGTTATCTTTTATGTGAATGTTTTGTGTGTATGCAATGCATGTTTTATGAAAATATTTTATGAATGTTTTATGGATGATTAATGCAAGCTAATTATGATGTGTATGTGTAATGCTTATATGGATGATTACTTCAAGCTAATATGATTTTTATGTGTAGTTATTATATGGATGATTGAAGCCCTTAAAAATTCCTCGAATAGGATGAACTCCGAAAAGGAGGGTGGAGAAGAAATTCGGTCCATGTCAACAAGGCTTATGTCAATTGGAATTGGCTTAGCCAGATTGTATGGATTGCGAAGTGGGGTGAATAAGTTAGTAGGATTCATACTAACTTAGTAGGAGAGGATGGATTGGAAGAATGGATGGGAACCGATGTTGAATCTTGTTAACCTTGGATAGCAGCAAAAAAACATGAAATTAAATGCTATGTACATGCAAAGAAAAATTTTGTTTTGTTTTTGAATGTTTTGATTTTTTTTTGAATTTTTGTTTATGTACATATGTTACAAAATTTGGCTTGGCTGAATGGCTCAATGGAATTCATGTGGGGGTGGTTCACCAAGTGGGTCAATTTTTTTATTAGGAATAAGCAAACGAAATATGGGCTAATGAATGGGAAACATTCTGAGGTAAAACTCATCATGTTGGGTAAAGGGAACAATGGGCTGAAATTCCTCTTCAGAATTTTTAGAAGCATTGGACATAAGTTCCTACTCTTCATAACTTTCATCATCAAAATCTGGAAGTGGGTAGGAAAATTTTAGGGGATCTTCTTCTTCATTGAAGCTAAGATATTGAAGAGCTTGTTCAAGAGAAGTGGTTGAGTAAGATGGAAATGGGGCTTTGAATTCTTCATTGAGGCTAAGCCTTTGGAAGGCTTGCTCAAGGAAAGTAGTTGTGGAAAGTGGGGTATATCCTAAGCCTGAACGATCATGTGTTCCTCAATATGAGAAATCAATTATTTCATGTATCCCTTATTCATGGGAACCTAGACCTTGACCTTACCAATTGATAATATGCAAGTAACAAGATGGAAATCCTATCATATTTTGTATGTTGGCACATCATGGCTCTTTTGGTTCTTTGGGAAGATTTGCTTCAATTGAGGAATCAATACCTCCATAAACAAAGTTGATAGTATTAGAAGCGAAGCTCATATCGTATATAACACCTATGGTTAAAGGAGGTTCACATGGGTGACCGAAATCCTTGGCTATAGGGATGGCAAGAGGGGTAATGATAATAGCTTGGACCATGTATTCACTAATACCAGGACTAATTATGTGGACTTTGACTTGGGATGAAGTTGTGGATGATGTAGAAATGTATGGCTCAGGATTTGAGGTGGCTATGGAAGGTTGCGGGGAGTTGAATATATCATTATATGAAATTTTGACTTGTGAAATATCGACTAATGGAGAAATATTGGGTGATGGCTCAGAATTAGAAGAAGGTGGATGAAGCAATGATGAAGAAGAAATGGTTATATAAGAAGGAATAATTGAGGTGGATGATGTGGCACAAGTGGATTGACCTTGACCACATGAACAAGAAGAAATGGATGACTGAGAGGGTTTGGTGATGGGTAACTTCTACAAAATAGGAGCTTTGGAATAAGATGTGAACAGATTAGAAGATGAAGTGGATGGATTCGAAGATGAAGTGGATGGGTTCGAATATTATGGGGATAAGAATAGGTGGGTGGAAGGCAACATAGATTCATAGGGGTTTGAAATAAAATTGCAATACTTGAAAGGTTCTACATCCACGAGACGCAATGGACTTGACCATAATGAACGTATTTCAAGTATTGGTGGATAATTGATGGAACACATTTCATCTCCCTCATACAAGGTCTACCAAGGAGTACATTTTACACCATGGCCCCTTCTAATATGTGGAACATAGTATGCAATGTTTTAGTCCCTACTTCAATGATCAAAACATTAGTGCCAACTATGCTACACAAAGCATCGTTAAAGGCTTTGAGGGTGAATGATGACTTGGAAATATGGGAAGGTAGAAGTTTGAGGTTTCTAAGGGCAGCGATAGAGATAATGTTGATGGATGAGCCTATATCAATTAGGACTCTCTTAAATGGCTTCTTGTCTATCAGGACCAGATATGCAATGGAGGATCTATAGATTCTAAGGTCATTGAATTTATTTCAAAGTCATAGAAAGTAATTGATGGTTCCATGCATGTTCTAATGTTCCCTATAAATTTGTTGAAGGCATTAGGGTCTTGAGATTCAAACTCAATGGATTTAAGAATTTCCATTAGGGCTTATCTATGCCTAGGGGATTGTTGTATGAGCTCATATAAGGACAATTTGTTTGAAGCCATCTTCAAACTTGTAGTCAACTGGTTTCTTAAGGTTATTGTTGTCCTTATAGGATGATGGATGGGCTGATTGGGTGGACTAGAAAAATGGATTTACGGGGATGGATTTGGAGAAGTTTTAATGGATAGCAGATTTGAAGGTTGTGTGTTCGGTTGTTGGGCATTTTGTTGATTTTTCCTTTGACTCTCGTGACCACATGGACTACTACAAAATTTTGATAATGTTGAACGTGATTAACTTGGTTAGGAGGTGTGAAATGATTATTACCTCCTACATTAGTTTGGGCCTCTTCATGGTTGGAAAGAGGTGTTTGAAATATTCCTAATTTTTTATTTTGTGGAGCTAGGGTTTTGTCTGCCTTCATGACCCCCAAGTCTATGAGGTCTTGAACAATATTCTTAAAAACATTGCAAGTGTTGATATCATGACCATTTTACCTATGGTATGGGTAAAATAGATGTTTCTTGTAACCTCTACCACATTTGGTAGGGTCATCAAGATTGATTTTTGGTAAAGCCAACTTGTTTGTTTCATACAACCTTCATAATATGGAAGAATACGAATCTGTTAAAGGAGTGTGTTGGTATTGGGGTCAAGCATATTATCAACGGGAGGGGTTTTCCATAGTTGGAACTGTGTTTTGTATTGTGAGTGCTTGAGTTATCGAGGGGACTGCATGATAATTGATTTGTTGTGGTTGTTGCACTGGTTATTGAGCCATTATGGGCTGGCTCATCACCACTTGATTTACCTGATTAGATGGACTAGCGAAGAGGCTTGTGATGAATTATTTTATTCTGATTGATTACTTTTGAATTACCCTTCATTATTTCTTTTTAGGCTTAATTACACCCTCTTGGATTTTTATCTCCTCAATGATGCTAGCCTGTGCTAATGCTTCTTCAAATGAATGATAGGTTTGAATTTGAAGCATCCAAGAGGTGGGTTTTAAGCAAATCTTGGTAAATAATTTGATGATTTCATCCATTGGGATGGAGAATGGAAATTTGGTAATGATTGCCCTCCAACAGTTTCTAAAGTCATAGATAGGTTCATCATCCCATTTTCTTAAGGCATATACATTTGATAATGAAACCTTCGTTTTGATGTTTATGACAAAATGCTCTAGGAATAAGTCAATCAGTTGAGCAAAAGTATAAATACTATGAGTTGGTAACTGATTAAACCACTCTATGGCATCTCCCCCTAATGTTTGAGAAAATGTTTGAAGCATGAGAGCATTTTTAGTTTGAATCCGAAAGCATGTGTGAACAAATGAGATAACATGCTCCTTAGGGTCCTCAATTCCCCTAAATTTGTCAAACTTCAGTAATATAAAATATGTCGAATATGGCTATGATGGGATCAATTGATCCATCAAACTTAAGATATGTAAAATATGTCCTAGATACAATGTAAAATGAATTTATTCCTATATTACTTAATGTAAGTTCATTTTAAGCTTGAAATATGAAAATAAGCAGTGAAACACTGAAATACGTAAAAATAGGAATTTGAACAAAATGGCTACAAGGCTTACCCGAAAGCCTAAGCTCTACTCCAAATTACTATCAGGCATAGTGAAGTGACTCTGTAGGTGTGTATGGGTGCCTATATAAGTGTAGCTAGGTTCCTGTGGGGATCAGTAGGTGTCGTAGAGAGCCTGCACACCTATCTGCAAATTGTCATAGGACCTTCTAGAAACCCTAACCGATGATTTTGGTTGGTTTTTTGCTTTAGAAAACCCTATAAAATGGAACAACATAATAAAATTAGTACAAAAAAAGTAAATCAGAGAGTATAACCCTTATGGGGTCCCACTGTGATTGCCATTTGTGAAGCGAAAATACGACACTAAAATAAATATGAAAGTAAATAACTTAGAATGAACAGTAAATTGCACAAAATATGATTTTATTCAATAAATGGGGGGAGTTGAGAAAATATTTTGTTACAATTGATCCATTCAATAGAATTATTTTGATACAATAATTACATATGCTAGGGTTTTTCAAAACCCTAGCTACAAAACAAGTAGTTTCTCCAATGTATCTTGCTTCCAACAGGATGAGTGGGCTTCTGGTTATCCATAATCGAGCCACTCCAGCTTCAGTAGCTACTCAACAATCCTTGATGAATGCTACTTGATCCTACACACACTACAAATATACAATCATTAGAAAACAAAATGAGGGTTCCACAACGTGAACCCTTAGAAATGCAAACTAAAACCCTAGATCTGAGTGAACAAAATATGCAGAATCTAAATAACATCAAATAATAAAAAGCACAAAATACTTACTTTGTTGTTATATTGCTCCATTGTAGATTGATAGTAGGGTGCCCCGACGACACCTGATGATATTATGTGGTAAACTCTAGTCTATGGCTAAAGGGATGGTAGGTGTTGTGTTGTGCCTGTAGAATGTAGCAGGTGCACTACTGCACCTATGGGATGAGGTAGGTGCTCGGATACACCTACGAATTAGGGGTAAATATGTAGAAGTAGATCGAGGGGATGCAAAGGGCTCAGTGGATGAATGACAATGGCGGTAGCAGAAGTGGGATGCGAAGGTGGTTGGAATCCAAAAATCCTAGGAGAAGCTAGGGTTTTGGGGAAGGATAAGCTAGGGTACAATCTACTCATAAGACAAAATATTTCAACAAGGTTAGATCTCACAAGCAAATTTGAGCTCCAACGTTCAAGTTTTCTAGGATTCAGGGGTTGAGCATGTAGAATGCTCCTATTTATTATCAATCCTAGGGTTTTATTAGGGTTTTAGTTTGACACTTTTGATCGTGTGGCTAATATTAAAGTGGATCCAAAGGCTGATATTCAACTTTAGGTGTGACACGGATTAAGGAATATGGAAAATTGAGATTATATCGAATCGAATGGTTGAGGTTAATCTGGCTTATAATTATATATTTTATAATAAATATATTAAAATATAATATAAAATATTATATTTAAATATAAATAATATAAAATAAATATAAATAAGTCAAATCAGGGTCAAAAAATGGTGGGAAAAGGCTAAAGTGGGCCATTGGATGGCAGGAAAGGCATGGAATGGCCATTTAAATGGTAGGAAAGGGTGATGGTGGATAAGTGGCTAGGATTTGGTGTCTAAAGAACAAATACAAAATTAAAGAAAATATGTTAAATCACTTTTAAAAGGATTGTTGTTTCAATGGAGGTTTCCCTGCCAAAGATCTCAAAGAGATATAAAATATTATGTTCTTGGATGCTTTATGACACCCATTATGAATGCATATATATACCTACCTAGGGTTATGAGATGAAAGGACATGTTGGTCCATAATGAATTAAAGTAATTAGTTATATACAATTAAAGGTTAGGATTAAATCAAGTTTTCTCTTGGATCCAAACACACTTTTCAGTAAGAAAATTTTGAATTCTGGAAATTGAATCTACCATTTTTTAATAAAACACATATCACACTTATTAATAACATCTTGTATTATAAATGGATGACACCATGATTGGGTCGAAACTTGAAGTGAAAATTTCTTCTTGCTTGTCCCATTATGCACATAGTCCAAAAAATAAAATAATGAAAATAGTGGTTTTCATCACTTTAAATATACATATTTTCTCAATTTACAAAAATGATAGAAAGAGTAGTAAGGATAAGGGCAAAATTCTCATCAAGACTCGATTTGAGTGGTTGAGAATATGATTCCCCAAAGCTCTAATTCTTATCACAACAACAATCTCATAATAGAGTGAGTAGTAAGGATAGGGTAAAATTCTCATCAAGACTCAATTTGAGTGGTTGAGAATCCGATTCTCCAAATATCTATATTTATAAACACAAAATAATAAATAGATATTCAAGTAGTAAGGATAGGGTTTAATTCTCATCAGGACTCGATTTGAGTGGTTGAGAATATGATTACCCAAAGCTCTATATTTATAAAAACAAAATAATAATAATAGGTCTTCAAGTAGTAAGGATAGTGTTTAATTCTCATCAGGACTCGATTTGAGTGGTTGAGAATCTGATTCCCCAAAAATTGAAGACCTTAATATTGGATTATGCTCATGTGTGACAACACGTCTCTCTACAAGAGACCTATGAATGCACATAAGGACAAGCTAGCTTTATGGTTCTCTCCATGACGAGTTTAATCTCACCATAATCAATATGGGAAAATGAATTTATTTACACACATAGTGGTTCTTAATTGGTTTGAGTCATTACCATGCTCATGATTGGTAAATGAACATCCATTTCACACAATTGGTCCTTGAGAAATTTGACTCTGCTAGGACAACCTTGGTACCTTATGGATTTTCCAGATTAATAGATGAGTTTGTTTGAAATCACTAGGATGTTTGAGTCTCTATAAAAAAACTCTAGATTATTTATCTCTAAGGCAAACCAAGTCATAGGTAAGCTTACATTCCATATCATCATTGCATCATTACATAAGTTTCATAATCTATTTCACATTTTACCATTAGATGTTGGTGTCCCTGATTAAGCAACAAAGATAAAATTGGTCAAACAAGAATATCTATGAATGATCATTAGAGCATGATACCATCAGTTAATTTACATACATCATCATAATAAAGTATGCACATAATTTTTAATACATTCATACCATCATATACATATGCATCCATACATACATCTATAATAAAAGAAACACAAAAGTACAACACAAAATGATACACAAAAGAAAATCCATTTATATCTATATCTATATATATGAATCATAAGTATAAAGTACACCCAAATGTTGTATACAATAGAGAACTGAGTATCATAGACAAAAATGAAAAATATATAAAAAAAGAAAGGATAAGTGCTACTAGCCAGCACCACCCTGATCTCTAGGTGGTCCAAGTGGAGAACCCAAACCAGATGATTGAGATTTTAAAGGCATCAAATACCTTGAAGCTCTAGAGTAAAAAAGGTTATGCTTGGACTCACTCTTCTTTCTAGAGCCATATATCAAAGAAGAGGGCCATAAAGATAGTGACATAACTCCCTACACAATTTGATCCTCTGACAATCGGATATACATATTCTATGACCACATACGATCCTCCTCTACATGAAGGAGAGATAAATATTGTCTCATCTACCCATCCTTCTCCGCTATCTTAGTGCGAAGGGCAACTATCATAGCTACATTATCACCTCCACCTAGGGCACCCCATAGCCTCTCTACCTCACCCCACAACTATCTTGTCTACATTCTGAGCAACCACAATCTATAGGAGCTAATATGCCAAGCTATCTCGCTCAGCCTAGAGTATGCCCCACTCTTCCTCACTATGTATTGGAGGTCTCTCTAGAACCTCCTCCATACCAATTCCACCATCACCACCACCCTTGCCATCACCTTCAAGTTTAGGAGGCTGATCCACATTGGCCTTGGACTGTCTCCCTACATCACCATCACCAACCTCCTTCACTCTTCTCTCAAATGCTAATTTGAAAGCTCTCAAACATAATAATAAAATGCAATTACCTCTGCAGCCCTAATTTATATTGGTTCCTCAATCAACATTATCACCACCACAACACTGCAACACATCAACCTACCACCATCTCATATCACAAAATTCCACAAAACCATCAAATCAGCCCATCAATGCATCAAAAATATCATCCCATATCATCACGCTTGAGAATCAAATAAGCTTGGTTCAAAAATTTACCCAAGTTTTTCATTAATCCTTCTTTGTAGGGTTGTAAATAAAAAATTTGTCAAAAAATTCAAATTGGTCAACCGCACCACTCTAGTCACAAATGGGTCAACCACACCTGCAATGGTTGGTTCATCTATCAAATAGCACCTAATTCTACCAAAGGAAGAATTTTGACAACGCAAATCTACCCCAAACTTGGGAAAACCACATTGATCCTAATTTTCAAAATTTACATCCATCACATCTGCACCTTTTCATCATCCACATTCGATCAATTGATTCATGGTTTTCATTCTTCATCCATTCATCAATTGAGGGTGTAAGATAAAATTAAAATTTTTAAAAATCATATTTCTTGCATGTTGAGGAAAGAGTCCATTTCTTCATCCAATAAAACCAGGTGTCTCTTATTTTTGCACTGCATTGTGTTTTACACAACACAGTACAAAAAGGGGTATCTGTAGACACCAAATCCTAGCCATTTTTTATTTATAAATAAAAATATAAATATTATATGTATAGACAAATCCTAACTACTAATCATACTTTAATCCTAGCTTGCTACTTGGAAATGCTATCTCACCACTTTCAAACCCTAACCCTAACCTCATAAAAAATTATAAAATATAATTCATTTTGAGAATGAAGGGAGGCAAGAGGGAGAAATAAGAGGAGCACAAAAATATACCATCAGACATTGCCCATGTTTTTGGAGGACTGCTAAAACTACCAAACTTTTTTTGGCCATATTTCACTCATTGGAACTTGGATTGAGCTAAACTTTTGAGGGTATGTGTCTGACAAAACCTATAATGTCTTCACCAATTTGTAGATTTTTTGTAGCAAGAGAGACTCAAGTCCAAGCATATGTTTTAATGGGAGAATATTCAGTCACTAATAGACCCATATCGAAGTAGGTAAATCAAAAAGGCATTTTAGTTTTATTTTTTTTGTTTTTTGAACATCATTTTCTAGATATTTCAAATATTAGGGTTAATATTTTTGTGGATTTCTTTTATGCATATCAATAGGTGCTATTGACCCTATTTGTTTGCAAGTTCATGTGTGCAGGTTATAGGTGATTGAAGGTTTTTGGAGCAACGAGTGGCCCACCAAGGATACACAAGCCCACTCACCAAACTAATTGGAGCAATGAAGATTCATCACACCCACATTCCATTGATATGCAAAAGGGGTTTCTCCCTCTTTTTCTCACTGTAATCTAAAAGCAAGCACGCTTTTTGTAACCCCTGCAATTTGGGGCATACCATTATTGTAAAAGAGAGGAGATCAAGGCTCTCAAAAATTTAATACAAAGATCATTCTTTTACTACACTTGCTTGTTTCAGTATTTATTTGTTTGGGTGTATCTTTATTGCTTACAAATATCAACTCAACAACTTACGTGAAGCCTAGAGTTAACAATTTTGCAGAATGAAAGTCTTAAAAATGAAACACCCAAGTTTACAAACCCCTAAAATGAACCTCTTTCAGAATACATAGGAATACAAAAAACAACACAAACTATAAAAGTAATTTGTAAACAAAACTACAAAATTATAATTCACTAGAATATTGAAGAAGCTACTTATCAGAAAAGCAAAAACAAATCTCTAAACATATTATATATTCAACTTGTTTTAAGTGTAAGTGACAAGACATTATAAGAAATAGAAATAATAAGACACAACTGAAATCACTAAGGAAATAAAGTAATTAGACAATAGTCACAATATTGTAAGAGTCAATAATATGATGAAGAATAAACTTAAAAGGTTAAATAGCAATTATTTGTGCTAAAAAGAACTCTAACATGTGGATATATAATCAAAAAATAGATAAACCATACAAATGTCAAAAAAGGTAAAGCCATACAATACAAGCAACCTTATGAAAGACAACCCTTGTCCAGAGAAAAACCCAATAGACCAAAGTGGAACATCCATTGCACAAGGTGGCTCAAAAGCATTTTTTTTAACTATAGGTTCTCATTAGCACTCCTACATATCGTTCACCATTCTATAGCACTTCATCCTCATGCTTCATGTCCCATGAATTAGTGGATGTTGAGTAGTGTTAGTTTGTGCACCCAAAGCTCCATTATGTTCTTTCCCATGACCTCTAGTCTGATAGCACCATAAGAAGTAAGCATATCCAGGTCTAACAATATCTTAAAAAAAATGCTATGACATGTCTAGACAAAGGTTTGGATATTAACTAGAATGGGCATTCCTATAAATGGCAAAAATTTTGAAACACCCAAACCAAAAGTTCATATGTAGAGAAAGACTTGGTCTATTTTGTCATAAAGGAAGCTGAGCTTGACAAAAGTAAGAAAGACATATGCACTGAAAGAGCATGGCTAATTTTTAAGAGAAAACTCATGTATGGTGGCATATTTTATGTTTTAAATAGATTTTGCATCACTTTCCTAATACCCATATACTGAGAAAAATCATTTGAATACCTATTAACATGATTAAACAGAAAAATCATTTGAAACTTAACAGAGGAATCTTGTAACATCTTTGATAAGAAACAAGATAGTTGATAGGGAAAATTTGAAATATTCATACAAATTATTCAAAAAATAAAATGTGATCTGTCCAGCAATAATAAATCACAACATGAATATATTTCTAAAAGAAATGATAATAACATCTTTCTGTTTGTATCCAGATACAATACATTATTTGATGCATTACACATTGATTATGGATACATAATGGCTATATGCAAAAGAGGCATTGAAAGAGCTCATTAAGAAGTATAAATCAAATGATATCACTCTACAATATTGGAGATCAAAAAATATTCAAAATATATTGAGGTGTTCAGCAAATGGCTACCAAGTTTAACGTTCAACAATCGATAGGGATAAGAATGATTTTAACATTTATAGATCTTAGGTTATGAAATGATATATTGTTTATTTTATTTATATTTAACCACAACATTATCTACTTGGTACATGAACCTTATACATTGGACCTCCTATTTTCCAAAGAAAGAATCCATGAAAGACTCAAACTGCTAATATGTTAGATTTTGAAGACTTAAGCTTGAAGGAAATGCAACCACAAGTGATGAAATAAGCAAGCAAAGCTATATATTTTATAATGTCTAACTAATAATCATGGAAATAACATGAGAAATTTTTTAAATAACTCATGCAACAACCATTAATGAAATCTCATGAAATAAGACCTTGATACAGTATGTTACTCACTCTATTAGTGCATGCTATGGAGATTGCATGCTTCATTCTCATTTACAATTGTAAGTCACAAATATATACTAGTATGTAACTCTTCACTTTCCTACCTAAGGACACATATGCATTCTGCATGATAGATACTTGTGCACATGCACACCGAACTAATGACACCTGTTATTCCTATTCTAAAGGAGTCATGTACATGTGCACAACATGCACATTTACATCATTGCACATACTTGTGCATTTATTCATTTGCATAAAGTAAATGCTTAAATCCTAATATAATATAAACTCCTAATCTAAACATGTACCCATGATGGTACATTAGAAAGTAAAAAATAATGTAATATATTCCAACACCCCCCTATATTACATTATTTGGGTATTGAAGACTTTAGTCTTCAATATGGTCTTCATCTTTAAGATGTTCTTCAACTTGATCTGGTTCAATATTCAATTTATTCTTGGAGCTCATGTGTCTTTTCTACTTTCTCCAATCTGCTACCTTCTTGTATACTTGATCAAATGAATGGTTAGTATATTTTAATATTTGTGGCTTCAATATTACAAGTTTCTTGATCTCTTTCATAGTCATCAAATTCTTGTATAAGAATTTTTATTTTCCCTCTGTTCCTAGAATCATATTGTCCTTTATTTTCAGGTCTAAATTTTTTTGCTTCATCACTTTTGTTCTTTGATTCTTGTGTATGAATATGGAAGGTAAATTTGGATCATAATTGATCCATTCTTATTTTCCATTCCTTGTAATTTGTTTCTTAGAAAATCCATTAGTGTTGTCTTGAACAACAATATCTTGAGTGAACCCAAATAAATCTAGAGCATATGTACCATTATTAATAAGTCTTGTAGCTTCTCTTTCATACTTGGATTCTACCATCTCTCTACTTTTAGTTGGTTTGGTTACTGAAATGCGGTTTGTAATTAGCCCTTTCAAATTATGAATGTTTGAGACTTTAAGGTGATCAAACCATTGTGGATTTCCTATTATATGTTTACTTGTTTCTGTATCCATAATTTCTTTAGCTTTGAAGACTCTAATCCTTTGAATTTGTCTTCCTTATGGATCCTTAGTTTTGAGTATGTGAACTAATTTGAAAAAACCTTTCCAAGACTTAGGTTTTGTAGAATTCCTTGTCTCCCAAGTTAAGTTCTTACCAACTATTAGTTCACTTTTGAGCTGATTTTGTAATGTTTTGAAATGATAATAATCAATTTATTTTTCACCTTATCTCTCCTATTGAACTATGCACTTATTAATGGTTGGATTCCTTTTCTCTTTAATGTGATTATGAGACAAGTATAATTAATTAACTCCAACTTCTTAAGTAAATAATGAACTTCATTTTGTATCCCTTAATATCCAATAGTTTAATATTTCTAAATTCCAATAACCTAAGGTTTGATGTAGTATCCTTTATATCTCCCTAATTTGAAATTTTAGAAATTCAGTAATATTTGCAATAATGATAGTTTGGTTTAATAAGTAGAAACCCTTATATCTCCAATGTTATTTAATTGCAAATATTAAGATGATTAATGTACCTTGAGATACTATTAAGGCTAACTTTCTTTGATTTACTTTCCAATATATTAAGGTTAATTTTCCTCCAATGTAAATATTATTCAACCTTACACCTTATTACTCCTTAATGAAAGCGATTCTAATTAAAGTAAACCTTACCTTTTGTATCCTCCTTAATAGTGAGCATTGTAATCCTTCAATGGTGGATATATAATAGTGATGGCAACACATATGTTAACAGACATTGAATTCTCCTTTTACTCCTCGTATTTCTGATGCAGGAGCATCCGGAAGCACCAGCAAAAGAAGAAGCATCGAGTTTCGGGAAAGCCGCTTCAGAAGAGTCGACTGAGGAGAAAAAAATAGAAGAAAGCTTAAGGACAGAAACTGTCGCGATATCGCGACAGAAATTGTGTCGCGATATCGCGACACAAATGGCGGAGGAAGGCTTGGTAGCAGAAGGTGCCGCGAAATCGTGACATGTCACGATTTCATGACATGTCGTGAAATCATGACACCAGCAGGGGAGAGCAGGGAGAAGCGAGGAAGTGTCGCGATTTCGTGACACGAAGGCGAAGATTCGGTAGAGCAGAGGGAGTGGTCGTGATTTCGCGACGTGTCACGAAATCGTGACCAAGGCAACAGAGCAGGTGGCGAAAGGTGAAGTGGTCGCGACATCGCGACGTCGCGATATCGCGACGTCGCGCTGTCGCGACGTGAAGCGAGGCAGAATGCAGCGGGGACGTCGCGATATTGTGACGTCGTGATATCGCGACGTAGCGATATCGCTACAAGAAATTTTAGTCAGAGTACAGAGGAAAAATGGTCACGATATCGCGACATGTCGTGATATCACGACCAGAATGGGCAGAGGGCGCGGAGGAGCAAAACCGTCGCGATATCGCGACATGTCGCGATATCACGACGGAGAGAGAAGAAGGCGCAGGAAGAAAGAGAGATGGCGGGAAACACGCAGGCGGTTGTTTCAAGGGTGGATATGGATGACACGTGGCACCCAGAGAGCAGTCAGGGTGGACAAGGCTAGGAAGCGCGGGGAACGAAGAGGATGGACGCACAGAATTATCTGACAGGGATCAGCAGTATCAGGGCCGTGCAGAGTGCGGGAATTTAATCGGGTTGGTGTCCCGATTTTTGTGCGAATGTATTTAATCGGGTTGGTGGACCCATTTGCGCGGGAGTTGATGTTTGAGAGGGTCGGGGCCTCTATAAAAACCCATTTTATTATTTTTGTGAGGACGGTGGACCAGAGAACAGGGGATAAGAATAGAGCCGAAGTCGGCCATTGTAAAGCCTGCGGGCGGTTTCATTCAAGCTTGTAATTTTTTTTAAAATTTTAATGAAAAGGCAAGTTTTTTGAAGTGTGGTTCCCGGTGCCCCATCAGTGGTATCAGAGCAGGAGTTCCTGAGTGCGTAAACAGACCGTCGACCGTGAGGCAGTTTGCGCCAGGACCTACGGGAGGGTTTTGAGAGAGAGAGAAAGAGAGAGTTTAGCATCCCCGAGCATGTTAGCAGACCACCGGACGTGAGGCAGCTACACCAGGATCGATTAAAGCTTGTGAGAAAAGCAAAGACAAAAAAAAAAAAATGTATTCCCGAAGAAGACGGGACAGCAAGGAGGAAGACATGGTGTCGGAAGAGGAAGTCAAAGCATTGCAACGACAATTAAAAGCCTTGCAAAAGGAATGGTCCGTAATGAAATTATGGGAGAAAGAAGAACGTCAGAAAATGCGAGAAGAGAGACAGAGAAAAAAGGAAGAAAAGATGAAGGAGGCTGTAGAGGAAGAGAGCAGCAGTACCGGGACCTGCCCGAAAGAAAGCACAGATTATTCTGTGCAAGAGGAAGAGTTAAATTCAGCTGCAGTAGAAGTTTGTAGCAGTGGAGAATTCTGTCCGGTTGAAGACAGAAGTGTGGGCCCGGAGCCGAGGTCGAAGCAGTTTGCAGAGACAGAGATGAGTCCGAAAGCATTGTGGGAGGCAGCAACCGGACCCAGTAGAAATGAAGATCACTTCTTCACTGACCCCGGGTGTCTGATGCAGGAGCATTCGACAGCACCAGCAACAGAAGAAGCATCGAGTTTCGGGAAAGCCGCTTCAGAAGAGTCGGCTGAGGAGAAAAAAAATAGAAGAAAGCTTAAGGACAGAAACTGTCGCGATATCGCGATAGAAATTGTGTTGCGATATCGCGACACAAATGGCAGAGGAAGGCTTGGTAGCAGAAGGTGCCACAAAATCGTGACATGTCACGATTTTGTGACATGTCATGAAATTGCGACACCAGCAGGGGAGAGCAGGGAGAAGCGAGGAAGTGTCGCGATTTCGTGACACGAAGGCGAAGATTCGGCAGAGCAGAGGGAGTGGTCACGATTTCGTGATGTGTCACGAAATTGTGACCAAGGCAACAGATCAGGTGGTGAAAGGTGAAGTGGTCATGACATCGCGACGTCGTGATATCGCGACGTCGCGCTGTCGTGACGTGAAGCGAGGCAGAACGCAGCGGGGACGTCGCGATATCGCGACGTCGCGATATCGCGACGTAGCGATATCACTACAAGAAATTTTAGTCAGAGTACAGAGGAAAAATGGTCACGATATCATGACATGTCGTGATATCACGACCGAGAATGGGCAGAGGATGCGGAGGAGAAAAACCGTCACGATATCGCTACATGTCGCGATATCGCGATGGAGAGAGAAGAAGGCGCAGGAAGAAAGAGAGATGGCGGGAAACATGCAGGCGGTTGTTTCAAGGGTGGATACGGATGACACGTGGCACCCAGAGAGCAGTCAGGGCGGACAAGGCCAGGAAGCACGGGGAACGAAGAGGATGGACGCACAGAATTATCTGACAGGGATCAGTAGTATCAGGGTCGTGCAGAGTGCGGGAATTTAATCGGGTTGGTGTCCCGATTTTTGTGCGAATGTATTTAATCGGGTTGGTGGACCCATTTGCATGGGAGTTGATGTTTGAGAGGGTCGGGGCCTCTATAAAAACCCATTTTATTGTTTTTTTTAGGACGGTGGACCGGAGAACAGGGGATAAGAACAGAGCCGAAGTCGGCCATTATAAAGCCTGCGGGCGGTTTCATTCAAGCTTGTAATTTTTTTTTAAATTTTAATGAAAATGCAAGTTTGTTGAAGTGTGGTTCCCGGTGCCCCATCAATTTCACTCTTAAAAATGCCTCAATCTTGCTCTTAATCATGCTTGGACATCTCTTGTCTTCTCAGCATTAAATTTGTACTTAGACAATGCTTTCCTCTTTGTGTGTATAACAGTGAAATGGACGTTTCTTATTACGATTCTACTCCTTCTTTCAATATACCTTAGACTTTCTCTACGGACTTGGAAAATGCTAATTTTGAGCTAGTCAATTTTGTGTATGGCAAATATCTTCCAATCACTAGTTTCGTGGACCCCAAGCAAGCAAAATGAATTGTGAATGCGTGTTGTTTGACTATGATATGATGCCTAGATTTCAACCTTACTCCATACTACTTGAAATGTCAAAAAAAACTCTAATTCACATGCAAGATGAGATGGCAAGTGGTTGTCTCCAACAATCAATGAATACCTATTTAATAACACTCTCGAGTAGATTTCACAGCAAATTGAGTAACCCTATTTTGTAAGTATGATGGCTAGGTTGGCATCAACTGTGAGGAATGCTAGTGATGTAATGAGATTGGTAACTGTGCATAAATCATAGTAGTTGTTTATCCAATGAGTGTGTGAGCTTTTAGAAAGATATTGTTATGATCCTCCTAAATTTTTTTGATGTATGTCTTCACCTGAACATTATCTCACTATCTTCAATACGGACAAACGATCTTTCAAAGAGTGTTCCAAATGTTGCACAACCTTCTTCCCTCTGAATCCAATGGCTATCTTCAAGTATTCTTCTCCTTGTAAATATTCTTAGGATTTTGTGTTTGGCGATGATCTTTACCAATGAATTGCCTACGGGTTGACCTCTCTTAGTCTTAAGCTTTGGTGTGCGCATAGTTTTCTAGAATGCTTTCTTTCCTTCTAGAACATTCAATTTTACTTTAAGCACTGCTTGACCTAGATGAACGTTGATCAACTAATGTGTTGTATCCTTATGCATTACACTCTTTTTTTCTAGTGTATGAATTTTGAGCATTCAATTCTCTATGTTGGGTGGTAGTCTTCTTGACTTCTTGTTCTTCTTGTGATAGCTTTGAAAAAATGTTCTTCTTTGTTTTATTTTGAATCATCACTTCCTGATGCTATGAATGTCTCATTGTGGTAGCTACAATTACCTCAAATACTTTTAATGCATGCACATCTATGCTAACAATTGCTACCTATGAGAGCCTCCAATATTTGTACAATACCTTCAATTATTGTACAACATCAAACTATCGATGAATATAAAGCAGGCTATGAGTAACTTTCTTTAGGCACTCCATTGTGTCTTCCACCTATGTATATCACAGTCAATATAGGTTTACCTACTCTGAATTTTGCTAAACTTACAATGGTCTACAAGCCAATCCTTCAAACACCTCACTAGGATCCCCCATGTGGAAAATGATACCACGTGTTTTATTGATCGGGTTAAAACCGCTAGCTATCTACCTTCATTGTTTGATAATGCTTTATAATGGATACTTGTGGTGATTATGATTCACATAATGAGGAACTTCCTATAATATTCTCCTCTTGACATAAGTGATTTCCCCCTATGTTCGTAAGCCTTGGTTTATGAATATAACAGTTACTTTATCTTCTTCAATGAGCATGTTGTACTTTGATATGTTATCAACTGCTTGATTAGGATGCACTATCGACTTACGACTGGTTTTATTTGTAAATTTCATAATGTAAGGCCTTATGCACTCTAGATAAAATAGTTAAATCAATGTTATAATGAGTATTGGATCTCTATTATTTCAGGTTACTCCACGCGACTTCGATCATTATGGTTTTAATATCTTCAACACCTATTTTATCTCCACATAAACAACTTCCAATGAACGTCTATAACAATTCTTATAATGGGCAATAGGGTGTGTGTTGGTTATGAGTGATGCATCCTTTTATAGTGCACTTAACAGTCTTGAATCTTGGTAACATCTCCAACTGATGTGATTAAATGATCTCAACCCACTACATTTTGCCACGTGAACCCTGTGCTATTTACAATGGTTATCTCATGTGATGGAGCTTAAAAATTGCCTTGGTAATGACTATGTATTGGCGTACCTCCCTGATGTCTTTTAATGGCTAAAAAACTCTAATGCATACTTTGATATTGGTTTGATATTAGGGCTTGTCTTCTTCCTATTTGGTGCATGATTGTAATACTTCAACCTGTTGTATTTTCTTTTACCAAGTACCTTAAATTTTTAAATTCATTTTCAAATGTTACTAGTAACACTTTGTGTGATCCTTTTTGAGATGATTGGTGCCTAAGGATGAGATTTGACTATTAATCAACTAATTTTTTCATCCTTCTTTTTTTTTTGGTATAAGGTAGAGGTGGTTATAAGGTCCACAAACCTTTTACAAAGTCAAAATGGGCTGGTTCTAGCATCAAGCCCGTATAATCAAAATACAAAATGGATCTTTCTAAGACTCATATTAAGCCATACTTAGAGTCCACAGTCCTATACTTGTCGCTTGACTATTCAGGATAAAACAAAAACCAAACAACACCTAGCACTTACTAACACTAGGTTGCTGTACTGTACACTTGTCACCTCCCAGGCCCTAGCAAATGGGATGCCTTCTCTGCCTAATTCCATCTGTCGGATTACTCATCATCAGCCCCTCCGATCTCCTGATGCTCTAACAAGTTTGATCTTAGCTCTTCTCTAGCAACCAACACCAATAGTTCTTGAGGGAAGTTATCCTTCCAAATTTGCATCTCCCCAATAGAAACTGCAATATTTGCCATTAGATCCGCCGCCTGGTTCCCTTCTCTGAAGGTGTGTTGGATTCGGGCATTAACCAAATGAGATTTATGAATATTTTCTTCTAGGATAAGCTCTAATATGGTCCATCTGGGGTCTTTATCCTCCTTAATTACCTTGATTATATTAAGTGAATCCCCTTCAAAGATAACTTCCTTATAACCCTCAAGTCTGGCAATTCTCATTGCCTGCATGCAGGCTCGTGCTTCTGCAAAATGATTTTTTTGAGTTCCTAAAGGCTCTACAAATGCAAGGACCACTTTT
This sequence comes from Wollemia nobilis, assembly GCA_028583015.1. Lineage (NCBI taxonomy): Eukaryota > Viridiplantae > Streptophyta > Pinopsida > Araucariales > Araucariaceae > Wollemia > Wollemia nobilis. The sequence continues at coordinate 6,191,609 of JAQPPZ010016710.1, read as the reverse complement.
CCTTCCTCATTTCTCAAAACTCCTCCTGCTCCTGCAGCCCCCGGATTTCCTTTAGCTGCCTCGTCAAAATTAAACTTAACCCACTTTTGTGTGGGGGGTATCCACTTGACACCATCCCGTGGGTTGGTTGTAATGTCTAGGTCTGGAAGTTCCTCTCCCCAGTTTCGCAAAATCCTCCTTTCCCTTAGAGACATGGTCTCATTTTTGAAGAATAAAGTTTTCCAGTTTTCTTTCAAAGCTCTGATTATTTTATTACCACATAACCTGGGATCTTTCTTACGTCCTTTAAATACTCTCTTATTTCTCTCATTCCATATCCCCCATAAAAAATGGGGTAAGTCGAGCTTCCAGAGCCAAGTCAAAATCTTTGCCTGGAAGGGGGAAGCCCACTGTATGCAGAAGTTAGACATGCTATTTGGACAGACCCAATCTATATGAAATTTGGACAGGATCATTTGGAAGACTGTACAAGAAAAATCACAAGTTAGAAATATATGACTTACAGATTCTATTGCTTTCTCACACAAGATACATCGATTGATGAATTGGAAACCTCTCCTTTGCAGATTATCTGTTGTCAGGACCTTATTTTGAACTGCCAACCAAAAGAAGAAAGCTATTTTTGGGGTTAAATTATTTAACCAAATAATCGAAGTCGGAGTCCAACCATTGAATCCTGAGTGGATTAACTTATAGGTAGTTTTTACTGAATAGATCCCACTTGTAGTTTTGCCCCAAATCACCTTGTCTCTTCCTCCCCCAGGAATGATCGGGAACACCCTTAAAGCATCATTGAGTTTGGTTAGGGCCACCTTCTCTTGCTCTGACAGATTATGAATTGTGATTTTCTTCCAAGAAGAAGTTTCCTGTGCTACAGCAATAAAATCCCCTACTTTTCCTCCCATTTCCTTCGAAAGTTTATGTTGGAGGACCTGAAGGTCTAAGTTATCTTTCAGAGGGGACTCTTCCAACCACGGGTCTTTCCAAAAGTCCACTTGTCTTCCATTACCAATTCTCCATCTGATGCCTTTCCTGACTACCTCACGACATTCGAGCAAACAATTCCAAAAATAGGATCCTCTAGGGAGATTATCGACTTTCAGGAAGTCCTGATTATTTTTGATATATTTTGCCTTAAGAAGTTTTACCCATCCCAATTGATCATTATTGATAAATCTCCATACCTATTTGCCAATCAGAGCTTGATTCATTTCTTTCATTCTCTTTAACACTAGGCCCCCCTGATCCTTGCTTGCACACACCTGATTCCATGCTACCAACGAAATTCTCTTTCTCTCCTTTGAACCTTACCACAAGAAGTTGCGTTGAATTAGCTCCAAGGTAGCTCGGACCTTTGCAGGAATTCTAAATAGAGACATGCAGTAAATTGGAATGCTCTGTAAAGTAGTTTGAACTAATAAGGCTTTTCCTGCGGAGCTGAGAAGGCTGCCCTTCCCCCCTGCTAACTTTTTGGAGATCCTGTCAATGATCGAGTTCCACAAAGTAGCCTTCATTCTTCCTTCGAACATAGGCATGCCTAGATAAGTTGCTTGGTAGAAGTCGCTTTCCACAACCGAAGAGGTTAGCTATTCTTTCCTCCCTCCCACCAGGCGTGTTAAAGAAATAGATGCTACTCTTCTTATAGTTTATGTACTTGTCTCGCTTCGTCTCATACTTGGTTAGAATTCTCTTCAACTTCCTAGCTTGAGGCACCGAGGCTTTGGACACAATGATTGTATCATCCACAAACTGTTGGTGAGACACTGGCTCTGCTGTTGAGGCTAGTTTAAAACCTTCCAATTGACCATCTGCCATCGCTGCTGAAATGTTCCTACCCAATGCTTCCGCTAAAATAATAAACAAGTATGGAGACAAAGGATCTGCTTGTCGCAACCCCCTTTCACTCTTAAAGTAACCGGAGGGTGACCCATTCACCATGATAGAAAATATTGTAGTAGAGATACAACTAAAAATCAACTTAATCCACTGGGGACATAAACCAAACTTACCCAAAATCTTGGTGAGGAACCGCCATGAGACCCGGTCATAGGCTTTATTCATATCAAGATTTAGTAACATACCTGCTTCCTTACTAGTCACCATTGAATGAATAACCTCATGAATTGTGATGATACCATCCAATATTTGTCGCCCTTTCACAAAGCCACCTTGGTTCATATCAATGATGAAAGGAAGGATAACCTTCAGCCTATTGGCGATTGTTTTTGTGAGAATCTTCATCAGAGTGTTACATAAACTGATAGGGCGAAAACTGGAAAATTCCATTGCAACCACTAGTTTAGGGATGAGGACTAAAAAAGTAGCATTAACTCCTTCTGGGATTTCCATGTCCTTTTGAGCCTCAATTATAGCTTCCACTACATCATTGCCTAGGATATCCCAAAAATTCTGGAAGAAAGCTGCAGGGAAGCCATCCGGTCCTGGGGAGCTGTTACCATCCATGTCAAAAATGACCTTCTTGATTTCCTCCTTTGTGAAAGGACTAAGTAAGAATCCATTAAGATTATCAGTTACGAGGGGTGGAATGGCTGCCAACGGAGAGTCCTCTTCTTCAATAGTCGGATTTACATCTTCTAGCAACGATTTAAAGTACTCAACCGCTTCCCTCCTTATGTCTTCCATATCTTTGGTGTTAGACCCATCGGCCATCTTGATCTCCTTAATTTTGTTAGTACTCCTATGGCGAAGAGTAGAGACATGGAAGAACTTTGTATTTCTATCACCCTCCTTTAACCAACGCAGTCTGGATTTCCGCCTCCAAAAGGTTTCTTCAAATCCTAGCATCGTGTGGTATTCGGCTAACGACTCCCTCTCCTGGTTTCTCAGATCCTCTGTAAGCTGCTCTGACTTCAGCTTCTCCTGTAGTTCATTGATCTTGTCTTTTAGTTTTGCATTTTTAACAAAAATATTGCCAAAGGAAGTTTTGTTCCACTCTCTAATGTTAGCCTTCACATTCCTTAGTTTACATGCCACTTGGGCCAGTTTCGAACCATTATACTTTTTGTCCCACCATTGGGCAACCAGATCCTTGAGATCCTGATGTTGGAACCACATAAGTTCGAATCGAAAGGGTCCGATGTATCTTTTCTTAGAGTCCTCCCCTCGTTTCCCATAGAATTGGGTTGTGATCAGACCCGATTCTTGGGAGTGCCGTTAATGAAGAGTCCCCAAACCTCTCCAGGAATTCTTGAGAAAGAAGAAACCTATCTAATATTATCTGAATTTGGTTTTCCTTCAATATTTTGTTAGACCATGTATAGGAGAATCTACGCAGGTCCACATCCATCGACTCATGTTGCTCAACAAAATCTCTAAACTCGTAGATATCAGCCAGTTATTCTTTGAGAGCCCCCCAATTTATCTACAGGATTAAGGTAGCAATTGAAATCCCCCGCCACAATCCAAGGGTAGTTGGGGACCGTCTCCCTCAATTCAGCTAGCTGACTCCAAAGAACCCTTCTCAGTCCCTGTCTAACTGGAGCATATACATTCGTTAAGATCCACTCTTCCTGCGTGGTTTTATCCACACATAAGAGACAAATAAACCAACTAGACATCAGAATCACTCTACTATCAATCACATTTTTGTTCCACATAACCAGTAACCCTCCTCTTGTTCCAGGTGGCCTCTTGGCCTACTACTTCAACTTCTCGCCAAGTCCTATTCTTAAAAGGAATAACTCTACTCTCCTCCATTTTAGTTTCTTGCAGTAAAATCATATCCGATTTGTGTTCTTGTCTAAGAGCATACAAAGCTCTTATTTTTGCAGGATTACTCCCACGAATATTCCATGAAAGAATCTTCATTTATGGGCTTTGGATCCTCGAGCCTTCGCCCCAAAGAGCAATACTTGCTTGAGTGCCATCAACCACTCCTCGCTCCGCTTCTTTCTGCCTTAAGGCAGCATTGCTAGGTTTCCCTCTTCCTTCTGAACCATATCCCCATACATCCGCTCTAGGTTGAAGTTCCTTGGGATTCACTTGGCTTCTAGTAACCATCTTGGGTAGGTCATTCTTGGTCTTTGGGGTAACAATCTGGCTTTCCAGGTTAACTGGTCTTTTTGACAGTGGAGATGATTTCGTGCTCTTAGCTTCTTGATTAGTAGATTCTTTTTTCCCTGCTTTGGGGTTACACTGATCTTGGTGGTTCACCTCTTCCTCCCGAGTATCCTTGCTCGTATTATTAGTTTCCTGCTCCTTCCTTCGATTTTTCTCCTCTAAATCCTTCTCTTGAGTCTCCTCTACCTCAGATTCCACTTCTTGGTTGTCCATCTGATCTCCCTTCAAATGATTTAATGCATCAAAACTGTTCTCCACTGGGATGTTGATCTCCTTGGAATTTCTTCCCATAAATTCCTTTGTAGTACATGGGACCACTTCCACCGAGCCTCCATAGGCCTCCCGTATCACCCAATCAAACTTACTTGCCCCAGGGCGTTGATCTATGGGGTTCTTTCCTTTGTGATTTGGCTCTGAGGCTTGCTGTATCATCTTAGGAGCAGGTTGAGCTTGAGGGTTCCCATCAAAGGGACCAGCTCCCCTGTGAGAGGGTTTCGGGGCATAGGAATTTTTGGGAGGAGGGTTAAAACGTTGCCTCTTGCTTACAATAGGGCGAACAGGGTCTCTGATATTTGGATTTCGAGCTCCACATCCTTGAGGCCCAGGTTGGGTAGGAATGGAGATCTGCGAGGGAGGGATATTATTCTAGGTTTGAGGATCAGTATTTTGGAGTGGGGGCTGGTTCTTGGAAATGCAGTGGATACCCCGGTGCCCTACCTTCCCACAAACACTACACTTAAAAGACATATTTTCATATTCAAAGACCTGAGTATGAAGGCCAAACATAGACGACAAAATAATGGATTTAGGGAGCTCTTTACTCAGGTCTGCCAACACACACATGCGAGCAGACAGGAGTCTTGTTTTGCTCAAGGTTGCAGGATCAATAGCTATTAGTTCTCCAATATTTGTAGCTATCCCGGCCAAGATTTGTTTGTTCCAAAAAAGCAGAGGTAATCCTGGCATCTTAACCCAAATAGGAGCCAAATCCAGCACCTGAGTCTGGGGGTTGAAATCGGGGGACCAACGCTTCAGATACAAGCCCATTTTACCAAAAAACCAAGGACCTCCTTGGAGAGTCCTTTCCATGTCCTGTTCACATTGAAATGTCACCAAAATAAAACTCTTGGGTAAAGCCTTAATCATCATACCGGCCCTTGGCTGCCATTTTTGGATGGCCCATATCCTTATGACTTCCATGTCTGGCCTCACCCCCATAAATTTAGCCACCAGAGATGTTCTGCCCTCCATAGCCACATGTTGAGCTAAGGAATCCGGGACGTGCAACCTACCATTGACAGATTTTAGATTAAAACAAGAGTCGGATAATTTTTGCTTACCGCAAAGAGCATTAAGATATGAAGGTCTCCAGTTGCCAGGTTTCTCTTTGTATCCTTCTTGGGTATTCCTTTGATCCTGACGCATAGAGTCCTGGTCCCCCTCAGAGAAATATTCAACCGCATCCGCCCAACGCCCTTGGACCGGTTCCAATAGAACTTCCTTGTCCACATCCTCCGCCTGGGGGCCTGCTATCTCGCCCGAGCCCCCACCTGCCGCGTCTGCTGATCTGCCCTCTGAAGTCCCACACCTAGGGTTTGATGCCCCTAGACCTCTCGCTCCTCCTCCTTGCTGCTCCATCCGTCACCAATTGCTTAAGAATATTAACTGATTGAACTAATTTGATATTTGATGATGCAACTTGGTTTCCAAAGAGACAAGGATTAATTGGTTGAAAATATTAACTGGTTAAACTAATTTGATGATGTTGTCATCCTTCTTTTTGATTCAAATTAGCGATGCTTCTTTTGGAGTCTGTGCATGAATGTTGTAGATAATTTTCCTTGACTTCTAAATATAGCTTGGGCGAGCACTAAAACTAAATATTGTGCAAGTTGTGTTCAATATTGGATTTTTCACTATGAATGTAATATTTTCTAAATACCTCATTTTGTGTTTCTTGAATAGCAAGTGATTGAAATGTTTGAATCTACAATTATCTTTCCTATGTTGCATTCTCGGACCTGCAATGGAGGAATATGCTAGGTTTTAAAATCCTTTGCTTTCTAACAACACTATTGTATGTAGAAAGGCTAAGATACTTGTCTGCATATGCTTCAAATCTTCACCTTGCCTTCACAAGATGGTGGATTCTTATATAATTGCAAGTTGTTATAATGCAAGGTTTAATATTGTCTTCTTCTCTTTCTTGACAACTTTGTCCTCCTCAATGCTTGGTTAATTTTCAATAATGATTCTAAGATTTTAAACCAAGTAGATATAGTGTCTTTTGTATGATTATACTATGCACTCTTATTTATGCAATCTAGAACTTAGAATGAATTATTCTTTCCTTTCAATAGGATGATATTTTTATCTCTCTTGAAATGTATCTAACTCCTATTTCTTATGTGCAGATTTTATTCTTGTAGAAACTATATTTTGCACTTCCTTTGAAGAATTACACTATGAAATATTCTCATGCAAATTTTTATCCTTGAATTTGGTGCTTAATAAAATTAATCAAGAATCAAATATAAGAATTCAACTAATGAAGCTTTTGCACCTAAGTTGCATACCTTTTTTAAACTCAATTTGGTGGTGGATTTCTTGGTGATTTGGATCACCTCAATGCTACCTCATTTTGATGAAATTGTAGCTCTACCTTGTTATCTAGAACAACTCTTTAACTCACCAATTTGTAGCTTTGAAACTCCTCTAATATTACTGCCCAAAACTATGATTTGATGGTTTCAACTCTCCTCCAAGTTGCTCTCTAGAAAGCAGCTATTAATGTTGTCCTCTTGTTGTTCTCGAAGCTCTAAAATTTTGCAACAAACTCCTTCCAATGCTAGCAATCTTCTCCCTTGATTTATCCTCACTTCCTCTTGTGGCTCTCTCAGTTTCCTTTCGATCTACTGTGTGCTCTAATACCACTATTAGATTTTGAAGACTTAAGATTGAAGGAAATGCAACCACAGGTGATGAAATAAGCAAGCTAAGTTATATCTATGATAATGGCTAACTAATAATAATGAAAATAATATGAGAAACTTTTGAAATAACTCATGCAACAACCATTAATGAAAGATCACAAAAATAGAACTTGATACAATATGGAACTCACTCTATTAGTGCATGCTATGGAGATTGCATGCTTCATTCTCAATTACAATGCTAAGTCATAAATATATACTAGTATGTGACTCTTCACTTTCTTACCCTAAGGACACATGTGCATTCTGCATGATAGACACTTGTGCACATGCACACCTAACTAATGACACTTGTTATTCCTATTCTAAAGGACTTATGTACATGTGAACAAATGCACATTTACATCATTGCACATACTTGTACATTATTCCTTTGCATAAAGTAAATACTTAAATAGTAATCTAATATAAAATTCTAATCTAAACATGTACCCATGATGGTACATTAGCAATTACCAAATAATGTAATATATTCCAATATAATAGAATTCACAAAAAGTAAATGGATGAAAATATCCTTATCCAATCGTCATCTACCAGGTTTTCCACAAACTTTGCTCTAGAGGAGAAGAAACCTTGACCTAGAGGGCTATATGTCACAATTCAAATACCTATCTCCCTATGAATAAGATATAAATGGTTGGTCATTTATTCAAAAGAGGAAACAAATGGCTTCATAGAAAAGAAATTCTAGATTTGAAATTTACATACCTGGAAGTGGGAATAATTTCATCCTCTATGTCTCTGGTCCATAAGACTACTCAATTTGAACTATTGTAATAGGATGAACGGTGTGCACTCTTCAAATAGTCAACAAAAAAGCCTCAAAAAGCCCAATGTATACTATTTTCCCCTCTTAGACCAATTTATTCATTTATACAACCTACAAAATAATAGATATTAGTTAAGTTACAAGCACATAATATTGGTGAAACATGGTTTTTGTAACTTGAAGGGGTTGTTTAAGTGCATATAGTGACTTCTATGGAGACTCTAATATCGATTCAATGATATTAATAAAGATTTATGAAGTCCAATTTGAGCCTTTTGAGGCTTCCTTCATAACAAACATGAACATAAGTAGGATCTCCTCTAACCTTTGCCTTCCCACTTATAAAAATGGTTTCAAAATTGGTAGCTAACTAAACTTGGTCTATGATTCCTACAAGATTCCCTAAGCATACCCCTCCCATGGGTCGCTCAGGGCTTGCCTCTCCCCTACCTCGTGCCCTTGTGTGGGGTGTCACTTCCCTCATTTCTCGAAATCCCCTGTCACTCCATCTCAGGCTATGCAGTGGTGTGTGACCCCACTTCGGTCTTCTAACTCCTCAAAAACCCCATGTGCCCATCTGTCATCCCTCACTCTTTTTCCCTCGTGTAGGAAGCCATAATTTTTTTTTAAAGGTGATTTTTTAGGGTGATTTTAAATCACCCTCTTAATGTCTATTAGGGTGGTTTTTTACCGTCATAAAAAACAATAATTTTTTAGGTGTAATTAAAATATTTTTTTGGTGAGGGTGGTTTAAAACCGCCCTCTTAGGTCTACTAGGGCGGTTTTTTACCAGTGTAAAAAACCACCATCGTTTAGGCACCGTTAAAAACTTTTTTTGGTGAGGGTGGTTTAAAACCGCCCTCTTAGGGTCTACTAGGGTAGTTTTTTACCTTTGTAAAAAACTGTCGCATTTTAGCCACCCTTAAAAGCCTTTTTTGGTGTAGTTCTTTGTTGTGGTGATATGCATAAACTACCAAATAATGTAATTCAGACCCTAAGAGCTCAAGGGATTGGAAATATTACCAAAACAATTGATCCATAACCTTCTAGAAACTAGAGTCAAGGATGGAAGGAAGCAACAATGTTAGGGCTTCAAGGTCAAGAGGCACACCAATGGGAAGAATGTGTGAGAATAATTATAGCTAGACATCAATTTGTGAGAGGAAACTGATTAGTTTTTTTGGACAAATAATGGAGCTATGGGGGAGTACACTCCAAATTTGGGGTATAAGACTCTGTTGGAAGATAGAAATGATGATCCAACATGGTGGTGGAAGACACTCTTGAAGCAAAAATCCTATTGAATATAATATTGTTCCTATGGCTTACCATGAAAAATAATGTTATGACATGGGAGGTATTACAAAAGAATAATTGGAATGGTCTAAGAAGGTGTCATTTATGTAAGTTGGATAATAAAACAAATAATCATTTACTAGTAGCTTACTCCTTTACTAGACAAGTTTGGAGGGAGGTTATAACATAGTTAAAGATTCCTATAGGATGACAAGAAGATTCCTTAGGAGGTGCTTAAAATATTGGTTTGAAAATGGGTCATACAAAGGTTTTATAACTCTCCCATTGTTTGTGTCTTGGGGAGTATGGTTATCTAGGAACACAATAATTTTTTAGGATTAGGAGAAGCCTACTTGGAAGGTCTCCTCTCAAATCATCAAAAGTTTCAATAACTATAAGTTTTTGACAACAAAAAAGGTAAATAGACAAATAATCCCTCCAAATATCAATAAATCAAGGGTCTAAGACCTTTTCAATGGGACTAGATAGGGGTCCCTAGAGTTTGTGGAGTAGGAGGATGACTATATATTTTTAACTCTCATTATTTTAAATTCAAGGTTCGATTGGGAGAAATTTCTAATAATTATCTAAAAATATGGTCCTGAAATTGTTGGTTCAGTTGGCAAAATCAAAAGAAATACAAAAAATTCAAATTTATGGAGACTCACAACTGGTAATAAATTGGATGCTTATTATTTTTAGGATAGAAAACATGATTCTAAAACCCATTTTATCTCAAATAAAACAAGTTGTGTATTGAAGTGAAGCTTTTATTTTTTGGTATATTTATAGAGAACTGAATAGGGAAGCAAATGAACTCTTAAAGGAGGTACTTCATATTGAACCAGGTACGTGATTAGTATAGGAATTCAATGAGGGCAATGCCCTGTAGCTCATCCATATCTCTATCTGGGGGGATTAATTCACTCTAGTTAAAGCAAGCACAATTAAAGCAATTTTTTCAAAAAACTCAAAGATTTAAAAGATACTGGTTAACAAATTTGAAGGTGTATAAGGATAGAACTTAGCATTATAGATATAACTAGTTATGATGTATAAGCAACCTGGAGGTCATTATTGAAACTTTGAAGAAATGCCAAAGAGGTATCTAAATAATGTAATTTTATATTTTCTTAATATAAAATTACAACTTTTTTCAAGGAAATATATTTAATACAAGTGAATAATTAAAAAATATATATAGACATATATATATATATATATATATATATATATATATTATATTAATATTACATCATCCATTAAAGTACTTTTAAAAGATATTGTGGACACCAAAACCTAAGCATCCAAAAAACACCATTTGCATCCCACCACACAAATTTGCATAGTAAATACATATTCCTAAGTCCAAACTTAAGCATATGAAATCCTGCACATAATTATATTTTTTAGATTTTTATTAAATCTAGAAAATCCACCTAGGATATCATGTCTCCCCATGGAACATGTGTCCTAGTCACCACTACCCATCACCATGCCACATCTCACACACTCATGTCACCCTTGTCCCTTCACATAGGACATCTTCCACATTTCACTCCACTTACACTCACTCATCAAACCACATCACCCTAGTTGCACTCACTCATTGGGCACATCACCCCAGTTGCACTCACTCATTGGGAACATCACCCTAGTTGCACTCACTCATTGAGCACATCACCTCACTTGCACTCACTCATTAGCCACTTCACCATAGTTGCACTCACTCATCAAGCCACATTGCACTCCACTTACACTCACCCACTTGCCACATCTCCCTAGTTAAGTGAGGCACTCTAAGTGACTCACTCTAACTCTCCCTACCACATGGAAACCCTAGCCTGCCACCTATCCTTCCCTCCAAAGCCCTAAAATTTCTTATAAAAGAAACATCACCCCATCAAATAAAAGAGGTCAAAAATATACACTATCATGCTACTAGAATCATGCTAGAATATCGCATGCATCTCGAGTAAGATTCAAGATCCGATGCCCTAGAGCACATTTTTAGAAGATTATGGTGTTCAACCTCAACCATCTAGTTTGTGGTTATGTAGACACAACCGCATAATTTGTGGTTGCCTAACCACACCGTTCATGGTTACCCAGTAGGAACCGCGCACCTTGCGGTTATCCAAAGTGCATCGAAAACATAAAGCACATATGAGATTCATAAGTTTTGGCTTCACTTTGATTTAGCAAGGCATCTAGACTTATCCTTTTGTGTTTTTTGCAAAAATATATTCGAGGGTTTTATTCACATTTGCTTGATCTTCAAAATCATATCTATAGGTACTACTAAAACCCTTGTTTTATCTATTTGTGTGCAGAAAATAGGTATTTGAAGCACTTGTTGAAGTTGGAGTGGTCCATCGCAAGATACAAGCCCACTCACCACTTGGTTGTAGCAAAGAAGACCGAAGACACCAACATCACTTGTGTTTGGCGAAAAGGGGTATTTCTCCCTGCTTTTGCCCATTGTAATATGAGAGCAAACAATATTGTAATCATACCCTTATGCATTTAGGGAAAAACATTGTAAAAGAAGATCAAGGCTCAATTCAAATATCAATACAAAAATCAAGTTTATTATGCATTTGTTTGTTCTTTATTTTGTTATTCGATGTTGTGTTATTTGCTTATAGATATTAATATTATAATTAATATATATCAAATGATATACAATTGGGTATTGAATTTTAATAACAAGACTTAAATTTGTTAGACAATACATACATGAACTTAAAAATATTTTTGTAATATCACAAAGGGAATCTAAAAATATAATATGAATGGAACTCATTTTAATCCATATAATTAATTAAATTTTAATTAACTAATTAAAAGATATATTAAATGGTATGAATTGTTATTTTTTTTATATTTTCAAGAAGAACACCAAGGGCTATCACGCAATATGGAAGAGAGTTGTTAGGCCTTTGCAACATACACAACTTGATTATTTGTAATAGGATGAACAGTTGGAAAATTTCAGGAAAGTATACATGCAAAACATATAAGGGATAAAGTGTAATAGACTATGTAATATGCTCACAAAATTGCATACCAAAAATAGAGGAGCTAGAAGTGGAAGATTCTCCAATGGAACTTAAGTCGGATCACAACCCAATTGTTATGAAACTTTAAATGCAATGAGAAAAACCAAGGGAAAAACACATGTAAGGCAATCAAAACAAACTTCCTCACAAGGGAAACATTCTCTTAACAAAACAAAATCAATAGATTTTCAAGGCAACATTGAATAACAAGTTACAAGAAAGGGACTACCTCATAGTAATAAAGATTACAATAAGAGTGAATGGTTAATGCACATTATCCAAGAAGCTCTAAAAAAATGTAAGAGAGCTAAAATCTAAAAATAAAGAAATAAATAGCTTCCCAAACAACCCATGGTTCGATGAAGATTTCAAGAAAGCACAAATATTACTAAAGGAACCAATAGGTAAAACAAGAGCAAACAAAAAAATATATGAGAAACTAGTAAGGGAAAAAAATAAGAATACACTAGAATGAGGAGGACAACTAATTTACTTAGGGAAGCATGAACCAAAGAAATTTTGGAAGGAACTAAGCATGAAAAATATGTAAACTAAAAATAGCATAATAGCTAGTCAGTGGTTGGAGTATTCAAAACAATTGTATGAGCATAGTAATTAGTAGGAGACACCCCCTACTATCATTGTCAAGAAATAACTTTTTACAAATGAAGACATTATTCAAGGGATAAAAAAGTTAGCAACTGATAAAGCCCATGACATAGACAATCTTCAGATAGAGCATATAAAATGGGGGGTAGATATTCTTGCATCGTAGAGCAAAGGAATTTTCAGTGAGGTCATACAAAATGACTTCCCTATAGAGTGGAAAACTAGCTTGACCATTACTTTATTTAAAAGTGGAGATGTAAATAATCCCTCAAACTATCAAACTATCATGATCAACCCTCTCTTTGCAAAGCTATTTGGGAGTATGATAGAGCGTAGGATCAAAAAATGGGCGAAAGAAAAGGGGGAGAGAGGAAAGGGGCAAGCGAGTTTTAGGCCCAAGCACTCAACTATTGATCACTCTATCAAGCTTAGAAACATAGTGGAAAAAATATGGGACAAAAAATAGGAGGCTTTTTTCTATTTTGTAGACTTCAAAAAGGCATTTGACAGAGTGCCAAGAAAAAAATATGGAGCAGAATGGAAGAGTTAAAGGTTCCAATTCACTATAGGGTAGCAGTTCATAAATTATATGAGCATGTAAAGGCTATAATCAAAATATAGGAAGGGTTATCTGAATGTTTTAGGAGTGACATAGACATTAAACAAGGCTACCCTCTATCCCCGACCTTATTTGGGTTGTACATTGACAAGTTAGAAGAATGGATAAAAAAATTTGGGGGAGAGGGTGTGCACTTAGCAAAATATATGGTAAAACTTCTCATGTATGAAAATGATGTAATTCTTGTAGTTAAAACAACAAAATATCTAGAAGATCACCTTCGGGCTATAGAACTCTTTTGTAAGGAAGTTGGGATGCAAGTGAACATGAGCAAAACAAAAATCCTGATTTTTTCAACAAAAAATAAGAAGCAACATCTCAAATTTTAATTTGCAGGAGAACCTCTTGAGGTAGTGGTAGAATACAAATACATGGGCATAGAATTTCATGATAAGCTCAATTGGAATACATGTAGGGTGAAAATAACTCAAAGTGGTTAGAGAGAACTATATACACTTTAAAATAGGTGTAGGAATATCGAGTTGTGGTATTGGGAGACCACTAAGGCCTTATTTGTCCTACTTGTCACACTAGTTGTGTTGTATGGTTGTGAGGTGTGGGATAGTGGCATGACAAATACAAAATAGAGGCAAATAAAAAGGATTAAAAAATGTTTAATCACAAATTTTCTCAGAATTAAGGCCATAGTCCCTTATGAAATTATTCTAGCTGAAATTGGAATGTTTTCTTTAGAGGTAATTGATATGACCAAGTTTTTATGTTACTTGAAAAAAATAGAAAGCATGAAAAACAACAGATGGCTTAGGGTAGCTAGGGATGAAGAGTTGCATAGGTGGAAGAACACATGGATGAAACAAAATTAGAATTGGATGAAATGTTGGGAAATCAACATAAATGAATACCCAAATTTCAAAAAAGACATAAAAAACTACGTGAATGAATATTTTAGAAGTGGAATATGGAAAAATGCAAGTAAGAAAAGACAATATTATATTGCAAATTTTAACCCAACGTATGACCACAAGGAAAAAGAGTATATAGGCGTTGAAACCAAGTGGAGAAAAAAAATCCTCATTGCTCAGATAAGGACTAGCTCTCATAGGCTTAGATGTCAAGTAGGGAGGTCACAATGCCCAAGGAAAAATGGGAAGAAAGGATATGTACTCTATGCAACACAAGGGCAATAAATGTAGAGGAACATTTCATCTATGAATGCCTAAGTTTTTCAGACATCCATTGAAGTGAAACTTCTTGTAAATCAAATTTACATAGATCGAATTGGAAATAATAAAATATATTTTGCCACTTAAGGAGGGCTAAGTCATATGCCACTTAAGGAGGGCTAAGTCCTTTGCCACTTAGAGAGGGCTAAGTCTCTTGTAGAATACACAATTGGATTAATATTGTGAATGATGAAAAATTGTAAATCAACCTACATCTACTTATATGAATAAATGTTAGGATCCTATCCTAACATTATTTTGTAATTCTTATTATTATGTAATGATCCACTTCCAATGTGAGGGATCCCATCTATAATGTTATTTTGTAATATTTTGTAATGTACATGGCATGTAGGCTCCTAGCCAAGTGGGTTCATTTGATGTAACTGTTATCAAGATTGTAACCGGAATTTGGTATAAGATTCTAGCTCGAGTGACATTTTGCATGTAAGCCAAATATTGAGCTTAGGTTTAGGGTTACATGAAGTCTTTCTTTAAAAAGATATGAAGCCATGTACGAAGATATATTTTGGTAAGTTAATGAAATATTGAAGGAGGTTGCCCCCTTGAAGAGGCCTGTGATTCTGAGTTATTTGTGATATTTTTTCAATTTTATAATTACTTTCTGCATAGTATTATTCTATTATTATATGTATCTCAGTTATATTTCATTATTTTGTGTGTGAGTTTTATTTCAATAGTAGGTTCATTACAAGTTGTAGAATTCAATTGCAGTCAAACAAACAGTCGGTCGCACAGTCAATCAAACATAAAAACTAAAATGCAAAGGAGACAATAAAATATTATTTATTCAAAGCACCATCCAATCACAATATAATGAATATCAAATATTATATAGAGAAGTCGAAGGGAAAGAAGTCGGAGGGATAAGGTGGGTAGTTGGAGAGATAGAAGGGAGAAGACGGCGAAGGAGGGATAAGGAGATGAGAGGAAATGGAGGGATACGAAGGAGAGAGAATAGGAGGGATATTAGGAGAGAAGTTAAGGAATTTGCCGACAAAAAATTGTCGACAAATATAGGGATATTTCACACTAAAACTTAGAAAGAAGATTTTTCTAAGCCAGTTTCGAAACAACCCTATTCACACTTGTAACATTCTCCCCCTTAAAGTTGAGAGGACTGACTACACAATCTCTCAGCTTTACAAATTGAGCTTTTGTCATCGCCTTGGTGAAGATGTCAGCGACGTTCTCCAAAGTGTGATAGTATTGAAGCTCAACAATTTCATGTTCCACCATATCTCTGATGAAGTGGTACTTCATATCAAAATGCTTGGTTCTACTATGGTGGACAGGATTATATGCCAACTGAATGGCACTGATGTTGTCGCGATGATTCCGGTCGGACCACTTTGTCTGTTCTCCAATCTCTTCTAGTACTTTCCTTAGCCACAAGGCTTGAGTACTTGCATAAGTAACCGCTATATACTCATCTTCACGTTGAAGATAGCGCTACTATCTTATCGCTTTTTTGAACTCCAAGTTATTAGTCCCGAACCAAGACTAAAACAGTTTCCGATGTTGACTTCTGTCATCAATATTGCTACCCCAATCACTATCATTGAAGCCTACAAGCTTGATAGTGTTACATTTATGGTACTTGGATTCCAAAATCCAATGTACCGTTCACATATCTCAAAATTCTTTTAGCTACCTGCAGATGCAGCTCAGAGGGGTTAGACATAAATATAGAAACAAGAGATACAGCATACTGAATATCTGGTCTGGTGTTGGCAAGAAACATCAAACTCCCAACCATGCTTCTGAAAGTGGTCACATCAAATTTTGGTGCTCCATCATCTTTGCTTAATTGGATTCCATGTCCAACTGGAGTTACAACTATTTTGCAATGCTCCATAGCAAACTTCTTGATCATGTCCTGAGCATACTTATGTTGACAGATGAAGATCCCTGTATCTGACTGATGAACTTCCATTCCAAGGTAATAGTGCATTAATCCAAGATCCTTCATCTCAAACTGCGTCATCATGGAGTGTTTGAACTCCCTATTCATTTTGCCATTACTACCCATAAAAATGAGATCATCCACATACAAACAAACTATGAGGATGTATTTACCTTGCTTTAGGTAGTAGAGTGTGGGTTAATTTTTGCTCCTTGTGAACCCATATTCTTTGAAGTACCCATCAATGTGTGAGTACCAAGCTCTTGGTGCCTGTTTGAGGCCATAGAGTGCATTCTTCAATCTGTAAACAAGGTGTTCCTTACCTTGCACTTCAAATCCCTGTGGTTTCTCAACATACACTTCTTCTATCAAGTAACCATTGAGAAATGCACTCTTCACATCCATGTGTTGGACTTTCCATCCTTTATGTGCAGCTAAGGCAAGAACTGTTCTAATTGTCTCCTGTCTGGCTACAGGAGCAAATGTCTCTTCATAATCTATGCCATACTTCTGAGTAAAACCCTTTGCCACTAACCTTGCCTTATGCTTCTCAATGCTTCCATTAGCATTAAACTTGGTCTTAAAGATCCATTTATAGCCAACACATTTCTTTCCTTTAGGAAGCTTCACGAGCTCCCAAGTGTCGTTGTTTTTTATAGAGGCTATCTCCTCTTTCATGGCATCTTGCCAAATCTTCTGAGTACATGCCTTCTCAAAACTAGAAGGTTCAAGTTGTGCACTATTTAACAAAGCATAGTTAACTTGATCTCCTCTGGGTTCTTGTTGGGATTCATCATCACCATACAAGTGCATACTTTCTAATCTATGTAAAACAGATTCCATTTCACTAGCCTAACTCCTAGTATATCTTCTTGAAAAATTCTTATCCAACATCTGAGATGATGGATGATACTATAAAGTTCTATTACCTTTGGATGGAAAATCAATATCCATTGGTGAGGAACTTACTGATCATTGTGGAGAAGGACTTGGTGAAGCAGTTGAATCAGAAGATGGACTTGGTGGATGTGATGGCGGAGACTGCTTTCCTTTCTGTGGTAGCTGTGGTTGCACCTGCTGAGCTACTACATCAGTGGCTTCAACATCACTGAATATTTGGGGCTTACCCCACTCTCCCCCTTCATCAAAAATCACATCCCTTGACACCACAATCTTTCGAGTTGTAGGATTGTAGAGTCTATAACCCTTTGTGTTTTCATAGTATCCTACAAAAATACAAGCCTGACTCTTTGGATCCAATTTCTTTCTCAGCTCATCAGGAATGTGAGCATATGCCAATGAACCAAATACTCTGAAATACTTCACATTTGGTTTCTTACCATACCAGGCTTGATAAGGTGTCTTCCCTTTTAAACTTGAAGTAGGACTTCTGTTCAAGATGTGAACACTAGTCCTTGTTGCATCTCCCCAATATGCATTACTCAAATGCTTTGACTGAAGCATTGATCTCGCCATCTCCACAATGGTGCGATTCTTTCTTTCTGCTACACCATTTGTTGTGGAGTGTAGGCAGTTGTGAACTGCCTCTTGATGCCATGATGTTTACAAAAATTCAAAAACTGATTAGAGGAGTATTCACCTCCTCTATCTGATCTAAGACATTTTATTGAATATCCACTCTCACTTTCAAATTTTGCTTTAAAATCAAAAAAGCATGCAAATGCTTCATCCTTATGCTTCAAAAAGTATATCCAACACATTCTTGTGCAATCATCAATGAAAATTAGGAAGTAAGAGTGATTACCTAGACTCTTGGTCTGCATCGGACCACAAATGTCTGAATGTACCAACTGAAGAGGATAGTTGGCCCTCCATGCTTGTCCACGAGGAAATTTTGACCTGGCATGCTTGCCCAAGGCACACCCTTCACAGACTTCCTTACTATCTTGAACTTTGGGAAGTCCAGTCACCATTGCTTGTGAAGTTAGCAATTTCAAACTTGCCGAATTCAAGTGACCATATCTCAAGTGCCATAGGACACTTGGATTGGTAATAGCTACATTTGCTAACTTATTTTCTCCTGGCTGGCCAAACTTCAAAGGAAATAATCTATTTTTTGACATTGGCACTTGTGTAATGATTCTATTACTATTGTTTTTGTCAAAAATGGTGCATTTACCCTCATCAAAAATCAACTTATAATTCTTTTCAAGCATTTGACCAACACTTAATAGATTGTGTTGAAGATGCGAAGTGTAATAGATATCACTTACATGTTTTATGCCTTCTTTTGTTGGAACCGCCATAGCTCCAATGCCTTCAACTGCCAATGACTTGTCATCTCCCAACCGAATGCTGGATTTGTATGAGGAGTCTATCTTAGCAAAGAGTTCTTCTTTGCCACTCATGTGATTTGAACACCCCTGTGTCCAAAATCCATGTATCATTCAAATTTTGCTCTGTCTGGCCATAAGAGAGAAAGAGATTTGAGGACTCTTCCTGTTCTCCAAAATTCCCCAACTGACTACTGCTCTGGTTGCTGCTGCTTCCTTGTGAAGTCTTTGACCAACAATCATGAGCATAATGGCTAGGTTTGCCACAATTGTAGCAAACTTGTTTAGATTTGTCTCCTCATTTTCCTTTTCCAGATTGTTTCCCTCTATTTTGCTGTTGTCCTCCTCTATTCTGGTTTCCACCTCTGTTGGATGATCCTCCTCTGTTAGGAGTTCCCCCTCTTTGATTATTCCTGCCTCTGCCTCTTTTTTGACCTCTACCTCGGCCTCTACCTCTTCCTTCATGTGTGGCAAAAGCTTTGTCATCTCCTCCATAACTGGTGGTAGGAGTTTCTTGCAATCTCTCTTCATGTGAGAGAAGTGAACCAGTTAATGCATCAAAAGACAATGTAGATAAGTCTTTTGATTCTTCAATAATTATTGCAACAGAATTCCATTTTGGAAGAAGTGTTCTCAACACTTTCTTCACCATCATATCTGGTTTAATATCCTCCCCTAGTGTGACCATTTTGTCGACTACTGCTTTTACTCGCACACAGTAATCACCGAATCTTTCATTTTCCTGCATCTTGAGATTCTCAAAATCTCGTTTCAAGGTTTGCAGTTTTACTTGCTTCACTTGGTGACTGCCTCTATAGCTCTCTTTTAAGGCATTCCATGCATCTTGTGCAATTACATATGATGCAACCCTAGGGAAGATAGTTTTATCTAAAGCAGCATGAATGTGATATAAGGAAAAAGCATTATTCTTTTGTGCTTCTTTTTTTGTCTTTTTATCAGCATTAGAAAATGCTGCCCATTCGATAGCAGTTGGTTCTGTATAACCTTCCTCAACTACATCCCAAAGACCTTTTCCTATCAACAAACTCTTCATTTTTATAGACCAGTATTCATAGTCACTACCATTAAATTCAGGGATTGGTAGACTAGTGTTTGCAGCCATTGTAGAATAAAAAACAACTTTTATTGAGGCAAACTGGAAATACAAAGCATAAAGGAGTACAGAATGATTTAATAATTTAAATCAGATCTCGCCTTCTTAGTACATTCATGTTCTACTTCGGAACTGTTGCTAATGATGATGAACTCAGGTTTCACTTCCACTGGATCTGTTGCTTCTGCTGTTGTTGCTGCTACTTCTTCTTCTTCTTCTTCTTCTTCCTCTTCCTCTTCTTCCTCTTCTTCTGCTTTTGCTGGTTCAGGTTCAGGCTCAGGAGAGCGTGGTGTATAGCCCACACTCAATTCATCTGTTGGCACACTCTGGTGTATAACTGGCACCAGTTTGTACGTCCAAAACAAATTGCACGGTTTCAGATTCTTCAATTCTCTGTTCGAAGATATTGTCTTCGGAGTCTGCCTCGTATCCTGAATCTGACTTTCTTAGGTGAGCTATCACCTGATTCTCAAGCTGACAAAACACAGTATGCAGACTAGTTCGGCGAACCCTTTCATCAAAGGATTCCGGTGATTCTCTCTTCAAAAGAGAGAGAAGTGCATGATAGCACCCTTCAGATCGGAACATCTACCATTTCCACAAGCACATTATTCCTCCTTTCACAAATTCTTTTTTAAAAAGTTTTCTAAAGTTTTTTTTAAATAAATTTAATAATCTTTTATTATTTTTTTAAATTACCCTTTTAAAAAAAAAATTATTTAAAAAGATAATTTAAAAAAAAAAAATAATATAAAAAATTAATAAATAAATTAAAAAAATTTACCTTTCCGTCGCGATTCGATCACGCGACTTGCGGTGGGCAGAGCAAGCGCCTTAGCCGCGCGACCTCACGGCTACCACGTGAACAAAGAAAAGGGCCGCTAACTTTTAAACCTTGGACGACACGAATTTAAAAAAAAAAAAAAAAATTGTTCTATAGTCGTCGGTGGAGTTCGATCCCCAGACCTCCGCACAGTCAGAAAACGACACTAACCGCCACGCCAAACACCGCAGACAGAATTGAAAAGGAGGGCGAGAGATTTATATCATCGACGGGCGATATTTTTTTAAAAAATATATTTTTCCGTGGAGCGGGCGGGATTCGACCCGCGTATCTCCTCACCACAAGCGGACCACTCTGTCCGCTACACCACAGCCGCGGACGAGATTGAACAGGGGAGCGGCCGGTTTTATTTCGACGGCGATCGTTTTTTTTTTTTTTTAAATGCCGTGGGATTATCCCACATGCGTCCGAAAAAGGACGCGAGAGGGTTTATTATCTGAAACCCGCTTAGATGATTTCGACTGCCTTCGGGCAGTCGAGCTTCGACCAATCAAACTGCCACGCTATCAACCAATTGTGCTTCGCCACCTCACTGCCATGACGAATCGCCACGTGGCAAAATTTTGCCCACTCGCTGCCAACCAGACTGCCAATCGCCCTGCGCCACGTGTCACGATCTGCTATCGCCACGTGTCATCCAATCACTGCCTCGACTGCCGCGTCGCTACCTCGGGATCCATGCCTGGCCTGCCTCGAGATCCATGCCCGAGCCTGCTTGCGATCTCCCTCGAGATTCGAGCCCTACTGTGAACTGCTTCGGGATGTGTGCCCACCTCGGGAACCGTGCCCGTTCCACTTCACCTCGGGAACCGTGCTCGATAAATGACGAAGTCTGGCTCTGATACCAGATGTAGAATTCAATTGCAGTCAAATAAATAGTCGGTCGCACAGTCAATCAAACTTAAAAACTAAAATGCAAAGGAGACAATAAAATATTATTTATTCAAAGCACCATCCAATCACAATATAATGAATATCAAATATTATATAGAGAAGTCGAAGGGAAAGAAGTCGGAGGGATAAGGTAGGTGGTTGGAGAGATAGAAGGGAGAAGATGGTGAAGAAGGGATAAGGAGATGAGAGGAAATGGAGGGATAAGGAGGAGAGAGAATAGGAGGGATATTAGGAGAGAAGTTAAGGAATTTGCCGACAAAAAATTGTCGACAAATATAGGGAGATTTCACACTGAAACTTAGAAAGAAGATTTTTCTAAGCCAGTTTCGAAACAACCCTATTCACATTTGTAACACAAGTGATATTAGAGCACTTTCCAAGGCTGAGTTCTGTTGTGACTGCGACAATTCTTGCTCATTCATTTTTGCTTGTTAGGTATAATTTTCTTGTATTTTTTCATTTTTTTTCTTTTATTCAAAAACCCAAAAATAATCTGCAAAAAACCAAAAAATTACAGTCTATTTTTTTAGTTGAGTAGGCTAGAAACCCTGTGCTGGGGGTTTTAAAATATGATGGAGTTGTTATTGGACAAGCTAGATAGCCCATAAAGCATATAGTGAAGTGAGAGGCAATCAGTCTCCAATACCCAGGCCTTAGATAACACTTATGTACGGAATCGAGCTCCCACATATCTTTGGGTGTATTAGGAGACCATTCTAGGTTTAACAAAAAATTATCCAGTAGGAAGCTTTTCGTCCTTGTATCATCCATAGTCCATGGGACACAACATCCTGAATTATTACCCTCCCGTATTGTTAGAGAGGAAGATAGTACACTCAAGGGTATGTGTGGAATCCTCCTTGGGTAGTGGCCTAAAATATTGGTCCAAGCACTATTGTTCATCACTACAGTATAATAGAGGGCCTATGGGTATTACATACTCTTGCATTCACAATCCCAAAAAATGAGCATACGAAGGACTTCCCTATCATAGAAGAATGCACTTTGCATGCACCAACAGTTAGGACATAGTCTACAAGTGTCTCTAACAGTCTACAATATTCTAGTGCCATCCAGATTAGTGGTAGTAATAGTTAGGTCAGTACTAGTATCATTCAGGTTAGTGACAGTAACAGTCAGGTCAGTGATAGTAATAGTCAGGTTAGTGACAATAATAGTCAGGTCAGCAATAGTTTCAGTAACAGTCAACTGTAATAGTTAGAAAATACAGGTGGTCTAGGTTAGAAACAAAACCCTCAATGTTAGTAATTACAGTACAGGTGACAAGATAGTGACAAGGTGATCAGTTGATAGATCAGAGACAGTTGATCTATTACCCAACTTGTGACCTATATCAAACCCAAAGAATCAAAAATCATGCAAATCGGAGCTATAATGAAGAAGTTATATTGGTTTTATCATTACTCTATTTTGAATAATTATTAACCAGAAATAGGAAAAATAGCCCTAAAAAAGTCATAAAAAGGCCCTAGATAACTCCAAAATTCCTCAAATTTGTTTTTTTGTCTTAGTTAGCCCCTTATGCACCTCTCACATAATTTTTGAGTCCTAACTCCCTTTTTCTCAAAATTCCTCAAATTTATCAATTTTCCACTAGCCCTTTTCGGCCAAATATTCTCCAAATACAAAATTTGAGTCTAGGGTGCACAAAAATTCATGTTTTGACATAGCTCATTGTGACCCTCTTTTCAAGCTGATCATCTTGATATATAACATCCAAGCACTTTTTGGACTCCTTACTAAAAATAGTAACTCTAGAAATCACACTTATATTTTTAGTAATTCAGTAAACAAGTTTAAGGCTATCTCAAATGGCAAGCGGCACTCATGGACATCAAAAAGAGGTAGAGCAAAAAAACTGCTTCATCGATGGATACCCTTATAAGTGTTGTTAATGAACTACCAAAAACAATTAAACACTCGATGATAGAATTTCAAACTTTCAGAATTGAACAATATACCTCCAAAATTCGCTTAGAAGAACAACTAGCAAATGTTGAGTCTAAAATACAAGGTGTTGTAATCAATTCTGAGTATCGTCAAGGAAAGGGAACATATGACTCTCACCTTCTCTTTGATCATGATAATACCTTCAAGATGCCAAAACTAGACTTTCCTAATTTCAATGGGAAGGATGTGGATGGATGGTTATGTCATGTTGCTCAATTCTTTAGACTCCACGATGTCACCATTTATCACCGAGTTCAAATGGCTTCTTTTAATTTGGAATCTGAAGCCTTATAGTGGTACCAATGATTGCAGAAAACTCTCCTTGATATTTCTTAGGTGAAATTTGAGTCTCAATTATTCACTCGCTTTGGCTCTAGTGAGTATGGTGATTTTATGGGAAAGTTGACAAGCTAAAAAAAAATTCGATAGTTCGATATTACCAGATACAATTTGAGAGATTGGCCAACAAAAATACAATATTGAATGAAGAGTTCTTTATGAGTTGTTTTTTTAGTGGGTTTCAGGAAGATCTCCAAGCCGAGGTCATAATGTTTAAACCATAATCCATGATGCAGGCTATCCAGTTGGCTCATTTGGTCGAGTCCAAATTTTTAGCTCAGAGGCGAATATCTAAATTTCCACAGGCTAAACCCTATTTTCCTCTTAGATTCCACAATCAACATGAACAAAAACCCGTTGCACCCATTGTTACACCCAAACCTTTAACCACTACCTAAATGGATAAGCGGTGCACCCAAGGGTTGTGCTACAATTGTGATGAAAAGTTTTTTGTGGGCATAGGTGCATCCAAAAGAAGTTATTCCTCATCGATGTTGATGTTCCTTACATAGTGACCATAGTTATGATGACACAATCAATAGAGGAACCACCTAAACCAAAGGAAGAAAACCAAGATGAACCATAGGCTAAAATTTATGTTCATGCTCTTGCTAGCATTACTACTCCCCAAACCATGAAAGTTGTGGGTTATTTCAAGGGCCTACGTCTTACCATATTGATTGATTCTGGCAGTACACACAATTTTATTGATCCCCACATAGCCAAGCAGGCAAATTTTTATGTACACACATGTAATTCCTTTGAGGTTATGGTAGAAAATGGTGGGCACCTTGCAAAGGTAAATTTCATAATGTTAAGGTCAATATTGGGGACTATGAGCTCAAACAAGATATGTTTGCACTTCAATTAGGGGGATGTGATATTGTGTTGGGAGCTCAATGGTTGGGCACATTGGGAGTCATCTCCTGGTACTTTTTTGAGCTTTGGATGCAATTTTCATAGAATGGACAGTCTTACACTCTCCATGGATTAAAAGTAGGGCCTTCATAGATTATCAGTTTAAAACAGATGGAGAAGTTTTTAAAAAATATCTCGAGGTGTCATAGCTCATATTTTTACAATCCAACCTCATCCTTTAGAGGAGGATTTTTTTCATAAAGATTTGCAACTTATTTTGACCAAGCACAACTCTGTTTTTATTGAGTCAACAAAATCACCTCTTCGTCACTCTCATGACCATGCTATCCCATTGTTACCTAGTAATGCACCACCCAACATTAGTCTGTACAAGTATCCTCATTCTCTTAAGTCAAAAATTGAGAAGTTAGTACAAGAATTGTTAAAAGTTGGTATCATTTGGCCAAGCAACAATCCTTACTCTTCTTCGATTTTACTGGTACGTAAGAAATATGGGTTCTAGCAATTGTGTATTGATTATTGAGAGCTCAATAAACTCACCATCAAGGATAAGTTTCCTATTTTGGTGGTGGATGAATTACTAGATGAACTTCATGGGACTATGTATTTTTACAAACTTGACCTTTGCTTGGGGTACCATCAAATCTAGATCAAGGATGAGGATATTTCCAAGATTGCTTTTTGTACTCACGAAGGTCACTATGAGTTTTTGGTAATGCCATTCGGCTTTAATAATGCCCCTTCCACTTTCCAGAGCCTCATGAACAACATTTTTCATCCATTCCTTCGAAAGTTCATTCTAGTCTTCTTTTATGACATTCTGGTGTATAGTCGCTCGTGTGAAAAGCATCTTAATCATGTGAATCAAACTCTCCAGCTATTGGCACAACATCAAATCTATGCTAAGTGTTCCAAGTGTTATTTTGGGTTGATAGAAGTGAAATATTTGGGACACATTGTCACTAAGGAGGGCATCAAAGTTGACCGCAAGAAGATCCAAGCTATTCAAGAATGGCCGAAATCTCACACTCTCAAAGGTATTAGGGTATTTTTAGGGATTACAGGTTATTACCGTAAATTTATTCGTAACTATGGTAAAGTTGTAGCTCCCCTCATTTCCATGTTAAAGAATGACTCTTTTACTTGGATAGGACCCGCTGAACAGGATTTCCTAGAATTGAAGAATGCTATGACCACTACGCCTGTCTTGGCCATGCCAAATTTCTCCAAACCAGTTGTCATTTAAAGTGATGCTTTAGGTCGTGGTATTGGTGCAATGTTGATGCAAGAAGGGAGACCCTTGGCCATCACTATTAAAGCTCTCTCCAATCGTAATTTGGGAAAATCCACTTATGTCAAGGATATGATGGCAATTCTGCATGCAGTAACCCATTGGCAATCGTATCTCATTGGGAATCATTTCTCCATTAAAACAGATCATCAAAGTCTCAAATACTTTTTGGAGCAACGGGTTGCCACCCCTGAAAAACAAAAATGGGTCTCTAAACTCATGGGCTATGATTATGATATCACCTATAATAAGGGCAAGGAAAATGTTGTGGTCGATGCTCTCTCTCACCAATTTGAAGCTCTCAGTATGTTGTATGTCATTTCATTGCTGGTCCCCCAATAGATCAATTCCTTACCCCAGGAGGTACTTTAGGATTCTAAATTGCAAACTTTGGTTGCTTCCCTATACACTAAGCCAACTTCATGTCCATAATACACTTGGGATGGCTAGGATCTGTGTTACCACCAATGCCTTGTTGTTCCCCACAAGTGCTCACTACAAGAACTTCTCATGGCATAACTGCATACTACCCCATCTACCGACCATTTAGGATTTCTCAAAACATATAAACAACTTAAGCACACTTTTTTTTTGTAAGGGTATGAAAAAGAGCATTCAATATTTTATGGTAGCTTGTGATATCTTTTAGTGGATGAAAGGTGAAACCGTGTGTTCTTCAGGCACTCTTCAACCCTTTCCCATTCCTAACTAGGTTTGGATGGATATCTTTATGGATTTTATTGAAGGATTACCTAAGTATGGAGCAAAATCTATTATCTTCATGGTAGTGGATCGTCTTTTGAAGTATGCTCACTTCTGTTCCCTATCCCATCCTTACACAACCTCCATTGTTGCCCAAAATTTCCTTACTTCTATATTTCACCTTCATGGTCTACCCTTCTCCATCGTGTTTGATTGTGACCCAACCTTTACTAGTCACTTCTGGAAAGAATTGTTTAAGTTGTAGGGGACTAAACTCAAGATGAGTTCAGCTTATCATTTACAAATAGATGGCCAAGCAGGGATTGTCAATAAATTTTTGTAAACCTACCTTCATTGCTTTACCTCGGATCATCCTACGCATTGGGCGAGATGTCTTCCTTTGTTCGAGTGGTGGTACAACACTTCCTATCACATAGCAATCAAGGTTACCCCTTTTGAGGTAGTTTATGGGCACCCTCCATCGATGCCTTCCTCCTACATTCCAGGTAGCTCCAAGGTCCATGCAGTCGACACTACTCTCAATCAGCATGTTGATGTCCTCCATCAACTAAATATGAATTTGGATGCAACCCAGAATTGGATGCATCAATAGGTTGACCAACACCATTTTGAGCATAGTTTTGATGTGGGTGATATGGTTTTCCTTCGCTTGCAATCGTATAAACAACTGTCCCTCCAGCTTCGTAGATACCAAAAACTTACTGCAAATTACCATGGGCCCTATCAGATGTTACAATGGATTGGTGCCACAGCCTAAAAATTGGCCCTTCCACCTACATCCAAGCTCCATATTATTTTTCATGTTTCCTCTCTCAAAAATATGGTGGGAAATTAGATACAGGTTCAATCTGCACTTCCAAAGTTAGATGAAGAAGATTCTATCTTGCTTGAACCCGAACGGTTTTTGGATCATCAGACTCGCACTCTTCGCAACCGTACCATTACTGAAGTCCCTTTTTAGTAGCGTGGACCCCAACCTGAAGATGCTACATGGGAATCTCTCCATCAGCTCCAACACTAGTTTTTCCTCACCTTCAGCTTTAAGGACAAAGATTTTTGAAGAAGGACATGTTAGGATCCCTTCCTAACGTTATTTTCTAATTCTCATTCTTATGTAATGACCCACTTCCAATGTGATGGATACCATCTATAATATTATTTTATAGTTATTTGTAATGTACGTGGCATGTAGGCTCTAGCCAAGTGGGGCCATTTTATGTAACCCTTATCAAGATTGTAACCGACATTTGGTAGAAGATTCTAGCTTGAGTGTCATTTTGTATGTAAGCCAACTCTTGAGCTTAGGGTTAGGGTTACATGAAGTATTTCTTTAAAAATCTATGAAGCCATGTATGAAGATATGTTTTGGCAAGTTAATGAAATATTGAAGGAGGTTGCCCCCTCGAAGAGGCCTGATATTTTGAGTTATTTGTGATATTGTTTCAATTCTGCAATTACTTTCTCCATAGTATTATTCTGGTATTGTATGTATCTCAGTTGTCTTTCAGTATTTTGTGTGTGTGAGCTTTATTTCAATAGTAGGTTCATTACAATAAATCAATGAATTGGTGAACCCTTAAAAAATATAGCTGACTAGCTATATTAGTATTGTAACATCAATGGCAACTACAAAGAAACACATGGAAAAGGGTCTATGACAGAGTTATTTGAAGACAATATAATAAAAAAGTTGGAAAGTTGCTCATCCAAATCAGTAGGAGAAGGAGCAACCTTCTCAAGGATATTAATGGTCATATGATTTGGGTAACTGTGCTTCCATGTTTGGAGGTCCCATAGGCCATGTTTGGATCTCGTTGACGTAATTATACTTTTTTCATTTCATTTCATTTCAAATATTGGTAAACATACATGCATAAAGTTATTATAGTATGACCATATGACCATAAAGTGACATGAATGAGCCCATCTTAATAATACCAATAGAAAAAGAAAGATAAATTTTAATAAATTTTATTATGATTTAGAATGCAAGAGGTAGTAGAACGATTGGTTTTCATTGAGTGTTTGCTAGCTTGAGGTAGACGGTTCCAATCCCGAGTCCTTTTGAGGTCCCCTCACTTGGAGTAAAAGTTTATCGAGGTGGGATGGTGGGTTCTCATCAAGAAGATACAAGTTCAAACTATGTGATGGATGTGTAAGAGTGTTAAAAAAAAAGACTTAAGATTTTGGAATTCTAAATAAAGGGTTAATGAAGAATTTGGAACTCTAAAGTCTATGATTCAAATCGTAAAGGTTCAAACTTTAGAACTTCAAATAAATTTGATTAAGTTTAATTTTTAATACTTTGGAACCCCAAATAGAAGGTCTAAGGTTAAGAACCTTGTGAACATTAAAAACTATATTTAAATTTTTTTATAACTTAAGCAATTTAAAGGGAACATTGGTATGTATTTGGGTTCTCATCACAGAAACACAAGTTCAAACCACGTGGTGGATGTGTGAGTATGTTCAAAATAAATTAAATTGAACCTTTATGATTTGAATCGTGGACCTTAGAGTTCCAAAGTCTTCAAATAAATTTGATTGAGTTTAATTGTTAAGACTTTGGAACCCCAAATAGAAGGTCTGAGATTAAAAACCTTTTGAACATTAAAAGCTATATTTTAATTTTTTTATAACTTAAGCAATTTAAAAGGGACATTGGTATATCTTTGGGTTCTCGTCACGGAAACACAAGTTCAAACCACGTGGTGGATGCGTGAGTATGTAAAAAATAAATAAATAAGACCTAAGATTTTGGAATTCTAGATAAGGGGTTCAATGAAGACTTTGGAACTCCTTCCAAGGTTTAAACTTTAAAACTTCAAATAAAAGATCTAAGTTTGAATCCTAGAACCTTGTGGACATTAAAAATTTACTTTTCAAAATTTCTACAATACAAGTGGCTTATAAGTTAAAATTTTGAAACTCTAAATAATGGGCATAACAACTAAGACTTTGATACTCCAAATAAGAAGTTTAATATTGATCTTTGAAGTCTTTGGAACTTCAAATAGAAGGTCTAAGATTCGAGTTAATCTGAGGTTTAAGATTCAAATTAAACAAGGATAGGGTAACACAATGCTTTGGTAATTGAAGTTTGGTTGGATAAATATATTGTCCATATAACCTATGACATTGTGAATGTTAAAATTTAGTTTCTTGTTTACATTAAAAATAAATGAAATTAATTTTTATACACCATATCTTCCAAATTTGGTCCTATAAACGTAACTAAAATCATTTTATTTCATTTCATTAATATAATGCATGGAACTTCAAGGTCTATAGATCAAATCCTAAAGGTCTATAGGACCTAATGAAGAATTTTAAACTCGAAGGTCCATAATTGGAATCCTAAAGGTTAAGACTTTAAAACTTCAAATAAAAAGTCCAAAATCTGAATCTTCGAACCCCATGGACATTAAAGATCGCTTTTCAAATTTTCTACCATTCTAGTGGCTTAGTTAATACTTTGAAACTTGTCAATGTTGGGACATCGCAATGGTAAAGACATTGGGCTTTCCTAACGAAGACCCAAGTTTGATTCATAGGAAGATGGTGGTCCTTGATGTGCCTCTAGTAGCTGAGAGAGTGGTCCCCAATGTGCCCCCAACAGTTGTTAATGTAGGTTTTCAAAAAGAAAAAATACTTTGAAACATTAAATAAGGGTTGTAAGCCTTTGAAACTCCAAATAGAAAGTTTAAGATTGAGCCTATCTATTAAGTCAAGTCTTTGAAACCTTAATTAAGAGCTCTAATAAGATTTGAGTTAATAAGAGGTTTAAGATTCAAATTGAAGAGGATAGAGTTGAAGAAAATGATTTGATAGTTGAAGTTTGGTTGAATAAA
The DNA here is from genome assembly GCA_028583015.1 of Wollemia nobilis. Lineage (NCBI taxonomy): Eukaryota > Viridiplantae > Streptophyta > Pinopsida > Araucariales > Araucariaceae > Wollemia > Wollemia nobilis. The sequence continues at coordinate 6,160,867 of JAQPPZ010016710.1, read as the reverse complement.
TACATTGTATTCTATAACCTAAGATAATACTTTCGTAGTTGAAGTTTGGTGGAATAAATATATTATCTTATATAACTTATGACAATACTTTGGTAGTTGAAGTTTGGTGGAAAAAATATATTGTCTTCTATAACCTATGACCTCATACATGTTAAATTTTACTTTATTTTTCACTTTAAAAATAAATGAAGTTATTTTTTATATACCATACCCTATTTTGTATTAAAGCTTTTTACTCTATTTTTCACTTTAAAAATAATTGAAATTAATTTTTTAATACCATACCCTATTTTGTATTAAAGCTCTTAATCCAGTTTTGGTCTTAAAGACACTATTAAATTCATTTCATTTTATTAATATAATGCATGGTCTTAGATATAAAGCTCTATTTATATTATTATTTAATATAATGCATATTGGTTGAGACTTTGGAACTTTGAGTAAAGGTCTAAGGTTCAATTTTTTTGTGAGGGTTAGGGTTGTACACTATACTTTTGAAATTAAGTATAATTAGATAACCATATATTAGATAAAAACATCTTCTATGAAAATTGTTTCGTATGATTTATAGTCTTTAATATTTTGACATTAAAAACTACTTTATTCTTTTATGCTTTTTAAGATGCAATAAATTTCAACTAATTATATATTTTTTTGTTTCATATGATTTATAGCCTTTACTCTTCTAGACATTAAAAACTACTTTCTCCTTTTTATGCTTTTTAAGATGCAATAAATTTTAGTTGATTATATTTTTTTTCTACACAGGGGATTCGACAACAATTTCCATCATATCCACGGGCATGGTTCAAATCGGAAAGCTACCACTATAACCCTCATTCCACCTTGATAAAATTTTACTTAAATGAGGGGGACCCAGAGGGGGGGCTGGGGATTGGAACCACTAACCTCAAGTTCGCAAATACTCAGTGGAAATCAGTCAGTCTATTACCTTCGCCCAATCTCAATTGATTATAATTTAGAAAGGACTATTCACAATAGTTGGTTTGGTTTGTATTTTAAATTGGTGGATTAATGCACTCTAGTCTAAACATGCACATCCAAATCCCATATACATATTAAATAGATGTGATGCTACTAATGAAAGATTAATATTGATTTTAATTTGACCTATTTGCAAATTTGTTAAAAAAGATAGGTAAAGCAACTTTCTAAAACTCATAAGTCATATAAGGTGTCAAAAGATAAAACTTAAAACTTTGTCGATAGGGAGTTGCCCTAGTGGTTAAGATGATGGTTGTTTCTTAAGTGGTCTTGTGTTCAAACCCATTGAGGGTGGTTGTTGATGTAATTTGTAAAAGTTCTCCTTAAAAAAAAACTTAAAACTCACAAGTCATATAAAAAGGTGGCAAAAGATAAAACTTAAAACTAAGGCCAAAGATAAAACTTAAAACTCATAAGTCATATAAGAAGGTGGCAAAAGATAAAACTTAGTTTGTTGGAGATAATTAATTATGTTGGAGATAATTAATTATGTTGTAGAAATAACCTAACTTTTAAGCCTTTAAAAAAAAAAAAAAAACATCTTAAAAATATAATTTCATTTTTTTTTTAAAGCGAAAAACCCCTTGCGGAGCCGCCTTGGTCTGAGAGACCACGAACAGGGGGTTCTACACCGTCAAAGTCACTCGGGGGTTGCACCCGACCCTGCCCGCACCAACATTATCAATTGGATTTTGGATACCCAATTCAACTTTTTGGTAGGGTGGAGATTTGAACCTGGGACCTCCCTTGGAGGATTGCCCTCTCCTCTCCAACTCACCTACAACACCTGGATAATATAATTTCATATTTATTTAATATAAAATTAATTATAATATTCCATGATTGAAATTTCATGCCGTGTTAATACCTGTTTGTCTGCTTATTGTAAATGATCTATAGCCTCATTGACACATTTTTAGAAGTAAATTGTAAATAAATTAATTCATATAACACATTAATACCCGTTTGTCTCTATCTATTGTAAATGATCTATAGCCTCATTGACACATTTTTAGAAGTAAATTGTAAAAAAATTAATTCATATAATCTAGTGGTCTAAGATATAAAACTTTATTTAAATTATTTTTTTAATGAGTTTACATAGGGTTGTGGTCCCCTCGTACAAACTCTATTTTAAATTATTAATTAATATAATGCATCTGATATTAATAAATCTCCCATGCCAGCTGTATTTCTAGCTGAATTTCAGTCTAGACCTCAAAATTTCAAATTTTTTACAAGTTTGTAAGAACAGCACAATGGTTAAGGTTTTGGGCTCTCTTCAAGAGACCTAGATTCAAACTAAAACATACCCAGAAAAGAATAGACTAAATAATAATAAACGAGTATTTACCAATTAACTGTCCCCTCGATTTTCTAGTATACCCCTTCGATTTCGTAAAAGCTCGACAAAGGTGTTACCATTTCTATATTAAAAAAACGAAAATAATCTATGTGGCGAACGGATATAATTTCAAAATTTAATACCTTAAAAAAGCGTATGTCTTTTTCGATAAGTCGTTAGGCGAAATGCTCAGTTTTGACGAGGGTCTAGCGGAATCTAGCGTGGAAAGATGTGCCGACTAATCTTCGGTCGTATGTCCCTATGCACCCCACCTTTATTCATCCTTTCCAACGCTGCTCGCCAGGCATTTCCCTTTAAATCTCGCTTGGGCATTTACTTTTTCCCGGGCGTCGGTGCAAAAAAGTTAATAAAAGGAAGTAAAACATTAGGCTTCACTTACAGCGTAAGCCTCAAGGGGTGGGCCCCGCACTGGCAAAATAAACCGTCTTTGTCTGGGCGTGTTCAGACTGTAGTCTTGGCAGTTAGTCGTTTGAACTGGTCACAGGTTACAACGAACTCGTTGTCCGCCAGAGTCTTCCCTTGTCACACTTTATCCGCTGCCTAAAGTCTATATAAACACCCCTCCCCTTAACTCCTCATTGCGCCGCATCGTCTCTTCTACTTCTCTTTCTGTTGTAAAAGCTTCGAGTTTTTGCTTTTTGCCCCTTTTCTTTTCTGTCTTCTATCCTCATGGCGTGGCTGGGTCTCATTAATGTTTTGGTCCTTCTCGCCATGGTACGAGGTGTCTATAGCTCAGGGAGCTGGACGAATGCCCACGCTACATTCTACGGAGGCGGAGACGTGTCGGGGACTATGGGTGAGTGACCTGCTATTCTATTTAGTATTTTTTTTGTTTCAAGCGGTGTTGTCTTATTATGTCGTGCAATGCAGGTGGAGCGTGCGGGAATGGAAATCTCTACAGCCAGGGATACGGCACCAACACCGCTGCGCTGAGCACCGCGCTCTTCAACAACGGCCTCAGCTGAGCGCCGACGACCCGCAGTGGTGCCTTCCCGGGACAATCGTAGTCACTGCCACGAACTTCTGCCCGCCCAACAACGCGTTGCCCAACAATGACGGCGGATGGTGTAATCCCCCGCTACAGCACTTTGACCTCTCGGAGCCCGTCTTCGAGAACATCGCCAAGTTCAGGGCCGGCATTGTGCCCGTCGAGTACAGGAGGTGGATAACTGTGTCCCTTCTAATCTTTACATTCCTTCTGTTTCTTTTCTTTTAATGTAGTCACCGACTTAGGGTTACTGTTGTTTATTTTTAGGGTGCCCTGCGAGAGGAAGGGCGGCATTCGGTTTACCATCAGTGGGCACTCATACTTCACCCTGGTGCTCATCACCAACGTGGGCGGAGCAGGGGATGTCCACACTGTATCGATAAAGGGGTCGAGGACTGGATGGCAGCCAATGTCGCGCAACTGGGGCCAGAACTGGCAGAGCAATTCTTATTTGAATGGGCAGAGCCTCTCCTTTCAAGTTACCACCAGCGACGGCAAGACCGTTACATCCTACGATGTGGCCCCCAGCAACTGGCAATTTGGCCAGACTTTTAGCGGATCTCAGATACACTGATTTACTTTTTTAAGCGTAAGCGTTACGGAAAGTGAGGGGCCTAGTTCAGTTTTCGTAAGACTCGGCCCCGTTGTTAAGCTCTGTTTTTCTATTCCCTGTGTTTTAGTTCGTAGGTGTGTTGTGTAGACCGTATTGTCCCTGTACTTTCGTTGAGGATGCTGCGGTGGCCAAGTCAAGCTACCCACTCGTTCAACGAATCTAGTGGTAAACTCCGTTTTATTTCGTGGTGTTGTAGATGGAGGCTGTAACAGGCAGAGGTGGTTTCTTTTTGTCGCCACCCGCTCCTTTTTTACTGTAAAGATTTTGTCGCTATGAAATGATGGCGTTTGTGTGTCTCGTTCTGTTCATCTGATCTTTGGAATCTGTATCCATGTAAGCTTGTGGACTGACTATAATTTCTCGTGTGTTTCGACCTTTTTGTCTCAAGCACATTGAAATATCGTTTTGTCTCATCGTTTTGATAGATGTGTTTACTTTTTAAAATTATATTTGTTAATAGTACGATGGCAGAGAACGAATTGATCTTGATATTTTTCAAAGGTAACCTCGACTGGGCTCATCGGTAGAGGTTAGAGAACTCTGAATGCTTTCAAAATATGGGTTGAATAAACTATTTACTACGACACTTTAACGTCCTGTGGATAATGTGGCTGTGGCTCATATCAAATGTCATGGAGGTTAATGGCATGCTCGGACCTTATTTTGGTGTTGTAACCGTTGATCGGTGGGTTTTGGGCTCTCAACCTCAAGTTTTAATTATAATAAAGTAGATTTTCAATTTAACCATGGTGATAACGCAATCTAATTTTTTTTTGTTTTAGGGGATCAGTTGTATAACTTTCTACTATCAAGTGGGGTTCGAACTTTGGGTTACCCTTATAACCCTTGTGGCGTCTTGTTTACGTTAATATGGTAATTTGGCATGAGATGACAATTGTGGATCATCTTGTGTTCGTACCGTGGTTAGTCTAGCGCATTTAAGATCAAACTACTTCCTTCTATCAAGTAGGGTTCAAATCTTGGGCTACCCCTTATAACCCTTGTGGCGTCTTGTTTACGTTAATCCTGTAATCTAGCGTGAGATGGCAATCGTCTAAGATCAAACTACTTCCTTCTACTGTCAAGTAGGGTTCAAATCTTGGGCTACCCCCTATAACCCTTGTGGCGTCTTGTTTACGTTAATCCTGTAATCCAGCGTGAGATGGCAATCGTCTAAGATCAAACTACTTCCTTCTACTATCAAGTAGGGTTTAAATCTTGGGCTATCCCCTATAACCCTTGTGGCGTCTTGTTTATGTTAATCCTGTAATCTAGCGTGAGATGGCAATCGTCGGTCGTTCAGCGCATCACTTAGAGGAGTCAGATCAAACTATTTCCTTTGCCAACAAACACCACCAACCTAGATCTCTTCTTGGTAAGTGCTCAACCTAAGTTTGAACCTAGATCTCTTCTTGATAAGTGTCCAACCTGACTATCACTTACCAATCCACTAACCCTTAAAACTTATCTCACTGTTATTATTATTCATGTGGTATTTTTATATTGAGAAAAAGTAGCTTCTCGGCGCCCCTTCACTAATATTCAATTCGAGAAACTTGCTTGCTTATGAAACAGATTTAGAGTGAAGAGAGCTTCTCTGTCCCAATCCAATCTCCCCATCCAATGGCCAATCCAACCTTCTATTATGTAAAAGTGACAACTATTCCAATCTTATTTTGTTTCTTGTGAATGAGGCCCTTTGTTCTAGTTCATTATTCAAGTTTCATGATAATAGTGCCATTCCGAAGGATTGATCGGGAGAGCCGGAAATACATAGATAATAAGGTTGTTTGAACTGCCCAATAAGGAATAAAGTGATCCCCTATCATTGTCTAAGCTAATGGAAGGAGTTGTTAATACATTTATAATTGAGAGGGGCTTGACTATTTGGATCCCATAATGTTTTAAAGCAAGTTAATATAGCGCTAAAGTGGTCTAGTAGGGTTAGGAGTATGTAATTTAAAAAAGTACTTTTAATTTGATTATTGATTAGTTTTTTAGATGTCTATTTAAAAAATTATTTATTTGATTATTAGATGTGTAATGTATACATTTATTAGTAGTTAAAAAAATTATTATTATTTTTTATTATATAGGAGAGTTGGTTATAATATTAACAAGGTCAAAATTATTATTTAAAAAGATAAATTTTGTATTATATTTTATTAAAGCAAAAGATAAATTTTGTATTATATTTTATTAAAGCAAACGTGTTGGTTTGTAAACCAACGTATAACGTATAACGTATAACGTATAACGTATAACGTATAATGTATATATATATATATATATATATATATATATATATATATATAATTAAAGTTGTACCCATACGAAATGTCGGTGAGCCACATGGTTTCGTGTATATATAAACAAAATATTATATTTAAGGTTTTACTTATTTCATATTTCAATGAGTCACATGGTTTTATTCCAACTTCAACCTTTCAGCGGTGCATAAGATTCACTCTAAGGTCCTACTATTAAGATTGAAATCCATAAGGTTTAAGTATAAGATAACTTTCGAGGGTGAGGGTGGGCAGTAACAATCGCATTATTTATATGAACTTTTTCTATTAAATTTATATTTTATAAATATAAATATATATATATTTATAAGTAAAAGTAAAAACTTTATTAAAAAAATTTGATCAACTTATACAAATTCATTTTGATATCCTATTTTTTTTGGCAAGGTTTAAAATGTAGTTTTTCTATTTTCTTGTATCTGTTCAGGATCTTTGAATCTCTTGTTTTTTAAACTTTACCTTCTTTTTAATTGTATATGTCCTTTTCCCTGAAGCCCTCTTTGTTCTTTTTTCTATTTCTGATAGCTTTCATGTTGCATTTGATTCTATAGTTGTGCCCAAATGTCTTGTTTACCTTTGTCATTGAAGATTCTTCTTGTACTTTGGTGTGCACTGTTTCTAACAACTTCCTTAACATTATCCTCCAGGTCCTTTCTTTTGAGCCGAATTCCTCTTTAAAAATTTTGTTGTTACGTTCCAACCATATTTGCCAGTAGATGAAGCCAATCCCTAAATTCCAAGTTGTGCTTAGTGTTTTGGATTTGAAGGTGTTATGTGACCAATAGTCCCAAAAATTACTACCGTCAGGAGGATACCATTCTGTTTGGCTAAATATGGAGTACCACCAAATCCCAATTGTGTAAGCATAGGAGCAATAATAAATGAGGTGGTTTATAGTTTCTACCTCTTGGAAGCACATTACACATCTACTGGGTCCAATGAACCCATTTCTCGTCATATTTTCTTGAGTCATAATGCTTTTGTGAGCAACCTGTCATATAAAACAATTAACCTTCGGCCGGCCTTTTGGTTGCCATATTTCTTTCCAGTGATGTTGTTGGGGTTGGTTCTTGCTACTTTGGCGAGCCTTTCGGTAGCCTACTTTCACTATGTAAGTGCCTTGTTTCCTATATCCCCATGCTAGTTGGTTAGGTCCATCTTTCCATAGCCATGCTATTTTTCTAGAATTTCTTTTAGTTCACATTTTTTAGCTTCCCATTCTTCACCTAACCACTGGTCCAAAATTTTCCATCTTCCTGAAGCTGCTAGTCATTGGCTTGGGGGGATGAGATACTGAGATATACGAGTTTGGACATTATTATGAAGAATCTCTCTGATGCCACTAAGATGAGGGTTTAGTTTGATAATGGGAGAGGGGAATTCCTAAGAATCATCATACTAACTTTTCTCCCGTCACCTACTTTCCAATGTAAGTCTTCCTTAATCAGTGAGACCCATATTTTGAGTGTTTTCCATATCTCTGATCCTACACCTGTAACTCACAACTGTGGGACATCCTCCATTTCGTGTAGGGTAATATTTAGCTTTTAGAACTTGACTCCATAAATGATCTGGGTTTGTGATCCACCGCCAGTATAACTTCCCTATTAGTGCTAGGTTGTTTGTTGATGCAGCTCTAATTCCAAGACCTCCCTCTTCCTTTGGTTGATAGACTTTCTCCCAGCTTACCAAAGCATTTTTTTGATTTTCTTGTGCTTCTAACCATAAGAATTTTCTCATTAGTTTATCCAAATATTTGAGTATGCTCTTTGGGGCAGCTAAAATGGAAAATTTGTAAACTACTATTGCTTGTAACACTGACCTCAAAAGTGTGACCCTGCCTCCAAAGCTTAACCATCTATGAGACCAATGTGATAAATTTGAGAAAATTTTATCTTTTATGGATTTCCAATCTTTCTTTTTTAGAATTTTTCCTATTAAGGGAATTCCCAAGTAATCTAATGGACACGAGGCCATTGAGAACCTAAGAATATTTGCTATCCAATCTCTGATTCTCTTATGAACATTAAAGAAGACAACTTTGGATTTTTCTTCATTTAGAAATTGGTCAGTAGTTGTAGTGTAGCAGTCTAATATTTTTCTGATACTGGTTGCTTCTTTTATTGTTGCTTCCCCCATAATATTTTATCATCTACAAATTGTAGATGAGTGATAGCTATATCTCTATTTATTTGAATTCCTGTAATGTTCTCTACTTTTTTATTTTGTATGAGTCTTCCCACTCCTACAAAAATAATGAACAAATTTGGAGAGAGAGGATCTCCTTGTCTAATTCCTCTACTAGCCTTGAACAGTGGGGAGGGGGTTCCATTGATGAGCACTAAAAAGGAGATTGTGGAGATGCATTCAAGTATCCAATTGATCCAATATTTATGGAATCCAAATCTTTGCAACATTTGATCCAAAAATTCCCAACTCACTCCGTCATAAGCCTTGGATAGATCTAACTTTAAGAACATTCCTTTGTTCTTTCTTTTACCCATATGATGTATAGTTTATTGTGCTATTACAATCCCATATAATATTTGTCTGCCCTACACAAATCCTCCTTTTTCAGGAGATATGATATTTGGTAATATAGCTTTTAGTGTGTTGGCTATTACCTTGGTGATGATCTTGTAGATCACATTTAGAGGGCTATTGGTCTGTAATTGGTTAGATTCTCTATCTCTCCTTCCTTTGGAATCAAAGCTAAAAAAGTATGGTTGAGGGATTTGAGAATCCTACCACTGGATCTGGCTTCTTCTAATGCTCTAGTTATATCTTCTCTTATAATATCCCAGAAAGCAAAGCTTTATAGAATTCTATTGGTAATCCATCAGGACCTGGGGCCTTTCCTGATTGCATGTAGAAGATTATTTTTTTCACCTCTTCTTCTTTGTTATATTTCATAAGTTCCTCATTCTACTCTTGAGAGACTAATCTGGGGATACTTCCCAAGATTTCCTCCTAGGATTGTTTTGACAGATGTGAATTTACTATAAACAAAGTAGAGAAATACTCATTAGATACTTTTTGCATACCTGAAGTGGTGGTTTCAAGGAGTCCTTCTACATTTGTTAAAGCATCAATCCGGTTATAGTGTTTCCTGGCTATGGCTGACTAGTGAAAGAACCTAAATAATTCTAGATTTCTACTTCCAATAGGTTTCTTCTTTCTTATCTAGTTCCTCTTCCTCCTGCATTAAGATCTTTTCATAGGAGAGTAATTCCTCTGAAAGCGGTTTCGAACGAATTCTTTCTGCAACTCCTTGCATTCTCTCAACTAGCTCTACTCTTTGTTGCTAAAAATATAATCTTTGGAATTTTCTCTAGTTTTTCAATTTATATTTGATATATTTCAATCTGGAGTGTAGCTAAAATTGTGCCTTTCCAAATGATGGGTTTCCTTGTTGCCACCATTGTTGAACTAACTCTGGTAATTCCTGGTTTAGAAGCCAAAAGTTCTCAAATCTGAAGGGGTGGTTTTTGGATTGGGGCATTTTGTTTGTGATATTTAGACGTGCCAATAAATGATCGAAAGATAACAAGTTTATGATTTCTGAATGACAGCTCCATAACTGATGAATTTCTTCCTCTATCAATATCCTATCTAATCTTGATTTATTGTTTGGTCTCCTTTCCTTTTATTTATCCAAGTAGTACCACATCCTGGAGGTGGAATGTCAATCAGATTTAGATTATTAGCTTGGACAATTAGGAGTTTGTCCTTCTCACTGAGATGATTTAGACCTCCCTCTTGGTCATTCATTGACATCTTGGCATTGAAGTCTTCACCCACTAGGAACCTATCTTCTGGGTAAGCTTATCTAATATCCCGGATTGACTTCCATTGGGTTTTTTGTTCCTACACTTCCTTCATCCCATAAAAATTAATAATCAACCAAACTGAGTCTGATTCTCTTTCTCTCAATCTAGTCATCAATATCCCTCTAGCTAATGCTGCTCCTACCTGCTGAAAAGTATCTTTATTCTAGAAAGTGGCCATTCCCCTAGAGAAACCATGGGAAGCTTGGGCCTCATAGTCTCCATTCCTCCAACATCTCTTAGATATTGTTTACATTGCTTCCAGTGATGCTCTAGTTTCCTGTAATAAAACCACATATGGGTGCTTATCTTCTATCTTATGTTTAACAACCAATTTTTTGGTACGACCATTTAATCCCCTTATATTCCATGTGTGTATAATAATTGGAAACCCGTGTTATAGAAGTTGGCTATGGGTTTAACCACACCTGCCTCTATAAACTGTTCTCCTTGTATTTTTTATTTGTTTGTCTTTCTACCTACTCCTTGAGAGTTTACATTTTTTCAACCTTTTCTCCATTTGGCTTATCCCAAGGGCTGGATTTTATTTGTTTTTCTTTGCTATTTCCATAATTACCTCCTTAGATGTATGTGGCTCTTTATTAAATAGTACTAGAGCTCCTTATGTATCTGGTTGTGGCTGCTCTTTATATTTTATCTATTGTTATTTGGTTGATACAAATTATACCTGTATGGATTGTCCTTCTACCCCTCTCATTACGTTTAGGTATTATTATTTTTTTGTATTCGTATGTTGTGGATGATGAACCTCTTTTGCTACCAATTTCTCTATATTTTTTGTTTGATTTGAGTGTGGTAGTTCCTCTCCTTCCATTTGATCATCTAGCTTAAGGATCTCATATTTGTTGGATGGAGCCCTTCCTTCTTGGCGTTGATTTGTATTTTTCCCCTTCTACTGATTTCTTCCTCTTTCCTAATTATTTTTTGTTCATTTTCTCATAACCGTCTAAAATCCTTGTTCATTTTCCTTTTTTTTGAGGTTGGTTTCCTAGGTTTAGATTTGTTGGATTTGTCTCTCCTTTGGCTAGTTTGGGGAAGCCTCTCACCAAATGCTCATATTCATGACATGCTCTACATCTGAAAGGCATATATTCATAGTCTATTTGTTGTCTCCATATATTACTTTGGAATTTGAGGTCAATTTTTGCTGGCAATGGTTTTCCCAAGTCCATATCCACACAAATTCTAGCATACGCTGTTGATCCTCCTTCCATTGATTCTGTTGATATGCCTATGTATTTGCCCAAGAGATTACCTATCAACTCCAAAATTTCCTCTTTCTAGTATTCTAAAGGAAGTGCAAATAATTTTAGCCAAATTGGAGCTACCGAGGGTTCAATTCTAGGATCAAAAGTGGGTCGCAATGGTTGCATGAATAGACCTACAAGACCTATGTTATACGGACCTCCCTCAAAAGCTCTATCCTTATCAAATATCATTGTGAATTCAACTACAAAGTATCCATATGATAATGTGAGGATATCCAATTCCTCTTGTGGTGCCTAATGCTTTTGGTCCCAGGAGTACAAGAACCTTGCAGAAGGTCAAAGTCCCATAAACTTACATATTAAGGCATGCTTGGATTTATACACTATCTCTTCTACTATGAGTTCTTTTATAATTTATAACATTGGAATTATTTCTGTCTGAGGTAAACATCCATTTATTTTGTCTTGTTTAGCTTTAGTCTCCTTTATTTTACCCGTGACTTGTAGGATTTTTCGGGCCTGTTCTCCTATATCATCTCTCTTTCCATTACTGCCTCTAACCGCTTCCATAAAGGATTGCATATTAGGTCCCTTGGGACTCTGAATCCTTACCTCAGAAGTCACCTGTGTGAACTCTCCTACCGAGGATTCTCCCATTGAATTCTCCCCCCTTGTAAACCCTAAGTTTTCAATTTCAAGCGTTCTCTATTTTTTCAAGCCTTCTATTAGGGTTTTTCTATTGTAACCCTTAAATTACACAAAATAAGGCAAAAAAATGCTAAAGCCAGATTAAAACTTCATAAAAACAAGTTTCAACAAAATATAGTAACAAACCATACCAAAAAAAACAAGCCAGTTTTCTCCCTTTTGTCGTAATACAACTTCGATATCTAGCAAAACACCCTCAGTTTCCTGATATTCTCCCTTCTGCCAACCATGGTTAGGACCAGCTCTGTCAAACTCTCTATACCTATTATTATCAAAATAACAATTATAACTAAAATTCTTATAAATATAAATAATTATCATATTATATTTATATATTTTTTGATTTGGTTAGTGGCAAAAATCCTTACAACCAATGTGTAGGGCTGAACAATAGCATTTTACTCCCAACCATGATTCCTCGTAAATTCAAGAGCTATGCTTATCAATAGGGAATTCATGACCCCTCGTAAAGATGAGAACTATGCTTATAAATAGGATATCTCTTGGCTTTACGAGGGATCATGCTTGGGAGGAGACTGCTCAGTCTTGTGCGTTGGTCGTAGGGGTTTCTCATACTAACCTAAAATTTAATCTGCACCAGGTACCTTACTAATAAGTTCCCTCAATCCTTGGAAGAAGGTTTAGGGTTCAATCCTGGTAGCCTGCCCTGGATAAAAAAAAACTCTAACTAGCTTGAGGGGTATACCCGGATGGGATAGGCCTTGTGGAACAGAAAGTCTTGGCCCCCAAGAGATACGGGGAACAATTTTCCTTAACATAAGGTTTTAGTCCATCTTTGTAGTGCAAATGGAGAAGTTGAGCCTGACCCTATTGAATAGGAGGTCACGGTTTGAACCTCTGCGATGCAAAGCGGGATGTAAAGGTTGTGTGTTAAATTCCCTATTGATAAGCATAGCTCTTAATTTTACGAGAGGTCATGGTTGGAAGGAGATTACTAAGCCCTGTGCATTGGTCGTAGGGGTTTCTCACATTAACCTAAAGTTTTTGGTCCATCTTTGTAGGGTAAGTGGAGAAGGCGAGCCTAGCCTTGTTGAACAAAAGGTCCACGATTCGAACCTCTACGATGCAAAGGGGGACACAAAGGTTGTGTGTTAAATTTCCTATTGATAAGCATAGCTCTCAACTTTACGAGGGGTCATGCTTGGGAGGAGACTGCTCAGCCCTATGCGTTGGTCATAGGAGTTTCTCACACTAACCTAAAATTTTGATCTCCAAGGGCTAGGTGGATTGGTAAGTGCATGTGTGGCTGGGCACTTACTAAGAAGAGACCTTGCGTTGGTCATAGGGGTTTCTCACATTAACCTAAAATTTTGACCCCCAAGGGCTAGGTGGATTGGTAAGTATATGTGTGGCTGGGCACTTACCAGGAAGAGACCTAGGTTCAAAACTTGGGGGGAAGCCAACCCTCTGCAAAGATAGTATTTTTCTCCGAATCCTATGAGTGTATGTCAAATCGATGATGATGGTGTGAATCCCGAGTGACCAGTGGTTCCCATCGCATGCAAGGTCAACAAGAATGAGCCAGATAGTTTTTTTGGGAGCAGTCCCTATGGTTTGAACCCTGCATTGGCTAGTTACTAAAAATAGTGGTTGTAACCAACTCTCCTATGTAATAAAAAGATAGGGAATTCATGACCCCTCGTAAAGCCAAGAGCTATGCTTATTAATAAGGAATTTAATACATAGCCACCATACTGTGGTTTGAACCTTGGGCCTCTCGAAGAAGAGCCAAAGCCTAAACTTTTACGTTGTTTTCCTGGGATTTTATTATATATTTTAATTGCATAATAATTTTAATAAACATAAAAAAATTAATATATATATATTTATAAAATTGTTATTATGTTGTAATTTCAAATGCATAACATTTTGTTAAGTACTACTAATTTTATTTCTATTTTTCTTTGTAGATCTATAATACATATATATTTAGATTGGACTTTACTGAAAATAGGAATTTTGTATTCCTTTAAATATAGTTTTTGTAGCGACATCGGGATGCACGCACCACTCTTTTACTCTACTTGCAATGTATTAAAACCCAAAATAAAATGGAAGATAATGAAAAGCATATAACACAGAAATAACAAAGATAGATCTCTTTATTTGTATTAAAACCCGGTTACATGTCGGTCCCTCTTAGGGATACCCATTTCGATACAATGAATTACAAATGAGTAAAATGTCCCCTCGCAAGGGGTGGTGCGCTTTTAAAGGCTTTCCGATTTCGTACACGAAAATGTATGAGGGCTTACAGATGCCTCCTTCTCTAGGTATGTTTCCTAGAGGGATCCTCTTTCTCTCGTATGTTGTAGATTTATCCAGTGAACCTATGGCCCTGTAAGCAATGAAATAACAACACACGCTTAGATGTCTGAGATTGCCTCCTTGGATGAGGCTATTAGTAACAAGTATGCTTAATGAAAACCAATGCAATGAAGCTAGTTCTATGAATGTGAATGAATGAAGTAAATTCTATGCTAATGATATGAAATATAAAGAAAGCAGAATAAGATAAACTTAACACCTAAACCCTAGACTAGGTTTGCGGGCCACTATCTAGGACAACGACCGCTAAGATGAAATCCCTCTTTGTTGATACAAAGACTATGGGATTAAGTTTCTACTAATATTAAATGATTATCGTGTGTGTATAGATGATCACCTCTCAGTTGGCTAGCACTTCGTTGCTCCTCAAAGGTACTCCTATATGCTCTTCGGTCTGGCAAGGCTTTGCTAGGTATGCTCTATAAGAAAAATCTCTCTTAAATAAGTCTGCTAAAATATCATCCTTGGTATCAGAATTGATATCTGATCATGGATGGATGATTATGGATCCTTTGGTGCTCTCAGGCTTGCACCTTATAAAGTGTTTGAAGCCCTAGGTCTATGTTCAAACCCTAGGACTAAATCCCTCATGCGTACTAGATGTTAGCATGAGAAATTACCTTTTTCTATGCTTTTGGAGGTTAGTTAACTGAAGTCTAACTTTGGACTTGAGTCTCCCATGTGAACTAGTCATTAGCATGAGGAGTTTTATCTTTGTTTATGTTTGATGGCCAGTTAACTGAAGTCTAACTTTGGACTTGAGTCTCCCATGTAAATAGGTCATTAGCATGAGGATTTTTGTCTTTGGTTATGTTTGAAGGCCAGTTAACTAAATTCTAACTTTGGACTTGAGTCTCCCATGTGAACTGGTCATTAGCATGAGGAGTTTTATCTTTGTCTATGTTTGAAGGCCAGTTAACTGAAGTCTAACTTTGGACTTGAGTCTCCCATGTGAACTGGTCATTAGCATGAGAAGTTTTGTCTTTGTCTATGTTTGAAGGCCAGTTAACTAAAGTCTAACTTTGGACTTGAGTCTTCCATGTAAACTGGTTATGAGGGGGAATGCAACGTTGTCCCCGCTCACTTTATTGCATGCAAACTGCCATTTTCGCCCATGATTTGGCTTGTTTGTCAACAAAATGCTTTTTATGACTTAGCCGCTGTCATCTGTAGTGACTAAGATTTGGTCACTGTCATCTGCAGTGGCTAAATTTTTGCCTCTCTAAGCTCGAGTGGCCAATATCTAGCCGCTCTGGTTTATAGCATCTAAGCTTGGATGAATTAAAACTGCCATTTTGAGTGGTTAGGACCACTGATTGCTCTTGTAAAGGTCTAAAATTGGACATATGGTCTTCAAATGTGCTCATATGAGTAGTTTCCTAAACATGACACGTTTTAGGTGTCTACAGATGCCCATTTTTAGGATACGTTGTGAGCCAAACACAACGTGGAGCAAAAAAGTAGACCACCTATGGCCATATTGTGAGTTGACCAAAGGTTTGTGATACCTTTGGGACCTTTGTGAGTTGACCAAAGGGTTTATGTTACCTTTGGGGCATTTTGGTTTGACCAAAGGGCTTATGCTCTTTGGGGCATTTTGGTTTGACCAAAGGGCTTATCCCCTTTGGGGTATTTTTGTTTTTGACCAAAGGGCTTATGCTCTTTGGGGCTTTTTGTTTTTGACCAAAGGGCTTATGCTCTTTGGGGATTTTTGTTTTTGACCAAAGGGGTTATCCCCTTTGGGGCATTTTGTTAAGCTTGACCAAAGGGCTTATGTCCTTTTGGGCATTTGTTAAGTTTGACCAAAGGGCTTACGTCCTTTGGGGAATTTATTAAGTTTGACTAAAGGGCTTACGTCCTTTGGGGCATTTGTTAAGTTGACCAAAGGGCTTGTGTTCTTTGGGGCATTTGTTAAGTTGACCAAAGGGCTTACATCCTTTGGGGCATTTGTTAAGTTGACCAAAGGGCTTGTGTCCTTTGGGGCATTTGTTAAGTTGACCAAAGGGCTTATGTCCTTTGGGGCATTTGTTAAGTTGACCAAAGGGCTTGCGTCCTTTGGGGCATTTGTTAAGTTGACCAAAGGGCTTGCGTCCTTTGGGAAATTTTTTAAGTTGACCAAAGGGCTTGCATCCTTTGGGGAATTTTTTAAGTTGACCAAAGGGCTTGCATCCTTTGGGGCATTTTTTAAGTTGACAAAGGGCTTGTGTCCTTTGGGGCCTTTGTTAAGTTGACCAAAGGGCTTACGTCCTTTGGGGAATTTGTTAAGTTGTCCTTTGGGGCATTTGTTAAGTTGAAAAAAGGGCTTACATCCTTTAGGGCATTTGTTAAGTTGACCAAAGGGCTTACATCCTTTGGGGCATTTGTTAAGTTGACCAAAGGGCTTATGTCCTTTGGGGCATTTGTTAAGTTGACCAAAGGGCTTGCATCCTTTGGGGCATTTGTTAAGTTGACCAAAGGGCTTGCATCCTTTGGGGCATTTGTTAAGTTGACCAAAGGGCTTGCGTCCTTTGGGGAATTTGTTAAGTTGACCAAAGGGCTTACGTCATTTGGGGCATTTGTTAAGTTGACCAAAGGGCTTATGTCCTCTGGGATATTTGTTAAGTTGACCAAAGGGCTTACATCCTTTGGGGCATTTGTTAAGTTGACCAAAGGGCTTACGTACTTTGGGGCATTTGTTAAGTTGACCAAAGGGCTTACGTCCTTTGGGGCATTTGTTAAGTTGACCAAAGGGCTTGTGTCCTTTAGGATATTTGTTAAGTTGACCAAAGGGCTTGCGTACTTTGGGGCATTTGTTAAGATGACCAAATGGCTTGCATCCTTTGGGGCATTTTTTAAGTTGACCAAAGGGATTATGTCCTTTGGGGCATTTGTTAAGTCGACCAAAGGGCTTATGTCCTCTGGGGCATTTGTTAAGTTGATCAAAGGGCTTGTGCTCTTTGGGACATTTGTAAGTTTACCAAAGGGCTTATGTACTTTGGGGCATTTTATGAATTGATTGCTTAACTATTTAATTTTTTTTTTTGACTGGGGGAAGTATGATACCAATATTTCCCCATTTGATGTTTAGAAATGTTTTTGTTTTGATTTTATGCTATGGATGCCATGATGGATGCTATGCCAAGATAATGATTTTATTATGCTATATGTATGCAGTGTACGGGTGACATGTGCTAGCTAGATGATAGATGTGTTATGAGTTGATTTGATTATGGATTTATGATTATATGCATAGGTGTATGCAATGATGTGATCTTAGATGTAGATGGACCTATATGCTTTAATCACTTAAAACATAAGGAATGCATATGATATGATTTTATCAATCAAATTGGTGACACCACAGAAAGCATAACAACCATGAATGTCAATAATCATTCTTATCATAAGAATTAATTATCTAAGCATCCATATGTGAAATGTAATGGCATGAAATGTATGTGTTTTCTTGATAAGTTTATGTAATTTAAAGGATTCAAATCAGTAAGTGGTCGTGTAAACATCATTTCTGACATCTATCCGGTGTCTAGCATACTTTGTTAATACCCCTTAATTCACAAAATCTCATAAAGAGAATTGATGATGTGATTGATTATATGATTTGTTGCTATGTAGGAATTTTTGAGGCTTTTCTTGAGACTCAAACACTCTAGTTACCCTATCAACAGCTGTGTACTAACCATACAGGACTTTTGAAAAGTAGGAATTCACTTTGTACCTGGATATTTATTATCTCTATGTGTGCAAATGAATATATATTGATATAGAACTCAAGTATTTCCTCTAATGTCAGGCGGGATTCTTTCAGCCCATTGCTAAGATCAGGGATCCTCAAGTGTTCATCTCATCCTTATGTTGGACTTAGTTGGACTATACCACTAGGCAGTATTGGGTTACCTAAAGCTAGCTCATCCACATTCAAACATTGGTCTATACAAATGCCATAAGCTATTATGATAGACATATCATCATGCGTAAGGATACCACCATTGCCAAGCTGGCTGTACACCAAACCTGTAATGGGGATCACCTTCTGGTTTGTACAATGCTGAGAATTTCAGGGATTCAAGTTCCATTCCATTCTTTTATTCATTTTATTTGGGATACTTGCTCATGCTTAGTGATGAGAATCACTGCTTATTTTTTATTGATTTTTTTGTTTTTCTTTTTCCTTTGAGAAAGGGATTCTTGTAGTGATGATAATCACTATTCACTTTGTTTTTGTGCTTTTGATACTTTGAACAATGACTTTTGGAATTTGAAATTTTCTTTCACGATATTTTTGCTCGTTTTGATTAAAGCAAGGAATTTAATTGGGTAGGGCGAAGCTTGTCCTTTTGCCAATCCTCATCACCTTTAAATCGGTCACATAGGGGGATAAGCAAGGAAGATCCTTTTCGCTTAAGGTAACCTAGACCACTTTTGTAGCTTTCATCTTTCCTTGGTATCAGCTAGGATTTTAGTGTTTCAATTAGTGATGGGATCCTGAATATCCAAGGTACTATCACAACTAGACCTTGCCCTCTACTAATCAAGGTGGATTTCTACAAAAGCTGATAAGACCACTAGATATGGTTGAATGACTAGGAAACCTTAGTATATTTCTTATAGCAACATGAAATGGTTATGTTGAAAAACACAATTACACACATGGATGAATGGATGAATATGAACTTGAATATTGTGATTGTGATACAAATTGTGGCATCGTTTGCAAGACTGTGATCATAACATATGCAAATGAAATAGATGTAATGCAACTATGTGAATATAGATGTGATATGCAAATGTTTTTGTATTTTTTATTTTTGCATTGTTTTTGTACTTTTTGATTATTGTATTGTTTTTGCTTTTGACCAAAGGGCTTTAAAATGCCTTTGGAGCATTTTGTGATGTGACTTGACCAAAGGGCTTTAAGATGCCTTTAGAGATTTTTTTGATGGAATTTTGACCAAGTGGCATGGATACCCTTGGAGCATTTTTGATTAATTTTGACCAAGCGACATAAATATACCCTTGGAGAATTTTGATTAATTTTGACCAAGCGACTTAGAGATGCCCTTGGAGAATTTTTGATTAAGGTGACCAAGCGACATGAAGATGCCCTTGGAGCATTTTTGATTAATTTGGCCAAGCGACATGAAGATGCCCCTGGAGCATTTTTGGTTAAGGTGACCAAGTGGCATGAAGATGCCCTTGGAGCATTTTTTATTAATTTGACCAAGTGGCATGAAGATGCCCCTGGAGCATTTTTGGTTAAGATTTGACCAAGTAGCTTAGAGATGCCCCTGGTGCCTTTCGTTTTGATTTTACTATTTTTTGATTTGTTTGTATTTTTATGTTTTATATTGTTTTTGTATCTTTTGAAGTTATCTAAATATTTTTGATATTTTTTTGGTGTTACAAGGGGAAGGTATGATACCTTAGGTTCCCCAGTGTGCATGTTTCCTACTATAATGTAGTCATCTTGCTTAGGAAGAGTGACATAAATCAGCTCTCTTAATTCAGGCACAAACCTCTGCAAGGTGCCCCTGTCTTGATGAAATGAAATGAATGAACCATATATGGGAGATGCCCCACTATCTATGAGGTCTTGAACTACATGTCTTAATCCTTTGCAATTGTAAATGTCATGGACCTCTATTCGGTGGAAAATGTAGTAATGGTACTCCTTATACCCCTTGGGTTTAGCTCTATTTGGGTATAGAGGCTTTATGTTAGGTAAGGTGATGACCTTAGCTTCTTATAGCTTTTGAAAAATATCTGACATAGACTCATTTAAAGGAGTCCAAATGTGTTGCTACTACTGAGGCCTGGTATGAGTACCAGGTTGAGCCCTAGGTATGTCACTTGCTAGATTAGGGGACTCTTGTTGAGGCTTCTCTTGTGGATGCCCAAGAGACAATTTGACCTTAGATAAAGGTTGCTTCTGTCTCTCAAGCTAGTTCATGATAAAGTGCAATGCCTCATTTTGTTTTTCCATTTGTGCCCCTATATTATAGAGGTGATTTTGCATATGCTCCAAGACTGATATGACTTTCATGTGTATTTCTAGCGATTGGTTTGAAATACCATTGTCTATTGAAGGAGGTGATAAAGTAGGTGCTAAAGATATGCTAGGTAACTGTAACTCACCCATTTCATTTATTTGAGTTGATGTGGATGCTCCATGATGATCCACTTTGTTAGTGGTATCCACATGCTCATGTTTATGACTTAGTTCATGTTTCTGTTTCACTTCGTAGTGTTGCATTGTACTAGATTTGATACCCCCTATATGACATGGGGGGAATAGTTATTCTTGTTCTTGAGGAGGCACCATGAGAAGTGAGCTAGGGGTGAATAATGCCATTGGTTTTGATCCCTTCAATGGGTAAGAAACATATGATTGCACCATATCTTGTTTTATTTGCTTTAGAGTCACTTGGTCCTCCATATCGCTATTGACCATTGCCACAAACTCTTGAGAAGATACTTTTTCTTATGTCTCATCAACTTTCTTGTAATACTTGAATGGATCAGGATCATGGGGGACCACATACACTTGTCCTTGATGTATAAATTTTAGGTTTTGGTGCACTATGGAAGGTATGCATTCCATATCCCTTATCCTTGGTATGCCTAGCAATATGTTGTACTACCTCTCACCCTCCAAGATATGTCATAATGTAGGTATCATATTTATCCCAACCTGTATAGGTAGGATTATTGTACCAATTTTTGGGGAAGTAGCATCATTGAAGGCCCTTAATGTAAATGTTGTGTCCTTAATGCGTGAAGGTGGTAGATTTAAATACTTCAAAGCTACAGCTGTGATGATATTGATGGTTGACCTAGTGTCAATCAAGACTCTCTTGTAAAAAAATTTATTGATTCTTACTATGATGTGGAGTGAAGGATCAGGTTCATCCTGAGAGATTGTCTTAATCTCCTGCCTATGAAAGGCAATCACAAGGTCCTTTTGTAAGTGCATTGAACTCATTGTTGGCATGGATTGTGATAGATTATCATATTTAGTTGATCTCTTCGGTATGAGGGGTTGATCAAGGTATATTTTGCTTCTTATTGTAGTATTTATCATACCTATAAAACCCTCTTTTGGTGGGGCTATGTGCACATCATTGACATGCTCAACTTGATTGTTGTTGGCCCTATGATTGGGAAGAATATTTTTGAATATGTTGATGTTTTGCAATTCATTCTTATCCAACATATCCTGCACTATATTATTGAACATAACACAATCCTAGATAATATGGCCATTTTGCTGATGATAAACACAATAGATATCTTCCCTATACCCTTTAGGTTTGGGGCAATTAGGATCCAGGATGTGCTCCTTAGGCAAGTTTAAAACCTTAGCCTCGAGAAGGTGGTTGAAAATTGATACCAAGGATTCAGGCAATGGTGTATAGTTATGAGGGGGTTATTTCTGTTTACCCCTGCCTTGATTCTTATTGCATTGGTTGTAATGCATAGTTGGAGGTTGATCCTGATAGTTTTTGTGTTGTTGACTCTGTGCTACTTTTGGAATGTTTAACATGATTTGGTTGACATCCATAGGCTGGGCCTTATGTGATTGATCTTGCGTGCTCTTGTTCCACTCTTTCTTGCTATGGAGCTTTAGGTATCCTTATTATAGCTTTATATCTTCAATAAGCTTGGCTTGAGCCAAGGCTTCTTCAAATGTATCATACTACTGTAGTTGTAATAGTAACGATATGTGCTTGGCACAACTTTTTGTGAACATTTAGATTATATCTTCGATCGAGATGGAGAATGACAACTTTGCCATGACTTTTCTCCATCTATCCCCATAATCCATGACTGGCTCGTCATCATATTGCTTTAGGTTGGCCAGGTCTAAGAGATTAACCTTCTTATTAGCACCAAAAGAGAAATATTTTATTAATGCATTCACTAGTTGTTCAAAACTAGATATGTTGTGCTTGGGCAGTTGGTTGAACCATTGAGTGGCAGCACCCAAAAATGTCATAATGAAGGTTATCAGCATAAGGACATCACTCTCTTAAATACGAAAACATGCATTGATAAATTTGGTGACATGTTCTTGTGCATCCTCTTCACGCTTGAATTTTTCCAACCTAGGCATATCAAAGTGCTTAGGATATGCAGGGCTAGGAACTGATGGGCACAATGGCTGGTTGTGTATCTTACTCAGTGTTGGTTGATGCCCAACTGCATATTGCTTCTCAAATAATTTGATCTTCTCAGCGATTTCCTAGAATGCCTTTGAGGCAAGGATCTCCTTTTCTTGTAGACCCACTTGTGGTGGTAATGGAGGTAGCCCTATATATATTTGTCTTGTTCTATGCTCCTCCCTCCTATGAGGGGATTCAATATGTGTTTGATCTTGATTTATCATGTTTACCCTTTCCTCACCAGTTTGATTTTGTTCATGATTTGAGTGGTGGTTTCACTATGGTATTCCTTATTGTCTAATGTGCTTCTCTCTTGGTGAGTCAGTACATTGATCTCTTTGATGACCATTTATATTTACTTGTTGGTTGCTATGAGCTAGCTGATCAACTTGCTCTCTTAAACATTGCTCATGTTGGCACAACAATAGTTCTCTTTGTTTATCATGCTTGAGAGCTTCCACTAGCTCTTGCTCTTTGTGCAATGTATTTTCTAACCGTCACACACAGTCAGATTGCACTATTAGAGAAGGTTCATATCTATCTAATTATGTTCATGTAGTTCTGATTCATAGGTCCCTCAAAGAGGTTTCTACTGTTTCTATGCTTTGGCTAGCTAGTGTAACCTGTTCAGTGTATAATTGAGTGTCTCTATGATTAGACTTTATATGAGACTTGTGGTGTCACTTTGAAGCATACCCAATTTGAGTGGTGTGTTTAGTAGTCACACTTCATAAGATTCTAGATGTAGAATATTTTGTGGCTATGGTTATAAAAGTTGGTCTTAAGTAAATTTGATTCCACTCATCCAATTGATCTTGGAGCATTTTTTCTCTCCAAATTGCATGTGACCCATGTGACTAATTTGATCAGTTTTTTATGTTGGGTCTATGACTCTACAACTCCGTGTGAGGGTTCTTCCTATTTTGAATTGTACGACAAGGTCAGCAACTCTCTTCCCTCTATCTTACCCCTCATTGGGATGATTTGAACTCTCAGTGTAATGAGATGTGGTGGGTATGGAAGCTTATTCCCTCTCTACATTGGAGGTCTCGCTCACCATGGGAGGTCTTATGGCCATAATTTTTGTTATAATTTTTTTTGACTTCTGAAAAATGTTGCGGGTGTCATATATTTCTTTGAAAAATTAGGGTTAGGTTGATTACCCCAGCAATGAAGAAACACACCAAGCAGACAATATGATTATCTATTTTAAGGATTAAATGTGTATCCTAAGAACTTGTTTTAGTGTGTTTCAGACGTGTTGTTACTTTTGCTTTCTTGCTCTTGCTTTGGATTTAGAATGAGGGGACTCATCCATAGTGGGAACCAAGAACATCCTAATTTTCTCAAAAAGAGACTAGGGTACACTGCTTAAATCCTAGTGGGGGGTTCGCATAGCTCTTCCACTCTGAACCAATGATTGTTCAAATAGTGGAAGACAATTTGAACATAAGTAACTAGTACCACTATGACTAAGTGCCTTACTCCATTATAGGATATCTAGGGGGCAATCCAGTGGAAGGAGGTGAATTCCAACATCACCGGACTAAATTGGGGGTTGGTGATAAAATACAACTCCCCAATGTTTAAAATGATACGTGTGAATGTGTGTGATTAGTTTTAGATTTTGAAATAGAAAGCGATGCATCAACTAGAATTCATGACTATTTTCCTACAATGCCTAAAAATAACGTTTCATTTTTAGACAAATGCATCTATAACTAGTCTATATTATTTTAATGCACTCTCCTATTTTGTGATGAAAATAGCCACTGATTGGGCCACATGCAAGCAAACAAAAATACAATGTCCTAACACGCTAGAGACTAGGGTAGACCTTATAGGCAGAGGTTCACTGTTCCTAGCAGCGCCTAGAGGAAACTTAAAAGAAACCTAGGAAATGCAAAATGCAGTTTTTATTTCTTTTTTATTTCATTTTTCCTAATTAATCTATGTTTAAGCTTGCTATTTCTGGAAATAAATTACAAATAGAAAATAATAGAAATACAGGGAAGGGATACCAACCTTTAATTTTTCTCAGATGATAGAAATTATGTCCTCTGCTACACTCCAATGTTGGCCGCTGTTGACCAGAGCAGTTGATTTATGGCTGCTATTAGTAGGAGCGGCTAAGGCCGTCGGTCGTTGTATATAAGAGCGACTAATTTTTGGCTGCTGTAGCTCAGAACAACCAAACCTACACACAAAAATAAGTTAGTATTCAGGAAGAAAATGAAAAATTAGTGAAGGTCCCACCGTGATTGCCATCTATAGCGACCGTGGGACGCACGCATCGCTCTTTTGCTCTACTGCAATGTATTAAAACCCAGAATGAAATGGAAGATATTAAAAAGCATATAACACGGAAATAAAAAATATAGATCTATTTATTTGTATTAAAACTCGATTACATGTTGGTCCCTCTTAGGGATACCCATTTCTATACAATGAATTACAAATTAGTAAAATTTCCCCTCGCAAGGGGTGGTGCGCTTTTAAAGGTTTCCCGGTTCCGCACACAGAAATGTATGAGGGCTTACAAAAGCCTCCTTATCCAGGTTTATTTACTAGAGGGATCCTATTTCTCGCGTATGCTATAGATTTATCCAATGAACCTATGGCCCTGTAAGTAATTAAATAACAACACACACTTCGATGTTCGAGAATGCCTCCCCAGATGAGGCTGTTAGTAACAAGTATGCTTAATGAAAACCAATGCAATGAAGCTAGTTCTATGAATGTGAATGAATGAAGTAAATTCTATGCTAATGATATGAAATATAAAGAAATCAGAATAAGAGAAACTTAACACCTAAACCCTAGACTAGGTTTGCGGGCCACTGTCCAGGACAACAACCGCTAAGATGAAATCCCTCTCTATTGACCCAAAGACTATGGGCTTAAGTTTCTACTAATGTTAAATGATTACCGTGTGTGTATGGATGATCACCTCTCAGTTGGCTAGCACTTCGTCGCTCCTCAAAGGTGCTCCTATATGCTCTTCGGTCTGGCAAGGCTTCGCTACGTATGCTCTCCAAGAAAAAGCTCTCTCAAAGAAGTCTGCTAAAATATCATCCCTGGTATCAGAATTGATATCTGATTATGGATGGATGATTATGGATCCTTTGGTGCTCTCAGGCTTGCACCTTATAAAGTGTTTGAAGCCCTAGGTCTATGTTCAAACCCTAGGACTGAATCCCTCATGCATACTAGATGTTAGCATGAGAAATTACCTTTTTTCTATGCTTTTGGAGGTCAGTTAACTGAAGTCTAACTTTGGAATTGAGTCTCCCATGTGAACTAGTCGTTAGCATAAGGAGTTTTATCTTTGTTTATGTTTGAAGGTAAGTTAAATGAAGTATAAATTTGGACTTGAGTCTCCCATGTGAACTGGTCGTTAGCATGAGGAGTTTTGTCTTTGTTTATGTTTGAAGGCCAGTTAACTAAAGTCTAACTTTGGACTTGAGTCTCCCATGTGAACTGGTCGTTAGCATGAGGAGTTTTTTCTTTGTCTATGTTTTAAGGCCAGTTAACTAAATTCTAAATTTGGACTTGAGTCTCCCATGTGAACTGGTCATTAGCATGAGAATTTTTGTCTTTGTCTATGTTTGAAGGCTAGTTAACTAAAGTCTAACTTTGGACTTGAGTCTCCCATGTAAACTGGTTATGAGGGGGAATGCAAAGTTATCCCCGCTCACTTTATTGCATGTAAACTACCACTTCCACCCATGATTAAGCCTGTTTATCAACAAAATGATTTTTATGACTTATCTGCTATTGTCTGCAATGACTAATATTTGGTCATTGTCATCTACAACAGCTAAAGTCTGGCTGCTCTGATCTTGAGCGACCAGGATCCAGTTGCTCTGGTTTATAGTGGCTAAGCTTGGATGGGTTAAAACCACCATTTTGAGTGGTTAGGACCATTGATTGCTCTTGTAAAGGTCCAAAATTGGACATATGGGCTTTAGATGTGCTCATATGAGTAGTTTCCTAAACATGACATGTTTTAGGTGTCTACAGTTTCCCTTAAATTGCACCTTAAATTTACATAACTTGGATCTTACATTTTGTCTTCCCTTAAAACTTTTGTTATATCTAAATTTTCTCGTAATTGAATTAATTACAACCTTTAAATTTGATATTCCTTGAGGATAATTGCCTTAATTAAAATCTTTCAATTTGATATTTCTTGAGAAAAAAAACTAAATATTTTTTTCTAGATTCCTAGAATAAATAACAACCTTCAAATTTGATGTTCCTTGAGGAAAAAAATTGAAAGTAATTTTCTAGATTCCTAAGATAAATAATGACATTTAATATTAAATACTATTATAACTACCATTTAAATAATGATTATTTAAAACATTCATTGAATAAGCATCCATAAGTGAGTAGAAAGAGACTAGAACTATATGTTTCAATATGCTTGACATCATCATTCATTTGTGGGAGAACCTTTCTAGCATGTCTTGCATTATGTATTTTGAAGTCTTAAAGGAAGAAATATAAGGAACTCAAAGCATCCATAAGTGAGTAGAAAGAGACTATAACTATATCTTGTTGCAATATGATTGACATCATAATTCATTTGTGGGGGAGCCTTTTTGAGCATGTATTCCATTATATATTTTGAAGTCTTCAAGGAAGAAATAGAAGTAATGAGTTCCTAAACTCGTTCATCACTGTTTACTGCCTTTTTTTCTTCTTGATGGAAATTTTTAAGATCTTGGATATTATGACAAATCCAATGAAGCCAATCATTAACATATTTTAGTGTGCGAGAAGTATTCAAAACATGGGAATGAATGCATCCTAAATGTAACAAAAGATAATATTAAGTCTGCTAAAACAATATTCCATGGAGGAGTGGAATTGGTAAACACATTTTTGCTTTTGAACTTACAAATATGATTTATAAGAATGAGTTTACAAACATCCTAGAGTTTGGGATGATGGTCTTGTTGCGAAAAATCAAGCAAAGAAAGCTTCCAAAATCTAGTGAAGGAGGAGAATAAAAAAGTGTATAAAACATCCCAAAATTGTTTAACCATGTCACATAACAAAAACAAGTGAATAAGAGTTTCTAAAGTATTACAAAATTTGCATTGAGGGGAAATATGTAAAATTGGAGCTAAACTATTAGAAATTGAAAGTTTTTGTTGTAGAACACACCATCCAAGAAGATAAGTTTTGGATTCAATAGAAACTTTCCAAATTTGAGCAACAAGAGACTTCCATTGGACATTGGTAAAATTGACTTTCCACTTGACATTGAGCTTAGAGTCCAATGATAAAGGACACAAAAGATTTTTGTATATCCAACTAGATTTAATGGAAGAGATTATATGGTCACTAAGCCATCTCCAATCAGTCCATATATTGTAGGCAATTGTTCCCAACTTTATAAGGACCTCACATGGAATGGAAGCCACAATAAAGCCATAAGACTCCTTGATCGAAGAGGGAAGGGAATGATACTTACAAATATGACCCTGCTCGATAGTAGAAAAGGACTATGGATGTAACCAACTCTCCCATGGATAAAAACAAAAAAATTAATTTGGGTCTAGGTGAATTGAGCAACTGCCTAGATCCCAAATATGATGGAGGAGCATTTGGATGGTTGGCACGCCTAGGAGAAGAATATAGAACGAGTGAGAGGAAATGAAGAGGAAGAGAAAGGAATCATGAGAAGGGAAGACTAAGGAGAGAATGGTGTGTTAGAAGGAGGATAAGAGGAAGAAATATCATCGGGTTAAAGAGGAGAAGAAAAATAAATGCTAAGATGAACACAATGAAAATAAAATAAAATAAAAAATAAGGTATAGAAGAGAATAAAAGGAATAAAGGGAGGGGGAGTATGCAGTTGGAATTCGGTTGATAGGAACTAGAGAGGAAATAAGAGGTTTGAGAAGACCCAAAAGAGAGGCCTATGAGAGGTGAATACCTAGAGAGATAGTGAGGTTCCGTGAAGGATATACTTCTTGTAGTATCCATGAAAGTATTTTTATTTGAATAAATAAAACCCTTCTATAAGCATAATTGAAATATTATTGGCATAGAATATTATGATTATTGTGTATGTAGGCAATAATGTAGATTGCAGGATATCAACAATTTATTGCGATAACTTGGAATACCTAACAAAGGAATATGTTGTTCAAGTTTATCAAGGAGGGAAGGAGATATCATACTAAGATTGTGATAGCACCATATGAGAAGTGTCATATGAGAAGAAAAGTCATGCAAGAAGTGTTATACGAGAAGGTGTTGTACAAGTGGAGTGTCATACGAGAAGTATAGTACGAGAAGAAGCATTGTACGAGAGAAAGTATTGTATGAGGTGTCATACAAGTAGAGCATTGTAAGAGAGGAAGCATTATATAAGAAGCATCATACATGAATATTGTCATACAAAACGATGCCATACGAGAAGATTATCGTACAAAAAGACGTCATAAAAGAATACAGTTGTATAAAAAGACATCATACGAGAATACTGTTATGCAAAAAGATATCATACAAGAATAATATCACATAATTATACTATAAGTGACGTTGTAGTATAAAGTTTTGTTGCCTATATCATTATACAATAGAAAATCTATAGAATCATACAAAGGGAGGAAGTCACCATCCAAGGTGTTATACAATCTGATGGTTGTATAATCAGATTATCATATTATTGTATAAGACTGATATTGTATGATAGGAAATGTTGTACCATTATATGACAGGAATAATCAATGACTAAAGAAGTTGCAGGCTACGTGTCTGCATCAAAATATCTATTATTGTATTTATACCTTTCTTCAAAAATGCTAGTCCTCTAAGAGCACTGCACAAATCTAAAGGTTTATCATTATGGAGGATAAGTTTACTCCACCAAATATTGTTCAAATCGATGCTTAAACC
Organism: Wollemia nobilis; assembly: GCA_028583015.1. Lineage (NCBI taxonomy): Eukaryota > Viridiplantae > Streptophyta > Pinopsida > Araucariales > Araucariaceae > Wollemia > Wollemia nobilis. The sequence goes on along the minus strand of JAQPPZ010016710.1, from coordinate 6,131,396 downwards.
ATGATGTAAGGAGTCAAAATTCCAAGCTAATAAATGAGAAACTAATTGCCAAGCTTTCCAGTTATGCGTAAAAGGAATAGATCCTTTAACCATAAAGTATGGTGCATTAAGGACCTTATCTTCTAATGGGTTTCTTTGCATATACCTTTATAAGTAGCTTGGGATATTTTGTACCAAAACAGGTGTTTCCAATTTTTATCTATAGTGATGGATCTAACAACCCATTTCATAGCCAAAATTTTACTCTGGGTAAGAGGATCAATAATACCTATACCTCCTAAAGCCTTTGGTTGAGTACAAAGTTTCCATGAGATGACTGTCATGCCTCCCCCCCATCCCATTTGGCACATAAAATTTTATGAATGACTTTAGTAAATTTGTTATAGGCATCCTTTGAGGCCATCTAACAATAGTAGTAAACACGAGAGTCTACCATAAATTTATTCACAACTTGAGAGTACCCAAGAAATCCATGCATTGAATTTATTTTGAAGTCTTTCAAATAACCCAATTCCACATATATTTAGGAGAAATATCAATACCAAAGAGGATTTCCAAGTAACAAAAAATCATTCCATGAGGGATGATCTTCCACTTAGACAAGGAGTTGCAACCATTATGATTTGAAGAATTCTATTGTAGAGTGATTGATACTGAAGGATGAAAGGAGTTAAATAGTAGATTATATATATATATACATATTGGCATAACTTGGAATTACAAGATAATCCTCTCGAGAGGATTTTAAAAATGATACAAATATTAGAAAGGGGTATGATTCCTCTTTTTTCAACAAAGAATATCTCTTGGTGCAATCTGGATCTTTCAATGCCAGCATGTCATTTGGGAAGCTAGTTTTTTATGACCGTTGCATAGAATTAGATCTAGAGTCTTTCACTACCTTTGAGTCCTGTCACCTACACACAAAGGAAACAACAACGAATCAATAGCATATGCAAGATCCACCAAAGATAGACCTGTATCATATTTGGAAATATGTAACAATACAAAAATAAATAAATACATGGAATATCAAAGATCTAAGCTAAAATGTAAATGAAAAATTATCACCTGGTTGATCAACTGTGATCATCTCAGGTTGAGGTAGTTTCGATCCACGGACCATCTCAGGATGAGACAATCATTCTCGTGGGTCTACACCTCTACATAACTAGGTCCAGATAGAGTTCAGGGTGAAGCGCAGGGATTTTGATGATTGATCACATGTAGAAGGGTGATGATATAGGCGTCGAAGACCAATGATATAATAATGAGGGCTTATGTGAAAGAAATGACAGGTTCAATTTTAAATCCTGATGGGAATATGGCAACATTTTTATTTACAATAAGAAGTCCTGGCAGATTATTGATAGCACTTCATCATGTGATATTTGTTTGTTTTCTCTATTTTTTAGGGGAGAAGGATGCCAATTAAGTGTATTGGTGGGAGGAAGGTGAGGGAAATGAGGCAATAAATGGTAGCTTGATTTGTTGTCGATAGATGATTGCAGGTGCTGGCAGGTTTACTGCCAGTATATGATTGATGTTGATGCGAAGTCAGGTGTGATATTTTTGCTTACACATGGCAGTTGACAGGTAGTTTACCTACCTCTAATTTTGATTTTAATTTTCTTATTTTTGATTTTGTGAGACCGTATTGGGTCGAGATGATGGGAAATGCATGACCATATTCGATCGATATGGTTGTGCCAAAGTGAATATTTTTGTAGAAGATTACCTGTTATCGAAGAAATCCATGGATTTAGATTTAAGGCTGATAAAATAGATTACGTGGGTTGGAAAGGAGGATTTTTAGGAGTCTTGAGATAATGCATTTTAGGTGCCTACAGATGCCCCTTTTTGGAATGCTTTGTATGTAAGCACAATGCAGAGAAAAAATAGATGATCTAAAATGGTTGAATTGATGATGAATGATGTTGATTTATGGAAATGATCTTGAAGGGGAGTGGTGTAATATGGTCTAAAATAAAAGTCAATATGGGATGTTCCAATCATGAAAATTATGCATGTCATCGAATCATGAATTTCAAAAAATTGATGGACCTGATTTGATCTTGGTAAATCTTTTAGCCTTAGGTAGACATTGTTAATCTACAAGCATTATGCTTTAGGCATACCATATTTTTTTGATTGAAATTTTTACTTTTTCCCTAGCAAGAAGGGTGTATGATAGTCTTTGGTAATGATTATTGGATGAACACAATTTTCAATATTGAGTGTTTGAGTATTGACTTGATTTGAGATAAAAATTTATAAGTATTGTATACCTCCTCAAGCGATGAGTTGGTGGAGGAGAACAAAAAAATGATGATAGTGATAAAGCACTTGACAAAGGTGGTATGGCTAGAATAATTTTTTTTATGGTGATAAAAATGTGACTTTTGAGACCATCGAGACAGTTCCTAAAAATGTGTTTTTTTAAATAATGAGACCATATCGAATGGTCGTATCATGATGCACACTAGGTTTACAAGACCTGTAACCTTTTGTAGAAACTGAAGCAAAAGAAAATGCACCTGGTAAAATGGGCTATCCAAAACTTGGGGAACCACCTCCATGACCACGTATAGGGCCCTTCTTCCTTTTTGACATTCGCAAATTGCCATCAGAATCTGTAGAAACAACCCTTCCACTTGACCCAAGCCCTGAACTGCCATGGTTGGATTCAAATCCATCGACTCTCATAAAAAAATCTTTGGAATCATTTTTATGAATGGTTGTGATGTTATCAAAAGGATTATGTAGAATTAGGGATCCCAAGAAAGCCATTGTATTTACAAAATAGTTGAAGGAACGAGGGATAGCATTGATGTCATACCATTCAAATTTGGTAATCAATTTGTCCATGAGGGTCTTGTAGGTTTTTAAGACTAGGTACTTACATTGATAGATCCCTTTAACTTGGTTAACGATGAGCAAGGAATCACCAAATATGTTAAGTCATTTGATATTCATGGCAAGGGCCATTTGAAGACCCAAAAGGAGGGCTTCATATTTGACATTGTTATTGGTACATGGAAAATAAAGTTTTAATGAAAGGGAAATATGAGCCCCTTGTGGCATGAAAAACATAATTTTGGAACCACCCCATTGCTCACACTTAGAGCCATTGAAGAATATTGTAAGCTCAAATTTGTGTTTAGGTTCATCCGACTCTTTAGAGTCAGATAATGCAAAGACTACATCATCAGGTAGTTTGATAGTAAGAGGCTTATCATCGTAAATATGAGCTTCTGATAATTAGTCGATGATGAACTAACCTTTAATAGATTTTTTGGTGATGAATTCAAGGTCAAAATCTATCAAAAGCATGATCCATTTTGTAGTACAACTATTGTGATATGTGCTACTCATCATATACCACAAGAGGTTTTCCTTAGAGATAACATAAGTGGTTTGGTTGATCATGTAATGACAAATTTGTTTAGTGGCAAAGACCATTGCTAAGTAGATATTCTCAACATAAGCAAACTTAACTTCGTAACTGACCAAGGTGCGACTAATGTAGTAGATGGATTACTCCTTATTGACCTCATTATTTTGAGCCAACATGGAACCTAAGGTAAAATTAGTGGTAGAGATATATAGTAGAAAAGGAGCACTGGGTTGAGAAGGAGATAATACTAGGGGGGAATCCAAGTATTGTTTTATGTCCTTAAAGGCCTTTTAACAATCATGGTTCTAATGGAAAGTGACCCTCTTTTATAGAATATGATTAAGTGGCCATATCGATGCTAGGGAGTGGAAACTCATCATTAGGGCTCACTTTGTTAAGATCTCTAAAATTTGTGCATATGCAAATCCCCCCATTTAGCTTCCCAACAAGTACCATGTTAGAAACCCATTCAAGATAATTAATGGGTTGGCTAAAACCTACATCCAAATTTTTTTGCAGTTTGTATTTTACCATTAGGTCTATTATTGGATGAAGTTTTAAAAGCTTCCGCTTGATAGGCTTGACTGATAGATTGAGAGTTAAATTATGAACAACTTAGTTCAGGTTAAGACCAGACATGTATTTGTACAACCAAGAAAAACTTGTTTATATTCTATCAGAAGAGCGGTGAATGCATCACATTCTTGTTAGTCTAAAAAGACTACCCTGAAGATAGTAGAGATTTTGAGGCTTGAACCAGTTTCCCATTTTTGTGAAGTAAGCAACGAAAAAGACTAAGGCAGGCAGGATGTCGTGATTTCATGACATGTTGAAGTTTCACGAGCTCAAAGCAAGAAAAGAGCCAAGGCATCAAAATGTCATGATTTCATGACATGTCGAAGTTTCACGGGCTTAACAGGAGGAGGAAGACTAAGGTGCTACAATGTCACGATTTCGTGACATGTTGAAGTTTCACGAGCTCAAAGCAAGAAAAGAGCCAAGGCATAAAAATGTCACGATTTCGTGACATGTCAAAGTTTCGCGGGCTTAATAGGAGGAAGAAGACTAAGGCACTATAATGTCATGATTTCACGACATGTCAAAGTTTCACGGGCTCGAAGGGGAGGAAAAGGTCAAGACCTCAGAATGTCACGATTTCGTGGCATGATGGAATTTCATGAAACATAGACATAAATAGAAATAGAAGAACATGCCTTCAGAGGAATGTGTCAAAAACCGATGGTAGATAGTGATTGAAGCATCAAATATTAAACTCCCACCATTGGTGATTTGATTCTCTGATTGAACCAATAAGAAGCCACGCAAAACATACTAGTGCATTTTGCAGCGCATTTGTTGTAACTAATTTTGTGTCAGAATTTGTTAGTTGTCAAAATATGCTTATCATAGAGTATATATAATAGGGAGCACACCCTGAATAAGGGTCGGCTCTTAGACGTTTACAGGATTGGATGTATGTACTCTGGATTTAAGCAATAATATATGCTTCTATTGGCTTCTGGTTCATTGTGCGCAAGTGTATGTATAAACATTTGATGCTTCTATTTACATTACTAAGTTATACGTTGTATTTGTTCTATTATCTGGACTCATGCATGATATAAAAAGTATTGCTGGAGTTAAATATTTGATACATGCATGTGTTAGATTAACATCTAAACCACATTAAGGAACTATGATTTCTGCATGAAGGTATAGAAAATGCTTAGACCATGAAGTTATATGCATTTATCTTTGTTGTTGTTTAATATGCACCATGAGAAAAGTTCTAGCTGCGACTATATTTCCCTTTCTTTCAGTAAATATTTCTCCCCTTTTCTCATAAAAACCACCAAGGAACCAGCCTTCTCTGGAGATTAGATAGAACCCCTCAATACTTAGTCCATCTACTCAATGTTGGCAAGGTCGTGGGCGCAATCATAACCATAGGCCGATTTTGCACCAATTGTTTTTGGCACGCCCGGTGGGACCAAAATCCCACAACATTTTATAAGGTTCGATGTTTGTCTTTGTTCTATTTAGATCTAAATCAAATCACCTGGCGACTCCGTTCGAAGGTATAGACCCAAGAAATACCTTATCTATTTGTCTGGTTAAAAATCACAAATGTTTACATATATGATAACCAGATCCAAAGAAAGAAACTCCGAAGAGCCCATTGAGTTCTTCGAGTTACATCTTGGTAGCCTTAGGGTTCATCCAGTTTTATCTGCTAGATCAAACCCACCTGCTACCAATATTATCACCCTTGTACCTGCTATTTTTCCTAGCCCCATTATCAGTATATCTTCAAGTACAACTATCGATAGTTCTACAGTACAGGCAAGCACAGTAGCTACAATGGTTGCTCCTCCTCCAACTTATCTCACATGGAATCACATGGGTCCGTTGAACTTGATGGCTCAAAATCTGATCCCTACTGCGGCTTTGAAAGTGTTGCCTTCATATGATGGGACAGGCAAGATGACTTATGAGCATTGTTTAGATGTTGCTTCTTTGGAAGCCATATACAACATCACTCAGGAAGATGTAATGATCAGATTGTTGGTCATTTCCTTGAAAGGAAAAATGCTCTATTGGTACAGAGCACTTCCTATTCAGTCTATTACAAGTTGGGCTGAACTCACTGGCAAGTTGGTAGATGAATTTAATCAACATGCAGATCCTTTCTCCCTACTCAGTCAGTTTACCATCATTCAAAAGCATCCTCAAGAAGAAATAGTTGATTTCAACATCCGATTCAATCGCACTTGGGAAAGGGTGCCTGATGGATTGAGATCGACCAACGAACAAGTTGTGTATTATTATTTGAGGGCTTTCGACTCTGATATTAGTATGATCATATGAAAATCTTGGGTATTCACCTTCCCTGATATTTTTCAGGAAGCATCTAAAGTAGAGAAAGATCTCATTACCACTGGAAGGTTTCCACCAAAAGTGGTGATGCCGATTTTTCCAGATATTCCCCAAAATTTTGGTGCTAGCTCCTCAAGTTCTTCTCATTATCCAAGCATAGACCTTCCAAAATGGAGTGGGAAACCGTCTATTCCAGCAATACAAATGCCTCAAAATTTCTTGCATTACCTCCTATTCCTGCAGTTCTTGCATTACCTGCACCACCTGCTCAGTCAGCTCAAGAATCTCAGCTTTTCGTCTTACTAGACATGCAATCAATGATGAAGAGTTTGACTAATGAGATCATGTCAATGAAAATAAGGGAAGCTGAAAGAAGTTTTCAACCGAGAATATTTCCCCAAGTAACAAGAGACACAACTTCATCAAGCAATAAGGGTCAGGAGAGGTCGAGTGTAGTTTATGCAAATGATGATGAAGAATCTACAACTCCTACAAATTCCGATTACTGGTGCTCTACATGCAATGACCCACATGGGGAAAGTTCATGTATGATCCATCAACACTATGTACAAAAGGTAGCTATTGAAAATGTGGAGAAAAATTTGAAAGGACACGTGAGCATGATCAGAGAAACAAACCATAATTTCATGATGCCTTTAGTTGAACAAGTTGCAGTCCTAACAAGATCAGGTAAAAAACCTCTGCAAGTAGATCCTCAAGAACTCCAACCTCTGAGTTTTCCCTCAGTCCCTAAGGCTCTACCTAAAAGGGATATCTCCTATGAAAATAAATCTCAAGTCCCTACCCAGAGCACTGGGTCAAAAGTACATAAAGAGTCTATCTCACAAAAAGAGGCCGAGACTCAAGAACAGGCTAAGGAGAGGTTAAGATTTCCTTCTCTGACTAAAATATAGAGAACAGAAGCAACTCAAGGATACAGAAGTAGATATGATACCTTTGCTAAGGAAAGAGAGAGGAATGTTGACTCATCTTCTTTTAACATAGTAGAAGAGATGAAGAAGACTCCCTCAAAAGCAAGCATGTATGATGCCCTACAGTTTCCTGGTCAAATTGATCTCTTGCAGGAATCTTTAAGGTCAATAAAAAATAAAGGTAGGAACCCATCCTACTCAAATACAGTTCAGACGAACCTAACATCTACTACTGGAAAAAATAGACCACCCCCTTTTATCTATCTCTTCAAATGGAAGGGTGGGTTGTACATAATTGCATGATAGACTCAGGTGTTGCTACCACAATAATACCAAAAGTAGTGTGCGATATTATGGGAATGGAGTACACTAGAAGCAACCCAGGAGTTCTGTAGTTGGATGGCACTCCAGTAAAGACTGTAGGGGTAATCAAAGACATCCCTATAAATCTTCATAGAATACCTCAAATTGTAGTCATACAAGAAGTGGTAGTAGTGGATTTAGCACCATACTTCGACATGTGTTTATCCAGGGAGTTCACGGCCAAGATAGGAGGATATCTATCTTTAGACTACTCACATTTGGAAATACCTTTTAAAGGTAGAAGGATCAAGATATTTAATGAAAAACCATCTACCTTTCACATAGAAAAGATAGAAGAGGTCGGTACTGTAAGTATGATGACAGAAGAAATGGAGGATCTCGATCTAATGGAAGAGACCTTGGAGGAGCTTCAAATAGAAGACCAGTTCTCTCTAAATAATTTCAACGCCATGGTAGAAACCAAGATGGGAAGTTATTCCATTGTAAAAAAAAAAAAAAACAAGTGGCTCCTACTCCCAAAGAAGATAAGCCTACCAGTCAGCTCTGGAAGCTTTTCTTTGATGGGGCTAGATGCAAGAACGGAGCCGGTGTCGGTATAGTCTTAATCTCCCCCATAGGCAAAGAGAGAATTTTCTCTTACAGGCTGACGTGGAGTTGCACTAATAATGCAACTGAGTACGAAGCACTTTGTCTGGGTCTGAGAAAGGCTAAAAAACTGGGAGTTAAGCAGTTACAAATTTATGGAGATTCAAAACTCATCGTGAATCAAATCACGAAAAAATGTACAAGTAAACAACATTACCTAAAGGCATACAAAAATAAGGTGTGGGACCTTTTAGAAGCCTTCGAGGCTCTAAATATTAAGTCTATCCCTAGAGAGCAAAACACCCATGCTGATTTGTTGGCGTTTGTAGGAGAAAACTTCTGCCCCATCAGCAACGTCATTCAGAAGTCCAAGATGGTGAGACTCATATATAGACCCTCTGTGCCAGATAAAAATATTTTCTGGCAAGTTTTTGAAAATGATGAGCAAATATTAGATTTTTTAATCTATGAAATGAATTGCTCAAGTGGCAGAATGCTAGAGGATGAAGAAGAAGAAGGACTAATTCAATTGAAGAATAATCATATCCCAAAGGGACTGATCACCCTTGAGAGTATTTTTGACAACAATGATAGAGCAGTAGGCCATAAAATAAAGGTTGATAAATGTCGATATAAAGAAGTTCAACTAGAACCAGGAAAAGTGATCAAAGTTGGAGTTAATTGTACAGAGGAAGAGTTAAATCAGATCAGAGAATTGTGCAAGAAATTTCTAGACATTATTGCTTGGGTGTACAATGATCTCAAAGTGTACAGGAAAGAGACTATACAACATACCATTGAGTTGGAGGAAGATGCTAAACCTTTCAGGCAAAAGCAAAGGCCTATGAACCCAAATATAGAAGCATTGATGAAGCAAGAGTTGTTAAAACTCCTTCAAGCTAAGATAGTGTACCCTATTAAACACTCTACCTGGGTAGCTAATCTAGTCCCAGTTAGGAAGAAAAATGGGGACATTAGGTTGTGCATCGATTTCAGGAATCTGAACAAGGCTTCACTCAAGGATCATTACCCACTTCCACAGATAGACCAGATTTTACATACAGTAGCAGGAGCAGAGATATTCTCCTTATTGGATGGTTTCTCTAGTTACAATAAGGTATGGGTTAGAGATGAAGATCAATATAATACTGCCTTCACCACCAAGTGGGGAACATTCGCCTATCAAAGGATGCCTTTCGGGTTGTCCAATGCAGGAGCAACCTTCCAAAGGGCAATGGATGTGGCCTTCGGGGAACTTGCTAACAAGGTCATAGTCATCTACTTAGATGATATGATAGTTTTTTCTCACCATAAAGAAGATCATATAGAACACCTTGAGAGGGTATTTGAAAAATGCAGAGAATTTGGGATATCTTTGAACCCAAAGAAATCCATATTTGTTGTAGAAGAAGGCATTCTACTTGGTCATGTCATCTCAAAAGCTGGATTGGCCATAGATCCTGATAGAGTAAAAGCACTCCTAGAACTCCCCTTGCCAGCGAACAAGAAAGGCTTGCAATATTTCTTTGGATAGATAAATTTTGTATGCAAGTTTATCGTAGATTTTGCATAAATTGTCAAACCAATGATAGAACTGCTAAAGAAGGATGCTCCATTCAAATGGAAAGATCCAAGGAAATATGCTTTTAGAAAGATAAAGGAGGAAATAACTCAAGCGCCTATGCTTGTTAACCCCGATTACTCTAGAAACTTCATCTTATATGTTGTTGGGGAGCAAGAAAGCTATGCTACGGTTCTCACCCAAAAGGGAGCTGACAATGAAGAAAGGCCTATAGCTTTTCTAAGTGCCACCATGCATGATCATGAGGAAAGATATAATTTTATTTAGAAATAAGTATATGCCATCATGAAGTCTCTAAATAAGTTCAAACACTTCCTATCACAAAGCAAAATCATTGTCTATGTGATTCATCCTGATGTCAGGAATTTTATAATACAAGGAGAACTTGGTGAAAAGAGAGCTGGTTGGGTGACAAAAATACAAGAATATGATGTAGAGATACACCCAACAAAAATAGTAAGGGGTAGGACCCTATGCCAAGAGTTGGCTAAGTAGGATTTGAATGATCATGTGGCCCACCAAAGCATAATGTTGAATGTAGAATAAGATCAAAATCTAGAGAATACTGACTAGATTGATGACCTCATGGAGTATTTTTAGACTGGAAGATGTCCTGATAACCTGAATGCTTCACAGAGAAGAAGGTACAGAACCCAAGCATTGAGATACACCCTTTTATCAAAAGGGTTATACAGAAAAAATATAGATGGCGTACTGCTAAAATGCATAAGGAAAGATTAGAAAAAAAAGGTGTTGAAGGAATTTCATGGAGGCTTGTTTGGGGGACACTATTAAGGAAGAACTACTACATTAAAAATACTCAGAGCAGGTTGCTATTGGCCTTCTATTTTCTTTGATACTTTCAAAGTAACCAGGAGTTGTGAAGAATGCTAGAGATATGTAGGGAGGAACAGAAATGCCCCTATGCCTCTAAAATCTATCCAAGTTGAAGAGCCCTTCCAACAATGGGGGTTAGATTTTATTGGAGTAATAGAGCCAAATTCATCAGCTAGCCACAAGTATATACTTACTACCACAGATTATTTTACCAAGTGGGTTGAAGCAATTCCCACTAAGAAATTTGATCAAGAAGTCATGATTGAGTTTGTAGAAAGCTTGATTACAAGGTTTGGTATACTAGATTCACTGGTTACAGATAATGGATCAGCCTTCATTGGTGCTAAGATGATTGAATTTACTAGTAGATATGGTATATACTTGAAGACCTCCTCCAACTACTACCCACAAGGGAATGGCCTAGCAGAATCTACAAATAAGAATCTTCTCAGAATTCTGAAGAGAACTCTGAAAGATAACAAGAGGAGTTGGCACTCCTTGATAAACCAAGCACTGTGGGCTGATAGGATTTCAATTAAGAAATCCATTGATACATCACCCTATTCCTTGGTCTATGGAAAAGAGGCTATTCTACCCATACACATGGAGATACCAACTTTAAAGTTACTCAATCAGATTGATGTCGAAGGAAGTCAACCAATGGAGGCTAGGTTGATGCAGCTCTTACAACTAGAAGAACAGAGGGAGCAGGCTTATAATCACCACCAAAAACACGTGACTGACACAAAAGGGTGGTTTAATAAAAAGACTACCTTCAAAAAATTTAAAGTTGGAGACTCGGTTTTAAAATGGAATGAGAGAAAGGCCAAGCCAAGGCAACACCAAAAATTTGATGCCTTTTGGGAAGGTCCCTTTGAGATAATTGTTGAGAAGCAATTTAATTCATTTCAGCTAAAATATCAATGAGGTGTAATTCAACCTATAATAGTGAATGCTTTTCACTTAAAACTCTACTTCGAATAAATAGAGAGAATTTCCTGTATATTATGTATGTTATATAGTATTTTGTAAATATTTCAAAATTTTCGACTTGTAACGGTTTTTTGTCACCATTTCATGACCATCCAAGGTCAACCAACAAAAATATAAAAAAAATAGAAAAGCGCTATCTTGTTCGGGATGTAATGGTTAAAATTCAAAATCTGCCATGTAGCCTTTCGACGATTGGCGGAAAGCACTCCTTTCACGGATGATCAAGACCTTGAAGAGCATAATTTCTCATTTAATGTAGTGGTCAGTGATTGGCCAAAGAATTTAGCATGCGAGAAAGTGGCAGGAACAACACGCAAGAAGATTCAAGAAATATGAGTTCACCAACCGTAGTTAATGCAATCCATGCATGATCTTTCAAATCAACGTAAAAAACCCTAATTCACTTTTGAATGAATTTCTCTACTGCAACTTACTTTCTATTTTCATTCTCGAGCTTGAACCTAGTACAAACAATCTCTATGAGTGTTTTCCTATGGCTCCAAAGAAAAATAGCCAGAAGGTAGCAATGGTAGCATCGTCTTCTATTTCCCCGATAGCAAGACGTGAAGATGAAGTAGGCAAGAAATTCGTCGATAGGGATGCCAGAATTGGTGATACTATTGTAACATGGAAACCCCTAGAGAAAATTTGGAGGGATATTGAGGAGAGAATGGCTATAGGTATCACTACATCTTCTCCTACCACTTTCACCTTCAATGCTCTACTCTACTGGTATGTTTATATTCCCTTTCGTCCCTGTCCTGAATTGACTATGTTGGCAATTTTGGGTACATTGGGTACATTGCCCTTGATCATGTGTATAAGTTGTCATTGATGTCAAGAAGCTCTTGAAGGAATTTGTTTGATGTCAAAATTTTTGCTTTGATAAAAGGTTTCTTGAAGGTTACGGCATGACAGTTTCAAAGGTCTTTTGTAAACCCCAAGTTGGCGAGGTTTAAAGATTACGGTGGATGCATTAGTTTAATGCATTTGGGTCTAGGAGGAAGTATTTATTTAAATAATTAAAAACCTTGTTAAGGTTCCCTTTAATTATTTTTAAATAAATATTAAATTATTGTTTGCAATGGGTTCTCCTAACCCATGGCGCAAATGTCTTAACTATGTGGGCGCTATGTTTTAAGATTGTGGGCGCTAGCCAAGACCTCTACCGACGTGTTAAACTCCTCGCCGACGTCAAGAGCTTATGGTAAAAATGCATATAAATCTCCCTCGATGAAAATCAAGAATGATCCCATCCGCATTTTGAAAAGAGTTGCTCGTTGTGATTTCGTGATCCGTTGTTCGGATTTCTTGTTCGACTGTGTCTTCGCCATTTTCGTGAATCCGTTGTTCATTTTTTTGTACTCGTCGTTTGTCATAAATCTATCGTAAGGTTTTCGTCTTCGTGTTCACGTCAGAAGAAAGGGAGGCACTGTTGTTTTATTTAATCCCTGGCGTAGAAGGAACAAGGCTAACAACATGAGGTTTAAACCTCACCGGGCGCCTTTGGCGCACCGGTAGCGGCTAGGCTATTGGTGCGCTACCCGAACGGGAGGTTCCGCGTTCGAATAACGCGAAAGGGTTTTTCATCGTGAAGTGGACGCAGCGGGTGGTGTTAGAATTCATGCGCAATTTCTCCATAGCACGATTTTTGATGTTGGCCAAGGTATTTTCGAAATTAATTTTTGCTAAGTGTATTTTGCGGATGGAGGAAGTTTATTAGAGGGAAAAACAACTTAGGAGTTATAAGGAGTTTAAAGCTTGTTTTATTTTGATAAAATATTCTTTTGAAGGTGTTGTTTGAAATATCTTATTGCATTCTTATGAGAAATAAATTTTATTTTTGATAAGACTATAAGGGAGAAATAAGGTGTATAAGGGATAAATTTTTCTTGTAATGTTGAGAGTGCTTTTGGTTGATTATGGAAATGAAAGCATGATGTTTTAAGGTTAAAATTGCTTCTTGTGTGAAGTTGTGAAACCTTAAGTGGGCAGCTTTGAGATTGACATTTGCTTTCATTAAATTGGTAATAATCAAGCTATTCTTTACTTGGTTAAAGTGTTGGGCTTACTCCTTTGTTGATGATTTGAAAAGTTGTGTGTGCTCTTGTTGATTTGAGTTGGTGGATGCTTTTTGTTCAAACAATATTGGAGAGAAAAGGAGTTCTACTTGTTTCCTTTTCTGATGTTGATTGTGAAATGCTTCAAGGTTGTGTTTTGAGTTGAATGGTGTTGATTGAACCTTGTTTGATGAGCATTGTTGTTGAAGCCCTAATTGATGGTGAAAAGAACATGAGTATCATTGTTATGTGATTCTTTGCATAGTTGGCAATTGTTGGGGTTTCATGTTCTTGAAAGAAAGCATTCTATCCTATCCATTTCAGATATTGAGTTGAGTTTTCAGATTTGAGATTGAGTTTGAGCTGAGTTGATTTGAGTTGAGTTTTGAGATTGGGAGTTGAGTATAGAACATATTGAGTCTCTAACAATTCTCTTTATGCTTCTATGAGTTTGAAAAATCACATTGGGTCTCTAACAATTCACCTTGTGATTTCCTACTAAGAAAGTTTTTTTTTTGGTGAGCTTGCTTGAGTTTTGGACGAGGTTTCGATGGGGAATTGTGAGCAAGTTTTGGACAGGTTTCGATGGGGACTTGTGAGCGGTTTTGGACAGGTTTCGGTGGGGACTTGTGAGCAGATTTGGACATGTCCTAGCAGAGGACTTGTGAGCTGAGTTTGATAGTTCTATCAGAGAACTTGAGGACAGAGGTGCACTGGTTCTTTGAGAAGAACCTGAGGACAGATTTGGCAAGTCTTTGAGAAGGCTTGTGTGCAGAGGATTGATTTGTTCAAGCTTAAGCATTGGAAAGATCTGATAGACAGAGGAAGACTTGTACTAGACCGACTGACTGTGTTTGGTATAGGTTGTTGAGCTACTGTGGACGTGATCATAGAAGGCAGAGGTCTCTTAGGCTAAGCATTGAGGACAGGAGGTCTTCGGTGGAAAGGAGTTCCACGTGCTAGCAAGAGGTAGAGGTGGTTGATCTTCTGAGGGATCATTTCCAGAGGAGAGGGGAAGGTATCTCCTTTGAGCAGAGGCTCATAAATTCTGATTAGGGGAAGGTATCTCCTTTGGGCCGAGGCTCATAAATATTGTAATTGGGAAGGATTCCCAAAGAACTTTGAGATAACTTTTAGAGAAAAGTTTTGTGGACGTAGCCCAACCATTTTGGGTGAACCACGTTAAAATTGGTGTCACTTTGTGGATGATATTGTGCATTGCTTTGATATTGCTTTGGGTATATTGCTTTACTATTTTGAGGTATAAAGGAAAAAGTAAAAAGAGGTCTTATATTGTTCACCCCCCCCCTCTCAGTATAAGCTTGTGTTCTTCAATTGGTATCAGAGCGGGTGCCTTCGAAAAGTTTAACAGCTTGAAGGAAAAGCTAGTAAAGAACACAATGGATCATTCAAGTGGCAATGCAGCACCTATTCTTGATGGGTCAAATTTTGGTCTTTGGAGTGCAAGGATGAAGGTTCATCTAATGGCACTTGGGAATGAGGTTTGGGAAGTGATTGAAGATGAGTACACTATTCCTGAACATGGTCCTATTACTAAGGAAGAAAGGCTCCTACATCACAACAATTCAAAGGCAATGAATGCAATCCTGAAAGGCTTACAGAAAGTAGATCTCACCAAGGTGATTCACTACAAGACAGCTAGTGAAATGTGGAAACAGTTGAAGGTGGTTCATACAGGTGATACAAATGTCAAAAAGGCCAAGTTGAGACACTTCAAAGGTATGTTTGAACAACTCAAGATGAATGATGATGAAAATATTAGTGACTACATGCTTCGTATGGATGAGGTTGTTAACTCCATGAAAGACTTAGGTCTTGAGCTTGCTGAAAATGATGTTTGTGATAAGATTTTAAGATCTCTTCCTAATAGATTTAGTGAAAATATTTCTGCTATTGAGGAAGCTAAAGATTTGGATAAGTTGAAAAAGGATGAGCTCCATAGTATACTTGCAACATTTGAGTTGAGAACTCAAGTGAAGGTTGATGTCAAGAAAGAGGCAGCTTTCAAGGCTACCAAGAAATCCAAGGGTAAAAAGCTTCAAGATAGTGATGAGTCTTCTAGTGATGAAGAGGCATATTACAACAAGAAAGGCAAGTTCTCTAGAAAGCACAAAAGTATGAAAAATATAAGATGTTTCAATTGTGGAAAGTTTGGTCATTATGCTACTGATCGTACTTGTTCCCAAGAATGAAAGTGATGAAGATAAACAGGATTCTAAGAGCAAGGATTCTGAAAAGCACAAGCATCACAGGAAGAACAAAGATGAGCACAACAATCAAGGAAAGAGGTATTCTCACAAGCACAAGAAGAGTTTCTACCTAGACAAAGCAAGTAAGTGTTCTAGTAGTGATAGTGAAAGTTCTTCAAGTGATGATGAAAATGAGATGTTGTTCATATCAGAAAAAGAGGAAGAACCGAAACATAGATTCATTATCATGAAATGTCTTAGATGTGGAAACTTTGGTCACCTTGAGGATGATTGCACAAATAATGATTTGGTTTCTAGTATGTATGAGGATGCTTCAGAAAACTATAAGGAAGATGCATGTATGGTTTTTGAAAAGGGTAGCACCTCTAGTGATAAGAAATCTGAAAAAGGCTTTGATGATTCAAAAAGCAAACAAATAGAGGAAGATATAGAGGAAGGTGAAGTAGATCTTGAAGGTGAACTTATTAGTGCTCTTAGTGCTTTGAAAAAGGAAAGAAAGAAGAATGCTAGACTCAAGGATAAGTTAGATGAATGTTGTATGGAGAGAGATGATCTTATAGAAAGTCTTGACTTCTCTATAGCTAAGACACAAGAACTCAAGGATGAGTTAGAGTCTAAGGTTCTTGAGTATAGTGAGTTAGAACAAAAAATGGCTTCTTTGAAAGAGGAAACTAAAGAGTACAAGGATAAGCTTTACAGGTTTCAAGATAGCTCCAAAAAGGTTAAGTCACTCATCAAAGGTCAAAGAAAGACAACAGATAAAACAGGCCTTGGTTTTGTTAAGCCACACAAGGAACAAGTTGGAGAGTCTAGTAAGAGACTCCAAAAGGAAGAGAGTTCTGATGAGGAAAGTATTTCAGAAAAGGAGTCCTTGAATGATAGATGCACAGAAACAAAAAACAGAATTCAGAATGAGAAGAAGAAGTTTTCAGAACCTAAGAGGTCAAATAAAGGAAAGTTTCAAGGCGGATGTTTTGCTTGTCACGGGTTTGGTCACATGGCTTCACATTGCATGGCTCAAGTGAAGAAGGTAAATGACAATTTCAGAAGTGCTAGTTTCTTTCAAGGGTATTGCTACTCTTGTCAACAGTTTGGGCACAAGGCAGTTTATTGCAAGGCAAATAACAGGAACAGGTTTGATCAGAACAAGTTTGGTCAGAATAGGTTTGGTCAAAATAGGTTTGGTCAAAACAGGTTTGGTCAAGACAAGTTTGGTCAAAACTGGTGGATTCAAAGATCAGGTTTACCTCAGAGAAACAACATCGTCAAGTGTTTCAAGTGCAACAATGAAGGTCACATAATCGGACAGTGTAGAGCTAAAATTCTAGAATACAGGAACAGGAACAGTGGCATGATCAGGTCCAAGGATCAAGGCATGGACAAGAACGAGGATGAGAACAAGAACAAGAACAGGTGACAAGAACAGGAATATGGACAAAGAGTTCAAGAGAAGGCCCGACAAGGAAGTTATAGACACCGATGATGATCGGTGCCTAATGGGAGTTTTACTCCCACCCCAAAATTAATCACCTCATCTGGAGGTGGGGGAGGGACTAAGCTAAGAGGCTCATTCTTAGTCCCGAGCCCCAAAGGTGACCCTTTGCCATTGATGACAAAGGGGGAGAGATATGAGTAAGGGGGAGAGCTTCAAAGTGAAGGGGAGAGCTTCAAGTCAGGGGGAGCAAAACTTCAAAGGAATATTCTCGGTTGTGGGCACAGTTGGTCAATTGTTAGCACAGTTGGTTTCAGTTTTGGCTCTTGAGAAGTGTTTTCAATAAAGGTTTGCCATCAATGACAAAGGGGGAGATTGTTGGCAATTTTGGGTACATTGGGTACATTGCCCTTGATCATGTGTATAAGTTGTCATTGATGTCAAGAAGCTCTTGAAGGAATTTGTTTGATGTCAAAAGTTTTGCTTTAATAAAAGGTTTCTTGAAGGTTCCGACATGGCAGTTTCAAAGGTCTTTTGTAAACCCCAAGTTGGTAGGTTTAAAGATTATAGGTGGATGCATTAGTTTAATGCATTTGGGTCCAGGAGGAAGTATTTATTTAAATAATTAAAAACCTTGTTAAGGTTCCCTTTAATTATTTTTAAATAAATATTAAATTATTGTTTGCAATGGGTTCTCCTAACCCATGGCGCAAATGTCTTAACTATGTGGGCGCTATGTTTTAAGATTGTGGGCGCTAGCCAAGACCTCCGTCGACGTGTTAAACTCCTCGCCGACGTCAAGAGCTTATGGTAAAAATGCATATAAATCTCCCTCGATGAAAATCAAGAATGATCCCATCCGCATTTTGAAAAGAGTTGCTCACTGTGATTTCGTGATCCGCTGTTCGGATTTCTTGTTCGACTGTGTCTTCGCCGTTTTTGTGAATCCGCTATTCATTTTTTTGTACTCGTCGTTTGTCGTAAATCCGTCGTAAGGTTTTCATCTTCGTGTTCGCATCAGAAGAAAGGGAGGCACTATTGTTTTATTTAATCCCTAGCGTAGAAGGAACAAGGCTAACAACGTGAGGTTTAAACCTCACCGGGCGCCTTTGGCACACCGGTAGCGGCTAGGCTATTGGCACGCTACCCGAACGGGAGGTTCCGCATTCGAATAACGTGAAAGGGTTTTTCATCGTGAAGTGGACGCAGCGGGTGGTGTTAGAATTCGTGCGCAATTTCTCCATAGCACGATTTTTGATGTTGGCCAAGGTATTTTCAAAATTAATTTTTGCTAAGTGTATTTTGCGGATGGAGGAAGTTTATTAGAGGGAAAAACAGCTTAGGAGTTATAAGGAGTTTAAAGCTTGTTTTATTTTGATAAAAGATTCTTTTGAAGGTGTTGTTTGAAATATCTTATTGCATTCTTATGAGAAATAAATTTTATTTTTGATAAGACTATAAGGGAGAAATAAGGTGTATAAGGGATAAATTTTTCTTGTAATGTTGAGAGTGCTTTTGGTTGATTATGGAAATGAAAGCATGATGTTTTAAGGTTAAAATTGCTTCTTGTGTGAAGTTGTGAAACCTTAAGTGGGCAGCTTTGAGATTGACATTTGCTTTCATTAAATTGGTAATAATCAAGCTATTCTTTACTTGGTTAAAGTGTTGGGCTTACTCCTTTGTTGATGATTTGAAAAGTTGTGTGTGCTCTTGTTGATTTGAGTTGGTGGATGCTTTTTGTTCAAACAATATTGGAGAGAAAAGGAGTTCTACTTGTTTCCTTTTCTGATGTTGATTGTGAAATGCTTCAAGGTTGTGTTTTGAGTTGAATGGTGTTGATTGAACCTTGTTTGATGAGCATTGTTGTTGAAGCCCTAATTGATGGTGAAAAGAACATGAGTATCATTGTTATGTGATTCTTTGCATAGTTGGCAATTGTTGGGGTTTCATGTTCTTGAAAGAAAGCATTCTATCCTATCCATTTCAGATATTGAGTTGAGTTTTCAGATTTGAGATTGAGTTTGAGCTGAGTTGATTTGAGTTGAGTTTTGAGATTGGGAGTTGAGTATAGAACATATTGAGTCTCTAACAATTCTCTTTATGCTTCTATGAGTTTGACAAATCACATTGGGTCTCTAACAATTCACCTTGTGATTTCCTACTAAGAAAGTTTTTTTTTTGGTGAGCTTGTTGAGTTTTGGACAGGTTCCGATGGGGACTTGTGAGCAGTCTTGGACAGGTTTCGGTGGGGACTTGTGAGCAGTTTTGGACAGGTTTCAATGGGGACTTGTGAGCAGATTTGGACAGGTCCTAGCAGAGGACTTGTGAGCTGAGTTTGATAGTTCTATCGGGAGAACTTGAGGACAGAGGTGCACTGGTTCTTTGAGAAGAACCTGAGGACAGATTTGGCAAGTCTTTGAGAAGGCTTGTGTGCAGAGGATTGATTTGTTCAAGCTTAAGCATTGGACAGATCTGACAGACAGAGGAAGACTTGTACTAGACCGACTGACTATGTTTGGTACAGGTTCTTGAGCTGCTGTGGACGTGATCATAGAAGGCAGAGGTCTCTTAGGCTAAGCATTGAGGACAGGAGGTCTTCGATGGAAAGGAGTTCCATGTCTTGGCAAGAGGTAGAGGTAGTTGATCTTCTGAGGGATCATTTCCAGAGCAGAGGGGAAGGTATCTCCTTTGAGCAGAGGCTCATAAATTCTGATTAGGGGAAGGTATCTCCTTTGGGCCGAGGCTCATAAATATTGTAATTGGGAAGGATTCCCAAAGAACTTTGAGATAACTTTTAGAGAAAATTTTTGTGGACGTAGCCCAACCATTTTGGGTGAACCACGTTAAAATTGGTGTCACTTTGTGGATGATATTGTGCATTGCTTTGATATTGCTTTGGGTATATTGCTTTACTATTTTGAGGTATAAAGGAAAAAGTAAAAAGAGGTCTTATACTGTTCACCCCCCCTCTCAGTATAATCTTGTGTTCTTCAGACTAAAGCTATTGCTAGTTTTTGCGACACCAAAGAAAGGACTATTAAGAACTCCCAGGGAAGAACCCTTTTCACCTTGATCCCTAGATGCTTTCATTACCACTTTTGCCATTGGTCAAGTGCCTACTCTTGAGCCAAAATATTTTGACCCTGCAGACCAGGCAACATATTTTACTCCCTCTAAGAAGATCAAAATTTTTCTAGGAATGCAATTAAAGAAACCACCTACTGCAAGGACCATGCCCGAAAATCCCCTTCCTCTGACGAATTTTAAAAATATAGAACTATTTTCCATTTTAGCTATGGTGGCAGCCCTGAAAATTGATGAAAACATTTATGGGTGGTAGATTGCATTGGTCAGTTGCCTATCAAACCCTAAAAATTAGGATTCTTCAGTTATGGATGGGAGCATCAGGCCCCTATTTTTTAACTGGCCAAGATACATTTTCATCAAATTCATGAAGGTTTGTCTTAAATGAAAAAATATTCTCAGTATTCTTTCAAAATTTCTTCATAGTTAGTATGGGTTTTCTTTTAATTTATGGCTCGAGAGCTAGCTTTAATTTTTGTAAATGATAAATATGAGAAAGGGAGAACATTGCCCATATATGAATGGACTAATATTTTGTATAATATAGAATCATATTATGATTTGGGTTCGGCCCTAAATATTATGTATGGATAAATAATAAGGTTAACCCCAAAGGCTATAAAATTTTTGCAGAACAAACATGCAGAGGAGGGTGACTGGTCCATCCTCACTCAAGGGGTTATTATTAGGCTATA
This sequence comes from Wollemia nobilis, assembly GCA_028583015.1. Lineage (NCBI taxonomy): Eukaryota > Viridiplantae > Streptophyta > Pinopsida > Araucariales > Araucariaceae > Wollemia > Wollemia nobilis. The sequence continues at coordinate 6,110,367 of JAQPPZ010016710.1, read as the reverse complement.
TGGGTTTATTGGAAAATAATTTTTGCTTCTGTATTATGTCACTGATAGATTATTTTCTTTAGAATATGTTAGACAAACAGAACAAATAAATTTTAGATATGGTACAGGGATAGGTAAAAGTAGTACCTGTACGATGCCATTCCAATTTGAGGGTATTATTGTTTCAAAGAAAGGGAAACATGAAAAAATTTCTCAATATCTAAGGGAATTGGGGCTGATAGAAATGCCACAATTATGGAGGTATGACCCCATCAACAGATTTGCAGAGAGGCAAACGATTCTGAACAAAACCCCTAAAACAATACCACATGTCCCCCAAGCAGGACATCAATGATTGCAAAAATAATACCGAATATGAGGCATTAGAATGGCATGTCGAGAGAATGTAACCACTACCTTCATGACACAATTTTTATGATCATTTGGTTGATTATGACCCCAAGAACAATCCCAAACACATCCTATATGATAAAACTATAAATAAGATGTAGAAGAAGGGGGTAGAATGGACAGTAGGGAATGTCCATGAATGATGGACAATGAGGGTCTAAACTAATATGATTGACTCTAGGTAACCCATTAACAATGATATTGAATTTTCAATCCGTTATGACCATTATCAAGCTACCTAGTTGGGAAATTTTATCAAAAAATTACCCTCAAGCATCGATGACAACAAAAGGTAAGCCCTAAAGCTACTGAGAAATAAGAAGTAGACTAGAGTAAAGGTAAGAAAGTTGCAGTTGAGCAACGAAAATCCCATGCACAAACAAGTATCAGGTCCTCTAAAAAGAGGTCGGTTGAAACCATATTCACAGAAGAACAGATAAAAACATATGGAAAAGCAAATAAGATGACGACAAATATGGGTTATGATGGTAGGGGACTAGGAAAATATGTGTAAGGAATCATAGAACCCTTGAAAGCAACTAAAAGAGGAAAAAATATGACACTCGGTGCTAACTGATCGAAAGGTAGAGCCTCATTTTCAAAGGCCCCAAAATTTGTTTTCGCTTCTCCCTCAGATACTAAATCAGATGAAGTAACCACTATCAACAAGAAGAGGAAGCTGAAATATGTACCTGGGAACCAATAGATGAAGGGTCAAGAAGTTGAAATAACTCTAAAATATGAAAAGGCTGCTCAAGGTGGTAGAGATCAACAAAAAAAAACTACTAAACATGTTGGAATTGCCAAAGAAAGTGAGCAACTCACTCAGAATATGGGAGATGTTCCAAATGTTGAAATAGCTAGAAATGACAATGTGCAGGAAGAAGCTCAAAATAAAGCAGTTGATAATAGCACCTACTTTACTCAAGAAGGACTAAACATAGTCATTTCTAAAAATATGATTGTTAAAAAAGAGATTGTTGAACATAACAAGAACCAGTATGGGGAGATTCCCCTAAATGTTGAAATAATAGACCTAGAAGAAGACACATACATTGAAGAGAAAGATTATGGAAGAGAAGTGATGAAATCCCCCCGACAAGATGAAGTTGAAAATTCTACCACGGATAATATTAATGAAGATCACATAGTAGAAGATGAAAACCAGTGCATATTCCTAGCGGGATCGGCTATGACTTCTCTATTCTCTCATTCTTCTCTTCCTAGTCATTCCCAAGTTAAATATCCTTCCATTTCTATTACAAATAAGGATATAATGTTTCCTTTGAAATAATGGTGTCTTTCTCCAGAACCAACATCATCTTCATAGATTCAATTTGAAGTTCGCAGATCTTCAGAGTTACTTACTCACCCTATAGTTTCCCCTTTGGATGGAAGTACAACATTGGTCTCAACCCCATTTCTCCCTGACGCATGCATCCCAACTATGAGATCCACCTCCACTGAAGCTATTGAAAGTCATCCAACTTTTTCAAAGTTGAAATATCTAAGGAAGACAAACAAAAATACCTTATATTTTTGGGCATCCCGCTCTACTGAAGCCTCTAAGGCTCCAGCCCACACACAGAAAATTATAGCACTTGACCCCACCACTATGAAGTGATAGAAGGTGAAGTTGACCTTGAAGGTAAATAAGTTGAGGATGACATAATGATAGAGGAATATCAAGCAGAGAGTGTAACTGAAGATATTACTCAGCTCCATATGCAAGACGAATGGGGAATGACCCAGGATCACCTGGGAACTATTTACTCACATGGAGAATATTTTAAAGAAAATTTCATAAAAGAGAAGGAAGCCAGAAAAGAGTGTGAATCTGCTTTGCAAGAACAGAAACTGGTGGAGAAATCCTTGAAACTAGAGGCTAAAATATGGGAGGATAGATTCAATGAAGTTGCGAGTGAGGTAGAAAAATACAAAGAAGAACTTGAGAAAGAAACTAAACAGATTGAATCTCTGAATCTATGAGTACATGAACTTTAGCAATAGGTCCAAGAGAAGTAGAACAAAGTACATCGCCTACCAAAAGAAAAGGACAAAGTAGTAAGGAAAGAAATATTTGAATATATATTTTTGCTTAGTCTAAGTACAAGGCCTATGTTTTTATATTTGTCCAAAGTAAAGGAAGTGCTTTAAGTAGTTAGATATGAGTTAAAAGCTTCAGTAAGCTTTTTATATGTGAGATCAGATGCTGCAATGAAAATTCAAGTCCTATCTGATAATATGCCCGAGAATGTCATTGCCAAGATCCAAAGTGAAGCCTAGTATCAGGATAAAATTGCAGCCATAAGTTTCTTCAGAAGATTTAAAATTATAAACCAAGGGATAAAACTCCTCCGGGAGTTAGAAGTTGAGGCTAAGGGACTAGTAAAGCATTTAAACATAGCAAAAAATGTGGACTTCCATATCTTTGAAACAAAAATTCAAATATTCTAAGTGAAGATGCACTCACAACATCCCTAAGATATTTTATTGATGATGAATCTGAAATAGAAGGCTAGGAAGAGCTCGTAGCTGAAACACATGTGTTTTCTATGGTCCAAAATCTCACGCAGATTAAGTCCTATTTACAGGAGCTAATTTTGAGGCACAAGATATTATCTCATGATAAAGTGGAAGAATTACAGTATGTATATCAGTTATTCATGGAATCATCAGATCTTGATGATGAAGCTTGGAGGCAATTCTACCTCACTTACAATGAAGTTATCAAGATGATAGAAACACAAAAAGAATCCAAGTGAATTGATCAAAATCAGCTAATAGAAGGTGGGACTAGCGGCCAACCATGAAGAGTTTCACAAAAATTTGAATTACTGGGATTTTAATGTAACAATAGTAAAGTATACATAAAAGCATTTTGAAAGGTAATGCTTTACTTATTTAAGTAATCATTTTCTGATTTTATAAAACTTCCTCTTCCCCGTTTCCCAATGGATGAAGGTCCTGGATTCTAACATTTTTTCTAGTAAAAATTCCCCAGAAGGTGCCAATAATGTTAGTCTAGAATGTGGAGGGATATATATGGCAAAGGGATATTCCATTGGAATCAGAGAAGTATGGGCAGATGTTGTGGGGATGGTTGAGATAGGTGTGGGAGGTGGAATGGGTGATTAAAATATTGATGGAATAGGTGGTGAGGATACATATGACGAGGATGGGATTGGTGCTTTTGATGGGTTCCTAGTGGAAAGGTTCAATGAGCAAGAAGGAATTCCCATGGAAGCCAACAACAATGGTTGTGATGGAGATTATGGTGATGGAGCAGTAGAGGTTTTTGGTGGAGGATTTGAGTGTTTTATGGGGTCATTGGTTTGAATGTCTAGATGAGTGGATAGAAATATGAAATCATGTGGATGTGAGACCATATGGTAAAATTTGAATGACTTTAGGTCTACGGGGACACAATGGTATTGGTATTCATGTACATATTTGATGCTCAGGTGCAATATGGGAGGCACATACTTCATATCCCAGATCTAAGGCTAACCAAATAATAAATTATATTACATGGAACCTTCCAAGATATGACATAATATTGAATGATTTTAGTCCAACTTGAATAGGGAGGACTACAATCCGAATAGTGGAACACAGGGTATCATTAAAAGTATGAAGGGTGAAGGTGGATGATGTGATGTGTGATGGTGGAAGATTCAAATGTTTGAGGATGGAGGTGGTGATGATGTTAATGGAAGAGCATGTATCAATCAAGATATATTTATAAGTGATCCCATCCACACTAGCCATGATGTATAGTGTAACGATCCCGGGATGCACACACCACTCTTTTACTCTACTTGCAATGTTATTAAAAACCCAAGATGAAATGGAAGACAATGAAAAAGCATATAACACAGAAATAACAAAGATGGATCTCTTTATTTGTATTGAAACTCGGTTACATGTTGGTCCCTCTTAGGGATACCCATTTCGATACAATAAGGTTACAAATAGGCAAAGAGTGCCCCTTTCGCGAAGAGGTGGTGCACTTTCAAAAAGCTTCCCAGTTTCTGCACACGAAAATGTATGAGGGCTTACAGATGCCTCCTTCTCTAGGTCTATTTCCTAGAGGGATCCCTTTTTCTCTCGTATGTTGTAGATTCCATTCGATGAACCTGTGGCCCTGTAAGCAATGAAACAACAACACACGCTTAGATGTCCGAGAATGCCTCCCGGATGAGGTTGTTAGTACTGAATATAACAAATGAAAGCAAATGCAAATTAGACTAATGCTATGAATGTGAACGAATGAAATGATGCTATGCTAATGATATGCTAAATAAAATAATGAATCTAATGTCTAAAGCCCTAAGCTAAGCCTACGGGCCACTGTCCAAGACAGCGGTCGCTAAAGTGACTCTCGTTCTCTTTGCTCCAAAGCTATGGACCAAAGCTTGTATCTGATGTTGAAATAATGGTTGCTATGCTCTTCAATCCATTAGGGCTTCACCGTACACGTAATATCCAAGGGAACTCTCCAAGTCTCGAAAGCTCTCCTCAATGACCAAGATCGACAAAATATGTATATGTCCTCTCTCAATAAAATATGTCTCTCTCTATATGTCTTTTGGTGCTCTTAGGCTTGCACCTTTTATAGTGTGAAACCCTAGGTCTATGTCCAAGCCCTAGGAATGAATTTCTCATGCGTAGTGTAAGTTAGCATGAGAAGCTTCTTGTCTTTTCTATGTTTGGAAGCTAGTTATCTAAAATATAACTGCCAACTTGAGTCTCTTATGTGAACTGGTCATTAGCATGAGAAGCTTTTGTCCTTTGTTTATGCTTGGAGGTTAGTTAACTAAATTTTAAATGCAAACTCAAGTCTCCTATGTGAACTGGTCATGAAAAGGAATGCAAAGTTACTCCCGCTCACCTTTATTGCATGCAGACTGCCACTTCCACCCGTGATTAGGCCTATTTGTTGGTAAAACTACTTCTTATGGTTTAGCCACTGTCATCTATAGCGACTAAGATCTGGTCACTGTCATCTACAGTGGCTAAGGTCTGGCCGCTCTAGGCTTGAGCGGCTAGGATCTGGCCACTCTTGGCTTGAGAGGATAGGCTTGGATGGCTTGAAAAGGCCCCAAATGAGTGGTGAGAACCACTGTTGATGCTTGGAAAGTCCAATATTATGTCTTATGATCTTATGAATGTGTCTATGTGAGCAGATCCCCTAAGCATGACATGATTTAGGTGTCTACAGATGCCCCTTTTTGTGATGCGTTGTGTGGAAAACACAACGCTAAGCAAAAACGTAGACTAATATGCTTGTAGGGTGTATGGTGATCAATGGTCTGATCAACACCGGATGGCCCAATCATGCAAGATGGCATGCATCCCTTGAATCATTGCCTCAATGTTCAGAGGACTTAGCTTAGTGGCTTGGGCATGTTAAATTGCACTCATTCCTCAAACTCAATCGGGTAGCTTCAATTGCTACAACAATTCCGATCGATAGGAGAGCTACAATTGAAGATGTCATGTCTGCTTACGTTCCCAACAAACAAGGGAAATTTGTGATTGTTGTATGCAATGATTCATAGGATGAACATGATTTTGTTATGATCGAGTGATCTTTTGTTGATTTTGATTATGATTATGTTGAAGTTTTGAACTACTTCTTCACACAATGAATTGGTGAAGAAATGACAATGAATGAAGCGACAAGTCGCTTGACCAATATGACTAATCTGGTTCCTTTCTAGCATTTGTTGCTTTTAATGGGTAATCCCACATCCAAGTGTGATTCCAATTGTTTATGATAATCATCCATCCTTATCCCGAGGAGCGGTCCAGCTATCAATAGCTTTCTTAGGGAGTTAGGATGAGTGATTCTATTTATGTTTAGATTGTATCACTTTGGCTTAATGTTTTTGATGTCATAGGGGAATTAGGATGATCCTTTCACACCCATGGAGCAGTTCAACCATCTTGGTCTTCTTCGGGATTGAAGGGTGGCACATCGTAATTCCAAAATGAGTTGTTTTTGCCCCAAGTGGCCTTATGGTTATCTACTCATCTCATCGAAATACATGGAGTGCAAATCGCTGCAATCATCGAGTGGATAGAGTAAGTAACTGGGTACGAGGCCTACCTGAGATTGTGCTTTTATGTGATTTTTTTGTTATTTTGGTCATTAAGATGACTTCAATTCATCAAAATGTGTTTATTTGCTATTTTTGTGTGTGATTTCTCAAGGAGAAAACCCTTTTATTTTGATCCATGGATCTAGCCACTGTCAGGTCCAACGGCCTCTGAGTTCCTACTTGTGGTCGTTGTCGCCTTGAGCGGCCATGAAGTTTGGGCCATTGACGTCAGTAGCGGCCAAGGCGTAATTAAATAAATATAAAATTTGCATTTTCTAGGGTTTGACCTTTCATTTTCACTGTTGAAGATTCACTTTTTAGAGCTCTGGTGTGACAGCGTCGGTTGCGACTTTTGAAGCTACCTGCATCGAGGACATGGCTGCACAGGGTGAGACATCAGCTGTTGGAGGAGCCGAAGCTTCTCGGGTATTTCTATTTTTCAAAACCCTAGCTCTCTTTTCCTTTATTTGGGTAAAATTGCACCTCACTAAGTAATCGGTAAAATAACCTCACTAAACCTGTTTGGCAATGAATCAAAACCCGTAGCTAGGTTTAGCTTACTTTCTGCTTTGGTGGGTTAGTCCCCAATTTTGATTTTATTTTTTTGCTAGTGGCTTTAGCCTAGGGTTTTTTGAACTTTCTGTTATTCACCTGTTGCTGCCATTATAAGCATGTTTGAACTTAGCTTTGTTCTTATGCCTGAGTGGGAATTTACCTTTAATTTTTTTGTTTTTCCCTCCCTTTTGTGCTTTTTATGTTATTTTGCAATATTTGGATTTTTTTGTTCTTTTCTGGTCGAGGTTCACGGGTTTGCCGTGTCGCCCCTAGGCCACTGTCACTCAGAGCGGCCAGGTTTAAACCCCAATGGTCAAAAATTTGACCGTTGGGTCTTGGTCGTTGTTGTCTCCAATGGCCAGGTTTCGGCCGTTGTAGGTGACAGCGGCTAAACCCTTAGCCATATTTTTGTCCTTTTTATGATTTTCTTAAGACATATTTTGATTTTTTTGTTCTTTTTGAAAGTTTTGAACCACTCTTGAGCTTTGTGCTTCCCGACTATATGCATTTATCCTTCGTTTATTTGGACTTAGGAGTGTTGATGTTGTTATGCTTTGTTTGATTTATGCCTTAGATGCACTGTAGTTTATGTTTTATTTTCCTTTGTTATTAGATCCTCTCTGCTCGGGCTCAAGACCCGAAGCTCCTGCTTGAGCTACTTCCTAGCTTTGATGACACGGACTGGGCATGGTTCAAAGCCCGTGGGTTACAGTATGTCATTAGGCTACCTTACATTATGGTAGATCAGGCTTACCTTATGGCCCTGGCCCATCGTTGGGACCCACAGACTAATACCTTCCACCTCTCGATCGATGAGATGACCATTACATCGGAGGATGTATATAGGATCTTTCAGATTCCATTTGATGGGGTGGCCATTGTCTCTTCGGCCACTAATGATCAGGTGGTTGTTTATGCTCGGGTGTTTAGAGGACACTCTACGGAGGCCCTCCGGGACACCAAGTCCGAAGGAGTGTCTATCAGTCATTGGCATGGGGAGCATGTTTTTACGGTGAGGCATGCCGTATTGCTGATGGTTATCAACAATGTTCTTATCCCGGATTGCTTGGGTTTGAGGTTCCCATGGAACCTTTTGGTGATGGTGCAGGATCTATTGGATAGCGAGGAGCCTATCATCTATGCATGGGGTAGGTCGCTATTGGCTCAGTGCTATGATGAGTTGTACCACATCCACCGATGAGGATGTGTCAGCATTACCTGCAACTTGCTCCTACAGGTTTGGGGATGGGAGCATATTAAGGTAGATCACCCTAAGGGGCTTCCGACCGAGATTATAGTGATCGATGCTTGGACATAGTGCTATGCTGCTAGATGGGCTCGAGAGCACGAGGAGCACAAGAGCCACACTTTCATAGGGGAGCTGTCCCATTATACTGATGCTTTTACTAGAATTTTGGTCAAAGATGTCGTATGGTACCCTTACCATGAGTGTCCTACTTGGGATGATCCAGCTAGATTTACTACCAGGACACGATGCAGCGATGGCTCGTTGGTCATAAGGTTACCATCCGGGAGTACTTCTTCTATGCTTGGGTTCTTCATTAGTACGGGTTGCAGCAGGATGTGCCCTTGGTACCATTCTTGTATATGCACCTCACAGTAGAGAGGGACCTACCTCCATGGTAGATTATAGAGCTTTCAGATGAGGAGGATGCCCTAGCTATTGACCCTAGAGTGGTTGGGGGAGTTACAGAGGCATACACTCAGTGGTGGGGTGATCAGATGTGGCATGGTGTCGATAGCCTAGGGCATAAGGATGATGGTGGGGGTGATGGTGCAGATCTGACAGGATGTAGAGTCCAAGCTAGGACCGAGGTATGGGGCCAATCAGCAGAGTAGGTGGTAGTGGAGGATCCTGATGTTCCTGAGGAGGAGGAGGAGTTAGAGCCCAAGGAGAGAGACTCTCCTCTGAGAGCACAACTACATGAGGTTGAGGCTGAGCTTCAGGTAACTAAGATCCAGGTACAACAATGAGATGCTACCATTGAGTAGATTCAAAGCACAGATACTAGACTCTGTAGGCTACTATTGGGGGTGGTGGTGCTAGGATGCAGTTTGTTGTTCCTCCTTCTACACCACAGGAGGTTCCAATGGTAGGTTCAAGAGCAAATGTGGGACAGCTTCAGTATTTGTTGGATGAGTATGAGGAGCGGATCCGGGGACATGTGGATCACATCACCATTCTTCAGATGTAGCTCAGGAGGCATGGTATTGTCCCTAAGGAGCCACCCGGTGTGGGTGGTTCGCAGGTCAGTGGGCGCTCCACCTCAGGGTAGTCTTCCACCCATCCTAGCTAGAGGACCCAAACTCGGATAGAGAGACCGACATGTTCACATCATTCGACTCGCGACACCGCCACAGGGGGAGGTGGCACTAGAGGAGGTGATGCAGGGGGCTCAAGCCCGGTATTTGATTGATGCTTTATTTGGTCCTTGATTCATTTTTGAGGTTGACTGACCTATATGACTGTAGCCCATGGGTATTTTTGTACATCCATGGACTTGACACACATACTTTTATGATATCTTTGCATTATGACTTATTATGTGTATCATTTATTGCTCATGTTTTTGTTGTTATTTTATTTTATGATATGATGCGATGATGGTATTATGTTGACTTGATGAATATGTTAGATGATAGATGATATTGAAGATGCTTAGATGGATGTGTAGATGCTTATATGATTTGATGATATGATGCGATGTATTTTGAATTTTGATAAATGGTGAATTCATGGTTGTATGCAAATGAAAATTGCCTACATGTTTTATGATGTGGTTTATGGATGATTAATGACTTGTTTTTGTGGATATGATGTTATTGTTAAATGCATGTTTTAATTTTGCTTTACTTGTATGCATCTAACTTATGTGATGGGATGGTATAAATGAACTTGTATGCTCTAATCACTTAAAACATAAGGAATGCACATGACATTTGATAATTTTAATGGGTGATACCACAGAAAGTAAAAAAATAATCATGAATTTAAATAATCACTCTTATCATAAGAATTGATTAAGTATTCATATATGAGATGTAATGGTGTGTAATGTATTTTCTTAATAAGTTTTTGTAAATTAAAAGATATAAAGTAGTCAGTGGCCGTCTATATACTATTTCTAATATATATGCGGTATCTGTCCTACTATGTTGATACCCCCTAATTTATAGAATATTATAAAGAAAGTGATGGTGTGAATGATGTTATGATTTGTTGCTATGTAAGAATTTTTGGGGCTTTTCGGAGATTCAAACACTCTAGTTACCCTATCAACAACTGTCTACTGACCACTTAGATTTTTGAAAAGTAAGGCTTTTACCATGGACCTAGTTTTTCATGATCTCTATGTGTGCAAGTGATTGTATATTTTGAGATAGAATTCAAGCATTTCCTCCGATGTCAGGTGGGATTCTTTCAGCCCATTGCTAAGATCAGGGATCCTCAAGTGTTCATCTCATCCTTATGTTGGACTTAGTTGGACTATACCACTAGGCAATATTGGGTTACCTAAGCTAGCTCATCCACATTCAAACATTGGTCTACACAAATGCATGAAGCAATTGTAATAGACATATCATCATGCATAAGGATTTCTCCTTCCAGTTTTGTACAATGCTGAGAATTCTAGGGATTCAAGCTTTATTCCCTTTTGGCTTCTTTTTGGCTTTGGATGTTTGCTCATATGTAGTGATGAAAATCACTGTTTATTTTGTGATTGATTTTTCTTTGAGCTAGGATTTTATTTATTTATTTTCTGATTTGATTATTGGATTATTGCTTTGAAATCTGGACTGTATGCTTGGCCTTTTGAATATGTACTTTGCTTTGGGATTTTGCTTATTTTGATGTAAGAAAGGGATTTGGATAGGGTAAAGCTTGTCCTTTTTCCAATTCTCAACACCTTTAAATCGGTTGCACAGGGGGATAAGCAAGGAAGATCCTTTTCGCTTAAGGTAACCTAGACCGCTTTGCAACTTTCATCTTTTCCTTGCACCCACTAGGATTTTAGTGTTTCAATTAGTGACGGGATCTTGAATATCCAAGGCATTATCACAGTTAGACCTTACCTTCTACTAATCACAGTTATTTTCCATAAAAGTTGATAAGATCACTAGGTGTGGTTGATTAACCGAAGAAACCTTAGTATATTATGTATAGCAACAAATAATGGTTGTGTTGAAAAACACAATTACACATATGTGTTGATGGAGGTATGGATTTGAATGATTTGTGCGAAAAACTGAGGTATCACTTTTAAATATCTCATGACATATGCAATTGTAGTGGATATGAAAATGTAATGCAATGATGTGGATGCAAAATGTGAGATGCAATTGGTTTTGTATTTTTGATTTTTATGTTGTTTTTGTATTTTTGTTTAATTTGACCAAAGGGCTTATTATGCCTTTGGGGATTTTTGTTTTTGACCAAGTATCATGAAGTACCCTTGGATCTTTTTTATTGAAGTTGACCAAGCGGTTTGAATACCCTTGGATATTTTTGAATTGATGTTTGACCACGCGGCTTGAATGCCCTTGGAGCCTATTTAAATTGATGTTTGACCAAGCGGTTTGAATTACCCTTGGAGATTTTTGAATTGATTTTGACCAAGTAGGATGAATTACCCTTGGAGCCTTTGATTTTATTTTGAAATTTTATGTTTTTATGATTTGTTTTGTGTTTTTGACATATTTGAATGTTTTTGTGTTTTTGACATATTTGGATGTTTTTGAATTTTATGTGTGAAATGCCTTTAGGTGAATGATATTGAGAGGTTCAAGCTCTTCAACACCATCTAATGATATAAGGCGATATGCTCTAGGCCCCATTCTTTGTGAAATCATGTATGGGCCTATCCAATTTACCGTGAACTTGTCTCGTAGGTGTGACGACAAATTCAAATTCTATTGGTTTTCTTTGAGCACTAGATCTCCAACCTTGAATTCCCTTAGGTGGAATTTACTATTGTAAGCTCGTGCAAGGCGATCTTGGTAAATGTGAATATGCTCTAAAGCATTGACTCGATGTTCATCAAGAAGCATCAACTGATCAAGATGACCTTGCCGCATGGCATCATCATCTATGAAGTCCTTTAATTCTATGCGTAGAGTCGGAATTTCCAACTCTAGTGGCATGATGGCCTTAGTGCCATATACTAGTGAAAAGGGTGTTGCCCCAGTGGGCGTTCGTATACTAGTCCTGTATGCCCATAGTGCAAGAGGCAACTGCATGTGCCAATCCTTGTGATTGTCTTGCATCGTCTTCCTCAAAATGGAGACTATTATTTTGTTTGAAGCTTCTTATTGCCCATTTTATTTTGGATAATAAGGCATTGAAAAACTATGCTAAATATGGTATTTGTTAGTTAAAGCACACACATTTTTATTTTTGAAAGATGGCCCATTATCCGATATTATCTTAGAAGGGACCCCAAAATGACTTATGATATTGTGGAGTATAAACTATGCAATCCTTGGTCCAGTTGTTGATGTTAAGGGGATCGCTTCCACCCATTTAGTGAAGTATTTTGTGGTTGTTATGATGAATGTGTGTTAGCCTGAGGATGGGGGTGAGATCTTCCCAATAAAGTCTAGTCCCCACTGTGAGAATGGCCATGCTGCCTAGATGGGCTGCAAGGCTTACGATGGTAAGTGCGTTAGATTTGCATGATGCTGGAACTTACTACATTTCTTGACATACTCGTAGTAGTCCTTTTCCATTGTGGGCCAATAGTAACCCATTATCAAGATGCACTTAATGATGGCCATGCCACTGAAATGCCCTCCACATGTGTTGTCATGAGCTTGCAAAATTACCCAAGATGCTTCCTGGGGCTCAAGACAATGGAGTAATACTCCATCATATCCTCATATGTATAGGATTTATCCTTGCAATATGTATCTTGTTTCTTTCTGTTTGAAAATTTACCTTTCAGTATGCAACAAACCTTGAGGTACTATTCCAAGTTTTAGGAAGTCCTGCAGTTGGGAAAGCCAATATTGATAAGCCACGACTTCTATAGAAAATATGGCTTGATTTTCCTGTATTTATGAGCTAGTGAAAATGGATTGAGGAACAACTCTATGGTGTATGGTTGCACCACACTCCATAGGTCCTTGGGAAATTAAAGACCCCAAGGTGTCGTTTGCAAGAAATATCTGGCTGCGAAGGACCAATCCTTATTTAGCTTGATGTTGATGATATTGAATGATTCTTGATTGTCAAAATCTTCACGATGTATTGCTAAGTGCGAAAGCATTTTCACATGAACGGTTGTAAAATTAGCAGATGGATTTTGATGGATTAAGGATCCCAAAGAGGCCATGGTGTCTGAAAATATATTTTATGTATGTGGGATTGCCTCGATGTTGTACCATTCCAATCGGGCTAAGTAGGTGTCAACAAACTCCTTGTAAGTCTTTAGGAGTGGGCACCTACATTGGAATAGTTCTTTGACCTGGTTTACTATGAGCAAGGAGTCACCAAAGATATTCAATATTTTAATGCCCATTGCTATGGCTGTTTGGAGTCCTAGGATCAATGCTTCATATTATGTATTGTTGTTTGTGCATGAGAAGTCTAGTTTGAATTATAAGGGCAATGGAGCACCCTGTGGTGTGATAAAGATAATCCCTGCTCTGCCCCCTTGTTCACACTTCAAACTGTCGAAGAATAATGACATGTATTTTTCTTTATTAGGTTCTTCAAGTTTTGGCGGATATGATAATGCAAAGACCACATCATCAGGCAATTCTATGGTGAGAGGCTTGTTATCCTGAAGAGGCACCTCTACTAATTGATATGCTATGACTTGTCCCTTGATGGAATTTTGGCTTATGAACTCTAGATCAAATTTTATCAATAGCATTATCCACTTTGCGGTATGTGTATTGTGATATATCTTGCTCATCATGTACTCCAAAGGATTTTTTTTTGATATGACATAAGTTGTATGGCTTAACATGCAGTGTCGCAACTTTCGAGTTGCAAAGATCACTGCTAAACATAATTTCTCAACATACGTATATCCTCGCTCATAACTCACCAAGGTGCGAATAATATAATATATGGCTTGCTATTTGTCTTGTGCATTATTTTGGGCTAACATGGTGCCCAATGCGAAATCATTAGCCGATATATATAGTAAAAATGATATGTATGGCCTTGGTGGAGCCAATACTTATGTTGTTTCCAGATAATTTTTGATATTTGCAAAGGCTTGATGACATTATTCATCCCAATAAAAGGGGACCCCCTTGCATAGCAACTTATTCATAGGTCAGCATTTGTATGATAATTGCGTGATGAATCTTTTGATGGATGCTATCTTGCCTTGTAGGCTCCTTAACTCCCTAATTTTGGTAGGAACGACCATCTCCAGTATAGGCTTTACCTTTGTAGGATCGACTTTGATGCCTCTTGGATACGATGAATCCCAAAATATTGCTAGAAGTTATGCTAAAAATGCACTTCTTAGGATTCAATCGAACATTGTGTTCTATGAGGCGATCAAAGACTTGTCTAAGGACTTCGGCATGCTCTTTCCGCAATATGGACTTGGCCAGTAAGTCATCCATGTAATATTCTAAGATCTTATGCATATAGTCATGGAATATGTATGTCATGGCCCACTGATATGTGGCACCATAATTTTTGAGATCGAATGACATCACTTTACGTTCCCCATGGAGTAATGAAAGCAGTTTTATGTTTATCTTTGGGCTTAATACGAATTTGGTTGTATCCAAAAAACCATCCATTAGAGAGAGCATCTCATGACCTATGGTTGCATCTACAAGAGTGTCTATTTTTGGCAATGAGAATGAATCCTTTGGTGTTGCCCTATTTAAATATTTGAAGTATGTGTAGATACGGAATCTTCCATCGAGTTTCCCCATGGTACCATGTTCGACACCCACTCAGGGTAGTCTATAGTAACTATGAATACTGCATCCATTAGTTTTTGCAATTCGTTCTTCACCATCAAAGCGACGGTTGGATGCATTTTCCTCAACTTTTGCTTGACTAGCTTCTTCATGGGATCCAATGAAAGGTTGTGAATGACTAACTTTGGATCTATCCCTGGCATGTATTTGTAAGTCCAAGCAAAAATATTTGGCCTCTCTTTGAGGAGAGGAATTAGGATGGCTTGTTCCTCTGGAGATACACTTTCTCCAAACTTGAATTTCCTTTGTTGGGTAGGCTCATCACTGATGTCCACCTTGAAAGTCATTTTTATAGCCATATGTGACCCATCCTCTAATTGATGAGGCATGGGTATCAAATGAATGTCATCGATAGGATTTACAGGACCTGGTGACTCAGGTTCCAAACCAAAATGGAAGACGTCATATGCACAACCTGATGCAAAATGGAATGACCGTAACATCTCTCCATTGGGGAAGAGGTCTTCAGGTTCTATGGGAAAATTAGCATGATCCCAATCAATAGCCTCTACATCAAGATGTAATTATTTGGTAGGATCTATTGGATTATGAAGTGGAGAGTTCAAATAAATTGAGATCATGTTAATGGACGGAATGAAGTCTCCAGGACCACATGGGTGTAATCTTTTCTCAGGGTTTTCTCTTCCATAATCGCGATGAAGTTATGGAGGAATGGGAATTTATGGATTTGGCCCATGAGCAGGGTGGAAAATAGGATCATTGGTCTCGAATATCTCTCTAAATATAGGCAGAGGGGGATTGACCATCCTATGAATGGCAGCTAGGTCAACAGGTCTCCCCAAAAATCGTAGATGAGGGTCTATGACATGGAGTGCCGCCTATCTCTCTACTAGCTCGTTGACTTGCCGCAAGTGGTGAGGTCCAAGATAAGCCATCTCAATATCATACTCAAAGTTATCATCACTTATCCAAAAACTGTTAGCATTGGTATGTGGCCCTAAGATAAGGGGATCATGTCTTATCCCTAAGTAGGCCATATCTGTTTCATATTCATATTCTTCATCACTTATGAAGAATACATTTGCATTTGTATCTTGCTCCAAATTCAGGGGTTGATGGCTTAGGCTTAAGTAGATTCTTTCTATTGAGTATTCTAGTTCATAGTCACTATCCTCTGATGTATATCCACTCTCATTGTGGATGGACCATGTGAATCTTTGTAAATAGTGAGGCCCCTGGTAGGATAAACCAAGTTGTGCCTCATCATCACTTGCTTCATATCCATTCTCTTCATCCCATAAGTTGTACCCTATTGGGTGGAATCAATTGATATGTTTGGATGATAAATTTATGGTGGTGGTACATTTACCCTGGCCACTTGTCTGTTGCTCAAATTTCCTATTCTTAGGGGTGATAAGGAATGAAATTAATGTCTTCTCCTAACTCTAAGCTTAATATATCCAATACCATTGCAAGAGAGTCATCTTGACCTCTGATATAATATTCTAGGTCAAATTTATCAGAGGTAAGTTGATATTTTAGCTCATATGTCCGCCTGCGCCCCTGATCATATATGCCAAGGCCATATCCATGCCAATGGCAATGCACAAAGTAGTTTAGAGCAAAATCAGGGTTAGAGAGGTAACATACATTGACCATGAATAATTTATCACTATCCTCTTCTATGTCTGAAGACTTATGGGTGCAGTCCAGGCCGATATAGATAAAATTGGTTTTGTTGGGAGGGATTCCAAGTGGAACCACTGTTCCCACTGGTGGACTCAAGTCCTTAGGTCTTCCCATGTTTTGTACAAACTCGATGATGTGTGTAAAGGTAATTTTCTACACAAGGTACTCCCCTATGCCTGTGCTTGCCAAGTGTATTGATGCATGTGACGTGGATGACCCTACAGATGATACTGGCGAAGTGGGGTGATAATCACTATATTCATCTTGATCTTGAAGATCTTCTTCTTCCATAGGACTTGGCATTTCAGCAATGGCTACAGTTGGCACTTCCTTGGGCATTTACTCCTTGAATAAGAGCACCTTTAGCTTTTTATTATCTTTTGGTTTTGATGTTGATGGTACTTTAGAAGCATTGACTACTTTGAGTGCACCAGGAGGTGTTGAAGTGCATGGGTATTTTCTTACCCCTTTATCTTAATTATACATTTGTGTGGTTGAGGATGAAGGTGCTACGTATAGGTGGGTAGAAGGGATTACAAATTCTCCCAGAATGTCCATCTGATTGACATATTTAAAAGGTTCTTCATCGGCCAAAACCACATAGAATTTGCTTTTGTGCACATACTTGACACACAGGTGCAAGATCGAAGGCACACACTTCATGGCCCTTATCCAAGGATGCCCTAAGAGGATGTTAACTGCATAGCTCCTTCCAAGACATGACACATCACATGAATGGTCTTGTGCCCCACCTTGATGGGTAGGACTATCGTTCCCATAGTATTGCATAAAGCATCATTAAAATCCCTCAATGTGTACGCTCCTGGAAAGATATTGGACTTGGGGATATTGAAGTACTCTATTGTAGTTGTAATGATGTTTATCGATGAACCTATATCGACCAAGACCCTCTTGAAAGGTATGTTGTTGATTGTCATTACAATGTTTAGCATAGGGTCTAGTAAGGCAGCAAGAACTGTCTTAATCTCATAGTCATAGAATCGAATTACAGGTTCCTAGCATTCTTGTACTTATCCCACAAAGTGAGTGAATGCATTTGCGTCTTGCAGTTGGACCTCAATTATCCTTAAGATATCCATTAGGGTTTCCATATGCTTTGGGGATTGTTGTATGAGATCATATATGGATAAATTAGCTAGAGTTGTCTATAGGTTTTGCTCCAATCTACTCCGAATAGTTACCATAGGTCACGTTGGTGGACCTAGAAGGTTGTATTGCCTTTGCCTAGGAGTAGCTGGGATATTCATAGGAGCTATAGGTGGTTGCAGTTGACCATACCACCTAGTCCTTGTTGCTATGTTAGCAATCTCAACCATCCCAATGCATACATGGGTAGGTATGTTAGATTGAACCTGATTGAATTGGGCCCCTTTCTCTCTAAGGGCCTCATGATTGGGTAATGGGTTTTTGTATATGCCCATGTCTCTGTTATCGGGAGCCAATGGGTTGTCAACTTTGAGTTCTCCCTCCTCAATCATGTTTTGCACTTGATGCTTAAAACCAACGCAAGCCTCAATGTCATGCCTCGGTATCCTATGATAAGGGTAAAATTGATCTTCCCTATATCCTTTTGGCTTAGGATGGTTGGGATATATAAGAGGTATATTATTAATTCTGATTCTCCTGGCCTCACTCAACTGATTAAATATTGATTGCATTGATTCTGTTATTGGCTTAGGATGGTCAAGTTCACCAAAATGTATCGCTCCAAATTTTTTGCACCCTTACCTTCAGGCTATAGGATCCGTGCCCGGAAGGGTGATGTGCAAAGGATGGGATGGTACCTCAGACTGAGAGGCCCTTTGAAGGTCCTGCATCTTGGGGGAGGGGTATTAAGGTGATTTTTTGACGGATGGTGGGGTTCACCAGGAAACGTTTAGTGGCAGTCTCCATGCCTAGGTTGGGAATGTGTTTAATGTGTTCAATTTTGCATTTAATCATTCAAATCCTAGGTTTGGCCAAATGAATCTAAACTGTTCTATATGAAATGTAGGTTTAAATGAATACAAAAATAGAATTAAACAGAAAATACAGGAAATATACTAGATTAGAAAAAAGCCATACTTGATCCGGATGTCTGATGGAGGTTCTGATTTTTGAAGCAGTCCAAATCGCCTCTGATCTGACAGGATTGTATGAAATCAGACAAGATCGTATGAGATCTGACGAATTCGTCAGAGACCTACAATTAGAGAAATAGACACAGAATATAGAAAATGCAGCTATGATGACAGAGGAAAATGGTGTAAAATGGCGATAAAGATGTTAAGATGATAATTGCAAATAAAAATGCAAGTAAATTATCATGTTTTAAAGACTAATCATGATTTGATTATACACTTTAAGCTATATGGGTGAACTCCAAGATGCAAAATAGTAATAAGTCTAACTAATGCAAAGTAAAACAGTAGATAATGGACAAAGAATGCAAACTCAGGGCATGAATTGCCCCCAATGTTGGCTGTAGTCGAAATCGTCTGCAAAATACAGAATCATCTCGAATTGTGGCGTGATCGTTCGAGATCGTACAAGATCGTCTGCGATGATATGAGCTTGCTCCGGCTGAAGAATGACAAAGTTCTTGCAAGAAAATTCAAAAAGGGACAAAGGCAAACAGTGGTCTAAGACATTCTAAGGCAAATAAAACTCGAAGTACAAAAAAATTCAGCCAAGGGAATGTCAAGGGGAGGGCCTAAGATTAAATAGGCATAGGAAGGAGGTTGGGAGGTTGGAGATCATCCCAATTTGGGAGATCTCCAATGGGAAAAGTCTCTAACCATGCAGACACGCTTTTGCCCTGGTTAGAGATGTCGTTGAAACAAAAGCTAATTATAAAAAATCAGTTTTGGGACAAGATCGTTTGGACATTCTTCTCCAGATGAATTCGTTCAATTTGAGGCGATATCGTCTGATCAGCGATGATATCATCCAACGGTCACAACAAATCCTAAAAATGGCACGAAAAATGAGGAAAGTGGTTTAATAGGTGATTCGGGGTTAAAATTTGAATTTGAATTATTACTAAGGTAATTTTAATTATTTGCTAAGGTTTACTGTGCCAATTTTAGGGTGCTACAAAGAGGTATATTATTAAATCTAATTCTCCTAGCCTCACTCAACTGATTAAATATTGATTGCATTGATTCTATTATGGGCATGAAATAACGAGGTGGCTTGCATTCTTGGTTTCTTCCCTAATTTTTCTTTTGGTCATAATTAGCTGGCGAGGGATGTGCTTGATAGTTCTAGGGTTATTGTGCACCCCCATCCTTGGGTGTAGCACATACAATTTGATTGACTGGAGTAGGTTTGGCCTACTTATGTTTATACTTGTCATTCTTACCATTCTTGTTCCACTCCTTTTTGTTTCAGAGTTTAATGGTTCCCTCATCTAGTTTTATTTCTTCAATGATCTTGGCCTGTGCGAAAGCTTCCTCAAACAAAGGATACTGCTGAAGTTGTAGTAAGAGGGAGATGTGTTTAGAGCAACTTTTGGAAAACATGCGAATGATATCTTATGTGGGAATGAAGAATGATAATTTTACCATGAATTTCTCCATTTATTCCCATAATCCATTACTGGATCATCATCATACTGTTTAAAGTTGGCCAGGTCTGAAAGGTTCACTTTATTTTTAGCACCAAAGGAGAAACGCTTTAAGAATGCGTTTACTAGTTGTTCAAAGTTGGTTATGCTATGATTAGGTAGTTGGTTGAACCATTGAGTGGCAACACCTGAAAATATCATTATGAATGCTCTTAGCATGAGAGCGTCATTGTCTTCAAGATGAAAATAAGTGTTGATAAAATTTGTGACATGCTCTTGTGCATCTTCTTTGCCCTTAAACTTTTCTAACCTAGGTATCTAAAAGTGCTTAGGATATAGAGGGCTAGGGATTGATGGGCACAATGGTTGGTTGTGTATTTTTTTGAATGTTTGTGAGTTCCTAGCTGCCTCTTGTTTCTCAAAGGTTTTCATCTTTTCAGCAAGCTCTTGAAATGCCTTTGATGCATGTATTTCCTCCTCTTGTAGGCCTACCCATAGTGGCAATGGAGGTAACTCTCTATCCATTTGATTCATTCTATTTTCCTCCCTCCTACGAGGGGACTCAATATTGTGATCTTGGTTTGTTGTGTTTACCCTTTCCCCACTAGTTGGATTCCATTCATGGTTTGGTGGGGGATTTCATTATGGGCTATCTTGTCTAGTGTGCCTCTCCTTAGGTGAGTCAGCGTGTCTAGTTCTTTGGTGGTCACCACCATTTGTCTATAAATTGTTAAGAGCTATCCATTCAGCCTACTCTCTTAAATGCTGCTCATGTTAGCACAAGAGTATTTATCTTTGTTTATATTGTTTGAGAGCTTCCACTAGCTCTTGCTCCTTACATAATGCATTTTCTAACCATCGCATTCAGTTAGTTTATGCTGTTACAAAAGACTCATGTTTATCTGACTCTATTCTTATTATCTTGACTCACAGATTCCTCGAGGAGGTTTTTGTTGTATATGTACTCTTGCTAGCTAATTTGACTTGTTTAGTGTACTATTGAGTATCCCTATGATAATACTCCATGCGTCTACTAGAGGGTTGCTTTGAGGTACCCCCATACTAGGAGATGTGTTTAGAAGTCATAGTTTGTGAGCTTCCAGATGTAGAGTTTTCAGTAGCTACAGTTCTTTGAGTTGGTCGTGTAGAAAACCGATCCAACCCGTCTAGCTATCTTGTTTTCCATGGCTGGTCCCATGGGGTGCCATTCACTCCTATAAGGTCATAGTCTATGGGAATATTTCCTTTTGCATGAAGGGTTTCTTATATTTTATTCCCATGGATAGATGTATCTCTAGTTTCCTACCCTTTAGTGGGGAGCCCTATTTAATATGTTTCTTGTGAGTCTTGAGGTGTTGCAATTCTTGTTTGCCTTCTTGATGAAGAGGGCTTTGTGACATGTTTTCTCCATGTAGATGGAGATGTAGTAGTATCGTCATCCCTATGTGAAGAATGAGTCTTAGAACATTCTTTATGTCCATGCGAAGAGAAGGCCTTTGAAGCTTCCTCACATATTTGAGATGTTTCTGTGTGTTTAGAGGAGGCCCTTGAGGTCTCCTCATGTCTCCTTGATGAGGATGGTTGTGAAGCCTCTTTTTGTTTATGTGACTTTGTTCCATGATGTGGCTCCTTACTTGGGGTTTATCGAGGAGATCCCCCAAGGATTGAATTATCACCCCTTAGGCTCACAAAGCTACGTCTCACGGTCTTACGGGTGGGTCATTCAATGTTACTACGACTCCACCTATGGGTATGAGTTGCTTCAGTATCTCCCTATGTATCATACCGAGGGTGTTTACTTCTTATTTTGACCATATTGTCTATGAATTGATATTTTAAGTTACAATTTAGGAATAGCCACACAATACCAAACAAATGTTTATCTTGATTATCGATTTAAGTGTGCCCTAAATTGTTTGGTGTGTTTTTATGTGTTGTTATTTCGATTTCTTTCTCTTGTTCTTGGATTAAGAATGAGAAGACTCATCCATAGTGACAATAAAGTATACATGTGCCAAACATGATTTTATCAAAAGAAGCTAGGGTACACCATTGAATATCCAGTGGGGGGTTTGCCTAGCTCTTCCACTCTAAACCAATGATTGTTCCAATAGTGGGAGATAGTTTGAGCGCAAGTAACTTAGTATCACTATAAGTAAGTTTCTCAATCCATTTCTAGGAATATCTAGGGGGCAAAACAGTGGAAGGAGCTGAATTCCAATGTCACTAGACTGAATTGAAGGTTGGTGATGAAATCTAACTCCCTAATGTTTAAATGAGACGTGCGTGTGTGGTGTTTATTTTAATCTTAGGAAACATAAAGTGCATCACATAACAACAATGAATCTTTCCTATATGCCTAAGTGCAGAAATACATTTCAATATTCAAAAATATGCATGAACTATTATGATTTGTGTGAGCGCACTTTATTTCATGCAACTATGGCCTCTAGTAGGCCCTCAAAGTAAGCAAACAACATACAATGTCTAGCACGTTGGATTCTAGGGCAAAATTTTTAGGCATAAGCTGCTATTCCTAGCAATGACTAGTGTAAAATTAAAATAAGATCTAAGATATGCAAAATGCTTAATTATTTCTCCTTTTATTCTTTCAATTTCCAAACATAAATGTGCTTTATGTTATCTATTTAGACACACAAAAGCAGACAAAAAAATGTGAAAGTATCAGATAAGCTATACCAACCTTTGATCTAACTCAGAGAGTCGGTGTTTTGACCTCTGCTACACTCCAATTCTAGACACTGTTGACCAGAGCGGTTGGTTCTTGGCCATTGCAGCTCAGAGCGATTAAAGCTCTATTGGCCGCTATAGCTCAGAGCGGCTAGTTTCTGTCTACTGTAGCTTAAAGTAGCTTAGAGTGGCTAGACTTGCGCTTTCAAAAAGGTTCCCGGTTCCACACACAAAAATGTAAGAGGGCTTACAGATACCTCATTATCTAGGTCTATTTCCTAGAGGTTTCTCTTTTGCTCTCGTATGTTGCAGATTCCATCCGATGAACCTGTGGCCTTGTAAGCAATGAAACAACAACACACACTTAGATGTCCAAGAATGTCTCCCTAGATGAGGTTGTTAGTACTAAATATAACAAATGAAAGCAAATGCAAATTAGACTAATGCTATAAATGCAAACAAATGAAATGATGCTATGCTAATGATATGCTAAACAAAATAATGAATCTAATGTCTAAAGCCCTAAGCTAAGCCTGTAGGCCACTGTCCAAGATAGCAGCCACTAAAGTGACTCTCGTTCTCTTTGATCCAAAGCTATGGACAAAAGCTTGTATCTGATGTTGAAATAATGGTTGTTATGCTCTTTAATTCGTCAGGGCTTTGTCGTACATGTAATATCCAAGGAAACTCTCCAAGTCTCAATAGCTCTCCTCAATGACAAAGATCGACAAAATATGTATATGTCCTCTCTCGATAAAATATGTCTCTCTCTATATGTCTTTTGGTGCTCTTAGGCTTGCACCTTTTATAGTGTGAAACCCTAGGTCTATGTCCAAGCCCTAGGAATGAATTTCTCATGCGTAGTGTAAGTTAGAATGATAAGCTTCTTGTCTTTTCTATGTTTGGAAGCTAGTTATCTGAAATATAACTACCAACTTGAGTCTCTTATGCAAACTGGTCATTAGCATGAGAAGCTTTTGTCCTTTTTTTATGCTTTAAGGTAAGTTAACTAAATTTTAAATGTAAACTCAAGTCTCCTATGTGAACTGGTCATGACAAGGAATGCAAAGTTACTCCCTCTCACATTTATTGCATGTAGACTACCACTTTCGCTCATGATTAGGCTTGTTTATTAGCAAAACTTCTTCTTATGGCTTAGCCGCTTTCATCTATAGTGACTAAGATCTGGCTGTTGTCATCTATAGTGGCTAAGGTCTGGCCGCTCTAGGTTTGAGTGGCTAGGATCTGGCTGCTCTTGGCTTGAGCGGCTACGCTTGGATGGCTTGAAAATGCCCCAAATGAGTGGTGATAACCACTATTGATGCTTGGAAAGTCCAATATTATGTCTTATGATCTTATGAATGTGTCTATATGAGGAGCTCGCCCAAGCATAACATGATTTAGGTGTCTACATATAGTGATGGATCATGTACTTTGATAGGTATGGTCTTGATCTTGTGGTCATGAAATGTTATTGCAGGATACTTGCAAGTTGGAATGTGACCCACAATGTTGACGAAAGTATTGGAATCTTGTGTTTGCAATTCAATAGATTTTAGAATCTCCATTAGATCTTTATTATGGGGAGTCGATTGTTGTATAAGCTCATAAATGGATAGTTTGGTTGATGTTATTTTAAGAATTTGAGTAAGCCTATTTCTCAGTGTAAGGACTGAGTAAGGTAGAGAAGGTGTAATTATATTTTATTGTGGAGGTACATGTGATGTTGAGGAGACATTAGAAGGATCCACAGGTTGTGTGGGTTGATTTGGATATCTTTGATTCCTCATCATGATGCTTATCACTACAATAAAACTTGGTTATGTGGGCAGTGTGTACTTTATTGACTTGCTTAGGTTTTTCAACTGTAATAGTATATATCATGGTTACCCCATATTGAGGTAATGGATCTTGGTAAATACCCATGTTTTGATTGGAAGAGGCAAGAGGGTTATCAATTTGAATTTCCTACCATTCAATCATATCTTGCACTAAGTTCTTGAATTGGAAGCATGATTGGATATCATGACCCTTTTATCTATGATAAACATAGTAGTGATTCTCCTTGTAGGATTTATATTTGGATCGGTTTGGATCTTATGGGTGAATATTAGAGAAGGAGATCGCTTGCGCTTCACACAAGCGATGGAAAATAATCACTAAGGGCTTAGGCAACGACATGTATTGGTGACGTGGAAAATATGGTTGAGCTAGAGGCTAATTTTTTAGTGGTTTATGAGGTGGTTGAGGATGATATTTGGTAGGTGGGGGATGAGCCTAATAATTATGCTATTACGATGGGGTTTGATTAGAGGGCTCAGAGACACTCAAAATGACTTGATTTATTGGAGATGCCTTTTGTTGGGTTTGGTTACCTTTAGCATTTTTTTGGGCCATTCTTTTTTTAGAGCTTGATATATCCTTCTTGGAATTTAATATCCTTGATGAATTTTTCTTGGGCTAGGGCTTCCTCAAAATTTTGATATTGTTGAAGTTGCAATATATGTGAGATTTATTTTGAGCAACATTTGGTGAACATACGAGTGAGCTCCATAATGGGTAAGGTGAAGGGAAATTTTGTGATAACTTCTCTCCATATATTATCATAAAACCATGACTGGTTCATTTTTGAATTGGTGAAGGTTGTACAAGTTAGTCAAGGTAGCCTTATTTTTAATGCTGAATGATAAGCGTTCTAAGAATGCATTAACTAGTTATTCAAAGGTATAAATGCTATGGCATGGTAAATGATTGTACCACTCCAAAGTACCCCTAAAAAATATTATAAGAAACATCCTAAGCATTAGGGAATCATTATCTTGAAGGTGAAAGCAAACATTTACGAAGTTGCTTACATGTTCTTGTGCATCCTCTTCACCTTTGAATTTGTCCAATTTAGGCATCTCAAAATGGGGTGGATATGGAGGTGAGGTAACAGATGGGTGAATGGGTCCATTACTGAATTTTCATAAGATGTGTTGGAAATTTTGAGTATATTGTTGTCATTGATGTCAAAGGATTGATGTCATAGGTTGATGACATTGGTTGTCATTGATGTCAAAGATAGCTTGGCATGGCAAAAATTGATAAAAAGGAAAAGGTTATAATATTTACTTTAAATATTATAAGCCAAAGAGGTTTGGGACAAAGCTCTAAGTGTTTGGTTAAAAGGTTGAAGGCCCTAGTTTAAAGACCATGTAGAAAGCAAGTGACTAAGGCTTAAAAAATAATATTATAATATTTTAATATTATAATATTAAGGACAAAAGTTTGAAGCCAAAGGTTTAAATAATAAAAAGTTTATTATAATATTTTATATTATAATTTAAACCCAAGATGGGTTTTGGTGCCAACATTTTCAAAGGTTTCAAATAAAACCTATAAAGCATCGACGTCAAGAAAGGGGGGTAAAATCCATATAAATATGGATTAAATTTATGCACTATGGTATGGTTCTTAATTGCAATGGTATTCGATTTCCCTGCGTGCACGATTGTGAGAAAAGAAAGGATGAATTTTAATTTTTAAAAAAGGGACACTGGATTATTGAATAAAGTGTGCATCATGGGAGTTTATTCTCAAGCGAGTGGTTGGCCTAGCGGTAGTCTAGGCAGCGCTAAGGTGCAGGGTAGGCAACAGGTCTTGAGGTCGAAACTCGATGGTGATAGTTTTGATGTTTTGCTAGCAAGGAGGATTCATGAAGGGTTTAAAATATAGAACATGCATATTTGGTTTTGTGTGGGTGGTTGGCCTAGCGGCAGCCCAAGCGGTGCTAGCATGCTGGTAGGCAGGAGGTTTCATGGTCGATTCCCACCCATGGTAGTTGTGGTAAGCGAAATATTTTTTATTAGTGACTAAGGTTGAAGTTATTAAGGGCCTAAGTTGTGCTTGATTATTGTGTGCTCTATTGGACTTAGGGAGTTATAAGGGAAATAAATATTTTATTTTTGCCATTGTTTTAGAAGGAAATAAAAGGGGGAAATTGCAATTAATTTTTGAAGTATTATTTTGTGGAGTAATAAGGTGTAATTAGTGGTTAATCAATTTGTGTTTGTTGAAATATTTAAGTGGGAGATAAAAGGTGTATAATGTGCTTTTATTGTTTGTAATACTTGCTTTAATATTGAAGGGCTTGGTTCATGATTTGATGTTTTATTTTGAGAAACCAAGAGAGTTATAGAGCATTGGTTTGGAACATAATTGTGCACACATTTTGAGAAGGTTTTCCAATATATGAAAAG
The DNA here is from genome assembly GCA_028583015.1 of Wollemia nobilis. Taxonomy (NCBI): domain Eukaryota; kingdom Viridiplantae; phylum Streptophyta; class Pinopsida; order Araucariales; family Araucariaceae; genus Wollemia; species Wollemia nobilis. The sequence goes on along the minus strand of JAQPPZ010016710.1, from coordinate 6,083,191 downwards.
GTGTTGTGCTAATCCTTTTGAAGTTGCAAAAGATATTATTTTTGAGATAGGTATTTGAGGGCACATCTTCATCAAGCATTTTGAGGTATGGTGGTTCAACTTTTTATCTAGGTGGTTGTGTTTTGAGAAAGTAATTTTGAGGTGGAGTTAAAAGGGTTGATTGGTATGCATTGTTGGAAATATTTGAGCTAGAATTTGTGAAACAAATTATGTATTATTGATTGATGAAATTGGAAACAATTGTATTAGGGTTTGAGACCTACATGTGCTCTATTGTTGAAAGAAATCTGAAATACTTGTGTTAGGGTTGAGACCAAGTTTGTACATCATTGTGAAACATTTTGTGCAATGGTTTGAAAGATATTGAAAGTAATTGTGAAGTGTTTGAGATCAATCTTGTGAAGGAAATTTGTGCATTAGTGTGGTTGATCCTTGAGAGTAAATTTGCAAGAAAGATAGACCAATTTTGTGAAGCAAAGTTATACACTAGTTTGATTTGATTTGAAAGGGATTTTGCAAGAGGTAGAGATTGGATTAGTTGAATGCAATATTTATGAATGTGAAGAACATATTGGGTTTTTGATAGTGCATATCATTCTCTATATGTTCTAGAGGTTAAAATAATTCTAAGTAGAATATGTTTGAATTGCCTAGTTGAAGAAAGCATTTTTGAAAGAGATATAAGCTTTGTTTGTATGCAAGATTTGGAAATATTTGAGCAAGTTCAGTGAGCAGCATTAAGGTAGATTTGAGCAAGTCTTGTGAGAAGACTTGAAGTAACATTAAGGTAGATTTGAGCAAGTCTTGTGAGAAGACTTGAAGTAACATTGAGGTATATTTGAGCAAGTCTTGTGAGAAGACTTGAAGCAACATTGAGGTAGATTTGAGCAAGTCTTGTGAGAAGACTTGAAGTAGTTTTGAGGTATATTTGAGCAAGTCTTGTGAGAAGACTTGAAGTAGCATTAAGATAGATTTGAGTAAGTCTTGTGAGAAGACTTGGAGTATCTTTGAGGTATATTTGAGAAAGTCTTGTGAAGACTTGAAATAACATTGAGATAGATTTGTGAGTAGATTTAGAGTATATTTGTGCTAGCCTTGTGATGAGGTTTGGTGTAGATTTGAGATAGATTTGAGAGCAAGATTTGGAGTAGACTAGAGTAGAGGGGATAGAGTTCTCCTATGGAGAGAGATCCATAAACTAGAGTAGAGGGGATAGAGTTATCCTATGGAGAGAGATCCATAAACTAGAGTAGAGGGGATAGAGTTCTCCTATGGAGAGAGATCCACAAACTAGAGTAGAGGGGATAGAGTTCTCCTATGGAGAGAGATCCATAAACTAGAGTAGAGGGGATATTGGAAGAGATAAATTTTCATGGAGAAGATCCATAAACTAGTAGAGGGGATAGAGTTATCCTATGGAGAGAGATCCACAAACTAGAGTAGAGGGGATAGAGTTCTCCTGTGGAGAGAGATCCACAAACTAGAGTAGAGGGGATAGAGTTCTCTTATGGAGAGAGATCCACAAACTAGAGCAAAGGGGATAGAGTTCTCCTATGGAGAGATATCCACAAATCAGAGCATTGGGGATTGAGATCTCCTTTGGATAGAGGTCCATAAACATTGTAATAGGGAATTGATTCCCAAGAGATTTGTTGAGAAAATTTAGAAGAAATATTTTCTCCATGGATGTAACCCACATTGGGTGAACCACGTTAAATTTGTGTCTCTCATGTGTGTGATGATTTATGCATTGCTTTGATTACTACTATTGATATTGCAAATTGATAACATTGGATAATATTGTTTGGGAAAGAAAAGTAAAATTTGATCTTATACTGTTCACCCCCCTCTCAGTATAAGCTTGTGTTCTTCAATTGGTATCATAGTGGGTTCCTTCGAAAAAGTCTAATAACTTGAAGGAAGATATTATAGGAACATAGATGGCATCTCAGAGTGGATCTTCATCAAACAAGGCTCCATTGTTTGATGGGAACAATTATGCTTTCTGGAGTATAAGGATGAAGACTTACTTGATGGCACAAGGATATGAGACATGGCAATCTATTGAGGATGGGTTCACACCTACAACTACTCCTCCCATAGATAAGGATGGTAAGCAGTTACATGTGAATAATGCCAAGGCTATGAATGGAATCTTAAGTGGATTACATGAAGTAAAATTTGTGAAAGTTATGCAATGCAAATCAACAAAAGAGATGTGGGACAAATTGAAGCAAACATATGAAGGAGATAACAAGGTCAAGTTGGCAAAACTACAAAACCACAAGAAAAGGTTTGAAGATTTGAATATGGAAGATGAGGAAGATATTTCTAAATACTTACTTCATGTGGATGAGGTTGTTAATACCATGCATGGACTTGGATTTAAAATTGAAGACTCTAGTGTTGCTCAGAAAGTATTAAGATCACTCCCTATAAGGTATGATGCAAAGGTTTCAGCTATAGAAGAGATGAGAGATATTGATAAGTTGACTATGGATGAGTTACATGGAATTCTCACAGCTTATGAGATGAGAATAGAAAAGGATCACAATTCCAAGAAAGAGGTAACTTTCAAAGCTTCAAAGAAGATAAAAGATAAGAAACTAGAATCAAGTGGTGAGTCAAGCAGTAATGAAGAAGCTAACTATGTGAGAAGAAATAAGAAGGACTCAAGAAAGCACAAAGGTATGAAGATTGTGAAATGTTTTAATTGTGGTAATTTTGGTCACTATGCATCTAATTTTCCACAAGTTAAAAGTAATAGTAGTGAAGAGAAACAGGATCATAAGAAAAAGGAAGAAGGAAAATTTAGGCATGAAAAGAAAAATAGGTATGGTCAAGGCAAGCATGAAAAGAAGTTCTTTCAAAGGCACAAGAAGAGTTTCTATGTTAACAAGGCAAGCAATGCTTCAAGTGATAGTGATGAAAGACTCTCATATAGTGAAGAAGAAGAGATTCTATTTTTGGCAATAGAAGAGGAAGAAAATGCTCCTGTTGAAGATAAAGTTGAAAAGTATGAAGATGCTCTTGAAGACCAAGAAGTAGAGAAAGATTCAAAAAATGAAGAGGAAGGCATAATTGATCTAGAAGAAGAACTTATTGTTGCTCTTAGAGAGTTGAAAAGAGTTAGAAAGTAGAATTCAAGACTAAAGGCTCAAGTTCAAGAACATGAGGAAGAAAAAGAAAAGCTTCTACAAGACCTGACAAACTCAAAAGCTAAGGCAAGGAGATTTAAAGAGGTCATGGTTGAAAAGTTAGAGGTAAAAGAGTTAGAATGTGAAATATTAGAACATGAGGTAGTTTCTCTAAGGATGGAAGTGAAAGATTCTAAGGACAAGCTACACAGGTTTGGGAAAAGTTCAAAAACTTTGGATAAAATTATCAATGCACAAAGATCTTCATCTATCAAAATAGGACTTGGTTTTGAAGAAGGACAAGGGAAACAAGAAGAAGGGTCAAGCTCAAGCTCAAAAGAAGAGGAAGTTTTAGAGGAAGAGAGTGAAGAAGAAATTAAGACTTATGCGGATAAGTTGAAGAATAGAAGCTTCACTAAGAAAGGAAACAATGCACAAACAAGAAACATGGATCATCACAGAGAAGGCAAAGAAAGGACTAAGAGAACAGAGGTTTCAAAATAAGATTTTTTCAAAGGGCATTATTTTTCATGTAATCATTTTGGTCACAAGGCTATGCATTGCAGGGTTCATGGAAAAAAGGAGTATGGTTTCACTAAGAGGAACTTCAACTCATTCAAATATGGACATCTCTTTCAAGGGTATTGCTACTCTTGTAATCACTTTGGTCATAAAGTGATCCACTATAGGGTTCATGATAGAAATGATTATGGCTTCACCAAGAGGAACTTCAAGATATTTACACCTTCCAAGAACTACAACATTAAGTGTTACAAGTGCAATAATCTTGGGCATAAGGCCAAGTGGTGTAGAACAGAGTTTCCAGAACTTCCAGAGTCAAGCAAGAATAGGGACACTCAAAAGGATCAAAAGGGTATGGTTACAAAAATGTTGAAAAAGAAGGTTGACAAAGAAAAAGAGCATTGTATGTTGGGAGTAGAGATACTCCCACCCCAAAATTAATCACCTCAAGGAGAGGAGGTGGGGAGGGGGCTGAGCTAAGAGTCTTATATTTAGCCCCAAAGGAGTCCCTTTGCCATTGATGTCAAAGGGGGAGAGATTTGAGTAAGGGGGAGAGCATTCAGTTAGGGGGAGCAATTTCTCAGGGGAGCAGATTTGGAATCTAGTGGTAGGAAAAGGAATTTTTAGAAAGGGTTGCCATCAATGACAAAGGGGGAGATTGTTGGAAATTTTGAGTATATTGTTGTCATTGATGTCAAAGGATTGATGTCATAGGTTGATGACATTGGTTGTCATTGATGTCAAAGATAGCTTGGCATGGCAAAAATATAAGGTTTATAAGTTGGTTAATTATGCAAGGCAAAGTTCATCCCAATGCAAGGAAATTGATAAAAAGAAAAGGTTATAATATTTACTTTAAATATTATAAGCCAAAGAGGTTTGGGACAAAGCTCTAAGTGTTTGGTTAAAAGGTTGAAGACCCTAGTTTAAAGACCATGCAGAAAGCAAGTGACTAAGGCTTAAAAAGAAATAATATTATAATATTAAGGACAAAAGTTTGAAGCCAAAGGTTTAAATAATAAAAAGTTTATTATAATATTTTATATTATAATTTAAACCCAAGATGGGTTTTGGTGCCAACATTTTCAAAGGTTTCAAATAAAACTTATAAAGTACCGACATCAAGAAAGGGGGGTAAAATCCATATAAATATGGATTAAATTTATGCACTATGGTATGGTTCTTAATTGCAATGGTATTCGATTTCCCTATGTGCACGATTGTGAGAAAAGAAAGGATGAATTTTAATTTTTAAAAAAGGGATATTGGATTGTTGAATAAAGTGAGCATCATGGGAGTTTATTCTCAAGTAGGCTGTTGGCCTAGCGGTAGACTAGGCAACTCTAAGGTGCATGGTAGGTAGCAGGTCGTGAGGTCGAAACTTGATGGTGATAGTTTTGATGTTTTGCTAGCAAGGAGGATTCGCGAAGGTTTTAAAACATAGAATATGCATATTTGGTTTTGTGTGGGTGGTTGGCCTAGCAGCAGCCCAAGCGGTGCTAGTGCACTAGCGAGCAGGAGGTTTCATGGTCGATTCCCACCCATGGTAGTTGTGGTAAGTGAAATAATTTTTATTATTAGTGACTAAGGTTGAATTATTAAGGGCCTAAGTTGTGCTTGATTATTGTGCACTCTATTGGACTTAGGGAGTTATAAGGGAAATAAATATTTTATTTTTGCCATTGTTTTAGAAGGAAATAAAAGGGGGAAATTGCAATTAATTTTTGAAGTATTATTTTGTGGAGTAATAAGGTGTAATTAGTGGTAAATCAATTTGTGGTATTGTTGAAATATTTAAGTGGGAGATAAAAGGTGTATAATGTGCTTTTATTGTTTGTAATACTTGCTTTAATATTGAAGGGCTTGGTTCATGATTTGATGTTTTATTTTGAGAAACCAAGAGAGTTATAGAGCATTGGTTTGGAACATAATTGTGCACACATTTTGAGAAGGTTTTCCAATATATGAAAAGGTGTTGTGCTAATCCTTTTGAAGTTGCAAAATATATTATTTTTGAGATAGGTATTTGAGGGCACATCTTCATCAAGCATTTTGAGGTATGGTGGTTCAACTTTTTATCTAGGTGGTTGTGTTTTGAGAAAGTAATTTTGAGGTGGAGTTAAAAGGGTTGATTGGTATGCATTGTTGGAAATATTTGCGTTAGGATTTGTGAAACAAATTGTGCATTATTGTTGAATGAAATTGGAAACAATTGCATTAGGGTTTGAGACCTACATGTGCTCTATTGTTGAAAGAAATCTGAAATACTTGTGTTAGGGTTGAGACCAAGTTTGTACATCATTGTGAAACATTTTGTGCATTGGTTTGAAAGATATTGAAAGTAATTGTGAAGTGTTTGAGATCAATCTTGTGAAGGAAATTTGTGCATTATTGTGTTTGATCCTTGAGAGCAAATTTGCAAGAAAGATAGACCAGTTTTGTGAAGCAAAGTTATACACTAGTTTGATTTGATTTGAAAGGGATTTTGCAAGAGGTAGAGATTGGATTAGTTGAATGCAAGATTTGTGAATGTGAAGAACATATTGGGTTTTTGATAGTGCATATCATTCTCTATATGTTCTAGAGGTTAAAAGAATTCTAAATAGAATATGTTTGAATTGCCTAGTTGAAGAAAGCATTTCTGAAAGAGATATAAGCTTTGTTTGTATGCAATATTTGGAAATATTTGAGCAGGTTTAGTGAGCAACATTAAGGTATATTTGAGCAAGTCTTGTGAGAAGACTTGAAGTAGATTAAGGTAGATTTGAGCAAGTCTTGTGAGAAGACTTGAAGTAAATTTGAGGTAGATTTGAGCAAGTCTTGTGAGAAGACTTGAAGCAAAATTGAGGTAGATTTGAGCAAGTCTTGTGAGAAGACTTGAAGAAGCTTTGAGGTAGATTTGAGAAAGTCTTGTGAGAAGACTTGAAGTAGCTTTGAGAAAGAAATTGAGGATATTTGAGCAAGTCTTGTGAAGACTTGAAATAAAATTGAGATAAATTTGTGAGTAGATTTAGAGCAGATTTGTGCTAGCCTTGTGACGAGGTTTGGTGCAGATTTGAGATAGAGTTGAGAGTAGGCTTTGGAGTAGAAAGTAGAGGGGATAGAGTTATCCTATGGAAGGTTGGAGGACCAAAACTAGAGTAGAGGGATAGAGTTCTTGTGGAGAGAGATCCACAAACTAGAGTAGAGAGGATAGAGTTCTCCTGTGGAGAGAGATCCACAAACCAGAGTAGAGGGGATAGAGTTCTCCTATGGAGAGAGATCCATAAATAGGAGAGGGGATTATTAGAGGGGATAGAGTTCTCCTGTGGAGAGAGATCCATAAACTAGAGTAGAGGGGATAGAGTTCTCCTGTGGAGAGAGATCCATAAACTAGAGTAGAGGGGATAGAGTTCTCCTATGGAGAGAGATCCACAAACTAGAGCAAAGGGATAGAGTTCTCCTGTGGAGAGAGATCCACAAATCAGAGCATTGGGGATTGAGATCTCCTTTGGACAGAGGTCCATAAACATTGTAATAGGGAATTGATTCCTAAGAGATTTGTTGAGAAAATTTAGAAGAAATATTTTCTCCGTGGACGTAACCCACATTGGGTGAACCACGTTAAATTTGTGTCTCTCATGTGTGTGATGATTTGTGCATTGCTTTGATTACTTCTATTGATATTGCAAATTGATAACATTGGATAATATTGTTTGGGAAAGAAAAGTAAAAGTTGATCTTATACTGTTCACCCCTCCCTCTCAGTATAAGCTTGTGTTCTTCAAGGTGGGTTTTTGATAACCCATGCTAGAAGCCTATTTCTCCAAGGAGTTGATGAGATTGGCCAGTAATTGATAGGATTCTAGCAAAATTATGTTGGTTGCTCATATTTGTTTTTGATGGGTGGAAGTGGAATATTTTGACGTTGATGAGGGGGAAATGGAATATTTTTATGTTGATGAGGTGGTGGATGTGTGTTATAAACAAAAAATTCACCATAAGGGAAATCAAGATATGTATTTATTTGGTCTTTGTACTTTGGTTGAAGTTCTTCATAGGATTCATACTCTTGCTAATAGGGGAGTGGTTGATGTTCGAGCAGAAGTGGTTCTTGGTAATGAGTGGGGAATAGCCTATGGTATTGGAGGTGAGATGGATGTGGGTGCACACATATTGAAATATTTATATTTGGGTAAGGTGGAATATTGTGGTGTTTCATTGGGCACTCTTGATGATATTGGATTTGTTGAATCTTATGCTTAGACATGGGTGGAACTTAGTGGATTGTTTATTGTAAAAGTTTTTGATGACTAGGGATTGTCTTGCCTACCTAATGAAAGTGATTGGTCTAGTCAATTGTATGAGGGTTATCCATGTGCATACCAATGATGTGGATAGGTGAGAATTGTGCACCAGCCCGAAAAGGGTTGACAATTTATTTTTTAAGACCATGCAAGGTCACATTAACTTGATATTGGGGGTGAATGATTGGTTTCACATAGGTAGGTGGTGCAAAAGTATAACAAAATTGAATAAATCATTTATCATAAGAGGTGGAGGTATGATTAGGATCAAAATACATCAATGCATGAGCAAATGTGAAAGGTTTGTTAAGATTTTGGCTAGTGTACATATCCACATAATAATATTCATGGTTCAACCGTGGGTTCTCAATTATGATAGCTTGAGCATCCCTATTTTGGTGTGGAGTTTACACTCATTCTACATGCAATGAATATGTAGGATGAGATGGAATACGATTGCATGGTAGCAACCTCCTAGGTTATCCAGTGTGGAAGTAAGTATCCTTATAGAGGGCACGTAAGGTGGCATGGTCCAAATAGTCCATATCATGATTGACATCAGGGGATGTGGGTGGCTTAAGAATAGTGATGCCTAGCACATTGGGGTTAGTGGAATGGTATATGATATTAAAATCATTAGGACATGTTTCCCCTCAGGTGGACCAAGGTCTTGGTGAGAGGGCACAATAGGCAAGCTAACTTGTTGATCTGGTTGGAAATGATCCATGAATCTTTGTGGTGGATTGGGAGTATTTTTTTGTGTTTGAGCTTGGTTATGTGTTAAGACCATAAGATAGGTTAATGGAGTGCACTTTCTAAACTATACAAATAAACCAAGCAAAGCAACCAAGAAATATGGTTTTAATATTAACATTGTTGTTCTTTGTGGAATATTTTCTCTTATTTTTATTTAATTTTATGTTTTTGATGTGTTGTTAGAAATATTATTCCTAAAATGACTAGGCAGATGGAATAGATGCTATAGAAAAGGGTAGTTGGCACATAACCCCTATCGAAGAATGTGACATAAATGGTCAAGATAGCTTCCTATGATGATAGATAGATGATAGGTATCCTTACAGGAATAATAAAATACACCCCTAAGAAGGGGTCATGTTGTCTAAATATTGCTACTTGCCCAGCTAGGCTTTCGCTTCATCCTTGGATATCTTGGATAAGAATGATATCTATGTTCCACTAGTTTTTAAGCCTCGTGGTTAAAGGAAATTTAAACCTAACCCACTCTGGGATGTACCCAAGAGTATAAGGCTTCTTGATGATGAAGTTCAAAAAACCACTTGTGGGGGTTACTATGGATTTTAGGGGGCCAATCCGTAGTGGGAGATGAAAGCCCACGTTGCACGATTGCTATCAATAGTTGGTGATGAAATCTAGCCTACTAATGTTTAAATGTAGCGTGAGTATGTGATTCAATTTTATTGCAAGAATTAAAACAAGGATCACACAATGACCTAAATGATTATCCTCAAATGCAATATTCTTCTTAAATAACTATCTATATTTTAACAAGCAATAATGTAGATAAAACCAAATAGCATATTCCTGCAAGCTACCAGTATGGCGAAGCGTGTGAAGTTTATGCCATGCCAGCCAGTCCACATTCTTGGGTCTGAACTAGGCACGCAAGGCTTCCTTGAAATATTGCCAGCTCTCTGGCTTCTTTCCTTTGCCTACCGTAGTGTCCGTAATAGTGTTCCATCATCACATATTTGTGACCCCATCGAGGTACCTCATCACCGTTTGAACCTCCTCGTAATCTGACATCTTGCCCAGCAGTGACAGGTACTCTTCTATGTCCTAGCAAATGTTTTCCAGCACTCTATCATCGTGGGTTTTGTCGTATGACATTGGTTCCTTCAGCTTCGGGGCTTTCGCCTGATGGGACCCTTTGACAAAAGTAGCGGCATGGCCAGAGTCCATGTTCTAGCTCATCAAATCTGCCATGGCCATGCAGAGCAAGATGGCCTCTTGATTCATCACCTCCTAAATCTGTAGGCTCTCCTCGAGATGCAACTATAGCTCCACAACCTTGGAGTCATTCATTTCTCACCACTCAATCATTTATTTCCACCACGCATCGAACCCCAACACAGATTCATCCACGACACCTTTCCAGTCGGTCACCATCGACTCTAATGCCAGGACGCTCGAGTGTAGCTCGTCGTAGTGAAGTGCTATGCATGCCTCAAGCTCCTCAGTGGTGCAAACCTGTGACACCTTCTTCAAATTCTCATCGCCCTTAGATGACCTCGTCAAAGTATTCACTACAGGTGCATCCACCATGGTGATTGTAAAAGGTGTATCACCACTCACACGTCTTTCGCTTTATAATGCAACACACTGGCCAAAGATTCCAGCTTTGATACCATCTGTCGAGGGGCTAGCTAGCATGGAACGACTGGTAGCATGAGGAGAGTTTGTTGAAATGGTCTAGCAAGATTGCAAATTACTAGAAGTGGCAAGCTTCCAAGGAGTCCTTGATCCCTTAGTTCTTTTGGGTTGCCCGACTGAGTTGGTGGCAGTCAGGCCATGGCAACAAGGGCATTGTTGAACTCAGGAGGGGAGGATATGGTAGGGGCATTAGTTAGATTGCTCCTACCATGAATGTGGGCATTTCATGGGTCTCAATGCCGTAATGGCCTATCCAAGGGAGTGACCATTGTGCCATGGGGGACTTGGTCATTTGAAGCATTTGGGCATCTCGACGAAAGGCGGGTGTCTCGGGCAGTTGGCGATGCGATAACAACATGGAACCCTGAGATGGCATGTTTGAAGCAAACGTTCCTTGCATGTTGAACAAGCTATGTGCCATACACAGATGGGCAACTGCCATGTTGTGTGGCGGCTTGCTTCCAAGTAGGCTGGCAAGTACCTTGCCAGCCTGGCTCCTCGGTAACGCAGCGAGGGGTGTTCTTTTGGGCGGATGGCAAAGGCAAAAGATGTACAGTGTCTTAATGGCTACAATGTCTCGATAGATGGCAAAATTGGCTGGAAATGGGTGGGAAGGGTAGTTAATGTAGTTTCCATTGGATTTCCAGGGCAACATGGTCACGTACAAGTTTACCATGCTATAGTTAATGCAGGTATGTGGCTGTTGGTCATTTGGCGGGTAACCGTTGTAAAGCTTGGGCGCACGTGTTGTAAGTGGTCTTCTTGACCACATACTATATAATATGGCCATTGTGCCTATTGTAAGGGGGTTTGAGAATTGTTGGACGATATTTTATCATCGTCGCTTATTGTATGTCAGAGGTTGCAGCCTTATGTAACTATTTTACATGATAATACAATGGAACCTTTTCGCCATGGCTGTGTTATGCGTTGAATGCTTTGCTTTGCGTTGTGCTGTGTTTGCTTGGTAAACAAATGGCAAGTTTAGATGCTGTCCCTCATGATTAAACCTCATGTGTTCTTCCCTCGCTAAGACTAAGCCATGGCGCTTGGCAACATGCTGTGCGATTGAAGTCGATCCGAATGAAGAGAAGGCATAGTCCCCGTGCTGCAAGGGTTTCATGGCATGTTTGGGGTGCCACGGGTGGCTAAGGCATTCCACACTGGCTAGCTCCTTGACATATGGTATCAGAGCTGGCTTCTTCGACCAGCGTGTTGTGGTCTAAAGCAGAAGATGCATGAGTGGTGATGCGCATTTTCCAATCGCCATGGCAGACGCACCTATAGCGAATCCTTCTATGGGGCCATCTAAGGGTGACAAGAAGTTGAAGAAGGCATCGCAGGTCCACACCATTGAGGATCTTGAGGCACACATAGCACTTCATTACGACGATCTGCACTCGAGCATCCTAGCATTGGAGTTGGTGGTGACCGATTGGAAAGGTGTCATGGATGAATCTATGTTGGGGTTCGACGCGTGGCGGAAAGAAATGATCGAGTGGCAAGAAATGAATGACTCCAAGGTCATGGAGCTGTAGCTGCATCTCAAGGAGAGCCTACAAAATTAGGAGGTGATGAAGTAAGAGGCCATCTTGCTTCGCGTGGCTGTGGCAACTTCAGTGAGCCAAAACATGGAGTCTGGCCAGGCTGTTGCTTCTGTCAAAGGGTCTTATCAAGTGAAAGCCCTGAAGCTGAAGGAACCAACGTCATACAATGAATCCCATGATGACAGAGTGTTGGAGAACTTCTATTGGGATGTAGAAGAGTACTTGTCACTGCTGGGCAAGATGCCAAATGATGAGGAGGTTCGGACGACGATGAGGTACCTCGATGGGGTTGCAAAGACATGGTGGCAGAACACTATCACGGATGTTGTGGCAAGAAAAGGAAAGAAGCCAAAGAGTTGGCAAGAGTTCAAGGAAGCCTTGTGCACCCAGTTCAGACCTGAGAATGCAGACTGGCTGGCATGCCATAAACTTCGCACGCTTCGCCATACTGGCAGCCTACAGGAATATGTGAAGGCCTTCCAAGAGCTGATGGTGGACATCTCAGACATGGCAGAGAAAGACCATCTGTTTAACTTCGAATTCAGCCTCCAACCGTGGGCTCAGGTTGATCTGAGGCAGCACAAGCCAAAATACATTGCCACAACAGTTTCCACGGTGGAATCTTTCCTCGAGGTTTGTTGTAGCCTCAGTTACAAATAGGAGACCATTGCGACTAGATATGTTCACAGTTTGAAAATTTTAACACTACAAAGAATGAATGCAAATATATATTTTTTTCTTTATTTATTTTTTCTATTTTATCTTCAAGAACCTAAAAAATGAAAAAATATATAAAAATAAAAGAATCCTAACCATGATAGCCTATGCAAAATTCATTGTTGAAGGAATTATCTCGGTTAGAGATGTTTTCAAAACTGAAATTATCTCAGGCATAGATGGTGACCCCTACAACCTGCAATCACAAGAATAAATAAATATTACTCAATATTACAAATATAACAAACAACAATATGTTGAAAAAAGGGGACTAGATCTCATTGTGATTTCCATTTGAAGGATGAAAATTTGCAACATACAATGAACAAAAATGCTAAAGCAATAAAAAGTAGATTATATATATATATATATATATTTATATATATATATATATATATATATATATATATATTATTTTCAGCACAACTTGGCATTACAAGAGAATCCTCTTGAGAGGATTTTACAAATGATACAAATATTAGAAAGGGGTATGATTCTCCTTTTCTCAACAAAGAATATCTCTTGGTGCAATCTATATCTTTCCATGCCAACATGCCATTTAGGGAGCAGGTTTTCTTATGACCATCGTGTAGGATCGGATATGAAGTCTTTCATTGCCTTCAAGTTCTATCACCTGCACACAAAGGAAACAACAATGAATCAATAGCATATGCATGATCCATTGAAGTTTGATCCATATCATATATGGAAATGTATAAAAAATACATAAAACAACTAAATGCATGGATTATCAAATATCTAAGCTAAAATACAAATTAAAACTTATCACCTAATCGATCGACTGTGACCATCTTAGGTCAAGATGATTTCAGTCTAAAGACCATATCGGGACGAGATAATCACTATCGCAGGTCTATACCTCAATGTAAGGTCTAGGTAGAGTTTAGGGTAAAGCATGAGGGTTTGATGATCGATTACATGTAGAAGGGTGATGAGATGGGTGTCTAAGACTAATGATATAGCAAGGAAGGCTTATGCAAGAGAAATGGTAGGTTTGATTTCAAATCATAGGTGGCAATCTGGTAATATTTTTATTTGTAGTCATAGGGCCTAGTGGATTCTTGACAACACTACATCACATGAAATTCATTTGTTTTCTCTCTCTTTTGCAAAGAAGGGAAACACCAATTTATAAGTGTATTGGTGGGAGGAATGTGAGGTAAAGGAGACAATTTGAGGTAGCTTGATTTACTAGTGGTAGGTGATTGTAGGTGATTGTTGCTTGCAATTTTACTACAAGCAGGTGATTAATATCTATGCAAAGTTAGGCACGATATTTTGACCTGCACACGAGGGCTGACAGGCAATTTATCTGCCTTTAATTTTGATTCTGATTTTTTTGTAGGATCACCTCAGGTCGAGACGGTGGAAAACGCATGACCATCTTGGGTCGAGATGATTGTGCCAAGGTGAATATTTTTGTAGACGTTTGTGTTAGGATTAAAAAATAAAACATAAACAATAAAAAAAATGCAAAAATAAACTACATAAGAATAAAGCAATACTCAAGACATAAATTTATGTGGTTCACCCAATGTGGGCTACTTCCACGGAGAAAATAACCAAGATTTATTATTCCATCCAATAAATCTCGAAGGGATACAACCTACAACAAATCCATTGTACTTCCTCTTCAATCTCACAATTACAATCTCTCTTCCTTCTCACATCTCCAATGTCGTACAACATCCTCTTATAAAACGAGGGTTACAATTTTAGAGCAAATCATTAAGACCCCAAAATTAAAAAAAAATTACTATTTTCAACAAATTATCTTTTCTATCAAAATTTACCATTTTTAGTAATTACTATTTTTAGAAAATTATTTTTCATCAAAAAAATTCCGTTTTGAATAATTACTATTTCGGCAAATTATTTTTTGTCAAAAAATAATTTTTTCAGTAATTTCTATTTTCGAAAAAATATTTTTCGTCAATTTTTTTTCGAAAATAGTAATTCACAAAAAAACTCGGATTGACATGCAATTTGACACACAATTACATAATGCCCATATCATTTTATAGAGTGGGTCCAAACGTGGCTAAAAAAGGGCCTCCAAATTAGAATCAGGCTCCAAAACCAACATTCTCCCACTTGGAGTCTGATCACAGTAACTCCACCGCTACTGCACCTACTGGACTATGTTTCAACTTTGGACCTGGAAATTTTCTCACCTTTTATCATCATGTTTGAAGACCAATTGAAACTAAGAAAGAACTTAGTTTTTCCTTGGTTACTATCTTTGTGAACATATTTATAGGATTCTAGCTAGTGTGTATCTTCTCTAGTTTTAATTGTTCATATTCCAACATCGAGTATATGAAATGGTACTTGGTCTGTATATGTTTAGTCCTAGAATGGAAGGCTGAATTATTTGTAAGATGAATGAAACTTTGATTGTTACTATATAATATGTTATTATCCTACTTCTTTCCCAACTCCTCCATAAAAATTTATAACCAAATCATCTCTTTACTCTATAATAGCAACATACTCTGCTTCCATTGTTGAAAGTGCAACAACCTTCTATAATTTTGAAATCCAACTTACTGTAGTTCCACCTACAGTAAAAACATACCTTGTAGTACTCCTTCTATTTTCTATATCACCCGCCATATCTGAATCAACATATTCCTGTAAAGTAGTGTTAGAACCTCCAAAGCACAATACCTAAGTGATAGTACCTCTCAAATACTTGAGAATCCACTTCATTGCCTCCCAATATTGTTTTCTTGGATTGTTCATAAACCTGATCACAACTCCCACTATATGTGAAATATTTAGCCTTGTGCACACCATCACATACATCAAACTGCCAACTATTGATGAATAAGGAATCTTAGACATATAATCAATCTCCTCTTGTGTCCTGGGACACATCTCTTTGGTCAGTTTGAAATGATTGGCCAAAGGTGTACTAACAGGTTTTGCATACTTCATATTAAATATTTCCAACACCTTTTTAATGTACTTACCCTGAGATAATGTTAATTTATGATTTTTCTTGTCTCTTATTATTCTCATACCAAGGATTTGCTTTTCAACATCTAAATCCTTCATTGCAAATAAATCTACCAATTTTCTTTTGAGTACAATTATATCTTATGTGTTAGACCTTGCAATAAGCATATCATCTACATACAATAGTAGGATAATATCGTTACCATTATCCAATCTCTTAAAATAAATAAAGTGGTCAGAATAACATCTACTATAACCTTGTTCTAACATAAACTTGTCAGATTTCATATACCATTACCTTGAAGCTTGCTTCAGTCCATACAAGCTCTTTTTCAACCTACATACGATTTCCTCCTTCTATTTGACCTCATACCCTTGTGGTTGCTGCATATAAATATCTTTCTCCAAATCCCCTTGGATAAAAGTTGTTTTTACATCTAATTATTCAAGATGCAAATCTTGTACAATCACTAGGCTTAAAACAGTTCTAATTGAAGTTACTTTAACAACAGGAGAAATTTTTATATCAAAATCAATACCTTTATTTTGTGCAAACCCCTTTACAACGAGTCTAGCCTTATACCTATTTTTACCTCCATATTCTTCTTTCACCATGTAAACCCATTTATTTTACAATGCTCTTTTTCTTGCAGGCAACCAAACTAGATCCCAAGTTTGATTGTGTACCAAGGAGTCCATCTCCTCTTTCATGCCTTGCTCCCACTTCTTTCTGGTTTCTACCTGCATCGCTTCTTCATATTTTTTTGGTTCACTAGAGTCTGACAATAATACATAATATAATGAATGAGAGTAACGAACATGGAGTCTACTTATCCTGGTACATTTTCTAATAACACTTGCAAGAGTTTGAGGTGTTTTTTGCTACTGTTGTTGATTTTATAGCACCTTTGGAGTTTCAATTTCATCAAGCACTGTGTATTATGTGTTTACCTTTTCTTGTTTCTTTTTCTACAACTGGTCTTTATAAATTACTTTCTCATTGAATACCACATCTCTACTCCTAATAATTTTGTGATTTTCATAATCCCAAAAATGATAACCAAAATCATTAACTCCATATCCAATGAAAGTGCACTTCTTGGATTTTACCTCAAGTTTAGTTCTATTTTCTTTATTAATATGCATGAATGCTTCACAACTGAAAGTCTTAACAATTGAGTAGTTAATAGGCTTACCTGTCCTTACCTCTTCTAGAATCCCACCATCTAGGGAACTTGAAGACCCTATGTTTATTAAATAAACAATAGTATCCACAACATTTGCCCAAAATTGTAAATATAATCTTGCATGTAATATCATACACCTAACATGTTCTGTGATAGTCCTATTCATCCTTTCTGGTAGACCATTTTCTTGTGGAGTTCCTAGAATCGTCTTCACTCTACGAATCCCATGGTATGAATAGAAGTTGTCAAAATATTTGTTGTAGTACTCACCTCCATTAGCTGATCTAAGACACTTCAACTTATTTCTTATCTCATTCTCAACCAAAGCTTTCCTTTTCTTAAATGTATCAAAGATATCCAATTTCTTTCGAATATAATAAACCCAAGTTTTTCTAGTTGCATCATCAATAAACGTAACATAATATGCACAAGCTCTAGCTTTTCACTCTTCTTTTCTTTTTCAACTTTGAGGAATATAACTCTTTTCTATTTTCCATAAATGCAGTGCTCACAAAAGTCCAAATCAACCTACTTCAAACCTGGCATTAAATTCCTTAAGTGAGAATCTGCATCCCCTTCTCACTCATGTGCCCAAGCCTATGAAGCCAAAAAACTATATATGCTCCTATAAAAGCTAAAGAACTAGAAATATCAGTATTACCAGTACATACAATGTACCTTCTTTCTTTCCTTTTGCTAATAACAATGATCCATTAGTAACCTTCTATGAATTTGCTAAGAATGTAACTGTACATCCTTCACTATCCAACTGCCTTGTGGAAATTATATTTCTTCTCAAATCAGGAATATGCCTTACCTCTTTCATCAACCATTGGTTTATATTCGATAATTTTATCTGTATATTACCCTTTCTAATGATTTTACATGGTCTATCATCACCCAAATATATGTGTCCAAAATCACCTTGAACATAATCTAGAAAATATTTTCTATGGGGTGTGGCATGATATGAAGCCCCTGAGTCTAGCACCCAACAATCATTAATATTATCTATCAAAAGGATTAAAGAATCTTGTAATACATCACCTACTACATTTGCTTCCTGATTACCTTGTTTTTCTTCTTCCTATTTTAATTTTTAAGTCCTATAGTCTCTTTTTAGGTGTCCTTTCTTCCCGTAATGCCATCATTCAAACTACTTCCCTTTGGATTTGGATCTACCTTTCTTTGATAATTCCATGTTTTCTTGGACTCTTTCCTCTCTCCTTTTGTCTTCCCCTCTTTTCCACAATCAATGCATTACATGATGTCTCAGCTATAATTTTTCTTCGCATTTCCTTGCTAAGGATAACACCAATAGCATCATCAAATTTTAAAGTATTTGTACCAAAAACAAAATTACTCACTGCCATGACCAAGAAATTCTAACTTTTTGGCAATGTGCATAAGATCAAAATAGCCCTAAACTCATCATCAAAATTTACTCCAATAGAATTTAACTGATTGGTAACCGTATTAAACTCATTTAAGTGATCAGCAACAGACCCACCTTCTAACATCTGCATATTAAATAAAATATTCATAAGAAATACCTTGTTTGAAGCTGAGGGTTTTTCATACAATTTAGCCAACACATTCATTAAAACCTCAATTATATTTTCCTTTGAAATATTGAAGGTCATCAACACTTCCAGGCACAACCGTATTGTTCCTAATGCCTTTCTGTCAAAAAATTTCCATTCTTTGTCTGATAACTCTACTGGATTCTTTGATATTTTTCCTCATGGTAGGTAAATATCCTTCTGATAAAGATAGTTCTCCATTTGCATTTGTAGATACTAAAATCATGTCAATCTGATTAGATTACCAAGAATTGGTCTAATTGACACAATATGGCCCCCTTGGGCAACCCTCAATGGTTATATAGTGGTTCTAACCGCTTTTGGGAAGTTTTGGGGCATGTAGGCATGGCCATCCCACCCAGGTATGGCCATGGTATTTAACCCCCAAAAAGTCAAATTTTGGATAAATAGCACCCAAAAACTACCATTTATCCCACCTATTCAAGAATGTAGACCTAAGGGCACATAAAACTTATGACATGCTGCAAAACGGAGGCCATAAAGGGAGATTCCTTCCCCTTCCAATGCATGCCAATTTTTGGACAAATGGCACCTCTTGCCTTGCATGTCCATTTGGCCATAGACCCCCTTGGGATATAAATTGGATCCATTTTACACCCAATTTATAGAGAGGAGTTTTGTGACATTGCAATGAAGTGCTACCAAGATTCCCCCTCAACCTTTTATGCTTTTTCCCTCAAAATCTCTACCTAGCAAAGGAGGTTCTTCCATTAGATATTCTTCTATTGTTTCTTCAGTCATCATACTTACACGGTCAGTTTCACCAATATTTTCTACATGAAATGTTGATGGTTTCTCATTAAAAATCTTGACCCTTCTCCCTTTGAAAGATATCTCCAAATGAGAATAATCTAAGGATAAGTATCCTTCTATCTTTGCTGTGAACTCTCTGGATAGACACATACCAAAATAGGGCTCCAAGTCTACGACTACTACCTCTTGTATGACTGTCATCTGAGGCATTTTATGCAGCTATATGGGAATATCCTTTATCACTCCTACAATTTTTACTGGAGTACCATATAACTGTAGGATGCCTGCGCTGCTCCTAGTTTACTCCATTCCCATAATATCACATACTACTTTGGGTATCATAGTGGTAGCAGCGCCTGAATCTATCATGCAGTTGTGGACAACCCATCCTTCCATTTTAAGGGACAAATAAAAGGGTGGTAGAATGTTCTTACCAGTGGTAGACGTCAAGTTCGTTAGAAACATTTTTGAAGACGATGCAGTCCCACCTCCATTTTTTATTATTCTTAGGAATTCCTGTAGGAGATTGATTTGACTTGGGATTTGAAGAGCATCATACATACTTGACTTAGAAGGAGTCTTTTTCATTTCCTCTACTATATTGAATGTAGGTGAATCAACTATCCTTTCTCTTTATTTGGCAAAAGTTTCATATTTATTTTTGTATCCCTGGGTAGCTTCAGTTCTTTGACCTTTTGTTAGCGAGGGGAAACTCAACCTTTCCCTATCCTGTTCTTGGGATTCATTTTCCTCCTGAGGAATAAATTCTTTATGTGTTTCTTGCCCTTGAATTTTGGCTAGAAACTGATATTTTCTTTCCTGAGGGAGACTTCCCTTAGGAGTTTCTTTGGGAACTTCCTTGGAAGCAAGGGAAACATTCAATGGCTGAAGCTCTTTAGGGTATACTTGCAGTGGTTTCTTACCTGATCTTGTCAAAACTGAAACCTGTTCTACTGTAGGCATCATGAAGTTGTGGTCCTTATCTCTAATTATATTTACATTGCCTTTCATTTTTTATTTACCCTTTTCAACTGCTATACTTTGTACATAATGTTGGTGTATCATACACGAACTTTCCCCATGTGGATCGTTACATGTAGTACACCAAAAGTTAGAATCAGTGGGAGGCTACTCAGCATCCACTGTCTCATTTGTATATACCATGCTCGGTATCTCTTATCACCTATTGCTTGATTGTGTTGCATCTCTCGTTACCTGAGGGAACCTCCTTGGAAGAAAATTCCTTTCAGCCTCTCTCTTTTTCATGGATGCCATTTCATTTGACAATGTATTCATTGTATCAATTATGGTCGTGTATTGATCACTGGGGGGAGCTGATGCAAGGGGTATAGTTTGTAATGCAAGGAATGTAGGAGGTGCGGCTATAGCTGGGAGGGCCTGCGTTGATGGGAGTACAAGCAGTTTAGAAATTGATGCTTGGGAAAGCTCTGGTAAAATTGGCAATAGAATTTTTGATGGATATCTTTTTGTAGCGATGAGATCAGCTTCACCCTTTGCTGCCTCTAGATAGATCCCAAGAAAAGTGGTTACACTGGATTTCCTTATTATCATACTAAGATCTAAATCAAAAGCCCTTAAATAATAGCATATAGCTTGCTCTTCCATGGGTTTTAGGCCTTGCGGTACTCTATCACGAGTTCTGGTAAATATGATGTTGAAATCTTGGATTTCTTCTTGTGGATGCCTCTCAATGATAGTGAATTGATTCAACAATGTGAAAGGATCCGCATGTATATTAAATTCCTTAACCAGATGGTCGGCAAGTACTACCCAATAAGTAATGGATCCAGCGGGAAGTGCTCTGTACCAATAGAGCATATTTCCTTTCAAATATATAATCAACAATCTGACCATTACATCTTCCTGAGTGATGTTGTAAATAGATGCTAGCGATGATACATCTAAACAGTGCTCATATGTTGTTTTGCCTATTCTGTCAAAGGTCGGTAATGCTTTTAGTGCAGCTTATGGAATTTGGTGGTGTGTTCCCAAGTTCAAAGGGCCAGTTTGATTCCACACAAGATGCACTGGGGTAGGGGCAGCTGCCATGATTACTAAAGGAGTTACAACTTCTATGGGATTGCTTGCAGATTCTCCTACAATGGGTGTTAAAGAGGTGCTAATGGTGCCGGGTGGATTTGATCGTGCGACTAGCACAGGGTGTGCTTTTTGGCTTTCGAGATGTAGTTCAAAGAACTCGATAGGTTCTTCAGAGTTTCTAGCTCAGGATATGGTTATCATATGGCTATATAACTAGAAGGTTTTTAGACAAGGTATTTCTTTTATGGTCTAAATTGCAACGGAGTCGCCAGGAGGTTTTTCTTGAGATTTTTAAACAAAAAGGATCTTAAGGTAAAACACCAAAACTTATACAATACTATGGGATTGCTGGTCCCATCGGGCATGCCAAAAACTATTGGAACAAAATCTGCCTTCGGTTAATAGTGTTGCACCTTAGACTTTACCAACATTGAATAGACAGATCTTGCTTGAGATCATCTGTCTAGTCTCTAGAGAAGGCTGGTTCCTTTGAGTTTTTTAGAGAAAAGGGTAACAAGAGATAAGGGAAATATAGCCTAAGCTAGAAACTTTTCTCATGGTATAGATTGGACAACAACAAACATTGATGATGCAGATTACTACTTTCAGAGTTTTCTTTATATCTTCTTTATAGAAAACACAAATTCTTGAGTGTGACTTTTAGATGTTCGTCTAAAAGCATGTAAATATATTTTAATGTTCAACTCTAGAAACAAGATTTATACGTGCACAGTCCAGATTTTAGAACAGATACATTATAAAACTTAGAATGAATAAAAGTTAAAACACCAGATACATACACTTGCACACAAAAGTTTCGAAAGCCAGAAGAAGAAATATTTTATTTCTTCTAATCCAGTACATGTACATCAAGCTTGTAAACTTTCAAGATCCGACCCTTTTTTTGGATTCGTTCACCCCTATATATACCCTAAAAGAGTATATTTTTCTAAGTACATCTTACTATTTTACAAGCAATCATCTGTAGTTTCTAATAATACACAACAAGTCTTCTATGAATTAGATATCTTCTCTGTAGATTAGATTCTAGATGAGCATGTCACATTTTTAATCATCTAGCAAGCCTGCTCTATCCTGTATTTTTAATAATCATGTCAGAAATCACTTCTTGGTGTCAGTGCATGCCTTTGATTGCCAAAAATACATTTTATTCCTTTACAGCTGGTGCGTCACGAAATCACAACATTATTTCCTTGCTTTGCTCTTTTTGCCGCCTCTAGCCGTGAAAATGAGACATGTTGCAAAATAGCGACATTCATCTCTTACTTTGCTCTTCTTCCACTTCCAGCCACAAAAATGAGACATGTCACGAAATCACAACGTCTTTATGTCTTTTCCTTCATTTCTTCTGGGCGGTCATGAAAATGCGACATGTCATGAAATCACGACATTCTTTCCTTGCTTTGCTCTTTTGCTGCCTCCAATCATGAAAATGAGACATGTCACGAAATTGTGACATTCGTCTCTTACTTTGCTCTTCTGCCGCTCCTAGCCGTGAAAATGTGACATGTCACGATATCATGACACTTTTTCCTTCTTGCTCCCTTTTTTTGCTCTAAGCCGTGAAAATACATGTCACGATATCGCGACACTTTTGCCTCCTTGCTCCCTTTTGTTGCTCTTAGCCATGAAAATACATGTCATGATATCGCAACACTTTTGCCTCCTTGCTCCCTTTTGTTGCTCTTAGCCGCAAAAATACAACATGTCACGATATCGCGACACTTTTGCCTCCTTGCTCCCTTTTGTTGCTCTTAGCCGTGAAAATACAACATGTCACGATATCGCAACACTTTTACCTCCTTGCTCCCTTTTGTTGCTCTTAGCCACGAAAATACATGTCATGATATCGCGAAACTTTTGCCTCCTTGCTTCCTTTTGCTACTTTTAGCCACGAAAATACAATATGTCGCGATATCATGACACTTTTTCCTCCTTGCTCTTTCTCTTCGCTTTGGACCGTGAAAATGCAACATGTCTTGATATCGCGACACTTTTTCCTCCTTGCTCTTTCTCTTCGCTTTGGACCGTGAAAATGCAACATGTCGCGATATCGTGACACTTTTTCCTCCTTGCTCTTTCTCTTCACTTTGGACCACGAAAATGCAACATGTCGCGATATCGCGACACTTTTTCCTCCTTGCTTTTTCTCTTTGCTTTGGACCGCAAAAATGCAACATGTCGCAATATCATGACACTTTTTCCTCCTTGCTCTTTCTCTTTGCTTTGGACCGCGAAAATGCAACATGTCGTGATATCATGACGTTTTTTTCTTCATGCGGTGTTTTGCTTTTTCTTTGATATTTATCATATGGGCCACTTCGGTCTTCTTGGAAAATATGCAAAAAGGTGCATCAGCTGTTTTTCTGTAGCTAGTCACTTTTTGAATAACATTTCCCTTGTTTGCTTGAAAGGTATAAAGATAGATTTCCCTTTTCCATAATTGCAAAAACAACAAAAAAAAGAAGAAAGAAATAAAAAGGTACTAAGTAGAAATTTATTTCTATGGCTTGCTTACTTGTAGCCTACCTAATCGGTAGGTTATCATTTAGGATATGCATTTTGTAGGTTTACTTTTTATATAACATTTTAGAAAGTAAAACGTTATTTTTACATTTGGTTAAATCTCATTGAGTGCTCTATTATTTAATTCCTTTAAAGCATAAAAGGAACCACACATACTTGCACATATCACAATAACATTGGTAAGGTTGGATTTCATCACCAATATCCAATTCAAACTGGAGACGTTGGATTTCGCCTCCTTCCACTGGCTTGCCCCCTTGACACCTTAGATAGAATATGACACTCTCTTAATATGGAATAGATCACTAGTATTCAAATTACCTCCCACTATTGGAAACACTTGTCATTTCAGAGTGGAAGAGCTAGGTGAACCCTCCACACATTGTGGGTTTTAAGCGGTGTACCTTAGACTCTTTTGAGAACCTCATGTTTGGCACTAGTGTTCCTAGTCACCACCTTGGTTGAGTTCCCTCATTCTAAGTCCAAAACACAAACAAGATAGCAAGAGAAACAAAAAATCTAAACACACAAAACAACTTTAGGATTTACATCTAAAACTTAAATGAGATACTCACATTGTTTGCTTGTGTGATTCTTTGATCATTTGATTGTGTGTTTCTAATATTTAAAAGAGATAATCATATACATCTAATCCTCAAAAGAGATAATCATATTGTCTACTTTGTGTGTTTCTTTATTGTTTGGGATATCAACATAAGATCCTTGATCTGGGACCAAACCCTAATTTTTCAAAAAAATATGTAAATTGCTACTTTTTTATTCTGCATCCAACAGATCAAAAATCGTGCAAATCAGATCTATATCGAAAAAGTTATGTTGATTTTATGATTACTCTATTTTTGAGTGATTTTAAAGCCAAAAATAGGAAAAACAGCACTAAAATAGTCGTAAAAATCCCTAGACAACCCAAAAATTTTCCAAATTTGTTTTGTTGTCTTAGTTATCCTCTTTTGCACCTCTCACAGAAATTTTGAGTCCTAAATCTTTATTTCTCAAATTTTCCCAAAAAATCCTAAAATTGGGCATTTTTCCATGAGCCCCAATTGGCCAAATATTCCAAAAATACACATTTTGAACTAGAAGTCAAATTTTGGAGCCCTAGCCCATCATGATCAGCTCGTTGCACTGATCATTTTGGTATATAGAAACCATAACATTTTTTGGAAGTCAAAATTTTATTTAGTGTGGTTTTCCTTCAGGGTTTACCTAGTCAACATATTATGGTAACTATGCATAGCCGAGCTCAATCATAAGCTAGTGAAGTGGATAACTTTAGGAGAGGCCCTTATCATTGTAATTATAGGTATGAGGATCTTTTCATTCTTGCATGGTGCCCTGATAGTAGTCGCCTTTGCTATTCTCCTAAGGACCTCCTCATTTTTGCATGATGCCCTGATAGTAGTCACCTTTGTTATCCTCCTGTGGATCTCATCATTCCTACACGATGCCCTGAAAAGCCATATTGAGGTCAAATCCTCACTTAGAGTACCTAACCACCAAGGTACCTCTATCAAGAGAACACCAATGGATTATCCACATGATCAAGTGGATTATTCATTTAGCCAACACTGATTCTAGTACTAAACCAGATATAATCAACCTTCCAAGGGGCCTAGTAGGGATGTCTACATTCCCTCTACATAATGGTCTTCACCACCTATAACTTCCATCCAACAAGTGTTAGCAAACCAAAGTAGGCCTGTGCAAAGTTCGCATGCACCATCAACCAATTGACCATGAGTGAGCTTCTACTACAGTCCTCCAAACATTGGGAAACTTTCATGAGGATATTGGATTCCATTGAGGTACAACCTCATGAATCTAATGCTTTCACCAAATTTGTGGGATACATACAAATGCACAAGAATCATGTTATATCCTTTCAAAATCATGAGGTCAAACTCATGCCTATCAATTCACCAGATCCTTCTTTGCACATCATCGCTAGTATCAAAGTCTCCTTTATAAGCAAGTATTGGTTAACACATACTCCTCAATAAACATTATTACCACAGCTACACTAAAAAATCTCAACCTTCCATCCTCATGCTTTGTAGCATCCACATTCACCTTGCAAGCATTTAATGATGTGTTATCCTTTATTGTGGGCACAATAGTCATACTTGTTGAAGTTGGATAAAATACTGTGCCTATACTATTCTATATTTTAGAGGGTTCAAGACAATACACCATACTACTTGGAAGGCCATGGATATGAGACATGGAATATGTTCCATCCTTAGTGCATCAATGCATTAAGAACATCCATGAAGACAAGGTCCACGTGGTTGATGCTGACCCAGACCCCTTAAAATATTATAAATAGAGGGATCATCCAAAAGAGCCTACTGTATCACCCATGCATGTGGACACTAAATCCAACAACCTTATCCAGAGTCCATATTCAACCCCACGGTTAGTTGTGAAGCTACCTTCACCACCGCTAGTACCATCCTTTGTTTCTTCAAGTGATGCAAAGTTAGAAGAGCCAACTACAAAAGCTCCCATAACTATCATCAATAAATCTATAGAAGATCTTCCCACTCCTACAAAAAAGGAGGAAGAGCCCACTATTGATATTGATGAATCAAATCATATCATTATTGAGAACACAATTCAATTAACCTACCCAGAACTCGATGAGTGCATAGTACCCAACGTAACATTCACACCTATCATTGAGTCGATCAAGGATCTAGGTGACCCTCTTACCAAGTTCACACCCATTGATAGCATTTTTTATGCACTCCCTGAACATGGGGGCCAAGAAGATCCCCTTGGACAAGTTGATGAGGTAGCCATGACTTATCTAAATGCAAATGCATCTTCTTGTGAGTTTATGGGAATGATCAATGTGATGACAGGGAACTAGAGTCCTTTGAATCCATATTTACCACTTGTGACTCCATCCAACATTTTGTTCATACCACAAGAGATACCATAAATGGATTTGGTAACACCTACTCCATATAACTCAACATCTCCACAAAATCAAGAACATGTGTACCCTCTACACCAAAGTGGGGGTAATCCAGCTACCATAGTTAAACACTCAAAGTTTGAACTTGAGCATGAGATAAATCAAGAATAAGAACATGTGGATATACTCACCCAAATCATCATGAAGCATCCCCATCTACTCAGATATTAAGGATATTTGATCCACCTCCGCTCAGTTGTCTCCTGGCTCCCACACCCAAGTCACCTCCACCACCTATCAGTTGCCATCCAACTTCCTCAATAGCCATCCAGTCATTGCCTCTACTATTTTCACAACATATCTTGGATCGGCTAGACAATGTGGAGTTACAAGTGAGTCACCAACACAATGATTTACAATAGATCTTGAATTGAATCACAAGCATTGAGTTACAATTGAGTCATCCAAAAACTCAACCCCCTGATTTTTAGGACCAACCCACTCCTATGCAGTCCAATATTAATTCTTAAACAAATCAAGGGCTAAACCAACAACATTGCCCTAAGTGACAATTTACACCCATTACCGATTCCATGGACTCTTTAATTGAGTGCCTCTGTGCAGTTAATGTAATTAATCTATGTGAAAGTCGAATTGTCAATCCAAACATACCAAAGCCCAAAAAATATTGTGAATACCTATACTACAAATACCATAGGCAAAAGGGGTATGACGTGCAGATGTATCACAAGTTTAAACACTTGGTACATGATATGTTTGACAAGAATGATCTTCAAATAAAAAATTAATAAATCGATATATTTTATAACTTATTACCTATATATGGGAGTCAAGAAGAGCAACCTAAATAGGTTATTGAGATACATACAGCCCTGCAGCCTCATAAAATAAGTTGACTACATTCACCTCATTTAAACCGTCAATGTTGTAACTAGACACCATTATCCAAGCCCATGTCGACCATTTTTTACAACCTGTAAGAAACAAAGATAATCATCTTGCTAGACATACCCTTGTTCAACCCGAATAGGCCCAAACCTAAACAATATAGGGAGGATCATTCTTACCTCTATCACCGAATGATAGGGCATGACATTATCAATTATCATGTTTTTAGAAACATGGTCCAAGATCTTATTGATAAGGAAGCTTTATCCACAAATGGGTCACTCATTTTACCCCATCAAGACATTGGCATTACCAAGAATTCCTTGCCACAATAGGGGGAGTCAATTTATATCACTCCTCCTAGCCAAGCCAATCACATTGCATCAATCACAATACATACTGGGGGTATCCAAGATGTCACACCTCTCCCACTATTTACAATAAATGAAAAAAATTGGGGATTCTAATGGTATCACACCTTCCTCACTTCATTTGATCACCACAAATACTGGGGTTACATAAGGTATCACACCTTCCTCCTAAAATAATAAAGTTATCAAAGTTACAAAATGCTCAAAGGTATCTACAAACCGCTTGGTCAATCTAAAATGCTCCTAGGTGGTTTACGATTGTCTAGGTCAACCCAAAATGCTCCAAGGGTATCTACAAACTTCTTGGTCAACCCAAAATGCTCCTAGGTGGTCTACGACCATCTAGGTCACCCTAAAATGCTCCAAGGGTATCTAAAAACCACTTGGTCAACCCAAAATGTTCCTAGGTGATCTACAACCATCTAGGTCACCCTAAAATGCTCCAAGGGTATCTACAAATCACTTGGCCAACCTAAAATGCTCCTAGGTAGTCTAATATCATCTAGATCACCCTAAAATTCTCCAAAGGCATCTATAAATCGCTTGGTCAACCAAAAATACTCCTAGGCAGTCTACGAACATCTAGGTCACCCTAAAATGCTCCTAGGCAGTCTACGACCGTTTAGGTCCCCCTAAAATGCTCCAAAGCTGTCTATAAGCCCTTTGGTCACCCAAAAAGCCCTAATGGCATTTACTAAACCCATTGGTCAAACTGTATACACACACACACACACACACACACACACACACACACACACACACACACACACACACACATATATATATATATATATATATATATATATATATATATATATATATATAATCAAAACTCAAAAACATCATCAAAACATCAAAAATACAAAAATATTGCATTTCATCACATTGCATACTATTGCATTATACAATCACTTGCATTAGGTATACTCATCATTGCACTTTGCATTTTAGAGTTGCTCATACATGTCTAGCACCAAGACTGTACACTACTCATCATTCAAAATAAATTTTTTTAAAGTCATCATTTACATCATTCCATGGTACATTTATCATTTCCAGTTACATTTCCTACTTTTGCACATGTGTGTCTATTTCCCTTCACCTAGTCATTTTTCCTAGAATATCGTTAGGGTTTTTGGTCACTCAACCATCTCTAGTTTTATTTTTATATTTTGTGGAAAGCTATCTTGATTTTTAGAAGGTAGAATCTTACTTTGATTGTGCCTTGTATACATCGAAATCCCAACACATTTCCACACTAAAAAATCCACGAAGTGGTCTAGGTTACCTTAAGTGAAAAGTTTATCTTGCTCATCTCCTTGTGTGAATGGTTCAAAAATGTTGAGAATTGATAAAAGGATAAGCCCCTTCCTACCCAATTCCCCAAAATAAACAATGGTTTTCACCACTACCAATAAGCAAAATCCCAAAAAGCAAAAATCAAAGGTAAAATAAAGAGTGATTTTCATCACTAAGTATGAGCAAGTATCCCAAATCAAATAAAATAAAAGAAGGGAGTAATGAACTTGAATCCCTGGAATTCTCAACATTTGACAACCATAAGGTGATCCTCATTACAGGTTAGGTGGCATCAAGCCTTCCTAGCAATGGTGGTATCCTTACATATGATGATATATATGTCACGTTAGCATTTTTCTTATATACAGACCAATATTTGCATGCAGATGAGCTAGCTTTTGGTTTCCTGTACTACATTTTGGTCTAATCCAACTACGTAAAAAACCTAGGATCATGATACTCATAGGGTGATCTTCTGTACATATGGGCTGCATCAATAATGTTTGACACTGGGTTAACTTTATGCGTTATCATAGCAATGAACTCACATGCACACACAAGGATATTGAGTATCTTGGTCATCCTAGCAGATTATTACCTTGTCAAAAGTGTTGCATGGTTAGTATATAATTTTTTGACCAGTCGACTGGAGTGTTTGAGTCTCATGAAAACCTCAAAGACATATTATAACATGCTATTATTCATTCCATTTTATCATATGTATGTCAGCTTATATTTTCACAAATCCATTACCTAGTCTCATGACAACATTACAAGTGAATCAATGAATTCTATATAGTCTATGGTGCTAACATAGTATGTCATATACCATTCATATTTCATCATATAGATCCACAAATCATCCATATCATTATGCATATACATGCATACATATCCTCAAATAACATCATAGTACAACACATGCATCCATTAATGCATCCATAAATCATAACACATAATGTGCCTAACGGTCCAAAATCTCAAAATTGAAAATCGAGCAAACATTTTTAAACATCAACTAGGGCATTATTGGTATCATACCTCCCCTAATAAGAAATCAAACAGTTAAGAAATAAATTTTAAAATTCCCCAAAGGTATCCATAAATTCTTTGGTCACCCAAAAAGCCCCAAAGGTATCCCTAAACCCTTTGGTCACCTAAAATACTCCAAAGGTATCCATAAAATCTTTGGTAACCTAAAAAGCCCCAAAGGTATTCATAAACCCTTTGGTCATCCAAAAAGCCCCAAAGGTATTCATAAAACCTTTGGTCACCCAAAAATCCCCAAAGGTATCCCTAAACTCTTTGGTCACCCACAAATCCCCAAAGGTATCCCTAAACCCTTTGGCCACCTAAAAGACCCCAAAGGTGTCCATAAACCCTTTGGTCACCCAAAAATCCCCAAAAGTATTCATAAACCCTTTGGTCATCCAAAAAGCCCCAAAGGTATCCATAAACGCTTTGGTCACCCAAAAAGCCCCAAAGACATATATAAGCCCTTTGGTCACCCTAAAACACTCCAAATGTGTCTATAAACCCTTTGGTCACCCAAAAAGCCCCAAAGGCATCTATAAGCCCTTTGGTCACCCTAAAATGCTCCAAAGGTGTCTATAAACCCTTTGGTCCCCCCAAAAATCCCAAAAGGTATCTATAAACCCTTTGGTCACCCAAAATTCCCTAATGGCATCTAGTAAATCCATTGGTCAAATACATATACTTATATATTAATCAAAATCCAAAATAAAAACATAAAAAAAAAACACCAAAAAGGGTCCAAAACCCACCAAAATAGGTCAAATTTGGTAAAAATTAACTTTTGATCAAGATGAAACATAAATTGCTCATGGATGAATGGAAAAGTATCTACTCCAATCCCTAAGAAGGCCACTGTGGCCGGATTTCCCCATGGGAACGAGGTTTTCAACTCTTTTCTTCCATGAAACATCAACAAAATCATCAAAATCCTTACAAAATAGGCACATTTCCCCATGGGTAAAACTGAAGGGAACCCCAACCAATTCATATGGGTCAATAGAATCATCACTTTTATCACTGGTCATTCCCTCACCATATTGTCGCTTAAATGGGTAGTCATAACAATAACATTCATAATCAAAATCAACAATCAAACACTCAATCATGCAAATTGCGTTCGTTCAAGAATTATTTACAAAGATAATCACACCCCTGCTTGGGAAAAATAACAAGAAAATATTTCAACTAAGCACATAACAAGGCATATGAACCTACCTGTTTAGCACACCTCAAAATTTATCAAAATACTTGGTATTCTCTAACGCCTAAGGTTATAAGTCCCCCAAGCATACCTGGAAGCTGAAGAGAAACCAAGACCAATTCCTTAGCTCGTTAGAAGCAGGGATTCAAGAATACATGCTATTTCTATGATTGGGGCATCAAGAGTTAGTTAGGTTACTGAATAACCTTAATAATTGACATTTTAGTCATCTATTTTTGCTCAACGTTGTGCTGCACATAATACATCTCAAAAAGGGGTATCTATAGACACTAAAATCATGTCAATCCAATTAGACTACCAATACATGAGCTAATTGACACAATATGGCCCCCTTGGGCAACCCTCAATGGTTATATAGTGGTCCTAACCACTTTTGGGAGATTTTACCCCACTTTTGGGAATTTTTGGGGCATGTAGGCATGGCTACCCCACCCAGGGATGACTACAGTTCATGGTCATCCCACCCAGGTACGACCATATAAAACCATCCTTGGGTGGGATGACTATGGCATTTGACCCTAAAAATTTCAAATTTTGGACAAATGGCACCCATAAACTGCCATTTATCTCACCTATTCAAGAATGCAGACCTAAGGGTGCATAATCCTTATGACATGTTATAAAATGGAGGCCAAAAGGGAGATTCCTTCCCCTTCCAATGCATGCCAAGTTTTGGATAAATTGTGCCTCTTGCCTTGCATGTCCATTTGTTCATAGGCACCCTTGGGCTATAAAGTGGATCCATTTTCCACCCAATTTATAGAGAGAAGTTTTATGACATTGCAACGAAGTGCTGCCAAGATTCCCCATCAACCTTTTGTGTTTTTTCCCTCGAAATATCTACCTAGCGAAGGAGGTTCTTGAGTGATTCAATAGGTGAAATATGTTTACAAAACTTGATAAATTGAGTTAATTTCATCCCAAAATATGATGACAACACCCTTGAGATATTTTTTGACCAATTCATAGAGGAATTGGTGGCATAAAACTAGTAGATTTGGTGATCATCCCACCCCAATATGGCCTCCAAATTGTGACAATCACAACCATTTCTACCTAGTATGGCCACACATTGGGGTACCATTTTGCAACTATTTTTACATAGATATATTCTAGGATAGATTAGGAGCTTTATATCCAAATTTGGTGTAAGTTGGAGATGTTTTGAGTCAGTTATGATGATTTTTATGTTTTATAGTGTTGTAGGGCTTACAATCATCCCACCCTAGGATGGCAAATAATTTATGCATAATTTTTTCTTATATCTATTCTATGGTAGAATATATGCTTAATTTTCAAATTTTGTACAGTTTGGAGCTGTATTGCATGAGATATATCATTTTAGCATTTTGCAGGCTTAATCTGCACACCCCAGAATGGTCACCAATTCGGCTGCAATTTCTCTACTATTTTCAATTAGATCAGTCCAAAATCATATTTTATGCATGATTATAATATTTGGAAGCATTTGGAATAGTTTTGGATAGTCGCATTGCATATTTCCCCTTTCTAGTCTATTATTGCATATTTCGCTTTGCATGCTTCATAATTCTCACTTGCTACTAAATAATATGGTTTCCTTGTGTGTAGGTGCAGGTATAACAGTGCATGAATAAGGAGCATTAAATCAGAATATCAAAGAACAAAGTTGCAGCATCATTGGTCTGACTACTTCAATCATGGGTATGAGAAAGAACGTTGAAAGTGCACCTAGAGTTATTGAAAGGATTTGATCCTTGGGCACCATTTGTAACGAATGTATCAATCTAGAGCTCTCAAGGGGATATTTGTGTAACCATGATTTGATCCATAAAATAATAAATAAGAACTTCATTTCTTGCACTTATTTTTCTTATCATGCTTACTTGAATGTGCCCTTTTGTAATGCTTAATCAATACTAGATATAGATGCATCTCATTTAATATTGTTAGGTGCATCATTTTTCCCTTACTTCAACATCTTTCATAGCTGGTAATTTTTGTCATTAAACTTCTCAACCCTAAACCTACCTTCTTTTGCCATTGCTCCCACTTGAATCGTAAAACCTCCTTTCAAGTGCATTTTTCAAACCCTAGGCTCTAATACCAGTTGTTAGGATTAAAAAAATAAAACACAAGCAATAAATATATGTGGAAATAAAACACAGAAGAATAAAGCAATACTCAAGAAATAGATTTACATGGTTCACCCAATGTGGGCTATGTCCACGGAGAAAATAACTAGGATTTATTATTGTGTCTAGCAAATCTTGAAGGGATACAACCTACAACAAATCCACTGTACTTCCTCTTCGAGCTCACAATAACAGTATATCTTCCTTCTCGCCTCTCCAATATCGTACAACATCCTCTTATAAAATGAGGGTTACAATTTTAGAGCAAATCATTAAGATCCCAAAATAAAAAAAATACTATTTTCTACAAATTATCTTTTTTGTCGATTTTTTTTTTGGTATTAGGTAGAGGTGGTTATAAGGTCCACAAACCTTTTACATAGTCAAAATGGGTTGGTTCTAACTCCAAGACCATATAATAAAAATAAAAAAGGGATCTTCCTAATACCCACATTAAGCCATACTTATATTTCACAGTCCTATACTTACCACTGGACTATTCATGATAAAAAAAAACCAGACAACACCTAGCACTTACTAAATATAACACTAGGTTGTTGTACCATACACTTGTCACTTCATAGGCTGCAAAAAATGGGTTTTTTGTTAAAATTTTACCAGTTTTAGTAATTACTATTTTCAAAAAAATATTTTTCATCAAATTTGTTTTCTGTTTTTAGTAATTACTATTTTCGGTAAATTATTTTTCGTCAAAAATTTCTTTTTTTACTCATTACTATTTTCGAAAAATTATTTTTCGTCAAATAATTTTTGAAAGTAGTAATTCACAAAAAAACTTGGATTGACATGCAATTTGACACACAATTACATAACACCCATATATTTTCATAGAGTGGTTTCAAACGCAGCTAAAATAGGACCTCCAAATTAGAATTAGGTTCCACAAACAACAGATCACCTATTATTGGAGAAATCCATGGATTTAGCCTTGAAGCTGATAAAAATATATTGCACAGGTTGGAAAGAAGGATTTTTGAGAGTCTCCTCAAGATAATGCATTTTAGGTGTCTACAAATACGAGAACCAAAAACATCACAAAATAGTTGTACAATCTCTTTAATTGTTTCCACTACATGCTAGATATTTTGATGAAAAAAGAGAAAATTATTAACAAAATATGAGTTAAGAGAACATTTATCCCCAAGAATCTTAACACCTTTAATTAGGCTATTATATTGTGTTATGATATCGCATAAATATTTAATATATTCAACAACACTTTAACATTGAACTATTATTAAAAATATGCAAACAATAATAATTCAAATTCAAATGCCATGAACAATATGCAATCAATTGCCATGAGCAATATGCAAATATCAAATCTAGAAATAAATCAATGCAATAGAAAATCCATAGCCACTTAGAGAGGGAAAAGTCTCATAGCCATGTTAAGAGGGTAAAGTCTTATACATGCAAGAACCAACTTAAATCCAAATTATTTGATAATCCAAACTAATAAAATATTCTTCCTATTTATAAATGAAATAAATAATAGCCTAACCCTAATGCTAGAGGGTTGACTAACTAAATCTATGGCCTGAGATAATAATAAAACCAATTAATCAATATTTCTATAATGAGACCATTGCATGGCTCCTTCCTTCAAAAACCTTTGTCCTCAAAGCTAAAAAATACTAGAAAATATTGTCACGCTCCCATGTAGCATCTTCTTTTATAAGGTTCTACCACTTGATGACAAACTCCTGAATTTGTCAAGATCAAAGATGAACTCTAGACTACAATACTACTTCAAGTTGAAGAGTGACTCGACCTTATTTATTGAGTAATGGAAGTTTTGTCATGGGCTCCACATTTTATCCAATAACCTATTTGAGATAGGATACATGAAAAATTTGATGGATTCAAGAAGATGGTGGAAGCTCCAACTAGTATGCTACTTCACCGATATGACGAACCACCTTGTAGGGATCATAAAATTGAGGATCCAAATTTTGACTAGACTTGGTATTTAAGGACAATTATTTGTAAGGCTATAGACATAAAAAGATTATATCTCTTATATTGAATTATCATTAAGAACATTGTGAATCATGTTTTTGCTTCACACGGTTTTGAGCCTAGATCAAATTATCCATAAGAAGGTAAAGCATGATTTGTTGTTGTTGTTACAAATCATCTACTTAGGCAACTTTAGATGATCTTGGAACATAGTCTATGATTGATGGATATTTTTGACCATACACTCCTTCGAATAGGAATATATTAAGGAGGAAATGGTAAGAAGTATTGTACCACCATTTTGATAACGAAAGCCATTGGACCCAATTGTTTGTCTTGAGAAAAATAATGAAGGTAAGTACCTAAACATTTATTAATAATTTTTGTTTGACCATTAGACTAAGTGTAATATGAGGAGGACATACTAAAATTGGTACCACTAAGATGAAACAATTCCTTCCAAAAATTTCTAGTGAATATAGGATCATAGTCACTCACAATGGTTTTGGGCATACCATGTGACCTAAAAACATAATCAAGAACTACCTTGACCATATCACTTGCCGAAAAGGTATGTTGTAATGCACAAAAATGAGCATACTTGGAAAGGTGATCTACTACCACAAAGATCATTATTTTATCCTTTGATTTGGGAAAACCCTCAATAAAATCCATGAATAGGTGTTCCCATTGGTGCTTAGGGATAGGCAAGGGTTGCAACAATCTAGGAGATTTAACTGTTTTCCATTTGTTACGTTGATATACCTCACACTTAGATATAAATATATTGGCATTTGATTTTAATCCTTTCCAAGAAAATTATTGCTTCACTTGCTGGTATGTTTCCAAGAATCTTGAGTGTCTCCTCAAAGGAGATGCATGCAATTCTTTGAGAATATTTGACTTAATAAACAAAGATTGAGGATGATAAATGCAATTTTTTTTGTGAAGCACTCCATTAGAGTATGAGAAATAAGAATGCAATGATGATCCTATTTTCATATCCTGAATGATATGAGCAGTATTTGAATTAGAAATCTAATATTCACAGAGTTGAGAAATCCATTGTGGACAAGGGCTATAGATGTTATTGATAGCCACATAATCCTTGTATTTGGAAGATAAAGCATTAGCCACCATATTTTCCTTACCTTTCTTATATTTAATGACAAAATCATAACCCATGAGTTTGGTCATCCATTTATTTTTTTCAAGGTATGAGAGACATTTTAAGAAATGCTTTAGGCTACTATGGTCAGTATTAATGATAAAATGACTACTCAATAAGTAATGCCTCAATTCCTCTTTTTGATGTAAAAAAACTAGCATATCCTTCTCAAAGGTGGACCATACCAGATTATTTCCCAAATGTTACTTACTTTCAAAGGCCAATGGGTGACCATATTGCATTAAAACAACTCCAATACCTATTCTAGAAGCATCACACACAATGACAAAAAGCTTACTAAAATAAATAATGACCAACACTAGAGTGGAACATAACTTATTTGAGGGCTTGGAAGGCCTTGGAAGTAGCTTTAGTTCAAACAAAAGCATCCTTTTTGGTGAGGATAGTGAGAGGCACAACAATTTTGCCAATAATTTTTCTATAATAACCTGTGAGTTCTAGAAATCCATAGATTTTTAAAGGGATTTGGGCAAGGAACAAACTTAAATAGATTTAATTTTATTAGGATCTACCTTGAATCCTTCATGAGATGCTATATGTTACACATATTCTACCTCTTGGACCCTAAAGGCACATTTAGATATTTTAACAAAGAAATTTTCCTTTTGTAATACATGAAGGACTTTGTCAATATGAACTAGATGATCCTCCCAAGATTTTTTGTAAATTAAAATATCATCAAAGAAAACTAAGAAAAAATTCCAAATAAAAGGGTGAAATACATGGTTCATGAGACATTGAAAAGTGAAAGGAGCATTATTTATTCTAAAAAGGCATGAAGAGTACAAGAGTTTAGTTTAGTGAAGTATCTAGCACCATGCAATTCATCCAGTAGATAATCTATAACAAGGATAGCAAACTTATCTTTTGTAGTGATCTTTTTAAGAGTATGAAAATTAGGAAACATGCACCATGATTTATCCTTACATTGTACCATCACCATAAGAGAGGAATATGAAATAATGCTTGGATGAATGATTCTATAGTCAATATTTCTTGGACCTTATCGATTTATAAATTTTACGATTGGGGGGAGTGATAAGGACGCATATTAGGAGGTTGAATTCCTATAATTTGATGGATGCATGATCATGTGTGTGCTCTATATTATAACCATTGGCTCTATAAGTACCTTTTCATAATGATCCACAATACTTTGGAGATCCAACATAAGATTTGGATCTGAGAATTGAACCTCTATGAAATTGAATTGGGTAAAGAATCCAAGATTGCTCTTCTTCAATATATTTTTCATGCGATGGAAACTAACTACCTTGGAGGGATGGGATTGAATTCCATAGAGACAAATGACCCTTCCATTCTCTTCCACTTGACATATAATTTTTTGTATATTAATAGTTACATAACTGAGTTGAGATAGTCATTGTGCTCCTAAGATAACATCTAAACTTCCCAAGTTCATAGCAAAGATATTTTCCATCCAAGTATAATATCTCATTTGGATGTTAACTTTAGCCATTTTACCTACACACTAATAAGTATTTCCATTTACAAATAAGACTTGAAATTTATCTTGATTTAAAGTATTGATATACAAGCCCAAGGATTTGGATGTCTTACTATTTATAAAGTTATGTGGGCTACCCAAATAAATCAACACATTGACACATGATAGTTTGATAAATCTCTATATCTTGATAGTATGGTGAGTTTGGATACCCATAAGTGCATGAGTAGAGATAGCCACCATATCATTCTCTTGTTCTACGTCATCCACTTCTATTAGTTGTTTTCCTAGTTTTATAGATTGCTTATCCTATAATAAATATTCATCCTTAGAAACTAATATGTCTCCATATTCAAAGATAAATTTATGAAATTATTCACAAGCCTTGTATTGAGGATTATGTGAATGAAATTTAAAATAAAAATCATGTGGAATGTTTAAAATTGTAATAAGGACGATCAGAGTTAGAATCACATCTATATGGAGGACCAAATTACTAGAGTTTTTGTTCTATTGCTAGGACTATATGTTGTGCATCATCAAAGAGTATAAATATCATGCATTTCAACTTCCTTTTGGATTTTATCCTTAAGGCCATAGGAAAATGCAAATACCACTACTCCTGGACTCAATTGATAGGTATAGGTGAGGAGACTTGTGAACTCAGAGCAATAGTATTCTATTGTCCGTGTTTAATTAGTTTGCATAAGATATGCCATATATGACGTGGAAGATCCCTTTTTAAAAAATTGAAGAAATTATTATTTGACATCATGCCATAAAATAAGGCCACCATGTTGGCAAATTTACCATAACAACCATTAATAATCTTGGGTACCCAAGTTAGAAGTTTCTAATGTGACATGACTCATTTCAGGAATATGGTACAAATGGATAAGACCTTCCATTTTGTCCAACCATACTCAAGGGTTGACACATTCAAAGGTGGGAATGCCAATGCAAGGAAACTTAAAATCATGAGGCTATTATAAGAAATTAAAAGCACTACCTATTGAGGAGTCTATATTAGAGACAAAACCTAGGTCATAAGATCTAAAATGTAGAGGATTATGACAAGGTGATTGTTGTGGAAGAAAATTAGTATTTGGTGCTTGATGAATACTCAAAGTTTGGGGTCTAACCATTTGGTATGATCCTTGGACAAGAGGAGGTATAGTAGTGGATGGAACTAGCATTATTTCAATTTTATTCAAGGTTCCAATTTTATTATTCAAGATGTTGATAATGGAAGGAACCACTTATTCTTGTTGTGGAAGACATTGATGCAAACCAAGGTCAATATTAGTATGAATAGGAATATGAATTGGAGGGGTAGCAGGGGCAGGGCCAGTGGAAGGAGGAGAAGAAGAAAATAAAATATGAGAGGTGGGTTTCTATAGGTATTTAATGGCATCACTTCATACCACAAATGATACAATAAATCAATGATTGGATGTATTTTTTGTAGGTATATAATCCCTAGAATATAAATAAATATTACATTAACCTAGACTAACATAAGTCTCAAGGTTAATCAAAATACTAAACCCTTAATAAATATTTATTTAAGATTAACCATCCAATTGGTTTAACCAGTCATGTTAGGGGTATATACATCAATATTGCCCATAGGCTTACATAAATAATGACCATAGTATTACATAAGAAATGCCTAAAGGACTACATCAATAATACCTATATGATTATATCATGATCTATAAAAAATTTCCAATAAGATCAAAATTACCATCTTTAGTGGAACATAGCATACTAATATCCACTATAAATGGGTCCTCAATGAGGTCAAATATTTCCTTCATTTTTTTACCACATGTTGCTCTAGTTACTAGAAATTCTCATATTGTCATATGGGGATAGGCAATTACAATGTGGTCATAACCAAACTAAATAAAATCCTTGTCAAGTTGCTTCCAATTTCTAGTTATATATTCCAATTCAGATTTAAGCTATCATCAATCTAATTTCTCAATAAATTATACACTATATAGTCTTGTCGTTACTACTATAGAAACAACATTGGTTATTGAGAGGATTAGATAGGGGTTTTGTCTAAGACTTCGATGATAAAATTTTAATATCTTGAATTCCATACATAGCCCACTATAATTCTCATTTTTTAGCCAACAAATATTCTTTTGAATTTTATATGAGCAACTACATTTGCTTTTTTTTTTGTTTACTTTTCCTTATATTGTTTTTTTATTAATAATTAGAAATTTATGTCACGGACTAGCCACTATGTGGCATTTGTTTCAAATTAAACTAATTAATAAATGACATTTACACAAGATACAAAATTATTGAACGTGACAAATGTATTGTTAATAATTAAAAATAATAATAAGATGTATCCTTAACAAATATAAAACTAAATATAAAATAAATAATGGTATACCAAATAAAAGAGTTGATTGTTTATAATTGAAGCACCTAACTACAAATATCCACATAAGATAAAACAATGATTGAATACGATACATCCATATTCAATATGATAAAAACAACCATATATTTTTTTTAAAGAAAATCCATTAGAGATATTAACATAATTTAAATACCTTCTATTAGATTTTCAAAGTAAACTCAATTGGGAACTTCTAGAATGAAACATATATAGGCATGATGGAGGGCACTTTACTCATTATAAAATAGGGGTGCCAAAGAAGTAGGGTTGTGGGATTGAAAAGCCATTAGGGTCCTTTTTGGGTTACTTATTTATATGGTGCTATAT
The DNA here is from genome assembly GCA_028583015.1 of Wollemia nobilis. Lineage (NCBI taxonomy): Eukaryota > Viridiplantae > Streptophyta > Pinopsida > Araucariales > Araucariaceae > Wollemia > Wollemia nobilis. The sequence continues at coordinate 6,042,153 of JAQPPZ010016710.1, read as the reverse complement.
GGGTGTGAGGTGTGGACTAGCAATACATCAAATTTCAAATGGAGACAAACAAAAAGAATTCCAAAGTGGATGATTACAAATAATTCTAGAATTAAAGTATTAGTCCTATATGATATTTTACTTGCTAAAATATATATTTTTTTACTAGAAGGAAAAGCTACGGTGAGACTATTAGGGTACCTAATAAAAGTAGAAAGAATGAAAGATTGCAAGTTGACAAAATATGTCCCAAACTCCAACAAAGAAATTAAATAATAAGGAAACAATTTACACTTGTCATGTGAACTAAAAATTTAGGATGGAAAAATAATATTACATCAACAAGCTTAGTTCAAATTGTATCGAAAGAAATAAATAGATGCAAAGATCAAATGGAAGGAAAAAATACTTATAGCCCAACTAAGATCCAATTCACACCAATTCAAATATGAAACTAGGATATGGATAACACCTCAAGAGGTATAGACAAAATGGATATGTATCTTTTGTATAGAAGGCATTATGGAGATCAAATACTAATTTTTCATGGAATGTGACACCTACAAGGACATCAAGAATGTATATAAGGACACTTTAAAATTGAACTCATTGATGAAATTTTTTGAAGAATTAAGAATAGAAAAAATAAGGAAATTATTAGAAAAATTAATAGTAGAAGAAACACATTCCAAAGTATTATAAGAATATTTAGATATTTTTTTACTTTGTTGAATAATTATTTTATAAAAATTATAAACAATTATACTAATATTTTTTTTCTTGGATAGTGCTAAGACTTTGACACTTTGAATAGGAGGTCCAAGATTCAAATCCAAAAGGGGATAGGATTGTACATCATATTCTACATTGTATTAAAGCTTCTAGTCCCATATACAACTTTGATTTTGTTGATGTAATTAAACTTATTTTACTTAATTTATTTTTTATTATTAATTAACAACTTAATAAGATTTATACTTAGTTAAAAAATAATTGATAAAAAAATATGGAAATAGAAAAGACGAATGGGTTTTAAAAGATATCTCTACAAGATGGAAAATAGTTGAATATGATGAATTATTATTTGAAAAAATTAATAGGATGTATTTGTATCACATTTAATTTAATGATGAAAAATTATGTTATACTTGTTAAAAGAGAAATGTTTTTTTCACTAAACTAACTAATAAAGTACATATTTAGATGATGCATAATTTGAATACGATTCATTCATTAATTAAACTAACAAGATGTATCTATATCATATTTAATTTAATGACAAAAGAAGAACATGTATTAAAGTGGAACAAAAATCCATCGGAAGACAAAATTTCATCATAGGGACATGCCATTGGAAACAACTTGTATAAGATAAAATGTAGTTGATGCATTCATTAAAATAAAATAATAGGATGTATACACAAATACAAAAATAATAAGATGTACCCATAGAAATATAAAATAAAATGAACAAAGAATGTGGTATACTCAATACAAAAATAAAGATCTATTTTTGTTGAACTAACTAATAAGGGACATCTAAGTGATAATATAAAAAAAAGGTAAAATAGTTTCTATTAATTAAACATATTAATATGATGAATCTATATCATATATAAATTAAAATTATAAGAGACTATTATATACCCAATATAAAATATAAAATAATTGATTGTTTTAAATTAAATTAACTAACAAGTACTCATGTAGAAGATATAATGTTATGAAAATATAATAATATTGATTTTTTTTGTTGAAAAATGCCTTGTATTACTGAAAAAATAATAGTTACACTTATCACAAAAAATATGGATGGTATGGTAGCACACCCTAAAATATCAAATTGAGAATCCACCCAAAACCTTCAATAGGGATCTAGGGCTTACACAAGAGAACTTAAACTTAAAATAAAGCAAGAAGATATAAACCCTAAAAAAAATGCACAAACCAGTAGATGAAACTTCCAAGTAAACTGACAAAATATTGATAACAAAGAAAAACTCTACAAATCACATCTTTTGCACACACCTTATACCTAGACCTAAAATAAATAATGTGCCACCTACAAGAGGTTGGGTCCTTCAACATCCCAATATTGCACTCGATGTCATTTATAGAGAGATTCAAGTTTCTCACCATCCTATGTAAGAAAATCCAAAGCCCCAAAGCTATTATATCAAGAGTTCCCAAACTAAGTATTGGAGAGGGGTCATTTCTTTGGAAATAAAAACCCACTTCTTCTTTCACCTTCTTAGAAATGCAAGAAAGTCAAGATCTCATAGGGGAAGGAGAAGGAGAACTTTTCTTATTGGATGCTTTGGAACCCATATTATCTATTTTTGAGTGGCGACTTAGGAGAGGTGAAGGAGCCTTAACAACCATCATTTTTTTCACTGGTGGCCCTGTACCTAGATTTTGTTTTACCTTTTTTGGATGTTGTGGTGCTGAAATACCATATTTGTTGTTGGTTTGGAGTGCTAAGCTATAGAAGCACATATGCTTTTGCACCCTTCCATAGTGGTTCAACCCTCCTCTTTGGCCTGAGGGGGAGACATAGTGGGTGGGGATGACTTTGAATTATTGTGAGGTATAAGCAGACAATCCTTAAACTTATGGTCCAAAGCTTGACATCTAACGAAAGAATATCATAAAAACATTTCTATGTTTAATAATATTAATAATTTTAACCGAGTTAAAGAAAAATATATGTCCTTTAATTAATTAATTTTTTTATAAAATATAAGATAATATATTAATAATATATATCAAATGACATCAAATGGCATTAGCTCAATCGATTATATTATTCAATATTTAAAGAGGAGACTAAGGTTCAAATATTGCCAAGCGATACATGGATAATATCCAAGATTTTTTTGTAATACCACTATGTGGTGATGATGTAATACATATGGGACTCGTTTCAATCCCATATAACCAATTGAAAAAAAAATATCAAATGACATTAATTTAAATAGATTAAATTAAAATCCTCTAACCCTTTATCCACCAATCACCTTCACCTCTTCTTTTGCATCTTCACCCCGATCCTTCGTATCCCCATTTGTAATGTCCACACATGCCCTTTGTCCACTAATCACCTCCATCTCGTCCTATGCACCATCACCATACTCCTTCGTATCCCTGCCCTTACCTCTATATTTCCCATTACACTTCACATTCCCCACCATTTTAATTTTCACCTCTTCATGTGGCCCATCAAGGAGGTTTGACCATATAATTGCAAGCCTTCTTCTATGGATTTTTCCATTATGCTTGGGAATCCTTACATAGATATTTGCACTTCCCAAATATTTTGTATTTTTTGGTTTCTCATCTAATAAGGCATTTTCCCCAATCCCAAGAGTGGTCTCCGCTCGTTATTTCTTTATAACGAATCCATTTATTATTTTCTATTGTAATTATTCCTCTGTACTAGTCCCAAGTGCCCCCTTTTCTTAGCAACCATGATATTTTTTGATCCTACCACTGCTATCATGGATCCCATTGTTGAAGCCATGCTCAGTGAGAGAGGTTTCATGCCTTCCTTTAGGATCTTCTCAGGAGATGAACTTGAGATAACCACAGCATATCCTGGACACTTGAAGAAATGACAAAGTGATCATCCATGGCAAAACCTTTGAGGTTGACATCAAGCTGCCCTCTGAACTCACTGGCCAATCGAAGAGAGGGAGGTCCATTCGATGCAAGAAGCATAATTGGGATGCAGAGCTAAAGGACATCAAGGAAAAATAACTCTGCAATAAATTGAGGATGGGAATGAAATGATCAGAGCTTCCTACCCCTTTTAATAGTGTAATGAAACCCATTATGGAATTTGTCACCGTTGATGATCCTGAGAAGGTATTGTGTAGCTTTCACTTCACTTTCTACAATTATTTTAGGGACATCAACCTAGTGAACATACCCCAATTTATTTTTGATTCCATTACTTACTCCATAGAGAACATTCATATAAATAAAACTGATGATCTACCCTCACATCGAGGTATTTAAAATGTCAGGTATAACCATTGGCTCACCCATTGCCCTAAAGGTATTGCCATCCCTTTAGTTCACCCCACCAAAGGTAAACCTAGCCCCTTACCTACCAAGACTATCTATTTTTAGGCTATTCCATCTTCTTCCCAGTCCCTAACCATGTCAGCCAATAAACGTGCTATCGTGGAGGTCATCAAAACCTTGAGAAATAAATCTACCAAGAAAATAAAATTTGAGGTTCCTGAGAAGTCAAAAAAATTTGTAAGATCCTCATCATGCCTACAACAACTTGCACATAAAATAAAAACCTTGGTATTATATTTGGATGAGGAGCATAAGGATGTTCCTAGTCAATGTCTAAAGTAGTACATTATCAACTTGATCTCCAACTGCATCGCTCACATGGTGGACCTCCGTAATGCTCTAAAGTTATTTTTTTTCAAGAAGAAATTTTTTGAGGATGGTGACAAGGACAACACTATGGATGATGCCAAGGACAACAACAAGAAATTTGTTGCTTCTGATAATGTAGAGGATGAAAGCGAGGATGAGATAAAGGGAGAACCTAAGGATGAAGATGTTGAAGATGATGAGGAGGCTTAACACATTTTTGGTTCATGTTCAGTTTTTGTCTTAGGGAATCCTCATGCTGTACCCTTACTCTTCTCTTATGTTCCTTTTTGTCTTCTCTTATGGAACTATGTTTCTTCCTTTTTGATTTCTCGATCTATTTTCTGCTTTTTTGGCACTGTTGTTGTTGATGTAATCAGGTTTTGGGAGCCTATCAAAACCCGCTTTGAATGAAAATTTTAAATTATAAAAAAAAATTAAACAAATTAAATGATGGAAGATTTAGACTTAAATATTTCCTCATTATTGTAATATAGTTGAGGGATTTTCTAGAGCAAGCAATTGTTTTAAGCAGATGATGCTTTTTTTTAGGAAAATGATGGATTTTTTGGAGTAAGTGATGAAGATCAAACCCTAGTGTGAGGAAAAGAAAATAAAATAAAAACATAGCAATTATTTGAAGTAGGTGGTGGATTTCAAACCCTAGTACATGGAAGAAAAAAATAAATATTTGAATCAAACAATATATTTTCTGAAGAAGGTAGAAGAAATCAAACCCTAGTGCATGGATGCAGGTGATATATTTCTTCTAAGGTAGGCAATAGATTTTTTGAAGCAAGTGAGGAGAGGGGTGCGACACCAAGGGCAAAAGCAAAATCTATCCCTTTTAGATTTTAGGGATATAATAACTTAAAATATATGGTCATTTGGATAGGCAATATATTGTGTAAGTTAAGGTTTTGTGGTGGAGGAAGACTATAAGGCCTTGGAAGAGTTTTTTGGATTGTAATGGACCTGGAAGTCAAGCTCTCAAATTTGGCCATTTGTTGGATCAACTTAAAAATAGCTAGGTGCTATAGATATATTATAAATTTTTGGTTTGTGGAAAGCTATGCATGTCTTGATATGTACTTTTATCTTGTGTTTACTTTACTAGATGAAAGTAAAAGTTGTTTTTGAAGTTGTGTATGGTTTTTTCTAATAAAAAGGTTTGGGTAGCCATTAAATAATAACACATTTTTAATTTTTTAAAACTTCACAGTACTTGTTTTTCAGGTAGGCAACAATATGTGTAAGTTAGGATTTCATGGAAATACAAATGAAGAATATTAGGATTTGATAATCCCTAAAGCACAACCTAGGGCTTGCTCATGATTGGATGATAAAAGAACAATATGTACTAGAAGAGGTCATTTAATAGTTTGCAAGAGAATTAATTTTTTTTTAAATATATTAAAACTACTTCACTTTTACCTAAAAATAGTATCAGATGTTACATTAATGTGCAGATGGATGTTAAAGGGGTCTAAGATTTCAGCTTTGGTAATGAAGGGGTCAAGGAGATACAAATAAGACAAGGATAAGGAAGGGTCGATACTACAACTACCATAACACCTATCATATTTGTCACAACCCTTCGTTCTAGGTTGTATCATCAACAAGATGTAGTAGCTCAATAAAGGGTTTGAAGGAGGCATTTAAAGGGGGTTTATTGGTGAGTTTAATGCAAAAGAGAGCAATGGATAAGGAGGGGATATTTGAGAAGAACATACTAGATTTTTGGCCACTACGGATAGAGTCATTCTTATGCAACATGTATCTTAAACCTAAGGTTGTAAAGACATGGGCTAAGAAGACAAACTTTTAGAAGTTTTATTTTGACAAGACTACCGTCATGGTGAGTGAAGTAGAGGGTAGAAAAGAAAATAGAATATTCTCTATCAAGGATAGTTTTGCTAATGCAAACACTAATGGAGAGTCTCCTGACCTTAAGGCTAATAGGATTGTGGAAGAAAAAATAAAATATTGAAGTCTCCTTCAGAAATGTTTAATAATGGGTCTGAGCTAGTGATGCTTTTATAAGAGGACATGCAACTCTTAGACAAGAGTGATGATTGGGATATGTTCTCTTTAGATAAAGTTAAAAATAGGCCACAACTCTTTTATTAGGGCTACAAGGGACAACACAAGAATTTGGAAGGATAAAAACCAAAGAATAATTCCTTATAAGCATTAAGATAGAAACCAAGTACCTTCAAAGGAAGAGTAATAGAGCAAAACTAGTCCTAGGAGAAGATGTGAAAATGGGAAAAGTCATTGAAATATAAGAGAAAACACTTATTGGAAGGTTATATGGGCATGCAATTTCTAAAAAATACTTGGTATATTGGATGGAAGTCCTAGGGTATGCACCTAGGGTTTTACTTCTAGTAAGAGGGTGGTTGTCGTTTTAGTTCAGTTCTAAAGAAGATGTGGTAAATATTATGTTAGAGAAATGGTTTTGGGGGTCAGATTTTTTAATCCTCAAACTATGAGATCCTTGTGTTGACCCTAGAACCACTCAAATACCTACTCATATTGTATGGGTAAAGTTACTAGGGTTATCATTAGAATTGTGGTCTAGAGATGTTTTCCAAGATATAGGTAATTGCATTGGATATTTCTTGGAGGTAGACAAGAGGTAACAATCCTCATACTTGAGGATAGTGTCCAAGATTCTTATTTATGTAAACTAAAGGGATGAATTAGTGGGGGAAATTGATTTGAAGTACAACAAAGGGATACATGTAAAAACACTATATTATATTGGTGTGCCTTTTAGGTGTGCACACTATCATAATTATGGGTATATTGCAAGGGACAATTCTCTTAATTTTAAGGAAGTTTTGGCATTGTAAGGAAGATAGAGGGGTCTTAAAGGATGAGAATAAGATGCAATTTTACCTTCAAGAAAATAAATTACATACTGATTATATTTTTGAATCAATGTGTAAGGAACACAAACTAGAGAAATAAGGGGAAAAATAGAAGATGTAGAGAAGGTGGAGATAAAACATTTTGTGCTAGATCATGTGATGGATTTTGAATCATCTCAAATTGAAGTAAGTCTAGTATTCTTAGAGAAAAAGTTATATGTCATCCTATTAGACCTAGATACAAGTTTTTAAAGCAAAAAAATTACAAAATCTCATTTAAAATATGAGATTATAGGTAATTCTAGCCTTTTGAGTCTCTCAACTAACCAATGGCTAGAATTAATAGTCTATAAAATAAAATCTCCCTTAGAATAAGGTAAGGGTGCATTTGACGGACAAGGAGGATCCTCAAATTCCTCTTCCTTGAAGGAAATGGATCTAGACCTTGGTTTGGACTTTGGTAAGTTTTTTAGTAATGCTTCACAAGCAAATCACTTTGAATTAGCTTCCCCAATTCAATTTTTCTATGGTTAGGAAGGTTTTGTGTACTTTGAAACCATAGGTATCCCCTACAATATCTAAAAGGAATAATGGGACTAAGGGAAGGAGTTGGGGAGGCCTTAGTAAAGACGTGTGTGATAGAAGTCTTGTTGGTATGATGGGCATATGATTTTTTACTGCATTGGCTAAGAATAAAAGCATTTGTGAATTTCAATAAGCTAAGAAACAATCCTTAAAGGGGATCCTTAGAGTAGGGATGATCTAAGAAATAATTAATCAATGAAAGTACTTTTCTTTAATATCAAAGGGATGGGTAACTCTGTTAAAAAAGTTGTTTTATGTAGGCTAGTAGAAATTCATAATCCATATTGCCAATTTAAGAGACAAAGGGGTTAGCTATGAAAGTGGTGGAAGATCCTAGTAAATTGCTTAAACAATGGATTTTTTGGCTCTTGATGCTATAGGGCCCTCAAGGAGGAGTGGACATAGAGTGGAAGGAAAATCAGTTTAGGCTAACCAAATTTGCATTGCTTGACTCAGGAGTAGGGACTGAATTATTTTTAGTGGATCTTGGAAAAATAGTGATAGTGATGAACATTTATGACCCCTATAAAGACAATATGTAGTATTGGGATAAGCTCATGTATCAAAATTATTTAGAAGTTAATTGTAGACACCAAAACCTAGCCACTTTTTGTCCATTTAGGTATTCCCACCATTTCCACCGATTATTCATATATATATTTAAATATTAATATTTTATATATTATATTTTATATATATTTATATAAGTGAATTGATCATAGCCATTCGATTTCACTTAATCCTATCCATCTAGCCATATCAATCCATGCCACACCCTAGATTTAATATCCACCCTTTGATATGCTTTTATCTTAGCCACATGATTAGTGTTGTTGAAACCCTAGAATGCCCTAGGTTGGATTATTAATAGTAGCTATTTTGATGGCTCAACCCCTGAATCCTGAGTTAAAATTTGTATTCGTGTTCCCTGTAGTATACAAGCAATTATGCCCTTCATACTTGTTTTCCATAGCCCCCACATCCATCACTGCCCCTCTTACCTGACCAAATCTACTTTTGTAGATATTTTCCTCAGTTTTCGAATGCCTTTGGGTGCTCCTTATAATTCTGGAGCACCTTTGGGTGCTTCTCACCCACCACCAAGCACATTTAGGTGCCTTCCACCATTACCAAGCACCCATGGGAATTTCCTATAGTCACCAAGTGCCCATAGAAATTTTACGCTAGAGTTCTATAGTCCTACTAGCTCTCGGGTAACGCTAGGGCATGGTCGTACCAATCCACTACAATAGATTACATCAGATCAAAGAATGAATGGTAAGCAAGGTAAATCAAAGTCATTGTTATTATATTTTAATATGTTGTTATCATCTGTTCATATGTTTGTATTGCATAGCTAGGGTTTAGTCTTTATTTCTAAGGGTCTCACATTTTGGAGCCTTCATTGTTATTACTAACTCATTTTTTATTTTCTTGTATGTAGATCTAGTAGCATTACACTAGAATTGGATAGCTGCTTAAGCTAGAGTGGCCCAACATCAGATAACTAGAAGCCCACTCATTTCTATTGGGATCAAGAATGCATTCTGAAGACACCACCAACATTGTTTTACTAGGATTTTGGAGAACCCTAGCTATTGTAAAATTTGTATCAAAGTATTGAAATATTCTTATTGTAAAAATGGAGTTTTGAGGCTCCCCCGTTTATATAAAATCATTCATTGTGCAATACTATCTTTTGAGTTCAATTTATATCTTATTATTTGGTGTTGTGTTTTTGTCTTTACAAATGGCGATCACGATGGGACCCACTAAGGGTTTCTTTTTATGATTTGCTTTTCTAATTTATTTTTTGTTTTTTTTCTTGTTTTGTAGGATTTTTAGAGGCATGAATCGAGCATTTTTTTTTGGTTAGGTTTTCTGAGGACTTGCAGGAAATTGCAAAAGGTGCACGAATGCTCTGTGATGCTCAAGGGCCTTCCATAAATGCCCAGGTGGATTTTAGAAATACCTAGAGGTGTTTTATATAGAGTTAGAGTAGAAACATAGGTTGTTCTATAAGTATACTATTAAAAACCCTAACTTTAATGTTCAGGTATTCTAGTAATCTTACATTTTTTTCATATTTTTAAGATAAAAAGAACAACAATAATTAATCTCGGGAAAAATATTCATATTATCTTGCATCTTAGGTTTCATATTGGTCATTTGCATCCATCCACACTTTTTATTTGAAGTTTCTAACTTTTTGTTATATTCCAAAATTGAAAAATATTGCATTCTGATTTCATGTGAATTGAAAAATTGCATAATTAGTTTGCATTATAGGGTTAGGCATTCCTATTTTTATATGTCTAAGTAGGAAAATTATTCAGATACCAAAAGTATCCCCGTACTTGGGTGATTCCATACGTAGGAGTAGATGAAGCCCCCAAATTTCTATAGTGGGTCTTAAGTAGTGTACTCTAAATCCTTTGGAAAAATTGGTATTCTGGGTATTGGCTTCTGATTTAAATTATCAAAATTAGTTATCTTTCTAGCATTGTATGGACACAATAGCAAATCAAATTTTTTAAAAAGAATCACATACTGCATGATTCACATTTAACAGTAGTGGCTAGATTTCATCACCAGCCATTGCTTGATATTCGGTGATGGTGGCTTTCATCTCCATCCACTAATATCTACCCTTAGAAACCTTAGATCAGCCTAAAGCAAACTTGTTAGATTTCACTACCAGCAATAATCACATTGCCCCAACTTAGCCATAGTTTTTACCTTTCTTTGGTTAATTTAGATTAGCACATTTGAAACACACAAGATTAAAATATAAGAAAATGAACTCACATTAAAAGGATATAATCAATGAATGAGGTGACACACGTGTTAAAAAAACTTAGCATTGATTATTTATTTTTCATGTGAAATATAAATTTTGTGTTTCATTTTACAACATAATTTGTATTTTGATTTATTTGCTTTATGGTCTTAACAAGAAAAAAAAATAAAGCATTAAATCAATACAATTCAATGGAACCTGCATCCACCTTCCCCACCACTTATGTGGTAGACTCCCTAAATCTTACATAGGAAGATTTATCTACAGGTCCATCACATTCCTTTCACCCACATAATTTCATATGGTTATTCCCCAAGTAGAGTCAGCCTCACCAACCATTGATCACCATATTACTCACATAGACATGGCATGAGTAGAAGCTCTTATGAAGTCTTCTAACTATGTCTTAGATTCATTCCCCACCTCACCTAGAAAAGACCTTACTTTATAGTAGGAACTTGTTTATTCCCAGCCACCATACAAATTTACCTAGGTTTACACTAACCCTCTTTTTAAGGCATAAGTTGCACCTTCCTCTCACATGTCCATTTCCCAACCCTCATATGCTCCTAGAACTTCATACACATCCACATATACTAACCCCTTGTATGAAGCACACATAAATGTTGCTTCACAATTTTTAGCCTCACAAGTTATTGTGACAAGTGTAACTTGTCCCCCAATGACATCTTCCATACCATATTTTTCCATACCTTCCAATTATAATAGAGAGATTAATGAGGCATGGGAACACTTGAACAAATTTTTTAGGTAGCATCAGAATGCTCGATAGCAAGTACAAGTGAACCCTAAACCTTTACCAAAATCTACTTAGACTATCCTCATTAACCAGGGTCCATCATGGATACCATAGTATTCTATGGTTTCTATCCCTATTCCTCCACTAAGATACCCATCTTGTTCCCATTGGCCAACCCAACCATAACCCTCATACATCAATCCCATTCCAAAATTCTCCATATTTTCATCAATCTCCCATCCATCAATTTCCATCAAATTGACCTAGTCATCATTACCAATCTCATCATCATTTGGTCACCCCTCAACATTTTTCCACCTTACCTCAAAATCATCAGGTAATTTAGGGTTTCCACATTCCTAAAAAATATCCTCGAATTAAAGCCATGCAAAAATAGCTAGATCAGTTGATATAACATATTCCTGGTTTGAAAAACTATAAGCCAACCTTACGCCAATTGATCTACCAACCTATTCATCCTTTGGTACCATCACCACCATATCTAGAAGATTTCACGATGCTTAAGTTTGACAAATTCAAGGGAACTAAGGATCCCAAAGAGCATGTGAGCACATTTTTACATGCATGTTTTAGAATTCAAAATTAAAATTCTCTCATGATCATAATATTTCCTCAAACAATAGGAGGAGATACCATAGAGTGGTATAATCAATTATCCAGTCATAGTATTTATACTTTTGAGCAATCGCTTGATCAATTCTTTGAGCATTTTATCCTAAATGTTAGAAATACAGTTTCATTGTATGATGTCTATGCTTTAATACAACATGATGATGAGTCTATCTATAATTTTGGAAACCGTTGGAGGGTTGTCATTACAAATTTTCCATTCACCCTACCAATGGAAGAGTTAACAAAATTATTCACCAAGAGTTGTTTAAAATCCATCTCTTGGATGCTCCAATTACATACTTATCATTCATTTAAGGAAGACCTAGCACAGGATAGTGTCATCGAGGAAATAAAAATCCAAGAGGGTATACTTAAGCCTAAGAAAAATTAATTGAAAAACAAGGGCCAATATAAAAGCAACTATTCTGGCCAACCAAAATCAAAACAAGCTATCCCAGATAGTCATCCCAATCACATTAATCAAGTGGTCATGATCCAGTCGATAATGGCTCAACAACAATTAGTACAAAAGTCACCATAATAAATTTTGTATCATGTGGTACCCTCGGTAACTCAAGCAATGCAAAAAATAGTGTCAAATATATAAAACCATCCCAAAGGATAGTTTTTTGATAAAATTACTATTGCACCCATTTAGCTGTGTCATATGCTTCCCTTTTCTGAAGGTTGTATGACAAAAACAAACTTGCTTTACCTAAAATTAGACTAGATGATCTCGCTAAACGTAGTAAACACTATCAGGAACATTTATGTGATCCTTATCATAGGCAAAATGGTATGACATTAACAATTGCCATACATTTAAAGACACAGTGTAAGACCTTATTGACTTATATGGGAGGGGATAACACCAAAACTCAACAAAACCAAACCTTGATATTTTTTAGACACCACTTCCTCACCATGAGGAAGTGCAATCAAATATGGGAGGGGATAACACCAAAACTCCTCCTAACCAATTTAATCACGTCCAACAATATCAAGGGTTTGTAGGTGCCATCCATGTGGTCACTAGAGGTCAAAGAAATAATCAACAAAATGCAAGGCAACAACCTCAATCAAGTGTGTCACAACCTCCTATATCACCACCCATCAAAATTTCCCCCAATCCTTCATCACCAATCCACATTCCTAGTTATTCAAATCCTCCATTTATCCCATCAATTGTCCACCCCAACTAGTCATCTCATTGAGTAGCTGATTAAACACAAGTCTGAATATGGCTTCCACCAAATTTTCAATTTATGAGTTAATTCAACAATCTCCCCCACATTGTGAGGCATTAATGGATATTCTCAAATACATTGAACTACAATCTCAAAATTCTAATGCCTTTAAAAAATTTATAGGGAGAATTCAAACATGCATGGAGCCTTCCATCACATTTTATGACTTTGAGATTAATCCAATTTCATCGGACTCTATAGATCCTCCATTGCATATCATGGCTCTAATTGACAAGAAGTCATTTATAGAGTCATAATTGATATCGGTTCCTCCATAAATATCATCACCACATCTGCCCTTCATCATATGAATCTTCCTCTATATCATATCACCAAGTCATCATTCAACCTAAAAGCATTTAATGATGCTTTGTGTTCCACATTTGGCATTGTTGTTTTACCTATTGAAGTAGGGGTTAAAATATTGCACACAATGTTTAACATCTTGGAAGGATCCATGGCGTACAATGTACTCCTTAAAGACCTTGGATGAGGGAAATGATATGTGTCCCTTCAATTTACATCGATTCTTGAAATATGTTCATGAGGTACATGTACATTGCATACTAATAAATGTCAAACCATTCAAGTATTGCAATTTCATTTCAAATCCTTATGAATCCATGCTTCCTTCCACCCACCTTTTCCTATCACCACCAATCCATATACCATGCCATCCATTTCTTCATCAAATTATCCCATTTCTAAGGACTCCCTTATCACCAATCCTTCATCATCCTCATCATTGACTACATGCACATGTGGTCAAAGTCAATCCACATCCTTGCCTTCCACATCATCATCATCCATTCAACAACCTTCCCAATCCAATCCATCACCATCACCTAATGTTTCACAAGTTGAATTGATGGATTGTGAGACATCTTCATTTTCACCATTCCCCAAGCCATCATCTAACCATGGTCCTTCCACATCATGCCAAGTTGAGATCCACCTCAATAATCTCAGTATTGGTGAATATGTGGTCCAATACATCACTATCACGCCACTCACAATTCCTAATACTAAGGATTTTTGTCACCTACATGACCCAAATTTATCCATAGGAGTAGTATATAACATGGTTTCAGATCCAAATAGCATAAAGTTTATATATGGGAGGATTGATTCTTCATCAAATCCAGCTTCCCTAGAAGAACCCAAAGAACCAACACTTGCCAACATTCCAAACATGTCAGGATTTCCATATCGCTATTTTCACATAGTTAGTTGGCAAGGTCATGGCCTAGGATTACATGAAAAGGGAGGGCCTCAACCTATTGATGTTCCATAACAATAAGTGCATAATCATTCAGGTCTAGTTTATCACCCACTTTAATCCACCTCTTATCTTGAACAAGCCTCCCAAAGGCTTAATTTAAACTCAGGAGAAGAATTCCTTCATCCTAAAATTTTTGAAGATGACATCTATGAAGAATTAAAACTTATGTCAATAATTTTGGATAAATCTGAAGAAGAATCAGAACCCATAATTTCCCATACTGAACAAGATGATTTTTATCTCAACATGTTCCCAATCCATGAGCCCTTCTTTCACTTGCTTCTTCCACAAGAGGGATTATTTCATATCAGTGAACCACCACCCCCACTTCATTAATCCATTTCATAATCCAAACTTGTAACATATGTATATAACACAAAAACAATGGTTTTTACCACTACAAAAAAAAATAAAAAAAATAAAAATCAACATAAACACATTTTCTTTCTTGCATTTTATTTGTGTTGCTTGCTTCTATCTAGGTTAATAAAGCTCCTAGCACTTATTCTTAGGTTCTATACATTTCCTCCAACCTTATCCACTTTGTCCATAAGTCAACATGAATCCTGTTAATTTATTCACCCCACTCCATAATCCATACGATCTGACTAAATCAATTTCAATCTGCATAAGCCTTATCGATGTGGATCCGATTTCCTTGCATCATTATTTTTTTGAGTTTTTCTTGTCTGAGGAATTTTTAAGGGCTTCAGCCAACTACATTCCTCCATCCCCTCTACTTCGCCTTCACCTTCACCTTTGAATCTCAAGATTTTCCATGAAGACATAGATAAGGATAAGTTAGAAGAGTTTGATGACATCTTAGACGATATTCATTTGATCCCTACACCCCATAAACTTTAGGAATGTTCCCATATGTCCATTGAATATACCATCGATGTGGACCTTACTTTAGAAAAATAAAACCCCCAAATTTTCAATCTTGGTAAAAGCTTATCAGCTAATGAACATGAGCAGTTAATTGCTCTTCTCACGAGGAAGTGTAGCGACCCTGAGACGCACACACCGCCTCTTTTTAACCCTACTTGCAATGTTATTAAAAACCCAAGATGAAATGAAATACAAGAAGAAAAGGCATATAACATGAAATAACAAAGATGGATATCTTTATTTCTATTGAAAATTGGTTACATGTTGGTCCGTCTTAGGGATACCCATTTCGATGCAATAAGTTTACAAATAGGTAAAGAGTGCCCCTTTCATGAAGAGGTGGTGTGCTTATAAAAGCTTCCAAGTTCTGCACATGGAAATGTTTGAGGGATTACAGATGCCTTCTCCAGGTTTGTTTCCTAGAGGAATCCCTTTTGCTCTCCTATGTTGCAGATTTCTTCCGATGAACCTGTGGCCCTGTAAGCAATGAAACAACAACACAAGCTTATATGTCCGAGATTGCCTCCTTAGATGAGGTTTTTAGTAATGAAATTATATAATGGAAATATGATGAAACTATGCCATGAAATCAAGTAAATATATGCTAATGATATGAAAACATGAAGAAATAGAATAAAAGAATCTATGTCTAAAACCTAAGCTAAGCCTGTGGGCCACTGTCCAAGACAATAATCGCTAAGGTAAACCTTGCTCTCTTTGCCCCAAATTTGTGGGTCAAATCCTATATCTGATGTTGAAATAATAGGTTTTATGCTCTTCAATCCGTTAGGGCTCCACCGTACACGTGATCTCCAAGGGAACTCTCCAAGTCTCAAAAGCTCTCCTCAAAAAGATGTCTCGATGATAGAAGATGATCTCCTATATGTCTTGGTGCTCTTAGGCTTGCACCTTTTATAGTGTGAAATCCTAGGTCTATGTCCAAGCCCTAGAAATGAATTTCTCATGCGTAGTGCAAGTTAGCATGAGAAGCTTCTGTCCTTTGTCTATGTTTGAAGGTCAGTTAACTAAAATCTAACTTCCCACTTGAGTCTCCTATGCAAACTGGTCGTTAGCATGAGAAGATTTTGTCCTTTGTCTATGTTTGAAGGCCAGTTAACTAAATTTTATATGCAAACTCAAGCCTCCTATGTGAACTGGTCATGAAAAGGAATGCAAAGTTACTCCCGCTCACCTTTATTACATGTAGACTGCCACTTCCGCCTATGATTAGGCCTGTTTTTTGGCAAACTGCTTCTTATGGCTTAGTCGCTATCGTCTACAATGGCTAAGATCTGGCCACTATCATCTATAGTGGCTAAGTTCTGGCTACTCTAGGCTTGAGCGGCTAATATCTGTCTACTCTTGGCTTGAGCGGATAGGCTTGGATGGCTTGAAAAGGCCCCAAATGAGTGGTGATAACCACCGTTGATGCTTGGAAAATCCAATATTATGTCTTATGATCTTATGAAGGTGTCTATGTGAGAAGCTCCCCTAAGCATGACATGATTTAAGTGTCTACAAATGCCCCTTTTTGTGATGTGTTGTGTGGAAAACACAACGTTGAACAAAAACATATACTGACATTTTTGTAGGGTGTATGGTGATCAATGGTTTGATCAAATCTAGATGGCCCAACCATGCAAGATGGCATGCATCCCTTGAATCATTGCCTCAATGTTCGGAGGACTTAGCTCAGTGGCTTGGGCATATTAAATTGCACTCATTCCTCAAAATCAATAGGGTAGCTTCAGCTGCTACAATAATTTCTATCGATAGGAGAGCTACAATTGAAGATGTCATGTCTACTTGCATTCCCAGCAAATAAGGGAAATTTATGATTGTTGTATGCAATGATTCGTAGGACGAACATGATTTTGCTATGATTGAGTGATATTTTGTTGATTTTGATTATGATTATATTGAAGTTTTTAACTACTTCCTCACATAATGAATTGTTGAAGAAATGACAATGAATGAAGCGACAAGTCGCTTGACCAATATGACTAATCTGGTTCCTTTCTAGCATTTGCTGCTTGTAATGGGCAATCCCAGATCCAAGTGTGATTCCAATTATTTATGATAAGCATCCATCCCTATCCCGAGGAGCGGTCCAACTATCAATAGCTTTCTTGGTTAGTATGAGTGATTCAATTTATGTTCATATCATATCACTTTGACTTAATGTTTTTGATGTCATAGGGGAATTAGGATGATCCTTTCACACTCGTGGAGCAGTCCGACCATCTTGGTCTTCTTTGGGATTTGAAGGGTGGTACATCGTAATTCCAAAATGAGTTTTTTTTGCCCCAAATGGCCTTATGGTTATCTACTCATCTCACCAAAATACATGGAGTGCAACTTGCTGCAATCGTCGAGTGGATAGAGTAAGTAACTAGTTACGAGGCCTACTTGAGATTGTGCTTTTATGTAATTTTTTTGTTATTTTGAACATTCTAATGATCTAAAACCACCAAAGTGTGTTTATTTGCTATTTTTGTGGGATCCCTCAAGGAGGAAGTCCCTTATTTTTATCTATGGATCTGGCCACTATCAGGTCCAGCGGCCTCTGAGTTCCTTCCTGTGGTCGTTGTCACCTTGAGCGACCAAGAAGTTCTGGCCACTGATGTCAGAAGTAGCCAAGGCATAATTAAGGAAATATAAAATTTGCATTTCTAGGGTTTGACCTTTCACTTTCACTGTTTGAATATTTTATTTGGGAGCTCTAGTGTGACATCGATGATTACGACCTTGGATTTTGCTAGAATTGAGGACATGGCTACGTAGGGTGAGACATCAGTTGCTGGAGGAGCTAGAGCTTCTAGGGTATTTCTTTTTTTCTAAACCCTAGATCTCTTTTCTCTTGTCTACGTAAAACTAAACCTCACTGAGTAATGGGTAAAATGAACCTCGCTAAACTTATTGGCAATGAACAAACTCTGTAATTAGGCTTAAATTTCCCTTTGCTATGGTGGATTAGTCCCCAATTTTTGTTTTTTGTTAGTGGCTTTAGCCTAGGGTTTTTGAATTTTTTTGTTATTCACCTGTTGCCGCCATTTTGAGCATTTTTGAACTTAGCTTAGTTTTTGATGCTTGAGTGGGAATATTTGCTTTCTATTTTGTTTGTTTTCCCCCCATTTTTGTGTTTTTTATGTCACTTTGTAATTTTGTAATTTTTTTGATTTTCTGGCCAAGGGTTCATGGGTTTGCCATGTTGCCCCTTGGCCGCTGTCGCTCAGAGTGGCCGGTTCTGAGCCGCTATCGCTCAGAGCGGCCAAGTTTGAATCCCAATGTTCAAAAATTTGACCATTGGGTCTTGGTCGCTACTACCTCCACTGACCAAGTTCCAGCCGCTGTAGTCGATAGCAGATAAACCTTTAGCCATGTTTTCTTGCATTTTTGTTGAATTTTTATGACATATTTGATTTTTTTTGAATTTTTTTAAATTTTGATTTGTTTGATTAGGTGCAATATTGTATTTTTTCTTAGACATAGAATAACCCATACTATTTTGCACCGTTTTCATGTTTATTATGAATTATGCCTTAGATGCACTATAGTTATATTTTGTCTTTCTTCTACTTTGCTTAGATCTTTACTTATCAGGCTTGGGACCCAAAGCTCCTGATTGACTTACTTCCTAGATTTGATGATACAGACTGGACATGGTTTAAAGCTTGTGGGTTACAGTACGTAATTAGGCTACCTTACATCATGGTAGATTAGGCTTACCTTATCACTATGGCCCATTGCTGTGACCTACTGACTAATACCTTCCACCTCCCGACCAGTGAAATGACCATTACGTCGAAGGATGTATATAGGATATTTCGAATTCTATTTGATGGGGTGGCCATTGTCTCTTCGGCTACTAATGATCAGGTGGTTGTCTTCACTTAGGTATTTAGAGAACACTCTATGGATGCCCTCAAGGACAATAAGTCTGGAGGAGTGTCCATCATCCGCTAGAATGGGGAGGGCCTATTTACGATGAGGCATGTCGTATTGCTGATGGGGATCAACAATGTTCTTATCCTAGACTACTCGGGTTTGAGGTTCTCATGGAACCTTCTGGCAATGGTGCAGGATCTATTGGATAGCGAGTCTATCATCTATGCATGGGGTATATCACTATTGGCTTAGTGCTATGATGATTTGTACCACATCCACCGATGAGGATGTGTTAGCATTGCTTGTAGCTTGCTCCTATAGGTTTGGGGATGGGAGAATATTAGGGTAGATCACCCTAAGTGGCTCCTAGCCAAGATTACAGTGATCGATGCTCATACAAAGTGCTATACTAGTAGAAGGGCTCGAGAGCATGAGGAGTGCAAGAACTACACTTTCATAGGGTAGTTATCCCATTACATTGATGCTTTCACTAGACTTTTTTTTGGAGATGTCATGTGGCGGCCTTACCATGAGTGTCCTTCTTGGGATGATCCAGCTAGTTTTACTACAAGGACACAGTGCGAGCGATGGCTCATTGACCGTAAGGTTGTCATCCAGGAGTATTTCTTCTACTTGCAAGTTCTTTATTAGTACGGGTTACAATAGGATGTTCCCTTGATATCGTTCTTGTACAGGCACCTCACAACAAAGAAAGACCTACCTCCATGGCATATTATAGAGCTTTTAGATGAGGAGGATGCCCCAACTATTGACCCTAGAGTGGCTGGGGGCATTATAGAGGCATACACTCAGTGGTGGGGTGATCGGATGTGGCATGGTGTCGGCAGCCTAGGGCATAATGATGATGGTAGGGGTGATGGTGCAGATCCAACAGGATGCAGAGTTTAAGCCAAGACTGACGTATGGGGCTAGCCAGCAGAGCATGTTGAAGTGGAGGATCCTGATTTTCCTGAGGAGGAGGAGTTAGAGCCTGAGGAGAGAGACTCTCCTTTGAGAGCACAATTGCATGATATCAAGGCTGAGCTTTAGGCCACTAAGATCCAGATTCAACGATGAGATGCTACCATTGAGCAGGTCACAACATATATACATGCTCTGTAGGCTACTATTGGGGGTGGTGATGCCAGGATGTAGTTTGTTGTTCCTAATTCTACACCATAGGAGGTTCTAGTGGCAGGTTCAGGAGCAGATGTGAGACAACTTCAATCTTTGTTGGATGAGCATGAGGAACAGATTCGGGGACTTTTGGATCATGTCACCATTCTTCATATGCAGCTTAGGAGGCATGGGATTGTCCCTAAGGATCATGCTGGTGTGGGTGGTTTGCAGGTTAGTGGGCACTCCACCTCGGGGTATTCTTTCGCTTGTCCTAGCTAAAGGACCTAGACTCATATAGAGATCAACAGGCTCGCATCATTCGACTCACAACACCGCCATAGGGGGGTGGCACTAGAGGAGGTGATGCAGGGGGCTTAAGCTCGGTACTTGATTGATGCTTTACTTGGTCCTTGATCCATTTTTGAGTTTAGGCTGACCTGTATGACTATCATCCACGGGCATTTTTTTGTACATCCATGGACTTGACACATATTTTTATGATAACTTTTCATTATGACTCATTATGTGTATCGTTTATTTCTCATGTTTTTGTTGTTATTTTGTTTTATGATGTGATGTGATGATGGCATTATGATGATATGATGTATATGTTAGATGATAGATGATATTGAAGATGCTTAGATGGATGTGTAGATGCTTATATGATTTGATAATATGATGCGATGTATTTTGATGATGAATGATGAATTTATGATTGTATGAAAATGGATGTTGCCTATATTTTTTATGATGTGGTTTATGGATGATTAATGACTTGTTTTTGTGGATATGATGTTGTTAAATGCATGTTTTAACTTTTCTTTAATTGTATGCATCTAAATTATGTGGTGGAATGGTATAAACGAACCTGTATGCTCTAATCACTTAAAACATACAAAATGCATATGACATTGACAATCTTAATGGGTGATACCACAAAAAGTAAAAAAATAATCATGAATTTAAATAATCACTCTAATCATAAGAATTGATTAAGTATTCATATACGAGATGTAATGGTGTGTAATGTATTTTCTTAATAAGTTTCTATAAATTAAAAGATATAAAGTAGTTAGTGGCCTTCTATATACTATTTCTAATATATATGCAGTATCTGTCTTACTATGTTGATACCCCCTAATTTATATAATCTTATAAAGAAAGTGTTTGTGTGAATGATATTAATATTTGTTACTATGTAAGAATTTTTGGGGCTTTCCGGAGATTCAAACACTCTAGTTACCCTATCAAAAATTGTCTACTGACCACTTAGACTTTTGAAAAGTAAGGCTTTTACCATGGACCTAGTTTTTCATGATTTTTGTGTGTGCATGTGATTGTATATTTTGAGATAGAACTCAAGCATTTCCTTCGATGTCAGGCAGGATTCTTCCAGCCCATTGCTAATATCAGGGATCCTCAAGTGTTCATCTCATCCTTATGTTGGACTTAGTTGGACTATACTACTAGGCAATATTGGGTTACCTAACTAGCTCATCCACATTCAAACATTGGTCTACACAAATGCATAAAGAAATTGTGGTAGACATATCATCATGCATAAGGATTTCTCCTTCCAATTTTGTATAATGCTGAGAATTCTAGGGATTCAAGCTTTATTCCCTTCTTTTTGGCTTTGGATATTTGCTCATATGTAGTGATGAAAATCACTTTTTATTTTGATTGATTTTTTTTCTTTCAGGTAGGATTTTTGTAGTGATGATAATCACTGTTTATTTTACTCATATGTAGTGATTAAAATCACTGTTTATTTTTTATTGATTTTTTTGAGCTATGTTTTTTTGAATTTATGATTTGTGTATTGGATTATTGCTTTGAAATGTGGATTGTATGCTTGGCCTTTTGAATATGTACTTTGCTTCGGGATTTTGCTTATTTTGATTTAAGCAAGGGATTTGGATAGGGTAAATCTTATCCTTCTGCTAATTCTCAACACCTTTAAACTGGTTGCATAGGGGGATAAACAAGGAAAATCCTTTTCACTTAAGGTAACCTAGACCACTTTGTAGCTTTCATATTTTCCTTGTACCAGCTAGAATTTTAGTGTTTCAATTAGTGACGTGATCTTGAATATCCAAGGCATTATCACGACTAGACCTTACATTCAACTAATCAAAGTTATTTTCCTCAAAAGTTGATAAGATCACTAGGTGTGGTTGATTAACCAAAAAACCTTAGTATATTATGTATAGCAACAAAAAATGGTTGTGTTGAAAAACACAATTACACACTGGTGTTGATGGAGGTATGGATTTGAATGATTTGTGTTACAAACTGTGGTATCGGTTTTAAGGATCTTATGCCATATGCAATTGTAGTGGATATGAAAATGCAATGCAATGATGTGGATGCAAGATGTAAGATGCAATTGTTTTTGTATTTTTTATTTTATATTATTTTTGTATTTTTGATTAATTTGACCAAAGGGCTTATTATGCCTTTGGGGCTTTTGTATTGATTCTGACCAAGTGGTTTGAATTACCCTTGGAGCCTTTGAATTGATGTTGACCAAGCGGTTTGAATTACCCTTGGAGCCTTTGAATTGATGTTTGACCAAGTGGTTTGAATACCCTTGGAGCGTTTGGAATTGATTTTGACCAAATGCTTAAATGCCCTTGGAGTGTTTTGAATTGATTTTGACCAAACGACTTAAATGCCCTTGGAGTGTTTTGAATTGATTTTGACCAAGCAGTTTGATTTACCCTTGGAGCCTTTTGAATTGATTGGATTTGACCAAGCGGTTTGAATTACCCTTGGAGCCTTTGATTTTATTTTGACCAAGCGGTATGAATTATCCTTGGAGCCTTTGATTGTATTTTTGAAATTTTATGTTTTTGTATTTTTGACATATTTGAATGTTTTTGTGTTTTATGAAATATTTGAATGTTTTTGTGTTTTATGACATATTTGAATGTTTTTTAATTTTGACATATTTGAATGTTTTTGAATTTTGATATATTTGAATGTTTTTGTGCTTTATGTGTATAATGCCTTTAAGTGAATGATATTGAGAGGTTTAGGCTCTCCAACACCATCTAATGATATAAGGTGATAAGCTCCAGGTCCAACTCTCTATGAAATCATGTATGGACCTATCCAGTTTATCGTGAACTTGTATTGTAGATACGATGGCAAATTTGAATTATGTGGTTTTCTTTCAGTGCTAGATCTCTAACCTTGAATTCCCTTAAATGGACTTTACTATTGTAAGCTCACGAAAGGCGATCCTGGTAAACGCATAGATGCTTTAAAGCATTGACTCAATGTTCATCAAGAAGCATCAACTGATCAAGGTGGCATTGCCACACGACATCATCATCTATGAAGTCCTTTAATGTTATGCGTAGAGTCAAAAATTTCTAACTCTAGTGGCATGATAGCCTCAGTGCCATATACTAGTGAAAATGGTGTTGCCCCAGTGGGCATTCGTATACTAGTCCTTTATGCCCATAGTGAAAGATGAAACTGCATGTGCCAATCCTTGTGATTGTCTTGCATTATCTTCATCAAAATGGAGACTATTGTCTTGTTTGAGGCTTCTGCTTACCCATTTTCTTGCGGATAATAAGGCATTGAAAAATTGTGTTGAATGTGGTATTTTTTCATTAAATCATGCATATTTTTGTTCTTGAAAGATGGCCCATTATTAGATATTATCTTATAAGGGACCCCAAAATGACTTATGATATTGTGGAGTATAAACTCCGCAATCCTTGGTCCAGTTGTTGATGTTAATGGGATCGCTTCTACCCATTTAGTGAAGTATTTTGTGGCTATTATGATGAATGTGTGTCGGCCTAAGGACAAGGGTGAGATCTTCCCAATCAAGTCTAGTCCCCACTGCGAGAATGGCCATGCTGCCTAGATGGGTTGCAAGGCTGGCACTTACTGCATTTCTTGACATACTCATAGTAGTCCCTTTCCATGGTGGGTCAATAGTAACCCATTCTCAATATGCACTTAACAATGGCAATGCCACTGAAATACCCTCCACATGTGCCATTGTAAGCTTGCAAAATTTCCCAAGATGCTTCTTGGGGCTCAAGACAATGGAGTAATACTCCATCATATCCTCGTCTATAGAGGATTTCTCCTAGCAAGATGTATCTTGTTGCTTTTTTTTTGAACGTTCACTATTTAGTATGCAACAAACCTTGAGGTACTATTCCAAGTTTTAGGAAGTCCCGTAATTGGGAAAGTGAATCCTGATAAGCCATGGCTTCTATAGAAAATACATCTTGCTCTTGTATTTTTGAGCTGGTGAACATAGATTGAGGAACAACTCTATGGTGTATGGTTGTACCACACTCTACAGGTCCTTGGGAGATCAAATACCCCCAAGGTGCCATTTGTAAGAAATCTCTGACTGCGAAGGACCAATCCTGATTTGGCTTGATGTTGATCATGTTTATTGATTCTTGATTGTCAAAAGCTTCATGATATATTGTTGAGTGTGAAAGAACTTTCACATGAACGACTGTAAAATCAGTAGATGGATTATGAGGGATTAAGGATCCCAAAGAGGCCATAGTTTCTACAAATATATTTGACGTATGAGGGATTGCCTCGATGTCTTACCATTCCAACTGAGCTAGGTAAGTGTCAACAAGTTCCTTGTAAGTATTCAGGATTGGGCACCTACATTGGAATAGTCCTTTGACCTAGTTTACTATGAGCAAGGAGTCACTAAAGATATTCAATATTTTAATGCCCATTGCTATGGTTGTTTGGAGTCCCAGGATCAATACTTCATATTTTGTATTGTTTTTTGTGCATGGGAAGTCTAGTTTGAATGATAAGGATAATGGAGCGCCTTGTGGTGTGATAAAGACAATCTCTGCTCTGCTCCCTTGTTCACACTTCGAACTATCGAAAAAAAATGACATGCCTCTTTCTTTCTTAGGTTCTTCAAGTTTTTGGGGATCCAATAATGCAAAGACCACATCATCAGACAATTCTATGGTAAGAGGCTTGTTATCCTAAAGAGGCACCTCTGCTAATTGATCTGCTATGACCTGTCCCTTGATGGAATTTTGGCTTATGAAATCTAGATCAAATTATGTCAATAGCATGATCCACTTTGCGGTATGTGTATTGTGATATGTCTTGCTCATCATGTATTGCAAAGGATTTTGTTTTGATATGACGTAGGTTATGGCTCAACATGTAGTGTCATAACTTTTGAGTTGTGAAGACCACTGCTAAACACAACTTCTCAACATACGCATATCCTAGCTCATAACTCACCAAGGTACGACTAATGTAATATATGGATTGCTCTTTATCTTGTGCATTATTTTGGGCTAACATGGTGCCTAATGCGAAATCAGTAGCCGATATATATAGTAAAATGGTATGTCTAGCCTTGGTGGAGCCAATACTGGTGGTGTTGCTAGATAAGTTTTGATATCTGCAAAGGCTTGATGGCATTCTTCATCCCAATGAAAGGGGACTTCCTTGCATAGCAACCGATTCATAGGTCGACATTTTTTTGATAATTGTGCGATGAATCTTTTGATGGATGCTATCTTGCCTTGTAGGCTCCTCAACTCCCTAATGTTGGTAGGGGCGACCATTTCCAGTATAGCCTTTACCTTTGCAGGATTGACTTCAATGCCTCTCTTGGATATGATATATCCCAAAAGCTTACCAAAAGTTATGCCAAATACGTACTTCTTAGGATTCAATCAGACGTTGTGCTCTATGAGGCGATCAAAGACTTGTCTAAGGACTTCAACATGCTCTTGTCGTAACATGGACTTGGCCAGTAAGTCATCCATGTAATCTTCCAATATTTTATGCATATAGTCATGGAATATGTATGCCATGGCCCACTGATATGTGGCACCAGCATTTTTGAGACCGAATGACATCTCTTTGTAACATAATGTTCCCCATGGAGTAATGAAAGTAGTTTTATATTGATCTTCAGGCTTAATACGGATCTGGTTGTATCTAAAAAAACCATCCATTAGGGAGAGCATCTCATGACCTACGGTTGCATCCATAAGAGCATCTATGTTTGGCAATAGGAATGAATCCTTTGGTGTTGCTCTATTTAAATCTTTGAAATCCATGCAAATACAGACTCTTCCATCAGGTTTTCCCATGGATACCATGTTTGACACCCACTCAGGATAGTCAATAGGAACTATGAATACTGCATCCAGTAGTTTTTGCAATTTTTTCTTCACCATCAAAGCGATGGTTGGATGTATTTTCCTCAGCTTTTTCTTGACTGGATTCTTCATGGGATATAATGAAAGGTTGTGAACGACTAACTTTGGATCTATCCCTGGCATGTATTTATAAGTACAAGCAAAAATATTTGGCCTCTCTTTGAGAAGAGGAATTAGGATGGCTTGTTCCTCTAGAGATAGACTTTCTTCAAACTTGAATTTCCTTGGTTGGGTAGGATCATCGCTAATTTCCACCTCCAAAGTCATTTCTATAGCCATATGTGACCCATACTCTAACTGATGATGCGTGGGTATCAAATGAATGTCATCGATAGGATTTACAGGACCTAGTGACTCAGGTTCCAAACCAACATGGAAGACGTCATACGCACAACCTGATGCAAAATGGAATGACTATAACATCTCTTAATTAGGGAAGAGGTCTTTTGGCTCTATGGGTGAATTAGCGTGATCCCAATCAATAGCCTCTATATCAAGATGCAATGAATTTATAGGATCTGTTGTATTATGAAGTGGAGCAATCAAATCAATGGAGATCATGTTGATGGATGGAATGAAGTCTCCAGGACCACATGGGTGCAATCTTGTCTTAGGGGTTTCCCTTCCATACTCATGATGAGGTTCTAGAGGAATGGGAATTTTTGGATCTGGCCCATGAGCAGGGTGGAAAATAGGATAATTGGGCTCTAATAGCTCTCTGAATGTAGGCATAGGGGAATTGACCATCTGATGAATGGTAGCTAGGTCAAAAAGTCTCCCCAAAAATAATAAATGAGGGTCTATAGCATGGAGTGTCGCCTCTATCTCTACTAGCTCATTCACTTGTTGCAAGTGGTGAGGTCCAAGATAAGCCATCTCGATCTCATCCTCAAAGTCATCATCATTTATCCAAAAATTGTTAGCATTGGTATGCGGCCCTAAGACAAGGTGCTCATGTCTTGGCCCTAAGTAGGCCATCTCTGTTTCATCTTCATAGTCTTAGTTACTTATGAAGAATCCATTTGCATTTGTCTCTTGCTCCAAAGTCAAGGGTTGATGGCTTAGGCCTAAGTAGGCTATTTCTATTGAGTCTTCTTATTCATAGTCACTTTCATCGGATGTATACCCACTCTCATCGTGGATGGACCATGTGAATATTTGTAAATAGCGAGGCCCCTGGTAAGCTAAACCAAGCTGCACCTCATCATCACTTGCTTCATATCCATTCTCCTCATCCCACGAGTTGTACCCTATTGAGATGGAATCAATTGAGATGTTTGGATGATAAAATTTTGGTGGCGGTATGTTTACCGTGGACACTTGTCTTTTGCTCAAATTTGTCATTCTTAGGGGATGATAAGGAATGAAATCAATGTCTTCTCCTAACCCTAAGATTAATCTTTCCAATACTGCTACAAGAGAGTCATATTGACCTCCGATATAATAGCCTAAGCCAAATCTATCATAGGGAAGCTGATATTGTGGCTCGTATGGCTACCTGCGCCCCTGCTCATATATGCCAAGGCCATAGCCATGCCAGTGGCAATGCTCAAAGTATCTTAGATAAAACTTGGGGTTAGAGAGGTAATGAACATTGACCATGAATAATTCATCACTATCCTCTTCTATATCTGAATACTTATGTGCGCATTCCAGGCTGACATAGACAAAATTGGTTCGGTTGGGAGGGATTCCAAGTGGAACCATTGTTCCCATGGGTGACCTCAATTCCTTAGGCCTTCCTATGTCTTGTGCAGACTCAATGATAGGTGTAAAGGTGA
Source organism: Wollemia nobilis (assembly GCA_028583015.1). Classification (NCBI taxonomy): domain Eukaryota; kingdom Viridiplantae; phylum Streptophyta; class Pinopsida; order Araucariales; family Araucariaceae; genus Wollemia; species Wollemia nobilis. The sequence goes on along the minus strand of JAQPPZ010016710.1, from coordinate 6,013,720 downwards.
TGTTCTACACAAGGTAATCCCCTATGCCTATGCTCACCAAGTGTATCGATGCATGTGACGTGGATGACCCTATGGATGACACTAGCGAAGCAGGATGATAATCACTATCTTCACCTTGATCCTAAAGATCTTCTTCTTCCATAGGACTTGGCATTTCAACAATGGCTATAGTTGGCACTTCCTTGGGCTTTTATTCCTTAACTAAGGGCACCTTTAGCTTTCAATTGTCTTTTGGTTTTTATGTTGATGGTTCTTTAGAAGTATTGACTACTTTGAGTGCACCAGGAGGTGTTGAAGTGCATGGGTATTTTCTTACCCCTTTGTCTTTGTTATCCACTTGTGTGGTTGGGGATGAAGGTGCCATGTACAGGTGAGTAGATAGGATTACAAATTCTCTTGGAATGTCCACCTGATTTATGTATTTAAAAGGCTCTTCATCGGATAGAAACACATAGACTTTGTTCTCGTGCACATACTTGACACACTGGTGCAAGATCGAAGGCACACACTTCATGGCCCTTATCCAATGACACCCTAGGAGGATGTTGTATAGCATAGCTCCTTCCAATACATGACACATCATGGGGATGGTCTTGTGCCCCAAATTGATGGGTAGGACTATTGTTCCCATAGTATTACATAAAGAATCATTAAAAGCTCTCAATGTGTAAGCTTCTAGAATGATATTGGACTTGGGGATATTGAGGTACTCTATTGCAGTTGTTGTGATAATGTTTATCGATTAACCTGTATCGACCAAGACCCTATTGAAAGGTAAGTTGTTGATAGTCGCTACAATTTTTAGCAGAGGGTCTGGTAAGGTAGTAGGAACTATTTTAATCTCATGATCATAGAATCAAATTACAGGTTCCTAACATTCTTGCACTTGTCCTACAAAGTGATTGAATTAATTCGCATCTTGTGGTTGGAGCTCAATTGTTCTTAAAATATCCATTAGAGTCTCCCTATGCTTTGGGGACTATTGTATGAGCTCATAGATGGATAACTTAGCTAGATTTGTCTGTAGGTTTTGCACCAATCTACTCTAAATAGTCACCACAAGTCATGTTGGTGGACCTGGAAGATTATCTTGTCTTTACCTAGGAGCAGTTGGGATGTTCATGGGAGCTACAGGTGGTTGCAGTTGACCATACAAACTAGTCCTTGTTGCTATGTTAACAATCTCAACCATCCCAATGCATCAGTGGGTAGGCATGTCAGCTTGAACCTGATTGACTTGTGCCCCTTGCACTTGAGGGGCCTCATTATTGGGCAATGATTTTCTTTATATGTCCATGTCTCTATTATTGGGAGAGAGTGGGTTGTCAAATTTGAGTTCTCCTACCTCAATAATTTTTTGCACTTGATGCTTAAACCCAACGCAAGCCTTAATATCACACCCCGATATCCTATGATAAGGGAAAAATTTATATTCCCTATATCATTTTGGCTTAGGATGGTTGGGATATATAAGCGGTATATCAAGAAATTTGATCCTCTTGGCCTCGCTCAACTTATTAAAGATTGATTGCATTGATACTGTCACATGCATGAAATAATGAGATGGCTTGCATTTTTGGTTTCTTTCCTGATTGTTATTTTGGTCGTAGTTGGCCGGAGGGGGATGTTCTTGATAGTTCTGGGGTTGTTGTACAAGCCCATCCTTGGGTGTAACTAATACGACTTTATTTACTGGAGTAGGGTTGCCTTGCTTTTGCTTGTACTTGTCATTCTTACCATTCTTGTTCCACTCCTTTTTGTTTTGGAGTTTAATGGTTCCCTCATCTATTTTTATTTCTTCAATGAGCTTGGACTATGCCAAAGATTCCTCAAATGAAGGATACTTCTGAAGTTGTAGCAAGAGGGAGATGTGTTTGGAGCAAATTTTGGTGAACATGCAAATGATGAACGGAGAATGATAATTTTACCATGACTTTTCTCCATCTATTCCCAGAATCCATTACTGGCTCGTCATCATACTATTTGAAGTTAGCCAGGTCTAAAAGGTTCACCTTCTTCTTAGCACCGAAGGATAAATGCTTTAGGAATGCATTTACTAGTTGTTCAAAGTTGGTTATGCTATTCTTAGGTAGTTGGTTGAACCATTGAGAGGTAGCACCTAAAAATTATCATTATGAATTTTCTTAGCATGAGAGCATCATTGTCTTCAAGATGAAAATAGGCATTGATAAAATTAGTGACATGCTCTTGTGCATCCTCTCCATCCTTAAATTTTTCTAACCTAGGTATCTCAAAGTGCTTAGGATATGGAGGGCTAGGGATTGATGGGCACAATGGTTGGTTGTGTATCTTGCTTAATGTTGGTGAGTTACCAGTTATCTCTTGTTTCTCAAAGGTTTTCATCTTTTCAGCAAGCTCTTGAAATACCTTTGATGCATAGATTTCCTCCTCTTGTAGGCCTTCCTACAGTGGCAATGGAGGTAACTCTCTATCCATTTTATTTGTTTCATTTTCATTCCTCCTACAAGGGGACTTAGGATTGTGATCTTGGTTTGTTGTGTTTGTCCTTTCCCCACTAGTTGGATTTCATTCATAATTTGGTGGGGGATTTTTTTGTGGGCTATCTTGTCTATTGCACCTCTCCTTAGGAAAGTCAATGTATCTTATTCTTTGGTGGTCACCACCATTTGTCTATAAATTTTTAAGAGCTAGTCACTCAAATTGCTTTCTTAAATGCTTCTCAGGTTGGTGCAAGAGTCGTTATATTTGTTTCTCTTGTTTGAGAGCTTCCTCTATATCTCGTTTCTTATATAATGCATTTTCTAACCGCCTCATTTAGTCATTTTGCACTATTATAGAAAACTCATGTTTATCTGATTTTGTTCTTGTTGTCTTGACTCGTAGATTCCTCAAAGAGGTTTTTGCTGTATCTGTACTCTTGCTAGCTAATGTGACTTTTTCAGTGTACTGTTGAGTATATCTATGATAAAACTCCATGCATCTTCTGTAGGGTCACTCTAAGATACCCCTAGACTAGGAAACATGTTTAGAAGTTACAGTTTGTGACATTCCAAATGCAGAGTTCTCAATAGCTACAGTTCTTTGATGTGGTCATGTAGGAAGCTGATCCAACCCGTCTAACTATCTAGTTTTCCATGGTCGGTCCTGTGGGGTGCCATTCACTCCTATTAGGTCATATTTTATGGGAATATTTCCTTTTTTTTGAAGTGTTTCTTATATTTGATTCCCATGGCTAGAAGTAGCTCTATTTTCCTGCCCTTTAGTAGGCAAACATGTTTCATATGTTTCTTGTGAGTCTTGATGTGTTGCAATTATTGTTTGCCTTCTTGATGAAGAGGGCTTTGTGGTAACATGTTTTCTCCATGTGGATTGATATGTAGTAGTCTCATCATACCTATGTTAAGAATGAGTTTTAGAACCTTCTTTATGTCCATGTGAGGAGGAAGCCCTTGAAGCTTCCTCACATCTTTGAGATATTTCTGTGTGTTTAGAGGAGGCCCTTGAGGTCTCCTCACATCTCCTTGATGAGGATGGTTGTGAAGCCTCTTTTTTATTATGTGACTTTGTTCCATGATGTGGTTCATTGCTTGGGGTTTCTCGAGGATATCCCCTAAGGGTTGAATTATCACCCCTTAGGCTCGTAGAGCTACGTCTCACGGTCTTACGGGTAGGTTGTTCAATGTTACTATGACTCCACCTATGGGTATGAGTTGCTTCTGTCTCTCCCTTGGTATCATACCAAGGGTGCTTACTTCTTGTTTTGACCATGTTATTTTATGAATTGATCTTTTGAGTTGTAATTTAGGAATAACCACACAATACCAAGCAAATGTTTATCTTGATTACCGACTTAAGTGTACCCTAAACTATTTGGTGTGTTTTGATGTGTTGTTATTTCAATATATTTGCTCTTTTTCTTGTATTAAAAATGAGAAGACTCATCCATAGTGGCAATCAAGTACACTCATGCCAAACATGATTTTCTCAAAATAAGCTAGGGTACACCGTTGAAGACCCAATGGAGGTTCACCTAGATCTTCCACTCTGAACCAATGATTATTCCAAAAGTGGGAGATAGTTTGAGCACAAGTAACTTAGTGTCACTATAAGTAAGTTTCTCAATTCATTTCTAGGAAGCTCTAGGGGGTAAACCAATGGAAGGAGATGAATTCCAACATCACCGGACTGAATTGAAGGTTGGTGATGAAATCCAACTCCCCAATGTTTAAATGATACATGCGTGTGTGGTGTTCATTTTAATCTTGCATAACATAAAGTGCATCATATAACAATAATGAATCTTTCCTATATGCCTAAGCCCAAAAATGTGTTTCAATATTAAGAAATATGCATGAACTACTATGATTTGTATGAGTGCACTTTATTTTGTGCAACTATGGCCTCTATCAGGGCTTCAAAGCAAGTAAAAAACATACAATGTCTAGCACGTTGGATTCTAGGGTGAAATTTTTAGGCAGAAGTCACTTTTCCTAGCAATGCCTAGTGAAAAATTTAAAAGAAGATCTAAGATATGCAAAATACTTCATTCTTTCTCTTTTTATTCTTTCAATTTCCAAAAATAAATGTGCTTTAATTTCTCTCTTTTAGACACATAGAAGCAGACAAAAAACTATAAAATATCAGAGAAGCTATACCAACCTTTGATCCAGCTCAGAGAGTTGGTGTTTTGACCTCTACTGCACTCTAGTTTTAGCTGTTGTTGACCAGAGCAACTGGTTCTTGGTCACTGTAGTCAAAGTGGCTAGTTTCTAGCTGTTGTAGCTTAGAGTGGCTAGACCTACACATAAAATTAAGTTAGTATTCCAATAGAAAATGAAAAATTAATGGAGGTCCCACCGTGATCGCCATCTGTAGCGACCTCGGGACACACACACCGCCCATTTTTAACCCTACTTTTAATGTTATTAAAAACCTAATATGAAATGGAAGACAAGAAGAAAAGGCATATAACATGAAATAACAAAGATGGATCTCTTTATTTTTATTGAAACTCGGTTACATGTTGGTCCCTTTTAGGGATACCCATTTTGATACAATAAGTTTACAAATAGGTAAAGAGTGCCCCTTTCACAAAGAGGTGGTGCACTTATAAAAGCTTCCCGGTTCTACACATAAAAATATATGAGGGCTTATAGATGCCTCCTTCTCCAGGTTTGTTTCCTAGAGGTATCCCTTTTGCTCTCATATGTTGAAGATTCCATCCGATGAACCTATGGTTATGTAAGCAATGAAACAACAACACACACTTAGATGTTCGATATTGCCTCCACAGATGAGGTTGTTAGTAATAAAAGGATATAACAGAAATATGATGAAACTATGCCATGAAATCAAGTAAATCTATGCTAATGATATGAAAACATGAACAAACAGAATAAAAGAAGTTATTTCTAAAACCTGAGCTAAGCCTGTAGACCACTGTCCAAGATAGCGGCCGCTAAGGTAAACCTTGCTCTCTTTACCCCAAAGTTATGGGTCAAATCCTGCATCTGATGTTGAAATAATATATGTTTTGCTATTCAATCCGTTAGGGCTCCACTGTACACATGATCTCCAAGGGAAATCTCCAAGTCTCAAAAGCTCTCCTTAAAAAGATGTCTCAATGATAGAAGATGATAAATTATGGATCTCCTATATGTCTTGGTGTTCTTAGGTTTGCACCTTTTATAGTGTGAAACCCTAGGTCTATGTCCAAGCCCTAGAAATTAATTTCTCATACGTAGTGCAAGTTAGCATGAGAAGCTTTTGTTCTTTGTCTATGTTTGAAGGCCAGTTAACTGAAATCTAACTGCCCACTTGAGTCTCCTATGCAAAATAGTCATTAGCATGAGAAGATTTTATCCTTTGTCTATGTTTGGAGGTCAATTAACTAAATTTTAAATGCAAAATCAAGCCTCCTGTGTGAACTGGTCGTGAAAAGGAATGCAAAGTTACTTACACTCACCTTTATTACATGCAGACTACCACTTTCGCCTGTGATTAGGCCTATTTTTTGATAAAATGCTTCTTATGGATTAGCCACTGTCGTCTATAGTGGCTAAGATCTAGCCACTGTCATCTATAGTGGCTAAGTTCTGGCCACTTTAGGCTTGAGCAGCTAAGATCTGGCTACTCTTGGCTTGAGCAGCTAGGCTTGGATTGCTTGAAAAGGCCCCAAATGAGTGGTGAGAACCACTGTTGATGCTTGGAAAGTCCAATATTATGTCTTAGGAATACCCATTTCGATACAATAAGTTACAAATAGGCAAAGCGTACCCCTTTCATGAAGAGGTGGTGTGATTATAAAGGCTTCCTAGTTTTGCACATGAAAATGTATGAGGGCTTACAGATGCCTCCTTCTCTAGGTTTGTTTCCTAGAGGGATCCCTTTTGCTCTCGTATGTTGCAGATTCTGTCCGATGAACCTGTGGCCCTGTAAGCAATGAAAAATAACACAAGCTTAGATGTTCGAGATTGCCTCCCCAGATGAAGTTGTTGGTAATAAAATGATATAATGGAAATATGATGAAACTATACCATGAAATCAAGTAAATCTATGCTAATGATATGAAAACATGAAGAAACAGAATAAAAGAAGCTATGTCTAAAACCTAAGCTAAGCCTGCGGGCCACTATCCAATACAACAGCTGCTAAGGTAAACCTTGCTCTCTTTGCCCCAAAGTTATGGGTCAAAGCATGTATCTGATGTTGAAATAATAGGTTTTATGCTCTTCAATCCATTAGGGCTCCATCGTACACATGATCTCTAAGGGAACTCTTCAAGTCTCAAAAGATCTCCTCAAAAAGATGTCTCGATGATAGAAGATGATAAATTCCATATCTCCTATATGTCTTGGTGCTCTTAGGCTTGCACCTTTTATAGTGTGAAACCCTAGGTCTATGTACAAGCCCTAAAAATAAATTTCTCATGTGTAGTGCAAGTTAGCATGAGAAGCTTCTATTCTTTGTCTATTTTTGAAGGCCAGTTAACTAAAATATAACTACCCACTTGAATCTCCTATGCGAACTGGTCGTTAGCATGAGAAGCTTTTGTCCTTTGTCTATATTTGGATGTCAGTTAACTAAAGTTTAAATGCAAACTCAAGCATCCTATGTGAACTGGTCATGAAAAGGAATGCAAAGTTACTCTCGCTCACCTTTATTACATGCAGACTACCACTTCTACCTGTCATTAGGCATGTTTGTTGGAAAACTGCTTCTTATGGCTTAGACATTGTAGTCTACAGTGGCTAATATTTGGTCGCTGTCGTCTATAGCAGCTAAGTTCTAGCCTCTCTAGGCTTGAGAGGCTAATATCTGGCCACTCTTGGCTTGAGTAGCTAGGCTTTGATGGTTTGAAAAGTCCCCAAATGAGTGGTGAGAACCACTATTGATGCTTGGAAAGTCCAATATTATGTCTTATGATCTTATGAAGGTGTCTATGTGAGTATCTCCCCTAAGCATGACATGATTTAGGTGTCTACAGGAAGAAGGGCATTTTTGCATGGTACTATAAAGACATGCCTGGTCTTGACTCTAGCTTGGTATTCCTTAATCTCACCTTACATCATAATGCTAAGCCAGTAAAACAAAATCTTAGAAGGATGCATCCTACCATTACCCTCTTGGTAAAAGAAGAGCTCCAAAAGATTCTAGATGTGGGTTTCATTATACCCATTGATTATATTGAGTGGCTTTCAAACATGGTACTCATTCGTAAGCCTAACAAGGCAATACACGTTTTCACCGACTTTCAAGATCTTAATAAAGTGCATCCTAAGGATGAATTTCCTCTCCCAAATATTGATAATATTGTTGACACCTACACTGGCCATATAACACTTTCTTTCATGGAAACTTTTTTGGGATGCAACCAAATTCAAATAAATCCTGATGACCAACACAAAACAACATTCACTATGCCTTGGGGAAATTTTTGTTACAATGTGATGCCCTTTAGCCTCAAAAATGTAGGTGCCACTTTTCAACGTGCCATGACATACATTTTCCATGACTACATGCATAATATTATCGAATATTATGTGGATGATCTCTTGGCTAAATCAAAAAATCGATAAGAGCACATTGGTGTATTGGAGAAAGTTTTTGACTGACTTCTTGAGCATAATGTAAGGTTGAACCCCAAGAAATGTATCTTTGGTGTTACCTCGAGCAAACTTATGGGATTCATTATCTCCAAAAGAGGCATTGAGGTGGACCCAAATAATATCAAAGCCATCATGGAGATGCCTCCCCAACTAACTTAAAGGAATTGCATAGTTTACAAGGAAATATCCAATCAATACATCATTTCATTGCATAACTTTCTGACAAATGTAGGCCATTCAATAACCTAATACAAAATGGGGAGCCATTTTCTTGAACATGTGAATTTCAAAAAGCCTTTGATGACATTAAGCAATACCTAGCTTCTCCGCTAGTTTTAGCTCCTCCTCGTCCGGGGGTCCCATTCTATATTTCTATTTTAGAAATAAACTTTACATTAGGTACAATGCTTGCACAAAATAATGAAGAAAACTGAGAGCAAGCTATCTCTTACATTAGTCAAACATTAGTAAGATATGAAACTAGATACACTTATGTAGAAAAATTATGCTGAGCAGTGGTTTTTACCAATAAGAAAATTTGACATTACATGCTTAGTCACACAACATATGTCATAGCTAGAGAAAATCCTCTACGTTATATGATATCTCACACTTACAATAACACCCATACTACTAAATTGATAATGCTCCTTACTAAATTCAACTTGGAATTCATTAGCCAAAAATACATTAAAGGTCAGGTAATAGCCAATAAACTTGTGGAAGCTCCACTATCTGGTGATCATACTTTGATTATTGACCTCCCTGATGATTTGGTATTTCCTATAATTGAGAAATAAGAGGATGTCATTCTGGAGGAAGACATCAATATCACACTATTCTTTGATGGCTCTAAGTGTGCAAAAGATCAAGGTGCTAGAGTCATGTTTCATACACCCCAAGGGGTACCTATTTCCTTATCATTCAAACTTGACTTCAATGGAAAAACAAAACTGTAGAGTATGAAGCCTGAATCCTAGGTCTTCAATCAACTATAACTATGATCATTAAGTGTATTAGTATATTTGGTGATTCGCAACTTGTTTTCAAGCAAATCAATGAAAAATACCAATGCAAAGAACCTACCATAAAGCTTTATCATGAAGTAGCAATGAAATTGCTCTCTAAGTTTGATTGGTATAAAATCAATAGTTTGTCACATTTGAATAATAGATTTACAGATGCGATAGCTTCCATTGGATCATTGATTCCAAAATATTCCTTTGAAGAGGTACATCCCATTCTAATTTCAACGGTCTCTAAATCTACAATTGTTCATGTTGAATCTAAATATGTTTGCTTTATACAGTATGATCCATATGAGCCTTGGTCAAGCTATATAGTAGCCTTTCTCAAGTTTGGAACACTCCCATCTGACATGTCTCGAACTACTAAATGCACATTCAAGAAAAATGTAACTTGTTTTGTTCTCTCGGGGGATGTGTTGTACAAAAATGGTTATGATGGAGTCATCCTTCATTGTCTCAAGTCTAGTGAGGCACAAAGAGCCATAGTTGAAGCCCATTATAGCACTTTTTGTGGTCATTTTAGTGGAATGGCCATTACAAAGAGTATTTTATGCATGGGTTATTATTAACCCACAATGGAACGTGATTGTTGCACTTATGTTAAACATTGCAAGAAATATCAAGAACATGTGTACCATCACAAGCTTTACAGCCTATTCAAAGCCTTTGGCCCTTTTTACAATGGGATCTAGATCTAATTGGCAAAATTTTACCTCCTTCATTGGGACAACATACATTCATCATCATAGCCACTGAATACTTCACAAAGTGGGTTGAAGTAATTCCTCTAACTAGTATGATAGGACCTAAAATTATGGAGTTTATACTTCACCACATCATTTATCATTTTGGTATACCCTCAAAAATCATCTCCGACAATGGCAAGTCTTTCAAGAACAAGGATGTTCAACCACTTTGTGAGAAATATAACATTCAACATAGTTTCTCAACTCCTTATTACCCACAAGAAAATGGACAAGTTGAAGCTTCCAACAAGACCTTAATTGCTATTCTCAAGAAACTTGTTAAAGAAAATCATAGAGATTGACATACATAAATTCCCTTGGTATTATGGTCTTATTGAACAAGCATCCACACATCTACAGAGGTAACACCATTTTTACTAGTCTATGGAGACAAAGCAATCATACCTCTTGACCTCGAGATACCCTCCTTGTGAATTTATTTGTAATAATTAATAGATGACGACACTACTAGACAAGCACGTATTGACCAACTCACACTTCTTAATGAGAGGTGAGTCAATGCTTTAGAGCATTTATGAGTTTACCAAGACTACCTAAAGCTTGCTTATAACTTCAAATTTCATCTACATGAATTTCAATTAGGATATCTTGTCCTTAAAGAGAACGAAAAAAACACCAATGCATTGACGCATCTTCATGATAAATTCATGGCTAATTGGTTGGGTCCATACATTTTTTCTCAAAAAGTGGGTAACAATACTTATAGGCTTGCCATTCTAGATAGAAAGGAAGAATCTGAACCAGTTAATGTTATACACTTGATAGAATTCTATGTGTGATTTGATATATATATATATATATATATATATGGCTAATACACAAAAACATTTGCATACATTTCATTCACAACATTGCATTGCATTTGCATACACATTGCATTCAAAAATGTTGCATTGGCACAAATTTCATTTAGCCACTTTGCACCCCCACCACATTGCATATTTCATATTAGAAATCATTTCTTAAGTTCAATATTCTAATTGGTCCAATAAAGTCATGTTGCCTTAATCAGGGGCACCTTCACATCATCATCCATTTTTCCACCAAGCCAAACGGTCATTTGCAAAATACATGTCCATAATACCTAGGTGTTTTCGGTCACTCATACACTCCTAGTGTTTCAAACAACCTTCAAAATACATGTTGAGTTCCTTTTGGGACCATCACACATATACACTAAGAAAATATTGAGTTTTGGTAATTGAATCCAAATTATTCTTGAAAAAAACACAATTTCACATCTTTAAAAAAGCATATTGTGTCAAAGAGGGCTAACACCATACTTTGTATGAACCTCAAAGTGAAACAGGGTATGCTTGCTATTCCCATCATGCAACATAGTCCACAAGAACAGTGGTTTTCACCACTATCACAATTACTTCCAAATTTAGAAGACAGAGTAGTAAGGATAAGGTACAATTCTCATCACACTTAGGTTGAGAATATGATTCCCAAAAGCTCTAAATATTTTATACCACACACCACTGATCATTGGGTTATAAGTATCGTACTACATTTCCAGTCATATGGTTAGATAGTCATCCCAAAAAATTAAGATATTAAAACACAAATCATGGACTATGGAGTTAGCCTCCACCGGAGCTATAGATGCTTGAATGGTAGTGAAGTACGCTCATGCATGGTAACACATCTCTTTTAAAGAGACCTTTGGTCGCTTATACATATAAGCTAGCTTCTTGGATTCATCCATAACAATTTTACCCAATTTACTCAAGATGAGTTAATGAACCCACTTGCACACACATTGGTTCTTAATTGCCTCAAGTAATTATCATGCTCTTGATTTGGTAAATGAATTCACTGCACACACATTATATCTTTGAAGGATTATGTAGTTTTAGTGAGTTTTTTTAATGCCACTAGTATGTCTAAGTCTCTACAAAATAGTAAGTTTTTCATATAAATATCCATATCTTATTCCATATCAACATCAATATCTTCTTTCATATCAACATCCATATCTTCTTCCAAGTCAAATTCAATGCCACTTGATGATTCATTCATCCTATATGCCACCAAGTTTGGTACCCCTGATTAAAAACAATGCTAGCAAATGGCCAAGCACAATCTACTCTATGAATGATCATTAGAAAATTTGCATTCCATACCTTGCATTAATCATCCATACATTCCAAAAAAATCATTCACACAAACACATATGATACAAAAATTAAAATCCATGCATATATATAAATAAATATCGCATATACAATGAGTGCCAAAAGGCTACATACAATGGATAACCAAGGCTCATATACAAAAAGTGCATCTAACCACTAGCTACGCCCTCCAAGAGGACCCATGGGACCTAGAAGGAGCCCTAGAAATAGAGCTATTCTTAGAATCACTATGCCTAGAAGCATCAGATGTAGATAAGGTTGAAGAATCAAGAAGTGGAATAAGATGCTCCATCAACATATTCTCTAACGCCTTGATATACCTATGCTGAGATCGAAGGAACGCTATTTCAACATTATATTGATGCTCCCTCTCTAGTAGCTCTACCTATAGCCTCATGATACTCGCATACCACTCTTCCACCTACTACTCCAGCCTCACCCAATCCTCCTCACTCTAATATGGAGGTCTATATGGAGTCTCCTCCACATCATTACCATCTCTACCATCTCCTCCACTCTTAGGAGCCTGCATAGCTGCATCGTTAGTCCTCCTCCTTTTATTATCTAATTAAAGGTGTTTTTGTCACTTGGGGGCCTCATGGGTCCCCTCATCCTCACCCTCATCCCCATATCCACCATCTGCTACTAGAGTCGATTCTAGATGTATAGTGAACCAAGTATCATACTTTGGAGTAGTCCTTGCATAATCCACATATGCGAGATCTATATCCTTGTCATCCTTGCATGTCTCTCTCCATGGATCCACACATGGTAGAACTATCTCCTCTCAGTGCCTCCTATAGAGCACTGGCTCCTCCAAAATCCCCTACCTCAAGGTGAACTATCAAAGTACTTGTGAGAACTAAAAATACTCAGCCTCACTCTGATTCCTACCAAACACCCACCTAGCCTATCGCATCCATCACAGATGATCTCTATCTCTGGTCCATATGCTACCGTACTAGGGCCTCCATATCACTTGTATGGACGTTAGTCTAGCCCACAAAGCCTAGTACCACTGGCTAGTATGCATCGGCCAACTCGACTATACCTCCTCGACCACTGCCCATATCCTCACGTAGGGTTGCTCCCTACTTAAGGTTTCCATTGGTAAGCTCTCCAGTTGAGCCACATGAAAGTGCTCCCATACCCAAAATTATAGCACAAAGCTACATCCTAACCCCTTCTTCCCTCAACTCCTCACCTCATAGAGCTCCCGATATACCTACACCAATAAGACAAGAGCCCATGCATACACCTATCACATAATGAGCATATCGCTCACTAATCCTATCAGGTTCCAAGGCAACCTACACCCAGTGCTATTTGGGGTCATGATGTTGGCCAACATGAACATAACCAAAGCATGGAGGGCATCCAAATCCTTTTCCACATACATGGACAAGTAGGGAATAACCCTACTCTCCACCCTCACACCCTGGAAACCATCACCAAACATCCTCTTCATCTCTGTACCTCGATCTCATAAGAACTCAATTCGCTCTCTCCCCACTGGCACCTTGAGGATGCTATATACATCGTCAAAGATCAAGGTCACCTCTCCTATGGGGAGCTAAAAAGTTTACCTATCTATATCCCACCTCTTTGCTAATGCAAAGAGGTACCCCTCATCTTCCCTCACTACATCAACTCGGGCTACCTCCTCTAGCCCCACAACCTCCAAAAACTCCCACTCTTCATTATATACCACCTTTCCCATCCCAGGAATGTATGGAAAAAATTGGTGTTAAGCCTCAAAAATCCTAAGCTGCAACACACCACAAAATATTTATCATTTACAAATAAAAAAATCACAAAAACATAAAATTTTTACAATACATAGAAATAGAGAATTACCTCAGTAGACCACTTTAAAACTCCATTTTTTGCACCCGCATGTTCTCCCTTCACTGTCATAGCTTCCACACCCAATGAACTTCACCTCACTCCACTCCACTCTCCCAAATGTAGCTTCTCAAACTCACAAACTCATAAATGAGCTTTATTTTTTCCCATCAAGCTATTTATAGCTGCTTTAGATGCCTTGAGATGCCCATGGGTGTTTCCTGAGAACTGAAGCACACCAAGGCATTTGCAGAACACCCAAACATTGGTAGGCATATCTACATGCCAAAAGTGCCAACGAACATTTGGCATCAATTTTGACAAAAAGATATTTTTTTACAAAACAATGGCTTATCCCCATCAAATCACTCAATATTGCATCCAATCGTCTATTTCATCATATCAATAAACTTTGAGAATATTCCAATCTATTTGGGCACATAAATTTCATTTGCTTAACAATTTACAAAAGCACTCCAAAATAGTCCAAATTTTCACAAAACAACCATCATCATCATTCTCGTCACCAATACATCATTGTCACATCATCAACATCATCCCATATCATCATTTGAATATTTTCCAAGACCAAACAACCTTAAGGTGAACCTTGTATCTAGTGGGTTATTCTACATGCTTGGCGATTACAACAATTTGCAACCATACAAGTTTGTAAGATGAATAACCCACCATAATGACACTTAAGCATTTTCATCATTCCATCATTCCATATTCTCTTGTTCAAAATCAAAATCACATTAGGTACTTCACATTTTTATTGAAACCTTGCCAAGAATAATTTGCACCAAATATGTCATTGATTACCTAGATCGTGGGGCCTAACGCATGGACAAAATCACATCTCATTATTTCACATATCCTTGATAGTCATCATGGAAACTGGCCATAACTAGGGTGATTGGTTTCGATCATAGGAATTATCTGACAATCACTTGTTGGCCCTTCGAAGTTGACTATTTTTATTTTTACATCTTCATATTTGCATATCAATAATGTCGGAAGGCACATTCTTCAACTGCATCGAATCACCCCAAATTTGGGGCAAACAAATTTGATTTTGAATTTCCCACAATGGGATAAATATTACTTGGCAAAAAACACTTCATTTGTTGGGGTAAAAATAAACAAATGTTTTCATCACATTTTTCACAAAACCCTTCATCTTTTGGGGTAAAAATAGACGCATAATTTTGACATTTTCACCACTCCCCTTACCACCATTGGGCTACGGTATCACATTTACATCATTTATATCATTCGTGTTTTATTTGCATAGATTTTTAAATTGACTCATGAGATTCATCCACAAACTCATTCGCATATTGAGGGGGTAAGCTACGCAAAATTCAAATTCTTTAATTCTTTTGTCTTCAAGCTCACATTTCACATCTCAAGAGAGATCTATTTTTTTAAATTGACTCATGAGATTCATCCGCAAACTCATTCGCCAATTGAGGGGGTAAGCTACGCAAAATTCAAATTATTTAATTCTTTTGTCTTCAAGCTCACATTTCACATCTCAAGAGAGATCTTTTTTTGCACCTAGCAAAAATAGGTATCTCATGTTTTTGCACTGCATTGTGTTTTACACAACATAGTACAAAAAGGGGTATCTGTAGACCCATAGTACAAAAAGGGGAATCTGTAGACACAAAAACCTAGCCACTTGTCATCCATTCAAGTCTTTCCACCATTTCCAACCATTATTCAAATATATATTTATATTTAAATATGTATATTGTATATATATTTAATAAATACATATTTATATAAGTGAATTTATCACAACCATTTTATTTCACTTAATCCTATCCATCCAGCCATATCAATCCATGCCACACCCTAGATTTAATATCCACCCTACAATATGCTTTTATCTTAGCCACATGATTAGTGTTGTTGAAACCCTAGCATACCCTAGGTTGGATTATTAATATGAGCTATTTTGATGGCTCAACCCCTGAATCCTAAGTTAAAAGTTGCATGGGTTTTCCCTGGAGTATCCAAGTAATTACGCCCTCTGTCCTTGCTTGCCATATCCCTCGCATCTATTGCCACGCCTCTCCCCTGACTATATCTACTTCTATAGATGTTTTCCTCAATCGAAAAATGCCTTCGAGCACTCCCTATAATTCTTGAGTGTCTCTAGGTGCTTATCCCCCACTGCCAAGCACCTCTAGGTACCTTCCACCATTCCTAAGTGTCCATGGATGTTTCTTGCAGTTTCTAATCATCCACAAACAATTTATACTAGAGTTATGTAGTCCTACTAGCTCTCGGGCGATGCTATGGCATCACCACACCAATCCACTACAACAGATTATATCAAATCAGAGAACGATAGATAAGCAAGATAAATCAAAGTCATTGTTGTTATATTTTATTGTGTTGTTAGCATCTATTCACATTTTTTTTATTGCATAGCTAGGGTTTAGTCTTGATTTCTGAGGATCTCACACTGTGGAGCCCTCATTAGTACTAACTCATTTGTTATTTTCTTGTGTGCGGATTGGTAGTATTACACTAGCATTGGACAACTACTTAAGCTAGGGTGGCCCAACATCGGATAACCATAATCCCACTCATTTCTGTTGGGAGGAAGAAAGTATTTTGGAGAATCCTAGCTATCGTAAAATCTATATCAAAGGATTCAAATATTCTTATTGTAACAATGTATTTTTGAGGCTACCCCATTAATATAAAATCATTCATTATGTAATACTATCATTTGAGTTCAATTTATATCATGTTATTTGGTATTGTGTTTCTATCTTCACACTAATATTTAAGTTTAGGAGGTGATTTAAATTTAACTCTTTATTAGATTTAAGTGAAGGGTATTACTATAATAACTGCTCCACTAGCTAATTAATTCATCCAAAATTTTAAATCCAAGGGGTTGGTAGACCTTGCACCTATAAAATTCATCCTAACTTGGAGAAATATGTGTTAGAAATAAAGCATATTACATTATTTGGGCCATGTAAATGTACCTTCCTTGGTACATACTTAGGAAATTAGGTTACTTTAGGGGGAATTTATCTAGTTATTTCATGCAACGTAATAAATGCACAAGTGTCAATTTGCAAGCTGTAATGTGAAAGGTGTCCACTTGTACAACTAGATAGAGTGTTGTCCAAGGAACTTATCTTCCTATATAATGGCCATAGATGTAGAACATTATCATCATCATAGAGCAACTTTACTATTAGTGTGTGGTATATAGGCAGTTATATAGGCATTAGGGTAGTGTGTGTGAGCTATAAGCTTAAAGCTCCCTCATGGAGTAGTAGCATATATTATGGAGTGCTCATTTCCTCCATAGATACTATTCTAATTTTTTTGCATATTTCAATCTTCTTGCATATCTATTTTATTTTTTTCTTCATCTTGTGATTGGTATTTCCCAATGTATGTGGTATCAAAAGCTAACAGTGGTATCAAAGCTACGGTAGATCAAGCCACAATAGGTCTATAGGGAAACTACCATTATTATTTGATCCTAAGTTTTTTAAGAACCTAACGTGCCATTGGACCAGTCACTGTCAAAATTTCTCAGAAGAGTCTAGGTGGTAATTAGGGAGAATTACAAGTGAGGATTGAAATATAAGTTTACAAAATACTAAGATTGCATAGGGTTGGAGTCTTTCCACAAAGTTGAAGGAAAATTCTTGAATACTAGGACTCATCATTTGATCCCCTAGGTTGATGAATCAACTAGTGAAGCTAAGAGATCTGGAAATACTTACCTAAAATTTTCTTTTATTATAGAGAATTAATACTCAGATGATTGGGATACCTCCAAAAATATAAATCTAGGATACCTCAAATTCATTGCTCGAAGGTCGGAGTGCCTTCATAGTGCAAATATTAGTTGTTGTAAAAAGGAGAATACTTCAAAAGAATATTTTAGAAAAAAATCATGGTGAATTTTGGAGACAGGAGATCTCCATTAATAGATTGAAGAACTTCACAAGAAAAAAAATGCCATAGTAGCCTTGATACATAAGAAAATGCCATAGAAGCCTTGATCCAGAAGAAAATGCCATAGAAGCCTTGATCTAGAAGAAAAATCCATAGAAGCCTTGGTCCAGAAGAAAAGACCATAGAAAACTTGATCCAGAAGAAAAGGCCATAAAATTATTTATCTACAAGAAAAGGCCATATAAGTCTTGATATTAAAGAACATGCCATAGAAGCCTTGATATTGAAGAATAGGACACAAAAGCCTTGATATTGAAATAGGCCTTATATGCCTTTTATCCTAAAGAAGATTCTAGAGGAGAGGATCTAATTTAGGAAGATTTCAATACTAATATTTTTGTTGTAGGTAAAGATGATCTAGTAAGTCAGGAAATCTTCCTACAAGAAAGTTAGGAAGAAAAGCCTCTTCAGAATCAATCCAGTACCTGAAGCAAAAGAGATCAGGAGGAGATCTCATTGAAAAATGTCTAGGCTAGTAAGAAGAAGGACTAGGAGAGTCCTGTTTGTATCCAGAAGTAGCAAAATCATATATCTAGGAGAATATCTCAATGTCAACACTTTTATAAGTAGAAGGTTGAAGATAAGGTCTCTAGGAAGACCAAAAGAAGTTGCAAGATCAAATACCTTGACTAGGTCTCGACGAGCATCCAGTAAAAGGCTAGGAGAGCCTTGCTAAAGAAATCCACTACCAAGGAGAAGTCCCTGACAGTGAAGGACTTGGGATACTTATCAACATCCAAAAACAAGCCCAAGAGGAGGAGAATTTGGTAAGGAGTGCCAAATTTAAGGAGAAGAAGAATCCAGTGAAGACCTCAAGACATTTAGAATCTTGAGGAGAAGATCATGCTTGAAGTCAGAGTTTGAAAAGAAGACTTGAAGGTAGAAAATACTTATCAAATCTAGGATATTTGAATATTGCCTCCTACATAAAGAGGTCACTACTTTAGATATACAAACTTCTCCAAATCTATAGTAGAAGGAAGAGATTATAAGAGGAGATCAAATTCACCAAATCCTAGGCTCGTGAAAGAAAGTTCAAGACCATAAAATTGGTGAAGAAGAAACTATTCAAAATTGTCTACAAAGAGTTGCAAGATCCTATTCAAGGTAGAAATATGGTGTTCTTAAGAACCAAGATCTACATCCTCTACAAAAAAATAAAATGAACTACAACAATGTTCAGAAAAAGGTAAGCAACTATTGATGCAAGTAGATTCATTAGGTGAATTACTTGTCAGATTTATTAAAGCACATTTATCCTAATTAAAATTACAAAAAGGATACCCCGGTGTTGTAGGTGAGTTGGAGAGGAGAAGGCAATCCTCCAAGGGAGGTCCTAGGTTTGAATATCTACCCTAACAAAAAGTTGAATTGGGTACCCAAAATCTAATTGATAATGTTAGTGCAGGCAGTGCCGAGTGTGACTCTCGGGTGACTTTGATGGTGTAGAATCCCCTAGTCGTGGTCTCTTAGACCAAGGCGGCCTCACAAGGAATTTTTTGCTTTAAAAAAATTGCAAAAAGGATATTTGTATTACAGTATTCAAGTGTGCAAAAACAAAGGTTATTTTTTAAGGTTCATTTTCACATTAGGAGTTGATTAGATTTTAGAATTTTAAATATCTATCAACTAGCCTATTATCTACTTTGGAAAGCAAAAGAAGACTATCTCCTAATATCTTGCTTGTAAGAAATTTATAGAATAAATATTGAAGGTTCATTTGATATTATTCTTGATTAGTTGCAATGAATTGATTAAGTGCATTTTCTTGAGAGTAGATTGGAGTGATAAGGTGCAATTTGTTAGTGCATTAAAAGTAGAATTTGTTAGATTCATTTGCACTATTTATACTCTAAAAAAAATCAGTATTGTGCTTTGAAATAAATGCTACAAAATATAGTTTGGCTCAAGTTTCTAAAGACACTTTTAAAGCACAGAAACCTGCAACTCGTTGGCAAATAGAAGCCATCAAAATTTGTTAGTACAAGCAAAGGAAAAATAAAAAACTAACCAAAAAGAAGCTTCTAAGATTGAGACTTGGTGAGTCTCAAATTCAAAGCCCTTGGGGTTAGTTAAACTAAGATAAAGCTTTTGTTCTACATCATTTACAAGTCTTGGATTCACCATCAATCATCCAAGAAAAAGGGTAAGGAGTCTAGCCAAAGAGACATCCTTAAAACCCTCATTTTGCACTCATCAATCTGCTACAAGAATAATAAATTTAGACCTACAAAAGAGTGCAAGGAAAATATGCAATAAAAAAAGTTCTATAAACATATAAAGGTTACATGGTGTTGCACTTCTACAATATATAAAATGCATGGAAAGGAGTAGATTTAAAGGTGCCATAATAGGTAAAATAGATACAGGTAAAAAGGTAGCAAAAGGATCTGGCATTTTCCAACATCGAAAGTGCATTCTCTCCAAGATCGAACCTGTGGACAAAGGAAGTTTTACATAAATGACAACAAGCCTTCAAAGGCTATTTATGTAAGAAAAAGGAGCCAAAGGAAATCTATCACGAATATTTACATAATTCATAGCAAGGAAGAAGAAGCTATCTACATAAAGTAAAAGTTAGAGCATGTTTCAGCATTTAGAAGCATCAATATTCACCTCTATCATAATGAAAAGGGAGCACAACAAAGGTATAAGCACACAAAAGGAAAGCAAATGCTATGTTAGGATTAACATCAACAAAGGGTAGCAAGAGAGCTACCTCATCCTTGTACAAAGCTCCAAGGTAGCTCACAGATTACCTGTAGAAGAAAAGATGTTGTTTTCTATTCAAGAAATCAATGCAATCTAAGGATAAAGACATTCGAGGGAGTTATAATCTCCATCTTGGAGGTGTTATGTAAGAAAATCCATGCAATATAGTTGAGTTCCACTTAGCACATTATTCCCTCATGTCTATCATTTATCTAATGCTCAATAAATAAACATTGAGAGTGCTCAAACAAGAAGGATACGTTACGTAGGAGTAACAGCTGGTGCAACAATTTTACAAGAAGAGGATGCAGCATTACCAAGATACTAGGGTACCACTTGTCTATCAAAGACTACCCATATATGCAGCATAGATAGTGAAGGGATAATATTCACGTTTGACATCCGCAAAATGTGTAAGAGCAAGTGCAGTCCAATCAATCCACAACATGGAAGGAGAGTATAGGATCATTTAAGGCTCCATTAAAAGGACTAGCATCTACTTTCCAAGAATTGAAGAGGAATCCTGGTAGCCATACCACACTTGTTTACTCAGCCTCAACAAGTCAAGAACTATAGAAAGGGTATGTAGAGGAATATTATATTTTAGTCAATGCCATTCAAGTGTGAAGTCAAGAGGGCTAAGGTAAGAAAAATATCTCATTAATATTGCTTTCATACATAAGAGATATAAGGTTATATTTTTAAGGTTGAGAAAGCAAAAGACATAGGAGATAACTTACCTAAAAATAAAAATACTATTTGCAAATTAACCTAGGAGATATAAGACCTTCTACTTAGGTTGAATCATTTAAATACTTTGCAAATATTATTATCTTTTCTAATTTTCCAAAGTTAGGAGTCATAAGGTCTATTATAAGAGGTTTATCAAAATCATATAAAGGTTGGAAATTATAATATTTACTTGTGTAAAATTCCTCTTAAATAGAGATTAAATATCCAACATTAAAACCTCTTGAAATCTATAAAAAGTTCTTAGTTCAATAGGAGCAATAAGGACAATAGAAATTGATTTTTAGAATTTTTTATAACTTTACAAAATCAACCAAGATTGAACTATATCTTACAAAAGTACTTCATATCTTATCCAAAACAAACTAGGGAGTCATAAGTTATTCTATTAAACCTGGTAATATCAGATTCTCATAAGTTATCAGTTTTGGTTTCAGTGCTTTTACACCTTCAAGGCATCAAATAGAGCATCTTTCATTTTTGGTTTGAGGTGTCACATGGCTCCGAAGTAAGAGAATGAGTAAGGTGTCAATTTTTTGCATGTGACATGTTTGACGAAATGCCTTCTCAAAACAAAAAAAGGAAGTTATATTGTTTTAAGAAGCTTCATTAAAAAAAAAAAAACTTTTTAAAAATTGAAAAGGGAAAAAGAATGCAACTGTGAGCTTTTTATTTTGTGAAGAGATAAATGTGTGTGGAGAAAAATAAAGAGTGAAAATCCGTGATTTTTGGAGGGTGGTGAAAAACATCACTTTTGTATTTTGGGCATAACTATCTCATATGATATCTATTTTGGTTAAAATATTGAGAGGAGTTCGTAGAAAAAGTGCTGCACAATACCCAAAAATTGTTTAGCAATTAGCAGAACAAGCTAAGAGAACACTCAATTTTTTTTGTAAGAAGAGAAGATTCAAATTCTAAGTAATTCAGAGAGAGGGATGTTATACTGGGTGAAATAGAAAGTTTTAGATTTTGAGCTTACAGACCATAGAGGGTTATGGTTTCAGTGAAGACATTCATATATGTCATTTTATTATCAATATCAAAATCAAGTGGGTGCTTGGTAGAGGGGTTGG
Source organism: Wollemia nobilis (assembly GCA_028583015.1). Lineage (NCBI taxonomy): Eukaryota > Viridiplantae > Streptophyta > Pinopsida > Araucariales > Araucariaceae > Wollemia > Wollemia nobilis. The sequence goes on along the minus strand of JAQPPZ010016710.1, from coordinate 5,991,306 downwards.
TGCTCATTTCTGTTGGTGTAGATAAATCAGGGGTTGATGCTCCTTTTTGTTGGTGCAGATAAATCAGGGTTTGGTGCTCCTTCCAGTGGGTGCTGGTAAATTGATTGTAAAGTTGGTGCTTTGCAAAGGCTAGATTTGGATGGGAGTCCAAATAGTTATTTTTGAGGATGTAGCCAAATCAATGAACCTCGGTACATCTTGTGTTGTGTGATGTTCTCTTGTTATACTTGCTTTATTTGGTTTTATGTTTTCATTATTTTGGCTTTGAGTGTTGAATATTTAAGTTTTTAATAGCTACACTGATTCACCCCCTCTCTCAGTGTCATTGTGAGACTAAAAATTGGTATCAGAGCAAGGTTCCTAAATAGGCTTAACCGACTAGGGTGATATTGGAAGTGACACAATGGCAGGTGGTGAAGGCTTCTAATTAAACAAAGCACCATTGTTTGATGGAACTAATTACGCATTTTGGAGACTCAGGATGCAGACATATCTTTGTGCTTTGGGATACGACATTTGGGATTTAGTAGATAGTGGATACACAATACCCACCACTTCTCTAACCGATGCTGCCGATAAGAAATTTTTTGAGAATGACTCAAAAGCAAATAATGCTATCATGTGTCGATTAGTGGACAGTGAACTAGTAAATATTCTTGGTTGTAAAATGGTAAAGGAAATATGGGACAAACTGAAGAGCATTCATAAAGAAGACATTAATATCAAGGAGGCCAAGTTACAAACACATCGAGCTCAGTTCAAAGTATTAAAGATGAATTACGATGAGAATATAAAGACATATATGTTAAGATCTAATGAAGTCATTAATGCGATTAGAGGACTCGGTGAGGAAATCAAATATTTTGTCATCGTGAAAAATGTATTAATATCCCTTCCCCAAAGATTTTATTATAAATTTTCAGTTAAAGATATAAATTCTTTTAGTACAGATGAGATGCATGGTTCTTTGACTGCATATGAGATGAGAATGGGAAAATCTAAACCCATAGATAGATAAGTTGCTTTTAAATCCCATAAAAATATGAAAGCAAAACAATAATTTGAGGAAGAAGAGACATCAGATGAAATGGAAGTAAACTTGTTCAAAAAATAAAAAGGGGAAAATGAAAATACAGACGAAAGTTACCATTTAAATGTTTCAACTATGGAGGCTTTGGGTATTTTGAAGCTAAATTTCCTCTTAATGAAAATAAAAAAAGTGATGAAGGATCGCACGAAGAAAGAAGTGACTGGAAGAAAAAAATAAATTTCAAAAAATGCAACTTCAAGAAGAAAAGTTTCAACTCTAAGAATGTTAGTTCATCAGAAGATAGCTCCAGTGAGGATTCTGAAAAGAAAATAGGTGAAGCTCTTTTCATGGCACTCAAAGAAGAAAAATTAGAAAAAGAACAAGAATGTGATGAAGAATAAATTGATGCATAAGTGAATTTGGAAGAGGAACTAATTGCAGCTCTAGATGAATTGAAGATAGAAAGAAAAAAGAATAAGAAAATTTCAAGAAAGCTTGAGGATGCAAATGAAATCATAAAAATTTTGAAAGTACATATAGAAGAATCCAAAAAAATATTCGAATATATCAAAGTGCAAATAACCATGAAAATAGATTATTGCAGCAATCTAGAAGAAGAGATTGTTGGTTTAAGAATGCAACTAGAAGAGATGAATCAGAAAATTAGTTGTTATCACAAACGTGAAGAAAGTTCTATGAAGCTAGATAAGATCATAAATAACCAAAAGACTACAGAAATCAAATTTGGTTTGGGTTTTGATGAAGGAGAATTTTCAAATGGATCAAAGGCCATAAATGAAGAATCCACAAAGAATGAAGAGAAGAAACAGGTTGATCAAGCAAAAATGAATCATGCAAAGGAAAGCAATAATGCAAGGCACGAAAGGAGAATTGACAATGATGGCTTCACCAATGTCACACATCAAATAAGAAGAATATTTATGGCTCCTACGATAGCATGGAAAAGACCACCACCCAGGTTTAATCATCTCTTTTTTGTTTACTATTTTAAATGCAATGGTTATGAACATAAGATCTCAGATTGCAAGTATAATGTAGGACCAAGGAATTTTACCAATAGAAATGCTTTTGCACCTTTGATGGATTATGCAGTAGAATATTATAAATATCATAATTTTGGACATATTGCAAGAAATTGTCAAAGTACATTTACATCAAATCAATTTCAGGGAAGAAAATTTTAGCCAAATGGAATAAGACAAAATAGAAAATTTCCCAAAAAACATGCACAAGCTACTGAAAAAGAAAAGCCAAAATAAGAACCCAAAATTGTAATCAAACCTGAGTGGAAATAAAAAGAGTGACATAAGGAATAAAAGGGATCCTTGATCATACATATGACATTTAAAGTGTAGAATAAATCCACACCATGGATACTTGATAGTGGATGCTCCAGTCATATGACAGGTGACAAACAAAAATTTGAGAAGTTGTAGCAATATGAAGGTGGTTTAGTAAAGTTTGGAAACAATGATGGAGCTAAGATAGTTGGCAGAGGTTCAGTTAAGATTAGTGATGAAAAAATTAGGTCAAAAGATATCTTTTTTGTGGTTGGTCTGAAGCATAACTTGTTGAGCGTAAGTTAGATTTGTGATAGAGGTCATGAAGTGATCTTTAAGAAGCAAGGTTGTGAAGTCAAAAAGGCAAACAATGGGAAGTTGGTAGCAACTGGATCAAGGACATTTGGCAACCTGTACACTCTCTCATAGGATTCATAAGGAGCTTTCTTGATTGGACATGAAGAAGAGAATTAGTTGTGGCACAAGAGGCTTGGTCATATCAGTTTTGACAATCTAGTAAAAATTAGCTCAAAGAAAGATGTGAGATATATTCCTACCATTGGCAAACCATCAAATAGCATTTGTGCTTCATTTCAAAAGGGGAAGCAAAATAGAGTCTCATTTAAAATAAAAGAGTACTACACAAGCAAACCTTTGGAACTAGTATATACTGATTTATGTGGACCCATGAGAAAGCAAAGCAAAAACGGTGACAAATATTTCATGTTGTGTATAGATGACTATTCCAGGATGACATGGGTACTATTTTTGAAGCATAAATCAGAAGCTTTTGAGATGTTCAAGGTTTTCAAAAACCAAGTTGAGAATCAAACAGGAAAAATGACTAAATTTTTAAGGTCATACAGAGGAGGAGAGTTCATTTCATAGGATTTCATAGAGTATTGTGAACAATATGGCATTAGGAGATAGTTTTTAGCATCCAGGACACCTCAACAGAATGGTGTGGTAGAAAGAAAGAACGTGATAGTGTAAGAAATGGCACGGACTATGTTGACTGAGAGGAAATTAGCAGATAAATTTTAGAAAGAGGCAGTCCATACTGCGATATACATCCAAAATATGCATGTTGAGGACGCATGAAAGAAAATTCTCCTTATGAGTTATGGTTCGGTAAAAAGGTAACAACAAGATACTTTAAAATTTTTGGCAGCAAGTGTTACATCAAAAGAACTGAAGAAAACCTTGGTAAGTTTGAAGATAGAGCAGATGAAGGTATTTTTCTTGGCTATTCATCAAAAAGCAAAGCTTACAAATGCTACAACAAGAGGCTAAGGAAAATTGTGGATAGTGTCGATGTTAAATTTGATGAAGTAAGGGAATGAGTAATTAGCTATGAAGAGAACTACCCAATTTATGAAGAGGTCATTGAAAGAGATGAGGAAAAGGAAACAAAAAAAAAACCAAAAATTGACTCATAGGATTCAAACAGTGATTCACAAGTGGAAGAAAACAAGAAATTCAAAGAGGCAGCTAGCAGAAAGATCATCCTAGAGAGCAAATAATTGGAGACCCCACAGTTAGTTTTCATACAAGAATAATATTATTAAGAAACTACTCTTTATTATCCAGAATTGAGCCCAAAAATGTTGTTGACACAAGTAAATATGAAACTTGGGTAAAGGCAATAAATGAATAATTAGATCAGATCGAGAAAAACAAGACTTTGGAGTTAGTACCAAGACCCACAAATAAAAATGTAATCGGTACTAAATGGGTCTTTCAAAACAAATTGAATGAATATAGATAGGTAGTCAGGAACAAAGCAAGATTGGTATGCAAAGGCTATGCACAAGTTGAAGGTATTGACTTTGAGGAAACCTTTGCACCTATTTCCAGACTAGAGGCAATTAGAATGTTTCTAGCTTTAGCAGTTTACAAGAATTTCAAAGTTTATCAAATGGATGTGAAATCAACATTTTTGAATGGAAAACTTGAATAAGAGTTTTATATTGAGTAGCCAGATGGTTTCCATCTTGGTGATGATCCCAACTTGGTTTGCAAGTTGAAGAAAGCATTATATGGCTTAAAACAGGTACCCTGAGCATGGTATGCAAGGCTAGACAATTATCTTACTTAGCAAGGGTTCAAGAAAGGTATGGTGGATAGTAATTTGTATGTCAAAATAGAAAATGGTCATCATATTGTTCTTGTTGTATACGTAGATGATATCATATTTGGTAGCAGCAAAGATGAGTTGTGTAAAGATTTAGCAAATAAGATGCAGAAAGAATTTTAAATGTCAATGATTGGTGAACTTTCGTATTTCCTCGAATTGCAAGTTAATCAAAAGGAGAAGGGCATATTTATTTCTCAAATTAAATATGTGAAAGATATGCTGAAAAAGTTCACAATGGAGGATTGTAAGCCAGCTAGTACTCCCATGATGACAGGTTGCAAGTTGAGCAAGGATGACTTATCTCCACATGTTGATCAAACTATGTATAGATCTATGATTGGGAGCTTACTATACTTGAAATCTACCAGACCATATATTTTGTAGGCAATATACATGGTAGCACGATTTCAAGATAGTCCAAATGAGACTCATGTGACAGCAGTGAAGAGGATTCTTTGGTACCTCAAGGGTACTATGTAGTATGGGTTATGGTATTCAAAATGTAAGGACTTCACCCTTATTGCGTATTCAAATGTAGATTGGGCGGGATGTGTAGATAATAGGAAGAGTACCAGTGGAGGTACATTATATCTTGGAGATAGGTTGGTCGTGTGGCATAGTAAGAAACATGAGTCAGTCTCCTTATCCACAGTAGAGGCAAAATACATTGCAATGACAACATGTTGTACATAGGTGTTATGGATGAAACAAACTCTAAAGGATCTTGGCATTAATTTTAGTGAGCTAATTTCAGTTAAGTGCGATAAAACCAGTGCCATTAACATCTCAAATAATCTGGTTATGCATTCTCACACAAAACATATTGCTATTCGGTATCATTTTTTGAAGGAGAAAGTTGTGGAAGGTGAGGTTAAGTTGGATTTTGTTCCAAAAATAGAGCAATTAGTGGATATCTTCACCAAACCATTGTCCAAGGAAGTCTTTTAGTACCTTCACAAGAAATTGGGAGTGGTCACACTTCCCAAGAATTGACTAGCTATTGGGGCCAGATTCTCAAGGGGAGCATTTGTATATTTGTTTATCTTTTTTCTCATGTTTATGATCTTTGCTAAGTGTAATAATTTTTGCCTGATAATATTGTGTATGGACTCAGGGGGATTTTGTAGCAGCCCTTTTGTCTTGTTGTCAAAGGGGGAGAAGATTTACAAGAAATTGTGCATGTTGCCAACAATCCCAAAGGGGGAGATCGTTGAGCAAGGTGCAGCGACCGTATTGTCATTGTTGTCAACACACTCAGATTGATAGGTTGATGCAGTGGACAGTTGTTTGGATGTTTTTCAGAGTATGTACAATGATGTTCAATTCTTATGATGATGTTTTTGATGTTCGGGTGAAGTTGTTACATGTTGTTCGTGCAAATTTGCAAAAGTTGAAAAATTTGTCAGGAAGTTGTCAAAAAATTACAAAAGTCATCACGAGCACAGTTGGACAGGATGGATCAGTTTGGAACATGCCAGCATGTCATGAAATAGTCCCAAACAATGTTGGATGTGTTATCATAGTGTTTGGATTGATCAGTGATGTTTTTGGTATCTTGGTGGATGATTTGGCAAGTGGTTGTACAGGCCAAAAAATGGTAGTTTTTTCAGAAGCACTACGACCAAACCGAGAAGAATTTGATAGCAAAATTTGAACTAAAGGTGGTTGTTATCTTCAAGAACATGTGTTCTAAATTTACACCAAAATAAATAAACGAGGTGAATGTTACAAGCATTTCAATACTGTCACAAAAATGCTCTTTTTGGAAAAAGTGTGTCAACAGCAGTTTTCATGGAGGTGGTACAGGTGAACTGTAAAAATTTATATAGCGAGATTCATACTGGATATAGTAAGCATTTTAGAGATTCTACATTTCAAATACCAAAGAAAAAAAAGTTACAAGGTGAGAGTTATGATTGTTTCAAAAATGGTATAGGTCACTTTTATGTCAATTTGTTCCACTTGTGCCAAATCCTTCAGTTGGCTGTTTTGACCTTGCAGAGTCGCTATAGTATCGGTTTCAATGTTGTTACACCTTTAAGGCATAAAATAGAGGATCTTTAATTTTTGGTTTGAGGTGTCACGTGGCTTCGAAGTAAGATAATGAGTAAGGTGTCAATTATTTGCATGTGACGTGTTTGACAAAATGCCTTCTCAAAAAAAAAAGAAGTTATATTGTTTTAAGAAGCTTCATTAAAAAAAAAAAATCTTTTTAAAAATTGAAAAGGGAAAAAGAATGCAAGTGTGTGCTTTTTAAGTGACAAGGAATTTTATTGAAAAGTGGTGACTTTATTTTGTGAAGAGAGAAATGTGTGTGGAGAAAAATAAAGAGTGAAAATCCGTGATTTTTGGAGGGTGGTGAAAAATGTCACTTCAATATTTTGGGCATAACTTTCTCATATGATATCCATTTTGGCTGAAATTTTGAGAGAAGTTTTTAGACAAAGTGTTGCACAATATCCAGACCGCATTTAGCAATTGGTAAAATGAGCTAAGAGAACACTTAGTTTTTATTGTGAGAAGAGAAGATTAAAATTCTAAGTAATGCAGAGAGAGGGATGTTATACTCGGTGAAATAGAAAGTTTTAGATTTTGAGCTTACAGACCATAGAGGGTTCTACTTTCAGTGAAGACATTCATATATGTCATTTTATTATCAATATCAAAATCAAGTGGGTGCTTGGTAGAGGAGTTGGTGCTCCTTTCTGTTGGTGCAGATAAATAAGGGGTTGGTGCTCCTTCCAGTGGATGTTGGTAAATTGATTGTAAATTTGGTGCTTTGCAAAGACTGGATTTTTATGGGAGTCCAAACAGTCATTTTCGAGGATGTAGCCAAATTGGTGAACCTTGATACATCTTGTGTTGTGTGATGTTCTCTTGTTATACTTACTTTATTTGGTTTTATGTTTTCATTATTTTGGCTTTGAGTGTTGAAGATTTAAGTTTTAAAGAGCTACACTGATTCACCCCCCTCTCAGTGTCATTGTGAGACTAACAATTGGTATCAAAGTGAGGTTCCTGAATAGGCTTAACCAGCTAGGGTGATCTTGGAAGTGACACAATGGCAGGTGGTGAAGGCTTCTCATCAAAAAAAGCACCATTGTTTGACGAAACTAATTACACATTTTGGAGACTCAGGATGCAAACATATATTTGTGCTTTGGGATACAAAATTTGGAATTTAGTAGATAGTGGATACATAATACCCACCACTTCTCCAACTGATGCTCCCGGTAAGAAATTGTTTGAGAATGACTCAAAAGCAAAGAATGCTATCATGTGTGGATTAGTGGACAAAAAACTAGTAAATATTATGGGTTGTAAAACAACAAAGAAAATATGGGACAAACTAAAGAACATTCATGAAGGAGATGTTAATATCAAGGAGGCCAAGTTACAAACACATCGATCTCAGTTCGAAGTATTAAAGATGAATGACGATGAAAATATAGAGGCATATATGCTGAGAGTTAATGAAGTCATTAATGTGATTAGAGGACTCGGCGAGGAAATCAAAGATTCTATCATCGTGAAAAAGGTATTAAGATCCCTTCCCCAAAGATTTGATTCTAAATTTTTAGCTATAGAAGAAGCTAAATATCTAAATTTTTTTAGTATGGATTAGATGCATGGTTCTTTGACTGCATATGAGATGAGAATAGGAAAATCTAAACCCACAGACAGAGAAGCTGCTTTTAAAGCCCATAAAAATATGAAAGCAAAATAAGAATTCGAGGAAGAAGAGACATCAGATGAAATGGAAACAAACTTTGCACGAAAAATAAAAAGGGGAAAAGGAAAATACAGAGGAAAGTTATCGTTTAAATGTTTCAACTATGGAGGCATTGGGCATTTTACAGCTAAATGTCCACTTAATGAGAAGAACATAAGTGATGAAGGATCGCACGAAGAAAGAAGTGACTGGAAGAAAAAAACAAATTTAGAAAAGGCAACTTCAAGAAGAAAAGTTTCATCTCCAAGAATGTCAGTTCATTAGAAGATAGCTCTAGTGAGGATTCTAAAAAGAAAATAGGTGAAGCTCTTTTCATGGCACTCAAAGAAGAAAAACTAAAAAAAGAATAGGAATGTGATGAAGAATAAATTGACGCAGAAGTGAATTTGGAAGAGGAACTAATTGCAGCTCTAGATGAATTGAAGATAGAAAGAAAAAAGAATAAGAAAATTTTAATAAATCTTGAGGATGAAAATGAAATCATAACAAATTTGAAAGTACAGATAGAATAATCCAAGAAAATATTCAAATATCTCAAGTGCAAATAACCATGAAAATAGATTATTGCAGCAAGCTAGAAGAAGAGATTGTTGGTTTAAGAATGCAGCTAGAAGAGATGAATCAAAAAATTAGTTGTTATCACAAACGTGAAGAAAGTTCTATGAAGCTGGATAAGATCATAAATAACCAAAAGACTACAAGCATCAAATTTGGTTTGGGTTTTGATGAAGGAGAATCGTCAAATGGATCAAAGGCCATAAATGAAGAATCCACAAAGAATGAAGAGAAGAAACAGGTTGATCAAGAAAAAATGAATCATGCAAAGGAAAGCAATAATGCAAGGCATGAAAGGAGAATTGACAATGATGGCTTCACCAATGTCACACATCAAAGAAGAAGAATATTTATGGATCCTACGACAACATGGCAAATACCACCACCCAGGTTCAATCATATATTTTTTGGTTACTATTTTAAATGCAATGGTTATGGACATAAGATCTCATATTGCAAGTATAATGTAGGACCAAGGAATTTTACCAATAGAAATTTTTTTTCACCTTTGATGGATTATACAGTAGAATGTTATAACTATCATAATTTTGGGCATATTGAAAGAAATTGTTGAAGTACATTTGCATCAAATCAATTTTAGAGAAGAAAAATTTAGCCAAATGGAATAATACAAAATAGAAAATTTCTCAAAAAAAATGCACAAGCTACTAAAAAAGAAAAGCCAAAACAAGAGCCCAAAATTGTAATCAAACCTGAGTGGAAATAAAAAGATCGACCTAAGGAAGAAAAGGGATCCTTGATCGTATAGATGACATTTAAGGCGTAGAATAAATCTGCACCATGGATAATTGATAGTGGATGCTCCGATCATATGACAGGCGACAAATAAAAATTTGAGAAGCTACAACAATATGTAGGTGGTTTAGTAAAGTTTAGAAACAATGATGGAGCTAAGATAGTTGGCAGAGGTTTAGTTAAGATTAGTGATGGAAAAATTAGGTTAAAAGAAGTCTTGTTTGTGGTTGGTCTGAAGCATAACTTGTTGAGCATAAGTCATATTTGTGATAGAGGTCATGAAGTGATATTTAAGAAGCAAGGTTGTGAAGTTAGAAAGGCAAACAATGGGAAGTTGATAGCAACTATATCAAGGACATCTAGCAACATGTACACTCTCTTAGAGACTTTAGAAGAAGCTTGCTTTATTGGACAAGAAGAAGATAATTGGTTGTGGCACAAGAGGCTCGGTCATATTAGTTTTGATAATCTAGTAAAAATCAGCTCAAAGAAAGTAGTGAGATATATTCCCACCATTGGAAAACCATCAAATAGCATTTGTGCTTCATGTCAAAAGGGGAAGCAAACTAGAGTCTCATTTAAAATAAAAGAGTACTACACAAGCAAACCTTTGGAACTAGTACATACTAATTTATGTGGACCCATGAGAACGCAAAGCATAAACGGTGACAAATATTTCATGTTGTGTATAGATGAGTATTCCAGGATGATATGGGTACTATTTTTGAAGCATAAATCAGAAGCTTTTGAGATGTTTAAGGTTTTAAAAAAATAAGTTGAGAATCAAATAGGAAAAATGATTAAATTTTTAAGGTCAAACAGAGGAGGAGAGTTCATTTCAAAGGATTTCACAGAGTATTATGAAAAATATGGCATTAGGAGACAGTTTTCAGCAGCCATGACACCTCAGCAGAATGGTGTGGTAAAAATAAATAACATGACAGTGCAGGAAATGGCATGGACTATGTTGACTAAGAGCAAAGTATCAGATAGATTTTGGGAAGAGGTAGTCCATACTGTAGTATACATGCAAAATAGGTGCATGTTGAGGACGCATGAAATCAAAACTCCTTATGAGTTGTGGTTCGGTAAAAAGGCAATAGCAAGATACTTTAAATTTTTTGGCAGCAAGTGTTACATCAAAAGAACTGAAGACAAACTTGGTAAGTTTGAAGATAAAGTGGATGAAGGTATTTTTCTTGGCTATTTGTCAAAAATCAAAGCTTACAAATGCTACAACAAGAGGCTAAGGAAAATTATGGATAGTGTCGATGTTAAAGTTGATGAAGGAAGGGAACAAGTAATTAGCTATGAAGAGAACTAACCAATTTATGAAGAGGTCATTAAAGGAGATGAGGAAAAGGAAATGGAAAAGAAATCAAAAATTGACTCAAAGGATTCAAATAGTGATTCAAAAGTGGAAGAAAATAAGAAATTCAAAACAGGCAACTGGTAGAAAGATCATCCTAGAGAGAAAATAATTGGAGACCCCACAGTTGGTGTTCAGACAAGAAGAATATTAGTAAGTAACTACTCTTTATTATCCAGCATTGAGCCCAAAATGTTTCCGACGCAAGAAAATATGAAAGTTGGGTAGAGGCAATAAATGAAGAATTAGATTAGATCAAGAAAAACAAGACTTGGGAGTTAGTACCAAGACCCGCAAATAAAAATGTAATCGATACTAAATGGGTCTTTCAAAACAAATTGAATGAAGACGGATAGGTAGTCAGGAACAAAGCAATATTGGTATGCAAAGGCTATGCACAAGTTGAAGGTATTGACTTTGAGGAAACCTTTGCACCTGTGGCTAGACTAGAGGCAATTAGAATATTTTTGGCTTTAGCAGTTTACAAGAATTTCAAATTTTATCAAATGGATGTGAAATCAACATTTTTGAATGGGAAACTTGAAGAAGAGGTTTATATTGAGCAGCCAGATGGTTTCTAGCTTAGTGATGATCCCAACTTGGTTTGCAAGTTGAAGAAAGCATTATATGGCTTAAAACAGGCACCCCGAGCATGGTATGCAAGGCTAGACAATTATCTTACTCAGCAAAGGTTCAAGAAAGGTATGGTGGATAGTAATTTGTATGTCAAAATAGAAAATGGTCATCATATTGTTCTTTTTGTATGCATAGATGATATCATATTTGGCAGTAGCAAATATGAGTTGTGTAAATATTTAGCAAATAATATGCAAAAAGAATTTGAAATGTCAATGATTGGTGAACTTTCGTATTTTCTTGGATTGCAAGTTAATCAAAAGGAGAAGAGCATATTTATTTCTCAAATCAAATATGTGAAAGAGATGCTAAAAAATTTCACAATGGAGGATTGTAAGCCAGTTAGCACTCCCATGACGACAGGTTGCAAGTTGAGCAAGGATGACAAATCTTCACATGTTGATCAAACTATGTATAGATCTATGATTGGGAGCTTACTGTACTTGATAGCTACCAGACTAGATATTTTATAGGTAGTATGCATGGTAGCATAATTTCAAGTTAGTATTAAGGGGAATCATGTGACAGCAGTGAAGAGGATTCTTCGATACCTCAAGGGTACTATGGAGTATGGGTTATGGTATCTGAAAGGTAAGGACTTCACCCTTATTGTGTATTCAGATGCAGATTCGGTAGGATGTGTAGATGATAGGAAGAGTACCATTGGAGGTGCATTCTATCTTAGAGATAGGTTGATCACATGGCATAATAATAAATAGGATTCAGTCTCATTATCCACAACAAAGGTAGAATACATTGCAGCGACAACGTGTTGTACGTAGGTGTTATGGATGAAAGAAAATCTGAAGGATCTTGGCATTAATTTTAGTGAGCCAATTTTAGTTAAGTGTGATAACACCAGTTCCATTAACATCTCAAAGAATCTTTTTATGCATTCACAAAACATATTGTTATCCGGTATCATTTTTTGAAGGAGAAAGTTGCGGAAGGTGAGGTTAAGTTGGATTTTGTTCCAACAACAGAGCAAGTAGCAGATATCTTCACCAAACCATTATCCAAGGAAGTCTTTGAGTACCTTCACAAGAAATTGGGAGTGTTCACTTCCCAAGAATTGACTAGCTATTGGGGCCAGATTCTTAGGGGAAGCATTTGGGTATTTGTTTATCTTTTTGCTCATGTTTGTGATTTTTGCTAAGTGTAATAATTTTTGCCTGAGAATGTTGTGCATGGACTTAGGGGGAGTTTGCAGCAACCCTTTGGTCTTGTTTTCAAAGGGGTAGAAGAGTTACAGGAAATTGTGCATGTGTTGCCAACAATTCCAAAGGGGGATATTGTTGAGCAAGGTGCATCAACAGTATTGTCATTGTTGTCAACACACTCATATGGACAGGTTGATGCAGTGGACAATTGTTCGAAGGTTGTTCGGAGTATGTACAGTGATGTTCAATGCTTATGAGGATTTTTTTGATGTTTGGGTATGTACAGTCATGTTCAATGCTTATGAGGATGTTTTTGATGTTTGGGTGAAGTTGTTACAGGTTGTTCATGAAAATTTGCAAAAGTTGAAAAAATTGTCAAGAAGTTGTCAAAAAATTGCAAAAGTCATCATGGGCATATTTGGATAGGATGGATCAGTTTGGAACATTCCATAATGTCAATAAATAGTCCAGAATAGCATTGGATGTGTCAGCACAATTTTTGGATTGATCGGTGACGTTTTCGGTATCTTGGCGTATGATTTGGCAAGTGGTTGTACAGGCCAAAAAAGGGCAGTTTAGTCAAAAGCACTGTGAGAAAACTAAGAAGAATTTGATAATGAAATTTAAAATGGAGATGGTATTTATCTTAAATAATATATTTTACAAATTTCCAATAAAATAGATAAACGATATGAATGTTACAAGCGTTGCAAGACTGTCACAAAAATGCTCTTTTTGGAAAAAGTGTGTTAGCAGCAGTTTTCGTGGAGGTGGTATAGGTGAACCGTAAGGATTTATGTAGCAAGATTTAGACTAGATGTATTTAGCATTGTATATATTCTACGTTTCAAATTTCAGAGAAAACAGAGTTACGAGGTGAGAGTTATGATTGTTGCAAAAACGGTACAGGTCACTTTTATGTCAATTTGTTCCACTTGTGCAAAATCCTTCAGTTGGCCGTTTTGACCTTGTAGAATTGCCATAGTTTTGGTTTCAGTGTTGTTACACATTAAAGGCATCAAATAGAGCATATTTAGTTTTTGGTTTGAGGTGTCACGTGGCTCCAAAGTAAGAGAACGAGTAAGGTGTCAATTCTTTGCATGTGACATGTTTGACAAAATGCCTTCTCAAAATTAAAAAAAAAGGAAGTTATATTGTTTTAATAAGCTTCATTAAAGAAAATATTTTTAAAATTGAAAAGGGAAAAATAATGCAAGTGTGTGCTTTTTAAGTGACGAGGTATTTTATTGAAATGCGGGGACTTTATTTTGTGAAGAGAGAAGTGTGTGGGGAGAAAAATAAAGAGTGAAAATCTGTGATTTTGGAGAGTGGTGAAAAACGTCACTTCAATATTTTGGGCATAATTTTCTTATATGATATTCATTTTGGCTGAAATTTTGAGATGTGTTTGCAAACAAAGTGTTGCACAATACCCAAAAAGCATTTAGTAATTGGCAGAATGAGCTAAGATAACAATTAGTTGTGTTTTTAGAAGAGAAGATTCAAATTCTAAGTAATGCAGAGAGAGGGGTGTTATACTGGGTGAAATAGAAAGTTTTATATTTTGAGCTTACAGACCATAGAGGGTTCTGGTTTCAGTGAATACATTCATATATGTCATTTTATTATCAATATCAAAATCAAGTGGGTGCTTGGTAGAGGGGTTGGTGCTCTTTTCTATTGGTGCAGATAAATCAGGGGTTGGTGCTCCTTTCTGTTGATGCAGATAAATTGGGGGTTGGTGCTCCTTCCAGTGGGTGTTGATAAATTGATATAAATTTGGTGCTTTGCAAAATCTAGATTTGGATGGGAGTCCAAATAGTCATTTTCATATATGCAGCCAAATTGGTGAACCTCAGTACATCTTGTATTGTGTGATGTTATCTTGTTATACTTTCTTTATTTGGTTTAATGTTTTCATTGTTTTGTCTTTGAGTGTTGAAGATTTAATTTTTGAAGAGCTACACTAATTCACCCCCCCTCTCAATGTCATTGTGAGACTAACATTATCTACAAAACCTAAAAAACCGTATGAGTACTCATTCTCGTTACTAGAGAGACATAAGGAAACCCACAAGAATCAAGGATTAATATAGGTTTTATCAAATCAAGCTTATATATTTTTATTAGGGATTATATCTATCAATGGATAATATCTTGAGAAATACCTTCAATAATGAAGAATTATTTCATGAAGTAGAATACTACTCTCAAAACTTAATAGATACTCTAGAAGGATACAAGTATCTATCCTCTAGTGACAAAGAAAAGTTCTCCCTGTTTCTTAAATAAGCTAAAGAAGGTATATTTACAACCTTGATCAACTATCTTCATGATATCCTCTTCATAGCATGGTGGAATTCACAAGGATTGGTTATATTCTCACTAGAAGAATGTCTGATGGTGTATCTATCTCTAATTGTATTTGTACTTAATCAACACAAGAAACAAGATAACAATATATATATATATATATATATATTATTATTGTGATGATGTACTAACTTGTCATGAAGTAGAAACTCCATCAGCACCATTGCAGAACCAGAAAAGAAGAAGAAGAAGAAAAATAAAGAAAATACATATTAAAAGAAAATTTGTCATCATGAATATAGAAACAAGATAACTGCAAGGATATCAATAAAGGAGTAATAGAGTGCAAGGTGAACTAAATGAAGGGTCTACAGTTTCAACCCATTTTTGCATCATTTGAAGACTGAAAAAACTACTAAAGAAGCAAAAGATAATTTTTGAATATGAAGATCCAATTCAAATCCATCATATGGAAGAAGATCCACATTGAAGACTAAAGTCTTCAATATCCAAATATTGTAATACAGGGGGTGTTAGAAATAGAGCATATTGCATTATTTAGATCATGTAAATGTACCTTCCTTGGTACATATTTAGGACATTAAGTTACTTTAGGGGGGAGTTATCTAGTTATTTCATGCAATGTAATAAATGCACAAGTGTCAATGTGCAAGTTGTAATGTGCAAGGTGTCCACTTGTACAACTAGATAGAGTGTTAGCCAAGGAAATTATCTTCCTATATAATGGCCATAAATGTAGAAAATTATCATCATCATAGAGTAGTATCACAGTCAGTGTGTGGTATATAGGTAGTAGGATAGTGTGTGTGAGCTATAAAATTAGAGTTCCCTCATGGAGCAGCAACATATATTATGGAGTGCTCATTTTCTCCACAGCTACTATTGTAATATTTTCACCATTTCTATTTATAGAATATTTTAATCATCTCATAGATCTATTTTATTTCTTTCTATATATTGTGATTGGTATCTCCCAATGTATGTGGTATAAAAAACTAACAACATGAGGACTAGAGAAATTCTTAGTAGTAGAGAGTTTGGTAAATGGCACTTACAGATTAATGTCTTGGGTTGAATTCAGAGGAGACTTTTATCACTCCCCCATCATGATTCTTATAACAAAAGAGGAGAATACCACAATATCCTTTTAAATTCAATTTTGGGTGGCTAAAATAAGATAACTTCGTAACTCTAGTAAAATTAGAATGGGTGAATTTTGATCCTAGTCTGAGAGAATATGTCAGTATTCAATTTGTAGAAAATCTGAAAAATGTTATGGCAGCAATGGTTCAGTGGACCTAGAAAAAGAAATTTATGTATGAGCAAAAACTGAGGGAGATTGAGGAGGATATTACAGTATTTCTATCATATGACTTTGAAAAAGAATCGGATGAGGAAATAAGGCTTAAGTATAAAAGTTTAGAACAATGGAAGAGAATTGTGTTGGTAGAGAGAGAAGCATAGTGTAGGCTCAAAAGTAGAGCACTATGGATTTCAAGTGGGGGTGAGAACACTAATTTTTTCATAGCTTCGTAAATCACAAAAAATAACAAAATACAATATGGGAGCTACAAGGACAAGAGAGAAGTAAAGTCTCCTCCTTTAAATGAATAGAAGACATGGGAGTAAGAAATTTTGGTCAACTAAAAAAGGATCCTATTCAAGTCAATATAGCTAAAATAGTTAGAATAATTTCTCTCTTTTCCATATTTATAGATGAGGAAGCCAATGGTGAGTTGATTAAGGATTTTTCAAAGGAAGATCTCAAATTTGTTTTAACCTCCTTCCAAAAAGAGTCCAAAACCTATTGGGTGAACTATGGAATTTTTTCTTGGTCTCTATGACCTTTTGGAGTTTGACCTACTCAAGGTCATGGAAAAGTATAGGAAAACATAAAGGGTAAATGTAGTCTTCAACTCTATCTTCATTGCTATTATTCCAAAAAAGGACAATCCTTCTTCCTTTGATGATTTCAGACCTATTTATTTGTGTTATTGTGTGTACAAAATCATAGCAAAAATAATTGCATCAAGAATTAAAAGGTTTCTCTCTACTTATATATCTATTAAGTAGTTTGATTTCTTGCATGGTAGACAAATTCATGAAGTAATTGGTGCTGCTCAAAAAAGTCTTCATACCATAAAATCAAATAAACTTCCAATAATGGTGATGAAGTTGGATCTCTTCAAGGCTTTTGACAGATGTTAACTTTTGAAGCTAAATACTAAAGATAAAATAACTTCAAGATCTAAAATAAAGTTACAATATGAAACATAAGATAATGGCAATATTCTAAATGTATAAAACTCATAAATAACTTCAAAAATAACTCATATAATTTCCATTAACAAATTCTCACAAAAATTATATCTCCATTGAATAAATATCTCAAGTACCCATACTTACAAACACTCTCATCCATAATATGTGTGTTGCTCTACATACACACACATAGATACATATATAATGGAATGTGACTCTTCGTATGTTGCACCCTTTGGCCTTCACTCTTCTAGAGACTCTTCATATTTCTATTCTATGGACTCATGTACACATTTATAATACCAAAATACTTTGCACACTTGTGCATTTAGTACATTGCATAAAGTAAATACTCACACTCTAATCTAAGATAATCGCCTAATCTAATAATATACCCAATGTGGTACATTAGCATATACCAAATAATGTAATATATTCCAACACCCCCCTATATTACATTATTTGGTTATTGAAGACTTTAGTCTTCAATATGGATCTTCATCTTGATTCTTCAATCTACCTCCTGTAGATTAAAAATTGGATCTATTGTGTAGATGTCTTCTTTAGCTTTTGATTTAGTCTTCATCTTGCCTTGCTTGAATTGGTATATTTTCTTGTTTCTCTTTCTTCTTCATTTTTGTACTTTTACCAGTGAAATATCTTCAATGTGATGGGTTAGTAGATCATCACAATAAAAATTACTTGGATTCAAATATTTATTACTATTATTCTTTTCTTTCTTCTGTTTCACTCCTTGAAAGAACTCAAAAGTGATTAATGACAAATAAACCATTAAATACTCTTCTGAAAAAAGAACAATCATATTTTGAGAATTCCACCAAGTCTTGAATAGTGTTTCATGAAGATATCCAATTAGTGTCATAAAATTCTCTTCCTTTTCTTCCTTCAAAAACAAAGAGAATCTTTCTTTCAAATATGTAGACAAGTATTTGAATCTATCAAAGGTATCTATTAGATTTTGTGAATAAAACCTAAGTTCATGAAATAGCTCTTCATTATTTTCATTAAATGCATTTCTAATTATTTCATCCATCTTGCTTTAAACCTTTCAATTTTTAGACCTTTGTAGTTGACTTCCTTATGACTCCCTAGTTTTGAATGATAGACTAAGGACAATCTTTCAATTGTTAATCTTTCAATTGTTAATCTTTAAAATTGTCAACCTTTTATCTCCCTAATCTCAAAAATACAATTTCTTTTAATTCTAAATTTCTCAATCCTATATTGGTGTTGAATTCCTTATAGCTCCATACTTAGAATTTTAGAAGTTCTATAAAATAATATTTGCAAATTTTAAATTTCTAATTTGATGTAAGAAAAAACTTATTTCTCCAATCTCATCAAATATTAAATATTTCAAATTATTTTGTAAACCTAGATAATAAAATTACAAAACTTCATTTAAATCCTTTTAATTCTTCAAATCAAATTTTAAAAACTTCATAAATTTTCAAATAGAAATAATCTAGTTTCTAATGTTTCAAATTCGAATTCTTATCTCTCCAAAATAAATTGTTTTACTTTGACCCTAGAAAATAATAACTTTATATAACCTTATTTCTATTCTCTTGAGCATATAAAATAATCTTGAAAAAAATATATTGCCTTCAGTATTGAATGCATAGATCCTTTTATGTTGTACGTATGAAGATCTTTGCAATACTTTGGTCTGCCTTGGAAATAAAACTTTTTCTCTCTAATATGATTGGTCAACTCAACTCCCACCTTATAAAATATGCTCAAAATAATTCTTTATCTTTGTTGTTTGTATTTGGAATGCAGATCTATTTCCAATCAACTCCTTTGTTGCACGTATCTTGAATGGATTTCTTGGATAAGTCAAATGGTGTAACTCCTACTTGCACTCAGACTTCCATTAATGTGCTTCCTTGCACACTCTCCTATTTTTTATGCTCTTTGAAATTTACCTTACACTTCGCTATCTTTGGCTATTCAAAATCTACATTAATATCTCCTCAAAATTTTTAATTACTTCAATGTTGTTGGTCTTCCACTTCTTATGTGCCACTCGTCACTAAGATTCTTCTATTTCTTCCAATTCACTTTCCTTGTTCTCCTCAGACACTTATAACATAACTATGCCTAGTTTGGTGAATGTATTACACAATGAGTGTTACACTTTACAAGTGTCTCTCCAACAATATTTCAAACATATCCCTTGGCCTTGGTGCTATATTCCACTAGAAATTTTCCCTAGCTCTTCATTTTAATGCTTTGTCTTCTCCACATGCATCACTTCACCATATTTTACATGAAGCACTTTCTACAAACTTTGACACTTGGGCTTTATCATAATCTTCAAATGCTCTATCTCCTCTACATATTTTCCTTCACTATATTTTTCTAAAACATCTCAGTTACATTCATTTGGGTTCCTTGGATGAAATTATGGTGTTGGAACTTCAACTTGATAGCTTTCCTTTACATTTATAGTGGTGGCTCTTCCTTAGGCAATGGTGGTTCTTCCTTGAGAAAAAGTGGTGCTTCCTTGGACTATGGTGGCTTTTCCTTGAATGGTGGTGGCTCTTCCTTGAGCTATGGTGGCACTTCCTTGAGAAATAGTGATTTTTTTTTAATTGTGGTAGCTCCTCCTTGAGTAGTGGTGGATTTTACTATTCCAAACCGATGCTTTCACCTCTTCTTTGCACAATGATTTTTGTAGTGTTTTTAGACACTTTAAAATCTGCTCTCTTTGATCTTCTATTTGCTTAGAATAATACCCTTATTTTATTTTATTTTATACTAATAAATTTGCACTTTCAAAGGCTTATAAAAACAATATTTAATCTTAATATTACTTCCTCCTTATTTCTTCTTCAAATAAGTCTTAACTTAGATATTTGATGTTTTACTTTTGTATATTTTAGGATGCAAATGCTGCTAAATCCTTTTTCTTGAAGACTTATCTATTTCAAATTTTTTCTCTAGAATTTAATAAATCTAATATAGTGCTTTCAAATACTTAATGTAGACTGATTCTAATGATCAATTAATAAACTTATGTAGCACCAATATTACATACCTTTTTTATCTCCTTCTACAGCTAATTTCTTTAGTTATTTGGTTCACCTTTTTGCTATTTCAATATTGTAAATTTTGCAGCTTTACCTCCTTTCACTTTTCTTCTCTAAACTTATCAATCTTGCAGCTCTAATTGCTGCTCAAATACCTACTTGCTCGTTGCCCAAAAACTCTCTCAAATCTTCCCCTAAGCTCTCCAAAATGTAGCTTTTTCTTCTCCTTCTAATTCTGTCCACAAATATAATTTTTATGGCTTCAAAACTCCTCCAAATTTATTCTCTCGAACCCTAAAAATTATAGCTATTAGTGCTTCCCAAGTGCTATCCAAAATTCTATAATTTTTGCAGTCAATTCCTCCTATGATTTATTGTCCAAAATGACCTCAAAATTCTCCAAATCACTACCTTATTTTTCTATCAATTCCTCCTTAAATATGTTGTTCAAATGGCACTCCAAAATTTTCTCAAATATTCTCCAAATAATAGCTCTATACCTTATTCAATTTTTTGTCCTATTACCCTTCAAATTCTTCCTAAAAAAATAACAACCTTTTCCTTTTCAAATCAGCCTTCAAAATATTTGTGGTTGTCCTAACTTTCTCAAAACTTCGGTCTCTTCAATATTTCTTTATCCTTCAATCTCCTTGCTAAATTCTAACTTCAAATCTGATATCTTCCATTGTCTTCTTCATTAAGAATCTGAATATCTTGAGATCTTTAAAAACCTTCTCCAAAATTTGGCAACCTTCTTTCCAAAAACTTTTTCTTTTTGGGATTGTTGTCAGATGGCTATAATCATCCCAAATCCTTCTTATCAAAATCTTCTCCTTGCTTGCAATATTCTTCCTCTAGCTATATTCAAAACTCCTCCAATGGCCACTTCTTCAATTCTACAATGAGGTTTTCTCTAGCCTTCTTCTCCTTCTCCAAATTCTCTAGAGACCTCTTTCCTTAGGTCTTCTAATTTTGTAGCTTCTCAATTATTCTTCTCAAAACTTCAATGAGACCTTTTCTTGGTCTCTCTATATTTCCAACTATGGAAATTCTGTAATGAGATCTCTTTCTTGGATCTCCAAAATCTGTTGCTTCTCAAATCTGTAATAGGACCTTTTCTTAGTCCTCTCTTCTTAATCTTCAATCTCCTATGGGGACCTCCTATGTGTATCTCCTCAATCTTCAATATTATATGGGGACCTCTTATGTGTGTCTCCTCAATATTAAATATTTTATGGGAACCTCCTGTGTGGGTCTCCTCATATTCAATGAGACCTCTTTCTTGGACCTTTTTAATATGCAATGTCTACTCTTTTACTGCAACTCAAAAACTAATCCTTGAATGAGGAAATAACATAGACTTTAAAGAAACCAAAGGTGAAATTCTTCGCTATCTATCGTAGGAAGCTTCTCAATTTTTGAGACATAATTTTCTACAACAAAAACTTAGACAATAGCAACCAAATACATTCAAATTTTTAGAATTCTAAAATGAATAAACTTCACTAGTTATTCTCAAAACTAGTGGAAAGAAATCTATGTTGAGTCCTAGTCTTCACGAGTTCTCCTTCAACCTTGTGGAAAGACTCTAGCCAAATAACAATCTATAATTTCCTTCAATCTATCAAACTTTTCAATAGGATCCCCTTCTTGGGTCTCTTAATATCATCAATATCAAGGTCTATCTTTAAGACCTGTAATTTCCTTCTATTCCAAATTTGTTCTTGGAATAGGTAAATCTTCAAACTTCCTTGGTTTTCTTTTCTAGAGGTAATTTATTTAACTTCACTAGTTTCTCCTTAACCAGTGGAAATCTCCTTTGCAACTTTAAAACTTGTGCAAGTCAAAACCTTGTTGTGGCTCTAATACCACTGTTAGATTTTGAAGCTAAATACTAAAGATAAAATAACTTCAATATCTAAAATAAAGTTACAATATGAAACATAAGATAATGGAAATATTATAAAGGTATAAAAATCATAAATAACTTCAACAATAACTCATATAATGTCCACTAACAAATGCTTATGAAAATAGTATCTCCACTGAATAAAGATCTCAAGTACCCATACTTACAAACACTCTCATCCACAATATGTGTTTTTATTTGCATACACACACACATAGATACATATATAATGGAATATGACTCTTCATATGGTGCACCTTTTGGTCATCACTTTTCTAGAGACTTTTCATATTCCTATTCCATGAACTCATGTGCACATTTACAATACCAAAATACTTTGCACACTTGTGCATTTATTACATTGCATAAAGTAAATACTCACACTCTAATCTAAGACATTCACCTAATATAATAATGTACCCAATGTGGTATATTAGCATGTACCAAATAATGTAATATTTTACAACAATATAGTAAATTAGTTATATTTAAGAACCATACTTACTCATATTGTGTTCTATGTATAGATGGTGAACTAGATTATGGGATATCTATTCTATTTCTTTTGCAATTTTGGTTAATGGGTCAGCATATCAGTTCTTCAAAGCTTCTTGGAGGATAAGACAAGGTTACCCCTTCCTACCATTATTATTTATTTTGGTAGCTGAGGAATTAAGTAGATGCATTTTAGAAACCAAGGAGGAAAGAGCAATAAAGGAAATTAGAATAGGTAGAACAATGGAAGTCACCCATCTATGTTTTGTAGATGATGTTATCCTTTTCAAAGATGTAATAGTAAGAGTGCGGAGAATTTAAAACAATATTTAAATCTTTTTTATCTGGAAATATGTATGCATATTAATGCATAAAATCTAAGTATTTATTTTAATTGTGTGGAAGAGGATTAGACCATATTAATAGTTTAAATTTTTCCCTTTAAAAATTTTTTTCTTCAAGAGGGGTTTAAATATTTGAGGTTATTTTGAAACCAAATGACTACACTAAATAATATTGGAATTGGTTGATAAATAAGGTGGAAAGAAGAATTATATTGTAGATGATTGGCTTGCTTGGAAAATAGGGGATGGTTTAAGGATAAGCCTAGGCTTAGACCCTTGGATTCACTACACCAAAAGGATATTTAAGGGTGGTTATTCAACCACTGTATATGAGGGCATTGTAAAAATTTTACATCATATGACAACAATTAAAAACCACCTCAAAAAACTACCCTCGTAAGATCTCTTAAGGTGGTCAAAAATTGCCTCAAAAACTACTTTAGTTTATCACTATGAGGGTGATTTATAACCACCCTCTTAGGGTATAGATCCTAAGAGGGTAGTTTTAAACCATCCTAATAGAACCTAAGAGGGTAGTTTTAAACCACCCTCTTATTATTACATTTAATATATATATATATATATAAACATAAGAGGGTAGTTTTAAAAAATCCTCTTATTATTACTTTTAAAAAATATATAAAAACCTAAGATGCACTATATCTTCATATTTTAATTCAATATTACACAAATTATTAACAAAATATCGAGATGTATAGCTATATTATATTTTCCTCACAAAATTTTAATATATATATAATTTGAAGTGTGGTTTCCCTTTGAGTTTCATTTTCTCATGGAATGTGTATTTTATTGCAACACTGAATCGGGACAATAATGAAAGTAACTTCATATATTGTGATTCTATGGTTTACATATAATTAGTGGTACTATCAGCTAAAATATAGATCAAATGAAATCCATGAGATAAGTTTTTTCTATTGAAACTATACATAAACATACAATAAACAAGGAAAGAATAAGGAATTTAACAATGGAGTTTTCTAAACATGTATAGAAATTTCTATCAGGACCACATAATAATTTAAAAACATGATTAGAGACTTGAGATAGCAAATATACGAGGCAAAATAAATATGCATTTTATGACTATATTTTTTTTCCTTGTCTAAGAAGTTTCACATTATGTGTAATCATCCACAATTTTCTGATGACATTGATATTTTTTTACTAGATATTTCACATATACAAAAGAAATTCAATCCCTAATGTGAATATTGACATGTGGTCAATAATGTACCTTCGAAACTAAATAGAGGTGTGTCATTGCTATAAAATATCCTCATCTATGTTGATTCATAGTTTCAAGAATACCAATTCACTCTTTTGTTGAAGATCTTAACTAAAGGCTAACAAGAACAAATAATAAAATACCAAGTTAAAAAACAACTGGAAATAATGTGAAGATGAATTTTAACATTCTAGACGTGTGTAACAAAATTTGACTTGTCATTGAAAGAAAAGAGTGGACTTGTTCAATTTGAAAGAAATCCTCGACTTAAAGATGATCAATTTAATTATTTGGAATCTTGTTACCAGAAGGAATACCTTTCATTACAATATCATCCTGTCAAGATATCAATAAGTATGTAGACATGTTTAATATGTAATTCCTACAAGTAAGGTTTTTTCCAATCCTCTAGGTTTTTCCAAATTAGTAGAAGAGGCATAGTCAATGTTATTTAAGCATCCATATTGATACAACCATTAAGCCTATCATAATATTATCATCTGGAGGATCATTCTTGAGCAAATCACTGATATGAAAATTTATTTCAAGCTCATAATGTGTTTGAGAGAAGCAAAATTGCATTGTGTGTGTAGAGAATAATTTAGAATTGAAAGTATAAGTTGGTATGAAAGACACATCTTTACCAAATTAACTCCACATTCATCTCACATTGTTAAAGCTATTAAACCAAAATATTTTAGTATAATTTACCACATTTTCTGTCCACTAGAAAACATCCAATTTTATTTAACCCACCTTGTACAACATATTTCACACGTATAAACTCCTAATTAGATGTAGGAGGACAAAAAATAATAATTTGTACTAGATACTACATAAACCTCCCTAGATATACAGAAGCACAAGTTTCACCATTTTCCACAAAAAACAACTAGACCAGAAGTCATTCAACAGTTTTTCAAATAATTGGGACCTTCCATACTCACCCATCACAGGGATAAAATCACACTTGACTAGGATTCACTTGGAATCATAGCACTTGTTTACAAAGTTGTACCCATTTTCTTTCAAACACTTCACTTTTTGGCATGAGTTAATAGAATTAGTATAGAAAGAATAAGATCAGACATTAAAATCAAATTACCTGAAGAAAATAAAATAATACCGATACATTTTCAATAAATTACTAGAGAAGTGATATGCTACACTTAATACCAAGTTTCTTGAAAAATAGACTAAAACCAACATATAGGTAGGCTACACTACTTATATTCAATTACATATGAGGGAAAGAAAAGTAGCATGGAATAAACATGAAGGTTTAATTTAAAAAATTAAAAATAAAGCCCATATTCTCAAAAATGTCCACATAATTTAAAATGTAAGATACCTTAATGAATGCAGCATCCTCCTCCTCTACTATTCCTCCAATTTATCCTATTAGAAGAACACCTAGAAGAATACCAACTTAAAATTTAGCCTACTCTCTAAATATGCACCAATGATAAACTACATTTAACATATATACTAAATTCCTGCTACTATTTAGCTTCTTAGCCTCGGTAACTGGTAAGTAAACAAAAAATATAAAACAATATCAATATTTAGGTTAGAAATAAGATTCCATATCCTTTTTGTGGCTATTTTCTATTACAAAACTTATAAAAAGTAGTATAGCAATAAAAACATTAAAGCATTTTGAATAGACATTTCTGATGAGAAGAAACACCCTTAATGGATTCTCATCTACATTCTTACTAACACAACAACATAATTGTTTATCTTACACAACATCAGAACACATGTTATCATGTTGGTTGATAGGTAATTGGAGAGGCTAGTTATGTAGTTGATACCATGGTTTTTCCCATATATATATATATATTAGGTCTTCAAGGCCCATACAATATAGTGAATAGGGTTAGTATGACTCAATCATAGTTGCAAACCAAACCAAAAATTACAAAAAAAGTTTAGAACAACCAAACTCACCCCACTCCATAGATATCTTCATGCATCTAGAGCATTACTCTTGTTATAGGATTATCCCATAATATAGACTTCCCAATACATGGGCATGAAAGCAAAAAAAAATGATATTTAGACAACCATTAGCATAAAAGATATTGTAGATAAATTCAAAAATCCCTTGCTCCTCTACAAAATGAGCAAGAATTTAAAAAAAAAAATCCACTGCTCTTCCTCAAAGTGAGCAAGTATCCTTGAAAATCCCCAAAGCAAAATCAAATAAATAAGGGTGAAGATATTGAATCCTTGGAATTCATAGTATTTTATAACCATGGGGTGATATCCATTACAACAATGGGCTATAGACATCAGCCTGGCAGTGGAGTAACATTACACATGGCAACATATCTGTCATATTAACGAATTTATTTTGTACAGATATATGTATGCTCTCGGATGAGCTAACTTATTGTTATAAGTCACAAGTGACAAGTCTAACCTCACCCAAAATTAGAAATAAATATTTGTTACACACGTAGTTGGTCTATATGAAACTTGAATAACCAAATCTATCTTAGTATCTTCAAGTGCCTACTTGATCGATAGTAGAGGTTGATTAAGGTTAGTAGGGTTTTTGATTCTCCTAAAAATACTTTTATATTAGTCTCTTCTAGGACAAGTGAAAGAAAAATTCATGTCATATTGGCCACCATTTTAGGACCTCGTCTAACATCATTACTTTGCATTCATTTACATCCATTTTCCATGTATATCAGTACCATTAGGTTGACGTCCTTGATTAATTGATTAAAGTCATGAATAATGGCACATATCTAAGCATTCTTTGAATTATAATCAAACATAAATACACTCAATCACCTCACAAATTATTTCCTCACATCACAAGCACATATAAGACACATTGCAACCATCTGCCAACTTGGGGGTGTTCAAGGTATTACACCTTCCCATTCAATCATATTAATTCATCAACCAAATCTATCTTAGTATCTTCAAGTGCCTACTTGATCAATAGTAGAGTTTGATTAAGGTTAGTAGTGTGTTTGAGTCTCCTAAAAATACTTTTATATTAGTCTCTTCTAGGACAAGTGAAAGAACAATTCATGTCATATTGGCCACCATTTTAGCACCTCATCTAACATCATTACTTTGCATTCATTTACATCCATTGTCCATGTATATCAGTACCATTAGGTTGACGTCCTTGAATAATTGATTAAAGTCATGAATAATGGCACATGTCTAAGCATTCTTTGAATGATAATCAAACATAAATGCACTCAATCACATCACAAATTATTTCCTCACATCACAAGCACATATAAGACACATTGCAACCATCTGCAAACTTGGGGGTGTTCAAGGTATTACACCTTCCCCATAAATCATATCAATTCATCAACCAACTTGGGGATGTTCAAGGTATCACACCTTCCCCATAAATAATTTAAATAACAATCAACCAACTGGGGGTGCTCAAGGCATTTCATATTCCCCATTAGTCACATTTAATCATCAACCTAAGTTGTTTTAGGTATCACACCTTCTCCACCAATCAATAAAATCAATTTTATTAATCAATCATACAAACAATGAAACAACTTGGGGGTGTTCAAGGTATCACAACTTCCCCATAGGTCACAATCTAGCCATCAACCCCACTATGGTATAATCAAGGTATCACACCTTCCTCATAATTCACAATCCAACCATCAACCCCACTAGAGGATAATCAAGATATCACACCTTCCCCAAATAATTAATCAAACAAGTAATCAATCTACTTGAGGATGTTCAAGGTCTTACACCTTCCCCAATAGACACATCACAACCATAAACACACATAAGGGTGTTCAAGGTATCACACCTTCCCCAAATAATCAATCAAACAAGTAATCAATCCACTTGAGGATTTTCAAGGTATTACACCTTCCCAATAATCAATTAAATAGTCAACCAACTTGGAGAAATCAAGATAACGCACCTTCCCCACTAAAATTTTAATTCCATTTTATTATCAATCAATCACATAATCATCAATCAACAAATAAAATACCAGGTTCAAAAGGTTGCATCCTTTTGTCAAAGGTTACATCCTTTACCTCACATTCACATCAACCAACACATCATTTGCTTGGTTCAAAAGGTTGCATCCTTTTGTTAAAGGTTGCACCCTTTGCCTTGCATTACCATAAATCAATACATTAGTTTCTAGGTTCAATAGGTCACATCCTTTTGTCAAATATTGCACCCTTTGCCTTACATTCACATCAATCAACAATTCAACTTCTAGGTTCAAAAGGTTGCATCCTTTTGTCAAAGGTTGTACCCTTTGCCTTGTATAAACATAAATCAACATATTATTTGCTAGGTTCAAAAGGTTGCACCCTTTTATCAAATATTGCACCCTTTAATAATATTTTCTTCTTCCACTTAGCCTCAAGGGATAGAGATGTACATTTTCTTATTGCACTTATCCTCAAGTGATCCTCATATACAATAACTTATCCTATACACCTAGCAGTTCCAATGACTAATTATCCATGCAATTTGGTCATATGGGTAGGCTACCATAAGGCCCTTGAACAATGATTCACCTTGAGAAAGAATCAAATTGTTATTATATCAATTCCCTAAGAAGGCCATGCAATTAGACTACTCCAAGGGATAGAGGTGTAAAATTACCAATAATGGTTGAAATCACATAAACAAAAACTTTCATTTATTCTAATAATTTTCACCTTTATCATCAGCTTCATTATTTCATAATTTCATCTCTTCTCCATCGAATCATCGCTTGAGGGGGTAGACAATATATATAAATTCTAGTCTCAAATCAAGTCAATACTCAAAACACTCAATCATGAAAATTACGTTAATTCAAGAAGCATTACTAAAGACTATCATACACCATTTTTGTTGTGGTAGATCACAAGAAAAAAATCTCAATAAAATAAAAACTTGGTATACCTAAAGCCTAAAGTATAGACTAAAACCTGTCTACCCACAGATGAAAGGTTTGCCAAAATTAAGTTCATAAATTTATCAAAAGTAATGATTTGACAATGTGCATATTTTCCATTATTGAGGTAACCCACATTGAATTTTATTTGTGACCATCTTACACAACTCCCCTTCAAATGCAAATGGCTTCAAAAACCCCTCAAATCAACACAAATGCATTCAAATCATCATCTCACATCATCATCATCTCAAGTGAACCTTGTATCTAGTGACTTACTCTAAACACCTAGAGGTTGTAGTGATTGATTTTTATGCAATCCAATAGGATGGGTAAATCACCATAAGGGCACTTGTAACACCCTAAAATTGACCCATAATAATTTACATTAAGTCAAAAACTTGTAAAAATTTGATTCCTAACTTGTTGCCTCAATTTTTGCACCCTCCTAAAAAGATCGGGCATAAGCTGGATGAGATTGTACGTACGATATCTGATCAACATTTTAAGTATGATATCGTACATACGATCTCATCCAAAAATAGAAAACACCCAGTTAAGCAAAATGATAAACAAGTTGCAATAATTTTTATCTTTACCTGTCCAACTGTGCGGCAGTTATGGGATCAGATCCATCAATCAGTCCCAGCTTGGAAGAAGTTATAACCCATTTTATTTTTAGCCCAATTTCACCAGCTTGCCCAACCTATTTAATCAGGCATTCCCTACCCCTAAATCTCCCTAACTCATCGATCAATTTTTGCATTTTAGTTGCTTAGATTTCTGCATTTACCTTCATTATTTTATTGTTTTTTTGTAGGATCAAAAGTAAGATCATGGGCGTGCGAGGTTACGATCCATGATCATAGTCACGATATCATCCTTATAGCATCTTATCTAGCTCTATGAGTATGATCTTGATGACATACTATTTGGGGGTAACTACAAATGTTTGGTTTGCATTTCTCGGTCTCTAATATGCATGTTTATCATTCCATTTATCATTCTCCATTGCATATAGTATAAAATTTTATTATTATCATTCTCGGTGTTCACCATTTTGCATTAAATTGCATATTTTGCATATCATAGCTCACATTCGTATCATTTCCTTTTAATACAACATTTTAATCAGCTTTAGATGATTTAATCTTTGTCTAACAAGGCCTATAGCATATTGTAAGTTGTTTTGCACTATATTTATGAAATTGCAGGTTTCTACTATGATCGTATCTATCAATTGTTGATCGACTGATATGATCTCTGATCGACGGGTATGATCACAGATCTTACATATGATCTTGACCCTATAGCATCTGATCCTATCTACAACAAGTAAATACAATCTACATCAGACTTCAGGTCGAGTAAGAGTATCAAATTCCTCCAAAATTAAGCATTTGCATTAGATTATCTACTGTTGGTTACTATTTTTTGTATTCATTGAAATTGAATTACATTTAGTCATAGAATTAGTGCATTGACAAGAACTAGGTGATTGTGAGCACGTATAAAAAGAAAACATCAAAACAATATCCCAACCCTAGGCATGGAAACTGCCAAGAAATTTTTCCTAGTGAACCCTAAAAATTTATTAAAAAATCACCAAAGAAGGCACAATATCAAGTGTCTCTCTCTGAGGTGTAGAACTACTATCCTCCCATTCCTCTTCGAGGTGCGGATCCATTAGCTTGAAGGTAAGGAGTGCACGAATTTTAGAGCTACATTCTCACGCTTATTCAAAATCATTTTATAACATCACATTTGAAATTAAATCAGCTTGGTCCTTCAATATTTGAGTAACTTGCGTTCAAGCAAATTTGCCCAAGGTTGTCATTGATGCCTACTTCGTGGGGTTACAAAACACAAAAAAAATTTACTTCATAATTTTGCATTAAGGAATTTTATATAGTCACTAGGACAACGGGCTCCTAGGGTGATTGGTTCCTTTACTTCATCATCTTGCATGTTAATCATACCAAAAGGTAAATTTATGACAACACAAGTTCCCCAAACTTGGACATCCAACTTGATCTTTATTTCCAACATTTGCATCCATCAAATTCATCCTTTTTCATCATTCACATTCGATCAATTGGCTCATGGGTTTCATTCTTCACCCATTCACCAATTGAGGGGGTAAGCTAAAATTAAAATTTTCAAAAATCATTCATTCTTTGCATCGAGAAGATATGAGTCCATTTATCCATCCAATAAAGCCAAGTGTCTCTTGTTTTTGCACCGCATTGTGTTTTATGCAACATGATATAAAAATGGGTATCTGTAGACACCAAAATCTAGGCATTTGCATTTCACCACATAATTTTGCATAATAAAATATATACCTAGGTCTAAACTTAGGCATATTAATTCATGTACATTTCACCCACATTGCACATCACAATTTTGCATAATAATATATACCTAAGTCTAAACTTAGGCATAAAAATCCTACACATTAATCTATTTTCTATATTTTATAAAATCTGGAAAATCCCCCTAGGATATCCTATCTCCCCATGTGATGTGTCCTAGCCACCACTATCCCTCACCTTGCCACATCTCACACCTCACTCCATAATTCACTCCACTTGCACCTACCCCTCACCTTGCCACATCTCACACATCCATCACACCTCACTGCACTTGCACCTAACCACATACCACCACTCCACCTAAGTGAGAGACTCTAAGTGACTCACTACAAATGCCTAGGATAGGTTTCTACCCAATCCCCACCACTTGGAAGCCCTGGCTTGCCACCTATATTTTCCCTCCAAAACTCAAAAATGCCTATAAAAGCAACACCATTCCAT
This sequence comes from Wollemia nobilis, assembly GCA_028583015.1. Classification (NCBI taxonomy): domain Eukaryota; kingdom Viridiplantae; phylum Streptophyta; class Pinopsida; order Araucariales; family Araucariaceae; genus Wollemia; species Wollemia nobilis. The sequence goes on along the minus strand of JAQPPZ010016710.1, from coordinate 5,959,249 downwards.
CAAGCAAAATATGCTGAGAAATCACATTGTTAGGCTACCAGAATCACACCAAGACCTTGCATGTATCCTAAGGAAAATAGAGACTTGAAGCCCCATAGCACCCTTTCTAGAGCTTTCTACCATCTAGCCTCAACTGCCCATCTGTGATTACACACTTGCAACTGCCCTCACATGGTTGCCTAACTGCCCTCCCATGGTTGCCCATCAAGAACCGTGCTCCCACGATTACTCAAAATGCATTGAAAAATGGTGCAGATTAGTAATATTGTAACTAGATATCAAGGCATTTTAAGTTTCATTTCCATGTTTCTTACAGGCATCCATTCAAGGGTTTTTATTTGCATTGGTTTTTAATCACATATACAGGTTCTATTGACCCTTTTTTGACTTCCATGTGTGTAGGAGATAGGTATTTGGAGAGATATTGAAGCTAGGAGTGGTCCCACATCCAGGACACAAAAGCCCACTCTCCACATGGATTGTAGTAGAGAAGACTAAAGACACCATCATATTTTGAGTTTGGTAAAAAGGAGTTTTCCCTCCTTCTTGTCCATTGTATTTTCAAATCAAGCATTTGTAATCATTACCTTTGCACATTCATGGAAAAAGCATTGTAAACAAAGATCAAGGATCCATTGAAATCTAATACAAAAATTATTTTTATTGCACATTGCTTGTTCCTTCATTGCATTATTTGGTGTTGTCTTTTCTGCTTACATTTTGTCATATTGCATTCAATATTTTGTTCAATGCACTTGAATTTGTATGTTATTTTTTTGAACACTAGATAGATCACAAAATTTGTATGAATATCACTTATCTTGATGTAACCTCTTTTATCTTAGGCATACACCCCATTCCATTGTTCATTCCCATCCACATTCTCCTTTCTTGGTATTTGTTTACCTGTCTCTTACGCCCCTTCAGTAGTTGTTATAAGGTATCCAAAATGGTATTTCGATCACTCTGTCATTTCCAGTATTCCTTTCAGACTTTGTTGAATGCCATCTTAATCTCTAGTGGTAGGGTCTTGCTTTGGTTGTACTTTTTTTTATCTCAAATCCAACACATTTTACACTCTTAATTACAATTTTGAACAAGGAAATATGGCACTATAAAGTGGTTCTCACCTCTTAATAAAATGGTTTCCCTTGCTCCTCCTATCATGTGCATGGTCTAAAAGCTAAGAATTGACAAAAGGACAAGCTCCCCCTCCCCAAAAAAAATCCCTTGCTCATCCACAAAATGAGCAAAATCCTAAAAAGCAAAAAAATTCCCTTGCTCCTCCACAAAACAAGAAAAGCCCAAAATGCAAAAAAAAAAATCTTGCTCCTCCACAAAATGAACAAATCCCAAAAATCAAAATTCCCTTGCTACTCCACAAAACAAGCAAAATTCCAAAAAGCAAAAAAAAACAAATCCCTTGCTCCTCTATAAAATGAGAAAATCCCAGAAAGCAAAATCCCTAAAATCCTTGAAAATAGAGAGAGAGAGAGAGAGAGAGAGCTTGAATCCTTGGAATTCTTAGTTTTTACATGATAGATGCCTCATTGGCAGTGGAAAATCCTTACACATGGTGAAACTCCTATAAATTAACAACCTTCGTTTGTACAAACTAATATCATATTATGGTTGAGCCAACTTTTGATGGCTTGCATTTAGAGTAGTTAAATCCAACCACATATAAAATCAAGATAATAAACTTAACTATCCATACTCAAGGATATTGAGTATCTGGGTCTTCCTAGAAGAATTGTATTTTTCAAGTTCTTGCATGGTCAGTATATGACTTTTAAATTGTCGATGAGGATGTTGGATTCTCCTGAAAGCCTTGTTCCCTTATGAATTCTTATTGCTCATGATCTGCTACTTGCATGCTTCTTCATTCCATATCTATCCTTGCTTGGATTTTATTTGAGTGTATGTCCTTTATGAAATTGTTTAAATCTTGATTCGTGACTCTTATACATTCTTCAGTGCCTACGCTTAGTTTGATTATTTCATATTGGGTTCATTCGTTATGTTCCATTATTCAAACATGCATTCACACTTTGTATTATTTAATTTATTGTGTCATTAGTGCATCACATACATACCTACTTCTATGCATACATAATAGCTCTATCATCTCACATCATTCATTCATCTAACATACATGCATCATCATATCTATAAGTCTAGGTATACATCTATACTCATATATCACTACAATCATGTATCCATCATTACACACACATATGCACAATAACACCACAATAAAACACCAATAGTCATCTCATATATATAAATGCACATCACATGATACAAAAAAGTTCGTAGGTTACAATATAGTGGGTCTTAGAACCTCACATCCAAAAATAAGCTAACATATTAGTTCCCTCCTCAGGCTGGCCCTATACCCCTGCTCTCCCCATTGTCCTTGGCCCCATATCTATGAGCTTACCTCACTCCATTAGCCCTTGATATCTAGAACATCCTTGATGATGTAAATCATAAAATACACGGTGCCACTAATGGATCTCTTGATGACTTGATTCATTTAATTTGATAATATTGAGATGCTAACAATTGTGATGGTAGCATCCCACACAATCTATCCACCACACCCTCTAACCGCACCACATAGTCCCACTTTATCTAATACCAAGTGTGATATATGGTTGTCCTAGTTTGTAGTTGTGCAATATTTACCCATAACCTAATCACCTCCTATGTGACCTATCCACCCACGGATGGCGTAGCCCACTAAGCTATCAAAACTAATACCTAGTTTTATATATTAGCTTGCTCTACCCTAAACCTATCTCTCTCCTATTGAAGACTATATACCTGGGCACATAGGGTGTCCCTCTCCTCCTAGCCCTACCAACACTACTTGTCCATCATCCAATGACTCTACTCCATAGCATGAGTTTTATCCCTCTTTTTATACTAGCCCTTGAGGATGCATACTTACTCTCTCAAAGCCATGATCTACTCTTGTGGGTCCTCATCATCCCCATCATCACCCCCACCACTCATCATAGGTATCTCTACATCCTCTATAGCTCCCTGTAATCCACCCATATCCCTATCCACTCGATGATGCATTCACTATTTTAGTGGCTCCTTTGCTACACTAGCCTCCTCATGTTTGGCTACTATCCCTCCCTAAAACTATTGAGCTATCCACTAGATATCATACTTTGGTGTGGTCCCTAGATCCTTTATATTTGCATCTATCAATACCTCATCTAACTCTTCACTTAGTGGCTCATGTCATGGCCATGCCAACTAGGCCTCATAGCCCCTCTACCTGTATACAATTACAGGCTCGAGCACCCCCTGTGTAACCCTAAACTATTGGGTCATTCACGAGTACTAAAAGTACTCATTCTCAATCCCATGTCATTCAATCAACTAGCTGCCATGTCATAATTACCTCAGGTGTACAACATCCTCAACCCATGTCGGTCCTCCCATTTATGGCCTCCACATAACATCTCATAGTTGTAGTCTAGCTCATTCATCCACATAATGATGGAGAATACCATGATACGATTGGCTTTTACCTTGCTCTCGATAATGGCCCCACCACATCACATATGAGACCTCTCTATCCATGTCCTTATGTGCCTCCCATTGTAGTCTAGATGGTCTCTCCACCCAAAAATACTCCCATCCTCATATCTATAGAAGGAAGTTGCATCCCAAACCTAGTCAACCCCGTTGACATCTCGTATAACTCATTGTACACTTGTACCAGCAAAGTGGAGCTCCATGTCATGATCTTGGGCTCCTCCATGAAATCCATCACCAGGACCAACAAGTTCCATAGGAACCTTGTACCTAAAGAGTTTAACAAAATAAAGTAATATATTAATGACATCAACACTACCTACCTAGCGGTCAATAGCCCTGTCTCATAGTCATTGTTCACCCTCACCCCATCGCTATCCATATTACAATCGATATACCACCACTACTCTCGGTAGACTCTTTGCAACATTACCTCCTACTCATCTATCACTACGATCACTATTTAATATTCCTCTATCAATACTCATAGAATCTGATACACATCCTCCAAGGTGATGGTGATCTCTCCAGTCAGCATGTCAAACATATTAGTCTTACTATCCCATATTTCAATCAATGCCATCAAGTAGTCTTGATTTGCATGAACTGACTCTAATTGAGCCATGTGTTGTAATTTGATGGCCCTCAACCACTCCTAATCAACCCTTGACAATGCATCATATGCTGCCTTGAATGTTTGAGTAAACCGATATCATATTCTAACAAGCTACCACCATAAACATTTCATGTAGCAAAAAAAAATATCTCAACCCAAGATGATCACACGAAACCATTCTGACCTGAGACATTCACATGAAATTATCTCAACCTGAGATAGTCACAAAACCAAAAATATCATCTCGACCTGATATGGTCACACCATATCATCTCAAACCAATACGACTTCCATTTCACACCAAAAAATAACATGCACAATATATACATATATATAATAAAAATATCTACCCATCACCCCCAACATTCTCAAGTATCTAAGGCTACCATATTTCTCTCATCCCACCCGCTCATTTTTTTTTAATTTTTCCATTTCAATAATAAAACAAAAGTTAGGGTTTATGCCCTTACCTTTCTTGCACTCCCTCCACTGCTTGTCGATGCACCCACCAGGTCAATTCTATTGGTCACCTGGTTCATCAGTAGCACTTCATTGCATAAAATCTCTCTTCTCCTCCTTGTTTTACATGGTGAAAATAACCCTTTGCTCTGTGAAATCTGCTTTTAAAAAAAAAAATCAGATGTAGTCATCCAAGACGATCGCGCACGACGACATGATCATTTGAGATGATCCCGTTATTTCAAAAAAAATTAGGAATCATCTTGAGTCGAGACAATCTCAAAAGTCACATTTTTATCACTACAAAACATTTCATTCTATCCATTCCATCTTTGTCGAGCGCTTCGTCGCTACCATTATTTTTTGATCTTCTCCACTGACTCATCACTTGATGGGGTAGATAATACCTACAAATTTTTATCTTAAATTAAGTTAATACTCAAACACTCAATAATGGACATTGTGTTCATCCAAGAATTATTACAAAATACTATCATACACCCTTATTTCTAGGGCAAAAGAAAAAATTGTAATCAAATAAATACTTGATATATCTAAAGCATAAAGCTTGTAGACTAATAATGTCTACCTAAGGTTGAGAGGTTTACCAAGATCAAATCAAGTCCATTAATTTGTTGAAAGTAATGATTTGATGACATGCATATTTTTCATGATTGGGGCATCCCATATTGAATTTTTTTTTAGACTATCTTACACCACTCCCATTCAAGATAATTCCCACCAATAAACATCATTCATCATTGAGTCCACCATTTTAGATCATCTATTTTGCTCAGCATTGTGCTTACACACAAAGCATTCCAAAAAGGGGCATTTGTAGACACCTAAAATGCATTATCTCAAGGAGGCTCCTGAAAAGCCTCCTTTCCAACCCATGCAATCCATTTGTATCAGCTCCAGGGCTAAATCCATGAATTTCTTTTATAATAAACAATATTCTAAAAAAATCTTCACATTGGCACAATCGTCTTAGCCTGAGACAATCCTGCATTTCTCACCATCTCGACTTGAGATAGTCTCGTAAAATCAAAAATCAAAAAATCAAAGGTAAGTAAACTGCCTATCAATCACCATGCATAGACCAAAATGATACGCCTCACTTTGCATCGACATCAATCACCCATTGGTAGCAAACATGCCAAAAACAATCACCTGCAATCATCTACATATAGCAAATCAATCTACCCTTGATTGTCTCCTTTCCCTCACCTTCCTCCCACCAATACACTTATAAATTAGTGTCCCCATACCCTACAAAAGAGAGAGAAAACAAAAAGATTTCACGTGATGAAGTGCTACTAAGAATTTACGAGGTCCTCTTGCTACAAATAAAAATGTTTCCAAATTACCTCCTAGGATTCAAAATCGAACCCATCATTTTTGCACGTAAACACTCCTCACTATATCCCTGGTCTTCGACACTCATCTCATCACACTTATACATGCAATTTATTATCAAAACCCTTGTGTTTCACCCCAAAATCTACCTGGACATGGTTACCTAGAGGCATAGACCCTCGATAGTGACCATCTCATCCTAAGACGATTAGTAGACCGAAATAGTATCAACCTGAGATGATCACAATCAATAGCCATGTGACAAGTTTTTATTTGTAATTTAGCTTAGATATTTGATATTCCATGCATTTAGTTATTTTTTGTATTGTTATCCATTTCCAAATTTGATATGGGTCCAACTTCAGTGGACCTCTCATATGCTATTAAATCATTGTTGTTCCCTTTGTGTGTAGGTGATAGGACTTGAAGGTAGAGAAATACTCCAGATTTGATCCTACATGGTGGTCACAAGAAAAACTACTCCCCAAATGACGTGCTAGCATGGAAAGATCTAGATTGCACCAAGAGATATTCTTTGTTGAGAAAAGAGGAATTGTACCCCTTTTCTAATCTTTGTATCATTTGTAAAATTCTCTCAAGATGATTCTCTTGTAATGCCAAGTTATGCTGAAATATATATATATATATATAGTTTATTTTTTCTCTTTAGCATTTTTATTTATTGTGTGGTGCAAATTTTTGTCCTTCAGTATCAACCACTCTAAAATAGAAGTCTTCTATACTTCTTCCAATCATAATGGTTACAACTTCTCAGCTAAATGGAAGATCACCCCTCATGGAATATCACTCCCATTCAAGATAATTCCCACCAATAAAGATCATTCATCATTGAGTCAACCATTTTAGATCATCTATTTTGCTCAGCATTGTGCTTACACACAAAGCATTCCAAAAAGGGGCATTTGTAGACACCTAAAATGCATTATCTCAAGGAGACTCCTGAAAAGCCTCCTTTCCAACCCATGCAATCCATTTGTATTAGCTCCAAGGCTAAATCTATGGATTTCTTCTATAACAAACAATATTCTACAAAAATATTCACTTTGGAACAATCGTCTTAGCCTGAGACAATCCTGCATTTCTCACCATCTCGACTTGAGATAGTCTCATAAAATCAAAAATAAAAAAATCAAAGGTAAGTAAACAACCTATCAGTCACCATGCATATACCAAAATGATACGCCTCACTTCGCATCGACATCAATCACCTATTGGTAGCAAACATGCCAAAAACAATCACCTGCAATCATCTACATATAGCAAATCAATCTACCCTTGATTGTCTCCTTTCCCTCACATTCCTCCAACCAATACACTTATAAATTAGTGTCCCCCTCCCCTACAAAAGAGAGAGAAAACAAATAGATTTCACGTGATGAAGTGCTACTAAGAATTTACGAGGTCCTCTTGCTGCAAATAAAAATGTTGCCAAATTACCACCTAGGATTCAAAATTGAACCTATCATTTTTGCACGTAAACACTCCTCACTATATCACTGGTCTTCGACACTCATATCATCACCCTTATACATGCAATTTATTATCAAAAGCCTTGCGTTTCACCCCAGACTCTACCTGGACATGGTTACCTAGAGGCATAGACCCTCAATAGTGACCATCTCATCCTGAGAAGATTAGTAGACCGAAATAGTCTCAACCTGATATGATCACAATCAATAGCCATGTGACAAGTTTTTATTTGTAATTTAGCTTAGATATTTGATATTCCATGCATTTAGTTATTTTTTGTATTGTTATCCATTTCCATATTTGATATGGGTCCAACTTCAGTGGACCTCTCATATGCTATTAAATCATTGTTGTTCAATTTGTGTGTAGGTGATAGGACTTGAAGGTAGAGAAATACTCCAAATTTGATCCTACATGGTGGTCACAAGAAAAACTACTCCCGAAATGACGTGCTAGCATGGAAAGATCTAGATTGCACCAAGAGATATTCTTTGTTGAGAAAAGAGGAATTGTACCCCTTTTCTAATCTTTGTATCATTTGTAAAATTCTCTCAAGATGATTCTCTTGTAATGCCAAGTTATGCTGATATATATATATATATATATATAGTTTATTTTTTCTCTTTAGCATTTTTATTTATTGTGTGGTGCAAATTTTCGTCCTTCAGAGTATCAACCACTCTAAAATAGAAGTCTTCTATACTTATTCCAATCCTAATGGTTGCAACTCCTCGACTAAGTGGAATATCATCCCTCATGGAATATCACTCCCATTCAAGATAATTCCCACCAATAAACATCATTCATCATAGAGTCAACCATTTTAGATCATCTATTTTTCTCAGCATTGTGCTTACACACAAAGCATTCCAAAAAGGGGCATTTGTAGACACCTAAAATGCATTATCTCAAGGAGACTCCTCAAAAGCCTCCTTTCCAACCCATGCAATCCATTTGTATTAGCTCCAAGGCTAAATCCATGGATTTCTTCTATAATAAACAATATTCTACAAAAATCTTCACTTTGGCACAATCGTCTTAGCCTGAGACAATCCTGCATTTCTCACCATCTCGACTTGAGATAGTCTCATAAAATCAAAAATAAAAAAATCAAAGGTAAGTAAACTGCCTATCAGTCACCATGCATAGACCAAAATGATACGCCTCACTTCGCATCGACATCAATCACCTATTGGTAGCAAACATGCCAAAACCAATCACCTTCAATCATCTACATATAGCAAATAAATCTAACCTTGATTGTCTCCTTTCCCTCACCTTCCTCACACCAATACACTTATAAATTAGTGTCCCCCTCCCATACAAAAGAGAGAGAAAACAAACAGATTTCATGTGATGAAGTGCTACTAAGAATTTACGAGGTCCTCTTGCTGCAAATAAAAATGTTGCCAAATTACCACCTAGGATTCAAAATCGAACCTATCATTTTTGCACGTAAACACTCCTCACCATATCCCTGGTCTTAGACACTCATCTCATCACTCTTATACATGCATTTATTATCAAAACCCTTGCGTTTCACCCCAAACTCCACCTGGACATGGTTACCTAGAGGCATAGACCCTCGATAGTGACCATCTCATCCTAAGACGATTAGTAGACCGAAATAGTATCAACCTAAGATGATCACAATCAATAGCCATGTGACAAGTTTTTATTTGTAATTTAGCTTAGATATTTGATATTCCATGCATTTAGTTATTTTTTGTATTGTTATCCATTTCCATATTTGACATGGGTCCAACTTTAGTGGACCTCTCATATGCTATTAAATCATTGTTGTTCCCTTTGTGTGCAGGTGATAGGACTTGAAGGTAGAGAAATACTCCATATTTGATCCTACATGGTGGTCACAAGTAAAACTACTCCCCAAATGACATGCTAGCATGGAAAGATCTAGATTGCACCAAGAGATATTCTTTGTTGAGAAAAGAGGAATTGTACCCCTTTTCTAATCTTTGTATCATTTGTAAAATTCTCTCAAGATGATTCTCTTGTAATGCCAAGTTATGCTGAAATATATATATATATATATATAGATAGTTTATTTTTTCTCTTTAGCATTTTTATTTATTGTGTGGTGCAAATTTTCGTCCTTTAGTATCAACCACTCTAAAATAGAAGTCTTCTATACTTCTTCCAATCCTAATGGTTGCAACTCCTCAGCTAAGTGGAAGATCACCCCTCATGGAATATCACTCCCATTCAAGATAATTCCCACCAATAAACATCATTCATCATTGAGTCAACCATTTTAGATCATCTATTTTGCTCAGCATTGTGCTTACACACAAAGCATTCCAAAAAGGGGCATTTGTAGACACCTAAAATGCATTATCTCAAGGAGACTCCTGAAAAGCCTCCTTTCCAACCCATGCAATCCATTTGTATCAGCTCCAAGGCTAAATCCATGGATTTATTCTATAACAAATAATATTCTACAAAAATCTTCACTTTGGCACAATCGTCTTAGCCTAAGACAATCCTGCATTTCTCACCATCCCGACTTGAGATAGTCTCGTAAAATCAAAAATAAAAAAATCAAAGGTAAGTAAACTTCCTATCAGTCACCATGCGTAGACCAAAGTGATACACCTCACTTCACATCGACATCAATCACCTATTGGTAGCAAACATGCCAAAAACAATCACCTGCAGTCATCTACATATAGCAAATCAATCTACCCTTGATTGTCTCCTTTCCCTCACCTTCCTCCCACAAATACACTTATAAATTAGTGCCCCCCTCCCCTACAAAAGAGAGAGAAAACAAACATATTTCACATGATGAAGTGCTACTAAGAATTTATGAGGTCCTCTTGCTGCAAATAAAAATGTTTCCAAATTACCACCTAGGATTCAAAATCGAACCTATCATTTTTGCACGTAAACACTCCTCACTATATCCCTGGTCTTCGACACTCATCTCATCACCCTTATACATGCAATTTATTATCAAAACCCTTGCGTTTCACCCCAAACTCTACCTGGACATGGTTACCTAGAGGCATAGACCCTCGATAGTGACCATCTCATCCTAAGACGATTAGTAGACCGAAATAGTATCAACCTGATATGATCACAATCAATAACCATGTGACAAGTTTTTATTTGTAATTTAGATTGGATATTTGATATTCCATGCATTTAGTTATTTTTTGTATTCTTATCCATTTCCAAATTTGATATGGGTCCAACTTCAGTGGACCTCTCATATGCTATTAAATCATTGTTGTTCCATTTGTGTGCAGGTGATAGGACTTGAAGGTAGATAAATACTCCATATTTGATCCTACATGGTGGTCACAAGAAAACCTACTCCCCAAATGATGTGCTAGCATGGAAAGATCTAGATTGCACCAAGAGATATTCTTTGTTGAGAAAAGAGGAATTGTACCCCTTTTCTAATCTTTGTATCATTTGTAAAATTCTCTCAAGATGATTCTCTTGTAATGCCAAGTTATGTTGAAATATCTATATATATATATATATATATATATATATATATATATATATATATATATATATATATATATAAAAAAAATAGTTTATTTTTTCTCTTTAGCATTTTTATTTATTGTGTGGTGCAAATTTTCGTCCTTCAGTATCAACCACTCTAAAATAGAAGTCTTCTATACTTCTTCCAATCCTAATGGTTGCAACTCCTCAGCTAAGTGGAAGATCACCCATCATGGAATATCACTCCCATTCAAGATAATTCCCACCAATAAACATCAATCATCATTGAGTCAACCATTTTAGATCATCTATTTTGCTCAGCATTTTGCTTACACACAAAGCTTTCCAAAAAGGGGCATTTGTAGACACCTAAAATGCATTATCTCAAGGAGACTCCTGAAAAGCCTCCTTTCCAACCTATGCAATCCATTTGTATTAGCTCCAAGGCTAAATCCATGGATTTCTTCTATAACAAACAATATTATACAAAAATCTTCACTTTGGCACAATTGTCTTAGCCTGAGACAATCCTGCATTTCTCACCATCTTGACTTGAGATAGTCTCGTAAAATCAAAAATCAAAAAAATCAAAGGTAAGTAAAATGCCTATCAGTTACCATGCATAGACCAAAGTGATACGCGTCACTTCGCATCAACATCAATCACCTATTGGTAGCAAACATGCCAAAAACAATCACCTGCAATCATCTACATATAGCAAATCAATCTACCCTTGATTGTCTCCTTTCCCTCACCTTCTTCCCACCAATACACTTATAAATTAGTGTCCCCCTCACCTACAAAATAGAGAGAAAAAAAATAGATTTCACATGATGAAGTGCTACTAAGAATTTACGAGGTCCTCTTGCTGCAAATAAAAATGTTGCCAAATTACCACCTAGGATTCAAAATCGAACATATCATTTTTGCATGTAAATACTCCTCACTATATCTCTGGCCTTCGACACTCATCTCATCACCCTTATACATGCAATTTATTATCAAAACCCTTGCGTTTCACCCCAAACTCTACCTGGACATGGTTACCTAGAGGCATAGACCCTCGATAGTGACCATCTCATCCTGAGATGATTAGTAGACCGAAATAGTCTCAACCTGATATGATCACAATCAATAGCCATGTGACAAGTTTTTATTTGTAATTTAGCTTAGATATTTGATATTCCATGCATTTAGTTATTTTTTGTATTGTTATCCATTTCCAGATTTGATATGGGTCCAACTTTAGTGGACCTCTCATATGCTATTAAATCATTGTTGTTCCCTTTGTGTGCAGGTGATAGGACTTGAAGGTAGAGAAATACTCCAGATTTGATCCTACATGGTGGTCACAAGAAAAACTACTCCCCAAATGACGTGCTAGCATGGAAAGATCTAGATTGCACCAAGAGATATTCTTTGTTGAGAAAAGAGGAATTGTACCCCTTTTCTAATCTTTGTATCATTTGTAAAATTCTCTCAAGATGATTCTCTTGTAATGCCAAGTTATGCTGATATATATATATATATATATATAGTTTATTTTTTCTCTTTAGCATTTTTATTTATTGTGTGGTGCAAATTTTTGTCCTTCAGTATCAACCACTCTAAAATAGAAGTCTTCTATACTTCTTCCAATCATAATGGTTACAACTTCTCAGCTAAATGGAAGATCACCCCTCATGGAATATCACTCCCATTCAAGATAATTCCCACCAATAAAGATCATTCATCATTGAGTCAACCATTTTAGATCATCTATTTTGCTCAGCATTGTGCTTACACACAAAGCATTCCAAAAAGGGGCATTTGTAGACACCTAAAATGCATTATCTCAAGGAGACTCCTGAAAAGCCTCCTTTCCAACCCATGCAATCCATTTGTATTAGCTCCAAGGCTAAATCTATGGATTTCTTCTATAACAAACAATATTCTACAAAAATCTTCACTTTGGCACAATCGTCTTAGCCTGAGACAATCCTGCATTTCTCACCATCTCGACTTGAGATAGTCTCGTAAAATCAAAAATAAAAAAATCAAAGGTAAGTAAATTGCCTATCAGTCACCATGCGTAGACCAAAGTGATACGCCTCACTTCGCATCGACATCAATCACCTATTGGTAGTAAACATGCCAAAAACAATCACCTGCAATCATCTACATATAGCAAATCAATCTACCCTTGATTGTCTCCTTTCCCTCACCTTCCTCCCACCAATACACTTATAAATTAGTGTCCCCCTCCCCTACAAAAGAGAGAGAAAACAAATAGATTTCACGTGATGAAGTGCTACTAAAAATTTATGAGGTCCTCTTGCTGCAAATAAAAATGTTGCCAAATTACCACCTAGAATTCAAAATCGAACCTATCATTTTTGCACGTAAACACTCCTCACTATATCCCTGGTCTTCGACACTCATCTCATCACCCTTATACATGCAATTTATTATCAAAACCCTTGCGTTTCACCCCAAACTCTACCTGGACATGGTTACCTAGAGGCATAGACCCTCTATAGTGACCATCTCATCCTGAGACGATTAGTAGACCGAAATAGTCTCAACCTGATATGATCACAATCAATAGCCATGTGACAAGTTTTTATTTGTAATTTAGCTTAGATATTTGATATTCCATGAATTTAGTTATTTTTTGTATTGTTATCCATTTCCAGATTTGATATGGGTCCAACTTTAGTGGACCTCTCATATGCTATTAAATCATTGTTGTTCCCTTTGTGTGCAGGTGATAGGACTTGAAGGTAGAGAAATACTCCAGATTTGATCCTACATGGTGGTCACAAGAAAAACTACTCCCCAAATGACGTGCTAGCATGGAAAGATCTAGATTGCACCAAGAGATATTCTTTGTTGAGAAAAGAGGAATCATACCCCTTTTCTAATCTTTGTATCATTTGTAAAATCCTCTTGTAATGCCAAGTTATGCTAATATATATATATATATATATATATATATATATATATATATATATATATATATAAGTTTATTTTTTCTCTTTAGCATTTTTATTTATTGTGTGGTGCAAATTTTTGTCCTTCAGTATCAACCACTCTAAAATAGAAGTCTTCTATACTTCTTCCAATCCTAATGGTTGCAACTCCTCAGCTAAGTGGAATATCATACCTCATGGAATGATTGTTTGTTACTTGGAAATCCCTTTTGGGATTAATATTTCTCCTAAAGATATGTGGAATTGGGTTATTTGAAAGACTTCAAAATAAATTCAATGCATGGTTTTCTTGAGTACTCTCAAGTTGTAAATAAAGTTATGGTAGCCTATTGTGTTTACTACTATTTTTGGATGGCCTCAACCTCAAAGGATGCCTATAATAAATTCACTCAAGTCATTCATAAATGTTTATGGGCCAAATGAGATGGGGAGGTAGGCATGATAGTCATCTCATGGAAACTTTGTACTCAACCTAAGGCTTTAGGAGGTCTAATTATTGATCGTCTTACCTAGACTAAAAGTTTAGCTATGAAATGGGTTGTTAGATCCATCACTAGAGATAAAATTTGGAAAAAAATGTTTTTGTACAAAATCTCCCAAGCTACTTATAAAGGTAAATGCAAAGAAACCCCATAGTAGGATAAGGTCCTTAATGCACCATACTTTATGGTTAAATAATCTATTCCTTTTACCCATAAATGGAAAACTTGGCAATCAATTTCTCATTTATTAGCCTGGAAGTTTGATTCCTTATATCATGGTTTAAGCATCGTTCTGAATAGTCTTTGGTGGAGTAAATTTATTCTCCATAATGATAAACCTTTAGCTTTGTGCAATGCTCTTTGATGACTAGCATTTCTAAAGAAAGGTATAAATACAATAATAGATATTTTGATACAAACTTGTAGCTTGCAACTTCTTAGGTCATCGATGATTTCTATCATATAATGGTACAACCTTTCCTATCATACAATCTTAGTTTTTTTATTATACAACCATCATATCGTACAACACCTTGGATGGTGACTTCATCCCCTTGTATGATTCTATAGTTTTCCTATTGTATAATGATGTAGGAATCAAAAATCTGTATTACAACATCACCTGTCATATAATTGTGTGATAGTATTCTTGTATGATGTATTTTTGTATAACAGTATTCTCGTATGACATATTTTTATACGATCATATTCTTGTATAACGTATTGTTGTACAACAATCTTCTCGTATGGCATATTTTTATATGACAATATTCTCATATGGTGCTTATTTTTATACAATGCTTCCTCTCGTACGATGCTCCACTCATATGACACAACATCGTATAATAATTTCTCTTATACAACGCTTCTTCTCATACTATACTTCTTGTATGACACTCCACTTATACAACACCTTCTCGTAACACTTCTTGCATGATTCTTCTTCTCATACGATGCTCTCACAGTCTTAGTATGCTATCTCCTTCCCTCCTTGATCAACTTGAACAACATATTCCTTTGTTGAGAATTCCAAGTGATGGCAACAAACTACCGATATCTTGCAATCTACATTATGGTCTACATACACAACAATCATAATATTCTATGCCAATAATATTTTATTTATGCTTACAGAAGGGTTTTATTTATTCAAATAAAAATGCTTTCATGGATATTACAAAAATTATGTCATTCATGGGACCTCTCTCTCTCTTATTTTTCACCTCTCCTAGGCCTCTCTTTTGGATCGTCTTAAACCTCTTATTTCCTATCTAGTTCCTATCAACCAAAGTCCAACTGCACACTCACCCTCCCTTTCTTCCTTTTATTCTCTTCTCTACCTTAATTTTTTGTTTGTTTTTATTTTCACTGTGTTCATCTTGGCATTTATTCTGCTTCTTTTGAACCCGATGATATCCCTTCCTCTTCTCTTTCCTTCTAATACACCATTCTCTCCTTCGTCTTCCCTGCTCATCATTCCTTTCTCTTCCTCTTTGTTTCCTCCCACTCATTCTATATTCTTCTCCTAGGCATGCCAACCATCCAAATGCTCTTGCATCATATTTGGGATCTGGGCAGTTGCTCAGTTCACCTAGACCCAAATTCAAAATTATTATTTTTTATATATATAGGGGAGTTGGTTACATCCATAGTCCTTTTCTAATACCAAGCAGGATCACATTCATAATTATCTAATACCAAGCAGAATCACATTCATAATTACTATTCCTTTCCCTCTTTGTTCAAGGAGTCTTATGGCTTTGTTGTGGCTTCCATTCCATGTGAGGTCCTTATAAATTTGGGAACAATTACCTACAATTTGTGAACTAATCAGGGATGGCTTAATGACCATACAATATCTTCCATTAAATATGGTTGGATGTACAAAAATCTTTTGTGTCCTTTATCATTGGACTCTAAGCTCAATGTCAACTGGCAAGTCAATTTTACCAATGCCCAATGGAAGTCTCTTACTGCTCAAATTTGGAGAGAATCTATTGAGTCCAAAACTTAGCTTCTTGGATGACATGTTCTGCAACAAAAACTTTTAATTTCTAATAGTTTGGATCCAATTTTACATATTTCCCCTCAATGCAAATTTTGTAATGCTTTAGAAACTCTTATTCACTTGTTTTGGTTATGTGACATGGTTAAACAATTTTGGGATGTTTTCTACACTTTTTTATTCTCCTCCTTCACTACTAGATTTTGCAAGCTTACTTTGCTTGGTTTCTCATAACATCCCAAACCCTAGGATGTTTGTAGACTCATTCTTCTAAAGCATATTTGGAAGTTCAAAAGCAAAAAGGTGTTTACTAGTTCCACTCCTCCATGGAATATTGTTTTAGTTCCACTCCTCCATGGAATATTGTTTTAGTTCCACTCCTCCATGGAACATTGTTTTAGCAAACTTAACCTTATATTTTATTACATTTGGAACGTATTCATTCCCATGTTATAAACACTTTTAGCACACTAAGATATGTTATCGATAGGCTTCATTGGATTTGTCATAAGATCCAAGATCTTAAAAAGTTCCATCATGAAGAAAAAATTAATGAGTTTAGGAACTCATTACTTCTATTTCTTCTTGAAGACTTCAAAAGATATAATGCAAAACATCCTAATGAATGATGATGTCAATATAGTTATAGTCTCTTTCTACTCACTTATGGATGCTTTGAGTTCCTTCTATTTATTCCTTGAAGACTTCAAAAGACATAATGCAAGACATGCTAGAAAGGCTCTTGCACAATGAATGATAATGTCAAGCATATTGCAACATATAGTTATAGTCTCTTTCTACTCACTTATGGATGCTTATTATAGTCTCTTTCTACTCACTTATGGATGTTTGAGTTCCTTCTATTTCTTCCTTGAAGACTTCAAAAGACATAATGCAAGACATGCTAGAAAGGCTCTTCCACAATGAATGATGATGTCAAGCATATTGCAACATATAGTTATAGTCTCTTTTTACTCACTTATGGATGCTTATTCAACAAATGTTTTAAAGGATCATTATTTAAATGGTAGTTATAATAGTATTTAATATTAGATGTCATTATTTATCTTAGGAATCTCGAAAATTGTTTCTAGTTTTTTTCTTCAAGGAACATCAAATTTGAAGGTTGTTATTTATTCTAGGAATCTAGAAATTTGCTTTTCGTTTTTTTTTCCTCAAGGAATATCAAATTGAAAGGTTTTAATTAAGTCAATTACCCTTTGGAATATCAAATTTAAAGGTTGTAATTTAGATAACAAAATTTTTAAGGGAAGACAAAATGTAAGATCCAAGTTATATAAATTTAAGATGCAATTCAAGATTTTCGATAAAGTCCAATCTAAATATATATATTTATATATGATAGATCTAAAATAAATATATATCTTTGTATGATAGATCTACAAAGAAAATTAGTAGTACTTAAAAAATGTGATGCATTTGAAATTACAACATAATAACAATTTTATAAATATTTTATTTTTTTAATAATATATGTTTATTAAAATTATTATGGCATTGATGGCTTGATTCTCACGCCTAAGCCTAGGGAGGATGGGTGGCTCATTTCTATTCTTCTAATATGGAGGGTGAGGGACATTCACAGGGAGGATGGGTGGCTCATTTCTATTCTTCTAATATGGAGGGTGAGGGACATTCACCTCATAAGCATACCCCTATGATTGACATGATTTAATGCATATAAAATAAAAGTTTAATAGGTTTAATATAAAATGTTCCCAATATAAATTGAAAGTTCTCTCATACTTAAATCTTATTCAGACTATATTTAGTTATAAAGTTTTGCATTATATCTTTTAAAGTCTTCATAAAAAACCTTGAATGCAAAACTTATGGTTAAATCTTATTCATACTCTATCTAATTACAAAATGGATGAACACCTCAACATTTTGTTCAATCTTATGGTATATGGACCTTAGAGTGAACCCCTTATACACATTATAAATATAAGGTCTAGTCTAATACTCAAAGGTTGAAGTTGGAATAAAACCATGTAACTTATTGAAATATCAAATAATTAAAACTTTAAATTAAATTAAATATAATATAATATTATATTTATATATATACAATCACTAAACCCTGTGCAACTTTAATTTAATAATATATATATAGTGTTTGGTTTAAAAATAACTATGGAAAGATGACTTGGACTACAAAAATTTAAATAATAATAATAATTTATCTTTGTAAATAATAATTTTGACCCGCTAGTGAGCGCATCTACAAACAACTAATCAATAATCAATTTAAAGGCACTTTTTTAAATTACATACTCCTAGTACTACTAGACCCCTCTACCTTTAAAACATTATGGGAACCAATGATAAGAGAAGCTACTTCTTGGCTAGGGAAGGTTTAGTCTTTTGGTAGACAGAATGTCGTGACCTCTTTACACGGTGGAGGCAAAACAATCTTTATTTAGGTTGATTTTTTTTTAAGTTTACATATACAGGCATACATAGTTCGCCATCGCCATGGTTAGATCGTAATTCTTTTTGTAATTAAAACTTGAATCTGTAAAAAAAAAAAAATGAAGACAATCTTTATTTAGGTTGATTTTTTTTTAAGTTTACATATACAGGCATACATAGTTCGCCATCGCCATGGTTAGATCGTAATTCTTTTTGTAATTAAAACTTGAATCTGTAAAAAAAAAAAAAAAAAAAACAATCTTTATTTACGTTGATTTTTTTTTAAGTTTACATATACAGGCATACATAGTTCGCCATCGCCATGGTTAGATCGTAATTCTTTTTGTAATTAAAACTTTGAATCTGTAAAAAATATATATATATAATAATAATAATAATTTAAAAAGTTCAAAATTAAAAATAAAAATAATAATAATAATAATAATTTAAAGAGTTCAAAACGCACGGTTCAACAGTTATAATTAAAACTTAGGTTGAGAGTTCAAAACACCAAAATAAGGTCCACGCATGCCATTAAGTTCCGTGACATTTGATATGAGCCACATTATCCACATGACGTTTGAAGGTGTCATGGTAAATAGTTTATTCAACCCATATTTTGAAAACATTCAGAGTTCTCTAACCTCAACCCATATTTTGAAAACATTCAGAGTTCCCTAACCTCAACTGATAAGCCGATAAGCCGAGTCAAGGTTATCTTTGAGAAATATCATTTAAAAAAATATAATTTTAAAAAGTAAATTGGAACACATCTATCAAAACGCCGAGCCACAACGATCATTCCAATGTGCTTAAGAAAAAAAAACAAAAACAAAAAAAAGTCGAAACACATGAGAAATAATAGTCAGTCCACAAGCTTACATAGATACAGATTCCAAAGAGAACGATACACAAAGCCATCATTTCCTAACGACAAAACCTTTAACCGTTCAAAGGGGGCGGGTGGCCACTAAAAGAAACCACCTCTGCCTGTTACTGCCTCCATCTACAACACCACGAAATAAAACGGAGTATACTACTCGATTCGTTGAAGGAGCGGGTAGCGTGACTTTGCCACCGCAGCATCCTCAACGAAAGCACAGGGACAATACGATCAACACAAAACACCTACGAACTAAAACACAGGGAATAGAAAAGGCACATAAAAACAGAGCTTAACAACGGGACCCAGTCTTACTAAAACTGAACTAGGCCCCTCACCTTCCGTAACGCTTACGCTTAAACAGTATTAATAGAGTATATCAGTGTATCTGAGATCCGCTAAAAGTCTGGCCAAATTGCCAGTTGCTGGGGGCCACATCGTAGGATGTAACGGTCTTGCCGTCGCTGGTGGTAACTTGAAAGGAGAGGCTCTGCCCATTCAAATAAGAATTGCTCTGCCAATTCTGGCCCCAGTTGTGCGACATTGGCTGCCATCCAGTCCTCGACCCCTTTATCGATACAGTGTGGACATCCCCTGCTCCGCCCACGTTGGTGATGAGCACCAGGGTGAAGTATGAGTGCCCGTTGATGGTAAACCGAACGCCGCCCTTCCTCTCGCAGGGCACCCTAAAAAGAAACAACAGTAACCCTAAGTCCGTGAGCATATTAAAAGAAAAGAAACAGATGGAATGTAAAGATTACAAGGAACACCGTTATCCACCTCCTGTACTCGACGGGCACAATGCCTGCCCTAAACTTGGCGATGTTCTCGAAAACGGGCTCCGAGAGGTCAAAGTGCTGTAGCGGTGGATTACACCATCCGCCGTCATTGTTGGGCAACGCGTTGTTGGGCGGGCAGAAGTTCGTGGCGGTGACTACGATTGTCCCGGGAAGGCACCACTGCGGGTCGTCGGCGCACTTGATTTCGTAGCAGGCCCCGCAGCTGAGCCCGTTGTTGAAGAGCGCGGTGCTTAGCGCAGCGGTGTTGGTGCCGTATCCCTGGCTGTACAGATTTCCATACCCGCACGCTCCACCTGCATTGCACGAGAAAATAAGACAACACCGCTTGGAAAAAAAAAAAAACTAAATAGAATAGCAGGACAACGGCAGGTCACTCACCCATAGTCCCCGACGCGTCTCCGCCTCCATAGAATGTAGCGTGGGCATTCGTCCAGCTCCCTGAGCTATAGACACCTCGTACCATGGCGAGAAAGCACAAAACATTAATGAGACCCAGCCACGCCATGGGGATAGAAGACAGAAAAGAAAAGGGAAAAAAACAAAAACTCGAAGCTTTTACAACAGAAAGAGAAGTAGAAGAGACGATGCGGCGCAATGAGGAGTGAAGGGGAAGGGGTGTTTATATAGATTTTAAGCAGCGGATAAAGTGTGACAGGGGAAGACTCTGGCGGACTACAAAGTTCGTTGTAACCTAGTGTGACCAGTTCAAACGACTAACTGCCAAGTCTACAGTCTGAACGCGCCCAGACAAAGACGGTTTATTTTGCCAGTGCGGGGCCCACCCCTTGAGGGGCATGCTGTAAGTGAAGCCTTATGTTTCCTTCTTTTAATTAACTATTGGCACCGACACGCGGAAAAAAAGTAAATGCCAAAGCGAGATTTAAAGGTAAATGCCATAACTTCCTCGCTAGCACCGTTGGAAAGCATGAGTTAGAATAAAGGTATGGTGCATTGGGACATAAGACCGAAGATTAGTCGGCACATCTTCCCACGCTTTTGTAAATTTTCTAATATTAACTATATTCCGCTAGACCCTCGTCAAAGCTGAGCATTTCGCCTAACGACTTATCGAAAAAGACATACGCTTATTTAAGGTATTAAATTTTGAAATTATATCCGTTCGCCACATAGATTATTTTCGTTTTTTTAAATATAGAAATGGTAACCCCTTTGTCAAGTTTTTAGGAAATTCAAGAGACATACCAGAAAATCAAAGGGGACAGTCAATTGGTAATCAAAGGTGACATTCAATTGGTAAACACACTCGCTCATTATTATTTATTTTATTTTTTTTGAGTATGTTTTAGTTTGAACCTAAGTTTTTTTTAAGAGAGCCCAAAATCTTAATTATTGTTTTATTCTTACAAACTTGTAAAAAATTTGAAATTAAAAATTTAAAGTTTTGAGGTCAATAGATTGAAATTTAGCTGAAAATACTGCTGGAAGGGGAGATTTATTAATATCAGATACATTAAATTAATTAATAATTTAAAATAGAATTTGTATTAAGGAACCACGACCCTTCATAAAAACCTTGTAAATCTATTAAAAAAATAATTTAAATAAAGTTTTATATCTTAGACCACTAGATTATGTGAATTAATTTATTTACAATTTACTTCTAAAAATGTGTTAATGAAGCTAGAGATCATTAAGCTGACAGACAGGTATTAACATGGAAATAAATTTTAATCATGGAATATGTATTAATATGATAATATATATATATAGATTATATCTTTAAGATGTTTTTTTTATATTTTAATAATAACTTGTAAGTCAGGTTATTTTTACATCATAATTAGTCATCTTCAACAAACTAAGTTTGATCTTTTGCCACTTCTTATATGATTTCTGAGTTTTAGAAAGTTGCTTTACCTTGGAAAAGATTTGAACGGGAAAAACATCACTGTGAATCGTGCTCAAGCCAAGTTTTAGAAAGTTGCTTTACCTTGGAAAAGATTTGAACGGGAGAAACATCACTGTGAATCGTGCTCAAGCCAGAGGAAGGGGAGGTGGTGGCCGCGGAGGTTTCTACAGCGGTGGAGGAGGCGGCTACAGTGGTGGGGCGGCGGCGGCTATGATAGCCGTCATAGCAGTGGCTACGGAGGCGGCCGTGAGCGATCTGAATGCAGCTATGGAGGCGGTCGCAGCAGCGGTGGTTACGGAGGCGGCAGTGGCGGCGGCGGGTCCCGAAGGCGGCGGCTTCTCTGACGATGGCGGATGGAGAAGTTAAATATTATTTCGTTAAAACGCCGCTTCTCTGACGATGGCGGATGGAAAAGTTAAATATTATTTCGTTATAGTTTTATTTTTGCCGTTTCCTGTTGGAGCTTGTTGTGTCGTGGTAGGAGGTAGTGTATAGGAGGGATCTGGTTCTGGTTGAAATCGGTGGCGTTTCCTTTGGATTGTTCTGGCTAAATCCGGGAGTACTATTTCTGGCGGATTTGATCGTACGGATGTTAAACAAGGTTTTTGTTCTGTTCGTGTTACGTGGTTGAAATAAGATATTAAACTTGGCTTTCGCTATGTTTCTGGTCAAAGTTGTGGTTTAAAAGCTTGTTTGACGTATTTTATTTTAGTATTTGGAGTATCAGATCCGTCTTTTTATACATGCGGTGTTGTGTTTCGATTTAAAAAAAAAATTGCTTTACCTATCCTTTGTCAACAAATTTGCAAACATGTTAAACTAAAACCAATATTAATCTTTCATTAGTAGCATCACATCTATTTAATATGTATATGGGATTTGGATGTGCATGTTTAGGCTAGAGTGCATTAGTCCACCAAATTACAATACAAACCAAACCAAACCCTTTCTAAATATAATCAATTGAGACTAGGCATAGAAAATAGACTGATTGGTTTTCATTGAGTGTTTATTAATTTGAAGTTAGCCATTCCAAACTCGACTGGTTTTCATTGTGTTTATTAATTTGAAGTTAGCCATTCCAAACTCGAGCCCCTCTGGTTCCCCTTTACTTGGAGTAAAAGTTTACCAAGGTGAAACGAAGGTTATAATGATAGATTTCCGGATGGGGGTTATAATGATAGCTTTCCGGATGGAGGTTATAATGATAGCTTTCCGGATTTGAATGGTGCTTGGATAATATGACGGAGACTGTTATCAATTCCCTTGTGTAGAAAAAAAAAAAAAATGTATTCCATCTTAAAATGCATAAAAGGAGAAAGTAGTTTTTAATGTCTGAAAGACTAGGCTATAAATCATATGAAACAAAAAATATATATATAATCAACTGAGATTTATTGCATCTTAAAAGTCATAAAAGAATAAGTAATTTTTAATGTCCTAAATATTAAAGCCTATAGCCTTAAACCTTTACTCAAAGTTCCAAAGTCTCAACCAATATGCATTATATTAATTAATAATTAAATTAAAGCTTTATATCTAAGACCATGTGTTATATTAATAAAATGAAATAATTGTAATTGTGTTTTAAGGCCAAATGGGATTAAGAGCTTTAATACAAAATAGGGTAAGGTATATAAAAATTAATTTTATTTATTTTTAAAGTGAAAAATAAAGTAAAATTTAACATGTAAACATATTTATTCCACCAAACTTCAACTACCAAAGTATTGTCTTAGGTTATAGAAGACAATGTACATATTCAACCAAACTTCAACTACTAAATCATTGTCTCCACCTCTATCCTCTTTAATTTGAATCTTAAATCTCCTATTAAATCGAATCTTAAACCACTTAATTAAGGTTTCAAAGAATTGACTTAATAGATAGGTTCAATCTTAAACTTCTTATTTGGAGTTTTAAAGGCTTAATGGTTACAACCCTTATTTAATGTTTCAAAGTATTTTTTCTTTTTGAAAACCTACATTAACAACTGTTGGGGGCACATTGGGGACCACTCTCTCAGCTACTAGGGGCACATCGAGGACCACCATCTTCTATGAATCAAACTTGGATCTTCATTAGGAGAGCCCAATGCATTTACCATTGCGATGTCCCAACATTGACAAGTTTCAAAGTAGTAACTAAGCCACTAGAATGGTAAAAAATTTGAAAAGCGTCTTTAATGTCCATGTGGTTCTAAGATTCGGATATCGAACTTTTTATTTGAAGTTTTAAATTCTTAACCTTTAGGATTCTAATTATGGGCCTTCGATTTTCAAACTCTTCATTAGACCCTATAGACCTTTAGGATTCGAACTTTAGACCTTGGAGTTCCATGCATTATATTAATGAAATGAAATAAAATGCTTTTGATTACGTTTATAGGACCAAAATTGGAATTAAGAACTTTAATACAAGATAGGATATGGTGTATAAAATTATTTTTTATGTAAACAATAAACTAAATTTTAACATGCACAAGGTCATAGGTTATATGGACAATATATTAATCCAACCAAACTTCAATTACCAGAGCATTGTGTTACCCTATCCTTGTTTAATTTGAGTCTTAAACCTCATATTAATTCGATTCTTAGACCTTCTATTTGAAGTTCCAAAGACTTAAAAGATAGACTCAATCTTAAACTTCTTATTTGGAGTTTCAAAGGCTTAGTTGTTATGCCCTTTATTTAGAGTTTCAAAATTTTAACTTATAAGCCACTTGAATTGTAGAAATTTTGAAAAGTAATTTTTAACATCCATAAGGTTCTAGAATTCAAACTTAGACCTTTTATTTGAAGTTCCAAAGTTTGAACCTTGGAAGAAGTTCCAAAGTCTTCATTGAGCCCTTTACTTAGAATTCCAAAATCTTAAGGCTTATTTATTTATTTTGAACATACTCACACATCCACCACATGGTTTGAAGTTGTGTCTTCATGATGAGAACCCAAAGACATACCAATGTCCCTTTTAAACTGATTAAGTTATAAAAAAATTAAAATATAGTTTTTAATGTTCACAAGGTTCTTAACCTTAGACTTTCTATTTGGGGTTCCAAAGTCTTAACAATTAAACTCAATCAAATTTATTTGAAGTTCTAACGTTTGAACCTTTATGATTTAAACCATGGACCTTAGAGTTTCAAAGTCTTCATTAACCCTTTATTTAGAATTCCAAAATCTTAAGTCTTTTATTTATTTTATTTTTTGAACACACTTACACATCCACCAGGTAGTTTGAACTTGTGTCTTCTTGATGAGAACCCACCATCCCACCTTGGTAAACTTTTACTCCAAGTGAGGGGACCCCAAAGGAACTTGGGATTGGAACCGTCGACCTCAATCTAGCAAACACTCAACTAAAACCAATCATTATACTATCGCTTGCATTTTAAATCATAATAAAAATTATTAAAATTTATCTTTCTTTTTTGTTGGCATTATTGAGATGGGCTTATTTGTGTCACTTTTGATAGTTATATGGTTGTACTATAAGAACTTTATGCATGTATGTTTAGCAATATTCGACATGAAATGAAATGAAATGAAATATTTTAATTACGTCCACGAGACCCAAACATGGTCTATGGTACCCCAAACATGGAATCACAGTTACTCAAATAATATAGACATTAATATCCTTGAGAAGGTTGTTCCTTCTCCTGTTGATTTGGGTTAGTATCTCTCCAACTTATTTTATTTTATTGTCTTCAAATAATTCTGCCATCGACCCTTTTCCAAGCATTTCTTTCTATTTGCCATGGATGTCTAAAAAACTATGGTATTCATAGATGAAATGTTCCTCTATCTATGTTGCCCCTGTGCTACATAGAGCACATATCCTTTCTTCCCATTGTTCCTTGGATGTTGTCCATCTCTCTATTTCATATCTAAGCCTATGAGAGCTAGTCCTTATCTGAGCAATGAGGATTTCTTCCCTCCACTTGATTTTAGCACCTATATATGCTTTTTCCTTGTGGTCATACATTGGGTTAAACTTTGCAATATAGTATTGTTATTTCTTGCTTGCATTTTTCCACATTCCACTTCTAAATTTTTCATTCACATAGTTTTTTATGTCTTTGTTAAAATTGGGTATTCGTTTATGTTGATTTCCCAATGTTTCATCCAATTCTATATTTGTTTCATCCATGTGTTCTTTCGCCTATGTAGCTCTTCGTCCCTAGCTACCCTAGGACATCTATTGTTTTTCATGCTTTCCATTTTTTCAAGTAACATAACAACTTGGTCATAGCAATTGCCTCTAAAGTGAACATTCTAGTTTCATCTAGAATGCTTTCATAAGGGATTGTGACCTTAATTCTGAGAAAATTTTTGATTAGATATTTTTGAATCCTTTCTATTTTCCTCTATTTTGTAATTGTCATGCCACTAACCCACACCTCATAGTCATACAACACAACTGGTGTGACAAGTAGGCCAAATAAGACTTTGGTGGTCTTCCAATCCCACAAATTGGCATTCCTATGCCTATTTTGAAGTACATATAGCTTTCTCCAACCCCTTTGAGTTCTTTTCATCCTATATGTATTCCAATTGAGATTGTCATGAAATTCTATGCCCAGGTATTTGTATTCTACCACTACCTCAAGAGGTTCTCCTGCAAACTAAAATTCAATATTTTGCTTCTTTTTTGTTGAAAAAATCATTATTTTTATTTTGCTCGTGTTCACCTGCATCTCAATTTCCTTACAAAAGTGTTCTAGATCCCTAAGGTGATCTTATAGATCTTTAGTTGTTTTGGCCATAAGAATTACATCATTTGCATACATGAGGAGCTTTACCACATATTTGGCTAAGTGTACATCCTCTCCCCCAAATTTGTTTATTCATTCTTCTAACTTGTCAATGTACAACCCAAATAAGGTTGGGGATAGAGGGTAACCTTTTTTGATGCCTATGTCACTCCCAAAACATTTAGATAACCCTTCTTGCATTTTGATTCTAGCCTTTACATGCTCATATAATTTGTGAACTGCTACCTTGTAGTTAATTGGAACCTCTAGCTCTTCCATTCTGCTCCATATGTTTTTCCTTGGCACTATGTCAAATGCCATTTTGAAGCCTATAAAACATTCAAAAGCCTCCTCTTTTTTGTCTCATATTTTTTCCACTATGTGTCTAAGCATGATATAGTGATCAATAGTTGAGTGCTTATGCCTAAAACTCGCTTGCCCCTTTGCTCTCTTTCCCTTTTATTGCACCCATTTGCTAATCCTATGATCTATCATACTCCCAAAAAGATTTGCAAAGAGAGGGTTGATCATGATAGTTTGATAGTTTGAGGGATTATTTACATATCCACTTTTAAATAAAGGAATGGTCAAGCTAGTTGTCCACTCTATAGGAAAGCCATTTTGTATAATCTTATTGAAAATTCCTTTGATTTGCGATGAAATAATATCTACCCCCATTTTATATTCTCTGCGTGAAGATCATCTATGTCATGGGCTTTACTAGGTGCTAAATTTTTTATCCCTTGAATAATTTTTTCATTTGTAATTTTTTTTTTCTTGATAATGATAGTAGGGGGTGTCTCCTTTTGATTACTACGCTCATACAATTGTTTTGAATACTCCAACCACTAACTAGTTGTTATGCTATTTTTAGTTTGCATATTTTTCACGCTTAGTTCCTTTCAAAATTTATTTGGTTCATGCTTCCCTAAGTAGATCAATTATTTCCTCCTCATTCTAGTGTATTCTTTTTTTTTGCCCTTACTAGTTTCTCATATGCTTTTATGTTTTCTCTTATTTTATTTTTTGGTTCCTTTAGTAATCCTTGTGCTTTCTTGCAATCTTCATTGAACCACGGGTTGGTTGGGAAGCTATTTCTTTCTTTCTTTTTAGATTTATCTCTATTGCATTTTTTAGAGCTTCTTAGATAACGTGCATTAACCATTTACTCTTATTGTAATCTCTACTACTATGAGGTAGTCCCTTTCTTTCTCTTTGTTGTATTTGTTATTCAATGTTGCCCTGAAACTCTATCAATTTTCTTCTTTTAAAAGAATGTTTCCCTTGTGAGTAAGTTTGTTTTGATTACCTTGCATGTGTTTTTCCCTTGGATTATCTCCTTGCATTTGAAGTTTCATAACAATTGAGTTGTGATCTTGAAGAACACAAGCTTATACTGAGAGGGGGGGTGAACAGTACAAGACCATTTTTTACTTTTCTTTCCAAATCAATATTAAGCAATGTATAGATATCAATATCAATAGTAGTAATCAAAGCAATGCATAAATCACCACACACAATAGAGACACCACAATTTACGTGGTTCACCCAATATGGGCTACTCCACAGAGAAAATATTTCACTAAAATTTTCTCAATCAATATCTTGGGAATCCTTCCCAATTACAATGTTTATGGACATCTGTCCAAAGGAGACACCAATCCCCTAAATCAAGTTCATGGATATCTATCCATAGGAGAACTCCTTCTCCTCTACTCTGGCTAGTGATCCTCTAGAAGAAATATGCCTCCACTACACTGGCTTGTGGATATCTCTCCACTAAAGACTCTTATCCCCACTTAGAAGATCTATCCTCACTACCCTGGCTGATGGATCTCTATCCACTAGAGACTACTATCCTCTCTTCTCTGTCACCTCCAAAGCTCTATCTCTAATATACACTAAACATAGTCCTTTGGTCTAGCACAAATCTGCTCAACAAGTCCACACAAAATTTTCTCAAATTTGCTCAACAAGTCCACACAGAACTTGCTCAAATATTCTTAACAATTCCACAAAAAACTTGCTCAAATTTTCTAAACAAGTCCACACAGAACTTGCTCAAATCTGCTCAACAAGTCCACACAGAACTTGCTCAAATATACTCAACAAGTCCACATAGAACTTGCTCAAATCTACTCAACAAGTCCACACAGAACTTGCTCCAATCTAGACAACAAGTCCACAAAAATTTCTTCAATCTTCTCAACAAGTCCACACAAAACTTGCTAAAATCTACTTAAAAAGTCCACACAGAACTTTCTCAAATCTGCTCAACAAGTCCACATAGAACTTGCTCCAATATTCTCAACAAGTCCACACAAAACTCGTCCAATATGCTCAATAAGTCCACACAGAACTTATTCAAATATGCTCAATAGGTCCACTCAGGACCTGCTTAAATCTGCTCAACAAGCTCACTCAAAAATTGTCCAAATCTCATAGAAACATAAAGAGAATTGTTAGAGACTCAATATGTTCTACACTCAATGCTCAATCACTTTCTTAACTCAAATTAGAATATAGAATAGTTTGTTTTATGGAACTTGAACAATCACTTCACACATCCACTTGACTAGGCTCAATCAACTCTACTCAACAAATTACTCAAGAAACAACCCTTGCTCACAAACCCTAGTCCAAGCATGTAAACACCAACTCAAAATATTTCCAACAATGCTCAACAAAAAATCTCACATAACAATGATACTCATGTTCTCTTCAAACCCTAGTTTAAGTTCTTTGCACAACAACTCACTTCAATAACAATGCTTATAAATCAATCTTCACATAACAATGATATTCATGTTCTTTTCAAAACCCTAACTCAAGTTCTTCACACAACCAATGACTTCAACAACAATGCTTATAAAATAAGGTTTTAATAATAACACTTAATTCTAGAAAACCTTGAATCATTAACTCAAACACTCTTTGAAAAGGAAACCCTAATCAAATCCTTTTCACTCCAAACTTTATTTTCTAGAAATCCAATCAATCAACTGAACCAAGGAAGAATTTACCCATACCATTTTGCTTAACAAGGAGCTGCTCTCACAAATTTTCCACACTCACACTCACTTCTTTTCCAATCTCAATAAGGGTTAAAAGATAATAATTTCCTCAACAAAATACAATACAAAATGATATCAAAATTACGCCTTATCACTCCAACTTAAATATATTCAGCACCTTCACAATAATTTTCTTTAACACAAAAACCCCTTATTAAAATTAAAACAATACTCAAAAGTATTAATTCTCCAATATGCCAATGTGATAATTGAGACTTTATTAAAAACTAAATTCAAAACTCTTTATTACTCCTAATTGACACTTTTCAATAACCACCACTATCCAACTAGCAACCCTTCTAAGCAAATCCAACTAACACCCCTTTTATCTCCCAACTTAGGCAATAATTAAATTTAATGCAAAAATATTTACCTCGCCTTCGGAGGGATTCGAACCCTCAACAATGCCCGCGACAAATACCTTATTCATGACTCCAACTTCCGCACAAGCTACGCTCTCGTTTGAAACTTAAGAAGCACTACGTGCTTCAAATCGTGTCTCCTACGATGCACCTTGCAAAATGTGCGTCTTTGGCACCTTCAACCAACACGACTACCAAGCATATTCGTCACATTTCAAATGCTGGCCTCCTTGCCTACAAGCGCTCTGGCCACTGCCCACTTGCCACTAGGCCAAGCTGTCGAGTTGGCTTTCAAACAATTGACACCTGCTTTATTCTGTTCGCCGACACACAAAATTTGTAAACTTTCTCACGAGCTCTTCTTTCCAATTCACATAAAATATTAATCAATCAAGCAAGGATAAAATTTAATGCCCTTTGGGCATAGATATATATATTAATTTCCTCCATGCTTGTAAAACGTCAATGCTTCGAATGCTTTCACCACCATGTAACGTCGCCGAAGGTTAGGACCTTAATAAAGGCGCTTTGAATGTTTTTAAATCCAAACCCATATTTGGGTATTGTAAAATATTATAATGAATATTATAAATATTTTACTTTGGGCTTTTAATCATATCACTTAATATTATAATAAAAAATATTATAATATTATATCGTTTTGAGTTTATTGCTTCCTTCTCATTGCATACCATGGTGTAAATAATATTTATTTATAAAATTTAAATTCTCATTGAATTTAAATTTTTTTTAAAATAAATATTATATCTTCTTTTTAACTTTGCACAAGCCTCCTTGGGATTTTTATAAAACACCTTTTAAACTAAGCTTCCATATACTATTAAGATATTATGGAGCCCTTTTGCCTTTAACTTCTGCACTGATTCTCTTGACCTTTGGCCTTCTTCTTGGATATCAAATGACAACTTTGACAACTTTGTTTCTTGACGAAGTCCTTGACATTAATGATGACTTCATTTGGTGACATCAATGACTACTTTGACTTAGGGACTCAAAATGTCCAATAGATCTGATTTAAGTTCCACTGGAGAATCTTCCACTTCCAGCTCCTCTATTTTTGGTATGTAATTTTGTGAGCATATTACATAGTCTATTACACTTTGTCCCTTATATGTTTTGCATGTATACTTTCCTAAATTTTTCCATCTGTTCATCCCATTGCAAATAATCAAGTTGTGTATGTTGCAAAGGCCTAACAACTCTTCTCCATATTGTGTGATAGTCCTTGGTGTTCTTGAAAATCTAAAAAATTTAACAATTCATACCATTTAATATATATTTTAATTGGTTAATTAATAAAATATATTTTAATTAATTATATGGATTAAAATGAGTTTCATTCGTTTAAAAATAAATAAATAAATAAATAAAAGTTTCATTCATATTATATTTTTACTAGATTACATTTGTGATATTACAATAATATTTTTAAGTTCGTGTATGTTGTGTCTAACAATTTTAAGTCTTGTTATTAAAATTCAATACTCAAATGCATATCATTTGATATATATCAATTATAATATTAATATTTTTTAAAACTATTTTAATGGGTGATATAATATTAAAATATTATATATATGTTTGTCTTTTTTTTCTTGTATTACATTTTTTTCCTTGAAAAAAGTTGTAATTTTATATTAAGCAAATATAAAATTACATTCTTTAGATGCCTCTTTGGCATTTCTTCAAAGTTTCAATAATGACCTTCAGGTTGCTTATACATCATAACTAGTTATCTCTATCGTGCTAAGTTCTATCCTCATATACCTTTCCAATTCGTCGACTAGTAATTTTTTAATATTTGAGTTTTTTGAAAAAAATGCTTTTATTGTGCTTGTTTTAACTAGAGTGAATTAATCCCCCCAGATAGAGATATGGACCAACTACAATGTATTTCCCTCATTGAATTCCTATACTAAGCACGTACTTGGTTCAATATGAAGTACCTCCTTTGAGAGTTCATTTGCTTCCCTATTTAGTTCTCTATAAATATGCCAAAAAATAAAAGTTTTACTTCGATCCATAGCTTCTTTTATTTGAGAGAAGATGGGTTGTAGAATCATGTTTTCCATCCTAAAAATAATAAGCATCTAGTTTAACCAATTATGAGTCTCCATAAATTTGAATTTTTTGTATTCTTTTTTATTTTTCCAACTGATCCAATAATTTGAGGATCATATTTTTAGATAATTACTAAAAACATTTCCTAGTCCAACCTTGAATTTAAAATAATGAGAGTTAAAAATATATATAGTAATCCTCCTACTCCACAAATTGTAGGGACCCCCTATCTAGCCCCATTGAAAAAGCCTTAGGACCTTGATTTATCGATATTTGGAGGGATGATTTGTATGTTTACCTTTGTTGTTGTCAAAACCTTACAATTATTGAAACTTTGATGATTTGAGAGGAGACTTGCGAAGAAGGCTTCTCTTAATCCTAAAAAATTCTTGTGTTCCCAGATAACCATACTCCCAAGACACAAACAATAGGAGACTTGTAAAACCTTTGTATGACCTATTTTCAAACCAAGATTTTAAGCACTCTCCTAAGGAATATTCTTGTCATCCTATAGGAAGCTTTAACTATGTTATAACCTCACTCCAAACTTGTCTAGTAAAGGAGTAAGCTACCAGTAAATGATCAATTGTTTTATTGTTTAACTTACATAAATGGCACTTTCCTAGACCATTCCAATTCTTCTTTTGTAATACCTCCCATGTCAGAACCTTATTTTTCATGGTAAACCATAGGAATAGTCTTGTCTTTAACAATATTTATTCTTCGAGAGTGTCTTCCACCATAATTTTGGATCATCATTTCTATCTTCCAATAGTATTATACCCCAACTTTGGAGTGTACTCCCCCAGCTTCATTCTTTGTCTAGACCAACTAATCAATTTCCTCTCACAACTTGATATGTCTAGATTTAAGTCTCCCCACACATTCTTCCCATTGGTGTGCCTCTTGGCCTTGAAGCCCTAACATTGTTGCTTCCTTCCATCCTTGAATCTGATTTGTAGAAGATCATGGGTCATTTTTTGGGTAATATTTCCAATCCCTTGAGCTCTTAGGGTCTTGATTACATTATTTGGTAATCTCTACATATCACCACAACCAATTACTACACAAAAAAAGGCTTTTAAGGGTGGCTAAAATATGATGGTTTTTTACAACGATAAAAAACTGCCCTAATAGACCCTAAGAGGGTGGTTTTAAACCGCCCTAACAAAAAAAACTTTTAAAAGTGCCTAAAAGATGACGGTTTTTTACAATGGTAAAAAACCGCCCTAATAGACCTAAGATGGCGGTTTTAAACCACCCTCACCAAAACAATATTTTAATGGTTCCTAAAATATGATCATTTGTTATGACGCTAAAAAACCACCCTAATAGACCCTAAGAGAGTGATTTAAAACCACTCTAAAAAATCACCCTAGAAAAAAAATTATGGCTTCCTGCACATGGAGGTAAAAAGAGCGATGGATGACAGATGGGCACAAGGGAGTTTTGAGGAGCGAGAAGGACAAAGTGAAGCCATGCATAATTGGGCAACTTGGGAGGGAGTGAGTGAGACTTTTGAGAAATGAGGGAAACGACACCCCACGCAGGAGCACAAGTTAGGGGAGAGACAGGCCCTGAGCATCCTGCAGGAGGGGCATGCTCAGGGATGCTCATAGGAATCAGAGACCAAGTTCAATTGGCTACCAAGTTTGAAATAAATTTTGCAAGTGGGAAGGTAAAGGTTAGAGGAGATCCTACTTATGTTCATGCCTGCTATAAAGGAAGCCTTAAAAGGCTCGATGTGGACTGCATCAATATTTATTATTATCATTGAATCGATACTAGATTCCCCATAGAAGTCATGGTATGCACTTAAAAAGCCCCTTCAGGTTACAAAAACCATGTTATCACCAATATTATGTGCTTGCATCTTAACTAATGTTTGTTATTCTATAGATTGTAGAAATGAAGAAACTGGTCCAAGAGGGGAAAATAAAATACATTAGGCTTTTTGAGGCTTCCCCATAAACTATATGAAGAGCACATGTCGTTCATCCTATTACAACGGTTCAAATAGAGTGGTCCTTGTGGACCAGAGATGTAGAGGATGAAATCATTCCCACTTGTAGGTATGTAAATTTCAAAGCTAGAATTTATTTTTTGTGAAGCCATTTGTTTCCTCTTTTGAATAAATGACCAACCCTTTATATCTTATTCACAGGGAGCTGGGTATTGGAATTGTGCCATATAGCCCTCTAGGTCGAGGTTTCCTATCCTCTAGAGAAACGTTTGTGGAAAACTTGTCAGATGATGACTGGAGAAGGGTATTTGCATCCATTTACTTTTCTATGAATTCTATTAGCAGTTTGAATCTTTCATGGATTCTTTCTTTGGAAAATAGGAGGTCCAATGTCTAAGGTTCATGTCCCAAGTAGATAGGGTTGTGGTTAAATATACATAAAATAAATAATATATCATTTCATAACCTATGATTTGTAAATGTTAAAATTATTCTTATCCCCATTGACTGTTATACGTTAAACTTGGTAGCCATTTGTTGAACACATCAATATCTTTTGAACCTTTTTGATCTCCAATATTGTAGAGTGATCTCATATGATTTATACTTCTCAATAATCTCTTTCAATTGCTCTTTTACATATAGTCATTATGTCTCCATAATCAATGTGCAATGCATCAAACAATGTATTGTGTTTGGATACAAATAGAAAGGTATTGTTATCATTTATTTTAGCAAGATATTCATGTTGTGATTTGTTATTGCTAGATAGGCCACACTTTATTTTTTAAACAATTTGTATGAATATTTCAAGTTTGGCCTATCAACTATCTTATTCCTTATCAAATATGTTACAAGGTTCCTCTTGTTAAGGTTCAAATGATTTCTCTATTAATCATGTTAATAGGTATTCAAATGATTTCTCTTAGTATATGGGTATTAGGAAAGTGATGCAAAATCTATTCAAAAAAACATATGCCACCATCCATGAGTTTTCTCTTGAAAATAAAGCATGCTCTTTTAGTGCATATGTCTTTCTTACTTTTGTCAAGCTCAACTTCCTTTATGACAAAATAGACCATGTCTTCTCTACAGATGAACTTTTGGTTTGGGTGTTTCAAAATTTTGTCTATTTATGGGAATGTCCATTCCTGTTAATATCCAAACCTTTGTCTAGAGATGTTGTAGCCTTTTGTTTATGATATTGTTAGACCTAGATATGCTTACTTCTTATGGTGTTATTAGACTAGAGGTCATGGAAAAGAACATAATGGAGCTTTGGGTGCACAGACTAACACTACTCAATATCCACTGATTCATGGGATATTAATCATGAGGATGAAATACTACATAATGGTCAACAATATGCAGGATTGCTAATGAGAACCTACAGTTAAAAAATAGGCTTTTTAGTTACCTTGTGCAATGGATGTTCCACTTTGGAATCCGATACAAATTAGAAAAATATTTGGTATCTATTGGGTTTTTCTTTGGCCAGGGGCTATCTTTCATATGGTTGCTTGTATTGTATGGATGTACCTTTTTTGACATTTGTATGGTTTAAATATTTTTTGGTTATATATCTAAATGTTAGAGTTATTTTTAGCATAAATACTTGCTATTTAACCTTTTAAGTTTATTCTTCACCATTTTATTGACTCTTAAAATATTGTGATTGTTGGCTAATTGCTTTATTTCCTTAGTGATTTCAACTGTGTTTTATGATTTATATTTCTTATAATCTCTTGCCACTTACATTTTGAAATATAAGTTGAATTATAGAATATGTTTAGAGATGTGATATTGCTTGCCTGGTAAGTAGCTTCTTCAATATGCTACCTAATTATCATTTTGGAGTTTTGCTTACAAGTTACTTTTATAGTTTGTGTTGTTTTTTTTGTATTCCTCTATATTCTGAAGGAGGTTCATTTTAGGGGTTTGTAAACCTAGGTGTTTTATTTTTAAGACTATTTCATTCTACAAAAAATTTAACTCTAGGCTTCACGTAAGTTGTTGAGTTGATATTTTTTATGCTAATGGTTGTATAAATATCATTTTCTATTGCTTTCATGCCCATGTATTGGGAATTCTATATTATGGGATAATCCTATAACAAGAGTAATGCTCTAGATACATGTAGATATCTTTGGAGTGGGGTGATTTTGGTTGTTCAATTTTTTTTGAAATATTTGGTCAAGTTTACAATTGTAGACACCTAAAAAGCATCATGTTGAGGCGATTACTCATATGGGACAA
The DNA here is from genome assembly GCA_028583015.1 of Wollemia nobilis. Lineage (NCBI taxonomy): Eukaryota > Viridiplantae > Streptophyta > Pinopsida > Araucariales > Araucariaceae > Wollemia > Wollemia nobilis. The sequence goes on along the minus strand of JAQPPZ010016710.1, from coordinate 5,922,342 downwards.
GCTAGAAGACCATATGAAAGATCTTGGACAGATTCTAAGGTATAGCAGTGATTCTAACCACTCATTTAGACAGTTTTGTCTAATCAGTGTTGAATGCGGCTGACACCCACGGTTAATAGAGTTGACCATGCCTCAAAGTTACGACTAGCCTAAAAAATCAATTGGACCTTGGCCGACCTTAAATCGGTTTCAACGACAAATTAGTTGTGGATCAGAGTGATTTGAGAGCAAAAAATTTTGAAAACTTCCCTCCAACTGCCTCAACTATCCTTTTTTGATCTTGGCTTCTCCAAGAAGCTAAGACATGGCCTTCCAAAATACTATAAGAACCCCCTCTAAATTGGGAAAGAGAGATGAATATTGAGTCGAGAAGCGACTAAGCCTTTTTTAATTGCATACTCGTATTCATTGATAGGAACACTTTTGATGCCCAATTGGAGATAACATGACACTTGTAACCAAGAAGGCTATGGAGGGCTAGGAGGAATCAAGAAATACAATCGAGCCTATTCCATCATCAATCTAAGCAATTCAACCACCAAATATATTAGAGGACATCATGGTGACCCTTGATCATCAATTCATCGGAGTGAATTGAGGAATCAAGCCTTGATTTGGAGAACAAGGATATCTATGCCCCAACCGTGGCTAATAGTGCCAATCGCACGATAGACCCGCGATCAAGATTTAATCCTCATTTTAGCCAATTTTAACGATATATTTAAATTTGTATTTTTTCATTTAGGCGTATTTAATATAGATTGATTTTTTGTATTATCATTAGATTGTTAGAATCATCAATCTTAGGTAGATTCCTTTCATTTTTAGGTGTTAAGTAATTCTATATTAGATGTCATTATTTCATGCATTTATGCTCTTAATTTTTAATTAGGGTATTAGAGGATTTGATCCATGCTTCCTTTACATTTCTTGATGGTCAATTATCATGTTTAGTGTAGTTTACTATGTTTCTTGCACTTTCTTGATTTCAAGCTTTCATGGCATATTTCAATAATTTCCTCCAAATCCTCATCAAGGGAGGCCTCTTGTGTGTTTAATTGTTTCTTATTGTTTCTTGAATGCAGGGTTAACAGGGTCTTGTCATTAAAAGAAACAAATACCTCTAATCGTGGAGAAGAAGGCTACATTTGCCTTGGAGCAGTTCGTGTCAACCTAGGAAGCCTATGGATTACACCTACCCTTGCATGGGGACTTTCTATGATTGTAATAATTGTATCACATTGGGTATCCCTAAGAGGGATGGATTTGTAACCGCATTTTGATGAAAATATAATAAAAGAAGCCTTTCTTTGTGGTTATTTGCAAATTCATTTATTATTTCATGCTTTATGTGATGTTTCGATTATTATTAGCTTAGGTGTATGCATCCTAGATTGCTACAGAAGGCAATCACGACGAAAACCCCAAAAATTTCATGATCACTGATGTATTTTCTCTATGTTTTTTTTGGAGATGCTAACCATGGTTAATAGCCATGGTTAACAGTTATCGCCATGCCACATAGGCATGGGCAACAGTTGTAGTCGTGCCTGACAGATGCGGTCAGTAGAGAACAGAAAAAGCAGACATCAGACACCATCATCAGACTTGGACCTAAGGTAGGGTAATTTTTTCCTCTCTATATTATTTTATCTATGTTTTTACAGAAGCAAAATGCAGTAGATGAATAGGTTAAGTAGAAAATATAGCAAAAATTAAAATGGGGAAATACTAGATGCTTTTTTAGTTTTATACTAGTTGTTTCTAGGAATAATGGATCTTTGATTGTAGTACGCCCTAGTCTCTAGCGGTCTAGGACATTGCTTGTTTAGATTTTGCATGTATGAGGCCCAATCAATGGCCAATTTCTTCATAGATAGTTGCATTCTATAAAAAATCATTTAGCATAGTCGTGCATTTTCTTAAAATCAAACGTTCTTTTGAAAAGCATGTAGGAAAATCATTCGAATGTTGTTTTATGCATTTTATTTTCATGCAAAGTAAAAAGAACCACACACACCTTGACATATTGTAAACGCTAGTGAGTTGGAAGTCACATCCAACCACTAGTAGGGTTTAATTATGGTGGCAGTGATTTCCATCCGTTGGCCCAACTCCCTCGATCCTTTTGTTAACCAATATTGGATCCAAGATGTCATCATAGCATATGCAAAATAGCATGCATTCCTCCTCGGAGGGGTGTATCACTACACACGGGTGAACAGAGTGAGGACCGAGAGTACCTATTCTCCCTACTTGAGTGTGGGTTTCATCTCCACATTTCAGGGGATTTACGTGATAGTGACTTTCATTTCTAATTTGTGAGCTGCGAGTATACAGGTGAAAACCCTTAAATAATTGAGTATATCATCAACTTACTGAAAACATGATGAGAGTTACTTTTAGAGAAAATAAATCTCAAAACACATCAAAATAGTTTAGGGCTCACAAAAAAAAATTTAAAAGAGATAATCATTATTGTTTACTTTGTTTGCCTTAAAACTTACATATGAGATAATATAATATCATGGTGCATACACAGAGAAGTCGATCTGGGCATAGACCCGAGGTCGAGGCTGAAGCTCCACCCAATGCACAGCAAGACGCATAGAGCCCTCAACCATAGAATCCTCCCGAACATCATTTGGTGAGTATTAGAGGGGATAATTCTATGCACGGGGATCCTGTTGAGAATACCCCGATTAGAGGAACCACTAGACACTCCTCAAGACATAGATCAGAGCATGGGGCTTCCCAACATGGGAGTCACAAATAGGTTAACATTTATCATGATTGAATTCTATGTGGTTCCATAGGATCTGCTAAAGAGTATGTTGTCATAGAGGGATCCATATTGGTACTCCTTTGACCTATAGCTAAGGGAGGTTCGAGGCCCCCACCATCTGAGTATAGACAAGTCTGAGATCCACCTATTTAGGGGTAAATAGAGAGGGACGCTTTCGAGCATAGACCCATGCAAACTTCCCACATAGGTGAACCTTGTAAGATCACCATAAACATGTCTAAAGTGGGAGAAAATTGTATGCCACCTCATGAGCCATGGCATAGTAAATAGTTAGACGATCTAGACAAAGTCTTAGGATAGCTAGGTTATAAACCTACTCCTGCACCTTCTTGTTTTGCGAGTGTGCATAGTGGTAGTACAATTAAGACCGTTAGAGAACCTAGGGAATGATCTAAGAGTTCTCATGATATGCATGCCCTTGCATCCCATGTGGGCATAGAGTATATGCGATCGCTGAATGCAAATATCATCTTCATAGATAAGGGCAAGAGCGTAGTAGATCAATCCATTGGAGGACACACTCATAAAGCTTCTCGAACAGAGTGCACACACCAGAGGTCTCATACGACTAATCACTTAGATAGATCTCACAAGTTGGTGTCAGAGTAGAGACATCAGATCCTACAAGACCAATTGGAAGATGTTCATGCAGAGCAAGAATACCTTGAAAATGAGAACACTTAGAGGAAAAGGTTCATAATACAACGCATGCACAAGCAACAAATACTTGATCAAAAGAAGCATGTTGAGAGGGAGGACCTATTACCTAGTGCTAGTTTACCTCCTTGCAATGAGTACAGGGAGATCATTGATAGGCGAGCTAGTTCATAGCCTAAGTTCCACCCTGACCATATAGACATCCATACTCGCCATACAACCCAACATAGAGATCGGTGCCCCATGTCTAAACATCATGGACATAAGCAATATGAAGAAGTTAGAGAGGAATTAGATCAAGAGTATCTTGAAATATCCCAAGTCAAAGTGGATGACGAGCCTAATATTCCACCTCGATCGAAGAGGAACATGCCTCCAAAGGTGCCTCAAATGCAATCCAGAGAAGAGGAGTTCCTATCTTCGCAGGCTTATAAGACCTTGGCAAAAAAGGTCAGAGCTATCGAGAAGCAAGGAACAACTTATCAAAAGCCTACCTTGAATAAGATTCATAATGAACATTTATGCCCATTAGTGCCTATTTCGACCTATCCTAAGCATTTTAAGATGCCTAGGCTAGAAAAGTTTAAAGGAGAGGAGGAAGCTCAGGAGCATGTTACGATTTTTTTTGGACATGTACTTTAAGATTGAGAGCAATGATGCCTTGCTCCTATGGACCTTCATTACAACACTCTTAGGCCCATATCAGGAGTGGTTTAATCAACTCAAGAGGTACAACATCACCAATTTTTAGCAACTGGTCGATGCATTTCTTGAACGCTTCTCCTTCAGCGTCAAGAAAAAGATGAACCTATCTGATTTGGCTACTTTAATGCAACATTATGATGAGCCAGTTATGGATTATGGGAAAAAATGGAGAAAGATGATGGTAAAGTTACCATTCTTCATCCTTGCTTCTTAATTAACTCAAATGTTTATGAAAAGTTGTGTAAAGCACATTTCATTATTATTACAGTTGTAGCAATATCAAACCTTCAAGGAGGCTTTGGCACAAGCCAAAGTGATAGAGGATATCAAGTTACAGGAGGGTAACTTTAATATTAGGATAAATAAGGAATGGAACAAAAAGAGCATCAAGAAACAACATGCCAAGTCGGCCCACATTAATCAGGTGGTTCTGAACCTTCAAAAAGGGGATAAGAGGCAACAACAACAAAATTATCAAGCCCAACCTCCTCCTACATAGTATGAGTAGTGTAACAACAACTAGAAGGGTAAGGATAAAGAAAAATGTCCTCCTCACATATTCACTCAATTATTAGAATTGTTGGCATCGATTTTCCATCAATTATGCGAGGGAAAGACAATAAACTTACCAAAAATAAAATTAGTGGACCCCAATCTACCCAAGCCTAAGGGGTATAAGGATGATCAGTATTGCATATTTCATCGAATGAAAGGTCATGACATAGAGGTATGTTGGTCGTTCAAACATTTACTGCAAAATATGATCAAAAGAGGTACGCTTCTTGTGGACAACCCACAAGCACCTAAAAACCCAAATATGGGGAATTAAAAAAATCCTCTACCCAACCATGAGGTGCCAAGGAATAATGTTGGCCAAGTAAATCAAGTACACATCGAACCACCAACCCACGGGTTCATAGAAATTGTCAACGTCGTCATAAGACATGCAAGGTATGAAAGACCAAATCAACCTCCATTACCCATTAGATTCCAAGCTACACCTCCTCCAAGGCCAGCCCAAAATGCACCAGGCCCACCAACTAGATCAATGGTGACAATCAGTAGTAGGTTAGTTCAAAATATGCAGACAACTCCAGCGAAGTTGACAATTTATGAGTTGATTTAGTAGTCCCCAAAGCACAGGGAGATGCTTATGGATACTCTAAGGTCCATAGAAGTGCAGTCCCAGGATCTTAAAGCTTTCACACACTTCATGGGAGATGTGCAAAAGTATCAGCAACCAATTATACAGTTTTACAATCACAAAATCAATATGGTTTCCACTGTCACAGCAGACCCATTGCTTCATATCATTGCATGTGTAAACTACAAACCTTTCAAGTGGGTTTTTATTGATATGAGATCATAAATCAATATAATCACGACCAAGGTATTGACATACCTGAAGTTACCAAAGATGTATATCATACCTTCTGCCTTCACATTGAGAGCTTTTAATGACACATTATGCTCAACTATCAACACTATAGTTTTACCTATTCAGGTGGGACTGAAGACCATCCCGATGATGTATCATGTGATTGAAGGTGCTATGCAATACAATATACTTCTAGGATGGCCTTGGATAAGAGAAATGTGTTGTGTCCCTTCCATTCTCCATCAATGTATCAAATATGTGCATGAGGGACAAGTTCACATAGTACCTTTAGATGAAGAACCATTCAAATACATGAATTTAGCAAATTTACTAGGGGACTTCGTGCTCCCCTCAATGCACTTGGACATACAGCTAGTATTGCAGATCAAAGACCCAGGAGGTAAAATAAAAGAAGTGTGTGCCAAACCTATAACATCCCTATCTCAACAATCGAAGCACACGATAGCTACTATTAAATCATTTGTATCTATAATGCATCAGGATGATAAGAAACCAAAAGCAAATATGGACAAAAAAGAAATGAAGCAAGTGCCCAAACCAATTTTTATTGAGGTCCCTACTCCCATGGAAGTAGAGAATGCTCAAGGAGAAGTCGAAGAGGCACGTCAACCTACTTTTACTGTGTCTTCAGTAGGGTTTTTTGCATTGCAGGTGACCATTCACTTGGTTAATCTTAGATTAGGGAAATATATCATGTAGAATGTGATATTTACACTGATCATCGAGACTACATAGGATATGGATCGACCACAAGCCCATCACCTTCCCATAGGGACAGTGGTATCACTGGGGGTACCTCCTAACCAAACCAATTTTATCTATGGAGGGCTCGACTAGCTTGCATCTTGTACTTCCATGGATGAGGATGATGATGAACCATTCACTATGAATTTTCATTATCTTTCTAACTCAGAGTATGCCTTATGATATTTCAAATATTACCATTGGCATGGTTATTCAAGCGGGGGCGTAGGAGGTCTTATGAATCACAGTATCAGTTGCCTACTAACAGGTTCAGATTAGGGTATTATATTGGAGGATAGGATGAACTTCTTGTAGCATCTTTAGACCGCATGTACCTCAGTCTAGCAGGTGAAGTCGACTTCAATCCTTATCACCCCAATCCCTCTGCATTTCGAAGGGATAACTGGTTAGTGTTTTACATCACTATAGAACCACTTGAGATATATCATGAAGACATCTTTGTGGAGATTGGTCTAGAGCACATACCAAGAGACAACTTGGATGAAAAAATCTATGGGGCAATTGATGCCATAAGCATACAAGTTTTGATCACTAGCATAGTGATAGATTCCAAGTCAAAATATCATTCTGACGAAGATAGAGCAAAGTCCATATTTAGGATAGGTGGACTGAGTTGCATGTATGAGAGTGATGATGATGATGAGTCCTCAAGCAATGAGTAATCTAAGGATGAGAATGAGGTGGCTTACTTGGATCCTCTTAATTTATGTCATCTATTACCTTCGAAGATAGTCACCGAGGATGAGCAATCCTCCATGGAAAATAGTAGTTATCGAGAGTGGGCTTTCATGGGGCCCCATATTCCTGATCTCCAAGTTCTAGTCGGTAGTGGTGAAGTTTTCTATTATGACAATGAAAACGAAGATGAAATAGAGAGAGCCTATCTAGGGCCTCTCTACTTACGTCATCATAATGCACCATACACTACATCGGATATGTACAGAGATATAAATCTCCACCTATGCCTCAGAGGAAGAGCTCCTAACTTGGATAGGGTTTATCATATGGTCTTCTCTAACCCGTCGACATTAAGAGAGCTCCTAGAGCCTATCGATCCTATTTTTGAGTCTGTCTATAGACTGGATCTAGAGATCCCCATACCCCTAGAACAACATCTCGAGGATGGAAGTTACACAAATGTAGAGTCACGTACATGTGGTCCTAGAGATATAATCCATTCCATCAATATGATCTCCATTTATTTGACCACTTTGCTTCACAACCCAGTCAACCCCTCCAAAACATTACGTATTAATATAGATGCTACTGATTAGGATCGTTCTGACTCACCACTAGAGCCTAAAGATTTCTTCCCTAATGAAGAATTGTTGCAACCTTTTCATTTTGTGTCAGGTTGTGCACATGATGTTTATCATGCTGAGGATGATTCCAATGTAAAACCCATAAACCCAATAGACAACATCCACTTGATCCCTATGCCTCACCAGCTTGAGGAGGGATCCCACATATAATTAGAGGAAACCTTTTAAGTTGATATCAGCGATGATCCCACAAATCCTAGGAAGGTTAAATTTAGAGAAATTCTATCTCCTGATGAGCATGCTAACCTCATCCCTCTACTAAAAGAGAGACCTGATCTCTTTTCTTGGACTTATAAGGACATGTCGGATCTAGATACGAAATTGGTTACTCATAACCTTTCATTAGATCTCTCAAAAAATCCAGTCAAGTAGAAACTCGGGAAGATGCATCCAAAAATAGCCTTAATGGTTAAAGATGAATTACAAAAGCTGCTAGATGTAGATTTTTTCATTTCCATTGACTATCCAGAATGGGTATCAAACATGGTGCCTGTAGGAAAACCTGATGGAAGGATCCATATCTGTACGGATTTCAGAGACCTCAATAGGGCAATACCAAAAGATTCATTTCTATTTACCAACATAGATGCTATCATAGACGCAACTGTGGGTCATGAAATGCTCTCCTTAATGGATGGTTTTTTGGTTACAACCAAATTTGGATTAAGCCCGAAGACCAGCACAAGACCGCGTTCATAACACCATGGGGAATATTTTGTTATAAGGTTATGCCATTTAAACTTAAGAATGTTGGTGCTACATATCAATAGGCTATGACATATATCTTTCATGACTACATGCATAAGATCTTGGAAGATTATGTCAATGACTTGTTAGCAAGTCATTGCTGCTCTTTGATCGCTTGACAAAGTATAATGTTAGGTTGAATCCTAAGAAGTGTGTATTTGATGTAACTTCAAGAAAACTCTTGGGATTCATCATTTCAAAATGAGGGATCGAATTAGAATCAACAAATATCAAGGCCATTTTAGAAATGTGTCCCCCATGAATATCAAATAATTGAGAAGCCTTCAAGGTAAATTAGTGTCCATAAATTGATTTATCGCACAATTATTGGATAAATGTCGATCCATGATTTGCTACACAAGGGGGTCCCATTCAATTGGGACGAGGAATTTCAATCAACCTTTGCTAATATTAAACAATACTTGGTGATGCCGCAAATACTAGCTCCACCAAGACCAGATGTACCATTCTTGTTATATATCAGCAACTAAACTTGCATTAGGGATCATGTTAGCCCAAAATAATATGCAAGACAAAGAGTAAGTCATATATTACATTATCTGAACTTTGGTAAGTTACGAGCTAGGATATACTTACCTGGAAAAGTTGTATTTAGTAGTAGTGTTCGCTACAAAGAAATTGTGGCATTATATGTTAAATCATATGACGTATGTCATATCAAAACAAAATCCTTTGTAGTATATGATGAGTAAGATGTATCATAATACATGTACTATGAAGTGGATCATGCTATTGACAGAATTTTATTTGGAATTCATTAGCCAAAAGTCCATCAAGGGATAGGTCATAGCTGATCAACTGGCTGAGGTGCCTCTAGAGAATAGTAGGTCTCTCACCATAGAGCTACCTAATGATGCAATGTTTGCATTATCAGAAGCATCTGAATCTGAAGAACTAGATAAAAAAGCTGATATGACCTTGTTCTTCGACAGTTCAAAATGTGAGCAAGGGGGTGGTGTAGGAATAATGTTGTTCACGCTACAAGGTGCTCCCATGCCCTTGTCGTTTAAGTTGGACTTTACTTGCACCAACAATAACATTGAATACGAAGCCCTACTATTGGACCTCCAAATAGTTGTCGCCATGAAGATTAGAAGGTTAAATATCTTTTATGATTCCCTTCTCATTGTCAACCAAGTTAAGGGACTCTTGCAATGTAGGTGTCCTATCCTGAAGGTCTACAAAGATATTGTTGATACTTATCTAGCTCAGTTGGAGTGGTATGACATCGAGGCAATCCCTCATTTGTCGAACAAATTTGTAGACACTATGGCATATTTGGGATCCTTAATCCCTTAGAATCCATCTACCGATTTTACTACCATCCATGTTAAAACACTGTTGCACTATGTTGTGTAGTGCAAAGCTTTGGATAAAAAAGATTCAATCAACATGATTCATATAGAACCAAACCATGAATGGTTCTATAGAGCCAGATAATTCCTCAAGAGAGTGCCCTAGGGATCATTTATCTCGTAGAGTCCTATGGGGAATGGTACTACCATTCACCATAAGGTTGTTTCCTAGTTTGCATTTGCAAATGTTAAACAATAGGGGAAACATGTTGTCTTGTCAGTTGAGGCTGAGGTTTATCAGAATTGGATGTCATAGATACATGACTTCCTAAAGCTTGGTGTAATCCCTTAGGGATTATCGCATGCCACGAAGTGCACTTTAAACAGAAAGCAACAAAGTATGTCTTGTTAGGAGATATTTTGTATCATCGAAGCTACAATGGAGTTCTCCTTCGTTGTCTTGAGCCCCAAGAATCATCTTAGGAAAATTTGCAAGCTGACAATGGTATGTGTGGTGGCCATTTCAACGCCATGGCTATCATCAAACACATCCTTTGCATGGGCTATTATTGGCCTACTATGGAGAAGGATTGCAATGTTTATATCAAGAAATGCATTAAATGTTAGCATCATGCTAATCTTGCACACTTGCCATCATAGGCCTTACAACCCATTCAAGCGGCTTGGTCATTTTCTTAGTGGGTTTTGGATCTAATTGGTAAGATATCTCCTCCATCATCGGGTCGGTATACATTCATTATTATGGCTACTGAGTATTTTACTAAGTGGGTGGAAGCAATCCCGTTAACAACAACAAATGGAGCATGTATTGTTGAGTTCATACTCACCAATATCATAAGTCGTTTTAGGATACCATCCAAGATAATTTTAGATAATAGAACGTCATTCAAAAACAAAACTATGAGGGCTTTGACGTCCACATACAGTACCAAACATAGTTTTGTGACTCCATATTATCCATAGGTAAATGGACAAGATGAGGCTTCAAACAAGACAGTGGTATCCATCTTGAAAAATATGGTATAGGAGCACCACAAAGGTTGGTACATCTAGCTACCCCTTGCATTATGGGCTTATAGGACTAGCATTCAGACACCCATTGGGACAACTTCATTTTCACTAGTATATGGTGCTAAGGCCATTATACCCCTAGAGTTGGAAATTCCAACACTGCACATCCCATTGAAAGAGTTCATCGATGATGACATTGCATGGCAAGCTCACCTAGATCAATTGATGCTAGTTGATGAACATCATGTGAATGCTCTTGAGCATCTCCACATTTATCAAGAGCACCTAAAATGAGCTTATAATAACAAAGTCCATCTGAGAGATTTTGACGTTGGTGATCTTGTGCTGAAAGAGAACCAATAGAACTGAAATTTGCCGCTAGAACTATGAGAAAAATTTATGGCTAATTGGTTAGGTCCTTATATCATATCTGAGAAGGTTTGACCTGGGACATATAGCTTAACATCATTTTAAGGGTTTGAAGAGCCTGAACCTCTCAACATCCTTCATATTAAAGCGTTCTATGCTTAAAACTATAAAAAGACTCTAAAGGCATCTGTAAGCCCTTTTGTCATCCAGTAAAAATCTCCAAAGGCGTCTATAAGCCATTTGGTCAAATCAAAATTTCAAAAATCCATAAAAATTGAAAAAGCAATAAAATCTAAAAAAATTGAAAAATATAAAAAATTCAAAAACATTTGCATCATTGCATTCCATTTATCGTATGCATTTCATTTTGCACATGCATTTCATTTTGCATTGCATTAGGTATTTCCATCTACCACACTTGCATTAGGATAAGTTGTGTTTACAATCTTACAAATGACACCATGTTTGTGTTTCAATCATGCATCTATGCATTATCACCTTCATCCATCACCCTTGTGAGTAATTGTGTTTTTCAACACAACCCTTCATGTTGCTATGAAGAATATACTAAGGTTTTTCGAACATTCAACCATACCTAGTGGTCTTCTCAAGAGTTGGCAGAAAGCTTGCTTTGCTTATGTAGATGAGGTCTAGTTGTGATAGCACTTAGTATATCAGAATCCTATCACTAATCAATAAACTAAACAATCCTAATTAGGACAAGGGAAATATGAAAGCTACAAAGCGATACCAGGTATCCTGAGGTGAAAAGTTTATCTTGCTTATTGCCCTATGTGGACGGTCTAGGAAATGCTGACAATTGGCAAAAGGACAAGTTTCCCCTACCCATATGAATCCCTTGCTTACGTCAAAGGAAGCAAAATACCAAAAAAAATTAAAAACCCTCCCCTTAATCTAACCTAGGCTAAACCTATATAGGGTGAGGTTAATTATCGACAGTTTAATGATGTTCATTTAACCCATTACTTAGTGAGGTTAATTTTTAAACCGGTAAAAGTAAATAATGGTCAAGGGTTTTGTGTGCTTCTACCTTAGTAGCACCGGCTCCTCCAGGTTGGTCTACCATCAGTCCAGGTGGTAGTGAGGTTGAGTTTACAATAGCATTTCACGTCAAATTTGGTAACTCACCTCTCAAAGCACTCAGGTTTTGCAAAGCTATCAATTAGAAAATGACGAGGAAAATAATAAAATATTTTTAAATATTTTCTATTTTTGCTCCTGACTGTAGTTGACACCCACAGGCACAACATTAGGGTTTTTCGATCGTACGTCAAAGCCACGACTAAGGAAATTTAAAAAATTGGTTGTGTTTGCCAAGCGCGGCTAGTAACCTGCAATAAATGCTCCAAAATCCCATCGTGAGGAGTTTTAAAATGCAAAATCATAAATACCCACTTGACCAAAATTGTCAAAAAAAAATTTAAAAATTTAAAATAACAAAAAAAATTAGATAAATCAAAAGCCAAATGTGCCTCGTATCTAGTGATTTACCCTCTACACTTGGTGGTTGCAGTGACTTGCGCTCCATGCAATCCGATAAGATGAGTAAATTACCATAAGGACATTTGGGGCAACTTCATCATCGTCGAATTGATATGCTTCTTATCAATACCAAAGAAGGCCTTGGAGGTTGGACCACTCCACGGGAATGAAGCAATCATATCACTTCTTCTATGACATTTTTAGCAGATCATCGACAATATGATTCAACACATGCCTAATTGGAATTGTTATCATTTTGATTCCCTAAGAAGGCCTTTGAGGCTAGACCGCTCCATGGGATAGAAATATACAATTACTATTAACAGTTGCAATCATAGCTGATTAGGCCTAATCAAGTATCAAATGCTAAACTTTAAATTTTTCAAGTCATTCATAGTGGTTAAATGACTCCTCGCTTCATTTAATTGTCATTACTCTCATTGAATCATCATTTGAGGAGGTAGTCATAATGTCATAATCATAATCAAAGTCAAAAAAATATCCCTTGATTGTAGATCCCTTGATCTTGTCAAAATTGCGTTCATCTTACGAATCATTACCAACAACTATCATAAGCTTACCCTTTGTTAGGGCAAAAAGCAAATATGACAGTTTAGTTTGTAGCTCTCTTCCTTTCGGACACATAGGCTCAAAAACCTATAATAGCACTGAAGCTACCCGAATGTCTGATGATGAGTGCAAGCTATTTTAATTTAAGCCTTCCATCCAGTTGGAAGCAATGATTCTAGGATATGCATCCTTTTGTTGGACCTTGGGCATCTAGTGTTAATCAGACTAATGATCATCATCCAACCTAAGACATTGTTTTAGGAGGTCTATTTTTGCTCAGCGTTGTTCGATCTCACAATGGATCTCAAAAGGGGCATTTGTAGACACCTAAAATGCGTCATGTCGAGGCGACTACTCATATGGGACATGCTAGAAGACCATATGAAATATCTTGGATAGATTCCAAGGTATAGTAATGGTTCTAACCACTCATTTAGGCAGTTTGGCCTAATCAGTGTTGGTCGTGGCTGACACCCATGATTAACAGAGCTGACCAGGCCTTAAAGCCGTGGCTAGCCTCAAAAATTAGTTAGACCTTGGCCAACCCAAAATCGGTTTCAACAGCCAATTGGTTGTAGATCAAAGTGATTTGAGAGTGAAAAGTTCTGGAAACGTCCCTCTAACTGCCTCAACTGCCCTTTCTTGATCTTGGCTTCTCCAAGAAGCTAAGATATGGACTTCCAAAATGCTATAAGAACCCCCTCTAAATTGGGAAAGAGAGACAAATCTTGAGTTGAGAAGCGGCGAAGCCCTATCAAATTGCATACTCACTTGCATTCATTGATAGGAATACTTTTTTTGCCCAATTGGTGATCACATGGCACTTGGAACCAAGAAGGCTATGGAGAGCTAGGAGGAATCAAGAAATGCAATCGAGCCCATTCCATCACCGATATGAGCAATTCAACTGCTATATTTTTTAGAGGAAATCACTGTGACCCTTGATCATCAATTCATTGAAGTGAATTGAGGAATCAAGCCTTGATTTGGATAACAAGGACATTTACGCCTCAACCGTGGCTATCAGTCATGGCTAATAGTCCCAACCATGCGACAGACCCGCAATCAAGGTTTAATCCTCATTTTAGCCAGTTTTAGAGATAGATTTCCATTTGTATTTGTTCATTTAGGTGTAGTTAATATAGATTGATTTTTCGTATTATCATTAGATTTTTAGAATCATCAATCTTAGGTAGATTCCTTTCATTTTCAAGTGTTAGGTAATTCTAGATTAGATGTCATTATTTCATGCATTTATGCTCTCAATTGTTAATTAGGGTATTATAGGATTTGATCCACAATTTCTTTACATTTCTTGATGGTCAATTATCATGTTTAGTGTAGTTTACTATGTTTCTTGCACTTTCTTGATTTCAAGATTTCATGGCATATTTCATATAATTTCCTCCAAAAGCCTCATCAAGAGAGGCCTCCTTTGTTTTTAATTGTTTCTTGTTGTTTCTTGAACGCAGGGTTAATAGGGTCTTGTCATTAAAAGCAACAAATGCCTCTAATCGTGGAGAAGAATACTCCATTTGCCTTGGAGCAGTTCGTGTCAACCTAGGAATCCTGTGGATTACACCTACCCTTGCATGGGGACTTTCTATGATTGTAATAATTGTATCACATTGGGTATCCCTAAGAGGTATGGATTTGTAACCACATTTTGATGAAAATATAATAAAATAAGCCTTTCTTTGTGGTTATTTGTAAATTCATTTATTCTTTCATGCTTTATGTTATGTTTTGATTATTATTAGCTTAGGTATATGCATCCTAGATTGCTACAACAACTATGATTGAGTCATACTAACTCTATTCACTATATTGTATGGGTCTTGAAGGCCTGAGATATATATAAATGGAAAAAACCAGGGCATCAACTACATAATTAGCCTCTCTATTTACCTGTCAACCAGCATGATAACATGTGTTGTAATGTTGTATAAGACAAACAATTATGTTGTGCTAGTAAGAATATAGATGAGAATCCATTAAGGGTGTTTCTTCTCATCAAGAATGTCTATTCAAAATGCTTTAATTTTTTTCTTGGTATAATTCTTTTTTTAAGTTTTGCAATAGAAAATGACCACAGAAAGGATATGAAATGTTATTTATAACCTAAATCTTGATATTGTTTCACATTTTTTGTTTACTTACCAAGGTTAAGAAGCTAAATAGTAGTAGGAGTTTAGTACTTATGTCAAATATAGTTTGTCATTGCTGCATATTTAGAGAGTAGGCTAAATTTTATGTTGGAATTCTTCTAGGTATTGTTCTAATAGGAGAAATTGGAGGAACCATAGAGGAGGATGCTACTGCATTCATTAAGGTATCTTACATTTTAAATTATGTGGATATTTATGAGAATATGGGTTTTATTTTTAATTTTTAAAACTAAACCTTTATGTTTAATCCATGTTGCTTTTATTTTGCTCATATGTAATTAAATATAAGAAGTGTAGCTAGGGTTATGCATAGCGGCTATTTATAGCAAATTGGCTAAAATTAGGATTTTCAAAATTTGGAATTGGCTAATATTTGGACCCTTGACCAAGGCCCATTAGCCAAAAAATTTGGGGTGCAATTTTTTGGGGGGGGTCGATTCGTTCCAATTTTATAATAATTTGACCATTTTAAGTTTAAATTTCCAACATTACCCCTAATAATAGTTAACCTTCTAAATGCATTTCGATACTATTCACCTGGGATTTGAAACTAATTCGCCAAATTTTTATAAATACATTTTGGGGCTGACCCCTTATGCATAACCCTGAGTGTAGCCTACCTATATGTTGGTTCCAGTTTGTTTTTCAAGCAACTTGGCATTAAGTGTAGCATATCACTTCTCTAGTAATTGACTAAAAATGTACTGGTCTTATTTTCTTTTCTTTAGGCAATTTGATTTTAATGTTTGATCTTATGCTTTATGTAGTAATTTTATTTACTCATTCCCAAAAAGTGAAGTGTTTGAAAGAAAAGGGTACATCCTTGTAAACAAGTGCTATGCTTCCAAGTGAATCTTAGTCAAGTGTGATTTTATCCCTATGCTAGGCAAGTATGAAAGGTCCCAGTTTTTTGAATTATTGATGAATGAGTTCTAGTCTAGTTATTTGTTGTGGCAAGTGTTGAAACTTGTGCTTCTATATATCTAGGGAGGTTTACATAGTATCTAGAAAAAAATGTTTTTTGTTGTCCTCTTACATCTAATTAGGAGTTTCTATGTGTGAAAGATGTTGTACAAGTTGGGTTAATTAAAATTTGATGTTTTCTAGTGGATAGAAACTGTGGTAAATTATACTAAAATTTTGCTTGAACAACCTTGACAATGTGAGATGCATGTGGAGTTAGTCCGGCAAAGATGTGTCTTATCATACCAACTTATACTTTCTATTCTAAATTGTTCTGGGCATACATAATGTGATTCCACTTACTCTAAAACACATTATGAGCTTGAACTGAATTATCATGTTAGTGATTTTCTCAAGAATTATCCTCAAAATGATAAGCTTATGATAGGCCTAATGGTTGGATCTGGATGGATGCTTAAATAGCATTGAGTATGCCTCTTCTGCTAATTTGGAAAAACCTAAAGGATTGGTAAAAACCCTAATTGCAAGAATTACATATTAAAGATGTCTACACACTTATTGAAATCTTTAAAGGGTGATATTTTACTAAAAGGCATCCTTTTGGTAACAAGATTCCAAATAATTAATTTTTTTTTTTTGGTAATTATAATAATAGATTAATTGTGGGTTTTTATAAAGGATCCCAAAACCTTATGTACAAAATCAGCCTTGCTAAAAGATATTTCATGCCGGATGGCTGGGTAAATAGAGCAGTTCGTAAAAAAGATAGGGAAATACAAAATGCCCAAGGGCCCCAGAAGACGCGGACAGTCCTAGAAATCTTGATCTTGAAATACATTAAAACAAAATAATAGCCGAAGACAATATATCAACAAACTTTGGGAAAAGACCTATGATACAAATTCTTCATCATGAGGGAATATTTGCCTTGGCCAAACTGTCCACCTCAGTTGGGAAACAAGAACGCCAAAAAACTGGGCACGTGGTCATCAATCCTTTGTTGGCCAAGTGATCCGCCACCTGGTTACCTTCTCTGTAGATGTGCCCCACCTCCCACCTAGCGTGTCGAGAGAGGAGCATCCTAGCCTCGAGGATGATATTCAAGACCTGTCACGGTGGGTCTTTGGAGCTACGAAGGTAGTTGATAATGTTTAGAGAATTGCCTTCAATAATTAAAGGCCTAGGATCATTCGATATGACCTGCAACCCTTTCAACACACCATGGGCTTTGGCAAAATGATTGGTCTAAGGGCCCAGATTTTCATAGTAGGCCAAGATCAGCTTCCCATTATGGTCCCTGACAAGCCCCATAGAACCAGCGGGCCCTGGGTTGCCTTTAGCAGCCTCGTAAAAATTAAGTTTGATCCACCCAAAAGGAGTTTTGGTCCAAGTGACCTCCCTGTGGCCATTCACTGAGTCAACTTTGGAAGAGGAGCCAAGGTCTAGTATTTTGAAAATAATTGCCTCCCAATGATTGTGAGGGCAGGAGCTGGGAATAGTTTTTGAATTCTCGATAGCAAAGGATAAGGCCCATTGGGCAATAGAGGGAGCCATTCTAGGGATCTTGCCAAAGACTCTAGCATTATGCTCCAGCCAAATTTTCTAGATGGAATGGTGAAAGGCAGCCTCACAAAGGAATCGGAGCTTAGAATTCTTAAAGGGCTTGGGACATTGGAGGAAGGCGTCTTTAAGGGAGTGAGGGGAGCACCAGAGTACTTGGAAGGAAGACAACACATAGCTTAGGACCGAATGGGAAAAATGGGCAATGCAAAAATAAGTGATCGAATGTTTCACAGTCAGCTAAGCAAAGATAGCACCTGTTGGGAATTGCAAGGCCTCTCTTGTGGAGATTGTCTATGGTAAGGGCTTTGTTATAAAAGGTAATCCAAGCAAAGTAATTTATCTTAGGAATAATCCCTTTCCTCCAAATTGCTTTCCATCGGGGGTCCACAACAGCCTCACACGACAAAAGATCATAAGCGGACTTAACAGAAAACCGCCCATCCTGCATGTTGCTCCAAATAATTTTGTCATATCTTATGACCAAAGGAATTAACACAAATTGGAGGACACTGTACAAGAAATTCACCTCATTATCAAACCCATCCACTGTCGAAAGTTTCCATCGAGGGGGAAGGGAACTTCAGTCAATGCAATCTAAAACCTTGAGATGACTGTTTGGATCAATTTGGGCCCTCAAGCCAGCCAAGTTTTGATTTACAGTGAGAGCTTCATCTGTAGCCCACCTGTCTCTCCAAAAAAGGATCATGGATCCATCCCCAAAGATCCAACGAGCACCCCTGTTAATCACCGAAAGGCCCTGAAGCACCGTCTTCTAGAAAGCCGAAGCTTCATGAGGAGACTCAGCTTCCAGGAGAGAATTTTCCCCAAGATACTTTCTTTTAACTATATTGACCCATTCTGCCAATGCATTAATAAGAATTATCCAAGCATGTTTGGAAATTAAGGTAGTGTTCATGAGCCTAGATCTTCTCAATCCCATGCCCCCTTGGTCCTTTTAAAGGCAAACCTTATCCCATGCCACCAAAGGAATTTTGGATTTTTCTTCGCTGCCAGACCAGAGAAAATTCCTTTGAATCTGCTCGATTTTGGAATGGATAAACACAGGAAGCATAAAAATAGACATGAATTATGTGGGAATTCCTTGAAGACAAGCTTTGGTGAGGGTTGCCTTCCCAGCCTGAGATAGCAATTTGCCTTTCCAAGTGCTAAGTTTCTTGTGAAGCGATTCCAAAATTGAATTCTAGATGTTCCCACCGCCTCGACCATTGCAAACTAGCAGCAACCCCAAATAAGTTGCAGGCAGGGAATCAATAGTGCATTCGAGGATTCTGGCAATGCGAATTTGCCTACGCATAGGGGTATTAACAAAATAAATTTTTCTCTTCAAATAATTAACTTTTTGGCCAGAAGCCTTCTCATATCGGGACAGAATGCGCTTGATAGATTTGTCCTGAGTGACAGACGCTCTAGTGGATATGAGCGTGTCATCCATAAAATGTTGGTGAGTGATAGGATCAACTCTGGAAGTAGGTAGAATGCCAAAAATCTTGCTTCAACGAAGGGATTCATTCAAAGACCAGCTAAGGACCTTTGCCAAAAGAATGAATAAAATAGGAGACAATGGATCACCTTGTCTGAGGCCGCGAGCACTCTGGAAGAATCTAGCGGGGGACCCATTGATTAGCACAAAAAAGGACAAAGTGGAAATGCAACTGTTAACAAGGTCAATCTAGTGATGATGGAAACCCAACTTGCAAAGGATAGCACAGAGGAACCTCCTGTCCACTCTATCAAAGCTTTATTCATGTCTAGTTTAAGGAAAAGCGCCGCATTCTTGGAACATTGGGCAGTATGGAGGGTTTTGTGAATAGTAATGATGTCGCCAAGGATGTTTCTACCCTTAACGATGCTCCCCTGAGATGAACCTATGAAATAGGGGAGGAGGGATCTCAGACGATTGGCAATGGTCTTGGTAAGAATATTATAGAAAACATTGCAGAGGCTTATGGGATGATAGTCAGAAAAACTTTTGCAGGCGGGCGACTTAGGAATGAGAGCTAGGAAGGTAGAGTTGAGCTTCGGATGGATGGATATTGATGCTTGGATTTCTAATATAGCCTCGTAGACATCAGGCCCCACAACATCCCACATAACTTGAAAGAATCGATGGGGGAAACCATTAGGCCCGGGGGCCTTATCTGGTTGCATGGAAAAAAGAGCATCCTTAATATCGAAATGCGAAAAAGGTTCCAGGAGTTTAATACTTGCCTCATGGGGGACTCTGGTAGGGAAATTAGCAAGCAAGGATTTCTAAACTTGAAGGACGCTATCAGGAGGAGCACCCAACAAATATTGGAAGAAATGGACTGCTTCTTTTTGAATTTCCTCAATCTCCCTGGTAGTGTGCCCATCCTTACATAGCACCTGTCTGATCTTGTTGGCCCCCCTGTGTCTCATGGTAGACACGTGGAAAAAATTTGAATTTGAATCACCTCTCTTCAGCCAGAGATCCCTAGACTTCTGATGCCAAAACATTTCCTCACTGGCAAGAATGGAATGATAGTCCACTAGGAGGCTCTGTTCCTCCTCTCTGAGGCCTTCAAAATACCCTTCGACCTCCATATTTTACTCTAAAATCTTCAAGAACTCAGAGATGGACCTTTTAGACTCAAAAATTTTGCCAAAAACCTCCTTATTCCATGCATTTAAGTTCTTTTTAATCATCTTAAGTTTTAGGGCCAGTCTTTTGGATGCTGAACCAACCACCGTCACCTGCCACCATTCTAAAACCAACTATTTGAAATCCTTGTGGGAAATCCACATGGACTCAAATCTGAAAGGGATCTTAAACCTAGGCCCGCCAGTGGCCTCTAACAGAATGGGATTATGGTCTGACCCAATTCTTGGCAAAGCTGAGAGAGTTGCAATGTCGAGGAAGGGAATAGCTTCGTGGGAAATGAGGAACCGGTCGAGCTTGACCTGGATGAGATTGCTCCCAATCCTCTTGTTGCTCCAGGTGAAGGACGCCCCCTTAAGTTTGATGTCTAGAAGATTATTGGATGAAACAAAATCTCTGAAATCCTCCATGCTACTGCTGGCCAGCTCAGTGCCTCCCTTATTTTCAGAGGAATGAAGAGGGCAATTGAAATCCCCTCCCACAACCCACAGGAAGTCACTAAAACTTTCCCTCATCAAAGAGATGGTTTTCCACAACTCAGCTCGCTCCGAAGCAGAGTTCGAGGTGTAAAAATTGGTCAAAATCCATGAAAAATTATCAACCTTGGAGTGAAACAAGACATTGATAGTCCTGCTGGAAGCTGATAGAAGACTACCCTCGACCTTGTCAGAGTCCCATAGCACCATGAGACCGCCTGTAGAACCTATTACAGGGCTGGAAAGGAATTTGGCCTTGGCCCAAATGGCCCTAGCAACCTTGACAGAGGCAGAGGCATCAGACTTAGTCTCCTACAAAATGAGGATGGATGGGTTAGACTTCTTTCGGAGATCGGCCACCACCCTACATTTGGCCACTCCATTAAGACCTCTCACATTCCATGAGAGGATTTTCATCTGGACACTTTAAAGACTTTCTTGCCTCCCTTTCCCTGCTAGATGGGAGGTTTTGGGATAGGTGAATCACCCACCAGGGAGTCGAAATATTCTTGAAAAAGCAATTTCTAGGATCCATTTGCAATGTCTGCTACCATTTCCGTATCCCTTCTTTCTTTGTTAGGAGGTCACCCCTGTTTTATTTCACAGCCAAAATCCACCCCTTGCTTTCGGCTTCTAGTGTTTCACGGACTAATGTTGCCATGTTGTTTGTTCCTCTTGCCCAAAAAATACTCTTCTAGCAGGGACTCGAGAGGTTTCTGGTTTTGACAAATAGGGGAATCAGCTTGACCAGACATACGGGAAGGAGACTGATCCTTTTCCACTTGAGGTTTTTGTTGGGAACTTGCATTGCATAGAACGACGTCTGACTCGGGGATAACCCTAGAAGGATCTAGAGACTCAGGTACTGTCACTACAGGGTATTTTGGTTGTTTTCCTTCTTGCTCCGGGGGGTTGCCAGAAGCCCCACCCTTCATCCCCAACTTTTGAAGAGGACAATTTGATTGAAGATGCCCCTTGGAACTGCACAGGGGGCAAAAGGCCGGTCTATTTTCATAGTTAATGACTTGCTTATGAAGAACGGAGCCTCCAGACCGAAGAGTGATGGAGGATGGAAGGCTCGCCTCCAAATCTGCCAGGACACAGAAGCGATCTTGGACAAATCTAGTTCGGGCCCGAGTGGGAGGGTCAATGGTGACCAACTCACCAATGGAACAGGCGATACCCTTGATAACATTTGCATGCCAACTAAAAAGGGGAAGGTTAGGTAGCCTAACCCATATTGGGGCAATATTAATACTCTGGGTTTCGGGGTTAAAATCCATGCCCCACTTCCTGAGAAAGAGACTCCTACGTCCCAGAAACCAAGGGCCCCCAGCCAAAATTTTATAGTAATCCTCCGCATTATTTAGCCTAATTGCAAAAAAACCTTGGGATAGGGCAGCCAGCTCCATATGACCCGAGGTTCGCCATTTTCTTACTGCCAACCTGCGAATGGTCTCCATATCGGGATGCCCTCCAATAAACTTCCCGATTAGGGTAAAATTTTCAAATTCGACAAAACTTGATAGGATTTCCTCCGAGATGTCCAGTTCATCCCCGAACAGAAAGAGGTCCTTAGTGAAAATACCATTTGGGGTTTTAGAAGCCGATGCCTCTGCATACGATTTCTATTGGCAGTCTCTCCCTTTGTCAGGCGGATCCTTCTCGCGTTTGCCTCCATCTTCGGGTAACTCCGTCGAGCCTCCATTCTCTGACTGCCCTCCTTGCGCCTTGCTACGACCCTCCAACTTGTCGATGCCCAGGTTCACAATGCTGGTGCTCCCGCTTCCGTGCCCTCCCGCCGCTACCTTCCTGCTCATCGCTGCTCCTCTCACTTCCTTATTTGGAATTTTTCATGTGGGTTCTCAATAATTAAATTGATCACCTTCAAGTCGAGGATTTTTATCAAATTGAACAAGTCCACTCTTTTATTTCAATGGCAAGTCAAATTTTTTTACAAACATCTAAAATGTTAAAATTTATCTTCACATTATTTCCAGTAGTTTGTTGACTTGGTTTTTGATTATTTATTGTTGTTAGCCTATATTTAAAATCTTCAACAAAAAGAGTGAATTAAAATTCTTGAAACTATGAATTGGCACATAGGAGGATATTTTATAGAAATGGCACACCTCTATTTAGTTTCAAAAGTACATTACTAGCCACATGTTAATATTCACATTAGGGATTGACTTTATTTTGTATATGTGAAAGATTCGGTAAAAAATTATTAATGTCATCGAAAAATTGTGGACGATTACATATAACGTGAAACTTCTTAGACAAGGAAAAAAAATATAGCCATAAAATGCATATTTATTTTACCTCGTATCTTTGCCATCTCGAGTCTCTAATAATTTTCTAAAATTATTATGTGGTCTTGATAGAAATTTCTATACATGTTTAGCAAACTCCATTGTTAAATTCCTCATTATTTCCTTGTTTATTGTATGTTTATGTATAGTTTTAAAATAAAAAACGTATCTCATTGATTTCATTTGATCTATTTTTTAGCTAACAATACTATTCATTATATTTAAACCATAGAATCACAATATAAGGAGTTACTTTCATTACTGTCTTGATTCAGTGTTGCAATCAAATATATATTCCATGGGAAAATGAAACTCAAAGGGAAACTACACTTCAGATTATATATATATATAGATATATATATTCTTAAAAATGTATGATAAAAATATGATATAGCTATACATCTCAACATTATTTTAATAATTTGTGTAAGATTGAATAAAAATATGAAGATATAGTGCATCTTAGGTTTTTATATTTTTTAAAAAAGTAATAATAAGAGGGCATTTTAAAACCACCCTCTTAGGTTCTATTAGGGCAGTTTAAAACTTCCCTCTATACCCTAAGATGGTGGTTATAAACCACCCTCATAGTGATAAACGAAGGCGATTTTAATCACCTTAAAAGATCCTAAGAGGGTAGTTTTTTGAGGTGATTTTTAACCGTCGTCGTATAAAGCAGACTTTTTACGATACCCTCATAGACAGTGACTGAATAACCTCCCTTAAAGATCCTTTTTGGTGTAGTGAATCCAAGGGTCTAAGCCTAGTCCTATCCTTAAACCATCCCCTATTTTCCAAGTAAGTCAATCACCTACAAAGGCTTGAATCATTGCCTTCCAACAGATTGAAATATTATGAATTTGCTTCCTTATGGCCCTTATCCACTCAATTGTGAGTGGCTCTAAATACTTTTCATGTATGATATTATTCCCTAAGCCTCCCTTGGATATTATATTTCAAACACACTTTTTTGCTAGAGCCTTACTAAATAGAAAGATGTTCTTAAGTCCCCATCCTCCATTTTCCTTAGGCTTGGCTAAGGATTATCATTTAACCAAGGGAATACCTTCCCTTTCCCTTTTCTCTTTCCATAAAAGCCTAAAGCTTAACTATCTAATTTTATCCAAAACTCCTTTTGGTATATGATCCAAAGGTTACCAATATATTGGTATTACCTACAACACAGACTTGACCAAAGTTAATCTCCCCCCCAAAGAGAACCATTTGTTGCATTATATATTAATTCTTCCTTCCACTTTCTTTATCAACCAATTCCAGTATTATTTAGTGTAGTCATTTGGTTTCAAAAACAACCTCAGATATTTAAACCCCTCTTAAAGATTAAATTTGTTAAATAAAAAAGTTGATCTATTAATATGGTCTAATCCTATTCCACACAATTAAAAGAAATGCTTGGCTTTTGTGCATTAATATGTATACATATTGCCAAAAAAAAAATATCTAAAGATTTTTTTAACTTCTGTGCAACTCTTACTATTCCATATTTGAAAAGGATAACATCATCTATAAAAGTTATATGGGTGACTTCAATTGTTATACCTATTCTAATTTCCTTTATTTCTCCTTCTCCTTTGGCTTCTAAAATGCACCTACTTAATTAATTAGCTAAAAAAAAAAATAACAATGGTAGGAAGCGGTAACCTTGTATTATCCCTCGAGAAGCTTTGAAGAACTGAGAGGTTGACCCATTAACCAAAATTGCAAAATAAATAGAACAAATAACCCATAATCTGATTCACCATCTACACATAGAACCCAATATGAGTAAGTATGGCTCTTAAATATAGCAATTTACTATATTGTTGAAATATATTACATTATTTGGTACATGCTAATGTACCACCTTGGGTACATTATTAGCTTAAGTGAGTGTCTTAGATTAGAGTGTGAGTATTTACTTTATGCAATGTAATAAATGCACAAGTGTGCAAAGTATTTTGGTATTGTAAATGTGCACATGAGCCCATAGAATATAAATATGAATAGTCTTTAGAAGAGTGAAGGCCAAAGGGTGCACCATATGAAGAGTCACATTCCATTATAAATGTATCTATGTGTGTGTATGTAGAGAAACATACATATTGTGTATGAGAGTGTTTGTAAGTATGGGTACTTAATATCTTTATTCAATGGAGATACAATTTTCATGAGTATTTATTCATGGAAATTATATGAGTTATTATTGAAGTTATTTATGAGTTTTATACATTTAGAATATTTCCATTATCTTACGTTTCATATTGTAACTTTATTTATTAGCTTCAAAAGCTAACAGTGGTATCAGAACCACAACAAGGTTTCGAATTGCACAAGTTTTAAATTTGCAAAGGATATTTTTATTGGTTAAGGAGAAACTAGTGAAGTTAAAAAGAAATTACCTCTGGAAAATAAAACTAGAGAAGTTTGAATATTTACCTATTCCAAGAGCAAATTCAAAATAGACAAAAATTATAGGTCTTGAATATAGACCTTGAAATTTTTGAGATTAAGAGACCCAAGAAGGTCTTATTGAAGATTAAATAAAAATCTAAATTGCTATTTGGCTAGAGTCTATCCACAGGTTTGAAGGAGAACTTGTGAAGACTAAGACTCAGCATAGATTTCTTTTCACTAGTTTTAGAATAACTAGTGAAGTTTATTCATTTTAGAATTCTGAAAATTTGGATAGATTAAAGAAAATTCTAAATTGCTATTTGGCTAGAGTCTTTCCACAGGTTTGAAGGAGAACTCGTGAATACTAAGACTCATCATAGATTTCTTTTCACTAGTTTTGAGAATAACTAGTGAAATTTATTCATTTTAGAATTCTGGAAATTTGTATGTATTTGGTTGTTGTTATCTAATTTTTTGTTGCAAAAAATTAGTTTTCAAAAGTTGAGAAGGTCCCTACAATAGATAGAGAAGAATTTCATCTTTAGTTTTTGGAAAGTCTATGTGATTTCCTCACGCAAGGATTATTTTTTGAGTTGCAGCAAAAGAGTAGACATTGTAGATTAGGAATGTCCAAGAAAGAGGTCTCATTGAAGATTGAATAGACCCACGTAGGAGGTACTCATAGAATATTTTGAAAGGAATGATAATCAAATCATTCCAAGCCATAAGGATCTCAAGTGTTAACAAAACACCACATTCAACCAAAAATAAGAATCTGAAAGAAAATTGATAACATAAGCTTACAAATGGATATGCAAACAAGAGAACAACAATATCATATATTATATCTAAAAATGGAACACATAGTACAATGAAGGTGCCTTGATTATATATGCAAGGATGATCAACCATAGCCGTAGGATCAAGCTAAGGATAAATATCCACTGTACAAAAGGAAATAAGTGATATGGTCCATAGATATGTAACCTCTATGGGAGAAAAAATATCAAACCTCCAAATTTCACACCTAGGAATAGTCAAACCTAAAAATATCCCCATAATATCTAAGAAATAAATATGTAACATATCATAATATCTAAATAAGATAAATAAAATATCCACACATAAGTGGGTGGGGAAAATACATGGAATAACTAAATAAAAAATAAATAAATTACCTAGGTGAACATGAGATAAGGTAAACAACCTACTCTAACACCCCCCTCAAGTGAAGCTAGGTGCCAAAAAATAAAGTGGCATATCCACAATATGAGTCCCGACAACAAGGCCTGATTAGGTACTCATGTACAATGTGTATCTAGAAGGTGGAAAACCATGTGGAAAAAAAACCATCCAGCTAGAAAGAGAGAAGAAAAAGTAGGAATGGAGCCAAGGAGTGCTCCCAACACCCCCCTAGGATGACAAGCTCCATGAAGAAGTCCTATGAAGAAGTGGATGCCTCTGTGATGAACAATGTGTCTCCCACAAGGAATAAAGTAGCCATGAAGCATCCACCAAATGTCTTCCCACTCCAAGTGAGTGTGATAATATGGGAATAAAATGTAGAATGATGAAGTAGAATCCTTTAAACTGAGCTAAAGTGAAGAATATGTCACCAATAAATTATGAAATGAATATCTAAGAATTTAGAAGCCCAAACCAACACCAAAATAGGGTAGAATATAGTCCCAATCAACATCCAAAAGATCAATATGCACAAAAACATGAGTGTGCAAAAGTGAAAGAGATGTTGGAAGAGCATCCATCAAGGAAGAATCACCAATTTCCTGTTGCATAAGTGATGATGAGCCCATGGAAGCATCAAGAGAAAGAAGTGGAGGCTTAAAAGCCTCAAAATAATCAACATGGTCTTCATGATATCCAAGTGAGAGTCCAACTAAAGACAAAATATTTGTATCCAACTCCTGTAAGAGTACATCATCCAATATGAAAGAAATAGAAGGAAAGGGTGGACAAGGTGGCTCACTTAAAGAAGGGCACACCAAAAAAGTGTCCACAAAGGAAGAAGTACATGGAGAAGATACAATGTATATATCATCATCAAATAAATGAGTGTGCTCCTCATACATGTCAAGAAAATCACATGTGTGACTCTCAATGAAGAGAGAGGCAACACCATCCAAGAAGTCATCTGTATGTAAGGATGTAACATGCCATGAAATATCTGTTGTATATGTTGCAACATCAACATGATCATCCACATAAGATAAGTGTGGAGATATATCCTATATAATATCTGAAGTAGGTACTATAGCATCAACCTCATTATCCAAAACATCATGAGATAGTGACTTCAAAAATAACGGTGCAATATCACAAATGATGTCCTCCATGCAAGCAATTGTAAGAGAAGGTGCCTTGGGAAAAAAATTTATTTTTAACATATGATAAGCAAGGTGAGGTGTGTTCTTGTGAACTCCAATAAAATTTTGAAGCTCTCCACAAACTGAATAATAAAGCATGCTAGAGATCCTTAAATTGTTCATGAACCATGTTCTATACTCCTTATCCTTCACCATTGGTTTGGGTTTTGGAGTTATGAAAAAAGGATACAAACTTTCACTTTGACATAATGAACAAAGTACCTTAAACCATGCTTCAAAAGTTTCAGCATTTACCTCTTATACCATGAAAGGAATGATAATCAGATCATTCCAAGCTATAAGGATATCAAGTGTTAACAAAACACCACATTCAACCAAAACAAGAATCTGAAAGCAAATTGATAGCATAAGCTTACAAATGGATATACAAAACAATGAGCAATAATATCATATATTATACATGAATAATGAACTTCCTCTCCTCAATGAGTACAATGAAGGTGCCTTAATTATATAGGCAAGGATGATCAACCATAGCGGTAGGATCAAGCTAAGGACAAATATCCACCGTACAAAAGGAATAAGTGATATGGTCCATAGATATGTAACCTCTATGGGGAGAAATAATATCAACCCTCCAAATATACCTAAATATATCCCCATAACTCCTAGGAATAGTCAAACCTAAAAATATCCCCATAATATCTAAGAAATAAATATGTAACATCTCATAATATATAAATAAGATAAATGAAATATCCACACATAAGTGGGTGGGGAAAATACATGGAATAACTAAATAAAAGGAAAATAAATTACCTAGGTGAACATGATCTAAGGTAAACAACCTACTCTAACATCCCCCTCAAGTGAAGCTAGGTACCAAAAACTTGTTCATGAACCATGTTTTATACTCCTTATCCTTCATCATTGGTTTGGGTTTTGGAGTTATGAACAAAGGATCCAAACATTCACTTTGACATAATGAACAAATTACCTTAAACCATGCTTCAAAAGTTTCAGCATTTTCCTCTATGCTAAGTTAAAAAAAAAAAGAAGTTTCCAAGATGTCTTCAAAAGTAGAAGAGACCCCCCAAAATCAAATGCCATTATAATGTGAAAGGCCTAGTGTGATGTCACAAGGTGGTGCAAAATACCACAAAATTACATCAATGCACAAATGAAGCCTCTGAAATCTGAAAAGTCTCCAAAGGAATTACCAAAAGAATCCCCTCCTTCAAACTAAGTGCCTCAATAAGGAGGATTGGCACAAGAGGATGCACCACAACAAAGCAAGGGAAGTCAAAGACAAAAGACTCCTCAAGCACAACAATGTGTAGGCTCCACCAATACTGAACACCAAATAATCTGATCACAAAGTTCCAAACTAAGTGGAAAACAACAAATGAAGGAATATGGGACTTTATAACAATAGTCCATATATCGGTTCAAGTGCAAAACCCTTTTTCACAATGTAATATTGAGAGTGCAGTCATAAAATCATTATAAATGTCTAAATACAGATCCAAAAAATCTAAAATTTTAGAAAAATATCAGACAAATGATTTTACAGGCCTGGTAAAAATTTTGCTGAGCAACTCCCAATATTTCTCCTAAAATGACGAGTTTAATAAAAATAGTAAAATTGCTGTAACAGTTAGAATACAGCTCCAAATTCTCTAAAATTTTATGGGAAGGTCTATCATATGATTTTACACGTTCTGTAAAAACATCTGCAACAAATTCTAATCTTGGATGAAGATATATGCAAATTACTAAAAAACTGTAGGTTTTCGTAAAATCATGATATCTTGAAGACTACGTATCCAAATGAGTTGAAATTTTGGGCACAACTCACATGAATGCATCTACAGACCTCCAAAATATTTAATGGAAAAATTACATTTATATCAGGAGATACATGCAAAATATAAAAATGGGCTAGGTTGGTGACCCTACCAAAAAAGGGAAATGCTCAAGAAAAAAATGCTTAGGACAGATCCAAGGGAATGAGACTATTACAGTATGGGTAGAAGAGATTTTAGGAGGCTGGTGATGATATTACAATGGAAGGAGTGACACAAATTGGCAAAAAAACTCCACCAAGGATCCGATCACAAAAACCGAAGCTTCCACACCATTCTTCGAACCTACAAGAGAAACAACTACACAACACTCACAAATGGATGACTGCAACACCTATTGATCTGATGCCATGAAAGGAATGATAATCAAATCATTCCAAGCTGCAAGGATCTCAAGTGTTAATAGAACACCACATTCAACCAAAAACAAGAATTTGAAAGCAAATTGATAGCATAAGCTTACAAATGGATATGCAAAACAATGAGCAACAATATCATATATCATACATGAATAATGAACTTCCTCTCCTAAATGAGTACAATGAAGGTGCCTTGCTTATATAGGAAAGGATGATCAACCGTAGTGGTAGGATCAAGCTAAGGACAAATATCCACCGTACAAAATGAATAAGTGATATGGTCCATAGATTTGTAATCGCTATGGAGAGAAAGAATATCAACCCTCCAAATATACCTAAAGATATCCCCATAACTCCTAGGAATAGTCAAACCTAAAAATATCCCCATAATATGTAAGAAATAAATATGTAATCTCATAATATCTAAATAAGATAAATGAAATATCCACACATAAGTGGGTGGGGAAAATACATGGAATAACTAAATAAAAGGAAAGTAAATTACCTAGGTGAACATGAGCTAAGGTAAACAACCTAATCTAACATATTTAAGATTAAGGAGATCCACGTAGGAGATCCCCATAGAAGACTGAAGATCGAGGAGACTCATGCAAGAGGTCCCCATAGGAGATTGAAGATTAATAAGAGAGGACTAAGAAAAGGTCCTATTGAAAATTTGAGGAGTAGAAAATTTTAGAGATCCAAGAAAGAGATATCATTGCATAATTTCCATAGTTGGAAATATAGAGAGACCAAGAAAAGGTCTCATTGAAGTTTTGAGAAGAATAATTGAGAATATGCTGAATTAGAAGACTTAAAGAAAAGAGGTCTAGAGAATTTGAAGAAGGATAAAAAGTCTAGAGAAAGCATCATTGCAAAATTGAAGAAGTGGCCATTAGATAATATTTGAAGATAGATAGAGGAAGAAGATTGCAAGTAAGGAGAAGAATCTGATAAGAAATATTTGGAACATTTGTCGTCATCCGACAACAAGCCCAAAAAGAAGAAGTTTTTGGCATGAAGGTTGCCAAATTTTGGAGAAGGTTTTTGAAGACCTCAAGACATTCAGATTCTTGAGGAAGAAGACATTGGAAGATATCATAATTGAAGTTAGAATTCGACAAGAAAATTGAAGGATAAAGAAATATTGAAGAGACCATAATTTTGAGAAAGTTAGGACAACCACTTTCCTACCCTAAGGACACATGTGCATTTTGCATGATAGACACTTGTGCACATGCACACCTAACTAATGACACTTGTTCTTCCTATTCTAAAGGACTCATGTACATGTGGACAACATGCACATTTACATCATTGCACATACTTGTGCATTTATTCCTTTGCATAAAGTAAATACTTAAATCCTAATATAAACATGTACCCATGATGGTACATTAGAAAGTACCAAATAATGTAATATATTCCAATATAATTGAATTCATAGAAAAGTAAATGGATGCAAATACCCTTCTCCAATCA
Organism: Wollemia nobilis; assembly: GCA_028583015.1. Lineage (NCBI taxonomy): Eukaryota > Viridiplantae > Streptophyta > Pinopsida > Araucariales > Araucariaceae > Wollemia > Wollemia nobilis. Next base: position 5,890,622 of record JAQPPZ010016710.1, on the reverse strand, counting down.
TCATCTACCATGTTTTCCACAAATTTTGCTCTATAGGACAAGAAACCTTGACCTAGAGGTCTATATGGAACAATTCTAATACCTAGCTCCTTATGAATAAGATATAAAGAGTTGGTCATTTATTCAAAAGATGAAACAAATGGTTTCACAGAAAAGAAATTCTAGCTTTGAAATTTACATACCTAGAAGTGGGAATCATTTCATTATCTACATATCTTGTCTATAAGGGCCACTCGATTTGAACTGATATAATAGGATGAATGACATGCGCTATTCAAATAGTTGATGGGGAAGCCTCGAAAATCCCAATGTATTTTATTTTCCCCTCTTGGACCAATTTCTTCATTTCTACAATCTATAGAATAACATACATTAGTTAAGAAGTAAGCACATAATATTAGTGATAACATGGTTTTTGTAATCTAAAGGGGCTTTTTAAGTGCATACCGTGACTTATATGGGGACTTTAGTATCGATTCAATGATAATAATAAAGATTTATGTAGTCCACTTTGAGCCTTTTAAGGCTTCCTTCGTAGTAGGCATGAACATAAGTATGATCTCCTCTAACCTTTGCCTTCCCACTTACAAAAGTGATTTCAAACTTGGTAGCTAATTGAACTAGGTCTCTAATTCCTATAGGTTGCATTGAGCATGTCCCTCCCACGGGTTTCTCAGGGCTCACCTCTCCCCTACCTCGTGCCCCTACGCGGGGTGCCGCTTCCCTCGTTCCTCGAAAGCCCTTGTCATTTCCTCTCAGGTTGTGCAATGGTGCATGGTCCTGCTTCAACATTCCTGCTCCTCAAAACCCCCTTTGTGCCCATCTATCATCCCTCGCTCTTTTTCCCTCCTCGTGCAAGAACCCATAATGTTTTTCAAGGATGATTTTTTAGGGTGGTTTTAAATCACCATCTTAAGCTCTATTAGGGTGGTTTTTTATCGTCATAAAAAATGGTCATTTTTAGGTGCAATTATTATTTTTTTTTGTGAGGGTGTTTTAAAACTGCCCTCTTAGGTCTATTAGGGCAGTTTTTTACCATTGTAAAATACCACCATCTTCTAGGATTTGTTAAAATATTTTTTGGCAGTATTCTAGTTTCATCTAGAATACTTTCATAAGGTCACAATCCCTTATGAAAGTATTCTAGATGAAACTAGAATTTTCTCTTTAGAGGCAATTGCTATGACCAAGTTGTTATGTTACTTAAAAAAATAGGAAGCATGAAAAATAATAGATGCCCTAGGGTAGCTAGGTACGAAGAGCTGCATAGAAAGAATAACACATGGATGAAACAAATTTAGAATTGGATGAAATGTTGGGAAATCAACATAAATAAATACCCAATTTTAACAAAGACATAAAAATTTATGTGAATGAACAGTTTAGAAGTGGAATGTGGAAACATGCAAGAAAGAAATGACAATACTATATTGCAAAGTTTAACCCAATGTATGACCACAAGGAAAAATCGTATATAGGTGATAAAATCAAGTGGAGGGAAGAAATACTCATTTCTCAGATAAGGACTAGCTCTCATAGGCTTAGATGTGAAACAAGGAGATGGACAACATCCAAGGAACAATGGGAAGAAAGGATATGTACTCTATGTAGCACAGGGGCAATAGAGATAGAGGAACATTTCATCTATGAATACCCTAGTTTTTAGACATCCATGGCAAATAAAAAGAAACGCTTGGAAAAGGGTCTATGGCAAAATTATTTAAAGACATTAAAATAAAAAAATTTGGAGAGTTACTAACCCAAATCAACAGGATAAGGAACTGTTAGTCTTACAATGACACTGAGAGGGGGGGGGTGAATCAGTGTAGCTCTTTAAACTTAATTTTACAGTTCTTAATGTTGCAACAATTAAAACTTATTACTAGATACAACAAGTATAACAAAAGAGCATCACACAACACAAGATTTAACGAGGTTCACCAATGTGGCTACTCCTCAAAAATTGACTTCTTGGACTACCATCCAAATCCAGTGTTTGCAAAGCACCAACTTTACAATCAATTTACCAGCACACTCTAGAAGGAGCACCAACTTTGCTCTTTCTCTTTGCATCGGACCGTAAAAATACATGTCGTGATATCACGACACTTTTTCTGCTTGCTCTTTGTCTTAGCTTTGGCTCACGAAAATACATGTCGCGATATCGTGACACTTTCACCTTCGTACGCTTTCTCTATTATTTTGTCACAATATCATGACATTTATGCCTCCGTAGACTTCGTCTTTTCTTTTGTCGTGATATCATGACACTTTTGCTTCCATAGACTTTGACTTTGCTTTTATCGTGAAATCGTGACACTTCTGCCTTCGAAGTCTTCTTCTCTATTTTTGTCGCAAAATCATGACACTTTTGCTTCTGTACTTTACTTCTTTGCTTTTGTCATGAAATCATGACACTTCTACCTTCGAAGTCTTCTTCTTTGCTTTTGTCGTGAAATCGCGACACTTCTGCTTTCGTACTTTACTTCTTTGCTTTTGTCGCAAAATCGTGACACTTCTGCCTTCGAAGTCTTCTTCTCTGCTTTTGTCATGAAATCGTGACACTTCTGCTTTCGTACTTTACTTCTTTGCTTTTGTCACAAAATTGTGACACTTCTACTTTTGTACTTTACTTCTTTGCTTTTGTCGTGAAATCATGACACTTCTACCTTCAAAGTCTTCTTCTCTACTTTTGTCACAAAATCATGACACTTCTACTTTCGTACTTTACTTCTTTGCTTTTGTCATGAAATCGTGACACTTTTGCTTTCGAAGTCTTGCTTTTTACTTTTGTCATGAAATCACGATAGTTTTGCTTCCGTACGCTTCCTCTCTTTCTTTTATCGTGAAAATGTGACATGTCGTGAAATTGCGACACTTTTCCAACTTACTTTCTCTCTCCTATTTTAGTCACGAAAATGCCACATGTCATGAAATCATGACACTTTTTCAACTTACTTTCTCTCTCCTATTTTAGTCACAAAAATGCGACATGTCGCGAAATCGCAACACTTTTCTTACTTGTTCTCTTTCTTTGAACTTGTCGCGAAATTGCGACACTTTTTCCTGTTTTCTCTTTCTCTTTCAACATGTCACAAAATCGTGACAATTTTTCCACTTGCCATTTTCTCTTCCAACATGTCGCGAAATCGTGATAGTTTTTTCTGCTTTTTCTCTCTCTTCCAAAATGTCATGAAATCATGACAGTTTTTCTTGATTTTTCTCTCTTCCAACATGTCGCGAAATCGCAATAGTTTTTCCTGCTTTTTCTCTCTTCCAACATGTCATGAAATCATGACAATTTTTCCTATTTTTTCTCTCTTTTCCAACATGCCGTGAAATCACGATAGTTTTTCTTGCTTGCTGTATATATCGCGATATCGCGACACTTTTATTACTTGTCTTTTTCTTTGATCTTTTGCATATGGGCCACTTCGGTCTTCTTGGAAAATCACTGTACATACTCTGAATAACCTTTGAACTCCTGTCTTCTACATCTGAATAGTTTTTGAACTTTCTGTCCACTGCATCAATAGATCTATCTGACTATGTTGACAACAATGAAAATACTGTTGCTACACCTTTCTCAATAGGAACAACCTTCTCAAGGATATTAATGGCTATATTATTTGAGTAATTATGATTCCATGTTTGGGGTCCTATAGACCATGTTTGGGTCTCATGGACGTAATTAAAATCTTTCATTTCATTTCAAATATTGCTAAACATACATGCATAAAGATCTTATAGTACAACTATATGACCATAAAGTGACATGAATGATCCCATCTCAATAATACCAACAAAAAAAGAAAGATAAATTTTAATAAGTTTTATTATGATTTAAAATGCAAGAGGTAGTAGACCGACTGGTTTTCATTGAGTGTTTGATAGCTTGAAGTCGGCAATTCCAATATCAAACCCCTTTGGTGTCACCTCACTTGGAGTAAAAGTTTACCGAGATGGGACAGTGGGTTCTCATCAAGAAGACACAAGTTCAAACTACCAAGTGGATGTGAGTGTGTTAAAAAAAATAAAAGACTTAAGATTTTGGAATTCTAAATAAAAGGTTAGTGAAGACTTTGGAACTCTAAGGTCCACGGTTCAAATCGTAAAGGTTCCAACTTTAGAAATTCAAATAAATTTGATTGAGTTTAATTGTTAAGACTTTGGAACCCCAAATAAAAGGTCTAAGGTTAAGAACAGTGTGAACATTAAAAACTATTTTTTTTAATTTTTATAACTTAAGTGGTTTAAAAGGGACATTGGTATGTCTTTGGATTCTCATCAGGAAAATACAAGTTCAAACCATGTGGTGGATGTGTGAGTATGTTCAAAATAATTAAATAAAAAAAATACTTAACATTTTGTAATTCTAAATAAAAGGTTCAATGAAGACTTTGAGTCTCCTTCCAAGGTTCAAATCCTAAAGGTTCAAACTTTAGAACTTCAAATAAAAGATCTAAGTTTGAATCCTAGAACCTTGTGGATGTTATACTTTTCAAATTTTCTACAATTCAAGTGGCTTATAAGTTAAAATTTTGAAACTTTAAGTAAGGGGCATAACAACTAATCCTTTAAAACTCCAAATAGGAAGTTTAATATTGGGTCTATCTTTTAAGTCTTTGGAACTTCAAATAGAAGGTCTAAAATTCGAGTTAATAGGAGGTTTAAGATTCATATTAAACAAGGATAGGGTAACACAATGCTTTGGTAATTGAAGTTTGGTTGGATAAATATATTGTCCTATAACCTATGACCTCATGCATGTTAAACTTTAAATTTAGTTTTTTTTTTTTGGTTGAATTAAGTTATAAGATTCATATTAAACAAAGATAGGGTAACACAATGCTTTGGTAGTTGAAGTTTTGTTGGATAAATATATTGTCCTATAACCTATGACCTCATGCATGTTAAAATTTAAATTTAGTTTTTTTTTGCGTTGAATTAAGTTATATCTGCAACATGCATGTGAGGGGAAGAGTTTTGAACATGGGACCTCTCTTCTTGAGAGTTTTATACAACCCACTTCCTCTCCAACTCCTCCACATGAATGAATAACTTTAAATTTAGTTTATTATTTACATTAAAAATTAAAAATAAATGAAATTAATTTTTATACACCATATCCTTTCTTGTATTAAAGCTCTTAATTCCAATTTTGGTCCTACCGTAATTAGGATCATTTCATTTCATTGATATAATGCATAGAACTCCAAGGTCTGCAGTTTGAATCCTAAAGGTCTATAGGGTCTAATGAAGACCTTGAAACTTGAAGGCCCATAATTGGAATCCTAAAGGTTAAGACTTTATAACTTCAAATAAAAGGTTCTGAATCTTAGAACCTCATGGACATTAAACACCGTTTTTAAAATTTTCTACCATTCGAGTGGTTTAGTTAATACTTTGAAACTTATCAATGTTAGGACATCATAATGGTAAAGGTATTGGGCTCTCTTAATGAATACAATCCTCCATTGTGAACTTTTTTAACATCTCTTTCACATATTTAACTTGAGAAATAAATATACCCTTCTTATTTTGATTAACTTGCAACCCAAGGAAATACGAAAGTTCACCAATCATTGACATTTCAAATTCTTTTTGCATCTTATTTGCTAAATCTTTACATGACTCATCTTTGTTGCTGCCAAATATGATATCATCTATGTATACAACAAGAACAATAAGATGCCCATTTTCTGTTTTGACATACAAATTACTATCCACCATACCTTTCTTAAACCTTTATTGAGTGAGATAGTTGTCTAGCCTTGCATACCATGCTCGGGATGCCTGTTTTAAACTATATAATGCTTTCTTCAACTTGCAGACCAAGTTGGGATCATCACCAAGTTGGAAACCATATGGTTGCTCAATATAGACCTCTTCTTCAAGTTTCCCATTCAAAAATGTTGATTTCACATCCATTTGATAAACTTTGAAATTCTTGTAGATTGCTAAAGCCAGAAACATTCTAATTGCCTCTAGTATAGCTACTGGTGCAAAAGTTTCCTCAAAGTCAATGCCTTCAACTTGTGCATAACCCTTACATACCAATCTTGCTTTATTTCTGACTACCTGTCCGTCTTCATTCAATTTGTTTCAAAAAATCCATTTAGTCTCGATTATATTTTTATTTGCAGGTCTAGGTACTAACTCCCAAGTTTCATTTTTCTCGATCTGATCTAATTCTTCATTTATTGCCTTCATCCAAATTTCATCTTTGCTTGCGTCAGCAACATTTTTGGGCTCAATGTTGGATAATAGAGAGTAGTTACTTACTACTCTTCTTCTTGTCTGAACACCAACTTTGGGGTCTCCAATTATTTGCTCTCTAGGATGATTTTTCTACCAGTTCCCTGTTTTGAATTTCTTATTTTCTTCCACTTCTAAATCACAACTTAAATCATCTGAGTCAATTTTCTGTATCTTTTCTATTTCGTTTTCCTCATCTCCTTCAATAACCTCTTCATAAATTGGGTAGTTCGTTTCATAGCTAATTACTCGTTCTCTACCTTCATCAAATTTAACATCGACACTGTCCACAATTTTATTTAGCCTCTTTTTGTAGCATTTGTAAGCTTTGCTTTTTGATGAATAACCAACAAAAATACCTTCATCTGCTCTATCTTCAAACTTACCAAGATTATCTTTAGTTCTTTTGATGTAGCACTTGCTGCCAAAAACTTTGAGGTATTTTGTTGTTGCCCTTTTACCGAACCACAACTCATAAGGAGTTTTGCTTTCATGTGTTCTCAGCATGTACCTATTTTGGATATACACCATAGTATGGACTGCTTCTTTCCAAAATCTATCTGCTACTCTGCTTTTCATCAACATAGTTTGTGCCATTTCTTGCACTGTCTTGTTATTTCTTTCTACCACTCCATTCTGCTGAGATGTCCTGGCTGCTAAAAACTGCCTTCTAATATCGTATTTTTCATAGTACTCTGAAATGAATTCTCCTCCTCTATCTGATATTAAACATTTGATCCTCTTTCTTGTTTCATTCTCAACATGGTTTTTGAAAGTCTTGAACCTATCAAAAGCTTCTGATTTATGTTTCAAGAAAAATATCCATGTCATTCTGGAATAGTCATCAATGCACAACATAAAATATTTGTCACCATTTATGCTTTGTGTTCTCATGGGTCCACATAAATCAGTGTGTATTAGTTCCAAAGGTTTGCTTGTGTAGTACTCTTTTGTTTTGAATGTGACTCTAGTTTGCTTCCCCTTTTGGCATGAAGCACAAATGTTGTTTGTAGGTTTGTTGATGGTGGGAATATCTCTCACTACCCTTTTTGAGGTGATTTTTACTAGATTATCAAAACTGATATGACCGAGTCTCTTGTGCCACAACCAATTTTCTTCTTCCTGTCCAATAAAACAAGCTCCTTCTGAAGTCTCTGAGAGCGTGTACAGGTTGCCAAATTTTCTTGATCCAGTTGCTATCAATTTTCAACTGTTTATTTTTTTGACTTCACGACCCTGCTTCATAAAAACTACTTCATGACCTTTATCACAAATCTGAATTATGCTCAAAAAGTTATGTTTCAAACCATCCACAAACAAGACTTCTTATGACTTAATTTTTTCATCACTAATTTTAACTGAACCTTTGCCAACTATCTTAGCTCCATCATTATTTCCAAACTATATTGAACCACCTTCATATTTTTGTAACTTCTCAAATTTTTGTTTGTCACCTGTCATATGATTGGAGCATCCACTATCAAGTATCCATGGTACATATTTATTCTGTGCTTTAAATGTTGTTTGTATGATTAAAGATTCTTTTTCTTCCTTAAGTCGCTCTTTTTCTTTCCACTCTGTTTTGATAGTAGTTTTGGGCTCTTGTTTTGCCTTTCCCTTATCAATAGCTTGTGCATATTTTTTAAGAAGTTTTCTATTTTGTCTCATCCTATTTGGTTGAAATTTTTTTCCCTGAAACTGATTTGATGCAAATGTACTTCTACGCTTTCTTGCAATGTGCCCAAAATTATGATAGTTATAACATTCTACTGTATAATTCATCAGAGGAGAAAAAGCATTTCTACTGGTGAAATTCCTTGGTCTTACATTATATTTGTAGTTTGAGATTTTATGTCCATAGCCATTGCATTTAAAACAAAAACCAGAAAAGGGATAATTGAACCTAGGTGATGGTCTTTGCCATGTTGCCGTAGAAGCCATAGGTCTTATTCTTCTTTGATGTGTGACATTGGTGAATCCATCATTGTCAATTCTCTTTTCATGCCTGGCATTCTTGCTTTCTTTTGCATGAGACATTTTTTCTTGATCAAACAGTTTCTTATCTTCATTCTTTATGGATTCTACATTTCTGGCCTTTGATCCATTTGATGATTCTCCTTCGACGAAACCCAGACCAAATTTGATGCCTACAGGCCTTTGGCCATTTATGATCTTATCCAGCTTCATAGAACTTTCTTCACGTTTGTGATAACAACTAATTTTCTTATTCATCTCTTCTAGCTGCATTCTTAAACCAATAATATCTTCTTCTAGTTTGCTGCAATAATCTATTTTCATGGTTATTTGCACTTCAAGATCTTCGAAGATTTTCTTGGATTCTTCCATCTGTACTTTCAATATGGTTATGATTTCATTTGCATCCTCAAGATTTTTTGAAATTTTCTTATTCTTTTTCCTCTCTATTTTCCACTCTTCAAGTACAGAGATCAACTTACCTTCTAGATCTACTTCAGCCTTAGGGTTTTCACCACATACTTCAGAGTTCACTCCTTTTTCTGATTTTACTTCTTCAAATGCCATGAAAAGAGCTTCACCTGTTTCCTCTTTAGAATCCTCATCGGAGCTGTCTTCTGATGAAATGGCATTCCTAGAGATGAAACTTTTCTTCTTGAAGTTGCCTTTTCTGAAATTCATTTTCTTCTTCTAGTCACTTCTTTCTTGGTGCGATCCTTCATCATTTTTGTTCTTCTCTTTAAGTGGACATTTAGTCACAAAATGCCCAACACCTCCACAGTTGAAACATTTAAGCGGTAGCTTTCCTCTGTATTTTCATTTTCCCCTTTTTAGTTTTCTAACAAAGTTTACTTCCATTTCATCTGATGTCTCTTCTTCCTCAAACTCTTGTTTTGCATTTTTATCTTTAAGGGCTTTAAAAGCCGCTTCTCTATCTGTGGATTTAGATCTTCCTATCCTCATCTCATATGTAGTCAAAGAACCATACATCTCATCTATACTAAAATAATTTAGATTTTTAGCTTCTTCTATCGCTGAGACTTTAGAATCAAAACTTTGAGGAAGAGATCTTAATACCTTTTTCACGATGGCAGAGTCTTCAATATCCTCACCGAGTCCTCTGATCGCATTAATGATTCCATTAACTCTCAGCATATATGCCTCAATGTTTTCATCTTCATTCATCTTTAATGCTTCGAACTGAGCTCGATGTGTCTATAACTTGGCCTCCTTGATATTATCATCTCTTTCATGAATACTCCTCAGTTTGTCCCATATCTCTTTTGCCATTGTACAACTCATGATCTTTACTAGTTCACTATCTGCTAATCCGCACATGAGAGCATTCTTTGCTTTTGAGTTATTTTCAAACAATTTCTTTTCATCAGCCTCTTTTGGAGGAGTGATGGGTATTGTGTATCCACTAACTACTGAATCCCAGATGTCATATCCCAAAGCACAGAGATATGTTTACATCTTGATTCTCTAGAACATGTAATTAGATCCATCAAACAATGGTGCTTTGTTTGATGAGAAGCCTTCACCACCTGCCATTGTGTTACTTCTAAGATCACCCTAGCTGGTTAAGCTTGTACAAAAACTTAGCTCTGATACCAATTGTTAGTCTTATAATGACACTGAGAGAGGGGGTGAATCAGTGTAGCTCTTTAAACTTAACTTTACAGTTCTTAATACTGCAACAATTAAAACTTATTACTAGATACAACAAGTATAACAAAAGAGCATCACACAACATAAGATTTAACGAGGTTCACCAATGTGGCTACTTAAAAATTGATTGCTTGGACTACCATTCAAATCCAACCTTTGTAAAGCACCAACTTTACAATCAATTTACCAGCACACTCTAGAAGGAGCACCAACCCATGATTTATCTGTACCAACAAAAAGGAGCACCAACCCCTGATTTACCAGCACCAATTGGAAAGAGCACCAACCCCTGATTTACCAGCACCAACTAGAAGGAGCACCAACCCCTAATGCCAAGCACCAACCTGGAATTCAATTTGAATCTATAGGTTTAATAGTAAGATACCTTTGCTTTTGCAAGACCCTGATTGGTCTTCTTCACCTTTGTGTTCTCTATGCACTCTGCTCTCTTTGTGCCATCACTTCGTACACTCTGCTTCATTACAATCAAACTTCATGATCATCTTATTCCTTTTGCGCACTCTGCTCTCTTTGCAAATTTTGCACTTAGCATGATTCGACACGACTTGCTCTCTATGCACAACCACCGTATTTCGCACACATCTGACATATGTTTCAATTCTCCAAACAACCCTCTTTTTATAACAGTATTTTTATGATGAAAACCCTAATCTTAGTCGACTATAAAACCTAATCTTAGTCGGATTTCATAACAATTGTAAACCCTAATTTTAGTCGGCTGTCATCGATCTTTGTTGGCTTCTTTTGTTTTTGTTGCCATGAAAATACATGTCGCGAAATCATGACACTTTTTATTTCTCTCTCTTTCTCCTTACTTCGGACCGCAAAAATGCTACATGTCGCGATATCGTGACACTTTTTCTCCTTGCTCTTTCTCTTTGCATCGGACCGTAAAAATACAACATGTAATATCGTGACACTTTTTCTCCTTGCTCTTACACTTTCGCCTCCGTACGCTTTCTCTATTCTTTTGTTGTGATATCACGACATTTTTGCCTCTGTAGACTTCATATTTTCTTTTGTCACGATATCGCGACACTTCTGCTTCCATAGACTTCGACTTTGCTTTTGTCGCAAAATCGCGACACTTCTGCCTTCGAAGTCTTCTTCTTTATTTTTGTCGTGAAATCGTGACACTTTTGCTTTTGTACTTTACTTCTTTGTTTTTGTCATGAAATCATGACACTTCTACCTTCGAAGTCTTCTTCTCTGCTTTTGTCGCGAAATCGTGACACTTTTTCTTTCGTACTTTACTTCTTTTCTTTTGTCGTGAAATCGTGACACTTCTGCCTTCGAAGTCTTCTTCTCTTCTTTTGTCATGAAATCGTGACACTTATGCTTCTGTACTTTACTTCTTTTCTTTTGTCACGTAATTGTGACACTTCTCCCTTCGAAGTCTTCTTCTCTGCTTTTGTCATAAAATCATGACACTTCTGCTTTCGTACTTTACTTCTTTGCTTTTATCATGAAATCGTGACACTTTTGCTTCGAAGTCTTGCTTTCTGCTTTTGTTGCAAAATCGTGACAGTTCTGCTTTCGTACACTTCCTCTCTTTCCCTTGTCGCAAAAATACGACATGTCACGAAATCACGACGCTTTTCCAACTTACTTTCTCTCTCCTATTTTAGTCACGAAAATGTGACATGTCGAGTAATTACTACACTTTTCTTACTTGTTCTCTTTCTTCGAACTTGTTGCAAAATCGTGATACTTTTTCTTGCTTTCTCTTTCTCTTCCAACATGTCACAAAATCACGATAGTTTTTCCACTTGCCTTTTTCTCTTCCAACATGTCACGAAATCGCGACAGTTTTTCATGGTTTTTTTCTCTCTTCCAACATGTCGCAAAATCGTGACATTTTTTCCTATTTTTTCTCTCTCTTCCAACATGTCGCGAAATCGCAACAGTTTTTCCTATTTTTTCTCTCTCTTCCAACATGTCACGAAATCGTAACAGTTTTTCTTACTTTTTCTCTCTTCCAACATGTCGCGAAATCGTGACAGTTTTCTTGCCTGTTGTATATGTCGCGATATTGTGACACTTTTCTTACTTGTCTTTTTCTTTGATCTTTTGCATATGGGCCACTTCGGTCTTCTTGGAAAATCACTGTACATACTTTGAATAACCTTTGAACTCCTATCTTCTGCATTTGAATAGTTTTTGAACTTCCTGTCCACTGCATCAACAGATCTATCTGATTGTGTTGACAACAATGACAATACTGTTGTTGCACCTTGCTCAACAAGAACAACCTTCTCAAGGATATTAATGGCTATATTATTTGAGTAATTATGATTCCATGTTTGGGGTCCTATAGACCATGTTTGGGTCTCGTGGACGTAATTAAAATATTTCATTTCATTTCAAATATTGCTAAACATACATGCATAAAGATCTTATAGTACGACTATATGACCATAAAGTGACATGAATGATCCCATCTCAATAATACCAACAAAAAAAGAAAGATAAATTTTAATAAGTTTTATTATGATTTAAAATGCAAGAGTTAGTAGACCGACTAGTTTTCATTGAGTTTTTGATAGCTTGAAGTCGGCAATTCCAATATCAAACCCCTTTGGTGTCACCTCACTTGGAGTAAAAGTTTACCAAGATGGGACAGTGGGTTCTCATCAAGAAGACACAAGTTCAAACTACCAGGTGGATGTGGGTGTGTTAAAAAAAATAAAAGACTTAAGATTTTGGAATTCTAAATAAAAGGTTAGTGAAGACTTTGGAACTCTAAGGTCCACAGTTCAAATCGTAAAGGTTCCAACTTTAGAACTTCAAATAAATTTGATTGAGTTTAATTGTTAAGACTTTGGAACCCCAAATAGAAGGTCTAAGGTTAAGAACAGTGTGAACATTAAAAACTATATTTTTTAATTTTTATAACTTAAGTGGTTTAAAAGGGACATTGGTATGTCTTTGGGTTCTCATCAGGAAAATACAAGTTCAAACCATGTGGTGGATGTGTGAGTATGTTCAAAATAATTAAATAAAAAAAATACTTAACATTTTGTAATTCTAAATAAAAGGTTCAATGAAGACTTTGAGACTCCTTCCAAGGTTCAAATCCTAAAGGTTCAAACTTTAGAACTTCAAATAAAAGATCTAAGTTTGAATCCTAGAACCTTGTGGATGTTATACTTTTCAAATTTTCTACAATTCTAGTGGCTTATAAGTTAAAATTTTGAAACTTTAAGTAAGGGGCATAACAACTAATCCTTTAAAACTCCAAATAGGAAGTTTAATATTGGGTCTATCTTTTAAGTCTTTGAAACTTCAAATAGAAGGTCTAAAATTCAAGTTAATAGGAGGTTTAAGATTCATATTAAACAAGGATAGGGTAACACAATGCTTTGGTAATTGAAGTTTGGTTGGATAAATATATTATCCTATAACCTATGACCTCATGCATGTTAAACTTTAAATTTAGTTTTTTTTTTGGTTGAATTAAGTTATAAGATTCATATTAAACAAATATAGGGTAACACAATGCTTTGTTAATTGAATTTTTGTTGGATAAATATATTGTCCTATAACCTATGACCTCATGCATGTTAAAATTTAAATTTAGTTTTTTTTTTTGGTTGAATTAAGTTATATCTGCAACATGCATGTGAGGGGAAGATTTTTGAACATGGGACCTCTCTTCTTGAGAGTTTTATACAACCCACTTCCTCTCCAACTCCTCCACATGAACGGATAACTTTAAATTTAGTTTATTATTTACATTAAAAATTAAAAATAAATGAAATTAATTTTTATACACCATATCCTATCTTGTATTAAAGCTCTTAATTCCAATTTTGGTCCTAAAGTAATTAAGATTATTTCATTTCATTGATATAATGCATAGAACTCCAAGGTTTGCAGTTTGAATCCTAAAGGTCTATAGGGTCTAATGAAGACCTTGAAACTTGAAGGCCCATAATTGGAATCCTAAAGGTTAAGACTTTATAACTTCAAATAAAAGGTTCTGAATCTTAGAACCTCATGGACATTAAACACCGTTTTTTAAATTTTCTACCATTCGAGTGGTTTAGTTAATACTTTAAAACTTATCAATGTTAAGACATCATAACGGTAAAGGTATTGGGCTCTCCTAACGAAGACCCAAGTTTAATTCATAAGAATATGGTCGTCCTCAATGTGCCCCTAGTAGCTGTTACTCGTAGAGATTGGTCCCCGATGTGCCCCCAATAATTTTTACTGTAAGTTTTCAAAAAGAAAAAATACTATGTAACATTAAATAAGGGTTGCAACCATTAAGCCTTTGAAGCTCCAAATAAAAAGTTTAATATTGAGCATATCTATTAATTCATGTATTTGAAACCTTAATTAAGAGGTCTAATATTAGAGTTAATAGGAGGTTTAAGATTCAAATTAAAGAGGATAGAGTTGCAGACAATGATTTGGTAGTTATAGTTTGGTTGAATAAATACATTGTCTTCTATAACCTAAGACAATGCTTTGGTAGTTGAAGTTTGGTGAAATAAATGTATTGTCTTCTATAGCCTATGATGTGGTACATGTTAAATTTTACTTTATTTTTCACTTTTAAAATAAATAAAATTAATTTTTTTATGAACACACACCCACCCCTCACACACTCATCCATGCCACGGTTTGAACCTTGGACCTCTCTTTGGTAGTTGTAGTTTGGTTGAATAAATGCACTGTCTTCTATAACCTAAGATAATGTTTTGGTAGTCAAAGTTTGGTGGAATAAATGTATTGCCTTCTATAACCTATGACCCGGTACATGTTAAAATTTACTTTATTTTTCACTTTAAAAATAATTGAAATTAGTTTTTATATACTATACCTTATTTTGCATTAAAGCTTTTTCTTTTGTTATATAGGAGAATTGGTCACAACCACACTATTTTTTAGTAATTGACAAGTGCAGGGTTTAAACCACATGGGTTGCTTCCACCAAACTTATTCCACTTCGTTATTATTGATTTGGTGTGAAAGGGACAACTGATCACTCGAGATTTGTACCATCATTGTCGATATAACATGCACACTCAGAGAATTTAGATCAGACTACTACCTTTGCAAAGATGTTTCCCTCGAGGTTTGAACCTAGGTGTCTTCTTGATAAATGCTTGACCATACAAGCACTTACCAATCCACCTAGCCCTCTGGTGCTTTAAAGCTCTTAATCTCGTTTTGGTCTTATAGACACAATTAAAATAATTTTATTTCATTTTATTAATATAATGCATGATCCTAGGTATAAAGCTATATTTATATTATTAATTAATATAATGTATATTGTTTGAGACTTTGGAACTTTGAGTAAAGGTCTAAGGTTTGAATTCTCTTGTGAGGGTTAGGGTTGTACACTATGCTTTTGAAAATGAGTATGGTTAGATAACCATATATTAGATAAACATCTTCTATGTATTAGATAAACAACGTCTTCTATGAAGGTCATTTTCATATGATTTATAGTCTTTAGTTTTTAGGACATTAAAAACTACTTTATCCTTTTATGCTTTTTAAGATGCTATATATATATATATATATAATGGAGATTGTTGTTGATCCTCGTGTAGAAAAAATATATATTTAGTTGAGATTTATTGCATGACAATATGAGGAGATTGATGGAGATTGTTGTCGATCCTCGTGTACAAAAAATATATATTTAGTTGAGATTTATTGCATGACAATACGAGGAGATTGTTACAATCTCCTCATATTGTCATGCAATAAATATCAACTAAATATATATTTTTTGTACACAAGAGAATTGACAACAATCTCCATCGTATTATCGAGGGAATGATTCAAATTCGAAAGCTACCACTATAACCCCCATCCCACCTCACTAAAATTTTACTCCAATTGAGGACCCTAGAGGAGCTTGGGATTGGAACTGTTGACCTCAAATTGGCAAACACTCAGTGGAAACCAATCAGTCTACTACCTTTGCCCAATATCAATTGATTATAATTTAGAAAGGGTTACCTCAAGGGTTAGATGGATTGGTAAGTACAGGTGTGGTCGGGCACTTACCAAGAAGAGACCTAGGTTCAAACCTTGGGAGGAAGCCAATCCTTTGCAAAGGTAGTAATTTGCTATGAATCCTCTGAGTGTGTGCTAGATTGACGATGATGGTATGAATCCCGAGCGATCAGTGGTCTACATCTCACGATGGGTCAACTAGAAAGGGGTATGCATAATAGTTGGTTTGGTTTGTATGTTAATTTGGTGAATTAATGCACTATAGCCTATACATGCACATCCAAATCCCATATACATATTAAATAGATGTGATGCTACTAATGAAAGATTAATATTGGTTTTAGTTTGACATATTTACAAATTTGTTAACTAGGTAAAGGAACTTTCTAAAACTCATAAGTCATAAGAAGGTGACAAAAGATAAAACTTAGTTTGTTGGAGATAACTAATTATAATGTACAGATAACTTGACTTTTAAGTCACTATTAAAATTTAAAAAAAATAAAAAAAACTTTTCATATCTATTTAATATAAAGTTATATATATATATAATCTCATATTAATACATATTTCATGATTGAAATTTAATTCTATCTATATAGCCTCATTGACACATTTTTAAATTGTAAATAAATAAATTATATAAAACTCCATTTAAATTATTTCCAGTTTTACACAAGGTATTAAATTTCCTAGGAGCTCAACAAAGGTGTTACCATTTCTACATTAAAAAAACGAAAATAATCTATGTGGCGAACGGATATAATTTCAAAATTTAATACCTTAAATAAGCGTATGTCTTTTTCGATAAAGTCGTTAGGCGAAATGCTCAGCTTTGACCAGGGTCTAGCGGAATCTAGTTAATATTAGAAAATTTACAAAAGCGTGGGAAGATGTGTCCACAAATCTTCGGTCGTATGCCCCTATGCACCCGACCTTTTTTCTAACTCATCCTTTCCAACGCTGCTAGCCAGGGAGTTATGTCATTTTTTTGGGTTTTTTTTGGTACAGGAGTTATGGCATTTACCTTTAAATCTCGCTTTGCCATTTACTTTTTCCCGCGCGTCGGTGCGAAAAAGTAAATAAAAATAAGGAAACATTACTTACAGCCTAAGCCTCCCCGCACTGGCAAAATAAACCGTCTTTGTCTCGGCGCGTTCAGACGTCTTGGCAGTTAGTCGTTTGAATTGGTCCCACTAGGTTACAACGAAATTGTAATCCGCCAGAGTCTTCCCCTGTCACACTTTTTCCGCTGCTTAAAATCTATATAAACACCCCCTCCTCTTCACTCTTCATTGCGCCGCATCGTGCATCGCTCTCTTCTACTTGTCTGTCTGTTGTAAGAGCCACATTACTCGAGTTTTTGCTTTTTCTCCTTTTCTTTTGTCTTCTATCCCCATGGCGTGGCTGGGTCTCATTAATGTTTTGGGCTTTTTCGCCATGGTACGAGGTGTCTATAGCTCAGGGAGCTGGACGAATGCCCACGCTACATTCTATGGAGGCGGAGACGCGTCCGGGACTATGGGTGAGTGACCTGCCGTTGTCCTGCTATTTTATTTAGTTTTTTTTTTTTTTTTTTTCAAGAGGTGTTGTCTTATTCTGTCGTGCAATGCAGGTGGAGCGTGCGGGTATGGAAATCTGTACAGCCAGGGATACGGCACCAACACCGCTGCGCTGAGCACCGCGCTCTTCAACAACGGGCTCAGCTGCGGGGCCTGCTACGAAATCAAGTGCGCCGACGACCCGCAGTGGTGCCTTCCCGGGACAATCGTAGTCACCGCCACGAACTTCTGCCCGCCCAACAACGCGTTGCCCAACAATGACGGCGGATGGTGTAATCCCCCGCTACAGGACTTTGACCTCTCGGAGCCCGTTTTCCAGAACATCGCCAAGTTCAGGGCCGGCATTGTGCCCGTCGAATACAGGAGGTGGATAACGGTGTTCCTTGTAATCTTTACATTCCATCTGTTTCTTTTCTTTTAATATGTTCACCGACTTAGGGTCACTGTTGTTTCGTTTTAGGGTGCCCTGCGAGAGGAAGGGCGGCATTCGGTTTACCATCAACGGGCACTCATACTTCACCCTGGTGCTCATCACCAACGTGGGCGGAGCAGGGGATGTCCACACTGTATCGATAAAGGGGTCGAGGACTGGATGGCAGCCAATGTCGCACAACTGGGGCCAGAATTGGCAGAGCAATTCTTATTTGAATGGGCAGAGCCTCTCCTTTCAAGTTACCACCAGCGACGGCAAGACCGTTACATCTTACGATGTGGCGCCCAGTAACTGGCAATTTGGCCAGACTTTTAGCGGATCTCAGATACACTGATATACTCTTTTACTGCTGTTTAAACGTAAGCATTACGGAAAGTGAGGGGCCTAGTTCAGTTTTAGTAAGACTCGGCCTCGTTGTTAAGCTCTATTTTTATGTGCCTTTTCTATTCCTGTGTTTTAGTTCGTAGGTGTTTTGTGTTGATCGTATTGTCCCTGTACTTTCGTTGAGGATGCTGCGGTGGCAAAGTCACGCTACCCGCTCTTTTAGCGAATCGAGTAGTATACTCCGTTTTATTTCGTGGTGTTGTAGTTGGAGGCTGTAATAGGCAGAGGTGGTTTCTTTTTGTGACCACCCGCCCCTTTTTAAGTGTACAGATTTTGTCGTTATGAAATGATGACGTTTGTGTGTCGTTTTGTTCATCTGATCTTTGTGTGTCATTCTGTATTTATATCTATG
Organism: Wollemia nobilis; assembly: GCA_028583015.1. Lineage (NCBI taxonomy): Eukaryota > Viridiplantae > Streptophyta > Pinopsida > Araucariales > Araucariaceae > Wollemia > Wollemia nobilis. The sequence goes on along the minus strand of JAQPPZ010016710.1, from coordinate 5,871,985 downwards.
TAAACTTGTGGACTGGCTATTATTTCTCATGTGTTTCGACCTTTTTGTCTCAAGCACATTGGAATGATCGTTCTGGCTCGCCGTTTTGATAGATGTGTTCAAGTTACTTTTTATAATACTATCGCAGAGAACGAATTGATCATTATATTAATATAATATTATATTTTATTAAATTAAAGTTGTACGCAGAGAACGAATTGATCATTATATTAATATAATATTATATTTTATTAAATTAAAGTTGTACCTATGCGAAATGTCAATGAGTTACATGGTTTTATTCCAACTTCAACCTTTGCGCATTAGATTGGACCTGATATTTATAATGTGCATAAGGTCATGTGACAAATCCAATGAAGCCTATTGCTAACATCTCTTAGTGTGCTAGAAGTTTTCACAACATGGGAATGAACCCGTCTCAAATGTAACACAATATTCCATGGAGGAGTGAAACTTTTAACCACATTTTTGCTTTTGAACTTCCAAATATGCTTTAGAAAAAAGAGTTTACAAAAATCCTAGAGTTTGGGATGATGGTCTTGCTGGTAAAAATCAAGCAAAAAAAGCTTCCAAAATCTAGTGAAGGAGGAGAATAAAGAAGTGTTGAAAACATCCCAAAACTGTTTAACCATGTCACATAACCAAATCAAGTGAATACAATTTTCTAAAGCATTACAAAATTTGTATTGAGGGGAAATGGAAATATGTAAAATTGGAGCTAAAATTTTAGAAATTGAAAGTTTTTGATGCAGAACCTACCATCCAAGAAGCTCAGTTTTAGATTCAATAGAAACTCTCCAAATTTGAGTAGCAAGAAACTTCCATTGGATATTGGTAAAATTGACTTTCTAGTTGACATTGAGCTTAGAGTCCAATGATAAAGAACACAATTTTTTTTTGTAGATCCAACTAGGTTTAATAGAAGAGATTCTATGGCCATTAAGCCATATCCAATTAGTCCATATATTATAGGCAGTTATTCCTAACTTTATGAGTACCTCACATGGAATCGAAGCCACAACAAAGCCATAAGACTCCTTGATCAAAGAGGTAAGGGAATAATAATTATGGATAGTTGTTCTCAACTTTATAAGTACCTCACATGGAATGGAAGCCACAACAAAGCCATAAGACTCCTTGATCAAAGAGGGAAGGGAATAATAATTGTGAATTTGATCTTGCTTGGTAGTAGAAAAGGACCGTGGATGTAACTAACTCCCTTATATATCAAATTAATAATAATTTTGAGTTTGGGTCTAGGTGAATTGAGTAGTTACCCAAATTTCAAATATGATACGAGAGCATTTGGATGGTTGAAACAACTAGGAGAAGAATATAAAACGAGTGAGATGAAATGAAGAGGAATAAAAAGGAATGAGGAGCAGGGAAGACGAATGAGAGAATGGTGTGTTAGAAGGGAAGAGAAGAGGAAGGGAGAGAAAATGAAGGAGATAATGGTGTGTTAGAAGAGAAGATAAGAGGAAATGATAGCATCAAGGTCAATACGAGAAGAAAAATAAACGCTAAGATGAGTAGGGTGAAAATAAAAGCAAAAAAAAAAAAAAGGTAGAGAAGAGAATAAAAGGAAGAAAGGGAGGGTGAGTGTGTGGTTGGAATTCAATTGAAAGGAATTGGAGATGAAATAAGAGGTTTGAGATGACCCAAAAGAGATTCCTAGGAGAGGTGAAAACTAAAAAATAGAGAGTGAGGTCCCGTGAAGGATATACTCTTTGTAATAAAACCCTTCTGTGAGCACAAATTAAATATTATTGGAATAGAATATTATGATTGTTGTGTATGTAGGTCATAATGTAGATTGTAGGATACCAATAATTTGTTGTCATCACTTGGAATACCCAACAGAGGAAGATGTTGTTCAAGTTGATCAAGGAGGGAAGGAGATATCATACTAAGACTATGAAAGCATCGTACAATAAGTACCATATGAGAAGCGTCATGAAAGAAGTATCATACGAAAAGGTGTTGTACAAGTGGAGAGTCATACGAGAAGTATAGTACAAGAAAAAGCATCATACAAGAGAAAGTATTGTACAAGAAGAAGGTGTCATATGAGTGGAACATTGTACGAGAGAAAATCATTGTATAAGAAGAAGAATCATACAAAAAGATTGTCATACAAAAATATGCCATACGAGAATATTGTCATACAAAAATATATCGTACGAGAATACTATCATACAAAAAGGCATCATACGAGAAGATTTCATACAAGAATACTATCACACAACTATATGATAGGTGATGTTGTCGTATAGAGTTTTATTGCCTACATCATTATACAATAGGAAAACTATAGAATCATACAAGGGGAGGAATTCACCATCCAAGGTATTGTATGATATGATGGTTGTTTAATCAAATTACCATATTATCATATAAGACTATGATTGTATGATAGAAAAGGCTGTACCATTGTATAATAGGAATCATCGATGACTAAAGAAATTGTAGGCTACATGTTTACATCAAAATATCTCTTATTGTATTTATACATTTCTTCAGAAATGCTAGTCCTTGAAGAGCACTATACAAAGCTAAATGTTTATCATTATGGAGAATAAGTTTACTCCACCAAAGACTGTTCAAACCAATGCTTAAACCATGATGTAAGGAGTCATACTTCCAAGCTAATAAATGAGAAACTGATTTCCAAGCTTTCCAATTATAGGTAAAAGGAATAGATCCTTTAACCATAAAGTATGGTGTGGTAAGGACCTTATCCTCCCATGGGGTTTCTTTGCATTTACATTTATAAGTGGCTTTGGAGATTTTGTACCAAAATAGGTGTTTCAAATTTTTATCTCTAGTGATGGATCTAACAACCCATTTTGTAGCCAAACTTTTACTCTAGGTAAGCGGATCAATAATACCTAGACCTACTGAAGCCCAAGGTCGAGTACAAAGTTTCTATGAGATGACTGTCACTACCTCCCCATCCTATTTGGTCCATAAAAAATTATGAATGACATGAGTAAATTTTTTATAGGTATCCTTTGAGGCCATCCAAAAAGAGTAGTAAACATGAGATGTTGCCATAACTTTATTCACGACTTGAGAGTACCCAAGCGAGCCATGCACTAAATTTCTTTTGAATTTTTTCAAATAACTCAATTCCACATATCTTTAGGAGAAATATCAATCCCAAAGAGGATTCCCAAGTAACAAACAATCATTCCATGAGGTATGTTATTCCAATTAGCCGGGGAGTTGTATAGAAGAATTTTATTTTATAATGGTTGATACAAGATCCAAAAACATCACAAAATAGGTGTACAATCTCTTTAACATTTGTACCTCATTGTATTGCCCAAATTTTTTGCACCCTTACCTTCAGGCTAAAGGATCCATACTCGAAAGGGGGTGAAAAAAGGATGGAACAATACCTCGAACAGGGAGGCCCTTTGAAGGTCGCGCCTCTCGAGGGAGGGGTATAAAGGTGAATTTTTTATGGATGATGGGGTTCACCAAGAAACTTTGAGTGGTATTTTCTACGCCTAGGTTGAGAATGGGTTTGATTTGTTCATTTTATGTTCAATCATTCATATTCCTAGGTTGGCAAAAATGAAGCTAAGCTATTCTATATGAAGATTCTAATTTATATGAAGACATAAGATATAAATGAATTCTAATGTGATTGGATACAGAGAATATATAAAATGGAGAAGAGTACACCTGATTTATGATGTCTGATGAAGATTTTGAAGCTTGTAGGAGCCCAAATCATCCCGGATATGACATGATCATCTGTAATTGTACAAAATCATCCCAAATCATAGGAGATCATTCGATATCATCCAAGAGCGTTAGTGACCAGACAAATTCGTCAGGCGAATTTGTCAGAAACCTGCAATCAAGAAAACATACACCAAAAACCAAAAATACAATTGCAAGAATGATGCAAAATGATAGAAATAAGAGTATAGATGTTTGAATGATAAATCTAGATATCAAATTAAATGAGATGCACTATTTTGAAAACTTATTTTGAATTTTATCATGCAATTATGCTAAATGAGGTGAACTCCAAGATGCAAAACAAAAGTAAATTAATCTAATGCACCAATAAATAAGGAAAATGAGACAAAGAATGCAAACTCAGGGCTCTGATTGCCCCCAAGGTGAATTGTAGATCAAATCGTCTGCAATAGTACAAGATCGTCGTCGATCTTGAAAGGATCGTCTAAAATTATAATTGAATCGCCTGCGACGATCCGAGCTACCTCTGATTGAAAGACAGTGAAATCCTGCAACAAAACTTGAAAACATAAATGCGAATGATGGGATATCAAGGAGGGAGTCAGGGGGATAAACTGGAAAAATCCTAGTTTATATAGGATTAGGGGGAGGTTAGGAGGTTGGGGATCATCCCAATTTGGGAGATCCTCAACGTGGGAATCTCCAACCGTGCAAACACGCTTTTGCCCAAGTTGGAGAGGTCATTGGAACATAAGCTAATTGTGAAAATTCGGTTTTGGGACGAAATTGTCTAGACGTTCTGTTTCAAATGAATTCGTTCGATTTGGGATGACATTTTCAAATTGATGACAATATCATCAGATCGACGATGATATCATCCAACGATCACAACAACCTCTAAAAATGGCACAAAAAATGAGGTAAGCGGTTAACGGGTGGTTTAGGGGTTAAAATTCAAATTTCTACTTTTTACTAATGGTTTAACTGCACCAATTTTAGGGTGCTACATTTTGCCCCCTCTTTAGCATATTTTTTGAAAAAAAATGCGTTAAATACGAGTTCTTCATGCTTTACGAGAAAGCAAAAATTTATTCCATTTTTTTAGACGATAATTCTAGGTTGAATCGTACGATTGTTTGCTATGGTGCCCCCTCCTAGTTTTTACCCAAATCGAACGTTTGAGGTAAAAGAGCGAAAAAGCAAAAATAAAAAAATGTCATTTTTGAATAAAAATAAAAAAAATAGGGTAAAACCCTAATTCATTTTTACTGTTCACTTTCACTGTTTTAGAGCTCTATAGGCGAAATGGTGGAGACGACACACAGATTGATAGAGATTCGACGCGGGTTGCGGGTAAGGATCTAAACCTAGTTTTACTATGTTTTTAGCTTGATTTAATTTTATTTTTTGACTTGAATTTTATTTTTTTTGGACATTGCGGCCGTTTTTTGGTCACCGACGAAATCGTCTCTATATTGTCGATTTCATCTAGGGACGAAATCGAAGAAATAGGGGCGATCCCGTCCAATAAGGGGCGATCCCCAAATTGAAGAACATAGATGATTTTATCCTATTAAGGATGATTTTATCTAAATTTGGTACGATATCGTCCAATAATGGGCGATATCAACTTTTATGGGATGATTTGGTTTTAATTAATTTTTTAATGATTATGTACTAATGATTTTTGTTGTTTTATTGCTTATTTTGTAGAGGGGATTGCTAAAGAGTCGAGAGTAGAAATACGAAGGTCTAAGAGATGATTTGGCCACGCTCGATTAGGCCGAGCGAGACAGATTGGCAGAGGTAGGACTGCAACATGTGGCAAAGATGCCACAAATTTCTACAGACATGGGGCTACTGACAACCCTAGTAGAGAGATGGTATTCAAAGTCGTTCTGCTTCTGGATACCGACAAGGGAGATGACTCCCACTCTAGAGGATGTATGGAGGATCTCGACGATCCCCATACATGGTCGATTCATGATGCCTTCGACCAATCAGGGCCATGCCATGATGAGATTGTGCGAGGAACCGAGCTTCATCCTAGAGAAGGGAAAAGTGAACATTGAGGCTTTGAGGTGGATGCCTAGGGCATCTCGATTGACCCAAGTTTTGGTAGGGGTGGTGGGTGGCCTGCTTCTATGCCACCAGAGCGAATGTAGATTATCGTGGCTACTTGTAGATGTGGTATGTGACATAAGAGACCACGATTATAGGTTTGCTTAGGGTAGCTTTGTACTGTGCCACTTATATAGGATCCTTTATAGGGTCGTATACAAAGGGGGTCAATGTCTAGTGCTGACATCACTTCTATAGGTTTGGTGCTGGGAGCACATTACGATGTGGGAGCTGATAGGGCTTCCACTGATAGGAGTTGATTGGGAGAGACCCCAGGTTTTCTACTGGTGGCTCTAGATAGAGTCACAATAATGGATAGATCTACCGATGTCTCAAAGGTTGCTAGATGACCTCACCCTAGATCGGATCACGTGGAGACCATAGAGAGAGCATCCAGGGTGGGTAGACGATGGACATGAGTTGGCTCGCATCAGATGAGTCATATGGTTGAGGACAGATTAGGGAGAGATAGAGCTCCACTGCTATGACCAAATTTTGAGGCATTTTGGTCTACAACAGGGGATACCTACTCTTAGCGATTATGGGTACTCCTAGACTATGTAGGATAGTACCACACTGAGTGGAGCTCTAGACATGTAATGGTTATGGAGTCAAGATGTTGATGATGCCCCCATTTAGCCAATGGATGGGGATGATGCAAGGATAGCAGATGGATATGATGCCTGGTATGTAAGCATTCGCCCTCATTAGATGATGAGGGCATAGGGTCTGATGCACGTTGTAGTGCAATGGATGGAGAGGTGGTGCCAAGCTACCATCGATGTAGTGAGGGGTCATGGAGGGAGGGATCAATGATGGCCTTCTCAAGAGATACGTCAGAGAGCACCACAGGCTTTGGAGAGACAACAACAGTAAGAGGGGAGGGAGGAGAGGAGAGAGGAGAGGAGAGAGGAGAGGAGAGAAAGACTCCCTCCTCAGCAGAGGGATAGGCCACCATCGCTCAATAGGGGCAAGGGTGTCGATGTGGATGAGAGAAACGAGATGGCAGCTCTCTGGGCAGAGAATACCTGCCTACGAGCTCAGGTGCAGACTCTACAAGATGAGGCTACACGGCTCAGGGCTTGAAGCAAAGGGGCGAGCATTCTGGAGCTAGCGCGATCGATTTCTTAAATCATGTTCTATTAGGGAGTGTACTACCAGCTGGTTCCAGAGGGCCAGAGGATACAATTGCTAGCCGATATTACAGAGCCGATTAGGATGGGGTCGTTAAGGACATCATCATGATCGATGTCGAGGACCCACAATACAAGATGGGCTTCGATGGGACCACCTCCTACACCTTAGGGTGGGAGAGGATATGAGGCTAAGAGCTCGAGGTCTTCTCAAGACTAGATGCACATTGCACATAGACTATTTTTGAGATGATTGAGTATGCCAGGGTATATATTGTGGCATACCAATCCATTTTGATATGATGTATATTCTTCTTGATATATATATGATGTTTTTTTGTGATATAACTTGTGCATATGTTTTATGATGCTTTAATATTTTAATTGTTGATTGACTATTCATGTAATTATGTCGTTGAAAATAGTATAATTTTATGTCATGCTATAAAATTAAATGAAATAATCTGATGTAAACAAACTGGTTGTTGTGGTGTGTTTTGATGAAAATAAAGTGACTTCTAACAATAATTTCAAAGGACATTGTCGTTGTTACATGACCATTTCATGGAGTCGCCGCTCGCTAGGTCATCAAGCTAATCCTAGTATGAGAGAAATATTGCTACAAGTAAAAGGGTGTTTAAGAGACTTTCTTAAGACTTTGTGTTGTGATGATGAAAAATAGTGATGATTTATTTTCATATTTCCATTAAAATATTATGCAAAAAATATTAAAAATATGATTTTTGCTAGGCATAAAATTCCTAAGTATGATAGAAATTTGAACAATTCCCTAGGAATTATACCATCATCGCAAAAAAATGAATGTTTTGACATAATGAAATGAAATAGGAAAGTTTTCATTATTTTTAAAGCACAATTGTGTAACATAATGATTTAAGCCATATGCTTTTATGGATTAAATAAATGGGAAATAAAATTAGAACGATGGTTTGCACTAGGCATAGAATTTTAGGTATAGAATTATACCATCATCGCGAAATCCAAAGAAGAAATTGATATAATAGTTTTATTGCATAGTTGATTTTTGATTTTGAGATAAAAAGAAAATATAAAAATAAGGACTTGCACTAGGCATAAAATTCCAATTTAGGTTTAGGAACTATACCATCGTCACGAAAGTCAAAAATATATAAATGTGACTTTATTGCTAGATTTTGAACATGTTTTGCAAGAAAATTTTGGATTTTTGAAAAAAATGTATTTAATTGATTTTACGCTAAGCAGATATTCTCAAGTAAGAAAGTCAAATTATTTCGGAAGATTTGAATAAATATTTTAAATTATCTCAAAGACAAAATTTAGATTTAGAAGGAACCCCGTGTGCATACATGAGTTCATTGCTGATCTTGATTTATCATAATGATACAAAATCTCTCAAACACAAATGTGTGTGAAATTGTAATGTTCATTTATCGATTTTAAGCAAGATAATTTGATACAAGTAATTTGAATTAACCAAATGAGTGTTCATTTACCATGATTTATATGCATGTAACCGTACCAGACTACTATGTAAGTCGGGTCATCAAGAGCTAGCTGATCCATAAGCAAACATAGGTCTGTACAAAATAAGGTCGCTAATGTGATAGAAATATCACCACGCTAGGAGCTATCGAAAGATTCACACTTTAAAACTTCAAATAAATTTGATTAGGTTTAATTGTTAAGACTTTGGAACCCCAAAAAGAAGGTGTAATGTTACAAATATTGTGGACATTAAAAGCTACTTTTTAATTTTTTATAACTTAAGTGGTTGAAAAAAGGACACCAGATTGATATGTCTTTGGATCTCATAAAAGAGACACAAATTCAAACCACATGGTGGATGTGTGAGTGTGTTAAAAAAAATAAAAATAAATAAATAAATAAAGACTTAAGATTTTGGAATTCTAAATAAAAAGTTTAATGAAGACTTTGGAACTCTAAGGTCAACGATTCAAATCCTAAATATTCACACTTTAAAAATTCAAATAAATTTTATTAGGTTTAATTGTTAAGACTTTGGAACCCCAAATAGAAGATCTAAGGTTAAGAACCTTGTGGATATTAAAAAAATATTTTTTACTTTTTTTTAATATAAGTGTTTTAAAAGGGACACCGTATTACGTGAGGGCTAGGTGGATTGGTAAGTGCTTGTCTAGCCAAAAATTTATCAAGAAGACAGTCAGGTTCAAACCTCGGGGGTAGCCTATTTGCAAAGGTAGTAGTATGATCTGAATCCTTTGAGTGCATGTCAAATCGAAAATAACAGTACGAATATTGAATGACCAGTGGTCCCCTTCACATCGGGTCAATAATAACAAAGTGAATAGGTTGGGTGGAAGAAGCCCTGTGTGGTTTGAGCCTTGCACTTTTCAGTTACTAAATATAGTGTTGTTGTGACCAACTCTCCTATGTAACCGAAAAAAAGGGACATTGTATTTATGTCTTTGGGTTCTCATCAAGGAGATACAAGTTCAAACCACCTAGTGGATGTGAGTATGTTCAAAAAAAAAAAAAAATTAGATTTTGGAATTTTAAATAAAGGGTTCAATGAAGACTTTGAAACTCTAAGGTCTAATGTTCAAATCCTAAGGGTTCAAACTTTAGAACTTCAAATAAAAGGTTTATATTTGAATCTTAGAACCTTGTGAATGTTAAAAATTACTTTTTAAATTTACTACAATTCAAGTGGTTATAAGTTAAAATTTTGAAACTCTAAATAAAGGGCATAACAACTAAGCCTTTGAAACTCTAAATAAAGGGCATAACAACTAAGCCTTTGAAACTCAAACTCTAAATAAAGGGCATAACAACTAAGCCTTTGAAACTCTAAATTGAAAGTTTAAGATTGAGTTTATCTTTTAAGTCTTTGAAAATTCAAATAGAAGGTCTAAGATTCTAGTTAATTGGAGGCTTAAGATTAAAATTAAATAAGAATAGGGTTACCTAGGTGTTGTACGTGAATTGGAGAGGAGAGGGCAATCCTCTAAGGGAGGTCCCAGGTTCAAATTTCCACCCTACCAAAAAGTTGAATTGGGTACCCAAAATCCAATTGATAATGTTGGTGCGGACAGGGCCAGGCATAATTCTCGAGTGACTTTGACAGTGTAGAACCCCTTGGTCATGCTCTCTTAGACCAAGGCGGCCTCCCAAGGGGTTTTTTGCTTTAAAAAAAAGGATAGGGTTACACACAATGCTTTGGTAATTGAATTTTGGTTGGATAAATATATTTTCCATATAACCATATAACCTATGACCTCATTCATGTTAAAATTTACTTTATTGTTTACATTAAAAATAATTGAGATTAATTCTTATACACCATATCCTATCTTGTATTAAAAATCTTAATTCCAATTTTGATCCTATAAATGTAACTAAAATCATTTTATTTTATTATCATTTGTGACAACACCCCCTCCACTAGCCCTCTTGGGATTACCTTTGGCATCCCATCAAAGTTTAGAATGATCTACCTTTTAGATGGTTTATGTCATGTAGTAGCCAATATTTTTTAAATAGTGGATACAAAAGCAGAATTCTCTAGATTCAAATTCCAACTAACAACAACCTCTTTCTCCACACATTAATTAACTAATTAAAAGATATATTTAATAGTATAAATGATTAAATTTTGTAGACTTACAATAAGAAAACCAAGGTTCAAATATTGCCAAACATATATACATAAAGTTCTTATAGTACGACCATATGAACTATACAGTGACACCAATGAGACCATCTCAATAATACAAAAAAAAAAAAAAGATAAATTTTAATAAATTTTATTATGATCTAGAATGCAAGAGGTAGTAGACCAACTAGTTTCCATTGAGCAAAAGTTTACAACTATACAAAGTTCTTATAGTACGACCATATGAACTATACAGTGACACCAATGAGACCATCTCAATAATACCAAAAAAAAAAAAGATAAATTTTAATAAATTTTATTATGATCTAGAATGCAAGAGGTAGTAGACCAACTAGTTTTCATTGAGCAAAAGTTTACCAAGGTGGTATGGGGTTATAGTGGTAGTTTTTCGGATTCAAACTGTGTTGAGACTATTGCCGATTCTCCTGTGTAGAAAAAAAAAAAAAACTGATTTAATTTTTAAATTTATTAATTATTATTATTTTTATAACTCGTTGTATACAATTTTTTTTTTAATGAAATGCATGTATGGAAAATATAAAAAAGTTAACTAATGTAAAAAAAATACATGAACAATGATATAACTAAGGACCTTATAAATTAGCAGGATATAAGTTGGTGGATTTAATGGTGAATAATTTAGAATTTCAAATGGAAGGTTTAACATTCAAATCCTATAACTTATGGAGGTTAAAAAATACTTTATTTTTTTGCAATTTGATTGGGTTTAATTGTTAAATTTTGAAACTAAGTGTATTAAAAAAATAAAATAAAATAAAAAATTTAAGATTTTGGAATTTTAAATAAAGTCTTCAATGAAGACTTTGGAACTCTAAGGTCCATGGTTCAAATTATAAAGCTTCATATTGTAGAACTTCAAATAAATTTGATTGGTTTTAATTGTTAAGATTTTGGAACCCTAAATAAAAGGTCTAAGGAAAAATAACTGAATTATTTTTAAAATTTATTACTTATTATTATTTTAAAATCCATTGTATACAACAAATTTAATACAATGAATTTATGGAAAATATAAAAAATTAGTTAATGTAAAAAAATACATGAACAAATTTTTTAATTTTTTTGGTTAAATAGAAGAGTTGGTCACAAACACAATTGTTTTAGTAACTAAGAAGCTCACGGTTCAAATTCTAAAGCTTTAGACTTTATAACTTCAAAAAAAAATTATTGGTTTTAATTGTTAAGACTTTGGAACCCAAATAGAAGGTCTAACCATGTGGATATTAAAAAATACTTTTTATTTTTTATGTTATAATTTAATTGGTTTAAAAGGGACATTATACTACTCAAGAGCTAGAGCATTGGTAAGTGTTTGTCTGGCTGGGTATTTACCAAGAAGACACCCAGGTTCAAACCTCGGGGACAGTCTATTTGCAAAGGTAGTAGTCTGATCTGAATCTTTTGAGTGCGCATTAGATCGATATTGACAATATGAATCCCAAGCATATGAATCCTGAGCGACCAGTGATCCCCTTCATGCTGGGTCAACAATAATGAAGCATAATAGATTTGGTGGAATCAACCCCTGTGGTTTGAGGTCTGCACTTGTTAGTTACTAAAAAATAGTGTGGTTGTGACCAAATCTCCTATGTAACAAAAAAAAAGGACACCATATTTATGTCTTTGGGTTCTCATTGGAGACACAAGTTCAAACCACCTAGTGGATGTGAGTATGTTAAAAAAAAACTTATATTTTGGAATTCTAAATAAAGGGTTCAACAAAGACTTTGGAACTCTAAGATCCATGGTTCAAATCCTAAAGTTTCAAAATTTAGAATTTCAAATAAAAGGTCTAGGTTTGAATCTTAAACCTTGTGGATGTTAAAAATTACTTTTTAAATTTTCTACATTTCAAGTGGTGATAAGTTAAAATTTTGAAACTCTATATAAGAGGCATAACAACTAAGCCTTTGAACTTTTAAATTGAAAGTTTAATATTGAGTCTATATTTTAAGTATTGAAACTTCAAATAGAAGGTCTAAGATAGGAGGTTTAAGATTCAAATTAAACAAGAATAAGGTTACAGATAATGCTTTTTTAATTGAATTTTGGTTGGATAAATCTATTGTCCATGTAACCTATGACCTCATGCATGTAAAAATGTAGTTTATTGTTTACATTAAAAATAAATGAGATTAATTTTTATACACCATATCCTATCTTGTATTTAAACTCTTAGTTCCAATTTTGGTCATATAAATGTAAGTAAAATAATTTTATTTCATTTCATTAATATAATGCATGGAACTCCAAGTTCGAATCCTAAAGGTCTATAAGGTCTAATGAATACTTTGAAACTCAAAGGCCCATAGTTGAAATCCCAAAGGTTAAGACTTTACGACTTCAAATAAAAGATCCAAAGTCTAAAATAGAACCTCGTGGACATTAAAGATTGTTTTTCAAAATTTCTACCATTCGAGTGGCTTATTTAATACTTTCAGACTATGAAGACTTTGAAACTCGAAGGCCCATAGTTAAAATATTAAGGTTAAGACCTCAGAACATCAAATAAAAGATCCAAATTTTAAATCATAGAACCTCATGGGCATTAAAGATAATTTTCAAATTTTCTACCGTTTGAGTGGCTTAGTTAATAATTTGAAACTTGTTAATGTTGAGACATCGTAATAGTAAAGGCATTAGGCTCTCCTAATGGAGACCTAAGTTTGATTCTTCAGAAGATGGTGGTCTTCGATGTGCCCTTAGTAGGGGCTTCTAACAGAGACCCAAGTTTGATTCATGGGGAGATGGTTGTCCTCGATGTGCCCCTAGTAGCTACTATTCAAAGAGAGTGATTCCCAAAGTGCCCCAATAATTGTTTTTTTTATTTGGTATGTGCCCCAATAATTTTTATTGTAGGTTTTCAAAAAAATATATTTTAAAACATTAAATAAGGGTTTTAGCCATTAAGCTTGTGAAACTCCAAATAAAAAGTTTAAGATTAAGCCTGTCTATTAAGTTAAGTCTTCTAAACGAGGATAGAGTTGTAGACAATTATTTGGTTGTTGATGTTTGGTTGAATAAATACATTGTTTTCTATAAGCTAAGACAATGCTTTGGTAGTTGAAGTTTGGTGGAATAAATATATTATCTTCTATAATCTATGACCTCGCACATGTTAAAATTTACTTTATTTTTCACTTTAAAAATAAATGAAATTAATTTTAATAATCCATAGCCTATTTTGTATTAATGCTCTTAATCCTAGTTTTGGTCTTAAACACAATTAAAATCATTTCGTTTCATTTCATTAATATAATGCATGGTTTTAGTTATAAAACTCTATTTGAATTATTAATTAATATAATGCATATTTGTTGAGACTTTAGAACATTGAGTAAAGGTCTAAGGTTTAAATTTTGTAAGGGTTACAGTTATACACTATGCTTATTTAATTGAGTATGGTTAGATAATCATATATTATATATTAGATACAAAATATCTTCTATGAGGATCACTTCATATAATTTATAAATTTTAATCTTTCGGATGTTAAAAACAACAGCTTTATCTTGTATGTTTTTTAAGCTGCAATAAATCTCAACTGATTATATTTTGGACGTTAAAAACTACTTTATCCTTTTATGCTGATCTCAACTAATTATATATATTTATTTTTTCTACATAAGGGAATCAACAATAGTTTCAATAGGTAGAGTTCAAATCTGGAAGTTGCCACTATAACCCCCATTCCACCTCGATAAAATTTTACTCTAAGTGAAGGGACCTCGAAGGGGCTCTGGATTGGAACCGTTGATCTCAAATTAACAAACAAACACTCTATATCAATGGGCACAGTTCAAATATGAAAAGTTACCCATATAACCTCCATCCCACCTCCGTAAACTTTTACTCCAAGTGAAGGGACCTCGAGGGTGCTTTGAATTGAAACCGCTAACCTCAATTTAAAAAATAAACACTCTATGGAAACCGATCGGTCTACTACCTCCATCCAATCTCAAATTATTATAATTTATAAATGGCTATTCACAATAGTTGGTTTGGTTTGTATATCTATTTGAAGGATTAATTCACTCCAACCTAAATATGTACATCTAAATCCCATATACATATTAAATAGTTGTGATGCTACTAATCAAAGATTGATATTAATTCCATATACATATTAAATAGTTGTTATGCTACTAATAAAATATTAATATTGGTTTTAGTTTGACATATTTGCAAATTTGTATTGCAAATTTGTTTACAAATATAGGTAAAAAAACTTTAAAACTTATTTGTTTTTTGAAGATAATTAATTATATTTTAAAAATAATTTAACTTTAAAATTACTATTAAAATTTTAAAGAAACAAAAAAAACTTCTTAAAAATGTAATTTTACATTTATTTAATATAAAATTAATATAAAAATATATATCTATATAAAATCTCCTAGTGTAAATAATCTACAACCTCATTAACACATTTTTAAAAGTAAATTGTAAATAAATTAATTCATATGATCTAAGGGTTAAGATATAAAGCTCTATTTAAATTATTAATTAATATAATGCATCCCATATTAATAAAATTCTATTTAAATTATTAATTAATATAATGCATCCCATATTAATAAATCTCCGATTCCAACTATATATTTCCAGCTTAATTTTTTTTTTTTTTTTGGTAAGTTGGAATTATATTACAAGCGGGTTTTGAAAGGATCCCAAAAACCTTCTTACAACAGGTCAAAAGACCAAACCGAGGGTTAAAACCCAAATGACACATCCCACCCAGTGGGAGACTTATTACAAGGATGAAGATAAAATCCCGTCTAGCGGGGAACATCCGAAGACCACCACAAAGGAAATCTCGCCCAACGGGAAAAACCGACAGTCAAAAAGGGAAAATCCCGCCCAGCGGGGACCCTAGCACATTTAAAAACCTTCCCAGCAGGGAAAAACAACAAAAAAAATTACAATCCCGCCTCATGGGGAAAAAACCGCACAATTTGGAAATCCTGCCACGTGGGGAAAACAAGCATGTTTAGGAATCCCGCCAAGCAGGAAAGGCACACAAACCCTAAACCAGCATGTTTGAGAAATCCCGCCTAGCAGGAAAACTAGCAAAATTGGAAGATCTTGCCTGCGGGAAAACCACCAAACCAACCCTAAATCGGGTGTGAAGGGTCCCGCCCTACGGGGAAAAAAACTAGCAGCAAAGGAAGGTCTCGCCCCGCGAGAAACCCAACAGCAACAGGAAATCCCGCCTTGTAGGAAAAAAATAGCAACATGCCCAGAATCCCGCCTTTAGAGAAACCAGCAAGAGAAGGCGAACCCGCCCAACGGGAAAAACCGGCAGTATGCCCAAGACCTGCAGACAAACCCACGACCCCCCATCGGGGAAAACCAGCACGCCCTAAACCTGTAGAAAATCCCGCGAACTCGTGGATCCCGCCCAGCGGGAAAACTAGCAGCATGCCCAGAAGAACACAACCCTTGCCTAACACTACTGATTTTGATAAATGTTGCCATGTAATTACCCATTCGAGACTTCATGCAGCTATCATAGGGCCACATTTTTGTAGTTTTGCACATTGGTCAAATTTGATGAGACCAAAGTTTACAATGAGTGTGGTCGCTTACCGATACGTTTGCCCACATCTGGAATGCATTTAATCCATCTCTAGAACTTCCTTTATGGCATGGAGCTGGCTTCCATTATCATGATGCGATAATGATAAATTTATTCACGTAAATGCCATAACTCTTTTTTTTTTCAACTCACTTTCACTCTCGCGTATGTTCTCAATTTCTCACCAAAGGGTGATGTGAGATAATTATAACTCCAGTCCGCTGTATTTTCTTTGAAATTCCATCGAACACCATTCTGCTTCCACAACTGTGTAATAATTTTATGAATTTTCATTCCACTCAAGAATTACAGCATAAAGAAAAGTGTTGAAAGATAAACTATAATTTCTTCAGATTGGAGTGGGTGTTTCTCTTTTGTTCCTCCGTGAATCTTCTTCTGGATTGGAACCAAACACTCT
Organism: Wollemia nobilis; assembly: GCA_028583015.1. Classification (NCBI taxonomy): domain Eukaryota; kingdom Viridiplantae; phylum Streptophyta; class Pinopsida; order Araucariales; family Araucariaceae; genus Wollemia; species Wollemia nobilis. Next base: position 5,855,339 of record JAQPPZ010016710.1, on the reverse strand, counting down.
TATTCCACTTTGGAATACAGGCTCAAGTCAGGCAAGGGTAAAAATTACCTGAACCTCTGTTCCCCCATATTTTTTTTTTCTTCTAATTATTTCGAGGTAATAAATTTTTCATAGCCGAGTCATATAACGTGGTTGGGATATTTTGACACAAAATTTAAGGGGGCATCTACTAATATTAGCAAAGAAATTATTTTTAAAATAATTGTATACATAATCAATAGAAAACTCAGTACATACTTGAGTGAATTTTGTAGAACTTGAGGTGTATGATGTCGATTGTGCGAAATGTCTTCATGTTGCTTGTAATCATGGTACTCTAGAAAACGAAATTGCTGATGATGTTGATGCTCCTCGAGGATTTTTTTCTTTTAATTATTATTATTTCTTTCTTTTTCTGGCTTCCTTCCTCATCCACACCACTAATCATCACTATTGTTCTGCCTTTGAGCATTGCTGCTCCCGTAGTGAAGATCATATATTAAAATGTGGGTAAACAACTAAATCATAGCCACCACAAAGAATAGTAAATAAACCAAAGAGAGCCGGCCCTGCTCAGAGGTTCGACATGAGCCACGGAACTAAACGAACTATCCAAGAAGTTAGGAGTGAGGAATTCCCTTGCGCTGCTGACTCGGCATTGCGGCATGGCTCCTATCAGCTGTCCACGTGTGCGCCCAAACAGAGCCGGCCCTGCCAGACCGTGCCGCTTTTATACTCCGCCCAGGATAATTTCAATGCCACCGAGATGAAAAGCCTCGTGCCCCTTCATCACAGTGCTGACGTGGACCGTCCGTCCATACAGGCAGGTTCTTTCAATTCTGGCAGTAGCAGTAGCAATGGCTATTTTGACGGCGCGCATTTTTCGTGTAAGTCTTCCGACAATGACGAATCGGAGTTCGCGATCATTTTGGAGTTCGGTTCTTCCGGTGAGGGAAAAATGGACGCAGACGAAACTGCAGAAGAAGTCGTGTTTAGAGAAGAATTGCGTGCTTTGGAGTCTTATTTGGATTTGGCGGAGCCTTCGTATTCGGAGGGGAGCGGGGAAACTGAAAATCAGCTCTCGGAAATGGGGGTTGTTGACGAAGCTTCTGTAGCGGGCGACGAGGGTTTAGAAAAACTCTGGAATTTTGACGGATGGCTCGCGTCCGTATAATGAGCTGCTTGAGTTTGAAATACATTATTGTGTTTTTTTTGGTAAATATACAGAGATATTTATTAGTGTTTTGAGAGCTTCATCCTTCTCACTCTTGCGGCAAATCTGAGCAGCCGCCCTTTTTGTTTTAACAGGCCATTTTGTTTTTGACAGAGTCATCGTTAAATGCTACTCATCTTGTAGCAGTGTTCTGTCATTCCCGGGATCTGGCGAAGACGCTCCAAAGATGCCTCCTGGAAAAGTAAATCGATGGGTTTCACGCAGGGAGGAGGGAATTATGTTACAATTATTTTGCGGTTTGGGCTTTTTATTTTTATTTTATTAATTTTTAATTCAGTAAAAGAACAATAAGTGTTTTTTTTAACATATAAGAAAGAAACATTATTAGATGTTGTCTTTATAAATTTTAATCTCTTAGTCTCGAAATTTAGGTGGATTGGTAAATGCTTGTCTAGTCTTAGTCTCGAAATTTAGGTGGATTGGTAAATGCTTGTCTAGTCAGACACTTACCAAGAAGATACTTAGGTTCAAACTTCAAACCTATGATCTACGATGACAATACTATCTGTTTATAAAGATAATAGTTTAATTTAAATCTTTTGAGTGCACATCAAACCTACGATACCTACGATGACAATATGAATCTTAGACGATCTTTTGTCCCTTTCATAGGATCAACAATAACGAGGTGGAATAAATTTCGTGAAACAGCTCCTGTGGTTTGAATATTGGGCTTATTAGTTACTAAAATAGCGTGGTTGTGACCAACTTCCCTAAGTAACAAATCCAATAAAAAAAAAAGTAAAAACAAAACTTTAACCTCTTTGGATAAGACAAAGTCTACTATGCCCCTACCTAGTGCTTTGTCTTAGAGGGACAAATGATAGTTACTAAAAATAACGTGATTGTGACCAACTTCCCTAAGTAACAAACAAAAAAAAATTAATCTCTTTGAATAAGACAAAGTCTACTATACCCTACCCATTGCTATGTAACAAACCAAAAAAAAAAAACTTCAACCTCTTTGGATAAGACAAAGTCTACTATCCCTTACCCATTGCTTTGTCTTAGAGGGACAAATGAGACATACTACTCAATATCCCAACAAAAATAAATACTCATTTTTTGAGGGGGCTAAAAACATACTACTTAGATATCCCAACAAAAATAAATATTTTTTTTAACAAAATATATTAAATACTTTTTTTAGAAAATACTTTGAACTTTAAGAGAATAAAGATTTTCTTGGCACTTGTCTTTTCCTTAATAAAGGGTATTAAGACAACTTTATTTAATGTATGGTTATCAAAATAATCATAGAAATTTTAGCAAGGGTTTACAGAGCAAGGAGGGTTTGTAGCGGAAGGTTTCTTGTTTTGTGACGAAGTGTTTTTTTACGGTGGAGTGCTTTTGCAGAGCAAGGAGGGTTTGCAACGGAGTGTTGTATTACACATCTATCTCATCGGGTAAGCACATTTTTTGTCCTCTTTCGATTTATAAAACAATTTAAGTAGATAGGAGAAATACATGGACATATTGTTCCTTCATTTAGCCACCCAGTTGCGAGCAATTGAAAAGGGTTTTAGTCACCCTTAGAAAAACATGCGGCAAAAACATCAACGTAAAACATACAACAAATATTTTCCCATCACAAAACAATGAGGGTCGAGTCTATTTCAACGGGTTTGCAGTGGACGATATATAAACACAAATTCGTTCAACGAGTTTGCAGTGAAGGAGGATTTTCAAAACAAGGAGGGTTTATGGCAGAGGGTTTTATTATATATATATATATATATATATATATATATATATATATATATATTTCATCGGATCAATAGTATAGGGGGTTCGACAAGGGTTTGTAGCGAAGGAGGGTTTGCAATGGAGGGTTTTATTACACATCTATTTCATCGGATCAATAGTATAAAGGGTTCGAAAATGGAAGAAGGGAAGCAACAATTACAAGAACCAATATATGTTAATGAGAAACAATACTGGAGGATATTAAGGCGTCGACAAGCTTGAGCAAGGGCAACAACAATGAAGAAGACATCAAAAAATAAAAATAAAAAAAATTCTACCACCTAAAAAGGTGGAGAATAAGGAACAATCAAAGGCACTAACCATCATCAAATGAGGAGATTAATTAGCCCAACAGAGGGGATAAAAGAGAAGATAAAAAAAACGAAGACAAAATGACAACACAAGAGAATACAGAAGGAAAAATAAACGAGGAGAAAAAAATTAGAAATAACCGCAAGAAAGCATTCAACATGGAAAATGGAGGTCACCAAAATAAGTTTTCAGACAAGGAAGAAACTTACAGTCCCACAACCACACCACTCATGTGGGCACCAAGACTTTATGTGCAAGAGCTAATGAAGATGAAAGAGAAACTTGAAAGCATGGAAAGGAGAGAGAAATTAAGAGATACTAAATCAAATGAGGTTATAAACACCATTCAGAGGCTGGAAAAATAAAACAACCAACTCAAGGAGCAAGTGTTAAATCTACAAAACCTTACAAGCATGGGTCAGCGTGAATGGCATGTCCTCAAACAAGCCATCCACCCCCAATCAATGATGCAATAGAGGTGGAAAAAACAAATGCAAATAAAATAAAAGAGGTACGAGAAACACTTCAAAACATGGAAACAAGAGAAAATGAGTTGCAAAATGAATTAGCAAAGGCAAAGACATGGTCTCAAGTAGTAAAAGAACTAGTCAATCAACAAAAAGAGTTGATAGAGAAGCAAGTAAAAATTCAAATAACAAAATAGAAAGAAAGACATGAGAAGTTATCAAATATAATCATCAAAGGATTATGGGGATAGGGAAGACACAAATCGTTTAACCAGGTACTTCTTGTCAAATCGATTACAATGGAAAGGTCAGATAAAAAAAGTAAGCAGAATTGGTAGGCTGAGAGAAGGAGGTAGATATAGGAATATTCGGGTCACATTGATGAGCTACGAGGATAAAATAAGGTTACTAAAAAATAGAGGCATGCTAAGAGGGTCACAATTCTATTTAGATGACGACTTAACATTTTTACAGCATGAAAAAAGAAATAAGGAATGGGAAAAGGTGAGAGCAACAAGGAATGAAGGGAAACAAACATATTTAAGAAATGGAAATACATACATCACATGTAAACAAACCCAAAACAAATAGGGAGTATGGCCCACCCGGGAGCATCTTACGATGATAAGTTGGAACTACAAAGGTTACCCTTGGAGAAGAGGACCTGGGTTAGGGCCCATTGCTAGAGACAAAGATATAATCATATTGACGGAAACACATGAACACGATGGATGTAGGACTCTAGAATTTGTAGGATACAAAAAAATAGCAATATGGAATAAAAGAGGAATGAGATAGGGTCATTAAAATTGAAAAACAAGATGAAAACAAATAGCACATCTAGATAAAGATCCTAGAAAATAAGCCAGTTATTAACATAACAACATGTTATTTTTCTCCAAAGAATTCTAGATTCTATAAGAAACATGAGCTTAGCAGAGAAGACCCATACTCCTCCCTAAAAAGAGACATTTCGATAGATAGTAAGTGTTAGTCTCACAATGACACTAAGAGGGGGGTGAATCAGTGTGGCTCTTTAAAACTTAAAAACTTCAACTCTTAAAGCCAAAACAATGAAAGCTTAAAACCACATAAAGCAAATACAACAAGAGAGCATCACACAACACAATATGTAACGAGGTTCACTAGTTTTGGATACTCCTAAAAAATAACTGCTTGGACTACCATCCAAATCCAGCCTTTGCAAAGCAACAACTTTACAATCAATTTTACCATCACCAATTGGAAAGAGCACCAACCCCTGATTTACCAGCACCAACTAGAAGGAGCACCAACCCCTGATTTATCTGCACCAACAGAAAGGAGCACCAACCCCTGATTTACCAGCACCAACTGGAAGGAGCACTAACCCCTCATTTATTTGCACCAACAGAAAGGAGCACCAACCCCTGATTTACCAACACCAAATAGAAGGAGCACCAACCCATGATTCCAAGCACTAACTTAGACTTCAATTCTGAAATTTGAATATTGACATATAAATGCCTTCACTTTTACAAGACCCTGACTGGTCTATTGCTCACTCAACATTGCCCACAGTTCACACAACACATACCTATGGCTCTGCTTGTTGCACTTTTATGGCCCTCTTATAGCCCTCTTGCTACGCTTCTTACTGCACTCTTATGGCTCTCACGGCTCTGCTTAATGCCCTCTTACGACACTCTTCCATCCCTCTTCTTGCAGCACTTTCACTCTAGTTTGAGCAGTGCTTTCACTCTCTTTCAGTAGCGCACTCACACTCTATATCAGTCGCTCGTAATCCTCCGTGCAGACCTCCTTTTATAACCATATTGAATATTTGTAACTCCAGTTGTAACTCCTTTCATTTCTCATGTGCCACTTGTCAGTTGTAACACTTTCTAACTGTAACTACTTTTGTCTATATATAGGGTAGGCTTTTCGTCAAACACGATGCATGTTACGAATTTACACATATAACCCTACCATGACTGTTCATCTTCTCGATCATGACTGTTCATATTCTTTTCTGTGCATGCATGCATATTCGATTCTATATATACGACTGTTCGTTTTCTCCTTCTTCGACTGTTCTTAAATTAGCTACATGATTTTCTTTTGTAACGTCCCCTGTAACTGCTGCATAACTTCAGTTAATGGTCACATATCTTATTTCGACTGGGTTCTATTCTTAGCTTGCGCCAAAGTGACCTGTCGCGAAATCATGACACTTTTGCCTCTTTGTCCTCTTCTCGGCTTGTACCCACGAAAACACATGTCACGATATCGCGACACTTTCACCTCCTTGCAGCTTTACTTGGTTCATACCCGTGAAAACACAACATGTCACGATATCGTGACACTTTCGCCTCCTTGCAGCTTTACTTGGTTCATACCCACGAAAACACATGTCACGATATCGCGACACTTTTGCCTCCTTGCTGCTTCTGTTTGCTTGTACCCACGAAAACACAACATGTCACGATATCGTGACACTTTCGCCTCCGTACTCTTCCTTTTTACTTTTGTCACGATATCGCAAAAAATTTGCCTTCTTACATTCTCTCTCCTCCTAGAGTCGCGAAAATGCGACATGTCGTGATATCGCGACACTTTTGCCTCTGTACTCTTTCTCTTGCCTTCGGGCCACAAAAATACATGTAGCGATATCGCTACACTTTTGCTCCTTGTGCTTTTTCTTTGCTTCGGCCCACGATAATACAACATATAGTGATATCGCTACACTTTTGTTCCTTGAACTTTTTCTTTGCTTTGGCCCACGATAATACAACATGTAGCGATATCGCTACACTTTTTCTCCTTGCACTTTCTCTTTGCTTTGGCCTCCTAAAATACAACATGTCGCGATATCGCGACACTTTTTCTCCTTGCATTTTCTCTTCTCTTCTGGCCGCGAAAATGCAACATGTCATGAAATCGCAACACCTTTTTCTCTCTCCTCTCTCTTCGCTTTGGACCACGAAAATGAAACATGTCACGAAATCGCGACACATTTTTCTCTCTCCTCTTTCTCTTCGCTTTGGACCATGAAAATGAAGCATGTCGCAAAATCGCAAAACCTTTTTTCTCTCTCCTCTTTCTCTTCGCTTTGGACCACGAAAATGAAACATGTCATGAAATTGCGACACCTTTTTCTCTCTCCTCTTTCTCTTCGCTTTAGACCCCAAAATGAAACATGTCACGAAATCGCGACATATTTTTCTCTCTCCTCTTTCTCTTCGCTTTGGACCACAAAAATGAAACATGTTGCGAAATTGTGACATCTTTTTCTCTCTCCTCTTTCTCTTCGCTTTGGACCGCGAAAATGAAACATGTCGCGAAATCGCGACATCTTTTTCTCTCTCCTCTTTCTCTTGCAATATGTCACGAAATCGCGACACTTTTTCATCCGTACAGCCTTCCTTGCAATATGTCGCGAAATTGCAACACTTTTTCTACTTGCATTTTTCTCTTCGAACATGTCACGAAATCACAACAGTTTTTCTTGCTTGCGCCTTCTCCCCGAACATGTCACGAAATCGCGACAGTTTTGCTTGCTTGCGCTTTCTCTCCAAATATGTCGCGAAATCGCGACAGTTTTTCTTGCTTGCGCTTTCTCTCTGAAGATGTCACGAAATCGTGACAGTTTTTCTTTCTTCTCAACATGTCACGAAATCGTGACAGTTTTTCTTTCTTGCCAACATGTCGCACTATCGCGATAGTTTTTCTTTCTGGCTCAACATGTCGCGATATCGCGACAGTTTTCTTCCTTGTGATTTTCTTTTGATTTTTAGTATATGGGCCACTTCTATATTTTGGAAAACCACTGTACATACTCTGAGTAACCTTTGAACTCCTATCCACTGCATCACTAAACTCTTGTCCACTGCATCAACCGATCTGTCTGACTTTGTTGACAACAATGACAATATTGTTCCTGCACCTTGCTCAACAGTAAGTTGGGGGAGATTATATTAATTGGAGATTTCAATGCAAGGACAACAAATAAGCAAGCTAACATTCTAGAAGGTAGCAAAGATATTGAGATTAATCCTCTTTGGATGCCAGAAGAGAAAAATCAGAAGTGGACCAGGACTTTAGAAGACGAGCACGAGGCTATCACGCAATATGGAGAAGAGTTGTTAGGCATCTGCAACATACACAACTTGATTATTTGCAATGGGATGAACAAATGAAAAAATTCAGGAAAATATACATGCAAAACATATAAGGGACAAAGTGCAATAGACTATGTAATATGCTCATAAAATTACATACAAAAAAAAGGAGCTAGAAGTGGAAAATTCTCCAGTGGAACTTAAGTCGGATCACAACCCAATAGTTATGAAACTTTGAATGCATGGAGACAAACCAAGGGAAAAAAACTTGCAAGGCAATCAAAATAAATATCCTCACAAGGGAAACATTCTCTTAACAAATGAAAATCGACATAATTTTAGAGTAGTATTAAATAACAAGTTACAAGAAAGGGAAGAACTACCTCATAGTAGCAGAGATTACAGTAAGAGTGAATGGTTAATGCACGTTATCCAAGAAGCTCTAAACAAATGCAAGAGAGCTAAACCTAAAAAGAAAGAAAGGAATAACTTCCCAACCAACCTATGGTTCGATGAAGATTGCAAAAAAGCGCAAAGATTACTAAATGAACCAATGGATAAAATAAGAGCAAGTAGAAAAGCATATGAGAAATTGGTAAGGACAAAAAAAGAAGAATACACTAGAACAAGGAGAAAATAATTTGATTTACTTAGGGAAGCATGAACCAAGGAAATTTTGGAAGGAACTAAGCGTGAAAAGGATGCAAAATAAAAATAGCATAACAGTTAATCAATGGTTGGAGTATTCAAAACAATTGTATCAGTGTAGTAACTAGCAGAAGACATCCCTACTATCATTGTCAAGAAGTAACTTTTCACAAATGAAGACATAGACAATCTTCAGGCAGAGCATATAAAATTGGGAGTAGATATTCTGGCATCGCGAAAAAAATAAATTTTCAATGAGGTCATACAAAATGGCTTCCTTATCGAGTGTACAACTAGCTTGACCATTACTTTGTTTAAAAGTGGAGATGTAAATAATCCCTCAAACTATTGAACTATCATGATCAACCCTCTCTTTACAAATTTTTTTGGTAGTATGATAGAGCGTAGGATCAACATATGAGTAAAAGAAAAGGGAAAGAGAGCAAAGGGGCAAGTAGGTTAGGCCCAAGCACTAAACTATTAATAATTGTATCACGCTCAAACACAATGGAAAAAATATGGGACAAAAAAGAGGAGGCTTTTTGTTGTTTTGTAGACTTCAAAAAGGTATTTGACATAGTGCCAAGGAAAAAATTATGGAGCATAATGGAAGAGCTAGAGGTTCCAATTCACAACAGGGCAACAGTTCACAGACTATATGAGCATGTAAAGACTAGAATCAAAACTTAGGAAGGGTTATCTGAATGTTTTGGTAGTGACATAGGTGTCAAACAAGGTTACCCTCTATCTCTGATCTTATTTGGGTTGTATATTAACAAGTTAGAATAATGGATAAACAAATTTTGGGGAGAGGATGTGCACTTAGCCAAATATGTGGTAAAACTCCTCATGTATGTAGATGATGTACTTCTTGTCGCCAAAAAAACCAAAGATTTAGAAGATCACCTTCGAGCCCTAGAACTCTTTTGTAAGGAAGTTAGGATGCAGGTGAACTCGAGCAAAACAAAATTTATGATTTTTCAGCAAAAAAGAAGAAGTAATAGCTTGAATTTTAGTTTGTAGGAGAACCACTTGAGGTAGTAGTAGAATACATATACCTGGTCATAGAATTTCATGACAAACTTAATTGGAATACATGTAGGATGAAAAGAACTCAAAGTGGTTGGAGAGCACTATATGCACTTCAAAATAGGTGTAGGAATGTTGAGTTATGGGACTAGAAGACCACCAAGGTCTTATTTGGCCTACTTGTTACACTAATTTTGTTGTATGGTTGCGAGGTGTTGGCTAGTGGCACAACAAATGCAAAATGAAGGTAAATAGAAAGGATTCAAAAAATATCTAATCACAAATTGTCTCAAAATTAAGGCCATAACCCCTTATGATTCTAGATGAAACTGGAATGTTCCCTTTAGAAGCAATTGTTATGACCAAGTTGTTATGTTACTTGAAAAAAATAGAAAATATGAAAAATGATAGATGGCCTAGGGCAACTAGGGACGAATATGTGCATAGGCGAAAGAATACATGGATGAAACAAAATCATAAATGGATGAAACGTTGGGAAATCAACATAAATAAATGCCCAAATGTCAACAAAGACATAAAAAATTATGTGAAGGAAAAGTTTAGAAGTGGAATGTGGAAAAATGCAAGCAGGAAAAGACAATATTATATTGCAAAGTTTAACCTAACGTATGACCACAAGGAAAAAGCGTATATAGGTGTTGAAATCAAGTGGAAGGAAAAAATCCTCATTACTCAGATAAGGACTAGCTCTCATAGGCTTAGATGTGAAACAGGGAGATGGACAATGCCAAAAGAACAATGGGAAGAAAGGATATGTACTCTATGCAACACAGGGGAAAGACAAAGGAACACTTCATTTATAAATGCCCAAGTTTTTCATATATCCGTGGAAAATACAAAGAAACACTTGGAAACAGGTCTATGGTAGAGTTATTTGAAGACAGTAAAATAAAAAAAGTTGGGGAATTGCTAACCCAAATCAGTAGAAGCATCCCTGTTTTCTTCATTAAGCACATTACACTGTATTTTTATTTATTAATCACTGTGGCACCAATGGAAGCACACTACACTGATTTTGATAAATGTTGCCATGTAATTACCCATCCAAGACTTCATGTAGCTATCATAGGGCCACATTTTTGTAGTTTTGCACATTGGTCAAATTTGGTGAGACCAAAGTTTACAATGAGTGTGGTTGCTTACCGCTATGTTTGCCCACATCTGGAATGCATTTAATCCATCTCTAGAACTTCCTTTGTGGCATGGAGCCGGCCTCCATTATCATGATGCGATAATGATAAATTTATTCACGTAAATGCCATAACTTTTTTTTTTTCAACTCACTTTCATTCTCGCGTATATTCTCAATTTCTCACCAAAGGGTGATGTGAGATAATTATAACTCTAGTCCACTGTATTTTCTTTGAAATTCCATCGAACGCCATTCTGCTCCCACAACTGTGTAATAATTTTATGAATTTTCATTCCACTCAAGAATTATAGCATAAAGAAAAGTGTTGAAAGATAAACTATAATTTCTTCAGATTGGAGTGGGTGTTCCTCTTTTGTTCCTCCATGAATCTTCTTCTGGATTGGAACCAAAAATTCTTATTCCACTTTGGAATACAGGCTCAATTCAGGCAAGGGTAAAAATTACCTGAACCTCTGTTCCCCCCATATTTTTTTTTCTTCTAATTATTTTGAGGTAATAAATTTTTCATAGCCGAGTCATATAACGTGGCTGGGATATTTTGACACAAAATTTAAGGGGGCATCTACTAATATTAGCAAAGAAATTATTTTTAAAATAATTGTATACATAATCAATAGAAAACTCAGTACATACTTGAGTGAATTTCGTAGAACCTGAGGTGTATGATGTCGATTGTGCGAAATGTCTTCATGCTGCTTGTAATCCTGGTGCTCTAGAAAATGAGATTTAGGGTGATGTTGATGCTCCTGGAGGATTTTTTTCTTTTTTTTATTATTATTTCTTTCTTTTTCTAGCTTCCTTCCTCATCCACACCACTAATCATCACTATTGTTCTGCCTTTGAGCATTGTTGCTCCCGTAGTGAAGATCATATATTAAAATGTGGGTAAACAACTAAATCATAGCCACCACAAAGAATAGTAAATGAACCACAATATTTTTTCTATGGTGTTCTCCTCAAGCAAATAATGGCGAAGTCCAATTATTCTACATGAGTCATGCACCACCTTTCATGGAAAATAGAGGAATTTTTTTATGAAAGTGAGTGCCATATCCTTGATGAAAAGAGGTAGGGGAACTTTGTTGTACATACAACTGCACTGTATGCATTATTTCTATAGGTGTGGACTTTAACAAGTCCAACATCACAACCATAAGTTACCACTTTTTTTCATTTTAATATCTTCAGCCTGATACCTCTTCTGCTGGTGTTTCTGTACAACCTCTACATTTCAACTAGAAGTATATCATAGAATATTTTTATTTGTGGGAGATTTTGATTCACCCAAATCCTACCCCACTTAAATTGTTGATACCCTCATCACTAGTAATAGGTCCCTCCTTGCAATAGGTCTGTAGCCCTCTGAACATCAGATCCCACACTAAGCAACAGGAAACCACCAATCTAGGGAGAAGAATTTTGAGCACTACTAGGTATGAAGTGGATTTGTAGTTCTATTCTATAGCACTCTATTATTTCATCAGATTATCCACATGACTATTTTTCAATATATGGGCACCACTCTTCCTGGTGGGAGAGTAATACCGCTTATTGGTGCCTTCCTCCAGGTGGAAAAAGGCACTGCTTATACTAGGCTGATTGTAGGCACTCTCTTCCTAGTGGGAAGTAAGTACCTTTTTCACTTCATCGTACCTCTAATTATAGGGTATGATATGTCACATATGTGGGGCCTAGTTTAAGCTAACTCTGCCTACATATTGTGCTCACGTTCATATCCTATGAAACTAACACACAAAAGCAAAAAAATAGGAATCATGCATGTGCCTGAGGCCCTAGATCTTAGGATGCCTTCAAATTGCATTCAGAGGACACGATGACCTGCAAAGCAAAAACATATGAAAGTAAAAAAATAGGAGTCATAAATCTATTCCTGTTAGGCCCTGGCTCTCAGGATGCCTGCAGCTTGCATGCGGTTCATGATTTCCTGCAAAGAAAAAATAAAAAGAAATTTTATGCTAAGCATGACATATTCCATGCGGGCTCTTTGTTTTTTTTTACCATTGGGAGGATTCACGCAATTTATTTATTTTTTGGAGTAAGACACTAGGGGTATGAGAGTAATATGCCTTAATTTTGGAGTAATACGCCTTTCTTTGGGAGTAAGGCATCGGGAGTATGGCCCCTTCCATAATAATAATAATAATAATAATTTTTTTTATCCTCCTCTCTCTTTTTTTTTCAATGAACATTCGTCCATGCTACTGGTGTGGTATGGGGTCTCCCCCATGCCAATGTCTGATCCACTCTCACAAATGTGAGGCAGTTGTGAATGGATCTCATTGACCATTACTCGAACATTGTCTTGACACTCTACTCTACACTTGGGGTAGCATCTCTAACTTTGCTTATCGTTTACTCAGGTTGTAACAATCATACACCATGTAGAAAAACTTTCCAAAAGTTCCATAAACACCTTGGGTTGGAAGCCTTTCGCTTGATCAGGGTTACTTAGCCTACCTTCAGGTGCCAATGTTGCCAAGGTAAAACTTTGCTAGCTTTCACCTGCTAGACTGGATGCTACACGATCAAGGTACACATGACATTTCGTATAATGTTATTATGAACTTGAAATACAAATCTCAATTCACCAAATCTTCATAGACACCTCCTTATTTGTCTACATCACACTTCATGTTGTCTTACAAATAATAAAAGAAAAATCTAAACTAAAGGTATTAAAATAAAATTCTAACTAATTTTTTTCATCTGTTCTACCATGACTAGAATAGATCTTGGCTTTTTTTTTTTCCATCATTTGCATCAAAGAACAGAGTCAACTACAATAGATGAGCTGGTGATTTTTAAAAAATGTGCTATTCTCCTCCATCGTAGTGAAATTCAATATCTTCTTTGTAATTTATTTTCCACACTTAAAAATGTTTCCGAAAAATATGTAATATTGGCACTGTGCATTTGAAATACTCAGCTCATCATCAATGGCACATATAAAAATATTTTAATCCTGCTTTGATGTATCTCTCTTCGAATGCATTTGCAAGGATTAATATTTGTGCATTATTAATTTCTCACCATGTGCTCCTGAACATGTCACCCCTTCTTCTTTTCAATTGATTAAAATTTATACTATCTTGACACGCATGTGCCCAAATCAAATGATCTTCCACTCTAAATTATTTCCTTCACATGCATAATTGGAACAACACTGTGATCCTTTGTTTTATTTCCTAGAGTGCAATAAAAACAATTTTATCCATCATCATCTGCGACATCTGTTAGGTGTACGTACAGGTGTGATGCATCATTGAGATTTTATGTGTCGATGTTCCTAGCCTTTCTAGATATTTGACATGCAATTTTTTTCCAGGATCCTCCCCTATTTTTTTTAGCTATTGATTGGAGATTTCTCATTTCCCTTATGGATCAAGCTGGTCCTCAGGAAATAGGATACTCTCTTCCAACAGGTAGAAAAAAAACTCTATTTTTGATCTATATTTTAATTTGGAGCCTTTTCAACATAAGATTTTTATTTTTTTTCTTTTTCATGAACACTGTAAACATCATTCATTGTGTTGTTGGTGGCAATGATGAAGGTGTGGTATCCCCCATGCCTACATCTGAACTAGTCTTCTAAAAAGTATCTCCTTATTGATCAATTAGTTTGATACGCCATAGCATGAGAAGAGTATTTTCCTTCATGGCCTCACAACCAAACTTTTTCAACGTAGTGGCAAAATGTGCAAGCTGGCAAATGACTATCTACGAGTTAGCAACCTAAAGAAAACATGGCATAGCAGTCTGTTAAAAACACATGCTAGTTTCTGATTCACCAGGTCGCCTTAAGTGCAAGTGAAGAGCATACTCCATAACAAGATGTTCTTTTTAAATTATGCTCTATCATTTTTTTTGCATCATTAAAAGATTTTGCCAATATATTGCAAAGTGTTAAGCCTATAAAAAAATTTAATTGTTAAAACCAATCTTCTAGAGGCATAATTTCCCAATGGTTTTTGTATAAACACACATCCCTAAAAAAATTTCAATCAGACCTGGGTTGTGTTATTTTTTTGATTTCTTGAAACCATTCAGAACATGATGAAAATCCTTCATTGTCTAGTTTTCTAAAAATTTTAATAGCACATTTTATTCCTACTTCTACACTTAATATGGTACATCAGGTTCATTCCTGTATTTACCTAAGAAGCTGGTAAATTTAAACTATTGCCTATGGGATTTGGCTCTGACTATGCTAGCAACTATTTTTGGCCTTATAAAAAGGCCCTTGGTGGACTCACACTTCTCAGGTAAAATATCTACAGGTAATTTTAAATGGGATTTTTATCTGACCTGTAAATCATAACACTATAGTTTTGACACTCCCCGACAATGGGCCAAAATGGTGAGCAAAAATTATGTCTCAAAAAATAATTATTTCTCTTCCATAAATTATCAATCCGGTAAGTCCGTAAACTTACGAGTGTCATGCATAATATATGCCTGTAGTGAGGGGGAATGAATCTATCTGTACCATAGTGGGGTGGGAGATGTTCATGCATTTGAATTTTAGACAAACCAAATAAACTAAGTAAAAAAAATTAAATAAATAAATTACAATGTCAGAAATGAAATGCTAAAAATAAAGTGCAGGAAAATAAACGCGCACACAACTGAATTAAATTAAAGTAGGAAATACAAAAATAAATCTAATCTAATGAAAAAAATAATATAAATAAAATAGGGGAGGACTATTGGAGGGAGTGGGCCCAAGCTTCCGTAGATATCCGCCTGACTATCTACATAGAGCTTGCTCGAATAAGAGGAGTTGCACTCTTAATAATTTAGACAAAGAATGAAATGAAAAATAATTTTTGTGTAATATTAATCATTGTACCGTTCATATGACCTGCGTATTTATATAAAGCGCAACCAGATATTGTTACAATAACAAATCAATCTATTTTAATCACATAATGTGATTAGTTACATTTTGTTTCTACACATATTTTATTTTACTATTTTAAAGTATGTCCATTCACCAAAAGGATAAATATAAAAATCCTTAGGTGTATATAACAAACAAATCCTAAATTAATGCATCCTAAATATAATTCTTTAAGAGCTTTACAAGGTCAACCAACCAATTGGTTGATAATAAGTGTCTTATTCTATTTTAATAATAATGCATAGTTAAAATATTTCTCCTTTGTCTTCATGTGCAACCTCCTCCTTAGCTTACTGGTCAACCTGGTCAATGTTGACTTGGTCATGTGGCATCTCCAATGTGGGTGTCTCCAACGTATGGGAGTAAGGCACCAATAAGGTGCCTTCCCATGTATGGGAGTAAGGCGCTAGTAAGGTGCCTCCCATACATGGGAGTAAGGCGCAAAAGTAAGGTGCCTACCATGTATGAGAGTAAGGCACCAGAGTAAGGTGCCTACTCCATATAACTTAGATGCAATTAAGCATAAGTATGACAGGACCATTTGGGATGTAGACTAGAAAACACCATATTAGTAGCAAAACCTGCATTTATACATAATTTCCACTAAAAACACTCGTTAAGCATAATACCGAATTTTCTATCAATTATATGCATAAGTTAAATAAAAATATATATCACATGCTAATTAAACTAGTAATGATGCCCCTTAAAAGTGTACATAAAATGAGCATTTCTGGTGCTCATCACAACTCTCTCAAGCCTCATTGATATGTTTTGTATGTTACTGGAAAATGACTAATTGCCATACTAAACCCTTATAAAACCTATCTAAGAGAGATTGGTCTAGTAAAGTATCCAATTTGGAACTTGACTATACCTTTATTCTATAAAAATCGTACACCAAAGTTTATACAAATTGTACAAGATACAATTACACGATTTGGTAGTTTATGCGATTAGAGGAAATTTACCTGATTTGGCAGTTTTGGGAGATTGACTTGTTTAGTTACAAAACTGTGTATGAAAAATTGTAAAACCAATTTTGAAAGATTGACTAAGTGTGAAATCGTACAAGCTCTATCACTGTATGATCTAAAATCATACAATGGTATGATTTGGTGTCCGTACAAGTTAAACACTTGTCACATATTGCTAGTTGTAGAGACTGTACGGTGGTACAATTTGGTCCACCAAATAGGAATAGTAAATTGATAATTCCAAGCCTTAGAAATCACCTCCCCACTAGTAATACTACACCCCTATGATACATTTGACATCATTGCCTTATCGAATCTAGTAGTTTTGTTAAAACGGGTCAAATTGGCAAAGTAAGATTATTATAAAATTGGAGGTGAATGATAGACACCAGTGTACAAAGGCATAGGAGACAAGAAGAACAATAGAACATTCTAGTAATATGGAGCATAAGGATTTCTCAAAGAGAGAATGCAAGTAACTCAGACCATTGTACACATGAACTAGAAATAGAGCAAGTTTGGGCATTTGAAGAAGGATATTTTGAAACATTATTGATAGAGACAAAACACGAGGAAATAAAACCACCTAGCGTAGAGGTACGAGTTGATATAGAAGTGGTGCAAGAGAAAGGAGAGTGGATGGTGACACCTAAGAAAGTTATGGAAGGGTTGAAAGGGAGTGCAAAGGATGGGAGTTAGGCACCAAAGCAATAGGGCACAAGGTCTTAGGAGAATGGACCAAGACTATATATCTCACATAAATGAAGGAGATCATGGAGTGAAGATGCACGTGGGTTTGGTAAACAATTGGTGGGATAGAAAAAGATACCTTTAATAGAAACTTTTGATGATGATTGTAGTAAGACTCCCTTAAGGAGTTATCAAACAGAGATCCCACGGGAAACCTAAAGTAATGAGGATGATTCTACAAAGATGGCTAATAAGTCAACCAAGCAGAGATGTCCACATTTTACATGTGAGGGTAAGGAAGACCCCATAAGATAAATCAAAATTTGTATAACCATTTGGAGGGTAAATGGTGTAGATCGACCATATGACAGGGTAACCTTATTTTATGCTACCTTGAGAAGATTGGCGATCGATTGGTATCTGAAAAGGGAAAATACTATATGTTTTTAGACTTGGATTCAAGTAAAGAAGAAATTCATTGAAGAATTTCACCCTTTGAAGGGCGATGGAGATATTGTTACAGAGCTTTGCATGATGAAGCAAAAGCCGGATGAAGATGTAAAATCATACAACCGTAGACTAAAGTAGTTAGTAGATAAGATGCATATGCCTTTGGTAAATGTATTAGTAAAGCAGTGGTTTGTAGATGGATTAATACCAAAATATAAGGAAAATATGAAGGCAGTACCATCAAAAACATATGAAGAAGTGGTGAATCATGCAAATAATTTTTAAAGTGAATCGAAATAGATGTATATAGAAATTTTGTCTCACCACAAGTCTAATGATTCAAATAGTGGAGAAAATGACACTATACAGAGGATAGTAGCATCATTTCATCAAGATTTTGACAAGATCATGAAATAACAAGGAAATAAACCTGACAAGAATGACATTTGATGCATAGAATGTAAGATTGAAGGGCATACAAATGTGAAGTATTTGCAAAATGACTACTATCACATCTATAATATGATGGGATATGAGGTAATGCTATGTTCGTATAATGCAAGAGTACACCCATAGGTCATGATAATACAATATAAGGAGGAGAAACTAAAGACCATAGGAGGCAGGCAACAGGTAACAAGTGGCGGTTATAGAAATAGCCGATGAGGTGGAAGACCAAACCAGGGCAATCGATAAGGAGAACAGAGTCATTTTTAGTATTGCTCGAAAGAGAGGTCGATCATACAGTGTCATAATTACCAAGAATGGGGGTATTTCACAAAAAATTATCCTTCACCTCAGAGGTAGGAAACACCGTAAGAAAATACTACACATTTGTGTATGTGGTGTGGTCTGAGTAACCACAAGGAAGCAAATTTTCCAAAGCAAGCGAGTTCAAGTAACCCACAAAATGTAAATTATTTAGACATTGGGGTTCCTCAAGTTAAGAAGGAAACTAGGAAGTTTTAGCTATGACAAGGAGCCAGGATAAAGATGATAAGTATCCAAATCCAGCAAAGGAAAAGCAGCACTGGCAAGTAGCAAAGAAAATACTACAGTATGACGCATAAAAAGCTAAACAAGTGAAGTTAGCTGAAGGGAAGGAATTGAAAAAGCCATTATAAGGAAAGACAATTGTGCAAAGTCTGGTAGCATAGGTTTTGGACACCACAATAGAGATCAAAGTGGAAAACCTATTGAAATCTATTCCATCATTATAGAAAGTGATGGTGGAAGAGATACAACCACATAAGGTGATGGAAGTGTAGAGTCAATCGATTCAAGAAAAAGAATGGAAAGACCAATTTATGGATCTAATGATATTGATGATTGATGTGGGAAAGAAACCTGCATTAGTTCATATGGAGATCCTAGGGCACAAATTGATGTAAGTTATTATGGCTGGAGGATCCAAAGTCAATGTGCTACCTAAAAGGACCTGGCTAGAACTAGATGCTCCATCTCTATGGGCACCGAGCTTCTGATTATATGGTGCTGACCAGTATGGTATCAAGAAAAAGGGAGTCTTGATAGCACAACAAGTGGTGATAGTTGACCAAGAGTTTGTCTTGTATTTTGTTATGATTACTATGCAGAAGCTTGCATACGACACTCTCTTGGGGACAGGATGGCTACGAGTAGCCAAAGTTAATACAATTGGGGAAAGAATAAGATCACTTTCAAGAAGGTACAACACAAATATATGATTAATCTGGCTAATCAAAAGGTTAGTTAGGATGTAGCTACGATCAAAGAATTGGAAAATTCCTTAGATGATGAAGAGTATGAACCATATGGAGAAGAAATACTATACATGGATTAATGTAGTGAAGACGAAGCTAGATATGATAGTAGACTTCTTCATTGGCAAATGGAGGAGTATGAAAATTTTTAGCCCAATTGTCTCTGTATTGACTAAGAGGAGATCAAGGAAAAACAAGACGAACCAAAAGTTAGCTAGGAACCTAAGAAAGAGGTGGAAGATAAATGGAAATTTCCAAAGAGTTTTGCAAGGTATATAGTGGGAGATGCAAAAATTGATACAAGACCAACACACCCAAATAATGTAGAGAAAGCAAAAAGTGAGCCGGAGAATATAAACTATGAAGAACCTTGGATAGTGGACATCAATATAGGAATGAAGGAGGAACCTAGGATGATTCATTGTGGTGATGATTGGAACCCTCTACTAAAAGCGGTAACTTTTAAGATATTCTTGGAATATAAGGATGTCTTTGCATGACCATATAAGGAACTGAAGGGAGTACTACCTGAGTTATGTGTCCACAAGATTACACTAATTCCTAGACCACAACTCGTAAGGAGGAGACCATATAGAATAAACCCAAAGTACGTTGTATTAGTGAATGTAGAGATAGAAAATATGTTGGAGGAAGGAATCATCTTCAGGGTGACAACTAGTGAATGGGTATCACCTATAGTGATCACATTGAATAAGGAAGTAGAAGAGATAAAAATATGTGTGGACTTTAGAAGTATAAACACAATAACTATTAAGGACCCCTTCCCTATTCCCTTCACAAATTATTTCCTAGAAGAAGTCATAGGACACGAGATCTATTCATTTTTGGATGGGTTTTCAGGTTATAGTCAGATAAGTATAGTCGATGAGGATAGGTTAAATACCATATTTATTGTGGAGAATGACATATATGAGTATAATTGAATGTTATTTGGGATATGTAATGCCCCAACAACATTTCAGTGCATCATAATATATATATTTTATCAATTGGCCACAGGGAACTTCAAAGTAAAAATTGGATGATTGGTATATTTATGGGAAGATCAACGAGCATCTTCCTACCCTCAATGAATGCATGAGTAGGTGCAGGAATGCACATATATCATTAAATCTTGAGAAATGCTACCTGATGGTACCATATGAAAAAAAATTAGGACACATAGTGTGCAGTGAAGGATTAACAATAGATCCTGATAAGATCCATGTGATATTGCACATGGAAGAACCATATTATATGATTTCACTTAAAACCCTCTTGGGATCAATGAGATATTATCAAAGGTTTATCAAGAACTATGCATGTGTATCCTATCCATTGGATTCATTGATGAAGAAGAATGTTCCTTTTATATGGATAGAGGAGCACCAAGGAGCCTTTGAGGAGCTAAAGGCTAAGCTTGTGACTAGCTTGATTTTGGTGTTCTCAAACTAGGATAAGGAATTTCATGTCCATATTGATGCTTCAAATTTTGTAATCGGATGTGCCTTGGGATAAGAATAGTTCAGGCTGGATCAACCTATTTTCTTTGCTAGTCACCTATTGTCAAGGCCAAAGTGAAATTATAGTACAATGGAGAGAGAATATTTAGGAATGGTACATGTAGTCCAAAATTTCAAGCATTACTTATTTGTGAATCCCTTTGCTTTCTATGTAGATCACAAAGCCCTATTATACTTGATAAACAAACCAGTGATACAAGGATATGTCAGTAGGTGGCTCATAACCCTATAGGAGTTTGTATTTCGATTAGTAGTAAGACTTGGTAAGAACCATGTTATCATGGACCAATTGTCTCAGATACGATCGGGAGAGCCTACAGGAATAGGAGTTCTAAATGAATTCCTTGATGAACAGTTATTCACCATCAATGTTGTTCCATCATGGTATAAGTTGATTGGCCAATATCTTTCCATAGTAGGAAATGATGACAATTGAGAAAAAGAAAGTGATTATGAAGTTAACACCCTTCCAGTTGATAGCAGGATTACTATATAAGATGGGAAGTGATGGTATCTTAAGAAGATCTATGATGGAAGACGAAGTCAAAGTGGCATTGAAATAATCTCATGAAGGCTTAGCAGGAGGGCACATGGGACCAGATGTGACAACTAGAAAAATATTACTAGCTGGACTATGGTGGCCCACACTATATAATGATACAAAAGAGTATGTGAAAGCATGTGATACTTGCCAAAGGGTAGGAAAGACAGTAAAGAGGGATTTTATGCCATTGCATCCATCACAACCCCAAGAACTATTTGAAAGGTGGGGATTAACACTTCGTTAGACTGTTGAAGACATCTCAAATAAGGAAGTGTAGATACATCGTAATAGCAATGAAATACTTGACAAAATGGGTCGAAGCAAGAGCATTGCCTAATAAATTAGCAAAAAGTATAGTGAGATTCTTGTACAAGCAGGTAATCATAAGATTTGGTATTCTGCTACAGATAACGAGCGATCAAGGAGGATACTTTTTCAATGAAATCATAAAAATATTGATGATAGAGTTCTATATTTTGCACTCATTGTCTAGTGTATACTATCCTTGAGAAAATGGGCAGGCGAAAGCAACAAAGTCCTGGTATCTACTCTGTATAAAACCTATGGAATAGAAGGAGCAGATTGGGAGGAAAGGCTACCATCTATTTTGTCGGTATATAGAATAAATTTTGAACCAAAAATAGAACATACACCTTTCCAGTTGATGTATGGATAGGAGGTAGTGGTTCCACTTGAATTCTTGATACCATGTTTGAGAGTTGTAGTAGAGCATTGCTTGGATGATTAAGAAAGTTTGGATGAGGGACTGACAACACTGATAAAGTTATATGAAATACGAGTTATGGACCAATGGGCAATTGAGGTATCTCATAAAAGAAGGAAGGTGTGGCATGATAAATATTTAAGAAAGTTAGAACTTAGTCTAGGTGATTTGGTTCTAAAGTTTAATGGAAAGCAAGAAATCAAGCCTGATAAGCTGAAGAATTTATGGCTTGGTCCCTATAAATTGGTAGAAGTAATTAATAATAGAGTATTCAAGTTGTAAAACTTGATGGGATGGAGGTACTTGACACTGTAAATGGATCAAATTTGAAGCCTTATAAAGTACATTGCTTATTTATTTCTTTAGAAAATATTGAACGAAGAAGACGAGTATAAGCTCAACAGAGGACTCAAGATGAGCAAGGTCCATCATAGGAAGATCATAACATGGGATTCGTATATTTATTTGTATAAGGGGAGGAGACAAGACCAAACATAGAAAAACAAGAGTTGGCACCTCCACCCAAAGAAAGAAGAATATTGCAAGTGCATGTCAGATTTACGGATGGAACTGAACGAGTAGAAGAGGAAGATGAAGAATAAATTTCTCCAAATGAAAGAGGACATCGGGAGATAGTATTGTTACCTAGAAATAGGGGAAGGCAAGAAGAAACACCCCAAGTGAACATAAATAGGATGTATCCTCAGGTGGAGCATAGAGAACTACCCCAACAAGCGAAAGGATGAGGAAGGATATGATTAACAGGATGATACGAGGATAGAGTGGACACATTTGAAATGGAAGTTCCATAAGCATATAGGAATGAGATCATCGATGAAGAATTTGTTGGACTTACTCCATTAGCTTAGATAGGGCTATTACAATAGAGAATGTGATTGCAAAATCAACAACTACAAGAAGAATATCAAACATTGCAAGGTCATAATGTAAGGTTGAGAGAACAAATCATCCAAGAATTGGATAGTACAATACAAATACTAGATGAACAAAGAACAACTAGGCTATAGGAGCTAGAAGGAGAACCCAAGGATGATGAGGGGATAACTCCAATAAGTGGTGTAATAAATTATGGTGTGAGCACAAGTTCACAAGTACCACCAAGTGATCCACCAATGACAAATGAAGATGCAAAAATGTTGTGGTGAGACATTACGGAAGCAATCACATCACCTAAATCACAAGGCAATGCACAAATGGATTTGAGTGAATCAAGTGATGAAGACATGCCTTGTATAGTAAGGGAAACTAACACAAAAATTAGTGATGAGGATGATTGCCTAGGGAACCCCCATAATTCTTGAGATAATCATGATCCCCTAGCATGTACAACAATACAACAAAAACTAGGGAGATCTCAGGAGCATCAAACCAACCTTGATCTGCAAGCATATATAATATCACATCAATAGCTAAGAAGGTAAAGGAGATAAGTATGGAGATTGGATATATTGATGAATTTACCAATAGATTGGACGGAATAGAGAGAAGAGAATAAGAATGACTCAAGTTATGAGATAGATTTTTTTGACGCATATAGAGAGGTCTTGGCAACTTAATCTCCAAAAATATGCTTCGAGGAAATAAGATGGAGATGTCACTTAGCATGTGCAAATCATAGAATCAGAGCACTATGATAATTTTCATTAAGTACAAGAAGAAGTAGAAGTCTACTAGCCAATATTGATTTGGTAGAGATAACTCCTGATAACCGAGCAATGGGAGGAAGGAATAAAAAAGGATCCCTAAGGCTTCAGTCAGGAAGGGGAGGAGGTATTCTAATACGAAGTGAGAAAGGACAAGGTGATGTTACAATTAGAGGAGGAAAAGTATGAGAAAGGTTATGACCCCCTACTCCTAGATGGCTAGGAGATGCACCCTTAGCTTTTTGGAATTGGATAAGGAATCTAAAAGGTTTACCACTCATGAGAGGGATCCTACCAAACCCCACAAGGCATTATCCATTGGGATGACCATCCCTAATATGATGAGGACCCCGAAGAGTGGTAGGTGGTAGAGGATTACTCCAAGAAAGGGAGGAATCACCACTAGCATAGAGAAGCCCGATTTCAATAGGAACAGGATAGGGAAGACACTCATGTGGTAGAGGCCTTGTTGGTAGAAGAAGAGTACATTTTGTAGATGATAAAAACTAGGGATAACAAAGGATACAAGGAGATAGGGGAAGAAGTCACTCGAATGATAGTAGAGTAGTAAGGACATCACTACCAAGGTATCAATCACCTATACGATAAGAGGAAGGGACACCAGGTGGAGATACTCCAACTTACAATTGTACAATTCCAAATTGTACACATGGTATGGGAAGGCCAGGGAACTTGGTAACATCACAAGTAGAGATGAATCATCCTAGAGAGCAAGTGGTGCCAAGTGACACAACTACTCAGAATGTCATAGTTGAACCTCCAAGAGAAGAATATGATGGGATCATACAAGTGAATATCACTGTACAATTTCCATGACGGTAAGTGTAAATAGGTTAGGAAATGAAAAAAAAAAGAAAAAGAAAAAAAAAATGCCTTAATTGTGAAAATCCCTCAAAACACAATTAATAAGGAAGTGGTTTGAAAACCAAAAATGATGAACTCTTCAAAGAGAGAAAAAATAGAAAAATTCTAAGTGATAGATCGTATAAAGTAAAATTTAAGCTGATAAAACACAAGTAAGAGATCATACAAGCAAAATTAAGAAAAGTTCATGCAAAATCATACAAAATGGTATGTTGTACGATCTAGATCGTACAATGTATGGTTATAGGTGTAGTTGTATGATTTTCAACCGTCGCATTTAATGTTCACATGTGTGGAATGATGAGTTGTTAGAAAATCATGAAAAAAAGTTAAAAATTGCATGGAAAGAAATGAGTTGTCAATCACCTGGGCAAGGAAGATGAAAAGACATGCAAAGTGGTGCAATTTCAAATTTGGAATGGTTGGGGTTTGAAGATAGTTTTGTTAGAATATTATGTTAATGTGCACTATGCCTTCCTACTTCAGTTCTACCACTTGTCTTAGTTTCAGTTGAGTTGAGTTATGTGTCATCTACATGACACTTGGAGTGCAGATTATGACACTTGTCAAATATCACTCATAGGCTTCATGCTTATATATTGTAAATATATTTGTGAATATAACTTGTACCTTATTTTTTTAGTCCCAAAATTTGGTATAAGAGTGGTGAGATCTGCCTGAGGGACTTTAGGGTTTGAAGAAGTTTTTTTTAGGACTTTAGGGTTTGAAGAAGCTTTTTTTTAGGTCTATTTTTTTTCTTTCTAGAGTATTCTCTTCACTTACGAAATTGATCCTGTGAATGATGAACGAAAGAAAAAATTTATAAAAGCTGTATTTTTTTTTTCTTTTCTAAGTTATTGGAAAATTTAATCTGTGAGAGGATAAGTTATTTTTAAAATCTGGAGGAAAAAGACAATCCATCTGAGGACATGCCTTTATTAAAATAGATTTTTTTTTAGGATTTATTATGTTGAATTTGTGGAGTTTTTCTGTGTTAAGGCAGACCAGTCACCACTGTCCCCTGGAGATTTTTTTTAGTACAACATAATCTATTTTAGAAAATTTATTAGAAAGTTCTTGATTTGTGGCCATCATAGAAAGATATCTACCTAATGTTGTTCATTTGGTGCAGATCTAGCCTCGTAGCTATTTACGATGACTTCTACCCATACCTTGTAAAACCCCTTCACCCGGAATAGTCCTACCGCAATGTGGTTGTGCATTTTGAAAAAATACCAACCTCATTGATGCTGTGATCGCAAATGGGTCCTAATATTTATTGATGGAACCAAGGGCTATTTTTTTTTGCTGTTCGAAATTGGGGTTTCAAAGACATAAATTTCATAGCATCACCGTACTCTAAATGTGTTTCTATGTGAAATTTTTAGACCATAGCGGCGTCACCAAAAGGATTGAGAGTGGTATCTGTAGATCCGTGGAACTACGAATAAAAAGAACAATATTTTTTTAAATTTCCTGTGAAGTGAAAGGTGTTCGGAGCAGCAAATGATTTTCTGTTCGGTGCTGTGAATCTAACTGTCGAACGAGAAGCCTTTGATTGTATTTCAACGTAGAATGGTAGATCGACCTTCCTTTGTACCAAGGAGTTATGTGCATACGCTTCCACAGAGGTAGAGGCGAATCCATTCCCATGGTGCTTGACAACGACGTATTCTCTGGTCATTCTAGCGCACCCGGAGAACCTCTAGCCAGCATAGAAACAAAACGAGGGAGATTGTTTGCTTTTATTTTGTGCAGTGAGGGATCTTACTACAGATTTTGCGGATTTCATACTATTGTTTCTCTATTGTACCGACTATATTTTTGAGTGTGGATTTGTATCATGCAAAATATTATACCAAATCATCGAGGCTGAGATTCCATAGCCAAATTTACTCCCAGCACAAGATGTTCTTAGATCGAGGCAGCACTCCATCGATTTGATGGCTGGACACATGATTGAGAATTATGCCATGTAAAAGCAATTTTGTGCCATCTATGATTCTGATCTAGCTTTATTTTTTGAACCCAAAATCATAATCCTATCCAAATTTTTCTACTGTGTGGTACAATGTCAAATTACAACTAAATATGTGGAGAGTTTCATTGAGAGTTCGAACGGACAGGTGGAACCAAAGGAGGAGGTAATCACATAGTAATCACCATGAATCATCTCAATAGCACTTGGCGTAGATATGGACAAGTGGCAGGCAAAAATTCCCTCTCCGTGGTAGCTGGAGATGACTACAAACATGTGGTGACAAAAACTTTACAGATGGCTTAAAATATTTATGGTATTCTCTTGTTTCAATTTTTTAAAAAAGGGAATAATATTCTAATAATCGTGCTCTTCTTTTATGCTCTATGAAATTCAAAAGGAAAAATATATGAAATTCAGGGGTAAAGGTATTTTGTATAATTTTTTAAATATCCCAAACAAAATTTTGAAGATTGCTTTGCTAATAGTAAATTTTGTAAAACTCCAAATTCAAGCATAATTTTATAGAACACAACTCGGATGGGTGACCATTTCGGAAGTCCCGGAGTTGCACACATTTAAGAAGGTTATTATTATTTTGTCATTTTGAAGCTTCAAATTGTATCCAACTATAGGCTTATTTATAGTTGTTGGAAAGAGTTTTTCGAGGGGGAGCTATTGGTGAAATTATTTTTCAGTCTAGAGGTCCTTTACTTAACCGAATTTTTAATTGAAGTTATCATTTTAAAATAGAGTGCATTTTTGGTTGCATCCGACACTCTTGTTTAGAAAATTTGGCAAACTTGTGAGGAGCTAAATTTAAAGTCTTTGGGGGAACTTTAGGCCAAGTTATTCATTCAATTTGGCAATATTATGGGGTAATTTTATCCTTGAAGGCATTGATGTTGTATCATTTTTCAAGCACATTTGGGGCTAATTTAGCCAACTTTCCAATACAAATCATCAACTCAAGAGATGATTTAGGACCCATTGTCCCTTGCTGGTGGAGTCATTTTGTGGCACTCTCTTGGCCACTTGGTATTTTTTGCTTGCATCTCCTTATTTGGGCTTTGTCTACATTTTATGCTTGCTATTACCCTTGCATATCTTTGGGTTTTATAATTGTAATCAAGTGTAGTTCCATTGCATACACACTTGACACTATGCCATATACAAGCAAGCAAACATAAACAAGCATCTTGTCATAAAGCACCTAAAAATTTGGTACATTATTCTCAAAAATAAGGCATCACATTTTTATAACCACCTATATTCCATGTATCAATCTGCTCATATACCTATAGTCTCCCTCATGTAAGGGCGGGTTATTGAGAAGTTTGGTATAAAGGTCTGGCAGGTTATTCCCTTTCAAAAATGCCTATGTTCCACGTATCGATCTCCTCATATACCTATAGTCTCCCTCATGTAAGGGCGGGTTATTGAGAAGTTTGGTATAAAGGTCTGGCATGTTTTTTTCCCTTTAAGAATTGCCTATGTTCCATGTATTGACTACTAAAATACTTATTGTCTCCCTCACGCAAGGGCGGGTATATTGAGAAGTTCGATATAAAGGTCTGAAAATTTCCAATTCTTACTCTCTTTAGATAGAAAATGGCACTTGTGTTCAAGTTAACCCTCCCACTATTGGAATCACTTGAAGATTCAGAGTGGAAAAACTAGGTGAACCCTCATCTGGATTTTTAGACGTGTACCTTGGATTTTTTTTTAGAGCTCTAATTTGGTATTTGTGGTTCTTATTTCATCCTTTGTTGAGCTCCTTTTTCTTTTGATCCTTTTCTAAATCATGACTACTACAAATATATTAAGTAGACTCACAAAGAAACTTGAAGGAGCATAAACTTATGCAAATTGGAAGTATGAAATAGAATCTATTTTAATGATGAATGACATGTGGAATTTTGTGAGAGATAGAAAAGTTGATGAAGACCCACTCACAACACCTCAAGACCCTAAATAAAAAGCACAATTTGAAAAAAATTCCAACATAGCTTTAAGCCTCATTAAGCTAGCCATAGTAATTCAATGTAGAGAAACTGTAAGGGCAACAAAAACACCTAAACAAGCATGGGATGATCTCATAAATTTTTTTTATAGGCCAAGTCAAGACAATATTTTGTATCTCAAACAAAAAATTCACAATCTATGTATGAAAGGCTCACTTACCGATTATCTTATGGAAGTGAAGTCTATTAAGAATGATTTCTTAGCTGCTGGAAAAACTCTAGATGACAATGAGTTGATTCCTATAATGTTGCATGGCCTTCCTTCAAAATTTCACTCTTATGCTACAATGTTAGATCTAAGTGGCAAAAAAATTAATTCCACACTTGAAGATATTGAAATTCTACTTAAGAAACATGAGCAAGCCCTAATCAAAGATGAAGAAATTGAAGACACATCAACAACTTTTGCCACCAAGGAATATTTATATCCTAAACAAAACAAGGGTCAAAAACAACAAAATCAAAATTAGAGGGGTAGACAAAATCATAGATACCCACAGTACCAGCAGTAGTAGCTAAATCAACATTACCAACAGCAGCCAAATCAAGAGTACCAGCAACAGCCAAGATGGCAAACAAGACCTCAAGGAGTCAAAACAACAATCAAGGATGTGAATATTGTGGAAAATGAAATCATAATATTTCTAATTGTTATCAGAGGCAAATAGATCAAGGGGGTCCACAAAATAATAATTTCAATACACTATATGTTGGAAACCAGGTTCATGTTAAAGATAAAGAATATTGGTATGTTGATTTTGGAGTAGCAAAGCACATGACGGGAAGGCAAGATTGGTTGACCAAGGTTCAACCTACTTGAAAGTAATTCATTAATTTTGGTGATGAATGTGCTTTTACCATTGAAGGTGTTGGGGATACACCACTTACTTTGCATGATGGGAATAATGTTCCTGCAATAGATATTTTGTATGTGCATGGTCTTAAAATGAGCCTTTTTTCTATTGGGCAACTTACAGATAAGGGCTACACTGTATATTTTGAAAAAGACAAATGCTACATTCAGGAACCCAATGGCAATGTCAAGGCCATGGGAGTCAAAAATGATGGTGTTTACTACCTCCTTATAAAATTTGTAACACAAACATCTTTGCATACAACAAATTTTTATTTGGAGTACATGTGGCATGAAATATTGGGACATTTTAATTTTAATAATCTTCAAATTATGGCTAGGAAAGGATTAGTTAAAGCACTTCCACATATTAAGGAGTCAAAATATTTTGTGAGCCATGTGTAATAGCCAAACACCATAGGAAACCTTTTGAATCAAGAAAAGCTTAGAGAGCCAATAGACCTTTGCAATTGGTTAATTCAGATATTTGTGGGCCAATATTTATTCAATATTATATTGGGGCTAAATACTACATCACTTTCATTGATGATTATAGTAGAAAGGTATGGATCTATCTAATTCAATATAAGTGGAAAATCCTTGATAAGTTCAAAAAATTTAGGGCACTTGTTGAAAGATAAAGTGGCTATCAAATATCCACCTTAAGATCAAATAATGGTGGAGAATATGTCTCCAATGAATTTTTCAATTTTTGTAAGTGCCATGGCATAATGAGGCAATTCACAACCCCTTATACCCAACAAAAAAATGGAGTAGTTGAGAGGATGAATCAAACAATCACAAATAGGGCAAAATCAATGTTACATGCTGCTACATTACCTAACTCATTTTGGGTTGAAGTTGTTATTACTACTGCATACTTGACTAATAGGTCATACATGACTAATAGGTCATACACAAAGGCATTACATGAAAGAACACCTAAAGAAGCATGGAGTGGAAGGATGATCTATGTGGGTCATTTGAGAGTCTTTGGATGTGATGCCTATGCTCATATTCCTCATAAGAAAAGGAAGAATTTTGATGATTGATGAGTCCCAAAAATGTACATTTTTTATACACTTTTAAGGGGCATCATTACTGGTTTAATTAGCATTTGAGATGTATTTTATATAACTTATGCATATAATTGATATAAAATCTGGTATTATGCTTGATTGGTGTTTTTAGTGGGAAATGTGTATAAATGTAGGTTTTATTACTAATATGGTATTTTCCAGTCTACATCCACTTGGACCTGGCATACTTCTACTTTCAAAGACTAAGGCATGAGAGCAGGTGCCTTCCTCTTCAAGGAAGGTGCCCAATAGAAGTAGGCACCTTCCTCTTCAAGGAAGGTTCCAAGCAGAAGTAGGCACCTTCCTCTTCAAGGAAGGTGCCCAATAGAAGTAGGCACCTTCCTCTTCAAGGAAGGTACCCAACAGAAGTAGGCACCTTCCTTATAAGGAAGGCACTCCCGCAGGAGTAGGCACCTTCCTTATAAGGAAGGCACCCAACAAAAGTAGGCGCCTTCCTCATATGGAAGGCACTTACATGCCTCCATACTTTGCAAAGATTTGACCAAGAAAGTAAGTGGGACCATATTGATCGTTGACTCCATGTCATATGCACCAAGTTAGGATAGCTACCAAATCACGTGAAGAAAAAGGGGGAGATATTTTGTGTATTATTATTAAACTAAATAAAGCACCTCTATTATTAAGTGATTGGCTAGTTCAACTTTGTAAGGTGAGGATTATTTTCTCACGAATAGAATAGAGCAACAATTATTCAGTGAATCGATGTGCGTGAACAAGACAATGCAATTATCTGGTAAATCAATGTGCATGAACAGAAAATTAACAAATCAGGAAAATAATATTTTTTGCATTGGCAACTAATATGGAAAAACATGTGAATGGATTTATTACTGATATCATACATGTTTTGATAAAAATAGAATACACCTGATTTATCCTACGGGTAAAATTAGTGTGTGACTATTATTATTAGTGCATGATTGTTAGGATTGTCTAGTTGGAATGTTTACAACATATCTACTATAACTACAAGTCTAAAATAGACTTGCCTAAATTTGTAACAGAGGAAGGTTGTGCATTGTATAAATGCATAGGTCTTCTCTGATGGAAGGACGATCAATTTTTAGAGGAGCTTATTTATTTTGCTTCTTGTCAAATTTATTAAGAGTGCAATTCCTCTTATTTGAGCAAGCTCTACATAGCTAGCTGGGGGGACTATATGTGGAAGCTTGTGCCCACTCCCTATAGAAGTCCTCCCCTATTTAATTTTTGTATTTTATTTCTGTAGATTATTTTACTGGTTTCTTTCCTAATTTTTAGGTGTGTGTTTATTTTATCACATTTTATTTTTGTACATTTATTTTCAACACTTTAATTTAGTTGTTTAATTTTCTGCACTTAGTTATTTAGTTTGGCTGAAATAAAAATGCATACACATCCCCCACCAAACTAAATAAGGTACAACCGGATTTATTCCCCAACACTACAGGCATATACTGTGCGTGACACTCAAAATTTTACGAACTTGCCAGATTGATAATTTATGGAAGAGAAATGAATGTTTTTCGGTACATTAATTTCTGCTCACCATTTTGGTGTTGTTGCCGAGGAGTGTCTAAATTGTAGTGTTATGATTTATAGGTCAGTTAGAAAGCCTATTTAAAATACCTGTAGATATTTTGTCTAAGAAGTGTGAGCCTACCTAGAGCCTTTTTATAAGGCCAAAAATAGTTGTCGACACAGTCAGAGCCAAATCCCATGGGCAACTGTTTGCATTTTCTAACTTCTCAGGTAAACGTGGGAATGAACCTGATGTACCAAATTAAGTGTAGAAGTAGGAATAAAACGTGTTGTTGAAAAAATTTAGAAAAATCTGGCATTGAAGGATTTTCCTCATATTTTCAATGGTTTTAAGAAATCAATGAAATAGCACAACCCAGGTCTGATAGTTAAAAATATTTAAGGAAGTGTTTTTACATAGAAACCATTGAAAAATTGTGCATCTAGAAGTTTGGTTTTAAATTAAAATTTTTTATAGGCTTGAAATTTTTGCAACTTATTCGTAAATGTTTTTTTTAATGATGAAATTAATAGCAGGAAAATGATAGAGCAAAATTTTTAAATAACATCTTGTTTTGGAGTATGCTCTTCACTTGCGCTTAAGGTGACCTAGTGAATCAGAAACTAGCATGTGTTTTTTAAATACTGCCATGCCATGTTTTCTCCAAGTTGTCAGCTGCAAATAGTCATTTCCTAGCCTGCACGTTTTACCATTATGTTGAAAAAGTTTTGTTTTTTGAGGCTAGGGGGATAAAATGCTCTTCTCATGCTATGACGTATTAAACTAGTTGATAATGAAGCAGATGATTTTTGAAAGACTAGTTTAAATATAGGCATGGGGAGACCCCACCTTCATCATTGCCACCAACAACACAATAAACATTGTCTAAAAAAAAAGAGAAAAATATATCTTCTACTGAAAAGGCTCCAAGTTAATAGAAAAATAAAGTTTTATTTTTCTACTTGTTGGAAGAAAGTATCCTCTTTCCCGAGGACCAGCTTGGTCCAGAAGGGAAATGAGAAATCTCCAACCGGTAGCTAAATAAAGCAACAAATAAAAAAATAGAAGCTTTATTTTTGTTACTTGTTTGAAGAAAGTATCCTCTTTTCCTAGGACCATTTTGGTCCATAAGGGAAATGAGAAATCTCCAACCGATCGCTAAATAAAGCAAGCGAGGAACCCAGAAGTAATTAGAAGATAAAAAAAAACAATAATTAAAAAAAAAAATTAGTTAGTTAGAATTTTATTTTAATGTCTTTAGTTTAGATGTTTCTTTTATGTTTTGCAAGACAACGTGAAGTACGAAGTAGACAAATAAGGAGGTGTCTGTGAAGATCTCATGAATTGATATTCTTATGTGGAGTTCGTAATAGCACTATATGAACTATCTCATGTACCTGATCATGTAGCATCCAATCTAACATGTGAAAGCTAGCAGAGTTTTGCCTTCGAAACATTGGCACTTGAAGGTAGGCTAAGTTACCCTAATCAAGCAAAAGGCTTTCAGTCCAAGGTGCTTGTGGAATTTGGGAGAAAATTTTGCTGGAAAGTGCATGA
Source organism: Wollemia nobilis (assembly GCA_028583015.1). Classification (NCBI taxonomy): domain Eukaryota; kingdom Viridiplantae; phylum Streptophyta; class Pinopsida; order Araucariales; family Araucariaceae; genus Wollemia; species Wollemia nobilis. The sequence goes on along the minus strand of JAQPPZ010016710.1, from coordinate 5,821,517 downwards.
CTATTATATCCTGGATGATAAAAAAAGTCAGAGATGCTACACCAAGTGCAAGGGTAGAATGTCGAGACAATGTTCGAGTAGAAATCAACGAGCTCCATTAGCAATCACATCACATTTATGAGAGTGAATCATAAATCTACATGGGGGAGACCCCATACCATACCAGTAGCTTGGATGAATTTTCAATCATTCGATAAAAAAAAAGAGAAAAAAAGAGAAAAAAAAAAGAAAAAAAAAAGAAAAAAAAGAGAAAAAAATGAGGATACATGAAAAAAGAAAAAATTAAGTGAAAGAAACCTTGATCATCAAGAAGGTGCCTTCCACATCAGGAAGGTGCCATACATTGGATGTGCCTTACGCATCAGGAAGATACCATACATTTAATGTGCCTTCCCACAAAAAGCAGGTGCCTTCCACAGTAAGCAGACACCTTGACATCTAGGGTGCCTTGATCCATTTCCCGCACCTAGGTGGCTCGATAGTACAAGAAAAAAAAAGAGAGGAATAAGTAATGAGGCACCTTGATGGAATACAATAGAGGTGCCTTGATAATAAAAAAAAAAAATTATGAGAATCCTCCCAACGAAAAAAAATAAAAATAAAAAGCATAGAACATGTCCTTCTTAGCATAAAAATTGTTTTCTTATTGCTTTGGAGGAAATCATGAACCAAATTGCAAGCTGTAGGTATCCTAAGAGCCAAGGCCTAACAGGCACAGAGTCATGACTCCTATTTGGCTGCTTTTGTGTGTGCAGGTAATCATGCCCGATGAGTGCAATCTGAAGGTATCCTAAGAGCTAGGGCCTCAGGCACAAGCCATGATTCCTATTTTCCAGTTTTTGTAGGTGTAGTTTTGTAGGATACAACCATGAGTATGATCTATAGGCGAAGCTGACTTAAAATAGGACTAATAGATGTGACATTTTATGCCCTGCAATTAGGAGAGCGACGAAGCGAAGAAGGCACTTGCTTCCCACCAGGAAGAGAGTGCCTACAATAAATTTAGTATAGTAGTGCATTTTTCCACCTGGAGGAACGCACTAATAAATATTTTTATTCTCCCTTATATGAGGGTACCTATTGTTCAGTGTGGGACTTGACATTTGAAGGGCCACATACCTGTTGTGCAGAGGGACCTGTTGCTGGCGACAAGGGCCTCACTAATTTAATTGGGGGAGAATATAAAAAATTGTAAATAATGCTTGCGATGCTGAAGTTAAATTCACACCAATTGAAGAGGAAGGCACCTGCTCTCATGACTTAGTCTCTGAAAGTAGAAGTATGCTAGGTCCAAGTGGATGTAGACTGGAAAATACCATATTAGTAATAAAACATGCATTTATACACATTTCCCACTAAAAACACCAATCAAGCATAATAATGGATTTTCTATATACATTAGGTTCTACGAAATTCACCCGAGTATGTACTGATTTTCCTATTAATTATGTGTATAGTTATTTTAAAATCATTTCTATGCTAATACTAGTCGATGCCTCTATAGTTTTTCAAAATCCCTCATTAGAATTTGAACACATGACATGCCTTAGATATTAAAAAAAAAAGGAGAGGCTATGGCATCTACATGAATAAATTTGACATCATTTTCATTGTCGCCTCATGACAATGGCAACCGACTTGAGTGAACACATATAAATGATGCTACTCTATACCACAAAGGAGGTTTTGGAGATGTCAAATACATTTTAGATGTGGGTAAAAGTAGCAGCTAGTGACTGCACTTATTTTAAACCAATTTGGGCTCACTAAATATGACCAATGTGCAACATTGGAAAATGCCAGCATTTATATATATATATATATATATATATATATATATATATATATATAAATAAAAGTATAGTGGTCATTTGCCCTGAACAAGTGTGGTCACAATTTAACTATTTGTTTGCAATGATTAGTTAGGATGTGTTTTTGACTTCTGCTGGTGCCGCAATGCTCTATGGATGAATAATAGTAGCACTCAATAAAAAAATGTAGTGCTGAATAAAAAAATAGTGCTGAGTAAAAAAAAAACACAGCAGTGCTGAAGAAAAAAATAGTAGCGCTCAATGACAGAGAAATAGAGATGTTGAAGGCCATTGAAAAAAAAGGAGAAGAAAAAAAAAGGATATATATATTACTATCCCGAGGGTTGTTTTCAAGAGAACATGACAATATTTAGGCATGGTCAACCTACGAGAGGGATAATTTCAGATTTTGGTGCCACGAGGGCATGGCACATGTTAGGCATGGGGGGATGATGAGTCCCAAAAATGTACATTTTTTATACACTTTTAAGGGGCATCATTACTGGTTTAATTAGCATTTGAGATGTATTTTATATAACTTATGTATATAATTGATATAAAATCCAGTATTATACTTGATTGGTGTTTTTAGTCGGAAATTTGTATAAATGCAGGTTTTATTACTAATATGGTGTTTTCCAGTCTACATCCACTTGGACCTGGCATACTTCTACTTTCAAAGACTAAGGCATGAGAGCAGGTGCCTTCCTCTTCAAGGAAGATGCCCATAAGAAGTAGGCACATTCCTCTTAAAGGAAGGCGTCAAGTAGAAGTAGGCACCTTCCTCTTCAAGTAAGGTGCCCAATATAAGTAGGCACCTTTCTCTTCAAGGAATGCACCCAATAGAAGTAGGTGCTTTTGTTATAAGGAAGGCGTCCCCAGCAGGAGTTGGTGCCTTCCTTATAAATAAGGCACCCAAAAAAAGTAGGCACCTTCCAATTACGGAAGGCGCCTCCATGCCTCCATACTTTATAAAGATTTGACCAAGCAAGCAAGTGGGACCATGTTGACTGTTGACTCCACGTCATATGCACCAATTTGGGATAGCTACCAAATCACGTAAAGAAAAAGGAGGAAATATTTTGTGTATTGTTATTAAACTAAATAAAGCACCTCTATTATTAAGTGATTGGCCGATTCAATTTTGCAAGGTAAGGATTATTTTTTCATGAACAGAATAGAGTGACAATTATCCGATGAATTGATGTGCGTGAACAATATAATACAATTATCTAGAAAATAAATGTGCGTGAATAGACAATTGATAAATCAAGAAAATAATATATTTTGCATTACTAAGATGGACAAACATGTGAATGGATTTATTACTGATATCATACATGTTCTGATAAAAATAGAATACGCCCAATTTATCCTATGGATAAAATCAGTGTGTGACTATTATTATTAGTGCATGATTGTTAGGATTGTCTGGCTAGAATGTTTACAACATATCTATTGTAACTGCATGTCTAAAATAGACTTACCTAAATTTGTAACAGAGGAAGGTTGTGCATTGTATAAATGCATAGGTCTTCCCTGATGGAAGGACGACCAATTTTTAGAGGAGCTGATTTATTTTACTTCTTTTCAAATTTATTAAGAGTGCAATTCCTCTTATTTGAGCAAGCTCTACACAGCTAGCTGGGTGGACTATTTGTGGGAGCTTGGGCCCACTCCTTGCAGAAGTCCTCCCCTGTTTAATTTTTGTATTTGATTTTTGTAGATTAGTTTACTGCTTTCTTTCCTACTTTTTAGGTGTGTGTTTATTTTATCGCATTTTATTTTTGTACATTTATTTTTAGCACTTTAATTTAGTTGTTTAATTTTCTGCACTTAGTTATTTAGTTTGGCTGAAATCAAAATGCATACACATCCCCCACCAAACTAAATAAGGTACAACCAGATTTATTCCCCAAAACTATAGACATATACTGTGTGTGACACTCAAAATTTTACGAACTTGCTCGATTGATAATTTATGTAATATCCCACCCAAGCTGAGATACAAAATTTTTGCCTTGTTTTGTTATTTTGGAAATTTTCAAAGTTTTCAGATTTTGTGCAATATATGATTTTTTTGTATTTTTGCATATAAGGAGAACACACTGTTGGAAATGAAATCTACCTCTAACTTTCACACCATCACTCCAAATGCCATGAAATTTTTACACAATCTACTATTCATATAATTACACAAACCCAAATAAGGAATTTGCAAGATTCAAAGAAATACCCGAAATATGGTGATCTGATTAATTCTGGAAAATATGTCAGCATACAGAAATCTTCATTATTTGCTCATAAATCTTCAAAGACATGCTTCTCCAGGGTGCTATTATACTTTCAAGATACCCTTTTTTCCAATGATGAAGACCCAACCAAAAACAACCCTTATATGAGGTGTTTGGCACTCGGATGAAGGGCACAATTTCTAATATGTACGGCCTGAGTGCTGATGGTGGTACGGCTGCCTTGAAAACCCTCTAAATCTGCAATGTTTTTCCTCTATCATGCTCCAAAATGGATCGGCTGGGCTAGAATTTGAAGTTCTTGGCCTTCTCTTACAAAACCCTTACACAAATAATTCACCATGAACTGAAATATGCTCCTGTTTGGTTCAGCCAAGACATGAAAAGAAGTCTGAAGTTAATGTGCAGCTGAGACCTCCAAAACCCTCTTCAATTTGTGCCCAAAAAACCCTTCAAAATTCCTCTCTTTGAAGCTCAAAGTCACTCCCTGAAGTGAGAGTGCAACTGACCAATATGAGGAGATCTTTCACTCCCGACACTGGTGTTCTTGCTGATGGATTTCGTCACCAACAAGCCAAGATATCTCCTGCAAATTACTACTGCAAGAATCCCTCTTCACAACTCCGAAAATAAGTAATGCCAAAGATGCTGAAAATGAAGTTTCATTGCTCTTTTTATAACTCTCCAAGAGGGGTCGACCTCTTTTTTCCTCTTTCCAAAGCAACATTAAAATAAAACATTTTAATTTTTAATTCTCATAACTTGGCCGACCATATTAACAATTGATAAGTCACCTTTATATTTCTACTTGTTTTTTAAGTGACTAATAAACCTTATATCTCCCACATATGAAATATTATAAAGTTAAACTATATTAAATATTTAATTTAATATAATTAACTTTACACATTAAAATATCTGCCTCCTGAACCCCGAAATCCCAAAAAAATTATGGAAACGGATACCCATTTCGTCGAGGTATTCAATCGTACTGTCTGTTTCCACCGATTCTGCCTCTGATCGACTTACTAAAAATAGTAAGTCCCCCTGAAACCTGCTGGAAACGGTCCTGAAAGCTGTCCACACTGAAAACTGAACGTCCAACAGTAACTCCATAACACCTGGAGGCTCCCAAACCCACGACATTGCCTACGGGAACCATTGTATAGGCAAGTCCATACTGTACCTAGTGGCTAGTTAGGAAAGGGGACATTACAGTCCTCCCTCCCCAAAATTGCTTGTCCTCAAGCAATACTTAACATAACATCAACATCATCAGAATCACCTAATCAGAACCACCTGTGATTCCAGGGTCCCAAACCAATCTCAAAACAATTATTACAGCTGCCACTTCTATATAAAAATCAACACAAAAATCTGAGTGTGAGGCCAAGATGCAAATCAACAATGTGTGGACCCAAGGTTGCCTCAAACATTCATCCAAGACTGTTCCCAAACCTGCTTCAAGCTGACCAAAGATTGTCTTCATGCTATTCCAAAACTGTGCAAAGGCTGCAATTGTGCAAAAACTGAGTGGAAATAGGCTCAAACTCTCACAGACCAGATCTGAAGTGATGCATAGCAGTTCTGATTTGTCATGTACAACAATGGTAAATAACTGTTTAATCTCTTCAAATATGTGTAAACTCAGTTCTCCTTTATTTATAATGGTTGTACTATGCAAGAGTGTGATAAAATTAGCAAAGGTAATGAATGAATCAACACCAAAGAGAGTGAAAAGGAAATTATAATCAACAAACTCTGGCTCTCCATATGCATAAGTCAAGTACATCACCTCTTCCTTTCCCCAAGGGAAATCCAATACTCCCCAACCTTGAGAAACATTATCAACATCATAAATGTCAAGTTTTATGACCAAAACACTCCTACATACCTCACTCCATGCTTTTCTTAACTGCTGTTCCAAAATGGGACTGAAAGTGCATGTCAATGGCTGAAGCTCTACTTTTCCCATGTTTCCAACTCCAAAACAACTTGCCCCCCAATGTATCAAAACTGAAAATGCAACTTTATCTCCATTATGTGCCATCAAATCCAAGTGTAACAGCTGCTCCAACTTCCTCAAAAACTGACAATGCTCCCTCTTCATGTCTTGCAAGTGAGCATACCTGTAAACTACTAACTTATGCTCATACTCAGCTCTAAGAACAGCCTTTAACAGTATGAAAGACACCTTATTATATCTCCCAAAATGGACTAACACAGGCCTCATACAATTCTCACCCAAAACTGAAAACACGTGTGGTGTAGCAATTCCTCTTGTCACCGAAAACTCAGCGAATGTAAGTAAATCAGACCTGATGTGATGTGCAGTCGTTGGTGCCTTACCGATCAGTCTACATGAAACCCATACTGTCTCCAATTCTGTCTCACAAGTTGTTAAAGATGTAACTCTTTTTTTTTGCCAAATGAGACCTCAATTTCTCCATCGTTCCTTCCTTCATAGCCTTCCCAAATGCTGCTTCTGAAATCAGCAGACAATCAGTCCTATTGGTACCAAAATTCTCCCTCACAACAGTCCCAAAATCAATCTTGAAAATCAGCGAAGTGTTTGTCCAAAACAACATTGTTTGGTCATCAAATTTCCTCCACAAAGCTGCCCAAAACTCCTTGTATACTGCCTCCTCGGTTGTCTTCACATGTGCAGCCCAAATTGCACCAAGTAATGTAACAAATTCCAACACAACCATCCAATAACTCCTATACAACAACGTCTCATCATAGGCATGTAGTGCGCCAAGTTGAGTGATACAAGGTTCCAATTGACCCAACGTCCCTGCTAAGACTGTTCTTGCAAATGCATCCTCTGAAATAAGCAAATATTGTATCTTTTGTGTATCATAAATAGTCTTCATATGTGGCACAAACCTTCTAGCAACAATGTGACATCTTTCCTCATCATTTCCTATGGTTGTGAAATGTAAAACTCTGACAAAATCAGCGATGGTGATGAACAAATCTGAAGACTGATCTATATACATGGCTGCTACTAACACATAATTGAATTTTACACCTGGATTCCATGCATTTAAGGGCTGATGCCTTCCTTCTGACAAAGTGTGCTCATTGTGAATCCCATGAACAACAATGTGTAAAAGTTGTTCAATGTCCTTAACGTCAACCGAACTCAGTTTACTACTTCTATCAAAGACTGTACTATGCAAAAAATGAATAGAACCATCAAACATTGAGGGGAAATGAGTGAGAAAGAGTTTAAATTTTGAGTCAACAATCTTTGTCTCCTCATTCATGTAATCAGTTTTATACACAAGCATCATATCATCACCAACTGTGAGTGCTTCCTTTGTTAATACAGTCCCATCAAGTGCTCCAACTATCCAAAAACATGCAGCCCATATGATTCTTAACAACATGGAAGAATGTGGTGCAAGAGTCCCATACTTCTCATACATCACTAGTCTTATCAAACACATTGTTGCCACTAATTCATGAGTGCCAAAATATCTCAATCTGTTGCTATAAAAATCAGGATGAAGCTCATACCTTATGGGAGTAATATCATGGCTGATCCATGATCCCAATGGATGTAGAGATGACTCCAAGTGGCGGTCGTTCTCATCCAAACACCCCAAAACTGAAGATGTACTCTCAACTCTGTCCAAGACTGAATCTAAGCTAGGTTGGTTGGAAAAATAGTTGCCACCATTTATTATGAATAAACTTGGCATATTTGGGTGTGTATTGCTCTCTTCTAGGATCTCCAAATCTGAACGCTTTTCTTCAAAGGCTGAAACTATGAAAGAGAAGCCTCCAATGGCCTCCATGCCTTCATCATACCTTGGTACCAAAACACCTGGATCCCAAGGAACTAGGAGCTGATCTGAAAAGGTATGTTCATTGTGATCCTCATGAGGGATTGATTTCTCCCACACATCACTCTCCAAATCCAAGGAGTTGGAACTAGTGTGAACACTTCTATCCAAGGATTTAGTTTGGGAATCTAGACCATATCCATTATCATCACAAACTGATTTGGGAACTTTAATACATTCATCTGCATCATGTTCTTTCACAACAATCTCATGTGGTGATTCAATCTCTTGGTTAACCATTTCTGATTTGAATTCTTCTTCGTCCAGGGTAGGTACAACTTCAGAATTTTCCACTGAATTCTTCTTTAGATCCACAAGCTCTTCTTTACTAGCTTCCTCATGTGAAATTTCTGCCATGGGCTGCTCTTCTCCCCTAATCTCCTCATTGTCCAAGAAAGGTTTAAGCTTCCTCTCACATTGTTTAACAACACTATTAACCAATTCATGTGCAGTAGTGGAAGCAACCAAGTCTTGCCTCCAAACGTCCAATAACATTGATAAGAGTGGTTGGTAAATATAATCACTTTCATCTATAATCAAAATCATAATGTCTCTCATAGCTGCAATAACATTATTAGCATGTTCTTTTCTAGTTGAAGCAATGAAATGATGAAACATTTCGTAAACCAACTCATCCATGTCCAAATCTAACAAGATGTTGCCCATTCTAGTTTTTGCAAATAATTCAAGTATGGAAACTCTCCTAGAGAAATGAGAACAAGTAACATCCTCCAAACTTTCAAAACTATCAACAAACAACTGAAATATTGTTCTCAATGTGTCATCATTATAAGGAGCTTTAGGAGCTGAAATTCTCAAAATTTCACTCAAGCAAGAAGTGACCATGAGTCTTACCTCCTTATCCGTGTGTTTCAACCATCTAGGCTTGCCCAAAGACTTCACCACCGGAGTCATAGCTGCTTGTAATATCTGAGAAGGTGATGAATCCATCATATACAAACAATCTTCTACCTCCCCTAGGACACAGTAGAGAACATCTTTTGGCTGAGATATGAATCCAAGTTTTCTTCCTGCATTAGTAAGCCTTTCGACCAACTCGTTTTTGCCCAATAGTGCCATGATCCACAATTAAAAATTTAATGTTCAAGAACCCTAGGTTTCATTTCAGCAAAATTCCACCACAAACCCTTCAAAAGTGCCCAAAAAATTTTTGAATGCTGATCTACTCAGGGATGCTGAATCCTCCTCATGAAACCCTAATTCAGATCTGATCACAGGCTGGCAGGAAACCAGCTCTGATACCACTGTAATATCCCACCCAAGCTGAGATACAAAATTTTTGCCTTGTTTTGTTATTTTGGAAATTTTCAAGGTTTTCAGATTTTGTGCAATATTCTGATTTTTTGTATTTTTGCATATAAGGAGAACACACTGCTGGAAATGAAATCTACCTCTAACTTTCACACCATCACTCCAAATGCCATGAAATTTTTACACAATCTACTATTCATGTAATTACACAAACCCAAATAAGGAATTTGCAAGATTCAAAGAAATACCCGGAATATGGTGATCTGATTAATTCTGGAAAATATGTCAACATACAGAAATCTTCATTATTTGCTCATAAATCTTCAAAGACATGCTTCTCCAGGGTGCTATTATACTTTCAAGATACCCTTTTTTCCAATGATGAAGACCCAACCAAAAACAACCCTTATATGAGGTGTTTGGCACTCGGATGAAGGGCACAATTTCTAATATGTACGGCCTGAGTGCTGATGGTGGTACGGCTGCCTTGAAAACCCTCTAAATCTGCAATGTTTTTCCTCTATCATGCTCCAAAACGGATCGGCTGGGCTAGAATTTGAAGTTCTTGGCCTTCTCTTACAAAACCCTTACACAAATAATTCACCATGAACTGAAATATGCTCCCGTTTGGTTCAGCCAAGACATGAAAAGAAGTCTGAAGTTAATGTGCAGCTGAGACCTCCAAAACCCTCTTCAATTTGTGCCCAAAAAACCCTTCAAAATTCCTCTCTTTGAAGCTCAAAGTCACTCCCTGAAGTGAGAGTGCAACTGACCAATATGAGGAGATCTTTCACTCCCGACATTGGTGTTCTTGCTGATGGATTTCGTCACCAACAAGCCAAGATATCTCCTGCAAATTACTACTGCAAGAATCCCTCTTCACAACTCCGAAAATAAGTAATGCCAAAGATGCTGAAAATGAAGTTTCATTGCTCTTTTTATAACTCTCCAAGAGGGGTCGACCTCTTTTTTCCTCTTTCCAAAGCAACATTAAAATAAAACATTTTAATTTTTAATTCTCATAACTTGGCCGACCATATTAACAATTGATAAGTCACCTTTATATTTCTACTTGTTTTTTAAGTGACTAATAAACCTTATATCTCCCACATATGAAATATTATAAAGTTAAACTATATTAAATATTTAATTTAATATAATTAACTTTACACATTAAAATATCTGCCTCCTGAACCCCGAAATCCCAAACAAATTATGGAAACGGATACCCATTTCGCCGAGGTATTCAATCGTACTGTCTGTTTCCACCGATTCTGCCTCTGATCGACTTACTAAAAATAGTAAGTCCCCCTGAAACCTACTGGAAACGGTCCTGAAAGCTGTCCACACTAAAAACTGAACGTCCAACAGTAACTCCATAACACTTGGAGGCTCCCAAACCCACGACATTGCCTATGGGAACCATTGTATAGGCAAGTCCATACTGTACCTAGTGGCTAGTAAGGAAAGGGGACATTACAATTTATGGAAGAGAAATGAATATTTTTTTGGGAAATGAATTTTTGCTCACCAATGATAAGAGCTAAAAATGCATCTTTGTTGGCTATAGTGATAGTGCCAATGCATATAAGTTATATTATACTATTTCCAAGAAAATCATTTTATCTAGGGATGTTACCTTCAATGAGTATCTCCCATATAATCCTCCTAAGGCCCCCACTTTAGAAATAACTAATGAAATAGTTTCTCCCTTCATGCATACAATATCATATAGTCCTTCCCCTTCACTCATAAATCAAGAAATTCATCCACAATAAGAACTCTTCACAAATGATCCATGTCCTCTATATCCTCCTAGTCCTCCATCTAATGATCAAGCAACATCATCCAATCCTTTACCTAAGTGGGTTCAAGCCACACTATATGAATCCCAAGGTCATTTACCTACTTATACAGGTAACAGGCCATCAGCCCTAAGATACCAAGTGAATTATGCTCTCATGACCAAAGTCCTTAGCCAACCAAAACCTTCTAATGTCAAAGAAACACTTGCTGATCCTAAATGGGTTCTTTCCATGGATCAAGAATTGGATTCCATTGAAAGGAATCACACTTGGAAGTTATTTGAAACCCCAAGGTAAATATACCATTGGCACAAAATGGGTGTACAAGGTAAAGTATAAAGCATATGGCTTATTAGATTGCTATAAGGCATGCCTAGTAGATCAAGGCTATAAGTAACAAGAGATGATTATGAGGAGACATTTCCTCCTGTGGCAAAAATGACTACAATCAAGATAGTTATTACTATGGTAGCTCAAAAGCATTGGTCCATATATCAAACAGATGTCAAAAGTACATTTCTCAATGGTCACTTAAAGGAGGAAGTGTATATAAAACAACCACTAGGGTACACAGTTGAAGGTAAATAAAACAAAGTCCTTAGATTAAAAAAAGCTTTATATGGGTTGAATCAAGAACCCCGAGCTTCGTATGTGAAGATAGACTCCTATTTCCTCAACCTTGGTTTCACTAGATCTGCAACAAAATATACTCTCTATGTGAAACATTGGAGGAATCACATCATTTTGGTTACATTGTATGTGGATAATCTTCTCATTACATGTGATGACATAGAAGGAATAAGGTTTCTCAAGGAGGACTTATGCAAGAATTTTGAAATGACAGATTTAGGCCTCCTTCACTATTACTTAGGCATAGAGATATGGCAACAAATTGGTAAGATTTTTATCTCACAGGCTAAATACATTCAGTCTATTTTTGAGAGGTTTCACATGGAGGAGTGTAAGCCCTCCTTCACTCCCATGGAAATAGGGTTGAAATTTGTTAATAATGATGATGAATAAAGGATTGATGGTATCCTTTATAGGCAGCTAGTTGGAATTTTTATCTACTTAACTTCAACTAGACCTGATATTACCTATTTAGTTGGCCTTATTTCTAGATTCATACAAGATCCTAAGAAGAGCCATTGGATAGCTTCTAAGAGTATTGTGAGATTCCTCAAGGCCACACCTCATCATGGCCTCATGTATACATCATGTGATGATTTTTAATTGATTGGATACACAAATTCAGATTGGGCTAGTTGTCCTGAAACTAGAAGATCCACATCAGGTTATTTCTTTCAATTGGGTCGAGGCTCTATTTCATGGAGCACAAAGAAGAAAAACACAATATCATTATCTTCAGTAGAGGTTGAATACAAAGCAGCAGTTGAAGCAACTAAGGAGGCAATTTGGTTAAGGCAATTACTTCAAGACATTGGGCTATTCATTCATGGTCCAACATATATATATTGTGATAATCAAAGTACCATCAATATGACCAAGAATCTAGTTTTCAATGCTATAACAAAGCACATTGAGATCCACCATCACTTCATTAGAGAAATGGTCCAATAAGACATTATACACATGGAGTATGTACCAACTCAATATCAAGTGGCTGACATTTTCACCAAGTCACTTGGGCAAGACAAGTTTTCTCAATTTAGCAAATTGCTCTATCTATGTAATAGAAGTCAACATTAAAGTGCAATGTTATTTAATGTTGACTTATTCAATAGTTAGGATAGTTTACATTAAGGGGGAATGTTAGAATATTATGTTAATGTGCACTATGCCTTCCTACTTTAGTTCTACCACTTGTCTTAGTTTCAATTGAGTTGAGTTATGTGTCATCTGCATGACACTTGGAGTGCAGATTATGACACTTGTCAAATCTCACTCATAGGCTTCATGCCTATATATTGTAAATATATTTGTGAATATAACTTGTGCCTTATTGTTCAGTCCCAACAAGTTTAAATACATGGTCCACCCTGGCAATTTTTAAAACCATACAAGGAGGAATTCAAAATATTTAGTAGGAAAAAGGCAAAAAGCATGCAAATGAGTGGAGGCAACTACATGGACATTAAAACTCGTTAGTAAACTACAATAATTCATAACCCATTTTAAAACTCGCACCAGGGAGACTTTTTGCATTCGAAGAAATCAAATCAAAGAAGAGAAAGGAGAAAAAGTGAGGGTTTGACTCTATTGAAATAAGAATTCAAGTTCATCTAGAGAGAAAGGAGGGTTTGTAGTAGAAGGCATCTAAGTATGAACTAGGTTGTTGAAAAATGCACATTAGGGTTCGAAGAAGTGGTGGATTGGAGTTGGAGCAGAGAAATTGTAGGGGAAAGGAAGCTACAAACCCTAATATGACAAAGTGACAAAAAAAATTAGAAAATATATATGGAAGGAAGGAGAAGACCATATTGCCATATTAAATAGCAATTTTTTTTTGAAGATAAATTGTGCCAAGTGTGGAAGAATTGAGAAATTTCTCTTGAAAAGCATTGAAAAGATAGATCGGGACATTTTGGCAACTGGGTCGGTGAGAAATCACAAAGGAAAAGTATAAAATATGATTTTTATGTATACAAGAGTTTTAAAATACGTATTGTACAATTTGGTGGTGAAGTATATGGTCTCAAGAAAAATATTGTGCGATTTTGGGCTATTTTAAGTCATTTTGAGCAAATCATACGGAATCATATGGAATTGTATAAATTCAATAAGGAGAAGCATCTAGAGAGGGATATTGTATATATTGGTATAAACTTGTATGATTTCATACTGCAGTTGTATGATTTGCAAAAAATCAAATAGTTTGAAGATCAAACAGTCAAGGATTGAACAGTGTACGATCTGGAGGTGGTTGCTGATAAGGAAACCATACAGGAGCAAGTGGGAAAGAATATTGTATGATTTAGAATGGACTGTATTATTTTAAAAACACTTATAATTATGGAATTACTGATGTTCGAGTAATAGGATAACCAAAGGTATGGTGAGAATAATTTCAGCCGAGGAGTTCATATGTCAGTTAAGAAGAATTGCATCCAATAGGATGGAACAATCACCAAAACCTTTGCATGAGAGGTAGTTACACATATTATAGTACCAAGGGTGATAGTTTCAATCCCATGATTGGTGTGGTACTCATCCTTGGAGGAGAGGAGGATACAGGCCATGGAGAGGGCAGAGGTATTGGAGGGTTGGTTTAAGGAAAACACCACCAAGACACTGAGAGGATGATATGGCATAAGAAAGGATTTCAAGGAGGGAATTGAGAAGTGAAGTATATTTTCTAGATCAATATGAGGATCTGAGTAGCATAATTGAGGAAGGTCAAGTCAGGATAACATATATATCCTTCATACAACATGGAGGAGAGACATGTAGGAGGTGGTGGAGTAATGAATAAAATAAGAACCACCCCTAGAGGAAATAGTTTGAGGAGGATGGTGTAGCTATAAAAGTGCAAATTATAAAACTATTTTTTGCATATAGTTCAGGCATATAATCTTGCAACTAGAATTACCTATGTGAATGTAGGTAAGCGATCGGTGAAAGTTGGTTGATCTAATTGAAACATATCACATCATCACTTCACTTACCAATGTGAAATCATTGACTGATGCAAAGATCTTGGGTGTAGGGACTCGAGGAATTAAATAAATCCAGTTGAAAAGGAAATATTGGCCATGTACTATGAATATATTAATGGCTCTACTATTAGAAGATACATGTGCCACATAAATGTCAATCTTTATGGATCAGTATGTAGAATGTATCACCAAAGGAATTATGTATGATTGGGGTACCTATTTAGAGAAGAATATGCACAAGGTACTGACAAGGAAATCAAAGAATTTTAGGATGAATTTCCATGCCATTGGATTGTTTCTAAATGCTATTACATATAAGGGAATCCACTTTCCAGGTTTGATAGAACCTAGCTATGTTAAGGCAGGACAACCAACCATCTTGAGGTGGGTAAAGTCAATACCAATTTAGAAAGAGAATCCAAAGAATTCTCAGACAAAGAAGGAGAAACATACCACTAAAATATAGGAGGATACCTCATTAGAGGATGAGGATGTATACCCTAGAAGGAAAAGGCCTAGAAATTTAGAACCAAAATTGGAAGAACAAGTATTGCAGCAACAACAGTCGGAGCAACCATCAATTCAAGAAAGGGAGAAAATTATGGGAAAGTAATCCAACCCAATACAAATACGAATGAGGAAACGGTAAATAATGGTGAATAATATTATTCTAGAAAAATAAGCTGAGATTGTACAGAAAAATTAGCAAGAAGAGAGACAACCAGACTCGGAGAAGTTGGATCTGCATGAGTGGAATTGGGCAGAAGTAGAGAAGATGTTGGAATCCCCACATATTTTCCAGCATAACGAATTTGAAATTTTAGACTCTTCAAAAATATTTAAGGATACAAATGTGGGGTAGATAACATAGGAAGTTGTAGCCACTACTCAAGAGGAAAAGGAGAAAACCAAAGTGAGAGTGGAAGCCTCAGAGAAAGAGTCTAGAGAAAAGAATAAACCCCACTTCAAATTTATGATGAGGGGAAATTCGAATAAGAGTGATGCACAGTAAGAGATGAAGGCATCACAGGAATAAGAGGAAACTATTATTGAAAAAGTCACAACAATGGAGAAATAGTAGAATCAAGAAAAAGGGTAGGTAACTGAAGAGCAACAGGTGGGCTTCACTGAACATAAAGAAGCCCAGGAATCGACAAAGCAACAACAATATCAAAAATATATTGTGAATATAGAAGATGATGTGGAGGTGGAGAAGATAATAAGAATGGACTCTACCAAGGAAAAATATATATACAGAGAGCACTACTAGAGCTTGGGGAAAGCTCTAGCCACCACATGGAAGAGAAGGAAGAACAAACTCCTATAGATGAGGAACTATGGAGAATGCAAACAAGTTATCTTTTGAAAGTACCGTAGTTTAGCAAGATTGAAATTGAGGAGGTGATGCAAGGAGTAGAAGATGACGTGGAACATTTATTATCTCAGATAGGCAATGCCATAGCTAGCACCAAATTACAGTTTTGTATTGGATGCATGGGAGAATTGAAGTTTTGGGAGGAACAAGTGTTCTATTGAGTTGGAGAAGATAATGGAATGGGTGAGCAATGAGGAGTGTATAAGGAGAATTATAGAAATTCATGTACAAAACCCATGGAAGTTACCCTGGAAAGAGGTAACCACACTGTTGGGAAGAGATGACATTCCAGATGGAGTGAGAACCAATTACAGGTTGCATCCAAGGTTGTACCTGGATAAAGCCAACTACCCAAATTTTCCTATGAATACAATGGATTTGGAACACAAGAGGGTCATTACAATATTGGCTATCACTTTAAGGAAGTTGAACTTCCTAACACATTGGATAGAGTCGTTGAGCATAGAATTGGAGTAGATTTATCAACTCAAGAAATCTCATAAGGAGGAAACAAAAGACACTTGGAAAGAAATTATTGCAATGGAGAAAGAATTGTAGAAGTGTAAGGCTATGGTAGATGAGAAAATAAAGAAATTGGAAGAAGAACTACTAAGTACCAGGGCTGATTTTAAGGCTAGATTGAGTTCACTTGAAGAAAAGAAGTGTCAGGTCTCACAGACAATAGAAGATAGGATTAAGAAGTTGGAGGCTCAAATCAGAGTGAAGGATGAACATATGAACACACATTTGGTTGAAAAATAGGAGCAAATGGTAGCACATTCCAAGAATATAGAAGAGCTTACAAAGGACAACAAAAGATATAATTATCTAGTCCTAGAGAAGCAAGTGCAATTTAAGGCCAAAGAAGATATTGTTCATGCTCTAGAGGCATATATTCATCATCATATATAGACCATCACAAATAAGAATGAATAATTACAAGAATTAGTTTGAACAAAAGAACACTTGCAGGAGAATCTAAATAAGAGTGCCACTAATCATGAAAAGTAGACAAGGGAACTCCTGAAGACTTTCGAAGAGAAAGATAATTTCCATGGGGTGAAAGCAATGGAAATAGGGAATTACGTAGCCAAGTTGGATAACGAATGTACAATTTTTCAATACCAAGTGGATGAATTGAAAGTGGTGGTCACATATTATGAGGTATGGCTAAAACAAAAGTATGATTCAGTTAGGAGACTAACCAAAGTAAAGGGGAGGGCAGATGTAGGTAGCAAATCTACCTACCAGAAGAAGAAGAAGTGATAAATGGATTTGCCCAATTTTAACAATTTTAAAAAGTTTTGTAAACCATACAGGTAGGAGTAAATCATACATCCAGGAGGAAAAACCACACAAGGTAAAAGCAAATCATACAAGGTGCAATTAAATGAAATGAAATGCATGGAAAATGTAATTTTAGGTTGTAATTGCGCATGTATTTGTTTATTAAAGTGTTAGACTTAGTAAAATTCTTAATTAATGTATTCTTTTATGCATGGGTAGTTTTAAATAAATAATTTCCTTAGGAACCACTTTGGAATGGCTTTGGTAATGTTATATAAGGCCCCATTTTCAATTTTGATAGTCTGGTTACATTTTGGTTATGATATGCTAATAGATTCTGGTTAGTCTGAGGATGCTATGAGTTTTGGCTATGAGTGTTATTATTTATCTCTTATTGTGATTGAAATTATTGAATAATAATATATTTGAGCATAGTTTATGGTTTCTCTCATGTATTGTATGATCCTGGAATGGTTGAATAGCAATTGATGGTTTAGTTTTGTTGCATGTACTTCTTTGTGAGTGTTTTGGCTATTTTATGCATTGCTATGGAATAATAGATTGAACCAGTACTGGTGTAGCTTTGTGGAATGATATGTGAGCATGGAAATATCAAGGAAGGTGTGTTGATCCCTTCTATACAATTTTTAGGTGTCACCATTAGATATACAACTCTCTCAAGCCCCGTTGATATGTTTTGCATGTTACTGGAAAAGGATTAATTGTCATACTAAACCCTTACAAAACCTATATGAGATATATTGCTATAGTAGAGTATCCAATTTGGCACTTGGATGTACCTTATTTCTGTACAAATCATACACTAGATTTCATACAAATCGTACAAGATATAATTACCTGATTTGGTAGTTTATGTGATTGAATAGAATTTACCCGATTTGGTAGTTTTGATAGATCGACTTGTTTAGTTACAAAACTGTGTACGAATTATTATAAAACCAATTCTGAAATATTAACTAAGTGTGTAATCATACAAGCTCTATCATTGTACAATATAGAATCATACAGTGGTACAATTTGGTGTTTGTAAAAGTAAAACACTTGTCGCATATTGCTAGTTGTAGAGACTGTATGGTGGTATGATTTGGTCTACCTAATAGGAATAAAAAATTGATCATTCCAAGCCTTAGAAATAACCTTCCCACTAGGAATAATGCACCCCTGTGCTACAATCATATGAAGAGAAATAGTCAATAACATAAAGAATCATCTTCTATGTCTATATTATGGAGATAAATCTCTATGAAAAAGAGAATCTAATTATCAAATTATCTAACTATAAGAGGAAGATATAGAGAAGGAATAAAGCTTGTATATAGATTTTGAGAAATTAATATTGTAATTTTTCTTCATGCATAGTTCATGAATAATTTAGGCCATTTACATTCATATTTGATATAATAATTGAATTTTATTTTCATTATTATATTGGCCTTGATATACATGTTAACATGATCATATATAATTCTACTCTTCATTATTGATTTTTTCACCTTTAATATTGTGGCTTATTTATATTGAGGAACATATGATATTCTATGGTAGGAAGGATTAAAATCCAGCAATGTTATCAAAGCTATCACTTAACTCTACTTATTTTGATAAAGTTTATTTTATTAGCCACCATCATTATCATTTGACTATGTCCATATTTGATAGAGTTAATTTAGAGTCTATCCACTTTGAAGGCAATAAATACTTGGACTCTATTTTATAAAGGTATTATTGAGTAGAGAATGAGGGACAAGGATTAGTCACCTTTATTTGGATGCTAGGGTCTTTCCACTTGGTTGATGAAAAACCAATGAGGACTAGGACTCAACTAAAATTTGATTAAGGATCAACTTAGAAGAAATTTGGACATTGATTGATTAAAATACAACTTAGAAGATAGTTGAAATTTTGGGGACAAACAAAGTCACCCTAATAATATTTAAGATTCTCTAGAGAAGAAGATGAAAATAACTATTCAATATTAAAGAAGAACCAACTCAGGAGAAATTTAGATATTTGAGGACATTTAGAGTTACCTTGACATTGATATTGGGTTCTCTATAAAGGAGGATAATCATATTTGGTTCTTCGGTGCAACCTAAGATATTGTAAAAATATTTTAGAAACATTGGAGTATCATAACTACTAGATGAGATTGAGAAGCATCATAGCTTCCTACAGATATGGAGAAGCATTTTAGCTTCCAAGGATAGAGGAGCATCATGGATTTCTATAAATAGATTGAGAAGCATTTTATCTTCTTGAGAAATAAATATTTAAGCTTTAGGAGATAGAGGAATAAAAAATTTCTTAGAATAAGCAATAAAAAACTTCTATAGAGTAGAGAAGAAATATAGCACAAAGTAAATAAGAATAAGGAAGCATTATAAGCTTCCTAAGGTAAAGGAAATATTACTAGGATAACTAGAAATATCAATTCAGTCTTGGTCTTGGAGTAGTATTTCTTTAGAAGATAATATTCAGTGCAAAAAAAAGTAAACATAAAGCAATAAGCCATAATACAAAGTCCAATATTTGAGAGACAAAGTGTGTAGGGAGACAACAATAAAAGTACATAATAGTATAGCTACTTACAACAAGCTAAAAGCTCTATAGAACAATAGATATTCATAAGGTTCTAGAGATAGAACAACATGCACTTGTAATGTGCTAAAGTAAGTATTTGTAAAGCCTTCAAAAGTTTTTAAAGGAATCACTCAAAAGGTGCTAAAGGAAGCAATCATAAGGTGCTATAGGAAGCACTTATAAAAGCATTAGGATAAAATCACATAAGACACTAGAGGAGAAGCACATACGACATTGGAGAAAAACAATAGTAACTTATAGAGTGCTAAAGACAAGAAATATAAGTCATTAGAAAGTAATCCATGCCTTTAGAGAACATGTTGTCATCATAAAACAAGTCGGGCCTCTAGAGAACATGTTGCTATAAGAAAATAATCCAAGCCTCTAGAGAATATGCTATCAAGCTATCAAGAAGAAATTTTCCTGAGATTGAACTAGACAATGATCCACAGGAGGATAAACTGATAGAAAAGAAAGTCATAGGTGAAAGAGCATGAATTTGAAGATCTAGATGTTGGAGGAAAGGATCACTGAAAGATGATTCATCAATGAACAAGCAAATTGAAGTTGAGATAGAAGGAGATGTATGAGATAACCAATATAATAGTAGGTTAAAGCCACCAAGAGCAAGGATTTGCTCATCCCAAGCGACACAAAATGCAAATCAAGCAACAAAAATAAGTCAGAATTTAGTAAGGTGGACTAACAAATGTTAAGGAATATTAAACATTCTAAAATTTTCACTTGAAATTACTTTATATAAAAAATGAAAGCAAAATATTGGAGGAGCTAAGAAACTATAATTTTATCAATGCGCTCTTAGGTAATGAATAGACATTATATTTGGTGCATGTTATTTTGTGGGAATGAAATAAGTTTGAAAAAGTTCTAATTCAAATATATAAAGTTTATACACTTTAATTTTAAAAAGGTTATATTATATTTGAAATATATGGAGTAATAAGGTTTATTTATAATCTATGATGCTAGTGTTTTAGGTTGGTGCTAAAAAATCTATAAAAACCTGTGTGTTGGCTGGTGAAAGGCGTGGTGTAGTTTGGCTTTAGATATGGTAGCTTCAGGGGGTCCTGGTAACACCCGATATTTGTCTTTTAAGGATGTTGTTTTGAATAAGGATGCCTCTTCTTCTAATCATGAAAATACCATGATTTTTTTGTTGCATGCAACCCTTGATCCTATTTCTAATTCCTCTTTGACTTCAAATCCGAAGAATAATGGATGCTTGGAGAAAATAAAATATGGTCCTATCTTAGTTATCAATCCTAATTTTGTTGTGGATGATGTTTTATATTTGTCTAAGCATGTACTCATCTGCAAATTCATGGGTCTCAGAATTTCTATGCCTTTTTTAGAAAATTTGGTTAGGAGAAATTGGATCCCTCAAGGTGATCTGGAGATTATTCTTGTATGGTATATTGTAGTAAAGTGTTCGACGGGGGTCCTTACTTTCATAATCAGTATAGATTATTTATCAAACCTTGATATTTAGGATTTGATCCGGTGGAGGAGAGACCTTATAAGGATCCTATGTGGGTCTATTTTCCATGACTCCCTATGGAATATTGGAGGCTGGATATTCTTCATTCTATTGTAGAGATTATTGAGAAATTGGTTGGTCCATATCACCAAACTATGGATAGTAAATTTGTTTCTTTTGCACGACTATGTGTTGAAGTAGATATGAATAATCCATTACCTAAATAATTGGAGATTAAATTAGGAAACATTTCTTGGGTCCAATAGTTATATTATGAAGCTATCCCATTTCGATGTCATATGTGCCATATATATGGGAATCTTCAGAGAAATTGTAATTGAATTATCAACCTTCATCCTCTTCATCTGAATTTCAAGATGCATCTACAAAGGCAAAAGGAAAAGCTCTTATAGTTAATGAGATGCTTGGTTCTGATGGATTTATTCCTGTTAAGTCTCATTCAAGATCTAGGCATTTTATTCATCAGGAATAAATGGGTTGGGAAGGGAGTTTATGGTAACATATTTAATGTGCTTTAGAATTTTCAAGAGCTGCATGTTGAGGAGCAATTCTGGAATGGAGGTGATATGGATGCTTGTATTCAAGATCTATGTACTTTTTCTTTCCTAAATCCTTATTTTAAAATGTAAAATTTTGATAAGGAAGGGGTGGTGCCTAATAACCCTCTTGTAGGAAATGAAGATAAGTCCAAGGAGGTGTCATATTGTCTTGATAAAGTTCTTGATCATTCCCCTTTAGCTGAAAACTTGATTGAGGGAAATGAGGATGAGACTAGGTTTGAACCCTCCCAAGACAAGACTTTTAGAGAAGAAGGGAAAAATAAAGTTTGTTCTGTGTTAAGTATTCATCCGAAATATATAAAAAAATATGGGATGGAGAAGGTGGTAAAAGTAGAAAGAAATAAGGATCAAGAAAAAGTGAAATTGATAGGGGAATCCTTAGTTGAGTCTGGTGTTGTTAAGACATTAGATTCTCATTTCTCTATTCACCCAAAATGAAAGTGATATATTTGAATGTTAGGGGTTTGGGTAGCAGCTCTAGAAAAAAAACTACTCAAATTTTGATCAAATATCATAGACCTGATATTGTTTTCATCTAGAAAATTAATTTATCTTGTGAAGATATGGTTAGAATTGCTTCTAAGATATGGAAAAGTGGTTAATGTATTACTATTGGAGCCTAGGGTTTTGTAGGTAGTGTTGCATGTTTGTGGGATCCACGAAGCTTAACTCCCTCTTGGTGGGTGGGTAGCTACTTGCTTTTTGTCTGGATATTCTATTCTTCTATCTAATGTGTATACCCCTAGTGATTTATTAGGTAAAATCCTCTTATAGAATTATCTTAGATTCATTTGATCTCTTGCTCAAAATTCTCCTTGGATTGTGGTTGGGGATTTTAATTCTATCATGTCTTTGGAGGAGAAGAATGGTGGTGTGGAGTGTTTGGGCCCTTCTACTTTGATGCAGGATAATATTTATTTCCTTAATCTTGTTGATGTGAAGCCTCGAAATGGGCTCTTTACTTGGACTAATAGAAGATGTGGAACAAATTTTATTTTTGAAATATTGGATCGGTTCCTTACTTTAGATAGTTGGTTTGATGATAGATAGACTTCATTCTTAGAGATTCTAGGTTGGAGGGGCTCTGATTACTGTCCCATTCTCTTTCAGTACTCAAGATTCTAATTGCCAAGAAATTTGCCTTTCAAATTTCAACTTATGTGGCTCAAGGATAATGATTTGTATGAATATGAGGTTGTGGGTCAAAGGGAAACCCAAATTTTGCACTGCTATGTTTACTTTTTTTAGAAGCCTCCAGTTTGAAAAATTCAAACTCAAACAATTTACAGATTTTCTTTTGGAAATATTTTTTAGAAGAAAAAGCAAATCAGGATAGCTGATGAGTCCCAGAATTGCCTATATTTTTGTATGAGTCTTAGCAGATATTATGCAGTGATATATTAGGAATTGTATGATTTTATCAATGATTATGTATTTATTTAATGAGATTATGCATATTATCTGATTTGTGTGTTTTAATGTGTTTCTATGGAGATATTGTTGATTTTATCAGACTTAATCATTCGAGGTCTTTTTCATGGACCTGACACTTTGTTTACTATGGAACTGATGCATAATGGATAGGCACCTTCCTCTTCCAGGAAGGCACTAGAAGAAGGTAGGCACCTTCCTCTTCCAGGAAGGTGCCAATTGAATATAGGCACCTTCCTCTTCTAGAGAGGCGTCAATAGAAGGTAGGCACCTTTTGCAATGGAAGGTGCCTCTATTTTTGCACACTGACCAGATCAAAAATGATGCGAGAGATAATAAATGGTGTAGTTACAACTCCATGCCACACATGATATTTGTGGGAGTTGTGCGACCCATGCCAAGTGAAGCATGAGCTAATTACGAAACACGTCAATATTAGGAACAAAGCCAATTTTTGGTAGATGACAATCGAAGCTTACCAGATTATCATCTTCGAGTCTATAATAGACCGATGGTTGTAACTGAGTTGTAATAGAAGACCTGTGCGTGTGCTATATAAACACACATAGACCTCTCTGAAGATATAGAATATAGAATATAGAACATATAGCAATTGTATAGAAGATATAGAATACACATTTTAATCCTTTGATTGCATAATAAAGTCTACAAGTTCCTAAATAGTGTTCATGTTGGGAGGGATCTACTGGAGCTTGGGACCACTCCAAGATAGTATTCTTCCCCTTCTTTTCTATGCTTTGTAGATTTCATGCTTTCATAGTTTCATTTCCTGTATTTGTGTTTTATTATTGCAGTAGGTTTGATTATTTCTTAGATGCACGTATGAATGCTTTATTTTTGAAGATTTAATTGTTCATACATATTTTATTGAGGAGTGCATGAGATATTTACAACCTTTTGAACACCCCCCAATAGTAGAGTTAGAAGGAATCATATCAATGTGGTATTGTGAATGATCCTGTAAGAGATCCTTCGAAAGTTTATGAATCCTTGGTTGATAATTAATGATCGGGTAAGTGATAAAATAGATAGAAAGTTAACTTTGTTTGGCCTGTAACATTTTGGTGCCATTTTTGGGGAAGCGTATTTTATATCCATTCCAATACCCAAAACCTTCTACTTAAATTTGTATGAGTTCTTCAAGAAGAAGAGGACCTGACGATCGGTTCATAAAACAAATATCTTTAGAACTAGATTCGCTTGACCCGCAACCAGCAATCCACTAGAGTGAGGATCAACACTTTGAATGAAGTGCTTCCTTATCCCATCTACTTGGGGAAGAATGAACAGTTACAATCCCATTTTTTAAAAGAACACCCCTAGAAGAAGCCTTGTTGTGGAAAGCTGTGCAAGATCAGACAATAACTCTAGATAATCTTAGGGCTTTGACTTAGAAAGTTTTAAATGACCATAAGGCCATAAGTTCTACATTTGAGACCACATTTCTTGAAAAAATGGCTGACACAGAAGAAGTCTCATCTAGATTTAGCTTCCTGATTGACGAAGGAGTAGGAAACACCAAGATGAAAAACATATCCCCTGCTCATCTCCATACCTTTAGAGGATACCTGACCAAAGACCCTGACCTATTCTTATTCAAGTTTGATGTTTTGTGTAGGTTTGTGGATTACAAATTAGATATGCATAAGCTAAAATTATTCTCTTCTACACTGGACGATGCAGCTCTGCAGTGGTTCATCGGTTTGGGAGAAAAGCACATAGTGACATGGGATCAAATGAAGAAGCTCTTTCAAGAGCAATACCAAGATTTTAGGAGAGAAATAGATTCCAGAGAAGAAGTCCTGAGCATGACACAGAAAGAGGATGAGTCTCTCGAGGAGTACTAGGAGAGATTTAATTTTAATCTTCAACGATCTCCCCATGCAAAGCTTTCTGATAAGTCCCTCAAAAGCATATTCTTGAGGGGACTTAATAATGAATTATTAGAGGCTCTTAATATGATTTATGGAGGTGATGTCTACCAGCACGATATGGAAGATATCTGACAACTCTACCGAAATTACTCAAGAAGAAGAGGCAAGACAACTTTCAAAAGCATCAAAGTGACTGCTTTGGTGACAAAGATAGAACTTGGAAATATGCTGGAAGATATGAAAAGTGAGATGCTCTCTTCTCTAGCATTGCAGATGGACACATTGCTGTTAGAGAAGAAGAAACAAGAGAATGATGCAGAATTAACCTATTTTTGCCAAAATGCAGAGGAAAGCATGCAAATAATGCATGCCTGAAGAACAATATTATATTATGCATAGTATGCAAACTGAATCATAAGACTCAATTATACCCAAAGTTGCCTAGCAACTAGGAGGATGCTGAGACATTGGAAGCCTATTTCATAGGTAACCGAAAGAGTTGGCCACAACCCCCTACGGGGAGTATGCCAGATGGAATGTCACAATACGGAGGAATGCCATACATGCCACAAGGTCCACCTCAACTGTCCAACATGGGATGGTGGGGGCCATCACCTTTTTCCAAAGCACCCCTAGGTGTGGCATTCATGAATAAACAACCCTGGATGTAGTACTAATATCCAGGGCAACAGTGGAGAGGCCACGCACCATGGAATCTGGCCCCATAGAATGTAGCACTAGCTCAACCCCATCAAAACTTGTCAGCTCTACCAGTAGTGAGACCTATGCAGCTACCAGCACAACCGATAGCTAATCCAAACAATAGAGTAAATCATCCGGCATACATCATCGAAGGTGAGATGTATCCTATGTACAATATTCATCTTAGGTCAGGTAGGCAGTTAGGATTAGAAACACCTCTTGTGGAAGAGGTGATAGAGGAAATAGCTAATATAGCAAAGGCTCCATTCCCTTATCGACTGCAAGAATAAAAGAAACAAAAGCAGCTAAATTTTGATATCCTATCAAGTTTGAAGAACCTCATAGTGATGATACCACTATTTCAAGCCATCCGAGATGTTCGAACATGCAACAAGGCAATAAGAGAAATGTGCTTGAGGAAGCCAGGGCAGAAAAAAACCTAGACTGTCAATGTCATGGGTAAATTAGCGGACCTAATTATGGGCAAGATATGTCATCCCAAGTACGTGGATCCAGGTAGTCCAGTACTGACTATAAAAATCAAAGGGCATTCCTTGTTTAATACATTGGTCGATATTGAAGCAGCCATCAATGTAATGCCTCAAGAAACCATGCAGAGGCTACAACTCACAAACCTGAGATCCACCATGATAGTGCTACAATTAGCTGACTGATCGATAGTAGCACTAGAGGGAATGCTAGAGGATGTAACGGTGAAAGTTAGCACGTGGGAATACCTAGTCGATTTCCTAGTCTTGCAATCCAAGACTAGGTTGGGTGGCTACCCACTCATTTTGGGGAGACCATGGCTGGCAATAGCTGATGCCTACATTAGCTGTCAGGATGGGCTAATGACCATCTTTGATGGCAAAAAAATTAAGATATTTACCGTTTCAAACCCTGTGCAGTCTATCAACCCATTGGGAGAAGCTACATTACCCAGGAATAATTATCAGGAGTTGTCCATAATCCAGCTAGTAATGGTGTTAGATGAGTTAGCAGAGGAAGAAGATGATTATGGGGCTATTGTAGAATTCCTCCATGGAGATTCCTATACCAGCACCCCTGAATCACCATTTGCTGATGCTCATGATCATCACATCCAATAGATAACTATTGGGCCAAGAAGGAAGTTGAATGTCAGTAGTGGGTTGACTCCTGCATAGCTGGAAAAAGTAGAACTCCTAATAAGACACAACAGACATTTGCATGGGACTACTCGAAAATGAAGGGTATTTGCCCATAAATATACACTTATAGAATACACCTTGATGAGAAAGTGACTCCAAGAAAGCAACCACAGAGGAGAATGAACCTGAAAATGAAGGACATTGTAAAAATAGAGTTACAGAAACTCTTGACTACCGGATTCATCTATCCAATTTATGATAGTGAGTGGGTGTCACCACTTGTGGTAATCCCTAAGAAAAATGGGAAATGGTGAATTTGCATGGACTACAGAATGCTGAATAAAGAAACTAAGAAAGACCACTTCCCGCTCCTTCATGGAAACACTTTAAAGATGAAAGTACTTCTCCTTCTTGGATAGGTTCAGTGGATACAATCAGATCCAGATAGGAGGAGAGGATTAGGATAAAACAATGTTTACCTACCCATGGGCAACATTTGCTTACCAGGTATTACCCTTTGGGTTATGCAACACACTGACCACCTTTCAGAGGGTGATGCTCAGCATATTTTTGGACATGATAGGAGAAGTGGTCAAAGTATACATGAATGAATTCACCGTTTATGGAGGGACCTTTGAAGAAGCAATGCTGAACCTAGAGAAAGTGCTCAAAAGAAGCAAGGAGAACAATTTGTCCCTGAGCAATGAAAAATGCTTCATGATGATGCAAGAAGGCATCGTGCTAAAACACCATATCTTTGTAGTAGGGCTAAAAGTTGACAGAAGGAAGATTGAGGTCATAAAAGACCTACCCAGCCCCAGGACATAGAAATAAGTGAGGAGTTTCCTCGGATCTATCGGGTACTACCAACGATTTATCACCAATTTTAGCAAGATTGCAAAACCACTGCACACTCTATTGTCTAAGGACGTAGAGTTTAATTGGACGAAAGACTGTGAAGAAGCTTTTCAATTGCTTAAGGAGAAGCTAATAACTACATCGATTTTAAGAGGACCAGATTGGGCCATACCCTTCCACATTTATTGTGATGCGTTCAATAATGCATTTGGATCGGTATTGGGACATAAAGATGGCAAATATTTCTATGCCATCTATTACGTCAGTAAAAACTTGGTAGGAGTCGAGCTCAATTATACGATAACAAAAAAGGATTTTTTTGCAGTGGTGCATGCCATAAATAAATTCTGCCATTACATCACCAACTATAATGTGTTTGTCCATACGGACCATGCAACCATTAGATACCTGATGAGTAAGCTGGATATTTGTGGAAGAGTGGTTAGGTGGCTCCTACTATTGCAAGAATTTGATATCACCATAGCTGACAAATCGGGAAAGGACAACGTGGTAGCAGACTTCCTATCCAGGTTGACACCAGTAGACTATACGATAGTGGAAGACCAGTTTTCGGATGAACACTTATTTACCATCGATGAGAAAATCCTATGGTATGTAGACATAGCCAATTACTTGGCCACTGGAAGAACCTCACCTGCTCTCTCATACTGAGAAAAGTAGGGGGTGATAGAGAAGAGCACACCCTACCTATGGATCGATGGCCTCCTATTCAAAACAAGACGTGACCAAATCATAAGGAGGTGTGTGGCAGAGCAGGAATTCTCAGAGATACTCAAAGCTTGTCATGATGAACCTTGCGAAGGACACTTTGTAGGGAAATGGACTGCATATAAATTTTTGCAGGCTGGGTATTTCTAGCCTAACCTATTCAAATATGCAATCACGTATGTCAGCAAGTGCGATGAGTGCCAAAGTATGGGTAGACCAACCCATAATGATGAAATGCCCCTCCAACCTCAAGTACACCTAGAACCCTTTGATACATGGGGTATGGATTTTTTGGGGCCAATTAACCCACCTTCAATAGGGAAGAGTTTTATCTTAGTCTGCACAGACTCTGTCACCAAGTGGGTTGAAGTCCAGGCACTAAAATATTCAAAAGAAATAACAATTGTCAATTTTCTATTTGCTCATATTTTTACATGGTTTGGGGTCCCCAGGGAAATAAAAATGGATCAGGGACCTCAGTTCACTTCAAATTTGATTGAGGAGCTAATGGAGCAATACAAAATTTGGCACAATAAGACTACACCCTACCATCCGTAGGCAAACGGGCAAATAGAAGTAACAAATAGGGAGATTGAGAATATCCTGATGAAGATAGTGCAACAACATAGAAAGGATTGGGTTACATGGCTACCAGAGGTAGTATGGGCATACAACACTACATGGAAGTCTACCATAGGTTTCACACCCTTCCTACTAGTCTACGGGAAGAATGCAATGATTCCCATTGAGTTTGATATTAAGACATTAAGAACAACTTTAGAATTGAATTTGAAATTGGATGATGCTAAAAAATAAAGGATTCAAAAGTTGGATCAACTAGATGAAATATGAATGGATGCTTTGCAGAAGACATAAATCACACAGAAGCAAAGGAAATGGTGGCATGACCGCCAAATCAAACTGAAGTAGTTCAAATAAGGAGAATGGGTAGTATTGTATGATTCTCAGTTCCAGGAAAGGAAGGGAAAGCTTATGCAGAGATGGATCGGACAGTATGAGGTGGTAGAACTCATTAAGAATGGAGCTATGCATGTTAGAAGTATCGACGACAACAATGTTCTATTGACTGTCAATGGCCACTGATTGTGTCCCTATAGCACGTCCAAAAATTTATTGGTGGGATCCATAAAATGCATGGGGGATACCTCATCCCCGAGAATTTGGATCCAAACTCTCAGTAAAATAGAATGGTGGGCATGAAAATGCTCACAAAAAAAAAATAGTAGATAGGTGTAAATAATTTTCTTACAGCATTTTTTATTTTGTAGGGACGACACCCGCATGCAAGCTGCAGGCATCCTAGCCACAGTGCCTAATAGGCACAAAATGCATCTAACTGCCCGCATTTTTCTTTTTTTTCATTTGCCTTTTACAGGTGGAGGAACTGATAGTTTTATGGATAGGCATCTGGGACACCAGACCTGGTTTGGCTCAGCACCCCGACGCTGGCACTAATAGAATAAAAGCAAGCATGAAGTCAGCCCAAGGAGGCCTGATCACCTTTCTCAATAAAATATGACATGGTTGCGAATAAAATAAGGTGCCTTCCTCTTCTAAGAAGGTGCCCTATGTAAATAAGGTGCCTTCCCACACCAGAAGGCATCCCTCAATAAGGTGCCTTCAGCCACCAAGAAGGCACCCTATGTGAATAAGGTGCCTTCCACTGTCGGAAGACACCCCGCCAAAATAAGAATGTGCTAAAAAAAAAAAAGCAAGGAAGCACCTTCCTCATCAGGAAGGAAGGTGCATCCTACAACAAAAATAAATAAAAATTAAATCGGAGCACCCTCCTTTTTGGGTGCATGAGCCTCAAGGACGCCTTCCTTACCCAGGAATGCACATGCATTTTAAAGTGCCTTCCATACTAGGAAGGCACATCCGTCCATCAGGTGCCTTCCACACCAGGAAGGCACATTTATATAGAAGGGTGCCTTCCTCTCCCATGAAGGTGCAAGTGTCATTAATGGTGCCTTCCTCTTCCAGGAAGGCGCATTCATTAAAGGCACCTTCCCTCATCAGAAAGTGCATCTGTGACTATATCAGGAAGGTAGCCCATCAAGTGCCTTTCACATCAGGAAGGAACCACAACAAGAGCCTTCCACATCAGGAAGGTACCAAAGCAGGTGCCTTCCATATTCAGCCAACAATCAAGTTTCACATGTGCCTCAATCATCATGTGATACATGGCACAAATTTATCTGTAGGAGAACGTAAGTAGAATCTGCCCCAATCAAAGAAAATATTAGAGAATTATGGGGCAAAATTAGTGCACGTTCCAACAATAATTAGTTTTTTTGGTTTGTCTTCAATACCTATCATCAAAGCAACTCAACAACATAATTCGCACCAACAAGGTACCCATCCCCCATAAAGAATCGATGAATTGATGATCCCCATGACACATACTCTACTTAGATTTATATGTAATCATTGTTAAAATATGCGAGTACCTAAATATCACCACCATAAAAAAAAAAATTCATACGCCCCCCATGGCTGATCATGCCAACGTGTACCTCAAAAGGCATGCTTGGTAAGTATTGAGAGTTAGCTATTCGACACCCTCCTTATAAGGAAGCCACCTCCCTAAGAAATCAAAGAAGAGAAACAATAGCTTACAGGAAGGTGCCATGGGAGGTCAATTAAAGAATCATTTGGTAAAAAAGAATGAGTCGAGCAGCATAGATGCGATCAAGGGGGTGGTGAGAGCCCAATTTCAGGCAGAGGGATGGCTTTAATACTATGCCCTGGTTATCCAGAACCAGGATGCAGAGGCAGCAAGGGAGTTTCCTTCCTCCTTAAGGGGATATTCTACTTAGGTGCGGGGGATGGCAATTCCAGTCACCCCAGAATACATCTTACAGGTGACTGGATTACCCCTGATAGGTGAATGTGTGTACAAGAGCGAGACATTGAAATCCTATGTTGAACAACTACTGCCTAGAGAGAATCCACATATAGATAGAGATGGGCTGATCAAAAGCACCCTCCCTATAAATTTATGAGAGATATTCGGGCAGGTTGCTTGATTCTTCACTTGCATCAAGAAATACACCCACCTGCATGTCCACCATGTGTAGTTTTTGAACCACCTGGTGCATGGGAGAAGAATTAATGTGCCCTTATACCTGGTGCAAACCCTTAAGTAAGAAGAAACATGATATCAGAAGGTATCACCTACAACTTTGTCGCACCATGGGCTCATATCAGCACTGGCCTACCACACAGAGGCGTAGAGGCAGGACCTTGATGCAGGAGAAGATAGAGGCTAGGCAATGGAAGTTGTCGAGGCAGGTCAAGTAGTAAAAAGCCTTATAATTCAAGCGATAAGGAGCCCCACAATGCAAGTAGAAGAAATCCCTATAAGGGAAGTAGGGGATATTGGGAAATCAACATTGCTCGAATTCATAGAATAGAGAGGACACTCCCATGTGCCAAAACATGAAGATAAAAGGGCACAACTCACCAGCAGTGCGACTGAGTCGTAACAACCATAATTGGACCCTAGGAGAAAGTGCCTATGATGAATCCTCCTATCCTCACAAGAAGAGAAAGAAGAATCAAATGTCGGGGCTACAACACAGACACTATGAGAATTGATAGGCTAGGACCCATGAGAAAGAGAAACCCACAGGGGCAACAGTGAGATTGATGTGGCCCTGGAGGAAGAATTAGACTGGCAAATCAACTGCTAGATGGCCCAACAGATGTTGGAGGATTGCCAAAGCAGTCAGAGAGGTGAGCTGGAAGAGCAAGCAAAGAAAATTGCCCACCTCGAGCAGCTGATTCAACAACTACAAAATGAAAATCAAGAATTGAAGGTAGGGCTAGCAGAAAGGAAGGACGCATCAACCCAGACTGACTGAGCGATGGAGGTTCCGATAAACTCTCCCACTTCTAGAGAGAGAGTAGTCTATGTGGGAGAGTTCCAATCAGATGCGTGGTAGAATAGCCCAGAGGCAGGGAAATAGTCCTCTATTTTTAGGAGCCAGAAGTGTAAGATCCCTACATAGCCCACTATTATTGACCTAACCGACTTAGATCAGCCCTCGTAGATAGAGTTGGAACTCAGGGAAGAACCTATTGAACCTACAAGAGAAGAATCTAAAACATCAGCAACAGTGGGGACAACAGAGTAGGTCCCCAACAATGAAAGAATGGCCACTAGAGAGCCCTCTGACCGAGCTGCCACAATTTCTGCATAGGCCACAACAAAAAGGCCTAGGACTGCTCAAAATAAGCCCAAGGAGGCTATCACAGAGCTGGAATATGATGATTGGGATATGCATCCATTTGCTGACATATAGAATGTGTTTGAATGGTTGTGCAGAGAGGTGAGGGCAGCTAAGCAGGGGAGAAAATCCTCTTTGAGGGTTCGAGGAACCTTTGGCATCAGTATTGATCCGGCACATAAGAGTAAATTTTAGAAAATTTATGGCTCAGCCCTAGGGTGACCCTCAAAAATAAGGAAATGGTTAGAGATATGGGGGATATTCGGCCCAAATTCGGAGGCTGCAACTAAGGCCGAGGAATATCCAAGGCCCGATCCTGAGGAGGCCAAAACATATAAGGCCTAGGTGGTTCGTCAAAGGGGAAGTGATTCAGATATCCCCTTGCGGTTCCCAAGACCAAAGAAACCAACTCGTGGTAGGCTGTAGAAACAACATTTCAGGCAAAGACACCCATAATAGTCATTTTGGCCCCAATAGCAGCTATAACAAGGAGAGAAGATCGACAAAAATCAATAGTAGTAGGAACGTCCAGATACAAACGATGACCAGAGTGCCTACAATTTTGATGCCACGAGGGCGTGACATATGTTAGGCATGGGGGGATGATAAGTCCTAGAATTGCCTATATTTTTGTATGAGTCTTAGCAGATATTATGTGGTGATATATTAGGAATTGTATGTTTTTATCAATGATTATGTATTTATTTAATGAGATTATGTGTATTATATGATTTGTGTGTTTTAGTGTGTTTTTGTGGAGATATTGTTGATTTTGTTAGATTTAATTAGTCAAGGTCTTTCTCATGGACCTGGAACTTTGTTTAATGTGGAACTAATGCATAATGGATAGGAACCTTCCTCTTCTAGGAAGGTGCTAGAAGAAGGTAGGCACATTCCCCTTCCAGGAAGGCACTAATTGAAGATAGGCACTTTCCTCTTCCAGAAAGGTGCCAATAGAAGGTAGACACCTTCCACAAAGGAAGGCGCCTCTATTTTTGCATGTTGACCAGATCAAACATGACACGAACAATAATAAATGGTGCAATTACAACTCCATGCCACACAGGATATTTGCAGGAGTTGTGTTGCCCATGCCAAGTGAAGCATGAGCCAATTACGAAACACGCCAATATTAGGAACAAAGAAAATTTTCGATAGACGACGACCAAATCTTACCAAATTTTTGTCGTCGAGTCTGGAACAGACCGATGGTTGTAACCAAGTTGTAATAGAAGACCTGTGTTTGTGCTATATAAATACACAAAAACCTCTTTGAAGATATATAATATAGAATATAGAACATATAGCAATTGTATAGAAGATATAGAATACACATTGTAATCCTTTGATTGCATAATAAAGTCTACAAGTTCCTAAAGCGTGTTCACATTGGGAGGGATCTTCTGGATCTTGGGCCCACTCCAAGACAATATTATTCCCCTTATTTTCTATGCTTTGTAGATTTCATGCTTTCATAGTTTCATTTCCTATATTTGTCTTTTATTATTGCAGTAGGTTTGATTATTTCTTAGATGCACGTATGAATGCTTTCTTTTTGAAGATTTAATTGTTCATACACATTTTATTGAGGAGTGCATGAGAGATTGACAACATTTTGAACACCCCCCAATAGTAGAGTTAGAAGGACTCATCTCAAGGTGGTATTGTGAATGATCCTATAAGATATCCTTAAAAAATTTATGAATCCTTGGTTGATAATTAATGATCGGGCAAGTGACAAACTAGATATAAATTTAACCTTGTTTGGACCGCAAAAATATCCTAGTGGAGGTAAATTTTCAAATTAAAGATGAAGGATTGACAAAGGATCTGTTGGAATAGAAGCTTCCCTTTCTATTTAGCTTTTTGAATAGGAGCTTCATGAGGAGATTTTTTGGAATAAAATCTTGGATTGATTGGTTGTTGGAAGGGGATGGAAACACCTATTTTTTCACAATTTGGTTAAAGACCACAGGAATGGTAATGCTATAGTCTCACTTAATTTGATTAGGGTGAAAATCTCTCATCCTTTGAAGATATCTCTAATGAAGCAGTCAGGTTCTTCTCCTCTATTTTCTCTAAGTAGGGTCTTCATGATGAGGTTAATATGAGTTTTATTTTGGATTGTATTCCTAGGCTCATATCTAATTATATGAATAAGATGCTAATGGACCCCATATCGATTAAGGAACTTAAAGTGGTGGTTTTTCAAATGAAAAAAGGTAAATCACCCAGACTTGATGGTTTCCCTATAGAAATTTTTCCAAGAATTTTGGGAAGTGTTATCTTTTGATCTACTAAAAGTTATTTAGGAATCCCAAGTAAATAAGCAAATGCTTAAAGCTATTAATTCAACCTTCCTTGATCTTATTACCAAATCTGAAAATGCTAGCTCGTTGGGGTATTTTTGTCCTATTTCCCTATGCAATGTTACTTACAAAATTATTACCAAGATTATTGCAGATCGGTTGAAGAAAGTTCTTGGTTTTCTTATTTCTCCTGAGCAAGGTGGATTTTTTAAGGGTCATCAGATTTTGGATGGTGTGGTGGTTGTTGTTGAAGCTATTCACTCTATGGATATCTCTAAGGAAAAGGCTATGTTCATCAATATTGATATGTCCAAATCTTATGATAGGTTTAGCTGGCATATTTTTTAGAACATCCTTCAAGCTTTTGGATTCTCATATAATTGGATTGAATGGGTCATGAGTTGTGTGACTTTCATCTCCTTTGTAGTTTTAATCAATGGTTTACCATCCATTTTTTTCTTGGCCTCTAGGGGGATTCATCAAGGAGATCCCTTGTACCCCTATATTTTCATCCTTATGGCTGAAGGTTTAGGCACTTCTCAAGATTTTTTAGAATCATGGTGCTATCCAGGGATGGTCTTGGGTAGAGAATTATTTATCCCAGTCTCATATTTAGTTTTTCAATGATACTGCTCTGATGGGGAGGGCAAAAATTAAGGAAGCAATAAATTTTAGGAAGGCTTTAGATATTTACTTATCTACCTTTGGTCAAATGATTAATGAAGATAAATAAAATATCTTCTTCTTCAATACGGATGGTCAGATTCAACGTAGAATTGCTAATATTTTATATTTTAGCTGGCTTGTTTGCCAGTGGAGTATTTAGGTATTCATATTTCTTCTAAAAATATTGTAAGAGCTTGCTAGAAATGTATTTTGAATAGATTTGAATCAAGGATTAATCATTGGAATTTTTGGTGGCTATCCTTTGCTGGTAGATTAACACTTTTGAAGTTTGTACTTCATGCTTTACCTATTTACAAGTTTTCTATATTGGCTGCTCCTAAGTGCTTTCTCAAAGAATTTTATTATCTTTCTAGAAAATTTTTATGGGTAGGAAAAATAGACTGTAATAAATGGATCCTGGTCAGTTGGGATACTATGTGTTACCCTAAAGATATGGGGGGTCTTGGTTTGACATAATCTAATTTGAATAGTCTCACTTTGACTGCTAAACTCTATTGGAGGTGGTGCAGAACTCTATTGGAGGTGGTGCAGTAATATTGATCAGCTTTGGGTTAAAATTATTAGCCTCAAATATTTTGGTGGTGCTCTGACTAATGAGATTCCAATATTGGAGCTGAGGGGGAATGGTTATATTGTTTGGGACACTCTAAAAAAAGATGCCATTTTGATTAAGTAGGGTATATTTTGGATTGTTAATAAGGGCAAAAATGCCTTATTTTGGAAATATTCTTAGGATAATCATCCTCCTATCCTTTCTTCTTTCCCCCACCTTTGTCTTCTTTGGGATATTTTTTATGATGTGAGTTGGTATAAGGTGGCTAAATTCAAGAGACAAAGTCCTCTTGGAGTTATTTTACTCACTACTGGTGGGATTCGTAGGGTTGGCCAGAGGGTGGTTGATATGAGGATAGTGACACTCTGGCTTCTATTTTTGCTGAGAGACTTTATGTTTAAGACTATGCTATTCTTGCTTGGGACCATAGTTCGAAATGGAAATACACCATTGCTCTGGGTTATCAAACCCTTATTATGTAGAGAAGAGAGGAGATTGTGTCCCCATAGTGGAAGAAGATTTGAAATAAGTTTGGTTGGCCCAAATGTAATTTTTTTATTTGGCTTCTATGTTAGAAAAAATCTTCAACTTGGGATAATATTCAGAAAAGAGGTTTTTAGGGTCCTTCACTATGTTTTATTTGTGGAAAGAATGAGGAAACCATTTCCCAATTTTCTTCCAATGCTCTTATTCCCTAGAGGTCTAGAACTTGTGGTGGCATATCTAGAAAAGGCCCATAATCCATGCTACTTCTATTTTTGAGTTTTGGGAAAGCTTAGGTAGACCCCTTACCTCTGCTTCATGTCTTCAAACTTCCTGGGATTTAGGTTCTTTCTTCATATTTTGGAATATTTGGTTGGAATGCAACCGAAGAATTTTTCAAGGATGTCAACTTGGAGCCTTATAGGTATGTCTCAGAGTCAAAAGGATGGTTAAGGAGATTATTGAGGCCAAGTGTGTTATGAGTTCTCCTCTTACTTCCTTCGACTGGTAGATTATCAATATATTGGAGATTTCTTTATCATCACCAATTGCAAAAAGAGGCCTTATTAGGTTGATTAGATCATTTAAGGTCAATAGATCTAGGAAGTGGAGTCACTCTAGGGGTGTTATCAAAATAAACATGAATGGTTCTTCCAAGGGAAACCTAGGTAATGCTGGTATATGAGGAATTGGTCATGATAGTGAGGGTGTGGCCCACCTATTTTTATTTGTGTACAAAGGAATTCATTCAAATAATCATATGGAAGTATTGGTTATTATCCATGCATTGGAAACAACTTTTTATTTGGATATTCTCTCATATTTAGTTATATTCATGAATACAAGTTATATTCATGAAAAACCTTTTTAGCACATGGTGGAATTCACAAAACACCATTATATTTTCCTTAAAAGAATGCTTAATGATGTATTTGTCACTACTTATCTTTGAGATCTATCAAGAAAAAGGACAAGAGAAGAAGAAGGTAAATTATGACACTCATGGCTTGAAAAAAACTTATTTTAGCTTCAATTAAGAATCATTAAAATATAGGATGTATTATTGTGATGTTTTACTAACTTATTTTTTATAAGGCACATCATCAGGTACATCATTACTGGAGACTAAGAAAAGAAGAAAGAAGAATAATAAAGGAAAGCACAAAAGGAAGGATAATAGAAGACAAGAATCAAAATCCAAAGAAGATTGATATATTGAAGATTCATATAAAGGTCTAAAAGAAGTTGATTGAATATTGAAGATGAAGACCAATTAAATACTAGAGTCTTCGATAACCAAATAATATAATATAGGGGGTGTTGAAGAATATTACATTATTTGATACATGATAATATACCCCCATGGTACCTTCATGGTACAAATGTAAATATGTAATAGATTAGGGTTGAGTATATAGTTTAGGTGAATGATTTATATTTCCCCTTTCATGTAAGTGTCAATATGTAGGAAATGCACAAGTGTCATGTAAGAGTGCAATATGCAGGAAATGCACAAGTGTCATGTAAGTTAGAGTGCAAGTGTATTGAGAGAATGTTCATAAGTTTCTTGTATGTAAGTATGCAAATATGTAAAGTGAGGATGTGCACAAGTGTCTTATATTAGGAGTGCATGTAGGAGAGTAAGAGTCATGTAGAAGTGTGCAAGTGTCATAGAGTCAAGTGTGCATGTAATAAGAAAGTGAAGAGTCTAATATGTAATTGGCAAGATGACAAGCCAAAGGTCATGAGACTTGTATTATAGAGAGTAATAGTCAAGAAAATAAAGAGTCATATTCTATATCTATATTATGGAGACTAGAAAATCCGATTATCAAATTATATAATTGTAAGAGGAAGATATAGAGAAGAAATAAAACTTGTATATATATTTTGAGCAATTCAATATTGTAAGTTTTCTTCATGCATAGTTCATGAATGATTTAGGCCATTTACATTCATATTTGATATTATAAGTGAATATTATTTTCATTATTATATTTGCCTTGATATACATATTAAATTGCTCATATATAATTCTATTCTTCATTATTTATATTTTGACCTTTAATATTGTGGCTTATTTTTAATGAAGGGATTGTGATATTCTATGGTAGTAAGGCTTAAAAGCCAGAATATACCTCCATATTTACACAAAAAAGTATAAATGTCATTCAATAACACAAATGAGATAGAGCTTTAATAGATAAAAAGGTAAGAAATAAAAGAACAAGTGAAAATAGTTCAAAGAAAACAATCAAAAAATAAAGTGAAGATCTAATGCTTGATAAACAAGACTATGATGAATATAAAATGCTTAAAACTTGGATAGAAGTTGTTGCCAATAGAAATGATGGTCCAAAATATTTACAATCAATATTTCAAGAGGCTAATATTAATACATTCACTACACTTAAGACTTATATAAGTCTTCATCTTGACAAAGCAGTTGATGATGAAGATAAACTTATTACACTTCCTACCAATTTAGTCAATATTATATGTCACTTCTCACTCTTGAGATATATAAAGAGAAAAATACAAGATATGATGAAATATTTGAATAGATAAAGAACATGCCCTTGATGAAAAATGTGATGTGTGATATAGGTGATCTTGTCATAAAGAAATAAATTGCTTGTAATACAAGCAATGTTCACACAAAGGACTTTAGTTGTGACACTAATGGCTTATAGGTTGTTAAAAATAACTTTAGATATGATAATAATGAATTGGAGGTTGTTTGAGAACATAAAAGAGAGTGAATAATAATTGTATCACTAGTAAAAGATATACTGTATAGATAGGTGACAAGCATACAAGCCATAATGAACAAGTAGAATATAAACTATAGGTTGATTTCACAATACAATGTATGTCTTCCCAAGAAACAAATATACATATTTTCATAAACATAGGTATACATCAGAGAAATATTGGAACAGTCCTCAAAGAAACTACACAAACAATTAGTTGGATTATGGAAGGATGAACATAATATAATGAAATAATATAAAGAAAATATTTAATGTATACTATAAAAGAAAACCAATAATTTTGATTCAGAGGTAATTCACAGAGATGTCACAATAAGAGCACCAACTTATCTCTAGATTCAATGAGGGTAGTTATTCCATCATTTTCTCTCTCAAATAATGTAATAAGGGAGGATGTTAGGCTATAATTTTTATTATTATATTATAACTTTATAATTATTACATTACATATCAGGAAACTCTATTTTGAAATATTATTATTTTAATATTTAGATTTTTCCATTATCTTGTTACTTTTATGGTTTCTATGAGATTATTTCCTATTGAGATATCATGTAAAAGTGTTGTATATTTGAAAATATATTGAATCAATTATATACTCACAATGATCCTCATATATGCAAAAAGAAGATTTGGAAGTATCTTCTTCTCTAGCCCTAATTTGATAAAAATTCTAGACACCAAAACCTAGGCATTTGCACTTTACCACATAATAAAATATATGCCTAAGTCTAAAATTAGGCATATTAATCCTTGCACATTCCATCCCACATTGCACATCACAATCCTACATAATATATGCCTAAGTCCAAACTTAGGCATAAAAATATGCACATTAAAAGTATTTTGGATTTTCTAAATCTAGAAAATCTGCCTAGGATACCCTTTCTACTCACTAGACATGTGTCCTGGCCACATCATCACCACCCCTTGCCACCTCTCACACATCCATGTCACCCTTGTACCTTCACATGGGGTATCCCTCACACTTTCACTCCACTTGCACCTGCCCACTAGCCACATCACCCTTGATAAGTGACACTGTAGGTGACTCACTGTAATTGCCCATTTTATTTGGTAGCCTTGGATTTCCACTTGGCAATCCTAGCTTTCCACCTCCCTATCCCTCCAAATTTCCAAGGGTCCTATAAAGTCACCTTCATCCCATAAACCAAAGGAGGCTAAAATAACATACCATCGGGCTATCAAAATCATGCTAGGAGCTAGCATGTATCCTAAGGAGATTAAGGATTTGAAGCCTCAGAGTACCATTTTCAAGGTTTCTACCATCTATCCTCAACCGCCCATCGATGGTTACACAATAAAAACCACCCTCCCGTGGTTCTCCACCTACCTACCCATGGTTGAGCAACCCCTTATGTGTGCCAATAATTAATTAGGAGTGATTTGTAGTCAACCACAATAGAGATCTATAAGCTAAATTTTGGTAAGGCATTTAGGTCTAGTTTTTCATATTTTTTGCATTGTACTATTGAT
The DNA here is from genome assembly GCA_028583015.1 of Wollemia nobilis. Classification (NCBI taxonomy): domain Eukaryota; kingdom Viridiplantae; phylum Streptophyta; class Pinopsida; order Araucariales; family Araucariaceae; genus Wollemia; species Wollemia nobilis. The sequence goes on along the minus strand of JAQPPZ010016710.1, from coordinate 5,780,263 downwards.
TTCTGTGAGCATTCATTTAAGGGTCTATTGCATTGGTTTTCAATCATATATGTAGGTGCTACTAAAACCTTATTGGCATTTCGTGTGTACAGGAGATAGATCCTTGAGCAGTTGTTGAAGCTAGAGTGGCCCTATTCCCAGGATACTCAAGCCCACTCAACCTTTGAAGTTGTAGCAGAGGAGCAAAAGACACTAGTTTAACCTACTTGGAGAATAAGAGACTATCATTTGAGCATTGTATTTTGTAAAATAAAGCATTGTAATATTTACCCCTTCACATTGGGGCAACAACATTATAAAAATGGGAGATCAAGGCTCCCCTGTTTAATACAAAGATCATTCATTATATTGCAATCACTTTATTTTTAGTTTATGTGTTTGGTATCATTTATTTTGCTTCAAAAAATGGTGATCATGGTCGGACCCCCAAAGGGTTCCATTTTTGATGCCTTGATTTTTCTTGTTTATCGATTTCTCTATCGTTTTTTGTTATAGGTTTTTGGATTTGAGCTATAAATATTGGAGATTGAACATGAGAATATTTAATATTGTTTTGGCTCAATCCTATGCTTGAGGAACCATGAACATATGGTTATAGACCTAAATAACCATGGGCGCACGGTTGGAATCCCACATAATTGTTGATACATGATTGAATAAGTAAGATGGAGTAGCGAAAGGACCATAGATCTATACATTTAAAACCTTCTCTTTCTTTTATTTTATAATTTCATTAAAAATATATATAAGAGAATCTCTACCTTGTTAGTCTTGTTTGTTGTGTGCATATAGGTTTTAGGCTAGGTTCAAATTCAAAAAAATGAAAGTAATAAAAATTTGCATTTTAGGTTAGATCCTAGATCATTTGCATTGTCTGGTTAAGAACATTCTAGGCATATTTTTTTGGGGGTTCACATTAGTATTTCTTATCTTTCAAGTACATTCGTAACCGTAGATTGACGATTGGACATCTCCAAATACAAACCCATGGTTTGGTAACCTCCCAGAGGTGGTTGACCAGACCTAACTACCCAGCGGTGGTTGGCTCTATACTTTAGAACCCTTACAGGATTGGTATAAAATTTACCTTTGGGTCCCTTATTTTTTGTTGATTGTACCTATCCATTTTTTGCTCTTGCATATAGGCAATAATAAAAATTGAATCTTAATTTGCAATACACCATAGTAAAAAAAAAACCTCACACACTTGTCCTTGAACATTGATAAGGTTGGATTTCATCACCAACCCCCAATCATTATCCTATTATTTTATCCAGGGCTGGTCCAAGAACCATCATAGCCATGGAAAATAGCATAAATTCCTCTTTAGAGGGTGTATCACTGACCATGATGAACTGGGTGAGGACTGGTAGTACCTAGGCTTCCTCATCGAACATGGAATTTATCACCAAACCTTGATGGGATTCACAACTTGGATTTCATTACCAATTTAGTGTTTTCGAGTATCTGGGTGAAAAAATTAGATTCATTATAGGGTTAACATTGCACTTTTATTTACAAAAAAAAAAAGAACTTTTCAAAATTCAAAAAATAAAAACCTTGTGAAAACTTAGAAACAATTTTTTTTTTTGTTTGCTTTGTGTATTGTTATTTTATTTATATGTTGTTTTTTTGTTCTTTCACCATATATTAACATGCGTACCTTCAATATTTCCACCTCATCCCATTCTTATCATATGGTAACAACCCGTAGTCAAGCCAGAAAGCTAGACCAAGTTCAAAATAAGTTGCCCTCATCCATGGATTTTCTACCTCAATCGTCTCAAGCCTTTACCACTTTAGTGGTAGGGCAAGACAATGTATTTGGTACTATGTATTTGAACTTAAATGTTAGACCATCTAGTGGTGCCCCAAATTTAGACATAGATATGATGTAAATATCTACTCATGCCGCCATTCCTAAAACTCATAGGAGTGTGCCACCAATGCCATCTAACGGTCATGTCATGTATGTGGATATGGATGTCATTAGGCTATATATAAATGCAACTCATTTGGTATTTCCATAATTACCTCCACTTACCATTCCACCTTGTGCCATTCCTCCATCACAATAGGAAGCCACATTTTCACACCCACAAAATGCCTATCAAATCATCATGAATCCACTCTTCGAACAAATTGTTGCAACCATGACTAACATCCATCCATCATCATCTCATCAAAAATACCCCATATTACCAAATCAAAACACCATTTGTACTAACCCCCTCTATGGAGCACAAGTCAATGCTACTTTGTAGATCCTTACATCCATCCCATTCATTGCATTTGTAGATACCACACATCACAAAATTCCTCATTCAATGGCAATACATTTTTCCACTTACCCCTCACCTACATCCACTCACATTATTGCCACCCAACTAGACCAATCATCTAGCACCTATATGGCCATACCATATTCATCCATGATTGCTATACAACAAGTATTTCTATAGTTGCAGTAATTGCTTATGGATAATGCTAATCAAAGCATTAATACTAATCCACAATGGTAACCACAAGGGGTAGATCCTAACCAAACATACACATCTCATCCGCACACCTTCTTCACTCAAGATGCATCTTGGGTGTCATGACCCCCAACCACAACCATACCTTCCCATTCATTTCATCACATGTATGCTAACTCTTTAGGTCAACATACCATCATGCCCCCATTACCTCATCATATTCAAAGTCATCACCAAAAATCACTTCATAATCCATTTCACACTTACATTTATCATCAAATACCAACTAATAATGCACATCATTTTCAATAGCAACAAATTGATCAGGGTTTTAACCCTTTTCTAGAAGATTCTAAGTTTTAGTTTTTGCAGAGTCAAATTGATAGCTTGGCCATGCAAATGCCATGTATGCAATATCAAAAATCCACTTTGAGATAGCTAATAAACCATCCCATTCATGCTTTGGTACCATCATCACCTTACCTAATAGATTTTCAAATACTAAATTTTAATAAATTCAAGGGGATGAGGACCCTCGGGATCATGTGAGCAGATTTATCAATGCATATTTTAGAATCTGAAACAACGATGCACTTATGCTCCGCACATTTCCTTATAAATTTGGAGGGAATGCCCTAGATTGGTACAATCATATATCGCATCAAAGTATTTATATTTTTAAGAAACTAGCAGACCAATTCTTGGAACGTTTCTCTCTAAATGTTAGAAAGAAAATAATATTGATTTATTTTCTCAATTTATTATAATATGATGATGAATTAGTCTATGAATTTGGTAACTGCTAGAGGGTTGTCATTACCAAATTACCATTCTCCCTTCCCATGGCAGAATTGACCCAAATGTTCACAAGGAGTTATTTAAACCAATATCCTTGTTACTATAGTTGCAACAATATAGAACATTCAAGGAATCACTTTCCCAAGCAAGAATGATAGAAGAAATCAAAATCCAAGAGGGTAAAATAAAACCAAAAAATAAATAATGGTAAAACAAAGGTCAAAATGGGAATAACCATGGTCAATTTAAAATTGTCCAAGTTAATCAAGTAGTCTTGAGCCAACAACCACAACAAATCCAATAATCTCAAGTGCAAGTACAACCCCTATAGTAGCAACAACAACCAAAATAATAGATTTATCAGGCAGTTCCACCCTACGATAAATGCAAAATAAAACTCAACTTGAAGATAATCATCAACATCAATACAACCAACCATCCTGCAATTACACCCCATTGCCCAAACCATATTCATCCATCTTATAAATATTGTATTGCATAGGATTTTACATTATCAAAAATTAAGCCTGAAGATCCAATCAAGCTAAAACCTAAGAGCTATAAGGAGCATCTGTATTGCACTTATCATCGATAGAAAGGATATGGCATTGAGACTTGCTATACATTGAAGAACATTGTACAAGATTTTTTTGAAAAGGGAAAAATCAATATTGATAACCCCTTATCCCAAAAAAACAAAACCTTAGAATATGTCAAACACAATTACCTCATCATGAGGAGAAATCAACAAATAATTAGAGCATGAAATTCTACATTTACTCCCAATCAATTCAATCGTGTGTCACAATTATACCAATATTTTATGGGGTTATTCACATAGTTACCTGAGGGAAAAGAAGAACAAATTGCACGTAAGAAAATTAGCCAAATCAAGCAATACCAAATTTTGTAGCACCACCAAATCTGCCCATACAATCAAACCCCATCATTCCATCTCCACCCATTCATATTCCAAGTCATCCACCCAAGCCAATAATCACATTGAGAATTTGGTTGACATAGAGCTTAAGGATGGCCTCAACCAAGTTGTCAATATATGAGCTCATACAACAATCTCCCCCACATTATGAGGTATTTATGGAAATCTTAAAATCCATCAAACTTCAAAAAAAAGATCCCAATGCCTTCAACACTTTTGTGGGGAGTTTTTATAATTGTATGCAAACTTCAATTGCGTTCTATAGTTTTGACAAAAAGAGCATATCATCAGAGTTGCCTGATCCTCCATTGCATATTGTATCTCATATTGATAAAAAATCCTTCAAAATAGTGCTCATCAATATCGGCTCCTCTATTAATCTCATCACTACCCTAGCCATCAAACATCTCAACCTACCATCATATCACATCACTACATCCACCTTCATCATGTGTGTATTCAATGATTCTTTGTGATCCACTGTAGGAAATGTAGTTATACCCATGAAAATGGAGGTGAAATTAATCCATGCACTCTTCCATATCTTGGAAGGAACCATGCAGTACAACATACTTCTTGGACATCCCTGGATTAGGTAAATAAAGTGTGTTTCCATGATATTACATCAATGTTTGAAATATGTGCACAAGGGAAAAAACCATTGCATTCCAACTAACATCGAGTCATTCAAGTACTACAACTTGATATACAACCCATATGATCTATCCCTTCTATTCACCCATATTTCCATTCAGCCCATCCATATGAACCATAAGCCACCATTGAAGCCTCCACATCAACACTTGATTCATCCACATCCCAACCAACTCAAATTGTATTCCAACTCACCAATCCAAGTATTAGCAAGTACATAGTTGAGAGTGTCACAATAACACCACCTATCTAGTCTGTTAGAGATTATGATCACCCATATGATCTACCTTTAGCCATGGGTGTAGTATATAGAATGGATTTTGAGCTAAATAGGATTAACTTTGTATATGAGGGAGTGGATTCTTCATCCAATCCATCTCCTCCTAATGAATAATCCATGCAATAATTTTGTGCTAACCTAGAATATTTTTCCAACCTAGATTTCCCTATGTGATAATTTCACCAAGTTAACTCATAGGGATTTGGTCTTGGGCAACATGAACAATATCCACATAATATCATTAAGCCACACTATCGAGAAGCACATGTGTGCTTTGTCTTAGGATACAGACCATCATACTCAAACTCCTATTTTGAGCACACATTTAAGTAAGTCACCTTAGAGTCCAAAAAGGAGGATAAGGAGAGCAAATACAACTATGATAGTGATGACAAATATTTAGATCCTATGTTTATACCTTATTTACATGACATAATTTTGGAAATGAGACCACATATTGCCATGATAAATTAATTTTTTGATGATGACTATGAGGAAGACTTTGGAGAGAAATTTGATGTCCTATCTAGCACCTCCAATGATTTTGAAGATGAAGCCCCCATAGTGCCCATTGATGAGAGATATGAGTGCTACATTAGACTATTTTCTATCCATAAACCCATATTTCGATTTCTTCTTCTACAAGAATAACCTAAGACAACTTAAAAGTGTTATATGCACATGGCTTAAAAAAGAAAACAACAACAACAAAACACAAAAAGATAAAAATATTTTCATACACATTGCACTTTAATACATCCATGCATTCCATTTTTATTGCATTTGTACATTTATACCATCTATATTTATTAGTTGTCATTCAATAAACTTGGATAATTGCTAGTCCACTATGTCTTGTTGACTTAATAAGGGACATCTTACGTTAAGCAGTACTCAACAATCCATCAGCCACAATAATTTGCAACTTTTCTTATGATATTTTGATGATTAAGGGATCCACATAAAATAGGATAGATATCGTATAATAATTAGAAATAATAATTATTTAGAAATTGACTATTTTATGTACACATTTTAATTTTCAAAAGCTTGTATCAAAAGTATCGATAAATTTCATATAACACGTTAACCGATAAACAAAATCTAAGTGTTTTCACTCACTCAGCCACTCCTAGTGTTTTGAGAAACCTCCATTGAAAATAAAATAGTATTTAGATGCAATAAGTTGTTCTTGGTCAATCAAGTTTCATTTTAGACCATGCACATCAAAACACATTAAAATATTGTGAAGCTAAGGAATGACGAATTCAAAAGTTACTATTACCATAAAGTGAAAGGTTTCCCCTATTCATCCAATTATGTGCATGGTATAGAATTCTAAAGATTTGAGAAAAGGACAAGTTCCTCCCTCATCCTTAAAAAAATAAAAATCCCTTGCTCCTCCTCAAAACGAGCAAGTATCCCAAAAGCATAAAAAAATAAATCCCCTGCTCTCTCTCAAAATGAGCAAGTATTCCAAAAAGTATTACAAAATTAATAAAAATTCCTTGCTCTTCCTCAAAATGAGAAAGTATCCCAAAAGCAACCCAAAAGCAATAAAATTTCCTTGCTCCTCCTAAAATGAGCAAGTATCCAAAAAGCAATAAAAATCAACTTTGCTTCAACACAAAAATGAGCAAACTTAGAAATAAAATTCCAAAATCCAAAATCCAATGCAATAAAGAAGGGAAAAGAGCTTGAATCCCTGGAAATCTTAGTTTTTCAAAAACCATGGGGTGATCCTCATTACAACAATGGATTGAATGAAACCCACCTAGCAATGGGGTATCCTTACACATGGCACCATGTCTATCACATTAATGACCTTCTTTTGTACATACCTATGGACGCTCATGGATGAGCTAGCTTATTAGCATAAGTTCCTATTGATTGGTTTGACCTAGATCATAATGACAAAAGAAAATTCATTTGCACACATATTTGGTCCTTGAGAAATTTGAAACCACTAGGACAACCTTAGCATCATGACGATTTGCAAGATACATAGATGAGTTTGTTTAATATCACTAAGATGTTTGAATCTATGCAAAAACAACTCTAGATCCTTATCCAAAACCTTTCCATATAATTTCAATTATTACATTCCATAATTCATTTTATTTATGAAGCCAAATGTTAAATCTCCTAATTAAACAAATAATATAAATTTTATCAAGAAAAAGTCTAAAACATGTACAAAATGATCATTAGAACATAACATTCACCATTAATTTCAATCAATCACTACATCATTTCATATGCATCCACACATACAATAAAACAAAAGTGCAAACACAAATGATCACAATAAAAGCCATGTATATATATATATATATATATATAAACCACATAGTATAAAAAATACCCAAAAGGCTATATACATGAGAGCACTAAGGCTTATAAGTAAAAAAATAAAAGCTATAAAAAGAGATAATAAGCACTCCTAACTAGCACCACCATGATCCCTAGGAGGACCATAAGCTGATCCCTATGAACCTAAGGGAGCATGGAAACTAGAAGCTCAAGAACATGAACCACTAGGCCTAGAATCACCCTACTTGCTAGAGCTAGAAGCCGATGAAGAAGGCTACATAGGTAGCAGAATATGATGTTGATAAATAATATCCTCAAGTAGATGAATATACCTAAGTTATGATTGAGAAATAGACATATCCTAGTTCTGACGTGCCTCTCATTGCACTAGCTTAGCACAAAGATCCCCAACCTCATAGCCATATCCACCTCCAATAGGTACACTCTGTATCCCATCCACCTTACTTCATAGTTGAGCTATCTTGGCATTTTGAGTTGCCAACACACTTTGTAATCAAACAATATCTGCATCAAGAGCCACTACAGTCTATCCTAGGTGGTCCTACTCCTGGTCTAAGCTATCTCGCTCAACCTGAAGAACCTCCTAATCATCCTTAGTGGGATGTGGAGGTAGATCCTACCCTCCATCACAACCATCTTCATCACTGCTACCTTCATATCCATCTCCACCACCATTGATCCTAGTGTTTATAGGCTGATCCAAATCTACCCTAGCTCACCCCTATTACCGCTACCTTAATGATATTTTTCCACCAAGGATCCTACTCACTAGTATCTAATCCATCACCACTCACCACACCATCAACAACCTAACTCAATGACCATGGAGGCTATGAAACAAACTAGACATTGTACTGATCTATAGTCCCAACATCATCTACATCTAGGATAGCCATGGCCTTGTCATCATGGTCATCATCTAGAGTCCAAAAATTAGGAGTAACAAAGAGACTAAGCTCATCACCTCGATGCTTATATACAACTAGAGCATAAATAACTCCTTGAACCAAATAAAACAACCACATCACTTGAGATAAATAAATGAACTCTATCTCTCACCAATGACTCCCAACCAACCACTTGCGTCACCTAATTGACTGAAGTTGTAGCACATTACCATCCCAAGTGAGGCCTTGCCATGGTCACCAAAATATGTCACCACTAGTCAAAGTAGAAAACATATCCTGATACTCCTAGCCACTATGACCAAGGTGACTCGATAAAGCCTCCTCGTTGGTCTACCAATGAAGAGTGCAAGGAAATGAGTGATCCCACTCGCAAGGTAGACCATTTGGTCAAGAAATCCTAATGTGCTTCCAAGCACAAACTTGAAGAAGTAAGCTACAATCGAGTCTCTTTCGCTCCCACCTCTTCACCTCATAGAGATCCACATACAGATGGAAAATAGTGTGGGAGCCCAAACATAAACCTGAGGCTCAACAATTAGATCAAGAATAAGCCTCACATGGTTTTAAGGGAACCTAGATACCATGTTGTTAGGCAATAACATGTTGCCTTATATGTACATCACAAAGGTAGGAAGTGCTCATAACTCCCTATCCTTATACAATTAAATATACTAAATACCACCTTTATTGACATCCACATCATTCCATCCATCACCATAAATGGGTCTTAGCTCATGTTCCTTATCATGGACAACCTTATTGGTAGACCCTCTATAGGAACATGGAAGATGTGGTAAACATCCTCCAGGGTAATAATAAGCTCCCCTATAAAAATATAAAATGACCCCCTATCAGGGTCCCACCTCTCCACCAAAGCAGACAAGTACTCCTCATATGCCCTAACAACCTTCATCCACCCACAACCATCCAGTATCATTACCTCCAACCACTTACAATTGTCATTAGTGAGTGACTTTTGCATTTGAGATATGATACAAGGCCATCAATGTTGAGCCTCAATAAATTTCACCTACATAAGCATAAAGGAAATCTAGATGAGTGCATACATCAATTCCAAAAAATAAAACATAAACATAAAAACAAAAAAAAAATACTATTATGCATTATGTTATTTCATCAATTTTTTTTTTACCATCCCCTCTTAGTTTAAAAAAAACACACAAAACCAAAACAAAAAAAACAACTAAGAAAAAAAAACCAAAATAAAGGTAAGTTCCTCAAAAACCTACCTCTGCCACCCACGTGCCAACTCCAACTCTAGTCGAGCCACCAACCTTTGCCCCACCAACCGCTCCACTCGTCTCACCAGCCATCTCCATCACTTAATATCTCAACTGAATAGAAAAACTTCAAACGTACAAATAAATCCAATTTTCCAACTCATGCATATTTATAGTCATATTTTGTGGAGCCAACCATGCATCCACATTTGGCAAGTGCATGCAACCACTCACCCATGTTTGGCAGAACCAAACATGGATGCACGGTTTTTGGGTGGTATAAAATGTGGATACACATTTAAAAATTAGGAAAAAAATAACAAACACCCCCTCAAATCAAGAAATATATTCAATCATCATCTTCAACCATCATCATCATTTAAAGTAGCCCTTGTATTTAGTGAGTTACTCTAGGTACCTGGTGGTTGCAATGATTGGTTATCCATGCAATATGGTAGGATGGGTAGCTCACCATAAGGACACTTGTTCAAAATCATTCAACATCATCACATGCGACATTAAATCAGTTGGGTCCCTCAATTTTTGAGTGTGACTATGTTAAACCAAATTTGCACAAGGTTATCATCAAGCCCTTTCTTTTGGGTTACAAAAGAAAAAAGTAATCAACTCACAATTTGGTAATAATTGCCAAAATCACTAAGGTGTCTGAGCTCCCAAAGTGCCTAGTTCCTAACACCATATCATTTGGTAGGAATGGCTATAGTCACATGGACACCTAAACTCCCATAGTGGTTGGTTCTTTTACCACATCATTTTGCACCTCATTAAAACCAAGGACAAATTTGCAAAAACACAAAACCATCCCAAACTTGGTGCATCAAATTGATCTTCAATTTCACACATTTGCATCCACCCCATCAACCCCTTTCATCATCCACATTTGGTCAATTGACTTATGGGTTTCATTATTTACCCATTCACCAATTGAGGGGTAAGAAAAAAAATAATTTTTTTTTAAAATCGTTCATTCTGATGCATCAAGAAGATTTGAGTCCATTTATCCATCCAATAAGGATAGGTATCTCTTGTTTTTGCACCGCATTGTGTTTTACACAACATGGTACAAAAAGGGGTATCTATAGACACCAAAATCTAGGTATTTATACTTTACCGCATAATAAAATATATGTCTAAGTCTAAACTTAGGTATATTAATACTTGCATAATCCATTCCACATTGCACATCACAATCCTACATAATATATGCCTAAGTCTAAACTTAGGCATAAAAATATGCACATTAAAAGTATTTTCTAGATTTTCTAAATTTAGAAAATTTACCTAGGATACCTTACCTACTCACTAGACATGTGTCTTGGACACATCACCACCACCCCTTACCACCTCTCACACACCCATGTCACCCTTTTCCCTTCACATGGGACATCCCTCACACCTTGCATCTACCTAGTAGCCACATCACCCTAGTTAAGTGAGACACCCTAGGTGACTCACTGTAACTACCCCTTTCATTTGGTAATCCTGGCTTGCCATATCCCTATCCCTCCAAAATACCAAGGGGCCTATAAAGATACTTTCATCCCATAAACCAAAGGAGGATGAAATAATGTACCATCAAGATATTGGAATCATGCTAGGAGCTAGCATACATCCTAAGGATATTGAGGATTCAAAGCCTTGGAGTGCCATTTTGAAGGTTTTTCCATCCAGCCTTAACTGCCCACTGACGGTTACATAGTCGTAACTGCCCCCCATGGTTCTCTAACTGGCTGCTCATGGTTGGAAATCCCACCCACATGCTCTTGGTTACTTAGGAGTGATTTTTAGTCAACCACAATAGAGATCAGTAAGCTAAAATTTGGTAAGGCATTTAGGTCTAGTTTTTCATGTTTTTTGCACTGTACTATTGATTTCTATGAGCATTCATTTAAGGGTTTATTGCATTAGTTTTCAATCATATACACATGTGCTACTAAACTCTTGTTGGCATTTTATGTGTGTAGGATACAAATCCTTGAGTAGCTATTGAAGCTAGGGTGGCCCTATTACTAGGATACTCAATCCAAATTGACCTTTGAAGTTGTAGCAGAGGAGCGAAAGACACTATTTTAACCTACTTGGAGAATAAGAGACTATCAATTGAGCATTATATTTTGTAAAAGAAAGCATTGTAATATTTACCCCTTCACATTAGGGAAACAATGTTGTAAAAATGGGAGATCAAGGCTCCTATGTTTAATACAAATATCATTCATTATATTGCAATCACTTTATTCTTAATTTATGTATTTGTTCTCATTTATTTTTCTACAAAAAAACCTATAACATAAATCAAGCTTAGTTAAAAATTTACACTATACAATTTATCTAACAAATCATCAATGATAGGATTACAAAACTTCTCTTTGACCTTAATTTTGTTGAGTAGACAAACATTAGGTAACATTTATAAAAAATTGTCCTTGCACCAAAGTTTTACCACTAGAGATGAACAAGGAGTGGTACTTATATGGATAATCCCTTGCTTCAACATCTCTTAAACATGTTTTTCAATTTTAAACTTCTAGAACTATAGGTAGCAATAGAGATGAATGTTGGGTGGACGATTTTTTGGAATTATGCATTCTACTTAGGTATAAGACCATTAGGTTTACTAAATACTAGAACATATTTATCCACAAAATATTGCATATCTAAAGGAAGAATAAGATTTCTCAATGGTTATAAATTCTATGCAAAAAATCTAGAAAATAAAATATTTGATGCTCTTGTTCAATATTTTTTCCATATGGAGGAAATTGAAAATATTTGAAGGTATAGGTTGTATACCCTTGATATGGATGACCTTTAAATTAATATCCCATAATTGAGACAACCATTGGGATCCCAAGAGAACATCCACTCTATCCAAATTGCTAATCTAGGTATGAGAACCCAACTAGATATGGACACTATTAAAACAACCAACACATTAACCCTTACCCCCTTGTCATTCAACACATAGGATTTGTTTTGTTCTAAATTATTGATATAAAACGCTAGGACTTTGACCATACTACTCTAAATAAATTATTGAGTACTGCTCAAATTAATCAATATGTTGACCCATCGTATTTTTATGAAGTCCAAATTCTTGATAGTGTGGTTATATTGCAGTTCAAGAAGGGAAAATATTGAGAGTGCCATAGGATATGTATCTTACTTAGTATCCCTAATTTCTATTATTATCTCATATTATGATAAGGTAAAAATTTTCTCCATCAAAATATATTTCTAATTTTCTTTCATGTACATGTCATGTTGCTTCTCACATGCCTAATATTGAGATTGGAATAATAAATATTTGTAATAGATAAATCCTTATGGAAAATCCTCATTATGGTTACTAAAGTAAATCCAATGGAGATTGAAATTATGTAATTTTTAAAGTTAAGGTAAATAAAGAGTTTTATCATCCACATGGGTCAAATTCTCAACATCATAGAGGGTGTATAAATTATGCATATCTACTTCCCACTTGATGTCTTCCTTAAGCCCATGATAAAATGCCAAAACTACTATTATCAAATCCAAATGATATGTAATAGTAAAGATACCCATGAACTTAATAAAATACTCCTCTAGTATATCAATTTATTTTTTTTGCATGAAGTAGAAGACATACGAGGTAGAGAACCCTTATCAACCTTGAGAAGGAACTTTTTCTTGAATTATGTTAAATAAAGATGACAATCATGGTATCTCAGTTTACAAAGAAGCTATTGATGAGACTGTGTAACCAACTTAGAAGTAATTAATATGGCCTTGTCATATTTGGGAATTTGATCTAGGTGTATGAATAAATCCATAATCGAAATCCAATGACAAAAACCATTTCTATCAAAGGTTAGAATATGGGTTCTAGGAACAAGAATATATAAGGCCAATCAAGAAAAAATGCATCACTACTATAGTGGAATCAATTTTAGTAGTTAAATACAAGTTGATCTCACTCATACCTATAGAATATCCTTTTATGGGTTAGGTATGCATGTGAAAATTACAAAAGCAACTAGGATATTATCCAAAAGGCAATAATTATAACCTTGAACAATACCCCAAGGTTTTGCATTGGTGGTGCTTTAGATTTTGATATTGGACATACCTCAAATCTTACCCTTAAGGTGATTGTTGGAAGTGTCCTAGATATTGATACTATAAATTATTGACAAGTGAAGGAGTTTTTCAAGGAAATCTTAGGTCCCTTGTACTTATATTTCTATTTCTCAAAGGATACTTATTGGCACTTGCTCTCTAATGAGAATTCGATATTAGGAGAAGTTATTGTCATACTATCAATAAACTAATTTAATGTTATTTCAATGCAATGAAAATATTTAAAGTAGCCTTCTTGAGTGATACTATGAGTACTAATGCACTTATCTAATCAATGATGGTCAACCAATACATATTCATTTATCTCTATTGGAATGTTTAAGAGAGGATTCTAGATAGAATAATTTTCCTTAGGAGGAGAGGGAAGGGTATTCATGGTATTGAGAGTAAAACAAATGAGAGTGTCAAAGCTACTGATATGCTCTAGTATATTGTGGTGCTTCCCAAGGTTTCTTAATAGAAACTTAATTTGGATCATAGAAATATCATGATGTATATTTATGCATTGTAAATGGTTGTTGACTCATTCTAAACTAGAAGAAGCTAAAGGGGTGTGCATACACTAGTTGATAATAAAATACAAAAATTCTACTAAATATCTACCAAAATGTGTTATCTATAATATATCTTGTTATAATTATATTAATGAAATGATCAAAATGAGGAAGGCCTTCCACAAGGGTCTGAATGCTTTTTTTTTGAATTTAGGAAATGTGAATGGTTCTAGCTTAATCACAATATTAAAAAAAAAAACATGTCAATGGTGATCAGGGAATTTATTTATAGTAATTAAAGCATATATTTGGTTAAAATATTTTTAGAATAGCTTACTTACCCTTTGTTGAATTTTTAACCATTATAGGGAGAAAAAATACTTACTTTGGTACTATTTTTATTGAAATAAATTCTACAAACAACATATTCAATAATAAATATAGAAAATGCAATAATAGAATAATATATACCAATAATAGAATTCAGATTTGACAATAGTTAATCATGAATTAAAACAACAAATCTAGATTCCAAGTCTTAGAACAATCCTATCCACTTAGAGAGGGAACAATATCTTATTCATATGAAATATGATAGGATATTACAAGTATTAATGATAAAAATATATAACATAACACATCTACATATAACTTAAACAATTAAAAAATCTTAACCCTGATTAGCAAGGAACTATAACCAATCTATATCCTATTATTTGTATTAATAAAAAACTAAAGTGAATGACTAGGTGCTAAAGCATATCCATAGATTTTAATAGTGTTTTTTATTTTATTGCATTATTATTTCTCTCACATATATACTTGAATATATTCATAGTTCTACTAGAAATTGAAATATTTATGAAAGGATCATTATGAAGTTATCTTAAGACCTTGATATTGGTTGTTTTTATTTGTCACTTGTGAAACTTATATAGAAAAATAGTTTGTATTTAAAAATACTATGGTAATTAGGTCATAAAAGATCCCAAGGATATATGTTTTATTTATTGAGGGGACCATTATACAAAATAATATCCTCGATAGGAAAACAAAACCTCTACCAGCATTGCCAACATCCAAGAAAAAATATGATGTCATCCTTGTGGTGGTTGACAAACTAACTAAAGTAGCACATTTCATTCCTAAAAACCTCAATTAAATTGTTCTAGTTTTAGCACAAAGGTTTGTACAAGAGATATTTAGGTTGCATAGAGTAGCTAAAATGATCATATTTGATAGATATGCTAGGATCACCTTATAATTCTACAAGACCCTAATGTTTACATCATGGATTACACTTAATATGAAATCCACATATCAACTAGAGATTAATGGTCAGACTAAAAGAGTAAACCAAAATTTTATGAGGATGTACTATATAGAACAATAGTACAAATAGAAGGAATATCTACCTTTGGTGGAGTTTGCCTATAATAATGCTTATCACTCTAGTTTGGGGATGTCTCCATTCAAGAAACTAAATGAAAGAAAGTATTGAACTCCCATTAATTGGGACATGATAAACGATTGAGGATTAGGTGGTCCTAGTTCTATGTATATTATAGGAAATAGAAGAGCAAATGAAATCAACTAGGTAGTTGCTTAAGGAAGCTATAAATAGGAAAAAATGTCATGTCGACAAAAATTGGGTTCCAATGCAATTTTTAGTAGGTGATAATACATTTATCAAGGTAAAACCTTATAAGTGATCTATAAAATTTGGAAAGTTATACAAATTAGCAATTAAATACATAGTACCATTTCAAGTTATGTAAGTGGTAATCATAGTTGCCTACATACTTTCTCTACCCCATCTCTCAGTTTCATGATGTGTTCTATGTATCCTTTCCAAAGTTATATCATGTTGATGCATATCACATCCTTGATTAGAAATAATTATAGGTGCAATATATAAGGGTGGTTTAGGCCTAGTCAATAAGGATCTTGGAGACACACAAATTGTATTTCTCCAATAGAAAAATAACAAAGTATAAGGTCAAGTGAGACCAATACTTAGAGGATAGTGCCATATGGAAGGATGTCAATGACTTTAGAGACTTTTTTCTCATATTTTAGTATATAGATAGTGATATTATTCAAATAATATAATAATTGTGTAAAAGTTTATAAACAATTGTGTGTGATATTTCTATTTTATTTGACAATAATGCATATTTTGGATTAACAATTTAAAAATAAAATAACAGTTCTTTATTATTTGATATTAATTCATGTCTTGGATTGACAATATACAAATATTGCAATCATTGTTTTTTGTTTGAAAATAATTTATGTCATGGATTTATTATTTAAAAGTACAATCATAGTTCTATTTTGTTAGCTAGCAATGTATATCTTGGATTAGCAGTTTAAATGTTCTACTTTTGGCTTGATTTCTATAGTAGCTATGAATAAATATTTCTAGAGGGGAAGGATGCCACAACTTAAATTTTCATAAAATATCTAATACAATTTAAATATATTCAATTGAATTGAGCATAAATTTACATGGTAATATGGATGATGTTTCATAAATACTAATGATAATTTAATTGTATTTTAATATTCATTAAATTTTATTACAACCATGAATATATATTAGCTATAGTTTTGGTTGGATTCTTTAACAGGGGATACTAGTGACCAATAACATGAGGTATGGCATCATTGTGGAGAGGGATTTAGATACTAACCAAAACCATGAATATAAAATTAGAATTCATCTACATACAATACAATAAAAATGTATGTACCTATTAGACATATGGGTACGCCTGCTTTATGTTGATTGTTTGGGTACAAATAATATGATTGATACTTGGTGAATGTTGTATTATAGTTAGATATAAATTAAATGGTAGGTCTATGAAAGATGTTGCATCTGCACTTCATAATATTATGCCCAATTATGTTATTGTGGTAGGTTATATTTTGCTTCATGATGTAACCAAGGGTAAACCTCCAAGTCAAACCAAAAATTTAATGAGAAGTGAAACAAGTGAATAAAACTATATATTTTTTAAAGGACGTAAAATTTTTATCTTTTGTGAAAGCTTCATATACTCCATATTTAGACTAAGAGAAATTTTTGGAAAAAGGCCTTAACTTTAGAATAAAGATTTTTTTTTTTTAGAAGCCTACGAGAAAGAGGAAAATAATGATAGTTTTCATTTAGCATACAAAACACCAATGGCTAACACAAACCCTACAACAACTAACCTACCATATCATAGGGGTAGAAAATCAAAAGTAACATCTCAAAATGAGAGATTCATGTTGGCTTCACCAATATTATAGTAGAAAAAATTAGATATCTAATATAATTATTCTACATAATACTAGGTAAACCAAGATGATAAAACTAAGATAGCAAAGTAGTAAATTAATAAAATATGCCAAAAGTTATTTCTATTTCAAGAATATATCAGTTTGAAGCATTCAAGAATAACTATAATAAAATTATTCATAAAATACCAATAAGCTAGGTATAATACTAATGTAGTAAAAATAATTATTTAACACCTAGGGAATCAAGGAACTTATTATTCAAGAAATCAAGAAATCACACCGTCACCTTATCCTACTTGCAATATCACCATCATAAATTTAGATAGATCATACCTAGGGATTTTGAAGGGGGATTTTCTTACCTTGAAAAATGATCCTCAAATAACAATCAATGATCTTTAGTGTCATGACCTTCCTTGGAATAACTTAATTATATGATGGAATATGTATTTTTGTGATGTTTTCAATGTTTAATATTAATTACAATTGTTGTTTTGTTTATATTATATGAGAATATAAAACTGTTGATGTTATGTATGTTTGCAAGACTAGGTACTCTCATTGGTTGACGAGGAAGTTGGCCACTAAGAATGAGAGGCCAAAAAAAGGAAATGATGGTCACATTGATTAACAACTCCAGGGTAGGATTTACCCATATATAGTTGCATCTCATGTTTACATGTTTAAAATAAAACCATTGGCAAGGAAGTTGCTTTAAAGAGCACTGGAGTCATTTTAAATAGAAGTTGATAACCTACAAGTTATCATGAAATCTTTTGTTAGCAAATGCTTGTCTCAGTTTGTCTGTGTTTGATCAATGTTTATGTATTCACATATATGTTTGAATGCTTTGAAAAATAAATATTCTCTAGATGAAAATGATTTTATTAAATTACATTATATTTTCTAATGTTGTATTTATATTAATAATGTGGAATTATTCATAGTTAGGTTATATTTTATAACTATCATTATAAAAGCAAACAATAATAATGAGGAATTATTGATGTGATAAAATGGAGGGTGGCATGATTTTCAAGTTGAAAAAAAGTATTAATATATTTTTTGTGAATTTAATAAAATAGAGTGAGGATATTTATTTCCATGAGGGAATATGGTTGGGAATACAGTTTAGAATGAACCATCTTCTTGAGTGGGATTTGAAGTAAAGAAAGGACATGATATTACTGGAAGTAAAAGAGGATTCTTAGAAGGAGAACACAACGTGGTTAGGAAATAGAGACCAGAGTGTTGGAACATAGAAGATTGGAAAGTGAGTATCCAACCTGTGCATATTGGTGATAAAGGAGAAAATAATAAAAGGTATTTCTAAAGTCTCTTGGTATATTGGATTAAAGTCTCTTTCTAATTTTATTTTTGATGCATTCTGGCTCTACATTTGTGATGAACATAAGCCTTTGAGTCTTTTATGCTAATTTTTGAAATACACTTTTTCCGCTTTTCTTTAGGGAGAATTTAGAGCTTATTTGAACACAATTTTCTCTTGCTTTATGAAAGATTTCAAGTGGAATACTTTAGTTTTTGAATGCTTGTAAAGTTGTTGTTGTTTTTGGTTCCTTGTAATTTTAAATGAGTTTTGATACCTACGTAATGATTTAGCTATAAATTATTTTTAAATATAATTTTGTTGTAGCTTATCTTTAAATATGATTTTTCTATAGCTTATTTTTAATTATGATTTGGTTGTAGATTATCTTTAAATATGATTTGGTTGTAGCTTATTTTTAAATATGATTTGGCTATAGCTTATCTTTAAATATGATTTGGTTGTATATTTTTTCAAATATGATTTGGTTGTAGCCTATTTTTAAATATGATTTGGTTGTAGCTTATATTGCTTTAAAATATTTGGTTGTATTTTATCTTTTTAGTAGATATGATTTCCCTTTTGTTCTTTTTGCATTGTAAATAAGAAATTAATGCATTAATTAGTTGAATTGAGAAATATGGGTTTTATGTACCTATGATGGAAAAGAAGAATACTTTAAAAGAAATAAACCTTTGCTTTTGATATTGGTTAAAGTAGAAATACCTTAGTTTAATTAAAGTATTAGATGACCATGTGTATTGTCACATGGAGTGATAATACCCTTAGTTAGCCCACTTTTAAGGTGTGGTAACTAAGCATTAAGTACTAGTTGTCTCATCATAGAGATGAGATAACTAGACTTTAAGACATTATACCATAAACCACTTACATAGACTAACTTATGTATGGTGAGGGAAATGACATCCTATTTTGATGGACTAAAAGGGATAACCCCTATGTTGTGGTTAAAATTCCTTATACTCGGGGTTATGCATAAGGGATTGGACTCAAAATGTACTTGTAAAAAAATGGCAAATCCTAATCAAAATCAAGGTGAATCATGGCGAATCCAAAGCAAATCAAATCAATAATCTTCACACCAACATTTGGGGAATTTGAAGTATAATCATATTTGGGATAATTTTTTACCTATTAAATCATCTTATAACTTCATAAAAACACCACCATTAGATCAGGATCGAAAATATCTTTCCAACGAGTACAAATATGCCTATGTTTGGATATATATTGTGGCAAATTGACCCTAAGAAAAACATTGGTCCTAAAAATTTTAGGCGAATGGGCCGACGTCAAGGGTCCTCATATTCACCAATTTTTAATTTTAAAAATCCTAATATTCGCCCAATTGGTGAATATTCGCCACTATGCATAACATTGCTTATACTCATGGAGAACATAAGGAATGTGGGAAAATATTGTAGGTATATTTTCTAACTATGGAGGTTTAGAAAAGTTAACCTTAGAATTAGATACGGGATGTTGGCCTATCTCATACAATTGAGTGTCGTTGGTGGCAAAATGTGATCAAATGTGGTATGCCTTAGTTATGCTAAACCAAATAATTTATAAAAAAAATTGTGAGAACCTTATAGTAGACTAATTAAAAAAAGATCTTTCGAGTTAGTTAGATTTTGGGTCCTTACAGTTGGTATCTAAGATTTAGGTCATAGGACTAGAAGCTTCCATGAAGAGAACTTGATGTGTTGTACTTTGGGTACTTCTCTTGGAGGAGATAGCACCTTATGTAGAGAAAGTAAGATCATTACTATTATTAGTGGATGATAATATTATATTGTTAGCTCATGTGGATGATGTAACTAATTAGAATTTAAGAGTACAATTTGAAGGAAAAATTATAACCTAAGTCAAGTCTTTTGCAACAAGGGAATATCGCACCAAAATAAAAAAAGAAGAAGAAGAGGATCTTACCAAATGCCAATAAAATCTAGGCAAAATAGTTCCAAAGATAGAATTTGACAATAAATTTTGAGGAATTCAAATAGAGAAGTGGGTAATTTTACCATTGTAGTTTCCCTTATTTAGGAATAAATAGAACATCAAAGGGAAGAGTTAACCTAGCAAATGCATTTGCTAGAAACTATAGGGAACCAAGGTTACCAAAACTAAAACTTTTAGGTTAGGCAAGAGGTAAATCCTACTATAGGAGAATAAGAAATCAGGATCCTTATAGATGAAAAACTAGCTAAGGATATGAAGAATGTTAAAATATTCAAATTTACTAGGAAATATGGGGGTGATTTAGTTGAGGTTTGGTTGAATGAGTTAGAGACCTAGTTTTGCATGAATAACTACTCCTTAGAATAGTTTGGGCTACTCTTCATTTATAGGAGACAATATTGAAATAGTGGAACACTTTTAACGCTGGTCAGAATATTCAAACAATAAATATGAAATGGGAAGGATTTGTTAAAGCCTTGAGGAAGAGGTTCCTCATAGAAAAATATTATGTGGAGAAATTTGAAGAATTTTCTATGCTTCACCAAGGAACAAAGACGATGGAGATTTATTACAAAAAAATTGTGAAGTTGATGTACCCATATATTATATAGATGAGAAAATGAAGGTGCATAAGTTCATCTTAGGAGTAGATCCTAAGATTATATCAGTAATAAACTTGCACAAGATTGAGCCTTTGCAAAAGGTATATGATTTGGATTTTCAGGAAGAAGCCAACCTACAAATAAATAAGACTTACTTTAATTATGTCGAGTTATCAGAGAAAGATCGACAATCTCTTAGAAAAATAAGAAGTGCTAGTTTCATGAAATGGGAAAAAGAGCAGAAAAAGAGAGTAGAGGTAATCAATAAGAGATTCCAAAAGAGGAATAATAACCCTCAACCTCAGAGACAACTAAAACTATCACAAGTAGAAAGGGTAGGGGAATAGAAATAAAAAATATACTTGGGTCTGAAATGTGGATGATACAATTATGGATGCCCACACTATGCAAATAGATGTCCTCAAGGACCAAGACCAAGTAAGAGGGAATAGGAGCCAAACTATAGAATCTATGTAGCAACCGAAAACTAAAACTTGGATGGGAAATCCACACCAATGCTCTTGAATAATAATTTTTTTGATAAATATGTTAAAGTTTTAATAGATAGTGGAGTTACTGATAGTTTAATTTCTACTAATATAATCAAGGATATGCTAGAAAGACCAAGATTTTTGGCACAAGGGTGGAAAGTTGAGTATGGGTTTGGACAGACCTACTTAGTGGATTAGTGTTTATCCATATCTAAGATCACCCTACCCAACAAATCTAAAATTTGATATTTGTATGTAACATCGCTACATGCTTTTGACATCATATTAGGAATAAATTGGTCAAAGGCTCACATAGCCCTAATTAATTTTTAATATAGATGAATAGACTATATAGATAAATATAAGAGGAGGTTAAGAATCTATAGTGAGCAAGGGTATTTTTGACCTCATTTGATATCATCAATTCAACTTAAGAAAGCCATTAGAAAATGTGGAATGGATTATGTTATTAAATTAAATAAAATCCAGGATGATAAAAAGAAATAAGTGTTTGGAAAACACCTAATTTTGCATGAATTTCTTGAAGATCTCCCTAGGATTCCACCTAAATGTGAATTTTATTTCACCATTGAACTGATGGTTGTAGCCAAACCCATTCATAGAACTTCTTATAGGATGAATCCTATTAAAAGACAAGAATAAAAGTGTAACTTCAAGTATTGTTGGAAAAAGGTTTGGTTAAATCTAATGCATAACCACAGGGTGCACCTATACTTTTTATCAAAAATAAATATGATTCTTTAAGGTTATGCATAGATTACATAATGCTAAATAAAGCAACCATCAAGAATAGGTATCCATTACTCAAAATTGAAGATTTGTTCAATCAACTTAAGGGTGCCACAATATTTTCCAAAATTGATTTGAAATCAAGATACTATTAGTTAAGAATACGAGAGGAGGATACTCACAAGATTGCTTTTAAGATCAAGTATGGGCACTATGAGTTCACAGTATTACCTTTTGGGTTGACCAATGCACCAACCACATTCATGAATATGATGAAAAATGTGTTCAAAAAACAACCATATTAGTTTATATTGATATTTATAGATGATATATTGATATTTCTATATGATATATTGATATATTCTTGAGTAGGGAAGAGCACGATAAACATTTAAGAATCATGCTTAAGTTGTTAAGAAAGAATTAGCTCTTTGGAAACTTATCAAAGTATAAATTTTATGTTCCTCATATACAATACCTAGGACATATTATATTTGTAGAGGGGATGGTTGTGGATCCAAAGAAGATTAAGGCCATTTTGAATTGGAAATCACCCACTAATGTGTTTGAAGTGTGGAGCTTCATAGGCCTTACAGGATATTATAGTTTCAAAAATATCTTACTTTACAACTAACCTTTAGAGAAAAGAAAAGGAATACAAATGGATGAACAAGTGGAAAGCTGCCTTTGAGTTGCTTAAAAATAAGCTTACTATAGTACATGTGCTTAAAATTCTAGATCCTCAAGGGAATTTTATAGTATATATTGATGCTTATTTGGACATATTGGGAGGAGTTATATCTTAGGATGAAGCAGCTATGGCATATGAGTTAAGGAAGCTTAAAAAGCATGAGGTAAACTATGATACACATGATCTAGAGCTAGCTATGATTATGCATGCTCTTAAGATTTAGTGACACTATCTGTTAGGAAAACCTTTTGAGTTAAGGAAAATCAGAGCTTGAGGTATATTTTTGCTAATCCTATGCTCAATGCAAGATAAGGAATATGGTTTTATTTCCTAGTAGACTATGACTTTGGTATAGAGTATATCAAAGGAAAGGAAAATAAGATCACTGATACCTTAAGTAGAAGAGGGTATATAGCAACATTGAACTTTAGTCACATGGAATTAATGGACCAATTCAAGAAAATATAATATTGGGATGAGTATTGCAGTGAAATTCAAGACAATATAGAAATAAATACTATAGAGAACAAGGATTTCAACATGAAATATGGTCTTTTGTATTTTAAATACAAGGTGGTTATACCCAAAATCAATGATTTAAGGAGATTGATCATGAAAGAGGCATATAAATCTCCTTACTAGTTAGGGATGAAGAGGGATATCAATAATTTTATTACTCGATGCATAGAATGCTAGAAAGTGAAAGTTGAGCATAGATATCTAGCAGGGAAATTATACCCACGTGATATACCTATGCAAAAGTGGTAGGTTATATCCATGGACTTTATTGTGGTATTACATAAGACTAAGTACTAGCATGACATAATCCTTGTGGTAGTTGATAAGCTAACTAATATTGTGCACTTTATACTAGGGAACATCAAGTATGATGCACTGGTTGTTGCAAATAGGTTTTCTAAATAGATATTTAGGTTGCATGGATTTCCTAAAGTGATTATTTCAAACAAGGATTCCAGATTTATATCTAAATTTTGGCAAGCTCTTCATAATGTAGTGGGCACAAAGCTGCACATTAGTTCTACATATCATCCATAAATAGATGGTCAAACATAGAGGGTAAAACAACTATTGGAATATATTCTTTGCATGTATTACATGGACTAGAAGTCTAGGTGGGAAGACTTTTTGCATCTAGTAGAATTTGCTTATAATAATGATTATCATGCCTCCTTGGGATTGGCCCCATTTGAAGCCTTGTATGGTAGGAGATGCAAAACTCCTCTTTCTTGGGATAATCTAGAGGATCAGGTAGTGATTAGATCAAAAACTATCAAGGAGATGAAGGAATAACTCAAGATAATTAGGCATAGGATTAAGGAAGTTATCGATCATTAGAAGAGTTATGGTAATCTATAAAGATTGCCTAGAGAATTATCTATGGGAAAAAAAGTATTCTTAAGAATTAAACCTATGAAAAGTGTAATTAAATAAACTAAGTTGGATGCCTGTTATGTTGGGCCATTTGAAATCATAGATAGGATAAGTCCAATTTCTTACAAACTTGCCTTACCACCCAACTTGTCAAATATTCATGAAACTTTCCATTTATCCCTACTTAGGAAGTATATTTCTAATCCTAATCATCTGTGGGATGTTTTAAAACTACAGATGATAGATCCATCAATCATTGAGGTGAGACTAGTGAAGATTCTAGAGTTTAATTCCATGGTAATGAGGAAGCAAAATCTAGAACAGTGCAAGGTCCAATGGGACCATTTTTTTGAGCGATGTGCCACTTGGGAGAAAGTAGAGGATATGAAAATATATTTTTCTTATTTATTTAAATGAAAATGTTATGTAATTTATATTGCAACAAAAACACAAAGGACTATATTTAGTCTAAGGGGGGTAGTACATCACGCCACACCTTGGTAGGACTCATTTATGAAGATGGAATATGTATTTGTTGGTTAAATATCTACCTAAAATACAAATATACGTTTGTGCACCCTATACATGATCAACATTGAAATACTAGAGGAAAGAAATGTCCTCTAAGACAATATACAGAGAGGGTTGGCTCCCTTACTAAGTCCTACACTGGTTTAAAGTTTAGAGTTATAGGAAAGAAATGGGAAATGATAGAAAGAAATGGAAATATGGCTATAAACTGGAAATATAGGATGGGGATAGAATAACAGCCAAAAGTTCACCAAGAAAGTAACATCATACAATAGGAATATAAGTGCAAAAAATTCTAATAGTTATGCAAGAAAATAACCCCAAAGTACATTTTAGTGTTCACTTCCTCACAAGCAAAGACTAAATTTAGAAGTAGAATTCATTCACAACAAATAATGGAAATGAAAGCCTTCAGAAATTACAAATAGAGAATTATCAAATGTAAAACAACTCAAAGAACTAGAATTCGAAGTGTTTCTATTGATGCATAAAACTTAGAGAGTTTTTCTGCAGAGTGTCCATCCTCCCATAAAATTTAAATATTAGTATTTATAGAGGATTTTACCTCTTTATTTTAATACATATGAGAATAAAATATATATGGATCAGGAACCTGCAAGATGAATTTCCTCCTTGAAAACTCTCCTTTGATGACAGTGATCCACCTTTGATGGGAAGGATCTTGAATGGTCGATCAGCTTGGGCACAAGTGTATTGGAATACATAAAAAGTGGAGGAAAATAGGGAGATTTATCATTGAATCTTGGCCACATTTATGCTTTGGAAATATGTGTTTGCCCAGGAGAAATGAAAGCCTTCATAAATTACACATAGAGAAATATCAAATGCAAAACCATTCAAAGAACCAAAAGCTGGAGTGTTTCTACTGATGTAGAAAATATAGAGAGCTTTTCTGCAGAATGTCCATCCTCCTATAACATTGAAATATTTCATATTTATAGAGGATTTTGCCTCTTTATTTTAAAACATATGAGGACAAAATATCCATGGATCAGAAACCTGCAAGAGGAATTTCCTCGAAAACTCTTCTTTGATGATAGTGATCCAACTTTGATGGGAAGGACCTTAAATGGTCGATCAACTTGGGCACAAGTGTATTGGAATACATAAAAAGTGGAGGAAAATAGGGATATTGATCATTGAATATTTTCCACCTTTATGCTTTGGAAATTTGTGTTTGCACAAGAGAAATGAAAGTCTTCAAAAATTACACATAGAGAATTATCAAATGCAAAACCACTCAAAGAACCAGAAGCCGAAGCATTTCTATTGATGCAAAAAACTTAGAGATTTTTTTTGCAGTGTCCATATTCCCATAAAATTGAAATGTTTAGTATTTATAGATGGTTTCACCTCTTTTTTTAATACATATGAGGACAAAATGTCCATAGATCAAGAACCTGCGAGAGGAATTTCTTCCTTCAAAACTCTCCTTTGACGATAGTGATCCAGCTTTGATGGGAAGGACCTTGAATGGTCAATTAGCTTGGGAAAAAGTGTATTGGAATACATCAAAAGTGGAGGAAAATAGGGAGATTGATCGTTGAATATTGACCACATTTATGCTTTGGAAATCTATGTTTGCCCATGAAATATACCATATATTAAAACTGTTTTGAAAAGAGCCAAAATTGATAGGTGGTGCTTTTGGAAATTATGAAAATAATCCTATAGAATTTAATCCTACACCCTTCTAGAATTAAATTCAGGAATAGAACTCCTTTTTCCCCCATAATTAAATTTTCATCATTCTCTAGACAGGGCACTTTCGAAAAGCCTTCGTGGATGTTTGAAAATAGTTTTACCCAAAAACACTGTAATAATTCTTTGTAGAGGAAATTTGGATGAAACACTCTGTACATATTTTTATTATTTCTCATGTCAAAAAATTCATATCCATTTCATCATTCAATACCTCTCCTTTCATTTATTTATTTGTTTGGAGCACTGGAGCACATACCCACACTTTGAAAAATAGTCAAAATTTTATTTTGCACCTCCAAGGTAGTGACCATGAATTTTGCCTCATCCTGGGGGTGAGCTCACTTCCATTTTAACAATATTTTAAAAACTTGTTCGGACTTGAAAAATATTTCTCCTCCAATTTTTATGTTTGCCCCCTTCACTTTGAAATTTGACTATTTCTTTTTTATGGCATGCACTTTTCATTCAAAAATAATTCACTTTGAAATATGTGCATGAGACTTTCGCCTCACTTCAAAGGTGAAACTCCTATTTTAAATATTCACTTAGTGTGGGGTCTGTGCTTTGCACTTTGGAAAATTTTTTTATGTGTTTTTACCCCAAGGAGGGGTAAATGGAACTTTCACCCCTTACTTGGGGTGAAATCCTTGCACTCACCTTTATTTTATGTCACAACCATGACTTGTGCTGCAACATTTTAAACTATATTTCACCCCTGAGGCTTTTGGATTTTCAAAAATTGGTGCACCTTTCCATTAGCCTCAAGGAGAATCCAAATCCTTTACAATATTCTTCACTTTATCGAATGGGACTCGTGTGTACATCTTTCCTAGATTGTAATTTCACCCCCAAGGAGAAGTGAAACCACTGTTTGCTTTTCTACTTGTGCTTACGTGGATTTCCAAAATGTGTTCACCTTGAGCAAAGGTGAATAGAGCTTTCACCTCACAAGGGGGTGACAACAAGTTATCAAATACTCTCAACTATAGTGACTATAATCGAGCCCCACACACATGATTCCCAATGGGCTCGTTATGTTTTTGCCTATTATTATATTTGTTTCTTAATGCTTCAAAACACCTTTGCATTGTTTCACCTCAAGGGCAAATGAGAGTTTCAACCTCCACTTGGGGCAAAAGCGTAGTTGACCAAATCCAACATGACTTGCATTATTTAAAACTTCCACACATGTATTCGTTCGATGTGAAAGAAAAAATTGTTTCCACACTTCCTAAGTGACATTTATTTTCCTTGTGGGGCTCGTGGCACAATATATTCTTTGGATTTCTTTGGGTTGTGCTTTCACCTCCAAAAAAAGGTGAAGTGTAGTTTCACCCTTCTACGGAGGCAAAAGTACCTTTGACACTTCAACATTATAACATGGTAATTTTACTACCCCTTTTTTAATGACGTTCGCCCCAAGGTGGGGCGAATAATGTTTTTGCCTCAAATGTGGGACAGAAACACTTCAAATTCATGCCTTTGAACTTTGACATTGAGATACCTAATGTATTTCTTTCAAACACTGTTTTTGCCCTAAGGAAGGGGGAAAGGGATTTTTTCCCTCTCTTGGGGTGAAAGTTGTCTTAACTTTTCTTGGTGCCTATTCTCATTTTAACATAGCATTTGCCCCAAAATGGGGTGAATGAAGTTTTCACCCCATATTCGGGGTGAGCTCACCTTTTGCACAGTAATTGTGCTGATAATAGAATCAAGAGGTCTTTTCACCCCATGGAAAGGCAACGGATATTTTCACCCTTCTCTTGGGGTGTAAATATCTTATATCTTCCTTTCTTCAAACCTCAAGTGCCTTAACTTCTGATGTCTTTAAACTGATTCCAAAGGCACTCATTAAAATATGTCATTGCATTTTGTCTAAAGATATTATGAATTTACTCCCAAATTTCTTTAATTACAGGTATTTTCAATTCGAACCAATGTTGTCAATGCTTGAAAATTATCAACTGTAATGGTTAATTGTTGTTGTTTTATTTTACCGAATTAATATTAGTTTTATCTTAAACTCCATCATTTCCTGGCATAATGCACATGGAAATTAAATAAGAAGGATCAAAACCAAAATTAATTAGCACAATACAAATGAGAGAAAGTAGGAACATTCTTCATTATAATTTACCACTTTTATAACAAAATTTTTCAACAAAATTTTAATCAAAAATTTAAATGTTGTATGGTGTCAAAACTACCAATAGTTTTGGTAGCTCTTGAGGTATCCAACTCACATGGATGCAAGTGACCCCAGGAATTTATCCATTGGGCTATCAGTGGTCCTCCTCATGAGCTGCATCAGTCTGCTCTTTTGGTCCATATGTGTTTTCTTGTGCCTACTCTTTTGTTGCCTTCTCCTACTCTCCCAAACTTGCACAAGTGGTCTCATAGACTGCAACTATTTCAATCGAAGCATCTGTTGTGAAAAAATAAGGAAGACTAAGAAAAAAAATGTACCATAGAGCTCCTATATGCTCCAAGCTAATGCATTTGGATCTCTAAGCCAAATCAAACAATGATACCTCCATGCAGGTGAGCCTATTCATAAGTGGGAGAACCTGTACTTTTGTGATTTGCTCTTTCTAATTTTTTATCTTTGAAGTATCATGGAAAAAATTATTTAAGGCCCCCTCAAATTGTTCTTTCGATAAAGGCTCACCCAAAAAATTTGCAAATAGTGGGAATCCCACATCAACAAGGGCATCAAAATGTACAAGTGAAATGAAGCACTCCTATTCAATCATGGTAAGCAACTTTCTACCCTCTCTCACTAGATTCAACCTATAAAAATAGCTATGCAAAGTAACTTTAGTACTGGACCAAGCTCGATCCATTTCGCTCTTTAGGCAACTACACATATTGGATTGGGTAAGATATTAAATTCTTATTGCCAATTCCATATGTGTCTCGAGGAGATATTCCATGGTCTTTATTAACTACCCACTCAATAGGACTTGTATATGGGACTTGTAGATATATTTCAAAAGTAGGTGTGCTTTTATCACCATATTCACATAATTCTTTACTAAACAATGGTGGGCTTCCTTGAATTTCTTCACAGAGAAACCTGTAGCTTGTATAGCCTTCTCAGCAAGTTGATTTTGTATAGAGCCAATTGAACTGTGACTATTTGTATCTACTTCTTGGCTGCTTCCTTTACCTTATACTAGACTTCTGATTGCTATTTCTATTGTTCCACATCTTTCGCCATATTTTTCTTTTGCGCTCTACTTTCAACCAAAGCTTCCTCAAGCACAAAAATCTTTACCTCAACCTCATATAATCTCTACTTGTAGTGCTCACCATGCAAATAGACAGAGCTCATGTCAACCTGGATGTTCTCCATCTTCTCAGTAGTATCAATATTTCCAGGTCCTCTGTTATACCTTTGTAAGTGTAATCATTTAGAGTCATTTTTTCTCGTGGATTTTTGATTTTGGGTATTATCTTGGTGGTGTGGGTCTCCATTGCAACTAGGTCAAATGTGACCTTCTTGAGTGGATTTTCTAGAGCCTATGCTTATTTTATCTTGTAAATTTTCAACCACTGGGATGAAATCATATGAGATTGAATGATCTTTACTACAACTTGGTATTCAGGCATTACCTCTAGCTCTAACTTGGGTGAAATTTGTATCTCCAAAAATGGGGTGAAGGGAAACGGAGCCTGGGAAAGACTTGGATAAAAAAAAAGTGGAAACAAAGACAAGGGGTAGAATAGAAACAATAGAAGAGATGGAAGTTTCAAGTTCAACTGTAGTTACACTCACTCATGGGGGAGCTTGCATACTTACAATTATGAAGAAGTAACAGGAATGGAGGATGAAGAGCATGAAAATAGATTCAGGACAAACGTGAATGAACTGAAAGAAAGGGAGACCGAAGAGAATGGAATAGAATATGGAGTAGTAGTGACTGGTGGCTATGAAGTGGGTGATGAAATACAAGTAGAGGATACATCGAATGGATGAACAACAACTAAGGAAACTATGGGAAGAGAAGTTATAGCCACTAACTTCTCAGAAGTGGAAGAGAGAAAGAGAGACATACCTTTAGGCTTGGGAATCATATGAGTTGATGATGGAGGTGGTTGTGAGATAGGTTCTTCATGGGCTTCTTGTTTCTTCATATCTGTTTCAAGATCTATGACCTCCATCTGCTGATATGGCTACTTCTCTTATATCAATGGAAGACTCTAGGAAATGCCAGTTTGAGTGTCCACTATCAGCAGAGGAGGATTAACTACTAATTAAGAAGCTACACCTATTCTTGGCATTTTTCCTACCTTAGATAAAGGAAATGCCTCTTCTATATTTATTTTTACTTGTTGAGTCATCCTTTGAAACACCAAAGGTTGTTCCTCTTCCACATGTGTCTCTTCTTTGACCATCGAGCGCTCCTCTCTAGCCATGCCTTCTCCACTATCAAATTTATGGAAGCTTCAGGGTACAACCTTTGAGAAGGTGATGGGTTGATAGATGGTGCAAAAATTATCATATGCATCATAAAATACTTCATCCATATTCAACCCATAAGCCAATGTAACGTTTCCTCGATGGACCCTCATAATCCACCAATTGGTGATATTTTCTTCAAACAACGTAGGTAGTTGATGTTTTGTTTAACTGAATAGACCCAAAGGAGGAATATATTGTGCATGCACTATAGGTTTATACTTAGCTTCTTACTCATAAAATCATGCCATGGTGGAAGTGACATCATAGCCTCAACATGCTACTCCAAATCATGTCCTTCTAGATTATTGTATTGATGTTGAATATTAGGCTGTGGGCAACAATGAAACTGTTTGACCTTGGTTACTATTGTAAAATGATCCAATGGGTCATACCTCCACCTTTGGGGTAATTCTACCAAACCAAGATTCTATAGGGCCTCTATGAGCATATGGTTATGTCCGACCTGGCTCACCTCAATACTATAAAATTTGAAAGGCATTGTGCATGTTGTCCTCTTACCTCGATCTACCCCATAAAAATCATTTATATAGTCATTATGGTGAACCACATCCATTGCAAATACATGCTCTATGGCAAATTATAGGAGAAAAAATGGCTTACTAGTAAAGCTGAAGATTCACACAACTATACCCTATGTCAACAAGAATATTTTACCCTTATCTGGTATGAAAACCACTTCTCTCATCGCCCATGACATTCTTTCAAATTTACCGCAAATCAACTGAATGGAAGGGCCCAAAAGCAAATGGTTAAAATTATAAAATGATGCCCTCCTAGATAGACTAGAAGTCCATATGTAAAATGGCAAAACCTTATTTACCTCATCCACCTATTTCAAAACTATAAAGGAAAAGTGTTGGCGCATATGGAAAAAGAAATACCAGACTAGAAATGATGTATGCTTGAATGATGCCATCTCTCCAATATTCATTATATCCAACTGAATGTGCATCTTTCATTTAATAAATTTACCCAATCAAAACAACTTGGATTTTTCTTTGGTGTCATCATCGTTGGGGCATAGAACTCAACTTGTGATACACATTGCACCAGTGTTTCCTACCACTTGTGAATTATGGAATCTGTAGGGAGACCAAAAATCCATGCCAGCATCAAAAAAATATTCGAGCTCTTAAAATATGAGAGGGGTTTTGGTAGACATGAAAACTTCCCTAACTGTGGCTCCATGATTAACTATATTTCCATAAACTGTCTCATTTACACTGTAGATAAATACTTTTTTTCTTGTTCATTGAGATGCAATTTCTTAAAGATTATGTCAGAGGGAGGCTTCACCCCACAAGTAAATGCATCCTAAACCACACTGGAAGAAATAGTGAAAATAACTTCCCCATTTTCCTTTCGAACAACCATGGTATCCAGGTTATAAAATATAGCAATTATCTTCACCAGCTCTAGGCAAGGATGTATAGGCATGCATAGGTACCAAAAAAACTATGCATAATATGCCAGAATTAATAGAATATCCAACATCAACCCCTGCTTGATGGTAAATTCCACATCCTGGTATAGTTTAACCATATATTTGTTGGTAATGATGTAATATTTGGTTTCTGCCATGGTGTCAGAGTACGGGTCCAAGTTGATATTCTCATTTATTTGGGCCTTAAACTTTTTTCCACATTTTGCTCACTTCCTTGACTGCTTTAGCTCTATGGAATATTTTTCTTTTGTAGTTTTCTTTCCCATGGTGGATATTCTAGAAATTCCATATAGCACTCTACATTTTTTTCAAATAACATCTCAAAAATACCAGGAAAAGTTTAAAATTTAATCTTTGGGTAATTTTACCTACTTTATTTATAGGGAGTGTCTCCAACTACCATAATAAATATGGTGAATCATTTTTGTGAAATCGGAAAGAATGTGTGCCTTGGTCAACTCACTTGGCACTTTTATCAATGATTTAAAAATTATCCTTAATTCTTCATTCACTTGAAATCAACTTGGGAAATTGTGCCTTACCACATAAACCCTTAAAGGACACATTCTGACTTTCTAACGACTACTTTAAAAAAATAAATCTACCATAAATAATGCAATCAACGCCTTTTAGGAGAACCAAGAGATTTTACTCCTTGAAAATATCAAAACATTGTTCTCGAGAAAATCTAGGTGAAAGCATTCTTCTTGGGGTGCTCCAAAATCGTGAGGAAAAGTCCACTTTCTCTAAAAATTCATCACGTGCCAAAAATATATCTAATGGATGAAATTGCTTCAGCAGTGCATGTTGCTTCTTCTCTTTTACTCATAAAAGTACCTTCAACCTATTTGATTTGTCTTCATGCCAAACCCTCCTTTTAAAGTAAATCCATGCTTTTCAATTTTGCCCCCAATTATAGAAAAACACTTTAAAAATTCGTTTAATCTTTTTTTTTCTTCTTCTCAAAAAAGCTTGCTTTTTTACTTTTCCTTTGTTTTAATTTTGCCCTCTTCATTTTTTATAAAAATAAATCTCATGTGAAATTAAAAACTCAATTCCTCTTTCTTATTTCTCTTATTTTAATTCATTTAAAATATTTTATTTCTAGCATTCACTTAATTGGGGTAAAATAATAATTTTAAATCTTCCTCCTTAACTTCCCCTTTTTTTTACCCCAAATAAAATAAACATAACTATTTCAACTCTTCCTGGAAATTTAAAATAACTTAATTTAATTTCATCCAAAACATTTACTATCATCTTCGGAATGTGACCTAATATCTTCTCAAAAAATTCTTCCTTGTCCATTTTTTTCTCTTATATTTTAACAAAACATAAAAAATACTTGTGGAAAATAAAGGTTGTACATATTTACATACTTGCACCCATGATCTTGTCACTAAAAATAGGCCTTTAGGTGAAGACCGTTAACTAGAATTGGTAGGTCCCAACCATCCATGTCTTGGAGATGATATGCATTCATCGAATTTACCCCTAAGACTTGAAATGGACCTTCCTAGATCGCATTAAATTTATGGTGCTTTTCAGGCTTAGCTTTATTCTCATTCCATTTAAGCACTAGATCTCCAACTTGAAACTTTTGCTCCGTTGTCTTCTTGTCGAACCACTTCTACATCATTCTGGCATGTTCCATGAAAGAAACATATTCCTTTTCTATTTCTTCCTCAAGCTGTAGAAGTTGGACCAACCTTGCAGTCATGGGATCAGATTTGTCATCTTCATCTCTGAACAATTGCAAGGTCTAGAGAACTAGGAGCTCAATATGAGTGGGTAAAACTGCATCCTTACCATACACAAAGGAATATGGAGAGGTTTTAATAGATTTATTAATTTATATGCGATCCACCCACATATATTGAATTTAACAACAAATTCCAACTCCTTTTGTTGCTTCCAAGTGTTCTCTTCAATATCCAAAGCAAATTCTTGTTCATTGGACTCGGCCAAACTATTTCCCTATAAATAATAATTAGAGGAGGTTTTCAAATAAATCCCATACCTACTTGCAAACTCAATAATTTTTTCCCCAATAAATGAAGTCCTATTATCTATCACAAGGACATATAGTACACCAAAATGGGTAATCAGTTCTTCAAGGAAGGAGATCACTATAGCCTGGTCTGCTTTCTTGGTTGGGATGACCTCTGCCCACCGAGTAAAGTAATCAGTCACTACTAAAATATGTTTATTCTCTATGAAGGAATGAGGATCAATGACTCCAATGAAATATAAGCCCCACTATTGAAATGGAGCTTCTACCTGGGTCAGATGTAAAGGCAAAGATGTTTTCTTACTCCTACCGATGTACCACTGAGAGTTATTACAACTTTGACTTACTCTGTGTGCATATATGAAAAGAGTGGGCCAAAAATACCTATCCTGGATGATATTCAAGGCCATATGCCTTCCTACATAATGTCCACCATACAATCCAAAGTGGAACTCCTTCAAATTTTTCTATTTTCGAACTCTTTTACACACTTGAGGAGTACATCTATATTTTTGTGGAATAAACCACTCGGTAGCAAGACATATTTAAGGGCTTGTATCCTAAACCTTCACCTCTATGAGAAATAAATATGATATGGACACCTTACAGATGTGAAAAAGTTGACAAGGTCCTCTATCTAGTCGTGATCACCTATTTTTTGATTAGCAAGATTGCTTCCGCTGATAACTTCTTCATGTGATGGTAAGGGCGACTGAGAAGCTACAATTTTAGCCAACTCTTGATAGAGTGCCTGACCACAAACCAATTTGGTTGGTTGAATCTCTACATAATACTCTTGGATCTTGGAAACCCAGCCTACTATTTTATCCCCAAGCTCTCCCTAAATGATAAAATTCTTGACATCTGGGTGAATAACATAGACAATTATCTTGCTCTATGAAACAAAATGTTAGAATTTCTTCAAATATTTCATAACCGTAGAAACTTGATTTTCAATAAATTTATATTTATCCTAATACATATGAATAACTTGGCTTAGAAAAGCGATGGGTTGTTCATATCCATCATCTTTATTTTGTGTAAGTATGAAGACGTAACTTTCCTACTCACCTACTGCATAAAGGATGAAATCCTTAGAATAGTCTGGATTGATCAACACTAGTGGTTGAACTATTCTCTCCTTAATATCCTAAAATGTTTGATTCCTCTTATTTTTCCATTTGAAGTCTACATTTTTCTTTACGATTTCAATCATCAACTTCACTACCTGAGTGAAGTCAGCAATGAATTTTTGGACCAAGTTGATTTGGCCAAAAAAGGACTGCAAGTATTTTTATTGAATGGGAGTGGCAATTTTAAGAGAGCTTCTACTCTTGCAATATCAATAGCTAATCCTTATTTCAAAATCACATTTCCTAAGAGCTTCCCCTCATTGATAGCAAAAATGGATTTCTTTGGGTTGATAGAATTACCAAATTCTTGATACTTTTCAAAAACCTATCTCAAATGAAATTTATGCTTTTCCCTACGATGTGATAAAATAGTCATATCATCAAGATATATCACAATTATTCAGTTTAGCAACTCACCAAAAGCGATATCCATTGCTCTTTGAAAAGTGACACTAGCATTAGAAAGACCAAAAGGTATTCTTTGATAGGTGAAAGTGCCTCATTTGGTATTAAATGTTGTCTTCTGCTGGCCCTCATCCTTTATCCAAATCTGGTTATAACTAAGGAAACCATAAAGTAATAAAAATATCTATGCTCTAGCAACAACGTGGAGAATCTTATCAATCTATGGTAAGGTATAGTGGTCCTTCAAAGATGCCTAATTTAGATTACAAAAATCTATGCATAGGCAAAAATATCCATTCTTTTTTTGTACTGGAACCAGGTTCACCATCCAAGTTGAGTGTTTGATGGAGTAAATTATTTTTAACTGTAATATTTTTAATAGTTCTAATTTCATAAGCACCTCAAACTTCATATTTATAGGATGTTGCTTTTGTCGAAAAGGTCTCACCCCTTCTTACAATTCAATAGTGTGTTGAATCACATTTTTATT
Source organism: Wollemia nobilis (assembly GCA_028583015.1). Classification (NCBI taxonomy): domain Eukaryota; kingdom Viridiplantae; phylum Streptophyta; class Pinopsida; order Araucariales; family Araucariaceae; genus Wollemia; species Wollemia nobilis. Next base: position 5,743,248 of record JAQPPZ010016710.1, on the reverse strand, counting down.
GTATCCTTGCAAATTGTGATAACTCCATGCAAAAATATCAGGGAATTCAGAGCATAGATTCTTAATGTCCTCAAGATCTTATGGAGAACAATCTATCTCGACTTTAATGATCTTGTCAGGTCCCAACTTCAGCTCAGTATATTTTTTGTCCACCTTAATCCTATGTTTTTTTGCTCTATCGCTTTGATCAAAGAGGATATCTAATGTAATCAATTATTTTGGGATGCGATTATTCTTGAGATGGATCAAGCCTTCCAGTTCATCTTCATCCAATTTCCTTCCCTCCATACTATCAACTTCTCTAATCAAAAAGTTTACAATATGCTCATCATTATCAAAAGCTTACCAGTATAAGTTTTTGTTGGGGACTAAAGGTCTATAAATCATCCTTACAATATTGGCATTCTGCACCATAATCTCAATAGAAGAGAAGTTCACACCAAGGGATGCTAGGAGATCTATATGCTTATTTCATTCTCATAAAATTTCTTGAACATATAATGCATCAAATGATTCAAACAAATCCCATACCTTATTTTGATACACATTTAGGTAATGCTGTTTTGAAATATACTTGTTGGTTACCTAGTTGACAATCAACTCGAAATCCCTAAAAATTTGTAATTTTTTTATTTTGAGCCTTTCCACTTTCTTTAGGTCTAAGCATAGTGGTTCATACTCGACAACATTATTTTTACAACTCTAGGTCAACTGGTACGAGTATGTTTTTTGGATTCCTAAATGAGAGATGAACACTACTCCAACTCTAGAACCATTCTTACATATGGCACCATAGAAGTACATTTTCTACAATTGGTCAGGGTCAAATGTTAGATCATTAGACACCTTCACCTCACCCTTATCAGGATTAGTGATGGTATAGAATCCAATCTTGGTTTCCATTATTGCATTGAAATCAAGCATAGAGAACTCATATTCTAACTGAAGCTCATATAAAGCCTCCTCCATTAGATCCATATCCTCTAGCTCTTCACTTACTAGTTTTACTGAGTCTACAACCTTTTCTTCTTCTTTAATTTTTTGATATGATATGTGGAGGTCTCATTGTAAATGCATGTTCTTCTCCCTATGAATGGAATATCCAAATGAGAGTAGTCTAAAGATAGGTAGCCTCCCAACTTAGCTATGAACTCCCTTGATAGGAACATACTAAAGTATGGTTCTAAGTCTACCACAACCACTTCTTGTATGATAGTAATTTGCAACATGTTATGCAAAACAATTAGAATATCTTTGATTACTCCTACTATTTTTACAGGAGCTCCATCCAAATGCAATATACTTGGGTTGCTTCTTGTATACTCCATACCCATGATTTTGCATATTACCTTTGGCATGATAGTTGTTGTTGCACCAAAGTAATTCATGCAATTTATTATGATCGAAACCTCCATTCTGAGAGATAGATATAATGGGGGAGGTCTATTTTTCCCTATGGTGGAAGTGGGCAGTGTTTGAGACAACACTATCTATGCAAGATTTTTCTTCTTATCCTTCATGATATTCAAGGATTTCTTCAATAGATCTACTTGTATAGGTAGTTGTAGCACACCATAGAGACTCACCTTAGTAGGAATATTCTTTAGTTATTCAATGATATTATATGAATATGCATTAGGATCCCTAGGTTCACTAACAACTCCATATTTGCTTTGATACTACTGGGTAGCTTCTACTCTCTGAAACTTGATCAAATATGGGTATTTGAGCTTTTTATTCACCTATTATTTTATTTATAGCTGCACTTGTGTAGCAGAATATTGTGAATTTGATGCTTTTGCTTACATTCTATCCTTCATCGGGGTAGGCAAAAGATCCTTTAGCAATAAAGGCTCGTCTATTTTAGATGCTAATATAGGCACTTTCACTTGAGATTGCTTCTTTTAATTCTACACCTTCTGCTCAGTAGGTACCTTTAATGGCTCCATATTTTTTGGATCAACAATGAACAAGGTTTTTCCCAGATCTTGTGAGAACTGATACTTGCTCAATAGATGGGACCATGAAGTTGTGATCAATTTTTGTGATCATATTGACTTGACCACTAGAAGTGCTCTATGCCAAGGTATACACATAGTTCAAATGAACCATGCAATTATCTTCACTGTGAGGATAATTATAGGTCATATTTCTCTCAACACCTTTTCTAGTAAAAGCTTCTTGTTATCTAGTAATTGATGAGGTTTGAAATATCCTTGTTTAAAAATCAGCTTCAACTTGCTTCTTCTTAATGTATGTGATTTCATTTGATATTATCCTCATTTTTGAATTAATTGATTGCATCTCCTAAATAATTTCATGTGGAGATCAAGATTTGAGGGCATTGGAGGTGCTATTAAAGGTAGAGGTACTGGCGAAGAAGGTAATGCTAGGATATAAGGAGTAGGTAGTTGTGGAATAGTTGGAGTAGGTAATTGTAAGACCAGGACTAGTAAAATTTGAGGTGGACTCGAGCTCCATGAAGGAATAGGGTACATGGAAGGCATGGGTTGTGAAAAAGCACTATAATATGAAGAACACAAGCTTATACTTAGAGGGGGGGTGAACAGTATAAGACCACTTTTTAATTTTATTTCCCAATAAATATTATGCAATGTATAGATATCAATATCAATAGCAGTAATCAAAGCAATGCACAAATCACCACACATAATAGAGACACCAAATTTACATGGTTCACCCAATGTGGGCTACTCCATAGAGAAAATATTTTGCTAAAAACTTTCTCAATCAATATCTTGGGAACCCTTTCCCTATTACAATGTTTATGGACCTTTGTACAAAGGAGACACCAATACCCTTAATCAAGTTTGTGGATATCTATCCACAAGAGAACTCCTTTCTCCTATTGCTCTGGTTGGTGATCTTCTAGAAGAACTGTTACCCCCACTGCTCTGGCTAATGGATCTCTATCCTCTAAAGACACCTATCCTCACTATCCTAGATAATGGATCTCTATCCACTGGAGACTATTATCCTCTATACTCTATCACCTCCAAAGCTCTATCTCAAATATTTACTGAACATAGTATGATCTAGCACAAATCTGGTCAATCTCTGTATTTGGTCTATCACAAACCTATCATCAAATCTGCACCAAACTCTATCCTTGAATATGTACTAAACATAGTTCTTCGGTCTAGAAAAAATATGTCCTCAATATCTATCTTCAAGCCTTACTCAAAGCTTGAATCAATCTCAAATCAACTCTGCTAGATCTACCCCAAACCTCAACTCAAGGTTTGAATAAATCAATCAATTTTACTCTCAAGTCTTCTCAAAGAATTATCTCAAATATACCTTGCAAGCTTCCATAAAATCTCACACTAATATTTACACAAGTCCTCTCTAGAAATTATCCAAAGTTGTACAATAAGTCCTCACAAGAACTTATCCAAATCTCCTCTCAATCTGTATTGTAAGTTTCCACAAAAGTTTACCCAAATATATCCACAAGTCTTCTCAAAGACTTGCATCAAATCTGCTCAACAAGTCCACACTAGAACTTGTCCAATATCATAGAAACATAAAGAGAATTGTTAAAGACTCAATATTCTCTGTTAGAATTAAAGTGCACTATGCCTTCACCTTGACACTTGTCAGTTTCTCTTGACAAGTGTCATGTGTTTCTTATAGGCTTATGCCTATATATTGTAACCATTTGTATCAGTAAAATTATTCCATCAGTTTAAGTCCCAACATTTGGTATCAGAGCAGTCTTAACCTGCCCTGTGAAACCCTTGAGGGGGTATTTACCTCATGGAAATCCTCCCTCCTCCCCTCATTTTTTCCCATTGGTTTCTTCATGCGAGGGAGTATGATCTCCATATTTGATGGATCAAAAACCAGAAGCTTGAGGAAATATTAATGGTGGTAAAATATGTTATTTATGATCTGGTTTTGTGGGCTATTTTTTTAATGACAGTTAGTTTTGTTTTTTTTTAATTCTTGAAAGGAGAGTAGCATTATGGAAATTTGCAGAGGAATTTTTTGAACTGAATTCCTCTTTCGCATGATTTGTGCAATTTGGAGGTTATATGCCACAAATAACGCTAATTGTTTTTTAAATTCTAAGCTTTGATTCTCAAATCCTTAGGGTTTTGGAATTTTTTGAATGCTAAGGGTCATTCAGGAAAGGTGTTGGAAGGCCATTCGACCCTGTAATGCTCATACATAATGGGGAAATAGCTCCTCAAGCGATATGTTGCCCCCATAGCTCCTACTCAGAACCCCTAACGCTTTAGGAGTGCCGCTATTTTCTGTCGACAGAGATATTTGATGCATGGTCTAGCACCATACTCGAGGTGGAGATTCCCGACTCTGACAAGCTGTACTACCTTTTTTTTTTTGGATTGCGATGCTATTGATGATTCAGTTTGGTAGTCTATGGGTTGAATATTGGCCAGGGCAGTATTTTTTTTTGTAGTAACAGACAACGATGACTGGCTGAGGGATGCGCTATGGATGTTCATGGTGGATTCAAGAACTACGTTTATGAGAAAATAAATCATTTTGTTATGGTCGAGTTTTATGCTCCATGGTGCGGGCATTGCCAGGCTCTGGCTCCTGAAATACGTCGTGGCTGCAACCGAGTTGAAGGGGGAGGTCGCCTTGGCGAAGGTAGATGCCACGAAAGAGGTCTGTAATGGTGGGGAGAAGCATTTATCCTAAATTTACAGATGAAGACATCACTTGCGAGCATCGAGAGGTGGTGAGGCAAGCAACGTTGCTGCTGTAGAGAGCAGCGATACTGGCAGAGAAAGATTTGGTGCTGAAGCAAAAATTGGGATGTTCTAAATATGTTGTGGCTGAAAAGGCATAAATGTGCAGTGAAGTGATGACATTGTGCATTTCTTTGTGTTTTTTTGCTACTCTTTAGTCCCATAAAAATCTCCCATACATTCATTTTGGTGTATACTTAGTGTGTATCGCTCCATCGACCCAGAGCAAGTTCTGGGTACCGAGTATATTCATTTTTCTCAGCTGGGTTTTGCCCATTTGTTATTGTTTTGGAAATGGGTGCTTTAGCAAGCCATGCTGCCCTAGTTCCTCCTCCTCCTCCTCCACTGGGCATTCTTCCAATAGGTGAATCAACAAAAGATGCAACAAAGGGATCAGACAAGGTGGATTGGTTCAGTATTCCTTTCCCTGTACCATATGAAGAAGTTCAGAGGGAAGTTATCATGTCTCTGAAGCCTAAAATATTTGAGGGCATGTGGTTTGACTTTACAAAGCCTCTCAATCAAAAATTTTCTCTCAGTCACAGTGTGTTTATGGGTTCTATGGAATTTCCCTCACAGTCAACAGACACAATCAAAGTTCCTACAAGACATTATGAGTTTGGGGTAAACTTTCTGGATCCAAATTTGATGCTTGTTGGACGAATACTTACTGACGGGAGGCTGAATGCACGTGTTAAAGCTGATTTAACTGAAAAATTTATGCTAAAAATAAATGCACAGCTGACTAATGAACCACATTTCTCTCAAGGGATGTTCAATTTTGATTACAAGGGAAAATATTTCAAGACCCAATTATAGCTGGGAAATAATGTGTTTTATGGTATGAATTATATCTAGAGTGTCTCCCCACACTTGGCTCTTGGTGGTGAACTATTTTGGCTTGGCCATCAAAGAAAATCTGGGGTTGGATTTGCTGGTCGTTATAACACAGATAAGATGGTTGCTACAGGACAAGTTGCTAGCACAGGAATAGTTGCATTGAGTTATGTGCAGAAAGTCTCTGAGAAGGTTTCACTTGCATCAGAGTTTATGTACAATCATTTGATGAGAGACACAACCACCACGTTTGGTTATGATTACTTACTATGACAGTTTCGGCTGCGAGGCAGGCTTGATTCAAATGGCTGTGTTGCTGCTTATTTGGAAGAAAGATTGAATATGGGGGTAAATTTTGTTCTTTCTGTAGAGATTGATCATTGGAAGAAAGACTACAAGTTTGGATTTGGGATGACTGTTGGAGAGCTATAAATTCTCATGAAGTTTAAAATGCCAGCAGTTATCTGTTGGCTTATGAATATGCAGTGCTCCTATGCTTTAGGAATGCTTATTGGTGGGTGGTTTGTGTCAATACTTGGTCATTAAATGACATTTTTGAGTTTAATATTATCAGCTCTTCCTGGTGGCTTTTGTGAGCTGTATCTACTTCTCAAGTGTCTGCATAGCGCTTGTTGTACTATTGCAGACATTACAATTATTTTTATCATGCGGCCATTTTTTATGGAGGAACGTGAGGCTTCAAGTTTTGTATCAAATTCAACATAGTTAAGAAGATGCTACACCCGAGGTGGAACGATGAGTTATGTGGGTGATTTCGCATTTGATATTTTGCATGCTTTTATGGCCCTGCTATGAGTTATGGCACTGTTTATGGCCGACAATATGGTTATTTTGATATTTTTTGTATTATGCTTTTTCACATGGAGAGTGGAAGTGGAAGTGGAAGGCCCACATGGCTTCTTATTGTAATCCTTCATTTGAAAATTCCCCTGCGTGGGAAAATTGAAAATTGAGTCTGTCTTTTTTTTGCCACAGTGCGATGCCAGGAATATGATATTCCTGAGGTTTATTTTGCTGCCTTAGATAAACATTATGGTTTTTCCACATGATGAAGGCCCCTTTGATGGTGGAATATAGGGGTATTTATAGTTGTTGGAAACGTCTTTCCACGAAAGACACAATGGTGGTGTCATATTCTAATTTTGAGGCTATTTCAAATGAGTTTTTTAGCCTCAAAAGTTTTTTCTACCTTGGAGTGCACTTTCGGTTGTACCCGACATTCCCAAGGTAATTTCATATGTGATCCTTGTACCTAGTGATATTTTCTATACACTTGGATAATGCAGCGGCTGGTTATCCATGCATTTCGGTGGGATGACATGGTCACCATAAGGACACTTATACTAGGGACTATAGACAAAGACACCCTAGAATCTATTCGAGGTTTTTTCTGGATCTACTTCTAAAGACTACAGATGAAGACACTTTAGAAGATTCTCTTATTTTCTTCTTCTCTCCTCCTATTTGGATCTATGGCTCATTTTATTGTATTGAGTGCATTTTTGGCAGATATCGACACTCTTATATGGCTCATTTTTCCTTTGTATTAGGTGCATTTTTGGCAGAGACCGACACCTTCTAGATTGAGTTCACCATAAGGAAGGATTTGATATCTATGGTGAATCTAGTCAGTGACCTACGAGAGGCAACATCCTCTGAGGATGACCTACAGAGGCAACAGAACCAAAAGTGGCTAAATATGAGGCACCCATGATGACCCTGAGGCACTTAGATGGCTGACCCAGTGGCAACAGACTCGTGGAAGTGGCTGACCTTGAGGCAACAGACCAAGATGTATACATAGTTAATCTAGCATTATTCACAGTTGGAGAGCCAAGCGCAAAGAGCAAGATCCTAGAACAAAATCAACAATAAGAAAGGATGATAGGTTGTTTTAGAGAAGTCAAAATTAAGGGTGAATGTTACCTAATGTTGACTTAGGATAGCGCACTTTAAGGGGGAATGTTAGAATTAAAGTGCACTATGCCTTCACCTTGACACTTGTCAGTTTCTCTTGACAAGTGTCATGTGTTTCATATAGGCTTATGCCTATATATTGTAACCATTTGTATCAATAAAATTATTCCATCAGTTTAAGTCCCGACATTCTCTATACTCATCATAATTCTCAATCACTTTCAATAAATCTTTCAGAAATATACAGAGAATTGTTAGACTCAATATGCTTCACATTTACCTCAATTCTCAATCACTTTCTCAAATCATTTCATAATATAGAATAGTTTTTTTTATAGAACTTGAACAATAACTTCACACATCCACTTGACTAGGCTCACCAAAATCTACTCAACCAATCACTCAATGAAACAATACTTGTTTACAAACCCTAGTCCATGCATATGAACACTCACTCAAAGTATTTTCAACAATGCTTATCAACCAATCTCACATAACAATGATACTCATGTTCTTTTCAAACCCTAGTTCAAGTTATTCACTTAACCAATGGCTTCAACAACAATACTTATCAAAAAATCTCACATAACAATGATACTCATGTTCTTTTCAAACCCTAGTTCAAGTTATTTACTTAACAAATGGCTTCAATAATAATTCTTATCAAACAAGTTTTTAACAACAACTCTTTATTCCAAAAAAACTTGAAGCATTAACTCAACACATTCAATAAGGAAACCTAATTAAGTCATTTTCACTCCAAAATTATTTTCTGAAAAACAAACCAATCAACTTAACTATGGAAGAATGTGCCCATACCTTTTTCTTGATGATGAAGGAATGTAAAAAATCTGCCACAACCACAAACACTTCTTTGCCAAGCTCAAAGAAGTTATAAGATGATAAACTCTCTCAAAGGTACAATGCAAATATCAAAACATACATACACATTGTCACTCCATCTTAAAGAAGCCATTCATCAACATATATAAAAATAATTTACCAAATACACCTTATAACCTCCTAGTTAAAATAATATCCAACATCAAAAATAATTTGAATACAATCACTTTTCAAAATAACTCAATGGTAAGAAATCCTCTCAAAATATAACCAACACTTTAATCCACTTATTTCTCCAATTACTCAAAATAATGACCAAATAAAATAGCTTTTATTTACCCCTTTTAACTCCCTAGAATCTTATGTCAAACCTTAGGCATTATAAAATATAACAAAAAATTATTACCTCTGCCTTGGTGAGATTTGCACCCTTGATGTCGCCTTCCCATGCGTCCTAGCTACGGTCTTGGCTGTTGTGTGCACTAGGCACTCGTTTAGGGAGCAAAGAGCACCACATGATCTATATCCCTCCTCTTTTGTGCCTAAGCCAAAAAAATCATGCATCACTTCCTTCAACGCTTCAAACACAACACACCAAATTATTGTTGTCACGAATCGATCGTGGGTCACTATGCACCCAAATGCCTTAGCCCTCGACCACTTTTCACTAGGCCATGCTGCCTAGGTGGATGTGGGATTTCAGCCCTCGATGATCTTATCCCCTTTTACTGGCACCTAAGACAAGAACCTTGTCTTCTTCCTCACATGAATTCTCTTCAACACACGCTTGCCTCTTTTTCTTGTTTGAACGAAGGATGATTCAAATGCCACTAAGGCATATAGTTTATATATCATTTGCCACATTTAAACTTGAACGTCGACACAAATTTAATTGCCTTGCAACCCTAACCTTAGGGTAATTATAATTTAATTAATAATAACATTATTATAATTAACTTATAATTAATTTAATAACCATAGGTTAATTAAATTAACTTACAAATTAATATATAAAGAAATTATAATTAAATATAATTTATTTAACTCCCATAGGTCTATCCAATTGGTTTTAAATAAAATACAATTTATTTTGCCATCATGGGTTTTAATAAAAACCTTTATTTCTACCATACATAATATCAAAAAGAATATTATGACACCTTCTTCATTAATATTTTGCATTGCTCCTTTTGGCCTTTTGGCATCAGTGGTGGTTCACTTTTTGGCATCAATGACAACTTCATGCCTTGACATCAATGACAACTCTATGGACTCAAAATGTCCAAAAATCTCCCCCTTTGTCATTGATGGTAACCCAAATTATTTTTACCAAAAAACTTAACCTTTTATTTGTTCTGCTTCTCCTGGGACATTGTTTCCCCTGGATAAATGCTCTCTTCAAATCTCTCCTCTTTACTCAAATACCAAATATCTCCCCCTTACTAAAATATCTCCCCATTTGACATCAATAACAAAGGGTCACCTTTGGGGCTTAGGGATAAGAATGATTTTCTTAGCTTAGCCCCTCCCCCACCTCCTCTTGAGGTGGTTAATTCCGAGGTGGGAGTATTTCTACTCCCAGTAAGCATTGGTCTTTACCTTTATCCTATTTTCTTCTTATATGATCCTTCTAATTCCTTTAACTGTTCCTTTCCATTTCCATGTTCCTGTTCCTATCCATGTTCATATCCATATCCCTTTTCATGTCCTTGTTCATGTTTCTATTCATAATTGATTCTAGAATATCTGCTCTACACAACTTTACTGTGTGTCCATCATTATTGCACTTATAACACTTAATGTTATTATTCCTTGGAGGTGCAAATATATTAGGATTTCTTCTAATGAAGCCATATACTTTTTTGTAATGAACCCTACAATTCATTGCCTTGTGACCAATATGATTACATGAATAGCAATACCCATGGAAAAGATTCCTATTTATGAAATTTCCATTTTACTATATTTTATGTATCCTGCACTGTGAATCCATGTGCCCAAACCTGTGATATGAAAAACATCTTCCATTGAAGTTTTCTTGTCTTGACCTCATTGGTCTCTTAGTCTCTTTTAACATATTCTAATTGGTGTTCCATCTATTTTTTCTTTGTGCATTGTTCATGTCCTTATTGAAATTTTTGTTGTCCAACTCAACATCAGATGTCTCACTTTATCTTACACTGTATTCTTCTAAAGTTTCTTCTCCTTCAGAACTTGAGGTTGACTTCCCTTCTTGTTTCTTTTGAGTCTGTTCAAAACCAATACCTATTTTGTTTGTTGATCTTTTTTGTACCTTGATCATATTATCAACAATATTTGAGATATTTTCAAACTTTTGTAGCTTACTTTTGGAATTTTCTAAATCTTCCCTAGTAGGGCTACTTCTTGTTCTAACCTTTCACATTCTAAGACATTTGCTTCTAACTTATCCTTTAACTTCTTTGTCTTAGCATTTGATTTGTCTATATCCTCTATAAGTATTCTTCTCTTTTAATCACATTATTGAAACTAAAAATCAAGTTTAGAGTTTTGTTTTCTTAACTTCTTTACTGTTTCAAGAGCATAAATAAGTTCTCCCTTGAGATCATATCCTTATTTATCTGATTCTTCCTCTATTTTTTACCTTTGTCTACATATTTATTTTATTTTGACTTGTCTTCTGTAGGATCACCTTCTTCTTCTTCTAGTGCCATTAGAATATTTTCTTTTCATCCTTCAAGTGTATCTTCATATTCATCATCACTGAAACTATAACCATTCCTTGTATAACTATCTTCAATATGTCCAAAGTTACCACATATAAAACACTTGAGAATTATTGGTGACCTTTTCTTGACCTCTTTTTCTTCAATCATGAATATGAATTCATATTTATCATTTTCTGAGAAACTATCATCACTATCACATGAGTAGTTACTTGCCTTATTTGCATAGTAGATCCTCTTTTGCCATTGAAAGAACTTATTTCCTTGTTTGCTTTGTCCATCCTTGATTTTATTTTGGTGCCAGTATCTTTCTGATTCCTTGTTTCTGTGATCCTATTTTTCTTTATCATTGTTATTTTTAGCTTCTTGAAAATCAGTTGCATAGTGACCATACTTACCACAATTGAAACATTCAACAAATTTTGTATCTTTAAATATTCTTGAATCCTTATTCCTTCTGCCATAATTTGCTTCTTCATAACTGGATGACTCATTGTTTTACTCTAAATTCTTACCCTTTGTCTTCTAAATTGCTTTGAATATTTCTTCCTTCTAGGGATTAGGTTATTTTTTTCTTAACTCAAAAGCTATAAGAATACCAAGCAACATATCTCTTATCAAATAATCACCATCCTTTGATTCTTCTATAGCATAAACCTTTTCACTAAATATTTTTGGAAGAGATATTAAGATATTATCACAAACATCTGATTCTTCAACCTTAAGTCCAAGTCCTTGCATGGCATTAACAACCTCATCAACTCAAAGTAGATAAGTACTAATATTTTCCTCATCCTTCATTATTAACTCTTCATGTTGTCCTTTGAGATTTCGTATATTTACTTTCTTGACACATTTATCTCCTTCATATATAATTTGCAACTTATCCCACATTCCTTATGCATCTTGACAATGCATAACTTTTATGGACTCTGTTCTATGCAAACCTCTCAAAATTGCATTCATTGCTTTTGAATTGTAATGATGTAGAAGCTTACCTTACTTATCTGTAGATGTATCAACTGAGGGATCGTATCCATTTTCAACTACTTCCAAAATTTCATTGCCAAGTGCCATAAGATAAATATTCATTCTCATAATCTAATATATATAATCATTTCCATAAAATACTAGTGCTAAATTATCTGATGATCCATTCTTAGAATCCATTGTGTTCTTGTAAGATTTTCCTTCATGCTATTAAACTCTTTCGAGGAAACCTGCTCCAATACAAATTGAAGAACACAAGCTTATACTGAGAGTGGGGGTGAACAATATAAGACCAATTTTTACTTTTCCTTCCCAATCAATATTATGCAATGTATATATATCAATATCAATAGCAGTAATCAAAGAAATGCACAAATCACCACACACAATAGAGACACCAAATTTATGTGGTTCACCCAATGTGGGCTACTCCACGGAGAAAATATTTTACTAAAAACTTTCTCAATAAATCTCTTGGGAATAATTTACCTATTAAAATATTTATAGACCTCTGTCCAAAGGAGACATCAATCCCATTAATTAAGTTCATGGATCTCTATCCACAGGAGAACTCCTTTATCCTCTTGCTCTGGATGGTGATCTTCTAGAAGAACTATTTACCCCACTACTCTGGCTAATGTATCTCTATCCACTAAAGATACCTATCCTCACTACCCTGGCTAATGGATATCTACCCACTAGAGACTATCATCCTCTATACTCTGTCACCTCTAAATATTTGTCTCAAATCTGTACTAAACATAGTCCTTCGGTCTAGCACAAATCTGCTCAATATTTATCTTTGGTCTGGCACAAACCTATCCTCAAATCTATACCAAAATCTATCCTTGAATCTATACTAAACATAGTCCTTTGGTCTAGCACAAATATGTCCTCAATATCTATATTCAAGCCTTAACTCAAAGCTTGACTCAATCTCAAATAAAATTTTTTGGATCTGCCCCAAACCTCAACTCAAGGTTTGAACAAATCAATCAATTATTATCTCAAGTCTTCTCAAAGACTTGTATCAAATATACCTTACAAGATTCCATAAAATATCACACTAATATGTCCACAATTCATCTCTAGAACTTGTCCAAATCTTCTCAATAAGTCCTCACAAGAACTTATCCAAATTTTCTCTCAATCTGTATTGTAAGCTTCCACAAAAGTTTACCCAAATCTATCCACAAGTCTTCACAAAGACTTGCATCAAATATGCTCAACAAGTCCACACTAAAACTTGTCCAATATCATAGAAACATAAAGAGAATTTTTAGAGACTCAATATTATCTATACTCATCATAATGCTCAATCACTTTCAATCACTCTTTTAGAAACATATAGAGAATTGTTAGACTCAATATGCTTCACATTCACCTCAATGCTCAATCACTTTCTCAAATCATTTCAGAATATAGAATAGTTTATTTTATAGAATTTGAACAATCACTTCACACATCCACTTGACTAGGCTCACCCAAATCTACTCAACCAATCACTCAATGAAATAATCCTTGCTTACAAACCCTAGTCCAATCATATGAACACTCACTCAAAATTTTTCCAACAATGCTTATCAACCAATCTCACATAGTAATAATACTCATGTTCTTTTCAAACCCTAGTTCAAGTTCTTCACTTAACCAATGGCTTCATAAAAAATGCTTATCAAACAATCTCACATAACAATGATACTCATGTTATTTTCAAACCCTAGTTCATGTTCTTTACTTAACCAATGGCTTCAACAAAACTTCTTATCAAACAAGGTTTTAACAACAACTCTTTATTCCAAAAAACCTTGAAGCATTAAATCAACACACTCAATAAGGAAACCTAATTAAGTCCTTTTCACTCCAAAATTGTTTTCCAAAAAATCAACCAATCAACTCAACTATAGAAGAATGTACCCATACCTTTTTCTTGATGATGAAGGAACCTCAAATATATGCCACAACCACAAACACTTCTTTACGAAGATCAAAGAAGTTATAAGATGATAAAATCTCTCAAAGGTACAATTCAAATATCAAAACATACATACACCTTGTCACTCCATATTAAAGAAAACATTCATCAACATATACAAAAATAATTGACCAAATACACCTTATAATCTCCTAGTTAAAATAATATCCAACATCAAAAATAATTTCAATACAATTACCTTTTCAAAATAACTCAATGATAATAAATCCCCTCAAAATATAACCAACACTTTAATCCACTTATTTCTCCAATTACTCAAAATAATGACCAAATAAAATAGCTTTTATTTATCCCTTTTAACTCCCTAGAGTCTTATGTCAAACCTTAGGAATTATAAAATATAACAAAAATTTATTACCTCCTCCTTTGTGAGATTTGAATCCTTGATGCCACCTCCCCATATGTCTTAGTCACGGTCTTGGCTATTGTGTGCACTAAGTGCTCATTTATGTAGGAAAGAGCACCACATGCTTTATATTCCTCCCCTTTTGTACCTAAGCCAGAAAAAGCATGCATCACTTCCTTCGATGCTTCAAACACAACACACCAAAATGTTGTTGCCATGAATCGATCATGGGTCACTCTGTGCCCAAATGCCTTAGCCCTCGACCACTTGCCACTAGGCCATGCTGCCTAGGCAAATATGGTATTTTAGCCCTCAACAATCTTATCCCCTTTCGTTGGAACCTAAGACAAGAACCTTGTCTTATTCCTCGTACAAATTCTCTTCAACACATGGTTGCCTCTTTTTCTTGTTCGAACAAAGGATGATTCGAATACCACTAAGGCATATAGTTTATATATCATTTGCCACCTTTCAACTTGAATGTAGGTGCAAATTTAATTGCCTTGCAACCCTAGCCTTAGGGTAATTATAATTTAATTAACAATAACATTATTATAATTAACTTATAATTAATTTAATAACCATAGGTTAATTAAAGTTAAATTACAAATTAATATAATGAAATTATAATTAAATATAATTTATTTAACTCCCATAGGTCTATCCAATTGGTTTGAAATAAAATACCATTTATTTTGCCATCATGGGTTTTAATAAAAAAAATTACTTTTGCCATACATAATATCAAAAAGAATATTATGACACCTTCTTCATCAATATTTTGCATTGCTCCTTTTGACCTTCTAGCATCAGTGGTGGTTCAATTTTTGGCATCAATGACAACTTCATGCCTTGACATCAATGACAAATCTATGGACTCAAAATGTCCAACAGAATACAGATGTTATGGAAGATCAGGATGAATAGGCATTTTTCCCTTTGGAGGCAGCTTACCTATGGCAATCATATCTACTTCGGCATTTTGCGTTTGCATGTACAAAGATAGAAATGTGTTGACATTGTCTTGTCGAATGGCCATACCAATGTCGAAGTTGAAATATCGAAGATAGTAAAATATGGCTTGTTCATGGGTTAGTCAAAGACCATCAGAGACTCTATACCAACTTCGAGCAAACATGACGTTGAAATATACTATTTCCTCTTGTGGATGCCTTTTGATGTTTGTGAATTGATGCAGTAAGGAAAAAGGATCAGCTTGTTCATGGAAATTATTAATTAAAAATTCTATCAAATTATCCCACATGGTGATAGTAGTGGGTGGCAAGGACCAGTTCCAGTACAACAACTTTAGTCTAAGAGATAACACCAGTTTTCTTACCATAATGTCTTCATCTATAATATCATGTATTATTTCCAAAGAATCCACATCCTGAATATGCTCGTAAACTATCTTACATGTCCCATCATAGGTGGGAAAACCTTTCAATACTTCTTTAGGGACTGGGTTTTGAGCTTTTAGGTTCAAATATCCTAAGCTATTCCATGCTAGAAACTGCCTTGGTGGTGGTTGTTGTGGTGGTGGATTTTGAGCTATGTAGGCAGGTGTGTGCGGTTGGGGAGGTGGAAAACTAGTAGCTGTACTAGTAGGACTTAAAGGAATATAAAACACACTAGATAATTGATAAGATGTAGTTTATGGGGTAGCTGGAGGAACTAACCTAGGGTGCTCTAGCTCTTGGATGTCAGGTTCATAAAACTCAATAGGCTCTCCAAAATTTTTGGCCTTCGATATGGTAATCATGAAGAAAATTCTCGCTCACTTCATGTTCGAAGGCTTATAGGTAGAGCTGAATCACCAAATTTTCTAATCATACGGTACTAGACGAACATAAAATATTAATACTATTAAAAGTGGAACCTTTTTAGAATTCCCATCGAGTGTGCTAAAAACTATTGGTCAAATATCTACCTAAAATACAAACATACATTTTTGCACCCTAGACACGACCAACATTGAAAGGCCGAAGGAAAGAAATGTCCTCCAGGCCAATATCTAGAGAGGGTTGGCTCCCTTACTAATTCTTACATTGGTTTAAAGTTTAGAGTTATAGGAAATAAATGGGAAATGATAGAAATAAAGGTAAATATGGCTATAAGTCGACAATGTAGGATGGGGATAGACTAACAACCAAAAGTTCACCAAGCAAGTAACAACATACAACATGAACATAAGCGTAGAAACTTCTAACAATTATGCAAGAAAATAATCCCAAAGTGCATTTTAGTGTTCACTCCCTAACAAGGAAAGACTAAATTCAGAAGCATAATTTATTCATAGCAAATAATGAAAATGAAAGCCTTGAAAAATTACACATAGAGAATTATCAAATGCAAAACCACTCAAAGAACTAGAAGCCGAAGCATTTCTATTGATGAAAAAAACTTAGAGATTTTTATTGCAGAGTGTCCATCCTCCCATTACATTGAAATATTTAGTATTTATAGAGGATTTTACCTCTTTCTTTTAATACATATGAGGATAAAATTTCCATGGACCAGGACCCTGTGAGAGGAATTTCCTCGAAAACTCTCCTTTGATGACAGTGATCCAAATTTAATGGGAAGGACCTTAAATGGTCGATCAACTTGGGCACTAGTTTATTGAAATACATCAAAAGTGGATGAAAATAGGGAGATTTATTGTTGAATCTTGGCCACCTTTATGCTTTGTAAATTTGTGTTTTCTTAGGAAATCTACCAGATATTAAAATTGTTTCGAAAAGAGGTGAAACTGATAGGTGGCACCTTTGGAAATTATGAAAATCATCCTGTAGAATTTAATCTTACACCCTTCTAGCATAAAATTTGGGAACATAACTCATTTTTCCCCCATCATTAAATTTTCATCATTCTCTAGATGGGATGCTTTTGAAAAGCCTTCGTGGATGTTTGAAAATAGTTTCACTCGAAAACATTGTAATAATTCTTTGTAGATAAAATTTGGGTGAAACACTCTATACATATTTTTATTATATCTCATGTTGATAAATTCATCTCCATTTCAGTAGTCAAGACCTCCCCTTTCATTTATTTCTTTGTTTGGAGCATTGGAGCACATACCCACACCTTGAAAAATAGTCAAAAAAAAAATTTACACCTCCAAAGGTAGTGACCACAAATTTTGCCTCATCCTGGGGGCAAGCTCACTTCTATTTTTATAATATTTTTAAAAATTGTTTGACCTTCAAAATATATCTCTTCTCATTTTGACGTTCACTCCCTTTACTTAAAAATTTGAATGTTTCCTGTTTGTCGTGTGCGATTTACATTCAAACAACATTCACTTTGAAAGAGGTGCATGAGAATTTCACCTCACTTCAAAGGCGAAACTCCTCTTTTAAATATTCACTTAATGTAGGGTCCACGCTTTGCACTTTGGATGATTTTATCATGTATTTTCATCCCAAGGAGGGGCGAATAGAAATTTTACCCCTTACTTGGGGTGAAACCCTTTCACTTACCTTTTCTTGATGTCACATCCATAACTTGCACTACAACCTTCTAAACTGTATTTCACCCCAAAGGCTTTTGAATTTTCAATAATTGGTGTGCCTTTCCATTAGCCTCAAGAAGAAGTGAAACCCTTTGTAATATTCTTCACTTTACCAAATAGGACATGTGCGTGCCTCTTCCCTGTATTGTAGTTTCACCCCCAAGGAGAAGCGAAACCACTATTGACTTTTTCACTTGTGCTTACATGGATTCCCAAAACTTTTTTTCCTTGAGAAAAGATGAATGGAGATTTCACCTCACAATGGGGGTGACAACACATTTTTAAATACTCTTGACTATAGTGACTAGAATCGGGCCCTGCACGCGTGATTCCCAATGTGATCGTTATGCTTTCACCTATTATTATATTTTTGCCTTAATGCTTCGAAACACCTTTGTATTGTTTCACCTCAAGGAAGGGTAAATGATAGTTTCACCCTTCACTTGGGGTGAAAGCTTAGTTGAACAACTCCACCCTTGACTTGCATTCTTTAACACTTCCACACATGTTGTTCATCCGATGCCAAAGCAAAAACTGTTGCCATGCTTCCTAAGTGGCATTTCTTTTCCTCATGGGGCTCATGGAGTAATATATTATTTGGATCCCTTCGGGTTGTGCTTTCGAATCTGAAAATAAGTGAAAGGTAGTTTCACCCCTCTTTAGAGAGAAAAATGCCTTTGATTCTTCAACATTGTAACTTAGTAATTTTATTGCCCCTTTTTAAATAATGTTCATCCCAAGGTGGGGTGAACAATGTTTTCACCTCAACTATGGGACAAATGTACTTCAACTTCATGCCTTTGAACTTTGACATCGAGCTCCCGAATGTATTGTTTTAAAATAGAGTTTTCACCCTATAGAAGGGTGAAATGGATTTTTGACCCTCTCTTGGGGTGAAAGTTATCTTAACTTGTCTTGGTGACAGTTCTTGTTTTAACATAGCATTCACCCCAAAATGAGGTGAATGAAGTTTTCACCCCATATTCTGGGCGATCTCACCTTCTACCCAGTAATTTAACTCATAATATAATCAAGAGGTATTTTTGCCCCATGGAAGGGCAATAGAGATTTTTACCCTTCTCTTGCGGCAAAAATATCGTATATCTTCCTTTCTTCGAACCTCAAGCGTCCTAACTTCTGGTGTCTTTAAACTGATTCTGGAGGCACTCATTAAAACATGTCATTGCATTTTATCTGAAGATATGATGAATTTACTCCCAAATTTCTTTAATTACAGGTATTTTCAATTCGAACCAATGTCGCCAATGCTTAAAAATTGCCAACTATAATGGTTAATTGTTGTTGTTTTATTTTACTGAATTAATATTAATTGTCTTAAACTCCATAATTTTCCATCATAATGCACATGAAAATTAAAGAAGGAGGATCAAAACCAAAATTAATTAGCACAATAGAAATGAGAGAAAGCATGAACATTCTTCATTATAATTTACCGCTTTTACAACAAAACTATTCAACAAAATTTTGATCAAAAATTTAAATGTAATATGGTTTCAAAACTACCAACAATATTGTTGTGATATTTTAATGCTTAATATTAATTACATTATGGATGTTTAATTGCAATTGTTTTTTTATTTATATTATATGAGAATATGGTACTCTTAATTTTATGTGTGTTTGTAGTACCAGGTACTCTTGTTGGTGGATGAGAAAGTGGACCACTAGGAATGAGAGATCGAAAAAGGGAAATGATGGTCACATTGACTAACAAGAGCTCTACAGTAGAATTTACCCACATATAGTTGCATCTCATGTTTGAAATTAAACCATAAGTAAATAAGTTGCTTTAAAGAGCAATGGAGTCATTTTAAATAGAATTTGACAACCTAAAAGTTATCGTGAAATATTCTATTGACCAGTGCTTGAATTGGTTTATCTATGTTTGATCAATGTTTATGTCTTCACATATATATTTGAATGCTTTGAAAAATAAATATTCTCTAGATGGAAATGATTTTATTAAATTACCTTATGTTTTCTAATGTTGTATTCATATTAATAATGGTGGAATTATTAATATTAAGGTTATATTTTATAACTAAAATTAGAAAAGCAAACATTAACATCGAGGAAATATTAATGAAATAAAATGCAAGATGGCATGATCTTCAATTTGAAAAGAAGTATTAAAATATTTTTGGTAAATTTAATAAAATAGAGTGAGGATTTTTATTTCCACGAGGAAAGACAATTGGGAATACGATGGAGAATGAACTGTCTTCTTCAGTGGGCTTTGAAGGAAAGAAAGGACATGATGTTACTGACAGAGAGAGGGTATTCTTGGAAGGAGAATGCACCGTGGTTAGGAAATAAAGACCAGAGTGCTAGAATGTTGAATATTGGAAAGTGAGTATCCAACTTGTACATATTAGTAATAAAGGAGCAAATAATAAAAGGTATTTTCATTTGGTATTGCATATGTGCTTATTAAAATACATGTATGTTTGTTTTACTATCTCCTAGAAATAAATTGGGTCACTTGTTGTGTCTTCTTTAGATTTGTAGGAGGGCCATGTGTTCCTAAGTTATTTTAGATAAAGAAAAATAAAATAAAAAAAGCTTGTTTGGTTTTTATTTTCTTTTTCTTGTTGGATCATGGGAAAACCATTTCCAAGACCTTATGGCCATAATTCCTCTATTAAAAATTTATTTTGTACAACCAAGTTTGTTAGTTTACTTTCACAAACTTAAGTCCTTATTTTAGACGTAACTCGTGTGGTCACACCTAAAAACAATGTATGTACCTTTATTTCCATGAAGATAACCAAATAGTTTTTGTGGTTCTTTGTTGATATACCTGGTATGTTATAGTGCAACAATATCCAGACCCTAAGCACCATCGAGTTCATTCTATGTTTAGCCAATAGTCTCTTTTACAACCTAAAGCCAAACCTTGTCATCTAAGTCTAACAGTTGTCTCTACATGATAGTCTACTTGGTAGCTTGGATTAAAGTCTCTTTCTAATTTTATTTTTGATTCATTTTGGCTCTACATTTATGATGAACATAAGCCTTTGAGTATTTTATAATTTTTTTCCTTTTCTTTAGGGAAATGCTTAGTTTTGAATGCTTGTGAAGTTGTGGTTGTTTTCAGTTCTTTGTAATTTTAAATGAGTTTGGATACCTACGTAACGATTTTACTATAGCTTATTTGTAAATATGATTTGGTTGTAGCTTATCTTTAAAGCTATAACTTATTTTTAAATATGATTTGGATGTAGCTTATCTTTAAATATGATTTGGTTGTAGCTTATGTTTAAATATGATTTGGTTGTAGACTATATTACTGTAAATCAACATGATTTGGCTATAGCTTATATTTTTAATAATATTTGGTTGTATATTATATTGCTTAAAAATATTTGGCTATATCTTATATTTTTAGTAGATATGGTTTTCCTTTAGTGTTTTTTGCTTTGTAAACAAGAAAAATAACTTAATGCATTAATCAGTTCAGTTGGGAAATATGTTTTTTATGTACCTATGCTGGAAAATAAGAATAATTTAAAAGAAATAAACATTTTCTATTGATATTGGATAAAGTAGAAATCCCTTAGTTTAATTTAAGGATCATATGGCCATGTGTATTGTCACATGGAGTGATAATACCCTTAGTTAGCCCACTGTAGATGTGTGGTAACTAAGCACTATGTACTAGTTGTCTCATCATAGAGATGAGATAACTAGAATTTAAGGCATTACACCAGAAAGCACCTACATAGACTGAATTATGTATCGTGAGGAAAATGACATCTCCTTTTGATGGAATAAAATGGATAACCCCTACACTATGGTTAAAATTCATTATACTCATGGAGAGTATAAGGAATGTAGAGAAATATTGTAGGTGTCTTTTCTAACCATAGAGGTTTAGAAAATTTAACCTCAAAATTAGCTATAAAATGTTGGTCTATCTCATCCAATTGAGTGTCATTGGTAGCTACATGTTCTCAAATGTGGTATACCTTATTTATTCTAAATAGAAGAGTTTGAAAAAATATTTATAGCAGATTGATTAAAAAAAATCTCTCTTGGGTTGGTTAGATTTTGGGTCATTATATTTAGCTATAAATCCATGTACAACATCCCATATTTTTCTATGGAAGATAGTAAAATAGTGGTTGATGGCTTTAATTATAACTATAAGGACAAGAGAGGGAAAAATATGGTGAAATAGGGTGTGAGATGCGATAGTAGACAAAAATATCATGAAAGCAATATTATAAAAAACTAAATGGATGATTTTAATTTTTAAAAGTGTGATAACTAAATGTATGGTGATAAAATGAGAGGGTGGTAGAGGTTCTTATAGTAGAATAAATGAACTAACTTAATCTTATGTGTAGATAGTTGATTTCATCCTTTTGGGATCATCGAATTATAACCATAAGTCCAAACGATGCATATTTTATAACCTAGGTGTAGAAACATAATAGTATCATGATTGTACATCAAAAACCCTAAAATTAGTTGGACAATCGTTATCGTCACTTAAATTGATAATAATGGTATTATCATTTTTTAAAAGCACCCTTTGGGGTACAAATGCCACGACATCCCTTAATATTGCATCTTTCCTTATTTTTGGGTTTTTTAAAACTTATAAGGTAAGAGGACAATGACAAATAGTGGAAAAGTGGTAATTGGGTGAAGAAAGAGAACCAAAACCATAGGATAAAATGGATCACTATTATCCTACCTAGGGACTAACAAAGTTGGTCCATCCTTCTCCACATAGAAGAGGATGGGACTCTCCAACACATATAATATGAGTTGTTAGTGCTCTTTTTATAAATATAGTACGAATCCCAATACCATTGGCACCAACCAATCTACTAGAGCATTGTGGTATTAGTCAATATGGTGCTAGTGCTAGCCCCTAAAATAAAAAAATACAAATATATTATAAGTAATTAAATGTGTTTGTATCTCCACTTTAATCTACAAACTTTGAAAATAAAATCCATTGAAGAACTTTAACCATCAATTAATCTGCATTTTCTCTAATGCTTTACCTTTTGGTTTTTTGCATCCTCTTGTATAAATAAGGATGCCCTATAACTATAAAATTCATGAGTAATGGATCCACAATTGTAGCCATATATTTCTTCTTAGAGATTGCTTGTGTTGTGCTCTATTTTTTTATCTCATCTAAAAGATTGGTGAAAATGTATTATATTCCTAACTAGTAAAGATAATATATTAATTTATTACAAATTATATATATTTTGTTGTCTTGAACTATGTTATTTATTGAATTTAATTACTATGTTTAGATTAGTTAGAGTTTTAGGTTTTGACCAATGATATTAGGGCAATATTTTTTTAAAGTGTATTTCCATAAACATGAGAACATGGTATAAACCATTTGAATATGATATTAAACATACCTTTGACTACCTCTTGTGCTATTCCAAATAATATTAGATAAAAAAATGAATGGAATACATAAATACATTTGATCCATTAAAGGATATGTTGATCAAAACCCTTGAGAAATAGAGACATGAGATTCAATCAATTTGCTCAAATTATTTAATGAATCCCTAATATAATTTTTTCATCTCTCCTCTATAACCTTTCATTATCCTAGAACCATTCAATTCTCCCACACTATTTAATGGAGAGGTGATTTTTTTATTTTTACTTTTGAATAAAGATCATTTCTAATGGTATTAAAAATTGCTTGGAATAGTTATTTTTATATTTATTTATAAATAGATTCATAAAGAGAAGAATATTTGTTATTTAATTGAATATATTGGTAACAATATTCTAATAATATTTGTCCTAAGCAGAAAAATCTTTCATCAACCTCTACATTAATCCTATATATCAATAACAACCCTAGAAGTAATCTTTGAAGCACTGAGTGCTTCATCCTTGAAGACCAAACTGCACATGGCCCTCCATATAGCATACATTAAAAAAATAATATTCTAATAAGGTGATGGAGGGGGATTAAGATAATATGGTGTTCAAATGGGATTATTTCATGGTGATAATCAAGTAACGATATTATCCTATTGGATCCTATGAAGGTCAATTCATACAGTGGTAGTAACTACTTCAAGGTAATGAATACTATGTTAAATATTGTATTAATAACTTTTATTTTGTGCTAGAAAAACTATAATTTCAAAATACAAAAATGCATTGAATCCTCAAGTACATCAATGGGTTACAATGGTACATCTAAGTGTATATGGAACTTTTAATATTTAATATTTTCAAAGAGGAATACAAACTCTCTATCAAATTGAAAAAAAAATCTAAAAAATATTATAAAGGATGAGGAAATAATAGGAAAAATAATAAATATCATCCAAAGAAAGGTAAGAATCATTACAAAGGGGGTCAATCCCAAAAATCAAAATTAGAGGTAAATTAATCTTTTGAATTTTAAGATACATAAAAGGTGTTATTATGAGAAATGCAATTAATATTCAAGGGAGGAGTGTCATGCGTGTTGGATATTGTGATGCAAAATTGATTAACTAATAATTAATAATAGTAATTAACTAATTTATTGTTTTAAATGGCTCTTGTTTGTGTAGAGTTGGAAAAAATAACAAAAGTAATTCTAAATATAGAAAGGCAATAAAAAACATAGACAAAGCAATTCTAAAAATTAAAAGACAATTGAAAAATAGAAAAATGCATATGAATTGCATAATGTAAAAATCCCATAATATTAAATTGGTGAGTGCTAAATATGGAATTCTAGAACTATAGAAGGAATATAAAAATTAAAAAATAAGAAAACCAAATACACAAAATTCATGATATTTTTTGGCATGTAATATGTATATATATTGTGTGTGAGGAACCTATGGCAATGATGATTCATGGGAATTCAATAAGGATTCAAGGAATTCGATGGGATTTAGTTGAAAAATTCAAGGAGATTCAATTGTAGGATTTAGAGAATATTCAATATAGTTGTAAAATCTAGTTTTATGATCACAAACCATATCTACAATATAATATAGCATAATTTCTATGTATATCTAAGGTAGTGTCATTTTTATTCCATGTAAAACAATGTTGATTTCTTTATTAAAATTGTATATTTATTGGTTGTATATGCATTATTCCATGCATGTATTAACATTACAAATGCTCTTCACTAAGTTACAATCCTCTACATCCACTACACCATGATTCCCACATCTATAGGATGAGGATAGCAAAGAAAGGATCATGGAACTTGACTTAAATGTGACTACTGCCACCCAAAATGCTACAACATAAGAGTCACATACAAGGGGATATCTATTTCACTCATAAATATCAATCAAGGGTAATCTATGATATTCCCTTATAGATAGTGATATTCAAAGAAATCTATATTTACTAATGTCACGCTAATCCATATCCTTACAATGTTGTATGGCTATAAAAAGGGAGATACAATTGTGTTAATAATATATCATCTTTTGTATAATCAAACCTTTCAAAATTATTATTTTTGTTGATATTATTCCCTTTGATATTTATGATGCGATTTTGAGCCATCCTTCTATGTGAAATATGTAATATATGTATGAGTTGAGGAATCAAACTATCATCACCACTTTTAAAATTTAGTGCTTCAATATATCAAGGATATCATTTCCCATCTTTCTTTCCTTAATCAGTTCCAAGTAATATGAGAAAATGATACATCAAAGAAAGACATTGAGTTAGATACCATTAGGTGACATTAAAAGGAGGTTTGCTATTATAAAAATTGTATGATTTACACAAGAGAAGTAGATCGATCAAATATAGTAGTGTTGGAGCCAAATTTGACTCAACTTTGAAACCCCCAAATTTAAATTTTTGGTTTCAATCAAACTGCTAATACTGCTGGTCATTGCTTAAGTTGTTGTGAGTAATTCAATTTTTCTTTGGTTGGTTTGATAAAGTCTGACCTTAGCATTTTTAATAATGTGGGCTTCATGGTATAAATCAAAGTACCTCAAATGGTTAGGGAAGAAAATTTCAAATTAAAAACCTGTAGGCCCAAAATGGCCACATACTTAGTAAAATTTTGTGTGATTTTTACTAAGTGATAAAACTGCCATTCCGCTCCGGAACAAGGTTGATAAGACAAATCCGCTCAACAATCATGCAGTTTTGCTTGTTTAAAATGATTCTAGGGAACTCCATTCCGGGTCCGGATTGGAGTAGGATTGCAAAATCCACAAAAGTTTGTGAAAGGTGGTGACGTCAGCAAGAAAAAAGTGTGGAATGGCCCTTTTGCATATACCCAATTCTGGAAACTCTTTTGCTCCCTGTCCCGGATTAGTGTTATCCTCAAATCCACAAAAGTATCAAGGAGATGATGACGTAAGCAGATTAAAAGTGTGGATTGACAATCCAGAGAATAAATGAGTCTTTTTCTATCCAAAATGAAGATAAGGCAGAATGGCGGGATGATGTAAGAACTTGACTCCGGATCCGGACTAAGGAAGATGCTCATTCTATCCAGAATGGAATCCACACAAGTTATAAAGAAGAAGTGACATCATCAATTTTTTAATGCGGATTAGAAAAGATAAAAGCTCTAGAGTGGATTTAAGGTTCGAATTTCCAAGATCCGGATTGGATGTTCTGCTGCTAATTAAAGTGACATCGTCCAACGGATGGGCTCTCAGCTTATACCGGATCTAATATGGACCATGGGATAAAGAAGATCAATGGTGGAGGTTAGTCTGCTAAATATGGGCCATTTAAAAGGATGTTCTTGCACCAGAATTGTAACAGATTGGCCGAAAGATGAAGCGTCGAGAGTTTCCAAGAAGATCAAACCAGAGACAGTTGCAGATCGATGGTCATGAAGGCTTGTAGTGGTGGAAAAAGATCCAAAGCTAAATAAAGATGCTTTAAGGATACACAAATCAAACGACAACACTCATTGATCACCCAGATCCAATGGTGCGCATACAAAAAATCAACCGAAGGTTAATCTAAGCATTATTATTTCAAAAGGTTGATTAATTAAACCAAGGTACGTATAAATGTTTCCCATTTATTAAAAACCATGTGCATATATACAATCCAATGGTCGCGCCTCACCACAGTATGATCTAACGATGACCACAACAGAAAAATACCCGTGTCATATGTTACCATCGATTAATACGAGTTGTTAAGGTTTAAAATATGAAGATTAACATTAGATAAATCATGATTAAATGAGGACCAATAAACCATGTCATTTCAAATGTTTATATATGAATAGGTATACTAACTATCGTGCAGATCCCTGGGACATCAACGGTCATGCTAATACCTTTCAGGAAATTCGACGACAATGCACACCCTGAAGATAACTCAAAAAGGTCTAAGAACATCAGAAGTAGCCATGATAGAGCTTGAGAAGATTGTAAACTGGAAAAATCTGCGTACTCATTTGTAAGGAAGATTCGATGGACCGAGCCCCTAAGAGAAGGACGATCACTACGAAGAAACACCCTCAACATATACCAAGGTAGAAATCAAATAAGTGATCCACTCACAGCAAGGTACACTGAAAGATGATTATGAAGACCGATAACCAAGATAGGGTCAAAACAGTACGCATGGATGCTATGAATCCAGAAGAGCATTCATGGAAGGAAAAATTCAAGGAAATCAGAGAAAATCCCATAAATAGTACTTTGGTAAGGACAAAGCGAACCAAATAAAAAATAAATCCTAGCGCTCAAGCATGCAGCCAGATCATGTATATCTCACTGGAATAATGGTGTACCACAAGATAAGACTACAAAGCATAGTCATAGGCTTATAAATAAGAGACAGTAGGGAAGGGTTGAAACATCAACAAAAAGAAACAATGGAGCATAAAGGATTCAAATACTATCATTTTTTGTTCTGCAAATACTTAAGGTGAAGGAAGCACATGAAGAAAAAAGCATGGCTTCGATTTTTAGAAAGTCATTTAATCCACGCTTCGACGAAATATAGTTACCAGGGGAGCACTTCGACGGAGTATAGTTATGGAAGTAAATTATAGGTGCTTCCAGATCTTGTTGTCCATTCCCACCTTCTTCCTATTTACCACTACCCTCCTCCTCCTGGGCATTCCTCCTTTACCATCCTGACATTTTTCCTAGTATGTCACCCTCACCCACTATCGCTTCTTACCATTTACCCCCCGTCATTCCATCCATCAGACCCTCACCATCCTTACTTCTTCACTCTATCTCGTGATCAATGCAACTCCATTTTTTTGCCACTGGCATGCCACCCCTTGTCTTCACCATTACATCGAGTCCCCCTCCGTTCCTCATCTAGAATTCATGATGACAGCTTGGACGGTCCCTAACAACCAAGTATAGTGGCCAGGACAAGCAAAACAAAAAGAAAAAAAAAGAAAAAATATATTGCTGAATCCTTAGTTTCTAGGGCCAACCAAAGAGAGCAAAAAGACCAAATTAAAATAACAAAGAGCTCCCTTCAGTCTAGAGAAGAACCTTAACAGTCAGTTCAGAGCCACGCCAGTTGGACAACATGTAGAATGGATTCAATCAGATGCTGCCAAGTGTACAGCCAAAATTCAACCAGAAATAACAAAATCAAGAACCAACAACTATAAAAGGAAGTAGGCAGGTCTGGATTCTGCATCAAGCAATTAGAGAATAGCATTTTTGCTAAGAGGTATACTTGAGTGCCCTGTTAGTTGTGTTGTTGTATTTCTTTGTGTCTATTTTATTTTATTCATTCTTTCTTCCTCCCCTTGCTGTGTAGGATTGTATGATAGGAAAGCGTTCAAGAAGCTGAGAATATTTCCAGTCTTATTGAGCCTAGGATTCAGAGATTCTTCTGTTACCATATTGGAACAAGGAGAGTTGGAGAGACCTGTTACATTATTTGAACAGAGTCCTCTTCATTGTATTGATGTATTTCTTTAAGAAAAATAGAGTTAAAAGGCATCCCGCCCACTCTGCATGTAATATTTTATGAAATCAATACAATTCTGGGTTTTATTCCTATCATTTCTTTGTCTCAGTATTGTGTGTATCTGTATAATGGGTTACATTATTTGAACGCATTATATACATTTCTTTCATTGGTTAACTCTTGATTTTATTACGATATTCGAATGAGATTAAGAACGCCAATTTTCTTCTCCCCTTCTCTCTGTTTCATATTAAAATTGTTGTTAAATTGCTATAACAACCCAATGAATCTAGGCACTGGTCTACATAAGGCATAACAATTGGTTATTTTCATGCTTGGTAATTTTTAATAAAAATACTTATAGTTTAATATAAATATGGAGCGTGCAAATTAGAAGTTTAATTAAATAATTATCGTTGGGGTTTCCTTACCCATTCTGCCATCTTCTTTAGCAATATTCGGGTTTAACAGAACATGAGGTAGGTCGACCAGAGCCTGTAATAGCTCGTTGGTTTCAAAAGGATTCTTGTAGCATGACAATTGATTTCCTACGGATGCAAGAATCGGTTCCAACAGTTTTTTGGCACCGTTTCCGAGGAGGACTTCTTAGAAAGATTCAATTATCTTCTTAAAAGTTTTCTTCAACGATTATTTTTAATCAATGGATGACTAGTTAAAGTAAAGAACTAACATTTTAATTTTCACTTTGTTAGAAGTTATTTATTTTTCCTATGTCCATAGTTTATGTTTTGAAGTAAGTTTTTACGTTCTTGATTTTCTTGAAAATTTCTCTTTCTTGATTTTCTTGAAATTTTGGTTTCTTGATTTTCTTGATTTTCCCCAAGAACCCACTCTTGTGAGGATGAGAGATAATATCAAGCATTCTTGATAAGAGTATACGCTGTTCTTTCTGCACCCTAGTACTGGCGAATCTTCTAGACAAAACCAGAAGAAAAATATAAAAAAAGGAGAGAACATAACGTACTGGCGAACACCAGGAGAAGTGGTAAGGAGCTATTTCTAGAACTCGAGAATCTAGAGGTATTTATACATACCCAAAAAACTCCACTTTTTAAGAATACTGTTTATAATAGTAGATTAAATTCTAGTGGTAAAAGGTACATGAAGAAAATCTAGAATACTATTACTGATTGATATTACTATAGATGAACGTTTAAAATCAGTAGTAGAAGATATATGTGATTATCCTCATTTAAAGGTAGATAATTCATCAATCTACGTTCAAACTACCTAGACCCATACCACCGTAGGTACTACATCTATGAAATTAAATTCAACAGTAGCTATGGCTCAGGGTAATGTTCATTTGTGGAGAACTAACAGATATAGGCCTTTTGTATTACTAGTAAATTTAAATGCCTTACCCAGTAAAGCTCACAAATACCTCCCTAAGTTTTTAGGAAACAATGCAGTAACTGGAGAGGATCATATCAAAAGTTTCTTATATGCAATGGATAGTCTGGAAGTTGAACATGAAGATGTAGTATTAAGATTGTTTCTGCAGACTTTAGAAAAAGATGCTAGAGAATGGTTTAATTCCCTTCCTAACAATGATATCCCAGACTTCACCAAAATGGAAGAGGTGTTCCTAAAGAAGTATGGTGAAAGGAAAAATGAACAATCATTGTTAACTGAGCTAGCCACTATGAAGAAGAAATAAAATGAGGTTGTTAGTGATTTTAATAGAAGATTTTCAAAAACAAGAAACAAAATCCCTGCCAACCTCGAGGCCTAGTGATATTCAATCTATTTGTTTTTATAAGAATGCTTTTCAAGGAGAATTTAACTATGAATTAAGGCAAGAACAAGCCACTACCATTGATGGTTGTATGGAAAAAGCAATGGATATAGAAAGAAATATGCTTGATAGTGGTAAGATGAAGCCTTATTCTTTAGAAGTTAACATGCCTGAGAGAAAACCTAAGAGAGTGGCTTTTGATATACAAAGAAGAACTGAAATTGATCCTGTGGAGAAGTTGACTAGTCAAATGATAGAAATGTTCAACAACATGAGTAACAAGTTAGCAAGAATTGAAAGAAATGGAAATAATGGTGAATCTTCACATACAGAGCGACCACATGTTGACAACCATCCCCCATTTAAGAAAAATTACAACAAGAATTGGGGAAACAACAATGGTTATGAAGAAGGGAATAGGAATAGGGGTAATGGGAATAACAACTAGAAAAATAGAGATTCTGACAGGGATCAAAACAATGTCCCTAACCCAATTCCATCTGCCAATGTAGCCAAAGGTTTTCCTTATTTTTGCTCTACTTGTGATGCACCCCATAACCCTGATGCATGTGGAATACACCTGAGTGATCAACGTAATGTAGATATGCATGCAGAATCAGAGGAAGATATAAGAATCAATGCATGTTGGTCCATTGAAGATGAATCCAGAGAAAGGTTGTTTGAAGAAGACATGGATAAATATGCTTCAAATCATCATCCTCAGATCTTAGTAACTGAAGGAACTAAAATCTTGCAGAAATCACATGAGTCAAGATATGATAAGATGAAGCAAGGGAAATTGATTCCCACTTCTCAAGAGGTTGAAGAATTAGAGGCAACCCATGCTTTAAATTTAAGAAATAGAACAGTCCCTGAAAGAATAGAGAAATCATCTACAAATGAAACAAGAAGATAAACTTTCACCAATAAAAATATCAGTAAAGAGAAAACTGATAGGGACCCTAACAAAATTACTCCTGAGGTAATAGAATCAATAGAAGAAGTTCCCAAAGAAGAAAGTAATAAACCATTGGATATAAAGAAGATAGAATTTGATGTTGGGTTAGAACTCAGTAAGAAAAAAGTTAATATCACATTTGGTGAACTTATGAAAGTTCAAACATAGAGAGAACAAGTATGCAGAGCTTTTGGATTAGTAGAGTAGAAAGAAGACCCTACTTGTCATGTTGCTAGACAAAATCCACATGATACAAGATCACCATCTTCTAGTCAGACCCTTCTACGTGTCATTAAGATATAATTCAGATGAAGGGGAAAGATATGTGATTCATAATTGCATGCTTGACAGTGGAGCTTCACATAATATCATGCCTAAGTTAATAGCTGACCAAATGGGATTAATCTATACTAGAGATTCTACTCCTATTTCTGTAATGGACAACAGACAAATTCCTTGTGTAGGGGTGATAACTGGATTATTAGTTTTCCTAGACCAACACCCCAAAAAGGGCATTGTCATGGATGTAGCAGTAGTTGATGTTGACCCATTCTTCTCACTATTACTCAGTAGGCATTGGGCAGAACAACTAGGGGGATCAATACAACTAGACTGGTCTTATGCTACCATCCCCATATCAGATAAGGAGAATATAATTTTGAGAAGGGAACCATTCAACAAACACTCCGTAGAGTTAATTCAAATAGATGAAACCATGATTAACTTAGTTAACTCTATGGAAGAAAAAGGGATGGGAGTCTATTCAATATGGCACAACCCATTCCCGATGGAAGTACCAGATGCAAAGAACATGGATCCAGAAGATATGAGAATAATCGATGCTGAATCAAATCGAGTATTAACCCAAGAAATGTGGACCATGTCATTTGATGGGGCTAAATCCCAATCTGGAGTAGGTGCAAGTGTAAATTTGACTGATATTAAAGGAAATTACCTTGGTATCCCTTACAGATTACAATTTCCTTGCACAAACAATGTAGTTGAGTACGAAGCTTTACTATTAGGGCTAAGGAAAGCAAAAGAGTTAGGTATTAACTACTTAACTATAATAGGGGATGCAGAACTTATTATACTACAAATAAAAGGTAAATATCGGACCAAGCATCCTAGACTTAAGCAATATAGAAATGCAGTATTGGAAGAAATTGATAAATTTTTGGCTTTCAATATTTCATATATTCCTAGAGAACAAAATCATGTTGCAGATCTCTTAGTTGTGAATGCCTCAGGTCTAGATCACTCAAAAATAACTACAGAATATATGGACAGGTTTCCAACTATCTCAGTCTATAAACCTTCTGTGCCAGATAACATAGTCTATCTTCAGGTTTTTCAAGATGATATAGATATTAAGGATTTTATGACTTTGCAAAATCAGTATGCAGATGTCATATGTGATGAAAAATATGAAGAAAAGCTAAAATATCAAATAGGAGAACCAGTAGAAGTAATCCAGTTGAAAACTAATAGAATACCCAAAGGATTGGTGTCTCTTGAAAGCCTATTTGATGATTTTGACAAAGCCTATAAACCTATACGTAGAGAAGTGATATCTGAGGATATTAATATTGGCTCAATGAAAGAACCCAGAATAGTGAAAGTAGACATGGTACTACCTCCTAAAGAAAAAGTTGGATATATCAGTTTCCTAAAAAAGAACAAAGAACATTTTGCTTGGACCTATGAAGATCTCAAAACTTTCAAAATGGATGTGATGACACATATAATACCCTTGAAAGAAGAGGCCAAGCCATTTAGACAAAAATAGAGAAAGTACAATCCAACTCTGCACCCAGTAATGCAAAAAGAGGTTCAAAAATTGTTGGACTCCAAGATAATAAGAAAAGTCAGATTTTCCTCCTGGATATCCAACTTAGTACCAGTTAGGAAAAATAATGGGGACATTAGACTATGCATGGATTTTAGAAATTTAAACAAGAGCTCACTAAAAGACAATTACCCATTGCCTAACATGGAACAACTATTGCAAGCAGTAGTAGGTTCAACTAGATTGTCCTTGTTAGATGGATTTTCAGGGTACAATCAAATTCTGATAAATCCAGAAGATAGACACAAGGCAACATTCACCACACCCTGGGGCACATTTGAATATTTAAGAATACCTTTTGGATTGATGAATGCAGGTGCTACTTTCCAAAGAGCGATGGACTTTGCTTTCAAAGGACTAATGTTCAAAATTGTAGTAGTGTACTTAGATGATATCACAGTTTTTTCTAAAAATCCAGAAGATCATCTAGAACATTTGACTACAGTTTTTGCCCGATGCAAGGAATTTGGAATCTCTCTAAATCCAAAAAAATGCATATTTGGAACTACACAAGGAAAATTGCTAGGTCATATAGTTTTAGAAAAGGGAATAAGCATTGATCCAGAAAGGATAGAAGCCATTTCTAAAATTCCCCCACCCAAGAATCTAAAAGGGGTAAGGTCATTCTTTGGAAAAATAAATTTTATCAGAATATTTGTCCCAAATTTTGCAGAAATGACCAAACCCATAAATGATATGGTGAAGAAAACTGGAGAAATAAAATGGACATTAGAAAATATGGAAACATTCAACAAAATTAAAGAAGCCATATCAACCACTCCAGCTTTAAGTTGCCCTGATTATGCAAAGGATTTTAATATCTACTCCTATGCATCTGAACATTCTATTGCAGTAGTTCTTTCATAGAAAGATGAAGAAAATAATGAAAGGCCAATAGCCTTTATGAGTTCAGGTCTAAAAGGAGCACGTATCAAATACACCCTGCTAGAAAAACATGCCTATGCAGTCATCCAATCTTTAGAACACTTCAAAGGTATATTTGGTTCAAACAAAGTTTACTGTTGTATTCCCTTTATAGCAATAAAAGATATCTTTTCTCAATCAGAGCCATTGGGAAGACCGGCAAGATGGATGGTAAAACTTTTGCAATATGATGTTGAATTCAAAATTGTTAAAATAGTCAAAGGGTAGGGTTTAGCTAAACTGTTGGCTAACAAAGAAGAAGCAGGATCTGAAAATATCCTTACCATAGATCAGACATATGATGACAGAAGAATAAAAAATGAAGAATGTAAATGGTATGAAGAAATATTGTCATACCTACAAACGTTGTCTTTCCCCGGAGATATGACAATAAACAGAATGAGGTCAGTCAAACTTCAAGCTCAAAAGTATTATATACAAAATGGAGTATTATATTGGAAACATCCTGATGGAGTATTATTAGTCTGCTTATATGAAAGAGAAGTCCCAAAAATAATTAATGAATTTCATAATGGTTTCTATGGAGGACATTTTTCCCCAAGGGCTACAACTAATAAAATTATGAGGGCAAGATATTATTGGCCATCCCTTTTTAAGGATGTATATAAATATGTTAGGAATTGTCATAACTGCCAAGTTTTTACAGGGAAAAAGCATCTACCAGCCATGCCCCTCAAGCCAGTAATCATTGAAGCACCTTTTGCTCAATGGGGTATTGACCTGATTGGAGAGATCAAGCCTAATTCATCTTGCCAACATAAGTGGATCATAACTGCAACATATTACTTCACAAAGTGGGTGGAAGTTGCACCTTTGAGAACATCTACATCTACTGCAGTCATCAGATTCATAGAGGAAAATATCTTGACCAGGTATGGAGTTCCTAAAAATCTTGTAACTGATAATGCTCAATATTTTGTGTCATATGAAATGGTAGAATTTTGTGCTGAATATGGAATTGAATTATCTCATTCTGCTAATTATTATCCCCAAGGAAATGGTCTAGCTGAGTCATCAAATAAAAATGTAATAACAAGAATAAAAAGGTCATTAGGCAAAAACAAAAGGGGATGGGACAGTGAACTTAAATTTGCTTTATGGGCTGATAGGCTGTCTGTTAAAAGAAATACAGGAAGAACCCCCTATGAGATGGTTTATGGAGAAAAAGCCCTACTACCCCCAAAAATGGAAAAAATGGCACTTTCCCTTTTATTGCAAGATCATGAAAACCCTGATCCCATTCAGAGAAGGCTTGACCAAATTGTCTTGTTAGAAGAACAAAGAAGAGAGACCCTCAATAGAATGATGGAACAAACCCATAAAACTCGTAAAATTGTTTAATAAGAAAGCCAAGGGTACTCCTTTTTCTCAAGGAGATATAGTCATCTATTGGGATCCTAAAAATGATAAGCATGGTGAAAAGGGTAAGTTTGAACCTAAATGGATTGGCCCATACCAAATTGCCCATGTTATCAGTCAGAATACTTACAAGCTACAGAATTTGCAGGGAGAAATAATGGCTATCCCTATTAATGGCCAACACCTCAAAATGTACAATCCCTGTTGAAGGTGTACTATAAAAAAAAATATATAGAAAAACAAAAATCCAAAAATAGAGTGGTGTATTTTGTTTATTAGTTAAGCTTCCCTTTTGTTCTTGAATAATTTTGAGTTTATTGTACACATGATATCTTAGTTTGATGAGTATATCTAACTGTTGATTCTACCAAAAACAATAAAAAGAAAAAAGGGAATTTATTTTAGATGTTGATGAGCTTTACAATTCTGTCAAAAATGAGTGTTTATGCAATAGTTGTTTGATATGAGATAAAACAGACAGAAAACAAAGTTGATTGAAACATCATGTCAAGCCTCACATTACAAATGATACTTAAAGTGACTTCAAAGGTCCAAAGAACTGAGTTATCTTTGAGAGGGTAGTTGAGCCAAAAATTATTACACTCATATTTTTTAGCCAAAAACTAATCCTCAACTCAGGCATACTTATTGCACAATTTGCTTATATATCCAAACACTTCTCTCACGAGAAAGAAAAATAAAAAATAAAGTAAAATTGAGTCACTGCCTGAGATATCTTGGAAAACCTCTACCGGGGCTATAGACGCTTGACTGGTAGTAGGGTAAAACTAATATGGGATTAGAAGCAACTCCACCGAGGCTATAGACGCCTGACTGGCAGTGGAGCCCTGTAGAATGGTGAAAATTTTTAAAGAGTGAAATCACATATTAGGCTTGGCTATTTTGCTCAGATATGGTAAAGTTTTGAAAGATCTAGAAATCCAAAAAATAATGCACAAACACACACATGGGCAAAAATATGATGAGACAAATGGCTGTGACAAAATTTGTGTAAACATATCTTATGACTTAGCTAAAACAAGCATTACAATATTTCAAAATAAAACTCATTGATTTCTAAAATTTTCTAACCTTTGTTTCCAAATTGAATGAAAAGGGATCTACAGTTTTCCATACTCTACTTGCTTTGATATCATGTTTTCAGTATATATAAAAAAAAATGAATGAATGATGAAGAAAAGAAAGAAAAAGAGGAAGGAAGTTTTTTCTGTTATGCATTTCAAGTTTTGCTTAGCAATCAAAATTTTGTTGTTTTTTGTTAAATTTTTGCAAAATAAAACTAGGATATTCTGTGGTTCTCAAGTGCTTCATGTTTTCAACACATTGTCCCAGTCAGAGCCTATGTTGGAGCCAAATTTGACTCAACTTTGAAACCCCCAAATTTAAATTTTTGGTTTCAATCAAACTGCTAATACTGTTGGTCATTGCTTAAGTTGTTGTGAGTAATTCAATTTTTCTTTGGTTGGTTTGATAAAGTCTGACCTTAGCATTTTTAATAATGTGGGCTTCATGGTATAAATCAAAGTACCTCAAATGGTTAGGGAAGAAAATTTCAAATTAAAAACTTGTAGGCCCAAAATGGCCACATACTTAGTAAAATTTTGTGTGATTTTTACTAAGTGATAAAACTGCCATTCCGCTCCGGAACAAGGTTGATAAGACAAATCCGCTCAACAGTCATGCAGTTTTGCTTGTTTAAAATGATTCCAGGGAACTCCATTCCGGGTCCGGATTGGAGTAGGATTGCAAAATCCACAAAAGTTTGTGAAAGGTGGTGACGTCAACAAGAAAAAAGTGCAAAATGGCCCTTTTGCATATACCCAATTCTGAAAACTCTTTTGCTCCCCGTCCTGGATTAGCGTTATCCTCAAATCCACAAAAGTCTCAAGGAGATGATGATGTAAGCAGATTAAAAGTGTGGATTGACAATCCGGAGAATAAACGAGTCTTTTTCTATCCGAAATGAAGATAAGGCGGAATGGCGGGATGATGTAAGAACTTGACTCTAGATCCGGACTAAGGAAGACGCTCATTCTATCCGAAATGGAATCCACACAAGTTATAAAGAAGA
This sequence comes from Wollemia nobilis, assembly GCA_028583015.1. Taxonomy (NCBI): domain Eukaryota; kingdom Viridiplantae; phylum Streptophyta; class Pinopsida; order Araucariales; family Araucariaceae; genus Wollemia; species Wollemia nobilis. Next base: position 5,705,461 of record JAQPPZ010016710.1, on the reverse strand, counting down.
AGTGACATCATCAATTTTTTAATGCGGATTAGAAAAGATAAAAGCTCTGGAGCGGATTTAAGGTTCAAATTTCCAAGATCCGGATTGGATGTTCTGTTGCTAATTAAAGTGACGTCATCCAACGGATGGGCTCTCAGCTTATACCAGATCTAATCTGGACCATGGGATAAATAAGATCAATGGTGGAGGTTAGTCTGCTAAATCTGGGCCATTTAAAAGGATGTTCTTGCACTAGGACTATAATAGATTGGTCGAAAGATGAAGCATCGAGAGTTTCCAAGAAGATCAAACTAGAGACAATTGTAGATCGATGGTCACGAAGGCTTGTAGTGGTGGCAAAATATCCAAAGCTAAATAAAGACACTTTAAGGATACACAAATCGAATGACAACGCTCATTGATCACCCAGATCCAATGGTGTGCATACAAAAAATCAATCGAAGGTTAATCTAAGCATTATTATTTCAAAATGTTGATTAATTAAACCAAGGTACATATAAATGTTTCCCATTTATTAAAAACCATGTGCATATATACAATCCAATGGTCGCGCCTCACCACAGTATGATCTAACGATGACCACAATAGAAAAATACCTGTGTCATATGTTACCATCGATTAATACGAGTTGTTAAGGTTTAAAATATGAAGATTAACATTAGATAAATCATGATTAAACAAGGACCAATAAACCATGTCATTTCAAATGTTTATATACGAACATGTATACTAACTATCATGCAGATCCTCGGGACATCAACGGTCATGCTAATACCTTTCAGGAAATCTGATGGTAATGCACGCCCTGAAGATAACTCAAAAAGGTCTAAGAACATCAGAAGTAGCCATGATAGAGCTTGAGAAGATTGTAAACTGGAAAAATCCGTGTACTCATTTGTAAGGAATATTCGATGGACCAAGCCCCTAAGAGAAGGATGATCACTATGAAGAAACACCCTCAACATATACCAAGGTAGAAATCAAATAAGTGATCCACTCACAGCAAGGTACACTAAAAGACGATTATGAAGACCGATAACCAAGATAGGGTCAAAATAGTATGCATGGATGCTATGAATCCAGAAGAGCATTCATGGAAGGAAAAATTCAAGGAAATCAGAGAAAATCCCATAAATAGTACTTTGGTAAGGACAAAGTAAACCAAATAGAAAACAAATCCTGGCACTCAAGCATGCAACCAGATCATGTATATCTCACTGGAATAATGGTGTACCACAAGATAAGACTACAAAGCATAGTCACAGGCTTATAAATAAGAGACAATAGGGAAGGGTTGAAACATCAACAAAAAGAAACAATGGAGCATAAAGGATTCAAATACTATCATTTTCTGTTCTGCAAATACTTAAGGTGAAGGAAGCACGTGAAGAAAAAAGCATGGCTTCGATTTTTAGAAAGTCATTTAATCCACGCTTCGATGGAATATAGTTACCAGGGGAGCACTTCGACGGAGTATAGTTATGGAAGTAAATTATAGGTGCTTCCAGATCTTGTTGTCCATTCCCACCTTCTTCCTATTTACCACTGCCCTCCTCCTCCTGGGCATTCCTCCTTTACCATCCTAACATTTTTCCTAGTATGTCACCCTCACCCACTACCGCTTCTTACCATTTACCCCCGTCATTCCATCCATCAGACCCTCACCATCCTTACTTCTTCACTCTATCTCATGATCAGTGCAACTCCATTTGTTTGCCACTGGCATGCCACCCCTTGTCTTCACCATTACATCGAGTCCCCCTCCGTTCCTCATCTAGAATTCATGATGATAGCCTGGTCGGTCCCTAACAACCAAGTATAGTGGCCAGGACAAGCAGAACAAAAAGAAAAAATATATTGTTGAATCCTTAGTTTCTAGGGCCAACCAAAGAGAGCAAAAAGGCCAAATTAAAATAACAAAGAGCTCCCTTCAGTCCAGAGAAGAACCTTAACAGTCAGTTCAGAGCCACGCCAGTTGGACAGCACGCAGAATGGATTCAATCAGATGCTACCAAGTGTACAACCATAATTCAACCAGAAATAATAGAATCAAGAACCAACAGCTATAAAAGGAAGCAGGCAGGTCTGGATTCTGCATCAAGCAATTGGAGAATAGCATTTTTGCTAAGAGGTATACTTGAGTGCCCTGTTAGTTGTGTTGTTGTATTTCTTTGTGTCTATTTTATTTTATTCATTCTTTCTTCCTCCCCTTGCTGTGCAGGATTGTATGATAGGAAAGCGTTCAAGAAGCTGAGAATATTTCCAATCTTATTGAGCCTAGGATTCAGAGATTCTTATGTTACCATATTGGAACAAGGAGAGTTGGAGAGACCTATTACATTATTTGAACAGAGTCCTCTTCATTGTATTGATGTATTTCTTTAAGAAAAATAGAGTTAAAAGGCATCCCACCCACTCTGCATGTAATATTTTATGAAATCAATACAATTCTGGGTTTTATTCCTATCATTTCTTTGTCTCAGTATTGTGTGTATCTGTATAATGGGTTACATTATTTGAATGCATTATATACATTTCTTTCATTGGTTAACTCTTGATTTTATTACGATATTCGAATGAGATTAAGAACGCCAATTTTCTTCTCCCCTTCTCTCTATTTCATATTAAAATTGTTGTTAAATTGCTATAACAACCCAATGAATCTAGGCACCGGTCTACATAAGGCATAACAGTTGGTTATTTTCATGCTTGGTCATTTTTAATAAAAATACTTATAGTTTAATATAAATCTGGAGCATGCAAATTAGAAGTTTAATTAAAGAATTGTTGTTGGGGTTTCCTTACCCGTTCTGCCATCTTCTTTAGCAATATTCGGGTTTAACAGAACATGAGGCAGGTCGACCAGAGCCTGTAATAGCTCGTTGGTTTCAAACGGATTCTTGTAGCATGACAATTGATTTCCTATGGATGCAAGAATCGGTTCCAACAAGTAGAATATGATGATTTTTTTAAGTCACTAGTTGGGTTTTCACTACATTACAAGGTTATATGCTCCATTGATCTAGTTCTTAGATATCCTTTGCATAATGAACCTATGTATCATAGATCAATGCTTAAAAGTGATGAAATTGGACATAATATCCAATAGTCAAATTAGAAGGGAAAAATCATGTCAAGTGGAAATCCAACTACATTGGATCCAAATAAAGTAAATCATTTGAGATTTCAACTATAGATATTTGAATGAAATTACTATGAAGAACAATTATTGAATCAATATAATAGAAGAATTGTTGGACTAGCCTTTAGATGTAAATTTCTCTATCAAATTTGATCTCAAATTTAAATATCTTCAAAACCCATCAAGACTAGTAGTAAATTTAATGTTCTATTAAAATAAAAAGAGGGTCTCTTTAGTGGTTAGTTATGCCTTTAAGAGTGACTAACATATTCATTACATTCATGATGATGTATGGTATCATGTGTGATATGGAAACTTAAACGTGAAGTTGATTATTCATTATTAGCAATAGAATATATAGAAGCTACAAAGAATCACGTAGGTTACAGTGGTTGTAACAATTTATCATGCAAGACCCACCAGCCATAACTAAAAGATACACAGGGATAACCACCTGCCAAACATGGATGCAAACAAAAAAATAACTACTAGATGACAAAATATATCTCTAACAGTCTAACTATGCATCCTAATAAATAAAAAACACATCCAACATGGGCATACTATACCTCACGTAAATACAAATGCAAGAAATAAGAAATATCCAATGTGGGTATACTATACCACACATAATACAATACAATAAAATAACTTAGGCTTATAAATAAACCTAAGGTAATATAGTATCCTCAACACTCCTCCCAACCATAGAAGCATTTAACCCCAATGCTCTCAATAAATGTGGAAAATCATGGGCCATATGTGGAAAGTGACCATGATGGGTGATAAGGTAAGAAGTGGAAGAACCTTGTCGAGTGTGATGAGTATTCGTGTTGAAAATCTATCTGTAATGAGTGAAAGCCAAGGATCAGGTACCACTATTGTCGTAGGGCTGATGACAGGTTTAGGTACCAAAGGAGGATTATGATATGATGTCTCTAGAAAATTTTGCTTATCCAAAGCAAGTCAAAATCTATATCCAACCTAGAATTTATGAATATTGTGATGCTTGCGCATCACTCTCTACTGCTCCTACTAAGTCTTTTGAAAGTCCTATGTTATATTGCCCTGAAGGCTCTACCGGTGCTGAGTGAAGGAAGTTACCTTTTCTTGCTCCTTCTTCGTATGTGCAATGGAGGGAGAGGACAATGCTAAAGGTAAATTCTACAGAGCAAGTGGTTGTGTGTTCATAGGTGTACCAAAAATTATGCCAATGGAATGGTCGGTATATTTCTCATGAGTGAGAGTGATGGGTTTCTTAACCATGAGCTCTTGTGATTGTTCAATTTGTGGAAGTGAAGCTTCTTCTTTATCATGAGTTTTTGTAGGTACTTGTTCTTTATCTTGTGTGGGACTTATGCAAGTAGGATCCAATATAAGTGCTTGAATTAATGGCTTGTGAGCTTTCCTACAACTTAGCATCAAACTTTATGTGGGTGCAGTGCTTTGTATCAAATATGTTTTATAATGCAAATCCAAAGTGTATGAGTTCTTTTTATCATGATACACTGCATTCCTATCAAATTGATATTCTTATTCTATCCCTGTAGTCACAATGGGACCATATTGTGGTTCCTCATTTGTAGGCTTTACAAATAGGGATTTTTTCTTCATTCTTTCAAATGTAAACCATCTAGATTTTGTATGACCATTCTTATTACAAAAATCACAATACAATGTTTAAGAAGAAGAATAATTACATTGAGAAGAAGAAGAATGTTCTTTAGGTGAAGTGGGAGGAGAAGAATAATTAGGGGAAGAATGAGAAGTGTTCTTTACATTTTGTTGATGCTAATTCATGCCTTTGGAACTGCTTTCCTATGAAGTTCATTATCTATGAGAGGCATCAAATTTCTCCTCTACTAGGATGGCATGCGAATATCACATCCAAAGTGAGAAAATTATTGAATTTGATTTTCCTAAATTTTTTATCTTGCAATCCAGGAGTGAACGTGTTAATCAAATCTTCTTCTGAATATTTCATATGAATAATAACCCTTATCCTATTGAATTGAAAAAAATAGTCTACAATTGACATACTATAGGATTTCCTCAACCTATACCACTTGGTTGTGAGGTCACTTTGATAGTTTGGTGGGAAAAAGGTGTTCTTTAGAATTTGGATCAATTATTTCCAAGTCATGGAAGCATTATGGATTTGTCTTTCTACAATCAAACTTTTGCTAAGCCTGTGAGTTTGACTATGGTAAAAGTAACTTGTTCATCTTCAGGAATTTTAGCATAGGTTAATCAATTTTGCATATCTAAAATCCAAGTACACAAGACATCAGGATATCTTGATCCATAATACAATTTGACCTCACATTTTGCCTTTTTTGAAAATTTATTATAATTTTTGACATCACCAGGAGTCAATTGGATAGTAATATATTTCATTTTATCTACCAGAATATCTACTACAATAGTAAGATTTTTTTGTTTGTTTTGAGATTAGCAGCCATTTTATGACATGTATATGCTAGACTAGGAGGATTCTAATGTATTTGCAAGAACTATATAGGCTCTTAGGAACAAATTTCAAGGTTCCATAATGCACAATTTGTCTATATTACAAAAATAAAATCTACCTTTTTGCCTTCTAAATTACAAAATGGGCTAAATTTAGTGCATTTACAAAATCACATCAAATTTGCAATTACAAAAATTACCCTTCAACTTGAAGTGGTAACAATAAAATTAGCACTAAAAACAACAAAATTAGCCCTTAAAACTTGTAAAATTTTAGCTGTTGGAGGCAAAAAATCATAAATTTTGCAAACATAATGTTTGAAAAAATTGCAAAATTCGAATTTTTTTGTTACCTACCCTTGGTGCCAAAATTTTTGAATTTGAAAACTAAAAATGGCAGGAAAATTTTGGTTTGAGTGACAAAAATTGTTTTGTTTCCAATGGTCAAATTTGATCTACGCTGTCAACTGCAATGGTCAAATCTGTCTTGCATGGATTTCAATGGTAAAAAACTACACAAACGGTCAAACTATCCATGCTAAACAACCTAGTTTCAAAGTGGTCAGGAGTGCACAACTCACCACGTGGATGCGATAGAAGTAGTGCTAGCAATAGCCATGGCCCGCGTATGCGGGCTTCATGACAACCAAGGAGTGGTGGTCACTTCCTTATGTGCCTATAGATCTTTTAAAACATGCTAGTCCTACAACACAAAAAATGTGGGACAATGTCCCCTAAACTTTACTTCATCCTCCCATCAAAAAATGTGCAAAACCTATCGAAAATCATTGCCTATGCTAGAAAATTGAATATTTTTTTGCCAAATCATGTCAGGGATGGCTAAGAACACTAAAAATGTCTAATTTACATTGGAGGTTATGAAATTTCATTGGGAATTTGATTTTTTACATTAGAACCATAATTTTTATGTTGGGTGACTATTGTTACTACCAAAAACTACCATATGCTGGCAACAATGAAAACACATCAAAACATGCAATTGATCACCCAAAAAAAATTTTCATAGGGATTCATGATTTTTGATGAAAGGGGTCGATAGTTTCAATATTAAAATTGGAACAAACACATGGGGGGGTTATCGAACAATAGAGCCTCATCAAAAATTAGTCGAACTGGCCGAAAGACTATTAACAATAGACAATACCTTGAATTCTCCTATGATTGGATGTATAGATCCTCCCTAAATAAATTGTAGATACCTCGTGCCTCTTAGTGATGGGTTACAAAGATTTTAGGGTGAATATCACATGTGATTCATCGATTTAAAACCTTAGGGGTCTTTTTAATTTTTTTATAGGAATATTTTTTGTTTGCTATTTTTGACTGCACTTCAAATCTGTTCGTGATGCATCGAGTATTTTGTAGCAATCAATGATCCATGGCCTACTATAGGAAGGGGTGATAACTCTCCTATTTGGGGGTGATGGCCCATGGGTGTGTGGTTGTCGATCGACTATGAGTCTAGCTTTATGGGCCTATGAATTGGTAAACTACAATCAGTCTGTGACTTATCACATAGGTTGCACACACAGGATGAAAAGGGAGGGTCGATGGAGGGATAAGGAGGTATGGGAATATGGATTAATAAATGATATGAGGGATAAGGGGAGGGTGAGGTGGGTAGGGGTTGCCTAACCTCACCAATTGGAAAAGAAGGTCGATTGGTTGGGTTGGTGGGTCTACAAAGTGTTTGACCATATTGGGAAGGGGAAGGGAAAAAATAAAATAGGAAGTAAGAAGATTAATTTCAAAGACTTCCTTATGCCCTGTTATCTCCTTCTCAAAGTATGAAAAATACTTTGTAGACACTTGAACAATCTATTTCTTTGGCAATCCAGGTGTTTCCTCAAAAAGGCATATCAAAGCCTCTTTTTAGCCATAAATTGACCTCAAAATTGTGCAACTGATCCTCAAATATGTCTTGATCATTCTGATATTCAAAATAGACAAATATTTTTTTACCTCTCTCAAGGTAAGTCTGGTAAGTCTGGTTACCCTCTAATCTGTCACAGGTATTCTGTGTAGGGGTAATTTTCACCCTCTGCCACCTTAGGAGATTCATAAAATGATGCTATGAGCTGGTCTAAACTAATTACTCATAACAACTACCCTAGGATCTGGTGCGCTAGCAACAAAATAATACTAGTCACCTAGAAATGAGGTTGGCACCTTGCTTCCCTTCTTGCAAAAAAACATCCTATGGCTTTGATTACCAACGATATGGAAACTCAAATGTGAAGCTAATTATTCATTGCTGGTAATAGAAAATATATAAGATACAAAAAATCACATAGGTTATAGTGGTTGTAATAATTTTCCATGCAATCCCAACCAACTATAACTAAAAGATATGCAAGGATAACCACCTGCCAAACATGGATGCAAACAAACAACTAACTACTAGATGACAAAACATATCTCTAATAGTGTAACTATGCATCCTAGAAAATAACAAACACATATCCAACGTGGGTATACTATGCCTCATGTAAATACAAATTCAAGAAATAAGAAATATCTAATGTGGGCATAATATGCGACATATAATACAATGCAACAAAATAACTTAGGCTTATAAATAAACCTAAGGTAATATAGTATCCTCAATAATGTGTCCCTATACCATTCTATTTGTGGTAGTCAACTTTGATGATCGTCTTATCTATACAAAAAAAATAGGAGTATCTATAACATGCTTTATAGGTACTTTAGACTTCTTGAAGACAAAATATATTTTATAATTTGAAGATGTATTCATTTTGCATTAAAATGGTGTACTACATTGGGTACATTATTAATGAGATCCATGTTGATCTTGAGAGTATTTAGGTAATTATAGAATGGAATACTCAAAGGACATCAATAAAAATTCATTATATTGTAGGTCCTATTAATTTGTAATAAGTTCTTTTAATAGGAATCTCGTACATTGTATGGTAATTTCACTAGGTGATAAAAAATGATGCTAAATTAAATTCCATTCAGAAGACATAGAAAAAATATATTGTATGAAAATTAATGACCAATTGTTATGAGCTCTTATACTTTCTCCACATGATCTATAATAAAATTTTAACATAATGAATAATACATCAAATAATATGTTGGGGATCCTTGTACAACATAAACATCGAATAATGTATCATAGTAAAAAATTCAATGAAATAGTTTGTGTATATTCATATGACCTACCTATGGCTATGACAACTCAATATGACCTACCTTATATACAATGTAGATTATGGATTTATAAACACATTTTGTAATCTTAATTATGGGTAAGCATATTTATGATTTTTATTTGTAACATAACCTCATTTATCACATGGGACTTATTTGTGTATCAACTGGTGACTGCTAAGATGATTTAAGACACACAATTTAAGAAAATAACAAGTCACTTATAGGTTGGATAAAATATTGGTATTTCACTATAACCACTTAAACTAGCCTAAAATGAGAAATGGTTTGAGAGGTACACTATGTCAAGCACCCCTTCACTATTTCTACACTAATCAACAATATGGATGAGTTATATACAAATTTTTAATACTATCCAAGCCTTAAAAATTTGTTTCCATGGATTTCTTCTCATGTTTACACACATGTAAGCATGGTAATAATTGTATTTTTGTAGTAGATTATTTAAAAAAAATGATTATCATGGTTCCTTGTAAGAAATCAAATTTATGTCAACATATTGATAGGATATATTTAAGTCATATTTGGTTGCATTTGGCTTACTAACATTTATTGTATTTCAAAAGAAAATTAAAACCTTTAGATGTTTCATAACAAGCATATATAGCATGGTGGACATCAAGTTTTCAATGTCCACATTGATCTACCATATAATAGATGGCTACAAAAAAGTTTTGAATTAACTAATTGTGCATCTTATTTAAATGTATAGCTTTATACATCCATACACAAAAGGTGAGAGCCTTCCCTATATTTGAAATTGGTATAATTGATCTTTGCATAGCATTGCCAAAAAAAACCCATTTCATGTTTGTTTTAGGTTCCAACCCTTGGTGCCTGTTGACTTGGATCACCCTATGTAAATGAGGGAGTACTTGCCACATGGATATAAAAATATAAAAATGGCAACATTACATGTATAGGAAATATAATATATCTAGCAATAGAACCATAACCTCTTGGGAAGAATAAAGTAGAAATACATGCAATACCATGACTAATAATGGTTCCCACATCAATATAATATTTGAGACAAAGTGTGATTGAATATTTGGTTAGAAATATGTTTAGGTCACTATAGGAAGATTAGACCTAATACTAAGGACCAATAATGTGGGACAAATTGATTTTCAACTAAATATTTCATCTTATATAAATTTTCACTTGGTATTCAATGTTAAGATTCTAATTGTTTATCATCCACCTTGTTGGGTACTTCTATAATTAAAAAAAAAGATGTTAAATAGATCAATCTAGATAGTATAACACTAGTTAGGAAGGATTATATTATTTGTAAAAAGTCAAAAAAGACTAAAATGTAATAGATTTAGGTGCATATTTTATTTGAAGTAGGAAATCATGGTGACCAAGAGGAATGATTCAAAAGAAATTAGGTGAAAAATAACCTTTTCATGTGATGTCAAATATCAATGCATAAAGTTATCCTACACACCCTAGGATACAATGGATCATACTTGATTCATCTTTATATATATGATTTTTCCCTTTATTTTACTTTTAGTTTTTATAGGATGAAATATGAGCAATGGAAGACCATTGTTTCTTAATAAGGATAAATAATTCAATCAAGGTATGGTTGCTTTACCTTCTCAAGTGCCATAGTTCTAGGATGATGTCAACCCATAAATTAGATGCATATTATGACTTCACATTGTATGGAACCAACTCTATGCATACTATTGATTCTATATATATAATCAATATTTAGCATCAAATTTATGAATGATATCAACATATATCTCAAACTCTAGGCATCATGGCAACTCCACTTATAGTACCGCTTTCATCTTGTAATAACCTATTTTTGGAACTAGTCCTAAAGAACTTGTGTCAACCTGTTTACAAGAGAATTTTGGAGGAAACCCATATGGTTTCTATCCTACTTGTATTCCATAAATATAATACAAGTTTACATCTTCAATTTTATACTCTAAACCTTAAAATTTATAAATAGTTTAAGAATTTGAACTATCAGTTGAATCATTTCATATTCGGATGATTACCTTTAATTTTTGGTAAATATTCTCCTATAAATAAACATACCCCTTTTCTATAATAGGAAGGGGTAATTGATGCATTGATACACCCACACATCTCATATAAAAAATTATTAGAATTGCACTTTGTTTTCTCAACTCATCATAGACATTAAGCACAATGTATTCTATGTTTGGATTATTTTCTTTGATACACCCCATTGGGTACATTCCATCTCATTCATCCTATGAAGAATAAATATATAGAGACTAATGTTTATCATCATACACACACACATAATCACACAATTTATTTAATTACATCATCCCCATAGTGGTTGTAAGCATTGTCATGAGGCTTGATAGTAGTTTTATCTCAAGTGATTTTCACCAATCCTATTAGGTAATCATATCAAAATAAATAATTCTATCATATGTAGAGGAATATGAAATCAATAACATATTAAATGGAATCAAATATACCATATTGATCATTAGAAGGTGTCATAGTGACCTTGAGAGTGATTAATATTTATGGAAAATTGAATAAAAGTCTTAAATATTTATGTCTAGAAACTTGTATTCAAAACATATAGATTCACTAACAATTGATGTACTAATAATTGATTTGCTGATATGGTATTTATATCAAGATAATAGTACTCCATCCAATTATATGACAAATAAATTTTGGAAGATGAAGGATCAAAAGGTTTTATTGAAGATTGTCATTTGGCAAATTTTGATGTCACTATTGATATCACCCATGGCCAATCCATAAAACAAAGGAAGAGAAAAATGGTTAAGAAGAAGAAAATATTGTTGTATTCCATTTAAGAATCTATGGACCCTATAGAAGCTACAAGGGGGAATTTTGTATAGCCAAAGTATTGACTAGGAATAATCATAAATGAGGATGCTAGAGTCTCATCAAATAACTTGTATCCCATTAACAAATTAACAATTGATAATCATTTTACACTAGAGAGAGGAGGAAAATGGTTAGAAAACGCCAATATAAAGAGCTTAAAAGAATGTAAATACAAAGAAAAAAATAGTTAAATTTTTAGGCTAATGGATCCATCAATAAACTATACTTGCATCGTTGTAATGTTAATTAATCCATCAATATATGAAATTTTCATATTATAATTTGAGCAATAAAGATAGACACAATGAATAATAAATATTAAAAATGACCAATTTATTATAGATAATCAAATAATAGAAAGAAAAGTGAATTTGAAAAATCTACTTTGGTGAGAAACAAACCAATTTTGATGGGAATAGCTAATTTAAGTCAAAATTAGGATAAGAAGTCAAAGATCAATGCATTAAACATGATGAGACAACTAAAAATTTCATTCAATCTAAACTTGAATATTATATATATATATATATATATATATATATATATATATATATATATATATATATATATATATATGCCAATTGAGTAATAATGCCAACTTATATGTAACCTAAAGATTAATTACTCTTTTATTTCCATGCATTAAATATCCTAGTAGTTTATTTTTGGATTTGTTTAATGATAAATGCTTATAGATAAGTCTTATGACACACATATAAGGATTAATTTTACATAATATAAGAACATGCCTAGATATTTTGATGCAATATAACTTATAAGACTTCTACAAAACTCCTTCAGTTTAGGATCTTCCATTCATTATTAATCCTTTTAATAAATAAATAAGTATTGAACTTATTTTAAGATTTGAATGCTTTCTTGATACCCATTTTACAAGAAACTAACCAATTGGATCACCATAGTAAAATGTTATTACTTTATTTTCAATATTGATTTTTTATTTATCAAGTAACTTATCTAACATAAAAACTAAACATGAAATCCTCAGCCATTCAAGCTTACTATGGTGATATCACATAAGGTAACCATTAGAAATATTAGCAATCAACATCTTTGGAGAACTCTATGGGACTAGAAACATATCTACTTATGTGCATAAACCTCCATATTATTTGTTGATGACTTAGAAAAGAATTCAACTACAAATGATTACTCAATCCTAGGTCAATAAATCAAGGGATATGTGGCCTTTTATAAAGATTTTTCTAATTAAACTACACACTAAAGTGGGAGTCAATCTAGTTTGCGGATAAAAGATTAAGAACCTTGAGGACTCTTCAATTTTCAAGCTCTCCCAAGTCTTTAACAATTTTGAATATTAGTAGTAGACTTTTATTGCCTCCATGAATAAAATGTCTTCTTTTTTAGATCAATATTAAGTCTGTTTTTCCATCTAGAAGTTCATGGTTATGATAGAACAACAAGATATTCAATGGAATGATCAAGTTCCATTAAATTTGCCAAGATATAAATTCTATCAATAATATGAAGGCCTTGGCTATCATTGGTAGTAATGAGAATAAGATTAAATTAGAATAAATTTAATAATTTGGGACTCTAAAGGTGGTATAGACAAATAGGAAGGAGGCATAAGAGGAAGAATTATGGTGGTAGCAGTATTATGATGGATAAATGATGAATTGGGTTATATCTTGGTGCATAGATTTAGTTTGGTGAGACTTTATACTTGAGTTCAATATCATTTTAAGGCACCCATGAAATAGTTGCCATGATTTAAAAGTCAAGTTTAGCCAAACTTAAAATATTATGAATTATAACAATTTCATTCTAATGGAGGCTTGGTCATTATTATGATGGATAAATGATGAATTGGGTTATACCTTGGTACATATATTTAGTTTGTGAGAATATATACTTGAGTTCAATATCATTTTAAGGCACCCATGAAATAGTTTCCATGATTTAAAAGTCAAGTTTAGCCAAACTTAAAATATTATGAATTATAAAAATTTCATTCTAATGGAGGCTTGGTCATTCTTCTCCTATAGTATTATCATAATACCATCATATAATTTATTTCCAATGTCTTGGTGAATAGTAATAGACAATTTATGTCCCTAGGGGCTAGGTGGATTGGTAATTTCTGGTGCTTACCTAGAAGAGACCTAGGTTCAAACTTTGGGAAAAATTGTCCCTAGGGGCTAGGTGGATTGGTAAGTTCTGGTGCTTACCAAGAAGAGACCTAGGTTCAAACCTTGGGGATATGCCTGTTTGCAAAGGTAGTAGTTTGACCTAAAATTTCTCAATGCACACCAACCCTTTGATGATGTGATGGTCCTATTCATGCCAAGTTATAAAACAACAAGGTGGAATTTGAACCGTTCTTATTTGAACCCTACTTGGTAGTAAAAAAGAACTAAATAAAGCAATATATATATATATATATATATATATATATATATATATATATTGCTTTATTTAGTTATTTTTTACTATATATATATATATATATATATATTGCTTTATTTAGTTATTTTTTACTATATATATATATATATATATATATTTATATATATATATATTTCTCTCGCATGTAAAGGACACTTTCTCAATTACATTTTGTTATATTAATTATAATTTTTACAATATGAACGATACTTTCTCAATAACATTTTGCAATATTAATTATAAGTTTTACAAAGTCTAGTTAATTTTTTTTATAATACATTAGTTTGTTGTTATATAATGAAAAAATACACTAAACTAATTACTGTTTAAAATTCAAAGAATAAAGTTATTCTACCAATTAAATTTTGATTTTTTAAAAATTTCTACATAAATATATCTAATGTTAGTTGTTATTTTTTAATATTATTATGGTGAAATAAGGGGTTTTGAAAGGGTCCCCGAACCTTCATAAAAGGGTTTTGGAAGGGACCCTAAACCTATGCACCTCAAACCTATACAAAACCAAATAATATTCAATAAGCTCTAAAAATTAGATCAAAGGGATTGAATCCAACATTGAACAAGAGGACCCCAAACCTATACACCCCAAACCTATAAAAAGCCAAATAATATTCAATAATCTCTAAAATTTACATCAAAGGGACTGAATCCAACATTGAACAAGATAATTTAACATCAAAGAAATTAGGATTTTGCAATACCGCCTAAACTCCACTTTTAAAAATTAGAATTCAAAAATGGATATGAGCTCTAAAGAGAATACAATCATGACTCATGAGTTTCAAGGCACTCCAGGAAGGCTGGGGCAATATTGAACATATTTTTCTTCCTAACCTTGAAATCATATATTTCCTAGAGAAAACTAGTGAACCTACAATCTATGATAGTCCAACAATGGACTGTAACTGAGGAAGAGAAGAGGAGAAACAACTGGCGTTGACAAGAATAAAAAAGTGTTTAAATTTTTTTTACAAGAAAATAGAAATTTCCCATTTCACATCTAGCTAGCAACCTTCCTATAAGTCACAACAAACTAACCATGGACATCTACCCATGAACAGGATGAAATAGTCAGTTGGTAAGATTTGAAATTAAAACCACCAATAAGAGAAGATTTGGAGTTAAAACAACCAATAAACAAAAGAAAATTTGGAATTAAAACCACTGATAAACAAAGGAAAATTTGGAGTTAAAACCACCGATAAACAAACCTTCCTACATAATATAGAAAGCATGATAAACAAACCTTCCCGCATAAGACAGAAAACATAAAATAAAATTGGACACGTATATAAAAGATCAAATAGCACCTGGAATAACTAGACAAAGATCCCCTAACCTTTCAAACAAATGGTCATAATAGAGATTAATAGGATCCCCTAACCTTTCAAACAACTAGCCATCATAGAGATATTTTACATTTTCAATATTCCATTAGGGCCACAGGGTTTTGAGAGGAACATAAAATGTTAGCAAGGTTACTAGGGTTTTGAAAGGAACTCATAACCTTTTAAATCTGGTCCACCAAACAAGAATAAACCATTTTTCCAAGAGGACCTCAGGGTATTAAAAGGAACCCAAAACCTTCAACAAGGTTTTGATAGGGGCCCAAAACCTAAAAAATGGTCTAGCCTTCGACCCACCAACATGCCTAGCTATTGTAGCTTCTTCAACTGATCCAACATTCCACCCAGCCCCCCAACTATGGTTCCTTTAGCTGACCCAACCATCCACCCAACAAACTCGCCTTGTAGATGTAGTTCCTTTAGCCAAACCTAAGAAATCTGCAACCCAGAACAAATAAAACCAACAAATCTTCCATTTTCATAGTCAAACTGGAACCATCAACTACCCAACCATCCCCTAACCCCCAACTAAGGTTCCAACTGATCCAACCTTCCTTATGACTATAGAATGACATGTAAAATAAAAGTCATCAACCAAAGTTATTCTCCTCCCAACAAGGCATCCACCAGCATCCACCAATGGGTTAAAAAGCCAAGTTTCCAAAAATCCAGGCCAGAGACCCCTCACAGGGTCAATGTTAATCATTATTTTATAATGAAACCTAACTAATCATTAAATAAATAGTTTTTTTTTTTTTTTTTTAAGTTGGTTGTTTCATCGTTAAAGCACATGATTACATTAAGTGGGTGGATAAACACACCTCCAATAGGGTCCCTAATAACTATTACATAGCATATCCTCAATGAGAGGGAGAGATTTGAACCTGGAGCCTCTCCAACACAAGAGTTTCAACTACCCACTTCTCTTCAACTCCCCTACATAGACGAATAATAAATAACTTTTTGTTATATAATATTTAAAATTTATGTGAAAACTTAAAATTTTAAAAACATATTTGTTTTCACTAAACATAATATAATAATCTAATTTGTAATGCGTTTTAAAATCAAATTATAAAAAACTAATAAAACAAAATTTCGCATAATAATCTTGTTAAAATAATTTCAAACATAAATTTTTACCAATTTAATTAACATATGTTTCTTCTATTTACTTTATTGAAAAATCAAGATTTAAATTATAATAAAATAAATTAATTAAATTATATAAATATATTTAATATAAAAAATATTATGTAGACAATAATGATATAAACACTTGTAGGAACTTTTTTTGTATTTATTTAACTACCATATAAATTAACAAGATAATCAATACATATAAGAAGCAAAAAAAAATCAATTCTTCTATTTAAAAAAATAAGATTGTATTAATGCTCACAGGTAGTTGCCTTAGTGGCTAAAGATGGTGGTTGTTTTTAAGTGGTTTTGTGTTCAAACTCCTTAAAAGTGGTTGTTGATGTAATTTGTGGACCTTCTCCTTAAAAAAAAAAAATATTGATGACATATTATAATATTAATGATGTTTATGACCATATTAAATTAAAATTAATATAATATATTATGATATAAGAATTATTATTTATTTTCAAATGGAAATCCAGGCTTCAAACCTGGCGTCCTGCCAGGATTAATGAATATTAGGCCTGATATTAATGAAGCCTGGCGGTGTGCTTCATTAAAAAAATTACTACATTGTCGTCATGGTGAAAAGTGGAATTAACCTTAGATTCGAATAGGAGGGGCTAGGAGGGGCTATGCATGAGCCACAGGTACAACAATGGTAAGGACCAACCTTGTTGCTTGGGTAACATAAACCTCTTGCTGGACATTCTTTACAGTTTTTGAGACCTTTTTGCATGCAATATGGGTCATCTAAAGTGTGTGCATTTCCCTCGCCTGCATGTACAAGAAAAGCTATAAACCAGAAGTGAAACACAATTGTTTCCCAACTTATCTAGACAATAGATTTGAAAACAAAAGTTGCTGCAATAGTTTTAAGCAAAGTAATAACCAGAATGGTGTAAAATGTGAAACCTTGACCAGATATGCCGCCTGAAACCTGAGATCCTTTTGCTATTGCTGCCATGAACAAGAGCATAGCAACAAATATTGTAAAATGAACCAGATATGCCGCCTAAAACCTGAGATCCTTTTGCTATTGCTACCATGAACACGAGCCTACCAAGAAATATTGTAAAATGAATGAGAGAGTTGTTGAATGCACCATCTCCTCGTGCCATCTTTATCCTCTTTGTTTTAATGATACAATGTTTCTTGGGACGTCCAGCTTGAAGGAATTAAAGCGGCGATGGTTCGCTCGCGAGAATGAGGAGACCGAAGTTAGCTCTCCAAACGAAGCCAGATGCAGCGATGCTCAAGTTCGCTGCGAGAACCAGCTTTGTTTACGAAAGGTGGGAGACGGAGTTCGCTCGCTAGTGGCCCGAGGCTGGGGTTCGTTCGGGAGATGGAGCGAGATGCAGTTCACCAAAGTTCGCTCGCAAAAAGAAGGTGGACGTTCGCTCGCGAGAATGGGGAGTCTCAGGTTCGCTACCCAAACGGAGCGAGAAGCAGCAGCGGGAATGCTGAGGTTCGCTCGCCAAACTGAGTGATATGGAACAGTATAAAAGGTTTTAAATTAATAAGTGCCCATGCTTTGTTTCATCCTGAGGTTCGCTTGCGAGAGTGAGGAGGTTGAAGTTCGCTCGACTTATGGAGCGAGATGAAGCAAAATGAAGAGTTTAATTTAAAGAGCCCCTTAGCTGTTGTTCGGGGTAAATGGAAACGAAAGCCGGGTTCGGAAGAGGATAAGGGCGAACCAAAGGGTTTCGGGGTAGAAAGTAGCAATTCACAACGAAGTTTGACAAAGCCCTTTACAAATCACCAGAAAAACTTAAATAGATTTTATTTATTAGATTCAAACGATTTACAATGCTTCAAACCAAAGCTTTACAGACATCTGCAACCTAGTTGCA
Source organism: Wollemia nobilis (assembly GCA_028583015.1). Lineage (NCBI taxonomy): Eukaryota > Viridiplantae > Streptophyta > Pinopsida > Araucariales > Araucariaceae > Wollemia > Wollemia nobilis. Next base: position 5,686,967 of record JAQPPZ010016710.1, on the reverse strand, counting down.
GGATTAACAACGAGCAGAGAATTTTGGAAAGCTACTGCTCTGATTTCTCCTTCAACTCCCAATTATGCTCCCCTTCTACTGTTCTATTCTACCGCACTGTAAAATGCCAACTGCACTGATATTTATTGTTGGGATTTGAGGACAAGGGTGGGAAAGGCTCATCAAATGACTTTAATGTGCTGAACAAGTGTAACTACCCGCACGCTTGAAATTGCAACGATCGGATGTACAACGATACGGTATGTCTAGCGTCAAATTTGGTTTAATTTTATAACACCCTCCTTTAAACTAGATTTTACAAAAATTTTGATGCCCAACATTTCCCGAAGCCTGTTGAAGTCTTCCTCCTTCAAAGGTTTTGTGAAAATATCAGCTACCTGCTCCTTGGACCTGCAAAACAGTAATTGAATTTCGTTAAATTTCACCAGTTCTTTGATGAAATGATATCGGATGTCAATGTGCTTCGTCTTGCCATAAAACACTAGATCTTTTGACAATGCGATGGCGAAATTGTTGTCACAAAAAATGGTTGTTGCCCCTTCTGGTGGATGAGTTAGCTCACCCAAAATTCTTTGTAGCCATACTGCATGGTATGTGACTAACGTGGCGGCAACATACTCTGCCTCAGTAGTGGACAATGCAACTATCAGGTGCTTCTTGGATGACCATGAAACTGCACCCGAACCAAGATGAAAAGCATAGCCAAAAGTGCTCTTTCGATCATCAGTGCTACCAATCCAATTGCTATTTGTGTAGCCCACCAGTTCTAGCTAGTCTCTTTTGGCATAGAAAATTCCATGGTTCTTTGTCCCATTGAGATAGCACAAAATCCTTTTGCCTGCTTACCAGTGTGTGTCCTTCAGGGTCTCCATAAACCTGCTAATCAAGCTCACTCCGAACATCAAATCTGATCGAGTTGCAATCAAATATAGAGTTGGATCAACATTTCAACTGGAATCCATCTTGCTCAGCTTTAGACCTGTGGCAACAGGTGTGATGGAAGGTTTGTTGTCCTCCATATTAAACCACTTCAAGACATCCATTGCATACTTAACCTGAGAAATGAATATACTATTTGCTGATTGGTCAACTTCAATACCAAGAAAATACTTCATCAGCCTAAGTCTGTTATCTCGAACTCCTTCATCATGGTTGTTCAAAATTGGTCAAACAACACATTGTTGTTGCTAGTGTATATCGGATCATCCACATACAAGTAGACGAGTATCATGCCCCCTTTTGCATTTGTCTTTAGGTATAGGGTGTACTCATATGGGCATTTGATGAATCCATTATCCTAAAAATAGCCATCAATCCAGTTGTACCATGCCCTGGGTGCTTGCTTCAACCCATACAAGGCCTTCTTCAGCTTAAGGACTTTGCCTTCTTGCCCTTCTAGCTCATAGTCTGGTGGCTGGTCTATGTAGACCTCTTCTTCCAACACTCCGTTGAGGAAGGTAGACTTGAAATCCATCTGGTAAATACTTCAACCTTTCTAGGTTTCCAATGCCAGGATCATCCTGACTATGTCAAGTCTCGCTACAGGTGCATATATCTCATGATAGTCAATCCCTAACTTCTTCTTGTAGCTTTTCACCACCAATCTAGCCTTATGTCTGTCAACTTCTCCTTGGACATTAAACTTAGTTTTGTATACCCACTTGACCCCAATGGTCTTCTTCCTTGCTGGGATATTTGTCAACTGCCATGTCTAATTTTTCTCTATAGCCTCAATATCCTCATCCATTGCCTTCACCCATTTTTGATTTTGACTTCTTCAAATGAAATTGGATCACACTTAGAAAATAAAGCAAAGTTAGAATATTCTTCATCTACTTGATTTTAGGTTACCTCATAGATGTCTTGCAAGCTCCTCTTCTTTGCGGGTGTCCTCAAGTTGGAAATATTACTTGCAAGTGGAGGCAATTGAGATGATCAGGTAGTGTTGTTGCTAGAACCATTGTTGCTTCTTGAATCTAAAGGTGGCTGCACCTTGTTTTACTCCAAGTCTTCAGACTCAATAATTGATGTCTTTGGCTGGCAAGTCTTAGAATTCCAGTTCCAGGCTTCATCCTCTAGGAACTTCATGTCTCAGCTAATGATAATCTTCTTCATCATAGGATTATACATCCTATATACCTTCGCTTGTTCACTGTACCCTATGAAGATACACTTCTATACTTTGTCATCCAATTTCTTCCTCTTCTCATCTGGAACATGTGCATATGCAATGCACCCAAAAATTCTCAAATGAGCCACACTCGACTTTTGATTGCTTTAGGCCTCTTGAGGAATCTTGTCCTTCACACTCTTGGTGGAACATCTGTTCAGTAGATAGACATCACAAACTACAAATTTTACCTAGAATGCATGCAACAAGCCTTTTACCTTCAGCATACTCCATACCATCTCTATAATGGTTCTATTTTTCTCTCAGCTACACCATTCTGCTGTAATGTGTATCTGGCAGTAAGTTGCCTACGAATTCCATTTTTTTTGCAAAAATTTTAGAATTCGTTGGACATATATTCACCTCCGCCATCTATTTTGAGAGTCTTCACTTGGTAGTCGCTCTATTTTTCAACCAGAGCCTTGAACTCCTTGAATTTCCTAAAACCATATAATTTTTGCTTGATGGTAAATACCCATGTCCTCTGACTGAAGTCATCAATGAAAGTCAAAAAATATTTATTATCGGTAAATGTGTTGGTCTGCATTGGACTGCAAATGTCATAATGCACCAGATCTAATGGTTGTGAAGCTCTCTAAGACTGTCCTACAGGGAATGCATCTCTATGTTTCTTGCCAACTATATAGCCTTCACAAATCTGATTTGGTTGCTCAATTAGGGGTAAACCCTTCACCATCTACTTCTTGTATAGAAAGTTCAGGCCATTGAAACTCAGGTGGCCAAATTTGAGATGCCACAACCAGGTAGCATCCTTCACAACTGCACTAAGGGACATCAGAGATTCATTCTAAATTTGTAGTGCAAACATTTTTTTCTTCATCATGGACACTGTGTGCCCCTTTTGCACAAGTTTTCCAACACTCAACAAATTGTGCTTCAAACTAGGTACATAGTACACATCACATATTTGTTTTCTTTCACTATACTTGGTGCGGATGAGAATTTTTTCTTTCCCCATTACATGAACCTTGTTGTTGTTCCCCATATTCACCTTAGACTAGACTATTTCATCCAGTTGTGAGAACATCTCTCTATTTCTAGTCATGTGGTTGTTACACCCACTGTCGAGATACCAAACATTCTTTTGGATCTTCTCCTCAATACTGCAAGTCAAAAATATATTTCCACAAGCATATCTACACTTTGCATTTCTAGCTTCATATGTGTAGTGCAATTTTTGTTGGTTATCCTTGGCCATCTTCTTTCTGCACTCAGAGATATAGTTATCAAACTTCTTGTAGTAATAACATTGGATCTTCGATTTATCCTTCCTCTGATTAGATCCTCCTTGCTAATTTTTGCCACTGTCTCTTCATCTTGCTTAATAGAATTTGGATCCAGTTTGCCTCTGCCTCTTCCTCCTTGAGAACTAGAGGCTCTTTGGTGGGATTCTCCTCTGCTACTATCTTGAAATGAGACCTATGCCTTGAACGCCTGCTCCAATGAGGATTGAGTTGAGTGGCTTAGCCTCTGCTCATGTGTTTGCAAAGAACCCATGAGCTCATCCACAGAGAGGGTTTTCAAATCCCTTGATTCCTCTATTGCTATCACAACTAGGTCAAACCTTACTGGCAGGCTTCTCAGAATCTTCTCCACAATTCTCTGGTTCTGCACAATCTGTCCATTCAACCACATCTGGTTGATGACATCTATTTTTTGGGTGAAGAAGTTGCTCATTGACTTCGAATTGCTCATCTATAGGTTTTCAAACTCCCTCCTTAACATCTATAGCTTCACCAACTTCACCTTGTTGGTGCCTTGATAAGAGCTGGATAAAATTTTCCAAGATTTCTTTGCTTTGGTTTCTATTGCAATCCATGAGAAAATAGTCTCCTCAACCTCTTGTATTATATAAAATAATGCTTTTTTATCCTTCTTTCTATTTTCCTTTAACATGTATTTATTTTCTTGGGAGAGTGTGACCAATATTGCTACATTCCCTGGTTCTAGGTAACCATTCTCGACCATGTCCCATAACTCCTGAGACCCAAAAAGAATTTTCATCTGAAAGCTACAGTAATCATAATTCTTGCCTCTGAATCGTGGGATCTGCAACTACAATGAGTTGTTTTTGGAATCCATTGCTTCAATCTTCCATGAGAGGGATCTGGATCTGATACCAATTTTAAGGAATTAAAGCAGTGATGGTTCACTCACGACAAAGGGATGACTTCAATTCACTCGTGAGAATGAGGAGACCAAAGTTCGCTCTCCAAATGATGTGAGATGCAACGATGCTCAAGTTCACTACAAGAACCAACTTTAGTTATGAAAGGTGGGAGACAGAGTTCACTCACGAGTGGCCCAAGGCTGGGGTTCACTCGGGAGATGGAGCGAAATGTAGTTCACCAAAGTTTTCTCGTGAGAAGAAGGTGGAGGTTTGCTCACGAGAATGTGGAGTCTCAGGTTTGCTACCCAAGTCGAGTTATATATATATTCTATAAATAAGTGTATAATTTTAATTTTAATTTAAAAAATACTACAAATAAATATTGTATATATCCAAAATGCTAATTCATTTTTATGTATTTTAAATTATTATTGGTTGATATTTGATTAAATTAATATTTAATAGTGTATCATGTTATCGATTGATTAGATAATAATTTTTAAAAAATTATTTATAATTATTAAATATTATACTAATATTTGTATTTTAAATTCTTTATATTTATAATATGTAACATTAACTTCTATATTTTATTATCCATTGTGGTGAAAGGAAAGCTCACGTTACTTTTATTTATTAGAAATTTCATATATGGAAGTTATATATATAGTTTCAAAGTGACAATGTAATGGTTCGGGTTTTGCCTCTCTTTTGTGGAGGTCCAAGGTTCAAACCACGACGTGGGTGAGTGTGTGAGGGGGTGAGTGTGTGGTGGTTGTGTGTTAAATTCCCTACTGATAAGCATAGTTCTTGTCTTTATGAGGGGTCATGGTTGGGAGGAGACTCGCTTATCCCTATGCGTTGGTTGGGCGTAAGGGTTTCTCATACTAACTAAATCATATATATATATATATATATATATATATATATATATATTAGTATTTAAATTTTGATGCATATATCTTTTAGGATAAAACCAAAGTGAACTGAAAAGAGCAAAATATTAACAAAGGCGACAAGAGCATAGGCTACTCAATTTCTAGAACATCAAGAAAATTCATTAGATCTTCAAGATTGTCACCTACTAGCTTCCTATTTAGTTCTTCGACGAGGGTGGAGCCTTGTTGTCCCAGTGTTGTGCTCATGCTTCCTACTCTAGACATGGTCCCTAGAATGTCTTCCAAACCTTGGACATGCTCCATTTTACTAATAGTTTGTAAACATGAAATATGGAGAGAAGGTTTGGATGGACTAGGAGAGATGCCTAGAGTGACCACCTTTTTGGAGGGAGTACGATAGGGGTCATATTGGATTTGGTTTTTAGAGTCATAGGTTAGTCCGCAACTGCATCTAAGAATTTATCTAGTTCATTGTGAATGGGGAAAGATTTTATTTTCTCACCTTTGGATTTGATGTGAACATAATGTCTTTGATTCTTGAATTTGGATTTTGGAATGACTTTTTCAATATTTGGCTCAATCATCATAGAGCGGTTGGATTTTATAGTAGAGGACCCCACTTCATATTCAGTAGTAATTACAATAATTTCTAGCTAAGGAAATCCAAATAGACAGTGAAGAGTACTAGAAATCATGCATAGGTTTGCTCAAAAAAAGATTCAGAATAGTCACTTGGGTTTGTCTCTTCAATACATGCCTGTAGATAATTAAGTGCAAACCTCGATGGACCAAAAAGGAGGAAGACACCTTCTGCACATTGAAAATAATTTTTTCCATGGATCTAAACAAGTACTCTAGGATATTGATGAAATTTTTACTATGGATGTGGTGGAGAAAGACCAAGTGAAATCTTCTCAGGATATTGGTCTTCCCATCCTTAGTGAAATAGTTGATGATGGACACCATTACCGTATACTAGGGTTTGGGAAGAGAATCCTGAATAATACCTCCTTTGTCTTTTCTTGGTATTCCTCCCTTGTCCCTGAACAAGGTGAGTTCACCCATAAGTGAATGCTTCTCATGCTTAATAATTTTACCATCATTTGGCAACCTTAAGATTTTTTCATTGAGTTCCAAATTTATAGTGAAAGTTAGGCCCTTAACCATGCCTCTGCCATTAATCCAACTATGAGAAATATCCTTAGATAACTCCATATAATACTCTCTATTTTTTTTAGAAATAGAAGAAAGCTCGTGTCTTCCAGGATTTCCTCCACAAGTTTGTCTAGTTGAAGAGTTTTGGGCTCAAAGAAGGATTCACCTTCAACCATTGAGTGCAGCTAGTTAGGACAAATCAGGATGATAAGGAAAAGGCTATGAGAAGAGAGGTTCCAGGAAAATGAAGAATTGTGAAGAGGATCAAGGCACAACCAAGAGCAATAGTAAGGGTCCACATATAACATGGAAGCACTCACTCTGAAGGATTTGGAGAATGTTCTCGAATAAGGACAATAATTTGAATATATGACACATTTAGGATGAGGGTCATCCATGCTATACCAATTAATCCTCCTCGAGGTTTACACACATTGGGTCTAGGAGTAGTGGACATTCTTTGTACAAAGGTTTATGATTAAGTGTTTATGAATATTCAAGTCATTGATATGCAAATTGAAGGGAGTATATCTTATATGGCAAAGGAAGATCATGGGGTTACTAAATTGGGCTTGAGAAACATGACCCTTATCATAAAATAAGGCACAAAGTATCTAATTACAGAGTCTAAAAAACATCCAAATGATAGTGAGGGGGAACTCGAGGGTAGAATGTCAAACACTTGAGGCAAGGTGAAATATTTGAGAATGGCAATTGTGCCAACAAACATTGTCAACTGATGATTACATGGATAGTGATTTGCATGCACTAACAAGAAGTGTTTAATTTCATAGAATTTTATCACGTGGAGTGATTTAAACCATTTGGCACCATGATAATTCATTTGATATTTGACAAAGTAGGGAGAAAATACAAGAAACTTAGGGTGGCAAAAAATAGTCCAACTAGAAAAACTATTAAAAAAAAGGTTGAACAATTACCAATCACCGCAAGGGTTGGGGGAATTTAATGACCACATGAAAAGGCTATCCCAATAGGGGAAGGGAAGGGTCTAGGTGGTATGATTTAAGAAGTAGAAAGAAGATAGACTCTGATGCAGACCAAGTAGAGAACCAATGGCAAGGATGCTATGGGGAAGGGACCAAGCAAGGCCAAACAAATACCAAGGGAGCAACATTATGAGATCAAATATCGACAAGGGATTAGAAAAAATTACAATATCAAGAGGCAATGTCAGTGACGTAGAGTCCCAAATTGGCCATGGAGTTAGCAACATGATTGCCTTCTCTATAAACATGTTGGATGATAACAATATTGAATTTTTTAAGGACCTTTTTGGATTCTTCAATGAGATTGTCAATGGTCCAAGTGGGGGATTGAGAGTTTTTTATCATGTTAATAATATTCAAAGAGTCTCCTTCAATGATGATGTTGTTGATATAAATATTTTATAGGAGACCTAGACCTTGAAAGAGAACCCTAGCTTCAACATAGTGGCTTGTGTGAACTCTAATATTTTTGACAAAGGTGAACAAGATCTAATATTTTTCATCCCTAAAGATACCACCAACTCCAACCTAACTTGGGTTTCCTGTAGAAGCTCCATCAAAATTGAGTTTGCCCAATCGATAGGGGGTGCCCACTTGACTTTGGATATACCCACATTGTTAGGTTTGGGGGGGTTCGACTAAGGAGATTGAATGCCAAGAGAAGCAATTAATTTGATCTCTACAAGATTACCTTTGGTTCTAGAAAGAGGGATAATTGAAGAGTTTTTGAGGATGATATTCAATATTTTGAATCCAATATAGAGGTGGTTCCTATAATATTCTCAAAATACTATTATTTCTTTCTTTCTAGATTCTCCATAGGAAGTGGGGGACACAAAAATGCCAAAGAGAAGACAATTTGTAGTCTTGGAAAGGATATGACCACTGCATGCATAGATATTTGAGATTATCTAGCAAGATCCATGAGATATTGAAGGGATTGAGATTCAAACACACTCTAGGAGTAATAGAATTCAAGAAATATGTGAAAGGTTTAGTGACCCCGGGGCGCACGCACCACTCTTACTCTACTTGCAATGTGTTAAACCCAAAATGAAATGAAAGACCATGAAAAAGCATATAAAACGGAAATAACAAAATGTATATATCTTTATTTATATTAAAACCTGATTACATGTCAATACCTCTTAGGGATACCCATTTCGATACAATAAGATTACAAGTGGGTAAATTGTCCCCTCGTAAAGGGGGGTGCACTATCACAAGCTTCGCGGTTTCGCACATGAAAATGTATGAGGGCTTATAGATGCCTCCTCCTGGTCTGTTTCCTGAAGGGGTCCCTTTTGCTCTCATATGTTGTAGATTATGTCCACTGAACCTGTAGCCTTGTAAGCAATGAAACAACAACACACGCTTAGATGCCCGAGAATGCCTCCCTGGATGAGGTTGTTAGTAATGAATATATCAAATGAAAGCAAGTGCAAATTAAACTGATGCTATGAATACGATTGAATGAAATGATGCTATGTTAATGATATGCTAAAAAAATAATAAAACTAACATCTACAACCCTAAGCTAGGCCTACGGGACACTTTCCAAGACAACGACCGATAGGAGAGCTACAATTGAAGATGTCCTGTCTGCTTACGTTCCCAGAAAACAAGGGAAATTATGTGATTATTGTATACAATGATTCATAGGATGAACACGATTTTGTTATGATCGAATGATATTTTGTTGATTTTGATTATGATTATTTTGAATATTTGAACTACCTCTTCACTCAACGAATTGGTGAAGAAATGACAATGAATGAACCGACAAGTCACTTGACCAATATGACTAATTTGGTTCCTATCTAGCATTTGTTACTTCAATGGATGAACCCACATCCAAGTGTGATTCCAATTGTTTATGATAACCATCCATCCCTATCCCAAGGAGCGATCTAGCCATCAATAGACTTATTAGAGAGTTAGGATGAGTGATTTTGTTTATGCCCATATTGCATCATTTTGGCTTAGTGTTTTTGATGTCACAAGGGAATGCGAATGATCCTATCGTACCCATGGAGCATTTTGATCATATTGGTCTTTTTTGGGTTTGAAGTGATACATCGTGATTCCAAAATGAATGTTTTTGCCCCAAGTAGCCTTATAGTTACTTACTCGTCTTACCAAATTACATGGAGTGCAAGTCGTTGCAATCACTAAGTCGATAGAGTAAGTGACTGAATATGAGGCTTACTCAAGAATTTATTTTTATGTGATTTTTATGTTATTTTGGTCATTATGATGGCTAGAAGTCTTCAAAATGTTCTTATTTGAATGTTTTTGTTTCTTATCATGGAGGGGCTATGGTTGCTTTTGTCTAGGATCTCAATCGATGTTAGGTCCAGTGGCCACCAAAGGCCTAGCCTTGGCCACTCTAGTCCTGAGTGGCCAAGTCATGCGGGCAACTGACATCAACAGCGACCAAAGCAATATAAAAGTTAACCTAGGGTTTTGTCTTTTCACTTTATCGGTTGTCAATTTGCTTTCTTGAGCTTTGAGGTGAAAGTGGCTTTTGCAATCTAGAGCATTTTTGTGACTTGGAATATCATGGCTACACGGGACAAAGCATCTTCGGATGGAGGAACTGGAGCTTCTCAAGTACTCCCTCTAACCTTAACCCTGCTTGTTTATTTTTTGTTTTGGGTAAAACTGAACCACATTAAGTAATTGGTAATTGGACCTCATTAATCTTGTTGGAAATGAATCAAAACTCGTAGCTAAGCTTAGTTTAGGTTTTTATGTGGTGAGTTTGTCCCCATTTTGTCTTTTTGTTCTTATTATATTTTTTTGGTATTTTTTGGCCTAGGATCGATGCGTCTACCTCGCCACCCATTGGCTGCTGTCGATCAGAGCATCCAGGAAGACCTACAACTTGGCTGCTTTCGCTGGTAGTGGTCGATTTGAATCCCAACGGTTAGAAAATTGATTGTTGGGACTTGGTCGATGTCAGCTTCAGCGATCTATTTCTGGCCACTGTAGGCGATAGCGACCAAGAACACTTAGTAAAATTTTTTATTTTTTTGAGATTTTTTGGGTTGATTTATTGGTTTTTTTGAAATTTTGACTTGTTTCATTAGGTGCAACTCCGTTTCTTTGCCTAGACTTAGGATAGCCCATCATTATTTTGCATCGTTTTCATGTTTATTGTGAGTTATTCCTTAGATGCATTGTAGTTATTGTTGGGAACTTAATTGCACCAATTTTTCACTCAATATTGTGGTTGTCTATCTTCCTAATTTCTATCCAGGCTTGCACCCGATAGTTGCAGCTTAGTACTCAACATTAGATGGACCAAAATAGGGGTTTTCGATCAAACATCTAGAGTAGGTTGGTTCCTTGTCAAATTAGCAAGTTGTTGACACAATTATGCTCACTTAGGGTTTGGATTTTAGGGTAAGAGAAGGTTAGGGTTAGAAAGGTGTAGATAATAGTGGATGGATAGGTTAACAACATTGAACGAACTCAAAGCAGATTTCAATTACTTATAACAGCTAGTAATCCAAAATAGGCACAAACTAACCATCTAAGTGTGTACATAAATGCAACTATGAAACCTGAACCTCTGACATCAAGCATGAGAATGTAAAATTGAGGTGAATATTAATGTATTGCTCCTTTCATTCATCTCTTTAGGAATATTTACAATCGTATAGGAAAACACACTAGAGCAAACCCTTAAAAATGAGGGTTCAACCTCTACTTATAGTTTTTCAAAATACAATAATCAAGAAACAATACACAAAATATTGTTACAATAGTACAACAAATATTTTAGCTAGCATTAGCTCATTGGTTTGTCCTATAGGAAATCTGCTATAATAATGTCTGCCATAACAACTCGGGGTCTCTGCAACTTGTTGATAGCTTAGTGGAACTGAAGCTCAGGCCATTAAATATCATGGGTTTCTGTAGATCCTTCTTGGGAGTGAATTACCACCATCAATCTGTAACCACCTCTGGTTTGATCTTCTTGGAAACATTCAACACTTCATCTTTCGCTCGACTATTACAATTTATGATGTAGCAATATATTTAAAACAACCAAGATTTGGTAGCTTAACCTCCATCATTGATCTTCTTCATCACATGATTTAGATTCAATCCAACACAATCTAAATATCATTTAACTTTAAAATTGATGACGTCATATTTCTTATCAGAAATAACAGAATCTCCAATCTGAATCTCTAAACCTTGAATCCGCTTCGGGATCTTAATATTCAGTATTATATTCTTCAATCCAGGTCTATATCTAGTCACATACTTATTCTATCATGAATTTAAACTTTCATTATTTTTATGCCCCGTCTTATCTTCATTCCAAAAAGGGAAGACTTTTTCATTCCTTGAATCACCAATCCATACTTTTCTGCCAATGACATCATCATATCCTTGAAACTTTTACGGATTTGAATATAGTGCCAATCCAGAGTCAAAAATAAAAGGACCTTACTGGAATTGCCATTACACACTTTTCCACCACTGATATCATCATATCTTAGGAAATTTTGTGTATTTGAGATTTGTCTTCATTCCGGAGCCGAAGTGAAGTCACCAAGAATCGTTCCAAACATGAAAACTTCACTTACTGTTAAGCGGATTCATATATTCTAACCCGGTTCTACTTCAAAGCATACTGTAAGGTTTGTGGAATGATGATTTTATCACTTAGTCAAAATTATACAAAATTTTACTAAGTATGTGGCCATTTTGGGCCTACATTCTGGTGCCTCCCGAGTGGATTTTCTTGCAAATCCAATCGAATCCAGAGTCTTATCCATTGGGACTTAGGAGTAAAAACAATACTTATCTTTGAATATATGTTTTAAGGAATAATTTCCATAAAAACACTACCCTATGAAAGTTCAAAATTTGCCTAGAGGGTAAATTTTCATATCAAAACATCATAGAACTCACTTGTTCAACTAGAGATTGTATCCATAATATCAATATTACTACCGCCTTCAAAAACTATACATAACTCTACCTCCTTTATAAGGCTTCACTTCAAAAAATGCCTTCACAAAAATGTTGCATTGTAGACTTCGTGCCTTTATTGCTTATTTTTGACAATTTTTAGAGTAAAAACAAAAATACAAAATTGATGTATTAAAAACACAAAAACTATGTATATGTACAAACAAAAATGAAATGATTTAAGTGTGGGACCCTCTTGGGCCTATAGCTGCTCAATATTATCCTCATTCTTCTATAGCCTCTTACTCATCATCTTCTATAGCCTCTTCCTCATCATATTCTCTTGAAGCCTATAGTCTCTGATTATCTTCATCGAAGGTATCCCCAAATACTTGGACCATTGATTCCAAATACTGAAGATCCTATTTCCAGGCCTGCTCAGAAGGATTTTATGGCCTCATCTTGTAAGTTCTCCTTGATGCTTTGTTGGGATTCTTCCATAGATAACAAGTTGTGATCCTCCTTTTAGAGTCCTTTGAAACCAACATGAACCATTTCCTCATTTATTTCAAAAATATCTTTAATTCCTCTTTCCATCCTATCAAAAAATAGCCAAGCTCTCTGAACTACCCTATGCTTTTTTACCACTATTTTGGAGGCTACCTTGGTTAGATTCCATTCTCTATTAGATATTAGTTTAGTAGCATCACTGAGCCTACTACCAACCAACCTGTACATTTTTTCCACCAAAATCACCATAGGCTATAACTGTCCAGTGATTTGATCTAAATACTTCTGAATGGTAGATAGCAATTGGCTGGCATCCTTCAGGTAGTCTATTATGAGTTGAAGACCTGAACATTTTTCTTGAACTTCAGAAAGCAAATCCTGCTTTATCCTTTTCAAACTATTTTTGGAAAAACTTGAGGACTTGGCTTTCTCAATCTGAAGCTGATGTTTCAAATTTTGAATTTCTTTTGCCTGATCCTCATTCAATTTATTTTGTTCTTTTAGCTGATATTTTAACTCATTAGACTTTTGAAACCTCTCCTACCAAATCTTATCCTCTTTCCTCATAACTTTCTCTACTTCCTTTTGATCATTGAGGCTCTTCTTAAGTTTTTCAACTTGTTGTTATAGCTTATCTACCTTATATTTTGCTATATCAGTCTTCACATAAAAGGTATCTAAGTGAGCCTTGTCCATCCCTAACTCATCTTCAGCAAGAATCTTGTCAATATCTTCTATGATTCCCTCTGCTCTATAATCTTGAGTAGTCATTTCATTTTTAGGTTTGATCACCTACAAAATTAAAGACCTTGAAACCATTTGCCTAGTGATAGGGTTAACATATATACTTTTTCTTATCACAACCATTCTACTGGAAGACATTGTAAGCATCTCTTTCCATAGTTATTTATGCTCTGAGTGGCTACCTATTATTTTGATACAACAACAGACCTTGAAACATCAGTATCCAAAGGAGATAATGGCATAAAAAACATAAGGGTGGACTGACTTATTATTGATGGGGGTGGATATACATTGATAGCAACCTCTGTTACAATGGTAGATTCTATGAAAACCACTGTTGTTGACATAGGTAAATTCAGATAAACAGGGACAAAACTGATAGTAGAAGGGATGGATGAACTCAAAATGTAGTGTCCCATGGATGGTGGTAATGAAAGATATGAGGATGCAACAATGGTGGATATTGAAGTGGATATCTCAGAAGTGGAAGGTGTTTTTAGATGAGTCTATGACACAACAGAACTGATTGGTACCTCCATAGCTACTGATGGGACGAGGGAAGAACTGTGAGGTGGCGGAGGTAAATTTACCGCATTTTCTTGACTAGAAAGGGAGGGAAATCCTTTTGGGTATTCATGGAGATGAGAAGGAGAAGAGGGATTAGAAACCATACCTTCACCTACATATGTAGGGTGTTCTTATTTAGCTTCTTTCTCAAGCTATTGTTCTTGCTCAACTAACCCTTCTATAGTAGAAACAACTACTTCTTCAGCAATTTCTTCCATACTCATATTTTGCTTCTTGGAAACCTCTCTCTCTTCTATTTTTGGGGCCCTCTTAGTCCTCCTATAAACTAATTGATAAGTAGCCATATCCCCTTCAGAATTTTCCCCCTCTTCATCATCTTGTGCCACTCTTGAAAGTAGAGACTTCTCAGCTATGGGTCATAATTCAATTGATTCTATGGGGACTATGGAAAAATGTGGGGATATTATTTCAATTAGCGAAATATTGATAGCTTTCTTTGGAGTATTGTGTTTCATTCATCAATTTAGCCCTCTCAAGAAACTTCTTTTCCTGTTTAGAATGAGGATTAGATATTTTGAGTACTTCAGCTGTGGTCAAAGGAACCTTTTACATCTTTGTCTAAATATTTTGATTTGTAAGAGGAAAGAGGGACTCTGAATCATTCTAGGATTTTTCACCGATCAATACTATATTTCTAACATCCTTTGGTCTTCCTCTCTCTAATACCTCTTCTTCAGAAGGGGTGTCTTTCATATTGGTAGATTCAACCCTCACTTTAATAATTGTATCCTTTGTAAGCCGATGGCTGAGCTCATGCTTCGGATTGAAATCCACAACTTGCTCGTATAAATCCAACCATGGAGGTAATTGATCTATCTTTGAGATGTTCCACTCCAAAAGAGAATTTTCATTATTATTCCTTGTTAAAACTTAGCCTTGGGATTTTTTTCAAATTTATAGGCCTTGTCTCCATTTAGGGTTTTATTTCTCATAGTAAAAATGCTATCAGGATCATAACTCCATCTTTGAGGAATATAAAACAGACCTAATATGTCAAGGTATTGATCAATTTTTTGGCTTTGCCACTCATATACATTAAATTATCTTTAGTGCGGTAAGTAATTAAAGACTTCTTCTTTGTTCCTGAACCATAGCTTGCATCAATGTACACCATCTGCCTTAGATACTCCAGGGTAAATAGCCTTTCTATGATAAAGTGAGGTAGGAGAAAGGGTTTACCTATGGAACCATATAACCTGATTACTGTACCCTCTTTTAGTAGATACCAATTTCCTTCCTCAACGTATTCCTTACTCAAAAGTTTCTTAGCTAAGGAGGGCAACCTAGGGCACTTATTATACATTATTTTAGGGCAGGTTCCTAAAATTCCAAGTTGAATCTATAATAGGACTCACTGCTCTTCAAAAAATCCATCCAATAGTATACTGACAAGGGTTCTCCATAACTAGTTTTATCCTTATCCAAAATCCATGACATTCTGCTTTTGATAGCTGCGTAGAACATCCACACCAGACTCGAGCAATGTCTAAAACTGGGAGCACCAACACCCTTCTTCATGTTTACCATCTGCTCATGGATCCTTTGAGCGAGAAAAGCTGGCCAGTCAAAGTAAATTACTCTGGTACCTCTCTCTCTCGTGTCTTTCTTGTACATCCTTTCATCAGAAATACAATATGCTGCGACAATTTCCCAACCATGAACCATCTTGTCAGAGTAAAACCCTCCATATAAGCCAACATAGAAAATAATTTTGGGTTTGCAAATTCATCAATGTGAATTGGGACTTTGGGCATTTCATCTTAATTCCTTATCCTTATAAAATTAAGATGAAGCTATTTTTCTAGTGCCTCCGTTTTTTCCTCCGAGGCTATCATGTTAGTGTAAGCCTTGTCTAGCTCTGCTACATTAAACGGTATGAGCTTTGAGAATGGGCCTAACCCCACGATGAATAACTTATAATAATTCTCTCTTGTGATTGAAAATATGGGAGTGCCCTCAGGAGTTCTTACTGTTCTATTTTCATAATCATAGAATTGAATCATTACAGAGACTATTTCGGGGTAGTGATGCACAAAATCATAGATATACGATAACAAAAAGGATTTTATGGCTATCATACCTTTTCGCTACATTATATTTTCTTAGAAATACAAAAATTTGAAAACTATCCTAAGGCGGGTCCTTCTCACTCTTGTCATCATTGTAGTTGTGACTCGACTGGTCCGATATACATGAACCTGTAATCTCGTCGCTATCTTCGATAATTTGATGGATGAATTTTTGGGCGCCATCCTAACAGTAGCAAACTTTGCCCTCCTAATTTGTAGGAAATTATCCAAGATATCATTGTACCTTTTTATCTTCCTATAGATGCAAGGGGTTTCCAAATGGATTTTTTGTATGCTTTTCATTACTTCTCTCCTCTAGAGCCCACGTATCTTTCACCATTAATGCAACTGTTGCACGATATCTTTGTCGACACACATTTTGATCATTTTCATGATTTCTTTGGCAGCTCAAAGGTGACGTCCTATCTTCTTATTGGTTGAATTTTTAAATTATGTTGCTAGATCATCATATCTCTTTGGCTACTCTTTGGTTCATGCATGAGTTCATTAGAATTGAATGTGGGAGCACTCTTTAGCCTCCACGTGTCAGATTGGAACTTGCTATTCAGCTTTGGCCTTATTCTGCTCTGGTGTCTTAAGAACCTTTCGAGTTCACTTTAGTACTTGAACCTTGCACGCATGACACTCTACCTCAATTCCACTTCGGCTATCTCCTACTTTGAGAGGTTCTCGAATTAGCATTTTTCTTTGTGCAGGATAGAAACTGATAGACCACTCCACTGAAATATGGATTTAACCATGCAAAATTGAGGATGGAATGCCATTTCGGAGAGTACATAACACCGTGTGCAGAATGGAACATTACCATGCATTTTGCCCAACACTTAGTCATTTCTTACAAAATTTATTCTCTCTCTTATTTTTTTTATCATTTATTTGAAAAGAACTAATTACAAAGTGCAGAAAAGAAATCAAATACAAAGTGCATAAAGGAAGGGGAAATATTTGTACAATGTATATACATATGTTACAATGAGCTCCCTTATTACATATAGTAGAGCTTGAGGTGGAAACCCTTCATCGAAATTCATTGTATGTTTCCCTCTTGATCCTTCAACTGAAATACATTAGACTATTTAGCTTCCACTAACCATCCAAAAATAAATCAAACTTTTCATGCTTTCCTAGTTTTGCCATGTCAACATTCCATCTGATAACTGAGTCTCCAACTTGGAGTTTTTTGAACCTAGCCTTTTTATCAAACCATGTTTTGATGTATGATGAATGCTTTTGAAAATGATAATATGCTTGAGTTCTACTCTCTTCCAATCGTAGTAAGTGTGTCAACCTGGTTTTAATGGGATCATCCTCTAATTCTTATTATGTACTGACAATCTTAAGCACTGGAATCTCTACGTGAATTGGAAATACCGTATTTTTTCCATATACCAGTGCATAAGGAGAAGTTTCGATGAAATTTTTAATAGTAATCTTGTCCACCCATAGAGCATGGTTGATCAACAGGTGCCAAATCCTTTTGTTACCTTCCAGATATATTCTCAAAATATTTAATAGGTTTCTATTGGTAGATTCTGCAAGTCCATTACCTTGCGGGTAATAATTTGAAGTATTTTTAAGAGTGATGCCATACTTGCTGGAAAACTCAATGTACTTGGCTCCTATGAAATTAGGGCCATTATCACTCACCAAAGCTTATAGGACTCCAAATATGGAAATCAAATTGTCCATAAAGTTGATCACAACTTCTTGGTATGCCTTCTTTGTAGGAATGGCCTCCACCCATCTAGTAAGATAGTCTGTAGCTGCCGAGATAAACTTATGCTCTGCTGAAGAATTAGTATTTATAACTCATATGAAATCTAATCCCCATTGTTGAAAAGGCTCCTCAACTTGAATAGGTCTCAAAGGATATGAAGCATTTCTAGTTCTTCCAACGTACCTCTGACATTTTTCACAATCTTGGGTAACTTTATAAGCATCATTGAACATAGAAGTCCAATAATAGCTTGGTCTTATTATCTTCAAATATGTAACTCTGCCTAAGCTATGACCGCCTGCTGACCCTCCATGAAATTCTTCTGTGAATCTTTTTTGTTGGTCCCCCTTAAAACATTTCAGGAGAATACCATCCAAGTTTCTTTTTAACAACCCTTCAAGTAGTAATACATATTTTAGAGCATGAAGTCTATACCTCCTTATTTGATAAGAATTCAGATCAGGTGGGTAGATCCTAGTTTGGAAATACCTAGTCATTTGCTCAATCCAATCAGAATTTGGAGTGTGTACAATCTCTATTTGATTCTCTTCTATTATCTGACAAGCTATCATTTTTGCCAATGCTGAAGCATATGTCAATCCTTGGCACAAGGCTCTACCTCTTACCATCTTGGTGGGATGTATTTATACATCATATTCCTAGATCTAAGTCATCCAACTAACCCTTTTATCTCCCAAGTCACCTTGTAAAATAAAACTTCTTACATCTGGATGAACCACATATACCAGGGTTTTGCTCTATGATAGATATTGTCTAAACTTCTTTAGCGACTTCATTACAATGAACACTTATCTTTCAATAAAGTTATATTTTATCTGATAATCATGTAAATTCTGACTTCAAAAGAACACAGGGTGTTCATCCCCTTGATTATCTTTCTGGGTGAGTACCGAGGCATAACTTTCTTCAGCTCCATAAGCATAGAGAATAAAGTCTTTAGTGAAATCAGGATTTATCAAAATTGGAGCTATTGCAGTGGATTGATTTATGATCTCAAAATATTGCTTCCTAACCCCATTCCACTTGAACTCTACCTTTTTCTTGAGTAGTTCAGATATAGGCCTCACTTTTTGTGCAAAATCAAAAATGAATTTCTTGAAAAATTTGATTTGGCCTAGGAAGGACTACAAGGTCTTCTGATTAGTAGGAAAAGGAATAGCTAGAACCACCTTAATTATTTATGGATCTATGGCCATACCTTCCTTTGAGACCACATGGCCTAATATTTTTTCCTCATGTACTGCAAAAAATGACTTCTTAGGATTCAGTGAGATACCAAATTCTCTGTACTTTTGAAAAACATGTTCCAAATGAGATAGATGATCATTTTTATCATGATAAAAGACCGTCATGTCATCTAGGTAAATCATAATAACTTTGTTTATAAGTGTACCAAAGGCATAGTCCATGGCCCTATTAAATGTATCTTATGCATTAGACATCCCAAAAGGCATTCTCTGATAGGAAAATGTACCCCATTTTGTAGTAAATGTTGTCTTGTATTGATCTTGATATTTTATCCAAATTTGGTTATATCCAGAATAACCATCCAACAGTGAGGATATTTTTGCTCTAGCTACCACCTGTAAGATCTTGTAAATCTGAGGGAGGGGTTAATGATCCTTGAGGGATTCCTGATTCAAATTTCTAAATCTACACATAGGCGTAAATCCCAATTCTTCTTTCTTATGGGTACCAAATTGGCTACCCAAGTGGAATGATTTGTTGAATATATTATCTTAGCCTTTAGTAGATTTACGAGTTCCTCTCTTATAATGGATTCTATCCTCGGATTGACAGACCTCTATTTTTTTTTAAATGGTTTAGCATCGGGTTCTAACTCAATAGTATGCTATATAATCCTTTTTTCATACACCTTAAGGTCTTTGTATGACCAAGCCACAGTGTCTTGGTATTTTAAGCATAAATTTTTAATCTCTTCTACTTCCTCAGGTGAACACTAGATCCCAACATTGAGTCTCTTTCCTATTCTGACCTCCATGTCTTTATAGATATTTTTACCGACCTTCATGGCTCCAACCTTCTTTCTATATTCATTATCAAATAGACTTTCAAGGGTGACCAATCCCCTTGGAATATGATTGTTTCTTAGTTGGATAAAGTCTTGCTAACCTATTTCCTCCAAATATTCCTCTTGGACAGTTGAGAAGCATGCTTCTCTTATCATAAAATCTAGAATTTGTTCATCACTTTCAAAATCCTGCCAGAATATCTGCTTGTCTAGCACTGCAGGTCTGAAAACCATTTTAATTCCCTTGGTCTTCTTAGTTCCAAAATATACAAGAGGATTGAAATTAGCTTCCTTCATTGCCAATGAATCTGCAAGGTGATTCTCTTCTCTAGGCACAAAAATTAGATTCAGGGCATCAAATGAATCCATTAGGTCCCATACCCTATTTCTATAAGCTTTTAAGTAATGGTCCTTACTGCTGCACTTATTCCTTACCTTATGGACTATCAACTCAAAATCACCATATATGTTCAAAATATTGATGCCCATGCTTTTTGCTTGCATGAATTCGAGCCACAAAGCATCGTACTCTGTAGCATTATTAGTACATGACCATGTCAGTAAGCAAAATTATTTATTCCTTTTGACTATGATTGTAGAACCACACCATCCCCTGCACCATTTCTACATTTAGCACCATCAAAATGCATAACCCATGTTTCCTTGTTTCTTAGGGATTAATTATAAATAGCAGGCAATTTCTTTTCCAATTCAGTTGTGATGTTGTATGTACCCATACCAATTCCAAATTGACTATAGTATTCTTTGAAAGGCAACTCATCTTCAATGTCTAGCTCCTCAATGTTTTCCACTATCTCAAACTCCTCCAAAGGATTAATATTGCATAGATCCTCTTTAATATTTTCAATATGATAAGCAACTGGTTTCTTAGGTGTTATCCTTATCCTTTTTCCTTTGAAAGGGATTATCATGCTAGAATAATCCATGTACATACATCCCCCTAGTTTTGCAATAGATTATCTTGAGATGCATAACCTGAAATAGGGTTCTAAGTCCACCACCACTATTTCCTATACCACTCTTACCTCGGGAGCTCTGTGCAACCTCATAAGTACATATTTAATAACCCCAACTGTCTTGATAGGTATCTCATCTAATTGCAACACTCCAGGACAAGACTGGGTATATTCCATACTCATTTATTCATAGACCACCTTAGGCATAACTATGGTTGATGCTCCTAAATTAATCATACAATTTTGGACTACACATCCTTTCATTCTTAAGGATATGTATAAAGGAAGAGGTTTGTTTTTTAGAATAGTAGGTGTCATTTATTTCTTTTTTGGTGGTATACTGAAGATGGTGGTGGTTGGTCTGTTTTGGGATTTTTTGCTGAGGGAAGCTTTGCATATGTAAATCTGGCCTAGAATGAAAAGAGTGTCATACAGGCTAGCTTTTTATGGAATCCTTTTCATATCCTCAATAATGTTGTACTTAGACTTGGTTAGGGATAGTCTTTCTAGTTTTTTGTCTGGATCACCATATTTATTTTTGTATTGTTGGGTTACCTCTAATATTTATCTTTTGGTAATAGAGGGAAACCTAAGCCTTTCTTGATCCTCACCCTTCGATTTCATTTTGTCTCCTTCTATTTATCTTTCAATATTTTTAAGGAGATTATATGTCTTATCCTTCCCTCTAGCTTGAGGAATAGGAAAAGTGTCACCGCTTTGAGGAGGAAAGTTAGCTTTCTTTTGTGAAGGGAATTGGAATTGTCCCATATTATTGGGGTCTACTTGTAAATATTTCTTTCTAGACCTTGTCATAACAACAATTGGGCTTTCTTCCTCTAACTCTTTTTCAAATATGATCTGATCAGGGTGCCATGACATATTAACCCTCCCCTTCTGATTCCATTTAGCCTGATCCATAACTTGTTGAATATGGTGTTGATACATCACACAAGACTGTGATTCATGGGGATCATTGCATACTAAACACCAAACATTTGCAAGAGTGGTATTTGCAGAACACTTCGATCCTCATATGTTGCATTCACCCTAACCCTAGTACTATTACTAGGACTAGGCCTTTGATATTTGTTTACATATGGGAATATCCTATGTTGTGACCTTTCCTGATCTCTCTTTTCTATTGAATTCATTATATTACTTAGAGTCTTCATGGTATTTTGTATATCCAGAATAGCAGACAATTCTTGAGAAGGTTGAGAAGGAATGGGAGGAAAAGGAGGTGTGGAGGATATATGTTTAGATCGAGGAATCAAATTCATTTGTGGAGATGGAGATGGTAAATAAAGAGGTTCCATGTAAGAGGTCTGTGTGTATTGCTCATGACCACTATTGGTTTCTGAGTTATAGGGCAACACGGTTTTTGGGGGAATCCTTCCCACATTGATCAGGATATTTTTAGCATGGATGACTGCATTATAAACTTTGGGGAAGGTTTCTACTCCATATTGTTGTGTTTGTAAACCTAGATCTGATCCTTGGGCATGAATATAATACATACAAGCCAAACATGTAGTTGGTCTAGTAGTGAGGGGAATTCTCTTCCATGTTCTACTAAATCTTAAATTAAAATCTGAGATAGTTTCTTGCTGGTTTTTTGCATGGTTGTAAACTATTTTAAAAGAGAAAAGGGATCAACAGATTCATTAAATTCTTCTATGAATGGCTTAGGCAATGATTACCATGAAGTGATAGAATTATCTTCTAGAGTTCTAAACTAATGCAATATCTTTCCACGAAAGGACATGGCTAGAATTATGACAATAATATTTTCATCTTTTATGTTTTTGATTGCTTCCATATTTAGGATATCTTGGCAGTGATCGTAAGATGTTTTCCCAAATTCATCATACGTGGGAGTTGCCTTAGATACATCCTGGGGAATGGCATCTATTTGGGCTAATCTAAGGGGCCCAATTGAATCCCAGTTAGGGTACTTCTGAAGTGGATGATTAGGAGCCACATTATGTGCCATATTTGTGGTTGTAGGTATTCTTGGGGGAGATATTGGGTTTTCTTCCATAAGCTCTTCTTCTTCAATAAAATCTTGATATAAAATTCTGATAATAGCATCCCCTCTTAGAGGTAACTCACAACGAAAGAAATAATCAGGGTTGTTCCTCTTGAAAGACCTTGTATACATGAAAGGGTACTAGTCTACAATACTTTTTTAGGGTCTTCTAACCAAGGAGTCATTAGGTGAAGTTTCTTTTCTCTACTAATAAGGTCAATACAATTCACCAAATCTTGATTGCTTCAGGTTGATATAACAACAACTCTTTAGATGGGTTTTGTGTTCCTTGTGAACTGGTCCCACTGTGCATGACAAAAATTGTTGGATACTGAATTACACCAAGTTTTCACTCAATATTGTGGTTGTCTATCTTCCTGCATTTTCTCTAGGCTTGCACCTGATAGCTGCAACTTAGTACTCAATATTAGAAGGACCAAAATAGGGGTTTTCGATCCAACCTCCAGAGTAGGTTGGTTCCTTGTCAAATTAGCAAGTTTTTGACACAATTATGCTCACTTAGGGTTTGTATTTTAGGGTAAGATAAGGTTAGGGTTAGAGAGATGTAGATAATAGTGGATAGATAGGTTAACAACATTGCACTACCATAAAAATCTCCCAAAAAACCATACTAAGGACATACATTTAGATCAAAATTTATCCCAAAATAGATTATTTCATATATTAAAGAACAATAGAGAAATGTTGTAGCAAGCAATTTCAATATCCAGGGAATGATAATCCAAATAACAAAATTCACCAAAAATCTATATTTCATAGAAATGTACTTTCCAATAACATAGAATGAACTCAAATAAGATTTCAATTACTTATAATAGCTAGTAATCCAAAATAGGCACAAACTAACCATCTAAGTATTTACATAAATGCAACTATGAAATCTGAACCTCTGATATCAAGCATGAGAACGCGAACTTGATGCGAATATCAATGTATTGCTCCTTTCATTCAGCTCTTCAGGAATATTTACAATGGTATAGGCAAACATGCTAGAGCCAACCCTTAAAAATGAGGGTTCGACCTCTACTTATAGTTTTTCAAAATACAGTAATCAAGAAATAATACACAAAATATTGTTACAATAGTACAACAAAGATTTTAGCTAGCATTAGCTAATGGGTTCGTCCTATGGGAAATCCATTGAAATAATGTCTGCCATGATATCTTGGGGTCTCTACAACTTGTTTATTGCTCAGTGGAACTGAAGCTCATGCCGTTAAAGATCACATGTTTTCATTGATGCTTCTTGGGAGTGAATTACCACTGTCGATCTGTAACCGCCTCTGGTTTGATCTTCTTGGAAACCTTTGACACTTCATCTTTTGATCGACTATTAGAATTTTGATGCAGCAATATCTTTAAAATAACCAAGATTTGGTAGCTTAACCTCCACTATTGATATTCTTCATCACATGATTTAGATTCAATATGACACAAGCTAAATGCCATTCCACTTTAAAATTGATGACATTGTCTTTCTTATTAGAAATAGTAGAATCTCCAATCCGGATCTCTGAACCTCAAATCCGCTTCAAGATCTTAATCTTTAGCATTATATTCTTCAATCTAGATCCAGAGCTAGTCACATACTTCTTCTATCATGAATTCGTGCTTTCATTATTTTTCCGCCCCGTCTTATCTTCATTCCAAAAAGGGAAGACTTGGTCATTCCCTGAATCACCAATCTACACTTTTTTTCCAATGACGTCATCATCTCCTTGAAACTTTTGTGGATTTGAACATAGCTCCAATCCAGAGTCAAAAACAAAAGGACCTTCTCGAAATCACCATTCCACACTTTTTTGCCACTGACATCATCATCTCTTAGGAACTTTTGTAGATTTGAGATCTATCTTCATTTAGGAGTTGAAGTGAAGTCACCCAAAATCACTCCAAACATGAAAAATTCACTAACTATTGAGCGAATTCATATATTCTGACCTAGTTCCACTTCAAAGCATACTGCAAGGTTTGTGGAATGATGATTTTATCACTTAGTCAAAATTATACAAAATTTTACTAAGTATGTGGTCATTTTGGGCCTAAAGTTATGATTCATTTTCTTTTCTTTTACTTAGATTCTTACTGCTCGAGCTCGGGACCCAAAGCTCATGAATACACTTCTACCCCTCTTGGATGGTGATGATTAGGCTTGGCTCAAAGCCCACGGGCTACAGTACATCACCATACTGCACACAATTATGGTAGACCATGCCTACCTTGACTTTGGTCCATCGATGGGATCCTTAGACTAATACCTTCCACTTTCCTATCGACGAGAAGACCATCACATAGAAAGATGTGTATAGGATCTTATGGATCCCCTTTGATGGAGTGACCATTGTCTCTTCGACCACTAATGATCAGGTTACTATTTTCATTTAGGTGTTCAAAGGGTGCTCTACAGAGGCTCTCAAAGATACCAAATCTGGGGGAGTGTCCATTTTGTAGTGGTATGAGGAGGAGGTCTTCTCTGCAAGGCATGCATGGAGTGTTGCTGATGGTCATAAAAAATATCTTGATTTCAAATTTCTCAAGTTTGAGATTCCCGTGGAACCTTTTGGTGATGTTTCAGGACTTATTGGATAGTGAGGAGCCTATCATCTATGCATGGGGTAGGTCTTTGTTGGCTTAGTGCTATGATGAGTTATACCACATCCATCGGTGAGGTCACATCAACATTGCTTATAGTTTGCTTCTACAGGTTTTGTGATGGAGGCACATCAAGGTAGATCATCCCAGAGGGCTTCCTCTTATGATCACAGCTATGGAGGAGTAGATGCAGTGCTATGCAGCTATATGAGCTCTGTGAGACAAGCAAAGTATCCTCGATATTGAAAAATGATCCACAAGGTCAATTACACATAAAAGAGATAAACCCACAACACAAATATTGAGTGGTAAAACCCTAATTCAAATGAATAAGGAAAACATCCACTATGAAACTCACTATATTACTCAATGATTCAACAGTACAAGAATGCTTCAATGTTATGCAATAATATGCATCAACATAAACTACAACACAAGTCAATATGACAAGATATATTCATATGTAGTAGAAAATATTCTCTTTAAATAAGGGTGTTTTCTACTACATATGAATTCAAGAAAATACTAGAGACAAATTAGAATAAATTAATAAAAATAGGGGAAGAAAGTGAAAAAGTGAGAGTGAGATAGAGAGAAAGAGAGAGAGTGTGTGTATTTGTGTTTTGCTTTGTGTCTCCACTATATCTTGTTCATATTTCTTACACTCCCCCTTAATGAAATATTGGGAAAAGAAATTATGAGACAAAGAAACATTCTCCCCCTAAAGATACAAACGGGGATGAGAATAAAATGAGTAATATAGTTACAATGAGCTTCTATGACCAAGAATGGTCTACAATAAGGAACCAATACAGAATGGTCCAGAATGAGACTGTAAACCCCCAACGAAGTAGCTTCAAATACAAGAAGCTTACAAAGCCATCCATCAACAACAAGTGGTTGCAAATGACAAAAACAAAACATCACAAGGGTGTTTTCAGTAAGCTTGCAAAATCCTAAATGAAAGTACCTACAAGCTACAAGCAGCTCAACATAAGATTAGTTAGATACATCATCATAAATATATTCACCACAACATATATGAATATCCAAATATGATAACAAAAATTATCTAACAAATAGTAAACTATAAGTCATCACAAAAAGATGCCAAGCCATACTTATAGTCACGTGCTATATAGTTGATCAAAAAAATATCATGTACAAAGTTGCATAAAGCAAACAAGAAGTATCATGATAATGTAAACTCTAAAGTACCATATACAAAAGTATCACAAGGCTAACAAAAAAGTACCATGTACAAGATTTGCATAAGTTATATGAAAATAATAAAGTGTGCACATCGGTTGCATAAATCCAACTATAAAATATCATGTATAAAAGTAGCATAAATCCTAACAAGAAAGTACCATGATAAACCAATTGCATAATGCCAACTACATAAAAAAACATGTACAAAGTTGCACAAGGCAAGAAGAAAGTACCATGTAAAAGAGTCGCATAAAGCAATTGCATCATATACCATAATTGCACAATGCTATCTACAAAGTAACATGTACAAAAGTTGCACAAGGCAAACAAGAAAGTACCATGTTCAAAATAGATGCAAAAAGCAATTATACCACAAAAGATCAAATCATATATATAGCACAAAACACCTCATAATAATGAAGTTGTCATCACACAAGTGTAACTACACTTCATTCCCCCTTGAGGAAAACTTCACCAAACCAAGTGAGTCCCTAAGCTTACAAAAATTCTCCTTGGGAAGAGGTTTGGTGAACAAATCAACAGAATTAAAAAATGATGGGCAATACTCCAACTGAATAGTCCCATACAATACCTTCTCTCTGATAAAATGGGCTTGGAATTCAACATGCTTTGTTCTTTGATGCATTACAAGATTTTTAGCCAAGGAAATAGCTGATTTATTATCGAAGAGCAAATGTGAAGGACCAAATTGCTCAAAGCAAATTTCCTTCATGAGGGTATGAATTGCAAGTGGAATTAACTCTAGGCTTGTTGGGTTGGAAATTTTAAATTTTCCTTCCCTTTAGAATCCCTCTAGTAATCCAAATGTCATATTGCAACTTCTTCAACTGACTGATATACTCATCAATGGTATCAAAGGAATCTACAGTCAAGGGAGTAAGCATTGCCTCCAATCTATTAATTTGTGTGGAATCAATGCAATTACATAGCCTTGATATTTGTCAAGCAATTGCTTGGGATTTGTAAAGCTACCAAAATGGGTATCATAAATCTTGTCAACATGAACAACTATCACACCAAGACCCTCATTCTTCTTATCCCTGAATAGTTGCTTTCTCTCTTTAGAATCAATCCCTCAAGGCTCTTCATTCACATATTTGAGCAACCCCTTGCTTCAGAACAAAGCTTCTTGATTTTCCAAGTGGCATAGTTTGGAGTCTTGGACCATCAGCAAGGGCACATGCTGATCCATAACTTTCCTACCCAGATACAAAATCCTGCATGCAGTTGTGACTAGAAACAACACTATCAATGTAGAGATCTTGAAAAATAATTAAGGCAACATTCTTCTCCTTAAAAACTTGACCATTCACTTTGTCTTGATTAAGAGACTCTTCATGTTGAATCAATAATTGTGTAAGAGTGTTGAGAGGAATGCCATCCTCTTTGTGCTCTAGCCTAATCTCAATAATGGTGATAAAATTTTTGAACTTGATTGACAAGTTCCTCAAAATGATAAAGCTTAAGAGCTTCTCACTTATCTAATCACAATTACAAGCCAATAGTTGAGTTCTCATGTCTTTCATCTTTGAGAGGAAGATCAAGGTACTTTCTTCTTCATCTTGCATAGTGCTAAGAATTTTGGACAATAAAGTGAATTTCCTTGATGTGTTGGACCCTATATGGACTTTTTTTAGCAAATTCCCATGCATCTTTAGCATGCTTACAATGGCTTACAGTGAGAAATATCTCATCACTCACACTATTGATAATCATAGAAAGTGCAAGGTGAATCTTGTTGTTGTATGTCTCAAGTGCCATTGCCTGGGTTGGGATTGCTTCATCTCCATTCACAATGGGCCATAACTTTCTTGCTTGAAATTTAGCTCTTATCCTTGGTTCCCATATTCTAAAATTTTATCCATCAAGGATGTGCTTAGGTGTGAAGGATATTCCATGATCATCCATTCTTAATGGGTTTTTCACCTCAAAGGATTGAAGACACTTGATGGAGATCCCAACCGCTCTTATACCAAATGTGAGACAAGCAAAGTCTCCCCAAGATTGAATAATACTCCACAAGATCAATCACACATAAAAGAGGTAAATCCACAACACAAATATTGAGTGGTAAAACCCTACTTCAAATGAATAAGGGAAACATCCACTATGAAGCTCACTATATTACTCAATGATTCAATAGTACAAGAATACTTCAATGTTATGCAACAATATGCATCAACATAAACTACAACACAAGTCAATATGACAAGATATATTCATATGTAGTAGAAAACATCCCTATTTAAAGAGAAGCTTTTCTACTACAATCCTAAATCTTATCACAATCTAATATTATCACAATATATCAAATATTAGAATGTGCTTTAGTTACTTTCTAATTTTATCACAATCTAATCTTTGAGATATGTGATAAGTATCATCTATCAAATATTATAAAATGATTAGTTACTTTCTAATATTTGCTAGAAAAGGGAAATAACCTTTTCCCAATAAATTAAATATTCCTAGCACCCTTAATTTATTTATTAATTGGGTGGGAATATTTTACATAAGATAGAATTATATTCGAATTCAAATATTATTCTTTAGACTTTATATTTTAGTCTAAGAATAATTTACACAATGTTGCATTACATATTCCAACAAGCTCAAGAGCGTGAGCTATGCAAGAGTCATCCTCATGCGAGGGAGCTTCCCCACTATACTACTACTTTCACTGGGCTAGAGACTATGGATTATGTGGCACCCATATCATGCATGCCCAACATGGGATGATCTGGATAGTTTTACTGCTAAGATGTAGCGTGAGCAGTGGCTCCTTGACCATAAGGTTGGCATCCAAGAGTATTTCTTCTACTCTCAAGTTCTTCGTTAGTACCAACTACAATAGGATGTGCCTCTTGTTCTATTTTTGTATAAGAACCTCACATCAGAGAAGGACCTACCCCCATGGTAGATTACAGAGCTCTCAAATGAGGAGGATGCCCTAACAGTTGACCTAGGAGTCATTAGGGTCATTATAGGGGCATATACTCAGTGATGGGGTGATCGAATGTGGCATGGTACCAGTAGCCTAGGTCATGAGGATAATGGCAGGGATGATAGAACAGATCCAATAGGGCATAAAGTCTAAGCCAAGACTGAGGTATGGGGCTAGCCATTAGAGCAGGTGGTAGTGGAGGAGCTCGATGTTCTTGAGGATTATGAGGAGGAGCTGGAGCTCGAGGGGAGAGATTATCCTATGAGAGAACAAGTGCATGAGGTCGAGGCTAAGCTCCAGTCAACCCAAATCTAGGTGTAACAATGAGATGCTACTATAGCACAGGGGGATGCCACCATAGAGTAGCTTACGACATAGATATAGGCTCTATAGGATACTATTGGGGGTGGCAATGCTCGAATGTATTTTTTTGTTCCTCCTTCTACACCACAGGGGGATCCAGATACAGATTCTTGAGAAAAGATTCTACGCCTTCAATTACTGTTGGATGAGTATGAGGGGCAGATTTAGGAGCATGTTGGTCACATCATCACTCTCCAAATGCAGCTCAGGAGGCATGGGCTTGTTTCTAAGGAGGCACCCAGTGCAGGTGGTTCACAGGTCAGTGGGTGCTCTACCTCAAGGTAGTCTTCTGCCTGTCCTATCCAGGACCCAAACTCAAACAAAGAGACCAATAGGTTCACACCATTTGACCCATGACACTGTCATAGGGAGAGGTGGCACTAGGGAATGTGATGTCGGGGGCTTAACCCCTGTATTTGATTGATGGTGTTCTTTTGATTCATTTTTGAGGTCATCTTGTCGTACCTGACTATAGCCCATGGTCATTTTTGTACCTTTACGTACCTGATATACACATTTATATGATATATTTTCTTTATGACTCATTATGTGTATCTTTTATTGCTTATATTTTTGTTTTATGATGCGATGGATGATGGTATTATGATGAATTGATATATTTATGTGTTAGGTGATATTTATGATGATGTGGATTTGCTAATGTGTGTATCTCTATAGATGTTCATATGATGTGATGTGATGTATTATGAGTTGATCTAATGATGGATTTATGGTTATATGCAAATGGATATTGCTTATATGTTTTATAATGTGCTTTATGATGTAATGATGCATTATTGATGACTTTTGTATTTATAGATGCAATGTTATTATTAAATGCGTGTTTAATTTTGCTTTAATTGTATGCATCTAGCTTATGTGATGGTATGGTATGAATGAACATGTATACTTTAATCACTTAAAACATAAGGAATTTATATGGTATTAACAATCTTAATGGATGATACCACATAAAGTAAAAAAATAATCATGAATTTAAATAATCACTCTTATCATAAGAATTGATTAAGTATTCATATGTGAGATGTAATGGTGTGAAATGTATGTATTTTCTTGATAATTTTCTATAAATTTTAAGATATAAAGTATTCAGTGATCGTCTATATATTATTTCTAATATATATGCGATATCTATACTACTATGTTGATAACCCTTAATTTATAAAATTTGTAGTAGGGTAAAATTGACACATTTAATTTACCTAAACATCATAAAAAATATTAAATATATTCAAAATTTACCTAAAAGTCGACTAAAACTATGAGAAAACAATCTCCTCATTTTTTGTGCCAATAAACCAAAAATTGTTTGATCGTTAGGCAAAATCGCCCAACGGTCAACAAAATTGCTTGATGATCGATAAAATCACCAGGTGATTTTGTCTTAAAATAGAATTTTAACAATTTTTCTAAAAAGACAAAATTTGGTTTAAAACACGTTACTTGGTTTAGCAACCGATCGTATTAGGGAATATGGCAAGCATATTGGATGTGGCAAACATAGGAGGGATCAAAACCTCCTCCATGTTTAGTCTAACCTCCCAACTTCCTCAAATATCTCCTTGACCTATTTAATCTAACCCCCTTTCCCTTTCTCCCCCCAACAGGTTGAATTTTGATTCCTTGATATAGCTTCTAAACTCCCTTAAGGATACCTCAAATAATTTTTCTATGCAATTCCATCTCTCGACATCCCCATTTGTTTAATTTTATCAATGCAGGTCCTAGTTACAATTGCCCATATATCAGCATAATAGCCAAGTGATCTACATAAATTCTAGATGATTTCATCAGATCGAAGGTGATTTTGTTAGAAGACAGGTGATCCTGTCTGCATATCAACAAGGGCTCAAGGATTTAAACCACAGTTTGCATATATTTCCCTGTTTCCTTTTTGTTCATGCATTGTTCAATATTTATCTAGTTTACTGCTTAAATTTGCATATTGCATCTTGGTGTTCACCATAATTTCAATTAACATCATAAATTCAGGATCATAATCGCATAAATCCATGGCATAATAGTTTGAATTGTCATCATAGTTTTCTCATGTCATTTCATATCCATTTGCATATAGAAATTAAAACATAGTTGTGATTTGAAATATAAGAAAACTACCATATTTTGCAAGAAACCCTGTTTTCTATCAATTATTTTGCTGCAAAATTACGACATAATCGCCTATGATTTTGTCAAATTGAAGGTGATTTTATCTAGAACACAGGTGATTCTATCTAGAATAGATGTGATTCTATCAGAAATAAATGTGATTCAGTCCTGCTACAAGCCTCACTGTCATCATCAAACATCCCAATCTTAGGCATTGTATTTCATTCTATATCCAATGTCTGTTGTCCTCATCAAATCAAAATTGCATATAGATAGTATAGTTGCATAAAGGCCAAACTTAGCTATATGAGAATGATTTATAAAAAGAACACATCAAAAATCTTCCAAGCCTAGGTACGAAAACTATCGCTAAAAGTTTCCTGGTGAACCCTTAATTCGTCGAAAAATCACCACAAGAAGACACAATTAAGTGCCTCTCTTTCAAGGTGTAGCTCTACTATTTTCCCATTCCCCTTTGAGGCATGGATCCATCAGCCTAGAGGAAAGGAGTACAAAAATTTTAGGCCTACATTCTTTGGTGAACCTGACGTGAATACAGAAGCATTTATTCTGATTTCAAAAACAAACAAACAAAAAATATATATACAAGAAAAACAATAAAAAAATCATCATTTCAAATTTGTATGTTTTAGATTCAATTCTAAATTTTAGATGCCAAATATTACTTTTAGAAGTACTAAAGAAACCATGAGTCTTAACTCAAATCAATATGAGCCCATCAGTAATGTTGGGAAAATTTTGCCAAATACAATTGTTGATTATGACCAATCTCATCCGTATTCAACATCACCTTTATCACACTTTTCTCATTTTTCATCCTTACCCCAACAAGATAATCCCTTTTCCAATTCTCTTCATAACGATATTATATTTTCTCCCACATATCCTTATTATGTCTATTGATCCACATACAATCCTTCTCCACCATTTCAACATTCTTCTTTCAACACAACACATCCATTTCAATAAGAAAATACTTCTTATTCCAATCCTACCATGCACTCACATCATACTTCACAATCTTCCTATCATCATTCTACCCATAATAAATAAAAAAATGTAATAAACTATTAAGTCCTTTTATGGTCGAATTCCTAAGGCAATTATCAAAAACCTCTTGAAAACCTTCACCACATAAATTTACTAAGCTTAATCAACCAATGGATATAATTCTCAAGCATTTACTTGATACAAATAGGATTGAGTTACCTCCCATAAGACAACCTGATACCACATTGGATTATTATAAACTTGAGATACATTGTGAATATCATAGAGTGGATGGACATATAACACAAAAATGTAGAAATTTAATATGTGCAATTCAATATTTCATTGACAAGGGTCTTTTTACTATAAATGAATTACAATCTACAACTAATTATAAATCTCTAATAAACAATAAAAATCCTACACAATAAATACCCATAATAAATCAAGACATGGGGATCTCCCAAGAACCCCTATTCAATTATTATTTTTTTGGTAAGTAAGAGAATATTATAATTAACACCGGGTTTTAACTGGTTGACCCAAAACCATTTTACAAAATAGGGTCCACTGACCAACTGGACAAAGGCCAAGCCCTAAAATTTTAAACTGACAACAAAAAGGGCCAAGACCTACTCTTCCAACAGAATACAGCCAAACTAAACTATGGAAGCCTAATATTATGGCCATCAGAAAAGAAAGACGCAAAATAGAACTAACAAAGACAAAAACTAATCATGCAAGCACCATGCAGAGTAGCTTGTGCCCATATAAAAATAATAGAATATGGTCAAAAAAACATCCCATAGAATGGACAGCCAAGAGGCCAAGTAGTCTTCCTTGTAGTCCTCATCTAACTTCTTATCATCCTCCTTGCCATCATCTTTAGATTTTGCCTTCGACTCCTTGTGCCCTTGGAACTGCTGGCTATAAAACAGAAGATTTAGAGAATCACACAAATCAACAGCTACACTAATGAGGCCAGACAGACTTTTCAAATGGTTGATACTGTTGGAGGCTGATGAAATTTTCATCTTCTCCAAGACTATTATGGTGGGGTCTGGTACCTCATTGTCAGGGATCTCCAACACTTTGTTATTTCTTGCTAGGGCATTTTTGTGACATCGAATCCAAACACACCTTGGGAAATACTTGAGGCCAAAGTGGATGTTTCCCATGCATGAATTTGTAGATAAAAAACCTATATCAGTGCCCCACCAGCTGCAAAAAACACTAGTCACATGAACAAAAAAAACAAATATGACAAAAGCCATTATAAGGTTCAAAAAAATATTTTTAAAAATGCCCCCATTTTCTGTCATTGATCCACTTTGAGCCTTCCAATCTAAAATTTTTCATTATCTATCACCATTGAGACTGCATGAGGAAGATTTTCAGTCCACGTGATCAAATTTGCTGCTACAATGCCTTCATTTTCCAGCCTATCAGCTGCCATGTTTGCTTCCCGAAAGGTATGCAAAATTATGGCCTCAGGTCGATCATGAATTAGAGCCCTTGCTTCGTGGATGTAGTCATAAAATCTCCAAGGAGCTCTCTTAGTGTTCTTTAGAAGATTTATAATAATAAGAGAATCACCTTCCACCAACAGTTTCCCTGGATAATTCTCTGCCACCTTGAGGCTCCTCCAAATTGCCCTCGCTTCAGCCACATTGTTAGTTTGAGCTCCAAGATGTTCAGCAAAAGCTACAAGAACCTCACCCTTGTGGTCTCTAAGTAAGCCACCAGCCCCAGCTTCACCTGGGTTGCCCCTAGATGCCCCATCAAAATTTAACTTAATCCACCCTAAGGGGGGTGGGGTCCATGTGATCATGGTTCTAGGACAAACTTGAGGATGATTGAGGCCATCAGTGAGAGGTAAGTTTAATGACTGGCCTAATGAAGCTTCAAAAGGATTTGGAGGTCTAGATGCTGCAGGCACTAAACAAGAATTCTCATTAGCATATACTAAAATTTTTGACAGGACAGAGGATGATTGAGAAACCTTATCCAAGAAGGCCCGACGATTCCTTTCCAACCATATCTGCCACAAGTAGTGATGAAGGCAGATCTTCCACATATACCTAAGATGCCTATTCAAAAATGGATAAGGCCACTAGACAAATAAGTCAAAAATGGACTGAGGATGGACCCAATAAATATGAAACACTTGTAACAGACCTAACAAGATTGAGACAGAAAAATTACAATACAGAAACAAATGATCAATAGATTCCCACTCAGACATACAAAGATAACACCTATTAACAAAAATCACACCTCTTTTTATTAATTTATCCATGGTGAGGATCTTATTTTGGATGGCCAGCCATGCAAAAAACCCAACCTTCGGAACAATGCTTTTGGGCCAAACTTCCAAGTGAGGGAAAGTAGGTTCATCATTATCAATAAGCATCAGATAAGAAGTCTTGATAGAAACCAATCAAATATTGCATCTTAATGTGTCCCATCACGATGATATTACTAATATTGTAATAGAAACTACAAATGAGCAACCTCAAGTTCAATCAACTCAATTTGATATTCAAGAGATGGATTCCTCATTTGACCAACCTTCAAAACTATCTTTGGCTCTAGAGAATGATCCAAAATGGAATGTAAGCATAGAAAGCCCATATTTAGCATCAAAATCTCAATCTGAAATCCACTTTGATAGCCAAAAACAAGTGATTAATCCTCAAGCAAAGATATCCCTTTTAGAAGTATTACAAAGTTCTCATGTTCATAGGGAAACTTTGTTCAAGATACTTAGCCAACAATTTGTTCCTCATGATCTTTTCCCTAAGAACACAATTAATGGTGTAAGCCCTCTTGAGGTTAACCATATTTCATTCTATGATGAGGAGATTCCTTCCTCTACTCCACAAGAAGACTCCTCTCTTTATATTACAGGATTTATTAAAGAAACATCTATTAAAACTATCATGGTAGATAATGGCTCCTCTCTTAATTTATGCACTTATCAATTATTCCAAAAACATGGATTAAAGGAAGAAGATCTCAATGAATCAAATGTTATTATAAAATATTTTAACAATGAAATTCAAGAAGCCGACTTAGACATGGTATACTCAAATAAGCTTGTATTCGTCAAGAAGCCACCTTAGACATGCTATACTCAAATAACCTTGTATTCATCAAGAAGCCATCTTAGACATGCTATCGCTACCTTTTATTCATCACCTTTTGTTCTTCATTCTCTCTTTCATTATTATTATCACATCAAGTTCTCTATTATTTTCCTCTTTATCATTGTCATCTTCTGTCCATCACTTTTCTTCATCTACATCTCATTCTTCATCACAACAATCTCAACTATCAACCAAACAACTTCACATACACCACAACCAAATTATCCTTCAAAACCTCCTTTGATTTTGAAGCCACCTTAGACATGCTATACTCAAATAACCTTGTATAATGTATATAGATCATCTTGTATATACCACCAATTCCATCATTAAAAGTAAAAAATCAAAAAAATAAAAATCAAATAAAACAACTAAAAAAATAAAAAAGTATCAAAATCTCAAAATTATTTCAAATCATTCTGCATTGTTATTCATTGTTGTATTTCAAAATTTTGAAGCTATATTTTCCTTTATTTCGGATTAATTCAGAAGTTATCTTGAACCATACACTAAATTTCACAAATTAATTATTTTGATTTTATCACTATGATTATAAATCTCTCTTGTATCGAAGATCACTATTTCACTAAATAATATTTTGAGTTTTGGGAAATGATCTTGCTACTTCTTGAACCAAGTACACTTTTACACATTAAAATGATTTGTTGCAAATTCGAAAAATGATACTACATAGTAGTCTTAGTCTCTTGAGCGAAAAGTTTCCCCTGCTATCCTATCATGCGCATGGTCTAGAATTTTTGAGAATTGGAAAAAGGACAAGCTCACCCCTACCCAAATAAAAATCCCTTGCTCTACAACCAATCCGAGCAAGTATCCCAAAAGAAAAATTAAGAAAAGAAAAAGTCAAAAATCAAAAGAAAAAGAAAGAGAAAAAAATAAAAAAGAGAACGAAAAGAGAAAAAGAAAAGCAATAAAATCCCCTTGTTCAAAACAAAATGAACAAAATCCCTACCCCTTGAAAGTGAAGAAAATAAGGGTGAATGAGCTTGAATCCTTGGAATTCTCAGTTATTCGAAAATCATGAGGTAAACCCCATAACAGGTGATTTGTGCCCAACTTGCTTGACATTGGGTAATTCCTTTTCGCGTGGCGACATGTCTGTCACATTAGCGACCTTATTTTTTACAGACCTATGTCCGCTTGTGGATTAGCTAGCTTTTGATGACTTGACTTACATAGTAGTTTGGTACGAGTTTCATGCACAAAAATCATGGTTAATGAACCCTTCACTTGCACACACATTGGTTCATTCAAGTTCGCTTGCATCACTACCTTACTCAAAATTGGTAAATGAACATTACAAAGCACACACATTTGATCCTTGAGAGATTTTGTATCATTGTGTACAAATCAAGATGGATAATGAACTCACTTATCACACACTAGTTTTTGATAAATTTGAATTTGTCTTAGAAATAAGTTAAAATATTTCTTTGAAATTTGTCGGACAACATTAGTTTATCATTACTTTCATATTAACACATTACATAGATATTTCCAAAATTTCAAAAATCTCAAAAACAACTTATTGCAAAAATAACATGTAGTTCAAAATCACTTATCATACATAACATTCATGACTTCGCGATGATGGTATAATTCCTAGGAATTATTCTGCTCAATTTTCACACTAGGAATTCTATACCTAGCGCAAACCATATTTCTAATTTTTCATGCCCAAAATTAGTCCATATATTTTCATAAAAATTTCATAATCTTTTTGAAACATGTGACACAATGATTTATCTTACATTACTTTGCATTTTAAAAGAACAAATAATTTCATATCATCATGCATTTCATTTTGATTTTCGTGATGATAGTATAATTCCTAAGTAATTATTTCATATAATTTCACACTTAGGAATTCTATGCTTAGCGTAAATCATCCTTCAAATTTTTCATGCTTTGCTCAATATATTTCACAAACATTTACCACATACATTATTATCAAACAAACATCACACATATTCCTATTACCACAAAAGCCTTAAGATTATTCTTAAGCATACAACCATTCTTAGCAATATAAAAACATTCCTCACAAACATGATTAGCTTTGAGACTTAGCGAGCTTTGAACTCCACCAATAGTCTCATAACAACACAACATCCTTTGAGGTTTATTGCTAGAATCTATCAAACATCTTGTCCCAAAACAACATCAAACATTTCTTTCTCATCATAAAGCCTTAAGATTATTCTTAAGCACACAATATTTTGGTATTAGCAATACAAAACTTCCTCATAACAGGATCCACTTCATGACTTAGCGAGCTTTGAACTCCACCAACAGTCATATAACAACACAACATCCTTCGAGGTTCATTGCTAATCCCTCAAATCTATCATCACACAAAATCATCTTTCTCAAAACACACTTTACAAAATCATTTTCCTTTTATGTTGAGCATGATCAAAATGTTCAAAAATCAAAGCATGATAAAAATAAATTATGTAACACAACCATCATAAGCAAATGTAATAAATCATCCAATAAATCACACAAAGTCACATAAAACAAAGAAGATCAAATTCGAGTTTTCCACCAAACGTAAAATTTGGTGTAAAAACTCGAAGGGGGCAATGTAATAAACTATTAAAATAGTAAATATTGAGCTATGAACTAAAAATGCATCTAATTTTTTCTACTACCTCGAAAAACGTGCCATTTCATCTTTAACTACCTTTTTTCAAAATATCGCTAAAGAGGGGGTAAAATGTAGTAGGGTAAAATTGACACATTTAATTTACCTAAACATCATAAAAATTATTAAAATTATTCAAAATTTACCCGAAAGTCGACTAAAACGGTGAGAAAACAATCTCCTCATTTTTCGCACCAATAAACCAAAAATTGTTTGACCATTGGGAAAAATCACCCAACGGTCAACAAAATCGCCTAACGATCGACAAAATCGCTAGGCGATTTTGTCTTAAAATAAAATTTTAACAAATTTGCTAAAAGACAAAATTCAGTTTAAAACACGTTACTTGGTTTAGCAATCGATCGGATCAGGGAGGATGGCGAGTAGATTGGATGTGGCAAACATAGGAGGGATCAAAACCTCCTCCATGTTTAGTCTAACCTCCCAACTTCCTCAAATCTCTCCTTGACCTATTTAATCTAGCCCCTTTTCCCTTTCTCTCCCTGGTAGGTTGAATTATGATTCCTTGAGATAGCTTCTAAACTCCCTTAAGGATCCCTCGCATCAGTTTTCTACGCAATTCCATCTCCTAGCATCCCCATTTGTTTAATTTTATCATTACAGGTCCCAGTTACAATCGCCCAGATATCATCATAATCGCCAGGCGATCGACAAAAATGCCAGGCAATTTCGTTAGATCGAAGGTGATTTTGTCAAGAGATAGGCGATCCTATCTGTAGATCAACAAGGGGGAAAGGATTCAAACCACTATTTGCATCTCTTTCCCTATTTCCTTTTTGTTCATGCATTGTTCAATATTTATTTAGTTTATTGCTTAAATTTACATATTGCATCTTGGTGTTCACCATCATTTCAATTAACTGCATCGTAAAATCAGGATCATAATCACATAAATCCATGGCATACTAGGTTGAATTGTCATCATAGTGTTCTCATGTCATTTCATATCCATTTGCATATAGAAATTAAAACATATTTGTGATTTGGAATACAAGAAAACTACCATATTTTGCAAGAAACCCTATTTTCTCATCAATTATTTTGTTGCAGGATTGCGACATAATCGCCTATGCAATTTTATCTGGAACACAGGTGATTATGTTTAGAACAGAGGTGATTCTATCAGAAACAGAGGTGATTCTGTCCTGCTACAAGCCTTAGAATCTTCATCAAACATCCGGCTCAAGTAAGGCTTATAATTTCTTATAATCCCAATCTTAGGCATTGTATTTCATTTTGTATCCACTATCTGTTGTCCTCATTAAATAAAAATTGCATATAGATAGTTTAGTTGCATAAAGGCCAAACTTAGGTGTATGAGAATGATTTATAAAAAGAACACATCAAACATCTTCCAAGCCTAGGTACAAAAACTGCCGCTAAAAGTTTCCTGGTGAACCCTTAATTCGTCAAAAAATCACCACAAGAAGGCACAATTAAGTGCCTCTCTTTCGAGGTGTAGCTCTACTATTTTCCCATTCCCCTCTGAGGCATGGATCCATCAGCCTAGAGGAAAGGAGTGCAAAAATTTTAGGCCTACATTCTTTGGTGAACCCGACATGAATACATAGGCATTTCTTCTGATTTCAAAAACAAACAAACAAAAAAAAATATACAAGAAAAACAATAAAAAAATCATCATTTCAAATTTGTATGTTTTAGATTCAATTCTAAATTTTAGATACCAAATATTACTTTTAGAAGTACTAAAGAAACCATGAGTCTTAACTCAAATCAATATGAGCCCATCAGTAATGTTGGGAAAATTCTGCCAAATACATTTGTTGATTATGACCAACCTCATCCATATTCAACATCACCTTTATCACACTTTTCTCATTTTTCATCCTTACCCCAACAAGACAATCCTTTTTCCAATCCTCTTCATAATGATATTATATTTTCTCCCACATATCCATATTATGCCTATCGATCCACATACAATCCTTCTCCACCATTTCAACATTCTTCTTTCAACACAACACATCCATTTCAACAAGAAAATACTTCTTCTTCCAATCCTACCATGCACTCACATCATACTTCACAATATTCCTATCATCATTCTACCCATAATAAAGAAAAAAGAGGTAATAAACCATTAAGTCCTTTTATGGCTGAATTCCTAAGGCAATTATCAAAAGCCTCTCGAAAACCTTCACCACGTAAATTTACTAAGCTCAATCAACCAATGGATATAATTCTCAAGCAT
This sequence comes from Wollemia nobilis, assembly GCA_028583015.1. NCBI lineage: Eukaryota > Viridiplantae > Streptophyta > Pinopsida > Araucariales > Araucariaceae > Wollemia > Wollemia nobilis. The sequence continues at coordinate 5,645,618 of JAQPPZ010016710.1, read as the reverse complement.
TTACTTGATACAAATAGGATTGAGTTACCTCCCATAAGACAACCTGATACCACAACAGATTGGTATAAACCTGAGCTACATTGTGAATATCATAGAGTGGATGGACATATGACACAAAAATGTAGAAATTTAAGATGTGCAATTCAAGATTTGATTGATGAGGGTCTTTTCACTATAAAGGAATTACAATCTACAACTGATTATAAATCTCCAATAAACAATCAAACTCCTACACAACAAATACCCATAATCAATCAAGACATGGGGATCTCCCAAGAACCCCTATTCAATTATCAACAATAGGAAACCAATCAAATATTGCATCTTAATGTGTCCCATCATGATGATATTACTAATATTGTAATAGAAACTACAAATGAGCAACCTCAAGTTCAATCAACTCAATTTGATATTCAAGAGATGGATTCCTCATTTGACCAACCTTCAAAACTATCTTTGGCTCTAGAGAATGATCCAAAATGGAATGTAAGCATAGAAAGCCCATATTTAGCATCAAAATCTCAATCTGAAATCCACTTTGATAGCCAAAAACAAGTGATTAATCCTCAAGCAAAGATATCCCTTTTAGAAGTATTACAAAGTTCTCATGTTCATAGGGAAACTTTGTTCAAGATACTTAGCCAACAATTTGTTCCTCATGATATTTTCCCTAAGAACACAATTAATGGTGTAAGCCCTCTTGAGGTTAACCATATTTCATTCTATGATGAGGAGATTCCTTCCTCTACTCCACAAGAAGACTCCTCCCTTTATATTACAGGATTTATTAAAGAAACATCTATTAAAACTATCATGGTAGATAATGGCTCCTCTCTTAATTTATGCACTTATCAATTATTCCAAAAACTCGGATTAAAGGAAGAAGATCTCAATGAATCAAATGTTATTATAAAATATTTTAACAATGAAATTCAAGAAGCTCAAGGCACTATAATTCTTCCCCTTAAGAGTGGACCCAAGATCCTGGATACTTTGTTTTATGTAGCATCTTGCCCTTCACCTTACAACCTACTTCTCACAAGTCCTTGGATTCATACGATGAGGGTTGTCCCTTCCATTCTTCATCAATGTTTGAAGTTTAAACTTGCAAATAAAATTGTTACCATACATGGTGACCCAACACCATTTGAAGAATCTTTAACAGTTGAAACATCAAGTTCTATACATTCTCCATTGTCACAATTACCTCCTATAAATCACTTTTCTTCATCCATACCCGATCATCCTTGTTTACCAAATAACACCCATGCATATCTTTCACATATGCTCCCTCCATATTATCAAGACTTGGAAGATAGTGATAAGAATGAAGAACCTTCTTATCCTTCCGACATTTTGTTTTGTAACATGATCAATTTTACACATAAAAGTCAAATATTTTGCTACATTGTTCTACATTATAACAAAGCTTTTGTTATCGCTACCTTTTATTCATCACCTTTTGTTCTTCATTCTCCCTTTCATTATTATTATCACATCAAGTTCTCTATTCTTTTCCTCTTTATCATTGTCATCTTCTGTCCATCACTTTTCTTCATCTACATCTCATTCTTCATCACAACAATCTCAACTATCAACCAAACAACTTCACATACACCACAACCAAATTATCCTTCAAAACCTCCTTTGATTTTGAAGCCACCTTAGACATGCTATACTCAAATAACCTTGTATAATGTATATAGATCATCTTGTATATACCACCAATTCCATCATTAAAAGTAAAAAATAAAAAAAATAAAAATCAAATAAAACAACTAAAAAAATAAAAAAGTATCAAAAATCTCAAAATTATTTCAAATCATTCTGCATTGTTATTCATTGTTGTATTTCAAAATTTTGAAGCTATATTTTCCTTTATTTCGGATTAATTCAAAAGTTATCTTGAACCATACACTTAATTTCACAAATTAATTATTTTGATTTTATCACTATGATTATAAATCTCTCTTGTATCGAAGATCACTATTTCACTAAATAATATTTTGAGTTTTGGGAAATGATCTTGCTACTTCTTGAACCAAGTACACTTTTACACATTAAAATGATTTGTTGCAAATTCAAAAAATGATACTACATAGTAGTCTTAGTCTCTTGAGCGAAAAGTTTCCCCTGCTATCCTATCATGCGCATGGTCTAGAATTTTTTGAGAATTGGCAAAAGGACAAGCTCACCCCTGCCCGAATAAAAATCCCTTGCTCTACAGCCAATCCGAGCAAGTATCCCAAAAAAAAATCAAGAAAATAAAAAGTCAAAAATCAAAAGAAAAAGAAAGAGAAAAAAATAAAAAAGAGAACGAAAAGAGAAAAAGAAAAGCAATAAAATCCCCTTGTTCAAAACAAAATGAACAAAATCCCTACCCCTTGAAAGTGAAGAAAAGAAGGGTGAATGAGCTTGAATCCCCGGAATTCTCAGTTATTCAAAAATCATGAGGTAAACCCCATAACAGGTGATTTGTGCCCAACTTGCTTGACATTGGGTAATTCCTTTTCGCGTGGCGACATGTCTATCACATTAGCGACCTTATTTTGTATAGACCTATGTCTGCTTGTGGATTAGCTAGCTTTTGATGACTTGACTTACATAGTAGTCCGGTACGGTTTCATGCACAAAAATCATGGTTAATGAACCCTTCACTTGCACACACATTGGTTCATTCAAGTTCGCTTGCATCACTACCTTACTCAAAATTGGTAAATGAACATTACAAAGCACACACATTTGATCCTTGAGAGATTTTGTATCATTGTGTCAAATCAAGATGGATAATGAACTCACTTATCACACACTCGGTTTTTGATAAATTTGAATTTGTCTTAGAAATAAGTTAAAATATTTCTTTGAAATTTGTCGGACAACATTAGTTTATCATTACTTTCATATTAACACATTACATAGATATTTCCAAAATTTCAAAAATCTCAAAAACAACTTATTGCAAAAATAACATGTAGTTCAAAATCACTTATCATACATAGCATTCATGACTTCGCGATGATGGTATAATTCCTAGGAATTATTCTGCTCAATTTTCACACTAGGAATTCTATACCTAGCGCAAACCATATTTCTAATTTTTCATGCCCAAAATTAGTCCATATATTTTCATAAAAATTTCATAATATTTTTGAAACATGTGACACAATGATTTATCTTACATTACTTTGCATTTTAAAAGAACAAATAATTTCATATCATCATGCATTTCATTTTGATTTTCGTGATGATGGTATAATTCCTAAGTAATTATTTCATATAATTTCACACTTAGGAATTCTATGCTTAGCGTAAATCATCCTTCGAATTTTTCATGCTTTGCTCAATATATTTCACAAACATTTACCACATACATTATTATCAAACAAACATCACACATATTCCTATTACCACAAAAGCCTTAAGACTATTCTTAAGCATACAACCATTCTTAGCAATATCAAAAACATTCCTCACAAACAAGATTAGCTTCGAGACTTAGCGAGCTTTGAACTCCACCAACAGTCTCATAACACACAACATCCTTTGAGGTTTATTGCTAGAATCTATCAAACATCTTGTCCCAAAACAACATCAAACATTTCTTTCTCATCATAAAGCCTTAAGATTATTCTTAAGCACACAATATTTTTGTATTAGCAATACAAAACTTCCTCATAATAGGATCCGCTTCATGACTTAGCGAGCTTTGAACTCCACCAACGGTCATATAACAACACAACATCCTTCGAGGTTCATTGCTAATCCCTCAAATCTATCATCACACAAAATCATCTTTCTCAAAACACACTTTACAAAATCATTTTCCTTTTATGTTGAGCATGATCAAAATGTTCAAAAATCAAAGCATGATTACAAGAAATTATGTAACACAACCATCATAAGCAAATGTAATAAATCATCCAATAAATCACACAAAGTCACATAAAACAAAGAAGATCAAATTCGAGTTTTCCACCAAACATAAAATTTGGTGTAAAAACTCGAAGGGGGCAACGTAATAAACTATTAAAATAGTAAATATTGAGCTATGAACTAAAAATGCATCCAATTTTTTTCTACTACCTCAAAAAATGTGCCATTTCATCTTTAACGACCTTTTTTCAAAAGATCGCTAAAGAGGGGGCAAAATGTAGTAGGGTAAAATTGACACATTTAATTTACCTAAACATCATAAAAATTATTAAAATTATTCAAAATTTACCCAAAAGTTGGCTAAAACGGTGAGAAAACAATCTCCTCATTTTTTGCACCAATAAACCAAAAATTGTTTGACCATTGGGCAAAATCGCCCAACGGTCAACAAAATCGCTTGACGATCAACAAAATCGCCCGACGATCAACAAAATCGCCTGATGATTTTGTCTTAAAACAAAATTTTAACAAATTTGCTAAAAAGACAAAATTTGGTTTAAAACACGTTACCTGGTTTAGCAACCGATCGGATCAGGGAGGATGGCGAGCAGATTGGATGTGGCAAACATAGGAGGGATCAAAACCTCCTCCATGTTTAGTCTAACCTCCCAACTTCCTCAAATCTCTCCTTGACCTATTTAATCTAGCCCCCTTTCCCTTTCTCCCCTCGTAAGGTTGAATTTTGATTCCTTGAGATAGCTTCTAAACTCCCTTAAGGATCCCTCGCATCAGTTTGCTATGCAATTCCATCTCCTGGCATCCCCATTTGTTTAATTTTATCATTGCAGGTCCTAGTTACAATCGCCCAGATATCAACATAATCGCTAGGCGATTGACAGAAATGCTAGGCGATTTCATCAGATCGAAGGCGATTTTGTCAGAAGACAGGTGATCCTGTCTATAGATCAGCAAGGGGGCAAGGATTCAAACCACTATTTGCATCTCTTTCCCTATTTCCTTTTTGTTCATGCATTGTTCAATATTTATTTAGTTTACTGCTTAAATTTGCATATTGCATCTTGGTGTTCACCATCATTTCAATTAATTGCATCATAAAATCAGGATCATAATCGCATAAATCCATGGCATACTAGGTTGAATTGTCATCATAGTGTTCTCATGTCATTTCATATCCATTTGCATATAGAAATTAAAACATATTTGTGATTTGGAATACAAGAAAACTGCCATATTTTGCAAGAAACCCTGTTTTCTGTCAATTATTTTGCTGCAGGATTGCGACATAATCGCCTGCGATTTTGTCAAATCAGAGGTGATTTTGTCTAGAACACATGTGATTCTATCTAGAACAGAGACGATTCTATCAAAAACAAAGGCAATTTTGTCCTGCTACAAGCCTCAGAATCTTCATCAAACATCCGGCTCAAGTAAGGCTTATAATTTCTTATAATCCCAATCTTAGGCATTGTATATCCATTTCTGATGTCCTCATTAAATAAAAATTGCATATAGATAGTTTAGTTGCATAAAGGCCAAACTTAGGTGTATGAGAATGATTTATAAAAAGAACACATCAAACATCTTCCAAGCCTAGGTACGAAAACTGCCGCTAAAAGTTTCCTGGTGAACCCTTAATTCGTCAAAAAATCACCACAAGAAGGCACAATTAAGTGCCTCTCTTTCGAGGTGTAGCTCTACTATTTTCCCATTCCCCTCTGAGGCGTGGATCCATCAGCCTAGAGGAAAGGAGTGTGAAAAATTTTAGGCCTACATTCTTTGGTGAACCCGATGTGAATACATAGGCATTTCTTCCTATTTCAAAAACAAACAAACAAAAAATATATATGAATAATTACACCTGAAAATGACATTTTCGATGGAAATTGATTAGATGTTTTTCGCAGGACTGCCCAAACTACCAAATTCAATTTTGCCATATCTCACTCATCCGAACTTGGATTGAGCTAAAATTTTGAGGGTAGATGCCTGAAAAACCCTAGAACATCTCCACCAATTTTCATATCATTTGGAGCAACACAAATCCTAGCACATCCCTATGTGTGAACGATATATTTGGCAAGTGGCTATGCGAGGGTTTCATCTGGGTTGAGTGCAAGCAGCTCTAGAGGTTGGTTTTTAGGGCCTTCGGGCCCTAGAGAACAATATTTTTGTGGTTTATGCTCAATATTTTAGCAGGAAATGTTGCAGGGGATACAAGATGGGTTAGAAATTTGTCTTTCAATAGATCATACTATGAACTTGAGTGACAACGACTTCCAATTTGTTGCACAAAAGAAAAGTGAAAACCATACCTTTCCACGGCGTCTAGGGCAAGGATTAAAGAGATCACGAAACAAGTTTCAAGAAGTTGATCAAAAAATGGCTCATATCTCAAGTGAATCTGGTGCTAAGGTGCACCCACAAAATAATTCTACTATGAAAACCCCTGTCAAGGGTAAGAATTTCAAAGACTCGGTCCCAAAAATGAATTTTAGGGATGCCCTTCATGGTGGACAGCCTCAGCCCAATGCTAATATCAATATTAGGGCTTCCCATAAACCTCTAAGAATGCCTAAGATTGATCCCAAGAAAATGGAGTCAGGATGTCTTAAAGCAGCTGATGGAACTCCTATTGTTAAGCTTGATATGGGTAACATTTAGACTGGCATTGAAGATTTGGAAAAAAGAGGACTAATTTGTCGGTTCATGGGTTTTCATCTGAGTCTATCTGCTTTCAAATTCTAGGCTACAAAAATCTAGAAAACTAAAGGTGAGTTACAAATCTCTATTTATCCAAATGGTTATTTTCTTGTTTTATTTTCTAATAATGAAGATAGAGAGAAAAATTTTCAAGGGGGTCCTTGGTTTTTTGGAAGGGCAGGGCTTTTCATGAAGCCCTGGCATACTAAATTTAAAGTCAAAGAAGAGATGCCTTCTATAGCTCCCGTGTGGGTTAGACTCTTTGGCCTCCCTATTGAATTTTGGAATCCTACTATTTTTTCTTCAATTGGAAACTCTTTAGGAACTTTTATGATGACTGCTGATTGTACTCAAAATTTTGAACATATTATTTATGCTCAAATTTGTGTTTTAATGGATTTTGACAAACCCCTACCTAAAAATATCACATTACAATTTGGGGAAGACACTTGGGAGCAAGTAGTGGACTATGAGAACATTCCTTTTCGTTGTAGAATTTGCCATGAATATGGTCATTTGGCCAGTGCTTGCCCAAATAAAATTCTTGATCAAAATAAAGAAGATATAAACTCAGTAGGTTTCCAAATACCTAAGAAGAAGAACACTAAAAAAAAACCAGTTATGAAGGATCAATCAAAGTCATTTGCTAATATGTTTGAAATCCTTTCCACAAATGATGTCCCAAGTGAGGAAGAGGAAATAATGGAAACTGAAATCTTAGAAACACAATTTAAATATGAAGGGAAGAACTTAGAGACAAACCAACAAATCAAAGGTTTTCAATAGAAAAAAAGGAGAAAATTTACACAAGAAAAACAATATTTCAAATGTCAAAACTTCAAATAATGCAGGTCCCAATATAGACTCCATTGAACCATCTAGTAAAATTTTGGTTGTGTATGAGCATTCTTCAAGGTTAGAAGCCATCTCGGATTCAATTGGAATAAGTCAAGAAACAAGGAAAAAAAATTGAAGATGGATTCTAATCAAAAAGTAGGTCGCAAGACCAATCAATATCATATGGTAAAAGAAGGTGAAAAGCTTGTAGAGGAAGGTAAGATTAATGCCCTTCCCAAATTTTTTAGCCCTGGTATTAATGAAGATCATCACTTGGAATATTAGAGGACTCAAAGGGAGTCTTTCAAAACAAAATGAAATTAGAAGAATGATTTAGATAAATCATCCACATCTTGTTTTCCTTCAAGAAACAAAGATGTCAATGGAGGATATGGACTTAATTGCCAAGTAAAATTTGGCCAATCTGGAAAAGTGGTTTCCCTCAGTTCCCAAGGGACTTAGGGTGGCATTGCTTGTCTTTGGGACCCAAAAGAGGTAGTTATTCACCATATGGTTGGCAGTTGGGGTTTTTTGGCTATAGCTATTCAAAGTAGACATTCCAACCAGATTATGCTCTGCATTACTATTTATGCCCCAACTTATTTGGAGGAAAAAAGAAGATAGTGGAAGGATATTACTCATATTATCTCTCATTTTCCTAAATCTTGGATCTTGATCGGAGGAGATTTCAATACCATCCTCTCTCTAGATGAGAAAATGGGGGGAAATAGAAATTTGGACAAAAGCACTGACCTCATGAGCGAATATATTGCAAACCTCCATCTTGTGGATATCCAATGAGATAATGGCCTTATGACTTGGTCTAACAGAAGGCAAGGCTTAGCTTGTATAATGGAGAGATTGGATAGGTTTTTGCTCTCTAAAAATTTCTTAATCCATGGTCACATTCCTAAAGTGAAGACTCTTAATAATGTTGGTTCGGATCATTGGCTAGTCATGGTGGAAATGTGGAAAACCAATGTGAGTTTCTCTCCTTTTCATTTTCAATTAATGTGGCTTAGAGACATTTCCTTCAGACCTCGTGTGCAACAATGGTGGAAGGAAGGTAAACCTAGGCATGGGACTAAGATGTTCTGTTTTTCCAAAAGACTACAATACATTAAATCCAAAATCAAGACTTGGAACTGGAAAGAGTTTGGGGATGTTCATAAAAAAAACATGAAGTTATTGCTCATCTTGAAAATTTGAATAAGAAAATCCGTTTAGATGGCCTCATAGAGAAGAGAAGTGTAGATGAAATTAAACTCACAACTCAGTTAGAGGAATGGGAAAAAGAGAAGAAATCTTATGGAAGCAAAAATCTAGAATTCAATGGCTCAAAGAAGGAGATCGAAACACAAATTTCTTCCACAAATCTCTTCTAGCTCGAAGATCTCACAACTTTATTTCTTCCTTAAAATCAGATTCTGGAGATGTTGTTTATACTTGGGATGGCATGAACTCTATTGTTGTTGATTACTTTTCCAATATTTTTGTTGCTACTCCTCTTGACTCAGCTTCACAAAAAAATGTTCTTCAAGCAATCCCTTCTCTTATCACTTCTAAGGAGAACTCTATTTTGACTTGCTCCTATTACTATCAATGAGCTTCAACAAGTAGTTTTTAAAATGCAAAAAGGGAAAACCCAGTGCCTTGATGGTTTTCCTATTGAGTTCTACCAAGAGTTCTGGGATATCCTTCATGTTGATTTATTAGAGGTGGTGGAAGAAGCCAAGAAAACCAAAGAAATTTTGAAGGTTATCAATAAAACTTATATTACTCTTGTTCCAAAAGCTCAAGAGGTTGATCATATCTCAGCTTTTAGACCTATTGCTTTATGTAATGTTCTTCTCAAAATCATTACTAAAATCATGGCAAAAAGGTTGAAGCCTCTTTTGCATAAGATTATTTCCCCGAGCAAGGGGGATATGTGGAAGGACATCAAATAGTAGATGAGATAGTTCTTGCTCAGGAAGCCATCCATTCCATGGATATGCAAAATTCTCCTTCCATGTTCATTCGGTTAGACTTATCCAAAGCTTATGATAGAGTGGATTGGCACTTCCTTATCAAAGTTTTGAGGCAATTTGGTTTCTCTAAGGATTGGATGGATTGGATTATGGGATGTATCTCTTCAGTTTCCTACTTAGTTCTTATCAATGGCAGGCCTTCTCAGCATTTCCCAACTTCTAGAGGTATTAGGCAAGGTGACCCGCTATCCCCTTATTTATTCATCATTCTTGTTGAATGCTTGGGTAGGACTATAACCAAAAAGAGGGAAAACAAAAACCCTTGAGGGAGTTACCATTGCTCATGGAGCTAGACCTATCTCTCATCTTCAATTTGTGGATGACTCTACTCTTTTAGGTAAAGCTACAATTAAGGAAGCTTCTAATATTAAGCAAATCATTAGCTATTTTTCTAAGGCTACTAGGTAGTTGATCAATGAAGACAAATCTAAAGTTATTTTCTTTCACTACTCTTCTAGACAGGAATCCATGGTCTTGGATAAATTAAGATATAAGAAGACCTCTCTTCCAATCACTTATTTAGGTATTCCCATAAATATTCAAAGGCAGAAAAATAAATATTGGAATTGGTTGTTGGACAAAGTCAAGAAGAAAATTGGAAAGTGGACCAACAAGTGGCTTTCTTATGGGGTAGAATCACCTTGGTAAAATCAGTCCTTCAAGCTATTCCTATTTATGTTTCTTCCGTTTTGAATATCCCAAAGGCTGTTCTTCGAGAATTGGATCAAATCAGTCATCATTTCCTTTGGAGTGGTACTAAGGAGAAAAGAAAATGGGCCTTGGTGAAATGGGATACTTTATGTCTTCCTAAGAGTGAAGGGGGGTTAGGATTTCGGTCTTCAATTAATAACAACAAAGCTTTAGCTACTAAATTATATTGGAGGATGTTGCATAACCCCAATGCTCTTTGGGCCAATAATCTCCGTGCTAAATATGATGAGAACAAAAGTCCTGAAGACCTTGTTCGCTATCAACTTCCTACCAAAGGTTCTCCCATTTTAGCAGTTCTTAAGACCGGTGAGGATTTGATTAAGAAAAAATTATTTTGGATCATTCATAATGGTCAGCATGCAAATTTTTGGATAGATTCTTGGGATGGTCACTAGCCTTTGATAACTGATTGGAGGTCTTGGATGGAGGAGCTTCATCGAGCTAATTGGATAAAGGTGGCTAATTATCGTCAGTACCATACTTGTAATTCAAAAGTTGGTAGATATTGGATCCCTATTGAGTACTGACCTATTCAAATCCCAGAAAGGCAAAGACAAGATATCCAAGGCATCCTTCATATGAGATCCCTCTCTTGGTCCCATGAAAAGATTGTTTTGGATGGAACAACACTACTAAGGGTGAGTATTCAGTTGCTCAAGGTTATTTGACCTTATGCCATAATAATCCCAACCATTCTTCTGACATATTTTCTCAATTGTGGGCTCAAAAGCTCTGGCCTAAGGTGAGGTTCTTTAATTGGCTTTTATTGCATCGTAGGGTGCTTCTTGGTGAGCAACTTATGAAGCGTGGTTTTCATGGCCCTTTTAGATGTGAAATGTGTGAAGAGAATGTAGAAAATATCAACCATATTTTTATTGAGTGTACTTTAGCCTCTGAGCTATGGAGGAGAATGGCCACTTTACTTGGCTTACAATGGTCCAATTTTTTTACTTTTGAACAGATTTTGGAGGGATTGGCCTAATCAAGAGGGTGTTGATCATTTTATTAGGCAGTTAGTTTGGATGGGTTCTACCATTCTTCTTTGGAATATTTGGAATGAAAGGAACAACCAAATTTTTAATCAAGATAGGAAGGATATTCACTATATTTGGCAAAAGACCATAGCCAACTTAGTTGAATCAGTCCATCAACTCCTTAATCACCCCCAAAACTCCCACCAAATATGGGATCAAGTGATGCAAAGATTGAAGATTAAACCTTCTAAGGGAAACCAACTTAAAGGGAATGTGAGTATTAGTAAGATGGATAGGACTAGAAATTGGCAACCTCCTCCTAAGGATTTTGGAAAAGTCAATACTGATGGAGCCTCTAGAGGGAACCCTGGAAAAGCCAGTGTGGGAGGAATTGGTAGACTTTTAGATGGCTCCCTGGTTTTTACTTTTGCTAAGAATTTGGGTATTCTTTCCAATAACCTTGTTGAGGGGTATGGTATCCTCGGAGGCCTTCAGGAGGCTACTAAGGTTGGATGGGAAAAGGTGTTAGTTGAGTCTGACTCTCAACTTATGATTAATCTCTTGAAGACTCCTTCTAAGAATCATAAGGTGGATTGGAGAATAAAAAGAATTATTGAGAAGATTCAGTTAATCCAGATGGGATTTTTGAAAGTTGATTACAATCATGTGGTCAGAGATCAAAACAAGAGTGTTGATGCTTTAGCTAATTGGGCTTTGGACAAAGGTGATCTTACTTGTTATGGCCACCCTCCTATATGGTGGGCTTCTCAAATTAGGGAAGCTCTTCTTTCTATCATTTCTTTGGATGGCTCCGAGTTCGAAGGTATCTAGTTTCTTCTTGTTTTTTTTTTGCTTCTCTTTGGTTCATTCAATTTTTTTTAGTTCCCTAGCTCATTCTATTCTTTATTTTGTTTCCTCTGTTGATTCTTGCCTTAATAGTCTTCTGGTCTAGATAGGTCATTGTTTTGTTCATTTTTTTTTTTTCTTATTTGTTTTTTTTGTTTAGTTTTTTAAGGTGGGTGGGTTCTTTTGTTTTGTTTTTTTTTTGTGTTCTTTGTGTTGTTTTTTTTGTTCTTGTGTTTTTGTTGTTTTTTTTTTTTTATGTTTTTTGTTATTGTTCTTGTGTTTTTTTCGTTCTTGTTCTTGGGTTTCTCTTTGTTTGTGTTATTTTGTGTTTTTATGTGTGAGTGTTTTCTATGTTTTTTGTTTTTGTTTATTGTATGTTGTTGGTTGTTTTTTTATTTTTATTTTTATTTTATTTTTTAGGTTTTGGTTGTGTTTATTTTTCATGTTTTTTTTGGGTTATGTCTTTGTAGTGTTCTGTTGTTTTTGTCTTGTTTGTGTTTTGTTATGTGGTTCTTGTGTTTTTCTATGTGGTTTGTGTTGTGGTTTCTTTTATCTTATTGTGCATGTTTGGTTGTGCTTTTGTTTTTGACACACTCAAGGAGCATGTTTTTTATTTTATTTTATTATTTTTGTTGTTATTTACTTATTTTTAAATTGGTTTTGTGTGTTTGTTTGCTCCTTGAGTATGTCAAAGGTGGTAGGCCAGGTCCGAGTCCTGGGCATTTTTGGCGGAATGGATACCCCTACCTCCTTGGGTCTTACTCGAAAGTGGCATCCCTTTTGGGATGTTTTCCACAAAAAAAAAATATATATATATATATATATATATATATATATATATATATATATATATATATATATATATACAAGAAAAATAATAAAAAAATCATCATTTAAAATTTGTATGTTTTAGATTCAATTCTAAATTTTAGATACCAAATATTACTTTTATAAGTAATAAAGAAACCATGAGTCTTAACTCAAATCAATATGAGCCCATCAGTAATGTTGGGAAAATTTTGCCAAATACATTTGTTGATTATGACCAACTTCATCCATATTCAACATCACCTTTATCACACTTTTATCATTTTTCATCCTTACCCCAACAAGATAATACCTTTTCCAATTATCTTCATAATGATATTATCTTTTCTCCCACATATCCATATTATTCCTATTGATCCACATACAATCATTCTCCACCATTTCAACATTCTTCTTTCAACACAACACATCCAATTCAACAAGAAAATACTGCTTATTCCAATTATACAATGCACTCACATCATACTTCACAATCTTCCTATCATCATTCTACCCATAATAAAGAAAAAAGAAGGTAATAAACCATTAAGTCCTTTTATGGCTGAATTCCTAAGGTAATTATAAAAAACCTCTCAAAAACCTTCACCACGTAAATTTACTAAGCTCAATCAACCAATGGATATAATTCTCAAGCATTTACTTGATACAAATAGGATTCAGTTACCTCCCATAAGACAACCTGATACCACAACGGATTATTATAAACCCAAGCTACATTGTGAATATCATAGAGTGGATGGACATATGACACAAAAATATAGAAATTTAAGATGTACAATTCAAGATTTTATTGACGAGGGTTTTTTTACTATAAAGGAATTACAACCTACAACTGATTATAAATCTCCAATAAAAAATCAAACTCCTACACAACAATACCCATAATAAATAAAGACATGGGGATCTCCCAAGAACCCCTATTCAATTATCAACAACAAGAAACCAATCAAATATTGCATCTTAATGTGTTCCATCACAATGATATTACTAATATTGTAATAGAAACTGCAAATGAGCAACCTCAAGTTCAATCAACTCAATTTGATATTTAAGAGATGGATTCCTCATTTGACCAACCTTGAAAACTATCTTTGACTCTAGATAATGATACAAAATGGAATGTAAGCATAGAAAGCCCATATTTAGCATCAAAATATTAATCTAAAATCCACTTTGATAGCCAAAAACAACAGATTAATCCTCAAGCAAAGATATCTCTTTTATAAGTATTACAAAGTTCTCATGTTCATAGGGAAACTTTGTTCAAAATACTTAGCCAACAATTTGTTCCTCATGATCTTTTCCCTAAGAACACAATTAATGGTGTAAGCCCTTGAGGTTAACCATATTTCATTCTACGATGAGGATATTCCTTCCTATGCTCCATAAGAAGACTCCTTCATTTATATTATAGGATTTATTAAATAAACATCTATTAAAACTATCATGGTATATAATGGCTCCTCTCTTAATTTATGCACTTATCAATTATTCCAAAAACTTGAATTAAAGAAATAAGATCTAAATGAATCAAATATTATTATAAAATATTTTAACAATGAAATTCAAGTAGCTCAAGGCACTACAATTTTTCCCCTTAAGAGTGGACCCAAGATCCTAGATACTTTGTTTTATGTAGAATATTGCCCTTCATATTACAACCTTACTTATCACAAGTCCTTGGATTCATACAATGAGGGTTGTCCCTTCCATTCTTCATCAATGTTTGAAGTTTAAACTTGCAAATAAAATTTTTACCACACATGATGACCCAAAACCATTTGAAGAATCTTTAATAGTTGAATCATCAAGTTCTATACATTCTCCATTGTCACAATTACCTTCTATAAATCACTTTTCTTCATCCATACCTGATCATCCTTGTTTACCAAATAACACCCATGCATATATTTCATATATGCTCCCTCCATCTTATCAATACTTGGAAGATAATAATCATAATGAAGAACATTCTTATCCTTTTTGACATTTTTTTTTGTAACATGATCAATTTTACACATAAAAGTCAAATATTTTACAACATTGTTCTACGTTATAACAAAGTTTTTGTTATTCCTACCTTTTATTCATCACATTTTGTTCTTGAGTTTCTCTTTCATTATTATTATCACATCAAGTTCTCTATTATTTTCCTCTTTATCATTGCCATCTTCTGTCCATCACTTTTCTTCATCTACATCTCATTCTTCATCACAAAAATATCAACTATCAACCAAAAAACTTCACATACACCACAACCAAATTATACTTCAAAGCCTTATTTGATTTTGAAGCCACATTAGACATTCTATACTCAAATAACCTTGTATAATGTATATAGATCATATTTTATATACCACCAATTCCATCATTAAAAGTAAAAAATCAAAAAATAAAAATTAAATAAAATAACTAAAAAATTAAAAAACTCTCAAAAATCTCAAAATTATTTCAAATAATTATGCATTGTTATTTATTGTTGTATTTCAAAATTTTGAAGCTATATTTTCCTTTATTTCGGATTAATTCAGAAGTTATCTTGAACCATACACTTAATTTCACAAATTAATTATTTTATTTTTATCACTATTTCACTAAATAAAATTTTGAGTTTTGGGAAATTATCCTGCTACTTCTTGAACTAAGTACACACTTTCAAATATTAAAATGATTTGTTGCAAATTTGAAAAATGATTTGTTGCAAATTCATTTTTTTTTTTAGAATTGGAAAAAGGACAAGCTTACCCCTACCCGAATAAAAATCCCTTGCTCTACAGCTAATCCAAGCAAGTATCCCAAAAAAAAATCAAGAAAAGAAAATGTCAAAAATCAAAATAAAAGAAAGAGAAAAAAATCAAAAAGAAAATGAAAAGAGAAAAAGAAAAGCAATAAAATCCCCTTGTTCAAAACAAAATGAACAAATTCCCTACCCCTTGAAAGTGAAGAAAAGAAGGGTGAGTGATATTGAATCCCTGGAATTCTCAGTTATTCGAAAATAATGAGGTAAAGCCGATAACAAGCGATTTGTGCCCAACTTTCTTGACATTGGGTAATTCATTTTCTCATGGCAACATGTCTGTCACATTGGCGACCTTATTTTGTACAGACGTATGTTCACTTTTGTATTAGCTAGCTTTTGATGACTTAACTTGCATAGTAGTATGGTAAGGTTTCATGCACAAAAATCATGGTTAATGAACCCATCACTTGCACACACATTGGTTTATTCAAGTTCTCTTGCATCACTATCTTACTCAAAATTGGTAAATGAAAATTACAAATCACACACATTCGATCCTTGAGAGATTTCGTATCATCATGACAATCAAGATGGATAATGAACTCACTTATCACACACTGGTTTTTGATAAATTTGAATTTGTCTTAGAAATAAGTTAAAATATTTCTTTGAAATTTGTCGGACAACATAAGTTCATCATTACTTTCATATTAAAACATTACATAGATATTTCCAAAATTCCAAAAATCTTCAAAACAACTTATTGCAAAAATAACATGTATATCAATACCACTTAGCATTCATGACTTCGCGATGATGGTATAATTCCTAGGAATTATTCTGCTCAATTTTCACACTTGGAATTCTATACCTAGCACAAACCATCTTTCTAAATTTTTTATGCCCAAAATTAGTCCATATATTTTATTAAAAATTTCATAATCTTTTTGAAACATTTGACACAATGATTTATCTTACATTACTTTGCATTTTAAAATAATATATAATTTCATTTCATCATGCATTTCATTTTTATTTTCACGATGATGGTATAATTCCTAATTAATTATTTCATATAATTTCTCACTTAGGAATTCTATGCTTAGCATAAATCATCCTTCAAAATTTTCATGCTTTGCTCAATATATTTCACAAAAATTTACCACATACATTATTATCAAACAAACATCACACATATTCCTATTACCACAAAAGCCTTAAGACTATTCTTAAGCATACAACCATTCTCAACAATATAAAAAATATTCCTCAAAAAAAGGATTAGATTTGAGACTTAGCAAGCTTTGAACTCCACCAACAGTCTCATTAAATAAAAACATCCTTTGAGGCTTATTTCTAGAATCTATCAAACATCTTATCCCAAAACAACATTAAATATTTCTTTATCATCATAAAGCCTTAAGATTATTCTTAAGCACACAATATTTTGGCATTAGCAATACAAAACTTCCTCATAACAAGATTCGCTTTGTGACTTCACAAGCTTTGAACTCCACCAACAGTCACATATCAACACAACATCCTTCGAGGTTCATTGCTAATCCCTCAAATCTATCATCACACAAAATCATCTTTCTCAAAATACACTTTACAAAATCATTTTCCTTTTATGTTAAGCATGATAAAAATGTTCAAAAATCAAAGCATGATTACAAGAAATTATGTAACACAACCACATAATTAAATGTAATAAATCATCAAATAAATCACACAAAGTCACATAAAACAAAGAAGATGAAATTCGAGTTTT
Source organism: Wollemia nobilis (assembly GCA_028583015.1). NCBI lineage: Eukaryota > Viridiplantae > Streptophyta > Pinopsida > Araucariales > Araucariaceae > Wollemia > Wollemia nobilis. The sequence goes on along the minus strand of JAQPPZ010016710.1, from coordinate 5,628,287 downwards.
CCACCAAACGTAAAATTTGGTGTAAAAAATCGAAGGGGGTGAGATAATAAACTATTAAAAAAGTAAATATTGAGCTATGAACTAAAAATGCATCCAATTTTTTCTACTACATCGAAAAATGTGCCATTTCATATTTAACGACCTTTTTTCAAAAGATCGCTAAATAGCGGGCAAAATGTAGTAGGGTAAAGTTGACACATTTAATTTACCTAAACATCATAAAAATTATTAAAATTATTTAAAATTTACCTGAAACTTGGCTAAAACGGTGAGAAAACAATCTCCTCATTTTTCGTGCCAATAAACCAAAAATTGTTTGATCGTTGGGTAAAATCTCCAATGGTCAACAAAATTTCCTAACGTTCGACAAAATTGCTAGGCTATTTTGTCTTAAAATAGAATTTTAACAAATTTTTTAAAAAGACAAAATTTTGTTTAAAATACATTACTTGGTTTAGCAACTGATCGGATTAGGTAGGATGGAAAGCAGATTAGATGTGGTAAACATAGGAGGAATAAAAACCTCCTCCATGTTTAGTCTAACCTCCCAACTTCCTCAAATATCTCCTTGACCTATTTAATCTAGCCTCCTTTCCCTTTCTCCCCCTGGTAGGTTGAATTCTAATTCCTTGAGATAGCTTCTAAACTCCCTTAAGGATCCCTTGCATCAGTTTGCTACGCAATTCCATCTCTCAGCATCCCCATTTGTTTAATTTTATCATTGTAGGTCCCAATTACAATCGCCCAGATATTAGCATAATTGCCAGGTGATCGATAGAAATGCCAGGCAATTTTTTTAGATCGAAGGTGATTTTATCATAAGACATGCGATCTAGTTTGCAGATCAGCAAGGGGGTAAGGATTCAAACCATCGTTTGCATATCTTTCCCTGTTTCCTTTTTGTTCATGCATTGTTCAATATTTATTTAGTTTACTACTTAAATTTACATATTGCATCTTGGTTTTCACCATCATTTCAATTAACTACATCGTAAAATCAAGATCAGAATCGCATAAATCCATGGCATACTAGGTTGAATTGTCATCATAGTTTTCTCATGTCATTTCATATCCATTTGCATATAGAAATTAAAAAAATATTTGTGATTTGGAATACAAAAAAACTACTATATTTTGCAAGAAACCTTTTTTTATGTCAATTATTTTGCTGCAGGATTACGACATAATTGCCTACGATTTTGTCAAATTGGAGGTGATTTTGTCTAGAATACAGGTAATTATGTCTAGAATAGAAGTTATTCTATCAAAAATAAAGGCGATTATGTCCTGCTACAAGCCTCAGAATCTTCATCAAACATCCAACTCAAGTAAGGCTTATAATTTCTTATAATCCCAATCTTAGGCATTGTATTTCATTTTATATCCACTGTCTGTTGTCCTCATTAAATCAAAATTGCATATAGATATTTTAGTTGCATAAAGACCAAAATTAGGTGTATGAGAATGATTTATAAAAAATAACACATCAAACATCTTACAATCCTAGGTACGGAAATTGTCGCTAAAAGTTTCCTGGTGAACCCTTAATTCATCAAAAAATCACCACAAGAAGACATAATTAAGTGCCTCTCTTTTGAGGTGTAGCTCTACTATTTTCCCATTCCCATATGATGCATGGATCCATCAGCCTAGACGAAAGGATTGCAAAAATTTTAGGCCTAAAAAATCTTATAAAGAAAATGTTGGTATGATTGATGATATATTTTGTTGTTGTATAAGAATTTTTGGGGTTTTGCTTGAGATTCAAACATTCTAGTTACCCTATCAATAGTTGCGTACTGACCATACTAGACTTTTGAAGAAGCAAGGATTTCATCATGGACCTATGGATTGATTGTCCCTATGTGTTCAAATGAATATATTTAAATAGAACTTGATATTTTCTTCCGATTTCAAGCAAGATTATTTCAGCCCATTGATAAGATCGGGGATCCTCAATTGTTCATCTTATCCTATTTTGGACTCATTTGGACTATACCACTAGGTGACCTTGGGTTACCTAAATCTAGCTCATCCACATTCAAACATTTGTCTACACAAATGCATAATGCCTTTGTATTAGACATATCGTCATGCTTTTGGTTTGGTTGTGCTGAGAATTCCAAGGATTCAAGTTCCATTCCCTTCTTTTCTTCATTTTGACTCGGGATACTTGCTCATGTCTAGTGATGAAAATCACTGTTTATTTTAACTAATTTTTTAATTTTCTTTTGAGCAAGGGATAGTGATGATAATCAATTTTTTTTTTTTTTTCTTTTGATATTTTGAACTATGACTTTGGGCGTTGATGTTCGAATTTTGAAAATTTTGAACTTTGGATTTTGAGATTTGAATTTGGATTTGTTTTGAGGTTTTTCTTATTTTTATGAAAGCAAGGGATGTATGCAGTGATGATAATCACTCATTTCTGGGTAGGGTAGAACTTGTCCTTTTGCCAATTCTCGGCACCTTTGAACCGGTTGCACAGGGGGATAAGCAAGGATGATCCTTTTTGCTTAAGGTAACTTAGAACCCTATATGTAGCTTTCATCTTCCCTTGTCTAGCTAGGATTTAAGTTTTTATAATTAGTGATGGGATTATGAATATTTTAGGTTTTCATGACTATTCCTTATTCTCTACTAATCAATATGGCTTTTCACAAAAATTGATAAGACCACTAGATATGATTGAATAATCAAAAAAATTTAGTTTGTTCCTTATAGCAACTTGATATGGTTGTGTTGAGAAACACAATTACACACATGAATGAATGGATGATGGTGGATTTGTGAATGATTTATGATACAAATTGTGGCATTACCCGTAAGGTTGTGATCAAACCATATGCGAATATAATGGAAATGACATTGTAATGCAACTATGTGGATGCAAGATGTGAGATGCAATTGTTTTTACATTTTTGATTTTATGTTTTTTGTATTTTGATTAATGTGACAAAAGCGCTTATTGTGCCTTTGGGGCTTTTGATTTTTGACCAAGTAGCATGAAATTTAGCATTTTTATTTGAATTTGACCAAATGTCTTGGATGCCCTTGGAGCATTTTGATTGGAATTTGACCAAGCGACTTGGATACCCTTGGAGCATTTTGATTGGAATTTGACCAAGAGGCTTGGATACCCTTGGATAATTTTGATTGGAATTTGACCAAGCGACTTGGATTCCCTTGAGAATTTTGATTGGATTGAGTTTTTGTTTTTTATTTATTTGTTTGTATTTTTTATTCTTTACAATGTTTTTGTGTTTATTTTTTTGCTTTATGTGTAGAACACTTTGAAGTGAATGATACTGAGAGGTTCAGGATCTTCAAAACCATCTAATGATATAAGGTGATATGCTTCAGGTCCAAATCTTTCTAAAACCATGTAAGGGCCTATCTAATTTTCCATGAATTTGTCTCATAGGTGCGATGGTAAATTAGAATTTTGTTGGTTCTCTTTGAGCACAAGATCCCCAATTTTAAAATATCTTAAGTGGACTTTACTATTATAATCTTGTACAAGGTAATCTTGGTAAACATGAAGATTCTCTAAAGCATTGACTCGTCGTTCATAAAGAAGCATCAAATTATTAAGGCAGCCTTGTCACGCAGTATCATCATCTATGAAGTCCTTCAATGCTATGCATAGAGTTGGAATATCCAAATATAGTGGCATGATGGCCTTAGTGCCATATACAAGTGAAAATTGTGTTGCCCCAGTGGGTGTCCATACACTAATTTTGTATGCCCATAGTTCCAGAGGCAACTGTATGTGCCAATCCTTGTGATTTTCTTACTCCACCTTCCTCAATATGGAGACTATTGTTTTGTTTGAGGCTGTTGCTTGCCCATTTGCTTGTGGATAATAAGGAATTGAAGAAATGTGCTAAATATGGTATTTTTTCATTAAATAATGCACATTTTTGTTCTTGAAATATGACCCGTTATCCGATATTATCTTCAAAGGGACCCAAAATGACTTATGATATTGTGGAGTATAAACTCTACAATCCTTGGTCCAATTGTCGATGTTAGAGGGATTTCTTCAACCCATTTAGTGAAGTACTTAGTGGTCATTATGATGAATGTGTGTTGGCCTGAGGACAAGGGTAAGATATTCCCAATCAAATCTAGTCCCCACTATGATAATGGCTATGCTTCCTGGATGGGTTGCAAGGCTTTTGATGGCAAGTGTGTGAGATTTACATGATGCTAGCACTTAATACATTTCTTGATATATTCGTAGCAATCCTTTTCTATGATGGGCCAATAGTAACCCATTCTCAAGATGTACTTAACAATGGCCATGCCACTAAAATGTCCTTCGCATGTTCCATCATGAGCTTGTGAAATTGCCTAGGATGCTTCCCGAAGCTCAAGACAACAAAATAGTACTCCATCATATCCTCGTCTGTATAGGATTTCTCCTAGCAAGATGTATCTTGTTGCTTTTTTTTTGAATGTTCATATTTCAGTATGAAATAGAACTTGAGGTACTAGTCTAAGCTTTAGGAAGTCTCGTAGCTAGGAAAGCCAATCCTGATAAGCCACGACCTCTATGGAAAATATGACTCGCTCCTCCTGAATTCTTAAGCTGGTGAATATATATTGAGGAATGAATCTATGGTGTATGGTTGTACCACACTCTATAGGTCTTGGGGAGATCAAATATTTCCAAGGTGTAGTTTGTAAGAAGTCTCTAGTCGTGAAGGACCAATATTGATTTAGTTTGATGTTGATCATGTTGACTGATTCTTGATTGTCTAAAGCCTCATGTTGTATTTTTGAGTGCGCAAGCACTTTCACATGAATAGTTGTAAAATTAGCAGATGGATTTTTGGGGATTAAGGATCCCAAAGAAGCCATGGTATCCATAAATATATTTGATGTACGAGGGATTTCCTCGATATCATACCATTCCAACTGAGCTAGGTAAGTATCAACAAGTTCCTTGTAATATTTTAGGAGTGGGTACCTACATTGGAATAGTCCTTTGACTTGGTTTACTATTAGCAAGAAGTCACCAAAGATATTCAATATTTTAATGCCCATTGCTATAGTTTCTTGGAGTCCCAAGATCAATGTCTCGTATACTATGTTGTTGTTTTTGCAAGGGAATTCTATTTTGAATGATAAGGGTAATGGAGCATCCTACAGTGTGATAAATACAATCCCTGCTCCACCCCCTTGTTCACATTTTGAACCATCGAAGAACAATGACATGTCTCTTCTTAGGTTCTTCGAGTTCTAGTGGATCTGATAGTAAAAATACGGCATCATCAAGAAACTCTATGGTGAGAGGCTTTCTATCCTGAAGAGATGCCTTTGCCAATTGATATGCTATGACTTGTCTCTTGATGGAATTTTGGATTATGAAATCTAGATCAAATTCTATCTTTACCATCAAAGCAATGGTGGGATGCATTTTCTCAACTTTTGTTTGACTGGTTTCTTCATGGGGTCCAATGAAAGGTTGTGAATGACTAACTTTGGATCTATCCCAGGTATATCCTTGTAAGTCCAAGTAAATATATTTTGTCTCTCTTTTAGGAGAGCAATTATGATGGCTTGTTCTTTTGGAGATAGACTTTATATGAACTTGAATTTCTTTGGTTGAGTGGGATCATCGCTAATGTCCACTTCAAAAGTCGCTTCTATAGCCATATGTGACCCATCCTCTAACTGGTGAGGCATGGGTATCTATTGAATGCCATTGATGGGATTTACAAGTCCTACTAACTCAAGATCCAAACCAACATGGAATACATCATAGGTACATATAGGTGTGAAATGAAATGGTTGTAACATCTCTTCATTAGATAAAATATCTTCAGGCTCTATGGGTGAATCAACGCAATCCTAATCAATGGCCTACGTATCGAGACACAAATTTTTATCAGGATCTACTGGGTTATGAAGTGGAGTGGTCAAATCAATGGATATTGTATTGATGGATGAGATAAAATCTCTAGGACCACATGGGTGAAATATTATCTCTGAGGTTTCTCTTCCATGCTCACGATGAGGCTCTGGAAGAATGGGAATATCTAGATCTGGTCCATGAGTCGAGCTGAAAATAGGATCATTGGGTTTTAAGAGTTCCTTGAATTTTTGCAGAGGGGGATTGACCATTGGATGAATGATGTTCAAGTCAATAGGTCTTCCCAAAAATTGCAAGCCAGGGTCTATGGCTTGAAGTACCGCTTCTCTTTCCACCAACATATTAACTTATCATAAATAGCAAGGCCTAAGATAGGCTATCTAAGTCTCATCCTTAAAATCATTATCACTTATCCAGAAGCCATTAGCATTAGTGTGCCACCCTAAGATGAGGGGATCATGTCTTAGCTCTAAGTAAGCCATCTCTGTTTCATCCTCATATTCTTTGTCACTTATGAAGAATCCATTTGCATTAGTGTGTTGCCCCAATTCATGGGGCCATTGCCTTGCCCCTAAGTAGGCTCTCTCTATTGAGTCCTGTTACTCATAGTCACTTTCATTCGATATGTGTCCACTCTCATTGTGGATGGACCAAGTAAGTCTTCGTAAGTAGCAAGGCCCATGAGAGGCCAAGCCCTATTTTGCTTCATCATCACTTGCCACATATCCATTTTCTTCTTACTCTTCATCCCACAAGTTATACCCTACTAGGATGGCCTCAATTATGAGTTTTGGATGATAAGTCTCGGGTGGCGGTGTGCTTACCATGACCAATTTCCTGCTGCTCATAAGTCTCGAACTTAGTGGGTGATAAGGAATAAAATTGATGTCTTCTCATAATCCCAAGCTCAATATATCTAAGGCTACTTCTAGAGAGTAATCCTAACCTCTGATGTGATAGCCTAACCCAAATCTATTAGTGGGAAGTTGGTACTACGGCTCAAGTGGCCGTCTTTGCCCCTACTCATATATACCAAGACCGTAACCATGCCAATGATAGTGTTCAAAGTAGCTTAAAGAAAACTTAGGATTAGAGAGGTAACGAACATTAATAGTGAACAAGTCATCATTGTCCTCTTATTCTACAATAGACTTATGGGTGCAGTCTAGTCCAACATAGACAAAGTTTGACTGGTTGGGAGGGATTCCAAGTGGAACCACTATTCCCACTAGTGCTCTTAAATATTTTGGTCATCCCATGTCCTATGTAGAATCTATGATAGATGTAAATGTTATGTTCTACATGAGATACTATCCTATCCATGTGCTTGCCAAGTGTATAGTTGTATGTGATTTGGATGACCCCACGGATGATACTGGCGAAGCGGGGTGGTAGTCATCATCTTTGACTTGGTCTTGGTGATCTTCTTCCATGGGATTTGGACCTTCTTCAATAGCTATGATTAGCATTTTTTCCTTAACCATAGGTACCTTTAGCTTCTAATCCTTTTTTAGTTTAGGCGTTGATGGTTGATTAGAATCATTGGCCACTTTGTGTGCAATATGAGGTGTTGGTGCATATGGGTCTTTTCATACCCTTTTGTCTTTGTTATCTAGCTGTGCAGCTGGAGATGAAGGTTCTACGTACAAGTGGATAGAAGGAATCACAAATTCTCCCAAAAAATCCACTTGATGAACATACTTGAATGGCTCCTCACCAGCCAACACCATGTAGACTTTGTTATCATGCACATACTTGACACATTGGTGTAAAATAAAAGGAACACATTTCATGTCCCTTATCCAAGGTCTTCCCAAGAGGATATTGTATTGCATGGCCCCTTCCAAGACATGACACATCACGGGGATGGTCTTATACCCCACCTTGATAGGTAGGACTATCATTCCCACAGTATTGCATAAAGCATCATTGAAAGATCTTAATGTATAGGCTCCTGGAACAATATTGGACTTGGGGATCTTAAGGTGTTCTATTGCAGTTTTTGTGATGATGTTGATTGATGAGCCTATATCGATCAAGACCCGCTTAAAAGGTAAATTTTTAATTGATGCCACAATGTGTAGCAGAGGGTCTGGTAAGGTAGTAGGTACTGTCTTAATATCATAATCGTAGAATTGTATTACAAGTTCCTGGCATTCTTGTACTTGTCCCACAAAATGAGTGAACACATTTGGATCTTATGGTTAGATCTAAATTGACTTTAAAATCTCCATCAAGGTCTCCCTGTGCTTTGGGGACTGTTGTATGAGCTCATAAATGGATAGCTTAGTTGGAGTCATTTGTAAGTTTTTCTCAAGTCTACTTTGGATAGTTACCATAGGTCAAGTTGGTGGACCTAGAAGTTTTTTTTACCCCTGCCTCTGCCTAGGTGTAGTAGGGATGTTTATGGAAGATACATGAGGTTGTGGTTGACCATACCATCTACTCTTGCTTGCTATATTAACAATTTCAACCATCCCAACAAACCCGTGGGCAAGCGTATCAATTCATACCTGATTGACTTGTGCACCCTGTCCTCTAGGGGCATCATGGTTTGGTAGTGGGATTTTGTATATGACCATATCCATATTGTTAGGGGCTAGTGGGTTGTCCACTTTTAGTTCTCCCTCCTCAATCATGTTTTGCACCTGATGTTTGAAACCAACACAAACTTCGATATTATGCCCTGATAGCCTATGATATAGGAATAATTGATCTTTATTATATCCTTTTGGCTTAGTATGGTTGGGATATATAAGATGTATATCAAGGAATATTATATTTCCTACACAGCTTAATTTATTGAACACTGATTGCATTGATTTTGTCAATGGTGTAAAATAACGAGGGGGTTTGCATTCTTTGTTTCGACCCTGATTGTTCTTTTGATCATAGTTGGCTGGTGGGGGTTGTTATTGATAATTATGGGCTACTACATAGCCCCGTACTTAGGTGTAGTCAATACCACTTGATTAACTGGGGTAAGGTTTTCCTATTTCTGCTTATATATGCCATTCTTGTTGTTTTTTCTCCACTCCTTCTTGGTTCAAAGTTTGATGGTTCCCTCATATACTTTGATGTCCTCAATGAGTTTGTCTTGTGCCAAAGCTTCCTAAAATGAGGGGTATTTTTATAGTTGTAGAAATAGGGGAATGTGTTTGGAAAAACTCTTGGCGAACATCCAGATGATTTCTTTTGTGGGAATGGAGAATGATAATTTTGCCATGACTTTTCTCCATCTATTCCCGTAATCCATTACTGGATCATCATCATTGTAACACAGTGGTGGAGTATTCCCATTGGGGAGGTGTTTTCTAGAGGTAAGAATGATTCCTAGGTCGAGCCTATCTCAATTACCAAATCGGACAATATTCTAATCACCCGAACTACCCTCGTACGAACTATCAATTCTTTGTACGGACCTTAATTACATACACTGTACGATCTCAAATCATACAGTGTCCAAGATGGTATGATATTGCACTCATAAAAACTGACAGATGCTATTTTGTAGGCTGCCGTACACAATTTTGTAATCGTTCAAGCCAATTCACCAAAACTGCCAAATCGGGTAAGTTCCTACCAATCACCTGTTTTACCAAATCGGGTAACAATATTTTGTACGATTTGTACGATGTACGATGTACGATATGTACGAAATAAAGGTACAAAAAGGTGTTACTTGCTATGCTCTTCTACTCCAATCTCTCTCCGGGATGTTTTGTAAAGGTTTAACAACCTAAACAAGACAATCTCTTCCACAAGCAAAACATCCAAACCGAGCTGGTGAGAGATTCCATACAAGTAATTCCATCCAAAAATCATACAGTACACTTCACCACATCCTTTCCAATATCATCATGCTCCTAAATCATTCCCCATGATTCACTAGTGACAATCTTCTCAACAAGCTACAACAATACCTAAAACTAACATATAACAGTAAGATAGAAACTCAATTACACAATGTTAATCCACAATGCATTATCCATTCACAACAAGACCATACACTGTCATCCACAATGTCTGTTATTCTCATTAATGGCTATCAATTCGATTACAATGTGGAAAACTCTCTTAAGGTAATTGCAATAACTCAGAAATATGTCTATCTCTCTATTCTAGCAACTAATAACCAGTAAACTAGTAGCCAGACCTACAAATTTGAAAATGGGGCCTTATATAACGTTGCCCAGGCCATTCCAAAGTGGTTCCTGAGACAATCCATTATTCACAACTGCCCATATACAACTGAATACATTATTTTGGCATTTTCCTAAGTTTACACCTTAATTTAGCAAATCCATGCGATATTTCATCCCAAAATTACATTTCCTTTGCATCTGAGTGAATTTCGGTGTGCCCTATATGATTTTCTACTGCTCTGTATGGTTTTCCAATCCAGTTGTATGATTTTTCCTTCCATTGTATGATTTTCTCCAACTGTACGATTTTACAAAACTTGAGCAAATCATTCCCAAAACTGTCAAAATCTAGCAAATCACTTTTTCTTCTTCTAGGAGGTGGATTTGCTGCCTACATCTGCCCTCCCCTTTACTTTAGTCGACATCCTCGATGACTCATTCTGCTTCTTCTACTGGGCTTCCAGTCTAGCTAATTCAGCCTCCAAGTCCTTGACTTGTGTCTTGTACATTTCTCATTCATTTCTTAGCTTGGCTGCATAGCTCCCCATTTCGACGGCTTTGGCTCCATGAAGGTTAGCCTTCTCCTCGATAGCTTTCATGAAGTCCATCATTTGTTTTTCCCATTCGGAGGTACTCTTCTTCAATTTCTCCTTCTAGTGAGCTTCTACTCGAGCAGCTACCTGGAGTTCCTCATTCTTCTCTACAATGGTCTCCAAGTGATGTTTGATATCAGCTTCTAGAGCTTGAACCTGGTCTTCTTTGATCCTCATCTGAGCTTGCTTCTCCAAGACCATCTCATTCAGCTTCTTGCTATCTTTTGTCAGCTCCTCTATCTGCTTGGCTTGTGTAGCCATTTTCTCACTCTTTTCGGCCAACTGAGCTATCATCTGCTCATCCTTCACTTTGAGTTGTGCCTCCAACTCCTTAATCTTATCCTCTACCATCTAGAAAATCTATCACTTTTCCTCTTCAAGCATGGTAACTCTGGCTTTAGACTCTACTCTAAGGCCTGACAGATCCTCCTCCAACTTCTTTATTTTCTCTTCTACTATAGTTCTACTTTTCTATAGTTCATCTTCCATTACGACCAATTCCTTTTGAGCGGCTGTGGTCTCTTCCTCCTATGCCTCCTTGAGTCGATGGATTTCCTCCAATCCAATGCTCAACCACTCTATCCAGTGTGTTAGGAAGTTCAACTTCCTTAGGGTAATGGATACTCCTATAGTGACCCTCCTATATTCAACTTCTACCATATTGATAGGGTAGGTTGGATGACTCACTCGATCCAAATATATCCTTGGGTTCTTCCTGTAATTTATGACCATCCCTTCTAGAAAGTCTTCTCTTCCTAACATCATTGTTACCTCTTCCCTGGGTAACCTCCATGGATGTTGTGCATGGATATCCACTATCTTCCTTATGCACTCCATACTACTCACCCATTCTGTTATCCTCTCTAACTCGAGAGATACTTGTTCCTCCCACAACTTCAGTTCTCCCATGTGACCAATGCAAAATTCCATTCTGGCACTATTCATCACATGGCCTAACTGAGCAAAGAAGTGTTCCACCTTATCCTCTATTCCACTTGCCTCCTCTTCCATTGTGATTCTCTAAAACTATGGTATTTCTAGGAGATAATTGGATTGCATTCCCCATCATTCTTCTTCTGTAGGAGTCCTTAAGTCTTCTTCCTCCCTAAGGTGGCTAGAGCTTCCTTCAAGCTCGCTAAGTACTTCCTGAGGTGGGGATTGTTTCACTATTTTCTCCTCCCCTTCGCTATCCATAATGTTTATGATCTCCTTCTGAGATCGTTACTGCTCAACTTGTTCTTGAGCCTTTTCTACTTTGGTTGAGCCCCCTATGGCTCCTCCGTATTTTCTTGAGCTACTTCCTGTTCCTGCCCTTGTTGTTCCTCTTTTACCTTTTGAGCAACAAGTGCTTCTTTTTCTTGTGGCACTTTGGTATTCTTCGGGACCTCTTTCTTACTGGAGCCTCCTATTACAATTTTGTAATGAGTCTTCTTCTTGGGCTCTTCTACCATGGTACTTGGTCCAACTCCCACTTCATCCTGGGTAGTGGCTACTCCATCATACCCTACCTCAATTCCTTTAAAGAAATCAGAGGCATCCATCTTCTCAAAGTTTTCAAAGATGTCTAGAGATTGCACTATCTTCTCTGCCTCTGTCCAATATAACTCATCCAGTTCCATCGCTTCTGAGTCTGATTGTTCCTTCCTCTGTACTTCTGGAACTGGTTTATCTACCATTATTTCTCATTGCCTTCTCATCCTTATTTGTATTAGACTACTCTCCCTTTCTTGATCGAGAGGCTGCTCCTACTACCTTTGTGCAGGTACTTGTTGTTCTAGTTTCGGCTCCAACCATCTAGAATGCTTCCTCCGATGATGTATATCGACATCCTCCTCTGGAGATGTATCTCCCTGAGCTTCACTCCTATGTCATGCACTCCTTGTGCATGGTTTCTCTGGAGTACTCTTCGCTATGGGTACAACCTTTACCCATCTCAATATCATCGGTTGGTCCGACCTGATTTCTCTAGGTGGCGTCAACCCTGGGAATTGCATTCCCACTTCTGTGACTACATTCAGTAGCAATCCAATTGCCTGAAAGGCCATCCCAAAGTTCTTCGATCTTTTGGTCAATGCCTCATGCATCCTTCTCTCCAGAAAGGTACCCCAATCATATGGAATTCCTTGGGTGATACCTTCTATGTACTGTGCCATCCACATTGGCATCTTTGTCACCCTTGTATCACCTAACAATCGAGCCATGACTGTGTTCATCACACATGCCCAATTGTCTCCTCGCAACTGGCTCTGCTTTATTCCATGCATTCTTGCATCAAAAATATTTGCATCTATCATCGATTTGATAGTGGTCATGGTGGTAACCAGGCGGTGTGCTTCTATTGGGTCTACCAATTTCTTGACTATCTCCATGCCTTCCGTCGACAACCCAAATGTTCTTCGGAATGCCTCCATCGAAACTTCCACCTTCACTGACCTCTTGCCCACATTGACGTAGGTTGTCCGAGTTGCTGCATTATATGCCTGAACTATCTGTAAAAGATAGTTCTAGAAGAATATCCGATGAAATGGTGGGATCTACGCAATGACCGACACTTGCACATTTTTGAATGTCTTCCTCCAGGGATGAGACCTGTTCTTCTCATCACTCCACCATTTCCTGCATGCTTTCGCTCCATGCTGTACAAATGTGATGTTCAAAAATTCCACCTGGCATTCCTCCTATCCACTACTCAGGTGTTCTTCCTATTCTTGCACATGTACTTCACTCCTCAACTCCCTCCGTGAGGTAGCTTCTTGGGCCATCCTTCCCTCTCTGTGCCTCGATGGTGTTCTATCCAGGTGTGCCCACCAATGGCTTTGTCTCCTCCATGACCTATATCCTCCTCTCCTCCATGGATGATTACCATACCTTTCATGGGACTAAAATTGATGCTCGTGGTGCTACCATGGGTATACCTCTCTCTCGTGTAGCGGACCTGGTGATCTCTCCACCCGATTCATTGCAATCCACCTCAATCGACATCCAAATTCTTCCATTGAGATCATTCCTCCAACATCTCACCGATTAACTCAACCTCCTCCTCCATAATTAGAAATGTACCAAAAATCATACAGTCTCTTGTAAAATCATACAATGTACGGTTCTATGTCCCTTGTATGGTTTTACCTTCTTCCATTGCTTCTAGATCGTACACTATTTGGCAGTTCTTCCCTTCACCCCGTCAATATTCAAATGGTCAAATCTCCTTCAAATCATACAACTATGACCTAAAATCGTATAGGGTGCTAGTACTCCATACTCTACTACTTGTTGGCTGCCCTCCCCTTTAAAATTCGTATGATTCTATACAATTTCGTACGATCTCTTAAAACTACCAAAAATGGAAAAAACCCACTTAGACGACACTTTTCTTCCTGGAAATCATACAATCAGCCCCTAGATCATACAATACGACTTCTCTAACCCTCACTGATGCAAAATATCAGGATTTTTGTCTCCTTTGCCAAATCTGCCATCGACCTAGTTGTCGGATTGTCTCGATCTACTCCTTAGTGCTTTATCTCAACCAATCTTTCACTCCTTCCCTCCTGGCACAATTTTCTTCAATTTGATGAAATTTTGGCTGTAATGTATGGTTGTATGGACTGTACTTTTCTCTCCTCATGTTTCCCTACTCACTTTTTGCTAGATTTTTTAGTTCTTAGGGTTTCAATCTTCCATACTCTTGCAATTTCCCCAATCCAACCACCAATTTCTGCTTCCTCCAGCTCCAACAACAATTTCATAGTCCTAAATCTATACAATGATGTATTCTGACGTCTGTTGCTGTAATATTTCTTAAAAAAATTGAATTCCCCCTTTTTGTGGAGAAAAACCCCAATTCCTCTTTCTCGGGTTAATTCCTTGAAGCTGAAAAGAACTCCCTGGTACAAATTTAACAATGGGTCTACAAATTCAAAGTATTGGTGAATATTTATCACCCATGTAGTCTTCCTTTCTCAAATGTATACTTTTCCCCTTCAATCTCCTAAAAAATTTGAATTCTGCTTGGTGATTTAAAAAATGGTCAATTAACTTTCCTTTTAAAGCAAGTTTTCAAAAACCCTAAAAAAACCCTAACTGTCAAAAGAATTTAAAAAATGCCATGTTGCATGCTTTTTCCATCTCCCTTACTAGATGACTGCCAACTCAGTAGTTGGTTTAAAATTTTTGTCTTTTTCCCCCTTCTTTTCCTCCAACCGCTACTTTTTCGCATGCCGCATTAATTGGTTAGTTGGAAAATCATACACTGTACGATCTAAATCGTACAGTACAACATTATGTACGATTTGCATGTCAATATTGCTTTGTACGACCCTCTTTTGTGCGATTTCCATATTTTACTTTTTATCTGTACGATTTCATTACTTAGAGAAAATTTTGCTTTCTTTTTCTCTAGAGAGGCCATCATTTCTAGTTTTCAACCTCGCCCTTCCTAATTGCATCCCGAGGGATTTTCACAACTAAGGCACAATTTTTTTTAATTTTTTCATTTTTTTTTTTTTCTTTTTTTCATCCTAGTCTAATTATACTTACCTCCTTGGTAATCGCACAGTGACATTCACCTGTACGACCCCATCCCAATCTTGACCTCGAGGTTCGACCATAACATTCCGATTAGTGGTATCCTCTTGTACCTCTACTTGGCTGGTCTCTGCCTGTGATGTTGTTGCCCATTCATTTCCCCTCCTACAATGTGTACAGTTCAGAATTGTACATCGGCAAGTTGGAGTCTCATCCCCTGGTAGGCCTTCTTCTCATCGTGCAAGTGATTGATCCCATGGTGGTGGTGTCCTCACCACTCTACTATTATTTGAGCGACTTCTTCGCCTATCTCCATGGATCATTTCTGGCTCCAAACTTGGTGATCGGGTCCATTGTTGGCCTAGGTTTCCACCATCTATGAAGTGTACCCTTCCTCTACCAACAAGGTTTCGACCACGTGGGTATCTCCCCCTTCCATTTCTTCTAGGCATGAAACCTCCTCGTACTATTGATGACTCTTCTCTTATTCGAGGTAATTTCCAATTACCCCCTTCTCGTTGGGGTCCCTATTGGTTTAGGGGTGGTCACCCCCCTCTGCGTCTTCGTAGCACATTTCGTAACATACCTCTTAGTCTGGGTATATCTTGTTGGTTCCTTACCCAATTCATACATGCTAATGGGTTATCTCCTGGCCATCTAGGAGTAGGGGGTCAGAATCTTCCTCGTCCTCTACCTCCTCTAATTGCAACATCACCAAGGTCTCCATCATTTTCTGGTCATCTACCTCTTCCTCTTCCTCGTTGAAGTCTTAGAGGTCCTTGTCCAATTCTTCCTCTTATTCTTCGGTCATCAAGAGTAATATCTACCAACTCGATATTAGCTAGTGGAATCTGGTTTGGTGACAACTATCATAAGGTTCTGACTCTTCTATCAGCCCGTACCAAGTGATGCCTCCATATTCTTTCCTCAAAGGATATCTAGGGGGATGAAGATGCCAATACTTCTCTATAATCATCAGAAAAGTCTGTTTCAGAGCTAGAGTCAGTCCGACCCTCTTCTCTCTGTTCTGCCTAGTCATGTGGCAAATTCATCACTCTCTCCAATCATCGAACTTCCCTCCTTTTTTCTTGGAGATATGTATCATTCTCGGGTCTGTCCTCTTGAACTCTCCCGACTTGCCTTGGTCTCAATGCTCTAATTGGAATACTTCGATCCCTCTAAGGATTATGAGGATTCTTCGGTTCATCATCATCTATACTAGGCTCTCTCACCAACCATGACATCCCTTCATCACTAGAATCTATCATACCTACTACATTGTGGTGCAATTCAGGTGATGTGGTGGTCTCCTCTATATCTCGCCAAAGTACTTTTGTACCCTCATTTATCGTAGGCTACTTTCTTGGTGGGGGTGGCGAACTTGTACTTGCACCTTCGTTTCCTCCACCATTTCTTGGAGTTAAGTCTTCAACCTCCTCAGGTTCACTTCCAATCTCTTGTAATCTAACTACCCTCTGTTCATCCAATATTTGTATGGTACCATCCAATTCTTGGATTACTTGCACTCTCAATCTCGCATTGTGACCTCGTAGTGTTTGATACTCTTCCTACAATTGTTGAGTTTGCATTCTCATCCTCTATTGTAATAGCCCTATCTGAGCCAATGGGGAAAGTTTTATTAGTTCTTCTTCTATCCTTTCTTCCCTAGCCTCTTCTAGAATTTCCATCTCAAATGTGTCCACTCTATCCTCATTGCGCACTATCAGCCTTACCCTTCTTCGTTCTTTTGACTATCGAGGTAGTTCCCTATGTTCTATCTATGGGTACCTCATGTTCGAAGCTCTTGGTAATAGTGCCCTCTCCTGATAGCCCTCTATTGCTAGAGAAATCCACTCTTCTCCCTCTCTTATGGTCCCATCTATCCATCTGATATGTACTCGCACCCTTCTTCTTTCATCGGGTCTAGGTGCCAACTCTTGTTGTTCAATTATTGGCTGCGTCTCCTCCCATTCAGAAAATAGCCTTGCGAGTCCCAAATCGGCTCCTCTTACGGTGGACCTGGCTCATGATGAGCCTCATCTTGAGCGTCTGCTCATCTTCTCCATTCAATCTCTTCTGAAGCAATGAATAGACATTGTACTTTGTAAGGCTTCAACTTTGAGCCATTTATAGTGTTGGGTACCTCCATCCCATTCAGGTTCTGTAGCCTGACTGCTCCATTATTCAATACTTCAATAACTTTATAAGGGCCAAGCCATAACGTCTTCAGTTTACCTGGCTTGATCTCCCTCTTCCCGTTAAACTTTAGAACCAAGTCCCCTGGACTAAGTTCCAACTTCCTCAAATGCTTGTCATGCCACGCCTTTCATATTTTTTGGGCTATTTCAATCACCCACTATGCCATGACTCTTCTTTCATCTAGTTTGGTCAGCGTCATCAGTCGTTCCTCCAAACTTTCTTGATCCCCCAAGCGATGCTCTACTGCAACTCTCAAACTTGGTATCAAGAACTCGACTGGCACCACCGCTTCTTGACCATACATTAATTGGAAAGGGGTATGTTCCATTGTTGGTTTGAAAGTTGTTCTATATGCCCACAAAATGGATGGTAACCTTTCCTCCCAGTCTGCTCCTTCTATCCCACAGGTTTTATACAGAGTTGATACTAAGACTTTATTAGTCGCTTCCACCTACCCATTCGCTCTTGGGTAGTACGGACTAGACAATGAGTGTAAAATCTTAAATTCTATCGTCAACATCTTGATAATCTCATTCATGAAGTGTCCTCCCCGGTCACTCATTATTCATAGTGGAATACCGAATCTTATGATTACCTACTCGTACAAAAATTATGTTGTACTTTTGGTAGAATTATCAGGTAATGCTCTTGCTTCTACCCATTTTGTGAGGTATTCCATTGCCACTACGATATATCTACATTTCCATATTTGAGATGTCTTCAATGGTCCCATGAAGTCTAAGCCCCAACGTTCGAACAACTCCTATGGCTGCGATGGGTGTAAGGGCATAAAGTCCCTCTTGACCGGTTTACCTACTCTTTGGCAAGTATCACAAGCTTTCACGTGTTCTTTTGCATCATTGTACAATGTGGGCCACCATAGACCTACTAACAATATTTTTTGTGCAGTCGCATCTGGTCCCATGTGTCCCCCTGCTAAGCCTGCATGGGCTTCTTTCAATGTCGCCTTAACTTCTTCCTCCATTACACATCTCCGTAAGATACCATCACTTCCTATCTTGTATAGCAATCCTGCTATTATCTGGAAAGGTGTTGACTTCATAATTATCCTCTTCTTTTTGGTTGTCATCATCTCTTGTGGCAACTCCCCTGTGGATAGGTACTGGCCAACCAACTTGTACCATGATGGCACAACATTGATGGCAAATAATTGTGCATCTAGAAATTCATCAGGAACTCCTGTTCCTACTGGCTCCCCTGATCGTATTCAAGACAACTGGTCCGCAATCATGTGCTTCTTGCCAGGTCTCACCACAACTCAAAATACGAACTCTTGGAGTGTAACGAGCCACCGACTAACTCATCCTTGTATTACTGGTTTGTTTATTAAGTACAACAATGCCTGATGATCGACGTAGAATGCAAAGGGGTTTTCCAGTAGGTAATACCTAAAATTTTGGACTGCATATACCATCCCCAAGGCTTCCCTTTCTATTGTACTATAATTTCTTTCCGGCCTTGACAAAAGGTGACTAGCAAAGAAAATCGGCTGATCCAACTTAAACTGTCCTTCTTGTGCCAATGCACATCCAATTGCAAAGTTTGAGGTATCGACGTGGACATGGAATTCCTTATCCCAACTAGGAAACACCAAAATCGGATTGCTTACCAACTTAGCCTTTAACTCCTCAAAGGCTCCCTGGTGCTCCTCTATCCATCTGAAAGGAATATTCTTTTTCGTCAAAGAATCTAATGGATAGGATACATGTGCATAATTTTTGATAAACCTTCGGTAATATCCTATTGACCCAAGGAAGGTTTTGAGTGAACTCACGTCAAAGGGTTCTTCCATGAATAATATCACCCAAATTTTATCCGGATCTGTCTTCAATCCTTCGTTGCACACAATGTGTCCTAACAATTTTCCATATGGTACCATCAAAAAACACTTTGCTGGGTTTAATGATATCTGTGCATTTCTGCACCTACTCATACATTCACTAAGAGATGGAAGATGCTCCTTGATCTTCCCATAAATGGACCAATCATCCAAAAATGCTTTGAAATTCCCCATCGCCAGTTGGTCAAATATATACAGTATGATGCGTTGAAACGTAGCTGGGGCATTACAGAGCCCAAATGGCATTCGATTATATGCGTAGATGCCATTCTCCACAACAAATGTGGTTTTCAGCTTATCCTCCTCAGCGATGCTGATCTGATTGTATCTCGAGAATCCATCCAGAAATGAATAGATCTCATGTCCTGCAACTTCCTCCAAGATAGAATCTATGAATGGAATAGGAAAGGGATCCTTAATGGTCATTGCGTTTAGACTCCTAAAGTCTACGCATATCCTTATCTTATCGACTTCCTTCTTCAAGGTGATTACTATAGGTGAAACCCATTCACTGTTCATCACCCTGAATATAATTCCTGCTTCCAACATCTTTTCTATCTTCGTATTTACCAATGCCGCGTACTTTGGATTCATTCTATATGGCCTCCTCCTAATAGGTTGAGCGCCAGGAATTAGTGTAATCTTATGGACACATAATTCGGGTGGGATTCCTTTCAAATCCTTATATGTCCATGCGAAGACATCCTTGTACTCCAAGAATATCTTGAAAGTTGTTGCCTTCAATACGGGATTCCAATCATCGCCACAGTGGACCATCCTAGGTTCCTCCTCCATTCCTAGATTGATGTCCACTATCTTGGGTCCTTCGTATTTGATATTTTTTGGCTCACTCGTAGCTTTCATTACATTCTCAGGGTGTGTCGGTCTTGTATCAATCTCTGCATCTCCTACTGTATACTCCACAAAGCTTTTTGGAAACGTCCACTTCTCTTCTGTTTCCTTCTTAGTTTCTTTACTAGCTTTCGGTTCATCTTGTTTTTCCTTGATCTCTTCTGACTCAATACAAAGGCAGTTGGGTTGAAACATCTCGTAATCCCCCATTTTCCAATGAAGGAGTCCGCTATCAGATCGAGCTTCATCCTCGCTACATTCATCCATGTACAACATTCCCTCTCCATCAGGTTCATGTCCTTCATCCCCTGATGAGTTTTTTGATTCATCAGTTGTAGCTATATCCTCACTAACTCTCTGATTAGCTAAATTGATCATGTATTTATGTTGTCCCTTCTTGAAGGTGATCTGATTCTTTCCCCAATTGTGATTAACTTTGGCTACTCGTAGCCATCCTCTCCCCAAGAGGGCATCGTATGCAGGTTTCTGCATTGTAATCACAACAAAGTCCAAGACAAACTCTTGCTCAACTATCATTACTTGTTGTGCAGTCAAAACTCCTTTTATGTTAATATCATTCTGGTCAGCCCCGTATAGTCGAAATCTCGGTGCCCATAGGGATGGAGCACCTAGTTCTAGCCAAGTTCTTTCTGGTAGCACATTAACACTGGATCCTCCATCCATGATCACTTGCATCAATTTGTGCCCCAAAATCTCCATATGCATTAATGCAGGCTTCTTTCCCACATCAATCATTAGTATAGTAGGATCCATAAATTGGTCTTTCCATTCATCCTCTAAGATTGGTTGGCTCTCTACTTCCATCACCTTCTGTGGTTGCATTTCTTCCATAATTGCTTTCTGCAATTTTGGGATAGCTTCTAGTAAGTCAGATACTTTAAGTTCCACTATGGTATCCAACACCTGTGCTACCAGATTCTACACAACTATCTCCTATTCTGATGGTTTTCGTAATTCCTTTCGAGTGCTCGACTCTCCTTGCTTAGTTTTCTCAGTTTCTTCTTGCACTATTTTCTTTGTTGCTTGCCAACGTTGCTTTTCTTTTGTTGGCTCTAGATACTTATCCTTTTTAGCCTGATTCCTCATCATGGCTAACACTTCCTGAGTTTCCTCTTTAACTTGAGGAACTTCGATGTCCAAATAGCTCACATTCTATGGGTTTCTCGAACTCACCTACTTTGGACAATTCTCCTCCTTGTGGTTCCTTGGACCACACCATCTACACATGTGTGTAGTGCTTGTTTGTGGTGCTCCTTGCATCGGAGGTGTAGGACAATTCTTCACAAAATGCCCCCACTCCTGGAAATTGTGACATTGTATGATCGGTCTACCTTTCGAGTCATACTATAAGTGACTTTGTCCTCCTTTTCGATTACCTTGATTATGTCTACCACCTCTTCTGCTATTTCTGTAACCACCACTCGTTGCTTGTTGGCCACTCCCTTGGGCCTATGGTTTTTCTTCTTACTCCTGGATTGATAGTACTTATGGATGGATTCTTGCATTGTAGGGATAGAGCATTACTTCATGCCCCATCACATTACAAATATGGCAATAGTCATTCTTCGGACACTTCATATTTGTATGTCCCTCTGTCTTGCATTCTGTGCACCATAGTTCCTTCCTGTCTGGTTTGATCTTCTGTTCTTTAACCATCTTATCAAACTCCTTACGGAATGATGCTACCATCCTCTGGATAGTGTCTTCTTCTTCACTATCTAAATATTTTAACTTGGGATGAGATAAGATTCCCATGTATATCTATTTTGATTCACTCTCAAAGGTCTTTGCATGTTTCAATGCTTCCTCATATGTGTCAGATGGTACTCCCTTCATATTTTTCTTATATTTTGGTAGTAACCCATCTACAAACCACCATTTTATCAGCACATCCACCAATGGCATTTGCATCTTATCGACTAACTGCTTTAGTCGATGGTTGAAGGATTTCACATCCTCGTCTGCTTTCTATTTTGTCATGCAAAGCTCGGTAACTATGTCTCCATCATCTTTTAAAGGTCAAAATTCTTCAATGAACTTCTCCTTTATCTGATTCCAAGTCTGAAAATCAATGTTATTTTCTCTCTTTAGGTACCAGTCTATTGCCAATCCTCTCAAGGTGGTAGGAAAGAGGACTACCCAATCCTCCGGTCTATCTACACCATTTGCTCTCCAAATAGTTATGCAAGTTCCTACGTGCCATGTGGGGTCTTCCTTACCCTCACCTAAAAATGGTGGACATATTTGTTTGGCTGCTTTGTTAGCCATCTTAGGGGAGTCATCACTCTCACTTGAGGTGTCCCATGGATTCTCTGATGGATTCCTCCTAGGGGGTGTCTTACTCCCATTGTCTTCAGAAGTGTCAATTTGAGGTATCTTGTTTTGTCCCACCACTCGATGACCAAATTCTCATGCATCCTCACTCTACGACCTTCTTCACTGATGTGATGGAGATGATCTTGGTCTATCCTCCTGAGTCCCTGTGTCCTGTTGCCCTGGTGCCTGACTCCCATCCTCTACATCCTCTCGCAACCCTGCTACCACTTCCTCAGGTCTTACCATCCACTCTCCATCATCATGCACTTTCTCTTTGTCACCCGTCTCCTCTACGTTTGGTGGTTCTTCCTCCTCGTCTTCTGTCTCAATCAACAATGTCTCAAAGTCTCCCTCTTCGGATGTCCAAACTTGCTCTATCTCTGGTTCATGCGTACTCTGATCTGAGTTACTCATGTTTCCTCTTTGAGAAATCCTTGTGCTCCTTCTTACTGGAATGTTGTCTCATGGTTCCCTTCTCCCATGCCTTTGTGTACTGGTGTCCATCATAAAAAATCACCTCCAATTTTTAGTCAAATTCGACCCATTTTAACAAGAATGCTAGATTCGATAAGGCAATGATGCCAAATGTAACATAGTGGTGGAGTATTCCTAGTGGGGAGGTGTTTTCTAGAGGTAATAATGATTCCTAGGTCGAGCCTATCTCAATTACCAAATCGGACAATATTCTAATCACCCGAACTACCCTCGTACGAACTGTCAATTCTTTGTATGGACCTTAATTACATACACTGTACGATCTCAAATCGTACAGTGTCCAATATGGTATGATATTGCACTCAAAAAAACTGATAGATGTTGTTTTGTAGGCTGTCGTACACAGTTTTGTAATCGTTCAAGCCAATTCACCAAAACTGCCAAATCGGGTAAGTTCTTGCCAATCGCCTGTTTTACCAAATCGGGTAACAATATTTTGTACGATTTGTATGATGTACGATGTATGATATGTATGAACTAAAGGTACAAAAAGGTGTTACTTGCTATGCTCTTCTGCTCCAATCTCTCTCCGGGATGTTTTGTAAAGGTTTAACAACCTAAACAAGACAATCTCTTCCACAAGCAAAACATCCAAACCGGGTTGGTGAGAGATTCCATACAAGTAATTCCATCCAAAAATCATACAGTACGCTTCACCACATCCTTTCCAATGTCATCATGCTCCTAAATCATTCCCCATGATTCACTAGTGACAATCTTCTCAACAAGCTGCAACAATACCTAAAACTAACATATAACAGTAAGATAGAAACTCAATTACACAATGTTAATCCACAATGCATTATCCATTCACAACAAGACCATACACTGTCATCCACAACATCTTTTATTCTCATTAATGGCTATCAATTCGATTACAATGTGGAAAACTCTCTTAAGGTAATTGCAATAACTCATAAATATGTCTATCTCTCTATTCTAGCAACTAATAACCAGTAAACTAGTAGCCAGACCTACAAATTTGAAAATGGGGCCTTATATAACATTGCCCAGGCTGTTCCAAAGTGGTTCCTGAGACAATCCATTATTCACAACTGCCCATATACAACTGAATACATTATTTTGGCATTTTCCTAAGTTTACACCTTAATTTAGCAAATCCATGCGATATTTCATCCTGAAATTACATTTCCTTTGCATCTGAGTGAATTTCGGTGCACCTTGTATGATTTGCTACTACTCTGTACGGTTTTCCAATCCAGTTGTATGATTTTTCCTTCCACTATATGATTTTCTCCAACTGTACGATTTTACAAAACTTGAGCAAATCATTCCCAAAACTATCAAAATCTAGCAAATCACTTTTTCTTCTTCTAGGAGGTGGATTTGCTGCCTACAATCATAATGTATTAAATTGGCAAGGTATAAGAGATTTAATTTCCTCTTAGACACAAATGAGAAATGCTTTATAAAAGTGTTCACTAGTTGTTCAAAGTTGGATATGCTATCCTTGGGCAATTGGTTAAACCATTGGGTGGTTGCGCCCAAAAATGTCAAGATGAATGTCCTTAGCATAAGAGCGTCATTGTATTGAAGATGAAAACATGCATTGAAAAAATTGGTGACATGATCTTGTGCATCTTATTCACCTTTAAACTTCTCTAGCCTAGGCATATCAAAGTGCTTAGGATAGGGATGGCTAGGAACTGATCGACATAATTTTTAGTTGTGTACTTTTCTCAATGTTGGTTGGCCCCCAACAACCTCTTGTTTCTCAAAGGCTTTAATATTTTCAGTAAGATATCAAAATGCCTTTTAAGTAAGGAGTTATTCCTCTTGAAAAAACCCCCTATGGTGATGGTGGAGGTAGCATTCTATCCATTTGATTTACTCTATTTTATTCCCTCCTATGAGGGGATCCAGGATACGCCTGATCTTGATTTATTAAGTCTACCATTTACCACTTAGTTGGATTCTGCTCATGATTTGGAGGATGTTTTTGTGTGGGTTACTTTCTTATCTAGTGCACACATTCTGTTGTGAGTTAGTACGTTGATCCTTTTGATGATCATCTCTATTAGCTTGTTGGTTGTTATGAGCTAGCTACTCAGGTTACTCTCTTAAGCGTTGCTCATATTTATGTAACAACCATTCTCTTTGTTTATCATGTTCAAGAGCTTCTACAAGATCTTGCTCCTTACATAAAGAATTTTCTAACTATTGCACATTATTGAATTGCACGATCATAGAAGACTTGTGCTTATCTGACTCTGTTCTTGTAATTTTGATTGGTATATTCCTCGAAGAGGTTTCTGCTATCTCTTTGCTTTGGCTAGCTAGTGTGACTTGTTCAATATATTATTGGGTGCATCTATGGCCAGTATCTGTGTGTTTACTGTGGGGTCACCTTGAGGGACCACCATTTTTAGATGTGGGCTTAGAAGTCACAGTTTGTGAAATTTTAGATGTAGAGTTCTCTATGGCTACAGTTTCGGATGGTGGCCTCAGGTGCAACTGATCCAACTGATCCAACTATCTTATTTTCCATGGCTGATCCTACGAGGTGCCATTTACTCCAATGAAGTCATAGTCTAATGGAATCCTTCCTCTTGTTTTAAGGATATCTTCTGTTTGATGTTTATGACTGGATGTGTTTTTAGTTTCCTACCCCTCAATGGGATGATATGTTCTAAGTGTTGCGTGTGAATGTTGAGATGTTTCGACTCTTGTGTATTTATGGTGATGAGGGTTTTGTAGCCCTATATACCCTCAATGAGGATGGATATGGGGAAATCTCATCATCTCTATGTGAATAACGGGGTCTAGAACCCTCTTTATGTCTTTGTGAGGAGGATCCTCTTGAATATTCCTCATGTCTCATTGATGATGATGGCCGTGAGGCCTCTTTATTTTTATGATATGTAGTTTCATGTTGTGGTTCCCTGTTTGGAGTTTATTAAGGAGATCCCCCAAGGGTTGAATTATCACCACTTAGAATCGCAAAACTGCATCTCATGGTCTTCCGAGTAAGTCTTTCAATGTTACTACAACTTTGCCTAAGGGTATGAGTTGCCTCAGATTCCCCTTTGGTGTCAAACCAAGGGTGTTTACTTCTTGTTTTGACCATTATTTTTTTGGAAGATTTAGCTTTTATGTTTCACAAACAATATCAAGCAAATTTTTATCTTGCTTACAATGTTAAGTGTGCCCTAAACTGTTTGTTGTATTTTAATGTTTTGTTGTTTCTTGTTTCTTGCTTTGGTTTTGGAATGAGGAGACTCATCCATAGTGATAATAAAGAGTAATCATACCAAACATAATTTCCCAAAAGAGACTAGGGTACACTACTAAAATCCTAGTGGGGGGTTCGCCTAGCTCTTCCACTCTAAACCAATGAATGTTCCAATAGTGGGAGACAGTTTGAACACAAGTAACTTAGTACCACTATGAAGAAGTTCTTCAATCCATTTCTAGGAGAATATAAGGGGAATGCCGGTGGAAGGATATGAATTCCAACATCACTAGACTAAATTGAGGGTTGGTGATGAAATTCAACTCCCAAAATTTTAAATGATACATGCGTGTGTGGTGTTCATTTTAAGCTTACATAAAGTAAAGTGCATAATATAGCAGAAATGACTCTTTCCTATATGCCTAAGTACAAAATGCATTTCAATATTTAGAAATATGGATGGACTACTATGATTGGTATGGGTGCACTTTATTTTGTGCAAATATGGCCTCTTGCAAGGCCTCAAAGCAAGAAAACAACATACAATGTCTAGCACGTTGGATCCCAGGGAAAAAAATTCAAGCATAAGTCATTGTTCCTAGCAATGCTTAGTGGAAATATAAAAGATCTAATATATTCAAACACCTTATTCTTATTTATTTTTATTCTTTCAATTCCCAAATAGAAATGTGCTTTAAGTTCACTATTTTAGACACACATAAGTAGACAAAAAGCTGTAAAATACTAGAGAAGTTATACCAACCTCTAATCTAGCTCAAAGAACCAAGGTTTTGTCCTTTGCTACTCTCCAATGTGGGTCACTGTAAACCAAAGCGACTGGTTTCTATCTGTTATTAGCAGGATCGACTAAGGCTCTATTGGCCACTATGGCTTGGAGCGGCTAATTTTGGGCCATTATAGACCAGATTAGCTAAGCCTGCACACAAAATTAAATTAGTATCCAAGAAAAAAATGAAAAATCAATGGATGTTCCACCGTGATCACCATATTTAGTGATCCTGGGGTGCACGCACCACTCTTACTCTACTTGCAATGTGTTAAACTCAAAATGAAATGAAATACCATGAAAAAGCATATAACATAGAAGTAACAAAAGGTATATCTCTTTATTTGTATTAAAACTCGGTTACATGTTGGTCCCTCTTAGGGATACCCATTTCGATACAATAAGGTTACAAGTGGGTAAAATATCCCCTCGCAAAGGGGGGTGCGTTATCACAAGCTTCTCGGTTCCACACACAAAAGTGTATGAGGGATTACAGATGCCTCCTCTAGGTTTGTTTCTTAGAGGGATCCCTTTTGATCTCATATGTTGCAAATTTTGTTTGGTGAACCTGTGGCCCTGTAAGAAATGAAACAACAACACATGTTTAGATTTCCAAGAATGCCTCCCTGAATGAGGTTGTTAGTAGTAAAAATATCAAATGAAATCAAGTTCAAATTAAACCAATGCTATTAATGAGAATTAATGAAATGATGTTATGTTAATGATATGCCAAACAAAATAATGAAACTAATGTCTACAAACCTAAGCTAGGCTTGCAGGCCACTAACCAAGACAGCAATCGCTAAAGCGAATATTGTCCTCTTTGCTTCAAGGCTATGGATGAAAACTTGTATTCGATGTTGAAATAATGGTTGCTTTGCTTGATACATTGAATATCTTGTATGTGTAAAACCCTCGAGTGGACTCTTCAATTTGATGAGGCTTTGCCCTTGATCAAGTATATCTCCCCTGATTAAAAAATATCCCTTTGGTGCTCTCAGGCTTACACATTTTAAAGTGTGTGAAACCCTAGGTCTATGCCCAAGCCCTAAGACTGAATCCCTCATGCGTAGTGAAGGTTAGCATGATAAGCTTTTTGTCTTTTCTATGTTTAAATACTAGTTAATTGAAGTCTAAATACAAACTCAAGTCTCCTATATGAACTGGCCATGAAAGGGAATGCAAAGTTACTCCCGCTCACCTTTATTGCATGCAGACTGTCACTTCTGCCCCTGATTGGGCATATCTATTGAAAAAAATCTTTTTTATGAATTAGCCACTATCATTTACAGTGGTTAATATCTAGTCATTATCGTCTGCAACAGCTAAGGTCTGGCCACTCTAAGCTTGAGCGACTAAGGTCTGACTACTCTAGTATTGAGCGACTAGGCTTGGATGGGCTTAAAGTGCCCTAGATGAGTGGTGAGAACCACTTTTCATGCTTGGAAAGTCTAATATTATGTCATATGATCTTATGAAAGTGCCTATGTGAGTAGGTCCCCTAAACATGACATGTTTGAGGTGTCTAAAAAAGGTAGTTTGAATGTTAGTCTTGCATACCTGACTTCTACTGGGTATTATCATGCTTCGTGATTCAAGGTTGTTAATGGTTAAAATTTTATTTTGTACCACCAACCAATAGAAAAAGATAATATTTTCAGTAAGATGTTTGATCCAAATATGCTTGATAGAAAACCATCTATCGTTATCATTCTCTAAGAGGTAATATGTTGATTTAACGATGAAGAAGCAATTTTCACCATAGTTCCACACAAGGGAGTCTTAGAATTTATGATGAAATAGGCTTTCAGGAGTTTGGATATGTCATTGCTAGCAGTCATTTCTCTCTAATTAATATTGACCATTGGAAGTCTTTTCCATCATTTTTTTCCTAATTTTTATTAATGAAGTTGTTGACTTTCTCTACAAATATTTGGTCAATGATGGGTTTTAAAATGGTTATGTTATGGTTCTCAATGAGAGGAGACTCATGGGTCTAATAGTCTCTTCAAAATTTGATTTTATTACCTTTGCAAAACTTCCATATAATCCCTTTCTAGAGAAGATCTTTGGTTTTGATCTCCCTCTTCCCATTAAACTTTAGAACCAAGTTCCCTGGACTAAGTTCCAACTTCCTCAAATTCTTGTCATGCCATGCCTTTCATATTTTCTAAGCTATCTCAATCACCCACTATGCCATGAATCTTCTTTCATCCAGTTTGGTCAGCATCATCAGTCGTTCCTCCAAAATTTCTTGATCCCCCAAGCAATGCTCTACTGCAACTCTCAAACTTGGTATCAATAACTCAACTGGCACCACTACTTCTTGATAATACATTAATTAGAAAGGGGTATGTTCCGTTGTTGGTTTGAAAGTTGTTCTATATGCCCACAAAATGGGTGGTAAATTTTCCTCCCAGACTGCTCCTTCTATCCCATAGGTTTTATATAGAGTTGATACTAAGATTTTATTAGTTGCTTTCGCTTGCCCATTCGCTCTTGTGTAGTACAGACTAGAAAATGAGTGTAAAATCTTAAATTCTATCGTTAGCATCTTTATAATCTCATTCACGAACTGTCCTCCCTAGTAACTCATTATTTGTAGTGAAATACCGAATCTTATGATTACCTACTCGTACAAAAATCATGTTGTACTTTTAGCAAAATTATTAGGTAATGCTCTTGCTTCTACCTATTTTGTGAGGTATTCCATTGCCACTATGATATATCTACATTTCCATCTTTGATGTCTTCAAAAGTCCCACGAAGTCTAATCCCCAATGTTCGAACAACTCATATGGTTGTGATGGGTGTAAAGGAATAAAGTCCCTCCTGACCGGTTTACCTACTCTTTGGCAAGTATCACAAGCTTTCACATGTTATTTTGCATAATTGTACAATGTGGGCCACCATAGACCTGCTAACAATATTTTTAGTGCAATCAAATATAGTCCCATGTTTCCCCCTGCTAAGCCTACATGAGCTTCTTTCAATGTCGCCTTAAATTATTCCTCCATTACACATCTCCATAAGATACCATCACTTCCTATCTTGTATAGCAATCCTACTATTATCTATAAAGGTGTTGACTTCATAATTATCCTCTTATTTTTGGTTACCATCATATCTTGTGGAAAATCCCCTATGGATAGGTACTGGCCAACCAACTTTTACCATGATGGCAAATAATTACGCATCTGGAAGTTCATCAGGAACTCCTGTTATTGCTGGATCCCCTGATCATATTCAAGAAAATAGGTCCGCAATCACGTGCTTCTTGCCATGTCTCACCTCAACTTGAAATACAAACTCTTGGAGTGTAATGAGCCATCGAATAACTTGTCCTTGTATTATTGGTTTATTTATTAAGTACAACAACACCTGATGATCGACGTAGAATGCAAAGGGGTTTAACAGTAGGTAATTCCTAAAATTTTGGACTGCATATACCATCCCCAAGGCTTCCATTTCTATTGTACTATAATTAATTTTTGGAATTGACAAATGACAACTAGAAAAAAAATTGACTGATCCAACTTAAATTGTCCTTGTGCCAACACACATCCAATTGCAAAATTTGAGGCATCAATGTGGACATGGAATTCCTTATCTCAACTAGGAAACACCAAAATCAGACTACTTACCAACTTAGCCTTTAACTCCTCAAAGGCTCCCTGGTGTTCCTTTATCCATCTGAAAGGAATATTCTTTTTTGTGAAAGAATCTAACGGATATGATACATGTGCATAATTTTTGATAAACCTTCGGTGATATCCTATTGACCCAAGAAAGGTTTTGGGTGAACTTTCATGAATAATATCACCCAAATTTTATCTGGATCTGTCTTCAATCCTTCGCTGCATACAATGTGTCCTAACTATTTTCCATATGGTACCATAAAAAAACATTTTGTTGGGTTTAATGATATCTGTGCATTTTTGTACCTACTCATATATTCAATAAGAGATGGAAGATGCTCCTTAATCTTCCCATAAATGGACCAATCATCCAAAAATACTTTGAAATTCCTCATCGCCAGTTGGTCAAATATATACAGTATGATGCGCTAAAACGTAGCTAGGGCATTACAGAGCCCAAATGGCATTCGATTATATGCATAGATGCCATTCTCCACAATAAATGTGGTTTTCAACTTATCCTCTTCAGTGATGATGATCTTATTGTATCCTGAGAATCCATCCATAAATGAATAGATCTCATGTCCTACAACCTCCTCCAAGATAGAATCTGTGAATGGAATAGGAAAATGATCCTTAATGGTCACTGTGTTTAGACTCCTAAAGTCTATGCATATCCTTATATTATCCACTTCCTTCTTCAAGGTGATTACTATAGGTAAAAATCATTCACTGTTTGTCACCCTAAATATAATTCTTGTTTCCAACATCTTTTCTATCTCTGTATTTTCCAATGTTGCGTACTTTGGATTCATTCTATATGGCCTCCTCCTGACAGGTTGAGCACTAGGAATTAGTGTAATGATGAGCAAGGTGCAACCAAAGTATTGTCATTGTTGTCAACACAGTCAGGTTGATCAGTTGATGCAATGGACAGGAGTTCATTGATGAGCAAGGTGCAGCCAAAGTGCAATGGATAGGAGTTCATTGATGAGCAAGGTGTAGCCAAAGGAGTTCATTGATGAGCAAGGAGCAGCCAAAGTGCAATGGATAGGAGTTCATTGATGAGCAAGGTGCAGCCAAAGGAGTTCATTGATGAGCAAGGTGCAGCCAAAGTATTGTCATTGTTGTCAACACAAACAGAGGATCGGTTGATGCAATGGACAAGAGTGCAAAGGTCATTAGATAGATCGGTTGATGAAGTGAACAAGAGTTCAGAGCAGTCAGAGCATGTACAGTGAATTTCCAAGAAGACAGAAGTGGCCCAGATGCAAAAGCTCAAAGAAAAAGACAAGTAAGAAAAGTGTCATGATATCGCGACATGTTGAGTAAGCATGAGAAACTGTCACGATATCGCGACATGTTTGGCTAGAAAGAAAAACTATTGCAATATCGCAACATGTTTGGCCAGAAAGAAAAATTGTCGTGATATCGTGACATGTTGGGCAAGTGGAAAAACTGTCATGATTTCACGACATGTTGGAAGCAAAGAAGGCAAGTAGAAAAACTATCGTGATTTCGTGACATGTTGGAAGAGAGAGAAAGCATAAGGAAAACTATCATGATTTTGTGACATGTTTGGAGAGAAAGCACAGGAAAAGAAAACTATCATGATTTCATGACATGTTTGAAGAGAGAGAAAGCGCAAGGAAAACTGTCGCGATTTCGCGACATGTTAGAAGAGAGAGAAAGCATAAGGAAAACTGTCATGATTTCGTGACATGTTGGAAGAGAGAGAAAGCGCAAGAAAAACTATCATGATTTCGTGACATGTTTGAAGAAGAAGCGCATGCAAAGAAAAACTGTCACGATTTCACGACATGTTTGGAGAGAAGGCACAAGCAAAGAAAACTGTCATGATTTCGTGACATGTTCGGGGAGAAGGAGCTCGCAAAGAAAAGTGTCGTGATTTCGCGACAATCTGTAAGAGAGGCAGTACGAACAAAAATGTGTCACGATTTTGCGACATGTTTGAGAGAAGGAGCTCACAAAGAAAAGTGTCATGATTTCACGACAATCTACAAGAGAGGTAGTACGAATGAAAATGTGTCACGATTTCGTGACATGTTTGAGAGAAAGAGCTTGCAAGGAAAAGTGTCGTGATTTCATGACAATTTGCAAGAGGAAGTGCTAAGGAGAAAATATGTCACGATATCGCGACATGTCGGGTTTTCGCGACCCGATGAGAAGAAAAGCGCTAAGGAGCAAAAGTGTCACGATTTCGCGACATGTTCCGTTTTTGCGGGTGCAAGCAGAGAAAAGCACAAGGCAAAAAAAGT
This sequence comes from Wollemia nobilis, assembly GCA_028583015.1. NCBI lineage: Eukaryota > Viridiplantae > Streptophyta > Pinopsida > Araucariales > Araucariaceae > Wollemia > Wollemia nobilis. The sequence continues at coordinate 5,595,503 of JAQPPZ010016710.1, read as the reverse complement.
GTCACGATTTTGCGACATGTTCTATTTTCATGGATGCAAGCCGAGAAGAGTGCAAGGAAGCAAAAAGTGTCGCGATTTCATGACATGTTCTGTTTTCATGGTGCATGTCGAGAAGAGTGCAAGGAAGCAAAAGTGTCACGATTTCATGACATGTCATGTTTTCTCTAGTGCATACTGAGAAGAGTGCAAGGAAGCGAAAAGTGTCACGATTTCGCGACATGTCATGTTTTCACTGGTGCATGTCGAGAAGAGTGTAAGGAAGCAAAAAGTGTCACGATTTTGTGACATGTCATATTTTTTTTGGTGCAAGCCAAGTAGTGTATAGAAGTGAAAAGTGTCACGATTTTGTGACATGTCATGTTTTCGCGGGTGCAAGCTGAGAAGAGGACAAGAAGGTGGAAAGTGTCACGATTTCATGACATGTCATGTTTTCATGGGTGCAAGCTGAGAAGAGGACAAGAAGGCGAAAAGTGTCATGATTTCGTGACATGTCATGTTTTCATGGGCGAAAGACAGAGAAGAGCTCAAGGCAGCAAAAGTGTCACGATTTCATGACATGTCATGTTTTTGCAGGTGCAAGCTAAGAAGAGGACAAAGATGGGGAAAGTGTCACGATATCGTGACATGTCTTGTTTTCATGGTCAAACGCCAAGAAAAAGTCAAAGGGGCAGAAATGTCACAATTTCGTGATAGGTCGCATTGGCATGATGGAAGAAGAAGAACCCAACTGAAGTAAAATTATCTAAAGTTGTACGATAGTAAGAGAGGCAGTTACAGAAAGAATTCATGCAACCATAATAAGAAGAGTTAACTAGAGTCAAACTAGTTGTAGAGGAAAATTAGGCAGATAAAATAAGAAGAGTTAACTGGAGTCAGAACTGCAGTTGCAGGGGGTGTTGCAAAGAAAATCATGCAGGAAAAATAAAGAAGAGTTAACTGGAGTCAGAACTGTAGTTACAGGGGGCAGTTACAGAATAAAATTATGCAGCTAAAATTAGAATAGTGCATTAAAGATAGAACGGCTATTACAGGGCCGTGATGTTGTGAAATTCGTCGAGCGGTGGCCATATTGAGAATCCCAATTAAAGAGACAAATCTATTAATAGGTTGCATGTAAGAATATTGTGTCAAAAAGGAGTTACTTACAGGAGTGGCTATTAATAGGCTACATGCGAGATTATGGAAGTTACAGAAGACTTAGGGTTTCAAGATGAAAATATTGTTATAAAAGGGTAGTTGCATGCAGAAGAAAAAGTTCGGCTCAGAATTGAAAAGAGTGCCACTGGAAAGAGTAAATGTGCCATGAGGGTAGTTGCGTGCAGAAGTGAAAAGGTAGCTCAGAATTGAAAAGTGAGCAGATAAGGTTGTCAGAGCCGTAAGTTAGCAGAGAAGGCTGTCAGAGCATAGAGAAGGCTATCAGAGCGCAGAGAAGGCTATCAGAGTGCAGTAAGCAGAGCGGTAAGAGTGATCCGTTAGGTTGAGCTCTATGTGGGTAGAGATATATGAGAAAAGTCGAAGAGAGAAATTGAGCTGAGTGAGAGCATTGTTGAGAGAAGAGCGGTGGAGAAAGAGCTCAACTGATAGAGTGTGATTGAGAGAGTGTGGCTATAAGTGCACAGAAGGAATATGTGTTTCCTGAATTGAAAGAGAGGTTGGGTGAGCAATAGACCAGTGAGGGTCTTGTAAAAGTGAAGGCATATTTATGTCAATCTAAGATTCAAAATAGAAATCCAAGTTGGTGCTTGGAATTAGGGGTTGGTGCTCCTTCCAGTTGGTGCTGGTAAATCAGGGGTTGGTGCTCCTTTCTGTTGGTGCAGATAAATTAGGGGTTGGTGCTCCTTCCAGTGTGTGCTGGTAAATTGTTTGTAAAGTTGGTGCTTTGCAAAGGCTGGATTTGGATGGGAGTCCAAGCAGTCTATTTTTGAGGAGTAGCCAAAACTAGTGAACCTCGTTAAATCTTGTGTTGTGGAATGCTCTCTTGTTATATTTGCTTTATCTATTTTAAGTTCTCCTTGCTTCAGATTTAAGAGTTGTAGATTTGAATTTAAATAGCTACACTGATTCACCCCCCCCCTCTTAATGCCATTGTAAGACTAACAATTGGTATCAGAGCCAAGTTCCTAGTTTTGGCTAAATCAGTCAAGGTTGATCTTGGATTAGTACACAATGGGTAAGAAGAATAGATCCTCCTTCAAAAAGGCATCTCGACTCAGTTTCAGTTCTTGTAGAAGAGAAAATTGAACTAGAGAAGGTAGAAGAAGTGAATCCTAAAGTTTGTGATGAAAATCTTGAGATTGAAGTAGATCTAGAAGGTGAGTTGATATCTGCACTTGAAGAGTTGAGTATAGAAAAGAAAAAGAACAAAAGAATGTCCAAGAAGTTGGAAGAATATGGGAATGAGATTGAAGATCTTTTCTTACAATTTCAAAAGGCCAAGAAAATAGAAGAAGCCTTGAAGACACAACTGGATGATAAGGTTGATGTATATAGCAAACGTGAAGAAGAATCTAACAAAGTTGTTAGTAATCTGAAGCTGCAAGTAGAAGAGTCCAAAAGGATTGAAGAAAGTCTCAGGTCACAGATCAATGAGAAAGAGACTGTTTGCTGCCAACAAGAAGGAGAGATTGTTTCATTGAAGAAACAACTAGAAGAGGCCAATATAAATCTCAAATTTGAGAAGAGCACAGAGTTGCTAGATACAATGATAAAGCAACAAAGAAGCTCCACGGCTAAGTTTGGTCTTGGATATGAAGTTGAATAGCCTTCATCCTCCAAATGTGCAAAGAAGAAGAAGCTCACAACTGAAGGATCAAGGCAAGGAAAGTGTGAAGTTGAACAACCTTCATCTTCCAAATGTACAAAAAAGAAGAAGTCCACTGTTGAAGGATCGAAGCAAGAAAAGTCTGAAGCTGAATCTTCAAAAGGAAGAAAATATCAAAGAAGATCTACAACAAAGCAACCACAGCAAAAGAGGTTCTCTCACTCTCACTCTTTTAATAATAATGCTTTTAATGGCTATTGTTCTAAATGCAACTACTATGGTCACAAGGCAATTTATTGTGGACTGAATAATAGATCAAAAAGTTATGCTGATAAAAACACATCTGCTTTCCTAAGTGAACACCCTATGCAATGTTTTAAATGTAATGGCCATGGGCACATAGCAAGGTTTTGTCCAAGCACTTCTGTATCCAATCTAAGGCAAGACCATAGATTTCATCATACACAAAGAATGCAATGCAGACAGGGAATAAAACATGTGCAATGTTTTAAATGTAATGGTCAAGGGCACATAGCAAGGTTCTGTCCAAGCACTTCTATATCTAATCTAAGGCAAAACCCTAGATTTCATCAGACACAAAGAGTGCAACACAGCGAGAGAACATATCATGTGCATAAAAGAAAGGAAAATAATCATCCATCAAGGATGCACAAGAGACAACCCCGCAAGAGGAATGTTCAAGTTCATGAAAAGGTGCAAAATGGGGATGTAGTTGAAAAACTCAAGCCCAAGTTCAAGAAAGTCTAGAGAAAGACAGAAGAAAGGGAATCGTGTCTCCTTGGACTGAAGGAGACTACTCCGCTATTGCACTAAGCCACTTCAGGTGGCACATCCTCAGGGGGAGCAATATTAAAGTCTTATTTTAATGCTCCTATGTATGTGTTTGGTTATCTAAGGATGAAAGGAAAGCAGTCGGGTTATTGTTGTATAGTTGTCAAGTGTGTTGTCAGTTCATGTAGTTGTGTGTGGAAGTGTCGTGAAGGGTGATGATTAAATTGAGAATTGTCACCATTGGTAGTATTGCTATACGTCATTGTTGTTCTGTTGATAGTTCTTACTGCCACTGTTCAAAGCGTCGGATTATAATAGATAGTTTCATTTTAACTGTTGATAAAATGCCAATCCGAGATTACGAAGTATGAGGTTGAGTAAGGTGCACTATGGTTGGCCGTAAAGTGTTTGACAAAATGTCTTCTCCTGATTTGCATAGTTGAAAGTAAGGTGTGATCTGCAGTAACTGTAGAAAACTTAGATCAGGTTGTAAATATAAAATGGATTGAGGTAGCCTGCTGGATTCTCACTGCAGAGAGACAAACAACTGTCATTAGGTTCAAGCTTGTTGAGAATATCCAAGATGCATGGTGGAGATGTATGCAGATGCTGCTGGCATTGCAAAACAAAAAATTGGCTATATAAGATCAGTGTATGCCTTCACTAATAGTGGACAAGTTTGAGATTGCAGAGCAACAGAGGGTTGGTACTCAGAAGACAGTAGTCCAACCATGTTCTTACACATATTATATTGGTGAAGTTGACAGTGATGATGTCATTCACTAGTTATTGCTGCTACTCACATTATTGATATTGTTGATGCCTATTATGCTTATCATGATGTTGTCAAACAGTGAAATGAAGTGGTCACATATTCCCAAGAATAGACTAAGAATTGACTAGCCATCGGGATCAAATTCTCAGGGGGAGCATTTATGCATCTGTTTATCATATTGCTCATGTTTATGCTTTTTTCTAACTGTAATAATTTTTGCCTGAGAATGTTGTGCATGGACTCAGGGGGAGTTTTGTAGCCACCCTTTGGTATTATTGTCAAAGGGGGAGAAGAATTACAGGTAATTGCACACAATTACGTGTGTTGCCAACAATTCCAAAGGGGGAGATTGATGAGCAAGGTGCAACCAAAGTATTGTCATTGTTGTCAACATAGTCAAGTTGATCAGTTGATGCAATGGATAGGAGTTCATTGATGAGCAAGGTGCAGCCAAAGTGCAATGGATAGGAGTTCATTGATGAGTAAGGTGCAGCCAAAGTATAGGGAGTTCATTGATGAGCAAGGTGCAGCCAAAGTATTGTCATTGTTGTCAACACAGACAGAGGATCGGTTGATGCAATGGACAGGAGTGCAGAGGTCATTAGATAGATCGGTTGATGAAGTGAACAAGAGTTTAGAGCAGTCAGAGCATGTACAATGAATTTCCAAGAAGACAGAAGTGGCCCAGATGCAAAAGCTCAAAGAAAAAGACAAGTAAGAAAAGTGTCACGATATCGCGACATGTTGAGCAAACATGAGAAACTGTCATGATATCGCGACATGTTTGAGAAAAAGAAAAATTGTCGTGATATCGTGACATGTTTGGCCAGAAAGAAAAACTATCGCGATATCATGACATGTTGGGTAAGTGGAAAAAGTCATGATTTCATGACATGTTGGAAGCAAAGAAGCCAAGTAGAAAAACTGTCATGATTTCGTGACATGTTGGAAGAGAGAGAAAGTGCAAGGAAAACTGTCACGATTTCGCGACATGTTTGGAGAGAAGGCACAGGCAAAGAAAACTGTCATGATTTCATGACATGTTTGAAGAGAGAGAAAGCACAAGGAAAACTGTCATGATATTGTGACATGTTCGAAGAGAGAGAAAGCACAAGGAAAACTATCACGATTTCACGACATGTTGAGAGAGAGAAAGTGCAAGAAAAACTATCATGATTTCATGACATGTTCGGAGAAGAAGCGCAAGCAAAGAAAACTATCATGATTTCGTGACATGTTTGGAGAGAAGGCGCAAGCAAAGAAAACTATCACGATTTCACGACATGTTCGGGAGAAGAAGCTCGCAAAGAAAAGTGTCACGATTTCGCGACAATCTGTAAGAGAGGCAGTACGGACGAAAATGTGTCACGATTTCGTGACATGTTTGAGAGAAGGAGCTCGCAAAGAAAAGTGTCATGATTTCGTGACAATCTGCAAGAGAGGCAGTACGAACGAAAATGTGTCACGATTTCGTGACATGTTTGAGAGAAAGAGCTTGCAAGGAAAAGTGTCACGATTTCACGACAATTTGCAAGAGGAAGTGCTAAGGAGAAAAAGTGTCACGATATCGTGACATGTCGGGTTTTCGTGACCCGATGAGAAGAAAAGCACTAAGGAGAAAAAGTGTCACGATTTCGTGACATGTTCCATTTTTGCGGGTGCAAACAGAGAAAAGCATAAGGCAGCAAAAATGTCACGATTTCACGACATGTTCTGTTTTCACGGATGCAAGCTGAGAAGAGTGCAAGGAAGCAAAAAGTGTCATGATTTCGTGACATGTGTTTTTGCTGGTGCATGTCGAGAAGAGTGCAAGGAAGCGAAAAGTGTCACGATTTCGTGACATGTCATGTTTTCGCTGGTGCTTGCCGAGAAGAGTGTATGGAAGCGAAAAGTGTCACGATTTCGTGACATGTCATGTTTTCGCTGGTGCTTGCCAAGAAGAGTGTATGGAAGCAAAAGGTGTCACGATTTCATGACATGTCATGTTTTCACTGGTGCATGCTAAGAAGAGTGACAAGAAGGCAAAAGTGTCATGATTTTACGACATGTCATGTTTTCACGGATGTAAGCTGAGAAGAGGAGAAGAAGGCGAAAAGTGTCACGATTTGATGACATGTTATGTTTTCTAGGTGAAAGATAGAGAAGAGTTCAAGGAAGAAAAGTGTCACGATTTCATGACATGTCATATTTTCGTGGTGCAAGCTGAGAAAAGGACAAGGAGGCGAAAGTGTCACGATATCACGACATGTCTTGTTTTTGCGGTCAAATGCCAAGAAAAGTACAAAGGGATAGAAATGTCACGATTTCATGATAGGTCGCATTGGCATGATGGAAGAAGAAGAACCCAATCGAAGTAAAATTATCTGAAGTCGTACGATAGTAACAGAGGCAAAAATATTCATGCATCAAAATAAGAAGAGTTAACTAGAGTGAATAGAGGAAAAATAAACAAATAAAATAAGAAGAGTTAATTGGAGTCAGAACTGGGGGGTGTTACAAAGAAAATCATGTAGAAAAAATAAGAAGAGTTAACTGGAGTCAGAACTATAGTTACAGGGGGCAGTTATAGAATAAAATTATGTAGCTAAAATTAGAACAGTGCATTAAAGACAAAACGACTGTTATAGGGCCATGACGCTATGAAACTGTCAGAGCGATGGCCATACTGAGAATCCCAATTAAAGAGACAAATCTATTAATAGGTTGTGTGTAAGAATATTGTGTTAGAAAGGAGTTACTTATAGGAGTGGCTATTAATAGGCTGCATGCGGGATTATGGAAGTTACAGAAGACTTAGGGTTTCAAGATGAAAATATTGTTATAAAAGGGTAGTTGCATGCAGAAGAAAAAGTTTGGCTCAAAATTGAAAAGAGTGCCATCAGAAAGAGTAAATGTGCCATGAGGGAATAGTGAGAAGTGAAAAGGTAGCTTAAAATTGAAAAGTGAGCAGATAAGGCTGAGCCGTAAGGAGAGAGAAGGTTGTCGAGCATAGAGAAGGGTAGCAGAGAAGGTATGAGTGAGTAGGGTAAGAGTGATCCGTTAGGTTGAGCTGTGTGGGTAGAGATATATGAGAGAAGCCAAAGAGAGAAATTGAGCTTAGTGAGAGCACTGCTGAGAGAAGAGCGATGGAGAAAGAGCGCAACTGATAGAGTGTGACTGAGAGAGTGTGTCTATAAGTGCATAGAAGGAATATGTGTTTCCTAAATTGAAAGAGAGGTTGGATGAGCAATAGACCAGTGAGGGTCTTGTAAAAGTGAAGGCATATTTATGTCAATCTAAGATTCAAAATAGAAATCCAAGTTGGTGCTTGGAATCAGGGGTTGGTGCTGGTAAATCAGGGGTTGGTGCTCCTTTCTGTTGGTGCAGATAAATTAGGGGTTGGTGCTCCTTCCAGTGTGTGTTGGTAAACTGTTTGTAAAGTTGGTGCTTTGCAAAGGCTGGATTTGGATGGGAGTCCAAGCAGTCTATTTTTGAGGAGTAGCCAAAATTGGTGAACCTCGTTAAATCGTGTGTTGTGGAATGCTCTCTTGTTATATTTGCTTTATCTATTTTAAGTTCTCCTTGCTTCAGCTTTAAGAGTTGTAGATTTGAATTTAAATAGCTACACTGATTCACCCCCCCTCTCAGTGCCATTGTAAGACTAACAATTGGTATCAGAGCCAAGTTCCCAATTTTGGCTAAATCAGTCAGGGTTGATCTTGGATTAGTACACAATGGGTAAGAAGAATAGATCCTCCTCCAAAAAGGCATCCCAGTCAGTTTCAGTTCTCGTGGAAGAGAAAATTGAACCAGAAAAAGTAGAAGTAAATCCTAAAGTTTGTGATGAAAACCTTGAGATTGAAGTAGATCTAGAAGGTGAGTTGATCTCTGCACTTGAAGAGTTGAGTATAGAAAAGAAAAAGAACAAAAGAATGTCCAAGAAGCTGGAAGAATATGGGAATGAGATTGAAGATCTTTTCTTACAATTTCAAAAGGCCAAGAAAAAAGAAGAAGCCTTGAAGACACAACTGGATGATAAGGTTGATGTATATAGCAAACGTGAAGAAGAATCTAACAAAGTTGTTAGTAATCTGAAGTTGCAAGTAGAAGAGTCCAAAAGGATTGAAGAAAGTCTTAGGGCACAGATCAATGAGAAAGAGACTGTTTGCTGCTAGCAAGAAGGAGAGATTGTTTTATTGAAGAAACAACTAGAAAAGGCCAATATAAGTCTCAAATTTGAGAAGAGCACAGAGTTGCTAGATACAATGATAAAGCAACAAAGAAGCTCCACGGCTAAGTTTGGTCTTGGATATGAAGCTGAACAACCTTCATCCTCCAAATGTGCTGAGAAGAAGAAGTTCATGGCTGAAGGATGAAGGCAAGGAAAGTGTGAAGCTGAACAACCTTCATCTTCCAAAAGTACAAAAAAGAAGAAGTCCACTATTGAAGGATCGAAGCAAGAAAAGTCTGAAGCTAAATCTTCAAAAGGAAGAAAATATCAAAGAAGATCTACAGCAAAGCAACCACAACAAAAGAGGTTCTCTCACTCTCACTCTTTTAATAATAATGCTTTTAATGGCTATTGTTCTAAATGCAACTGCTATGGTCACAAGGCAATTTATTGTGGACTGAATAATAGATCAAAAAGTTATGCTGATAAAAACACATCTGCTTTCCTGAGTGAACACCCCGTGCAATGTTTTAAATGTAATGGCCATGGGCACATAGCAAGGTTTTGTCCAAGCACTTATGTATCCAATCTAAGGCAAGACCATAGATTTCATCATACACACAGAATGCAATGCAGACAGGGAATAAAACATGTGCAATGTTTTAAATGTAATGGTCAAGGGCACATAGCAAGGTTCTGTCCAAGCACTTCTGTATCTAATCTAAGGCAAAACCCTAGATTTCATCAGACGCAAAGAATGCAACACAGGTAGAGAACATATCATGTGCATAAAAGAAAGGAAAATAATCAACCATCAAGGATGCACAAGAAACAACTGCGCAAGAAGAATGTTCAAGTTCACAAAAAGGTGCAAAACAGGGATGTAGTTGAAAAACTCAAGCCCAAGTTCAAGAAAGTCTGGAGAAAGACAGAAGAAAGGGAATCATGTCTCCTTGGACTGAAGGAGACTACTCCGCTATTGCACTAAGCCACTCCAGGTGGCACATCCTCAGGGGGAGCAATCTTAAAGTCTTATTTTAATTCTCCTATGTATGTGTTTGGTTATCTGAGGATGAAAGGAAAGTAGTCGGGTTATTGTTGTATAGTTGTCAAGTGTGTTGTCAGTTCATGTAGTTGTGTGTGGAAGTGTCGTGAAGGGTGATGATTAAATTGAGAATTGTCACCATTGGTAGTATTGCTATATGTCATTGTTGTTCTGTTGATAGTTCTTACTGCCACTGTTCAAAGCATTGGATTATAACAAATAGTTTCATTTTAACTGTTGATAAAATGCCAATCCGAGATTATGAAGTATGAGGTTGAGTAAGGTGCACTATGGTTGGCCATAAAGTGTTTGACAAAATGTCTTCTCCTGATTTGCATAGTTGAAAGTAAGGTGTGACCTACGGTGACTATAGAAAACATAGATCAGGTTGTAAATATAAAAAGGATTTGGGGGGGGTGGGGGAGTGGTTTTGGGGGCGGAGTTGAAAGTGGATTGAGGTAGCCTGCTGGATTCTCACTGCAAGAGAGAGACAAACAGCTGTCATTAGGTTCAAGCTTGTTGAGAATATCCAAGATGCATGGTGGAGATGTATGCAGATGCTATTGGCATTGCAGAACAAAAAGTTGGATATATACGATCAGTGTATGCCTTCACTAATAGTGGACAAGTTTGAGATTGCAGAGCAACAGAGGGTTGGTACTCAGAAGACAGTAGTCCAGCCATGTTCTTACACATATTATATTGGTGAAGTTGATAGTGATGATGTCATTCACTGGTTATTGTTGCTACTCACATTATTGATATTGTTGATGCCTATTATGCTTATCATGATGTTGTCAAATAGTGAAATGAAGTGGTCACATATTCCCAAGAATAGACTAAGAATTGACTAGCCATCGGGATCAAATTCTCAGGGGGAGCATTTATGCATCTGTTTATCATATTGCTCATGTTTATGCTTTTTGCTAACTGTAATAATTTTTGCCTGAGAATGTTGTGCATGGACTCAGGGGGAGTTTTGCAGCCACCCTTTGGTATTATTGTCAAAGGGGGAGAAGAATTACAGGTAATTGCACACAATTACGTGTGTTGCCAACAATTCCAAAGGGGGAGATTGATGAGCAAGGTGCAACCAAAGTATTGTCATTGTTGTCAACACAGTCAAGTTGATCAGTTGATGCAATGGACAGGAGTTCATTGATGAGCAAGGTGCAGCCAAAGTGCAATGGATAGGAGTTCATTGATGAGCAAGGTGCAGCCAAAGTGTAATGGATAGGAGTTCATTGATGAGCAAGGTGTAGAGGAGTTCATTGATGAGCAAGGTGCAGCCAAAGTATTGTCATTGTTGTCAACATAGATAGAGGATCGGTTGATGCAATGGACAGGAGTGCATAGGTCATTAGATAGATCAGTTGATGAAGTGAACAAGAGTTCAGAGCAGTCAGAGCATGTACAGTGAATTTCCAAGAAGACAGAAGTGGCCCATATGCAAAAGCTCAAAGAAAAAGACAAGTAAGAAAAGTGTCATGATATCGCGACATGTTGAGCAAGCATGAGAAACTATCGTGATATCGTGACATGTTTGGTCGAAAAGAAAAACTGTCATGATATCGCGACATGTTTGGCCAGAAAGAAAAACTATCGTGATATCGCGACATGTTGGGCAAGTGGAAAAACTATCATGATTTCGTGACATGTTGGAAGCAAAGAAGGCAAGTAGAAAAACTGTCATGATTTCGTGACATGTTGGAAGAGAGAGAAAGCGCAAGGAAAATTATCACGATTTCGTGACATGTTGGAGAGAAGGCGCAGGCAAAGAAAACTGTCATGATTTCACATGTTCGAAGAGAGAGAAAGCGCAAGGAAAACTGTCATGATTTCATGACATGTTTGAAGAGAGAGAAAGCGCAAGGAAAATTGTCACGATTTTGTGACATGTTGGAAGAGAGAGAAAGTGCAAGAAAAACTATCATGATTTCATGACATGTTCGAAGAAGAAGCGCATGCAAGAAAAACTATCATGATTTCATGACATGTTTGGAGAGAAGGTGCAAGCAAAGAAAACTGTCATGATTTCGTGACATGTTCAGGGAGAAGGAGCTTGCAAAGAAAAGTGTCACGATTTCGTGACAATCTGTAAGAGAGGCAGTACGGACGAAAATGTGTCACGATTTCGACATGTTTGAGAGAAGGAGCTCGCAAAGAAAAGTGTCATGATTTCATGACAATCTGCAAGAGAGGCAGTACGGATGAAAATGTGTCATGATTTCGTGACATGTTTGAGAGAAAGAGCTTGCAAGGAAAAGTGTCATGATTTCATGACAATTTGCAAGAGGAAGTGCTAAGGAGAAAATATGTCATGATTTCGTGACATGTTGGGTTTTTGCAACCCGATGAGAAGAAAAGCGCTAAGGCAGAGAAAAGTGTCATGATTTTGCGACATGTTATTTTGTGGGTGCAAGCAGAGAAAAACACAAGGCAAGAAAGTGTCACGATTTCGTGACATGTTTCATTTTTGCGGATGCAAACTGAGAAGAGTGCAAGGAAGCAAAAAGTGTCACGATTTTGTGACATGTTCTGTTTTCATGGTGCATGCAGAGAAGAGTGCAAGGCAGCGAAAAGTGTCACGATTTCGTGACATGTCATGTTTTTTTTTGTGCATGTCGAGAAGAGTGCAAGGAAGCAAAAAGTGTCATGATTTTGTGACATGTCATGTTTTCACTGGTGCATGTCGAGAAGAGTTTAAGGAAGCAAAAAGTGTCACGATTTTGCGACATGTCATGTTTTCGCTGGTGCTTGCCAAGAAGAGTGTACGGAGGAAAAAAGTGTCACGATTTCATGACATGTCATGTTTTCACGCATGCAAGCTAAGAAGAGGAAAAGAAGGCAAAAAGTGTCACGATTTCGTGACATGTCATGTTTTCATGGGTGCAAGCAGAGAAGAGTACAAGGAAGGGAAAGTGTCACGATTTCGTGACATGTTCTGTTTTCACGGGTGAAAGACAGAGAAGAGCTCAAGGCAACGAAAGTGTCACGATTTTGTGACATGTCCTGTTTTCATAGGTGCAAGCCGAGAAGAGGACAAGGAGGCGAAAAGTGTCACGATATCACGACATGTCATGTTTTCATGGTCAAACACCAGGAAAATGTCAAAGGGGTAGAAATGTCACGATTTCACGACGTGTCACATTGGCGTGATGGAAGAAGAAGAACCTAGCCGAAGTAAAATTATGTGATAGTAAAGTAAGTAAGAGTTTACTAGATGTAGATAAAGTAAAGGAAAATCATGCAGCTAAAATAAGAAGAGTTAACTAGATGTCAAAACTACAGTTGCAGGGGCATTTACAAAGAGTAATCATGCAGCCAAAATAAGAAGAGTTAACTAGAGTCGAAACTATAGTTACGAGGGGCAGTTATAGAATAAAATCATGCAGCTAAAATTAGAACAGTGCATTAAAGACAAAAGTGAGCGTAGTTACAGGGCCATGACGTTGTGAAACTCATCGAAGCGGTGGCCATACTGAGAATCCCAATTAAAGAGACAAATCTATTAATAGGTTGCGTGTAAGAATATTGTGTCAGAAAGGAGTTACTTACAGGAGTGGCTATTAATAGGCTACATGCGAGATTATGGAAGTTATAGAAGACTTAGGGTTTCAAGATGAAAATATTGTTATAAAAGGGCAGTTGCGTGCAGAAGAAAATTTTGGCTCAGAATTGAAAAGAGTGCCACCGAAAAGAGTAAATGTGCCACGAGGGCAGTTGCGTGCAAAAGTGAAAAGGTAGCTCAGAATTGAAAAGTGAGCAGATAAGGCTGTCAGAGTCGTAAGCGAGTAGAGAAGGCTGTCAGAGCACAGAGAAGGCTGTCAGAGCATAGAGAAGGTTGTCAGAGTGCAATAAGCAGAGTGGTAAGAGTGATCCGTTAGGTTGAGCTCTGTGTGGGTAGAGATATATGAGAAAAGTTGAAGAGAGAAATTGAGCTGAGTGAGAGCACTGCTGAGAGAAGAGCGGTGGAGAAAGAGCGTAGCTGATAGAGTGTGATTGAGAGAGTGTGGCTGAAAGTGCATAAAAGGAATATGTGTTTCTTGGATTGAAAGAGAGGTTGGATGAGCAATAGACCAGTGAGGGTCTTGTAAAAGTGAAGGCATATTTATGTCAATCTAAGATTCAAAATAGAAATCCAAGTTGGTGCTTGGAATCAGGGGTTGGTGCTCCTTCCAGTTGGTGTTGGTAAATCAGGGGTTGGTGCTCCTTTCTGTTGGTGCAGATAAATTAGGGGTTGGTGCTCCTTCCAATGTGTGTGTTTGGTAAACTGTTTGTAAAGTTGGTGCTTTGCAAAGGTTGGATTTGGATGGGAGTCCAAGCAGTCTATTTTTGAGGAGTAGCCAAAACTGGTGAACCTCGTTAAATCGTGTGTTGTGGAATGCTCTCTTGTTATATTTGCTTTATCTATTTTAAGTTCTCCTTGCTTCAGCTTTAAGAGTTGTAGATTTGAATTTAAATAGCTACACTGATTCACCCCCCCTCTCAGTGCCATTGTAAGACTAACATGTAATATTATGGACACATAATTTGGGTGGGATTACTCTCAAATCCTTATATGTCCATGTGAAGACATCCTTGCACTCCAATAATATATTAAAAGTTGTTGCCTTCAATACAGGATTCCAATCATCGCCATAGTGGACCATCCTAGGTTCCTCCTCCATTCCTATATTGATGTCCACTATCTTGTGTCCTTCGTATTTGATATTTTTTGGCTCACTCATATCTTTCATTACATTTTCAAGGTGTGTCGGTCTTGTATCAATCTCTGTAACTCCTACTGTATGCTCCACAAAGATTTTTGGAAATGTCCACTTCTCTTTTGTTTCCTTCTTGGTTTCTTTACTAGATTTCACTTCGTCTTATTTTTCCTTGATCTCTTCTAACTCAATATAAAGGAATTTGGGTTGAAACATCTCATAACCCCCCATTTGACAATGAAGAAGTTTGTTATCAGATCGAGCTTCATCCTCACTACATTCATCCATGTACAACATTCCCTGTCCATCAGGTTCATGTCCTTCATCCCCTGATGAGTTTTTTGATTCGTCAGTTGTAGCTATATCCTCACTAAATGTCTGATTAGCTAAATTGATCATGTATTTATGTTGTCCCTTCTTGAAGGTGATCTGATTCTTTCCCCAATTGTGATTAACTTTAGCTACTCATAGCCATACTCTCTCCAAGAGGGTTTCTTATGTAGGTTTCTACATTGTAATCACAACAAAGTCCAAGACAAACTCTTGCTCAGATATCATTACTTGTTGTGCAGTAAAAACTCCTTTTATGTTTATATAATTATGTCAGCCCCATATAGTAGAAATCTTGGTGCCCATAGGGATGGAGCACCTAGTTCTAGACATGTTCTTTCTAGTAGCACATTAACACTAAATCCTCCATCCACGATCACTTGCATCAATTTGTGTCCCAAAATATCCATATGCATTAATGCAGGCTTCTTTCTCACATCAATCATGACTTTAGTAGGATCCATAAATTGGTCTTTTCGTTCATCCTATAATATTGGTTGGCTCTCTACTTCCATCATCTTCTATGGTTGCATTTCTTCCACAATTGCTTTTGGCAATTTTGAGATAGCTTCTAGTAAGTCATATACTTTAAGTTCTATTGTGGTATCCAATACCTGTGCTTCCAGATTTTGCACAACTGTCTCCTATTTTTATGGTTTTCGTAATTCCTTTCAAGTGCTCGAATATCCTTGCTTAGTTTTCTTGGTTTCTTCTTGCACTATTTTCTTTGTTGCTTGCAAGCATTGCTTTTCTTTTACTGGCTCTAGATACTTATCTTTTTTAGCCTGATTCCTCATCATGGCTAACACTTCATGAGTTTCCTCTTTAAATTTAGGAACTTCGATGTTAAAATAGCTCACATTTTGTGGGTTGCATGAAATTTCCTACTTTGGAAAATTCTCCTCCTTGTGGTTCCCCGGACCACACCATATACACATGTGTGTAGTGCTCATTTGTGGTGCTCCTTGCGTCAGACGTGCAAAAAAATTCTTCACAAAATGCCCCCACTCCTGGTAATTGTGACATTGTATGATTGGTCTACCTTCCAAGTCATGTTGTAACTGACTTTGTCCTCCTTGTCGATTACCTTGATTATGCCTGCCCCCTATTCTGCTATTTTTGTAACTGCCACTCATTGCTTTTTTGCCACTCCCTTGGGCCTGTGGTTTTTCTTCCTGCTCCTGGATTGATAGTACCTGTGGAAGGATTCTTGCATTGTAGGGACAGAGCATTACTTCATTCCCCATCATATTACAAATATGGTAATAGTTGTTCTTTGGTCACTTCATATTTGTATGTCCCTCTCTCTTGCATTCTATGCACCATAGTTCCTTCCTATCTGGTTTGATCTTCTATTCTTTAACCATATTATCGAACTCCTTGTGGAATGATGCTATCATCTTATGGATAGTGTATTCTTCTTTACTATTCGAATATTTCAACTTGGGATGAGACAAGATTCTCGTGTATGTCTATTTTTATTCGATCTCAAAGGTATTTGCGTGTTTCAATGCTTCCTCATATGTGTCAGATGGTACTCCCTTTATCTTTTTCTTATATTTTTATAGTAACCCATATACAAACCATAGTTTTATCAGCACATCCACCAATGGCATTTGCATATTATTGACTAACTGCTTTAGTCGACGGTTGAAGGATTTCACATCCATATTTTCTTTATGTTTTGTCATGCAAAGCTTAGTGTCTATGTCTCCATCATATTTTAAAGGTCAGAATTCTTCAATGAACTTATCCTTTATTTTATAACAAATCTGAAAATCAACGTTATTTTATCTCTTTAGGTACCAGTCTATTGCCAATTCTCTCAAGGTGGTAGGAAAGAGGACTACCCAATCCTCCGGTCTATCTACACCATTTGCTCTCCAAATATTTATGCAAGTTCCTACATGTCATGTGGGGTATTCCTTACCCTCACTTGAAAATTATGGATATCTTTGTTTGTATGCTTTGTTACCCATATTAGGGGAGTTGTCACTCTCAATTGATGTGCCCCATGGATTCTCTGATGGATTCCTCCTAGGGGGTGTCTTACTCCCATTGTCATCAGAAGTGTCAATTCAAGGTATCTCGTTTTGTCCCGCCACTCAGTGACCAAATTCTTGTGTATCTACACTCTACAACCTTCTTTGTTGATGTGATGGAGATGATCTTGGTCTATCCTCCTGAGTCCTCGCATCCTGTTGCCCTGGTGCCTAACTCCCATCCTATACACCCTATTACAATGCTGGTGCCACTTCCTCAGGTCTTACCATCCATTATCCATAATCGTGCACTTTATCTTGATCACTTTTCTCCTCTACGTGGTGGTTCTTCCTCCTCGTCTTCTGTCTCAATCAACAATGTCTCAAAGTATCCCTCTTTGGATGTCCAAAATTGCTCTATGTCTGGTTCATGTGTACTCTGATATGAGTTACTCATGTTTTATCTTTGAGCAATCCTTTTGCTTCTTCTTACTATAATTTTGTCTCATGGTTCCATTCTCCCATGCCTTTGTGTACTGGTGTCCGTCATAAAAGTCAGCTCTAGTTTTTAGTCAAATTCGACCCATTTTAACAAGAATGACAAATTCTATAAGGAAACGGTGCCAAATAAAATACAACAGTGGAGTATTCCTGGTAGGGAGGTGTTTTCTAGAGTTAATAGTGATTCCTAGGTTGAGTCCATCGCAATTACTAAATAGAACAATATTCTAATCACTCGAACTACCCTCATACGAACTATCAACTCTTTGTACGGACCTTAATTATATACATTATGCAATCTCAAATCATACAGTGTCTAATATGGTAAAATATTGCACCCAAAAAAATTGACAAATGTTTTTTTGTAGGTTTTCATACACAGTTTTGTAATCGTTCAAGCCAATTCACCAAAACTACCAAATCGGATAAGGTCTTTCCAATCGCTTGTTTTACCAAATTGGGTAACAATGTCTTGTATGATTTGTACAATGTACGATGTATGATCTGTACAAACTAAAGGTACAACAATGTGTTACTTACTGTGCTCTTCTGATCCAATCTCTCTCCAAGATGTTTTGTAAAGGTTTAACAGCCTAAAGAGGATAATCTCTTTCACAAGAAAAACATCCAAACTGGGTTGGTGAGAGATTCCATACAAGTAATTCCATCCAAAAATTGTACAGTACACTTCACCATGTCCTTACCAAAATCATCATGCTCCAAAATAATTCCCCATGATTCACCAGTGACAATCTTCTCAACAAGCTACAACAGTGCCTAAATATAACATATAATAGTAAGATAGAAACTCAATTACACAATATTAATACACAATGCATTATTCATTCACAACAAGACCATACACTATCATCCAAAATGTTTGTTATTCTCATTAATGGTTGTCAATTTGATTACAATGTGGAAAAATCTCTTACGGTAATTGCAATAACTCATAAATATGTCTATCTCTCCATTCCAGCAACTAATAACCAGTAAACTAGTAGTCAGATATAAAAATTTGAAAATGGGATATTATATAACATTGCCCAGGTTGTTCCAAAGTGGTTCCTGAGACAATCCATTATTAACAACTACTTATATACAACTAAATACATTATTTTGGCATTTTCCTAAGTTTTACATGCTAACTTAGCAAATTCATGCGATATTTCATCCCGAAATTACATTTCTTTTACATCTGAGTGAATATTGGTGTGCCTTGTATGATTTGCTAATACTCTGTATGGTCTTCCAATACAATTGTGTGATTTTTTCTTCCACTATACGATTTGCTCCAACTGTATGATTTTACAAAACTTAAGCAAACCATTCCAAAAAATATCAAAATCTAGAAAATCACCTTTTCTTCTTCTGGAAGGTGGATTTGCAGCCTACAATCATAATGTCTTAAAATGGTAAGGTCTACGAGATTTAATTTTCTCTTAGACCCATATTAGAAATGCTTCAGAAAAGTGTTTACTAGTTGTTCAAAGTTGGATATGCTATGCTTGGGCAATTGGTTAAACCATTGGGTGGCTGCGCCCAAAAATTTCATGATGAATGTCCTTAGCATAAGAGCATCATTGTATTGAAGATGAAAACATGTGTTGATGAAATTGGTGACATGATCTTGTGCATATTATTCATCTTTAAACTTCTCTAGCCTAGGCTTATCAAAGTGCTTAGGATAGGGAGGGCTAGGAACTGATCGACACAATTTTTAGTTGTGTATTTTTCTCAATGTTGGTTAGCACCCAACAACCTCTTGTTTTACAAAGTCTTTCATATTTTCAGTAAGCTCTCAAAATGCCTTTGAAGTAAGGAGTTCTTCCTCTTGCAAACACCCCCTGTGGGGATGGGGGAGGTAGCACTCTATCCATTTTATTTACTCTATTTTATTCCCTCCTATGAGGGGATCCAGGATACACCTGATCTTGATTTATTAAGTCTACTATTTCCCCCCTAGTTGGATTCTATTCATGATTTAGAGGGTTTTTTTGTGCAGGTTACTTTATTATCTAGTGCGCACATTCTTTTGTGAGTTAGTATGTTTATCCTTTTGATGATCATCTCTATTAGCCTGTTGGTTGCTACAAGCTAGCTGCTCAGCTTACTCTCTTAAGCGTTGCTCATGTTTACGTAACAACCATTCTCTTTGTTTATCATGTTCAAGAGCTTCTAAAAGATATTTATCCTTACATAAGGCATTTTATAACTATTGCACATTATTGAATTGCACGGTCATAGAAGAATTGTGCTTATCTGACTTCGTTCTTGTAATTTTGATTGGCAGATTCCTCGAAGTGGTTTCTGCTATCTCTTTATTTTTGCTAGCTAGTGTGACTTGTTCAATATATTATTGGGTGCCTCTATGGTCAGACTATTTGTGTTTATCGTGGGGTCACCTTGAGGGACCACAATTTTTAGAAGTGGGCTTAGAAGTCACAGTTCATGAAATTTTAGATGCAGAGTTCTCTATGGCTACAGTTTCAGATGGTGGCCTCAGGTGCAACTGATCCAACTCATCCAACTATCTTATTTTCCATGGATGATCCTACGAGGTGCCATTTACTCCAATGAGGTCATAGTCTAATGGAATCCTTCCTCTTTTTTTAAGGATATATTCTATTTTATGTTTATGACTGGATGTGTTTCTAGTTTCCTACCCCTCAATGGGCTGATATGTTCTAAGTGTTGCATGTGAATGTTGAGATGTTTTGACTCGTGTGTCTTTATGGTTATGAGGGTTTTGTAGCCCTCTATACCATCCATGAAGATGGATATGGGGAAATCTCATCATCTCTGTGTGAATAACGGGGTCTAGAACCACTTTATGCCTTTGTGAGTAGGATCCTCTTGAATCTTCCTCATGTCTTTGAGAATTTTTTGTGCGTTTAGAGGAAGCCTTTGGGGTTTCCTCATGTCTCATTGATGATGATGGTCATGAGGCCTCTTTTTTTTTATGAGATGTAGTTTCATGCTATGGTTCCCTATTTGTATTTTCTCAAGGAGATCCCCCAAGGGTTGAATTATCACCTCTTAGACTCGTAAAACTGCATCTCACGGTCTTTCAAGTAAGTCTTTCAATGTTATTGCAGCTTCGCTTAAGGGTATTAGTTGCCTTAGATTCCACTTTGGTGTCAAACCGAGGGTGTTTTCTTCTTGTTTTGACCATTATTTTTTGGAAGCTTTAGCTTTTGTGTTGCACAATCAATATCAAGAAAATGTTTATCTTTCTTACAATGTTAAGTGTGCCCTAAACTATTTGTTGTATTTTGATGTTTTGTTGTTTCTTGTTTCTTGCTTTGGATTTGGAATGAGGAGACTCATCCATAGTGATAATCAAGAGTACTCATACCAAACATAATTTCCCAAAAGAGACTAGGGTACGCTGCTGAAATCCCAATGGGGGGTTCACCTAGCTATTCCATGCTAAACCAATGAATGTTCCAATAGTGGGAGATAGTTTAAACACAAGTAACTTAGTACCACTATGAAGAAGTTCTTCAATCCATTTATAGAAGAATCTAAGGGGCAAGCCAGTGGAAGGAGATGAATTCCAACATCACCGGACTAAATTGAGGGTTGGTGATGAAATTCAATTCCTTAATGTTTAAATGATACATGTGTGTGTGGTGTACATTTTAAGCTTACATGAAGTAAAGTGCATAATATATCAGAAATGACTCTTTTCTATATGCCTAAGTTCTAAATACATTTCAATATTTGGAAATATGAATGGAATACTATGATTGGTATGGGTGCACTTTATTTAGTGCAAATATGGCCTCTTGCAAGGCCTCAAAGTAAGAAAACAACATACAATGTCTAACACGTTGGATCCTAGGGAAATGTTTTTAAGCATAAGTCATTGTTCCTAGCAACGCTTAGTGGAAATATAAAAGAAGATCTAAGATATGAAAACGCCTAATTTTTGTTTCTTTTATTCTTTCAATTCACAAATAGAAATGTGCTTTAAGTTCACTATTTTAGACATACATAAGCAGACAAAAAGCTAAAAAATACTAGAGAAGTTGTACCAACCTCTAATCCAGCTTAGAGAACCAAGGTTTTGTCCTTTGTTGCTCTCTAGTGTGGGTCACTATCGACCAAAGTGACTGGTTTCTGTTCGCTATTAGCAGGAGCGGCTAAGGCTTTGTTGGTCATTGTGTCTTGGAGCGACTAATTTTTAGACATTGTAGACCAGAGCGGTTAACCCTGCACAAAAAAATTAAGTCAGTATCTAGGCAAAAAATGAAAATTTAGTGTGATGTCCCACCGTGATCGCCATCTCTAGCGACCCTAGGGTGCACACACCACTCTTACTCTACTTGCAATGTGTTAAACCCAAAATGAAATGAAAGACCATGAAAAAGCATATAACACAGAAGTAGCAAAAGGTATATCTCTTTATTTGTATTAAAAATCGGTTACATATCGGTCCCTCTTAGGGATACCCATTTTGATACAATAAGGTTACAAGTGGGAAAAATGTCCCCTCGCAAAGGGGGGGTGCATTATCACAAGCTTCATGGTTCCACACACAGAAATGTACGAGGGCTTATATATGCCTCCACTAGGTTTATTTCCTAGAGGGATCCCTTTTTATCTCGTATGTTGCAGATTCTATTCGATGAACCTGTGGCCCTGTAAGAAATGAAACAACAACACATGCTTAGATTTCCAATAATGCCTCCTCGGATGAGGTTGTTAGTAATGAATATATAAAATGAAATCAAGTGCAAATTAAACCAATGCTATGAATGTGAATGAATGGAATGATGTTATGTTAATGATATGCTAAATAGAATAGTGAAACTAATGTATACAACCCTAAGCTAGGCTTGCGGGCCACTATTCAAGACAGTGGTCACTAAAGTGAATCTTGTCCTCTTTGCTTCAAGGATATGGATGGAAGCTTGTATTTGATATTGAAATAATGGTTGCTTTACTCGATATGTTGAATATCTTGTATGTGGAAAATCTTCAAGTGGACTCTTCAATATGACAAGGATTTGCCCTTGATCAAGTGTATCTCCCCTGATTAAAAAATCTCCCTTTGGTGCTCTCAGGCTTGCACCTTTTAAAGTGTGTGAAACCCTAGGTCTATGCCCAAGCCCTAGGACTGAATCCATCATGCGCAGTGAAGGTTAGCATGAGAAGATTTTTGTCTTTTATATGTTTAAATACTAGTTAACTAAATTCTAAATGCAAACTCAAGTCTCCTATGTGAACTGGTCATGAAAGGGAATGCAAAGTTACTCTCGCTCACCTTTATTGCATGCAGACTGCCCTTCTACCCTTGATTAGGCATATCTATCGGCAAAATGTTTTTATGTATTAGCTGCTATCATCTGTAGTGGCTAAGATCTGGTCATTATCATCTACAATGGCTAAGGTCTGGCCACTCTAAGCTTGAGCGGCTAAGGTCTGGCTGCTCTAGTCTTGAGCGGCTAGGCTTGGATGGGCTTAAAATGCGCCAGATGAGTGGTGAGAACCACTTTTGATTCTTGGAAAGTCCAAGATTATGTCATATGATCTTATGAAAGTTCCTATGTGAGTAGGTCCCCTAAACATGACATGTTTGAGGTGTCTACAAAAGGCAGTTTCAATGTTAGTCTTGCATACCTGACATCTGTTGGGTATTATCATGTTTCTTGATTCAAGGTTGTTAATGGTTAACATTTTATTTTGTACCACCAACTAATAGAAAAATGTAATGTTTTCAGTAAGATGTTTGATCCAAATATTCTTGATAGAAAACCATCTATCGTTATCATTCTCTAAGAGGTAATATGTTGATTTAACGATGAAGAAGCCATTTTCACCATAGTTCCACACAAGGGAGTCTTAGAATTTAGGATGAAATAGGATTTTAGGAGTTTGGATATGTCATTGCTAGAAGTCATTTCCCTCTCACTAATATTGACCATTGGAAGTCTTTTCCATCATCTTTTTCCTAATTTTTATTAATGAAGTTGTTGACTTTCTCTCCAAATATTTGGTCAATGATGGGTTTTTAAATGGTTATGTTATGGTTCTAAATGAGAGGATACTCATGGGCCCAACAATCTCTTCAAAATTTGATTTTATTACCTTTGCAAAACTTCCATATAATCCCTTTCTAGAGAAGATCTTTGGTTTTGAGAAGGGATTTCTAAAAATTTGAACCGTTGAGTGGGAATTAATATTTAAGAAATAAATTGCCATGCCTAAGATATTTCATGGTAATTATATAAATCCAACCAACTATATCTCTATTGATAAGTTGCCATCCATGTTTGGATACAAGAGCAATGTTCATTTTCTTGATTTTCCTAAAGCCAAGTCCTCCATATTCTTTTTTGGAGCATATTTGATCCCACCTAACCAAATGGAATCTCTTATGATTCTTAGAACCTGAACAGAGGAAATATTTTTAGATTTGTTCAAGGTGGTTTGAATTCTAGATATGGTTCCTTGAGAAAAAGTCACTTTTAAGGATATCCCAAAGGCTTTGGCTAGGATGATGAAGAGAAAATGTGATAGGAGGTCGTATTGTCTTAAAAATCTTAAGATTTTGAAATACCCTATTATCAAGCCATTGATAATAATAGAAAATATGACCATGGTAATACATTCTTTGATGATCTTTATCCACTATTGATGAAACCCAAATTTGGCTAGAATAGAGAAAAGGAATTCCTAGGAGACTATCAAAATATTTATTCATGTCAAGTTTTAAAAACATTCCAACATTCTCATTTCTTTGATAGAAAGAATAAGTTCATAGATAGTGATAATCCCATTAGAGATGAGGCATCTTTGGATAGAGCTACCTTGGCAAGGATTGATAGTCATTGGGAGAATGCTTTTCATTCTATTGGCCATGAATTTGGTGAGGAATTTGTAGGTAGTGTTATAGAGGATTATAGGTCTTAAATTATGGAAAGATTTAGCTTCTATATTTTTAGGTATAAGGGCTAAAAATATGGAGTTAGTATTACAAGGGATGAGTATGGATTACTAGATATTGAGAATGGTAGCCATAATATCTGGGCCCATGATGTTCTAGAACTTTTAAAATAAAATAGTTGGGAACCCATCGGGTTTTGGGGCCTTATCCTTTCATAGAAATTATCGTGACTTTTATCTCTCTTTAATAATGAAATTTATGAGAAAAGCATTGAAGTCATGAAGGATGAGATGAGGGATGTTGGCGAGAAGACTATTCATTGTAAATTGGTTGTAAGGTTCTCCTGGACCAAGGAGGTTCTAAAAAAAGGAGAAAAATTCAACCCTTATTTCATGGATGCCCTTAGTGAAAGAGCCATCAACCTTGGAAATATCCCTAATTTTGTTGTAGCTTCTATGTCTTAGGGTTAAGGCATGAAAGTATTTGGTATTGAGATCCTATTATTTAAGTCATAGGTTCCTAGAATTTTATCCCTAGAAGGTCTCCTTGTAGGTTAAGATATTATGATACTCGAATAGGAGATGTTTTCCTTCAAACCTTAAATTAGAAAAAGACTCCCTAGAATAGATGGTCAATTCAATAAATGTTAGTATTTTTTGAATATTTAGTTTTTTGGTGAAAATATTATCGAAAATTTCCTTATTTCATAACTTAAGATTAATCTTAATGGCTCATAATGTTTTGGCTACTTGAGAGATAAGGGGGTTTGTGAATCTCTAAGACCATAATTTATTAATCAATTAATGAAGATCACGATGTTGGAGCCACATGGATTCAAAATTGAATGGAATTTTAATGGAGGAGGTCAGCTAGAGAGCTTCAAGAATGAGGGGGTTGTGGTTAGAGCTTGTCTTGGGAAGAGAGTATAACAAAGCATCTCCAAAGGAATGAATAGCTTCCTTGGATAGGAGGACTTGATCCAATTTAAGTTGAATGAGTTGGCTTACAATTTGCCTATTGCTCCATGTGAATTTAGTTCCTTTTAGATGCATATCCATAAGCTCATTTTTATCAATAAAATTAGCAAAGTCTTTGGTACATTTGGAAGATATGGGAGTGCCACCAAAATTATAGGAGGGGAAGGAAGTCCCCAATAAGAATCCAGGCTCTTTTGATAAAAATATTTCTCATGTGGCTTAGGGTGTTCTAAGGGGATATTATGCTTGAGGGATTATTTAGGACATAGATGTTTGAAATGACCCATCTAATGTTGGTAGATTTACAATGGAAAACAATATTGATAATTACTTAAAATATAATTATGAGTATAACTTCAAAATCATAGGGATTCCACAAACAAAAAATGCCTTTATAAGCACCATGAAAATGGATGGCTAAGAAATCACAATTATCCCATATGGCTTTCATGATTTTCTCAATGTTGCAAGCCTTAATTTTAACTTCTTGAAGAAGGATAATTTTGGGACTCAAGTATTTTCTAATGGATTATACCAAGAATTTCTTGGTGTGTCTATTGAGTTCTCTCACATTCTATGAGAGGAATTTTATTTGTAATATTTGCGTGGTCTTCATTAGCCTTTGCCTAGGGTAGAGGATTAGGCATTTCTATGTCTAAAAATGGGGTTGGGGTTAGATGGATCAATTTCTTTGTTAGGAAGGGGAGGGTTGTCTAAACCCCATTGATAAATTTAGTCTTAGCTTCCATTTTTCTTAGATCTTAATGTGAGGGTCTCCCTCTTCTCTTTTCACTCCCAACATCAACATAATCCTTTCTCAATATTCTCATTTATAGCTAGGATGGGGAGGATTTATCAAGGACAATTTGCTCAAAAATAAGGTTAGAAAGGGGAAGGCCAAACTTGGACATAATCATAGAGAAAGGTATGGTACCTTTTATAGGAGAGGGGATCAAATTATCTCTGAAAGGAGAGAAAATGGGATTTCCTTTAGAAGATAGGGGTTAAATTTACTTTGGAAGGAGAGTAAAGGAGTTTCCATTTAGAAGGAGGTGAGAAAGGGGAACTAAAGGGAAATGATCACCTTTCAAAACTAGTAGATAAGGGGATGACAAAGGTAGGGGATTCAAAGGAAAAATAGAATAAGGGACCTTTGAAATGATTTGGACACTCAGGAAGATAGGGATAGAGATATCAAACTCCAATATGGAATAATAGTTTGAAAAAACATAAATATGAATGACTTGATTACAAGTACCTTCATTGGAAGATAGCTTGAGCATCTTGGATTTCCCTTTCAAAGCATCCATATGATTGGATGGGTTAGACTTTATATTATCCATAGAAAATGAGTTAGCTCTAGGGAATTTTTTAAAAGGGATAGGGAGAGAGCAATTTGACTTCTTAAGTTCTTTGCATTGCCATGATTTCAAGGATTTGGTAGGTGCCATAGAGGGACCCTAAGAAGTTAAATTCACCTAGCTCTTGGGGATCAAAGCCAAATAAAATTCAATAAGCTCTAAAAAATTTAAAAATTAGAATTCAAAAATGGATTTGAGCGCTAAAGAGAATATAGTCATGAATTTGAGGCACTCCAGGAAGGTTGGGGTAAAATTGAACAAATTTTCCTGCCTAACCTTGAAATCAAACATTTTCCACCTAGCAAGAAAATTGGTGAACCTACAATCCATGACATTCGATAATGACAACGAACTAAAACTAAGGAAGAGGAGAAACATTTGGATCTAGAAAATTTGGTGCTGAAAATAATCACAAAAAGTGTTTAAACAAAAATTTTACAAGAAAATAGAAAATCCATTTTTCACACCTAGCTAGCAACCTTCTTACAAGTCACAAAAAACTAACCATTGACATATTCCCATGAAGAGGATGAAACATATGGTAAGGTAAAATTTGGAGTTAAAACCATTGATAAAAAAACCTTCCTACGCAAAAGGATTTGGAATTAAAACCATCGATAAGAAAACCTTTGGAGTTAAAACCATTGATAAAAAAACCTTCCTACACAAAAGGATTTGGAATTAAAACCAAACATAAGAAAAACTTCCTACATAAGATAGGAAGCATAAAAGGATTTGGAATTAAAACCACTAATAAAAAAACCTTCCTACATAATACAGGAAGCATAAAATAAAATCAGATGCTTATATAAAATATCCAATAGCACCTGGAAGAACTAGACAAAAAGATTTTAATAGGATCCCCTAACATTTCAAACAACTGCACATCATATATATATTTTACATTTTCAATATTTTAGGAGGGCAACAAGGTTTTGAGAGGAACCCAAAACCTTAGCAAGGTTAGCAAGGTTTTGAAAGGGACCCAAAACAATTTTAAATTTGGTCCACGAAACAAGAATCAACCATTTTTCCAAGAGGTCCGTAGGGTTTTTAAATGAATCTAAAACCTTCAACAAAATTTTGATAGGGACCTAAAACCTAAAAACTGGTCTACCCTTCTATCCACCAACATGCCTAGTTTTTGCAGTTTCTTCAACTAACCCAACCTTCCACCCAATCCCTAATTGTGGTTCCTTTAGCTAACGTAGCCATCTACCCAACAAAATCTTCTACATTCCTTCAGCTAAACTAGAGAACTTTGCAACCCAAAACAAATAAAACCAATTAATCTACCATTTTCATAGCCAGTCAAAATTAAACCATCAACTACCCAACCATCCTAGTTTCTAGCTGATCCAACCTTCCTCTAGAATGTAGACAAACATGTAAAAGCAAGGCCATAAACCAAAGTTATTCTCCCCCCAATAGGGCATCCACCCAATTGTAAAGCCAAAGTTTCCAAAAATAAGAAAATCTCACCAGGGCCAATGTTAAATATTACTTTATAATGAAACCTAACTAATCATTAAATAAATAGTTTTTTGTTATATAATTTATAAAATTTATGTGAAAATATATGCTTACGTGGGGGAGTTGGAGAGCAAGTGGGTAGTTAAAAATATCAAGTTGAAAAATAGACCTCAAATGTTACTTTATAATAAAACCTAACTAGTCATTATATAAATAGTTTTTTTTTTAAATAATCTATGAAATTTATGTGAAAATATCTGAAAGAGACCCCAAGTTCAAATCTATGCCTCTCACATGTTATAGACATGCTAAGTCTACTCAATGGTTGGTTAGGCCAACTGGTATGCTAAGTCTTGTCAATGGTTGGTTAGGCCAACTGGTATGCTAAGTCTAGTCAATGGTGGTATGCTAAGTATAGTCAATGGTTGGTTAGGCCAACTGACGTGGATGGGTACAGGTGCAACTCCTAGGTGACTTTGATGGAAGAGAACACTCAAACACAGAATCTAATTCCAAGGTTTTGCTTCCCGGGTGTGTTTCCACCTAAAAAAATGTGTGAAAATCTAAAATCCAAAAAATATTTTTTTTTCACCCTAAAAATGAATGTAATGTAATAATCTAAATTTGTTGTGTCCTTAAATATCAAATTATAATACCTAGGTGTTGTAGGTGAGTTGGAAAGGAGAGGGCAATCCTCCAAGTGAGGTCCCGGGTTCCAAACTCCACCCTACCAAAAAGTTGAATTGGGTACCCAAAATCTAATTGATAATGTTGGTATGAGCAAGGTTAGGCATGACTTTTGGGTGAATTTGTCGGTGTAGAACCCCCTAGTCGTGAGACCAAAAAAACACTTTGTAAATTAATCTTGTTAAAATAATTTCAAACATAAATTTCTACCAATTTAATTAGCATATGGTACTTTTTATATACTTTATTAAAAAATCCATAATACAAATTTAATTTATAATAAAATGAATAAATTAAATTACAAAAATATATTTAATATAGAAAAATATTATGTAAACAATAATGATATAAACACTTTTTGGAACTTTTTGTCGTATCTATTTAACTACCATATAAATTAACAAGATAATCAATACATATAACAAGCAAAAGATAGATAGAGGTATAGATAGATATTCATGTGAATGAAATTCCAATCATGGAATATGCCACTAAAATAAAATAAATTAATCTTTCCATTAAATCTTATTAGATATTAATAACATTCATGACACATTATAATATGTTTATTGCCATACTAAATTAAAATTGATATAATATATTATGATATAAAAATTATTATTTATAAGAATAAACATATATTAATCTATTGTACTCTATATTTAAATATAATATAATATTATAATAAATTTATTAAATTAACAAACCATGATGTGACTGGGGTTCAATTTCCATGGTGAATGTGTATAAGAAATATTAATCAAATATATATATATATATATATATATATATATATATATATATATATATATATATTTTTTTTTATATATTTAGTATCTTACCTCCTTTCTATCAATTTAACTAACTTTTAAATATGACTTCCTTTGTGAGGTCATTAATTGTACTTTTTATCCTTGATATACATACTCAAGTGCTCAATATAATTAGTATTCCAAAAATTGAAATTATTGTTACTTATTTAATAAAATGCATTACAAATAAAACCGTGCTTCATGAAAAAATTATTACATTGTCGTCATGGTGAAAAGTGGAATCCATCTTAGATTTGAATAGGAGGGCCTTCGCATGAGTCACAGGTACAGCATTTGTAAGGACCATCCTTCTTGCTTGGGTAACATAAACCTCTTGGTGGACAATCTTTACAGTTTTTGAGACCTTTTTGTATGCAATCACCTGGGCCATCTAAAGCATTTCCCTCGCCTGCATGTACAAGAAAAACCATAAAACAGAAGTGAAACACAATTGTTTCCCAACTCATTTTGACAATAGATTTCAAAACAAAAGATGCTGCGATAGTTCTAAGCAAAGTAATAACCAGAATGGTGTAGAATATGAAAATAAAAAGCTTTACCTTGACCAGATATGCCGCCTGAAACCTGAGATCCTTTTGCTATTGCTGCCATGAACAAGAGCATACCAAGAAATATTGTAAAATGAATGAGAGATTTGTTGAATGCACCATCTCCTCGTGCCATCTTTATCCTCTTTGTTTTAATGATACAATGTGTCTTGGGACGTTTATATTGAAAATGTTTCAATACATTCTATTTTTATCTGACCTCATATTATTATAAATGTTGTTTTTCCTTGTTTTAAGGGTTACGATGTATTGTACACGTAATATTCTCTGTCAGGTAAATCCTGCAGCCATAATGATCGGAATTTCATGCCAAAAATAAGAAGTATGTATCATATATGTTTACGTGCATCTAATCATACTTAGTTTAATAAACCATTTGAATTGTCTATTTTTTACTGACTTATATAAACCGTTATTAGTCCTATCGTTCTCAATCGATAAGTCTGGCTTATCAATTAACCATAACTTTTTAACACTTTATAAAATGCTAAAATCCTATCTTTAATAACTTTTTATTAACAATATAAAAAGTACATTTAAAGTGTGATAGAAAAAATTACAATATCAAGAGGTAAGGTCAATGACATAGAGTCCCAACTTGGCCATGGAGTTAGCAACATGATTGCCTTCTCTATAAAATATTGGATGATAATATTATCGTATTTGTGAAGGACCTTTTTGGATTCTTCAATGAGATTGTCAATGGTCCATGCAAGGGATTGAAATTTTTTCATCATGTTAATAATGTGCAAAGAGTCTCCTTCAATGATGATGATGTTGATAGAAATATTTTCTAGGACGCCTAGGCCTTGAAAGAGAGCCCTAGCTTCAACATAGTGGCTTGTGTAAACTCCAATATTTTTGGCAAATGCGAACAAGATATGACCTTTACCATCCCTACGAACACACCCAGTTCCAACCTAACTTGGGTTTCCCTTAGAAGCTCCATCAAAATTGAGTTTACCTAGCTGATAGGGGGTACCCACATGACTTTGGATCTACCCACAATGTTATGGTTAGGTGGATTCAACGAAGGAGATTAAATTCCAAGATAAGAAATTAATTGGATCTCTGCAAGATTTTCTTTGGTTTTAGAAAGAGGGATAACTGAAGAGTTTTTATGGTAGTATTTAATATTTTGACTCCAACATAGAAGTGGTTCCTAGAATATTCTCAAAATACTATTATTTATTTCTTTCTATATTCCCCATAAGAAGTGAGGGACACAAAAATCCCAAAGATAAGATAATTTGTAGTCTTATAAAGGAGATGACCATTGCATGCATAGATCTTTGAAATTTTCTAACAAGACCCTTGAGATACTGAAGGAACTGAGCAGGAATTCAAGCACACTCTGGGAGTAAAATTATTTAAGGAATATGTGAAAGCTAGTTTTAACATTAGCCTTCCATAGCTGACATCTGCTGGGTATTATCATGCTTCTTGATTCGAGGTTGTTAATGGTTAATATTTTATTTTGTACCACCAACCAATAGAAAAAGGTAATCTTTGGAGTAAGATGTTTGATCTAGATATGCTTGACAAAAAACCATCTATCGTTATCATTTTTTGAGAGGTAATATGTTGATTTAACGATGAATATGCCATTTTAACCATAGTTCCACACAAGGGAGTATTCTTTCTAAAAATTTAGGATGAAATAGGCTTTCAGGAGTTTGGATATGTCATTAATAGCATCCATTTCCCTCATTAATATTTACCATTGGAAGTATTTTCCATCAATTTTTTTCTTGATTTGAATCAATGAAGTTGTTGACTTTCTCTCCAAATATCTGGTCAGTGATGGATTTTAAAATAGCTATGTTAGGTTTCTCAATGAGAGGAGAGTCATGGGTTCAATAATATCTTCAACAATTAATTTTATTACCTTTGCCAGGGTTACATATAATCCTTTTCTATAGAAGATTTCCAAAAAGCTAAACTATTGAGTGGAAATTAATCTTCGAGAAAGGAATTTCCATACCTAAGATATCTTATGCTAATGATGTCAATCCAACCAAATTTTTCTGTATTTATAAGTTTCCATTTTTGTTTGGCTACAAGAGAAATATTCATTTGCTTGATTTTCCTAAAGCCAAGTCCTCCACATTCCTTTTTGGATCATATTTGATCCCACCTGACCAAATAGAATCTCTTATGATTCTAGGAACCTAACCAGAGGAAATATTTTTTAAGTTTTCAAGGTGGGTTGAATGCCAGAGATGGTTCCCTGAGCACATGTCACTTTTAAGGATATCTCAAAGGCTTTGGCTAGGATGATGAAGAGAAAAGGTGATAGGGTGTCACCTTGTCTTAAAACACTTAAGCTTCTAAAATACCCTATTGTCAAGCTATTGATAATAATGGAAAACCTGACCATAGTAATACATTATCTGATGAGATTTATCCACTATTTATGAAACCCAAATTTGGCTAGAATTGAGAAAAGGAATTCCTAGGAGACCCTATCAAAAGCTTTATTCATGTCAAGCTTTAGAAACATTCCAACAATATCATTTATTTGATAGAGTGAATAAGTTCATGGATAGTGATAATCCCATTAGAGATGAGGCATCCTTGGATAGAGCTACCTTGGCAACGATCAATGGTCAGTGGGAGAATGTTTTTTATTATGTTGGCCACAACTCTAGTGAGGCTTTTGTAGGTAGTGTTATATAGACTTATAAGTCTAAAATTATGGAAATATTCAATTTCTATAGTTTTGGGTATAAGGGCTAGAAAGGTGGAGTTAGTGTTACTAGGGATGAGTTTGGATTGCTAGATATTGAGAATGGAAACCACAATATCTGGTCCCAGGATGTTCTAGAACTTTTAAAATAATATTTATGGGAACCCATAAGGTCCTAGGGACTTATCTCCTTTCATAGAAAATATCGTGACTTTAATGTCATCTTTAGTAAAGGGACTTGTGAGAAAAGCATTGAAGTCATGAAGGACGAGATGAGGGATGTTGGCAAGAAGACTATTCATTGTGAATTAGTTGTAAAGTTCTCCTAGACCAAGGAGGTTTTAAAAAAAGGAGATAACTTCAAACCTTATTTCAAGGATGTCCTTAGTGAGAGAGCCAACATCCTTGGAAATCTTCCTAATTTTGTTGTAGCTTCTATGTCTTAGGATCAGTGCATGAAAGTATTTTGTATTGAGATCCCTTTCTTTTAGTCATAGGTTCCTAGAATTTTGTCTCTATAAGGTCTCCTTTTAGGCTAAGATATTGTGGTACTCGGTTAGGAGATATTTTTCTTCAAACCTCAAATTAGTAAAAGAGTCCCTAGATTGGATGGTAAATTCAATAAATAGTTAATTTTGAACATTTAGTTTTTTGGTGAAAAATATTACCAAAAACTTCCTTATTCCATAGCTTGATATAAATCTTAATGGCTGTAGCACCCTAAAATTGGCGCAGTCAAATTGGAATAATTACATTCACCTTAGTAAATAAATTTAAATTCAAATTTAACCTCCCAAACCGCCCGTTAACCGTCGAGAAACCCGTTTCCCCTTTTTTCGTGCCATTTTTAGAGGTTGTTTTGACCGTTGGACGATATCGTCGCCGATCGTACGATATCACCCTAGATTTGACGATTTCGTCTGGACTAGAACGTCCAGACGATTTTGTCGCAAAACTGAATTTGCATAGATAGACTCTATTCCAACGGGTCTCCAATTCGGGCAGAAGCATGTCTGCACCGTTGGGACCCTTCCCCCGTTGGAGATCTCCCAAATTGGGATGATCTCCAACCTCCCAACAACTCCCCTATGCCTATTTAAACTCTAGGACATTCCCTCCCCAACCCCTGGCTGAATTTTATCTGCAAGTTGAATCCCTCTGCACTAAAACACCTTAATCTTATCTTTGCACTAGTCCTATAGTAGTTTTTATGCAGGTACACCACTGATTTTCAACCGGAGCCAGCACCCATCGCCGCCGATGAACCTGTCAAGATCGGAGGCGATCCTGTCAAATTCGAGACGATCTCGTACTGATGCGAGACGATCTCGACTGCAGTCCACATCGAGGCAATCAGTGCCTAGAGTTTGCTTTTCTTAACTTTGCCTCAGTTATTTTGTTTTACAAATTAGATAATCTATTTAGTTTTTATCCTATTTTGCATCCGGAGTTCACCCATCTAGTCTAGATTGCATGTTAAGCTCATAATCTGCCATTAAAGTACAGCAATTTACTTTAATTTCTATTTTTAAACTTTGTTCAGTATTCAGTTTATTATTTGGCATATTTTGCCTCTGTTTGCATAGTAGGAATTCTTGTATTTTGCATCTGTTCTCTGTTTTGCAGGTCTCTGACAAATTCGTTTGACGAATTCGTCAGATTTCAGACGATTTTGTCAGTCTTAGACGAATCTGTCAGATTCGGACGATTCTGTCAGATTACAGGCGATTACGTCGAATTCCGGACGATCCAGATCGCTTCAAGCATCGAAACTTCTTCGTACTTCCGGATCGTAATCTCCATTGGCCTCCTACAAATTCTCTATTTTTTGCTTTCTACTCTTTTGTCGTATTCATTTAAATTGCATTTTCATATAGATTAAGTTAGATTCATTCGGCCAAACCTAGGATGAATGCTTAAGGATAAAACGAACTCATCAAAACACATTCCAAAAACCTAGGCGTGGAAACTGCCGCCAAATGTTTCCGGTGAACCCACCATCCGTCGAAAAATCACCAAAACACACCTCCCTTGAGAGGCGGGACCTTCGTAAAGTCCTCTCGTTCGAGGTACCGCACCATCCTTTTCCCATCCTCCTTCCGGGCGCGGATCCAATAGCCTGAAGGTAGGGATGCGAAAAATTTGGAGCGATACATTTTGGTGAACCCGACGTGAATGCATCATAACCTTTTGAAAACCAAAAACAAAAACAAAAACAAACAAAAAATTAGAACAACTAAAACTTAGATGCATTTTAAAACATTTAAGGTTCAAAATCATGTTTAGATGGTAGCTCCTAAAAAGAGGTTAGCAGTTACTATAAACGTAGAAAACCAATTGGCAGCTATAGAAGTTAATTCTGTCCTTAATATCCCTGAAACAAGTAGAAATCAATCCTTGTGGGACGAACTTGTCGGAGACTTAGTCTTATTTCATCTAGGTCCACACAACTTAAACAGATCAAGAGGCTAGTCTTGGATAGAATCCTGGATCCTCATCAATTAGTTTTCTATCATGAACTTCAGAGAGCCTGCCATAGATGGTTAGCCTATAGGAGAGCTTTAGTATCTTCAGAGTTGTTCAGCTTTGAGGAATACCTCGAGAACGCAGACATTGTACACCGATTCCTAGGCCTTGTAGAAGACCAAGAGGTTGTTCTTACAGATAGGGAAATATGGAATAGAGTTCCGCGTGCTGTGCTATATCGAGAGTATTGCCATGAGCTTTACTTTTATCAACCAAAATCTGAGATAGACAATATCACCATAGCCCTTTTCATCAAATTCTTAAAAGAAAACTTTCAATTTGAAGAAGAACATTTCATGACCCCTGAACAACTTGAACCTATTAATGATATTCATAAGTTATTCATAGAAGATTAGTTCATTTACTTTCAGTTTTATTATTATTGCGTGCATTTTATTGTTTCATTTGCTGTCTTTATTGTATTATTTCAAAAATTTAAAGAAAAACTAAAAAAAAAAAATCAAAAAACATAGTAAAAACTTAAACATTTCATTTCAAATATTGCATTAGGTATATATAAATATATACCTTTTAATTTGTTGCATATATATATATATATTATATATATATATATATATATATATTTGCTGAAATCAAAACTTAGCACCATGACTAGACTTAGGAATGGTAAAGAAACTTTAGGGGAAGGAGAAGATTGGTTGCAAGATACAACTGAAAACCCAAATGTCCTTCTTGGAGATACAAATCCGGAAGGAGAAACTCTAGGTCAGTCAGATGAAGACTTAGGTGAAGATAAGGAACAAGAAGGAAATGTTAAAGAGAATGAATCCTCATCCCCTAGAATAGCTCCCAATGGGGGCATCACTTTTGACAACGCAGAACATTTTCAAAAATTTCTCAATCATAATATCGACATCCTTAATGTAGCAATCCGTATTGATAGAGGGGAAGTTAGTGACGCTCAAGCAGCTATAGAACGGGCGCTTGATATACACACTAATCCTTTATCTTTTGTTGATCAAGAGAGTGATAAGGGTGGACCATCCAATACGGATATGGTCACTATAGCCCAAGCCATGTCAAAACAACAGAGTTACCCAACCTCCTAAGGAACCCGTTACTCAACCTAAAACCACTCCCCGCACAAAAGAAAATTCCCTTCACTACTTTGTTCCGCCAAACTATTGAGCAAAATGCTTTAAATAAACATAAATCTAAAACAAAGCTAAATACAAATTTTCAACAAACTGGAACACAACATAATCCAACTTCAAAATTCCTCCATAACATTTTTCCTACTAAAGTTTTACACAATAGTAACATGGCATCTAATCTACATGTTCCTCCATCCTATGCTCATAAAACTCATGTCAATGCCCTACCGAATCAATATGGGGGGCAAACTAGTAATCCGGAAGCTATGGTGAAACAATTGGCTTCACGTATGGACCAGATAGATCCCTACCGTCCCTCGTACAATTATCGAGAGATTTGTAGCCAACCATTGGATCCCATAGTGGTAGCTCAACCATACCCTAAACATTTTCCCATGCCCGTCCTGCCTATATATAAAGGAACCGAAGATCCCATAGAACATCTTCGCATGTTTAGGATAGCATGTCACGACATATCGCATGACGACTTGCTATTACTAAAAATGTTCCCCAAAAGTTTAGGTGGAATGGCATTAGAGTGGTACTATCAATTGCCCACTCACTCCTTAAGAAACTTTGAAGAAACAACTTGAATCATTTGTTCATCAATTTAGTGCCTACATCGAGAGACATGTAACTATTAAAGACCTATACAATTTAAAACAAGATAAAGATGAATGTTTTGCTGATTTCTTGGCTAGATGGAGGCAATTGATAGGAAAACTGCACTTTGTGCTACCCTATAGGGAAATGCTAGACATTTTCATCAATAATTTACAAGAACAACTCTCTTATGAGCTATCAATAGCTACTTTGACTACCTTCGATCAAGCTATAGACTTAGCTCGAAGAGTAGAAGATGCCCTCATTAGGAGAGGCCAACTTAGGAAGAAGGATGATGAGAAAACATCTAGAAATCAATATAAAAACAAACAAGGTTGTTGGTGATGGAGTCACTGACAGCATAAATGTTGCTAATGTCAATGCAACAAAGACAACAGAAAAATTCATATTGAAACCTCCTGATAAGCCTCCTCGAGAATTCACTAGATTAAACCAACCCTTGTCAACCATTTTACCTCAACTGCTTGAAAGAGGTTTAATCCAATTACCAGCCATCCGGGAACCCGACCCAAGTATACCCGGATATAGAGCTGATTTGCACTCGTGACTTTCATAGAGGACCCGGACATTCTACCAACGCTTGTAAGAGATTGAAACATAAAATACAAGATTTGATTGACAATAATGAAATGGAAGTGCAAGCCTTCCAACCCAGACAAAACCCTCCTAATAATGCCCAAAAGACTGCTCCCCAAAATCAAAATCAAAATGCCAATCAAACTTTAGACATATTTCAACACCCTTTACCACGACATGGTAAAGAGGTAGCCAATCAAATCGAACATCATAATGTTCCCCCTCCTACTCGATATGTAGGAACCATTAGCGGACAATTACCTGTTCAGGATTCTCAAACATTTGACACAACCTTATCCCCTGGTTACAACCAGGCCCTTACATAATTTTCAAACTTCTGATTCTAGTGATATAGAGTCAGATAGTGAAAGTGAAGTAGACACTATTCAATCGAATAGTTCTGAAAACGAATCAGATCCTATTCAACCTATCACAGATGCTAATGTTCCAGAAGAACCATTTCCTAGAAGAGTCACTACTCGACCTTCTTCTAATGTAGTCCTTCCCTATGAACAAGCCATAAATTCTCAACCGAGACCGTTTCAACGTCGTCACTATAACATTGTAGGTACCATCGGAGTCGTTACTCGACAACAAGCTCAAAATTCCCAACAAGAACCAAACCGTAACGATGGATCAGCTCCATTCATTTTGAAAAACCCAAATAAAGGAAATCATGCTCCTATTGTTCAACCCAAACCTCCTTACAGCATTAATGAGCAATTGTCTAATACCACGGCTAGAATCTCCCTTCTAGATTTATTAAGATCCTCTCCCACACATAGGGATGAGTTGATGCTTACATTGAGCCAAATGATGGTACCTCAAAACATTCAACCTGAAGCTATGGCCAATACTATCATCACTCGAGAGATTGATTGTATTGACTTTCGGGATAAAGATATCCCACAACACACTTTACACAAGGATAATCCCTTGTACATTACCGCTCTAATTGGAGATGTAGTCATCAAACGAGTCCTGATTGATAATGGCTCATCTCTAAACATTTGCACCTTTGACTTCTACCAACGATTTGGTTTTAGAAGTGATGAAATGAAGAAAACCGATATGATTATCAAAGCTTTTAATGACGAAACACAAGAAACGTGTGGAGTCATTACCCTCCCATTACAAGTTGGTCCTAGAACCCTAGAAACAACCGTGTTTATTGTACATTGCCCAACATCGTACAATATACTTTTGGGTCGCCCTTGGATTAACGCCATGCGAGCAATCCCGTCAACTTTACACCAATGTGTGAAATTTGAGTTTAAAAATCAGCTTGGTCACTATTCATGGTGACCCTAGACCTTTTGATATGTGTGCTTTGGCGTAACCTCGTTGGAGTGCAATTTTGCCCTCGCTCTGTCATCCACACATTCTAGTTCTTCTTTTTCATCTAAAACTGTGAAACATAAACCCATAACTTCATCTATTCCTCCTCCATTAACTTCATCTTCCTATAAAGACCAACAACCTTCTAAACAAATTTTAGAATCTCAAAAGGATCTCAAATCTACAACTAATCCTTCAACTATTATTCCTATAAATTCAAAACCTTTAGACACATCCATCATACCTTCCACATCTCAAGACATAAGTAATAAACCTTCTACATCTTATGCCCTTTCTGATGAACTTTTACCGCATTTATCTACAACCTTAATATCAGAAAAAATGAATGCTTTCATGCAAGATTCAAACCTTTTAAATAATTTGCCGCCCTCTCCTCGTACTTTGGGCCTCCCACAACCTATGGGAAGTACTTACCAAGTCGGGAGTTGTGCCTTCATTTATAAAGGATATGACTGGGGAAGAATCCCTCGAAATATCAAAACTCATCATGAGGGATACGCTCACTGTTATTTTACCAATGATTATGTTAAAGCTAAACCCATGATGCTTAAAATGGGATATAAAGGGAAAGGCTTAGGACCTTTCCAAAATGGCATGAAAGAACCTTTCGAGGTAGAACCGTGGCCCCGCCCGCCGTGGTGTGGGCTTATTTCCTAGTAAGGGACAACCCTTTCCTTTTGAGGATGATGATCACCTCATATGCTATCAAGATTATTTGGATAGGCATGTTGATTTGCCTCTTAAAAATCAGTCATTTTCATGCAACATGCTATCCATAGCCTACCCTGAAATGATTGTTGACCCCGATGAAGAGTTGGAAGGAGATATCTTCCATGATGTCTCTCGTTGAAGAGATGTTGCACAATGGATTCTATTTTGATGGTTCTATACCAACCATAGCTCAGCTTGAGACCACTAATCCTCAAGATGACTTATCTAAATTAACTTTACAAGAATTACAAGAGTTGGGCGTTTCACCCGCCCCACCTAATTTTGAAAGAGATCTACACATGGAGGTAGAAAATGTCATTAAAATTAATATTGGAACTGAGGACAATCCTCACATAATCAATATTGGAGCAGAACTAAGTCAAGACAAACAAGAACAATACATTGCATTCCTTAAAGAGTACGAAGATGTCTTCGCTTGGACATATGAAGATATGCCAGGTCTAGACCCTTCTATCGTCATGCACCATCTAGTGGTCCATCCGGATGCTAAACCGGTTAAACAAAAACTTAGAAAAATGCATCCCAAAGTGGCTCTGCTAGTCAAAGGGGAGTTAGAAAAACTCCTGAATGTTATCTTCATACAAGCTATTGATTATGCTGAATGGATCTCAAATGTAGTTCCACCTCACTAAGAAAGAAGCTACCAAAGTTAGGGTTTGCACCGATTTTAGAGATATTAACGCTGCATGCCCTAAAGATGACTTTCCTCTTCCAAATATGGATCAAATTATCGACTTCACTGCCGAAAGTGGGATGATGTCCTTAATGGACGGATTCTCCGATTATAATCAGATCAGGATAGCTCCTGAAGACCAGGCTAAAACAGCCTTTATTACCCCCTGGGGTACCTTTTGCTGGAAAGTGATGCCCTTTGGCTTAAAGAACGCCGATGCAACTTATCAACGGGCTATGACCTACATTTTTCATGATATGATGCATGATATCTTACATGATTATGTAGATGATATTATAGCTCGCTCTCTTATTGAAAATAATCATTTAGATGATTTAAGAAAAGTTTTTAATCGATTACGAGAATATCTCATTCGATTAAATCCAACAAAATGCATATTCGGAGTTAAATCCGGCAAACTATTAGGGGTTTTAGTTTCTTTACGTGGTATCGAAATTGACCCTCTCAAAATTGCGGCCATCACAGATATGCCCGCACCCACTAATATATTCGAACTACGAAGTTTACAAGGTAAACTTCAAGCTATCCGTCGCTTCATTGATAAGCCAGCGGACAAAACCGGTCCCTTTCTTAAGCTCCTTAAGAAGGACGTCCCTTTTAATTGGGACACGTAATGTAGAGAAGCTTTTGAACTTCTCAAACAATATCTCCTTAACCCTCCGGTGCTTTCACCGCCTAAATCTGATCGCCCATTTCTTCTATATATTTCTGCTTCGTATTCTGCCTTAGGAGCTATGTTAGCTCAACTTGATGATGAAAAGCGAGAACGTGCTAATTATTACATTAGCCAAACTTTCGTCAGTTATGAAACCCGCTATACAACGTTAGAGAAGTTATGTCTAGCAGTCGTGTTTGCTACGCAAAAATTACGACATTACATGCTTAGCCAAAAAACGTATGTCATTGCCAAATATGATCCTTTAAGATATCTCATGAGTCGACCTTATTTATCGGGTCGCACGCCCAAGTGGGTTCTTGCTCTAAGCGAGTTTGATCTCACCTTCATAGGACATAAGTCTGTTAAGGGTCAAATCATAGCAGATCAATTAGTTGCTGCACCCTTAGAGTCTACTCATCCTCTCATCATCGAGTTTCCTGATGAATGCCTTCAATTAGAGGCAGACCATCCCGAACAATGGTCCTTATACTTTGATGGAGCCCGATGTATGAGTGGGGCTGAGTGCGGGTATTATTTTAATATCTCCGCAAAAACATCTTATTCCTCTCGTCCTTCAAACCGACCTTTGCTTGCACCAACAATATCGCTGAGTATGAAGCTCTAATCCTTGGATTACGAGCCGCTTTAGCGCTAAAAATCAAAAACCTCTTAGTTTTTGGGGATTCCCAATTGGTTATAAACCAAATTAATGAAGTTTATCGCACTGGAGATGATAAACTTCGCCCATATAAGGCCTATGTTTTACAACTAATGTCCTTGTTTGATCAAGTTACTTTGGAAGCCATTCCTCGAACTAGCAACCGTGCACCGATGCTATGGCCGCACGCATCCCTCTTGCCCTTGGAGTTAGACGACGAATATGCCACTATCATCATTCGTCGACTCCAGGAACCCGCTTCAAATAAGTCATGCTTAGAGCCTTTGGATGTGTTTCTAATCAATGAAACTACTCCTGAACCTTGGTATAGAGACATATTTGATTTCCTCCAAAATGGGACTTTCCCTACTAATTCTAATAGAAACCAACGTCGGTTATTACGTCGACGAGCAAGTCGATTTGTAATAATTGGCAATACTTTGTATAGGAGATCTTTTGAAGGTATCCTATTAAGATGTCTAAATTTAGAAGAATCTAAATCAGCCTTGAGTGAAGCCCACGATGGATCTTGTGGAGGACACTTTAGTGGTAGTGTCATTGCTAAAAAGCTCCTTCGGATAGGATACTTTTGGCCTACCATGGAAACGGATGCACACGAGTATGTGCGCCATTGCGACAAGTGTCAAAAACATGCCGACCTTGTCCATGCGCCCGCACAAGAGCCGCAGGCTATTTCGTCTCCTTGGCCCTTTTCTAAATGGGGCTTGGATATTATTGGTAAAATCAATCCCGTGTCTTCTCGATGGACACAAGTTCATCATAACCGCCACCGAGTATTTCACGAAGTGGGTTGAAGCTATGCCTTTAGCTTCTTGCACTCGGTTCACGTGTCTCTAAATTCATTTTTAATCAAATCATTTGCAGGTTCGGAATTCCCGCCAATCTCATCTCCGATAATGGAACTCCTTTCAAAAATAAAGATGTTAAAAAATTATGCCAAAAATACAAGATTCAACACCGCCGGTCCTACTCCCTATTATCCTCGTGGTAATGGTCAAGCAGAAGCTTCTAACAAAACTTTAA
Source organism: Wollemia nobilis (assembly GCA_028583015.1). Classification (NCBI taxonomy): domain Eukaryota; kingdom Viridiplantae; phylum Streptophyta; class Pinopsida; order Araucariales; family Araucariaceae; genus Wollemia; species Wollemia nobilis. The sequence continues at coordinate 5,553,012 of JAQPPZ010016710.1, read as the reverse complement.
TCAAAATTCTCAAAATATTGGTCAATAAAACTGGCCGTGACTGGCATATTCAATTATATCCAACCTTGTGGGCTTATCGAACTAGTGTTCGGACTCCCACGGGCACTTCACCATTTGTTTTGGTATATGGTGCCGAAGCAGTTTTTCCATTTGAATTGGAAGTTCCTTCTTTGGCTCTGCTACTTCAAGACACCGAAGTAGGAGATGAATATCGCGCTGGCAGACTCAGTCAGCTGGAACTCCTAGATGAAAAATGCATCAATGCTTTGGAGCATCTCCGTGCATACCAAAACAAGCTTAAAAGAGCATATAATAAGAAAGTTCGTCATCGATCCTTTGAGATTGGCGACCTTGTTCTAAAAGAAAATAAAAAAAATACAAATGCAACCAAAGAACTTAAAGGTAAATTTGAGCCCAACTGGCTCGGACCATACATCATTACTGCAAAATTTGAATCAGAGCATATAAATTATCTACCTTAGATGGTAAAGAACTTAAAGAACCCATGAATATTTTACATCTCAAACGTTACTATGCATAAATTTGGTCATTTCATCCATGTATATATTTGTTCAAAGTTACTCTCTTATATTTCTTTCAATTTATAAAAATCCAAAAACATCAAAAACATTTATAAATCTCCAAAAATCTTCAAAACTATCTATTGCATTTATTTAAAGCACTTGTTAAGTTCTTTTTGCTCAAAAACAAAAATCTAAATAAAAATCTAAAAACAACTATATGCTTGACTCTTTCGAAACCAAAACAATATACAGAAGAAAGAGAGAGTCAACATTCTCCCAACTTCTAAAAAAAATCATGTATATATATTTTCTTACAATTATTGCAGTTATATATGTTTCAACTTATTTTGGATACAATTAGCATTTATTTGGCATCCCTCACTTGCACACTCACAACAATAAATATCTTGATTTTATCTGGCATGATTACTAATCTCTCTTATATCAAAGTTCACAAAATTCAATTAAATAAAGTTTGAGCATAGAGAATTGATCTTGTTATTTACTTAAACCAAGCACATCTTTTCACAATAAAATGATTATATTTGTAATTTCCATGTTTTGCTACATAGTAGAACTAATTTCTTGGGTGAAAAGTTTCCCCCGCTATCCTATCATGCACATGGTCTAGAATCTTTGAGAATTGGCAAAAGGACAAGCTCACCCCTACCTGGAATAAAAATCCCTTGCTCTACAGCTAATCCGAGCAAGTATCCCTAGCAAAGAAAAAAAAAAGAAAAAGAAAAGAAAAAAGAGAAAAGAAAAATGTTATTTCAGCAATATTCCAAGCATTATCAAGCAAAAGAAATACAAAAAAAAAAAAGCAAAGTTCAAAAGAAAGCAAGAAAGCAATAAAATCCCTTTCCCTACCCTTTGAAAAGAAAAGAAGGGTTGATGAGCTTGAATCCCTGGAATTCTCAATTATTCGAAAACTCGTGAGGTAAGCCCCATAACAGGTAGTTTGTGCCCAACCTCGCTTGGCCTTGGGTAACTCCTAGCGTGGCGATATGTCCGTCACATTAGCGACCTTCTTTTGTACAGACCTATGTCTCGCTTATGGATTAGCTAGCTCTTGATAATCCGATCTACATAGTAGTCTAATATGGTTATATGCATCTACATCATGGTTAATGAACACTTATTTGGTTTCTTCAAATCACTTGTATCATAGTATCTTGCTCAAACCTGGTAAATGAACAATACAATTGCACACACATTTGTATTTGAGAGATTTTGTCTATCATTATGATAAATCAAGATCGGAAATGAATGCACATATGCACATGGGATTCCTTATAAATCTAATTTTTGTCTTCAAAATACTTTGAAATATTATTTTTGCAACTTGTTTGGAATAATCAAGTACAATTATTTTTTAAAAGACAACTATATAATAGAAAAATCACAAATTTCTTTCAAAACATATCATATATATCATATCGACTTTCGCGACGATGGTATAGTTCTAAAACCAAAATTGGAATTATATGCCTAGCGCAAGTCCTCATTTTCATATTTTCTGTTCATCAAAAATCAATCATGCAATAAAACTATCTATTTTCTTTGATTTTCGCGATGATGGTATAAGTCTATACCTACATATTCTATGCCTAGCGCAAACCATTGTAACAATTTTTATTCCCTCATTTATCAAAACTCATAAAAACCATATGACTTCATTTTATTACACAAATTTTGCTTTTCAAAAGAATGCACATTTTCATTATTTCATGTCATTATGTCAACCTCCAATTTTGTAATGACGGTATAATTCCTAAGGAATTATTCAACAATTTTATCACACTTAGGAATTTATGCCTAGCAAAAATCATTTTTTACAAATATTTCATGCATAATATTTTTATGGAAATCTGAAAACAAACCATCATCATCATCATCATTTGCATCATCACAACAAAGTCTTAAGACAAGCCTCTTAAGCACTCTTTCACTTTTCACAATATTTCTATAAATGGGATTAGCTTGACGACCGAGTGAGCAACGACTCCATGAAATGGTCTATAATAGCGACAATGTCCTTTGAAATTATTGTTAAAAGTCCCCTTTTCTTTTATCAAATCATTGCATCACAAACAACCAATTTGTTACATCAGATTATTTCATCAATATTACAGGATGACATCAAAAGGTATAAATTCTTTTCCAACGACATAATTACAAGCATTATCAAAATCAATCAATCAAAGCATCATCAATATACTCATAACATAAGTCATATGACCAAAAATATCTCATCTATATATATATATATCTCAAAAATATATATGTACATCATATCGTATAGATTGGTATGCCACAATCGATATCTTGGCATACTCAATCAAGTGTCCTCCGAGCAAGTTGTCTCGAGAGCCCCTAGAGCTCTCAGCCTCATCTCCTCCCCCGCCCTACGGAGGACGAGGTGGTCCCATCACAGTATGTGTGGTACTACGAGTCCTCATCGTCGATCGGGATGAGCTCCTCGATGACCCTGTCCTGATCGGATCTGCTATGGTAGCCGGTAGCTGTACCCTCTGGCCCTCCGGCACCGCCTGGTAGTATAGAGCCCGATAGAATGCAGTCTGAGAAACTGACCGTAGCAGCTCCCCGAGTGCTCACCCCTCCACCCCGTGCCCCGAGACGTGCATTCTCGTCTCGCAGCCTGCGACACCTCGCCCTGTGTCGTGCGGCCGCATCCTGTAGTGTCCGCACCTGAGTCTCGCAGATGATCTCTCTCTACCCGCAGAGTAGCCATCTCGCTACTCTCTCCTATATCCATGCCCTTGCCCTTATCGAGCGATGGTGGCCTCTATGGAGATGGGGGTCTCGCCTCCCTCCTCTCCCTCTCTCTCTCGCGATCGCTCCCGTGCCTCGTGGCCTCCTATGATCTCTCCCGCCATGACCCTGGGCTGCCTCTATCACCGCCTGGCACCACCTCCCTATCCGACGCACGACTGCATGGATCAGACCCTGTGCCCTCATCATCCGAGGAGGGTGGATGCCTGCATACTGGCATCGTAGCCATCGGCTACTCCTGCGTCATCCCCATCCACCGGCCGAATGGGGGCATCATCTCGAGTCCTGGCTCCAGAATCACTACATGTCTGGAGCCCCGCTAACAGTGGTGTTATCCCGGACGGTCCAGGAAAACTCATAATCCTTGAGAGATGGGATCCCCTGCTGTAGACCGAACTATCACAAAACTCGGTCGTAGCGGTGGAGCTCCACCTCTCCCCTCTCCATCCTCAGCCAGCAGACTCGCCTCGATGCGAGCCGCCTCCCGTCCATCCTCTGCCCACCCTGGATGCTGCCTCCATGGCCTCCAGGTGATCTGGTCCGGGACAAGGTCATCCAGTAGTCTCCGGGACACCGACAGGTCGATCCGTCGCTGTGCCCCTCTCCGGAGCCACCAGTAGAAGACTCGGGGCCTCTCCCCGTCTACCCTTGCTAGCTGGAAGCCCTACCGGCCTCCGCACCGCAATGTGCTCCCAAAGACCAAACCCGTAGTAGCGATGTCATCACCGGACATCGCCCGCCCTTGTACACGACCCCGTAAAGGATCCTGTACAACCGGCATAGTACAAAGCTGCCCCATGAGAACCTGTAGCCGTGGTCCCGCATGTCGCAGATCACATCTGCGAGCATCCACGGCACCCTCGCACCCGCTCTGGTGGCACAGCAGAAGTCCACCAACTACCCCAACCGTAACCCGTGTGAGTCTAGATGCCCCAGGCATCTGGCGTAGTGCCTCGATATTAACTCCGCCCTTCTCCAGGGCGAAGCTCGGGTCACCGCACAGCCGTCCCATCGCGTGGCCCTGATTGGCCGCAGGTGTGATCATCCGTCCTTGTATGGGGATTCTCAAAATCCTCCATACATCCTCCAAGGTGGGAGTCATCTCACCCGTCGATAACCGAAAACATGAAGACCCCGGATACCATCTCTCCGCTAGGGCCGTCGCAGCCCCATGTCCGTGGAAACCTGCGGCATCTCTCGCCACATGCCGCAATCCGGCCCGTGCCAGCAGATCCCGCTCTCGCTCGGGTGAGAGCGGCCAAGTCGTCTCTCAGTCCGCCGTACTTCCACTCTCTCGCTTTTTAGTAATCCTCTCTGCAAACATAAACAACAAAACAACAAACAATAATTAATCAATAAATTCCAGTAATTAATAATGCAACTTAAAGATCAATTTTTTGTAATTGATGATATCGCCCACTATTGGACGATATCGTCCCCAATTTGAGCACAATCGTCTCCGATTTCGTAGTTCGAAATCGTCTCTAATTTGACGAAATCGTCCCCCTTTCGACGATTTCGCCCTCGGGCGAAATTGCCGAAATTGAGACGATTTCGTCGAAATCGGGACGATTTCGTCCCGACGACGTCGACGGCCAAAAACGGCCGCGATGCTCCAAATTCACTTAAAAATTCATCTAGAAAGCATGTAAAAGCAACTTAAATCAATCTAAATTGAGTTTAGACCCTTACCCGTAGACCGCGTCGGACCTCTCGCAGATCCGTGCGCCTGCCTCAACCATTTTTTGCTCCGGAGCTCTAAAAACAGTAAAATGAATAAGAATAATGAATTAGGGTTTTACCCTATTTTTCTTAATTTTATTCAACAATAATTTTTTGGCTTTTCGCGTTTTTACCTCAAACGTTCGATTTGGGTAAAAACACTGAGGGGGCACCATAGTAAGTCGTCGTACGATTCGACCAAGAATCGTCGCCTAAAAATGGGAATAATTTTTTGCTTTCTCGTAGATCGAGAAGAACTCTTCTTTAACGCATTTTCTTCGGAAAATTCGCTAAAGAGGGGGCAAAATGTAGCACCCTAAAATTGGCGCAGTCAAATTGGAATAATTACATTCACCTTAGTAAATAAATTTAAATTCAAATTTAACCTCCCAAACCGCCCGTTAACCGCCGAGAAACCCGTTTCCCCTTTTTCCGTGCCATTTTTAGAGGTTGTTTTGACCGTTGGACGATATCGTCGCCGATCGTACGATATCGCCCCGCATTTGACGATTTCGTCCGGACTAGAACGTCCGGACGATTTTGTCGCAAAACTGAATTTGCATAGATAGACTCTGCTCCAACGGGTCTCCAATTCGGGCGAAGCGTGTCTCGCGCCGTTGGGACCTCTTCCCCGTTGGAGATCTCCCAAATTGGGATGATCTCCAACCTCCCAACAACTCCCCTATGCCTATTTAAACTCTAGGACATTCCCTCCCCAACCCCTCGGCTGAATTTTATCTCGCAAGTTGAATCCCTCTGCACTAAAACACCTTAATATTATCTTTGCACTAGTCCTATAGCAGTTTTTATGCAGGTACACCACCGATTTTCAACCGGAGCCAGCACCCATCGCCGCCGATGAACCTGTCAAGATCGGAGGCGATCCCGTCAAATTCGAGACGATTTCGTATCGATGCGAGACGATCTCGACTGCAGTCCACATCGAGGCAATCGATGCCTGGAGTTTGCTTTTCTTAACTTTGCCTCACTTATTTTGTTTTACAAATTAGATAATCTATTTAGTTTTTATCCTATTTTGCATCCGGAGTTCACCCATCTAGTCTAGATTGCATGTTAAGCTCATAATCTGCCATTAAAGTACAGCAATTTACTTTAATTTCTATTTTTAAACTTTGTTCAGTATTCAGTTTATTATTTGGCATATTTTGCCTCTGTTTGCACAGTAGGAATTCTTGTATTTTGCATCTGTTCTCTGTTTTGCAGGTCTCTGACGAATTCGTCAGATTTCAGACGATTTTGTCAGTCTCAGACGAATCTGTCAGATTCGGACGATTTCGTCAGATTACAGGCGATTACGTCGAATTCCAGACGATCCAGACTGCTTCAAGCATCAGAAACTTCTTCAGACTTCCGGATCAGGTAATCTCCATTGGCCTCCTGCAAATTCTCTATTTTCTGCTTTCTACTCTGTTTGTTGTATTCATTTAAATTGCATTTTCATATAGATTAAGTTAGATTCATTCGGCCAAACCTAGGATGAATGCTTAAGGATAAAACGAACTCATCAAAACACATTCCAAAAACCTAGGCGTGGAAACTGTCGCCAAATGTTTCCCGGTGAACCCACCATCTGTCGAAAAATCACCAAAACACACCTCCCTTGAGAGGCGGGACCTTCGTAAAGTCCTCTCGTCCGTGGTACCGCACCATCCTTTTCCCATCCTCCTTCCGGGCGCGGATCCAATAGCCTGAAGGTAGGGATGCAAAAAATTTGGAGCGATACAATGGCCCATAATTTTTTGTTAACTTTAGAGATAAGGGGGTTTGTGAAGCTCTAAGACCACCTTTAATTAATCGATTGATGAAGATCACAATGTTGGAGCCACATGGATTCAAACATGAATGGAGTTTTAAAGGAGGATGTCGGCTAGAGAGCTTCAAGAAAGAGGGATTGTGGTCAAATATTATCTTGGGAAGGGATTATAACAAAGCATATCCAAAGGGATGAATGACTTCCTTGGATAGGAGAACTTGATCCAATATGATTTGAATGAGTTGTCTTCCAATATGCCTATTGCTCCATATGAATTTAGTTCCTTTTAGATGCATATCCATAAGCTCATTTTTATCAATAAAATTAGAAAAGTATTTGGTATATTTGGAATATATGGGAGTTCCTCCAATATTATAGGATGGGAAAGGTGGGAGTTGAAGTCCCCAACAAGAATCCAGGTTCTTTTGATAAATTTTTTTCTCATGTGTTCAGGGTATTCCAAAGGGAGATTATGCCTAAAGGATTATTTGGGGTATAGATATTTGAAAGGACCCATATAATGTTGGTATATTTACAATGGAAAAGAATATTGATAATTATTTTAGAGATAAATATGAGTATACCTTCAAAATCATAGGGATTACACAAACATAAAAGGCCTCTAGAGGTACCATGAAAGGGATGGCTAAGAAATAACAATTATCCCATATGGCTTTCATGACTTTCTCAATGTTGCAAGCCTCAATTTTAATTTATTGAAGGATAATGTTGGAATTCAAGTCTTTTCTAATGGATGATACCAAGCATTGCTTGGTGTGTCAATTGAGTCCTCTCACATTCTATGAGAAGAATTTCATTTGTAGTATTTGAGTGGTCCTCATTATCCTTTCATTAGGGTAGAGAATTAGGTATTTCTAAGTCTAAAATGGGTTTGGACTTAGATAGTTCAATTTATTTGTTAGGAAGGGGGAGGGTGGTCTAAACCCCATTGATAATTTTAGTCTTAGCTTCATTTTTTCTTAGATCTTGATGTGAAGGTCTCCCTCTTCTATTTTCACTCCCAACATCAACATAATACTTTCTCAAGATTCTCGTAACTAGCTAGGATGGGGAGGATTTATCAGGGACAGTTTGCTCAAGAACAAGGTTGGAAATACGAAGGCCAAAATTAGATACAATCAATGAGAAAGGTAGGGTCCCTTTGATAGGATAGGGGTTCAAATTCTCTCTAGAAGGAGATAAAAGGGGGTTCCCTTTATAAGGAGAGGGGATAAATTTCCTTTGGAAGGATATGAAAGGGGTTTCTCTTTGGAAAGAGGTGATAAAGGGAGAACTAAAGGTAAATGATCACCTTTAAAAACCAATAGATGAGAAGAGGATGAAAAATATAGGGGATTAAAAAAAAGAATATAAGAAGGTATCTTTGAAAGGATTTGGGCATTGGGGGAGATAGGGATAGAGATATTAAACTCTAAGACAAAAAAATAGTTGGAAAGAACCAAACATTTAGAGCAAAAAAGAAAGGGTATATGAATGACCTGATTGGAAGTACCATTACTGGAAGATAGCTTGAGCATCTTGGATTTCCCTTTCAAAGCATCCATAGGATTGGATGGGTTATCCTTTCTATTATCCATAGAAAATGAGTCAACTCTAGGAACTTTTGTCAAAGGGTTAGGGAGAGAGCAATTTGGCTTTTCTTTGCACTACCATGGTTTCATGTGTTTGGTAGGTGCCATAGAGGGGCACTGTGAAGTTAATTGTCCTTTATTTGAACAAGTATTGCAAAAGATCAATTTGTTTTCATACTCGATAGCTTGAATTTTTTGCCTAGATCTAATTCAAGCTCAATGGAGGATGGAAAATTAGAGTCAATGTTCACACTTATGCACATTCTTGTGTATACCATTCAAGATTTAGCTTTTGTTGTAGGATCGAAGGAAATGATATCACCAATATATTTTGCAATATCTTGGTGAACATCCTCATGCTAAAATAGGATCAACAATTCTAGGATTTTGACCCAAATTAGAGCAGAATTTATGCTTTGGGTCTTAGAATTGAAGTTAGGTATTCTAATACAAATACTTCTTCTATCATAGAACAATGGTCCACCAATTATTATTCAATTGGAATCCTTTGTGTTTTTGAGATTGATAAAGAAAAATCCTTTAGGAATGACCACGAGATCCATATTTCTAGAGAGATTCTATTTTGTAAAGGCTCATATTTTGATGGATTTGATATTAGGATGAGAGCCAATAAACTTCTCAACAAGGTAAAGAGAGTTGATGGATACAGTTAATAAATTACTCTTTACTGGGACTCTCAAATTACCATGGTTGTGGAGAAGATTGAAGGACTCACCACCATAGAGTACTAAAGAGAGAAGAGGACACACCTTGTCAACAAAGGACCCACCACCAGTGAGGACTAAAGAGGGTTGGGGATGAACCTCGTCAACAAAGGAAACAGAGCAAGGGGGTGGATATGGAGGACCCACCCCAATCCCCATTGCATCCAAACAATCCAACACATCAAAATCAAGACTTACACCAATGATCATACCTTATATACCTTATATATCTTGCGAGGGGGTCTCCAAGAGGGAACCCTTCCCGTCATTACCAAATTCAAAATCCTACAAGCGTATCATCTATGAGTATATCACCTACCATTAACAAGCCATTTTTTCTATTCTTTTAATTTTTTAATACACTTAATAACTTTTTTTATAGTTCTATCCAAAGGTAAAATTAAACATTGTATTACTTTTTATTATTTTTTAATAATAATATTATAATTTATATGTAGTATATTGAATAAAGGAAATAAAATTTATCATATATTTGTATTGATTTGTAAAAAAATTTAAGTTTTCTTCTTTTTTAAAATTAACATCAATTATCTACAATTTAATAATCAAAATAGTTGTACATGTTATTTAGATATTAATGAAATTTATTCAAGCCTAATAATTTATAGGCTAAACAACAATTTTTATTATTTACTTTTAAAAGTATTCATTGTTTCTTAGAGACCTTATTTTTTAAGGCAATTAATATTTATATTAGTTTTTATATGAAATACCACCTTTGTTACTAATTAAAATTATCTTTATGTACTAATATAATTAATTATGTAAAACATGTTTATATGGTAAATACTATTTAGAAATCATATAAAAATTATTATAAATATTAAACTCATAAACGTAATAATATTATATCAAATTCTTCTTTTTAAAATTATGGGAAGCATAATATTATACCTTTATAGTTTAAAGTCCTTGTTTCTATGACAAAGAATTTGTATTTTCCACATTTTACTTTTTGTAAAAACCAATGAAATTGGGATTATATTTCTAGATACATTGAGTCAATCATTTACAAGAACCATATGCTTAGACGAAAAGATTATATAAACGTAAATATCAAAATATTGTATTTTTGTATGAAGCATGCCCTTCAATTTTGAATATATTTATACACAAATCATCTAATGGATCATTATTTAAATGTACCTTTAATTATCCATTAAATTCTTTTAGGGTGACCATTTACATGCCATGATAAGATAGATACAAATATATTGACCTTGATCTATATTATAGGATAGTTTCATATCACAATTTGTTTTTGTCTTACAATACACAACAAATAAAGGGAAAACAAGACGATTATAATAAATCCATACATGCATTTGTATTGATTCATCTTGTATCAATTATGGCTTTTGATACCTATAAAATATAGGAAGACATGTTTTTTTGTATAGTTACAATAATTCATAAAGTTATCATCATAGCATATAATATATACACAATAAGTAAGGTAATGCATGATTCTATGACAAAAATCATAAAATTTAATCCATCAAAATGTAATCCAACAATATACATCATCCCAACCCAATGTTCACATTTGTTACTCATAAATTTAAATCATGCATCACTATTGTCTACATTATTCTAACATTCATCCACATGTTTCAATTTATCAATGGGATCAAGAAGGCAACCATGGCATCCATTCCCCTTATAAGTACTTCCATGTAGACAGGGTTATGCATAGTGGCTATTTATCAAAAAATTGGCTAAAATTATGATTTTCAAAAATTGGAATTGGTTAATATTTGGGACCCTTGACCAAGGCCGAGTAGCCAAAAATATTTTGGGTGCAAATTTTTTTTTGGATCGATTTACCCCAATTTTATAACGATTTGACTATTTTAAGTTTAAATTTTCAATATTACCCCTAACAATAGTGAATCTTCTACATGCGTTTGAACACTATTTTCCTGGATTTTGAAACTGATTTGTGAATTTTTATAAATACATTTTGGGACCGATCCCTTACGCATAACCCTACACATATATGTTCATTATCTAAGTTGGAAAACTATCATATAGGTCCTACTATATGAAAATATTCTTGCCTATTCATCTACACAATAAATCATTAAGGATTATCCATAAATTCATAAAAACTATAACAAACATTTCTATGACCAATGTCAATGAAAACTTGTAGAGTTCACATAATTAAAAAACATAATTTATCATACACACATGTGATGGTAAAAGCATGCCCAATTGGCCATTGTTTCTTTATCCACTATAACATTATTGATTTTTTTTTTTTTTTTTTAATTTTCTTCTACTAAATATAAAAATCATGATAAAGTGCTCATAATTAAAATTACACCTATCAAATAATATTTGACACCAACCACTATTGCTTGATGCCTATTAATAAAATCTCATAGCACCAGTTACTACACCATGGCACCTATAGAAAATATGTTTTACTAGCCAATTAAAAAGTCTTATTAAAACACCAACATAGGATTGGTACAAAATAATTTAGGTACCCCCACTAACAAACTTTACCAATAATTTTGGGGATAGTCTATTTATGCTAGAAATCCTATACAAATTTGGTTACAAATATGACTAACCCTTTTGTTGTTTGAGATGATATTGATTCAAGGAACTAGAAAAATGAGCGTCATAAGGGATGGATATAATCATGTGAGTATCACATATATGTCTAACCATTTATGAAGCATATAAATGATGTCTATACATAAATGGTTAGACCTTGTTATATTCTCCATGATTGCATCAACTTCATTAGGATTTTACAACAAAAGATCTTAGGAAGCTCAATTGTGCTTTAAATATATTTTTAATTACGTCAACATTGGATCTTATGCTTTCCATGAATGTCATTAGGCCCTTAATTTTTTTCTCTTTATCCTCCATGTACTTCCTAATGATCTTTATATGTGTTGTGATATTTTATTGAGCATCTCTATGTACGGGCTAGCAATATTGATTACCATTATATTACCATTGAAATATTCATACAAGGCTTGAATATCATGTTCAAACTTTTATGTGGATACCCTTGATTGTATTTTTACTCTAACAAACCTCTCTATATCTATCAAACATATAACGAATGAGTGAATTATTATAGTTATCCATAGTTAATATTGTTATAACATTTATCTTATTTCTTTTGGTTGCTTCTAGCTCTAAGTGTCTACCATTTATCAAAATTTATGATATTATTAGAGAAGATATAAAATAGTTTTTCTTAATATATTTATTAGTTAAGGATCACTCCTTATTGATATGAATTATTGAAACCTATATATCATGTCTACAATCAAGTTCACTAGATCTTTAAATAGTAAGTCTCATTGCATATGAAGTCATATCCTCCTAAATACTATCTTGTAGCACTATAGTGGCTTAAAGATTATCTTTCATCATATTTTATTGTGTACATAGCACACACTCTCTTGCCTTATTTCTTTATTTTTTCCCAACCCAATATATGCATACTAAAAGTAAATAAACCTTGGTGGATCTTATAAGTGCCTTATACAAATTTATAAATAACCCATATGTTGAGGGTGGTAATGAATCCTTACTAGTCATTGTTGAAGATATCGTGCTTTGCCTTGTATTTTGATATTATTTATACTATTATATTCTTGTAAAAGCTAGTTAGGGTGGCAAAAGTGGTTATAATTGTTAAGCCCTCCATTATAATTACATTGATAATACCTCCCTACGTTGACTCCTTATGCCCTTTTCTAGATAATTATTTTATATATTTTTGATCAATTCATTATGTAGCATGAGATTCATGCGCTCCGTGATGTTATCCTCATCCATATATTCATAAATTTACAACAACAACATAAACTCTAAATAAATAAATTTACAACAACATAGCCTTGGTGACTTCTAAAACTAATTATTTTGTGTTAATTAAAATTAACTCTACTATCTCTACCTCTCAGATTGTCACCATAGTTGTATCCATATCCATAGATGAGGATATCATCTATTATGATCACATACTCTTAGTATGCTTTTGAATTGGTTATTTAGAAGACTTTAGCATCATTAAGTCTTAAAACAACTTACAAACTATAGAATAAAATAGTAAGGACATAACTTGATAGATCTTCTTCTCCTTGTTAGTAGGTAGGGCTAGTAAAATTATCAATACTACTAGATGAGACATCGCCTTTATGTGGGCATGTAATATTTCTATGGTTATTTTATTTTTTAATGATATCTTCACCCTGTGCTTTCCCTACTTGTATATCGTTTGACTTCCTCACCTCATATGGAGCATCCAATATATCCTTGTACATCTAGATTTACTTCATACATTCCTTCATATCTTGGCTTACTTTGTTATTTTGTATGACCTTACCTAATTGATTCACCATATGGGAATAAAACATCACAGTCCTATAACCAGGATCATCATTCAGTTATCCATGTTGTTGCCTCAAAATAATTTTGAAGATGTAATAATATCTACATTTCACCAAGTCCATGTTCAATTCCACTTTTTAATAAAATTATCAATGTCAATTAGGATAGCTTGATCTTGTCTATCCATCAAACCCTTTATCCTTATTCACCATGTGACCAAGTTGTCCATTTATATCACATCTATACTATTAATAAAATGGAACTCAACTATCAAATAGCATGTGCATGTTGTGTCAAAAATATATGTGTGAATATTTTTCTCAAGATGGTGCTTGAAAAGTATTTAGTGCAAGGACTAAAAATATATAGTATTTAAATTATATGTCCCTTTTTTTAATTTCTTTATATTTTTTAAAATAATCTTGGTAAAATTTGGGTAGTGTTATGCTTCATACATCTCACCATAATTTCATATACCATGTATCCACATGATGCCATTATTTATTTTCAATGATAGTTAAAATATACCTTCTATGCCAAAATATCTACAATAATCTTTGCTCCTAAGGGTGCAATATTAGCCACTTCCATGATTCTTAAACATAGTATGGTGTTCATAACTTAGGATACCTTATTGGATGTCATAGAATTATTCCTCTCATATTTTATGTGTTCCTTCCCATCCTTCATAGAAGAAGAAGGTGGAGGTTAGCTCGCAAAAATGGGGAGTCTCAGGTTTGTTACCCAAATATATATATATATATATATATATATATATATATATATATATAATGTAAATAAGTGTATAATTTAAATATATATGTATATATATATATATATATACATATATATATGTATATGTATATATATATATATATATATATATATATATATATATAACATATACATATATATATGTATATATATATATATATATACACACACACACACACACACACACACACACACACACACACACACACATATATATATATATATATATATATATATATATATATATATATAATGTAAATAAGTGTATAATTTAAATTTAAATTTAAAAAAATACTACAAATAAATATTGTATACATCCAAAATGCTAATTAATTTTTATGTATTATTGCTTAATATTTGATTAAATTAATATTTAATAAAGTGTATCATGTCATTGATTGATTAGATAATAATTTTTAAAAAATTATTTATAATTATTAAATATTATACTAATATTTGTATTTTAAATTCTTTATATTTCTTATATGTAACATTAGCTTCTATATTTTATTATCCATTGTTGTGAAAGGAAAGCTCATGTTACTTTTATTTATTAGAAATTTCATATATGGAAGTTATATGTATAGTTTCTTGAGGATAATGTAATGGTTTGGGTTTTGCTTCTTTTTTGTGGAGGTCCAAGGTTCAAACCACGACGTGGGTGAGTGTGTGAGGGGGTGAGTGTGTGGTGGTTGTGTGTTAAATTCTCTATTGATAAGCTTAGTTTTTGGCTTTATGATGGGTCATGGTTGGGAGGAGACTACTTAGCCCTATGCGTTGGTTGGTCGTAAGGGTTTCTCACACTAACTAAATCAAATATATATATCTTTTAATATTTAAATTTTTATGCATATATATTATAGGATAAAACCAAAGCAAACTGAAAAGAGCAAACACTTAGCAAAGGAAACAAGAGCATAGGCTACTCAATTTCTAGAACATCAAGGAAATCCATTAGATCTTCAAGATTGTCATCTACTAGCTTCCTATTTAGTTATTCTATGAGGGTGGACCCTTATTGTACCAGTGTTGTGCTCATGCTTCCTACTCTAGACATGGTCCCTAGAATATCTTCCAAACCTTGGACATGCTCCATTTTACTAATAGTTGGTAAACATGAAATATGGAGAGAAGGATTGGATGGACTAGGAGAGATTCCTAGAGTGACCACATTTTTGGAGGGAGTTTGATAGGGATCATATTGGATTTCATTTTTTGAGTCATAGGTTAGTCCACCACTACATCTAAGAACTGATCTAGTTCATTGTGAGCAGGGGAATATTTTATTTTCTCACCTTTGGATTTGATGTGAATAGAATGTCTATGATTCTTGAGTTTGGATTTTGGAATGACTTCTTCAATATTTGGCTCAATCATTAGAGAGCGGTTGGATTTTACAGTTTAGGACCCCACTTCATATTCAACAGTAATTCCAAAAATATCTAGCTAAGAAAATCCAAATAAATAGTGAAGAATACTAGAATTCATGCATAGGTTTGCTCAAAATAAGATTTAGAATAGTCACTTGGGTTTGTCTCTTCAATACATACCTGTAGATAATTAAGTGCAAACCTTGATGGATCAAAAAGGAGGAAGACACCTTTTGCACATTGAAAATAAAATTTTCCATGGATCCAAACAAGTACTATAGGATATTGATGAACTTTTTACCATGGATATGGTGGAGAAAGACCAAGTGAAAGCTTCTCAGGATATTTGTCTTCCCATCCTTAGTGAAATAGTTGATGATGGATACCATTACCGTATCATAGGGTTTGGGAAGAGAATCTCGAATAATGCCTCCTTTGTATTTGCTTGGTATTTTTTCCCTTGTCCCTGAACAAGGTGAGTTCACCCGTAAGTGAATGCTTCTCACGCTTAATAATTTTACCATAATTTGGGAACCTTAAGATTTTTGTAATGAGTTTCAAAATTATAGTGAAATTTAGGCCCTTAACCATGCCTGTACCATTAATCTAACTATGGGAAAGATCCTTAGATAACTCCATATAATACTTGCTGATTTTTTTCAGAAATAGGAGAAAGCTCATGTCTTCTAGGATTTCCTCCACAAGTTTGTCTAGTTGAAGAGTTTCAAGATCAAAGAAGAATTCATCTTCAACCATTGAGTGTAGATAGTTAGGACAAATTAGGATGATAAGAAAAAGGCTATGAGAAGAGAGGTTCCAGGAAAATGAAGAATTGTTAATAAGATCAAGGTGCAACCAAGAGCAACAGTAACGGTGCACATATAACATGGAAGCACTCACTTTGAAGGATTTGGAGAATATTATTTAATAAGAATAATACTTTAAATATATGACATACTTAGGATGAGGGTCATCCATGCCATACCAATAAATCCTCCTCGAAGCTTACGCATATTGGGTCGAGAAGTAGTGCACATTATTTGTATAAAGGTTGATGATTAAGTGATTATGAATCTTCAAGTCATTGATATGCATATTGGAGGGATTATATATTATATGGCAAAGGAAGATCACGGGGTTAGTAAATTGGGCTTGAGAAACATGACCCTTATCAAAAAACAAGGCACAAAGTTGCTAATTACAGAGTCTAAAAAACATCCAAATGATAGTGAAGGGGAACTCGAGGGTAGCATGGCAAACATTTGAGGTAAGGTGAAAGATTTGAGGATGACAATTATGCCAACAAACACTTGTCAGCTGATGATTACATGGATAGTGATTTGCATGCACCAACTAGAAGGGTTTAATGCCATATAACTTGATCACATGGAGCGAGTTAAACCATTTGACACCATGATAATTTATTCGATATTTGACAAAGTAGGGAGAAAAGACAAGAAATTTAGGGTGGCAGACAATTGTCAAACTAGGAAAACTATTAAAAAAAGGGTTGAACAATGACCAATAATAGTAAGTGTTGGGGGAATTCAATGACCACATGAAAAGGCTATCCCAATAGGGGAAGGAAAGGGTCTAGGTGGTATGCTTTGAGAAGTCAAAAGAAGACAGACTCTGATGCAGACCAAGTAGAGAACCAATGGCAGGGATGCTATGGGGGAGGGACAAAGAAAGGCCAAATAAATACCAAGGGAGAAAAATTATGAGAGCAAACATCGACAAGATATTAGAAAAAATTATAATATCAAGAGGTAAGGTTAGTAACATAGAGTCCCAAATTGGCCATGGAGTTAGCAGCATGATTGCCTTCTCCATAAACATGTTGGATGATAACATTATTGAATTTTTTAAGGAAATTTTTAGATTCTTCAATGATATTATCAATGGTCCAAGTGGGAGATTGAGAGTTTTTTATCATGTTAATAATGTTCAAATAGTCTCCTTCTATAATGATGTTGTTGATATAAATATTTTCTAGGAGGCCTAGACCTTGAAAGAGAACCCTAGCTTCAACATAGTGGCTTGTGTGAACTCCAATATATTTGACAAAGGTGAACAATATTCGACCTTTATCATCCCTAAGGATACCACCAGCTCCAATATAACTTGGGTTTCCCTTAGAATCTCCATCAAAATTGAGTTTGCCCAATCGATAGGGGGCACCCACATGAATTTGGATATACCTACATTGTTAGAGTCAAGGGGGTTCGACTAAGAAGATTTAATGTGAAGAGAAGAAATTAATTAGATCTCTACAAGATTACCTTTGGTTCTAGAAAGAGGTATAATTTAAAATTTGTTAAGGATGATATTCAATATTTTGATTCCAACATAGAGGTGGTTCCTAGACTCTTCTCAAAAGACTATTATTTCTTTATTTCTAGATTCCCCATAGGAAGTGGGGGACACAAAAACACCAAAGAGAAGACAATCTATAGTCTTGGAAAGGATATGACTACTGCATGCATAGATATTTGAGATTATCTAGCAAGACCCATGAGATACTGAAGGGACTGATATTCAAATACACTCTAAGAGTAAGAGAATTCAAGAAGTATGTGAAAGTTTCAACGTTAGTCTTGCATACCTGAAATCTGATGGGTATTATCATGCTTCTTTATTGGAGGTTGTTAATGGTTAACATTTTATTTTGCACCACCAACCAATAGAAAAAGGTAATATTTTGAGTAAGATGTTTGATCCATATATGCTTGATATAAAACCATCTATCGTTATCATTCTCTAAGAGGTAATATGTTGATTTAATGATGAAGAAACCATTTTTACCATAGTTCCACACAAGGGAGTCTCAAAATTTATGATGAAATAGGCTTTCAATATTTTGGATATGTCATTGCTATCAGCTATTTCCCTCTCATTAAGATTGACCATTGGAAGTATTTTCTGTCATCTTTCTCCCTAATTTAAATTAATGAAGTTGTTGGATTTCTCTCCAAATATTTGGTCAGTGATGGGTTTTAAAATGGATATGTTATGGTTATAAATTTGAAGACTCATGGATCCAAGAGTCTCTTCAAAATTTGATTTTATTACCTTTTCCAAAATTCCATCTAATCCCTTTCTAGAGAAGATCTTTGGTTTTGAGAAGGGATTTGCAAAAAGTTGAACCGTTGAGTGGGAATTAATATTTAACAAATAATTTTCCATACCTAAGATATTTAATGCTAATTATATCGATCCAACCAACTATATCTCTATTGAGAAGTTGCCATACATGTTTGGATACAAGAGCAATGCTCATTTGCTTGATTTTCCTAAAGCCAAGCCCTCCATATTCCTTTTTGGAGCATATTTGATCCCACCTAATCAAATGGAATCTCTTATGATTCTCAGAACCTAAAAAGAGGAAATATTTTTAGATTTGTTCAAGGTAGGTTGAATTCCAGAGATGGTTCATTGAGAAAAAGTCACTTTTAAGGATATTCCAAAGGCTTTGGCTAGGATGATAAAGAGAAAAGGTGATAGGATATCATGTTGTATTAAACCTCTTAAGCTTTTGAAATACCCTATTGTCTATCCATTGATAATAACAGAAAATCTGACCATGGTAATACATTCTTTGATGAACTTTATCCACTATTGATGAAATCCAAATTTGGCTAGAATAGAGAAAAGGAATTCCTAGGAGACCCTATCAAAAGCTTTATTCATGTCAATATTTAAAAAAATTCCAACATTCGCATTTCTTTGACAGAGTGAATAAGTTCATGGATAGTGATAATCCCATTAAAGATGAGGTATCTTTGGATAGCTACCTTGGCAAGGATTGATGGTCAGTGGGAGAATGCTTTTCATTCTATTGGCCATGACTTTGGTGAGGATTTTGTAGGTAGTTTTATATAGTCTTATAGGTCTTAAATTATGGAAATATTTGGCTTCTATATTTTTGGGTATAAGGGCTAGAAATGTGGAGTTAGTGTTACAAGGGATGAGTTGGGATTGCTAGATATTGAGAATGGCAGCCATAATATCTGGGCCCGTGATGTTCTAAAACTTTTAAAATAAAATAGTTGGGACCCCATTGGGTTCTTGGGCCTTATCATATTTCATAGAAAATATCGTGAATTTTATCTCATATTTAATAAAGAAACTTGTGATAAAAGCGTTGAAGTCATGAAGGATGAGATGAGGGATGTTGGTGAGAAGACTATTCATTGTAAATTGGTTGTAATATTCTCCTGGACCAAGGAGGTTCTAAAAAAAGGAGACAAATTCAACCCTTATTTCAAGGATGCCCTTAGTGAGAGAGCCATAAACCTTGAAAATATCCCTAATTTTGTTGTAGCTTCTATGTCTTAGGGTCAAGGCATGAAAGTATTTGGTATTGAGATATTATTCTTTAAGCCATAGGTTCCTAGAATTTTATCTCTAGAAGGTCTCCTTGTAGGTTAAGATATTGTGATACTCGAATAGGATATGTTTTTCTTCAAACCTCAAATTAGAAAAAGACTCCCTGTATCGAACTTCTTGCTCTGCACACTATCTACGAACATCGCAATTCCAAAACATGATTCACTACTCAACTTCTCCCAACAACCCTCCTTTTATAACAAAATTTTCATAATGAAAACTTTAATCTTAGTCGGTTGTTATACCAAATGCAAACCCTAATCTTCGTCGGTTGCAAGCCCTAATCTTTGTCGGCTAAAATTTAACTTTGTCGACTTCACTGCCTTCATAACTCTTCTGTAGCTTTTGTCGTGAAACTACAACATGTCACGATATCGTGACACTTTTGCAACCGTACACTTCCTTTTGGCTTTTGTCGTGATATCGCGACACTTCAGCCTTTGTCGACTTCAACTAAGCTCTTGTCACGATATCACGACACTTTTGTCTTTGTCAGCATCAACTTTACTTTTGTCATGATATCGCGACACTTCTCCCTTCGTCGACCTACTTTCTGATTTTGTCACAAAATCTTGACACTTATCCTATAGAAGACCTGCTTTCAATTTCTGTTGCGAAATCATGACACTTTCACTTCCTTGCACTCTTTTCTGCTTGCACTAGCGAAAATGAAACATGTTGCGAAATTGTGACACTTTCGCCTTTGAGCTCTTCCTTCTTGAATTTGTCACAAAATCGTGACGCTTCTTCTTCCATGCTATTTCATTTTGCTTCTGTCACGAAATCATGAAACTTCTCCTATTGAAGACCTGCTTTCTATTTCTGTCGCAAAATCATGACACTTTCTCCAATCGTATGCTACCATCTCAATCTGTCGTGAAATCGTGACACTTTCTACATCCGTACACTTTTTCTTCAACTTGTCATGAAATTGTGATAGTTCTCACTTCAAACTCTTTCCTCTGATGCATGTCACAAAATCATGACAGTTCTCACTTGGAACACTTTCCTTTGCTACATGTCGCGAAATCGTGATAGTTCTTACTTGGAATATTTTCATCTGTAGCATGTCGTGAAATCGCGACACTTTTTGTGTTACTTTCTCTCTCTTCAAACTTGTCGCAAAATCACAAAAATTCACACTACGGACTCTCTGTTCTGCATTATGTCATGAAATCATGACACTTTTTCTTTTAGACTCTCTCTCCTGCAACATGTCATGAAATCGTGACACTTTATGGTCCGTACAACCTTCCTTGCAATATGTCACGAAATCATGACATTTCTGACTTGAACATTCTCTCTCCTCTTTGAGTTGTGAAACTATGACATGTCACAATATCGTGACACTTTTCTAACTTGATTTCTCTCTCCTGCTTAAGTCACGAAAATGCGACATGTCACAATATCGCGACACTTTTCTAACTTGCTTTCTTTTGAACCTGTCAAGCCGTAACCTGCATAAAAACAAATTATTTAAAATCAAATAAAATTCCTTCAAAAGCTTCTTGAAATCAATGACAACTTATACACTTGAGCAAATTCAATGTACCCAAAGTACCCAAAATTGCCAACAATCTCCCCCTTTGTCATTGATGGCAAACCTTTACTGAAAACACGTCTCAAGAGCCAAAACTAAAACCAATTGTGCTAACAACTGAGAAATTGTGCCCACAACTGAGAATCTTCCTTTGAGGTTTTACTCCCCTTGACTTGAAGTTTTCCTTTTCACTTGAAGCTCTCCCCCTTACTCATATCTCTCCCCCTTTGTCATCAATGGCAAAGGGTCACCTTTGGGGCTCGGGACTAAGAATGAGCCTCTTAGCTTAGTCCCTCCCCCACCTCCTGATGAGGTGATTAATTTTGGGGTGGGAGTAAAACTCCCATTAGGCACTGATCATCATCAATGTCTATAATTTCCTTTCTAGGCCTTCTCTTGAACTTTTTGCCCGTATTCCTATTCTTGTCACTATTCTTGTTCTTGTTCTCATCCCTGTTCTTGTTCATGCCTTGATCCTTGGACCTGATCATGCCACTGTTCCTGTTCCTATATTCTATAATTTCAGCTCTACATTTTCTAATTGTGTGACCTTCATTGTTGCACTTGAAACACTTGATGATGTTGTTTCTCTGAGGTAAACCTGATCTTTGAATCCACTAGTTCTGAATAAACCTTTTCTGGCTAAACTTGTTCTGACCAAACATGTTCTTGTTATTTGCCTTGCAATAAACTACCTTGTGCCCAAACTATTGACAAGAGTAACAATAACCTTGAAAGTAACTAGCACTTCTGAAACTGTCATTTACCTTCTTCACTTGAGCCATGCAATGTGAAGCCATGTGACTGAACCTGTGATACGCAAAACATCTACCTTGAAATTTTCCTTTATTTGACCTCTTGGGTCCTGAAAACTTCTCATTCTGAAATCTATTTTCTATTTCTGCGCATCTATCACTCAAGGACTCATGATCTGAAATACTTTCCTCATCAGAACTCTCTTCCTTTTGGAGTCTCTTACTCGACTCTCCAACTTGTTCCTTGTGCGGCTTAACAAAACCAAGGCCTGTTTTATCTATTGTATTTCTTTGACCTTTGATGAGTGACTTAACATTTTTGGAGCTATCTTGAAACCTGTAAAGCTTATCCTTGTACTCTTTAGTTTCCTCTTTCAAATAAGCCATTTTATGTTCTAACTCACTATACTCAAGAACCTTAGATTCTAACTCATCCTTGAGTTCTTGTGTCTTAGCTATAGAGAAATCAAGATTTTCTATAAGATCATCTCTCTCCATACAACATTCATCTAACTTATCCTTGAGTCTATCATTCTTCTTTCTTTCCTTTTTCAAAGCACTAAGAGCATTAATAAGTTCACTTTCAAGATCCTTTAATTGTTTGCTTTCTGAATCATCAAAGCCTTTTCCAGATTTCTTATCACTAGAGGTGCTACCTTTTTCAAAAACCATACAACCATCTTCCTTATAGTTTTCTGAAGCATCCTCATACATACTAGAAACCAAATCATTATTTGTACAATCATCCTCAAGGTGACCAAAATTTATGCATCTAAGACATTTCATGATAATGAATCTATGTTTTGGTTCTTCCTCTTTTTATGATATAAACAACATCTCATTTTTTATCATCACTTGAAGAACTTTCACTATCACTACTAGAACACTTACTTGCTTTGTCTAGGTAGAAACTCTTCTTGTGCTTGTGAGAATACCTTTTTCCTTGATTTTTGTGCTCATCTTTGTTCTTCTTGTGATGCTTGTGCTTTTCAGAATCCTTGCTCTTAGAATCTTGTTTATCTTCATCACTTTCATTCTTGAGAACAGTACAGTCAGTAGCATAATGACCAAACTTTCCACAATTGAAACATCTTATATTTTTCATGCTTTTGTGCTTTCTAGATAACTTGCATTTCTTGCTATAATATGCCTCTTCATCACTAGAAGACTCATCGCTCTCTTGAAGCTATTTACCCTTGGATTTCTTGGTAGCCTTGAAAGCTGCCTCTTTCTTGACATCAACCTTCACTTGAGTTCTCAACTCAAATGCTACAAGTATACTATGGAGCTCATCCTTTTTCAACTTATCCAAATCTTTAGCTTCCTCAATAGAAGAAATATTTTCACTAAATATATTAGGAAGATATCTTAAAATCTTATCACAAACATCATTTTTAGCAAGCTCAAGACCTAAGTCTTTCATGGAGTTAACAACCTCATCCATACGAAGCATGTAGTCACTAATATTTTCATCATCATTCATCTTGAGTTGTTCAAACATACCTTTGAAGTGTCTCAACTTGGCCTTTCCGACATTTGTATCACCTATATGAACCACCTGCAATCTGTTTCCACATTTCACTAGTTGTCTTGTAGTGAATCACTTTGGTGAGATCTGCTTTCTATAAGCCTTTTAGGATTGCATTCATTGCTGTGATGTAGGAGCCTTTCTTCTTTAGTATTTGGACCATGTACAAGAATAGTGTACTCATCTTCAATTACTTCCCATACCTCATTACCAAGTGCCATTAGATGAACCTTCATCCTTGCACTCCAAAGACCAAAATCCGACCCATCAAGAATAGGTGCTGCATTGCCACTTGAATAATCCATTGTGTTATTTATTAGCTTTTCCTTCAAGCTATTAAACTTTTCGAAGGCACCTACTCTGATACCAATTGAAGAACACAAGCTTATACTGAGAGGGGGGTGAATAGTATAAGACATCTTTTTACTTTTTCCTTTACATTTCAAAATAGTAAAGAAATATACCCAAAGCAATATCAAAACAATGTACAAAATCATCCACAAAGTGACATCAATTTTAACGTGGTTCACCCAGAATGGTTGGGCTACGTCTAAAATTTTTTTCTCTAAAAGTTATCTCAAAGTTCTTTGGGAATCCTTCCCAATTACAATGTTTATGAGCCTCGGCTCAAAGGAGATACCTTCCCCTTTGCTCTGGAAATGATCCCTCAGAAGATCAACTGCCTCTACCTCTTTCCAGCATGTGGAACTCCTTTCCACCGAAGACCTCCTATCCTTAATGCTTAGCATAATAGACCTTTGCCTTCTATAATCACGTCCACAGTAGCCCAGCAACCTATGCCAAACATAGTCAGTCAGTCTAGTACAAGTCTTCCTCTATCTGTCAGATCTATCCAACTTTGAACAAATCAATCCTCTGCACACAAGCCTTCTCAAAGACTTGCCAAACCTGTCCTTAGGTTCTTCTCAAAGAGCCAATGCACCTCTATCCTCAAGTAGTAGCACTTTGCATTCGTCTTTGCCCTTTGTGCTCTCTACGCCTTCTGCATATTTGCATTCATTTTTGCCCTTTGTGCTCTCTATGCCTTCTGCATTCTTTGCGTAATCATAGCCACACTTGATTGAACTTCAATATTTGCACCTCTACACAATCACAGCAGCACCGTCTTCACACTCTCTACTTCCTTTGCAATATTTCACACTTAGAATGATTCGACAAAATGCACTCTGCACACTACGATTGAATTTCACACTTTGCTCTCGGTGATCAAAATTCTTTCTCTGTGCACTATCTGTGAACTTCGCAATTCCAACACATGATTCACTACTCAACTTCTCCCAACAACCCTCCTTTTATAACAGAATTTTCATAATGAAAAATTTAATCTTAGTCGGTTGTTATACCAAATGCAAACCCTAATCTTCGTAGGCTACAAGCCTTAATCTTCATCGGCTAAAATTTAACTTTGTCGGCTTCACTGCCTTTGTAACTCTTTTGTAGCTTCTGTCGTGAAACTACAACATGTCATGATATCATGACACTTTTGCAACCGTACACTTCCTTTTGGATTTTTTCGCGATATCGCGACACTTCAGCCTTTGTCGATTTCAACTAAGCTCTTGTCGCAATATCGTGACACTTTTGTCTTTGTCAGCATCAACTTTGCTTTTGTCATGATATCACGAAACTTCTCCCTTTGTCGACCTTCTTTCTACTTTTGTCTCGAAATAGTGACACTTCTCCTATAGAAGACCTACTTTCAGTTTCTATCACGAAATCACGACACTTTCGCTTCCTTGCACTCTTTTCTACTTACACTAGCAAAAACGAAACATGTCATGAAATCGCGACACTTTCACCTTTGAGCTCTTCCTTCTTGAATTTGTCATAAAATCACGACGCTTCTTCTTCCATGCTCTTTCGTTTTGCTTCTGTCATGAAATCGTGACTCTTCTCCTATTGAAGACCTACTTTCTATTTTTGTCATGAAATCATGACACTTTCTCCAACCGTATGCTGCCATCTCAATCTATCATTAAATCGTGACACTTTATGCATCCATACGCTTTTTCTTCAACCTATCACGAAATCACGATAGTTCTCACTTCGAACTCTTTCTTCTGCTGCATGTCATGAAATCATGACAATTCTCATTTGGAACACTTTCCTTTGCTGCATGTCACAAAATCATGACAATTCTTACTTGGAACATTTTCATCTGCAGCATGTCATGAAATCGTGACACTTTTCGTGTTATTTTCTCTCTCTTCGTACTTGTCGTGAAATCATGACAATTCACACTACAGACTCTCTATTCTGCATTATGTCATGAAATCATGACACTTTTTCTTTCGGACTCTCTCTCCTACAGCATGTCACGAAATCACGACACTTTATGGTCCGTACAACCTTCCTTGCAATATGTCACAAAATCGCAACATTTCTGACTCAAACATTCTCTCTCCTCTTTGAGTCGTGAAACTATGACATGTCGTGATATCGTGACACTTTTCTAACTTGCTTTCTCTCTCCTGCTTAAGTCGCAAAAATGCGACATGTTGCGATATCGCAACACTTTTCTAACTTGCTTTCTTTCGAACCTTTCAAGCCGTAACCTTCATCAAAACAAATTATTTAACATCAAATAAAATTCCTTCAAAAGCTTCTTGACATCAATGACAACTTATACACTTGAGCAAAGGCAATGTACCCAAAGTACCCAAAATTGCCAACAAGGACTTTCATTTGTAATATTTTAGTGGTATTCATTAGCCTTCGCCTAGGGTAGAGAATTAGGCATTTCTAAGTCTAAAAATGATGTTGCGGTTAGATGGATCAATTTCTTTGTTAGGAAGGAGGAAGATGATCTGAAACCCATTAATAATTTTAGTCTTAGCTTCCTTTTTTCTTAGATCTTAATGTGAGTGTCTCCCTCTTCTCTTTTCACTCCCAGAATCAACATAATCCTTTCTCAATATTCTCGTTTCTAGCTAGGATGGGGAGGATTTATCAAGGACAATTTGCTCAATAACAAGGCTAGAAAGAGGAAGGACAAACTTGGACATAATAATGGAGAAAGGTAGGGTACCTTTTATAGGATATGGGGTCAAATTATATCTGGAAGGAGAGAAAATGGGGTTCCCTTTAGAAGGATAGGGGGAAAGTTTCCTTTGGTACGAGAGGAAAGCGGTTTCCCTTTGGAAGGAGGTGAGAAAGGGGGAACTAGAGGGAAATGATCACCTTTTAAAACTAGTTGATAAGGGGATGATAAA
This sequence comes from Wollemia nobilis, assembly GCA_028583015.1. Taxonomy (NCBI): domain Eukaryota; kingdom Viridiplantae; phylum Streptophyta; class Pinopsida; order Araucariales; family Araucariaceae; genus Wollemia; species Wollemia nobilis. Next base: position 5,525,901 of record JAQPPZ010016710.1, on the reverse strand, counting down.
GTTAGGGGATTCAAAGGAATAATAGAAGAAGGGGCCTTTGAAAGGATATGGACACTCGAGAAGATAGGGACAGAGATATCAAACACTAAGATGGAATAATAGTTGGAAAGAACAAAAATATGAATGACCTGATTATAAGTACCTTCATTGGAAGATATATTGAGCATCTTGGATTTCCATTTCAAAGCATCCATATGAATGGATGGGTTAGCCTTTCTATTATCCATAGAAAATGAGTTATCTCTAGGGACTTTTATCAAAGGGTTAGGGAGAGAGCGATTTGGCTTCTTAAGTTCTTTGCACTTCCATGATTTCATGGGTTTGGTCGATGCATAGAGGGGCACTGAGAAGTTAAATTCACCTAGCTCTTGGGGATCAAAGCAAAATAAAATTCAATAAGATCTAAAAATTGCATAAAAGGTACTGGATCTAACATCCAACAAGAGAATCTAACATCAAAAAAATAGGATCTTGCAATCTACCTAAACTCCACTTTTAAAAATTAGAATTTAAAAATGGATTTGAGCGCTAAAGATAATATAGTCATGAATTTGAGGCACTCCAGGAAGGTTGGGGTAAAATTGAACAAATTTTCCTGCCTAACCTTGAAATCAAACATTTTCCACCTAGCAAGAAAACTAGCGAACCTACAATCCATGACATTTGACAATGAACTATAACTAAGGAAGAGGAGAAATAGTTGGATCTAAAAATTTTGGTGCTGACAAGAATCACAAAAAGTGTTTAAACAAATTTTTTACAAAAAAAATATAAAACCCATGTTTCACACCTAGATAGCAACCTTCTTACAAGTCACAACAAACTGACCAAGAACATATTCCCATGAAGAGGATGAGACATACGGTAAGGGAAAATTTTGAGTTAAAACCATTGATAAAAAAATCCTTCTACACAAAAGGATTTGGAATTAAAACCATTGATAAACAAACCTTCCTACATAATACAAGAAGCATAAAATAAAATCAAATCGGATGCTTATATAAAATATCCAATAGCACCTGGAAGAACTAGACGAAAAGGTTTTAATAGGATACCCTAACCTTTCAAACAACTAGACATCATATAGATATTTTACATTTTTCAATATTCCATGAGGGCAACAAGGTTTTGAGAGGAACCCAAAACCTTAGCAGGGTTAGCAAGGTTTTGAAAGAGACCCAAAACCTTTTTAAATCTGGTCCACGAAACAAGAATCAACCATTTTTCAGGAGGACCGTAGGGTTTTGAAAGGAATATAAAACCTTCAACAAAATTTTGATAGGGACCTAGAACCTAAAAACTAGTCTACTCTTCCAACCAAAAAGATGCCTAGTTGTTGCAAATTCTTCAACTGACCCAACCTTCCACCCAATCGCCAATTGTGGTTCCTTTAGCTAACCTAGTCATCCATCCAACAAACTCTCCTACATTCCTTAGCCAAACTAGAGAACTTTGCAACCCAAAATAAATAAAACCAACAAATCTACAAGCCAAATTTTCCAAAAATCAAAGACTCTCACTGGGCCAATGTTAATTGTTACTTTATAATGAAACATAACTAATCATTAAATAAATTGTTTTTTGTTACATAATCTATAAAATTTATGTGAAAATATATGCTCATGTAGGGGAGTTGGAGAGCATGTGGGTAGTTAAAAATCTTAAGTTGAAAAAAAGAGACCCCAAGTTCAAATCTCTCCCCCTCACATGTTATGATATGCTAAGTCCAATCGATGGTTTGTTAGACCAACTGGCATGGATGGGACTGGGTGCAACTCCCAAGTGACTTTGATAGAAGAGAACCCCCCCAAACATAGAATCTAATTGGATGGGACTGGGTGCAACTCCCAAGTGAATTTGATAGAAGAGAACCCCCCCAAACAAAGAATCTACCCGCAAGGGACATGTTTCCAACTAAAAATATATATGTGAAAATATAAAATCCAAAAATTATATTTTTTTCACCCTAAAAATGAATTTAATGTAATAATCTAAATTAGTTGTGTCCTTAAAAATAAAATTATAAAAAAACTAGTAAAGCTAAACTTTGTAGAGTAATTACCTAAAAAAAATACATTTGAAAATCTAAAATCTAAAAAAAAAAATTTTTTTCACCTTAAAAATGAATGTAATGTAATAATCTAAATTTGTTGTGTCCTTAAAAATCAAATTATAAAAAAACTAATAAAACTAAACTTTGTAGAGTAATTACCTAGGTGTTGTAGGTGAGTTGGAGAGGAGAAGACAATCCTCCAAAGGAGGTTCCAAGTTTGAATCTCACCCTACCAAAAAGTTGAATTGGGTACCCAAAATCCAATTGATAATGTTGTTCCGGACAAGGCTAGACTTGACTTCTGGGTGACATTGAATTCTTCTTAAAATAATTTCAAACATAAATTTCTGCCAATTTAATTAGCCTACGTTACTTTTATATACTTTATTAAAAAATCAATAATACAAATTTAATTTATAATTAAATAAATAACTTAAATTACAAAAATATAGAAAATATAGAAAATATTATGTAAACAATAATGATATAAACACTTGTAAGAACTTTTTGTTGTATCTATTTAACTACCATATAAATTAACAAGATAATCAATACATATAAAAAGCAAAATATAGATAAATATATAAATAGATATTAATGTCAACCAAATTCCAATCGTGAAATATGCCACAAAAATAAAATAAATTAATTATAATCCTTCCATCTAAAAACATTCATGACACACTATAATACTAAAAATGTTTATTACCATACTAAATTAAAATTGATAAAATATATTAAGATACAAAAATTATTATTTATAAGAATAAACATATATTAATCTATGTATCCTATATTTAAATATAATATAATATTATAATAAATTTATTAATTAAAAAACCATATACAAAGCTTACATCTTTTTTATAAACTACAAACATAATACAATAATTATAAGACTGAAATACCAACTAAATTGCCTATTTTTATCCATTTAACTAACTTTTATAAATCAGAATACCTATGAAGTAAACAAATTATTTATTTACAATTAGCTAGAGGGAGAGGTCATCACTTGTACTTTTTATACTTGATATACATACTCAGGTGCTCAATATAATTAGTATTCCAAAAATTGAAATTATTGTTACTTATTTAATAAAATGCATTACAAATAAAACCGTGCTTCATGAAAAAATTATTACATTGTCGTCATGGTGAAAAGTGGAATCCATCTTAGATTTGAATAGGAGGGCCTACGCATGAGTCACAGGTACAGCATTTGTAAGGACCATCCTTCTTGCTTGGGTAACATAAACCTCTTGGTGGACAATCTTTACAGTTTTTGAGACCTTTTTGTATGCAATCACCTGGGCCATCTAAAGCATTTCCCTCGCCTGCATGTACAAGAAAAACCATAAAACAGAAGTGAAACACAATTGTTTCCCAACTCATTTAGACAATAGATTTCAAAACAAAAGATGCTGCGATAGTTCTAAGCAAAGTAATAACCAGAATGGTGTAAAATATGAAAATAAAAAGCTTTACCTTGACCAGATATGCCGCCTGAAACCTGAGATCCTTATGCTATTGCTGCCATGAACAAGAGCATACCAAGAAATATTGTAAAATGAATCAGAGAGTTGTTGAATGCATTATCTCCTCGTGCCATCTTTATCCTCTTTGTTTTAATGGCACAATGTTTCTTGGAACGTCCAGCTTATATTGAGAATGTTTCCATACATTCTATTTTTATCTAACCTCATATTATTATAAATATTGCTTTTAATTACTTTCCTTTCCTTGTTGTACAGGTAATATTCTCTGGCAGGTAAATCCTGCAGCCATAATGATCGGAATTTCATGCCAAAAATAAGATGTATGTATCATATATATTTAACGTGCATCTAATCATACTTAGTTTAATAAATCATTTGAATTGTTTTTTTTGAAAACTCATAACATATTGTATGTTATGGTGATTGATATTGGTTGGATCCCATGTAATTTTGATGTAATTTGTAAATTCAGCTTAGTTTTTGTTGGTCATTTGGATTTTTTATGAATGTTATTATGTATATATTTTTGATGTAATTTGTAGATTCAGTTTAGTTTTTATTGATCATCTGGATAAATTATGTGTTAGTGTTATTATTATCCAAGTGCTGTTCACTAATGTTTTATAGTTTATATATAATTTCGTAACCTTCGGAATGTAATCTTATATATTCTGTTTTTTTAATTTATGCAAGTAAAATATTTTTTATTAAAAAAAAATCGATAAGTCTGGTCTACCAATTAACCCTAACTTTTTAACACTTTTAAAATGCTAAAATCCTAATTTTAATAACTTTTTATTAACAATATAAGAAGTACATGTGATAGAAAAAAATTATTTTACCCTTCAATACAAAAGTCTATTAAGTTCAAAGCAATAATTTAACATTATTTTTAAAATAAAATTTAGCAACTTGAGTCCTCAGTTACAGAGACACGCAATCAGTTAAATTTTATTTTATTAACTTTTCAATTTTTTTAAATAAATAAAAAAATTAATATTTTAATTAAACACAAATTAATTCATTAAACAGCACTTATTTTCAGAAAATATAAACACAATTCAAGTTATATATATATATAAGTGCATAATTTTAATTTTTAATTTAAAAAATACAACAAATAATTTTTTAGACATCCAAAACGCTAATTCATTTTTAAGTATTTTAAATTATTATTGCTTAATATTTGATTAAATTTATATTTAATAAAGTGTATCATGCTATTCATTGATTAGATAATAATTTTTAAAAAATTGTTTATAATTATTAAATATTATACTATTATTTGTATTTTAAATTCTTTATATTTCTTATATGTGACATTAACTTCTATATTTTACTATCCATTGTAGTGAAAGAAAAGTTCATGTTACTTTTATTTATTAGAAATTTCATATATGGAAGTTATATATATAGTTTCACAAGACAATGTAATGGTTTGGGTTTTGGCTTTTTTTGTGGAAGTTCAAGATTCAAACCACGATGTGGGCGAGTGTGTGAGGGGGTGAGTGTGTGGTGGTTGTGTGTTAAATTTCCTATTGATAAGCATAGTTCTCGGCTTTACAAGGGGTCATGGTTGGGAGGAGACTGCTCAACCCTATGTGTTGGTTAGTTGTAAAGGTTTCTCATACTATATATATATATATATAATTTAAAAATTGATGCATATGTCTTCTAGGATAAAACTGAAGCAAATTGAAAAGAGCAAAAGATTAGCAAAGAAGACAAGAGCATAGGCTACTTGATTTCTAGAACATTGAGGGAATCCATTAGATATTCAAGATTATCATCTTCTAGCTTCCTATTTAGTCCTCCAACAAGGGCGGAGCCTTGTTGTACCAGTGTTGCGCTCATGCTTCCTACTCTAGACAAGGTCCCTAAAATGTCTTCCAAACCTTGGGCATGATTCATTTTACTAATAGTTGGTAAACATGAAATATGGAGAGAAGGTTTGGATGGACTAGGAGAGATGCCTAGAGTGACCACATTTTTGGAGGGAGTACGATAGGGGTCATATTGGATTTGGTTTTTTTAGACATAGGTTAGTCCACCACTGCAAATAAGAATTGATCTAGTTTATTGTGAGCAAAGGGAAGATTTTATTTTCCCAAATTTGAATTTGATGTGAACATAATGTCTCTGATTCTTGAATTTGGATTTTGGAATGACTTTTTCAATATTTGGCTTAATCATTAGAGAGCGGTTTTTCTCTCCAAATATTTATGCAAGTTCCTACATGTCATGTGGGGTCTTCCTTACCCTCACTTGAAAATTATGGATATCTTTGTTTAGATGCTTTGTTAGCCATATTAAGGGAGTTGTCACTCTCAATTGAGGTGCCCTGTGGATTCTCTGATGGATTCCTCCTAGGGGGTTTCTTACTCCCATTGTCATCAAAAGTGTCAATTCGAGGTATCTCGTTTTGTCCTGCCACCCGGTGACCAAATTCTTGTGCACTCTAAAACCTTCTTTGTTGATGTGATGGAGATGATCTTGGTCTATCCTCCTGAGTCCTCATGTCTTGTTGCCCTGGTGCCTAACTCCCATCCTCTACACCCTCTTACAACGTTGGTGCCGCTTCCTCAGGTCTTACCATCCACTCTCTATCATCGTGCACTTTATCTTTATCACTTTTCTCCTCTACGTGGTGGTTCTTCCTCCTCGTATTCTGTCTCAATCAACGTCTCAAAGTATCCCTCTTTGGATGTCCAAACTTGCTCTATGTCTGGTTCATGTGTACTCTGATCTGAGTTACTCGTGTTTTCTCTTTGAGAAATCCTTTTGCTTCTTCTTACTAGAATTCTTTTTCATGGTTCCATTCTCCCATGCCTTTGTGTATTGGTGTCCGTCATAAAAATCACCTCTAGTTTTTAGTCAAATTCAACCCATTTTAACAAGAATGACAAATTCTATAAGGAAACGGTGCCAAATGAAATACAACAGTGGAGTATTCCTGGTAGGGAGGTGTTTTCCAAAGTTAATTGTGATTCCTAGGTTGAGTCCATCTCAATTACTAAATCGGACAATATTCTAATCACCCGAACTACCCTCATACAAACTGTCAACTCTTTGTACGAACCTTAATTATATACATTGTACAATCTCAAATCATACAGTGTTCGATATGGTACAATATTGCACCCAAAAAAATTGACAGATGTTTTTTTGTAGGCTTCCGTACACAGTTTTGTAATCGTTCAAGCCAATTCACCAAAACTACCAAATCGGGTAAGGTCTTTCTAATCGCTTGTTTTACCAAATCAGGTAACAATGTCTTGTACGATTTGTACGATGTACGATGTATGATATGTATAAACTAAAGGTACAACAAGGTGTTACTGGCTATGCTCTTCTTCTCCAATCTCTCTTCGGGATGTTTTGTAAAGGTTTAACAGCCTAAAGAGGATAATCTCTTTCACAAGAAAAATATCCAAACTGGGTTGGTGAGAGATTCTATACAAGTAATTCCATCCAAAAATTGTACAGTACACTTCACCACATCCTTACCAACATCATCATGCTCTGAAAGAATTCCCCATGATTCACCAGTGACAATCTTCTCAACAAGCTACAACAGTTCCTAAATCTAACATATAATAGTAAGATAAAAACTCAATTACACAATATTAATCCACAATGCATTATTCATTCACAACAAGACCATACACTATCATCCACAATGTCTGTTATTCTCATTAATGGCTGTCAATTTGATTACAATGTGGAAAAATCTCTTAAGGTAATTGCAATAACTCATAAATATGTCTATCTCTCCATTCTAGCAACTAATAACCAGTAAACTAGTAGTCAGATATAAAAATTTGAAAATGGGATCTTATATAACATTTCCCAAGTTGTTCCAAAGTGGTTCTTGAGACAATCCATTATTAACAACTGCCCATATACAACTAAATACATTATTTTGTCATTTTTCTATGTTTTACACCTTAACTTAGCAAATCCATGTGACATTTCATCCCAAAATAACATTTCTTTTACATCTGAGTGAATATTGATGTGCCCTGTATGATTTGATACTACTCTGTACGGTATTCCAATCCAATTGTATGATTTTATCTTCCACTATATGATTTTCTCCAACTGTACGATTTTACAAAACTTGAGCAAATCATTCCAAAAAATGTCAAAATCTAGCAAATCACCTTTTCTTCTTTGGGAGGTGGATTTGCTGCCTACAATCATAATGTATTAAAATGGAAAGGTCTAAGAGATTTAATTTTCTCTTAGACCCATATGAGAAATGCTTTAGAAAAGTGTTCACTAGTTGTTCAAAGTTGGATATGCTATGCTTGGGCAATTGGTTAAACCATTGGGTGGTTGCGCCCAAAAATGTCATGATGAATGTCCTTAGCATAAGAGCATCATAGTATTGAAAATGAAAACATGCGTTGATGAAATTGGTTACATGATCTTGTGCACCTTATTCACCTTTAAAATTCTTTAGCCTAGGCATATCAAAGTGCTTAGGATATGGAGGGCTAGGAATTGATCGACACAATTTTTAGTTGTGTATTTTTCTCAATGTTGGTTGGCCTCCAACAACCTTTTGTTTCTCAAAGGCTTTCATATTTTCAGTAAGCTCTCAAAATTCCTTTGAAGTAAGGATTTATTCCTCTTGAAAACACCCCCTGTGGTGATGGTGGAGGTAGCACTCTATCCATTTGATTTACTCTATTTTATTCCCTCCTATGAGGGGATCTAGGATACACCTGATCCTGATTTATTAAGTCTACCATTTTCTCCCTAGTTGGATTCCGCTCATGATTTAGAGGGTGTTTTGGTGTGGGTTACTTTCTTATCTAGTGCACCCATTCTGTTGTGAGTCAGTACGTTGATCCTTTTGATGATCATCTCTATTAGCTTGTTGTTTGCTACAAGCTAGCTGCTCAACTTACTCTCTTAAGCGTTGCTCATGTTTACGTAACAACCATTATCTTTTTTATCATGTTCAAGAGCTTCTACAAGATATTTCTCCTTACATAAGGCATTTTCTAACTATTTCACATTATTGAATTGCACGGTCATAGAATACTTGTGCTTATCTGACTCCATTCTTGTAATTTTGATTCGCAGATTCCTCGAAGAGGTTTCTGCTATCTCTTTGCTTTGGCTAGCTAGTGTGACTTGTTCAATATATTATTGGGTGCCTCTATGGTTAGACTCTATGTGTTTACCATGGGGTCACCTTGAGGGACCACCATTTTTATAAGTGGTCTTAGAAGTCACAGTTCATGAAATTTTAGATGCAGAGCTCTCTATGGCTACAGTTTCAGATGGTGGCCTCAGGTGCAACTGATCCAACTCATCCAACTATATTATTTTCCATGGTTGATCCTATGAGGTGCCATTTACTCCAATGAGGTCATACTCTAATGGAATCCTTCCTCTTGTTTTAAGGATATATTTTGTTTGATGTTTATGACTGGATGCGTTTCTAGTTTCCTACCCCTCAATGGGCTGATATGTTCTAAGTGTTGCATGTGAATTTTGAGATGTTTTGAATCTTGTGTGTCTTTATGGTGATGAGAGTTTTGTAGACCTCTCTACCCTCCATGAGGATGGATATGGGGAAATATCATTGTCTCTATGTGAATAACGGGGTCTAGAACCCTCTTTATCTCTTTGTGAGGAGGATCCTCTTGAATCTTCCTCATGTCTTTGAGAAGTTTATGTGCATTTAGAGGAAGGCTTTGGGGTTTCCTCATTTATCATTGATGATGATGGTTGTGAGGCCTCTTTGTTTTTATGAGATGTAGTTTCATGTTGTGGTTCCCTATTTGGAATTTCTCGAGGAGATCAACCAAGGGTTGAATTCTCACCTCTTAGACTCATGAAACTGCATCTCACGGTCTTTCAAGTAAGTCTTTCAATGTTATTGCAGCTTCGCTTAAGGGTATTAGTTGCCTTAGATTCCCCTTTGGTGTCAAACCGAGGGTGTTTTCTTCTTTTTTTGACCATTATTTTTTGGAAGCTTTAGCTTTTGTGTTGCACAATCAATATCAAGCAAATGTTTATCTTGCTTACAATGTTAAGTGTGCCCTAAACTATTTGTTGTATTTTGATGTTTTGTTGTTTCTTGTTTCTTGCTTTGGATTTGGAATGAGGAGACTCATCCATAGTGATAATCAAGAGTACTCATACCAAACATAATTTCCCAAAAGAGACTATGGTACACTACTGAAATCCCAATGGGGGTTCGCCTAGCTATTCCACGCTGAACCAATGAATGTTCCAATAGTGGGAGATAGTTTGAACACAAGTAACTTAGTACCACTATGAAGAAGTTCTTCAATACATTTATAGAAGAATCTAAGGGGCAACCCAGTGGAAGGAGATGAATTCCAACATCATCGGACTAAATTGAGGGTTGGTGATGAAATTCAACTCCTTAATGTTTAAATGATACATGTGTGTGTGGTGTTCATTTTAAGCTTACATGAAGTAAAGTGCATAATATAGCAGAAATGACTCTTTCCTATATGCCTAAGTGCAAAATATGTTTCAATATTCAGAAATATGCATGAACTACTATGATTTGTATGGGTGCACTTTATTTAGTGCAAATATGGCCTCTTGCAAGGCCTCAAAGCAAGAAAACAACATACAATGTCTAGCACGTTGGATCCTAGGGCAAAATTTTTAAGCATAAGTCGTTGTTCCTAGCAACGCTTAGTGGAAATCTAAAAGAAGATCTAAGATATGCAAACGCCTAATTCTTGTTTCTTTTATTATTTCAATTCACAAATAGAAATGTGCTTTAAGTTCACTATTTTAGACATACATAAGCAGGCAGAAAGCTATAAAATACCACAGAAGTTGTACCAACCTCTAATCTAGCTCAGAGAACCAAGGTTTTGTCCTTTGCTACTCTCTAGTGTGGGTCATTGTCGACCAGAGCGGTTGGTTTCTTTCTGCTATTAGCAGGAGCGGCTAAGGCTTTGTTGGTCGTTGTGGCTCGAAGTGACTAATTTTTAGCCATTGTAGACCAGAGTGTCTAAGCCTGCACCAAAAATTAAGTCAATATCTAGGCAAAAAATGAAAATTTAGTGTGATATCCCACCGTGATCACCATCTCTAGTGACCCTGGGGTGCACACACCACTCTTACTCTACTTGAAATGTGTTAAACCCAAAATGAAATGAAAGATCATGAAAAAGCATATAACATGGAAGTAACAAAAGGTATATCTCTTTATTTGTATTAAAACTCGATTACATATCGGTCCCTCTTAGGGATACCCATTTTGATACAATAAGGTTACAAGTGGGTAAAATGTCCCCTTGCAAAGGGGGGATGCGTTATCACAAGCTTCATGGTTCTGCACACAGAAATGTATGAGGGCTTACAGATGCCTCCTCTAGGTTTATTTCCTAGAGGGAACCCTTTTGCTCTCGTATGTTGCAGATTCTGTTCGATGAACCTGTGGCCTTGTAAGCAATGAAACAACAACACATGCTTAGATTTCCAAGAATGCCTCCCCGGATGAGGTTGTTAGTAATGAATATATAAAATGAAATCAAGTGCAAATTAAACCAATGCTATGAATATGAATGAATGGAATGATGTTATGTTAATGATATGCAATAGAATAGTGAAACTAATGTATACAACCCTAATCTAGGCTTGCGGGCCACTATCCAAGATAGTGGTCGCTAAAGTGAATCTTGTCCTCTTTGCTTCAAGGTTATGGATGGAAGCTTGTATTCGATATTGAAATTATGGTCGCTTTACTTGATATGTTGTATATCCTATATGTGAAAAATCCTTGAGTGGACTCTTCAATATGACAAGGCTTTGTCCTTGATCAAGTGTATCTCCCCTGATTAAAAAATATCCCTTTGGTGCTCTTAGGCTTGCACATTTTTAAGTGTGTGAAACCCTAGGTCTATGCCCAAGCCCTAGGACTGAATCCCTCATGCGCAGTTAATGTGTAGTTAAGGTTAGCATGAGAAGATTTGTCTTTTCTATGTTTAAAGACCAGTTAACTAAAGTCTAAATGCAAACTCAAGTCTCCTATATGAACTGGTCATGAAAGGGAATGCAAAGTTACTCTCGCTCACCTTTATTGCATGCAGACTGCCATTCTACCCCTAATTAGGCATATCTATCAGCAAAATGTTTTTATGTCTTAACCGCTATTGTCTGCAGTGGCTAAGATCTAGTCATTATCATCTACAACGTCTAAGTTCTGGCCACTCTAAGCTTGAGCGGCTAAGGTCTGGCTACTTTAGTCTTGAGCGGCTAGGTTTGGATGGGCTTAAAATGTGCCAAATGAGTGGTGAGAACCACTTTTGATGCTTGGAAAGTCTAATATTATGTCATATGATCTTATGAAATTGCCTATGTGAGTAGGTCCCATAAACATGACATGTTTGAGGGGTCTACAAAAGGTAGTTTCAATGTTAGTCTTGCATACCTGACATCTATTGGGTATTATCATGTTTCTTGATTCTAGGTTGTTAGTGGTTAACATTTTATTTTGTACCACCAACTAATAGAAAAATGTAATATTTTGAGTAAGATGTTTGATCCAAATATGCTTGATAGAAAACCATCAATCGTTATCATTCTCTAAGAGGTAATATGTTAATTTAACGATGAAGAAGCCATTTTCACCATAGTTCCACACAAAGGAGTCTTAGAATTTAGGATGAAATAGGCTTTTAGGATTTTGGATATGTCATTGCTAGCAGTCCTTTCCCTCTCATTAATATTGACCATTGGAAGTCTTTTCCATCATCTTTTTCCTAATTTTTATTAATGAAGTTGTTGAATTTATCTCCAAATATTTGGTCAATGATGGGTTTTAAAATGGTTATGTTATGGTTCTCAATGAGAGGATACTCATGGGTCCAAAAATATCTTCAAAATTTGATTTTATTACCTTTGCCAAACTTCCATATAATCCCTTTCTAGAGAAGATCTTTGGTTTTGAGAAGGCATTTCTAAAAAGTTGAACCGTTGAGTGGGAATTAATATTTAAGAGATAAATTGCCATGCCTAAGATATTTCATGCTAATTATATAAATCTAACCAACTATATCTCTATTGAGAAGTTCCCATCCATGTTTGGATACGAGAGCAATGTTCATTTTCTTGATTTTCCTAAAGCCAAGTCCTCCATATTATTTTTTGGAGCATATTTTATCCCACATAACCAAATGGAATCTCTTATGATTCTTAGAACTTGAATATAGGAAATATTTTTAGATTTGTTCAAGGCGGTTTGAATTCTAGATATGGTTCCTTGAGAAAAAGTCACTTTTAAGGATATCCCAAAGGCTTTGGCTAAGATGATGAAGAGAAAAGGTGATAAGAGGTCATATTGTCTTAAACATCTTAAGTTTTTGAAATACCCTATTATCAAAACATTAATAATAATAGAAAATATGACCATGGTAAAACATTCTTTGATGAACTTTATTCACTATTGATGAAACCCAAATTTGGCTAGAATAGAGAAAAGGAATTCCTAGGAGACTCTATCAAAATCTTTATTCATGTCAAGATTTAAAAACATTCCAACATTCTCATTTCTTTTATAGAATGAATAAGTTCATAGATAGTGATAATCCCATTAGAGATGAGGCATCTTTGGATAGAGCTACCTTGGCAAGGATTGATGGTCATTGGGAGAATGCTTTTCATTCTATTGGCCATGAATTTGGTGAGGAATTTGTAGGTAGTGTTATAGAGGCTTATAGGTCTTGAATTATGGAAAGATTTAGCTTCTATATTTTTAGTTATAAGGGCTTAAAATATGGAGTTAGTATTACAAGGGATGAGTATGGATTGCTAGATATTGAGAATGGTAGCCATAATATCTGGGCCCATGATGTTATAGAACTTTTTAAAAATAAAATAGCTGGGAACCCATCGGGTTTTGGGGCCTTATCATTTCATAGAAAATATCGTGACTTTTATCTCTCTTTAATAATGAAAGTTATGAGAAAAGCATTGAAGTCATGAAGGACGAGATGAGGGATGTTGGCGAGAAGACTATTCATTGTAAATTGATTTTAAGGTTCTCCTGGACCAAGGAGGTTCTAAAAAAAGGAGAAAAATTCAACCCTTATTTCACGGATGCCTTAGTGAGAGAGCCATCAACCTTGGAAATCTCCCTAATTTTGTTGTAGCTTCTATGTCTTAGGGTCAAGGCATGAAAGTATTTGGTATTGAGATCCTATTATTTAAGTCATAGGTTCCTAGAATTTTATGTCTAGAATGTCTCCTTGTAGGTTAAGATATTATGATACTCGAATACAAAAATACTCCCTGGACTGGATGGTCAATTCAATAAATGTTACTATTTTTTGAATATTTAGTTTTTTGGTGAAAATATTATCGAAAATTTCCTTATTTCATAACTTAAGATTAATCTTAATGTCTCATAACGTTTTGGCAACTTGAGAGATAAGAGGGTTTGTGAATATCTAAGACCATCATTTATTAATCAATTAATGAAGATCACGATGTTGGAGCCACATGAATTCAAAACGTAATGGAGTTTTAATGGAGGAGGTCAGCAAAAGAGTTTAAATAATGAGGGGGTTGTGGTTAGAGCTTGTCTTGGGAAGGGAGTATAACAAAGCATCTCCAAAGGAATGAATGACTTCCTTGGATAGTAGCACTTGATCCAATCTAAGTTGAATGAGTTGGCTTCCAATCTGCCTATTGCTCCATGTGAATTTAGTTTCTTTTAGATGCATATCCATAAGCTCATTTTTATCAATAAAATTATCAAACTCTTTGGTACATTTGGAAGAGATGGGAGTGCCACCAAAATTATAGGAGGGGAAGGAAGTCCCCAATAAGAATCCAGGCTCTTTTGATAAAAATATTTCTCATGTGGCTTAGGGTGTTCCAAGGGGATATTATGCTTGAGGGATTATTTGGGACATAGATGTTTGAAATGACCCATCTAATGTTGGTAGATTTACAATGGAAAACAATATTGATAATTACTTCAAAGATAATTATGAGTATACCTTCAAAATCATAGGGATTCCACAAACAAAAAAGGCCATTATAAGCACCATGAAAATGGATGGCTAAGAAATCACAATTATCCCATATGGCTTTCATGATTTTCTCAATGTTGCAAGCCTTAATTTTAACTTCTTGAAGAAGGATAATGTTGGGACTCAAGTCTTTTCTAATGGATTATACCAAGAATTTCTTGTTGTGTCTATTGAGTTCTCTCACATTCTATGAAAGGACTTTTATTTGTAATATTTGCGTGGTCTTCATTAGCCTTTGCCTAGGGTAGAGGATTAGGCATTTCTATGTCTAAAAATGGGGTTGGGGTTAGATGGATCAATTTATTTGTTAGTAAGGGGAGGGTTGTCTGAACCCCATTGATAAATTTAGTCTTAGCTTCCATTTTTCTTAGATCTTAATGTGAGGGTCTCCCTCTTCTCTTTTCACTCCCAACATCAACATAATACTTTCTCAATATTCTCATTTCTAGATAGGATGGGGAGGATTTATCAAGAACAATTTTCTCAAGAACAAGGCTAGAAAGAGGAAGGCCAAACTTGAACATAATCATAGAGAAAGTTATGGTACATTTTATAGGAGATGGGATCAAATTATCTCTGAAAGGAGAGAAAATAGGATTTCCTTTCAAAGATACGGGTTAAATTTCCTTTGGAAGGAGAGGAAAGGGGTTTCCATTTAGAAGGAGATGAGAAAGGGGGAACTAAAGGGAAATGATCACCTTTCAAAACTAGTATATAAGAGGATGAAAAAGGTAGGGGATTCAAAGGAACAATAGAAAAAGGGACCTTTGAAAGGATTTGGACACTCAGGGAGATAGGGATAGAGATATCAAACTCCAATATGGAATAATAGTTGGAAAGAACAAAAATATGAATGACCTTATTACAAGTACCTTCATTGGAATATAGCTTGAGCATCTTGGATTTCCCTTTCAAAGCATCCATATGATTGTATGGGTTAGCCTTTATATTATCCATAGAAAATGAGTTAGCTCTAGGGACTTTTTTCAAAGGGTTAGGGAGAGAGCAATTTGAATTCTTAAGTTCTTTGCATTGCCATGATTTCATGGATTTGGTAGGTGCCATAGAGGGGCCCTAAGAAGTTAAATTCACCTAGCTCTTGGGGATCAAAGCCAAATAAAATTCAATAAGCTCTAAATTTTTTAAAAATTAGAATTCAAAAATGGATTTGAGCGCTCAAGAGAATATAGTCATGAATTTGAGGCACTCCAGGAAGGTTGGGGTAAAATTGAACAAATTTTATTGCCTAACCTTGAAATTAAAAAATTTCCACCTAGCGAGAAAACTAGTGAACCTACAATCCATGACATTCGATAATGACAATGAACTGAAACTAAGGAAGAGGAGAAACATTTGGATCTAGAAAATTTGGTGCTGAAAATAGTCACAAAAAGTGTTTAAACAAAAATTTTACAAGAAAATAGAAAATCCATGTTTCACACCTAGCTAGCAACCTTCTTGCAAGTCACAAAAAACTAACCATTGAAATATTACCATGAAGAGGATGAAACATATGGTAAGGCAAAATTTGGAGTTAAAACCATTGATAAAAAAACCTTCCTACACAAAAGGATTTGGAATTAAAACCACCGATAAGAAAACCTTTGGATTTAAAACCATTGATTAAAAAACCTTCCTACACAAAAGGATTTGGAATTAAAACCAAACATAAGAAAACCTTCCTACATAATATAGGAAGCATAAAAGGATTTTGAATTAAAACCACTAATAAAAAAACCTTCCTATATAATACAGGAAGCCAATCGGATGCTTATATAAAATATCCAATAGCATCTAGAAGAACTAGACAAAAAGGTTTTAATAAGATCCCCTAACCTTTCAAACAACTGGACATCATATAGATATTTTACATTTTCAATATTTTAGGAGGGCAACAAGGTTTTGAGAGGAACCCAAAACCTTAGCAAGGTTAGCAAGGTTTTGAAAGGGACCCAAAACAATTTTAAATTTGGTCCACGAAACAAGAATCAACCATTTTTCCAAGAGGTCCGCAGGGTTTTGAAAGGAATCTAAAACGTTCAACAAAGTTTTGATAGGGACCTAAAACCTAAAAAACTGGTCTACCCTTCTATCCACCAACATGCCTAGTTTTTGCAACTTCTTCAACTAACCCAACCTTCCACCCAATCCCTAATTGTGGTTGATTTAGCTAACCCAGTCATCTACCCAAAAAACTCTCCTACATTCCTCCTTCAGCTAAACTGAAGAACTCTGCAACCCAAAACAAATAAAACCAATAAATCTACCATTTTCATAGCCAGTCAAAATTAAACCATCAACTACCCAACCATCCTCGTTTCTAGCTGATCCAACCTTCCTCTAGACTACAGACTAACATGTAAAAGCAAGGCCATCAACCAAATTTATTCTCCCCCCAATAGGGCATCCACCCAGTTGTAAAGCCAAAGTTTCCAAAAATAAAAAAATCTCACCAGGGCCAATGTTAAATATTACTTTATAATGAAACCTATGTAATCATTAAATAAATAGTTTTTTGTTATATAATCTATAAAATTTATGTGAAAGTATCTGCTCACATGGGAGAGTTGGAGAGAAAGTGTGTAGTTCAACATATCAAGTTGAAAAAATAGACCCCAAATGTTACTTTATTATAAAACCTAACTAATAATTAAAAAAATAGTTATTTTTTTACATAATCTATAAAATTTATGTGAAAATATCTGAAAGAGACCCCAAGTTCAAATCTCTCCTCTCACATGTTACAGATATGCTAAGTATAGTCAATGGTTGGTTAGGCCAACATGTATGCTAAGTCTAGTCAATGGTGGTATGCTAAGTCTAGTCAATGGTTGGTTAGGCCAACTAGCGTGGATGGGGCCAGGTGCAACTCCTGGGTGACTTTTATGGAAGAGAACACTCAGACATAGAATCTAATTCCAAGGTTTTGCTTCCCGGGCGTGTTTCCACCTAAACAAACATGTGAAAATCTAAAATCCAAAAAATATTTTTTTAATAGTTTTTTTTCACCCTAAAAATGAATGAAATGTAATAATCTAAATTTGTTGTGTCCTTAAATATCAAATTATAATACCTAGGTGTTGTAGGTGAGTTGGAAAGGAGAGGGCAATCCTCAAGTGAGGTCCCAGGTTCCAATCTCCACCCTACCAAAAAGTTGAATTGGCTACCCAAAATCCAATTAATAATGTTGGTGCGAGCAAGGTTGAATTGGCTACCCAAAATCCAATTGATAATGTTGGTGTCGTGAGACCAAAAAAACACTTTGTAAATTAATCTTGTTAAAATAATTTCAAACATAAATTTCTAACAATTTAATTAGTATATGTTACTTTTATATACTTTATTAAAAAATCAATAATACAAATTTAATTTATAATAAAATAAATATATTAAATTACAAAAATATATTTAATATAGAAAAATATTATGTAAACAATAATGATATAAACACTTGTTGGAACTTTTTGTTGTATCTATTTAACCACCATATAAATTAACAAGATAATCAATACATATAACAAGCAAAAGATAGATAGAGGTATAGGTAGATATTCACGTGAATGAAATTCCAATCATGGAATATGCTACTCAAATAAAATAAATTAATCTTTCCATCTAAATCTTATTAGATATTAATAACATTCATGACACATTATAATAATAATAATGTTTATTACCATACTAAATTAAAATTGATATAATATATTATGATATAAAAATTATTATTTATAAGAATAAACATATATTAATCTATATACTCTATATTTAAATATAATATAATATTATAATAAATTTATTAAATTAACAAACCATGATGTGACCGAAGTTCAATCCCCATGATGAATATGTATAAGAAATATTAATCAATAATAATAACAATAATATATATATATATATATATATATAATATATATATTAATATCTTACCTCCTTTCTATCAATTTAACTAACTTTTAAATATGACTTCCTTTGTGAGGTCATTACTTGTACTTTTTATCCTTGATATACATACTCAAGTGCTCAATATAATTAGTATTCCAAAATTGAAATTATTGTTACTTATTTAATAAAATGCTTTACAAATAGAACCGTGCTTCATGAAAAAATTATTACATTGTCGTCATGGTGAAAAGTGGAATCCATCTTAGATTTGAATAGAAGGGCCTACGCATAAGTCACAGGTACAGCATTTGTAAGGACCATCCTTCTTGCTTGGCTAACATAAACCTCTTGGTCGACAATCTTTACAGCTTTTGAGACCTTTTTGTATGCAATCACCTGGGCCATCTAAAGCATTTCCCTCGCCTGCATGTACAAGAAAAACCATAAAACAGAAGTGAAACACAATTGTTTCCCAACTCATTTAGACAATAGATTTCAAAACAAAAGATGCTGCGATAGTTCTAAGCAAAGTAATAACCAGAATGGTGTAAAATATGAAAATAAAAAGCTTTACCTTGACCAGATATGCCGCCTGAAACCTCAGATCCTTTTGCTATTGCTGCCATGAACAAGAGCATACCAAGAAATATTGTAAAATGAATCAGAGAGTTGTTGAATGCACTATCTCCTCGTGCCATCTTTATCCTCTATGTTTTAATGGCACAATGTTACTTGGGACGTCCAACTTATATTGAAAATGTTTCAATACATTCTATTTTTAACGTGATATTCTCTGACAGGTAAATCCTGCAGCCATAATGATCGGAATTTCATGCCAAAAATAAGAAGTATGTACCATATATGTTTAACGTGCATCTAATCATACTTAGTTTAATAAACCATTTGAATTGTCTATTTTTTACTGACTTATATAAACCGTTATTAGTCCTATCGTTCTCAATCGATCAGTCTGGCTTATCAATTAACCATAACTTTTTAACACTTTTTAAAATGCTAAAATCCAATCTTTAATAACTTTTTATTAACAATATAAAAAGTACATTTAAAGTGTGATAAAAAAAATTATTTTACCCTTCAATCCAAAACCCTGTTAAGTTCAAAGCAATAATTTAACATTCTTTTTTAAATAAAATTTAGCAACTTGAGTCCTCAGTTACAAAGACACGCAGTCATTTAAATCTTATTTTATTAACTTTTCAATATTTTTTAAATAAAAGAAAAAATATTGTTTTTAATATTTTAATTAAACACTAATTAATTCATTAAACAGCACTTATTTACAGAAAATATAAACACAATTCTAGTTATATATATATATATAAATAAGTGTATAATTTTAATTTAAATTTTAAAATATACAACAAATAAATATTTTATACATCCAAAACGCTAATTCATTTTTAAGTATTTTAAATTATTATTGCTTAATATTTGATTAAATTTATATTTAATAAAGTGTATCATGCCATTCATTGATTAGATAATAATTTTAAAAAAATTATTTATAATTATTAAATATTATATTAATATTTGTATTTTAAATTTTTTATATTTCTTGTATGTAACATTAACTTCTATATTTTATTATCCGTTGTGGTGAAAGAAAAGCTCATGTTACTTTTATTTATTAGAAATTTCATATATAAAGTTATATATATAGTTTCAATGGACAATGTAATGGTTTGGGTTTTGGCTATTTTTGTGGAGATTTAGGATTCAAACCAAGGCATGGGCGAGTGTGTGAGGGGGCGAGTGTGCGGTGGCTGTGTGTTAAATTCCCTATTGATAAGCATAGTTCTCGGCTTTACAAGGGGTCATGGTTGCGAGGAGATTGCTCAACCCTATGCATTGGTTCTTAGTAAGGGTTTCTCACACTAACCAAATTAAAAGCATATATATTTTAGTATTTTAAAATTGATGCATATGTCTTCTAGGATAAAACTGAAGCGAATTGAAAAAGTAAAAAATTAGCAAAGGAGACAAGAGCATAGGCTACTCGATTTCTAGAACATCGAGGGAATCCATTAGATCTTCAATATTGTCATATGCTAGCTTCCTATTTAGTTATCCAACAAGGGTAGAGCCTTGTTGTACCAGTGTTGTGCTCATGCTTCCTACTCTAGATAGGGTCCCTAAAATGTCTTCTAAACCTTGGGCATGCTCCATTTTACTAATAGTTGGTAAACATGAAATATGGAGAGAAGATTTGGATGGACTAGGAGATATGCCTAGAGTTACCACTTCTTTGGAAGGAGTACAATAGGGGTCATATTGGTTTTGGTTTTTTGAGACGTAGGTTAGTCCACCATTGCATCTAAGAATTGATCTGGTTTATTGATTTTCTTTTCCCAGCTTTGGATTTGATGTGAACATAATATCTATGATTCTTGAATTTGGATTTTGGAATAACTTTTTCAATATTTGACTTAATCATTAAAGAGCGGTTGGCTTTCAGAGTAGATGACCCCACTTCATCTTCAACAACAATTGCAAGAATATCCAGCTAAGCAAGTCCAAATAGATAGTGAAGAGTACTAGGATTCATGCATAGGTTTTTTCAAAGAAATATTTAGGATAGTCACTTGGGTTTGTCTCTCCAATGCATGACTGTAGATAATTAAGTGCAAACCTTGATGGACCAAACAAGAGGAAGACACCTTCTACACATTGAAATTAAATCTTTCCATGGATCTAAACAAGTACTCTAGGATATTGATGAAATTTTTACCATGGATGTGGTGGAGAAAGATCAAGTGAAAGCTTCTTAGGATATTGGTCTTCCCATCCATAGTGAAATAGTTGATGATGGACAACTTTACCTTATCCTAGGGTTTGGGAAGAGAATCCTGGATAATACCTCCTTTGTCTTTACTTGGGCTTTCCCCCTTGTCCCTGAACAAGGTGAGTTCACCCACAAGTGAATGCTTCTCACGCTTAATAATTTTACCATCATTTGGAAACCTTAAGATTTTTGTAATGAGTTTAAAATTGATAGTGAAAGTTAGGCATTTAACTATTTCTTTACCATTAACCTAACTATGAGCAATTTTATTAGATAACTCCATATAATGTCTACTAATTTTTTTCAAAAATAGGAGAAAGCTCGTGTCTTATAGGATTTCCTCCTCAACTTTATCTAGTTTAAGAGTTTCATTTTCAATGAAGCATTAACCTTCAACAATTGAGTGTAGACTGTTATGAAAAATAAATATGACAAGGAAAAGGTTATGAGAAGGGATGATCCAAGCAAATGAAGAATTGTGAAGAGGATCAAGGCACAACCAAGAACAATAGGAAGGGTGCATATATAACATAGAAGCACACACTCTGAATGATTTGGAGAAGGTTCTTGAACAAGCATAACACTTTGAAAATATGACACACTTAGGATGAGGGTTATCCATACCATGCCAATTAATCATCCTCGAGGCTTGCACACTTTGGGATGAGAAGTAGTGGATGTTCTTTATACATAGGTTGATGATTAAATGATTATGAATATTCAAGTCATTGGTATGCATATTGGAGGGAGCATGTCTTATATAGCAAAGGAATATCGTAGGGTTACTGAATTGGTCTTGAGAAACATGACCCTTATCATAAAATAAGGCATAAAGTTGCTAATTACAGAGTCTAAAAATTTCCCAAATGGTAGTGAGGGGGAACTTCAAGGTATCATGGAAAATATTTGAGGCAAGGTGAAGGATTTGAGAATGACAATTGTGCCAAGAAACACTTGTTAGTTGATAATTACATAGATAGTGATTTACATGCACCAACTATAAGGGTTTAATATCATAACATTTAATCACGTGGAGTGAGTTAAACCATTTGGAACAATGATAATTCATCTATTATTTGACAAAATAGGAAGAAAATACAAGAAACTTAGGGTGGTGGACAAGAGTCCAACTAGGAAATCTATTAAGTTCTAGGTTGAACTATGACCAATCATCGCAAGGGTTGGAAGAAGTCAATGACCACATGACAAGGCTATCCCAAGAGTGGAAGAAAAAAGTCTAGGTGGTATGCTTTGAGAGGTTGAAAGGAAACAAAATTTGATGCAGACCAAGTAGAGAACCAATGGCAAGGATGCTATGGGGGAGGGACCCAACAAGGTTAAAAAATACCAAGGGAGCAATATTATGAGAGAAAATTTTGATAAGGAATTGAGAAAAATTACAATATCAAGAGGTAAGGTCAATGACATAGAGTCCCAAATTGGCCATGGAGTTAGCAACATGATTGCCTTCTCTATAAAATATTGGATGATAATATTATCGTATTTTTGAAGGACCTTTTTGGATTCTTCAATGAGATTGTCAATGGTCCATGCAAGGGATTGAGAGCTTTTCATCATGTTAATAATGTGCAAAGAGTCTCCTTCAATGATGATTTTTTTGATAGAAATATTTTCTATGAGGCCTAGGCCTTGAAAGAGAGCCCTAGCTTCAACATAGTGGCTTGTATAAACTCCAAGATTTTTGGCAAATGCAAACAAGATATGACCTTTACCATCCCTATGAACACACCCAGTTCCAACCTAACTTGCGTTTCCCTTAGAAGCTCCATCAAAATTGAGTTTACCTAGCTGATAGGGGCACCCACATGACTTTGGATCTACCCACAATGTTATGGTTAGGTGGATTCAATGAAGGAGATTAAATTCCAAGATAGGAAATTAATTGGATTTCTGCAAGATTTCCTTTGGTTTTAGAAAGAGGGATAATCGAAGATTTTTTATGATAGTATTTAATATTTTGACTCCAACATAGAAGTGGTTCCTAGAATATTCTCAAAATACTATTATTTATTTCTTTCTAGATTCCCCATAGGAAGTGAGGGACACAAAAATCCCAAAGATAAGATAATTGGTAGTCTTAGAAAAGAGATGACCATTACATGCATAGATATTTGAAATTTTCAAACAAGATCCATGAGAAACTGAAGGAACTGAGCAGGAATTCAAACACACTCTGGGAGTAAAATAATTTAAGGAATATGTGAAAGCTAGTTTTAACATTAGCCTTGCATAGCTGACATCTATTGGGTATTATCATGCTTCTTGATTTGAGGTTGTTAATGGTTAATATTTTATTTTGTACCACCAACCAATATAAAAAGGTAATCTTTGGAGTAAGATGTTTGATCTAGATATGCTTGATAAAAAACCATCTATCGTTATCATTTTTTGAGAGGTAATATGTTGATTTAACGGTGAATAGGCCATTTTCACCATAGTTCCACACAAGGGAGTATTCTTTCTCAAAATTTGGGATGAAATAGTCTTTCAGGAGTTTGGATATGTCATTACTAGCATCCATTTTCCTCATTAATATTGACCATTGGAAGTATTTTCCATCAATTTTTTTCTTGATTTGAATCAATGAAGTTGTTGACTTTCTCTTCAAATATCTGGTCAGTGATGGATTTTAAAATAGCTATGTTAGGGTTCTCAATGATAGGAGAGTCATGGGTTCAATAGTATCTTCAACAATTAATTTTATTACCTTTGCCAGGCTTATATCTAATCATTTTCTATAGAAGATTTCTAAAAAGCTAAACTATTGAGTGTAAATTAATCTTCGAGAAAGGAATTTCCATACCTAAGATGTTTTATGCTAATGATGTCAATCCAACCAACTTTTTTTGTATTTATAAGTTTCCATATTTGTTTGGCTACAAGAGAAATATTTATTTGCTTGATTTTCGTAAAGCCAAGTCCTCCACATTCCTTTTTGGATCATATTTGATCCCACCTGACCAAATGGAATCTCTTATGATTCTATGAACCTAACTAGAGGAAATATTTTTTAATTTTTTAGGGTGGGTTGAATGATAGAGATGGTTCCCTGAGCACATGCCACTTTTAAGGATATCCCAAAGGCTTTGGCTAGGATGATGAAGATAAAAGGTGATAAGGTGTCACCTTGTCTTAAACCACTTAAGCTTCTGAAATACCCTATTGTCAAGCTATTGATAATAATGGAAAACCTGACCATGGTAATACATTATCTGATGAGATTTATCTACTATTTATGAAACCCAAATTTGGCTAGAATTGAGAAAAGGAATTCCTACGAGACCCTATCAAAAGCTTTATTCATGTCAAGCTTTAGAAACATTCCAACAATATCATTTCTTTGATAGAGTGAATAATTTCATGGATAGTGATAATCCCATTAGAGATGAGGAATCCTTGGATAGAGCTACCTTGGCAAGGATCAATGGTCAGTGGGAGAATATTTTTCATTATGTTGGCCACAACTCTAGTGAGGCTTTTGTAGGTAGTGTTATATAGACTTATAAGTATAAAATTATGGAAATATTCAACTTCTATAATTTTGGGTATAAGGGGTAGAAAGGTGGAGTTAGTGTTACTAAGGATGAGTTTGGATTGCTAGATATTGAGAATGGAAACCACAATATATGGTCCCAAGATGTTCTAGAACTTTTAAAATAATATATATGGGAACCCATAAGGTCCTAGGGACTTATATCATTTCATATAAAATATCATGACTTTAATGTCATATTTAGTAAGGGGACTTGTGAGAAAAGCATTGAAGTCATGAAGGACGAGATGAGGGATGTTGGCAAGAAGACTATTCATTGTGAATTAGTTGTAAGGTTCTCCTGGACCAAGGAGGTTTTAAAAAAAGGAGTTAACTTCAAACCTTATTTCAAGGATGTCCTTAGTGAGAGAGCCAAAATCCTTGGAAATATTCCTAATTTTGTTGTAGCTTCTATGTCTTAGGATCAGTGCATGAAAGTATTTTGTATTGAGATCCCTTTATTTTAGTCATAGGTTCCTAGAATTTTGTCTCTAGAAGGTCTCCTTGTAGGCTAAGATATTTTGGTACTCGGTTAGAAGATATTTTTCTTCAAACCTCAAATTAGCAAAAGAGTCCCTAGATTGGATTGTAAATTCAATAAATAGTTAATTTTGAACATTTAGTTTTCTGGTGAAAAATATTACCAAAAACTTCCTTATTCCATAGCTTGATATTAATCTTAATGGCCCATAATTTTTTGTTAACTTTAGAGATAAGGGGGTTTGTGAAGCTCTAAGACCACCATTAATTAATCGACTGATGAAGATCACAATGTTGGAGCCACATGGATTCAAACATGAATGGAGTTTTAAAGGAGGATGTCGGCTAGAGAGCTTCAAGAATGAGGGGATTGTGGTCAAAGCTTATCTTGGGAAGGGATTATAAAAAAGCATATCCAAAGGGATGAATGACTTCCTTGGATAGGAGAACTTGATCCAATATAAGTTGAATGAGTTGGCTTCCAATATGCCTATTGCTCCATATAAATTTAGTTCCTTTTAGATGCATATCCATAAGCTCATTTTTATCAATAAAATTAGAAAAGTATTTGGTACATTTGGAATATATGGGTGTTCCTCAAAGATTATAGGATGGGAAAGGTGGGAGTTGAAGTCCCCAACAAGAATCCAGGCTCTTTTGATACAAATATTTCTCATGTGTTCAGGGTATTCCAAAGAGAGATTATGCCTAAAGGATTATTTGGGGTATAGATATTTGAAAGGACCCATATAATGTTGGTATATTTACAATGGAAAAGAATATTGATAATTATTTTAGAGATAAATATGAGTATACCTTCAAAATCATAGGGATTACACAAACACAAAAGGCCTCTAGAGGTACCATGAAAGGGATGGCTAAGAAATAACAATTATCCCATATGGCTTTCATGAGTTTCTCAATGTTACAAGCCTCAATTTTAATTTATTGAAGGATAATGTTGGAATTCAAGTCTTTTCTAATGGATGATACCAAGCATTGCTTGGTGTGTCGATTGAGTCCTCTCACATTCTATGAGAAGACTTTCATTTGTAGTATTTGAGTGGTCCTCATTAGCCACTTCCATGATTCTTAAACATAGTATGGTGTTCATAACTTAGGATACCTTATTGGATGTCATAGACTTATTCCTCTCATATTTTATGTGTTCCTTCCCATCCTTCATAGAAGAAGGTGGAGGTTCGCTCGCAAAAATGGGGAGTCTCGGGTTTGTTACCCAAATCGAGTTTTATATATATATTATGTAAATAAGTGTATAATTTAAATTTAAATTTAAAAAATACTACAAATAAATATTGTATACATCCAAAATGCTAATTAATTTTTATGTATTTTAAATTATTATTGCTTAATATTTGATTAAATTAATATTTAATAAAGTGTATCATGTCATTGATTGATTAGATAATAATTTTTAAAAAATTATTTATAATTATTAAATATTAAACTAATATTTGTATTTTATGAATTTCTTATATGTAACATTAGTTTCTATATTTTATTATCCATTGTTGTGAGAGGAAAGCTCATGTTACTTTTATTTATTAGAAATTTCATATATGGAAGTTATATGTATAGTTTCATGAGGATAATGTAATGGTTTTCATTTTGCCTCTTTTTTGTGGAGGTCCAAGGTTCAAACCATGACGTGGGTGAGTGTGTGAGGGGGTGAGTGTGTGGTGGTTGTGTGTTAAATTTTCTATTGATAAGCTTAGTTCTTGGCTTTATGATGGGTCATGGTTGGGAGGAGACTGCTTAGCCCTATGCGTTGGTTGGTCGTAAGGGTTTCTCACACTAACTAAATCAAATATATATATTTTTTAATATTTAAATTTTGATGCATATATCTTATAAGATAAAACCAAAGCAAACTGAAAAGAGCAAACACTTAGCAAAGGAAACAAGAGCATAGGCTACTCAATTTCTAGAACATCAAGGAAATCCATTAGATCTTCAAGATTTTCATCTACTAGCTTCCTATTTAGTTCTTCTACGAGGGTGGAGCCTTGTTGTACCAGTGTTGTGCTCATGCTTCCTACTCTAGACATGGTCCCTAGAATACCTTCCAAACCTTGGACATGCACCATTTTACTAATAGTTGGTAAACATGAAATATGGAGAGAAGGATTGGATGGACTAGGAGAGATTCCTAGAGTGACCACTTTTTTGGAGGGAGTTTGATAGGGATCATATTGGATATGGTTTTTTGAGTCATAGGTTAGTCCACCACTACATCTAAGAACTGATCTAGTTCATTGTGAGTAGGGGAATATTTTCTTTTCTCACCTTTGGATTTGATGTGAATAGAATGTCTATGATGCTTGAGTTTGGATTTTGGAATGACTTCTTCAATCTTTGGCTCAATCATCAGAGAGTGGTTGGATTTTATATTTTAGGACCCCACTTCATATTCAACAGTAATTCCAAAAATATCTAGCTAAACAAATCCAAATAGATAGTGAAGAGTACTAGAATTCATGCATAGGTTTGCTCAAAATAAGATTTAGAATAGTCACTTGGGTTTGTCTCTTCAATACATACCTATAGATAATTAAGTGCAAACCTTGATGGATCAAAAAGGAGGAAGACACCTTCTGCACATTGAAAATAAAATTTTCCATGGATCCAAACAAGTACTATAGGATATTGATGAACTTTTTACCATGGATATGGTGGAGAAAGACCAAGTGAAAGCTTCTCAGGATATTTTTCTTCCCATACTTAGTGAAATAGTTGATGATGGATACCATTACCATATCATAGGGTTTGGGAAGAGAATCTCGAATAATACATCCTTTGTATTTGCTTGGGATTTTTTCCCTTGTCCCTAAACAAGGTGAGTTCACCCATAAGTGAATGCTTCTCACGCTTAATAATTTTACCATAATTTGGGAACCTTAATATTTTTGCAATGAGTTTCAAAATTATAGTGAAATTTAGGCCCTTAACCATGCCTCTACCATTAATATAAATATGGGAAAGATACTTAGATAACTCCATATAATACTCGCTGATTTTTTTCAAAAATAGGAGAAAGCTCATGTCTTCTAGGATTTCCTCCACAAGTTTGTCTAGTTGAAGAGTTTCAAGTTCAAAGAAGAATTCATCTTCAACCATTGAGTGCATATAGTTAGGACAAATCATGATGATAAGAAAAAGGCTATGAGAAGAGATGTTCTAGGAAAATGAAGAATTGTGAAGAAGATCAAGGTGCAACCAAGAGCAACAGTAGCGGTGCACATATAACATGGAAGCACTCACTCTGAAGGATTTGGAGAATATTATGGAATAAGGATAATACTTTAAATATATGAAATACTTAGGATGAGGGTCATCCATGCCATACCAATAAATCCTCCTCGAAGCTTACACATATTGGGTCGAGGAGTAGTGCACATTCTTTGTATAAAGGTTGATGATTAAGAGATTATGAATCTTCAAGTCATTGATATGCATATTGGAGGGATTATATATTATATGAAAAAGGAAGATCGTGGGGTTACTAAATTGGGCTTGAGAAACATGACCCTTATCAAAAAACAAGGCACAAAGTTGCTAATTACAGAGTCTAAAAAACATCCAAATGATAGTGAAGGGGAACTCAAGGGTAGCATGGCAAACATTTGAGGTAAGGTAAAATATTTGAGGATGACAATTGTGCCAACAAATACTTGTCAATTGATGATTGGATAGTGATTTGCATGCACAAACTAGAAGGGTTTAATGTCATATAACTTGATCACGTGGAGTGAGTTCAACCATTTGGAACCATGATAATTCATTTGATATTTGACAAAGTAGGGAGAAAAGACAAGAAATTTAGGATGGCAGACAATTGTCAAACTAGGAAAACTATTAAAAAAAGGGTTGAACAATGACCAATCATAGTAAGTGTTGGAGGAATTAAATGACCACATGAAAAGGCTATCCCAATAGTGGAAGGAAAGGGTCTAGGTGGTATGCTTTGAGAAGTTGAAAGAAGACCGACTATGATGCAGACCAAGTAGAGAACCAATGGCAGGGATGCTATGGGGGAGGGACCAAACAAGGCCAAATAAATACCAAGGGAGAAAAATTATGAGAGCAAACATCAAAAAGGGATTAGAAAAAATAATAATATCAAGAGGTAAGGTTAGTGACATAGAGTCCCAAATTGGCCATGGAGTTAGTAGCATGATTGCCTTATCCATAAACATGTTGGATGATAACATTATTGAATTTTTTAAGGACCTTTTTAGATTCTTCAATGATATTATCAATGGTCCAAGTGGGATATTGAGGATTTTTTATCATGTTAATAATGTTCAAAGAGTCTCCTTCTATAATGATGTTGTTGATATAAATATTTTCTAGGAGGCCTAGAACTTGAAAGAGAACACTAGCTTCAACATAGTGGCTTGTATGAACTCCAATATATTTGACAAAGGTGAATAATATTTGACCTTTATCATCCCTAAGGATACCACCAGATCCAATCTAACTTGGGTTTCCCTTAGAATCTCGATAAAAATTGAGTTTGCCCAATCGATAGGGGGCACCCACTTGACTTTGGATATACCCAGATTGTTAGGGTCAAGGGGGTTCGACTAAGAATATTTAATGCCAAGAGAAGCAATTAATTAGATCTCTACAAGATTACCTTTGGTTATAGAAAGAGGTATAATTTAAAAGTTTTTAAGGATTATATTCAATATTTTGACTCCAACATAGAGGTGGTTCCTATAATCTTCTCAAAAGACTATTATTTCTTTATTTCTAGATTCCCCATAGGAAGTGGGGGACACAAAAACACCAAAGAGAAGACAATTTGTAGTCTTGGAAAGGATATGACTACTGCATGCATATATATTTGAGAATATCTAGCAAGACCCATGACATACTAAAGGGAATGAGATTCAAACACACTATAGGAGTAAGAGAATTCAAGAAATATGTGAAAGATAGTTTCAACGTTAGTCTTGCATACTTGACATCTGTTGGGTATTATCATGCTTCTTTGTTGGAGGTTGTTAATGGTTAACATTTTATTTTGCACCACCAACCAATAGAAAATGGTAATATTTTGAGTAAGATGTTTGATCCATATATGCTTGATAGAAAACCATCTATTGTTATCATTCTCTAAGACGTAATATGTTGATTTAATGATGAAGAAGCCATTTTTACCATAGTTCCACACAAGGGAGTCTCAAAATTTATGATGAAATAAGATTTGAAGATTTTGGATATGTCATTGCTAGCAGCTATTTCCCTCTCATTTAGACTGACCATTGGAAGTCTTTTCCATCACCTTTCTCCCTAATTTAAATTAATGAAGTTGTTGATTTCTCTCCAAATATTTGGTCAGTGATGGGATTTAAAATGTCTATGTTATGGTTCTAAATTTGAAGACTCATGGATCCAAGAGTCTCTTCAAAATTTGATTTTATTACCTTTTCCAAACTTCCATCTAATCCCTTTCTTGAGAAGATCTTTGGTTTTGAGAAGGGATTTCCAAAAAGTTGAACCGTTGAGTGGGAATTAATATTTAAGAAATAAATTGCCATACCTAAGATATTTAATGATAATTATATCGATCCAACCAACTATATCTCTATTTAGAAGTTGCCATACATGTTTGGATACGAGAGCAATGCTCATTTGCTTGATTTTCCTAAAGCCAAGCCCTCCATATTCCTTTTAGGAGCATATTTGATCCCACCTAATCAAATGGAATCCCTTATGATTCTTAGAACCTAAAAAGAGGAAAAAATTTTAGATTTGTTCAAGGTAGGTTGAATACCAGAGATAGTTCCTTGAGAAAAAGTCACTTTTAAGGACATTCCAAAGACTTTGGCTAGGATGATAAAGAGAAAAGGTGATATGAGATCATGTTGTATTAAACCTCTTAAGCTTTTGAAATACCCTATTGTCTATCCATTGATAATAATGGAAATTTTGACCATGGTAATACATTCTTTGATGAACTTTATCCACTATTGATGAAATCCAAATTTGGCTAGAATAGAGAAAAGGAATTCCTAGGAGACCCTATCAAAAGCTTTATTCATGTCAAGATTTAATTTTTTTTTTTAATTCTCATTTCTTTGATAGAGTGAATAAGTTCATGGATAGTGATAATCCCATTAAATATGAGGTATCTTTGGATAGCTACCTTGGCAAGGATTGATGGTCAGTGGGAGGATGCTTTTCATTCTAATAGCCATGACTTTGGCGAGGATTTTGTAGGTAGTTTTATAGAGTCTTATAGGTCTTAAATTATGGAAAGATTTGGCTTCTATATTTTTGGGTATAAGAGCTAGAAATATGGAGTTAGTATTACAAGGGATGAGTTTGGATTGCTAGATATTGAGAATGGCAGCCATAATATCTGGGCCCATGATGTTCTAGAACTTTTAAAATAAAATAGGTGGGAACCCATTGGGTTTTGGGGCCTTATCATATTTCATAGAATATATCGTGACTTTTATCTCATCTTTAATAAATAAAATTGTGATAAAAACATTGAAGTCATGATGAACAAGATGAGGGATGTTGGCGAGAAGACTATTCATCGTAAATTGGTTGTAAGATTCTCCTGGACCAAGGAGGTTCTAAAAAAATGAGACAAATTCAACCCTTATTTCAAGGATTCCCTTAGTGAGAGAGCCATAAAACTTTAAAATCTCCCTAATTTTGTTGTTGCTTCTATGTCTTAGGGTCAAGGCATGAAAGTATTTGGTATTGAGATCCTATTCTTTAAGTCATAGGTTCCTAGAATTTTATCTCTAGAAGGTCTCCTTGTAGGTTAAGATATTGTGATACTCGAATAGGATATGTTTTTATTCAAACCTCAAATTAGAAAAAGACTCCCTGTATTGGATGGTAAATTCAATAAATGTTAGTAATTTTTCAATATTTAGTTTTCTGGTGAAAATATTACTGAATATTTCCTTACTTCATAACTTAAGATTAATATTAATGGCTCATAATGTTTTGGCAACATGAGAGATAATGGGGCTTGTGAAGCTCTAATACCACCATTCATTAATCAATTGATGAAGATCACGATGTTGGATCCAAATGGATTCAAACCTGAATGGAGTTTTAATGGAGGAGGCCAAATAGAGAGCTTAAATAATGAGGGGATTGTGGTTAGATATTATCTTGGGAAGGGAGTATAACAAAGCATCTCCAATGGAATGAATGGCTTCCTTGGATAGGAGGACTTGATCCAATCTAAGTTGAATGAGTTGGCTTCCAATCTACCTATTGCCCCATGTGAATTTAGTTCCTTTTAGATGCATATCCATAAGCTCATTTTTATCAAGAAAATTAGAAAAGTCTTTGGTACTTTTGGAAGATATGAGATTTCCTCCAAGCTTATAGGACGGGAAAGAAGCTCCTAATAAAAATCCAGGATCTTTTGATAAAAATATTTCTCATGTGGTTTAGGGTGTTCCAAAGGGATATTATGCCTGAGGGATTATTTGGGACATAGATGTTTGAAAGGACCCATCTAATGTTGGTAGATTTAAAATGGAAAACAATATTTATAATTCTTTCAAAGATAATTATGAGTATACCTTCAAAATCATAGGGATTCCATAAACACAAAAGGCCTCTTGAAGCACCATGAAAATGGATAGCTAAGAAATCACAATTATCCCATATGGCTTTCATGATTTTCTCAATGTTGCAAGCCCTAATTTTAACTTCTTCAAGAAGAATAATGTTGGGATTCAAGTCTTTTCGAATGGATGATACCAAGTATTTCTTTGTGTGTCTATTGAGTCATCTCACATTCTATTAGAGGACTTTCATTTGTAATATTTTAGTGGTATTCATTAGCCTTTGCCTAGGGTAGATGATTAGGCATTTCTAAGTCTAAAAATGGGGTTGTGGTTAGATGGATCAATTTATTTGTTAGGAAGAGGGAGGATGATATGAAACCCATTAATAATTTTAGTCTTAGCTTCCTTTTCTCTTAGATCTTAATGTGAGTGTCTCCCTCTTCTCTTTTCACTCCCAACATCAACATAATAATTTCTCAATATTCTCGTTTCTAGCTAGGATGGGGAGGATTTATCAAGGACAATTTGCTCAAGAACAAGGCTAGAAAGAGGAAGGCCAAACTTGGACATAATAATGGAGAAAGGTAGGGTACCTTTTATAGGAGATGGGGTCAAATTATATTTGGAATGAGAGAAAATGAGGTTCCCTTTAGAAGGATAGGGGGAAAGTTTCCATTGGTAGGAGAGGAAAGCGGTTTCCCTTTGGAAGGAGGTGAGAAAGAGGGAACTAGAGGGAAATTATCACATTTTAAAACTAGTTGATAAGGGGATGATAAAGATATGGGATTCAAAGGAAAAATAGAAGAAGGGACCTTTGAAAGGATATGGACACTCGAGAAGATAGGGACAGAGATATCAAACTCTAATATGGAATAATAGTTGGAAAGAACAAAAATATGAATGACCTGATTATAAGTACCTTCATTGGAAGATGGATTGAGCATCTTGGATTTCCATTTAAAAGCATCCATATGACTGGATGGGTTAGCCTTTCTATTATCCATAGAAAATGAGTTATCTCTAGGGACTTTTATCAAAGGGTTAGGGAGAGAGTGATTTGGCTTCTTAAGTTCCTTGCACTGCCATGATTTCATGGGTTTGGTCGGTGCCATAGAGAGGCACTGAGAAGTTAAATTCACCTAGCTCTTGGGGATAAAAGCAAAATAAAATTCAATAAGATCTAAAAATTGCATAAAAGGGACTGGATCTAACATCCAAAAAGAGAATCTAACATTAAAAAAATAGGATCTTGCCATCTGCCTAAACTCCACTTTTAAAAATTAGAATTCAAAAATGAATTTGAGCGCTAAAGATAATATAGTCATGAGTTTGAGGCACTCTAGGAATGTTGGGGTAAAATTGAACAAATTTTCCTGCCTAACCTTGAAATCAAACATTTTCCACCTAGCGAGAAAACTGGTGAACCTACAATCCATGAGATTCGACAATGAACTACAATTAAGGAAGAGGAGAAATAGTTGGATCTAAAAAATTTGGTGCTGACAAGAATCACAAAAAGTGTTTAAAATTTTTTTTACAAAAAAATATAAAACCCATGTTTCACACCCAGCTAGCAACATTCTTGCAAGTCACAACAAACTAACCATGGAAATATTCCCATGAAGATGATAAGACATATGATAAAGGAAAATTTGGATTTAAAACCATTGATAAAAAAATCCTTCTACACAAAAGGATTTGGAATTAAAACCATTGATAAAAAAACCTTCCTACATAAGACAGGAAGCATAAAATAAAATCAAATCAGATGCTTATATAAAATATCCAATAGCACCTAGAAGAACTAGAAAAAAATATTTTAATAGGATACCCTAACCTTTCAAAAAACTAGACATCATATAGATATTTTACATTTTCAATATCCCATGAGAGAAACAAGGTTTTGAGAGGAACCCAAAACCTTAGTAGGGTTAGCAAGGTTTTGAAAGGGACCCAGAACCTTTTTAAATCTGGTCCACAAAACAAGAATCAACCATTTTTCAAGAGGACCATAGGGTTTTGAAAGGAATATAAAACCTTCAACAAAGTTTTGATAGGGACCTAGAACCTAAAAACTAGACTACCCTTCCACCCACAAAGATGCCTAGTTGTTGCAAATTCTTCAACTGACCCAACCTTCCACCCAATCCCGGGTTCCTTTAGCTAACCCAATCATCCATCCAACAAACTCTCCTGCATTCCTTCAGCCAAACTAGCCAAACTAGAGAACTCCGCAACCCAAAACAAATAAAACCAACAAATCTACAAGCCAAAGTTTCCAAAAATCAAAGACTCTCACTGGGCCAATGTTAATTGTTACTTTATAATGAAACATAAATAATCATTAAATAAATAGTTTTTTGTTACATAATCTATAAAATTTATGTGAAAATATTTGCTCATGTGGGGGAGTTGGAGAGCAAGTGGGTAGTTAAAAATCTTAAGTTGAAAAAAAGAGACCCCAAGTTCAAATCTCTCCCCCTCACATGTTAAGATATGCTAAGTCCAGTCGATGGTTCCAACTGGCATGGATGGGACTGAGTGCAACTCCCAAGTGACTTTAATAGAAGAGAACCCCCCCAAACACAAAATCTAATTGCATGAGACTGGGTGCAACTCCCAAGTGAATTTGATAGAAGAGAACCCCCCAAACACATAAACTTTGATAGAAGAGAACCCCCCAAACACAAAATCTAACTGCAAGGGACATGTTTCCAACTAAAAATATATATGTGAAAATCTAAAATCCAAAAATTATATTTTTTTCACCCTAAAAATGAATTTAATCTAAATTTGTTGTGTCCTTATAAATCAAATTATAAAAAAACTAGTAAAGCTAAACTTTGTAGAGTAATTACCTAAAAAAAATACATGTGAAAATCTAAAATCTAAAAAATATATTTTTTTCACCTTAAAAATGAATGTAATGTAATAATCTAAATTTGTTGTCTTTAAAAATCAAATTATAAAAAAACTAGTGAAACTAAACTTTGTAGAGTAATTACCTAGGTGAGTTGGAGAGGAGAAGGCAATCCTCCAAGGGAGGTTCCAAGTTTGAATGTCCACCCTACCAAAAAGTTGAATTGGGTACCCAAAATCCAATTGATAATGTTGTTGCAACTTATGGGTGAAATTGAATTCTTCTTAAAATAATTTCAAACATAAATTTCTACCAATTTAATTAACCTACGTTACTTTTATATACTTTAATAACAAATCAATAATACAAATTTAATTTATAATTAAATAAATAACTTAAATTACAAAAATATATTTAATATAGAAAATATTATGTAAACAATAATGATATAAACACTTGTAAAAACTTTTTGTTGTATCTATTTAACTACAATATAAATTAACAAGATAATCAATACATATAAAAAGCAAAATATAGATAAATATATAAATAGATATTAATGTGAATCAAATCCCAATCATGAAATATGCCTCAAAATAAAATAAATTAATTATAATCCTTCCATCTAAAAACATTCATGACACATTATAATACTAAAAATGTTTATTACCATACTAAATTAAAATTGATAAAATATATTATGATATAAAAATTATTATTTATAAGAATAAACATATATTAATCTATGTATCCTATATTTAAATATAATAAAATATTATAATAAATTTATTAATTAAAAAACCATATACATATTTGTGAGAGCTTACATTTTGTATAAACTAAAAACATAATACAATAATTATAAGATTGAAATACAACCAAATTACCTCATTTCTATCCATTTAACAAACTTTTATAAATCAGAATACCTATGAAGTAAACAAATTATTTATTTACAATTAGCTAGAGGGAGAGGTCATTACTTATACTTTTTATACTTGATATACATACTCAGGTGCTCAATATAATTAGTATTCCAAAAATTGAAATTATTGTTACTTATTTAGTAAAATGCATTACAAATAAAACCGTGCTTCATGAAAAATATATTACATTGAAAAGTGGAATCCATCTTAGATTTGAATAGGAGGGCCTACGCATGAGTCACAGGTACAGCATTTGTAAGGACCATCCTTCTTGCTTGGGTAACATAAACCTCTTGGTGGACAATCTTTACAGTTTTTGAGACCTTTTTGTATGCAATCACCTGGGCCATCTAAAGCATTTCCCCCGCCTGCATGTACAAGAAAAACCATAAAACAGAAGTGAAACACAATTGTTTCCCAACTCATTTAGACAATAGATTTCAAAACAAAAGATGCTGCGATAGTTCTAAGCAAAGTAATAACCAGAATGGTGTAAAATATGAAAATAAAAAGCTTTACCTTGACCAGATATTCCGCCTGAAACCTGAGATCATTTTGCTATTGCTGCCATGAACAAGAGCATACCAAGAAATATTGTAAAATGAATCAGAAAGTTGTTGAATGCACTATCTCCTCGTGCCATCTTTATCCTCTTTGTTTTAATGGCACAATGTTTCTTGGGACGTCCAGCTTATATTGAGAATGTTTCCATACATTCTATTTTTATCTAACCTCATATTATTATAAATATTGCTTTTAATTACTTTCCTTTCCTTGTTGTACAGGTAATATTCTCTGGCACGTAAATCCTGCACCATAATGATCGGAATTTCATGCCAAAAATAAGAAGTATGTATCATATATGTTTAACGTGCATCTAATCATACTTAGTGTAATAAATCATTTGAATTGCTTTTTTTTTTAACTCATAACATATTGTATTGTATGTTATGGTGATTGATATTGGTTAGATCCCATGTAATTTGTAAATTCAATTTAGTTTTTGTTGGTCATTTGGATTGTTTATGGATGTTGTTATGTATATATTTCTGATGTAATTTGTAGATTCAGTTTAGTTTTTGTTGGTCATCTGGATAAATTTATGTGTTGTTATTATTATCCAGGTGCTGTTCACTAATGTTTTATAGTTTATATATAATTTCGTAAGGATTGTAATCTTATATATTCTATTTTTTTAATTTATGCAAGTAAAATATTTCTTATTCAAAAAAATCGATAAGTCTGGCCTATCAATTAACCCTAACTTTTTAACACTTTTTAAAATGCTAAAATCCTAATTTTAATAACTTTTTATTAACAATATAAGTAGTACATTTAAAATGTGAGAAAAAATTATTTTACCCTTCAATACAAAAGTCTATTAAGTTCAAAGCAATAATATAACATTCTTTTTAAAATAAAATTTAGCAACTTGAGTCCTCAGTTACAAAGACACGCAATAAGCAATCAGTTAAATATTATTTTATTAACTTTTCAATTTAAAAAAAAAAAAAAAATTAATATTTTAATTAAACACAAATTAATTCATTAAACAGCACTTATTTTCAGAAAATATAAACACAATTCGAGTTATATATATATAAGTGTATAATTTTAATTTTTAATTTTAAAAATACAACAAATAATTTTTTATACATCCAAAACGCTAATTCATTTTTAAGTATTTTAAATTATTATTGCTTAATATTTGATTAAATTTATATTTAATAAAGTGTATCATGCCATTCATTGATTAGATAATAATTTTTAAAAATATATTTATAATTATTAAATATTATATTATTATTTGTATTTTAAATTCTTTATATTTCTTATATGTAACATTAACTTCTATATTTTATTATCCATTGTGGTGAAAGAAAAGTTCATGTTACTTTTATTTATTAGAAATTTCATAAATGGAAGTTATATATATAGTTTCACAAGACAATGTAATGGTTTGGGTTTTGGCTCTTTTTGTGGAGGTTCAAGATTCAAACCAGGGCGAGTGTGTGAGGGGGTGAGTGTGTGATGGCTGTGTGTTAAAATCCCTATTGATAAGCATAGTTCTCAGCTTTACGAGGGGTTATGGTTGCGAGGAGACTGCTCAACCCTATGTGTTGGTTAGTTGTAAAGGTTTCTCATACTAACCAAATCAAAAGTATATATATATATATATATATTAGTATTCAAAAATTGATGCATATGTCTTCTAGGATAAAACTGAAGAATTGAAAAGAGCAAAATATTAGCAAAGAAGACAAGAGCATAGGCTACTTGATTTCTAGAACATCGAGGGAATCCATTAGATATTCAATATTATTATCTGCTAGCTTCCTATTTAGTCCTCCAACAAGGGCGGAGCCTTGTTGTACCAGTGTTGCACTCATGCTTCCTACTCTAGACAGGGTCCCTAGAATGTCTTCCAAACCTTGGGCATGATTCATTTTACTAATAGTTGGTAAACATGAAATATGGAGAGAAGGTTTGGATGGACTAGGAGAGATGCCTAGAGTGACCACATTTTTGGAGGGAGTACGATAGGGGTCATATTGGATTTGATTTTTTGAGACATAGGGTAGTCCACCACTGCATCTAAGAATTGATCTAGTTTATTGTGAGCAAAGGGAAGATTTTATTTTCCCAAATTTGAATTTGATGTGAACAGAATGTCTCTAATTCTTGAATTTGAATTTTGGAATGACTTTTTCAATATTTGGCTTAATCATTAAAGAGTTGTTGGCTTTCATAGTAGAGGACCCCACTTCATCTTCAATAGCAATTCCAAGAATATCTAGCTAAGCAATTCCAAATAGACAATTAAGAGTACTAAGATTCATGCATACGTTTGTTCAAAGCAAGATTTAGGATAGTCACTTGGGTTTTTCTCTCTAATACATGACTATAGATAATTAAGTGCAAACCTTGATGGACCAAAAATGAGGAAGACACCTTCTACACATTGAAAATAAATTTTTCCATGGATCTAAATAATTACTTTGGGATATTGATAAAAATTTTACCATGGATGTGGTGGAGAAAGACCAATATAAATCTTCTTAGGATATTGGTCTCCCCATCAATAGTGAAATAGTTGATGATGGGCAACTTTACCTTATCCTAGGGTTTGGGAAGAGAATCTCGGATAATGCCTCCTTTGTCTTTGCTTGGGATTTCTCCCTTATCCTCGAACAATGTGAGTTCATCCGCAAGTGAATGTTTCTCACCCTTAATAATTTTACCATAATTTGGGAACCTTAATATTTTTGTAATGAGTTTCAAATTGATAGTGAAAGTTAGGCCTTCAACCGTTTCTTTGCAATTAACCCAACTACAAGCAAGTTTCTTAGATAACTCCACATAATGTCTGCTAATTTTTTTGAGAAATAAGATAAAGCTTGTGTCTTCTAGGATTTCCTCCTCAATTTTATCTATTTGAAGAGTTCCGGGCTCAAGGAAGGATTCACCTTCAACCATTGAGTGTGGAAAGTCAGGATAAATCAAGATGACAAGGAAAATGCTATGAGAAGGGAGGTTCCCGACAAATGAGGAATTGTGAAGAGGATCAAGGTGCAACCAAGAGCAATAGGAAGGGTGCACATATAACATAGAAGCACACATTCTGAAGGATTTGAAGAAGGTTCTTCAATAAGAACAACACTTTGAAAATATGACACACTTAGAATGAGGACTATTCATGCCATGCCAATTAATACTCCTTGAGGCTTGCATACTTTGGGATGAGGAGTAGTGGATGTTCTTTGTACAAAGGTTGATTATTAAGTGATTATGAATCTTCAAGTCATTTGTATGCAGATTGGAGGGAGCATATATTATATAGCAAAGGAAGATCATAGGGTTACTGAATTAGGCTTGAGAAAAATGACCCTTATCTAAAAATAAGGCATAAAGTTGCTAATTACAGTGTCTAAAAAACACCCAAATGATAGTGAGGGAGAACTTGAAGGTAACATAGCAAACATTTGAGGTAAGGTGAAGTATTTGAGAATGACAATTGTGCCAACAAACACTTGTTAGTTGATGATTACATGGATAGCGATTTACATGCACCAACTAGAAGGTTTTAATGCCATAGAATTTGATCATGTGGAGTGAGTTAAACCATTTGGAACAATGATAATTCATCTACTATTTGAAAAATTAGGGAGAAAAGACAAGAAACTTGGGGTGGTGGACAAGATTCCAACTAGCAAATCTATTAAAAAAATGGTTGAACAATGACCAATCACCGCAAGCGTTGGGGGAAGTCAATGACCACATGACAAGGCTATCCCAAGAGGGGAATAAAAGGGTCTAGGTGGTATGGTTTGAGAGGTTGAAAGGAGATAGAATCTGATGCAAACCAAGTAGAGAACCAATGACAAGGATGCTATGGGGGAGGGACCCAACAAGGTTAAAAAATACCAAGGGAGCAACATTATGAGAGCAAACATTGACAAGGGATTGGGAAAAATTACAATATCAAGAGGTAAGATCAATGACATAGAGTCCCAAATTTGCCATGGAGTTAGCAACACGATTGCCTTCTCTATAAACATGTTGGATGATAATATTATCGTATTTTTGAAGGGCCTTTTTGGATTCTTCAATGATATTGTCAATAGTCCATGTGGGGGATTAAGAGTTTTTCATCATGTTAATAATGTTGAAAGAGTCTCCTTCAATGATGATGTTGTTGATAGAAATATTTTCTAGGAGGCCTAGGCCTTGAAAGAGAGCCCTAGCTTCAACATAGTGGCTTGTGTAAACTCCAAGATTTTTGGCAAATGTGAACAATATTTGACCTTCATCATCCTTAAGAACACCACCAGCTCCAACCTAACTTGGGTTTTCATTAGAAGATCCATCAAAATTGAGTTTACCCAGTCAATATGGGGAACCCAATTAACTTTGGATCTACCCACAATGTTATGGTTAGGTGGGTTTTATGAAAGAGATTAAATGCCAAGAGAAGCAATTAATTGGATCTCTACAATATTACCTTTGGTTTTACAAAGAGGGATAATTGAAGAGTTTTTGATGGTAGTATTTAATATTTTGACTCCAACATAGAGGTGTTTCCTAGAATATTCTCAAAACACTATTATTTATTTCTTTCTAGATTCCCCATAGGAAGTGAGGGAGACAAAAAACCTAAAGAGAAGATAATTTGTAGTCTTATAAATGAGATGACCACTGCATGCACAGATATTTGAGATTTTCTAGCAAGACCCATGAGATACTTAAGGAACTGCATAGGAATTCAAACACACTCTGGGAGTAAGGGCATTCAAGGAATATGTGAAAGCTAGTTTTAACATTAGCCTTTCATAGCTGACATCTATTGTGTATTATCATGCTTCTTGATTCGAGGTTTTTAATGGTTAAGATTTTATTTTGTACCACCAACCAATATAAAAAGTTAATCTTTGGAGTAAGATGTTTGATCCAGATATGCTTGACAAAAAACCATCTATCATTATTGTCCTTTGAGAGGTAATATGTTGATTTAACGGTGAAGAGGCCATTTTCACCATACTTTCACACAAGGGAGTATTATTTCTCAAAATGTGGGATGAAATAGACTTTCAGTATTTTGGATATGTCATTACCAGCAACCATTTCCCTCTCATTAAGATTGACAATTGGAAGTCTTTTCCATCATGTTTTTCTTTATTTTAATCAATGAAGTTATTGACTTTCTCTTCAAATATCTGGTTAGTGATGGATTTTAAAATATCTATTTTAGGATTCTCGTTGAGAGAAGAGTAATGGATTCAAAAGTCTCTTCAACATTCAATTTTATTACCTTTTCCAATCTTATATATATTCCTTTTCTAGAGACGATTTCCAAAAAGCTGAACTGTTGAGTGGGAATTAATATTCGAGAAAGGAATTTTCATACCTAATATATTTCATGCTATTGATGTCGATCCAACCAACTTTGTCTCTATTGAGAAGTTGCCATCTTTGTTTAGCTACAAGAGCAATGTTCATTTGCTTGATTTTCCTAAAGCCAAGTCCTCCACATTCCTTTTTGGAGCATATTTGATCCCACCTAATCAAATGGAATATCTTATGATTCTAGGAACGTAACCAGAAAAAAAAAATTGGATTTTTTTGAAGGTGGGTTGAATGCCAAATATGGTTCCCTAAGCACAAGTCACTTTTAAGTATATCCCAAAGGCTTTGGCTAGGATGATGAAGAGAAAAGGTGATAGTGTGTCACCTTGTCTTAAACCACTAAAGCTTCTCAAATACCATATTATTAAGCCATTGATAATAATACATGGTAATACATTATCTGATGAGCTTTATCGACTATTGATGAAACCCAAATTTGGCTAGAATAAAGAAAAGGAATTCCTAGGAGACCCTATCAAAAGCTTTATCCATGTCAATATTTAGAAACATTCCAACATTCTCATTTCTTTGATAGAGTGAATAAGTTCATGGATAGTGATAATCCCATTAGATATGAGGTATCCTTGGATAGAGCTACCTTGGCAAGGATCGATGGTTAGTGGGAGAATATTTTTCATTCTATTGGCCATGAATCTGGTGAGGCTTTTGTAGGTAGTGTTATATAGGTTTATAGGTCTAAAATTATGAAAATATTCAACTTCTATAGTTTTGGGTATAAGGTCTAGAAAGGTGGAGTTAGTGTTACTAGGGATGAATTTGGATTGTTAGATATTGAGAATGACAACCACAATATCTGGTCCCATGATGTTCTAGAAATTTTGAAATAATATAGCTAGGAACCCATAAGGTCCTGGGGCCTTATCTCCTTTCATGGAAAATATCATGACTTTAATGTCATATTTAGTAAAGGGACTTATGAGAAAAGCATTGAAGTCATGAAGGACGAGATGAGGGATGTTGGCAAGAATACTATTCATTGTGAATTGGTTGTAAGGTTCTCCTAGACCAAGGAGGTTCTAAAAAAAGGAAACATATCCAACCCTTATTTCAAGTATGTCCTTAGTGAGAGAGCGAACAGCCTTGGAAATCTTCCTAATTTTGTTGTAGCTTCTATGTATTAGGATCAAGGTATGAAAGTATTTGGTATTGAGATCCCTTTATTATAGTCATAGGTTCCTAGAATTTTATCTCTAGAAGGTCTCCTTGTAGGCTACGATATTTTGGTACTCATATAGGATATATTTTTCTTCAAATCTCAAATTAGAAAACGAGTCCCTAGTTTTGATGGTAAATTCAATAAATAGTAATTTTTGAACATTTAGTTTTCTAGTGAAAAAAATTACCGAAAACTTTCTTATTCTATAACTTGATATTAATATTTATGGCCCATAATGTTTTGGCAACTTGAGAGATAAGGGGGCTTTTTAAGCTCTAATACCACCATTAATTAATTGATTGGTGATGATCATGATGTTGGAGCCATATGGATT
The DNA here is from genome assembly GCA_028583015.1 of Wollemia nobilis. Classification (NCBI taxonomy): domain Eukaryota; kingdom Viridiplantae; phylum Streptophyta; class Pinopsida; order Araucariales; family Araucariaceae; genus Wollemia; species Wollemia nobilis. The sequence continues at coordinate 5,481,814 of JAQPPZ010016710.1, read as the reverse complement.
CAAACCTGAATGGAGTTTTAAAGAAGGATGTCGGCTAGAGAGCTTCAAGAATGAGGGGGTTGTGGTCAGAGCTTGTCTTGGGAAGGGAGTATAACAAAGCATCTCCAAAGGGATAAATGACTTCATTTGATAGGAGAACTTGATCTAATATGAGTTGAATGAGTTGGCTTCAAATCTGCCTATTGCTCCATGTGAATTTAGTTTCTTTTAGATGCATATCCATAAGCTCTTTTTTATCAACAAAATTAGAAAATTCTTTGGTACATTTGGAAGATATGGGAGTGCCTCTAATATTATAGGAGGGGAAAGGGGGGAGTTGAAGTCCCCAGCAAGAATCCAGGCTCTTTTTATAAAAATATTTCTCATGTGGTTTAGGGTGTTCCAAAGGGAGATTATGCCTGAGGGATTATTTGGGGTATAGATGTTTTAAATTATCCATCTAATGTTAGTATATTTAAAATGGAAAAGAATATTTATAATTATTTTAGAGATAAAGATGAGTATACCTTCAAAATAATATGTATTCCACAAACACAAAATTCCTCTAGAAGCACCATGAAAAGGGATGGCTAAGAAATCACAATTATCCTATATGGATTTCATGGATTTCTCAATGTTGCAAGCCTCAATTTTAATTTATTGAAGAAGGATAATGTTGGAATTCAAGTATTTCTAATGGATAATACCAAGCATTTCTTGGCGTGTCCATTGAGTCCTCACATTCTTTGAGAGGACTTTTATTTGTAGTATTTGAGTGGTCGTCATTAGCCTTTAACTAGGATATACGATTAGGTATTTATAAGTCTAAAAATGGGGTTGGGCTTAGATAGGTCAATTTATTTTTTAGGAAGGGGAAGGGTGGTCTGAAACCCATTGATAATTTTAGTCTTAGCTTCATTTTTTCTTAGATATTTATGTTAATGTCTCCCTCTTCTCTTTTCACTTCAAACATAAACATAATCCTTTCTCAAGATTGTCATATCTAGCTAGGATGGGGAGGATTTATCAAGGGTAATTTTATCAAGAACAAGGTTGGAAAGGAGAAGGCCAAACTTAGATAGAATCAGGGATAAAGGTAGGGTCCCTTTGATAGGATAGGGGGCCAAATTATCTCTAGAAGGAGAGAAAAGGGGGATAAATTTCCTTTGGAAGGAGAGGAAAGGGGTTTCCCTTTGGAAGGAGGTGATAAAGGGAGAACTAAATGGAAATGATCACCTTTCAAAACCAATAGAGGAGAAGAGGGTGACAAAGTTAGGAGATTCAAATAAATAATAGATGAAGGGACATTTGAAAGGATTTGGGAATTGAGGGAGATAGGGATAGAGATATTAAACTCTAAGATAGAAAAATAGTTTGAAAGAACCAAAAATTTAGAGAAAAAAAGAAAGGGTATATGAATGACCTGATTGGAAGTACCTTTACTAGAAGATATCTTGAGCATTTTGGATTTTTCTTTCAAATAATCCATAGGATTGGATGGATTATCCTTTCTATTATCCATAGAAAATGAGTCAACTTTAGGAACTATTGTCAAAGTTTTAGGGAGAGTGATTTGGCTTTTCTTTGCACTACCATGGTTTCATGTGTTTGGTAGGTGCCATAAAGGGGCACTGAGAAGTTAATTGTCCTTTATTTGAACAAGTATTCCAAAAGATCAACTTGTTTTCATACTCGATAGCTTAAATTTTTTTTCCTAGATCTAATTCAAGCTCAATGGAGGATGGAAGCTCCGATTCAAGGTTCACACTTATGCACATTCTTGTGTAGACCATTCAATATTTATCTTTTGTTTTAGGATCGAATGCAATGATATCACCAATAGATATTGCAATGTCTTGGTGAACATCCTCATGCCAAAACATGATTGATAATCCTAGGATTTTGACCCAAATTAGAGAAAAATTTATGCTTTGGGTCTCAGTATTGAATTTACGTATTCTTATACAAATACTTCTTTTATCGTAGAACCATGGTCCACCAATTATTATTCAATTGGAATCCTTTGTGTTATTGAGATTAATAAAGAAAAATCCTTTAGGAATGACCACAAGATCCATATGTCTAGAGTGATTCCATTTCATAAAGGTTCATATTTTGATGGATTTGATATCAATATGAGAGACAACAAACTTGTCAACAAGGGAAAGAGATTCTATGGATACAATTAAGAAATTACTCTTTAGAGGGACTCTCAACTTACCATGGATGGCGAGTAGATTGAAGGACTCACAACCATAGAGGACTAAAGAGGTAATAGGACACACCTTGTCAACAAAGTATCCACCACTAGTGAGGACTAAATAGGGTGGGGGATGCACCTTATTAGCAAAGGAAACAGAGCAAGAGGGTGGATATGGAGGACCCACCCTAATCCTCATGCTAGGAAAACAATCCAACACATAAAAATCAAGACTTACACCAATGCTCATACCTTCCATGTCTTGCTCATGGTAAAAAGTGGTTGTGAACCTGTGATCCGAGGGGGTCTCCAAGAGGGAACCCTTCCCATAATTACCAAATTCAAAATCATGCAAGTGCATCATCTATGAGTATATCACCTACCATTAACAAGTCATTTTTTCTATTATTTTAATTTGTTAATACACGTAATAACTTTTTTTTTATAGTTCTATCCAAAGGTAAAATTAAACATTGTAATACTTTTTATTATTTTTAATAATAATATATAATTTATATGTAGTATAGTGAATAAAGGAAATAAAATTTATCATATATTTGTTTTGATTTGTAAAAAAATTTCAATTTTTCTTCTTTTTTTAATTTAACATCAAATATTTACATTTTAATAATAAAAATAGTTGTACATGTTATTTAGATATTAATGAAATTTATTCAAGCCTAATAATTTATAGGCTAAACAACAATTTTTATTATTTACTTTTAAAAGTATTCATTTTTCTTAGAGACCTTAGTTTTTAAGGCAATTAAGATTTATATTAGTCTTTTTATGAAATACCACCCTTGTTACTAATTAAAATAATTTTTATGTACTAATATGATTAATTATGTAAAACATGTTTATATGGTAAATACTATTTAGAAATCATATAAAAATTATTATAAATATTAAACTTTAAAAAAAAATAATATTATATCAAATTCTTCTTTGTAAAATTATGGGAAGCATAATACTTTATATTTTAAAGTCCTTGTGTCTATGAGAAGGAAATTGTATTTGCCACATTTTACTTTTTGTAAAAACCAATGAAACTGGGGTTATACTTCTAGATACATTGAGTCAACCATTTATAAGAACCACATGCTTAGACTAAAAGAATAGATAAACATAAATATCAAAATATTGTATTTTGGTATGAAGCATGCCCTTCAATTTTCAAGATATTTATACACAAATCATCTAATGGATCATTATTTAAATTTACCTTTAATTATCCATTAAATTCTTTTAGGGTGATCATTTACATGCCATGATAAGATAGATATAAATATATTGATCTTGATCTACATTATAGGATAGTTTCATATCACAATTTGTTTTTGGCTTACAATACACAACAAAGAAAGAGAAAACAAGATGATTATAATATAAAATCCATACATAAAATATAAGAAGACATGCTTTTTCATATAGTTATCATAATTATAACTTTATAATAATTCATAAAGTTATCATAATAGCATATAATCTATACACAATCATTAAGGTAATGCATGATTCTATGATAATAATCATAAAATTTAATCCATAAAAATGTAATCCAACAATATACATCATCCCAACCTAGCGTTTACATTTTTTATTCATCAATTTAAATCATGCATCACTATTTTCTACATTATTATAACATTCATCCACATGTTTCAATTTATCAATGGGATCAAGAAGGCAACCATGGCATCCATTCCCCTTATAAGTACTTCCATATAGACAGGGTTATGCATAGCGGCTATTTATCACCAAATTGGCTAAAATTATGATTTTCAAAATTTAGAATTGGTTAATATTTGGGACCCTTGATCAAGGCCCATTAACCAAAAATATTTTGGGTGCAAATTTGTTTTTGGGTAGATTTGCCCCAATTTTATAATAATTTGACTATTTTAAGTTTAAATTTTCAACATTACCCCTAACAATAGTGAATCTTCTACGTGCATTTGGATACTATTTTCCTAGATTTTGAAACTGATTTGCCAATTTTTATAAATAAATTTTGGGACCGACCCCTTACCCATAACCCTACACATATATGTTTATTATCTAAGTTGGAAAAGTATCATATAGGTCCTACTATATGAAAATATTATTGCCTATTCATCTACCCAATAAATCATTAAGGATTATCCATAAAAACTATGACAAACAATTCTATGAGCAATTTCAATGAAAACATGCATAGTTCACATAATTAAAAAAACATAATTTATCATACACAATGCGCTGGTAAAAATATGTCCATTTGGCCATTGTTTCATTATCCACTATAACTTTATTGAAAATTATTTATTTTTTCTTTTAATTTTCTTCTACTAAATATAAAAATCATATAAAGTGCTCATAATTAAAATTACACCTATCAAATTATATTTGACACCAACCACTATTCCTTGATGCCTATTAATAAAATTGCATAGCACCAGTTACTACACCATGGCACATATAAAAAAGATGTTTTACTAGCCAATTAAAAAGTCTTATTAAAACACCAACATAGGGTTGGAGGAAACTAATTTAAGTACCCCAACTAACAAAATTTACCATTAATTTTGGGGATAGTCTATTTATACTAGAACTCCTACAAAATTGGTTACAAATATGACTAACCCTTTTTTTGTTTGAGATAATATTGATTCAAGGAACTAGAAAAATGAGCATCATAAGGGTTGGATATAAATATGTGAGTATCACAAATATCTCTAACCATTTATGAAGCATATAAATGATGTCTATACATAGATGGTTAGACCTTACTATATTCTCTATGATGCGTCAACTTCATTAGTATTCTACAACAGAAGATCTTAGGCAACTCAATTGTGTTTTTAAATATATTTTTAATTACCTCAACATTGGCTCTTATGCTTTCCATGAATGTCATTAGGCCCTTAAAAATTCTCTTTATCCTCTATGTACTTACTAATGCTCTTTCTATGTGTTCTGACATTTTATTGAGCACCTCTATGGATGGGCTAGCAATATTGATTACCATTATCTTACCATTGAAATATTCATACAAGGCTTGAATATCCTATTCAAACTTTTATGTGGATACCCTTGATTTCCTTTTTACTCTAGAAGACCTCTCTATATCTATCAAACATATAATGAATGAGTGAAGTATTATAATTATCCATATTGAAGATTGTTGTATCATTTATCTTATTTATTTTGGTTGCTTCTAGCTCTAAGTGTCTAGCATTTGTCAAAATTCATGATATTATTAGAGAAGATATAAAATAGTATTTCTTAATATATTTATTATTTAAGGATCACTCCTTATTGATATGAATGATTGAAACCTATAGATCATGTCTACAATCAGTTTCACTATATCTTTAAATAGTAAGTCACATTTTGTATGAAGTCATATCCTCCTAGATACTATCTTGTAGCACTATAGTGGCTTGAAGATTATCCTTCATCATATTTTTTTGTGTACATAGCACACACTCTCTTGCCTAATTTATTCATTTTTTTCCAACCCAATATATGCATACTAAAAGCAAATAAACCTTGGTGGATCTTATAAATGCCTTAAACAAATCTATAAATAACCCATATGTTGAGGGTGGTAATGAATCCTTACTAGTCATTGTTGAAGATATTGTGCTTTGCCTTGTATTTTGATATTATTTATACTATTATATTCTTGTAAAATCTAGTTAGGGTGGCAAAATTGGTTATAATTTTTAAGCTCTCCATTATCATTACATTGACAATACCTCCCTACATTGACTCCTTATGCCTTTTTCTAGATAATTCGTTTGGATATTTTTGGTCAATTTATTATGTAGCATGAGATTCATTTGCTTCGTGATGTTATCCTCGTCCATATATTCATAAATTTACAAAAACATGGCCTTGGTGACTTCTACAACTAGTTATTTTATGTTAATGAAAATTAACTCTACTATCCCTACCTCTGAGATTGTCACCATAGTTGTATCCATATCCATATTTGAGGATATCATCTATTATGATCACATCCTCTTAGTATGCTTTAGAATTGGTTATTTAGAATAATTTAGCATCATTAAGTCTTCAAATAACTTACAAAATATAGAATGAAATAGTAAGGGTATAACTTGATGGATCCTCTTCTCCTTGTTAGTAGGTAGGGCTAGTAAAATTATCAATGCTACCACATGAGACATCACCTTTATGTGGGCATGCAATATTTATATGGTAATTTCCTTTATTAATGATATATTCACTCTATGCTTTCACCACTTGTATATCATTTGAATTCCTTACCTCATATGGAGCATCGAATATATCCATGTACATCTAGATTTATTTCATACGTTCATTCATATTTTGGTTTGCTTTGTTATTTTGGATGACCTTACCTAATTGATTCACCATATGGGAATAAAACATCATGGTCCTATAACTAGTATCATCATTTATTTATCCATGTTGTTGCCTCAAGACGTTATTGAATATGTAATAATATCTACATTTCACCAAGTCCATGTTCAATTCCACTTTTTAATAAAATTATCAATGTCAATTAGGATAGCTTGATCTTGTCTATCTATCAAACTCTTTATCCTTATTCACCAAGTTTTCCATTGATGTCACATCTATACTATTAATAAAATGAAACTCAACTAGCATGTGCATGTAAGGGTTGTGTCAAAAATATATGTGTGAATATTTTTCTCAAGGTGGTGCTTGAAAAGTATTTAGTGCAAGAACTAAAAACATATACTATTTAAATTATATGTCCCTTTATTTAATTTATTTATATTTTTTAAAATAATCTCAGTAAAATGTGGGTAGTTTTATGCTTCATACATCTCACCACCATTTTATAAACCATGTATCCACATGATGCGATTATTGATTTTCAATGATAGTTAAAATATACCTTCTAGGCCAAAATATTTACAATAATCTTTGCTCCTAAGGGTGCAATATTAGCCACTTTCATGATTCTTAAACATAGTATGGTGTTCATAACTTAGTATACCTTATTGGATGTCATAGACTTATTCTTATCATATTTTATGGGTTCCTTCCCATCCTTGATAAATTTCAAAAGTTGGTTTTCCACCTCCTCTACAAAGTAGTACAACTTATCTAACTACAACACATTGTTGTGGTATCGACTAAGTAGAAAGGTAATTAAGTTTCTATCCTCATGGAAGTTTTAAATCTCACCCCCATGCAAAATACCATGTAATTATAAAATCATGTTTGGTTATTATTATAACCCTATCAATCTACCACACCTTTTGAGATGTTGTACACTAGGTGTCATGTGATAGCTTGGTTAGGATAATATACAATATGTTTTTGTGTTCTTCTCATTGTAGAAATATCTTGTTGTCATGTGATAGCTTGGTTAGGATAATATACAATATGTTTTGGTGTTCTTCTCATTGTAGAAATATCTTGTTGTCATAAAGAAGTCTAGTTCAAAAAAAATGGTAAGAGAGTTGAAAATTTTAGATTCCCATAGTTCAATTTTTCTCTCCTACAATGATCATAGAACTTTTGGCTCATTGATCAATATATATTGTCTTTTATCCTTCTTCTTAACAATTTTTTCCATAGATACTCTTATATAACTATTTAACCTTCCACTTTCTCTCTAGTGTCTATGTGTGTATATATATATATATATATATAAAATTCTCAAAACTCAATTATCTTACAAAAATACAATATCCTTCTTTTATATTATTCTAATTTTAAATAGGTTGGTCATAGCCTCCATCTCATCATTGCCTTAGCTATTTTTGCATGTCTAAGATTATTTTAGTGCTATTCTTCTCTTTCATAACCATTAGTGGTTGTTTTTACATTCTATCTAGTTTGAATATCCTCATTTTTAACTCTCCTCTACGATTTTGTTTTTTAGTTTACCACTTGAACCCCATTTTTTAGTACTAGAATTCTAATTTTGATCATAAATTCACTTGTAATAAAATTCTCATATGATTGCATTCATTTCCTCAAAAACCATGATTGGTGCCTTATTCCCTTGGATTCACATCTTGACATCAAATCCCTTTGAATTTTTCCTTTCACATTGATTCTCGTTAAACCTCTTCCTTTAGGTGAGTTAGTTTCACTATTGAGTGTCGAGGGCATTAAGCGTTAACATATTCAACATTCCTTTACCATAATCTATCTGGGTCATTATGACTCTTTGAAATATTTTTAGAATGTTTGCAATGATTGAGTGATCAAAAATATTCATCCAAATTATTACGTACTATAACATATTATATGACACCACACTTTTTCAAGGCAAGCAAATTTGATAAAGGTTTGAGTATTACAAAATATGGATTGGATACTAATACTAATGTATGACACTCCTTCCATGATGTTAGTAATAACTATCAAATAATCTAACCTAAAATTATGGTTATTAACCTTATTAGCCATATGTAATAATTCATTTGGCATTAATATTAGGATACTCCTATAGTATTACCACACATACAATATCTCTTTCTTAGTTAAAGTGTGGATCTACTAACTACAGTTGTCACTTTACCTTTGATATCATATCATTCTAACAATAATATATATTAGTTAGTATGCCAATGATGTTTTACTAATTTGGAATTATCTATTTAGAGTTTTATTATTCAAATAATACCTTCACCTTACACTCACTATGGACTATGATGGCTCTCAAATATTTAGATGCATATCATTTATACTCATGATATCTTGCTTTTGCTAGTGTCATTTTACATTATCTCATATGAAGGATTCTCTTTCATTAATGATATTAGACACATAATTTTAAGTGGATTATAAACTATGAAATCAAGATAAAATTTGTGTTATCAATAATAACAAACATCATAACCAACTAGTCAAGCTAAGAATTGATAAAAAGTTTATTTATTGATCTAAATTTAAAATTTTGTGCCTATAATTATAGTGTTGCCAATGATTTTTAGTAAGGGATAACAATTTTGTTAAAAAATCAAACAAATATTTTCCTACCCAATTGACCATCAATGTTTATCATTTTGTACTAGTGTTAGGTTTCTTTAGTGCTATTCTATGTTCTCTAGTGCTATTACTTGATCATAAACTAAAAAATAAAATTGATATCTAATTGATACCAACTACCTATCAACATGATATTCCCCCTTCTATGACATGCATGAATCTCCATATAATTTAGTTTGTTTATCAATAGTTTCCCATGATTGACAATCATTTCCATGCACTATATTAGGTTTATGCATAAGGGATCAACCCCAAAATGTATTTATAAAAATTTGGTGAATCAATTTCAAAATCTAGACAAATAATGTCCAAATGCATGTAGAAGGTTCACTATTATTAGGGGTAATGTTGGAAATTTAAACTTAAAATGGTTAAATTATTATAAAATTGGGGTAAATCGATCCCCAAAAAAATTTGCACCCAATTTTTTTTGGCTAATGGTCCCTGGTCAAGGGTCCCAAATATTAGTCAATTCCAAATTTCAAAAATCCTAATTTTAGCCAATTTGGCGATAAATAGATGCTATGCATAACCCTGCACTATATTTTAATTATTCTTCCAATATAATCAATTTAGTTTAATTATCAATCAAATCCTATACAAACTACTTAACATCTAATCATATTTCTTGTAATCATATAATGGATTGTTCAATAACATGCTTCCTAATCTATATCTCATCTTGTAAGTTTCAATAATATTCCATCTCTTTTAGGAGAGGTAATATTGAATTATCAATGTTGAATGTTCAATAAGTTTTTAGATATTTGAGTATGCAATCTTCAATCAAATGGAAACATTTGGATTGTTTACAACACTAAGTCCTAATCAAAATTCTTATTAAGAAGCTCTAGGTCTCCAGGTCAAGGGTATATCAAAAGTAATGGATTCCTCCATGATGACATGAGCTATAGGGGTAGCTACTCTACTATAATCAAATCCCTCTTGGGTTTACATCTATATTCTATACCCTTATTTAGTTTTTCTATCATCGCTTTGTCTATATGGTATAGTGATTTACTTTGTTGTTTATCTACAAATATATATTATTTATCTAGCCAATCTTGATCTTAACTATTTATCTCCTATCACCATTAAAGTTTTATTTTGAAATATTGCTCTCTCATTAGAATGGGATAATTATTTATTATTATATATTTCATTTCTCATACATTATCAATTCATAAACTCTAAAATCAATATCTAGACATGCAATAATCATAGGTAGCAACAGTATTGTTAGCATTGGTACTACTATCAATAAGACTACCAAATATAAATGATATCACAAGTTTGACTAGAATTTTGAGCCTCTCAATTAATGTTGTTTTAAAAATATTTGTGTATTCAATTGCAAAACATGGGTCTAACTAAGATAGACCTCTAAATCCATTGACAACTAGTAAATTTTTCATATTTGTAGATCATTGTCTACACAAAGTAGTGACCTAGAAGCTAAGCAAGATCAAGGAGTTCAACAAAATTTAGAGTGAAGAATTATTTCTATGATGCCTCAACCTATTTCTCATAAAATTGAGGTTCCTTTATCCTAATTGCATTGTTAGCTTTGTATTATAGGTTATCTTATATTGTACAATATATTAGAGTATATTTGCATGTCAAAGCAACAAAAATGAATATTGTCTAGGATAGCATGTGCTATATGATTTCTTAAATATTTTATTTTTTAATATAGATTCATTGAATTAGTTACCAATCATAAGTTTATTTGTCACATATATGCATATTTTTAAGTAAATGAAAGATTGCATATATTATAGGAAGTGTTTTTCATTAATCTTGTCATTTTGGCTTGACCGTATGAAAGTATTTATTGCATATTCAAGAAAAATAAACTTCATACAGATTAGTAGTATCTGTGTTACATAAACCTCCTTGAGATCTTGCTCTAAAGAAAAATGATATCTCTTTCTATTTGTATCAAAATAAAAAATTATTTAGCTTAAGGATCTTGTTCATCTATATTATTGTATGCTTGTCTAAGTAGCTTAATACACTTGGATATTTCTAGGAAAGATAGAAATAGGCAATGATCCTAAAGAAAATTGTAGCTTATTTTTAATTAACATATGAAACATATCTTCACCAGAAATATCCTTATATGTCTTCAAGTAGGGAAGAGAAAGGAAAAATAGGATTTGATGCATATCCCTTCATTCTCTCCTCATATCCATATTTTGGTAAACTCAACAAGAACAATATATGGATCCCAAATATTCCTACCTAAACTATTTTTTTATTTTATTATACTAGAGGAATCGATAACTCATTACAATTTTCTACACCTTTTCATAGGTTTGAATCTCACTCCTTGTCGCCACTATAACCACTAGTTGCATTGGGTAAACCTTTTACATAGTCGGATATGCTAATGTAATATGCCCACTATTACTATGGGTCCCGAGGGATTGGAACCTTAGTCTTCACGCTCCTACAGAGGTATTTTGACCGTTGAACCAAGCCCTTAGACCCTCCTACCTAAACTATTTTAGTTAACTTTAAATATTAAATTTTTTAGGAAAAATTCTTAAGAAAAATTATTAAAATTTGTTTATGTACATTAGCATCTATTAATTCAAATATGTCCCAACTCGCCCTTATAGTATCCCTGATGAGGGAATAATATATTTTTTCTTATTGTTTTAATGTCTAACATTGATGAAGTTATGGCCATGCTTGGATACAGTGCTACATTTGGTTGTGATTTATGTCTATGACACTACTATGTATTTATGGTTTTGTAAGGCTAACCATGATTACATGTGGAAAATGTTAAACAATCAATATGATAATAGCATCTATGAAACCTTTAAGTTGATTGGAAAAATAAGTGTTTAATATGTATCATGCATATTATGGTTTGATTAAAATTACTAAAAATTATAGTAAGAAGCTCTTGATTTAATATTTGTCTTGTCATTAAATCAAATTTCTAAGGAATAGTTTGATATTGTTTAATTGGATAAAATGGTTATGTTTTTTTTGCTTGATAATAAGGGGTTGTAATTGGGTCCCCCACCCTTAACAAATTACATCTATTTTATTTAGATCTTGAGAGTTTACAAATATATACACTTCTCATCTCAATTGAGATGCTATAGCTAGAAACCTACATCATTTTACATAAAATGTTTGAATTCTTTATTTTCATTTTCTAGATCTTTTCAAATCTCTGTATGAATACAATTACTATTGAATTTAGCATATTTATTGATATTTTCCTATAGAATCCTTCACAATTCTAAACTTCACCTCTACTATCTATGCCTTTAATTTTAGTAGAGTAATATTTCCAAAACATCACACTATCATAGTTTGCTTTACCAAATCTAGATTGCTAGTTTCCTTCCTGAAACACAAGTGCAACCATAAAAATTATAATAAATAGTCTAAATGAAAACACATTATTGTTAAAAAATAAAACAAATATTACCAATGAAAAACATTAAAGTAAATCTTAATCATTAATATATTTAGGCAATCAACATTTTTTTTCAGTTTCAACTAAAATTTCTACTTTCTCTAACCATGGAAAGGAGAATTTAACTTCATAGTCCTCAATCAAAATCCCTCTATTGGCTAGATTATCTGCACATTTTTTTCCTTCCCTTAATATATGTGTAAACATGATTTCTTCAAAATCTTTAGCAAGATCTTGAATTTCCACAATTATCTCTTGAATGTTCCATGGAGCCTTTGCTTTCCTCAAAATTGCATTTATTACTATGATAGAATCACCTTCCATCCATACTCTATTCCATTTAATTTTTTACATATTTTTAACCCTTCTAAATCTGCCCAAGATTCAACTTCATTATTTATCTTAAATCCACTATTAAAATCATAATGAGACAATCTCTCCTCTATTATCTCTAATTATTCCTCCTCCTGCTAGTCCTGGATTTCTTTTAGATGCTCCATCAAAATTCAATTTAACCCACTCCACATCTGGTGGTTTTCACTTTATATTCTTTAACTTATTTTTTCTTCTCTTGTACCCAACATCATAATTCCATTTAATGACTTGACTCCATCTATCAAGACTCTCTGCTTCCAAATTATGGATTGGGTGAGTTGATAGGGTTGGTTTAGACTCCTCTATGGCTAAACATATCTTCTTTTTCATTACTTCTAAACTACTTTCCTTTTATTTAAATATTATTCTATTTATTTATAGCCATATAATCCAAAGTATCATATCTTTTGATATATCCCATATTGTCTGTAAAGCCTCACTTTTATGAGTGCTCTATCATTGCTTTAATGAATCTTCAATTCTATTATTCATCACCATGCATTTACTAAACATATTAAGAATCCATCGTCATAGATTCCATATTATTTAGCAATGTCCCAAGAGATGGGAAATACTCTCCTCCTCCTTATTACAAAAAACACATTGAGATATAAATTGAGCAATATCCCATGAAAACCCCTTTTCATAAGGTTATCCAAGTATAAAATTCTTCTATGACCTACTAGCCAAACAAATATTTTGACTTTAGGAATGCTTGGGATATACCAAATATCTCTCCAAGTTCTAGTGAAATTATTATTATGTTGGTTTTTAACATTATATCCACTTCTTGTTGTGTATTCTCCTAAGCTATTCAACTCCCAAATGAAATTATCCTTGGCATCCCTCAAAATAATCACAGTTGTTATTTTTATACTCAATTACCTTCTAGCATCAATGTCTTGTATACTTGTAAAAAATATTCTTTCCATTTGTATCTTCCTTCTTGATCCCTGTAAAAAATGTTTGAAACCCTATCACTGTATTTTTCTTCAAGCAATCTCATCCAACATTTCAAAATTGGATATAAATTGAGTGGTTTTTTATCACACCTAGTATCCATCCAAATAGAAATTTTTTCTCCAGTTCCCACCACCCATATTAAACTTTTAATCATAATATAAATAGATTTTTCTAAACCATTATAAAGAGCAGAACCATTTGGAAGAGAGAATGCAGTAAATATTTAACTTGGGTCATTAGGATCAACATACTTAGAAGAATTCTTATCCGTTATATTTGACTCTCTTTGTACAATCTATAGATAAATTTTCCCCTAAGAGCTAAGTTTGCATCTATAAGAGCTCTTAAACCAAGACCTCCCCTAGTTTTGTCATCACACAACTTGCTCCATTTCAGCAAGGGAAATTTCCTTTTATCATGTAAACCTGACCATAAAAAGGATCACATAATAAAAATTGAATTTTTCTCAACTAATTCTGGCATAGTATACAATGACATAATATGTTGGAATGGCTTGTAAGAATGACTTAATTAACTGCACTCTTCCTGCTAATGATAACCATCTACCTTTCCAAGCTAGAAGTTTATTTTAAACTTTACTAATAACTATTTTCTATAAATATTTCCACATTCTCCCTTCAAATAAAGGCATCCCTAGATAAGTTGTTTGTAAGTTTACTTCATCCATTTGAAGCAACCTACAAATTCTTCCTTTGATATTAGCAAGAGTGTTAAGGAAGTAAATTTTAGATTTAGTCCTATTAACTTTTTGCCCTGAAGCTCTTTCATACTCTTTTAAAAATTTATTCAAAGCTTTAGCCTCATTTATCCTTGCCCTTTCAAAAGGGGTTGTATCATCTACAAAATGTTGATGGATGATGTTGTTGATGTTATTACTAACCTTAAGTCCACTTCTAAATCCAATTTTGTAATCCTTATTTAAGTTCCTACTCAAAACATCTACCATAATAATGAACAAAGATATCCTTGTATAAGGCCTCTCTTGGCTTTAAAATATTCTATCACTAACCCATTGACCAACACTGAATAAGAAATTGTAGAGATACAAGATTTAATCCATCTAATCTATTTCTTCCTAAAACCAATTTTATCTAGAACTACAAAACAAAAATCCCATTTAACCCTATAATAGGATTTACTCTTATCAAGTTTAAATATCATAGATTTCTCTTTTCTTGAAGTTGTTGAATGTATAACTTCATGAGCTACTATGATCCCATCCAAAATTTGTCTCCATTTCACAAATCTTCCTTGCTCTTTCGAAATAATTTTATCTAACAATGGCCTTACTCTATTTTCCATAACTTTGTAAATAATATTATAAGCCATATTACATAGGCTTGTGGATCTAAAAGAGTCAAACAATTCAGAATCCTTCTTTTTTGGAATTAGGGTAAGATAAGTGCATTTATTTTATAATGAATGCATTTTTTTACCCTAGATTTTTCCACTGCCACCAATAAATCATCCTTCACTATATCCCAATTATGTTGGTAAAAATATGTAGAGAGCCCATCTGGACCTAGGGATTTATCCTTATTAAAAGATAAAAGAGCTAAATGAACTTCTTCTAGAGTAATAGTCTCCATCATTCCTATTTTTTTTCATTTGTTACAACTGAAGGAACATCTTGAAGAAGTTTATCATTAAGAACTTCGGTATCCTCTAAACCTATAATATTATGATAAAATGACTTTACCGCTTTTCTAGTTTCACTCCAATATTCAATCCAAACCCCTTGTATTGATTTAATTCTACTAATTCACATAAAATGGTTATGTTATTAAACTAGTATTTTAATATTTGTTTTAATATTACTTTTAATTTAAATTAAGCAAAAAGGAATTGATTAATGATTATTTTATGCGAATGGTGGTTTCATTTAATGTGGTAGGTTCATGACTGAATTAAATATTTTTATATGTATATGAGCCCCCTTTGATTTTCCATTTGAGGGAAGTATTTCAAAATCATAAAAAGTATGGTTATTTTGGTGAAAGAAATTTATGGCCTCTTGTCAGCTGGATTGAGCTAGGAGGATGTAATAATGATGTCCTGGCCACCTTCCACATTGGAAAATATGTAGGTCTTCTTGGAAAGTGGGATGGCTTTGGGGGAATTCATCATACCTTTGTTTTGGGGGGACGTTCAAAAAAAAAAGGGAGGAAGGGAACTAAAGGAGAGAAGGCTGGAAATGAAAAAAAGAAATGGATAGTGGGAGGATTGGATATTCGTTGCTTTCTAATTTCTCAAGATCAGTTCCATCGTAGGTTCTTCTCCATTACAAAGCCCTTGCTCTATTTTATTTTTATAAGGGTTGTTTTCTTATTGAATGTTTTAATATCAAATATAATTTTTCTTGAATAAAAAACTATTTCTATACGCACTATTGTGCAATGTTGATTATGGGTATTCCTGTTCCTTTTAAAGTGAATCTATGCTTGGAAATTTTTTTAAGAACAACATGACTAAGGAGCTAATTTCTAATCTAAAATCTTGCTTGAATCTATGTCCCTTTTTGGAATGTCAACTGTGTTTTTTTTGGAGTTCTTAAAATGTACTATTAAATGCCTCCCTTGTGCACCTATTATGGTACTGCTTCATATGTTGATAGTCACCTCTACCACCTAACACGACATTATGGGATGTCTAAAATATTGATTTTTGCTTAATATAGGACTGCCTTTTTGTCCTCTATTTTTTATCATCGAAGGGTGTGTTGTTGCATCCCTAAAACCTATGTTATCCCTTTATGTTTCTCTTTGAGATGCCACTTTACCATGACTGAAGTCATTGTTGCAACCTTGGGTGAAAATTAATATTGACTTAATTTATTTTTTATTTGTTCAAGACCCCTTAAGGTATGTTTTTCTTAATAGGGTTATTAATATCTTCTCAGGACTGCATGGTCATTGCACGATGGGGACATTATGATGTATGTGCACCAGTATATCTAGGAGGGAAGGTCATTTTTGGTCTTCCAAAATTCTTGTCCTGCATTCCTTAGGTGGGGGCACTAAGGTACTTTAAAACTAGAAATACCTCCTTAATAAGTTGACCATGCTCAGTGGTCAGTCACCCTACTTATAGTGGATGCCCAATTGGTGGTACATGAAACCTTGATGGTTGAAATCGGTTTACCCAAGTGATGAATTCTTGACTACCATGGACAGTGCTATTCATATTTGCATGGGGGTGGAAAAACTTTTTTTAAAAGTTAAAACTAATTATCCCACATGCTTGGTGCAGTGGGATAATTAGGGCATATTAGGTACTAAGAACCTAGGGCTTAGTAGCCAAGTACCTAGGCACTTGGATAAGACCCTTCCCCTTGCCTTGAATAGTTGTGACCTATAGCCTAGTTGTCCCACTTGCATGTCTTACCACTTGCCTAAAATTCCTATCCGGTGGTTGCTAGGTTGTTTGGTGGTTTAGCCTAGTTGATTAGGGGTGTGTGATGAACCAAACCCCTTTTTAGGTTAATTTTAGAAAAAATGGCTTGATTTAGAAAGTAACCATGGGTTATTTAACTAAAATGCTAATTTAGAGAAAGGGGTCTGAATTAGAAAGTAACCATGGTTATATGTAAAAACAAATGTTAGTTAAGAAAAGTGCTTTAACTATATAAATTTAATTATGAATTGTCCTTGACATAAAATAGGTTTGATTATAGAAAAGGGGTATTCACTATTTTTTTAGACCCTGGTTTCATGAAATATTATTTGGCCCTTGAATTTATTCGAAGATTTAATAAATTCTAGGGAATGAAAGACCCTATTGAAGTAAATTTAGTTGGACCTTGAATATATGGTTTATGAGCCTAGAAGTAATTTGGATTGCTTAAAAAGGTTTACAAACTTTAGCATGATTCAAGGATGAATAACCCTAAACACCTGAAATAATTAAAGGATATTTAGAGGGACCATTTTCCTTGGAATAATTAAGGAGATGGACTTAGCTTTCATTGAATTAATCCCCCCTTGAATAATTGAAAGAACTATATATTATTTTTAAAAAGAATTATTAGATCATTTTGAGGGGAACATAGAATGTTTGACTAGGCCATTTTTGTGGAAAAATTGAATGCTTGACTAGGTCTTTTTTGTGTAAAAATTAAATGCTAATCGTGGGATACCTTTGTGGAATAATTATATGTAAAATTCATGGAGAAATTGAGTTTAGGTTTGGGGTCAATTTTATGGAGAAATTTAGAGGTTTTGGAATCAATTTCATGGATAAATTAAGAGGTTTTGGAATCAATTTTGTGGAGAAATTGAGTATTTGTTTGGGATCAATTTTGTCGAAGAATTGAGAGATCGTTGGATCAATATCATGGAGAAATTGAGTCTTTAAAACGGGATCAATATTATGGAGAGATTGAGTGTTTGTTGGAGTCAAATTTGTGGAGAAACTTAATTAGAACTTTGGATTATAGTTTGATTTAATGAAAGGATATTTATTTTTTTTTAAACCTTGTTTAAACAATGGTCATCTACTGAGTAAATGAAATAATAGTTATCGATTTTAACCTTGGACTACATGAAGGTTATTTTTGGACAGAATAAGTTGAGATATGTTAGTGGATAATATATCTCACACGTTAGAAAATACATTAGTGGATAATTTATATCATTTGATTTGATGAAATAAAAAATGTTAGTAGACAATATATTTCATGAGTTAGTAAATACATTAGTGGATAATATGTTTCATGGAATGTTATAGTAAAACCCGGTATTAATGCTATAGTGTCTTATCTAGCAAAAAAATGTTTCAAGGAATGGAAATATACATTAGTATATAAAGTTTTTCATTGATTTGATGAGTTGAATTATGTTAGTGGTTAACATATTCCATAAGGTAGAATGCTACATTGGTGGATAATATCTATCTTTGGACTAGATGTGATAGAAATGTATTTGTGGAAAATATATTTCATTGTGGTTAAGTATTGTTTGATAGCATAATCAATGCTAATATTTAATGATGTTCGAGTGGTACCTTGAGTAAATAAGAGAATTTTCTTCACATTTTTGGTAATATTACGTAGGAATTCATTGGGAGGATTATGGGGTCCTCTTTAATGAGTTGATGTGTGCAATTTTATAGTTGATGTTCCTTTGAGTTGGACGAAGGGGAGGAGAGATCCTTTGGAGGATGAACATAGATTTCATCCAAAAGAATGATGGTATTACCTCATAGGTTTATAACATGAATTAAAGGATTTATGATGTATTTGAAACATGGGAATCATGGTAATTCTTATGTATTATCTTGATTTTGATGTTTGGAAAATTGGAAAATTAATGTGGAATTCATTCAAGGGAATTATGGGGTTCTCTCATTGAGATATATTATGAATCAAGAGATCTATTCATGTATTAGGAATATAGGAGCTATGGGGTTCGAATGCACTTATATTATGGATGTATCAAAAAGAATTATGGATTCATTCTATGTAGTTGTACTGGAGGCAACTAAATCTATGAAATGAAAAAGGATATTTTGAGGTTAGGTTTTTTCCTTAGGTGTTTTTCTAGGATATAAAATGTGTCATATGCATGTTATGATTATTGTTATCTCATGATATTTTTTTTTGTTGCTCTCTATAAATAGCTTGTTATGTACTTGTTACTCCAATTAAAAAGTAAATATCATGGTTAAAAACCTATTAAGAAACATATGAGAATGACATATATATACTCTTAGATAATCACAATGGTTTCTTATGGTTTATTAGATTAGATGGAATTTGGAGAGAGAGAGATAGATAGCCTATTCGCAATGCACTTAGTGCATCTATATATATGTACTTACATATTGTGTAGGGATGGGTGTATCATTTCTATGAACAAAAAGGTATAAGCTAGCTCATCATGGAGGTGATATAGATAGATTATTTACAATATTCTTAGTGCATCTACATATATAGACTTATGTACGGTGTAGATATGGACATACAAATTTGAAATATAATAAGAATATAAGCTATCTCATGCAAATATGAGATGGATAAATTTGTTATAGGGATTTATGTTGATATGCACTTGCATAGAATGACTTATGCAAGGTGGGGAATGTGGATCCCTAATGAATGTGAAAAAAAAAATCTCTCTTAAGTGGGTTTGATTTTAGTAGGTTATTATAGTTGGTATCAAAGATCTAGGTTGTGAAGGACTAGAAGCTTCTATGGATAACCTAAAGGTCGCTTAAGATTTGAGTCCTAGGAAGGATAGATTTACTTTGACATGGTACCATGCATAGAGCAAGTGTGACCATCATTATCAAGTGGGTGATAATGTGTAAGCTCACCTAGGAATGATATCTTGAATCAAGAAAGAATAACCACAACAATTATCAAGTGAATGATAATAAGATAAGTTAATGGGAATGATAAAGAAGGACTAAAACCAACTCACCTTTGTGATTAAGTTGGATGGCACCTTGGTACAAGATAAGTGTGACCCATAACATTACTAGAAGATAATGATGGTCATAACTGAGATGGCACCTTGTAGGATATAGGTGTGACAACAACAATTAATAATTTAAGTTAGATCTTGAGAAAATATAGCTAACCTTTAGAAGCATAAAGTATATGAGACAAATGACTTAAGTTAGCTCATCGTGGAGATGATACAGATAGCTGAAGCTAGATCATCATCGATATGAGACCGATGGCTTAATTTAGCTCATTATGAAGATGAGATAGATAGCTTAAATTATCTCATCATGGAGAAGAGATGTTATTATACATAAGTACTAGATTGAAGGATTGGGTTTAGTAAAGAAATTGGCATCCCTTGCCTCAATTTATTGAGAAATTATTAATACTTTGTTGTGGTCAAGTTGTCCTACATTCATGGAGAGTGCTATAAAATGGGGAGACCACATGAGGGCATACTTTAAGTTGTATGGGCAGTGTACAAGGTTAAATCTAGCAAACTATGGGAGAGTGATCACTCCTATCCACTCGAGGGATGTTTGCAATATTTGGAAATCAAAATATGATAGAACATCTAAGGTATTTTTTCATATATCTTTGGTGAACCTTAACTATGTAAAAGGAAGAAAAAATTTATCCTCCCCCGAGATGGTTAGATTTGGGATATTGCATTCTCACCTAAAATCCTTTGTAGGGAAAAAATAATTGGCACCCAAGATAAGGAAGAGAATAAGAGAGTCTTCTCAAAATCTAGGACTATCTAGATAGGATCAAATTGAAGCTAGACCCCAAAGAACATTTTGGATAAATTTTACAAGAGGTAGAAAATATCACTATTTTAGTATGGATTATTATAAGAATGACTTGAATAATAAAGGAAAGAGATTAATTAAAATAAGTAATATTGTAAATTATTATTGATCAAGTTCTCTAGAATGAAAAGCATAGATAGGAGGATTATCGTAGTGTAGAAGATAAATAAAGAAAAGACTCAAATATTGGTAGATCTAGCCAAGGACCTGAAGAATATTAGGGTAATAATTTGGTGATTTTAGCCAAGACATGGTTGTATTTATTGAAAATAAATCTTTTCCTTGGGAATTACTCATTTGTAACCCAAATAGTAGGGTTACCATCCATATGCATGAAATAACTTTTGGAATTATGAGATGACTTTAGACCTAGAAATGGTTTGACTCTAGCAATGTGATTTTGATATATGGTTTTGTATAGGTTGACTTCTTTATTGTCATGTAAGTTTTCCTAGATACAATTAGAATTTATTTTTGAGGTTTATAATGTGTGGAGATAGGATCATAACTGTCACAGGACTGCCCAAACTGTCGAACTCGTTTCGGCCATATCTCACTCATCCGGACTCGGATTGAGCTGAAATTTTGAGGGTAGATGCCCGAAAAACCCTAGAACGTCTCCACCAATTTTCATATCATTTGGAGCAACACAGATCCTAGCGCATCCCTATGTGTGAACGAGATATTTGGCAAGCGGCTATGCGAGGGTTTCATCTGGGTTGAGTGCAAGCAGCTCCAGAGGTTGGTTTTTAGGGCCTTCGGGCCCTAGAGACCAATATTTTTGTGGTTTATGCTCAATATTTTAGCAGGAAATGTTGCAGGGGATACAATATGGGTTAGAAATTTGTCTTTCAATAGATCATACTATGAACTTGAGTGACAACGGCTTCCAATTTGCTGCACAAAAGAAAAGTGAAAACCATACCTTTCCACGACGTCTAGGGCAAGGATTAAAGAGATCACGAAACAAGTTTCAAGCAGTTGATCAAAAAATGGCTCATATCTCAAGTGAATCTGGTGCTAAGGTGCACCCACAAAATAATTCTACTTGTGAAAACCCCTGTCAAGGGTAAGAATTTCGAAGACTCGGTCCCAAAAATGAATTTTAGGGATGCCCTTCATGGTGGACAGCCTCAGCCCAATGCTAATATCAATATTAGGGCTTCCCATAAACCTCTAAGAATGCCTAAGATTGATCCCAGGAAAAGGAGTCAGGATGTCTTAAAGCAGCTGATGGAACTCCTATTGTTAAGCTTGATATGGGTAACATTCAGACTGGCATTGAAGATTTGGAAAAAAGAGGACTAATTTGTCGGTTCATGGGTTTTCGTCCGAGTCTATCTGCTTTCAAAGTCTGGGCTGCAAAAATCTGGAAAACTAAAGGTGAGTTACAAATCTCTATTTATCCAAATGGTTATTTTCTTGTTTTATTTGCTAATAATGAAGATAGAGAGAAAACTTTTCAAGGGGGTCCTTGGTTTTTTGGAAGGGTAGGGCTTTTCATGAAGCCTTGGCATACTAAATTTAAAGCCGAAGAAGAGATGCCTTCTATAGCTCCCGTGTGGGTTAGACTCTTTGGCCTCCCTATTGAATTTTGGAATCCTACTATTTTTTCTTCAATTGGAAACTCTTTAGGAACTTTTATGATGACTGCTGATTGTACTCAAAATTTTGAACATATTATTTATGCTCGGATTTGTGTTTTAATGGATTTTGACAAACCCCTACCTAAAAATATCACATTACAATTTGGGGAAGACACTTGGGAGCAAGTAGTGGACTATGAGAACATTCCTTTTCATTGTAGAATTTGCCATGAATATGGTCATTTGGCCAGTGCTTGCCCAAATAAAATTCTTGATCAAAAGAAAGAAGATATAAACTCAACAGGTTTCCAAATACCTAAGAAGAAGAACACTAAAAAAAAACTAGTTATGAAGGATCAATCAAAGTCATCTCGCTAATATGTTTGAAATCCTTTCCACAAATGATGTCCCAAGTGAGGAAGAGGAAATAATGGAAACTGAAATCTTAGAAACACAATTTAAATATGAAGGGAAGAACTCAGAGACAAACCAACAAATCAAAGGTTTTCAACAGAAAAAAAAAAGGAGAAAATTTACACAAGAAAAACAATATTTCAAATGTCAAAACTTCAAATAATGCAGGTCCCAATATAGACTCCGTTGAACCATCTAGTAAAATTTTGGTTGTGTACGAGCATTCTTCAAGGTTAGAAGCCATCTCAGATTCAATTGGAATAAGTCAAGAAATAGGGAAAAAAAATTGAAGATGGATTCTAATCAAAAAGTAGGTCGCAAGACCAATCAATATCATATGGTAAAAGAAGGTGAAAAGCTTGTAGAGGAAGGTAAGATTAATGCCCTTCCCAACTTTTTTAGCCCTGGTATTAATGAAGATCATCACTTGGAATATTAGAGGACTCAAAGGGAGTCTTTCAAAACAAAATGAAATTAGAAGAATGATTCAGGATAAATCATCCACATCTTGTTTTCCTTCAAGAAACAAAGATGTCAATGGAGGATATGGACTTAATTGCCGATAAAATTTGGCCAGCTGGAAAAGTGGTTTCCCTCAGTTCCCAAGGGACTTCGGGTGGCATTGCTTGTCTTTGGGACCCAAAAGAGGTAGTTATTCACCATATGGTTGGCAGTTGGGGTTTGTTGGCTATAGCTATTCAAAGTAGACATTCCAACCAGATTATGCTCTGCATTATTGTTTATGCTCCGACTTCTTTGGAGGAAAAAAGAAGATAGTGGAAGGATATTACTCATATTATCTCTCATTTTCCTAAATCTTGGATCTTGATCGGAGGAGATTTCAATACCATCCTCTCTCTGGATGAGAAAATGGGGGGAAATAGAAATTTGGACAAAAGCACTGACCTCATGAGCGAATATATTGCAAACCTCCATCTTGTGGATATCCAACCAGATAATGGCCTTATGACTTGGTCTAACAGAAGGCAAGGCTTAGCTTGTATAATGGAGAGATTGGATAGGTTTTTGCTCTCTGAAAATTTCTTAATCCATGGTCACATTCCTAAAGTGAAGACTCTTAATAATGCTGGTTCGGATCATTGGCCAGTCATGGTGGAAATGTGGAAAACCAATGTGAGTTTCTCTCCTTTTCATTTTCAATTAATGTGGCTTAGAGACATTTCCTTCAGACCTCATGTGCAACAATGGTGGAAGGAAGGTAAACCTAGGCATGGGACTAAGATGTTCTGTTTTGCCAAAAGACTACAATACATTAAATCCAAAATCAAGACTTGGAAGCTGGAAAGAGTTTGGGGATGTTCATAAAAAAAACATGAAGTTATTGCTCATATTGAAAATTTGAATAAGAAAATCCGTTTAGATGGCCTCACGAGAGAAGAGAAGTGCAGATGAAATTAAACTCACAACTCGGTTAGAGGAATGGGAAAAAAGAGAAGAAATCTTATGGAAGCAAAAATCTAGAATTCAATGGCTCAAAGAAGGAGATCGAAACACAAATTTCTTCCACAAATATCTTCTAGCTCGAAGATCTCACAACTTTATTTCTTCCTTAAAATCAGATTCTGGAGATGTTGTTTATACTTGGGATGGCATGAACTCTATTGTTGTTGATTACTTTTCCAATATTTTTGTTGCTACTCCTCTTGACTCAGCTTCACAACAAAATGTTCTTCAAGCAATCCCTTCTCTTATCACTTCTGAGGAGAACTCTATTTTGACTGCTCCTGTTACTATCAATGAGCTTCAACAAGTAGTTTTTAAAATGCAAAAAGGGAAAACCCCAGGTCCTGATGGTTTTCCCATTGAGTTCTACCAAGAGTTATGGGATATCCTTCATGTTGATTTATTAGAGGTGGTGGAAGAGGCCAGGAAAGCCAAAGAAATTTTGAAGGTTATCAATAAAACTTATATTACTTTTGTTCCAAAAGCTCAAGAGGTTGATCATATCTCAGCTTTTAGACCTACTGCTTTATGTAATATTCTTCTCAAAATCATTACTAAAATCATGGCGAGAAAGGTTGAAGCCTCTTTTGCATAAGATTATTTCCCCAGAGCAAGGGGGTTATGTGGAAGGACGTCAAATAGTAGATGAGATAGTTCTTGCTCAGGAAGCCATCCATTCCATGGATATGCAAAATTCTCCTTCCATGTTCATTCGGTTAGACTTATCCAAAGCTTATGACAGAGTGGATTGGCACTTCCTTATCAAAGTTTTGAGGCAATTTGGTTTCTCTAAGGATTGGATGGATTGGATTATGGGATGTATCTCTTCAGTTTCCTACTTAGTTCTTATCAATGGCAGGCCTTCTCAGTCTTTCCCAGCTTCCAGAGGTATTAGGCAAGGTGACCCGCTATCCCCTTATTTATTCATCATTCTTGCTTGAATGCTTGGGTAGGACTATAACCAAAAAGAGGGAAAACAAAACCCTTGAGGGAGTTACCATTGCTCATGGAGCTAGACCTATCTCTCATCTTCAATTTGTGGATGACTCTACTCTTTTAGGTAAAGCTACAGTTAAGGAAGCTTCTAATATTAAGCAAATCATTAGCTATTTTTCTAAGGCTACTTGGCAGTTGATCAATGAAGACAAATCTAAAGTTATTTTCTTTCACTGCTTCTGCTAGACAGGAATCCATGGTCTTGGATAAATTAAGATATAAGAAGACCTCTCTTCCAATCACTTATTTAGGTATTCCCATAAATATTCAAAGGCAAAAAAATAAATATTGGAATTGGTTGTTGGACAAAGTCAAGAAGAAAATTGGAAAGTGGACCAACAAGTGGCTTTCTTCTAGGGGTAGAATCACCTTGGTAAAATCAGTCCTTCAAGCTATTCCTATTTATGTTTCTTCCATTTTGAATATCCCAAAGGTTGTTCTTCGAGAATTGGATCAAATCAGTCATCGTTTCCTTTGGAGTGGTACTAAGGAGAAAAGAAAATGGGCCTTGGTGAAATGGGATACTTTATGTCTTCCTAAGAGTGAAGGGGGGTTAGGATTCTGGTCTTCAATTAATAACAACAAAGCTTTAGCTGCTAAATTATATTGGAGGATGTTGCATAACCCCAATGCTCTTTGGGCCAATAATCTCCGTGCTAAATATGTTGAGAACAAAAGTCCTGAAGACCTTGTTCGCTATCAACTTCCTACCAAAGGTTCTCCCATTTTAGCAGTTCTTAAGACTGGTGAGGATTTGATAAAGAAAAAATTATTTTGGATCATTCATAATGGTCAACATGCAAATTTTTGGATAGATTCTTGGGATGGTCACAAGCCTTTGATAACTCGGTTTCCCGATTGGAGGCCTTGGATGGAGGAGCTTCACCGGAGCTAATTGGATAAAGGTGGCTAATTACTTGTCGGTACCATACTTGGTAATTCAAAGGTTGGTAGATATTGGATCCCTATTGAGGACTGGCCTATTCAAATCCTAGAAAGGCAAAGACAAGATATCCAAGGCATCCTTCATATGAGATCCCTCTCTTGGTCCCATGAAAAATATTGTTTTGGATGGAACAACACTACTAAGGGTGAGTATTCAGTTGCTCAAGGTTATTTGACCTTATGCCATAATAATCCCAACCATTCTTCTGACATATTTTCTCGATTGTGGGCTCAAAAGCTCCGGCCTAAGGTGAGGTTCTTTAATTGGCTTTTATTGCATCGTAGGGTGCTTATTGGTGAGCAACTTATGAAGCATGGTTTTCATGGCCCTTTTAGATGTGAAATGTGTGAAGAGAATGTAGAAAATATCAACCATATTTTTATTGAGTGTACTTTAGCCTCTGAGCTATGGAGGAGAATGGCCACTTTACTTGGCTTACAGTGGTCCAATTTTTTTACTTTTGAACAACTTTGGAGGGATTGGCCTAATCAAGAGGGTGTTGATCATTTTATTAGGCGAGTTAGTTTGGATGGGTTCTACCATTCTTCTTTGGAATATTTGGAATGAAAGGAACAACCAAATTTTTAATCAAGATAGGAAGGATATTCACTATATTTGGCAAAAGACCATAGCCAACTTAGTTGAATCAGTCCATCAACTCCTTAATCACCCCCAAAACTCCCACCAAATATGGGATCAAGTGATGCAAATATTGAAGATTAAATCTTCTAAGGGCAACCAACTTAAAGGGAATGTGAGTATTAGTAAGATGGATAGGACTAGAAATTGGCAACCTCCTCCTAAGGATTTTGGAAAAGTCAATATTGATGGAGCCTCTAGAGGGAACCCTAGAAAAGCCAGTGTGGGAGGAATTGGTAGACTTTCAGATGGCTCCCTGGTTTTTACTTTTGCTGAGAATTTGGGTATTCTTTCCAATAACCTTGTTGAGGGGTATGGTATCCTCGGAGGCCTTCAGGAGGCTACTAAGGTTGGATGAGAAAAGGTGTTAGTTGAGTCGACTCTCAACTTATGATTAATCTCTTGAAGACTCCTTCTAAGAATCATAAGGTGGATTGGAGAATAAAAAGAATTATTGAGAAGATCGAGTTAATCCAGATGGGATTTTTGAAAGTTGATTACAATCATGTGGTCGAGAGATCAAAACAAGAGTGTTGATGCTTTAGCTAATTGGGCTTTGGACAAAGGTGATCTTACTTGTTATGGCCACCCTCCTATATGGTGGGCTTCTCAAATTAGGGAAGCTCTTCTTTCTATCATTTCTTTGGATGGCTCCGATTCCGAAGGTACCTAGTTTCTTCTTGTTTTTTTTTTTTGCTTCTCTTTGGTTCATTCAGTTTTTTTTAGTTCCCTAGCTCATTCTATTCTTTATTTTGTTTCCTCTGTTGATTCTTGCCTTAATAGTCTTCTGGTCTAGATAGGTCATTGTTTTGTTCAATTTTTTTTCTTTTTTCTTTTTTTTTTTTTTGTTTAGTTTTTTAAGGTGGGTGGGTTCTTTTGTTTTGTTTTTTTTTTGTGTTCTTTGTGTTGTTTTTTGTTGTTCTTGTGTTTTTGTTGTTTTGTTTTTTTTTTTAATGTTTTTTGTTATTGTTCTTGTGTTTTTTTCATTCTTGTTCTTGGGTTTCTCTTTGTTTGTGTTATTTCGTGTTTTTATGTGTGAGTGTTTTCTATGTTTTTTGTTTTTGTTTATTTTCTGTTGTTGGTTGTTTTTTATTTTTATTTTTTTTTTAATTTTTTAGGTTTTGGTTGTGTTTATTTTTCATGTTTTTTTTGGGTTATGTCTTTGTAGTGTTCTGTTGTTTTTGTCTTGTTTGTGTTTTGTTATGTGGTTCTTGTGTTTTTCTATGTGGTTTGTGTTGTGGTTTCTTTTATCTTATTGTGCGTGTTTGGTTGTGCTTTTGTTTTTGACACACTCAAGGAGCATGTTTTTTATTTTATTTTATTATTTTTGTTGTTATTTACTTATTTTTAAATTGGTTTTGTGTGTTTGTTTGCTCCTTGAGTATGTCAAAGGTGGTAGGCCAGGTCCGAGTCCTGGGCATTTTTGGCGGAATGGATACCCCTGCCTCCTTGGGTCTTACCCGAAAGTGGCATCCCTTTTGGGATGTTTTCCACAAATAAAAATAATAATAATAATAATGTGTGGATATATTTTTAATGTTCAATACAAGCTATGGAGATATCTAGCCACTTGTCATCCATCCATGTCTCCCAATCATAGCCATCTATTATTTATATATGTGTGTGTATTTACTTAATATATATTAATATTATAATTTTATATATTATATATATATATATATATATATATATATATATATATATATATATATATATATTAATCCTATCCCTCCACCATATTTTAATCTCAACCATCCATCCATATTTAATCCATGCCACTTACCCATATTTAATATCCACCCTTCTTCATGTTTTATTCTCGATTGCCCATGTTGTATCATCAAAACCCTAACATGTTCAAGGGTATATTATAAAAAGTGATTCATTTTTATGAATCAAGGTCCCAAATTTGAATATGGTCATGAAACCCTAGCCCTTTTGTATCCTTGTTCCCCCTCACTGCTGCCATTCATATCACTTGTTTCTACCACCGCCCATCCTACGTGAATAGGATCTGGTTCTTCCACAACTCCATCAACCCCTGAATGCCCTCTAGAGTCCATAAAACACTTCTAGGTGTTTCTAGAACATTTCTTGTGCATCCACAACATATTTATCATAGTATATCTACAAAACCTAACACCCTCAAGCACCGTTCAGGCATCCTCATGACCACCAACAATAGAAGTAGATATTTCAAGTGACAAGGTAAAAGGTTTTATTTGCATTATTTATATTCTTGTATTCTATCTACAATTTCAATCTGTAGCATTTAGGGTTTAGTAATTTTTATTCTTCTAAGGGTCTCATGTAGTGGAGCCCTCATAGGTATTATTGATACTTTATGTTTTTTACTATTTGTAGGTATAAGGATCATCTTTCTTGAAGCTATTGAAGCTAGGGTCACCCTTTTAGGATACACACGCCCACCTACAACCTTGTTTGGATCGAAGACGAGAGAAGAAGATACTAATAGTGTATTGAACTAAGATTTAAAATAACCCTAGCACTTGTAAACATTGTATCATAAAAGTATTGTAAAACCACACATTGGGGCACATTGATTGTATAATTTTGAGATCTATCTGCATTAATAAAAGTTTATCCATATTGTGCAATCTTGTGTTATTTATATGCTTTTGATTATTTTATCTTGTGTATTGGTGTTGCTTGATTTCGGTTTACAAAATGGTGATCACTATGGTACCCCCAAAGGGTTATTCATTCTAATTTACTTTATCACTAATTTTCTATTTTTGTTTTCATTTTACAAGTTCCAAAAATTCAATCACATAATTTTTGCAAAAAACTAGGGTTTTTGGATATTGTAGAAGTTAATCAGAGGTTGTATGGATGCCCTATAGTGCTTGATGGAAACCCTCCAGGATTTAGGATACACCTTGGTACATTTCAGTGGCTTTGAGGTGCATTTCATAGAGTGGGGAAAAGATACGTAGGCTTCCAGGTAAGCCTATTTCAAACCCTAACTTGTTTCTGCTTTATTTTTCTTGCTTTCTACAGTAAATTAACAAAAGGAAAAGTATTCAATTTTTATCAAGAGAATTTACATTTATTTATATTTTAGGCATTTAAATTCATCCTACACATTGCATCTAGAGTAGAATTGCATTCATACATTCATTATAGATCATATTTATTTTAGATTTCTATTGTTGTCTCATGTATTCATTCATTATTTTTGCATATTTTTCAATGTGAAATTATAAAAGCATTAAATAGTTGCATAATAGGGTTTAAAATTTCCATTTTTAGTTTTCTAAGTTAGAACAAGATCATAATACCTAAGTATATTTATGTATTTGGTGATTCAAGGTGGAAGAATTCAGTGAACCCTCCACTATTGGAATCACGTGATGATTCAAGGTGGGTCTTAAGCAGTGTACCCTAAGTTCTTTTGAGGAACTTGGTATTATTTTTTTTGGCTTGTAATATAGACCTATGAAATAGTTTATTTTTAACATTGTATGAATACAATAGATTAAACAGATTTTAAAATGAATCACACACATTACACGCATCACAATAAATAACAGTGAGTTGGATTTAATCACAAAAAAGTGTTTGATATTTGGTGATGGTGGGCTTCATATCCATCCATCAATATTTTCCCTTAGCAACCATAGACACCCATGAGCAAACGTTTTGGATTTCATCACCAGGAAGAATCTCATTTGCCATCCAACCATAGATTTCACCTTGCATAATTTAGATTAGCACATTTACAACACACAAACCTCACAAAATAAAAATATATATAAAAACAAGAAAAAAATCAAATCAAAATATATTTCAAAACATAGGGTTAAATTGCTTCTTTTATTCTATGTGTTCTTCATTTGAATTTTTGTATCTGCACTTTTCACGTACTTCACCACCATGATCTGAATCATTGTCTTATGGTTTCAACCTGAAGCCAAGTAAATATTTCGATTCAAACCATTACCAGCCAAAAAACTTCATCCATGGAGTGTTCCACATATTCCCTACCACTTCTATGGTTAATTTTATTATTGTGATATAGATAAGTTGTTCTAATTTGCTTGTGGGTCCATCACACACTGTGTATACTTCAAATATTGATTTATTACACATAGCCACCAACAATATTATACAAGAAATTGAGCCATCATCTCCCATAGATCATAACATCACCCACATAGACATGGCTAAAGTGGAAGATTTCCAAATATCTGCTAACTATGTTCTAGAATAAATTCATAGTCCACCCAGGTATAACACTACTTCTCAATAGGAAATTGCCTACTCACATCCTCCCAATCACTCACACCATCAATAATCAAGTAAATTAGGGATGATTAAGGTATAGCACCTTCCTCATAAAAAAAATAAAGCTCCAAAGGTACCAAACATATTTGTTCACATTTCATTTCTAAAAAAAAAACTCCAAAGGAATCAAAATTCCTTTGGTCAAATTTCAATTTCAAAAAAAAAAAACTCCAAAGGCACCTAACACCTTTGGTCACATTTCAATTTCAAAATACTCCAAAGGCACCGAACTCATTTAATCGCATACAATTAAAAAGGCTCCAAAAGAATAAAATACCTTTGGTCACATTTCATTTCCAAAGAAAAGCTCCAAAGGAATCAAAATTCCTTTGGTCAAATTTTAATTAAAAAAAAAAATCTCCAAAGGCACCTAACACCTTTGGTCACATTTCAATTTCAAAAGACTCCAAAGGCACCAAACTCCTTTGGTCACATACAATTCAAAAGGCTCCAAAGGAACCAAACACCTTTGGTCACATTTCATTTCCAAAAAAAAATCCCCAAAAGAAATCAAAATTCCTTTGGTCACATTTCAATTTTACAAAAAAAAAAAATAATCTCCAAAGGCACCTAACACCTTTGGTCACATTTCAATTTAAAAACACTCCAAAGGAACTTAACACCTTTGGTCACACGTAAATTCAAAAGGCTCCAAAAGAACCAAACACCTTTGGTCACATTTCATTTCTAAAAAAAAAAGCTCCAAAGGAATCAAAATTCCTTTGGTCAAATTTCAATTTAAAAAAAAATAAAGCTCCAAAGGCACCTAACACCTTTGGTCACATTTCAATTTCAAAAGACTCCAAAGGCACCAAACTCCTTTGGTCACATACAATTCAAAATGCTCCAAAGGAACCAAACACCTTTGGTCACATTTCATTTCCATAAAAATCTCCAAAGAAATAAAAATTCCTTTGGTCACATTTCAATTTAAAAAAAAAAATCTCCAAAGGTACCTAATCCCTTTGGTCACATCTCAATTTCAAAAATATCCAAAGGAATCAAAATTCCTTTGGTCACATTTCAATTTAAAAAAAAAAAAAGCTCTAAAGGTACCTAATCCCTTTGGTCACATCTCAATTTCAAAAGGCTCCAAAGAATCAAAGTCCCTTAAGTCACATCTTAATTTCAAAAGGATCCAAAGGTACCTAATCCCTTTGGTCACATCTCAATTTTAAAAATATCCAAAGGTACCAAATCCCTTTGGTCACATATTAAAGCTCCAAAGGAATCAAAATCCCTTTGGTCACATCTCAATTTCAAAAGGCTCCAAAGGAACCAAACTCCTTTGGTCACATACAATTCAAAAGGCTCCAAAGGAACCAAACTCCTTTGGTCATATTTCAGTTCAAAAAATATATATTGGTATTACATTTGCATAATTTTATCATTTGCATCTATACATGTTGCTTGCTACTATCCGAGTTCACAATATTCAAGGAGCACATAAGCTTACCAGGCTAGGGGGAGTAGAATAACCCGAGCCACTAAACATCATACACTTGAAAGTGTTCCATGCTTACTGTGATTTATATATGTATATATACATGGCTAATACACAAAAATATTGTATTTCACACATTAAATTTTACATATTGCACTGCACAACATTGTATTTCACACATTGCATTTCACACATTATATTTTACATATTGCACTGCACAACATTACATTTTACATATTGCACTACACAACATTGCATTTCACACATTATATTTTACATATTGCACTACACAACATTGCATTTCACACATTACATTTTTGCACTGCACAACATTACACTACACAACATTGTATTTCACACATTATATTTTACATATTGTACTGCACAACATTGCATTTCACACATTACATTTTTTTGCACTGCACAACATTGCATTTTGTGATATTGCATTGCACAATATTGCATTTCACACATTACATTTTACATATTGCACTGCACAACATTGCATTTCACACATTATATTTTACACATTGCATTTTACATATTACATTGCACACATTGCATTTCACAAATTGCATTTCACACATTACATTCACACCATCATCTTCATACATTACATTTCATATTAGGGGGTCATTTACTCAGTTCAGATAATAATTGATCCAATAAAATCATGTTGCCTTAATCAAGGGCACCCTCACATCATCATCCATTTCATTGCACCATTCCATAAAGTCAAATTATTATTTGCAAACCACATTTTCATAATCCCTTGAGATTTTCGGTCACTCAGCCACTCCTAGTGTTTCCAGCAACCTCGAATTCATGTGGAGTTTTCTTTAGAACCAAGACACTTTTTCACTAATAAAATCTTGAGTTCTGGGAATTGAATCCAAACACTCTTGAAAAAAACACAACCACACATCTTAAAAATATCTTGTGTCAAAGATATAACACCATAATTGGGTTGAACCTCAAAGTGAAAAGGGTATTCCTTGCTTGTTCCATTATGCACATAGTCCAAAAATAAAAAACAATGGTTTTCACTACTATCACAATTTTCAAATAAAAGAAAGAGTAGGGTAAAATCCCCAAAACTCTAAATATTTTACACATCACACACCACAAATCCTCAAGTTGTAAGGATAGAACTACATTTCCATCCAAATAGTTAGGTAGTCCAAATACGTAAAGCTTAGAGATCAAATTCTTGGACTATGGAGCTAATCTCCACCAGGGCTATAAACGCTTGATTGGCAGTGGAGTATGCTCATGTGTGGTGACACATCTCTTTTAAAGAGACCTCTAACCACACATAAGTACAAGCTAGCTTCTTGGTCTTCTCCATAATATGTTTCATCTCAGTTTACTCAAAATGGGTTAATGAACTCACTTGCTCACACATTGTTTCTTGATTACCTCGAGTCATTACCATGCTCATGATTTGATAATTGAACATTCACTACACACACATTTGGTATTAAAAAAATTAGATAAAATTTAGTCAGTTTGTTTGATATCACTAGTAGGTATGAGTCTCTATCAACATCTATATCTTCTTCTATATCAACATCCATATTATTATGTGAGTCTTCTATTTCATATGACATCATTATGGTGCCCTTGATTAAACAACAATGCTATACATGGTCAAGTAAAATCTAAACTATGAATGATCATTAGTGCATTAATTCATTTGCATTCATACACGTTATCATTGCATTATCATCCATCAAAAGCATCCATCACACATATACACATGCATTCAAAGTAAACACTATGTATATATATATATATATATATATATATATATAATTCACATATGCAAATATTGCTAGAAATTTCTAAACAAGCACACAACTTGGGGGTGTTCAAGGTATCACACCTCCACCGAATTAAATAAACAAGCACACAAATTGGGGGTGTTAAAGGTATCACACCTTCCCCCAATAAAACAAACAAGTACACAACTTGGGGCACTCAAGGTATCACACTTTCCCCACCAAGTCAACAAATAACTCGATCACTCAATCACATCACACCATCAATGAGTCAATTATTAGGTTAAAATGGTTGTGTCCTTTTGTCAAAAGGTTGAGACCTTTGCCTCACAAATGTACATCAAAGATAGAAAGCTCCAAAGTGTCTAACCCCATTGGTCATATTTCAATTCAAAAGGCTCCAATGGAATCAAACTCTCTTGGTCACATTTTAGTCCAAAAAAATCATCATTTGTTACATCTCACCATATCAAAAACCCCTTTTTTTGTTGGGGCAAAAATGGAACCAATCATCTACATATTCAAAACCCCCTTTTCTATTGGGTTAGCAATAGAATTAATCATTGCACTTGTCACAGTCTTTGCATTTTCCCATGTCAAAAATCCCTTCATATGTTGGGGAAAAAAAGAAATCATTCCTTGCATTATCCATACATTTGCATTCAACCTCATCAATTTTATTTATCATTAGATCTTCGTTCAACATTTTCCAAGTACATTTGCAAGTACAAGTGAACCTTGTATTTAGTCGTTTATCTAATTCACCTAGAAATTGCAATGACCGGTTATCCATGCAATTTGAAAGGATGGATATATCACCATAAGGACGCTTACATTTTCACAAAAACCCCTTTTTTGATGGGGAAAAAAATCAATAATTGCACTTTTCCCCTTCATTGCATTTTCCCATGTCAAAACCCCTTTTCTGTTGGGATAAAAACAAACTGAATCACTTACACTCTCACAAAATTCCTTCATATGTTGGGGCAAAAATAGACTCAATCACTTGCATATCCACAAACCCCTTCATCTGTTGGGGCAAAAATAGACTCAATCACTTACATTTTTACAAACCCCTTTTCTATTGGGGTAAAAATAGAATCAGTTATTGCATCTTCCCATGTCAAAAACCCCTTCATATTTTGGGGAAAAAATAAAATAATTACTTGCATTATCCACACATTCGTATTTAGCATCATCATTACACCTTCATTCAATATTTTACAAATACATTTGCAAGTACAAGTGAACCTTGTATTTAGTGGTTTATCCTAGTCACCTAGAAATTGCAGTGACTGGTTATCCATGCAATTCGATAGGATGAGTAGATCACCATAAGGATACTTATACTTTCACAAAACTTCTTCATCTATTGGGGCAAAAATAGAATCAATCACTTACATTTTAAGAAAACCCCTTTTATTTTAGGCAAAAATAGAATCAATCATACACATGTCAAAAACCCCTTCATCTATTGGGGCAAAAACAAACTCAATCACTTACATTTTCAAAATCATATTTTCTATTAAAGCAAAAATAGAAGCAATCAACTTGCATTTTCATAAACCCCTTTTCTGTCGGGGAAAAATAGAATTAGTTATTTCATATTCCCATGTCAAAAACTCCTTCATTTATTGGGGAAAAAATAGAATCAATCATTTGAGCCCTTTGCCTCACATACACACATCATATTCAAAAGGCTCCAAAGGAAAAAAACTCCTTTGGTCAAAATAACATCATATCATTAAGCTCCAAAGGGCCTAACCCCTTTGGTCACATTTCAATACAAAAAACTCCAAAGCAACCATACTCCTTTGGTCACATACCATCATCATTCATTGCATCTTACCATATCAAAAACCCCTTTCTCTATTGGGGAAAAAATAGAATTGATCATTGTACAATTCAATTTCATTGCATCTTCCTCATTCACAAACCCTTTTTTTGTTGGGACAAAAATAGAATTAATAATTGCACTTTTCATAGTCATTGTATTTTTTCCATGTCAAAAACCCCTTCACCTGTTGGGGCAAAAATAGACTCAATCATTTGTATTTTTACAAAACCCCTTCATCTACTGGGGCAAAAACAAAATCAATCATCTATATTTTCAAAAACTCCTTTTATCTTGGGGTAACAACATAATTAATCATTGCACTTTTCATAGTCATTGCATTTTTCCATGTCAAAAATCCCTTCATTTGTTGGGGCAAAAATAAAATTAATCAATAATTCATTGCATTATCCATACATCCAAATTCAACATCATCAATTCCATTCATCATTAAACCTTGTATTTAGTGGTTTATACTAGTCACCTATTGAATGTACAACTGGTTATCCATGCAATTCGATAGTATGGGTAAATTACCATAAGGAAACTTCCATTTTCTTAAATCCCTTCATCTATTGGGGCAAAAATAGAATCAATAATTTACATTATCATAAGATCCCTCCATCTATTAGGGCAAAAATAGACTCAATAACTTGTATTTTCAAAAACCCCTTCTCTATTGGGGTAAAAATAGAATCAATCATTGCACTTTTCACAATCATTGCATTTTCTCATGTAAAAAACTCCATCTATTGTGGAAAAAATAGACTCAATCACTTGCATATTCACAAAACCATTTTCTTTTGGGGTAAAAATAGATCTAATCACTTGTATTTTCACAAACCCCTTTCCTATTGGGGTAAAAAAAGAATCAATCATCTGCATTTTCAAAAATACCTTCATATGTTGGGGTAAAAACAGATTCAGTAATTTGCATTTTCACAAACCCCTTTTCTGTTGGGGTAAAAATAGACTCAATCACCTGCATTTTCAAAAACCTCTTTTTCTATTAGGGAAAAAAATGAATCAATCATTTTGATGCAGGAGCATCTGGGGACAGTAGGGCAATCTTGCATCTTCAAATTGTTTCAGTTTCTTTTCTAAGTTCTTTACTCTTTGACCTCTTATTTCTCAGTATTGGGGAAGGTTTGTAGAGCAAGTTTGGTTTGGAAAGTTTTGTAAGGCAAAGGAGGGAGGGGTCATGAAATCACAACATGTCACGATTTCGCGACATGTCGCGAAATCGTGACCCCAAACGTGGCAACGCAACTTTGGTAAGTTTCGTCGCAATATCGCGACGTCGCGATATCGCAACGTCGCAATATCGCGACAATAACATGAGGCAGAGAAGGGACTCTTCAAACGTCACGAGGAGAGGGTCTTCAAACATCGTGATATCGCGATGGTAATACAAAGAAGGGAAGGAGGAGCTCTAGACGTCGCGATATCGCGACGTCGCAATATCGTGACGTCGTGTTATCGTGACGGTCTATCAAATGAAGCAGTGAAGTTGGAGTTCGGTCGCGATATCACGATAGGTCGAGATTTCGTGACCTGTCGTGATATCGCGACCAGTAAAGGGGTGACACGTGGCTGAGGGACCACAAGACTTAAGGAAAATAGAAGGCAAACAAGACCAAGGGTAAATGACGAACGACCGGGCAAAGCCAAGCTGGACACATGGCGGTCGTGAAGGGCACGTGGATCAAATTTGTGGCAACAGGGGGAGAAGCTTGGATGGATGAACACGTAGCCGGCCACGTGTGTACAAGCTAATTTATGGGTCGCTTTAACTGTTAAGGGAGGAGTCGACCGCGCTTTTCTTCTTGACATTTTTTGGCTTTGTAACATTTTACAGTTGGTAGTTTAATGGAGGAGCCAACAGTGCAAGGACGGTCGGAACGACGCGGCCAGTGCAGGAAGACCATTAATGCCGGTACCTTGGTAGATCGGGCAGATGGCCGTTTAAGAATGAAATTTTGAAAATCCAGGAAGAGGGAATTTTGAATTTGAAATTATATTTGGTGGAGGCATTGATTGCCTGGAGGATCGAGGCCTCGTTAAAAACTTGGAAAATTTCTTGTAAAGGGATGGTGAAGTCGGGATTGGGGAAGAGAGACTGTGAGCCTAGAAAATTATTGTATTGTTGTAGTAAGAAAGTTAATGAAAATTATTGTGATTCTACTATGAATTTGTGGTGTGAATCCCAGCTTGCCATCAAGTGGTATCAGAGCGGGAGCTCTTGAGAGTGTAACAGATCGCCGGAGAAGGAGGCAGTTACACCAGGATCTGTGGAAAGATTTAAAAAAAAAGAGAAATAGAATGCCTCCATGAAGGAACCGAGGCGGAGGAGGAGATGTGGTTCCATCCAAAGACTTCCGAGCCTTGCAAAGGTAGGTTCAAGCCCTGCAAGCAGAGTTACGCAGAAGGCGCGAACCCGGAGGGGATGAGGAAAGTGAAGACGAAGTTGAAGAGGAAGAACAGTCTGAGGAAGAAGAAGAAGTTGTGGATCCAGCTCAAGCCCGGTTGTATAAGGCCATCTCTCATATTGGAAAGCAGCCTAAAATGGAGGTTTCTATATACTCGAGAAACCTAAATCCAGAAGAAGTTATTGACTGGATAAATGATTTAGAGGAATATTTCAAGTACGAGGAAGTTGAAGACCCTAACCGGGTCAGATTTGCTAAGACTAAGTTGAAGGGTCATGCCGGCATTTGGTGGAGAGGAATACAGTTGGAGAGGAACAGAAAAGGGAAGAAGAGAATAACGAGATGGGATAGAATGGTGGAGAAGCTGAAAAGACAGTTCATCCTGGCAGATTACGAGTTAGATCTGCTAAGAAAAATGCAAAGCTTGAGAAATACAAAAAAAACTGTCCAAGAGTACACTGAAGAGTTTTACAAAATTTCTATTAGAACAAGGAATTTAGAGGCAAAAAAAGAGAAGGTAGCCCGTTACATTAATGGTTTGAGGCTTGGTATCCAGGAAGAACTAAGCCTGGTTCGAGTAAACACCATTGAGGATGCTTACCAATTTGCCTTGAAGGTAGAAGAAAAGTTGAACAGGCGGTTTGAAGGCAAGCAAAGAGGAAGAGGCCGAGGTGGAAGGACTGGTGGGAGGACCAGTGGAGAAAGGTACAAAGATCCAAAGAAGACTGGTGAAGCCAGTAGTAACCCAGAACAAAGATAATAAGATGTTTATCAGCCCCGAGATCAGAACAGCTACCCAAGAGGACGGGGTGGATCTGGACAAGGATTTGGAAGAGGAGTATTTCGTGGAACATGTTTCCATTGTGGTGAAGAAGTACATCGGGCATTTGAATGTCCACAAAACTAAGAAAGAACAAACAAGAGGCCTAAGGGCCCAGCCAGAGCTACTGTAGCAGAGGAGGATGTTGAATCTGAGCATTTCGAAGAAGCGGAGAGAGGAGAAACAATGATTGTAAGAAGAGTCCTGTTGAATGAGGAGAAGGACACAGACCAGAGGAAAAGTTTATTCTGCACTAGATGTAAATGTGCGGGCAAGGTTTGCAATATCATTATTGATAATGGTAGCATGGATAACCTGGTTTCTGAGGAAATGGTTACAAAGTTACAGTTAGAAAGGAAGAAGCACCCACACCCATACCGGGTCGCATGGTTACAAAAGGACCACAGAGCTTTGGTCAACGAGCAGTGTTCTATTAAATTTAACATTGGAAATTATTGTGATGAGGTCCTGTGTGACATCTTGCCCATGGATGCTTGCCACATGTTGCTGGGGAGACCCTGGCAGTTTGACCAGAGTGCGGTACATGATGGCCGTGCCAACACCTACTCATTGACAAAGAATGGTGTACGCCATAAACTAAAGCCCTTGAAGGATGTAGATGAAAAGGTATGTAATATTTCCAGAGTCTATTTAGTTGAGGTAAGAGAGTTTCTAAACGGGTTAAAGCATGAACATTTATGTTATGCAATAATACCTAGAGTTAGGGGGAAGGAATGCCAGGATACCCCAGCAGAAGTTCTAAATCTGCTGGAGGAATTTCCAGACATTGTGTCAGACAATGTACCTGAGGGCTTACCCCCGTGAGAAAAATTAGCCATCATATAGATTTAATACCAGGATCAAGCCTACCAAATAAAGCCGTACACAGGATGACACCTGTAGAGACTGAGGAATTAAATAGACAGGTCCAAGAATTATTAGAAAATGGATTGATTCGGGAAAGTTTGAGTCCATGCGCAGTACCTACAGTGCTGGCACCAAAGAAGGATGGGGAATGGAGGATGTGTACAGATTCACGGGCCATCAACAAAATTACTATTAAGTACAGATTCCCGTTACCAAGAATGGATGATATCATGGACTATTTAAGTGGAGCTGAGTACTTCACAAATATTGACCTGAAAAGTGGCTATCATCACATCCGTATCCGAGAGGGAGATGAATGGAAGACAGCCTTCAAGACAATAGAAGGCCTGTTTGAGTGGTTGGTCATGCCCTTTGGACTGTCCAATGCACCAAGTACCTTCATGCGGCTGATGAATGAAGTACTTGAAAGAATTTCTAGGAAAGTTTGTTATTGTTTATTTAGATGATATATTGATATTCAGTGGGACCACTGGAGGAACACTGATGCATATCGGGAGGGTCTTTGAAAAGTCCTGAGAAGAACAATTATTAATAAATTTGAAAAAGTGTAATTTTGTCAAGAAGGAATTGATATACTTGGGGTTTGTAATCTCAGTAGAAGGTCCGAAGATGGACCCAGAAAGGTGAGAGCCATCATTGAATGGCCTACTCCAAAGAGCACAACGAAGTGAGGTCATTCCATGGTCCGGCCAATTTTTATAGGAAGTTCATAAAGAACTTCAGCAGTATTTGTGCACCTCTCACAGAGACAATGAGGGGAGATAAAAAGGAGTTCAAATGGACATCAGGGGCTGAAAGGATCTTTGATACATTAAAGAGAAAAGTTATAGAGCATCCTGTTTTGGCACTTCCATACTTCAACAAGGTATTTCAGGTGGACTGTGATGCCAGTGGCAGTGCAATAGGGGCTGTACTGAGTCAAGGAGGCAAGCCAATTGCTTATTTCAGGTGAGAAGTTAAATGATGCCCAGAGAAAGTATTCGATCTATGATCAAGAATTTTATGCTATAGTTCAGGCCCTAAAGAAGTGGAGATATTATTTATTACCAAAGGAGTTTGTACTTGTTTCATCGACCATCGAGCTTTGCAATACATTAACGATCGGACAAAAACTAAACCAAAGGCACATGAA
Source organism: Wollemia nobilis (assembly GCA_028583015.1). Classification (NCBI taxonomy): domain Eukaryota; kingdom Viridiplantae; phylum Streptophyta; class Pinopsida; order Araucariales; family Araucariaceae; genus Wollemia; species Wollemia nobilis. Next base: position 5,439,891 of record JAQPPZ010016710.1, on the reverse strand, counting down.
ATGGGTGGAGTTCCTCCAAAGTTATACCTTTGTGCTGAAACATAGAAGTGGGAAGTCAAACAGAGTTGCAGATGCCTTAAGCAGAAGGCAAACTCTGCTGACTAGATTGATAGTAGAAGTAGTGGGATTTGAAGAACTGAAGGGTCTGTACCCTGCAGATCCGGATTTTGTAGAAGCCTGGAAGGCTTGCTTGATACCTATTACTATGGACAGAACAAAATGGTTGGATTTCTTAATCCAAGACGGAATGTTTTTCAAGGGTAGTAAGTTGTGCATTCCCAGAAGTTCCATGCGGGAGAATTTAATCAAAGAAAAGCACAGTGGAGGATTGGCTGGGCACTTTGGTCGGGATAAGACCATTGCCTTGGTTGAGGAAAATTACTACTGGCCACAACTTCAGCAAGATGTGCGGAAGTTTGTGCAAGGTTGCAGAATATGCCAAATGGCAAAGGGTGTAAAACAAAATACGAGGTTGTACCGACCATTACCATGCTCGAGAGACCATGGGAGGACATAAGCATGGATTTTATCCTTGGATTGCCAAGAACACGAGGGGAAATGACTCGAGTATTTGTGGTGGTTGATCGGTTCTCCAAAATGGCACATTTCATTCCCTGCCAAAAGACAAGTGATGCAGTTCACATTGCTGGGTTGTTCTTCAAGGAAGTGGTACGACTTCACGGTCTACCAAGAAGTATAGTTTTAGATAGAGATACCAAGTTTTTTGGGTATTTCTAGAGGACTTTGTGGAAGAAATTGAAGACAGACCTAAAATTTAGTTCAGCATACCATCCACAGATAGATGGGCAAACGGAGGTGGTCAATAGAAGCCTGGGCAATTTACTGAGATGCTTGATAGTGGATCAACCCAAGGGATGGGATTTGGTCTTACCATAGGCAGATTTTGCATATAACAGTTCAGTTAATAAAAGTACAAATAAATCTTCGTTCCAGATAGTATATGGAAATAGCCCAAGGAATGTGTCTGAACTAAGAACGTTGGACAGAAGAGAAAAGTGTAGTTCCGAGGTAGAAGAATTTGCAGAACATATGAAAAGTCTTCATGAGGAAGTAAGAAGACAAATTACAAAAATGAACAGTCAATATAAGACAAGGGCAGACCAGAAGTGGTGGTTCAAGGAGTTCAAGGTTGGAGATGAGGTTATGGTGCATCTCAGGAAGGAGAGATTTCCTACCAAGACTTATAATAAATTGAAAATGAAAAGGTTTGGACCATGCAGAATATTGGGAAAGCGGGAGTCAAGAAATGCGTATGAAGTGGAATTGCCAAGTTGGCTTGATATTTCACCAATTTTTAATATCTCATATTTAGTGGAATATCATGAGGGAGAAGGTATAGAAATGCGAAGTCCAGAACCATGGCAACTTCCAGCATCTACTTCAAGCACAGATGAGGCCGAGGAAGTATTAGATACCCGTGAAGAAGGAGCACCAGAAACAAACAATATAATGAGTATTTAATCAAATGGAAGGGCAGGCCTGTTGAAGATGCAACTTGGCTGTCGAAGATGGAGGTTGACTGCTTGGGTCCTCCCCCAACAAAACAGAGTGAGGATCACTTCTAATTTACCCAGGTGTCCGATGCGGGAGCATCCGGGGACGATGAGGGCAATCTTGCATCTTCAAATTATTTCAGTTTCTTTTCTAAGTTCTTTACTCTTTGACCTCTTATTTCTTAGTATTGGGGAAGGTTTGTAGAGCAAGTTTGGTTTGGAAAGTTTTGTAAGGCAAAGGAGGGAGGGGTCACGAAATCGTGACCCCAAACGTGGCAACACAACTTTGGTAAGTTTCATCACAATATCGCGACATCGCGATATCGCGATATCGCGATATCGCGACAATAACATGAGGCAGAGAAGGGACTCTTCAAACGTCACGAGGAGAGGGTCTTCAAACATCGCGATATCACGACGGTAATACAAAGAAGGGGAGGAGGAGCTCTAGACGTCGCGATATCGCGACGTCGCGTTATCATGACGGTCTATCAAATGAAGCAGTGAAGTTGGAGTTCGGTCGTGATATCACGATAGATCACTATTTTGTGACCTGTCACGATATCGCGACCAGTAAAGGGGCGACACGTGGTTGAGGGACCGCAAGACTTAAAGAAAATAGAAGGCAAACAAGACCAAGGGTAAATGACGAATGACCGGGCAAAGCCAAGTTGGACACATGGCGGTCGTGAAGGGCACGTGGATCAAATTTGTGGCAACATGGGGAGAAGCTTGGATGGATGAACACGCAGCCGGCCACGTGTGTACAAGCTAATTTATGGGTCGCTTTAACTGTTAAGTGAGGAGTCGACCGCGCTTTTCTTCTCAAAATTTTTTGGCTTTGTAACATTTTACAGTTGGTATTTTAATGGAGGAGCCGACAGTGCAAGGACGGTCAGAACGACGCGGCCAGTGCAGGAAGACCATTAATGCCGGTACCTTGGTAGATCGGGCAGATGGCCATTTAAGACTAAAATTTTGAAAATCCAGGAAGAGGGAATTTTGAATTTGAAATTATATTTGGTGGAGGCATTGATTTCCTGGAGGATCGAGGCCTCGTTAAAAACTCAAAAAATTTCTTGTAAAGGGATGGTGAAGTCGGGATTGGGGAAGAGAGACTGTGAGCCTGGAAAATTATTGTATTGCTGTATTAAGAAAGTTAATGAAAATTACTGTGATTCTACTGTGAATTTGTGGTGTGAATCCCGGCTTGCCATCACATTTACATTACCAAAATCCCTTCATATGTTGGGGCAAAAACATAATCAATCACCTACATTTTCAAAACTCCCTCTTTTGTTGGGGTAAAAATAGACTCAAATACTTACATTTTCACAAACCCCCTTTCTTGTTGGGGCAAAAAATAATCAATCATTTGTATTTTCAAAAAATACCTTCATTTTTTGGGGCAAAAATAGACTTAATCACTTGCATTTTTTTTATGTTAGATAAAAAATAGAATCAATCATCTTGCATTTTTACAAACCCCTTATCTATTGGGGCAAGAGTGGACTCAATTATCTGCATTTTCAAAAACCTCTTTTTTTTGGGCAACAACATAATTAATCATTGCACTTTTTACAGTCATTGCATTTTCTCATGTCAAAAACCCCTTCATCTATTAGGGCAAAAATAGTATCATTCCTTGCATTATCTATACATCAACATTCAACATTATCAATTTTATTCATCATCACACCAACATTTAATAATTACCAAGTACATTTACAAATACAAGTGAACCTTGTATTTAGTGGTTTATCCTGGTCACTTGGTTATTGTAGCAACTGGTTATCCATGCAATTCGGTAGTATGGGTAGATCACCATAAGGGCACTTACATTTTCACAAAACCCCTTTTTCTATTAGGGCAAAAATAGAATCAATCATATTACATGTTCACAAACCCCTTTTTCTATTGGGGAAAAAATAGACTCAATCACTTGCATATCCAAAAACCTCTTTATCTATTGGGAAAAAATAGACTTAATCATTTACATTTTCACAAAACCCCTTCATCTATTGGGGCAAAAATAGAATCAATCATTTGCATTTAAAAAAATCCTTTTCTGTTAGGGAAAAAATAGAATCAATCATACACATGTCAAAAACCCCTTTTTGTTAGGGCAAAAATAGAATCAATCATTCACATGTCAAAAACCCCTTCATCTGTTGGGGCAAAAATAGACTCAATCACTTGTATTTTCACAAAATCCCTTCATATGTTGGGGTAAAATAGAATCAATCATTTACATTTTCATAAACTCTTTTTATGTTGGGGTAAAAAAAAAATCGATCATTGTACCATTTGTTGTCATTGCATCTTCCCCAATCATAAACCCCTTTTTCTGTTGGGGCAAAATCAATCATTGCACTTTTCACAGTCATCACATTTTTCCATGTCAAAAACCCCTTCATTTTTTGGGGCAAAAACAAAATCATTCCTTGCATTATCCATACATCTACATTCAACATCATCAATTTCATTCATCATTACACCTTCATTCAATATTTTCCAAATACATTTGCAAGTACAAGTGAACCTTATATTTAGTGGTTTATCCTAGTCACCTGGTGATTGCAATGACTAGTTATCCATGCAATTCTATAGGATGTATAGATCACCATAAGGACACTTACATTTTCACAAACCCTTGCTCTGCTGGGGCAAAAATAGACTCGATCACTTGCATTTTCAAAAACCCTTTTTTTGTTAGGGAAAAAACAAAATCAAGCATACACATGTCAAAATCCCCTTTATCTATTGGGGCAAAAACAATATGAATCATTGCACTTTTCGCAGTCATTGCAATTTCCCATATCAAAAACCCCTTCATCTGTTGGGGAAAAAACAAAATCAACCATTTATTTTTTACAAAAATCAATTTACACCATTCATATCATCCCCATTTAACATTATTCATTTCATTCATCATTACACCTTCATTCAAAATTTACATTTCAACACCATCAAATCCACAAACAATTGCATTCAACATTTGCCAAGTTCACCTATAATTTCAAGAGAACGTTGTATCTAGTGGTCTATTCTATATCCTTGGTGATTGCAACGATTGGTCATCCATGAAATTTGGTAATATGGGTAAATAACCACAAGGACACTTGACCATATTCATTATTTAATATCTCCTTATTTAAAAATAAAATTACTTTTGGTCCCTCATATTTTGAGTGAGACTATTCCAAAATCAATTTGCTCAATAGCTATCATCGCCCATCCCACGTGAACCAGATCTAATTCTTCCTCATCTACATCAACCCTTGAATGCCCTCTAGATTCCATAGAATACCTCTAGGTATTTTTGGAACATTTATGGTGCATCCACAACATATTTCTCATAGAAAATATGTAGTCCTAACACCCTCAGGTGTTATTTGGGCATCCTCGCAACCACTAATGATACAAGTAAATATTTCAAGTGACAAGGTAAAATAGGGTTTATTTGTATTTATTTTACATTCTTATATTTTTTTATAGTTTTATTCTACAACATCTAGGATTTAGTAATTTTTATTCTTCTAAGGATCTCATGTACTGGAGCCCTTGTAGGTATTACTGATCTCTATTGTTGTTTGTTATTTGCAGGTATAAATATAATATTTCTAGAAGCTGTTGAAGCTAGGTGGCCCTTTTAGGATACACAAGCCCACTTGCAACCTTGTTTGGATCAAAGACAAGCACGAAGACACCAACAGTGTATTGACCTAGGGTTTCAGATAATCCTAGCATTTGTTAAAATCTATATCATAGGAACATTGTAAAACCCCATATTGGGGCACATTGATTTTATCATTTTGATATTTGACTGCATTAATAAAAAGCAATGATTGCACTTTTCACACTCATTACAATTTCCCATATGAAAAATCCCTTCATTTGTTGGGGCAAAAACAAAATCAATCATTTGTATTTTACAAAAATTAATTTACATCATTCATATCATCTCTATTTAACATCATCCATTTCATTCATCATTACACCTTCATTCAACATTTACATTTCAAAACCATCAAATCCATCAATAATTGCATTCAACATTTATAAAGTTCACCTACAATTTCAAGTGAACCTTGTATCTAGTGGTCTATTATATCTCCTTGGTGATTGCAGTGATTGATCATCCATGCAATTCAGTAATATGGATAAATCACCATAAGGAAACTTGGCCATATTCATCATTTAATATCCTCTTGATCAAAAACAAAATTACTTTTGGTCCCTCATATTTTGAGTGAGACTATGCCAAGATCAATTTACTAAACAACTATCATCGCCCATCCCGTGTGAACCATATTTGGTCCTACCTCACCTTCATAAACCCCTAAATTCCCTCTAGATTCCATATAATACCTCTAGGTATTTATATAACCTATATGGTGCATCCACAATATATTTCTCGTAGTAGATCTGCAGTCCTAACACCCTCGGGTGTCATTTGGACATCCTCACAACCACCAATGATAGAAGCAAACATTTCAAGTGACAAGGTAAAATAGATTATATTTATATTTATTTTACATTATTATATTTTGTTTATATTTTTATTCTACAACATCTAGGATTTAGTAATTTTTATTCTTTTGAGGGTATCACGTAGTGGAGCCCTCATAGGTATTACTGATATTTGTTGTTGTTTGTTATTTTTAGGTATAAAGATCATATTTCTAGAAGTTGTTGAAGCTAGGGTGTCCCTTTTAGGATACACAAGCCCACTTGCAACCTCATTTGGATAGAAGATAAGCATGAAGACACCAACAGTGTTGATGAGCACCAAGAATGCTCATATTTTTGTATATGTACTAACTGTTTCTATGCAACATTATATCATGAGTTGTATATTTTTATGAAGTATTATGTATATATTTAATAAAATCATGTGTATTATATAATCCATGTGTGAAGTTTGTTGTGTGTAGATATTTCCTTGATTTTATTGTCCTTTGCTCAGTCGAGGTCCTACGTGGACCTGACACAATTTTGCTCAATCCAATAAAATTAAATTGAAGTATGTACCTTACTGAATTAGGCACCTTACTAAAGTAGGCACCTTATTGAGTTAAGTGTCTTACTAAAGTAGGTGCCTTACTGAGTTAGGTGCCTTATTGAAGTAGGTGCCTTACTAAGTTAGGCACCTCACTAAGTAGACGCCTTACTGAGTTTGGTGCCTTACCAAGGCCAATGCCTGAATTATGCATGTTGACCAAACATCTGGAGAAGGATCCTGTTTACCACATTTCCACATAGTCTATGGGAAAATATGAATAGAAGGATTATCCCATCTAGATTGGGTGGACACAAAACTACTCATGAAGTCAAACCATAATGAAGTGGAATTTATATGAATACCATAAAACGATGTAGAGCTGCTTATCGTGCATCGGTTGCAGTAACTGAACTATCTCAGTTTAGGCTGACCCAAGACATTGGTTGTAACATAATTGTCACAAGAATTTTTGCATGTGTAGTATATAAACATATGAACTTCCCTATGACATAACCAAAAAGCGTGCACCTATCTACTGTATTAGTCTATAATCATCATACAAGTTTAGAAGCTTGATACATTGCATAAATTCAAAAAAATGATATTTCTTGTATTGATTATGGATGTATCTATGTTACAAATATGCCCCTCTTAGGGTCACTTGAATGATGATACATTTTATACAATTTCCAATGCCCTCAATAGGGTAGGCGTATTAATATTACCCTTTGACTAGTTATGAACTGCCTTGGGGTGGAGTTGACCCCCTTCTTCCTAATGAGGAATTATTATGACATAGACTCCTCTTGTACCTATCTTCCTATGATCAAGAAATAATAGCACATGATAAAAAATATATATAGCCTCTTGTGATGAGGCCTCTTAAGAAAATGTACATGATAATTCCATGAAACTAGTAATCAAGAAAACATAAAGAAAGCCTTTGCACTATGCTAATTGAATCAAGATTTGTAATATAGCATAAAAGAGATCGTTAGACAAATAATGCATAGATCATATAACAAAATAGAAGCATAGAGGTGCATAAAAGATCCAAAAATCTCCTAATTAATGCAAAACATAAACTATCTATTCTAATATAATATCTATGGTTATAATTCTTCTAAACTATAATTAAACCTAAGAAATGATTAATATAACCTATTTAACCGAACATAAATGAAAATAGTAAGGTGATATGTCACCTATTGCAAACCGTAGCTCTGGTGAGCGGTCTGCACTGTGAACCGTGGTTGACAGACATGGTTTGACCTCTAATAAGTTTACCCTCAAAATCAGGGGCAGTGGGCTCAATCTCCTTGTCCAAATTGATGTTCAAGGATTGCCTTCATTGTCCTCAAACTGATTTGGCGGTCAATTTGATGTGAAGGGCCTTCGTTTGCCCGGATTTGCGTTTCTTGATCCTCCTAGGCACCTAGGACATCCATAATGCAATTCATCATGAATGGTGGCAAAAGGGTCGGGGATTAAGTGCAATAGCTCTATATCTTAGCATACTCAGTTTGAGTGTACAATTTTCTAGGGCTTCGCTGCTCAAATCTCCAATGCTTGCTTCTTTCTTTCTCCCCATTTGGAGGGGGTATTTATAGCATGCCCCTAGGGCTAGGGGTGGCTTCATGGAGAATCCGAGACCAAGAAGGGTAGTTAGGATAGTTGGGATGGAAGCCTATGGAATCTTTCCTCCAACTACCTTCTTCTAGATATTTTGGTCGTTCCAACCAATTTGGCTCGAATGGAAGACCTAACTAAACTTTAGTTAAAATTGCAGGTCATAGTTGTGGTCCAGACTATAGACCATAGGTGTCAATCGTAGTTTAGACTATATACCAAATGTCTAGGCTACGGTACAGACTAATTAGGCCAAAATGCCTAAATTTAGTGGTTAGAACCACTGCTCTATATTTGAGTCTGTCAAAGATCCTCCATATGGTCTTGTAGCATGTCCATATGAGTAGTTGCCCTCGGTATGATGCATTTTAGGTGTCTATAGATGCCCCTTTTGAGATGCATTGTGAGATTGAACAATGTTGAGAAAAAATATACATCCTAAAATGATGCCTAAGGTTCTATGATGATCATAAGTTGGATCAACATTAGATTCCCCAAGTCCATAAAAAGGATGTGCATCTTAGAATCATTGCTTCCAACTCATGAAAGGCTTACATTTTGACAAGTCTGCACTTGTGATAAGATGTTCAGATAGCATTAATGCCAAGTATGGGTATCTTCTGACCCATAAATCTGAAGGATGAGAGTTACAAACCAATTATCATATTTGCTATTTGCCTCAAGCAAATGGGAAGCTTATGATAGTTGTTGACAATGATTCGTAAGAACGAACATAATTTTGACAAGATCAGGGGATCTACAATCTCAGGGATCTTATGCTGACTTTGATTATGATTATGAAATTATGACTACCCCCTCAAGTGACGAGTCGATGAGGGTAATAACAATGTATGAAGCGATGAAACCGCTTGACCATAATGAATGATCCTGAAAAAATTAAGATTCAAGCCTTATAATGCATTGGCTAGGCCTAGTTCATCTTATGATTGCAACTCTTAGTAGTATTTGCACATTTCTATCCCATGGAGCAGTTAGGCTATAATAGCCATATTAAGGAATAAAAATTATATAAATGCAATTAGACTTGTGTTGAGTCATACTTATCGATGATTTGCTAAAATATGTCATAAAATAAATGACAATTTTACCCCAAATGTCCTTATGGTGATTTAATCATCTTTCCATATTGCATGGATCGCAACTCACTGCAACCGCTAAGTGCATAGGATAAATCACTTAATACGAGCCGCATTTGGTTTTTAATTATTTAATTTTTTTGTTTTAATTTTGCATGTCTTTGATTGGTCCTGGTGCTTGTAACATCACAAAATTTGCAATTTTAATCATTGATTTTGAATTTTTATCCAATGGAAGTCATTAATTTGCTCTTTTAGACCTTCCCATGTTGGGTTTTGAGTGCATTTAATGCTGGTTGTAGATCGCAGGTATGATCTACGATTTACATTTCCAAATTTTAGGAATCATGGGTCAGAATTGTGGGTTGAAAACCCTAGTTTCGAAACTGCAGGTGTCAGCTACTGTTCACCGAGACTAGGCAAACCTATAAATTGAATTCCCATTTGAAATTTTTCATTATTTTCTAGTAAACATTAGCAATTTGAGAGCTTTGAGAGTGAGAAAACCTTTCCTGATCCAAAAAACTACCACACTCTACCATGATTACACTCCTCTACCTCGATGGCAGATCCTGATCAGCCATCTACTAGTCGAGGACAATATTTGGGCAAGATAACTCGAAATTGAGACCGCACACTCAATACCAGTAAAATGAACCACATTAAGTAATGTGGATAATGAACTTCACTAAACTATTGGTAATGAACCCCACTAGTCTAGGCTATCTTTAGGAATTTAATTTGATGTCTTAATGGTCTAGGAGGGTACCCAAAATGGTTTCCTCTCCTAAATTGCAACTGGTAGCTACGGTTCCCAATTTGAAAATTAGGGATCATAGGTTTTAGCTATGGTTCCCAATTTGCAAATTCGGGACCGTAGGTTTCAGCTATGGTTTGTTGTTTTTTTTATTGTTATTATTGTCATTTTTAGCATTGTTTTTAGCTCTAGTTAGCTAGATTTTGTCTTAAATTATGCTTTTTATTCCAGATATTGACTTCTAGAGCCCGATAGGAGAGCTAGATATTTTGAAGACTCTCCATGAGGCTTTATCCGATGATGATCGGGATTGGTTCCGAGTTGTCGAGTTCGGATACATCATGGATCTGCCCACTATTAGGGTAGATCAAGCCTACCTGACTGCATTGGCCCGGTGCTGGAATGCGTAGACCAACACATTTCACCTTCCTATAGGTGAAATTACTATTACTTTAGAGGACATCTATAGGATCTTTAGGATCCCCATTTATGGTGAGGCCATCGTCTCCTCTACCTCCAGGGTAAAGGAGGCTATTTTTTATTCTATCTTCAACGACCATAGTGAGGATGCTCAGGACACGATTGACCACGAAGGGGTGCACATTGGTGAGTGGTACCATGAGGATGTCTTCTCTACATGGGAATCCCTCTTCATGCACCTCATAGTATAGATTGTCCTTCCATACTCCTTAGGTGCTAGGATTCCCTGGAACCTCCTATCCACCACCTAGAGGGTGCTGTAGAGCTCTATAGAGGAGCCTTTACTTATAGCTTATAGGAGCACCCTACTATGTCAGCTCTATAGGGAGCTATACCAGATTATTGAGCGTAGATGTAAGGGCCTTGGATATAGTCTTCTATTGTAGATCTTGGGGTGGCAGCACATCCAAATCGAGCGTCCTATAGATCTTCCACTATGGATCATTGCTATTACTAATGATCATCAATGTTATACCACTGTTGGCCTCATGAGGAGGAGGGTACCCACAGTAGGATCCATGCTAGTGATGTCCAACATTATATCACTCAGTTCATGGCACTTGGCCCGAATGATGTTTAGTGGTGACCCTATATGGATTGCCCAACATGGCCATAGGAGGGCCAGTGGTTGAGACAAGCACACCATGATAGATGGTTGATCGGTCGTAAGGTCGATATTCAAGAGTACTAGTTCTACTCTTGGGTCCTACGATAGTTTGGGCTTGTGCAGGATATTCCATATATCCCTCTTAGATATCGATGCTTGGTCGAAGAGCACGATCTACAATGGATCATTCCTGAGCCTCTAGGAGATGTTGCTAATGACTACCAGGAGACTGGAGTCGATACTACTGGGACCACTCCATAGTATGACAGGTGGTGATCCATGTTTATATGGTACAACACATGGCATCTAGGCAGAGAGCCAGATCAGGTAGAGGTAGAGGTAGATCCTGATGGGTGTGGGGTGCGCTAGCGGATAGAGGGTGGATGGGATGCAGAGGCCACCACCGAGGAGGCTCCCAAGATTGACCCAAATGAGGAGGCTCCAGAGGAGGGTGAGGTCCCTCTCGATAGTGTAGAGGATCTACTCTTAGATCAAGTGGTTGACTTGTAGAGTCAGCTCGAATGATTCCATACATAACAGCTAGAGTGAGATACTACTATCGCCACTCTGGAGGTGAGAGTAGCTGATAGGGATAGGTGCCTTACTGAGGTGTAGGGTCAGATACAAGATCTTACTACATGGGCCACAGATGCAGAGGCCCAGGTTTAGAGACTACAGACTACACTAGAGTTAGCCTAGGCACAGCGGACTACAGCAAAGGTAGAGAGGGATCTCTTTCGGGTATCAAGGGGGGCTATGCTGCCTCCTTAGGTTACTATGGGGCCTTCGGCAGCACTAGCAGTAGCTCTAGTAGGTGTTCAAGATCCGATGGCTGAGGTAGAGTGACTACATAACATGGTCATGAGGACCAATGAGATGCATGTAGCTCGAGCTTGCTCGCGTTGATTAGCTAGTCGGCTATATTGAGATGCATGGGCTACAGGTTCCTGAGGATCCTTTCACTTCAGAGTCTCAATGGACTAGGTCTAGGACCTCCAGATAGTCTATGGTGAGCTCGAGTCATAGGACTCATAGGACTAAGAGGATGCATAGATCCTCTAGCTCACATGGTGTGACATCGCGTGCTAGGCCTAGAGATGTAGGACAGACTTTAGGGGCCACCGGTTAGAGGACTAGCCTACTATAGTTACTAGTTTCTCATGTGTTGGGTGCCTTAGGATTTGGAGGTAGGAAGGATCCACAACAGGACCCACCCCGGGTGCTAGAGCAGATAGGAGAGCAGGCTCCAGAGCATAGTACTGAGGGAGGCGACGAGAGCTTCGATACAGGGGGAGTAGACTAGATCTGGGCTCTGCTAGATGTAGACTATATTTTTGATATGCCACATTTATTTTGGGTGTAAGTTCAAGGACCTACACACTTTGTAGCCTATGGGCATCTTGATGCACTCCCTATGTACTCTGTTGGACACACACTATATATATATACGACTTGATCATTTATGGCTCATTATGTGTACCGATTATTTATTTTTGATTGTATGTTTATTTGATGCACATGGATGCAATGCTTATGTTGATGCTATGTTTATATGATGCAATGTATGGATGACATGCACTAGCTAGCTATTTGATTTATGATGATGATGTTATGTGGTGATCTATATGTTTAGATGTGCTTATTTATGATGGATGCAAATGGATGCAATATTTATTTTGAACGCATATTTGTTCTTGCTTTGTGGGTATGCAGTTCATTTTTATGAAGTTATGGTATGCTATGCAATGTATGGTAATGCATTATGTACATAATCATAATCTAATGGGAATGAACCTGTATGCTTTAATCACTTAAAACATAAAGAATGAATGTAAACTGTGTATATCAATTTTAAAATGTGACACCATAGAATGTATGACAATCATGCAAAATAATTGATAATTCTCATTACAAGAACTTAATCAATTAATCACCCATATATGAAATGTAGTGAAATGGATTGGTATAATGCTAATGAATGAATATGTCATTCTGTATATTTCTTCTTTGCTGCACTATATAGTCAGTGGCCATCTAAACATCATTTCTGATATTCATGTGGTATCTATCCTATATGTTTGATTGTGCTTTGTAAAATGCATTCTGATAAATGAATGACTCACATTTTTGATGTCTAATGATATTTGGTGTTTTGTTGCTATTAGAGAACTTTTTGAGGTTTTCCATGAGACTCAAACACCCTAGTAGACTTCTCCAAAAATCACATACTAATTGTACAAGGCGTTTATTGGACAAGGCTTTTGCTATGACAAACCCAACTATTCATTATCCCTATGTGTGCATGTGAGTATTTTTAGATAGACCATAAGCATACCCCGTATGTCAGTTGGGACTCTTTCAACCCATATGTGAGATAGGGTTCCTCATACGATCGTACCATCCTTGTTTCAGCTTTGATTAGACTTATACAACTAGACAATCCTAGGTACCTAGAGCTAGCTCATATTGCAAATTGATCAGGGCTACCCCTCCAAATGCAGGTGGGACTCTTTCAACCCATTGCTATGTTTGGGGATCACCCAATAGAACTACCCCTCCGATTGTAGGTGGGACTCTTCCAACCCATTGCTACGATCGGGGATCACTCTATGGCTTTCAAAAGGTGGACAATCCAGGGATTCAAGTTCTCACCCTTATTACTTGCTCATATGTAGTGATAAAAATCATTGTTAGTCCACGTGTTACCATTTTCTTTGAGCAAGGGATTTTTATAGTGCTTTTGATTCACTATGTCACTTTACATTTGATTTGAACTTTGTATTTTGAAATTTGCACTTTGTAACTTGGGATTTAAACTTTGTAACTTTGGGATTTATAGGGGAAATTCTTGTCCTTTTGCCAAAGTTCACCACTCTAGACCAACCTATTTGCAAGATAAGTAGGTCGTGAAACCCATCTCTCTAGATACCTAAGATTGCTTTCGCAACTTTCATCATCTCTTGTCTTAGAAGGATTTTATATTGTTTTGCTTAGTGACGGGATCCTGATATGTTGAAGCACTATCCCAACTAATGACCTCATCTATAATAGCAAAGCAAGCTTTCTAAAATATCTAAAGAACCCACTAGGTATGTTTGAATGACTGGAAAACTTAATATACATACATATTTCTCCGTAATAGGTATCGTGTATGAATGCAATGAATTATGATAAATGCAAGGGTGCATGATTGAAACACAAATGTGTGATCGTTTGTAAGATTTTGATAGACATATTACACTCTATTGTGGAATGCAATGAATGACAAATGCCTAAATGCAATATGATGATGTGAATGCATGTATGAAAATGCAAACTACAAAAACAAATGTTTTTGGATTTTATGCTTTACCAATTTTTTTTAATTTTATATATTTTCAAATTTTTATGAATTTTTGAGCTTTCATATTTGACCAAACGATGAGTATATATGCCTTTGGAGCTTTTTGGGGTTGACCAAGGGATTTTTAGAAATCCTTGGAGCTTTTTGGATTGACCAAAGGTCTTACAGATGCCTTTGGAACCCTTTAGTTGACCAAACTCTCAACAAGAGGGCGTGGAGCCTTTTAGGATGACCGAGAAGCTATAGGAACTCTCGGAGCCTTTGGGTTGACCAAGTGATTTTTAGAAATCCTTGGTGCCTTTTTGGACTGACCAAAGGGCTTACAAATGCCTTTGGAGCTTTTTCTGACATGACCAAATCACTCAAATGAGAGCTTGGAGCCTTTTGGGATGATCGAGTAGTTATAGGAACTCTCGGAGCCTTTGGGTTGACCAAGCAATTTTTAGAAATCCTTGGTGCCTTTTGACTGACCAAAGGGATTACAGATGCCTTTGGAGCTTTTTATGCTACACTCTCTAAGCATAAAATGCCTTAATATGGATGATGTTGAGAGGTTCAGGCTCTTCAACACCCCCTAGCGACATCAAGTGATAGGTACCTGGACCAATATTTTTAGATATGATATAGGGTCCTAGCCAATTAGCCACAAATTTGTCTCGCATATCAGGTGGCAAATTTGAGTTCTATTGGTTTTATTTTAGCACAAGATCCCCAACTTCAAAGTCTCTCTGGTGGACTTTGATATTGTAAGCTCATTTCAAATGCTCCTGATAGACACGGAGATGCTCCAGGGCATTCACGCGATGTTCATCCAGTAGCATCAATTGGTCTATTCGAGCTTGCCGTGCGGTGTCATCATCGATGAACTCTTTCAATGCGATGCACAGCATTGGAATTTCCAACTCTAAGGACATAATGGCCTCAGCACCATATACTAGTGAAAATGGAGTCACCCTAGTGGGAGTCCGAATGCTAGTCCTATAAGCCCATAATGCAAGGGGTAGTTGTATATGCCAATCCTTGTGGTGTTCTTGCACTGTCTTTTTCAAGATGGCTACCATAGTCTTGTTTGAGGCCTCAACTTGCCCATTTTCCTATGGATAGTATGGAGTTGCAAAACTGTGTTTGATGTGGTACTTAGATGTTAAAGCTCGCACAATTTTGTTCTTAAAAGAAGTTCCATTATCCAAAATAATTTTGGATGGTATCCCAAAATGACTTATGATGTGCTCCATTATGAACTATGCTATGCAAGCTCCAGTGGTCATTGTTAAGGGAATGGCTTCCACCCACTTTTTAAAATACTCAGTAGCCATAATAATGAATGTATGTCGGCTTGATGACAAAGCGATCTTCCCAATTAGATCAAACCCCCATTGAGCAAATGGCCAATCCGCTTGGATGGGTTGTAAGGCCTATGATGGTAGATGCATAATATTAGCATGATGCTAACATTTGACGCATTTCCTGACATATACATTGCAATCCTTATCCATAGTGGCCAATAATAACCCATTCTAAGGATGCACTTGATGATGGCCATACCGCTAAAATGTCCACCTCACGTACCGTCATGAGCTTTTTAAATTGCCCAAGATGACTCTTGGGGCTCAATACAATGAAGGAGGACTCCATCGTAACTTTGGTGGTACAAAATGTCTCCTACCAAGACATATTTAGTCACTTTTTGTTTAAATGTGCATCTTGTGGCACACGACAGTCCCTCCAGGACAAAACCAAGTCTTAGGAAGTCTTGGATCTGTGACATCCAATTTTTATGAGCCTCAAATTCGACTGCTAAGACAACCTGTACCCCCTACGTATTTACTTTTGCAAATGCATACTGGGAAACAACCTGGTGGTGAATGGTGGTGCCACTCCCCGTAGGACTCTAGGAGGTTAAAGACCCCTAGGGTGCTTTCTTGAGAAAGTCTTTAGCTTTGTAGAACCAATCAGCTTTTGGTTCCACACTAATCATGTTGACTGATTCTTTATTATCAAAGGTTGCACGCTCTACTGCAGGATGCGAGAGTGTCTTGACATGGATGGTAGTGAAGTCGATAGATAGATTCTGAGGGATCAAGGATCCCAAAGATGCCATGGTGTCTACAAACCTATTTGATGAATGAGGGACCACCTCGATGTCGTACCATTCCAGTTTAGCCAGATATGTGGCAACAAGATATTTTTAGGCTTTTAGTACCAAACATCGACACTAAAATAATCCCTTCACTTGGTTAATTATAAGCAAGGAATCACCAAATATGTTTAGTCTCTTGATATTCATGGCGATGGTTGTATGGAGGCCCAAAAGTAGGGCTTCATATTCAACATTATTGTTGGTGCATGGGAAGTCTAGTTTGAATGACAAGGGCATTGGAGCTCCTTACGGTGTGAAAAATACTATCCCTATGCTAGCTCCTTGCTCGCACTTCGAACCATCAAATAATAGAGTCATATCAACATTTTTCTCTGGTCCTTCGAGTTTGGGAGCTTCGGATACTACAAACACTACATCATCTAGAAGCTCGATTGTTAGAGGCCTACTATTGGATAGTGGCACCTCAGCTAATTGATATGCTATGACTTATCCCTTAACGGACTTTTGGCTTATGAATTCTAGATCAAATTCTATCAATAGCATGATCCACTTTGTAGTACGTGTATTATGATATGTCTTGCTCATCATATACTACAAAGGATTTTGTTTTGATATCACATATGTCATGTGACTTAACATGTAGTGCCATAATTTCTTGGTAGCGAACACTACTGCTAAACATAGTTTTTCCACATATGCATATCCTAGCTCGTAACTCACCAAGGTTCGACTAATGTAATATATGGCTTGCTCTTTGCCTTGTACGTTCTTTTGGGCCAACATGGTCCCTAACGCAAAGTCTGTTGTCGATATATATAGCAGAAAAGGCTCTTCTAGCCTTGGTGGAGCTAATACTGGTGGCATCGCCAGGTATTGCTTTATCTCAGTGAAGGCTACCTTGCAGTCCTCGTCCCAGTTGAATGGGACACCCTTATGTAGCAGTCGATTCATGGGTCGACATTTATCTGATAGTTGGGCGATAAATCACTTTATCGAGGCTACCTTGCCTTGAAGGCTCCTTAATTCCTTAATATTGGTGGGAGGACGCATTTCCAAAATGGCCTTGACCTTCGTTGGGTCTACTTTGATGCCTCTCTTGGAGATAATGAACCCTAGCAATTTTCCAGAAGTTACGCCAAATACGCACTTCTTAGGATTCAACCTGACGTTGTGCTCTATCAGGTGATCGAAGACTTTTCTCAAGACCTCCGCATGCTCTTCTCGTAGCAATGACTTGGCTAGAAAATCATCGATATAATATTCCAAAATTTTGTGCATATAGTCATGAAAAATGTATGTCATGGCCCGTTGGTATGTGGCACCAGCATTTTTGAGACCAAATGGCATAACTTTATAGAAAAATATTCCCCATGGCATTATAAATGTGATTTTGTGTTGGTCTTTGGGCTTAATCCGAATTTGATTATAACCAGAAAAACTATCCATTAAGGAGAGCATTTCATGACCGATAGTAGAGTCTACTAGAGCATCGATATTGGGCAACGGAAATGAATCTTTGGGTGTTTCCTTGTTGAGATCTCTAAAATCCCTACAAATACGGATCCTTCCATCTGGTTTTCCTACAGGCACCATATTGGATACCCATTATGGATAGTCGATGGAAATGACAAATTCTACATCCAAAAATTTTTGCAATTCATCTTTCACCATTAAGGCTACTGTTGGATGCATATTTCTGAGCTTCTACTTGATAGGATTCTTGGATGGGTCTAGCAAAATGTTATGAGTAACCAACTTTAGGTCTAGACCGGGCATATCTTTGTATGTCCAAGCAAAAAGGTTAGGTCTCTCTTTTAGTAGAGGGATGATGCTAGCACGCTCATCTGGAGTGAGACTCATTCCAAATTTAACCTTCATTGGATTGGTGGGGTCGTTACCGATATCCACTTTGAAGGTTTCCTCTACTGACATATGGGATCCCTCCTCAAGTTGATGAGGTGTAGGGATCAAATGGATGTCATCAACTGGATTTATATGTTCTTCATTGGAATCATGTTCAGCATGATAGACATCATAAGCACAACTTGGTCCAAAATGAAATGGTTGCAGCATCTCTTCATTTGGGAAGAAGTCTTTAGGCTCTACTGGTGAATCAACGTGATCCCAATCGATAGCATCCATGTTCAGATACAATAGTTTGGATGGATCTACTAGATTATGGATCAAAGTGGTCAAATCAATGGAGACCATGTTGATGGAATGGAATTGATCTCCAGGACCACATAGATTGAACTCTACATCATCTGTGTAGCTTTCGTACCCAAGATCTAGCTCGGATGGTATGAGGACAAATGGGTCCTCCCTATGGGATGCCCAAACAATTGGATCCTCTCTGTGCACTAACTACAAAATGGGATCTCTTGGCTCAAGTAGCTCAAAATAAGTAGGTGGATGGGGAAAGATTCTTTGATATTCCTCTTCTAGATTTATTCTTTTCCTGAGGTGGCACTGGAGATTAATCTCTCGATGCAAACCCATAGCTATAATAGGTGGCAGACCCCAAGGTGGATTCTGATTATGTAGGTGATGAGGATCCCAAATAGGCCATCTCCAATGAATCCTCATCATCATTGTATATATATAATCCTTCACTTCCCCCCATATGCAAGGGGCACTCTACCAGATGTGGTCCCATGTATCTGATTCTACGGTCACTATCATCACTATCTGGATAAATCGGATAAAATGATTGTATATACGACACCAATGTAAAAACTGGCTCTGCTTCCTCTTCAGAGTGATTAGTGTTAAGAGGTACTTCTTCTATAACATACTCCAACTCCATAGGTAATAGATGTAGCAGATATACTAGCCTCGGATCGGTCATCTCAACCTCATCGCTATGATTGCTACTATGAGCAGACCACTCTATCGTGTCCACGAATATTGGGAGATTAGCTGGATGAGGCCTTAAGTAGGCCTACTCTATCTCGTCTTCATAATCACTATAGACCATGAAATGCTCTTGTATCTCATCTAATTGCTCTCTAGGTAGCAAATGGCATAGAAATACCGAAACCACGAAGGCTCGATCAATTTCCTCTTCGGATTGATCATTATTTGAGGACTCACCATCTGCATCATAATTTGGTCCACTTATTTTGGAGGTGGACTCCTCTCCATCTTCACTACATATATCTCCTAACTTGAGATTGCCTAGAATGGTGGGGTTGCACCCTTGCATGCCAGTATCATCGATCGTGATACAATTTTGATGACCCAGGTTGCCTCTGGGGTTCTGCTCCAAGAACTCTTCATGTTCAAGCTTCGGTCTCTCAATGGTGATGATTGACACCATTGGGTTGTTTCCCCAAAGGCTAGACATGTTAGGATGATACGGATTAAAATCCACGTTGTCCCCCAAACTCAGGTATAAACAATCCAATGATGCAGTGAGTAAATCATCATGTCCCTGAATCTGCAATCCCAATATGAACCTATCAGTTGCCAACTGATAATGTGGTTCAAGAGGGGTTCTTCATCCTTGTTCAAAAAGACCAAGGCCGTATCCATGCCAATGATAGAGCTCAAAAATGTGCATGGCATACTCTGGGTTGGACAAGTACTGAATGTTCATCATGAATTGTTCCTCATCATCCACCTCCATGGGTGCCCACGTTGGAACTTGATCCAACCCAATGTAAATGAAGTTTATTTGGTTGGGTGGCTCATCCAATGGCACTATGGATCCAACTAGGTATCGATGGGCTATCGATTGGCCCATGTCTTGTGCAGTCTCTAAAATAGGACCAAAGGTCACATTTTGCACAAGATATTCACCCAGACCTATACTGGCTAGGTGAACAGTCACCCGTGGTGTGGATGATCCTATTGATGATGCTGGAGAAGCAGGATGAGGTGCCTCCTCGACTTGATCCTGGGCTTCCTCCACCTCCATGGGAGTGGTAGCCTTAACGGAAACTAGTTTGGGCATGTTCTTTGCTTCTTTACTGCCCAATTTCACCTTTAATTCTCATTGTCCTGATGCATTGCTGATGCACTCGGTCTCAGAGAAGTTGTAATGGTATGTTTAGATCTATTTGATATAGATACTTATGGTTGAACATGCACTACCTATTTACCTCTTGGAACCCTTATCGATGACGTGGGCTATATGTCCAAGTGCATTGATGGGAGTACGAAACCCCCTAGCAAATCTACTAAGTTCATGAACTTGAATGGTTCTTCATCTGATGAAACCATGTGAACTTGTCCCTCATGTATATACTTGACACACTGATGCAATATCGAGGGAACACAACGCATTTCATGAATCCAAGGCCTCCCTAGCAGGATGTTATACTGCAAGGTGCCCTCTATCATGTGACACATTACAGGAATGGTCTTTAGTCCCACCTGAATAGGTAGGACAATCGTGCCAACCATAGAGCATAGTGCATCGTTAAACACTCTCAATGTAAAGGTGGTTGGTACAATGAGTGATTTAGGCAATTTCAAATGGTGCAGTGCCTTAGTCATGATTATATTGATTTACGAACTAGTGTCAATCAAGACCCTTTTGAATGGCACGTGGTTAACACATGCAATGATATGTAGTGGCGGGTCAGCCACGCTTGCAAAAACCATTTTCACTTTGTGATCATAGAATTGGATCATTGGTTCCTGGCACTATTGTACGTGCCCCACAAAGTTCATGAATGCCTATGCATCTTGGGACTGTACCTCAATGGACCTCAAAATGTCCATAAGAGTCTCCCTGTGCCTAGGGGACTATTGTATAAGCTCATATATCGACAACTTCGTAGGAGTCGTTTGCAGGTTTTGAACTAGCCTGCTCCTAATGGTCACCACCGGTCTTGTTGGTGGGCCTAGAATATTTTGTGCCTACCGTTACTAGGGTGTGGGGCATGGCCTGTATCTGAATGGGAGCATGAGTTTGATTCCATTGTCCATACCTCCCATGTCTGGTAACAACATTGACCATGTCGAAGAACCCCTGGGTAGGTGGTTCGACTCGCACTTGATTGACGTGGCCAGCGTGGTTATGGGGTGCCTCATGGTTTGGTAATGGATTTTTAAAAATCCCCATGTTTTGGTTTTTTGGCACCTAGGGATTTCTTGGTACTACAAGCTCTCCCTTTTCTATCATATTTTGCACAATATGTTTGAAATACCAACACACCTCGATGTCATGGCATTTAGCTCTATGAAATATGTAAAATAAATCTTCCTAATAGTCTTTGGGCTTGGGCTGATTTGGATCAACCATATTGACTTCGGGTAATATTATTACCTTGGCCTTGCAGAGCTAATGAAAAATTGATGTCATTGATTCCATCAATGGCGTAAATATGCGAGGTGGGCATTGCTCTTTGTTCTTGCCCTTGTAGTTATTTTTGCGTTGGTCGTATTGCGTAGGAGGAGGATGGGCTTGATAATTCTGTTTCTTTTGCCCATTATCCTCATTTTGGAGATTTAGTACCACCTGATTCACATGGGCCTGCTTGCCCTGTTGCTTTGAGGTACTCTTATTATATCCCTCTTTCCTAGTTTTTAGCTTCAAGTTGCCTTCCTGCAACTTGATGTCCTCAATTACCTTGGCTTGCACCAAAGCTTCTTTGAATGTGGCATACTACTACAGCTACAATAGTAGTGAGATGTGCTTGGCACAACTCTTTGTAAACATTCGAGTTAATTCTATGGTAGGAATCGAGAATGGCAACTTTGCCATTAATCTCCTCCACCTCTTCTCGTATTGTTCTATTGGCTCATCATCACGTTGAGCTAGCGCAGCCAAATCGGAAAGGTTGGCCTATTTCTTGATGCTGAAGGAATAGCGTTCAAGAAAGGCATCATCTAATTGCTCAAAATTTGTTATGTTGTGTTTCTTTAGCTGATTAAACCACTCTCGGGCTGGCCCAGAGAGTGTCGTGACAAACATACACAACAACAGTGCATCATTGTTTTCTATCTAAAAGCAAGCATCCAAAAAGCTCGTGACATGTTCTTGCACCTCTTCATCACCCTTGAATTTGTCTAACCTGGGCATCTCAAAATGCTTAGGGTATGGGGGCATAGGCATCGAGGGATCTAAAGGTTCATTGTGAATTTTTCTTAGTGTTGGCTTTTGGATAGCCATGCCTTGTTTCTCAATTGCTTTGACCTTCTCAACCAAAGCTTTGTAAGCCTCAAAAGATAGAAAGTCCTCCTCCCTAAGTCGACACGGAGGTATTTTAGGAGGTACACTCCTCTTCTATCAAGGTGGACGGCGTTGCTCTTTCTCCTCCTCAGCTCGAGAACTCTCAGGATATTCTTGGTTTCCTTTTTTCCCCTCTTGTTCCTCATAATGTTGCTACCTCTTATTGTCGATCGAGGGTGGTCGCTCTCTTTTATGGGCAGTGATATGAGTGTGAATGCTTACGCGCTCATGGTGCATGTCGACTTGCAAAAAAGCCTTCCTATGCACCTGCTCTCTACACTCATCCTGAGAATATAGGCCGACCCTAGCCAACCTATCTTCCTACTCTACATGCTCCTTATGGATGAGGATGCACTCCTCATGCAAGCACTGCTCATACAACCTTTTTCTAGTAAGCCTCTACGCCTGAAGATATTCATCTTCGATGCGCTACCTCTCTAGGTGAGCATCCTCTAATTGATCTTGGAGGAGTTGGCAATTCTACTTAGAGGCCAGTCGATATGATCTTTCGACCTAGTCATCCCTAGGAGCCTTTGGTATGCTTGCTCTGTATGAGTGACCTTGTGGGTTCTATACCCATCGAACTGATGTGTTGTGCCTTTGCCTTTGTCTGTGAAGATGACATCGATATCATGTTGTGTCCTGTGCTACGTGCCACCATGCATGGATGGTGGACATGAGACATATGGGTTCTTAGAAGCCTCTCCATGCTCTCTAGTAGTTCTAATTGTGCTTCCACTACGCTCACTCGAAGCACGAGTGGGTGGAGCCAAAGGCTTGAAACCTAGCTGCTCTAACACACTACCTAGACCATCTAGCTATCTAGACCTCCACCTCTCATGGGGTGGTGTTCCATTAGCTCCCACCTTCGATATATCGATGGTGATCTTGCATGCTATAGTATGCATGGGAGTATGGGTAGACTTATGCTTAGTAGGGAGCCTATCTACTTACCCTTCAATGGGAAGATCTCTATTCCTTCTATATTTAGAAGGTGGGGGTATAGTACATCCTATAGACCTAGTGCGAATGGGTACCAATCTGGTCCCCTACATGACATACTCTTCGATCTATCTCGTTGATGCACATGCAATGCGATCTCGATAATGGCTTTCGAGTGGAGCACCCTCAATATGAGAAGCTCCATGCTCTAATATACGTCTAATAGAATGCACTGATGCTAGTCTATCAGGGGTATGCTCAATGGGATCCCCTTGTATCGAGTTTTCTCCTCTAATGCTTGTCGAACGATGTTTTGTTTGCTCATGTGGTCAAGGACTAGACACGTGTAATTGTGAATCGGTTGGGGCTTGGTCATCGGCTTCAGTCTTGTGCCTTTTCCGACCACCCTATGTATCCACCATAGTGTACCTAACGTCTAGATGTATCTTTTATTATCAAACAAGGTATACAATGATGCTTATATTTTTTAAATTTTAAAGTGAGCCTTAAACTGTTTGATGTTGTTTCAAAATGTGTTGTATCAGTATGAGAAACTCTCACATGTTTTGCAAAATTTTTGGATTTTATTCTCAGTTTAATTGGCTTTCACCTATATACTCATACAAGCCAAATATGGGAATGAAGTCCATACTCAACGAGGTAGCATAGGTACTACCAACCCTCACCTAGCACACCGTGCACAATGATACACTCTTTCGAAGATGAGTGCATGCTATTTTGCATGGATAGGATAGTTCTTGGGTCGGCCTTGGCAATGAGCGGGTCCCGATAATACAATTTCAAATGAGCCAACCAAGTGGTAATGACATCCATTGTTGGTCTCAATAAAATGGGTTGGATGTGAGAGCCCAATGCCACTGATGTTTAAAATGAAATGTGGTGTGTGTGGTTCGTTTTACTTTGCATAAAGACAAATGCATAAAAGAGCATTCATATGATCATTCCTACATGATATGCATAAGAAGGAAAATTTCAAATTCACAAAGGTATGCATGCTATGCCCTACATGACGTTATGACAATGCAATTACGATGACATGGCCCCTAATTGGGCCTCAAGCATGCAAATGACCACACAATTTTTATCAAGGTCACTGTATTCTAGGGCGGACAACAATCAGAGGTCCATTGTTCCTAGCAACGTCTTTCTAATGTAAAGAATGTGAAAGCAAATTAGGACTATTAATTCATCCTTTTCCTTTAATGTACCTAATTTTCCATCGATTTTCTACTTACTATAAAAATACAAAGAAGAAAATGTAGAACAAATAATGAAAATAGAGCCTACCTCAGCTCCTGATCTGATGCCAAGTGGTTTCTCTATTGTATCTGCTTCTACTATAAACCATAGCTCTGGTATGTGGGCTACAGTGTGAACCACAGGTGATAGCCATGGGCCAAAAAATAACCATATCTATTAGCTGCGGTTAGCACCTGAGATTAAAAAAACAAGAATGTCAAAACTCAGGGGCTACAAATGTGGAGTTCCATTGTGATCGCCTTCTGACATAACCAAAAAGCATGCACCTATCTACTGTATTGGTCTATAATCATCATACAAGTGTAAAAGCTTGACACATTGCATAAATTCAAAAAAATGATATTTCTTGTATTGATTATGGATGAATCTTTGTTACAAATATACCCCTCTTAGGGTCACTTGAATTATGATACAGTTTATACAATTGCCAATGCCCTCAATAGGGTAGGCGCATTAATATTACCCTTTGACTAGTCACAAAATGCCTTGGGGTGGAGTTGACCCCCTTCTTCCCAATGAGGAAGGATTATGACATAGAATCCTCTTGTACTTGTCTTCCTATGATCAAGAAACAATAGCACACAATCAAAAATATAGATAGCCTCTCATGATGAGGCCTTTTAAGGAAATGTACATGATAATGCCATGAAACTAATAATCAAGAAAACATAAAGAAAGCCATTGCACTATGCTAATTGAATAAAGATTTTTAATATAGCATAAAAGAGATCATTAGACAAATAATGCATGGATCACATAACAAAATAGAAGCATAGAGGTGCATAAAAGATCCAAAAATCTCCTAATTAATGCAAAACATAAACTATCTATTCTAAGCTAATTCCTACGATCAAAATTCTTCTAAACTATAATTAAACCTAAGAAATGATTAATCTAACCTATTTAACTAGAAAAAAATGAAAATAGTAAGGTGATCTGTCACCTATTGCAAACTATAGCTCTGGTGAGTGGTCTACACTATGAACCATGGCTGACAACCACGGTTTGACCTATGATAAGTTTACCCTCAAAATCAGGGGTAGTGGGCTCAATATCCTTGTCCAAATTGATGTTCAAGGGTCGCCTTCATTGTCCTCAGACTGATTTGGTAGTAAATTCGATGTGAAGGGCCTTCGTTTTCCTGGATTTGCATTTCTTGATCCTCCTAGGCACCTAGGGCATCCATAATGCAATTCATCATGAATGGTGGCAAAAGGGTCGGGGATTAAGTGCAATAGCTCTATCTCTTAGCATACTCAGTTTGAGTGTACAATTTTCCAGGGCTTCGCTGCTCAAATATCCAATGCTTTCTTCTTTATTTCTTCCCATTTGGAGGGGGTATTTATAGCATGCCCCTAGGGCTAGGGGTGGCTTCATGGAGAAGACAAGACCAAGAAGGGTGGTTAGGACAGTTGGGATGGAAGCCTTTGTAAGCTTCCATTAAGCTTCCATCCTTCAACTTCATTCTTTTAGATCTTTTTGTCATTCCAACCAATTTGGCTCAGATAGAAGGCCTAAATGAACTTCAGTTAAGACCACAGGTCACAGTTGTGGTCCAGATTGTAGACCATAGGTGTCAATCATGGTTTAGACTAGAGACCGTAGGTCTGGGCTATGGTTCATATTGATTAGGCCAAAGTGCCTAAATTGAGTGGTTAGAACCACTGCTCTATCTTGGAGTCTGTCCAAGATCCTCCATATGGTCTTGTAGCATGTCCATATGAGTAGTCGCCCTCGACATGACGCGTTTTAGGTGTCTACACCCTATATAAGGGGAGATGGATTTGATAGAGCATTGTTGTATATAATATTTCGTTGCATAATTAATAAAGTGTGAACGTTCATCAAATCAACATTTCATTGTGAGATTTATCGGGTGGGATCTGCCTAGAGTTCGGGCCCACTCCAAGCCGGTATTCCTCCCCTCTTAGTTATTTACATAATTTCATTATGCATGGTAGTACGTTCATGTCTTAGGCTTAAGCTTAGTTATCTTAGAGTTGTGTTTATTTATAAGAAGCATTTTCATTTTGTATCAGTTGGTGTGTTTATTTTATCTACATTGTTATTTATGAGTGAGTTTTATTGAGGCAAACGATCTTGTTGATATTATGCAAATACGCCCCCAATGATAGTTGAATGGATCATCTCTAAAGTGGTAGTGTGAATAGTCTCAACCATGACCCTTTGCAATCTTACGAGTTTCTTGGATTGATAATTTAAATGAGAAGTGTTGTGACAAATATAGGACAAATTCACCAGTGTGTGGCACCCAAAATTTTGGTGTCATTGCTAGGGAAGCATCACTAGTAGACTAATTACACTACCCCTTAAGACCTTAGACCTGACCTTGTATGATTCTGCCAAGAAATAGAGGACCAGATGATAATTTTATAAAATAGAGTCCACCATATCAGTCAGAGTCAGTAGAAGACCTAGAGTTTGAATTAGTTTCTCTCGAATCATCACTAGCAGTCTAGTGGAGTCAAAGTTCTCACTTCGTGCAAAGTGCCTCCTCATCTCACCAATCTAGAGAAGAACAAACTATTGTAAACCCATTGTTTAAGAGGACACCTTCAAAGGAAGCCCTGTTGTGGAAAGCTATAGAGGATCGGACTATAATGCCAGCTGACTTCAAGGCCCTGACCTAGAGAGTTTTGAATGATCGAGATACTATAGACATTGTATTAGAGACCATATTTCCTAAAAAAATGGTAGAAGAAGTCTCATCTAGGTTCATTTTCCCGATATAGGTGTTAGGTAATGGAGCCAAATTGATAAGAAAGGAATTAATTGCCAAGGAGTATTGTTGATGGGCAATGATCAACAATAGGCCCTTGAACGGGGTTCCAAGGGGCAACATTAAATATTTAATTACCATTAAATATTTAATTACTATTAAATATTGTTGATGGAGAAATTTTTTATTGAAAATTTATGGCTGGCAATTTAACTGTATTTTCTTGGTGAAAAACACTTGTCATAAGAACGTGATAAGCGTATGGGTGGTTATCAGCCCATGTTTTTGGCTCATTGTATTCCGACACCACTATGTGGTTTCGGGTAGAGGAAAAGCCATGAATCTCTATATATTTTGTACTGTAAAGACTGCCTCTATGGCGGAATGCTCTTTTCTGGTTTGGAGGAAGAGAGGGGAGGAGACATTGTACAAGAGGAGAAGATTGTTGTATTGTTAATAATACAAAGGACTGATTGTTTCTCCATGGACGTAGGGTACACTGCCCGAACCACGTATATCTTGTGTCTCTTACATTTGTGTGATTGCTTATTGTTTATTGCACTGCTTAACTAGGGTTTGAACTATTTTTCCATTTTCACTATTATTATTTGTTTTTCTGCATAGGTTGTGTATTGTTTGTACATGGTGAATTCCTAACAACTGGTATCAGAGTGATCTTGTTGGGAAAGGGCACTCACAGGAGAGTTTTTTGTTCGAGTGGGAGAAATGGGAGAAAGTTCAAAGTTTAAACTGGAGAAGTTTACTGGACAAAATTTTGGTATGTGGAAAACCAAAGTGGAGGATTATCTGTATCAGAAGGATGATCTGTACTTGGCTCTGAAAGGGAAGACTGATGGTAAACCTAGGATGATGGATGATGATGAATGGGATCTGATAGATAGGAGGGCACTAGGGGTGATCCAGTTGAGCCTGGCTGATTCTATTGCATACAACATCGGGAAGGAAAAGACCACCAAAGGAGCCATGGATACACTAGCTAAGTTGTATGAAAAACCCTCAACTTCAAATAAAATTTTCTTGATTAGAAAGCTATTTACTATGAAGTTGCAAGAGGGTGGATCTATCCAAGAACACCTTAATGAGTTTTATGTTGTTATGGGTTCTTTAAAATCTGTAGGGCTTGATTTTGATGATGAGGTTATGGCTTTAGGGTTTCTTTGTTCACTACCAGACTCGTGGGGTAGCGTTGTAATGGTAGTGAGTAATTTTGTGCCTGGATCTGGAAAGTTGGTGTTTGATGAT
This sequence comes from Wollemia nobilis, assembly GCA_028583015.1. Lineage (NCBI taxonomy): Eukaryota > Viridiplantae > Streptophyta > Pinopsida > Araucariales > Araucariaceae > Wollemia > Wollemia nobilis. The sequence goes on along the minus strand of JAQPPZ010016710.1, from coordinate 5,410,951 downwards.
GTGATTAGCACAATCCTCAGTGAGGATATGAGGAGAAAATCCTCAAGGGAGGCTTCATCATCTGGAGTAGCACTATCTACAGAAAGTAGAGGCAGAAATAGAGAAAGAGGAAAAGGCCAAGCTAGAGGAAAAATCTAGAATAGAGGAAAATCGAAGGGTAGATCTAAAAGTAGAGACAAAAGCAAGATTGATTGCTGGCATTGTGGGAAGAGTGGACACTTCAAGAGGGAGTGCAAATATAGAAAGAAGAATGAGGACAATAGTGGAAATGATGCTCAAGAGGTAAACATTGCAGGTGCAATTTATCAGGATGCCCTGATTCTTGCAGCAAATTGCACGAGTGAGTATTGGGTTATGGACTCTGGAGCTTCTTATCATGTCACTTCTCATAGGGAGTACTTTGTTGATTATACTCTAGGTCATTATGGAGAGGTTTTGTTGGGCAATAACTGTCCATGTGAGATTGTGGGTATTGGCACGGTGAATGTAAAGTTGCCAAATGGAAATATTTGGGTGCTTAAAAATGTTAGGCACATTCTTGATCTGAAGAGGAACCTGATTTCAGCCAGTGCACTTGATTTGGAGGGATGCAACACTACTTTTGAAAATCGACAATGGAGAGTGACAAAGGGTTCAATGGTGATTGCAAAAGGTGAGTTGACTGGAACTTTGTATTTATTGCAGAACTCATCTTATTGTACATTGAACTATGCTGCTCAGGATGATGCGAAAGCATGGCATTTGCGGTTGGGTCATATGAGTGAGAAAGGGATGAAAATCCTTCACTCCAAAAAATTGTTGCCAAAACTCAAGGAGGTTGATTTGGGTTTCTATGAAGGTTGTGTATACGAAAAACAGAAAAGGGTAAGATTTCTGAAGGTTGGTCTAGAAAGGAAGAAAGAGAAATTAGAGTTAGTTCACTCGGATGTGTGGGGTCCCTCACCGGTACTTTCTCTTGAGGGCTACTCTTATTATGTTACCTTCATTGATGATTTCAGCAGGAAGACATGGATCTTCACAATCAAGCATAAATCTGATGTTTTTGACATTTTTTGAAAGTGGAGAGCATTAGTGGAGATTGAGGCAGGTAAGAAAGTAAAATGCCTTAAATCTGACAATGGTGGTGAATATTGCAGCAAGGAGTTTGAGGACTATTGCACAAAGGAAGGAATTAGGAGAGTCAAGACTACTCCTAGGACACCACAGGAGAATGGAGTCTCGGAGAGGATGAACATAACTATAATGGAGCATGCCAGAGCCATGAGATTGCATGCAGGGTTGCCATTGTTCTGTTGGGCTAGTGCAGTTGATACAATAATTTATTTGATAAATAGAGGACCTTGTACTGCATTGGATGGAGGTATTCCAGAGGAGACTTGGAAAGGTAAACCTGTAAACTACTCTTTCCTTAGAGTATTTGGTTGTGAGGCTTTTGCCCATATAGATAAAGAAAATAGGAGTAAGCTTGATGCAAAGTCTAGAAAGTGTTATTTTCTTGGTTATGGTGTGGATGAGATGGGATATAGGCTATGGGATAATGTTGGCCGAAAAGTTATCAGGAGTAGAGATGTGATTTTCAATGAGGATAGGTTGTACAAGGATAGGCACATACAGGTTGAAGAGGATGCACCTGAGTTTGTTGACTTGGATGCAATCCCAGAGCATGGTGTAAAAAGACAACCTCTTGTTCAGATTGATGAACATGGTGCTCATGATGAAGAGCATGGTGAACAAGGAAATTGTGATGTTACTCCACCATCATCCCCACTGGAAGTAAGGAGATCTACAAGGGTAAGACATGCACCTAATAGGTATTCTCCTTCTTTACATTATATATTGTACACTAATGCTGGTGAACCGAAATGCTTTCATGAGGCTTTGAAATTGGAAACTAGGATCAAGTGGGAGCATGCTATGAAGGATGAGATGGACTCATTGACTCAAAACCAAACTTGGGATTTGGTTGAGCTTCCCAAGGGCAAAAGGGCATTGCATTGCAAATGGGTGTACAGGGTGAAGGATGAAGTTGATGGCAGCAAGAGGTACAAAGCAAGACTTGTTGTGAAAGGATTTGCATAGAGAAAAGGTATTGACTATGATGACATTTTCTCACCTGTAGTAAAAATGACTTCAATTCAGACTATTTTGAGTATAGTTGCAGTAGAAGATCTTCATCTTGAGCAGTTAGATGTGAAGACAACATTCCTTCATGGGGATTTGGAGGAGGAGATCTACATGCACCAACCGGAGGGGTTTGAGGTCAAAGGCAAGAAGAGTCTTGTGTGTAAACTAAAAAAGAGCTTGTACGGTTTGAAGCAAGCTCCAAGGCAATGGTATCTCAAGTTTGACAGTTTCATGATTGAGCATGATTTTACTAGGAGCCAGAGTGACCATTGTGTTTATTTTTGGGCTACAGGAAATGGTAACTTCCTTATTCTCTTATTGTATGTTGATGATATGCTTGTGGCAGGATCCAATATGCAGGATATTAAGAAATTGAAAAGGGAGTTGGCAAGTAAATTTGCCATGAAGGATTTGGGGGAGGCCAAACAAATCCTTGGCATGAGAATCACTAGAGATAGGAAGGAGAAAACACTGAAGTTGTCTCAGGAGGATTATGTGGAAAAGGTGCTTAAGAGGTTCAGTATGCATGATGCAAAACCGGTAGCCCAACCTCTTGCAAAGCACTTTAAGCTCTCAAAGAAGCTATGTCCCAAGACAAAGGAGGAGGAAGAGTACATGAGGAAGGTACCCTATGCTTCAATAGTTGGGAGCTTGATGTATGCTATGGTGTGTACAAGACCAGACATTGCCCAAGCAGTGGGAGTTGTGAGCCGGTATATGAGTAATCCAGGTAAATCTCACTGGCAAGCAGTGAAATGGATACTCAGGTATTTGAAAGGGACTTCAAAATTTTGTTTGAATTTTGGAGGTTCCAAAGTTGAGTTACAGGGCTATGTGGATTCAGATATGGCAGGTGATTTGGATGGTGGGAGGAGCACTACTGGGTATGTATTCACAGTTGGAGGTACAATAGTGAGTTGGATATCCAAGCTACAACGTGTTGTAGCTCTTTCTACTATGGAGGCTGAGTATGTGGCCATCACGAAAGGTGCCAAAGAGTTCATATGGCTTCAGAGGTTGATTGAGGAGTTGGGTCAGGAGCAAGGAGATGGGACACTTTGGAGTGACAGCCAAAGTGCCATTCATTTAGCGAAGAACTCTGCTTTTCACTCACGGACAAAGCACATTCAGTTGAGGTATCACTTCATTCGATCAACAATGGAGGATGGTTTGGTAAAGTTGGGTAAGATTCACACTTCCCAAAATTTTGTTGATATGCTTACTAAAATTGTAACTAGGGAGAAGTTGAGCTTTTGCTCTACTTCGGTTGGCCTTAAGGAGTAAGGTCATGTTATGAGAAACTTTCAGTCCTAGGGTGCAGGGATGTTGCATCAATCTTGTCTCCAAGTGGGAGATTGTTAGGTAATGGAGCCAAATTGATAAGAAAGGAATTAATTGCCAAGGAGTATTGTTGATGGGCAATGATCAACAATAGGCCCTTGAACGGGGTTCCAAGGGGCAACATTAAATATTTAATTAACATTAAATATTTAATTACCATTAAATATTGTTGATGGAGAAATTTTTATTGAAAATTTATGGTTGGCAATTTAACTGTATTTTCTTGGTGAAAAACACTTGTCATAAGAACGTGATAAGCGTATGGGTGGTTATCAGCCCATGTTTTTGGCTCATTGTATTCCGACACCACTATGTGGTTTCGGGTAGAGGAAAAGCCACGAATCTCTATATATTTTGTACTGTAAAGACTGCCTCTATGGCGGAATGCTCTTTTCTGGTTTGGAGGAAGAGAGGGGAGGAGACATTGTACAAGAGGAGAAGATTGTTGTATTGTTAATAATACAAAGGACTGATTGTTTCTCCGTGGATGTAGGGTACACTGCTCGAACCACGTATATCTTGTGTCTCTTACATTTGTGTGATTGCTTATTGTTTATTGCACTGCTTAACTAGGGTTTGAACTGTTTTTCCATTGTCGCTATTATTATTTGTTTTTTCGCATAGGTTGTGTATTGTTTGTACATGGTGAATTCTTAACAATAGGAAGGGGTAAGAGACACCAAAATGAAAAACATTTACCCTGCCCATCTCCCTACCTTTAGGGGATACCTAATTGAAGACCCTGGCCTATTTTTATTCAAATTTGATGTATTGTATAGGTCTATCAATTATAAATAAAATGCCCAGAAGTTAAAACTCTTTCCATCAACATTATGTGAATCAGCCCTACGATGGTTCATTAGGTTGGGGAAAAAGCAGATCACCACATGGGATGGGATGAAAAATATTTTTTTTGAGCAATATCAGGACTTCGGTAGAGTGTGGGATTTCAGAAAGGAGGTCCTCAACATGATCCAAAAAGGATGAATCCCTGGAGGAATACTAGGAAAGGTTTAATTTTAACCTGTAGCAATCACCTGATGCAAAGTTAGGGGATAAGTCCCTCAAAAGTATTTTCTTGATGGGACTTAACAACGAGTCACTGGAAGCACTAAATATGATCTTCGAAGGAGATGTTTACCAGCATGCTATGGAATATATCCAACAACTATGTTGGAATTACTCACAGAGGAGAGGTAAGTCAATCGTAAAAACCATGAAAGTGACTATCTCAGTCACAAAAATTAAGATAGGCATCATGATGGAGGATTTAAAGAGTGAAATGCTATTCTCTCTATATCTGTAGCTAGATATGCTATTTTTGGAGAAGATGAAATAGGAGAATGACATAGCATTAACCTATTTCTACTCCAAATGCAGAGGGAAGCATGCCAGGAATGCCTTACCAGAGAACAAGGTTAGAGTATGTACAATTTTACAAAAGAATCATAAAACTCAATTGTGCCCATAACTGCCCAATGCCAAAGAAGATGCTGACATAATCGAAGCCTACTTCATTGGCATTCAGAGGAATTGGCAGTAAACTCCTATGGGTAATATGCCCACAGGAATGCCACCTTATGGAGGAGTGCCATATATGCCATAAGAGTAGCTACCACCACCCAAAATGGGATGGTAGGGGCCACCACCCTGGATGAACATGCCTCCAAGTGTGGCATTCCAAAATCAGTAAACATGGATGTCATATTAGTAGTTGTGGAGGAGACATGTACTATGGAATATGCCTCCATAGAACATGGTGTAGGGACCACCTCAGAAAGGCTTACCAGACCTACCTACGACAAGACCTACACAGTTACCAGCATAGCTTATGGTGAACCCGAACAAAAAGATAAACTAGCCAACATACCAGGTAGAAGGACAGATGTATTGTACCATATTAGTTATAATCCAATACAAATTACATTAGGCAAATAGCTAGGAGTAGAAATACCTTCTTTGGTAGAAGTGGAGGAGGAATTAGGAGACTACCCTCTAATAAAATAGGTAGGGGAAGAAAAAATTATTGAGAAGATAGGGGCCCCATTCCCTAAATGACTGCAAGAGTAGAAGAAGTTGACACAGCCTAAATTTGATATCCTATCAAGCCTAAAAAATCTCACCGTAACTATCCCACTTTTGCAAGCTATCCGAGATGTGCCCATATACACTAAGGCAATAAAATAAATATGCCTAAGGAATCTGATACATAAGACAACACAAACCATCAATGTCGTCAGAGAGTTAGCTGACTTGATGATGGGGAATGCATATCATTCCAAATATGTAGACCTAAGCAACCTGATATTGATGGTAAAAATAGGAGGGCACTTTTTGACAAATACATTGGTCAACTTGGGGGAATCCATCAATGTAATGTTGCAAGACACCATGCAGAAGCTGGAGCTCATCGACTTAAAGCCTACCAAAATAGTGTTACAATTGGTCGATCGATCAACAGTGGCACCAGGAGGAATACTCAAAGAAGTCATAGTAATAGTCGATGCATGGGAGTATTTGGTGGATTTTTTGGTGCTGCAACCCAAAATTGGACTGGGTGGTTACCCACTCATCTTGGGAAGACCATGGTTAGCTATGACTGATGCCTACATTAGCTACCGTGATGGACTGATGACCATTTCATATGGCCATAACATCAAGAGATTAACAATATCTCCCTCATCCCAATTGGTGGATTCACTGGGAGAACCTAAAATGGAAAATTAGGAGGACAGTCTACTATTTATGCTCTAATTGGTAATGGCATTAATAGAAGTGGAGGATGAATCCAAAGAATATGGCATCATCTCAAGATTCTTCCATGGAGAATCCTCCCTCCCAATTCCTAAGTCACCATTGGTGGGTGCTCAAGACCACCACACCAAGAAAATTGAGGTCAGACCTAGTAAAACATTGAATGCCAGTAGTGAGCTAACCACTGTACGGTTGATAGAATTGAAATATCTCCTAACCAAACATCAATAGGTATTCGTATGGGATTATACCGATATGAAATAAAATAGCTTAGAGGTGTGCACTTACCGTATCTATCTGGAAGAACAATCAACCCCATTAGATAGTTATAGATAAATATGAACCTGACCATGAAGGAAATTGTCAAGGCTGAGATACAAAATCTCTTGACGGTGGGATTCATCTACCTGATCTTCGATAGTGAATGGGTATCACCACTTGTGGTGATACCTAAGAAGAATGGGAAATGGAGGATCTGTGTTGACTGTAGATCACTAAATAATATGACTAAAAAGGAATATTTTCCACTTCCTTTCATTGACCAAGTGCTAGACACATTGTCCAAAAGGAAATACTTCTCCTTCCTATATGGATTTAGCAGGTACAATCAAATCTATATCGTAGAAGAAGACCAAGATAAGACAATGTTCACCTACCCATGGGGAACATTTGTATATAGGGTGCTACCTTTTGGGCTATGCAATGCACCAACCACCTTCTAGAGGGTAGTGCTTAGCATGTTTTTAGATATGATAGGCTAAGCAGTCAAAGTATATATGTACAGTTTCACAATTTACAGAGAAACATTTGAAGTGATGAAAATTTTGGAATGTGTACTCCATAGGCACAAGGAAAACAATCTATCCCTCAGTAATGGGAAATATTTTATGATGATGTAGGAAGACATAGTGTTAGGGTATCATCTCTTGATAGAAGGGATTCAAATGGATTGCAAGAAGATAGAAGTCATTAAAGACTTACCCAGTCCAAAAACACATAGGGAGTAAGGAGTTTCCTCGGATCTACAGGTACTACAGGTAATTTATCACCAATTTTAGCAAAATTGTTAAACCGCTACACACCGTTTTGATGAAGGACATAGAATTTATCTGGATAGATGATTGTGAGTAGGCATTTCAGACGCTGAAGGAGAAGTTGATCTCTGCCCCAGTATTGTGAGGCCCAAATTAGTTTGTCCCATTCCACATATATTGTGATGCATCTAATAATACAATTGGAGTGGTCCTCAGGCAAAAAGATGATGAAGCGTTCTACGCCATCTATTACGTGAACAAGAACCTAGCAGGGGCTAATCTTAATTACATGGTAATGGACAAAGAGTTTCTTGTAGTAGTACACACTATCAATAAATTTTGCCACTACATTACTGGGTACAAAGTATTTGTCCACACGAACCATGCAACCATCAGGTATTTGATGAGAAAACCAGTGATCAACAACATGATCATCAGGTGGCTTTTATTACTATAGGAATTTGAGCTTACCATATTTGACAAGCTAGGAAAAGAAAATATAGTCATGGACTTCCTATCTAGATTAATTAAGGAGCTAATGGAACAATATAGGGTTTGTCATAACAGGACTACCCCCCACCATCCGTAGGTAAATGGATAGGTGGAGGTCACTAACAGGGAAATATAAAACATCCTGATGAATATCATGTAGTAGCATAGGAAATATTGGGCTACAATATTACCAAATATAGTATGGGATATAATACGACATAGAAGTTGACCACTGGTTTTACCCCTTTTTGATTGGTCTATGGGAAAGACATAATGATGCCCATGGAATTCAAAGTTGAGACACTTAGAATAGCGATCGAATTGGATTTGAACCTAGATGATTCACAGAAGGAACAAATTCGGTAGCTAAATCAGTTGGATAAATTTTACATGGATGCCCTACAAAGAATAGAAATTGTGTAGAGGCAAAGTAAGTAGTGGCACGACTACCACATTAAAAATAAATAGTTCAAATAAGGAGACTGGGTACTATTGTACGACTCTAGGTTCCAAGAGTGTAAGGGTAAGTTGATGTAGAGATGGATGGGACTGTACAAGGTGGTGGAAATAATCAAGAACAATGTTGTACAGGTCAATATGATTGATGGCAGTAACACTATCCTAACAACCAATGTCCACCGGTTGCAGCCATACCATATGTATGAGGGATTGCTGGTGGAAACCAGAACAGGCATGGGGGAGACTCCATCCAAGTAAAATCTTCCAAATTCTCAAAAATAAGGTGGACACAGGGACATCCACCAAATACAAGTTAGACTAGTTTCCTATTTTTTATATTATGGTGTGTTTTGCAGGGACAATGCCCGCATGCAAGCTACAGGTATCCTGAGAGCCAATGCCTAATAGGCACAGACCCTGTTTAACTACAATTTTTCTTTTTTGTGTTTTCTTTTTGCAAGGACATGGCTTGATTGTTCAAATGATAGGCATCTTGGAAAACAAATTCTAGATCAGCTCAACATCCACGTACCTACGCACTAGGAGGATAGCAATGATTTAGGCATGGGAGGGATGCCAAATTTCTTATCGAATATCCCCATGATTAAACGAGGTGGACGTTGATGTAATATGAGGATAATTTCATAAGTCTTGATCACCCTCACATAAAAATACACGTCAGCCATCGCTGACTTTTTCAACAATAAAGAAATGACACCTTACTCTAGAGGAGCGGTGCCTTACTCTGGTGCCTTACTCTGAAGGAGCGGCACCTTACTCGAGTGCCTTACTCTAGAGGATTGGTGCCTTATTCTGGTGCCTTACTCTAGAGGAGTGATGCCTTACTTGAGCACCTTCCTCTACAGGAGCAACACCTTACTCTAATGCCTTACTCTGGAGGAGCGATGCCTTACTCGAGTGCCTTACTCTGGTGCCTTACTCTGGAGGAGTGATGCCTTACTCGAGCACCTTACTATGGAGGAGCATCACCTTACTCTAGAGGAGCAACACCTTACTCGGGCTCCTTACCCAAGAGGAGTGGTGCCTTATTCAAGATATTTAGGGGGGACATTTTCACGAAGACGTGACAATCCTTAAACGTGGGGGAAATGGTGCCTTACTCTAGAGGAGCAGTACCTTATTATAGCACCTTACTCTAAAGGAGCGGTGCCTTACTCTAGGCACCTTACTCCGCCAACCAGGCCACCCAAAAATAAAAAAATTATATTAAAAAATTATATTAAAAAATAAATAAATAAATAAAAAATATGGTCAAAGTGGTGCCTTACCTTGGTGCCTTACTGAGTTAGGTGTCTTATTGGTGCCTTACCAAGTTAGGTTCCTTACCGAGTTAGGTGCCTTACTCTAGTGCCTTACCCAAAATAGGTGTCATTTGAGCACCTTACTCAAGTAGGCACCTCGATCAAGAAACACATGCACAACTTGGTAGTACATGGAGCAGTTGAAGATGATGCCATCATCTCACATGATGGAAAGCATGTAAAAATATTTCAAAATCATTTGTGGATATTTTTGCTCATCCCAAGGCCAACCATAAAGAATATGTGCCCCAATAGGATTCATCACATCTTCAGATAAGGACCTCAAAGTGAACCAAAATTGTAGTACCCAAGGTGAATCAATCAACACGGGAAAAATCTTACCAAGTACCAAATCAGCACGCTCCATGCAACTCAAAAATGACCAATCATATATGCATGATTTTTTAGATATATATATGTAATTTTCATATATTATGCTCTCTAAAATTATTGATGATGAAAGAATAAAAAATCACCCCTCATGCCTAATACGTCATGCTAAAAATTAATTTGGGTGGTGTACCCTACTAAACCCAATAGGGGAAACAATTTCCAGAGTTAGGTGCCTTAGGTTATAAAAAGGTGCCTTATGGAGTACAAAACTTGAACTCAACATGGAATTCACCATGGGAGGACCTACAAAGAATCATGTGATTAAGAAGTAGGATCCTAGTGTCATTGAAGTAATTAGGGAGGAAGTTCGCAATATGTTCGAAGTGACAGTATGGATGAACTACTATCGCCTGGTCAACCAGGAACAAGACATGGAGGTAGCCAAAGAATTCACCACCGCTCTAAATGGAGAAGTGGCCTGGTTGTGTGGACTGGTAATTCTATTCATCCCAAAGAATATTGATCAGGTCACTAGACTCCCCCTCACTAGGTAATATACATACAAGGATGGCATGGCAAAGAAATGTGCCGAAGTGTTGCTCAGATAGGGGAACGTCCCTTGCGACCAAGGAGGGCTTCCCAAGTAGAAGATCTTGATGCACTTGTAGAATATTTTTGAGTAGGTTGTGAGATATTTCACATGCATTGGGAAGTATTCACACCTAAATGTGAACCACATGCAATTCATGAGCCATCTAGTGCACGGGATAGAAATCAACATTTCGTTCTACCTAGTGAAGGCCCTATAATATAAGGCATTGCGGTACCAAAGAGGGGTAGTCTCTACCTTAGCCCATTATGGGATAATTACAGCCTTGATATGCCATGCAGAGGAGTAGAAGGGAAGCTCATTAGTGGTAGAAGTTGAACCCTCTAATGTGCAAGAACAAGCAACGGCTGAAGTAGGGCACAAACCAAAATTAAGGAGAACAACTAAGGAGATTAGGGCCAAGTCATTCAATGCAACAGAGCAAACAACCATAGAGTTAGGGCATGATATTTAATTGGGAGGAATACTTGAGGAGGAACACCCCCAATTTTAACCAGATATTGCAGAGGAAGGGCAAAGCTCTTTTCCCAATTTCATGGAAAAGAGGTTGGAATCCTCCAGCCTAGAGGTCGTAGGAAAACAGATAGAACACAAACATGATCAAAGATGACTACGGTGCCTAATCCTCTCAAATGAGGAAAGTGAATAATATGTAGAGCTTGGCATCACGGTGTAAAACTTGTAGAATTTGGCCACTCGCAGTCTGTAGGACTGACAGCCTTTCGTAGGGTTGCAACGATTGACTAAGACACCATAAGAGGATGGCATCGAACAAAGCAAAAAATACCTTATGTAGGAACTGTTCAAGGAGTATAAAGATATGAACATGAGGAAAATTTAGATACAGGAGGTTGCAATTGCTCAATCACAGCAATTGATCCAACAACTCAATGAGGAGAACCAACAGTTGTAGGCTAGGGTAATAGAGAGACAAGACACCTCTACCCAGACTGATTAGGTTATGGAAGTGCCCACGAACCCTCTGACCTTGCTAGAAAAATTAGTCTCATCTGGGGCATTCAGGTTAGATGCCAAAAATGAGGAATTGGAATCAAGGAATGGGTCGTGTGCCTCAAACAAGACAATTCCAGAGGAACAAGGGAATTCTTTTTTTTCAAACATAAATCCTCGTTATCAACATCGAGGATGACGATGACCCTTCGGGGCAGAGCCAAGGGCAAAACCTTGAACCCAAGGCCAAGAAGGATTCTATAGGGTTCTAGGCACCTGAAATTAAGGATCAGCCACATTAGATACTAGGGAAGCAGGTGCCAAGGGGAACAGCCATGGGGGACCTCCGATCAGGAGAACAACTCCCTAATTTATCCAACAGGGAGGCAGCCTCTGCGAGGCAGGAAGACTTCCCCACATAGGCCATCGCAAGACAAAAAATAAGGAAATGGGAAGGCCCCTTAGACAACTTAGAAGGGGGCTAAAAGGAAGGCCAAGGCAACATTTATAGAATCGAACCCTTATTCGAATGAAGAATGGGAAGAAGGTGTGAAGGCCTTTGCTAAGCAAAAGGTTAAATTTGAATAGCTCCATAAGGATTTTGAGGGGAAAAATGCATCTAGGAAATATATTAAAAATAAATAAATATGGTAATATATTTGTGTGGACCCCACTGATGATGACCAATTTTGGGATATTTATGGTTTGTCATCAGGTCGACACTATAGAATGAAGAAGTGGCTGGCAATATGGGGATTATATGGACCAGAGGTAGAGGAAGAAACGATTGTAGTAGAAACCATTGGACTCACCCCTAAATAACTTTGGCTATACAAATATAGCATGGTTAAGTGAAAGAGAGATGAATCCAACATTCCCTTCAGAGAGTTGCACCCTCAACATGCTGACCTGTGGCAGGATGCAGAAGCAACCTTCCAAAAAGGGGCGATGACTATGGGAGTTGGGCCCAGTATAGGTGCTAGGCCAAGCAAGAGATAGAGCCAGTGCCATAAGAGGCTGATACAGAATGAAGGTCAACCCAACATAGCCATACCTCAGTGTATCTAGAGGGTAGTACAACCCAGAGATGCCCCACAACAAGCCAGGGTCCCTCAACAAAAATGAAAGCCTCAAGGAGGAGAGCAAGCCAAGACCACCAACAAGAAAAGGAAATGAAAAGTAGTGGCCTATGGATACGAGGTGATTACCAGTTTTAGGTGCCACAAGAGCATGGCACATGTTAGGCATGGGGGGATGATGAGCACCAGAAATGCTCATATTTTTGTATATGTACTAAAGTTTTTTGCACGACATTATATCATGAGTTGTATATTTTTATGAATTATTATGTATATATTTAATATAATTATGTGTATTATCTAATCCATGCATGAAGTGTGTTGTGTGTAGCTATTTCCTTTATTTTTTCATCATTTTCTCATGGACCTGGCACGGTTCTACTTAATCAAATAAAGCTAAATCAAAGTATGCACCTTACTGAAGTAGGCGCCTTATTGATTTAGGCATCTTACTGAAGTAGGCACCTTACTGAGTTAGGCACCTTACTAAAGTAGGCACCTTACTGAGTTAGGTGCCTTACTGAAGTAGGCGCCTTACTGAGTTAGGTACCTCACTAAGTAGGCACCTTACTGAGTTAGGCACCTTACCAATGTCGATGCCTAAATTATGCGTGTTGAACAAACATTTGGAGAAGGATACTGTTGACCACCGTTACACATCATATATTGGAAACCATAGACGGATGGGTTGTCCTAGCCAGAGTTTGTGGACACGCAACTACTCATGAAGCTGAATTGTAATGAAGTAGAATTTATCTAAATACTAGGAAACAACACAGAGCTTCTTATCATGTGTCAGTTGCAGTAACTAAACTATTCCAGTTTATCCTTAACCAATTTATCAGTTGTAATAGAACTATTGTAGGAAGTTCTATGTGTGTAGTATATAAAAAAATGGACTTTCCTATAGTAGGGGAGATAGATTTGATAGAGCATTTTTGTATATAATGTTTCAATGCATCATTAATAAAGTGTGAACATTCATCAAAGTAGCATTTCGTTGTGACATTTATCGGGTGGGATCTACCTAGAGCTCGAGCCCACTCCAAGTCAGTATTCCTACCCTCTTATTTATTTACATAATTTCATTATGCATGGTAGTATGTTCATGTCTTAGGCTTAAGCTTAGTTATCTTAGAGGTGTGTTTATTTATAAGAAGCATTTTCATTTTGTATCAGTTGGTGTGTTTATATTGAGGTGGATGATCTTGTTGATATTATGCAAATACCCCCCAATGGTAGTTGAATAGATTATCTCTAAAGTGGTAGTGTGACTAGTCTCAACTATGACCCTTCGCAAGCTTACGAGTTCTATGGATTGACAATTTAAATGAGAAGTGTTGTGACAAATATAGGATAAATTCACCAGTGTTTGGTACCCAACAAGTGTATTGACCTAGGGTTTTGGAGAACCTTAGCATTTGTAAAAATTTGTATCATACGAATATTGTAAAACCCCATATTGGGGTACATTGATTTTATCATTTTGAGATCTGCATACATTAATAAAAAAATTATCTATCTTGTGCAATCCTCGTGTTTATTTTATGTTTTTATTAATTTATATTTTATATTGGTGTTAGTTGATTTCGGTTTATACAACCACAATGAATAATGGTTCCCAAAAGTGGGTAGGCTTAAGAAAGGTTTTAAGTGGTGTAGCTTGGACTGGGATAGATACATATGGTGGTGTTTTGAATATTAAATTATCCTTGTTACTTATTTCAAAAATTAACCATGGATTCCCCTAACCAAGGCTATGAATGTAACAGTAGAGAGAGAATAGAGAAATTATTGGAAGAGAATATATGGAGAATATATTCTTGATATGAGTATGGGATCCTCTTAGAATAATTTAATTTATGGTCAAATTTAATGGGAAGGAATGGAAATGGAAATCCATCCATAGGATTGAACAGTATTAGTGGAAATAATAGATGGGAAATCTATTCTTGAGAGGATTATGGGATCCTCTCTTAAAATGTTAATAAAGTATGTACTAGAATGTGAGTTTGGTAGGTTTTTAGGGATACAAAAGTCCATCTTAGGAGGGGATCCTCAGGTTAAAACTAGGCAAACCTATTAAGTCCAAGATACTAATAATGGCCTATAGTTATTTGGACCCATAATCTCATGGACTTAATGGACTAAATCAAGAAAATTACAACCTTAGGAGCGATGTTGTAGTGAAAATAGAGTCAAAATATAGAAGATATTCTAAATAGAATAAAAATTTTACCATTAGGGATGGATCCTTGCACTCTAAAAATTGAGTAACTATACCTAAAATATGAAATTTGAAGGATATTTTTCATGTATAAAGTGCATGGTTATCCTAATTTTGTCTATCTTTGAGGGACCAAGATGAGGGAAAACATAGGAAAAGACCTTATTCTAGAAGGATATTATTGATTTTTTTGCTCAATGTTTGGAATGGTACCTTACATTAAGTAAATGTGGCCATTTATATCATCAATAGAGGATGATGAAACCTTGGAATGATACCTTATGCAGAGTAAGTGTGGTCATTTATATCATTAGTGGATGATGATGAAACCTTGGGATGGCACCTTACATAGAGTAAGTATGACCATTTATATCGTTAGAGGATGATGATAATTCTTGGAATGATACCTTGCATGGCAAGCATGGTTATCATCAATGCATGATGATACTTTTGTATGGAATATCACGTGGAGTGAGTAAGTCATCAATATTGTCAGTGAATGGTAATATTAATAGGATGATAGACATTTTTCCTTATTTGATTTGAAGATGTGTTGATATCTTTCTTTTTACAGGTAAACACACAAGACTATGTTTAGTCTAAGGGGGTGGAATATCACAACCTGCCCTTGTAGGACCCTTGATGAGAGAACAATATAGTTGGACTTATTGTTTTAATGTCTAACATTGATGATGCTATGACCATGCTTGGATACAGTGCCACATTTGGTTGTGATTTATGTCTATGATGTTTTTATATATTTATGGTTTTGTAGGGTTAACCATGCTTGTAGGTGGACAATTTCAAGAAATCAATAGGATAATAGTATTTATGATACCTTTAAATTGATTGGAAAAATAAGCATTTAATATTGTCTCATGCATATTATGGTTTGATTAAAATGACTAACCATTACAACATTAAGCTCATGATTTAATATTTGTCTTGGCATTAAATCAAATTGCTAAGGAATAGCTTGATATTGTTTAATTGCATAAAATGGTTATGTTATTAAACTAGCAATTTAATATTTGTGTTAATATTTATTTTAATTTAAATTAAGAAAAAAAGAAATTAATTAATAATTAGTTTATACAAATTATGGCTTCATTTAATGTGGTATGTTCATGAGTGATTTAAAAAAAATTATATGCATGTGAGCTTCCTTTGACTTTCCATTTGAGGGAAGTACTTCAAAATTATGAAAAAGGATGGTTATTTTTGTGAAATAAATTTATGGCCTCTTGTCAACTGGACTGAGCTAGGAGGATGCAATAATGAAGTTTTTCCCCCTACCACCTTGGAAAATATACAAGTCTTCTTGGAAAGGGGGATGGCTTTGGGGGAAACCATCATACCTTTATTCTAGTGGGGTGTTCAAAAAAAGGGAGGAAGGGAACTAAAGGAGAGGAGGTTGGAAATAAAAAAAAAATGGATAGTGAGAGGATTGGAGATTCATTGCTTCATAATTTCTCAAGCTCATTTTCATCGTAGGTTCTTCTCCATTACAAAGCCCTTGTTCTAGTTTAATTTTACAAGGGTTTTTTTCTTGTTAAATATTTTGATATCAAATATAATTCCCTTGAATGAAATCCTACTTTTATATCCATTGTTGCACAATGCTGAGTTTGGGTATTGTTGTTCATTTTAAAGCAAATCCACGCTTTGATATTTTTTTTAAAGGATGATAAGATCGAGGAGCTAAGTTATAATATAAAACCCTCTTTAAATCTCTATTCCTTTTTGTAATGTTATGTTCAAAATATTGAGTTGTCATTGATGTCAAAGGTTGACTTGGTTAATAGCAAACAACAAAAAAATTATTCAAGGCAAATATATTTTCTTCAAGGGTGATGTAATATCAAAGGTTGAAATATTTAAATTAAAGATTAAAATATTTATAATGTGTGCAATGGGAAAATATTTAAATATTTAATTAAATATTTAAATATTTCTAATGTGTGCAATGGGCAAAGGTTGAAATATTTAAATTAAATATTTAAATATTTCTAATGTGTGCAATGGGAAAAAGTTGAAATATTTAAAATATTTAAATATTGACATTATGTTTGCATGGGCTGACTACTTTGATGCCTAAGATAAAAGGTGAAAGGATGGATATAAATAGGAGGTCAAAGTTCATTTTAAAACAAGTCAACATGATGGAAAGTCTTCGATAAATATACGATGTCATTCACAGAACTGGGTGGTTGAAGAGCCTTAGGGTGGTTGAAGAGCCTTAGGGTGATTGAAGAGCCTTAGCATGGTTGGAGAGCATGATGAGTTTTGAGAATTTGAGAGCGTAGGTGTGAGGCATAGGATATTGTTAAATATTATGCACCAATCCCCAGTGAGTGATCTTATTTAATTTTATCTATAGGTTGAGACTTCACAGGTAGCACAATAGAAGGCGAAGAGCATTTGGAGCAAAGCAGATATAAAAATGATCTATTTGGATTTCATCTATAGGTTGAGACTATGTAGGTAGCATAGTATAAGGTGAAGAGCATTTGGAGTGAAGGTGTTTACAATGAAATTCTTTGGAGCCAAGATAATGTGACACGAAAAGTGTCAGTGAAACATCCAAAGAGCAAGGTTAAAATAAGAAATTATTAGCAAGTGGAAAGTACCATTGAATACATGAGAAGAAGCACACTACGGAAGCTCCACCAAAGCAAGCCTTGCTACATTTGGACACACCAAGTATTCAAAGGAGAAGACCATATGTTTTACTGCATCTAGGAATACACGAGAAGAAGAACATCGAGGAAGCTCTACCAAAGCAAGCCTTGCTACATTCAAACATGCCAAATATTTGAAGGATAAGACCATCGATTTGACTGCATCTAGGAACATAGAAGAAGCACACCAAGGAAGCTCTACCAAATCAAGCCTTGCTACATCTGAATATGCCAAATATTCAAAGGAGAAGACCATCGATTTGATTGCACTATCAATTGAAAATTTGAAGGAGCAAACATAACCAATGAGTGCGCATATGCGAAGATCATCAAGAAGACCGCAAACAAGCATTGCATAGGAGTCGTCCAAATAATAGATCAGAGGCAATGAATATTGGTATATATTATGTCAACTATTTGTGTTCATTTAGTTTATGCATGAACAATAGCGAGCAACAGTGATATATGCAACAAACAAGACAAGGCAACAATTGATGTAGGTAGAGTTTGAACCGCTTGTAGTTGTCAATAGGAGACACATAATTTAGCAATCAGGCATCACTATCAAAGAGTTCAAAGAACAAATACCAGGTTTGACATATCTAGAATAATGTTGAAATAAATATTAGAGCCCATACATGGAAGTATTAAGTGAATTTAATGAAAATTGATATTTATTTATAGGGTTTAATTTAATTAATCTAAAGCATTATAGATTAATTAATTTCAAAAAATCTTGGATATTATTCATGTATCATTTGGCAAGGGCCTAGCAAGGATAGAAGTTTGAAATTTAGAATTTAAATATCTTGAGAAGTGCTTCATAACATGGAATTATAAAAGAGTGATAGCAAGGTCTTAACGTCTCCATTTCAACACACAAGTAATTTATCTAGTGCTAGACTTGGGCTACCTTTAAAATGTAATAAATGTGAGTCATGTGGAAGTGATAGACTTAATGAATGTGAAGGACATTTTTTCTATTTGAAGCTTCCAACAGTAGTATATCATTATCTATTTATTGATCAAGGTTGGTGTTATATTTGAGGATATTGGTGTCTCCTGTGGGTTGGTTCCTACAAACTTGTAGTAAGGAGATTGGTATCTCCTATGGGTTGGTGCCCACGAACTTGAGTAAGAGGATTGCTATATCCTATGGGTTGGTTCCCACAAAATTGCATAAGGGGATTGGTGTCTCCTGTGGGTTGGTGCCCATGAACTTGAGTAAGGGGATTGGTGTCTCCTGTGTGTTGGTGCCCATAAACTTGCATAAGGGGATTGGTGTCTTTTGTGGGTTGGTTCCCACAAACTTGAATAAGGGGATTTGTGTCTCCTGTGGGTTGGTTCTTACAAACTTGAATAAGGGTATTGATGTCTCCTATGGGTTGGCACCCATGAACTTGTACAAGGGTATTTGTGTCTCCTGTGGGTTGGTTCCCATGAATTTTATTGAATAAAATAAAATAAATATTTTGTTGTGGTTTTATTTCGAAAGGGTGTTTCCACGTAAATTCTTGTGTCTTGTGTATATGGTATTATGTGCATTGATTTATTATTACATTGATATTATTTCAAGTTATCACTTTGGAAAGAAAAGAGAAATTTTTTATCTTATATTGTTCACCCCCCCTCTTAGTATAAGCGTGTGTTTCTTCAATTGGTATTAGAGTGGGTTCCTTCATGAAAGCCTAACATCTTGAAGCAATATCTTATATGAATACACATGGCTACCAAGAAGGTTTTTCATCAAATAGAGCTCTATTATTCAATGGGACTACTTATGCCTTATGGAGTGTAAGTATGCAAACCTATTTGATGGTACATGGTTATGACATATGGAAATCTATTGTGGATGGGTTCAAACCATATACAACCCTTCCCACAGATCAAAATGGAAAGAAACCATTTGAACATAATGCCAAGGCATTGAATGCAATATTAAGTGGATTATGTGAATCAGAGTTTTTGAATTTCATGCAATGCACCTCAACAAAATAAATATGGGATAAGTTACAAAGAACATATGAAGGAGACAAAAAGTTAAAATGGCAAAACTTCAAACTCACAGGAGGAAGTTCGAAGACTTTAATATGAAAAATGAGGAAGATATTACAAAATATTTGCTCTACATTGATGAAATTGTCAACACCATTCATGGACTTGGAGAAAGTATTTATGAATCAAATATTGTTCAAAAAATTTTAAGGTCACTTCCCATGAGGTTTGATGCAAAGGTCTCGGTGATTGAAGGAATGAAGGATCTTAAAACCCTAAGCATGGATGAGCTACATGGGATTCTTACAGCCTATGCTATTAGGACTGAAAAATATTAAACATACAAATAGAAGGCCACATTTAAAGCTTCAAATAAGACAAATAATAAAGAACCAGAGTCAAGTGAAGAATCAAGCAATGGAGAAGAAGATAACTTTGTGGGAAGAAATAATAAGGGACCAAGAAAACACAAAGGTAAGCATATTGTGAAATGTTTTAACTGTGGTAATATTGGTCACTATGTAGCTCAGTACCCACATGCTAGAAGTAGTAGCAGTGAAGAAGAAGAGGAATACAAGAAAAATAAGGAAATGCAATTTTATCATGAAAAGAAAATAGGCACGATCAAAGCAAGCATGCGAAGAAGATATTTCAAAGGCACAAAAAGAGTCTTTATGTTGAAGGAGCAAGTTGTTCTTCCAACAGTAGTGATGAAATTACTTCCAATAGTCAAAGAGAAGAAATCCTATTTTTGGCCATGGAGGTGAAAGAAGATGCTCCTATTGTTGAAAAATAAGAAAAGGAGAAAGATCCAAAAAATGAAGAGGAAGCCATAGTTGACATAGAAGAGGAACTTGTTTTTTTTCTTGAAGAGTTGAAAAGGATTAGAAAGAAGAATTCAAGGTTGAAGACTCAAGTACAATAGGATGAGAAGACAAAGGCAAAGCTTTCACAATATCTCATTGACTTAAAAGTAAAAATTGAAGAGGCAAAGCGAATTGAAGAAGGTATGGTTGAGAAGTTAAAGGTAAAAGAGTTGGAATGTGAATAAGGAACATGGATTTGTCTCTCTAAGGAAGTGGAAGAATATAATGATAAGCTACAAAAAAATATCAGATTTGAGAAAAACATAGAAATCTTGGATGATATTATCAAAGCATAGAGATCTTCAGTTATAAATATTGGACTTGGTTTTGAAAACATTCAAATAAAATAAAAGGAGGCATCAAGCTCAAAAGGAATAGAGGCATAAAAAAAGTAATTAAAAAAGAGTCTAATACCTATGTTAATGTATTGAGAAGTGGAAGCATCAAGAATGAAGAAAACAAAGTTTCATAAAGGAACAAAGTCCTTAATAGAAACAATAATGAAATAACCATGTGTATCGCCCAAATTTTTTGCACCCTTACCTTCAGGCTAAAGGATCCATGTCCGGAAGGGGGATGCGAAAAGGATGGAACAATACCTCAGATGGAGAGGCCCTTTGAAGGTTGTGCCTCTTGAGTGAGGGGTATAAAGGTGAATTTTCGACGGATGGTGGGCTTAACCAAGAAAATTTGAGTGGCAGTTTCCACACCTAGGTTGAGAATGGGTTTTATTTGTTCGTTTTATGTTCAATAATTTAGATTCCTAGGTTGGCCAGATTGAAGCTAAGCTATTCTATATGACAATTCTAATTTATATGAAGACAACAAACATAAATGAATCCTAATGTGATTAAATGCAAAGAATATGTTAAATGGAGAAGAGTACACCTGATTTTTTATGTCTGATGAAGATTCTGAAGCTTGTAGGAGTCCATATCATCTTAGATATGATAGGATCATCTGTAATTGTATAGAATCACCCCAAATCATCCATTTGAGATCACCCAGGATCGTCAATGGCCTGACGAATTCGTCAGACGAATTCATCAGAAACCTGTAATTAATAAAATAGACACCAAAGACCAAAAAATACTATTGCAAGAATGATGCAAAATGATAGAAATAAGAGTGTAGATGCTTAAATAACAAATCCAGCTATCAAATTAAATGATATACAATGTTTTGGTAACTTATTTTGAATTTTATCATGCAATTATGCTAAATGAGTTGAACTCCAAGATGCAAAATAGAAGTGAATTAATCTAATGTACTAGTAAATAAATAAATGAGGTAGAAAATGCAAACTCGGGACTCTGATTGCCCTCAAGCTGAATTAAAGTCAAGATCATCTGCAATCATACAAGATCATCACTGATATTGATAGGATCGTCTGAAATTGTGGTTGAATCATCTGCGATGATTCGAGTTATCTTCGATTGAAACACAATGAAATCCTACAAAAAAAACTTGAAAACACAAGTTCGAGTGATGGGAGATCAAGGAGTCAGAGGGATCCAGGGAAATCAGGAAATCAAGGAAATTAGGGGATCAACCAGGGAGATAAACTAGAAAAATCCTAGTTTATATAGGATTAGGGGGAGGTTAGGAGGTTGGATATCATCCCAATCTGGGAGATCCTCAATGTAGGAATCTCCAACCACACAGACACGCTTCTGCCCAAGTTGGAAAGCTTGTTGAAATAGAAGCTAATTATGAAGATTTTATTTTGGGATGAAATCATTTGGACATTCTGTCCCAGACGAATTTGTATGATTTAGGACGATATCGTTAGATCGATGACGATATCGTCCAATGGTCAAAACAACTTCTAAAAATGGCATGAAAAATGAGGTGAGTGGTTAACGGGCGGTTTTGGGGTTAAAATTCAAATTTTTACTTTTTACTGATGGTTTAACTGTGCCAATTTTAGGGTGCTACATTTTTCCCCCTCTTTAGCAAATTTTCCAAAGAAAATGCATTAAATATGAGTTCTTTACATCTTACGAGAAAGCAAAAATTTATTTCATTTTTTAGACGACGATTCTAGGTCAAATCGTACGACTATTTGCTATGGTGTCCCCTCAAAGTTTTTACCCAAATCGAACGTTTAAGGTAAAAGCGTGAAAAAGAAAAAATTGAAAAAATATCATTTTTAAAAATAAAAATAAGAAAAATAGGGTAAAACATTTTTACTGTTCACTTTCGCTGTTTCAGAGCTCTCCAAGCAAAATGGTGGAAACGATGCACAAATCGATAGAGGTCCAGCATGGGTTGCGGGTAAGGATCTAAACTTGGTGTACTATGTTTTTAACTTGAATTACATGATTTTTTTATTTGAATTTTAATTGTTTTTGGGTGTCGCGGCCATTTTTAGTCCGTCTACGACATCGGGACGAAATCGTCCCAATTTTGTCGAAATCGTCACAAAATCGAAGAAATAGGGGCAATCCCGTCCAATAAGGGTCGATCCCCAAATTGAAGAACGGAGATGATTTCATCCTATTAAGGACATTTTTTTCTAGATTTTTATAGGATGATTTTAATTTTAATTGATTTTTTTAATGATTATGTACTAATGATTTTTGTTGTTTTATTGTTTATTTTATAGAGGGGATTGCTAAAGAGTCGGGAGTGGAAATATAGAGGTCTGAGGGATGACTTAGCCACGCTCAATCAGAGAGAGAGAGATAGACTAGAAGAGGTAGGACTGCAGCATGTGGTAGAGATGCCACAAATTCCTACAGACATGGGGCTACTGATAGCCCTAGTAGAGAGATGGTATCCGGAGTTGTCCTACTTTCGGCTATCGACAGGGGAGATGACTCCCACTCTAGAGGATGTATGGAGGATCTTGAGGATCCCCATACATGGTCGATTCATGACACCTTTAGCCAATCAAGGCCATGCTATGATGAGATTGTGCAGTGACCCAAGCTTCAACCTAGAGAAGGGTGGATTGAACATCAAGGCTTTGAGGTAAATTCCTGGGACGTCTCGGTTGACCCAAGTTTTGGTAGGGGTGGTGGGTGGCCTTCTTTTATGCCGCTAGAGCAGATGTAGATTGTCATGGCTACTCTCAAATGTGGTATGTGACATGAGAGACCACAGATACAAGTTTGCTTGGGGAAACTATGTATTGTGTCGATTGTATAGGATTATTTACGAGGTCGTATACAAGGGAGGTCGATGTCTGGTGCTGACATCGCTTCTATAATTTTGGTGTTGGGAGCACATTGCAGTGCGAAGGCTGGTAGGACTTCCACTGACAGGATTTGATTGGGAGAGACCCTAGGTTTTCTATTGGTGGCTCCAGAGAGGATCACAATGATGGATAGATCTACCGACAACCTGAAGGTTTTTGGATGACCTCACCCTAGATCGGATCACCTGGAAACCATGGAGAGAGCATCTAGGGTGGGCAAAGGACGGACAAGATTTGGCTCACATTAGGTGAGTCATATGACTAAGTACAGAGTGGGGAGAGGTAGAGCTCCATCGCTATGACTAAGTTTTGAGGTAGTTTAGTCTATAGCAAGGGATCCCTTCTCTTAGGTATTATGAGTACTCTTAGATTGTGTGGGATAACACCACATTGAGCGGGGCTCTAGACATGCAGCGATTTTGGATTCAGGATGATGATGATGCCCCCATTCATCCAGTGGATGGGGATGATGCAAGGGTAGCAGATGGGTATGATGTCTGGTATACAGGCATCTACCCTCCTTAGATGACGAGGACATAGGGTTCGATGAACACTCTAGTGCAACGAATGGAGAGGCAGTGTCAGGCTACCATCGATGCAGCGAGGAGGCATAGAGGGAGGGATCAGTGATGGCCTCCTTAGGAGAGATGCCAAAGAACTATTGAGCAAGGTGCAACAACAATATTGTCATTGTTGTCAACACATTCAGATAGATCTATTGATGCAGTGGACAGGAAGTTCAAAAGCTATTCAGATGTAGAATATAGGAGTTCAAAGGTTATTCAGAGTATGTATAGTGATTTTCCAAGAAGACCAAAGTGGCCCATATGCAAAATATCAAAGAAAAATACAAGTAAAAAAAGTGTCACGATATTGCGACATATACAACAGGCAAGAAAAACTGTCATGATTTTGTGACATGTTGGAAGAGAGAAAAAATAGGAAAAATTGTCACGATTTCACGACATGTTGGAAGAGAGAGAAAAAGTAGGAAAAACTATCATGATTTTGCGACATATTGGAAGAGAGAGAAAAAGCAAGAAAAACTGTGGCGATTTCATGACATGTTGGAAGAGAGAAAAAATAGGAAAAAATTTCGCGATCTCACAACATGTTGGAAGAAAGAGAAAAAGCAAAAAAAATGTCGCGATTTCACGACATGTTGGAAGAGAAAAAGGCAAGTGGAAAAACTATCATGATTTTGCGACATGTTGGAAGAGAAAGAGAAATTAGGAAAAAGTGTCACGATTTCGTGACAAGTTCAAAGAAAGAGAACAAGTAAGAAAAGTGTCGCGATTTCGTGACATGTTGCATTTTTGCGACTAAAATAGGAGAGAGAAAGTAAGTTTGAAAAGTGTCACGATATCATGACAAGTCACATTTTCATGACAAAAGAAAGAGAGGAAGCGTATGAAAGTAGAACTGTCATGATTTCACGACAAGTTTGAAGAAAGAGAACAAGTAAGAAAAGTGTCACGATTTTGCGGCATGTCGCATTTTTGCGACTAAAATATGAGAGAAAAAGTAAGTTTGAAAAGTGTCGTGATATCATGACATATCACATTTTTGCGACAAAATAAAGAGAGGAAGTGCACGAAAGCAGAATTGTCACAATTTCATGACAAAAGCAAAAAGTAATACTTCGAAAGCAGAAGTGTCACGATTTTGTGACAAAAGCAAAGAAGTAAAGTACGAAAGCATAAGTGTCGTGCTTTCACGACAAAAGCAGAGAAGAAGACTTCGAAGGCAGAAGTGTCACGATTTCACAACAAAAGTAAAGAAGCTAAGTACAAAAGTATAAGTGTCATGATTTTGCTATAAAATCTAAGTTGAAGACTATAGAGGCAGAAGTGTTGCGATATCACAACAAAAGCAAAGTCAAAGTCTATGGAAGCAGAAGTGTTGTGATATCGTGACAAAAGCAAAGACGAAGTATACAGAGGCAAAAATGTCATGATATTGCGATAAAAAAAAATATGAATTCTACGAAGGTAGAAATATCGCGATATCATGACAAAAGAATAGAGAAAGCGTATGGAGGCGAAAGTGTTGCGATATTGCAACATGTATTTTCGTGATAACAACAACAAAAGAAGCTACAGAGACAAAAATGTCATGATTTCATGATAGGTCGTAAATGTGCAAGTCAAGAAGGAGAACCCGACTAAAATGAGAAGTATGACAGTGGACCGACATCACTATGACATTTACAGGGATAGTTACAGAGTGATTTCATACTACTAAAATACAAAGAGTGATCAAAAGTCAGTATGGCAGTTACAGGGTATGTCTAGAATGAAATCATCAAGTGATGGATAAATCGAACATCTTGAGTTAAAGTCGATGAAGACCGATGATAGCTGACTAAAATTAGGGTTTATAGTTGTTATGAAAGCCAACTAAGATTAGGATTTACAACCGACTAAGATTAGGGTTTTTATCATAAAAATACTATTATAAAAGGAGGGTTGTTTGGAGAATTGAAGGGGCATAAAATGTGTGTGAAATACAGTCATTGTGCATAGAGATCAAGTCATGTCGAATCATGCTAAGTGCAAAATTTGCAAAGAGAGTAGAGTGCACAAAAGGGAGAAGACGATCATGAAGTTTGACTATAACGAAGTAGAGTGTACGAAGTGATTGTGTAGAGAGAGGAGAGTGCACAGAGAACACAAAGGTTAAGAATACCAGTCAGGGTCTTACAAAAGCAAAGATAAATTAGGGGTTGGTGCTCCTTCTAGTTGGTGCTAGTAAATCAGGGGCTGGTGCTCCTTTCTATTGGTGCAGATAAATAAGGGTTTGGTTCTCCTTACAATGGATGCTGGTAAATTGATTGTAAAGTTGGTTTTTTGCAAAGTCTGGATTTGGATGGTAGTCCAAGTAGTCAATTTTTGAGGAGTAGCCATATTGGTGAACCTCGTTAAATCTTGTGTTGTGTGATGCTCTTTTGTTATAATTGTTGTATCTAGTAATAAGTTTTAATTGCAGCGGTATTAAGAGCTATAAATTTATGTTTAAAGAGCTACACTGATTCACCCCCCCTCTCAGTGTCATTGTAAGACTAACAATTGGTATCAAAGCTAAGTTACTATGCAAGCTTAACTAGCTAGGGTGATCTTGGAAGTAACACAATGACAGGTGAAGCTCTTTTCATGGCATTTGAAGAAGTAAAATCAGAAAAGAAGTGAACTCTGAAGTATGGGGTGAAAACCCTGAGGCTAAAATAGATCTAGAAGGTGAGTTGATCTCTGCACTTGAAGAGTGGAAAAGAGAGAGGAAAAAGAATAAGAAAATTTCAAAAAATATTGAGGATGCAAATGAAATCATAACCTGTCTGAAATTACAGAAAAAATAATACAAGAAAATATCTGAAGATCTTGAAGTACAAATTACCATGAAAATAGATTATTGCTGCAAACTAGAAGAAGAAAATGTTGGTTTACGGACGCAAATAGAAGAGATGAATCACAAAATTAGTTGCTATCACAAATGCAAAGAAATTTATATGAAGCTGGATAAGATTATAAATGACCTAAGGCCTGCAAGCATCAAATTTGGTCTGGGTTTCGTCGAAGGAGAATCACCAAATAGATCAAAGGCCATAAATGTAGAATCCATAAAGAATGAAGATAAGAAATAGGTTGATCAATGAAACACGTCTCATGCAAAATAAAACAATAATGTCAGGCACAAAAGGAGAATTGACAATGATGGATTCACCAATGTCACACATCAAAAAAGAAGAAGACCTATGGCTCCTATGACAACATGGCAAAGAACATCACCTAGGTTCAATTATCATTTTTCTGGTTTCTATTTTAAATGCAATGGCTATGGACATAAAATCTCATACTATAAATATAATGTAAGACCAAGGAATTTCACCAGTAGAAATGCTTTTTCTCCTCTGATTAATTATACAGTAGAATGTTATAACTGTCATAATTTTGGGCACATTACAAGAAACTATAGAAGTACATTTGCTTCAAATCAATTTCAGAGAAGAAAATTTCAACCAAATAGGATGAGACAAAATATAAAACTTCTCGAAAAACATGCACAAGCTATTAATAAGGGAAAGGTAAAACAAGAGCCCAAAACTACTATCAAAACAGAGTGGAAAGAAAAAGAGTGACTTAAGGAAGAAAATGAATCCTTAATCATAAAAATAGCATTTAAAGCACAAAATAAATATGTACCATGGATACTTGATAGTGGATGCTCCAGTCATATGATAGGTGACAAAAAAAAAATTGAGAAGTTACAGAAATATGAAGGTGGTTCAGTAAAGTTTGGAAATAATAATGGAGCTAAGATAGTTGGAAAAGGTTCAGTTAAAATTAGTGACAAAAAAATTAAGTCAGAAAAAGTCTTGTTTGTGGATGGTTTGAAACATAACTTGTTGAGCGTAAGTCAGATTTGTGATAAAGGTCATGAAGTAGTTTTTAAGAAGCAGGGTTGTGAAGTTAGAAAAAAAAATAGTGGAAAATTGATAGCAACTGGATCAAGGACATCTGGCAACCTGTACATGCTCTCAGAGACTTTAGAAGGAGCTTATTTTATTGGACAGGAAGAAGAAAATTGGTTGTGGCACAAGAGACTCAATCATATCAATTTTGATAATCTAGTAAAAATCAACTCAAAAAGGGCAGTGAGAGATATTCTCACCATTAGAAAACCTACAAACAACATTTGTGCTTCATGCCAAAAGGGGAAGCAAACTAGAGTCACATTCAAAACAAAAGAGTACTACACAAGTGTTGTGGCTGCTCCACAACACACCCCAAAATTGGGGACCCCCCTTTTTTGCACACTTTCCAAGAAGATTGCAGTGGCCCAGATATAAAGGAGCAAAGAAGAAAGCAAAAATGAAAAGTTGTCACGATATCACGACATGTTGCTCCGTCATGGCCAAAAATGAAAAGTTGTCACGATATCGTGACATGTTGCATTTTCGCAGCCAAAAATGAAAAGTTGTCGCGATATCACGACATGTTGCTCCGTCGCGGCCAAAAATGAAAAGTTGTCGCAATATCGCGACATGTGTTTTCACGGTTCAAACAAGCGAAGCACAGTGGAACGGAAAAGTGTCTCAATTTTGTGACATGTCGCGTTTTTGCGGCCAAGAGTAACAGAATGTAGCATGATGAGAAAATGTCATGATTTTGCGACATGTTGTGAAATCGTGGTCAAAGCGGTCAAATAGAACAAGATGCCAGAAATGTCACGATATCATGACATGTCATGAAATCGCGGTTCATAGAAGAGAGAGAAAGACAGTGAAAAATGTCACGATATCATGACATGTCATGAAATCATGGTTCATAGAGGAGAGAGAAGATAAGGCGCTAGATTTGTCACGATATCATGACATGTCACAAAATCGTGGTCAAACTAGTCAAACAGGGAAAGGCACTAAAGTTGTGATATATTTTTTTGACATGTCATGTTTTCGTGATCTGAAGACGAGATGAAGGGCAAACAGAAAAGATGTCGCGATTTCATGACATGTCGGAGTTTCGTGACCTGGAGCAGCCAAAGTGAACATAGAGTAAAAGTGTCACGATATCGCGACATGTTGGATTTTTGTGACCAAAGGTGGGAAGATAGAGCTAAAGAGAAAAACATAACGATTTTGAAATAGATTGTATCTGCACAGCCTGAAAGAGAAAAGCGTCATGATTTCACGACAGAAAGCAGCGAGATGGATCGAAATAAATAAATGTCACGATTTCAAGACAAGTTGCATTTGCACAGCCCGAAATAGAAAAACATCATGATTTCGCAACAAGTTGCATTTGCAAAGCTACTAACAGAAAAACATCATGATTTTGCGACAGGTTGCATTGGCAAGGCTGTTGACAAAAAAATGTCATGATTTCATGATAGGTTGCATTTGCAAAGTTGCTAATAGAAAAACATCGTGATTTCATGACAGGTTGCATTTGCAATGCTGCTAACAAAAAAATGGCACGATATCGCGACATGTCTCATTTTCGCAATACAGGTAGAGGAGAAAAGTTGCATGGTATAAAACGTTGTGATATCATGGCATGTTGTCTTTTGTCACGATTCATGGCGGGCTATTACAGAATGTGCAGGGAAGTGTTGAACACATGTCATAGAGATAGAGAGGCGATGGTAATGCTTTAGGACTAACAGTTATAGTTCACAAAGAAGATCAAATGTTCGACATCCGAACAGAAAGTCAAAGACAACGAAGATGCGGGGAAGATGAAACGATGCAATCTAGGAAATGAAACAAAGCATCATAGAGCAAAACAGATAACCACACCAGAAAGTTTAAAAGTAGAAGCACAGGACAGGTACAAGGGTCGAAAACCACTACGGGCAGAGTTACAGATTTGAAGATGAGATAGCTATTCTGGGCCTGCTTTGGAGTGTTTTTCCTCCCATTTTTTTGGTTTTGAGAAAACTAGAGATTTTGTTATTGTAAAATGATCAATTTTTAATACAAAAAATTTAGAGAGTTGCATCTCATTGGCAAGAAAGGAGTTATTTTCTGCATGCAAGATTGAATGTTTATCTTTTCCCTTTTAGATTTTTAGGCTTATATATGGATTTTAACGCAAGTTATCTTGGTTGCTTCATGCAAATGTCTAAATCTGAAAACCTCATTCAAACCCTAGGAATTAGCACTTAGCTTATTAGGATTGTGCATGTTTTGCAGGTCCAATAGGTTAGGTTGCATGTATGGAAACCTCATATCTTCGGTTTTGTCAGAATGGGATTGCATCATCCTGAATGCATTTGATTTTCATTCTCTGCATTTTTATTTTCATTTTCTCTGCACTTTACTTTCAGAAACTGTTACTTCATTTTAATTTGTAGTCATTAAAATAAAAAACTAAAAAATTCCAAAATACAAAAAAAATGTCTTACTAGTGCATATGCCATATTGTAGATCTCAAATATGCATTTAGAGATTTCATTTTGGAACTGTTAGTATTTTAAAAATTCATTAAAGCTGTTGTTTTGTTGCAGACCTTGAAATCCAAAAATAGAGAATTTCCATTTCAGGGCCATAATTTCATTTTCAGTTTGTTTTTCATTCATGAGCCGATGATGACATTCCCTTCATGAAAATTCCACTTTCATTGAATGAGTTATGTTTTATGGCATTTCATCAATTTCTATTTTGAAGTTGCAGCATGGTCATACGAAGATCAACTCACATTTGCTTTACTTTGATTCAATGAACAATCATTAAAGTTTCATAATAAAATAAACCAACATTGCCCCTTGTTTTCAGTTACTTGCAACCACTAAGGTGTTCCAAGCATTTAAATTGAATATATTTATTTGAGATATATTAGTATACCTACACAAATGCTAACATAGCAGAGACCTTGGAGAAATTACTTGCCTAATTTCTTTGCAAGAGGGGATTTGAACCCAAATCCTATCGGAGAGTGTGTTTTCACAATCGGGTGAAAACACCATTCAATAGATTGGCGCTAGAAGGAGGGCATGAAAAGGTTTATTTTATCATGATTTTAGATGCTACGGGTTTATAATTGTTTAAGATCTTTACATTGCTAAATAGTGCAAGTCCATTTGATTAGCATCTTCGGCCTCCTATAACACCACTCAACATTTTGGCGCTAGAAGGAGGGCCTGAATTGGTTTATTTCATTGTGATTTAAATGCTATAGGGATTTAAATTTCGAGTATTTCATGCCCTATTGATTATTATCTTTAGCCCTATTTTAACAATACAACTTTGTACTGTTAAAAGGATGATATGAATTGCTATGCATTGTTCTAACGCTTTGATTGTTCATACAGGAATAATGTGATTTGATTAGATCTAAAAAAAAAAAAATTGGTATTAAAGTTATATTCTTGAAGATTCACTAATGGCTATGTTTACACCGTGGATGCCAGGTAGCCCATTGAACATACCAGGAGTTCAACATTATTTGCCCATTGGTTTTGAGAGATGTCTTCCTTGATTTTCGTCTAACGGGACAAATACTGCAGAAGAACACATTCAAGCATTCAAATTCTATGCGAATCACTTAACAAGTTGGTATGATGATGTTGCTTGTAAACTGTTCCATTACACCTTGGAAAAAGTGGCATATGATTGGTTTACAAGTCTGCCTTTAGGGTCTATCACTTCTTGGGCTCAACTAGAGGCAACATTTCTTAATCAATTCAACAAAAAGCGAGTTGACCCAATACTCATGTACAATTAGTTGGTCTGTATTAGAAAAGAACCGAATGAAAATGTGAAGTCATTCTCTGAAAGGTTCTTTGGATTATATGCTCAATTAGTGACATTTTATGCTCTTCGAGAAGAAATGGCTCTCCAAATATACGTCAATGCTCTTGACCCACCCATTTCCACATATTTGCGAGGGATGCCTCTAATCACATCTTTGTCACAAGCCTATACTCAAGCAATGGCAATTGAGCAACAATTGAGTTGTCAAAATTACGGTGTGGGTTTTGGATCATATAATTTTCAATCATTTAATGCCTCCCTTACCCACCCAATGATTTATCCACCTCAACCAAATTCAAGTGTGAATCAATTTCAGAATCAACAATCGTTCCCAAGCTTTAATCAATTTCAAAATACTCAACTTGCTATGCAATATCAACCATATTTCTTAAGTATGAATCAACTTCAAAATGCTCATCTTGATTCAAAATATGTTTCTAAAATCAATTTCAATGATTTTCATAAGAATATGATTTTAGGCAAGGGAGGGGTACTAGATCCAACTAGTATTGAAACATGTGATAGATTGGGAACCCTTGACTCACCAAAAGATGAATTCTACGAGGATGAATCTGTTTTGGATGACATGTTGGATGACATTGTTGAAGATAATGGTCAAGAAAATTCACACCTTCCAAATTATGTTAAACATGAATCATGGGTTACACATGTGGATTATGATAGCCTTATCAATTTGAATACAAGCAATAACCCAATTTTGGAAGTAATTGAACCATCTAAGGAAGGTGAAGATAAATTTTATGAGAAACATGTTGATGAATTAAAATATGATGAAGAAATAGTTGAGCATCACAATTTGATTTTGAAAGATGATCATTATGATTCTTGGGAAGAGTATGTTCACTCCAAACCTTTTAATGAATGTTGTGTGCCTATTGATATGCAGGATAATACAATTGCCTTTTCAGATGAGGATATTACAAGTCCTATACAATATGAGAATGTTTTGGAAGAAGGGTTGGAATCTCATCAAAGGTTGGAAAAGGATAATGATTCTACTACCGTGGATAAAGAAGGAGAATCAATTGATTTTGTTCCCCTTGAGGGGCAAGAAATAGAAAATCTTGATCCACCTATTGTTTCTACAATGTCTATGCAATCTCAAAATGATGAAATTACAAAACCTAAGTGGTGTGGGTTTGATACTATTGATGATCCTAATGAAAATATGGATTTTGAGGCAACTCAAGCCATTGATCATGGAAAGGTGTCACGCGACACATATCTTGAAAAACTAGGCTCTTGTTTTGAAAAATATGGACGCATGTTTGATTGGGTGCCTAACTTTGGTGTTTTTGAATAGGTATTGGACGATGAAGAAGACAACAAGAAAAAATAAAAAGCTATTAACACTCATCAAGTTGTGGTAAATTCTAATCATGATGGGTTGAGTATGGGTGACAAGGTGAAATCTTTACCTTTGGTAGTAGCTACAAAAATTTTAAGTGATGTGTTACATGATGTCCCTTTAGATGCTAATGTCATTAATGATGAAATGTCAAATCTTGGTGATGTTTGTCAAGTTTTTATTGATTTTGATTGCTTTAAAATCTCAAAAAATAATTTGAATTCAAGACTTTTAGAAATAGGCTCTTGTTTGCAACATCTCACATTTGAAAAGGAAGGCCTAATTTTAAATCAAGAATCGAATTATGAAATGGATACTTTCAAGAATAGACAAGATAAAATTGAATATCATTTATGGTCTAATAATTTTAGTAATCGGACGCTCACCTGTGAGAGTACTAATGGAATTAAATCTAATTGGTGGGGTGAGCAAGGTAAATTAAAAGTTGTTGCATGGTGCGGTCTGATCTTGTTTTTGTTAGATTCCCACAACATTTGGCATGCGTATCACGTTATATTTTTGTTGAAGTGTTCTAATCATGTTTGGGATCTGGTAAAGTGATAGTCTAAGCTTTGCATCATCTTGTATTATATTGTACATTTGTATATAGGTTTTGATTTTTGGTTTTGGTTTGTGTTTTCAAATTTTTATTTTTGGATTGCATTTTGGTTTTGGATTGAATAAGTTTTGATTTAAAGTTATGTGTTGGTCCTATGGACATGTTTGGTTTGTAAAAAAAAAAAAAAATTGAGATGTCAACTTATGCCTAAAATTAGGAGAATATGAAACATTGGAATTGTATTGCAGAAAGCTCCACAAGTAACGCAAACACATTAAATAATATCGTTTGAAACTTATGATGCATGAAGTTGTCAGTTTTACAAATTATGGTAACATAGGTGGTATACTCCATCCACAATTTAGAAAATCAATGCATTCATATTACATTCCATTTTGCATATATATTCCATCTTAGTTGCATATCCATTTCTAATACAATCATTGAAAAATGTCAAATCCTCTTAGGGTGATTCTATAACATAAAAAAAATCCTAAGGTTGGGAACTGATGCCCGAACTATCTTGAACCAAGCACGTTCTATTCATATTAAAGAGGATATTGAGCAAAATGATCAAAACCAGACTTGGAAGAAAAGGTGAGGCAAAATGAGTATTTCGTGTTCATCCTATCATGCAACATAATCCTTGAAACAATGGTTTTTACCACTCCCATAGAAGCTTAAAGCCTAAAACCAGAGTAGTAATGATAGGGTTAAATCCTCATCGAACTTAGGTTGAGGATCCAACTCCCCAAAGCTTTGATTTGACCTACATGGAGTAGTAAGGATAGAGCATAATTCTCATCTCACTTAGGTTGAGAATCTGATTCCCCAAAGCTTCCATTTTTCCTATTTCATCATAAAGCTTGGATTGGAAGGATTGTACTACATGTCCTTTGCAAAGGATGGGTAGTCATCCCAAAGGTCCAAGCAATAAAAGTAAAACTAATTTTTTCCATTTCATCTCAATATTGGATTGGAAGGATTGTACTACATGTCCCTAGCAAGGATGGGTAGTCATCCCAAAGGTCCAAGAAATAAAATTAACTAATATTTCCCATTTTATCTTAATATTGGATTGGAAGGATCGTACTACATGTCCCTAGCAAGGATGGGTAGTCATACCAAAGGTCCAAGAAATAAAAGAAAAAGAATGAATGAAGCCAAATTATGGATTATGTGGTTAAGTATGCTCATGTGTGGCAGCATGTCTTGTTTAAAGCAAGAGCACTGACTGCTCAAACAAATAGACTAGCTTGACAATTTCATCCATAACTGGTTAAATAATTTTTCTCAAAGTGAGGTAATGAATTCCATATCAGAGTAGTAAGGATAGGGTTAAATTCCCATCTCGTTTAGGTTGGAAATTCGATTCCCCAAAGCTCTAATTTCACTTTCACTTGCACATGGGTTCAAGATAGTAGTGACTCATAACCAACTTTGGGATCTAATAAAGTAATTCATTATATATATAGTTGATCCTAAGAGGGTTTGATAATTTTAAATGTTTATGTATGATACTAGAAAAATTAAAGCAGATTGCTACATCTCTAAGCATATTTATCAGGATGCATAAATCATTCACAATATCACATATGCATTCATGTAAAACTGACAATGGAATGTTGATCAATTTCAAATGATAGAAAATGGAGCACATTGCACACACCGAGCTGATACTTAATGATTCTGATGTTTCATGTATTTATGATCTATCGGCATTTTTTTATGTTTGTAGGTGCTAACGCCTGTTTTTGAGTTTGTATTTTTCAGGTTAGGTTCTCATAGAAATGCTCAGGAGCATTTCCCAATAGAGTTGCCATTTGTTGTGGCTGCTCCACAACACACCCCAAAATTGGGGACCCCCAATTTTTTTGCACACTTTCCAAGAAGATTACAGTGGCCCAGATATAAAGGAGCAAAGAAGAAAGAAAAAATGAAAAGTTGTCACAATTTCGTGACATGTTGCTCCGTTGCGGCCAAAAATAAAAAGTTGTCATGATATTGCGACGTCACATTTTTGCAGAAAAAAATGAAAATTTGTCACGATATCATGACATGTTGCTCCATCGCGGCCAAAAATGAAAAGTTGTCGTGATATCGTGACATGTTGCATTTTCGCGGCTCAGACAAGCGAAGCACAATGGAATGGAAAAATGTCGCAATTTCGCAACATGTCATGTTTTTGCGGCCAAGAGCAACAGAATGCAACATGATGAGAAAATTTCATGATTTCGCAATGTGTTGTGAAATCGCGGTCAAAGCGGTCAAATAGAACAAGATGCCAAAAATATCGTGATATTGCGACATGTCATGAAATCGCGATTCATAGAAGAGAGAGAAAGACAAAGTGAAAAATGTCGCGATATCGCGACATGTCATGAAATCGCGGTTCATAGAGGAGAGAGAAGATAAGGCACTAGATTTGTTGTGATATCGTGACATGTCATAAAATCATGGTCAAACCAGTCAAACAGGGCAAGGCACTAAAGTTGTTGCGATATCTTGTTTCGACATGTCATGTTTTCGCGATCTGTAGATGAGATGAAGGGTAAACAGAAAAGATGTCACGATTTTGTGACATGTCAAAGTTTTGTGACCTAGAGCAGCCAAAGTGAACATAGAGGAAAAGTGTCACGATATTGTGACATGTTGGATTTTTGCGACCAAAGGCAAGAAGATAGATCTAAAGAGAAAAACGTCATGATTTCGTGACAGATTGCATCTACACAGCTCGAAAGAGAAAAGCATCACGATTTCACAACAGAAAGCAGCGAGATGGAGTGAAAGAGAAAAATGTCACGATTTTGAGACAAGTTGCATCTGCACAGCCCGAAACAAAAAAACGTCACAATTTCGTGATAGGTTGCATTTGCAAAGTTGATGACAGAAAAATGTCACGATTTCACGACAGGTTGCATTGGCAAGGTTGCTAACATAAAAATGTTATGATTTTGCAACAGGTTGCATTTGCAAAGCTGCTGACAGAAAAAAGTCATGATTTTACGACAGGTTGCATTTGCAAGGCTGCTAACAGAAAAATGGCATGATATCACAACATGTCTCATTTTCACAATATAGGTAGAGGAGCAAAGCTGCATGGTATAAAATGTCACGATATCATGACATGCTGTCTTTTGTCATGATTCATGGCGGGCCATTATAGAATGTGCAG
The DNA here is from genome assembly GCA_028583015.1 of Wollemia nobilis. Lineage (NCBI taxonomy): Eukaryota > Viridiplantae > Streptophyta > Pinopsida > Araucariales > Araucariaceae > Wollemia > Wollemia nobilis. The sequence continues at coordinate 5,374,127 of JAQPPZ010016710.1, read as the reverse complement.
GGAAGTGTTGAACACGTGTCATAGAGACAGAGGGGCGATGATAACGCTTTAGGACTAGCAGTTACAGTTCATAGAGAAGATCAAACATTCGACATCCGAGCAGAAAGTCAAAGACAATGAAGAGGTGGGGAAGATGAAATGATGCAATCTAGGAAATGAAATGAAGCGTCACAGAGCAAAATAGAGAACTGCACCAAAAAGTTTAAAAGCAGAAGCACAAGATAGGTACAAGGGTCAGAAATCACTACAGGCAGAGTTGCAGAGCTAAAGACCAGATAGCTATTTTGGGCCTGCTTTGGAGTGTTTTTCCTCCCATTTTTTTGTTTTTTGAGAAAACTAGAGATTCTGTTATTGTAAAATGATCAATTTTTAATACAAAAATTTTAGAAAGTTGCATCTCATTGGCAAGAAAGAAGGAGTTATTTTCTGCATGCAAGATTGAATGTTTATCTTTCCCCTTTTAGATTTTTAGGCTTATATATGGAGTTTAACACAAGTTATCTTGGTTGCTTCATGCGAATGTCTAAATCTGAAAACCTCATTCAAACCCTAGGAATTAGCACTTAGCTTATTAGGATTATGCATGTTTTGCAGGTCCAATAGGTTATGTTGCATGTGTGTAAACCTCATATCTTTGGTTTTGTCAGAATGGGATTGCATCATCCTGAATGCATTTGATTTTCATTCTCTACATTTTTATTTTCATTTTCTCTGCACTTTACTTTCAGAAACTGTTACTTCATTTTAATTTGTAGTCATTAAAATAAAAAAAATAAAAAATACAAAATTCCAAAATACAAAAAAAATGTCTTACCAGTGCATATGCCATACTGTAGATCTCAAATATGCATTTAGAGATTTCATTTTTGGAACTGTTAGTATTTTAAAAATTCATTAAAGCTGTTGTTTTGTTGCAGACCTTGAAATCCAAAAATAGAGAATTTCCATTTCAGGGCCATAATTTCATTTTCAGTTTGTTTTTCATTCATGAGCCGATGATGACATTCCCTTCATGAAAATTCCAATTTCATTGAAGGAGTTATGTTTTATGGCATTTCATAAATTTCCATTTTGAAGTTGCAGTGTGGTCATACGAAGATCAACTCACATTTGCTTTACTTTGATTCAATGAACAATCATTAAAGTTTCATAATAAAATAAACCAACATTGCCCCTTGTTTTCAGTTACTTGCAACCACTAAGGTGTTCCAAACATTTAAATTGAATATCTTTATTTGAGATATATTAATATACCTACACAAATGCTAACATAGCAGAGACCTTGGAGAAATTACTTGCCTAATTTCTTTGCAAGAGGGGATTTGAACCCAAATCCTATCGGAGAGTGTGTTTTCACAATCGGGTGAAAACACAACTCAACAACAAGCAAACCTTTGGAACTAATACACACTGATTTATTTGGACCCATGAGAACACAAAGCATAAATGGTGACAAATATTTTATGTTGTGCATTGATGACTACTCCAGAATGACATGGATAATTTTTTTGAAGCATAAATCAGAAGCTTTTGAAAGGTTTAAGACTTTCAAAAACCACGTTAAGAATGAAATAGGAAAGAGGATCAAATTTTTAAGATCAGATAGAGGAGGAGAATTCATTTTAGAGGATTTTATAGAGTACTGTGAAAAATACGGTATTAGGTGATAGTTTTCAGTAGCCAGGATAGCTCAGCAGAATGGAGTGGTAGAAAGAAAGAACAGGATAGTGTAGGAAATGGCATGGACTATGTTGGCTAAAAGCAGAGTAGCAGATAGATTTTGAAAAAAAGCAGTCCATACTGCGGTGTATATCCAAAATAGGTACATGCTGAGAACACATGAAAGCAAAACTCCTTATGAGTTGTGGTTCGGTAAAATGGTAACAAAAAAATACCTCAAAGTTTTTGGCAACAAGTGCTACATCAAAAGAACTAAAGATAATCTTGGTAAGTTTGAAGATAGAACGGATGAAGGTATTTTTGTTGGTTATTTGTCAAAAAACAAAGCTTACAAATGCTACAACAAGAGGCTAAATAAAATTGTGGACAGTGCCGATGTTAAATTTGATGAAGGTAGAGAAGGAGTAATTAGCTATGAAAAGTACTACCCAATTTATGAAGAGATTATTGAAGGAGATAAGGAAAATGAAATGGAAAAGATACATAAAATTGACTCAGATGATTTAAGTTGTGATTCAGAAGTGGAAGAAAATAAGAAATTCAAAACAGAGTAATCGCGAGAAAAATCATCCTAGAAAGCAAATAATTGGAGACCCCAAAGTTGGTGTTCAGACAAGAATAAAAGTAGTAAGTAACTACTCTCTATTATCCAGCATTGAGCCCAAAAATGTTGCTGACGCAAGAAAAGATGAAAGTTGGATGAAGGCAATAAATGAAGAATTAGATCAGATCGAGAAAAATGAAACTTGGGAGTTAGTACCTAGACCTGCAAATAAAAACATAATCAGGACTAAATGGATTTTTCAAAACAAATTGATTGAATATGGACAGGTAGTCAAAAATAAAGCAATATTGGTATGTAAGGGTTATGCACAAGTTGAAGGCATTGACTTTGAGGAAAATTTTGCACCAGTAGCTAGACTAGAGGCAATTAGAATGTTTCTGGCTTTAGCAGTCTACAAGAATTTCAAAGTTTATCAAATGGATGTGAAATCAGCATTTTTGAATGGAAAACTTGAAGAAGAGGTTTATATTGAGAAACCAGATGGTTTCCAACTTGGTGATGATCCCAAATTAGTTTGCAAGTTGAAGAAAGCATTATATGGCTTAAAACAGGCACCCCGAGCATGGTATGCAAGGCTAGACAACTATCTCACTCAACAAAGGTTTAAGAAAGGTTGCAAGTTGAGCAAGGATGACAAATCTCCACCTGTTGATCAAACCATGTACAGATCTATGATTGGAAGCTTACTGTACCTGACAGCTACCAGAACAAATATTTTACAGGCAGTATGCATGGTAGCATGATTTTAGGCTAATCCCAAGGAGACTCATGTGACAACAATCAAGAGGATTCTTTGGTACCTCAAGGGTACTATGGAGTATGGGTTATGGTATCCGAAAGGTAAATACTTCACCCTTATTTTTTATTCATATATAGATTGGGCAGGATGTGTAGATGACAGAAAGAGTACCAGTGGAGGTGCATTCTATCTTGGAGACAGATTGGTCGCATGGCATAGTAAGAAACAAGATTTAGTTTCTTTATCGACAACAGAGGCAGAATATATTGCAGTGACAACATGTTGTACGTAGGTATTGTGGATGAAACAAACCCTAAAATATCTTGGTATTAGCTTCAATGATCTAATATCAGTTAAGTGTGATAACACCAGTGCCATTAACATCTCCAAGAATCTGGTTATGTATTCATGCACAAAACACATTGCTATTAGGTATCACTTTTTGAAGGAGAAAGTTGCGAAAGGTGAGGTTAAGTTGGATTTTGTTCCAACTACAAAGCAAGTAGCAGATATCTTCACAAAACCATTTCCCAAGGAATTTTATGAGTACCTTCACAATAAATTGGGAGTGGTCACACTTCCCAAGAATTGACTAGCTACAGGGATCACATTCTTAGGGGGAGCATTTAAGTATTTTATTATCTTTTTGCTCATGTTCATGATTTTTGCTAAGTGTAATAAATTGTGCCTGAGAATGTTGTGCATGGACTCAGGGAGAGTCTGCAGTAGCCCTTTGGTATTGTTGTCAAAGGAGGAGAAGAGTTATAGGAAATTGCACATGTGTTTCCAACAATTCCAAAGGGGGAGATTGTTGAGCAAGGTGCAACAACAGTATTGTCATTGTTGTCAACATAGTCAGATAGATCTATTGATGTAGTGGACAAGAAGTTCAAAAGCTATTCAAATGCAGAATATAAGAGTTCAAAGGTTATTTAGAGTATGTACAGTGATTTTCCAAGAAGACCGAAGTGGTCTATATGCAAAAGATCAAAGAAAAATACAAGTAAGAAAAGTGTCACGATATCGTGACATATACAACAGGCAAGAAAAATTGTCACGATTTCGCGACCTGTTGGAAGAGAGAGAAAAAGCATAAAAAACTATCATGATTTCATGACATGTTGGAAGAGAGAGAAAAAGCAGGAAAAACTGTCACGATTTCGTGACATGTTGGAAGAGAGAGAAAAAGCAGGAAAAACTGTCGCAATTTCGCGACATGTTGGAAGAGAGAGAAAAAGCAAAAAAAACTGTCGCGATTTCATGACATGTTGGAAAAGAGAGAAAAAGTAGGAAAAACTATCGTGATTTCGCAACATGTTGGAAGAGAAAAAGGCAAGTGGAAAAACTATCACGATTTCGTGACATGTTGGAAGAGAAAGAGAAAGCAAAAAAAAGTGTCGTGATTTCTTGACAAGTTCGAAGAAAGAGAACAAATAAGCAAAGTGTCATGATTTTGCAACATGTCACATTTTCACGACTAAAATAGAAGAGAGAAATTAAGTTTGAAAAGTGTCACGATATCGCGACATGTCACATTTTTACGACAAAAGAAAGAGAGGAAGCGTACGGAAGCAGAACTATCGCGATTTCGTGACAAGTTCAAAGAAAGAGAACAAGTAAGAAAAGTGTCACAATTTCGTGACATGTCACATTTTCATGACTAAAATAGGAGAGAGAAAGTAAGTTTGAAAAGTTTCATGATATCACGACATGTCACATTTTTGCGACAAAAGAAAGAGAGGAAGTGTACGAAAATAGAACTGTCACGATTTTGTGACAAAAGCAGAAAGAAAGACTTCAGAAGCAGAAGTGTCGCAATTTCATGACAAAAGCAAAGAAGTAAAGTACGGAAGTAGAAGTGTCGTGATTTTGTGACAAAAGTAGAGAAGAAGACTTTGAAGGCAGAAGTGTCATGATTTCATGACAAAAGTAAAGAAGCTAAGTACGAAAGCAGAAGTGTCACGATTTTTCAACAAAAGCTAAGTTGAAGACTACGGAGGCAGAAGTGTCGCGATATTGCGACAAAAGAAAATTCAAAGTCTATGGAAGCATAAGTGTCATGATATCACAACAAAAGCAAAGATGAAGTATACAAAGGCAGAAATGTCGCGATATCGTGACAAAAGAAAAGATGAAGTCTGCGAAGGCAAAAATGTCGTGATATCACGACAAAAGAATAGAGAAAGCGTACGAAGGCGAAAGTGTCATGATATTGTGACATGTTGTATTTTCATGGAAACAGCAACAAAAGAAGCTACAGAGGCAAAAATGTCATGATTTCACGACAGGTCATAAATGCGTAAGTCATGAAGGAGAACCCGAATGAAATGAGAAGTATGACAGCGGATCAACATCACTACGACATTTACAGGGGCAGTTATAGAGTGATTTAATACTATTGAAATACGAAGAGTGATCAAAAGTCAGTATGGCGGTTATAGGGTCTATCCAGAATGAAATCATAAAGCGATGGATAAACCGAACATCTTCTTGAGTTGAAGCCGACGAAGACCGATGACAACCAACTAAAATTAGGGTTTACAGTTGTTATGAAATACGACTAAGATTAGGATTTATAGCCAACTAATATTAGGGTTTTCATCATAAAAAATATTGTTATAAAAGGAGGGCTATTTGGAGAATTGAAGGGGCATCAAATGTGTGTGAAATACGGTCGTTGTGCGCAGAGAGCAAGTCATGTCAAATCGTGCTAAGTGCAAAATTTGCAAAGAGAGAAGAGTGCAAAAAAGGGAGAAGATGATCATGAATTTTGACTATAACGAAGTAGAGTGTGCGAAGTGATTGCACAGAGAGAGCAGAGTGCACAGAGAACACAAAGGTGAAGAAGACCAGTTAGGGTCTTGCAAAAGCAAATATAAATTAGGGGTTGGTGCTCCTTCCAGTTGGTGCTGGTAAATCAGGGGTTGGTGCTCCTTTCTGTTGGTGTAGATAAATAAGGGGTTGGTGCTCCTTACAGTGGGTGCTGGTAAATTTATTGTAATGTTGGTGCTTTGAAAAGGCTGGATTTGGATGGTAGTCCAAGTAGTCAATTTTTGAGGAGTAGCCACATTGGTGAACCTCGTTAAATCTTGTGTTGTGTGATGCTCTTTTGTTATAATTGTTGTATCTAGTAATATGTTTTAATTGATGTGGTATTAAGAGCTATAAATTTAATTTTAAAGAGCTACACTGATTTACCTCGCCTCTCAATGTCATTGTAAGACTAACAAGAACACCACAGGCTCCAAAGAGATAGCAATAGCTAGATAGGAGTGGGGAGAGGAGAGAGAGACTCCCTTCTTAGTAGAGGGATAGGCCACCATCGCCTGATAGGGGTAAGGGTGTCGAGGTGGGGGAGAGCAATGATATGATAGCTCTTCGGGTGGAGAATGCCTGCCTACAAGCTCAGGTGCAGACTCTGTAGGATGAGGCTACACAGATTAGGGATCAAAGTGGAGGGGTGAGCATTCTGGAGCTAACACGTTCAGTTGCTCAGATCACATTCTATTAGGGAGTATACTACCAACTGGTTCCAGAGGTCCAGAGGATATAGTTGCCAGTCGGTATTGTAGAGCCGATCAGGATGGGGTCGTCAAGGACATCATCACGATCTATTTTGAGGACCCATGACACAGGACGGGCTTCGATGGGACAACCTCCTCAACCTCATGGCAGGAGAGGAGATGAGGCTGAGAGCTCGAGGTCTTCTCGAGGCTAGACGCACATTGTACATAGACTATTTTTGAGAGGATTGAGTATGCCAGGGTATAGATTGTGGCATACCAATCTGTTTTGATATAATGTATATACTTCTTGATATATATATGATGTTATTTTTGTGATATGACTTGTGCATATGTTTTATGATGCTTTAATATTTTAATTGTTGATTGACTATTCATGTAATTATGTCAATGAAAATATTATAATTTTATGTCATGCTATAAAATTAAATGAAATAATATGATGTAAACAATCTAGTTGTTGTGGTGTGTTTTGATAAAAATAAAATGACTTCTAACAATAATTTCAAAGGACATTGTCGCTATTACATGACCATTTCATGGAGTCATCGCTCGCTAGGTCATTAAGCTAGTCCCGGTATGAGAGAAATATTGCTAAAAGTAAAAGGGTGCTTAAGAGACTATCTTAAGACTTTGTGTTGTGATGATGAAAAATGATGATAGTGATGATTTGTTTTCAGATTTCCATGAAAGTATTATGCATGAAATATTAAAAATATGATTTTTTCTAGGCATAAAATTCCTAAGTATGATAGAAATTTGAACAATTCCCTAGGAATTATACCATCGTCGCAAAAATGAATGTTGACATAATGAAATGAAATAGAAAAGTTTTCGTTCTTTTTAAAGCACAATTGTGTAACATAATGATTTAAGCCATATGTTTTTATGGATTAAATAAATGGGAAATAAAATTATAACAATGGTTTGCGCTAGGCATATAATTTTAGGTATAGACTTATACCATCATCGCGAAATCCAAAGAATAAATTGATATAATAGTTTTATTGCATAGTTTATTTTTTATTTGAGATAAAAAATATATAAAAATGAGGACTTGCACTAGGCATAAAATTCCAATTTATATTTAGGAACTATACCATCGTTGTGAAAGTCGAAAATATATAAATGTGACTTTATTGCTAGATTTTGAACATGTTTTGCAAGAAAATTTTGGATTTTTGAAAAAAAATGTATTTAATTGATTTTACGCTGAACAGATATTCTCAAGTAAAAAAATCAAATTATTCCAAAATATTTGCATAAATATTTTAAATTATCTCAAAGAAAATTTTGACATTTATAAGGAACCATGTGTGCATATGTGAGTTCATTGTCGATCTTGATCTATCATAATGATACAAAATCTCTCAAACACAAATGTGTGTGCAATTGTAATGTTCATTTACCAATTTTGAGCAAGATAATTTGATACAAGTAATTTGAATTAACCAAATGAGTGTTCATTGACCATGATTTATATGCATATAACTGTACCAGACTACTATGTAAGTTGTGTCATCAAGAGCTAGCTGATCCATGAGCAGACATAGGTATGTACAAAATAAGGTCACTAATATGACAAAAATATCACTACGCTAGGAGTTACCCAAGGCCAAGCAGGTTGGGCACAAACCACTTTTTATGGGGCTTACCTCATGATTTTTGAATAATTAAGAATTCCAGGGATTCAAGCTCATTCACCATTCATTTATTTCAAAAAGGGGGGAAGGGATTTATTGCTTTTTGCTTTTTCTTTTCTTTTTATTTTCTATTTTTTTTTCCTATACTAGGGATACTTGCTCGGATTGGCTGTAGAGCAAGGGATTTTTATTCTGGGTAGGGGTGAGCTTTTTCAATTCTCAAATATTCTAGACCATGTGCATGATAGGATAGCAGGGGAAACTTTTCGCTCAAGAGACCACTTCTACTATATATCATCATTTTTGAATTTGCAATGAAATCATTTTAATGTTAAAAGGTGTACTTGGTTCAAGTAAATAACAAGATCAGTTCTCTATGCTCAAAAATTTATTTAATTCAACTGTGGACTTCGATATAAGAGAGATTAATAATCATACCAAATAAGATCAAGATATTTATTCATGTGAGTGTGAAATATTCTTGGCTATTATTGCCCACAGTAACAGTTAGATTCTTGGCTATTATTGCCCACAAGTTAGGGCACATAGTAGATATTATGACATGCTCCATGAATGAGGCCATTTTGGGATATTATCTTCCCCTCCAATGCATGTCACCCTGGTGGCCAAGTGGCACCTCTTGGCCTACATGCCCTTGCATGCCTTTTGATCCATGAGCCTCCTTGTGCTGTAAAGTGGATGTATTTTCCATACAAAAAAGGGAAAGGAATTTGAGGACAAAGCAATGGATTTCTACCAAGATTTCCTTTCACCCTTTTGTGACCATTCTTACCTCAGAATATCTACCTAGCGAAGGAGGTTTGTGAGGTAACTAGTAGGCACAATTTATCACATAACTAAACCATATGAGTGAATTTCCTCACCAAATTTTATGACAATACCCCCATAGTGTTTTGCATAAATCCTTAGTGGAATTGGTGGCAAAATTTAGGTAGAAATGGTGGGCATCACACCCCCGGGTGCCCCTTAATTGGTGACAGTCGTATTTGTCCCACCCCATGAATAATATAAATCTATGAGCAATTTTGTGACTATTTTTAATTGGTTATTTCCTACATGTTATTATTATTCTGCATTTCAAATTTTAGATCATTCTGAGATATATTGGTTGAGATATTGCAATTTTAGTGTTTTGTAGGGTCTCATGCAGGTCTCTAGTGGTCATCTGAAGAAACACCTAAACTATTACTAATTTTGCAAATCTGATCACATCGATTTCTTTAAAATAGCATTTTATGTGTTCTTTCCAATTTTCATATGTTTTGGATACGTCTAGAGCCATAAATTGTTTACTTTGTGTTTTATAGTTTGTAAATGGTCATTACAATTACGAGGCACCAACATACCCAATATCAATGCAATTTTTGGTGATATCTTCCCAAAATATTCTTTCTTACATCCCTCTATAATTTCAAGTCATTTCAATTTGATTTGATGCTTATTCTCACTATTAGTTATTTGGCCCATATGGGGATTGAATGTTTCTCATCACATGCACTTGATATTTGACTTTTTTTGTTTTCTTGTGTGTAGGTGTAGGTTATAGAGTGCATTGGGGATCATAATAGGACCTCAAATAATCAAATACACAAGTGGCGGTAGCATTGGCCCACCCACTTTGATTATGGGTACGAGGAAAGACATTGGATGTGCACCCGAGTTACTTGAAGGATTTTTATCCTTGGGCACCCGATTTGTAAATATTTGTATCATCCATTTGAGCCTTCAAAAGGGAAATTTTTTAACCTATATCTGATCTATACAATTAATAAGAATTCAATTTTCTTTGCTTTATTTCTTGTTATTCTCTATCTTTTCCATCTTACTTGTATGCTTTCGTTTGATGCTCATAAATAATAGGACATAGATACGCATATTGTTTATCATAATTTTGTGCTCTATTTTTCCCTACTTCAATGGTGATCACCCACCATATCTACTCTCTCGCATCCACCCAGTCCGTATAGTCCCTGTACGGTCACCATACCACCTACCCTAGCGTTAGTCATGAGAATACATCGGCATAGTGATCCACATCACCTTCATGGTGATGACTCTACCCTATCTTTTGTGCCCTCTAAATAAGTATAGCATATCCTATCTACCTATAGGCTAGATATACCTGGGTCATCCATGGAAGTCCATGTGGTTACCCCATAACTATGTGCTACCATCCCTAGCACTGTAATAAGAAGTTGCATCCCAAACCCTTCCACTGATGGCAACGGATCTCGTATAGCTCATAATATAGTTGTGCTAGTAATATAGTCCCCCAAGACATCACCAAAGGCTCATACTTGGTGCACCTATAGCACCCTAAAATTGGTGCAGTTAAACCTTAGTAAAAATATAAAAATTTGAATTTTAAGCCCAAAATCGACCGTTACCCGCTCCCCTTGTTTTTCATGCCATTTTTAGGATTTGTTTTGCCATTGGATGATATCATTGATGATCAGATGAAATTATCCCAGATCTGACGAATTCATCTAGAACAGAACGTCCAGGCGATTTCATCCCATAACTAATTTTCATAATTAGCTTTTGTTTCAACAGCTTCTCTAAATTGGGCAAAAAGCGTGTTTGCATGGTTAGAGTCTCCCCCATTGGAGATCTCCCAAATTGGGATGATCTCCAACCTCCTAACCTCCCCCTAATCCTATATAAATTGGGATTTTCTTAGTTTATCCCCCTGGATGACTAATTTTCCCTGCAACTTTAGTTTCTTGTGCATTAGAACACCTTTGTACCTTTGTTTGCATTGTGTATTTCAAGTTTTCTTGCAAGAATTTTACTATTTTTTAGTTGGAGCAAGCTCGGATCGTCGTTGGCGATTCTAGACGATTTTGGATGATCCTATCGTAGATCGACGATGATCTCGTATGATTGGAGGTGATCTCAACTGCAATCCAAATTGGGGGTAATAAGAGCCCAGAGTTTGCATTCTTTTATCTTCTCTCTTTATTTCTTTATGCATTAACTTAGTTTATTTCATTTATGCATCCTGGAGTTCACCTCATTTAGCATAGATGCATGATAAAGTTAAAATAAATTATTAAATTAATGTGTTTCCTTTAATCGTTATTTGGATCTATCATTTAGACAGGTTTACTATTGTTTCTATCATTTCCCCTTGCTTTTGCAGTTGCATTTTTGGTCTTTGGTATCTGTTTCTATGATTGCAGGTTTATGATGAATTCATCAGGTCGACGATGATCTCATCTGATCTTAGATGATCGACTATGATCTAAGATGATTCTGTGCAATTGCAAATGATTATGTAAGATTTGAGATGATCTAGACTTCTACAAACCTCAAAATATTCATCAAACATCTAAAATTAGGTACAGTCTGTCTTATTTAGCACAATTTTTGTGTTTAGCACTTGTTCATGTTTTCTGTGTCTATATAAATCAGCATTGCCATATATAATAGCTTAGATTTATCTTGTCCAAACCTAGGATATGAATGATTAAAGTACAAAATGAACACATCAAACCCATTTTCAACCTAGGCATGGAAACTACCACTCAAAAGTTTCCTGGTGAACCCACCATCCATCGAAAATTCACCTTTATACCCCCTCCCTAAGAGGCGCAACCTTCAAAGGGCCTCTCAATCTAAGGTATTTTCCCATCCTTCTCCCATCCCCATTTTGGGCACAGATCCTATAGCCTGAAGGTAAGGATGCGAAAAATTTGGAGCGATACATTTTGGTGAACTTGACGTGAAAACTAAAACCTTTTGAAAACAATCCAAAAAAAAATAATAATAAATAAATGCATTTAGAATAATCAAACAAACAAGTAAGATTGCATATCATATTTAGATGGTAGATTATAATAAAAGACGAGCTGTCACCATAAATGTTGAAAATTATTTAACAGCCATAGAGATTACTTTTGTGCTTAGAGTACCTCAAACAAATAGGGTTCAACCTTTGTGGGAAGAACTTGATAGGAGATTGAGTATTATTTCGTCTAGATCAACCGAACTTAGGCAAATCAAGATGTTTGTCCTAGATAGAATCTTGGATCCTGATAAAGTAACCTTATATCATGAACTTCATGGAGCTTGCCATAGGTGGTTAGCAGATAAAAGAGCACTTGTGTCTTCTGAGTTGTACACCTTTGAGGAATACCTCGACAATGTAGTTGTAGTACATAAATTTATATCTCGTATAGAGGATCAGGAGTTCATTCTTATGGATAGAAGGAGATGGAATAGAGTTCCTAGAGCTGTGTTATATCAAGAGTATTGCCATGAACTTTATTTCCACAGGTCAGAATCTAAAACAGATAATATCACCATAGCACACTTTGTTAAATTCCTAAAAAACCATTTCCAATTTGAAGAGGAGCATTTCATGACTCCTGATGAACTTGATCCCATCAATGACATCCATAAACTATTTATAGAAAACTAAGCCATTCTTTTATTATTGTTATTTCTTGCATTTAGTATGTTGTTTGTTGTCTTTATAATATTATCATAAAAACAAAAACAAACAAAAAATATAACGAAAGTCAAAACGTTTTCTTTTAAGTATTATAGTAGGTATATAATTAAAATATATACCTCCCAAGCTTGTTACAAATATATATATATATATATATATATATATATATATATATATATATGCTAAAATCTAAGTTTAAGCATAATGACTAGACTTAAGAATGGAAAACAGACTGAAGTAGAAGAAGATTGGTTAGGAAAACTATTAAATAAACTAGATGTACTACCTGAAGACCCAATTCAGAAAGAAGGAACCCTAGACCAACAAGAATAAGAGTTCGCTGAAGGAAATGAACAAAGAGAAACTGTTAGAGAGGAAGGATCCTCATCCCTTAAAATGTCTTCGGGAGGAGCTGTTACTTTTGAGAACATGAAACATTTCTGGAAGTTCCTCAATACTAATATTAGCGCCCTTAATAGAGTAGTCCATATGGACAAGGATAAAATTAGTGACACTCAAGCAACCCTAGAAGAAATATATCACACACACACTAATCCCTTGTCCTTTGTTGATCAAGAAAGTGATCAAGTTGGACCATCCAATTTGGATATGGCCGCTATAATCCAGAACATGCAACAACAACAGGTTACCCAACCACCTAGAGTGCCTGTTACCAAGCCTAGAGTTATTCCCACACAAAATAAACCTTCATTCACTGATCTATTTTGCCAAGCTATTGATCAACATACCTCAAATCAACAAAAGCCCAAAATAAAACCAAACACCAATTTCCAACAATCTGGGATACAACATAATGCTACTACAAATCTTCTTCATAATACTCTCCCTACCAACCATTTGCATAATAGCAATATAGCATCTAATCCTTACATCATGCCATCATACGCTCACATACCACCGAACCAATATGGTGGAAAAAATAGTAATCTCGAAGCCATGGTGAAACAGTTAGTTTCCCTCATGGACCAGATAGATCCCTATCGTCCCTCGTACAATTATCAAGAGATGTGTAGTCAGCCTTTAGATCCTATAGTTGTAGCACAACCATATCCTAAACACTTTCCTATGTCTGTCCTACCTATATACAAAGGAATCAAAGATCCCATAGAGCATCTTTGTATATTTAGGATAGCATGTCATGATATATCACATGATGACTTGTTATTACTAAATATGTTCCCGAAAATTTTAGGAGGAATGGCATTGGAGTGGTATTATCAATTACCCACTCATTCTTTGAGGAATTTTGAGGAAACAACCGAGTCTTTTGTTCATCAATTTAGTGCCTACATCGAAAGGCATGTAACCATTAAATATTTGTACAGCTTAAAACAAGAAAAAGATGAATGTTTTGCTAATTTCCTAGCTCGATGGAGACAGTTGAAAGGAAAATTACACTTTGTGTTACTTTATCGAGAAATGTTGGATATCTTTATCAATAATTTACAAGAACAACTATCCTATGAGTTATCAACTGCTACCTTGACCACATTTGATCAAGCTATAGACTTATCTCAAAGAGTGGAAGATGCTCTCATTAGGAGAGGTCAGCTTAAAAAGAAAGATGATGAGAAAACATCCAGAAATCAATATAAGAATAAACAAGTTGTGGGTGATGGAGTCATCGATAGCATAAACATTGCCAATGTTAATACTGCAAAAACAACGGAGAAGTTTATACTAAAACATCCTAATAAACCACCTCAAGAATTTACTAGGTTAAATCAACCTGTATCAACCATTCTCCCATAATTATTAGCATGATGTTTGATCTAATTACCAAATATTCAGGAACCTGATACAACTATACCCGAATACAAAGCTGATTTACACTGTGATTTCCATAGAGGACCTGGACACGCTACCAACTATTGTAAAATATTAAAACATAAAATACAAGACTTAATTGACAATAATGAGATGGAGGTGCAAGCCTTTCAACCTAAAAAAAATCCTCCTAATAATTCTCAAAAGAACATCCCCCAAAATCAAAATCAGAATGCCAATCAATCATTAGACATATTTCAACATCCTCTACCAAAGCATGGTAAAGAAGTGGCTAATCAAATTGAACATCATAATGTTCCTCCTCCTACCCAATATGTAGGAACTATTAATGGGCATTTACCTACTCATGATTTGGAAATATTTGACACAACTTTATCCATGGTTACGACCAGACCTCTATGTAATATTCAAACACCTGATCTTAGTGATACATAATATGAGACTGAAAGTGACATGGAAATCACCTTAAATCAATTGAATAGCTCTAAAGATGAATCAGATCCTATTCAACCTATCAAAAGTTCTATGGTTCCAGAAGAACCATTTCCAAGAAGAATCACTACTCGACCATCGTCTCACCAATTACTTTCTAATGAACAAGCCATAAACGCTAGACCAAGACCCATTCATCATCCGTAAAATAATATTGTAGGTACCATCGGAGCTATTACTCGACAATAGGCTCAAAATTCTCAACAAGATCAAACTTAGAATGATGGATCAGCTCCATTTTTTTTAAAGTTCCTAATAAAGATAATCATACGCCTAACGTTCAACCTAAACCTCCTTATAATATTAATAAACAATTATCAAATACTACAGCTAGAATTTCTCTTTTGGACCTTTTAAGATCTTCTCCTACACATAGGGATGAATTAATTCTCACATTAAGCCAAATGATGGTACCATAAAATATTCAACCTGAAGCCATGGCCAATACTATAATAACTCATGAAGTTGATTGTATTGACTTTTGGGATAGAGATATACCACAACATAGTTTACATAAGGATAACCACTTATATATTACTACCATAATCAGATATGTAGTAGTTAAACGAGTCTTGATTGATAATGGTTCATCTTTAAACATTAGAACTTTTGACTTCTACCAAAGATTTGGATTTAGAAGTGACGAAATGAAAAGAACTGATATGATCATAAAAGCCTTCAATGACAAAACACAAGAAATGTGTGGAGTTATTACTATCCCATTGCAAGTTGGTCCAAGAACCTTAGACATGACCATGTTTATTGTACATTGCCCTGCATCATACAATATACTCTTGGGTCACCCTTGGATCAACGCGATGCGAGCTATTCCCTCAACTTTACATTAGTGTGTTAAATTCGAATTTAAAAATTAGTTGGTTACCATTCATGGTGATCCTAGACCCTTTGATATGTGTGCTTTGGTAGAACCTGTTGGAGTTCAAATTTTCCCTGCTTTGTCATCCACACATCCTAATTCTCATCATCTATCTAAAAATGTGAAACACACACCCATAACATCTTCTACTTTTCCTCCATCAACTCCACCTCTACATATAGTTCAACCATCTCTCGAACAAACCACATTAGGACCTCAAAAAGATCCTAAACCCACAACCAATGCTTCTTGTTTTACTCCTATAACTTCCATACCTAAAGAATCATCCATCGACATCTCTACAACATCTACATCCACCAAAGGCATAGTTTTTGTATTAGAAGATGTAGGAAATGTTCCTTCTACTTCTTACGCTCTTACTGACAAGCTCTTACCTGATTTATCTAAAATTCTTATATCAGCAAAAACAAATGCTGCTATGCAATATTCCCTTATCTTAAATAATTTTCCGCCCTCTCCTCATACCTTGGGCCTCCCACAACCTATGGGAATTATTTACCAAGTTAGGAGCCGTGCTTTTATTTATAAGGGATATGATTGGGGTAGAATACCCAAAAACATCAAGGTTCATTATGATGGATATGCTCAATGTTATTTTACTAATGAGTATATTAAAGCTAAGCCTATAATTCTTAAATTGGGATATAAAGGGAAAGGTTTGGGACCTTTCCATAATGGTATGAAAGAACCTTTTGAGGTAGATCCGTGGCCCGCTCGATATGGTGTGGGCCTATTTCCTAGTAAGGTTCAGCCCTTCCCATTTGAGGATGATAACCATCTCATATGTTACCAAGATTATTTGGAGAAACACGATACTTTTCGTCTAATAAATAAACCATTTACATGTAATATGCTATCCATAGCTTACCCTCAGATGATCGTTGAATCTGACGATGAGTTGGAGGGATATATCTTCCATGATGTCTCCATTGAGGAATTATTACATCATGAATTTTATTTTAATGGCTCTATACATAGCATAGCCCATCTTGAGGCCACGAATCCTCAAGACGAATTATCCAAACTAACCTTGGAAGAATTACAATAATTGGGTGTTTCACCCGCCCCACCTAATTTTGAGAGAGATCTACACATGGAAGTAGAAAACATCATAAAAATTAACATTGGAACCAAATATAATCCTCACATAATCAACATTGGATCAGAATTGAGTCAAGAAAAATAGGATAAATACATTGCATTTCTTAAATAATATGAATATGTCTTTTCTTGGACATATGAATATATGCCAGGATTAGACCCTTTTGTAGTTATGCATCACCTAGTAGTCCATCCGGATGTTAAACCTGTTAAACAAAAACTTAGAAAAATGCATCCTAAAGTGGCCTTACTAGTCAAAGTGGAATTAGAAAACCTCCTAAAGGTTATTTTTATACAAGCCATTGATTATCTGAATGGATCTCGAATGTAGTTCCAGTAACTAAGAAAGAAGCTACCAAAGTTAGGGTTTGCATAGGCTTTAGAGATATTAATGTTGCATGCCCTAAAGATGATTTTTCTCTTCCCAACATGGATCAGATCATTGATTTTACTACTGGTAGTGGAATGATATCCTTGATGGATGGATTTTCTGGTTATAATCAAATCAGGATAGCTCTTGAAGATTAGGCTAAAACAACCTTTATTACCCCTTGGGGGACCTTTTGTTGGAAAGTGATGCCATTCGGTTTGAAGAATGTAGGTGCAACATATCAATGAGCCATGACTTATATCTTTCATGATATGATGCATGATATTCTACATGATTATGTAGATGATATTATAGCTTGTTCCATCAAAGAAGATGATCATTTAGCTGACTTGAGAAAAGTATTTGATCGGTTAAGGGAATATCTTATCCGACTAAATCCAGCCAAATGTATATTCGGAGTTAAGTCCAGTAAATTATTGGGTGTTATAGTTTCTTTACGTGGCATTGAAATGACCCTCTCAAGATCACGGCTATCACTGATATGCACGCACCCACAAATATATCAGAATTACGGAGTCTACAAGGTAAGCTTCAAGCTATTCGTCGCTTTGTCGATAAGTTGGTAGACAAAACAAGACCCTTTCTTAAGCTTCTTAAGAAAGATGTCTCTTTTCATTAGGACAAAAAATGTTAAGAAGCATTTGAACTCCTCAAAAAATATCTCCTTAACCCACCTGTGCTTTCACCACCTAAACCTGATCACCCATTTATCTTGTACATTTCTACTTCAGATTTTTCCTTAGGAGCTATGTTAGCTCAAATTGATGATGAGAAAAGAGAACATGCTAATTATTATATCAGTAGAACCTTAATCAGTTATGAAACCCACTACACAACATTAGATAAGTTATGTCTAGCATTCGTATTTTCTACATAGAAACTACACCATTATATGCTCAGTTAGAAAATGTATGTTATTGCTAAATTCAATCCTTTGTGGTATCTCATGAGTCGATCGTACTTATCTAGTCGCACAACAAAGTGGGTTCTTGTGCTAAGCGAGTTTGAACTCATGTTTATAGGACAGAAGTTTGTTAAGGGTCCAATCATAGCATATCAATTAGCTGCTGCACCCTTAGAGTCTACCCATCCCCTCATCATTGAGTTTCTCGATGAATGCCTTAAATTAGAGGAAGACCATCCAAAGAAATGGTCCCTATACTTTGATGAAGCCTGATGCATGAGTGGGGTTGGTGCAGGTATTATTTTAATATCTCCATAGAAACATATTATACCTCTATCCTTTAAATTAATGTTTGCTTGTACTAATAACACTACTAAATATGAGGCTCTAATCCTTGGATTACGAGTTGCCTTGGCACTAAAAATTAAAAATTTATTAGTTTTCGGTGATTCTCAACTTGTCATAAATCAAATAAATGATGTTTATCAGACCAGAGATGATAAATTGTGTCCACATAAAGCATATTTCTTACAATTATTATATTTATTTGATCAAGTTACATTGGAAGCTATTCCTTGAACTAGCAACTGTGCGACTGATGCTATGGCTGTAGTTGCATCTCTTTTGCCCTTGGAGTTAGATGACGAATATGCTACCATAATTATTCGTTGACTCCAGGAACCCACTTCAAATAAATCATTCTTAGAACCTTTGGATGTGTTTCTAATCAACGAAACTACTCCTGAACCTTGTTACACTGATATATTTAATTTTCTTCAAAATGGGACCTTCCTTGAAGGTTGTAATAGCAACTAGTGTCGGTTATTACGTAGACGAGCAAGTCACTTTGTAATTATTGGTAATATGTTGTATAGGAGATCTTTTGAAGGCATCCTACTGAGATGTTTGAATCTAGAAGAATCTATATCAACTTTGAGTGAAGCCCACAAGGGATCTTGCGGGGGACATTTTAGTGGTAGCGCCATTGCTAAAAAACTCCTTAGTATAGGATATTTTTGGCCTACCATGGAAAATGATGCACATGATTACGTGCACCATTGCGAAAAGTGCCAAAAACATGTTGACCTTGTCCATGCGCCTGCACAAGAACTGCAAGCTATTTCATCTCCTTGGCCATTTTCAAAATGGGGCTTAGACATCATTGGAAAAATAAACCCTGTGTCATTTGATGGACACAAATTCATCATAACCGCCACCGAGTATTTTACGAAGTGGGTTGAAGTTTTAACCTTATCTTCTTGCACTGGAACCCAAGTTTCCAAGTTTATTTTTAATCAAATTATTTGTAGGTTCGGAATTCCTGCAAATTTCATCTTAGATAATGGAACTTGTTTCAAAAATAAAGATGTCAAAAAATTATGTCAAAAATATAAAATTCAACATCGTTGGTCCACTCCCTATTATCCTCAGGGTAATGGCCAAGCAGAAGCATCTAATAAAACATTAATCAAAATCCTCCAAATACTGGTCAATAAATCTGGTCGAGATTGGCACATCCAATTATATCCTGCTTTGTGGGCTTATCGAACTAGTTTTCGTACTCCCACAGGCACTTCACCTTTTGTTTTGGTTTATGGCACTGAAGTTTTTTTCCCTTTGAATTAGAAGTTCCTTCTTTGGCTCTACTACTTCAAGATACTGAAGTAGGAGATGAATATCATGTTGGTAGATTTAGTAAACTGGAACTCCTATATGAGAAGTGCATCAATGCTTTGGAACATCTTCGTGCCTCCCAAAACAAGCTCAAGCGAGCATACCTCAAGAAAGTTCATCATCGATCCTTTGAGATCGACGATCTTGTCTTAATAGAAAATAAAAAAAATACTAATGCAACTAAAGATCTTAAAGGTAAATTTGAACCTAAATGGCTTGGACCATATATCATCACTACTAAATTTGGATCGGGAGCATACAGATTATCTACCTTAGATGGTAAATATCTTAAATAACCTATGAACATTATGCATCTTAAGCGCTATTATGCATAAAATTTGGGCATTTCATCATTGTATATATTGTTATTTTGCATATTGTTTCATTTTAGTCATCCATATAAAATTTTCAAAAACAGTAATAGTATTTATTCTTTCCATTCATAAACTAAAATCAAATTATAAAAAACTTCAAAATCATCAAAATATTCAAAAACATCTTTTATTTTTGTACCTGTTAGTTCTTGAAGTGTTGCAGTTATATTTTTAGTTATTTTGGATAAATTAGCATTTATTTGGAATCCCACACTTTCACACTTACATGAATAAATCTCTTAATTTTATTTGGTATGATTATTAATATCTCTTATATCAAAGTCCATAGTTGAATTAAATAAATTTTTGAGCATAGAGAAATGACCTTGCTATTTGCTTGAACCAAGCATATCTTTTCACATTAAAATGATTTCATTGCACATTCGATATGATGCTACATAGTAGAAGTGGTTTCTTGAGTGAAAAGTTTCCCCTGCTATCCTATCATGCACATGGTCTAGAATCTTTGAGAATTGAAAAAAGGACAAGCTCACCCCTGCCCAAAATAAAAATCCCTTGCTCTACAGCCAATCCGAGCAAGTATCCCTAGTATAGGAAGAAAAAAAAAAAGTCAAAGAAAATGAGAAAAAAAATATTATTTTGTACCATCGCAACAATATTTCAGCATTATCTCAGTATCAAGAAAAAATACAAAAAAAAAAAAAGAGAAAGAGAAGCAAAAGAGAAAATAAAAAGCAAAAAGCAATAAAATCCCTTTCCCTACCCCTTGAACAAGAAAAGAAGGGTGAATGAGCTTGAATCCTTGGAATTTTCAATTATTCGAAAACTATGAGGTAAGCCCCATAACAGGCAGTTTGTGCCCAACCCGCTTGGCCTTGGGTAATCCCTAGCATCGTGATATGTATATCACATTAGCGACATTCTTTTGTATAGACCTATGTCTGCTTATACATCAGCTAGCTCTTGATGACCTAACTTACATAGTAGTTTGGTATGGTTACATGCATATAAATCATGGTCAACGAATACTTATTTGGTTAATTTGAATTACTTGTATCAAATTATCTTGCTCAAAATTGGTGAATGAACAATACAATTGCACACACATTTGTATTTTGAGATATTTTGTATCATTATGATAAATCAAGATTGGTAATGAACTCACATCTGCACATGGGATTCCTTATAAATCTACATTTTGTCTTTGAGATAATTTAAAATATTTCTGCAACTCTTTTTGGAATAATTTCATCTTCTTATTTAAAGAACATCTGTTTAGTATAAAAAATTACATACATTGTTTTCAAAAAATCCAAATTCTTTCAACAACATATTCAACAATCTAGCAATAAAGTCACGTTTATATATTTTTTATGTTTATCTCAAAATCACAAAAACAATCATGCAATAAAACTATTATATCAATTTCCTTTTTGGATTTCATGATGATGGTATAAGTCTATACCTAAAAATTCTATGCCTAGCGCAAACCATTGTTCTAATTTTATTTCCCATTTCATTATTATTTATAAAAAACATATGGCTTACATCATTATGTCACACAATTGTGCTTTAACAAGAACGAACACATTTTTCTATTTCATTTCATTATGTCAACATTCCATTTTGCAACCATGGTCTGATTCCTAAGGAATTGTTCAAACACTTTATCACACTTAGGAATTTATGCCTAGCAAAAATCATTTTTAAATATATTTCATGCATAATATTTTTATGAAAATCTAAAAACAAATCATCACCATCATCATTTTCATCATCACAACACAAAGCCTTAAGACAATCTCTTAAGCATTCTTTTAATTTTAGCAATATTTCTATACTGGGATTAGCTTGATGACCTAGCGAGTGGCGACTCCATGAAATGGTCTATAACAATGATAATGTCCTTTGAAATTATTGTTAGAAGTCCCTTTATTTTCATCAAATCACACAAAAACAATCAATTGTTTGCATCAGATTATTTTATTTAAATTTTATGGCATGACATAAAATTATAATATTTCCAACGACATAATTACATGAATAATCAATCAACAAATCCAAAATTAAAGCATCATACAACATATACGCAAGTCATATCATCAAAAAAGACCATATATATATACCAAAAAATTTTGTACATCATATCACAACTGGATTGGTATGCCACAATCTATACCCTGGCATACTCAATCCTCCCAAAAATATATACAATCCATCCCATAGTATCTAGCCTCGGGAAGCCCTAGAGCTCTTAGCCTCATCTCCTATCTCACCCTGAGGTGGAGGAGGTGGTCCCATAGAGGTCTAGGTTGTGTCTCTAGTCCTCATCATCGATCATGAGGATGTCCTTGATGATCCCACCCTGATCGACTCCGTAATGCTGGCTGGCAACTATAACCTTTGGCCCTCTGGAACCAACTGGAAGTAGACTCCCTGATAGAACATGGTCTGAGCCATAGATCATGCCAAATCCTGCATGTTCGCCCCTTCGCTCCGAGCCCTGAGCCGTGTAGCCTCATCTTGTAGAGTCTACACTTGATCCCGGAGGTAGGCATTCTTAGCCCAAAGAGCCACCATCTCGTTTCTCTCCCCCACCTCAACACCCTTGCCCTTATCGGGCGATGGTGGCCTCTCCCCCTACTGAGAAGGGAATCTCTCCTCCATCCTCCCTATCTGTTGTGATATTTGTGGAGCCTGTGGCATCCTCTAGCATCTCTACTATAGAGACCATTGTTGCTCTCTCCCTCTATGACCCCGCACTACCTCAATGGAAGCCTCACACTACATCCCCATCCATCACACAACCACGTGCATTAAACCTTGTGCCCTCATCATCCAAGGAGGGTGGATGCCTACATACCAAGCATCATATCCATCAACAACCCCAGTGTCATCCCCATCTACTAGATGGATGGGGGCATCATCCGCATCTTGGCTCCAAAATCATTGCATATTCAGAGCCTCACTCAGTGTGGTATTATCCCAGACATTCCAGGAGTACTCATAGTCCCTAAGAGAAGGGATCCCTTATTGTAGACCAAACTATCACATAATTTGGTCATAGCGGTGGAGCTCTACCTCTCCTTGCTCTATCCTTAGCCAGTAGACTCACATGATGTGAGCCAGCTCCTATCCATCCTCTCCCCACATTAGGTTCTCTCTCCATGGCCTCCATGTGATCTGGTCTGGGATGAGGTCATCTAGCAACCTCTATGACATCGATAGGTCTATCTATCACTGTGACCCTCTCTGGAGCCACCAATAGAAAACCTGAGGTCTTTCTCGGTCAACCCCTATTAGTGGGAGCCCTACCGGCCTCCGCACCATGATGTGCTCCCAGCACCAAACCTATAGTAGCAATGTCAAAACCAGACATCGACCTCCCTTGTATACGACCCCATGTAGGATCCTATACAAGCGGCATAGTACAAAGCTACCCCATGCAAATCTGTACCCATGGTCTCTCATGTCGTAGACCACATCTAAAAGGAGCCAAGGTAATCTGCACCCACTCTGGTGGAACAGCAATAGGCCACCCACCACCCCTACCAAAACTTGAGTCAACCTAGATGCCCCAGGCATCTGCCTCAGAGACTCGATGTTCACTTTGCCCTTCTCCAGGGTGAAGCTCGGGTCTCCGTACAACCTCATCATAGTCTGGCCCTGATTGGTCATAGGAGTCATAAACCATCCTTATATGGGGATCCTCAAGATCCTCCATACATCCTATAGTGTGGGATCCATCTCCCCTATCGGTAACCAAAAGAAAGACGACCCCGAATACCACCTCTCTGCTAGGGTTGCCAGTAGCCCCATGTCTTTTGATATTTGTGGCATCTCTACCACATGCTGTAGGCCGACCTGTGCTAGTCGGTCTCGCTCTACCTGGTCGAGCATGGCCACGTCATACCTTAGCCCCCCGTATTTCCACTCCCGACTCTTTAGTAATCCCCTCTAAAAAATAAAAAATAAAACAACAAAATTAATTAATAAGAAAATTATTATAATCAATTAAATGTAATTCAAACAAGCTTAATTTCATAAAAATGATGATATCATCCACCATTGGATGATATCGTCCTAAATTGGGTAAAATCATCCTTTGTAGGACGAAATCATCTCCGATTTCTCAACTTGGGGATTGCCCCTTGTTGGACGGGATCGCCCCTATTTCACCGATTTTGCCCTCAGACAAAATTGATGATCTATTGACGATTTCGATGAAATTGGGACAATTTCGTCTCGACGTCTTCGATGGCCTAAAAACGGCCGCGATGCTCCAAATTAGTCAAAATTTCAATCAAAAATTACACAAATCCAATTAAAAACATAATTCACTAAGTTTAGATCCTTACCCATAGCACGTGTTGGACCTTTGTCAATCTGTGCACTGTTTCAACCATTTTGTCTGCAGAGCTCTAAAAAATAGTAAAAAAAAAATGAATAGTAAAAATGAATTAGGGTTTTACCCTATTTTTCTTAATTTTATTTTAAAAACCAACAACATTTTTCTTTTTCGTGCTTTTACCTCAAACGTTCGATTTGGGTAAAAACATGGAGGGGTCACCATAGTAAGCAGTCGTACGATTAGACCTATAATCGTCATCTAAAAAAATTGAGTAAATTTTTGCTTTCTCGTAAAATGGGAAGAACTCATCTTTAATGCATTTTCTTTTGAAAATTTGCTAAAGAGGGGGCAAAATGTAGAACCCTAAAATTGGCGTAGTTAAACCTTAGTAAAAAGATAAAAATTTGAATTTTAACCCCAAAACCGCCCGTTACCTGCTCCCTTTGTTTTTTGCACCATTTTTAGGATTTGTTTTGATCGTTGGATGATATCGTCGATGATTAGATGAAATAATCCCAGATCTGACGAATTCTTCTGGAACAGAATGTCCATACGATTTCATCCGAAAAATGATTTTCATAATTAGCTTATGTTTCAACAGCTTCTCTAACTTACGCAAAAATCATGTTTGCATGGTTAGAGTCTCCCCCGTTGTAGATCTCCCAAATTGGGATGATCTCCAACCTCCTAACCTCCCCCTAATCCTATATAAACTAGGATTTTCTCATTTTATCCCCTTGGATGACTTATTTTCCTTATAAATTTAGTTTTTCATGCATTAGAACACCTTCGTACCTTCATTTGCATTATGTATTTCAAGTTTTCTTGCAAGAATTTTACTATTTTTTAGTTGGAGTAAGCTCGGATCATCGCTGGAAATTCTAGACAATTTCGGATGATCTTGTCACAGATCGGCGATGATCTCGTATGATTGGAGGTGATCTCGACTGCAGTCCATATTGGGGGAAATCAGAGCCCAGAGTTTTCATTATTTTATCTTCTCTCTTTATTTCTTTATGCATTAACTTAGTTTATTCCATTTCTGCATCCTGGAGTTCACCTCATTTAGCATAGATGCATGATAAAGTTAAAATAAATTATTAAATTTATGTGTTTCCTTTAATCGTTATTTGGATCTATCATTTAGATAGGTTTACTGTTATTTCTATCATTTCCCCTTGCTTTTGTAGTTGCATTTTTGGTCTTTGGTATCTGTTTATGTGATTGCAAGTTTCTGATGAATTTGTTAGGTCGATGACGATATCGTTTGATATCAGATGACTGATTATGATTTGAGATGATTTTGTGCAATTGTAGATGATAATGTAAGATTTGATATGATCTGGACTTCTACAAACCTCAGAATCTTCATCAAACATCTGAAATCAGGTACAGTCTGTCTTATTTAGTACAATTTTTATGTTTAGCACTTGTTCATGTTTTTTGTGTCTATATAAATTATCATTGCCATATAGAATAGATTAGATTCATCTTGGCCAAACCTAGGATATGAATAATTAAAGTACAAAATGAACACATCAAACCCATTTTCAACCTAGGCGTGGAAACTGCCACTCAAAATTTTCCTGGTGAACCCACCATCCGTCGAAAATTCACCCTTATACCCCTTCCCTAAGAGGCGTGACCTTCAAAGGGCCTCTCAGTCTGAGGTATTGTCCCATACTTCTTGCATCCCCCTTCCGGGTGTGGATCCTATAGCTTGAAGGTAAGGATGCAAAAAAATTGGAGCGATACAGCACCCCACTAGGGCATACACCAGCTCCAATAGGTTCCAAGGGAACTTGGCTCTTTAAGAATCTAGGAGAAGCATATTGGAGATGACAGTCATCAATAGCACATGCCTGTAATGTCCTACCCCTTTCGAAGGCAAATAAATTTGCCACCCAAAGAGCCAGGTTCTGATCTTGGGTTCCAAACTGAAAACTTGAATGTCTTGTTTGTTGATTGCTTTGATATCACGTGATTTATGCAAATATGAATTTTTTATACTTTTTGCAATAATACAAATTCTGGAAATAAAAATAGCAACAAACTAGAAATGCTTGTATCTTAAAAACTACTCCTCCAATGACTACGAAATTTAAGCACAAACTTCTTCTAATGATATTGAGCAAACCCAATGAAGGAAATTGTACAAGGATAAGTGTACCCGGAGATCTAAAGGCCTGATATAATTCTGGAAGTTAACACCAAGCAACAACAAACTTATATATTCATTAAATATGCTTGTAATACAATTTCTCCAGCATACTAATTGTTGTTTGGCTGTCCAACAAAGAGAAGACCTCATACAACACAATGAATACTCCAAATGGGAGGCGTTTGGCCTCAATAAGTGCACGCCCTTCACTGCAACTGGTACGACCTGTTAAAACCCTTCACAAATGACATAGATCCCTTCCAAACTGCTGAAGTGTACGATCGATAAGCTGATCAAAAACTATGAATAATCAGCAATACAAGCTTCTTCAAAACCCAAGCAATCTAATTCAAAATAGCCTCTAATGGTTTGGCCTCACTGGAAACATCTGCAATCTGAAGTAACTCTAAAAATGGCACCAAGTGCACCCCAAAACTCATCAACAAACTGCCACTTTGAAGCTCAAATCATTCCCCGTCACGGAAATGCCACAATCACTCCAAGGATATCTTGCAATCCCAAAAGTGATGTTCCTGCTGGAGGGTTTCGTCTCCAAACAAGCCAAATTTGCCCTTGCCTGTGGTTTTTCATCACAAACAAGCTGGATATCTTCTCGCAAACTCTACTACAAGCAAGCTCCTTTCTCCAAACATGAAATGTAATAACCAAAAGATGTCTCTCAAATGCTCTCACAAGCCTCTATTTATCCTTTCCTCGAGTTGGTTGACCCATTCACTTCTGGGTGAATGTGGGATTAAACTTCTTTCTTTTTCTACTTGCTTTATGTCAATAATTCATTTACTAATGAACACATATAATGACTTAACTCACAATATCACTTATTACTTTCCAAGGAGACCATACCACTTTTATGACATTAGAAATATGAAATTTATAAAATCCCCTTTAATTCAAGTGGTTACATGACCCCTTCTAAGATTAAATTAATGCCCAACATTAATATATTTAACTTTTATATTTAAATATAACATTATAAATCTTCGGGCATTAAAATTATTGCTCTCCCAACATCCAACCACCAAACAACTTACGAAAACGGATACCCATTAAGCCAAAAATGCCAGTCGTACTTTCCGTTTCTCGAGAATCCAACCCTAACTGACTTACTAAAAATAGTAAGTCTTTGAAAATACTGCCAAAAATGGTCCTGAAAGCTGACAACTGTGAATGCAGATCGTCCAACAATATCTCCATAACACCTAGTGGTTCCTAAACACTCGACATTGCCTACGGAACCTTATGAATAGGCAAGTCCATATTACGCTCTGTTAGCTGACTAGGATGGGGACATTACAGTCCTCCCTCCTCAAGATTGCTTGTCCTCAAGCAATCCAATCTCAGAACATGACAATCTCAAAAATAATTGCCATGCAATCCCTGGATCCCAAATGAACCGATGAGCTTCATATCTCCAACTGAGATAAATCCTGCACTGTTGACCCTCTGCAAGTGTCATCTCGTGTAGTCCTCTATCCAGAAGTGCGATCAGTCTCTAAAATAGTTCAACCAACTCACAAGTAAACTGCTCTCCACAATCCCGATCAAGCTTTGTCACCACACTAAAACCGAGCATATCCTCTAAGTCCCAAATCAACATCTTGTCAGAACTAACACGCTGATGCTGCGCCACTCTGATCAAAACCAGAAGCTCATAGTAACACAACCACACACACCTCATCTGTATTCCCAGAATGACAACACCCCAAACTAGACTGAAAAACCGGTGTGAGAGGACAA
Source organism: Wollemia nobilis (assembly GCA_028583015.1). Classification (NCBI taxonomy): domain Eukaryota; kingdom Viridiplantae; phylum Streptophyta; class Pinopsida; order Araucariales; family Araucariaceae; genus Wollemia; species Wollemia nobilis. Next base: position 5,345,625 of record JAQPPZ010016710.1, on the reverse strand, counting down.
GTAAATCAAGGACGGTAAGTTGAGGAGATGTTGGAATCAACCCCCAACAACTCCCAACAACCAAAGTAACCGATCCCTGACCAAAAAATCTCTCCAATATTTCTGTTGACATAAGATTGGAGTTAATCGGTTGCTAATCCACAACCGAATAATAATGACCCATCTAGGAGTCTGAACTAACTCCCGCCACCAAATAGCCAACGGAAGTGACATCAAGGCATGATCTCCATAGATCACTGACCTCCATGGGCACACACCTCCCGGATCCCATGGGCCAAAGAATATCCTAGCAGTCATGACAACTGCCAACTCGGTGAAACAACAACTAAACCACTGACAACTACCTGGATCCCAAATCCATATGTGGTCCTCTGCCATATCGCTCGAACCAAGGAAAAATCCAAGATCCAGCACCGAAATATCATAACTGCATACAAGCGAAGAGTTGTTCAGCCATAACTCTGTCTCTGCACTACATCCATCATGTTGAACCAAACAATCATCCCAACAATGAATCACCTTACCCTCTAATGAAGAAGGCATCTCATACCCCAGTGAAGTATACAACCCGCTATAACCATCTTTCAACCCACCACTATGTGTCATCCGAAAAAAGGTCCACTCA